>CP136056.1:287854727-292654727 GCA_032464435.1 Aegilops umbellulata | reverse complement strand
TAAAAGAGAAAATGAGAGAAGGAAAGGCTAAAGGTTTTCGTGAGGATCAGCATGATACCCTATGGTTTGAAGACCGTGTTTATGTGCCCAATGACCCGGAGATCAGGAAGTTGATTCTGCAAGAGGCGCATGATTCATCGTATTCGATTCACCCAGGAAATACCAAGATGTATTTGGATTTGAAGGATACTTTCTGGTGGACCAGAATGAAGAAATATATTGCAGAGTATGTAGCAGTTTGTGATGTGTGTCAGAGAGTAAAGGCAGAGCATCAGAAGCCAGCAGGATTGTTGCAGCCATTGCCGATAACCGAATGGAAGTGGGATAAGCTAGGCATGGATTTTATCACAGGATTACCAAGGACTTGTTCCAGCTATGACTCGATTTGGGTTATAGTTGATCGGTTGACGAAGGTAGCTCATTTCATCCCGGTAAAGACCACTTACACCAGTGCTAAGTTGGCAAAGATATACATGACCAGGATCGTATGTCTGCATGGAGTTCTGAGGAGTATCATATCATATAGAGGAACCCAGTTTACCTCAAAGTTCTGGAAGCAGTTGCATTAAACTTTGGGTACCAGGCTAGAGTTCAGTACCGCTTTTCATCCACAGACAGATGTACAGACCGAGAGAGTCAATCAGATTTTGGAGGATATGCTGAGAGCTTGTGCGCTAGATTACAGATCTAGTTGGGACGAAAATTTGCCATATGCAGAGTTCTCTTACAACAACAGTTACCAAACCAGTTTGAAAATGGCCCCTTTCGAAACCTTGTACGGAAGGAGGTGCAGGACACCGTTGACGTGGCACGAAGTTGGAGACTGCTAGTTTTTTGGACCTGATTTGATTAAGGAGTCTGAACAGAAGGTGAAGTTGATTCGCGATAGGCTCAAGGTAGCCTAGTCCAGGCAGAAGAGCTACGCAGATTCTAAACGCAAGGAGACAGTTTACGAGGTCGGAGACAGAATTTATCTTCGAGTATCTCCACTACGAGGAATAAAGCGTTTTGGAGTTAAGGGAAAGTTAGCGCCACGTTTTGTAGGACCATATCGAGTTTAGGAGCGTATGGGAGAAGTGGCATACAAGTTGGAATTGCCCGAAGGATTGTCAGGAGTTCATGATGTGTTCCACGTTTCTCAGTTGAAGAAGTGCCACACAGAGATGGCTGACATACCCTTGAGAGATACTGTGCCATTGGAATCAATTCAGTTGGATAACAATTTGACCTATGAGGAGAAAGCAGTTAAGATCCTCGAGTTTACCAGCCGAGTCACTCGCAGCAAGGTTATCAAGTTTTGCAAGGTTCAGTGGAGCCACCACACGGACGATGAAGCCACCTGGGAACAAGAGGAAGATTTGCTCAAGGACCACCCTCACCTATTCTCTAGCCAACCCGAATCTCGAGGACGAGATTCATCTTAAGGGGGGTAGGTTTGTAACAACCCAAATTTTTAATTTGGAATGTTATACATTAGATCATCATTGCATACCATATTTTATTTGCCTTTGGTTTTGATCCTAGAAATTCTACGCAACTCAAGGAGCCACGGAGAGAGTTGGGGATTTCGTTATTTTCATATTTGAGTTTTCTCAAATTTTGAGAATAGGATCATTTGATTTTATTTATTTTATCATCAATTATTTCGATTACAAAAATATGAGAGAGGGACTAAAATTATTTTCCGAAAATAAAGAAATATTGAGGATTTAATAATAAAATCAAATAAGATTTTATTTTGGAGTTTTTCGCTATTTTATTTGAATTTAGGAAAAATATGCATTTTTCGAAATTGCATTTAGGCCCCAAATAAATGTTCACTTTGTCCGACTTGATTTTAGAAGTCGGGGAAAATTTATTTCGCGATTTTTGAAGTCCGTTTAGTATTTCTTCTTATTTTTCTTCTGCGCGTAATTATTTAAAAAAAATGGCAACCGACCTAACTGAGCCGTGTCCGCCTAGGACTCTAGCCCGGCAGGCTTTATAAGCCGCGCCCGAGACCAGCCCAGCCCCGCGCCTCCCAAACCCTAGCCCCGCCTGAGCCCCACCGCCGCCGCCGCCAGCGTCGCCCGCTCGCGCCGCCGCCGCCTGCCGACGCCGGAGCCGACTCCCGCCGCCTCGCCGACCCGCCGCCCGAGGTCTCCTCGAAACCCGTGCCGCCGTTTTTTTTTCTCGAAAAGCCGTTCGGTTTTTCCGTCGGTTTTTTTAGTTTCCGTTCTTTTACTTAGATCGGTTTTTTTCCGGTTTAGGTTAATTAGCGAGCGTTCGCTCGTTCATTCGACTTAATGAACGTGTTCTTCGTTTAGACCCAGTTAACGAATGTTTGTTTGTTAATCTGTTCGTCGTTTTTCTTTTTTCTCGGATTTTCCGCGATTATTTTCTGATCGCGATTTCTGATCCGATTTTCGTTTTAGTATAACTTTTCGCTCGTTTATCGGAATCAAGCGATTCAAGCGCCTGGAGTTTCGTGTCGAAACCCTCTATCCGTTTAACCAACTTAAACAAGTTTTTGCTACTGTAAATTTTGACTTAGATCCAGATTTGTAGAATGAAGTTGTTTTCTTTCGCTGTTTGACTTTCGTTGCTTCGTTCGATTTGTTTCTTTTTGCAAACTAGAGTTCTTAAGTTGAAATTTCTGGTTAGGTCTCTTATTTGAGTTCTACCTATGCATTAGATGAGTACTTATTGTATGCTTGTTTGTTTGTCTGCGATAGAATACCCGGAGTGCGCCGCCTGTTACTTCGAATCTCTAGGTTTCGCGGATCATCAACAAGGCAAGTAACACTTTGATCATACCTCTTTTACTACCCAGTTCTATTGCATTAGATCAATCCTCAAACATTGCATGATTAGGATCTAATTAGAATTGTGGGATGGGAAGTAGTTGAGTGTAGCGACCCGACCTCAGATGGTCAAGTCTCTGTGCTCCGGTGTCATCCCTGGATCAGTAATGCTGACACCACACAGTACTTCGAAGGATTTATAACAGAGTAGCAATCACACACTTATTACATCGGTGTCTCAAAGAGAACTTATTACAATAAATATGGCTTAAGGCCATCTAATAACGATAACAGCGGAAGACTTGGAAGATAAGTGAGTCCATCAACTCCAACGGCATCATTGAGTATAGAACCACGACCTAAAAGCACCTTACTCGTTGTCTGAAAAGTCTGCAACATGAATGTTGCAGCCCGAAAACGGGTCAGCACATGGAATATGCTGGCAATGTAACAAATAGAGAGTAATGAATAATAAGCCTATACTACATGCATATATGGTTGGTGGAAAAGCTCTATGGTTACAGTTTTGCATAAAGCCAATTTTTCCCTACTACAAAGGAATAGATTTTATTTAACTATCATGGTGGTTGAAACATCGAGAATGGTTGACAGCATTCCGATCCCAATTAAGTGAACAATTAATACCCAACAATATTAATTTAGAAGTAACATGATGAGATTCACATGATATTCAAGTACTAGATACTCAAGTTGTCCATAACCGGGGACACGACTAATCATGATTAGTTTGTACACTCTGCAGAGGTTTGCGCACTTTTCCCCACAAGACTCAGTCGCCTCCGTTTGATTTCTCGCACTACATGATGTTTGAGAACCGGATGACCGAGACATAGTCTTTTAGAAGCGCTAGCACCTTACGTTTGGATAGACCGGTACACCTACTTTCCCCTACATCTGCTAGTCTACCCTGTAAGAGTTCGCACGACTTAATCAACTATCCAGAGCCCATAATGGCTTGCGGCTGCACAAGGAAGTTACTAGCATGAATGATCTTATGATCCCTTTGAGCCTGGGTGGCGGTCCAAAGAAAAACAGGCAAGTCCTGATAGAAACCAGGTGCCTCAATCCACCCAGATGTGTGTTTAAGTTGCCCCCTTAGATAAAACCACTAATTAACAATACTCACATCTGTCATGGATATCACTCACCCAATCCACGTCTACTAGCATAGCATGGCATAATAAGCAAACGTAGAAGTAACTCCCAAACGTTTCATAAGTAAAACAGGTAATAGGTACTACCTCAACTACTTCCCATCCCACAGTTTAATTAGATCCTAATCATGCAATGTTTGAGGATTGATCTAATGCAATAAAAACTAGGCAATGAGAAGGTATGATCAAAGTGTTACTTGCCTTGCTAAGGATCTGTGAAACCTAGAGCTTCGAAATAACAGGCGGCGCACTCCGGGTGATCTAGCGCAGACAAACAACAAGCATACAATAAGTACTCATCTAATGCATAGGTAAAACTCGAACAAGAGATCGAACCAGAAAGTTCAACTTAAGAACTACGGTTTCAAAGAGAAAACGAAACGAACAAAACAACGGAAAACAAACTGCGGAAGAAAACAACTCGGTTCTAGCAATTTGAAACTAGGTCAAATTTTACAGTAGAAAAATCTTGTTTAAGTTGATTAGTCGGAACGGCGGTTTCGAAACGAAACTCCAGGCGCTTGAATTACCCGATTCCGATAAACAAGCGAGAAGATAAACTAGAAAGAAGATCGGATATGAAATCGCGATCAGAAAATCGCGGAATTAATCCGACGAAAAAGAAAAATGACGAACGGTTAAACGAATGGACGTTCGTTACCCGAGAATAACCGGTGATCACGTTCGTTAAGACGAACGGTCCGGCGAACGCTCGCTAAACAAATAAACGAAAGAAAAATGAAAAACCGATCTACGGTTTTGAAAAAAACCGAAACAAAATAAACCGGAACGGTTTTAAAAAAAAACTGAACCAAGGCGAGGGGGCGGCGCGGCGCGGGGCTACCTCGTCAGCGGCACGGGGCTCCGGCGGGGGCGGGGCTTGGCAGCGGGGTGGCGCGGGGCGAGGCGCGGGCGGCGGCGGCGCTGGCGAGCGGCAGCGGCCGCGGCTTGCGGCTGCTGCTGCTGCTTGCTGCGGGCGGCGGCGGGGCTGGGTGGGGAGGAGAGGGGGAGGGGGTATATATAGGAGGGGAGGGGGATGGAGACTTGGGGGAGGGGATAAGCAAGGGCGGCGGCGGCGGAAGTCCGATCCGGACTCTGCGGCGGCGGCGGCGCTAGGGCGGGCGCGCGCGCGCGAGGCTGCGGGGAAGCTGGGCCGGCTCGGCTGGGCCCTTGGCCCAGTCTGGTGCGGCGCATTTTTTTATATAAATACGCGCGCAGAAAAAAAATTAAAAGAAAATCTAAACAAACTCCAAAAATCCCGAAATTAATTTTCCCCGACTCCTTAAAATGAGTCAAACAAAATGAACTTTTACTCGGGGCCTAAATGCAATATTTTAAAAACAAACATTTTTCCCTAATGCAAATAAAATGCAAATAAACTCCGGAAAAATCCAGAATTTGATTTATTTATTAAATCTTTATTTTTCCCTAAAATTGGGAAAGTCATATTATTCCCTTCTCATATTTTTGTTATTGGAAAAATAATTGAAGATGAAATAAATAAAATCAAATGATCCCTTTTTCAAAATTTGAGAAAACTCAAATATGAAAATAATGAAATCTCCAACTCTCTCCGAGGGTCCTTGAGTTGCGTGAAATTTCTAGAATCGACCAAAATGCAAGAAAATATGATATGCATGATGATCTAATGTATAACATTCCAAATTGAAAATTTGGGATGTTACATTGAGGTAGTACCTATTACCTGTTGTATTATCAAACCTTTGGGAGTTACTTCTGCATTTGCTTATTATGCCATGCTATGCTAGTAGACGTGGATTGGGTGAGTGATATCCATGACAGATGTGAGTTTGCTAATTAATGGTTTATCTAAGGTGGCAACTTAAACACACATCTGGGTGGATTGAGGTACCTGGGTATTCCAGGATTGCCTGTTGTTTTTATTTATGGACCGCCACCCAGGCCCAAAGGAATCAAGAGATTATTCATGCTAGAAACTTCCGTGTGCAGCCACAAGCCATTATGGGCTCTGGCATAGTTGATTAAGTTGTGCGAACTCTTACAAGGTAGACTAGCATATGTAGGGGAAAGTAGGTGTACCGGTCTATCCATCGTAAGGTGCTAGCACTTCTGAAAGACTATGTCTCGGTCATCCGTTTCCCAAACACCATGTAGTGCGAGAAGTCCAACGGAGGCGATCGAGTCTTGTGGGGAAAAGTGTGCAAACCTCTGCAGAGTGTACAAACTAATCATGGTTAGCCGTGTTCCCAATTATGGGCGTTTTGAGTATCTAGTACTTGGATATCATGTGAATCTCATCATGTTACTTTAAATTAATATTGTCGGGTTTTAATGATGATTTCTTTAATGGGATTGAGGATGATGTCAACCATTCTCAATGTTTAACAACCACCATGATAGTTAAATAAAGTTATTCCTTTGCAGTAGGGAAAAATTGGCTTTACGCAAAAACTGTAACCATAGAGCCTTCCACCAGCCATATATGCATGTAGTATAGGCTTAATCATTCATTACTCCCTATGTGTTACCTTGCCAGCATATTCCATGTGCTGACCCGTTTTCGGGCTGCAACGTTTCATGTTGCAGACTTTTCAGACGACGAGTAAGGTGCCTTTTAGGTCGTGGTTCTATACTCAATGATGCCGTTGGAGTTGATGGACTCGCTTATCTTCCAAGCCTTCCGCTGTTATCGTTATTAGATGGCCTTCAGCCATATTTATTGTAATAAGTTCTCTTTTGAGACATTCAATGTAATAAGTGTGTGATTTCTACTTTGTTATAAATCCTTCAAGTACTGTGTGGTGTCAGCATTACTGATCCAGGGATGACACCTGAGCACAGCGATCAGACTGTTTGAGGTCTGGTCGCTACATGTGGTATTAATATTCAGATCCGAAAGATTCAAGACAAAAGTTTATATTGACATAAAAATAATAATACTTCAAGCATACTAATATAGCAATCATGTTTTCTCAAAATAATATGGCCAAAGAAAGTTATCCCTACAAAATCATATAGTGTGGCTATGCTCTATCTTCACCACACAAAGTATTTAAATCATGCACAACCCCGATGACAAGCCAAGCAATTGTTTCATACTTTTGACATTCTCAAAACTTTTTCAATCTTCACACAATACATGAGCATGAGCCATGGATATGGCACTATATGTGGAATAGAATGGTGGTTGTGGAGAAGACAAAAGGGAGAAGATAGTCTCACATCAACTAGGCGTATCAACAAGCTATGGAGATGCCCATCAATAGATATCAGTGTGAGTGAGTAGGGATTGACGTGCAACGGATGCACTAGAGCTATAAGTATATGAAAGATCAAAAAAAGAAACTAAGTGGGTGTGCATCCAACTCGCTTGCTCACGAAGACCTAGGGCATTTTGAGGAAGCCCATTATTGGAATATACAAGCCAAGTTCTATAATGAAAAATTACCACTAGTATATGAAAGTGACAAAATGAGAGACTATCTATCATTAAGATCTTGGTGCTACTTTGAAGCACAAGTGTGGTAAAAGGATAGTAACATTGTCCCTTCTCTCTTTTTCTCTCATTTTTTTTTCTTTCTCTTTTTTTCATTTTTTTTATTTTTCGTCCGGAGTCTCATCCCGACTTGTGGGGGAATCATAGTCTCCATCATCCTTTTCCTCACTTGGGACAATGCTCTGAAAATGATGATCATCAAACTTTTATTTTCTTACAAAACAACTCGATACTTATAACAAAATATGACTCTATATGAATGCCTTCGGTGGTGTACCGGGATATGCAATGAATCAAGAGTGACATGTATGAAAGAATTATGATCGGTGGCTTTGCCACAATTACAATGTCAACTACATGATCATGCTAGCAATATGACAATGATGGAGCGTGTCATAATAAACGGAACGGTGGAAAGTTGCATGGCAATATATCTCGGAATGGCTATGGAAATGCCATGATAGGTAGGTATGGTGGCTGTTTTGAGGAAGGTATATGGTGATTGTATGATACCGGCAAAAAGTGTGCGGTATTAGAGAGGC
This sequence comes from Aegilops umbellulata, assembly GCA_032464435.1. NCBI lineage: Eukaryota > Viridiplantae > Streptophyta > Magnoliopsida > Poales > Poaceae > Aegilops > Aegilops umbellulata. The sequence continues at coordinate 292,646,749 of CP136056.1, read as the reverse complement.
TAGCAATGGTGGAAGGGAGAAAAGTGAGTATAATCCATGGACTCAACATTAGTCATGAAGAACTCATATACTTATTGCAAAAATCTACAAGTTATCAAAGCAAAGTATTACACGCATGCTCCTAGGGGGATAGATTGGTAGGAAAAGACCATCGCTCATCCCCGACGCCACTCATAAGGAAGACAATCAATAAATAAATCTTGCTCCGACTTCATCACATAACGGTTCACCATACGTGCATGCTACGGGAATCACAAACTTTAACACAAGTATTTCTAAAATTCAAAACTACTCAACTAGTGTGACTCTAATATCACCATCTTCATATCTCAAAACAATTATCAAGCACCAAACTTTTCTTAGTATTCAATGCACTCAAAAGAAAGTTTTACAAATCTTGAATACCAAGCATATTAAATTTTTAGGCAAATTACCATGCTATTTAAGACTCTCAAAATAATCTAAGTGAAGCATGAGAGAAATAGTTTCTATAAAACAAATCCACCACCGTGCTCTAAAAGATATAAGTGAAGCACTAGAGCAAAACTATATACCTCAAAAGATATAAGTGAAGCACATAGAGTATTCTAAAAAATTCCAAATCATGTATGGCTCTCTCAACAGGTGTGTACATCAAGGATGATTGTGGTAAACTAACAAACAAAGACCCAAATCATACAAGACGCTCCAAGCAAAACACATATCATGTGGTGAATAAAAATATAGCTCCAAGTAAAGTTACCGATGGAAGTAGACGAAAGAGGGGATGCCTTCCGGGGCATCCCCAAGCTTTGAATTTTTGGTGTTCTTAGATTATCTTGGGGGTTCCATGGGCATCCCCAAGCTTAGGCTCTTTCCACTCCTTGTTCCATAATCCATCAAAAGATTTCACCCAAAACTTGAAAACTTCACAACACAAAACTCAACAGAAATCTCGTGAGCTCCGTTAGCGAAAGAAAACAAAAGACCACTTCAAGGTAATGTAATGAACTCATTATTTATTTATATTGGTGTTAAACCTACTGTATTCCAACTTCTCTATGGTTTATAAATTATTTTACTAGCCATAGATTCATCACAATAAGCAAACAACACACGAAAAAACAGAATCTGTCAAAAACAGAACAGTCTGTAATAATCTGTAACTAACGCAAACTTCTGGAACTCCAAAAGATCTACCAAAATAGGAAGACCTATAAAATTTTTTAATTGATCAGAAGAAATTGGAATCAGTATTTTATCACGTTCTGGTGATTTTTAACAATCGTTTTTGTGAACGGAAAGATTCTGGAAATTACAGCAAGATCAAATAACTATCATCCAAGAAGATCCTATAGGTTTAACTTGGCACAAACACTAATTAAAACAGAAAAACACATCTAGCCAGAGGCTAGATCAAAGATTTATTCCTAAACAGAAGCAAAAAAAACTAAAAATAAAATTTGGTTGCCTCCTAACAAGCGCTATCGTTTAATGCCCCTAGCTAGGCATAAAAGCAAGGATATATCTAGGTATTGCCATCTTTGGTAGGCAATCCATAAGTGGCTCTCATGATAGATTCATATGGTAATTTTGTTTTATTCCTAGGGAAGTGTTCCATGCCTTTCTTTAATGGAAATTGGAATCTAATATTCCCTTCCTTCATATCAATAATTGCACCAACTGTTCTAAGGAAAGGTCTACCAAGAATAATAGGGCATGAAGGATTGCAATCTACATCAAGAACGATAAAATCTACAGGCACACAATTCCTATTTGCAACAATAAGAACATCATTAATTCTTCCCATAGGTTTCTTAATAGTTGAATCCGCAAAGTGCAAGTTTAGAGAGCAATCATCAAAATCATGAAAATCTAGCAAATCGCACAAAGTTTTGGGAATAGTGGAAACACTAGCACCCATATCACACAAAGCATAAAACTCATGATCTTTAATTTTAATTTTAATAGTAGGTTCCCACTCATCATAAAGTTTCCTAGGGATAGAAACTTTTAACTCAAGTTTTTCTTCATAATATTGCATCAAAGCATCAACGATATGTTCGGTAAAGTCTTTATTTTGACTATAAGCATGAGGAGAATTTAGCACGGATTGCAACAAGGAAATACAATCAAATAAAGAGAAACTTTCATAATTAAATTCCTTGAAATCCAAAATAGTGGGTTTAGTAACATCTAGGGTTTCACTTCTTTCAATTCCACTTTTATCAATTTTAACATCAAGATCTAAAAACTCCGAATTTTTGGAACGCCTTCTAGGTAAAGGTGGATCATATTCAATCCCACCATTATCAAGATTCATATTGCAAAACAAAGATTTAATAGGGGACACATCATTAACTTTTAGATCTTCATCTTTATTTTCATAGAGATTGGAAGAACACACTTTAATAAAGGCATCTTTCGTAGCACGCATCCTAGCGGTTCTTTCTTTGCACTCATCAATGGAAATTCTCATGGCTTTAAGAGACTCATTGATATCATGCTTATGAGGAATAGATCTAAGCTCTAAGGAATCAACATCAAGAGAAATTTTATCAACGTTCCTAGCCAAATCATTAACTTTAAGCAATTTCTCTTCAAGCAAAGCATTAAAATTCTTTTGCAAATTCATAAATTCTTTAACACTAGTCTCAAATTCAGAAGGTAGCTTATTAAAATTTCCATAAGAATTGTTGTAGGAATTACCATAATTATTAGAGGCATTACTAGGATAAGGCCTAGGATTAAAGTTCCCTCTATACGCGTTGTTACGAAAATTATTCCTACCAAAAAAATTCACATTCATAGATTCATTATTATTCTCAATCAAAGTAGACAAAGGCATATCATTAGGATCAGAAGAAAAACTCTTAGTAGCAAATAACTTCATAAGTTCATCCATCTTTCCACTCAAAACATTAATTTCTTCTATCGCATGCAATTTTTTATTAGTAGATCTTTCGGCGTGCCATTGAGAATAATTAACCATAATATTATCTAGGAGTTTAGTAGCATCTCCTAAAGTGATTTCCATAAAAGTGCCTCCCGCGGCCGAATCCAAAAGATTTCTCGAAGCAAAATTCAATCCGGCATAAAATTTTTGTATAATCATCCACAAATTTAAACCATGAGTAGGGCAATTACATATCATTAATTTCATTCTCTCCCAAGCTTGTGCAACATGTTCATGATCAAGTTGCTTAAAATTCATAATATCGTTTCTAAGAGAGATGATCTTAGTGGGAGGAAAATACTTGGAGATAAAAGCATCTTTGCACTTGTTCCAAGAATCAATACTATTATTAGGCAAAGGAGAAAACCAAGCTTTAGCACGATCTCTAGGCGAAAAAGGAAATAGCTTCAATCTAAAAATATCAATATCAACGTCTTTATTCTTTTGCATATCACACAAATCAACGAAGCTATTTAGATGAGTAGCAGCATCTTCACTAGGAAGGCCGGCAAATTGATCTTTCATAAGAAGATTCAACAAAGCAGTATTGATTTCACAAGATTCAGTATTGGTAAGAGGAGCAATAGGAGTGCTAAGGAAATAATTATTGTTGGTATTGGTAAAGTCACATAACTTGGTGTTCATTATCTTGAGCCATCGCGACAAACAAGCAATCCAACACACGAGCAAACAGAAGGCAAGCGAGAAAAAGGCAAACGGAAAAGAGAGGGAGAATAAAACGGCAAGGGTGAAGTGGGGGAGAGGAAAACGAGAGGCAAATGGAAAATAATGTAATGCGGGAGATAAGGGATTGTGATGGGTACTTGGTATGTTGACTTTTGCGTAGACTCCCTGACAACGGCGCCATAAATTCTTCCTGGTACCTATTGAGCACTGCGTTGGATTTCCTTGAAGAGGAAAGGATGATGCAGCAAAGTAGCATAAGTATTTCCCTTAGTTTTTGAGAACCAACGTATCAATCCAGTAGGAGGCTACGCGCGAGTCCCTCGGACCTGCACAAAGCAAATAACTCCTCGCGACCAACGCGATAAGGGGTTCTCAGTCCCTTCACGGTCACTTACGAGAGTGTGATTTGATAGAAATGATAGATAATATTTTTGGTATTTTTGTGATAAAGATGCAAAGTAAAATAAAAGCAAAGTAAAAAGCAAAGTAAAAAGCAAAGGAAATAATAAAGTGATGGAAGATTAATATCATAAAGATAGACCAGGGGGAGATAGATTTCACTAGGGGCTTCTCTCAAGAGCATAAGTATTTTACGGTGGGTGAACGAATTACTGTTGAGCAATTGATAGAATTGAGCATAGTTATGAGAATATCTAGGTATGATCATGTATATAGGCATCATGACCGAGACAAGTAGACCGACTCCTGCCTGCATCTACTACTATTACTCCACTCATCGACCGCTATCCAGCATGCATCTAGAGTATTAAGTTAAAAACAGAGTAACTCCTTAAACAAGATTACATGATGTAGAGGGATAAATTCATGCAATATGATAAAAAACTCCAACTTGTTATCATCGATGGCAACAATACAATACGTGCCTTGCTGCCCCTACTGTCACTGGGAAAGGACACCGCAAGATTGAACCCAAAGCTAAGCACTTCTCGCATTGCAAGAAAAACCAATCTAGTAGGCCAAATCACATTGATAATTCGAAGAGACTTGCAAAGATAACCAATCATACATAAAAGAATTCAGAGAAGACTCAAATATTGTTCCTAGATAATCTTGATCATAAACCCATAATTCATCGGTCTCAACAAACACACAGCAAAAATAAGATTATATCGAATAGATCTCCACGAGAGAGGGGGAGAACATTGTATTGAGATCCAAAAAAGAGGAGAAGCCATCTAGCTACTAACTATGGACCCGAAGGTCTAGGTAAACTACTCACACTTCATTGGAGGGGCTATGATGATGTAGAAGCCCTCCGTGGTGGATGACCTCTCCGGCGGAGATCCAGAACAGGCCTCAAGATGGGATCTCGTCGGTACAGAAGGTTGCGGCGGTGGAATTAGGTTTTTGGCTTCGTATCTGATCGTTTGGGGGTACGTAGGTATATATAGGAGGAAGAAGTAAGTTAGTGGAGCTTCATGGGCCCCACTAGGTTGGGGGCGCGCCTGAGGGGGAGGGCGCGCCGCCCTACCTCGTGCCCACCTCGAAGCTTCCTTGGCGTAGGGTCCAAGTCTCCTGGGTAATATTCGGTGAGAAAATCACGTTCCCGAAGGTTTCATTCCGTTTGGACTCTGTTTGATATTCCGTTTCTTCAAAACTCTGAAATAGGCAAAAAAACAGCAATTCTGGGCTGGGCCTCAAGTTAATAGGTTAGTCCCAAAAATAATATAAAAGTGGAAAATAAAGCCCAATATGGTCCAAAACAGTAGATAATATAGCATGGAGCAATCAAAAATTATAGATACGTTGACGACGTATCAGTGTGCGCAACCCCTTACTACTGCTTCCGCGGATTCCGACCGCCCCAAGCTCTGGCTGGGAGCACGCAAGGCTCGCCAACCAGCGGCTCGCTCATGTCTGGCGCTGGCTGGCCAGGCTGAATTGCCTTGGGGTGACAACGCCTATGGTGGTGAAGGAGTTTGTCCGGTCCAGCATTGCTCCGCTTCATCATCACTCTCGGCCGATGTGGACCTTCTCTGGTTACGGGGACCGCATGAGGCTTCAAGTGCCTGCTCTTGCCCCTGAGGCGCGGTGCACGATGCTCGAGCTCCTAACTGGTGACCCAACACCAGCCAGCCTGTCTGAAGAAGGTTTTCTTCTGTACTGCTGCTCGATCGAGGTGGAGTTTGTGAAACAAATGACCTCCTTTGACGAATGGGGGCTACGCCCAGTTAGCCTTGAAGGGCCTCGCGAGAGCCCCATCTTCGTGGCTCCCTTGCCTGCCCGCAGCGCTGTGATCTCCCCGGAAGTGGGCGCAGGGGGAGACGACCGTTGGCCGCTGGCGACGCGGCTGCTGAGGAACCGGCTGTCGGTGTCAAAACCGGCAGATCTTGGGTAAGGGGTCCCGAACTATGTGTCTAGGATCGATGGTAATAGGAGACGGGGGACACGATGTTTACCCAGGTTCGGGCCCTCTCTATGGAGGTAATACCCTACTTCCTGCTTGATTGATCTTGATGAATATGAGTATTACAAGAGTTGATCTACCACGAGATCGTAATGGCTAAACCCTAGAAGTCTAGCCTATGTGTATATGGTAATGAATGTGTCCTATCGGGACTATGCACTCCGGTTTATATAGACACCGGAGAGATCTAGGGTTACATGGGTTCGGTTACACAAGAAGGAATCTCACGGCTGGTTGCCTAGCTTGCCTTCCATGCCAAGGAATGTCCAATCCGGACACGGGTATAGTCTTCGGCCTTTGTATATTCACAGCCCATCAGTCCGGCCCAATGAATAATAGGTCGGACTCCCGAGGACCCCTTAGTCCAGGACTTCCTCAGTAGCCCCTAAACCTGGCTTCAATGACGAGGAGTCCGGCGCGCAAATTGTCTTCAGTATTGCAAGGCAGGTTCCCCTTTTTTCGAACTCCAAGATAGTCTTCGGATGCGATGATTGTATCCGGACTTGTTATACACCATACACAACCGCAGAGAGAATATAATATCTACGCGAATCTAATCTGTTGACGGCTTGCTTACAACACGACATCATGTATGTCCGGTCATAATTTCGAACCATTTTTCATCTGCCATCCCACGTTTTGATACGCGGTCGCTATTGGAACGTGTTGTCGAAGCAGAGATCATGTCCCCTTATTGCGGGATTCTCATCAATGCGGGCATGGGTAACTCAACTGTGCCGTTTATATAACCCTTAGGAACAGGCGAATCCTAAGGCGAGTGAGGAGGCATTTAATATTTGCTGCCTTTATAAGGGGATAAGGATTCCCTCTTCCTCTTCTCACGCCCTCTCTCCGTCCCCACCTTTCCGATCTCAAGCTCCAGCGCCCAAGTTGTCATCTCCTTTCCACTCAAGCAACCATGTACGGATCCGGCGGTCAGGGCAAGTGGATGGTCTCCTCTGTCAAAGAGGAGGACATTACTGAGCTCCGGGTGGCCAGATATTTGGCGAAGGAGATCGCCCATCATCTGTCGGCCGAGGGACAAGTCATCCCCATGCCGGAGCCCACAGAGAGGGTAGTATTCATCCCCCATTTCTTCCATGTGCTAGGGTTTCCACTCCACCCCTTCGTCCGTCGGCTAATGTATTATTATGGGGTAGATTTCCATGATCTCTCCCTAAATTCCTTCCTCAACATCTCGGCGTTTATCGTCGTGTACGAGGCCTTACTCCGCATCCATCCCCACTTTGGGTTGTGGCTCAAAGGTTTCAACGTGAAGCCGAAGGTGGTAGACGGCCAGCACGCGGAGTGCGGAGGAGCCATGGTGAGCAAGCTGCCCAATGTCTCCTGGCCGAAAAGTATTTTTGTGGAGATAGTGAAGGAGTGGCAGAGACAATGGTTCTACATCACAGAACCCTGCGGCACCACTTGGGCCGCGGTTGTCAAATTCCGCTCCGGTGCTCCCATGCGGCTCACCTCTTGAGTAGAGAAGAGCCCGGACTGGTGTTCGTCTGATGAGCTGATAGCGTTGCAGACGCGTGTTCAAAGCATGATAGCCACGGATGTCAAGCTCGTCAATGTAATCTAGGTGATGCTAGTTCGCCAGATTCTTCCATGCCAGCGTAGAGGACGGCCTCTGTGGGACTTCAAACCGAATAAGCATCGGACCCTGGTGAGGCTCTTCGAGACCACCCACGAAGATGCCTGGAAGTTGCTCTTTAAGGGAAACGAGAAACCACCGGCCACGGACTTAGACCGTGTTCACGACTGTAAACACCCGGCCTGCGAGGTATGTTACTTTTGACGTACCCCCAACTTAAATGTTTCAAGGATGATGTCTTGAGAATTTATTACTGCTCCCTCAGGACTGGATGGAGAGAGCAAAGCAGATACAGTGTTCGGCTCCGCTGCCGAAGAACCATCATGCCACGCCTGGCGAAGATGCTGGTGCCGGCACCATATAAGGCGCGGGAGAAGAAGGCCAAGAAGAAGGCCAAGGGGGCCAAGAGTGGCCCCTGTCGCAAGGGCACTTCGGACGCGACGTCCGAAGACGACGAAGCCCATTCCTCTGTCCATGAGGACAATGACGAGGAAGAGGAGGAGGAGGAGGAAAAGAAGCCTCCTCCTGAACAGAAGAAGAAGAGGGCGGCCTTGGCACATCCAGAGGCGAAAGCGCCCAAAAAGGGGAAGGGCGCCCCAACGGTCAATACCGCGTGGGACGTTGACAGTAGTCCGGAATGACGCCCCCGCACTAAGCCCCAGGCCGCATCATAAGTGACATGGTTTATTTATGCGCACATCCAGCCCTTTCTCTTTATTATTTTAACATGGTTAACTGCACTATTGCAGTCCGGTCCGTGACCTTATCCAGCGATCCTCATCTGGAGGTTCGCTGGCTCCGTCAGAGATGGCGAGCATGTCGCCACCGGCTACTTACTCCCCCGGGGCCAGGGACGACCCCGAAGTGCTATCCTGGAGGACCGCTCCGAAGGGAGGATCCCAGGACCTTGTCTGGGAGGTGCCACAAGGCGAGACCTCTACTGCCGGACGCATGGGGGAGCCAATCCCCATGGAGACTCGCGAAGAGGGCCGTATCAAGTTCGGCCCTCAGCCGAATACGATTCCGGTGACCCATATGGCTCCGGAGTCGGGCGAGCAGCCCCCTTCGAAGGAGGGGGGTGCGCCGCCTCCACCGGTGGCTCCTGTCCATCAAGGAGCGCCGGATGATCTGATGGGGGCGCTATGAAGCGCCTCCGTCGTGGACGAGCACCGTGTCCTTATGGGTGCGGTGATCGAGAAGGTTCAGTCCACCAACAGCGGACTGAATGAAGCCTGCAGCAGCCTGTTAACAGGTTTGAGGTAAGAAAAGAGAAAAACCTCGTGTAGTGTGTCGCCCCTGAACGATGTCCGATGTTCAGCAAGAAGAACCGGACAAAGGATCAATCCTTAATTATAATAGGTTGACTGAATATGTATTGATAAGCATGCGTCACTGTTGGCCGTGACCTCGCATGCTGCCGAGGTCTCCGAATTGAAGCGGAGGCTGGAGCTGTCCGGAAACAAGCTCAGCGAGGTTAAAATCCGGCTCCAGGAAAAGCAAGGTGAGGAATGACCTGCTATATGTTCGAGAAAGAATAAGAGTTGTATATTGACAACGGTATTGTGATACGTGCAGAAGCCGCGATCGAGGTCGAGGCCCTGAGGAAGGCCGTGGGGGAGGGCGAGGAGAAGGCTGTCCAGCAGTAGGCCGCCGTAAGAAGTTAAAGGCCCGGGTCAAAGAAGTCCAGCAGGAGCTCTAGGATGCAGTTAACAAATGTGAGACCTTGGAGAATGATGCGTCGGCTCAAGGGGCCGAGCTCACCAAGGCTCGTCAGAGCGCGGAGACCGCACAGAATGAGGCCCAGGCCGCCCTCCAGGATATCCAGGAGGCCAAGAAGATCATGGCGGGTAAGGCTTTTAAGATGCAAAGCAAGTATGCGGAGAAGCAGTACCTTTTACTAACCCGGGTCCGGAGTTCTCCAGGGGCTTTTGCTCATCTACCACGCAGTGTGTCGGACGTCGTGGAGTTCTATCGAGCCGATGGAGGGGGTTCCACGGAGAAGCTCTTTTGATCGCAATATGCGGTGTCAGAGCCTCCCGTGTCCTTCACCGATCAGCTGAAACAGCTGGTGGAGCTGCACAAGGTGGCCAAATTAGCCAGGAGGGATTTGACAATCCGGCTATGTCCAGCCGAAGCTATGCCTGGCAGCTACTTTAGACTCGTGAGGCGGATGGTGAACGTCTGTCCTCGGCTGGACGCCATCAAGCGATCTGCCTATATTGAAGGTGCCTGTGTGGCCTTCGCTCGCTGCAAGATGTGGTGGGTGAAGAAGAACGTTGTCGAAGTTGCCAATGGGCCGCCGGAGGGCATGGAGCACCGCACACCCGAGCGATATTTCACGGATGTCGTAGAGGGGTCTCGACTTGTGGTGGCGCAATGTTTGCAGGACATTGTATTTGAATAAATGTATTTATGTTGCCCTTGCCTTGTATTGTGGGAACAAAGCCGTTTTTTGTAAAATAATTTTATTATGCTTTGAATTGTTTCCACCTGTGCGGCCGTGTTGTTTGTAATCTGAGGGTTGGCCAGTCGTCGACTTCTGCCCTCGCATAGGTAGTATGGAGGTGTTTGGGATGGATTCTAAACAATCTTGATCCAATTATATGGTCCTTTGGAGGAGTTGTTTAGCGCAACGAACAAGGCAATCAGACTGTACGGCTTAAATGCCCTCACTTAGCCATAGGAGTTTTATAATTAAGCAAGTGCACAGCCCCTGGTCCAAGCCAGGGTGTTGTCTGAAGGAAATATGCCCTAGAGGCAATAATAAAGTTATTATTTATTTCCTTATATCATGGTAAATGTTTATTATTCATGCTAGAATTGTATTAACCGGAAACATAATACATGTGTGAATACATAGACAAACAGGGTGTCACTAGTATGCCTCTACTTGACTAGCTCGTTAATCAAAGATGGTTATGTTTCCTAACCATGAACAAAGAGTTGTTATTTGATTAACGAGGTCACATCATTAGTTGAATGATCTGATTGACATGACCCATTCCATTAGCTTAGCACCCGATCGTTTAGTATGTTGCTATTGCTTTTATCCATGACTTATACATGTTCCTATGACTATGAGATTATGCAACTCCCGTTTGCCGGAGGAACACTTTGGGTACTACCAAACGTCACAACGTAACTGGTGATTATAAAGGAGTATTACAGGTGTCTCCAATGGTAGATGTTGGGTTGGCGTATTTCGAGATTAGGATTTGTCACTCCGATCGTCGGAGAGGTATCTCTGGGCCCTCTCGGTAATGCACATCACTTAAGCCTTGCAAGCATTGCAACTAATGAGTTAGTTGCGGGATGATGTATTACGGAACGAGTAAAGAGACTTGCCGGTAACTAGATTGAACTAGGTATTGGATACCGACAATCGAATCTCGGGCAAGTAACATACCGATGGACAAGGGGAACAACGTATGTTGTTATGCGGTCTGACCGATAAAGATCTTCGTAGAATATGTAGGAGCCAATATGGGCATCCAGGTCCCGCTATTGGTTATTGACCGGAGACGTGTCTCGGTCATGTCTACATTGTTCTCGAACCGTAGGGTCCGCACGCTTAACGTTACGATGACAGTTATTATGAGTTTATGCATTTTGATGTACCGAAGGAGTTCGGAGTCCCGGATGTGATCACGGACATGACGAGGAGTCTCGAAATGGTCGAGACATAAAGAATGATATATTGGAAGCCTATGTTTGGACATCGGATGTGTTCCAGGTGAAATCAGGATTTTACCGGAATACCAGGAGGGTTATCGGAACCCCCCGGGAGCATAATGGGCCAACATGGGCCTTGGTGGAGAGGTGAGAGGGCTGCCCTCATGGGCTGCGCGCCTCCCCCCTTCCCCTAGTCCTATTAGGACTAGGAGAGGTGGCCGGCCCCCTCTCTCTCTCTCTTCCCCTTGGAGAATCCTAGTCCAACTAGGATTGGGGGGGGGGGAATCCTACTCCCAGAGGGAGTAGGACTCTCCTGGCGCACCAGGCTTGGCCGGCCAGCCCCTCCCCCTTGGCTCCTTTATATACGGGGGCAGGGGGCACCCCATAGACACACAATTGATCATTGAGATCTTTCCTTAGCCGTGTGCGGTGCCCCCTTCCACCAAATTCCACCTCGGTCATATCGTTGCAGTGCTTAGGCGAAGCCCTGCGCCGGTAACACATCAAGATCGTCACCACGCCGTTGTGCTGACGGAACTCTTCCCCGACGCTTTGCTGGATCGGAGCCCGGGGATCGTCATCGAGCTGAACGTGTGCCAAGAACTCGAAGGTGCCGGAGTAACGGTGCTGTGATCGGTTGGATCGCGAGGAGAACGTACGACTACTTCCTCTACATTGAGTCAATGCTTCCGCTTCGGTCTACGAGGGTACGTAGACAACACTCTCCCCTCTCGTTGCTATGCATCACCATGATCTTGCGTGTGCGTAGGAATTTTTTTTGAAATTACTACGTTCCCCAACAGTGGCATCCGAGCCTAGTTTTTTATGGTTTGATGTTATTTGCACGAGTAGAACACAAGTGAGTTGTGGACGATACAAGTCATACTGCCTACCAGCATGTCATACTTTGGTTCAGCAGTATTGTTGGACGAGACGATCCGGACCAACCTTACGCGTACGCTTACGCGAGACCGGTTCCCTCGACGTGCTTTGCACATAGATGGCTTGCGGAAGACTGTCTCTCCAACTTTAGTTGAACCAAGTGTGGCTACGCCCGTTCCTTGAGAAGGTTAAAACGGAGTCTATTTGACAAACTATCGTTGTGGTTTTGATGCGTAGGTAAGATGTGTTCTTGCTTAAGCCCGTAGCAGCCACGTAAAACTTGCAACAACAAAGTAGAGGACGTCTAACTTGTTTTTGCAGGGCATGTTGTGATGTGATATGGTCAAGACATGATGCTAAATTTTATTGTATGAGATGATCATGTTTTGTAACCGAGTTATCGGCAACTGGCAGGAGCCATATGGTTGTCGCTTTATGTATGCAATGCAATCGCGATGTAATGCTTTACTTTATTACTAAGCGGTAGTGATAGTCGTGGAAGCATAAGATTGGCGAGACGACAACGATGCTATGATGGAGATCAAGGTGTCGCGCCGGTAACGATGGTGATCATGATGGTGCTTAGGAGATGGAGATCACAAGCACAAGATGATGATGACCATATCATATCACTTATATTGATTGCATGTGATGTTTATCTTTTTATGCATCTTATCTTGCTTTGATTGACGGTAGCATTATAAGATGATCTCTCACTAAATTATCAAGAAGTGTTCTCCCTGAGTATGCACCGTTGCAAAAGTTCTTCGTGCTGAGACACCACGTGATGATCGGGTGTGATAGGCTCTACGTTCAAATACAACGGGTGCAAAACAGTTGCACACGCGGAATACTCAGGTTATACTTGACGAGCTATGCATATAAGATATGACCTCGGAACACGGAGACCGAAAGGTCGAGCGTGAATCATATAGTAGATATGATCAACATAGTGATGTTCACCATTGAAAACTAATCCATTTCACGTGATGATCGGTTATGGTTTAGTTGATTTGGATCACATGATCACTTAGAAGATTAGAGGGATGTCTATCTAAGTGGGAGTTCTTAAGTAATATGATTAATTGAACTTTAATATTATCATGAACATTAGTCCTGGTAGTATTAGCATATCTATGTTGTAGATCAATAGCTCGCGTTGTTGCTTCCCTGTGTTTATTTTGATGTGTTCCTAGAGAAAATTGTGTTGAAAAATGTTAGTAGCAATGATGCAGATTGGATCCGTGATCTGAGGTTTATCCTCATTGCTGCACAGAAGAATTATGTCCTTGATGCACCGCTAGGTGACGGACCTATTGCAGGAGCAGATGCAGACATTATGAACGTTTTGCTGGCTCAATATGATGACTACTTAATAGTTTAGTGCACCATGCTTAACTGCTTAGAATCGGGACTTCAAAGACGTTTTGAACGTCATGGAGCATATGAGATGTTCCAGGAGTTGAAGTTAATATTTCAAGCAAATACCCGAGTTGAGAGATATGAAGTCTCCAACAAGTTCTATAGCTAAAAGATGGAGGAGAATCGCTCAACTAGTGAGCATGTGCTCAGATTGTCTGGGTACTACAATCGCTTGAATCAAGTGGGAGTTAATCTTCCAGATAAGATAGTGATTGAAAGAATTCTCTAGTCACCATCACCAAGTTAGTAGAACTTCGTGATGAACTATAATATGCAAGGGATAACGGAAAATATTCCCAAGCTCTTCGCGATGCTAAAATCGGCGAAGGTAGAAATCAAAGAAAAACATTAAGTGTTGATGGTTGACAAGATCACTAGTTTCAAGAAAAGGGCAAAAGGAAAGAAGGGGAACTTCAAGAAGAACGGCAAGCAAGTTGCTGCTCAAGTGAAAAAGCCCAAGTCTGGTCCTAAGCCTGAGACTAAGTGCTTCTACTGCAAAGGGACTGGTCACTGGAAGCAGAACTACCCCAAGTGATTGGCGGATAAGAAGGATGGCAAAGTGAACATAAGTATATTTGATATACATGTTATTGATGTGTACTTTACTAGTGTTCATAGCAATCCCTCAGTATTTGGTACTAGTTCAAGTTGCTAAGATTAGTAACTCGAAACGGGAGTTGCAGAATGAACAAAGACTAGTTAAAGGGCAAGGTGACGATGTGTGTTGGAAGTGGTTCCAAGATTGATATGATCATCATCACACACTCCCTATACTTTCGGGATTAGTGTTGAAACTAAATAAGTGTTATTTGGTGTTTGCGTTGAGCATGAATATGATTTGATCATGTTAATTGCAATACAGTTATTCATTTAAGTTAGAGAACAATTGTTGTTCTGTTTACATGAATAAAACCTTCTATGGTCATACACACCAATGAAAATAGTTCATTGGATCTCGATCGTAGTGATACACATATTCATAATATTGAAACCAAAAGATGCGAAGTTAATAATGATAGTGCAACCTATTTGTGGCACTGCCGTTTAGGTCATATTGGTGTAAAGCGCATGAAGAAACTCCATGCTGATGGGATTTTGGAATCACTTGATTATGAATCACTTGATGCTTGCGAACCATGCCTCTTGGGCAAGATGACTAAAACGCCGTTCTCCGGAACAATGGAGCAAGCAACAGATTTGTTGGAAATCATACATACTGATGTATATGGTCCGATGAATATTAAGGCTCGCGACAAGTATCATTATTTTCTAACCTTCACAGATGATTTGAGCAGATATGGGTATATCTACTTGATGAAACATAAGTCTGAAACGTTTGAAAAGTTCAAAGAATTTTAGAGTGAAGTGGAAAATCATCGTGACAAGAAAATAAGGTTTCTACGATCTGATCGCGGAGACGAATATTTGAGTTACGAGTTTGGTCTTCAGTTAAAACAATGTGAAATAGTTTCACTACTCACGCCACCTGGAACACCACAGCATAATGGTGCGTCCGAACGTCATAACCGTACTTTATTGGATATAGTACAATCTATGATGTCTCTTACCGATCTACCACTATCGTTTTTGGGGTTATGCATTAAAGACAGCTGCATTCACGTTAAAAAGGGCACCATCTAAGTCCGTTGAGACGACACAATCTGAACTATGGTTTGGCAAGAAACCAAAGTTGTCGTTTCTTAAAGTTTGGGGTTGCGATGCTTATGTGAAAAAGGTTTCAACATGATAAGCTCAAACCCAAATCGGAGAAATATGTCTTCATAGGATACCCAAAGAGTCAGTTGGGTACACCTTCTATCACAGATCCAAAGGCAACATATTCGTTGCTAAGAATGGATCCTTTCTAGAAAAGGAGTTTCTCTCGAAAGAAGTGAGTGGGAGGAAAGTAGAAAACTTGATAAGGTAATTGTACCTTCTCCCTTATTGGAAAGGAGTTCATCACAGAAATCTGTTCTTGTGAGTACTACATCAATTAGTGAGGAAGCTAATGATGATGATCATGTAACTTCAGATCAAGTTACTACCGAATCTCGTAAAGTAAACCAGAGTGAGATCCGCACCAGAGTAGTACGGTAATCCTGTTCTGGAAGTCATGTTACTAGACCATGATGAACTTGCGAACTATGAGGAAGCGATGATGAGCCCAGATTGCGCGAAATGGTTTGAGGCCATGAAATTTGAGATGGGATCCATGTATGAGAACAAAGTATGGACTTTGGTTGACTTGCCCGATGATCGGCAAGCAATTGAGAATAAATGGATCTTCAAGAGGAAGATGGACGCTGATAGTATTATTACTATCTACAAAGCTAGAATTGTCGCAAAAGGTTTTCGACAAGTTCAAGGTGTTGACTACGACAAGAGTTTCTCACTCGTATCTATGCTTAAGTCTGTCTGAATCATGTTAGCAATTGCCGCATTTATGAAATCTGGCAAATGGATAAACAAAACTGCATTCCTTAATGGATTTATTAAAGAAGAGTTGTATACGATGCAACTAGAAGGTTTTGTCAATCCTAAAGGTGTTAACAAAATATGCAAGCTCCAGCGATCCATCTATGGACTGATGCAAGCATCTCGGAGTTGGAATATACGCTTTAATAAGTTGATCAAAGCATATAGTTTTTACAGACTTGCGGTGAAGCCTGTATTTACAAGAAAGTGATTGGGAGCACTACAACATTTCTGATAAGTATATGTGAATGACATATTGTTGATCGGAAATAATGTAGAATTATTCTGTAAAGCATAAAGGAATGTTTGAAAGGAGTTTTTTCAAAGAAAGACTTTAGTGAAGCTGCTTACATATTGAGCATCAAGGTCTATAGAGGTAGATCAAGACGCTTGATAAGTTTTTTCAATGAGTACATACCTTGACAAGTTTTTGAAGTAGTTCAAAATGGAACAGTCAAAGAAAGAGTTCTTGCCTGTGTCATAAGGTGTGAAATTGAGTAAGACTCAAAGCCCGACCACGGCAGAAGATAGAAAGAGAATGAAAGTCATTCCCTATGCCTCAGCCATAGGTTCTATAAAGTATGCCATGCTGTGTACCAGATCTATTGCATACCCTACCATTGAGTTTGGCAAGGGAGTACAATAGTGATCTAGGAGTAGATCACTGGACAGCGGTAAAAAATTATCCTTAGTGGAATAAGGATATGTTTCTCGATTATGGAGGTGACAAAAGGTTCGTCGTAAAAGATTACGTCGATGCAAGTTTTGACACTAATCTAGATGACTCTAAGTCTCAATCTAGATACATATTGAAAGTGGGAGCAATTAGCTAAAGTAGCTCCGTGCAGAGTATTGTTGACATAGAAATTTGCAAAATACTTACGGATCTGAATATGACAGACCCGTGGACTAAAATTATCTCACAAGCAAAACATGTTCACACCTTAGTACTCTTTGGGTGTTAATCACATAAGCGATGTGAACTAGATTACTGACTCTAGTAAACCCTTTGGGTGTTGGTCACATATCGATGTGAACTATGAGTGTTAATCACATGGTGATGTGAACTATTGCTGGTAAATCACATGGCGATGTGAACTAGATTATTGACTCTAGTGCAAGTGGGAGACTGAAGCAAATATGCCCTAAAGGCAATAATAAAGTTATTATTTATTTCCTTATATCATGATAAATGTTTATTATTCATGCTAGAATTGTATTAACCGGAAACATAATACATGTGTGAATACATAGACAAACAGAGTGTCACTAGTATGCCTCTACTTGACTAGCTCGTTAATCAAAGATGGTTATGTTTCCTAACCATGAACAAAGAGTTGTTATTTGATTAACGAGGTCACATCATTAGTTGAATGATCTGATTGACATGACCCATTCCATTAGCTTAGCACCCGATCGTTTAGTATGTTGCTATTGCTTTTATCCATGACTTATACATGTTCCTATGACTATGAGATTATGCAACTCCCGTTTGCCGGAGGAACACTTTGGGTACTACCAAACGTCACAACGTAACTGGGTGATTATAAAGGAGTATTACAGGTGTCTCCAATGGTACATGTTGGGTTGGCGTATTTCGAGATTAGGATTTGTCACTCCGATCGTCGGAGAGGTATCTCTGGGCCCTCTCGGTAATGCACATCACTTAAGACTTGCAAGCATTGCAACTAATGAGTTAGTTGTGGGATGATGTATTACGGAACGAGTAAAGAGACTTGCCGGTAACGCGATTGAACTAGGTATTGGATACCGACAATCGAATCTCGGGCAAGTAACATACCGATGGACAAAGGGAACAACGTATGTTGTTATGCGGTCTGACCGATAAAGATCTTCGTAGAATATGTAGGAGCCAATATGGGCATCCAGGTCCCGCTATTGGTTATTGACCGGAGACGTGTCTCGGTCATGTCTACATTGTTCTCGAACCGTAGGGTCCGCACGCTTAACGTTACGATGACAGTTATTATGAGTTTATGCATTTTGATGTACCGAAGGAGTTCGGAGTCCCGGATGTGATCACGGACATGACGAGGAGTCTCGAAATGGTCGAGACATAAAGAATGATATATTGGAAGCCTATGTTTGGACATCGGATGTGTTCCAGGTGAAATCAGGATTTTACCGGAATACCAGGAGGGTTATCGGAACCCCCCGGGAGCATAATGGGCCAACATGGGCCTTGGTGGAGAGGTGAGAGGGCTGCCCTCATGGGCTGCGCGCCTCCCCCCTTCCCCTAGTCCTATTAGGAGTAGGAGAGGTGGCCGGCCCCCTCTCTCTCTCTTCCCCTTGGAGAATCCTAGTCCAACTAGGATTGGGGGGGAATCCTACTCCCAGAGGGAGTAGGACTCTCCTGGCGCGCCAGGCTTGGCCGGCCAGCCCCTCCCCCTTGGCTCCTTTATATACGGGGGCAGGGGGCACCCCATAGACACACAATTGATCATTGAGATCTTTCCTTAGCCGTGTGCGGTGCCCCCTTCCACCAAATTCCACCTCGGTCATATCGTTGCAGTGCTTAGGCGAAGCCCTGCGCCGGTAACACATCAAGATCGTCACCACGCCGTTGTGCTGACGGAACTCTTCCCCGACGCTTTGTTGAATAGGAGCCCGGGGATCGTCATCGAGCTGAACGTGTGCCAAGAACTCGGAGGTGCCGGAGTAACGGTGCTGTGATCGGTTGGATCGCGAGGAGAACGTACGACTACTTCCTCTATGTTGAGTCAACGCTTCCGCTTTGGTCTACGAGGGTACGTAGACAACACTCTCCCCTCTCGTTGCTATGCATCACCATGATCTTGCGTGTGCGTAGGATTTTTTTTTGAAATTACTACGTTCCCCAACATTGTCAGCATCTGGTCGGGAAGTGCCGATCCTTCGCATGACGCAGAAAAAATCTCCAATGATTTTGTAACCCTCGAACAGCTGACCGGCTCTCGCCGTATCATGACAGTCAGTTTTCGGCTTTCTCGACTGAGGTCCTCATCCGGTCAAGGTCAGGGCACAATCGCAGTAGTTCTCCCTTTACTACCCTAGCCGATAGAGCGGAACATAGGGTAGCAAGCACAGGAGCCGGGTAACCCAACTATTGACCAAAGACATGATTCAGAGCCAATGCATATAATGCTAAATTCGGGGTGACGAACTTATATATAAGAAGTGTTCGGACTTTTGCTGCCGTATTGTGGGGTGACAAGTAGCCCCTAGCGAATATGAAATGTACAAAAGAGTACCGATGCAGCAAATAAGCAGATCGAAATAAAACAAAGTAAAAAGCGAAAACCACAGAAACTAGGCCACGAACGATTTTTATTATGACTTGATGGATACGTCAACGTGTATCTTGTACAGATGGTGCGAGGAGTGTCTAGGTTGTGTTGCTTGTCTCCGTTGTATGTCGGTCCTTCTAAAGGACTTGCGATCAGGCCCGTGGAAAAACGAACCTGAAACAAGAAAAAGGTAAAAGTATGTGTGTCTGGGATCGGTCTGGCCGAACTGTAGACCCCGCGTTATCTTGTGCCTCCGTCGATGTCCATGGAATTTTGAGTGCGTAATTGTGTACGCGTGGTACGAGTGCCACTACCTCATTGGGAGTGGGACGGAGGACGAATTGCTAGTCGAGCTCTTAACGAGCCGCGCCATCCTATTGCAACGTAGTCCGGAACCTCTTAATGATATCCGAGGGCTCGACAGCTGTACTATGGTGCTGCTTGAGAAGGCCACTATGTGCTTCTGCTGCTAGGGCGGTGGTGTGCTCCTCTGTTCGGAGGGAGCGTTCCGTATTGCCATTGACTGTTATGACGCCGCGTGGACCGGGCATCTTGAGCTTGAGATAAGCATAGTGTCGCACTGCGTTGAATCTAGCAAACGCAGTTCGTCCGAGCAGTGCGTGATAGCCGCTGCGGAAGGGGACGATATCAAAGATTAACTCTTCGATTCAGAAGTTGTCCGGAGAACCGAAGACCACCTCCAGCGTGATTGAGCCCGTACAGCGGGCCTCGACGCCTGTTATGAATCCTTTAAAGGTAGTCTTTGTTGGTTTGATTCGCGAGGGGTCAATACCCATCTTCCGCACTGTGTCCTGATAAAGCAGGTTGAGGTTGCTACCATCGTCCATCAGGACTCGAGTTCGGTGAAACCAGTCAATAATTGGGTCGAGGACTAATGCAGCTGAACTGCCATGGCGGATACTAGTTGGGTGATCTCGACGATCGAAGATGATCTAGAATGATGACCATGGATTGATTTTTGGGGCGACTGGCTCTACCGTGTAGACGTCCCTAAGTGCTCGCTTACGCTCCCTTTTGGGGATGTGCGTAGCGTATATCATATTCACCGTTTTGACTTGAGGGGGAAATTTCTTCTGCCCCCCTCCCCCCCCCCCCCGTGTTCGGCTGCCGGGGCTCTTCGTCCTCGTCCTCACTTTGTGATCCCTTTTCTTTATTTTCGGCATTTAACTTGCCAGCCTGCTTGAAGACCCAACAATCCATGTTGGTATGATTATCTTGCTTATCGGGGATGCCGTGAATTTGGCACAGACGGTCGAGTATGCGGTCCAGGCTGGAAGGTCCTTCGTTGTTTCTTTTGTAAGGCTTCTTCCGCTGGCCGGACTTGGAGCCACTGAATCCGGCGTTGACTGTGGTGTCATCGGTGTTGTCGCCATTGCTTCGGCATTTGTGTCTATTGCGTTGGAGCTTGCCGGTGCTATTCTTGGCCTTGATGTGGCCTGCCTCGCTGGATGTGTTTTTGCTACGAGCCAGCCAGCTGTCCTCACCCGCGCAAAAGCGGGTCATGAGTGCCGTGAGGGCTGCCATAGACTTCGGCTTTTATTGGCCAAGATGGTGTGCTAGCCATTCGTCACGGATGCTGTGTTTGAAGGCTGCTAGGGCCTCGGCATCCGGACAGTCAACGATCTGGTTCTTTTTGGTTAGGAACCTAGTCCAGAATTTTCTAGCTAATTCTCCAAGTTGTTGAACTATCTGGCTTAAGTCGTCGACATCTGGTGGCCGGACATAAGTTCCTTGGAAGTTATCAACGAAAGCCTCTTCCAAGTCCTCCCAGCTGCCGATGGAATTCTCAGGCAGGCTATTTAACCAGTGCCGAGCTGGTCCTTTGAGCTTTAATGGGAGGTATTTGATGGCGTGGAGGTCATCTCCTCTGTCCATGTGGATGTGGAGAATAAAATCTTCGATCCACACTGCTGGATCGGTTGTGCCATCGTATGATTCGATATTGACGGGCTTGAACCCCTCAGGGAATTCGTGATCCAGTACTTCATCTGTGAAGCAGAGAGTGTGTGCGGCACCTCTATATCGGGCCACATCGCGGCATAGCTCTGATGGAGTCCGTCTGCGGCATTCGGCCTGTAACGCCCCAAGACCGACGCTCCAGGCAGCTTCCATGTTTTTCGTTGTTGCCGTGTGTTTCGTTTGTTTGTTGCATTTCATCATGGCATCATCGCATTGCAACGGTACTGGTTGTCGTCATTGTTTTTAAAGCTTGCATCCGTTTCTAGTTCCGGCTTCTCCTCGATGCCTTTGTTGTTGCCTCTTTCGAGACCAACCGTTCTTTTATTGTGCGACCATTTGAGCCTCTCTGCACAGCCACCGACCACCTTCGCAACCTAGTCCGAAAACTTGCCCCGAACCCGAACTGCTCAGCCATGACCGTTGAGTCTGATTCATCCCCTAACATCTATAAAATGTCTCCGTTTTCTTAATTAAACTTCCTAGCCTTTTTATCTCGACCGTCCGATTTTGATCGGAAGATCCAAACTCCCTCCTTTCCTTATATATAGAGCCGCCCCTAACCTAATCTAGTCTAACCCTAAAATCTAGGAAGTTTGTCCCTGTCGCCGCCGCCGCACTCATCTCCCACCTGGGGATCCTCCATGATCCAAAAAAATCCCCCTCGTTTTCTTCTCTGGACCAACCAGCCGCAGGCTCCTCCTTCCTCGATCTTCCCCGATCCACCCGCAGCCAACCAGCCACCACCTTGCTCGACCCCCTGCTCGCGCCGATCGAGCGCCTGTCCAGGGGCTTGCACAGCAACCCAGCTCCCTGCCTCCCGTGCTCGTCCCCGAGCAAGCAGCTCAGTGCCCCGCCGGCCGCCGCTGAACCAACAGATGAGCGCCGTCGCTCTCTCCCTTGTTCCTCCTCCCTCCCATGGCTTCCTCTGCCTCTCATCCATCCTCTCTCTTCTATGTACAGGTGCTCCCCGCGCCATGGAAGCCACCGCAGGCCTCCACGTCGAGCTCCGCCGCCCCTGGATCTTCTCACTCGAGCCCTGCCCAGAGCAGCCAAGTCGCCGTTCCCGTCGCGGACCTGCTCCGTTCGTCGCTGTCTCCGTCAGATCCTACTAGTCCCTGCGTCTCCGGCCTCGTTCCCGCCTCCAGGTCGCCGCGCCTCCGCCCGCACGTCGAGTTCCGCCGCCCTGGAGACCCGCATCGCCAGCCGTCGTCCCTGCCGCAAGTCCCGCGACGCGACCTCGCCTCTGCTTCGTCCGGTTTGAGCGACCGCTGTCGTGCCCTGCTTCGTCTGAAGCCGCTGCACCCAAGCCCCTGCCTGCTTCCCTCCTATCTTCGAGCGCGATGACCGAGCGCCCCTCTCGTTGACCAGATCGAGCGTGAGAGCTCGATCGCCCGCTCCAGCGCCCCGCTTGGGCCTCCTCCCGAGCCGGCCTCTCTTTTCGTGGGCCTCCCAAGTCCGCAGCCCCGTCGACTCCCCGGCCTCGAGGCCCGATGTGAGGAGCTCCCCCGCGCCCTGGGCCAGATCTCAGTTTCAGCCTGTATAGTTTTTTTCCTGCCTGCGATTTTAGCTAATTATCCAGTGATTTACCAGTTTTGCAGTATAGCCCCTCAACATCATGCATATAATAACTCATTAACAGTGCATCATATGTTAAAACTTCATATATGAAAAATGCTTAGAATTTTTTCTAGTTTCATAATATGTCACTTTCGTCCATGTTCAAAATGTTTAAAATGCTGTTTGTTTAAATTTGCTCAAATGCCATGCTAAAATGTTTTATTTCATAACTAAGTAACCGTAGCTCGGTTTTAAATGTTCTTTATATGTAAATGGGGTGGAAAAATGCCTAGCTTAACATGGTGCACTTTATTTTGCTGTTTAACAACATTAAAGTTGTGTTTATGGCAGAACAGTAGCAAATTCAAAATATGCATATGAGGATTTTTCGGAATTGTTGTTTGTTGTTCCGACCTCATTTAAACTTGCCTAAATAGTTAGTTTTCATATGCTTCACCCCTTGCCATGTTTAATAACATTTAACATTGTTGGGTTCATAACCGAGAGAGAACTAAATAACTTGAACGTGGTGTTTCGTCAATATGCAACTCGTTGCATATTGAGCTCCACTTAATTTGTAGTATTGTTTGTGCACTTTGTCATGCCATGCTTCATTAAACCGGACATGCATCATACTTGGTTGTGCATCATGCCATGTTTATGTGATGGTTGTTTTACTATGTTGTTTGTCTGTTTCCGGGTTGCTTCTCTCGTTAGCTTCGGTTTTCGTTCCGGAGTTGTGAGGATTCGTTCGACTACGTCCGTTTGTCTTCTTCATGGACTCGTTCTTCTTCCTTGCGGGATCTCAGGCAAGATGACCATACCCTTGAAATCACTTCTATCTTTGCTTGCTATTTGCTTGCTCTTTTGCTATGCCTATGTTGCGATACCTACCACTTGCTTATCATGCCTCCTATATTGTTAAACCAAGCCTCTAACCCACCTTGTCCTAGCAAACCGTTGTTTGGCTATGTTACCGCTTTGCTCAGCCCCTCTTATAGCGTTGTTAGTTGTAGGTGAAGATGAAGTTTGTTCCTTGTTGGAACATGGAGATGTTGTTCCTTGTTGGAACATGTTTACTTGTTGGGATATCACAATATATCTTATTTAATTAATGCATCTATATACTTGCTAAAGGGTGGAAGGCTCGGCCTTATGCCTGGTGTTTTGTTCCACTCTTGCCGCCCTAGTTTCCGTCATATCGGTATTATGTTCCCGGATTTTGCGTCCCTAACGCGGTCGGGTGATTTATGGGACCCCCTTGACAGTTCGCTTTGAATAAGACTCTTCCAGCAAGGCCCAACCTTGGTTTTACCATTTGCCTCACCTAGCCCTTTTTCCCTTGGGAGACGCGCTCTCGAGGGTCATCTTATTTTACCCCCCCGGGCCAGTGCTCGTCGGGAGTGCTGGTCCAAACCGTCAGCCGCCGGTGGTCACCAGGGGCAACTCTCGGTTTCGCCTACCGGAAGTTTGGACAATCCGGTGTGCCCTGAGACCGAGATATGTGCAGCTCCTATCAGGATTTGTCAGCACATCCGGGTGGCTTTGCTGGACTTGTTTTATTACTGTCGAAATGTCTTGTAGCCGGGATTCCGAGACTGATTGGGTCTTCCCGGGGAGAAGGTATATCCTTCGTTGATCACGAGAGCTTATCATGGGCTAAGTTGGGACACCCCTGCAGGGTTTGAACTTTCGAAAGCCGTGCCCGCGGTTATGTGGCAGATGGGAATTTGTTAATGTCCGGTTGTAGAAAACCCGAAGTTGATCTTAATTAAAATACACCAACCGCGTGTGTAACCGTGATGGTCTCTTCTCGGTGGGGTCCGGGAGGTGAACACGGTTGTTGGAGTTATGTTTGACGTAAGTAGTTCAGGATCACTTTTTGATCATAGTGGTTCGACCGTGCTTTGCCTTCTCTTCTCGCTCTCATTTGCGTATGTTAGCCACCATACATACTAGTAGCTTGCTGCAGCTCCACCTCATACCATTACCCTTCCTATAAGCTTAAATAGTCTTGATCTCGCGGGTGTGAGATTGCTGAGTCCCCGTGACTCACAGATACTTCCAAAACCAGCTTGCAGGTGCCGATGAAACCGTGCAGGTGACGCACCCGAGCTCAAGGAGGAGCTCGATGAAGATCTTGTTCATTGTGTTGTTTTGTTTCAGTTGATCAGCAGTGGAGCCCAGTCGGGACGATCGGGGATCTGTGTAGCATTTGGGGTAGTCTTCTTTTATTTTGGTTCCATAGGCGGACCTTGATTGTATCTGTATGATGTAATGCTTTACTCATGTATTGTGTGAAGTGGCGATTGTAAGCCAACTATGTAACTCTTTCCCTTATATAGTACATGGGTTGTGTGAAGATTACCTCACTTGCGACATTGCTTTCAATGCGGCTATGCCTCTAAGTCGTGCTTCGACACGTGGGAGATATAGCCGCATCGAGGGCGTTACATGGCCCGAGCATAGTTAGGTCTGTCACGTCCGAATAGGTAGCCGTCGTCGTGCCTTGAGGCACGTCCTCGCGATCCGTAGATCGATCATGTATGTCCTGCTCGACTGTCTAGTGTCTGTCGGAGGTCGTACGTGTGACCCCGAACTCTTTCATCTCTATTTTTATAGGGCGGTGGGGCTGGCTGCTGTTCGGCCTGAGTTGCCGCTTTATGCCGACCGCGGGGTGGCCGGTTGGCCGCCCTGTCTCGACCATGTGGTGGTCGTTCCGCGTTACGCGAGGGAGATGTGTGCTACGGTGCCTCCTCATCGAATTGAGGTAGCAGTCTGCAATTTAGGTAGCTCTTGCCTGGGCGCTTGAGGCCGTATTCTTCGGTTGTCAAGACATCAATCCATCTGTCAACAAGTAGATCTTTTTCGGCTTGAAGCTGCTCCTATTTATTTTTCAGGCTCCTTGCGGTGGCTATGAGATGAAGCTTAAAGCGTTCCTGCTCTAGAGGATCCTCAGGCACGATGAAGTCTTTGTTGCCGAGGCTTGTCTCCTCCTCGGGGGGTGGACGATAACTATCATACTCCGAGTCATCTTCTATGGCCTGTTCATCAGGGTTGTCTTGCCTATTGTCCTGTTCCTCCTGTTCGGATGTAGCTCCGACAGGGTCTTCGTTGTTTTTGGCGTCGCTCGGAGTACTATTTTCTCTAGTGCTCGTATTGCTATCTTTTGAGCGACGAGGCTTAGAGCGGCGTTTGGGGCGCCGGCGCTTGGATTGTGTCTCAAAGGTTTTATTCGCACCTGGCTCTTCGTTGTCGTCGCCAGATCCTTTGGGTGTATCGACCATGTGCAAGTCATACGAAGAGGTAGCCGTCCAACTGTTGGGGAATGTAGTAATATCAAAAAATTTCCTACGCACACGCAAGATCATGGTGATGCATAGCAACGAGAGGGGAGAGTCTTGTCTACATACCCTCGTAGACCGAAGCGGAAGCGTTGACGCAATGTAGAGGAAGTAGTCGTACGTCTTCCCGGTCCAACCGATCCAAGCACCGTTACTCCAGCACCTCCGAGTTCTTGACACACGTACAGCTCGATGACGCACCCCGGGCTCCGAT
Organism: Aegilops umbellulata; assembly: GCA_032464435.1. Classification (NCBI taxonomy): domain Eukaryota; kingdom Viridiplantae; phylum Streptophyta; class Magnoliopsida; order Poales; family Poaceae; genus Aegilops; species Aegilops umbellulata. Next base: position 292,620,266 of record CP136056.1, on the reverse strand, counting down.
CCAGCAAAGCTTCGGGGAGTTCCGTCAGCACGACGGCGTGGTGACGATCTTGATGTTCAACCGTCGCAGGGCTTCGCCTAAGCACCGCTACAATATGACCGAGGTGTAATATCGTGGAGGGGGGCACCGCACACGGCTAAGGAACGGTCACGAAGATCAACTTGTGTGTTCTAGGGTGCCCCCTGCCCCCGTATATAAAGGAGGGAGGGGGAGGTGCGGCCGGCCCCTTTGGGTGCGCCTAGAGGAGTCCTACTCCCACCGAGAGTAGGACTCCCCTCCTCTTGCCTTGTTGGAGAACGAAAGGGGAAGGGGAAAAAGAAAGGGGGGCGCTGCCCCACCCTTCCTTGTCCTATTCGGACTAGGGGGGAGGGGGCACGCGGCCTTCCCTGGCCGGCCCTCCTCTTCTCCCTTATGGCCCATGAAGGCCCAATAACCCCCGGGGGGGTTCCGGTAACCCCCCCGGTACTCCAGTAAAATGTCGATTTCACCCGGAATCATTCCGATGTCCAAATATAGGCTTCCAATATATCGATCTTTATGTCTTGGCCATTTCGAGACTCCTCGTCATGTTCGTGATCACATCCGGGACTCCGAACAACCTTCAGTACATCAAAATACATAAACTCATAATGAAACTGTCATCGTAACTTTAAGCGTGCGGACCCTACAGTTCGAGAACCATGTAGACATGACCGAGACACGTCTCCGGTCAATAACCAATAGCGGGACCTGGATGCCCATATTGGCTCCTACATATTCTACGAAGATCTTTATCGGTCAGACCGCATAACAACATACGTTGTTCCCTTTGTCATCGGTATGTTACTTGCCCGAGATTCGATCGTCGGTATCAAATACCTAGTTCAATCTTGTTACCGGCAAGTCTCTTTACTCGTTCCGTAATACATCATCTCACAACTAACACATTAGTTGCAATGCTTGCAAGGCTTATGTGATGTGCATTACCGAGAGGGCCCAGAGATACCTCTCCGACAATCGGAGTGCCAAATCCTAACCTTGAAATACGCCAACCCAACATGTACCTTTGGAGACACCTGTAGAGCTCCTTTATAATCACCCAGTTACGTTGTGACGTTTGGTAGCACACAAAGTGTTCCTCCGGTAAACGGGAGTTGCATAATCTCATAGTCATAGGAACATGTATAAGTCATGAAGAAAGCAATAGCAACATACTAAACGATCGGGTGCTAAGCTAATGAAATGGGTCATGTCAATCAGATCATTCAACCAATGATGTGATCCCGTTAATCAAATAACAACTCGTTGTCTATGGTCAGGAAACATAACCATCTTTGATTAACGAGCTAGTCAAGTAGAGGCATACTAGTGACACTCTGTTTGTCTATGTATTCACACATGTATTATGTTTCCGGTTAATACAATTCTAGAATGAATAATAAACATTTATCATGATATAAGGAAAGAAATAATAACTTTATTATTGCCTCTAGGGCATATTTCCTTTAGTCTCCCACTTGCACTAGAGTCAATAATCTAGATTACATAGTAATGGTTCTAACACCCATGGAGTCTTGGTGCTGATCATGTTTTGCTCGTGGAAGAGGCTTAGTCAACGGGTCTGCTACATTCAGATCCTATGTATCTTGCAAATTTCTATGTCTCCCACCTGGACTAGATCCCGGATGGAATTGAAGCATCTCTTGATGTGCTTGGTTCTCTTGTGAAATCTGGATTCCTTTGCCAAGGCAATTGCACCATTATTGTCACAAAAGATTTTCATTGGACTCGATGCACTAGGTATGACACCTAGATCGGATATGAACTACTTCATCCAGACTCCTTCGTTTGCTGCTTCTGAAGCAGCTATGTACTGCGCTTCACATGTAGATCCCGCCACGACGCTTTGTTTAGAACTGCACCAACTGACAGCTCCACCGTTTAAAGTAAACACGTATCCGGTTTGCGATTTAGAATCGTCTGGATCAGTGTCAAAGCTTGCATCAATGTAACCATTTACGATGATCTCTTTGTCACCTCCATATACGAGAAACATATCCTTAGTCCTTTTCAGGTACTTCAGGATGTTCTTGACTGTTGTCCAGTGATCCACTCCTGGATTACTTTGGTACCTCCCTGCTAAACTTATAGCAAGGCACACATCAGGTCTGCTACACAGCATTGCATACATGATAGAGCCTATGGCTGAAGCATAGGGAACATCTTTCATTTTCTCTCTATCTTCTGCAGTGGTCGGGCATTGAGTCTTACTGAACTTCACACCTTGTAACACAGGCAAGAACCCTTTCTTTGCTTGATCCATTTTGAACTTCTTCAAAACTTTGTCAAGGTATGTGCTTTGTGAAAGTCCTATCAAGCGTCTTGATCTATCTCTATAGATCTTAATGCCCAATATGAAAGCAGCTTCACTGATGTCTTTCATTGAAAAACTTTTATTCAAGTATCCCTTTATGCTATCCAGAAATTCTATATCATTTCCGATTAGTAATATGTCATCCACATATAATATCAGAAATGCTACAGAGCTCCCTCCCACTTTCTTGTAAATACAGGCTTCTCCAAAAGTCTGTACAAACCCAAATGCTTTGATCACACTATCAAAGCGTTTATTCCAACTCCGAGAGGCTTGCACCAGTCCATAAATGGATCACTGGACCTTGCACACTTTGTTAGTTCCCTTTGGATCGATAAAACCTTCTGGTTGCATCATATACAACTCTTCTTCCAGAAATCTAGTCAGGAATGCAGTTTTTACATCCATCTGCCAAATTTCATAATCATAAAATGCGGCAATTGCTAACATGATTCGGACAGACTTAAGCATCGCTACGGGTGAGAAGGTCTCATCGTAGTCAATCCCTTGAACTTGTCAAAAACCTTTTGCGACAAGTCGAGCTTTGTAGACAGTAACATTACCGTCAGCGTCGGTCTTCTTCTTGAAGATCCATTTATTCTAAATTGCTTGCCGATCTGTAACACCCCCGATTCAATCGTACACTAATCATGCACGCAAATGTGTACGATCAAGATCAGGGACTCACGGGAAGATATCACAACACAACTCTACAAATAAAAATAAATCATACAAGCATAATAATACAAGACAGGGGCCTCGAGGGCTCGAATACAAGTGCTCGATCATAGACGAATCAACGGAAGCAACAATATCTGAGTACAGACGTAAGTTAAACAAGGTTGCCTTAAGAAGGCTAGCACAAACTGGGATACAGATCGAACGAGGCGCAGGCCTCCTGCCTGGTATCCTCCTAGCTACTCCGTCAGCTGGCTGCACGTAGTAGTAGGCACCTCCAGTGTAGAAGGAATCGTCGTCGACGATGGCGTCTGGATCCTGGGCTCCAACATCTGGTTGCGACAACCAGAAGAAAGGAAAGGGGGAAAAAGGGGGAAGAAAGCAACCGTGAGTACTCATCCAAAGTACTCGCAAGCAAGGAGCTACACTACATATGCATGGATATATGTGTAAAGGGCCATATCAGTGGACTGAACTGCAGAATGCTAGAATAAGAGGGGGATAGCTAGTCTTGTCAAAGACTACGCTTCTGGTCACCTCCATCTTGTAGCATATAGAAGAGAGTAGACTGAAGTCCTCCAAGTAGCATCGCATAGCATAATCCTACCCGGCGATCCCCTCCTCGATGCCCTATTAGAGAGCGATCACCGGGTTGTATCTGGCACTTGGAAGGGTGTGTTTTATTAATTATCCGGTTCTAGTTGTCATAAGGTTGAGGTACAACTCCGGGTCGTCCTTTTACCGAGGGACACGGCTATTCGAATAGATAAACTTCCCTGCAGGGGTGCACCACATAACCCAACACGCTTGATCCCATTTGGCCGGACACACTTTCCTGGGTCATGCCCGGCCGCGGAAGATCAACACGTCGCAGCCCCACCTAGGCACAATAGAGTGGTCAGCACGCCGGTCTAAACCTAAGCGCGCAGGGGTCTGGGCCCATCGCCCTGAGCACACCTTCACGTTGCGAACGCGGCCAGAAGCAGACCTAGCCTAGTGGTGTTCCAGTCCAATCCGGCGTGCGCCACTCAATCGCTGACGTCAAGAAGTGCTTCGGCTGATACCACGACGCCGAGTGCCCATATCTTTCCCGCGTAGTTGGTTAGTGCGTATAGACCAAATGGCCAGACTCAGATCAAATACCCAGATCTCGTTAAGCGTGTTAAGTATCCGCGAACGCCAACAGGGCCAGGCTCACCTCTCACCCAGGTAGCCCCGAACTGCCCTGCCACTCCGCCACAAAGACCCACACAGAAGGCCGTCGGGACAAAGGTCCTTTCAGCCCCCAATCCATGAATCACTCGCGGGTACTCCTCGAGCCAACCCGACTTTGGTCACCACATGTATCATCTTTAAAGTATAGTATATATCCATGATCACCTCCCGCGGTGATGACAGCCCAGTAGTATAGCAAGGCAGACAGACAAGAGTGTAGGGCCACTGATGGAACACTAGCATCCTATACTAAGCAAGTAGGATTGCAGGTAAAGGTATCAACAGCAGTATCAAGAACAGGCTATGCATCAGGATAGGAATAACGAAAGCAGTAACATGCTACACTACTCTAATGCAAGCAGTATAGATCAGAGTAGGCGATATCTGGTGATCAAGGGGGGGGCTTGCCTGGTTGCTCTGGCAAGAGAGAGGGGTCGTCAACACCGTAGTCGATAGGGGCAGCAGCAGCGTCGGTCTCGGTGTCTATCGAGAGAAGAGGGGGGAGAAACAATAAATATTTAAGCAAGCAGATGCGTAGTGATGCATGACATGACAAGTAACGGCGTTAGAGGTGCCCTAACGCGGTATGAGGTGATACCGGTGAAGGGGGGAAACATCCGGGAAAGTATCCCCGGTGTTTCGCGTTTTCGGGCAGAGGAGCCGGAGGGGGAAAGTTGCGAGTTTGATATGTTAGGGGTGTGCGGCGGGTGAACGGGCTGCGTATCCGGATTCGTCTCGTCGTTCTGAGCAACTTTCATGTTGAAAATATTTTAATCCGAGTTACGGATTAAAAGATATGATTTTCTAAAGTTTTAAATCATTTTTAGAATTTATTTAATTAATTTAATTCGAAATTAGATTTGTGACATCAGCATGATGTCATGCTGACGTCAGCAGTCAACAGAGTTGACTGGGTCAAACTGACATGTGGGTCCAGTGGGACCCACCTGTCATTGACACATCATCCTAACTAACAGATTAGTTAGGTTAATTAGATATTTATGTTAATCAAGTTTAATTAGTTTAACTAAACAGGATTAATTAAGGTAATTATTTAGTTAATTAATTAATTATTAATTATTAATTATTTGTGTTTTATATATATTTTTAATTCCTTTTTTATGTATAATCCGTTCTGGGGGTGTGGGCCCCGTTTGTCATAGGTACAGGGGCGGGCCCAGCTGTCTGTGGCCCCTGGGGCCTAAGCGGGCACGCGGGTTTGCGGGCACTGGTGCCCAGCCCGAACGAGCGTCGATGCAGCAACGGGCGCTGCGGTGGTGGAGCAGCGCGGGGCCGGCGACGAGCGGCGCAGTGGCATAGACCGGAGCAGCAGGGCGGCCATGGCGGCTCGCGATGGAGGCGGGGCGGCAGGGCGGAGCGAGGCAAAGCGAGTGGGCATGCGGGAGGGAGAGTAGGCGGCCGCGCGGGAGGGAGGGCGCGGTCGCCATGGGCGCTGGGCGCCACCGAGGCGCCGGTGCGGGCGGCAGAGCACGGCTAAGCGCGCACGCGCGCGAGCAGAGGCAGGAGGTCGCGGTGGCCAGTGAGGGGTGGCCGCGGGCGCAATGCCGAGCGGTGCAGCGAGTGCGGGTCGGGCGCGCGGGCGTGAAGGCACGTCCGTGGGCGCGACCAGGGCGGCCGGCTCGCGTGCGGGCGTCGGTGAGCGAGGCCATGGCCGAAGTGGCCGGAGCAGGAGAGAAGGGGGAGATGCTGGGGCCTCACCACGGGGCCGTGGGGTCTATGCGGCGGTGCTCGGGGAGGTTGACGGGGACGCGAGATCCGGCGACGACGGAGGAGCTCCGGCGAAGGCGCTCGGCGATGGTGGTTCGAGGTGGCATCGGGGCGACGAGCACAACATCCCGCGGAGCGCGGGGAAGACAGGCGCGGTGTAGGAGGGTGAGGAAGAAGGCCGGGAGGGGGAGCGGCGAGGACGAGGCGTTCGGCGAGGTGGGGGAAGAAACGCGCCGGCAGCGGCGTCGGCCTTGTTCGTTCCCCCCCTTCCCGATCCAGATCGGGATCGGGGTGGGAAGGAGAGAGCGACGTGGGGAGGAGTGGGAGCGATTGGGGGGGGTAGCGGGCTCTAGGGTTTCGGTCGTGGGGGGGATAAGGGAGGCGGGGTGGGCCGGTTGGGGCCGTGCAGGATGGGCTGAGGCCCATGGGGAGCTGGGGGGGCCTTCTCATTTCCCTTTTCTTTTGTTAGTTTTGCTTTTCCTTTTTCTGTTTTATTTCTAGTTTCTTTTTCATTTAGTTTTATCTAATATTAAAATGATCCCTAATTTAGTAATACATTAAAACCCACTACAACAAAAGGTTTTCCCCAAAGTAATTTAGTTTAGTATTTTGTTAATTATAATAGTATTTATATATTGGTTTTTTACTACTGTTTTATTCACCTAAGTGTATTTAAACATTTTATAAAAATGGGGTTTCTTAACCATAATTACTTACGCATTATTTGGCACGTCTAGAGCAGTTTAGTTTTAATGTTTTGGAAACTTTTATTGTTTGGCTTTATTATTATTTTTTTAATTTGAACTGGGTTTTCGAACTGACGCGAGATTAGCGACGGTAATCATGGTGACGTGGCATCATTAGCGGAGGTTACTGTAGCTTGATTATCCGGGCGTCACAATTCTCCTCCACTACAAGAAATCTCGTCCCGAGATTTAAGAGGGGGACTAAGGGGGAATGGTCTTGTTACGAAATTCCTAACGAATCTTCTCAGTCTTGGTTGCTCTTCTCGAAGAGGTCGATCCATTACATTGGGGTCTTCAGTCCTCTGGTTTAACGCATCATGATGAAATTGTCGTCCTTTCTTCAGGATCTCCATCGTTCTTACGAAAGAATAAATGGTGGTTATTCCGAAAGAGCAGACCTCTACAAGGTTGACTACCAGGTCAATAACATCGGGGAAGGTGGCAGAAAGTAACTCTCGAATTGAAACAGAAGAAAATATCGAGAGCAGGTAAGAAGGTGCAATAAGAAGTTTCAAGTGGATAGGCAATCATTTGTTGCCTGATACGAAATGTGAAAGGGGTTCAGAGCAAAGGGGAATAAGTATTGCATCTGTTACCAGAATAGATCACTACGACGGTGGCCCGTGAATTACATACGAGGCCACACGCGAGGAATAACTTTTGGAACAGGGGGTGTACAGGAGAGTCAGGTTTCGATCCTGGTAACTGTGGGTTATGGGCCCACCATGTGGTTTAATGTAGGAAAGGCGTGGACATCTTGCACGGTCATGATAGCAAGACATGTCAGAGGGTAGCCTATCAGTTATGTTGGCAACAATGTCGATACCAAGGCGAGGGACGAAGAGAACCATTTCCCTGCTCGTTGAACGAGGCGGACCATTAGGCAAAGTTCTCGTCCATCGGCGGTTATCGGAGTGTCATCATCAATAGTAACAGGGTCTTACCGACACGATTGTAGACCTAGGTGTGTACATAAGCAAAAGAATAATACTGCTTAGATCATAGAGATCACCAGAAAGGTTAAACAAATAATGGAAAGGAAAAGGTGATCATCAGATTAAATAGAACAATGGAAAGGAAAATGTGTTTAAACACATTATTCAGGGGGGGTATAACCTTCCCAAGGACAAACAGAGCATGATGTCCATGACAGGGTATAATTGTAGAAAACCATTTAGGTAAGGTAAAGAAATTTCATGACATTACCCATACAACGGTGTTTGGATAATTGAGCAGGAAACACTTAGCATCGGGTTCAAATATTCCTGTTGAAAATCGGGGTACCATAGACATGCTTCGAGATAGCATTGACATGGTATTCAAGCAAAGGTCAGACTTTGGGATACACAAAGGATCCATCAGGAACAACTTATAGAATAAGTCTTTCAATTTCCTCATGGAAGGATGGATAACCTTGCTAAAAAGGAAACTATAACAGTAGGTCCTCCGGCCAGGTGTGCCGGGCATGACATCACCTTACCGGGTCATAAAAGAACATTGTTATTACCCTTGCAAATATATTCCAACCATCATATCTGACCGGGATTCAGATCTGGCCGGTGTTAGGATACCTCAGACTCAGGGTGCCTGAGCAGAAAAGGTGTAACACACATTGTCGAGATGATAATGTAAGATTCTTGGAATTGAACTATGGAAGCGAGTTCCAAAACAAGGGTTCATCATTTAACCAAGGAGGGGACGAGGTGGTGGCTGATTGACTCAGTGACAATTCCTCGAGATTTCCAAAAGATGGATTTCCACAATTATGTGAACAAGGAAATATCATTTGTCAGATCAAATGGTATAATCATGTATGCTCGAGGGAAACATACTCAACTGAACAATGATAGAAGGGTGCACCCAGGAACCTGGACTAGGTAGCACGATCAATGTTCGAATGATGACTCAATAAGCAATAGGCTTATAATGAAACTGTAGACCAATAACTTCAAAGCAATAGGGTTGCTATAAGTTTAGAATTTACACATCACAGACCATTTGTAGGTATTCCGCTTAGAATCAACACGGAGACCAAGAAATGAACGCAAATGGCGAGAGATATTACTATATCAAGAATTCTCAAGAGGTGGAAAAATTACCACGACATTCTTGACATAAAAGGTGGTAATATTCCAAGGTAAAGAAGGTCAAATGCTGGATAGCAAGGGAATCAAAGTATAACACAAAACATGAACAAGTTTGTGTTGGAGGGAAGGCAATAAAGTGGCCGATGATAACAAAAATCATCGGGGACAAGGATGGTATTTCTCATTATGAATTCAGTTGATATCCTTGAAGAGCTCAGAACGCTGATGATTAAAATTAGCACGATAATGATGTATCCGTTCAGGCTAGGACAGACATGGAGTATTAAACTTGTAAGCGATGAAGATCTCTAATCCTCGTTGAATCGCAGTGCAGACTCGATTCCGTTATCGGTGTCCTTGGGTGTTTCATAACTCAAAGCCCGTGAAAAATTGGAGTCGTGAGAATGTAATACCTGATGAAGAACTCATAAGAGGTTATGCAGTTCCATGATAATCTCGAGATACCAGGGGGTAATGCTCGACGACAGATCAAAGTAGAGATTGGACAAGGGTATTGCTCTGTAGAAGACAAAGGCTTAAACTTGCATGAGAAAGGTCATTTAAAGGAGAACATGGTCGGAACCACGATTGCAAAAGATCAATCCACCGATACCAAAGGATATTATATCAAGGAAATAGTTACAAGAAGCTTCCATGATAGGATCTACATCGTGTCCATGGGCATGAACACAAAGTTCAAGGTCGACTCCCACTTATCCAATGCATAACCTTTCATTCACTTCTCGCGTTCGATGAAGTTGCAGTGTTGAAATTTTATCTGGCGAAACATCAGAAGAGTATGGCTCGTGAAAACTTTCGGGTTCTCACGGTTTAGAGAAGGCATATGTTCAACCCATAGGGCCTTCTTAGAAACATATACCACAAGTTTCAAGAGTAATTAACACAAGCCCGAAAGCAAAGCATGGTTGGCCAAGCAGAGAATACAACTTAGCAGAGGCATTATTTATCAGAGGAAGAACTCACAAAGTGATCAAATGTGAATGACACTGTCGGATAACAATCCAGCAAAGGACTTGATGGTCCACAAAGGATCTGATATGAGTATCGATACTCAACCAGAAGAAGAAGGAATGCAATTGCAACAGGTTATGGAATCATCTGAATAATTCAAAGCTTCAATGCAAAGGAATTATGATTTCCAAAACAAATGATCGGAAGCAGACGCTCTGATCAACAATGGATCAATTGAATATACCAGAGGCACAATCGACGACAGATAGTTTGGTCGAGAACCAGCTCATGTTCAAAATGTCGTCTGAGCCGGAAAGATAATCCTAGGACTCGATTGATGATTGTGAACATTCACAACATATTGGATCAACAGACTTAAAATGATAATGACAAAGGATGCCAATAAGGTTAATAGGCGTATAGGATTTAATCCCAATGCAAGCAACCAAGAATTTCAAGAGCAATAGGTTGTTGAGGATCTTCGAAAGATCGAATGGTATTTCAAAAGCTTTTGTGAAATACCAGAATCAACTGGGGATGAGCGGATACTCGGTAAGTGCAAGAATTATCCATAGGGGTATTCAGGTGACAAAGTACAGCAAGGCACTAAGCTCAAAGGATCCTCGGTACAACAGAGAGTATTTCGGGACATCTTGTAATAACAAGATCAACGGGGAATGATTGTATGAATGCCAAGTGTACATAGTTTTCATAGGGGTTGACGGTGGAAGGAAATCGCAAATGCGGTGTCACAAAGACTCGAAAGAACATCGTAGAGTAACTTCGGAATCTTCTAGTGCATCAGGCGATCATCTGAAGTGAGGGGCTCTCCGGGAGAAAGTATTATCGAGAACCTAAAGTTAGTTTTGTTTTTAGCAAAATCATTTAACCCGAATAGAAGAGAGCTTAGAGTCCCAGAGTAAAGGTCGAGGAGTAAAGGATCCTAATACCACCCAATGGCGACGTGGGCCCGTAAGGTACACAACCATGTTAGTAAAAGTTTTTGCAATGTCTAGACTCGACTTCGGCCAAGGAGTGTGGAAGGGGGATTCCTACAGGCAGTCGGCTCTGATACCAACTTGTAACACCCCCGATTCAATCGTACACTAATCATGCACGCAAATGTGTACGATCAAGATCAGGGACTCACGGGAAGATATCACAACACAACTCTACAAATAAAAATAAGTCATACAAGCATAATAATACAAGCCAGGGGCCTCGAGGGCTCCAATACAAGTGCTCGATCATAGACGAATCAACGGAAGCAACAATATCTGAGTACAGAGATAAGTTAAACAAGGTTGCCTTAAGAAGGCTAGCACAAACTGGGATACAGATCGAACGAGGCGCAGGCCACCTGCCTGGGATCCTCCTAGCTACTCCTGGTCGTCGTCAGCTGGCTGCACGTAGTAGTAGGCACCTCCAGTGTAGAAGGAATCGTCGTCGACGATGGCGTCTGGATCCTGGGCTCCAACATCTGGTTGCGACAACCAGAAGAAAGGAAAGGGGGGGAAAGGGGGAAGAAAGCAACCGTGAGTACTCATAAAGTACTCGCAAGCAAGGAGCTACACTACATATGCATGGATATATGTGTAAAGGGCCATATCAGTGGACTGAACTGCAGAATGCCAGAATAAGAAGGGGATAGCTAGTCTTGTCGAAGACTACGCTTCTGGTCACCTCCGTCTTGCAGCATATAGAAGAGAGTAGACTGAAGTCCTCCAAGTAGCATCGCATAGCATAATCCTACCCGGCGATCCCCTCCTCGATGCCCTGTTAGAGAGCGATCACCGGGTTGTATCTGGCACTTGGAAGGGTGTGTTTTATTAAGTATCCTGTTCTAGTTGTCATAAGGTCGAGGTACAACTCCGGGTTGTCCTTTTACCGAGGGACACGGCTATTCGAATAGATAAACTTCCCTGCAGGGGTGCACCACATAACCCAACATGCTTGATCCCATTTGGTCGGACACACTTTCCTGGGTCATGCCCGGCCGCGGAAGATCAACACGTCACAGCCCCACCTAGGCACAACAGAGCGGTCAGCACGCCGGTCTAAACCTAAGCGCGCCGGGGTCTGGGCCCATCGCCCTGAGCACACCTGCACGTTGCGAACGCGGCCGGAAGCAGACCTAGCCTAGTGGCATTCCAGTCCAATCCGGTACGCGCCACTCAGTCGCTGACGTCAAGAAGTGCTTCGGCTGATACCACGATGCTGAGTGCCCATATCTTTCCCGCGTAGTTGGTTAGTGCGTATAGACCAAATGGCCAGACTCAGATCAAATACCCAGATCTCGTTAAGCGTGTTAAGTATCCGCGAACGCCAATAGGGCCAGGCTCACCTCTCACCCAGGTAGCCCCGAACTGCCCTGCCGCTCCGCCACAAAGACCCACACAGAGGGCCGTCGGGACAAAGGTCCTTTCAGCCCCCAATCCGTGAATCACTCGCGGGTACTCCTCCAGCTAACCCGACTTTGGTCACCACATGTATCATGTTTAAAGTATAGTATATATCCATGATCACCTCCCGCGGTGATGACAGCCCAGTAGTATAGCAAGGCAGACAGACAAGAGTGTAGGGCCACTGATGGAACACTAGCATCCTATACTAAGCAAGTAGGATTGCAGGTAAAGGTATCAACAGCAGTATCAAGAACAGGCTATGCATCAGGATAGGAATAACGAAAGCAGTAACATGCTACACTACTCTAATGCAAGCAGTATAGATCAGAGTAGGCGATATCTGGTGATCAAGGGGGGGGGCTTGCCTGGTTGCTCTGGCAAGAGAGAGGGGTCGTCAACACCGTAGTCGATCGGGGCAGCAGCAGCGTCGGTCTCGGTGTCTATCGAGAGAAGAGGGGGGAGAAACAATAAATATTTAAGCAAGCAGATGCGTAGTGATGCATGACATGACAAGTAACGGCGTTAGAGGTGCCCTAACGCGGTATGAGGTGATACGGGTGAAGGGGGGAAACATCCGGGAAAGTATCCCCGGTGTTTCGCGTTTTCGGGCAGAGGAGCCGGAGGGGGAAAGTTGCGAGTTTGATATGTTAGGGGTGTGCGGCGGGTGAACGGGCTGCATATCCGGGTTCGTCTCGTCGTTCTGAGCAACTTTCATGTTGAAAATATTTTAATCCGAGTTACGGATTAAAAGATATGATTTTCTAAAGTTTTAAATCATTTTTAGAATTTATTTAATTAATTTAATTCGAAATTAGATTTATGACATCAGCATGATGTCATGCTGACGTCAGCAGTCAACAGAGTTGACTGGGTCAAACTGACATGTGGGTCCAGTGGGACCCACCTGTCATTGACACATCATCCTAACTAACAGATTAGTTAGGTTAATTAGATATTTATGTTAATCAAGTTTAATTAGTTTAACTAAACAGGATTAATTAAGGTAATTATTTAGGTAATTAATTAATTATTAATTATTAATTATTTGTGTTTTATATAAATTTTTAATTTCTTTTTTATGTATTATCCGTTCTGGGGGTGTGGGCCCCGTTTGTCATAGGTACAGGGGCGGGCCCAGCTGTCTGTGGCCCCTAGGGCCTAAGCGGGCACGCGGGTTTGCGGGCACTGGTGCCCAGCCCGAACGGGCGTCGATGCAGCAGCGGGCGTTGCGGTGGTGGAGCAGCGCGGGGCCGACGACGAGCGGCGCAGTGGCATAGACCGGAGCAGCAGGGCGGCCATGGCGGCTCGCGATGGAGGCGGGGCGGCAGGGCAGAGCGAGGCAAAGCGAGTGGGCGTGCGGGAGGGAGAGTAGGCGGCCGCGTGGGAGGGAGGGCGCAGTCGCCACGGGCGCTGGGCGCCACCGAGGCGCCGGTGCGGGCGGCAGAGCACGGCTAAGCGCGCACGCGCGCGAGCAGAGGCAGGAGGTCGCGGTGGCCAGTGAGGGGTGGCCGCGGGCGCAATCCCGAGCGGCGCAGCGAGTGCGGGTCGGGTGCGCGGGCGTGAAGGCACGGCCGTGGGCGCGGCCAGGGCGGCCGGCGCGCGTGCGAGCGTCGGTGAGCGAGGCCATGGCCGAAGTGGCCGGAGCAGGAGAGAAGGGGGAGATGCTGGGGCCTCACCACGGGGCCGTGGGGTCTATGCAGCTGTGCTCGGGGAGGTTGACGGGGACGCGAGATCCGGCGACGACGGAGGAGCTCCGGCGAAGGCGCTCGGCGACGACGGTTCGAGGTGGCATCGGGGCGACTAGCACAACGTCCTGCGGAGTGCGGGGAAGACAGGCGCGGTGCAGGAGGGTGAGGAAGAAGGCCGGGAGGGGGAGCGGCGAGGATGAGGCGTTCGGCGAGGTGGGGGGAGGAACGCGCCGGGCAGCGGCGTCGGCCTTGTTCGTTCCCCCCTTCCCGATCCAGATCGGGATCGGGGTGGGAAGGAGAGAGCGGCGTGGGGGGGAGTGGGAGCGAGTGGGGGGGGGGGGGTAGCGGGCTCTAGGGTTTCGGTCGTGGGGGGGGGGGATAAGGGAGGCGGGGTGGGCCGGTTGGGGCCGTGCGGGATGGGCCGAGGCCCATGGGGAGCTGGGGGGGCCTTCTCATTTCCCTTTTCTTTTGTTAGTTTTGCTTTTCCTTTTTCTGTTTTATTTCTAGTTTCTTTTTCATTTAGTTTTATCTAGTATTAAAATGATCCCTAATTTAGTAATACATTAAAACCCACTACAACAAAAGGTTTTGCCCCAAAGTAATTTAGTTTAGTATTTTGTTAATTATAATAGTATTTATGTATTGGTTTTTACTACAGTTTTATTCACCTAAGGGTATTTAAACATTTTATAAAAATGGGGTTTCTTAACCATAATTACTTACGCATTATTTGGCACGTCTAGGGCATTTTAGTTTTAATGTTTTGGAAACTTTTATTGTTTGGCTTTATTTTTTTTTTAATTTGAACTGGGTTTTTGAATTGACGCGAGATTAGCGACGGTAATCATGGTGACGTGGCATCATTAGCGGAGGTTACTGTAGCTTGATTATCCGGGCGTCACACGATCATTGGGCAAGTCAACCAAAGTCCACACTTTGTTCTCATACATGGATCCCATCTCGGATTTCATGGCTTCAAGCCATTTTGCGGAATCTGGGCTCACCATCGCTTCTTCATAGTTCGTAGGTTCATCATGATCTAGTAGCATGACTTCCAAAACAGGATTGCCGTACCACTCTGGTGCTGATCTTACTCTGGTTGATCTATGAGGTTCTGTAGTAACTTGATCTGAAGTTCTATGATCATCATCATTAACTTCCTCACTAATTGGTTCAGACGTCACAGAAACCGGTCCCTGTGATTTGCTACTTCTCAATAAGGGAGCAGGTACAGTTACCTCATCAAGTTCTACTTTCCTCCCACTCACTTCTTTCGAGAGAAACTCCTTCTCTAGAAAGTTTCCGAATTTAGCAACAAAAGTCTTGCCTTCAGATTTGTGATAGAAGGTGTATCCAATAGTTTCCTTTGGATATCCTATGAAGACACATTTCTCCGATTTGGGTTCGAGCTTATCAGGTTGAAGCTTTTTCACATAAGCATCGCAGCCCCAAACTTGAAGAAACGACAACTTTGGTTTCTTGCCAAACCATAGTTCATAAGGTGTCGTCTCAACGGATTTTGATGGTGCCCTATTTAACATGAATGCGGCCGTCTCTAAAGCATAACCCCAAAACAATAGCGGTAAATCTGTAAGAGACATCATAGATCGCACCATATCGAGTAAAGTACGATTACGACGTTCGGACACACCATTACGCTGTGGTGTTCCGGGTTGCGTGAGCTGCTAAACTATTCCGCATTGTTTCGAATGTACACCAAACTCGTAACTCAAATATTCTCCTCCACGATCAGATCGTAGAAACTTTATTTTCTTGTTACGATGATTTTCAACTTCACTCTGAAATTCTTTGAACTTTTCAAATGTTTCAGACTTATGTTTCATTAAGTAGATATACCCATATCTGCTTAAATCATCTGTGAAGGTGAGAAAATAACGATATCCGCCACGAGCCTCAACATTTATCGGGCCACATGCATATGTATGTATGATTTCCAACAAATCTGTTGCTCTCTCCATAGTACCGGAGAACGGTGTTTTAGTCATCTTGCCCATGAGGCACGGTTCGCAAGTACCAAGTGATTCATAATCAAGTGGTTCCAAAAGTCCATCAGTATGGAGTTTCTTCATGCGCTTTACACCGATATGACCTAAACGGCAGTGCGACAAATAAGTTGCACTATCATTATCAACGCTGCATCTTTTGGTTTCAACATTATGAATATGTGTATCACTAGTATCGAGATTCATCAAAAATAGGCCACTCTTCAAGGGTGCATGACCATAAAAGATATTACTCATATAAATAGAACAACCATTATTCTCTGATTTAAATGAATAACCGTCTCACATCAAACAAGATCCAGATATAATGTTCATGCTGAACGCTGGCACCAAATAACAATTATTTAGGTCTAATACTAATCCCGAAGGTAGATGTAGAGGTAGCGTGCCGACCGCGATCACATCAACTTTGGAACCATTTCCCACGCGCATCGTCACCTCGTCCTTTGCCAGTGTTCGCTTAATCCATAGTCCCTGTTTCGAGTTGCAAATATTAGCAACAGAACCAGTATCAAATACCCAGGTGCTACTGCGAGCTCTAGTAAGGTACACATCAATAACATGTATATCACATATACCTTTGTTCACCTTGCCATCCTTCTTATCCGCGAAATACTTGGGGCAGTTCCGCTTCCAGTGACCAGTCTGCTTGCAGTAGAAGCACTCAGTTTCAGGCTTAGGTCCAGACTTGGGTTTCTTCTCCTGAGCAGCAACTTGCTTGTTGTTCTTCTTGAAGTTCCCCTTCTTCTTCCCTTTGCCCTTTTTCTTGAAACTAGTGGTCTTGTTGACCATCAACACTTGATGCTCCTTCTTGATTTCTACCTGCGCAGCATTTAGCATTGCGAAGAGCTCGGGAATCGTCTATTCCATCCCTTGCATGTTATAGTTCATCACGAAGCTCTTGTAGCTTGGTGGAAGTGATTGGAGAATTCTCTCAATGACGCTATCATCCGGAAGATTAACTCCCAGTTGAATCAAGTGATTATTATACCCAGACATCTTGAGTATATGCTCACTGACAGAACTATTCTCCTCCATCTTACAACTATAGAATTTATTGGAGACTTCATATCTCTCAATCCGGGCATTCCGCTGGAATATTAACTTCAACTCCTGGAACATATCATATGCCCCATGACGTTCAAAACATCGTTGAAGTCCTGGTTCTAAGCCATAAAGCATGGCACATTGAACTATCTAGTAGTCATCAACTTTGCTCTGCCAGACGTTCTTAATGTCGTCAGTTGCATCAGCAGTAGGCCTAGCTCCCAGCGGTGCTTCTAGGACGTAACTCTTCTGTGCAGCAATGATGATAATCCTCAAGTTACGGACCCAGTCCATGTAATTGCTACCATCATCTTTCAACTTTGCTTTCTCAAGGAATGCATTAAAATTCAACGGAACAACAACACGGGCCATCTATCTACAATCAACATAAACAAGCAAGATACTATCAGGGACTAAGTTCATGATAAATTTAAGTTCAATTAATCATATTACTTAAGAACTCCCACTTAGATAGACATCCCTCTAATCATCTAAGTGATCACGTGATCAAAATCAACTAAACCATAACCAATCATCACGTGAAATGGATTAGTTTTCAATGGTGAACATCTTTATGCTGATCATATCTACTATATGATTCACGCTCGACCTTTCGGTCTCCGTGTTCCGAGGCCATATCTGTATATGCTTGGCTCGTCAAGTATAACCTGAGTATTCCGCGTGTGCAACTGTTTTGCACCCGTTGTAGATGGACATAAAGCTTATCACACCCGATCATCACGTGGTGTCTGGGCACGACGAACTTTGGCAACAGTGCATACTCAGGGAGAACACTTCTTGATAATTTAGTGACAGATCATCTTATAATGCTACCGTCAATCAAAGCAAGATAAGATGCATAAAAGATAAACATCACATGCAATCATTATAAGTGATATGATATGGCCATCATCATCTTGTGCTTGTGATCTCCATCTCCGAAGCACCGTCATGATCACCATTGTCACCGGCGCGACACCTTGATCTCCATCGAAGCATCATTGTCGTCTCACCAATCTTATGCTTCTACGACTATCGCTACCTCTTAGTGATAAAGTAAAGCATTACAGGGCGGTTGCATTGCATACAATAAAGCGACAACAATATGGCTCCTGCCAGTTGCCGATAACTCAGTTACAAAACATGATCATCTCATACAATAAAATTTAGCATCATGTCTTGACCATATCACATCACAACATGCCCTGCAAAAACAAGTTAGACGTCCTCTACTTTGTTTCTTGCAAGTTTTACGTGGCTGCTACGGGCTTAAGCAAGAACCAGTCTTACCTACGCATCAAAACCACAACGATAGTTTGTCAAGTTGATGCCGTTTTAACCTTCGCAAGGACCGGGCGTAGCCACACTCGATTCAACTAAAGTTGGAGAAACTGACACCCGCCAGCCACCTGTGTGCAAAGCACGGCGGTAGAACCAGTCTCGTGTAAGCGTATGCGTAATGTCGGTCCGGGCCGCTTCATCCAACAATACCGCCGAACCAAAGTATGACATGCTGGTAGGCAGTATGACTTATATCGCCGACAACTCACTTGTGTTCTACTCGTGCATATAACATCAAACCATAAAACCTAGGCTCGGATGCCACTGTTGGGGAACGTAGTAATTTCAAAAAAATTCCTACGCACACGCAAGATCATGTTGATGCATAGCAACGAGAGGGGAGAGTGTTGTCTACGTACCCTCATAGACCGAAGCGGAAGCATTGACGCAACGTAGAGGAAGTAGTCGTACGTCTTCCCGGTCCAACCGATCCAAGCACCGTTACTCCGGCACCTCCGAGTTCTTGACACACGTACAGCTCGATAACGCACCCCGGGCTCCGATCCAGCAAAGCTTCGGGGACGAGTTCCATCAGCACGACGGCGTGGTGATGATCTTGATGTTCAACCGTCGCAGGGCTTTGCCTAAGCACCGCTACAATATGACCGAGGTGTAATATCGTGGAGGGGGCACCGCACACGGCTAAGGAACGATCACGAAGATCAACTTGTGTGTTCTAGGGTGCCCCCTGCCCCCGTATATAAAGGAGGGAGGGGGAGGTGCGGCCGGCCCCTTTGGGGTGTGCCTGGAGCAGTCCTACTCCCACCGGGAGTAGGACTCCCCCTCTCTTGCCTTGTTGGAGAAGGAAAGGGGGAAGGGGAAGAGGAAAGGGGGCGCTGCCCCCCCCTCCTTGTCCTATTCGGACTAGGGGGGAGGGGGCGCGCGGCCTTCCCTGGCCAGCCCTCCTCTTCTCCCTTATGGCCCATGAAGGCCCAATAACCCCCGGGGGGGGGGGGGTTCCGCGATCACATCAACTTTGGAACCATTTCCCACGCGCATCGTCACCTCGTCCTTTGCCAGTGTTCGCTTAATCCATAGTCCCTGTTTCGAGTTGCAAATATTAGCAACAGAACCAGTATCAAATACCCAGGTGCTACTGCGAGCTCTAGTAAGGTACACATCAATAACATGTATATCACATATACCTTTGTTCACCTTGCCATCCTTCTTATCCGCGAAATACTTGGGGCAGTTCCGCTTCCAGTGACCAGTCTGCTTGCAGTAGAAGCACTCAGTTTCAGGCTTAGGTCCAGACTTGGGTTTCTTCTCCTGAGCAGCAACTTGCTTGTTGTTCTTCTTGAAGTTCCCCTTCTTCTTCCCTTTGCCCTTTTTCTTGAAACTAGTGGTCTTGTTGACCATCAACACTTGATGCTCCTTCTTGATTTCTACCTGCGCAGCATTTAGCATTGCGAAGAGCTCGGGAATCGTCTATTCCATCCCTTGCATGTTATAGTTCATCACGAAGCTCTTGTAGCTTGGTGGAAGTGATTGGAGAATTCTCTCAATGACGCTATCATCCGGAAGATTAACTCCCAGTTGAATCAAGTGATTATTATACCCAGACATCTTGAGTATATGCTCACTGACAGAACTATTCTCCTCCATCTTACAACTATAGAATTTATTGGAGACTTCATATCTCTCAATCCGGGCATTCCGCTGGAATATTAACTTCAACTCCTGGAACATATCATATGCCCCATGACGTTCAAAACATCGTTGAAGTCCTGGTTCTAAGCCATAAAGCATGGCACATTGAACTATCTAGTAGTCATCAACTTTGCTCTGCCAGACGTTCTTAATGTCGTCAGTTGCATCAGCAGTAGGCCTAGTTCCCAGCGGTGCTTCTAGGACGTAACTCTTCTGTGCAGCAATGATGATAATCCTCAAGTTACGGACCCAGTCCATGTAATTGCTACCATCATCTTTCAACTTTGCTTTCTCAAGGAATGCATTAAAATTCAACGGAACAACAACACGGGCCATCTATCTACAATCAACATAAACAAGCAAGATACTATCAGGGACTAAGTTCATGATAAATTTAAGTTCAATTAATCATATTACTTAAGAACTCCCACTTAGATAGACATCCCTCTAATCATCTAAGTGATCACGTGATCAAAATCAACTAAACCATAACCAATCATCACGTGAAATGGATTAGTTTTCAATGGTGAACATCTTTATGCTGATCATATCTACTATATGATTCACGCTCGACCTTTCGGTCTCCGTGTTCCGAGGCCATATCTGTATATGCTTGGCTCGTCAAGTATAACCTGAGTATTCCGCGTGTGCAACTGTTTTGCACCCGTTGTAGATGGACATAAAGCTTATCACACCCGATCATCACGTGGTGTCTGGGCACGACGAACTTTGGCAACAGTGCATACTCAGGGAGAACACTTCTTGATAATTTAGTGAGAGATCATCTTATAATGCTACCGTCAATCAAAGCAAGATAAGATGCATAAAAGATAAACATCACATGCAATCATTATAAGTGATATGATATGGCCATCATCATCTTGTGCTTGTGATCTCCATCTCCGAAGCACCGTCATGATCACCATTGTCACCGGCGCGACACCTTGATCTCCATCGAAGCATCATTGTCGTCTCACCAATCTTATGCTTCTACGACTATCGCTACCTCTTAGTGATAAAGTAAAGCATTACAGGGCGGTTGCATTGCATACAATAAAGCGACAACAATATGGCTCCTGCCAGTTGCCGATAACTCAGTTACAAAACATGATCATCTCATACAATAAAATTTAGCATCATGTCTTGACCATATCACATCACAACATGCCCTGCAAAAACAAGTTAGACGTCCTCTACTTTGTTTCTTGCAAGTTTTACGTGGCTGCTACGGGCTTAAGCAAGAACCAGTCTTACCTACGCATCAAAACCACAACGATAGTTTGTCAAGTTGATGCCGTTTTAACCTTCGCAAGGACCGGGCGTAGCCACACTCGGTTCAACTAAAGTTGGAGAAACTGACACCCGCCAGCCACCTGTGTGCAAAGCACGGCGGTAGAACCAGTCTCGTGTAAGCGTATGCGTAATGTCGGTCCGGGCCGCTTCATCCAACAATACCGCCGAACCAAAGTATGACATGCTGGTAGGCAGTATGACTTATATCGCCGACAACTCACTTGTGTTCTACTCGTGCATATAACATCAAACCATAAAACCTAGGCTCGGATGCCACTGTTGAGGAACGTAGTAATTTCAAAAAAATTCCTACGCACACGCAAGATCATGTTGATGCATAGCAACGAGAGGGGAGAGTGTTGTCTACGTACCCTCATAGACCAAAGCGGAAGCATTGACGCAACGTAGAGGAAGTAGTCGTACGTCTTCCCGGTCCAACCGATCCAAGCACCGTTACTCCGGCACCTCCGAGTTCTTGACACACGTACAGCTCGATAACGCACCCCGGGCTCCGATCCAGCAAAGCTTCGGGGACGAGTTCCATCAGCACGACGGCGTGGTGATGATCTTGATGTTCAACCGTCGCAGGGCTTTGCCTAAGCACCGCTACAATATGACCGAGGTGTAATATCGTGGAGGGGGCACCGCACACGGCTAAGGAACGATCACGAAGATCAACTTGTGTGTTCTAGGGTGCCCCCTGCCCCCGTATATAAAGGAGGGAGGGGGAGGTGCGGCCGGCCCCTTTGGGGTGTGCCTGGAGCAGTCCTACTCCCACCGGGAGTAGGACTCCCCCTCTCTTGCCTTGTTGGAGAAGGAAAGGGGGAAGGGGAAGAGGAAAGGGGGCGCTGCCCCCCCCTCCTTGTCCTATTCGGACTAGGGGGGAGGGGGCGCGCGGCCTTCCCTGGCCAGCCCTCCTCTTCTCCCTTATGGCCCATGAAGGCCCAATAACCCCCGGGGGGGGGGGGGGTTCCGCGATCACATCAACTTTGGAACCATTTCCCACGCGCATCGTCACCTCGTCCTTTGCCAGTGTTCGCTTAATCCATAGTCCCTGTTTCGAGTTGCAAATATTAGCAACAGAACCAGTATCAAATACCCAGGTGCTACTGCGAGCTCTAGTAAGGTACACATCAATAACATGTATATCACATATACCTTTGTTCACCTTGCCATCCTTCTTATCCGCGAAATACTTGGGGCAGTTCCGCTTCCAGTGACCAGTCTGCTTGCAGTAGAAGCACTCAGTTTCAGGCTTAGGTCCAGACTTGGGTTTCTTCTCCTGAGCAGCAACTTGCTTGTTGTTCTTCTTGAAGTTCCCCTTCTTCTTCCCTTTGCCCTTTTTCTTGAAACTAGTGGTCTTGTTGACCATCAACACTTGATGCTCCTTCTTGATTTCTACCTGCGCAGCATTTAGCATTGCGAAGAGCTCGGGAATCGTCTATTCCATCCCTTGCATGTTATAGTTCATCACGAAGCTCTTGTAGCTTGGTGGAAGTGATTGGAGAATTCTCTCAATGACGCTATCATCCGGAAGATTAACTCCCAGTTGAATCAAGTGATTATTATACCCAGACATCTTGAGTATATGCTCACTGACAGAACTATTCTCCTCCATCTTACAACTATAGAATTTATTGGAGACTTCATATCTCTCAATCCGGGCATTCCGCTGGAATATTAACTTCAACTCCTGGAACATATCATATGCCCCATGACGTTCAAAACATCGTTGAAGTCCTGGTTCTAAGCCATAAAGCATGGCACATTGAACTATCTAGTAGTCATCAACTTTGCTCTGCCAGACGTTCTTAATGTCGTCAGTTGCATCAGCAGTAGGCCTAGCTCCCAGCGGTGCTTCTAGGACGTAACTCTTCTGTGCAGCAATGATGATAATCCTCAAGTTACGGACCCAGTCCATGTAATTGCTACCATCATCTTTCAACTTTGCTTTCTCAAGGAATGCATTAAAATTCAACGGAACAACAACACGGGCCATCTATCTACAATCAACATAAACAAGCAAGATACTATCAGGGACTAAGTTCATGATAAATTTAAGTTCAATTAATCATATTACTTAAGAACTCCCACTTAGATAGACATCCCTCTAATCATCTAAGTGATCACGTGATCAAAATCAACTAAACCATAACCAATCATCACGTGAAATGGATTAGTTTTCAATGGTGAACATCTTTATGCTGATCATATCTACTATATGATTCACGCTCGACCTTTCGGTCTCCGTGTTCCGAGGCCATATCTGTATATGCTTGGCTCGTCAAGTATAACCTGAGTATTCCGCGTGTGCAACTGTTTTGCACCCGTTGTAGATGGACATAAAGCTTATCACACCCGATCATCACGTGGTGTCTGGGCACGACGAACTTTGGCAACAGTGCATACTCAGGGAGAACACTTCTTGATAATTTAGTGACAGATCATCTTATAATGCTACCGTCAATCAAAGCAAGATAAGATGCATAAAAGATAAACATCACATGCAATCATTATAAGTGATATGATATGGCCATCATCATCTTGTGCTTGTGATCTCCATCTCCGAAGCACCGTCATGATCACCATTGTCACCGGCGCGACACCTTGATCTCCATCGAAGCATCATTGTCGTCTCACCAATCTTATGCTTCTACGACTATCGCTACCTCTTAGTGATAAAGTAAAGCATTACAGGGCGGTTGCATTGCATACAATAAAGCGACAACAATATGGCTCCTGCCAGTTGCCGATAACTCAGTTACAAAACATGATCATCTCATACAATAAAATTTAGCATCATGTCTTGACCATATCACATCACAACATGCCCTGCAAAAAAAAGTTAGACGTCCTCTACTTTGTTTCTTGCAAGTTTTACGTGGCTGCTACGGGCTTAAGCAAGAACCAGTCTTACCTACGCATCAAAACCACAACGATAGTTTGTCAAGTTGATGCCGTTTTAACCTTCGCAAGGACCGGGCGTAGCCACACTCGGTTCAACTAAAGTTGGAGAAACTGACACCCGCCAGCCACCTGTGTGCAAAGCACGGCGGTAGAACCAGTCTCGTGTAAGCGTATGCGTAATGTCGGTCCGGGCCGCTTCATCCAACAATACCGCCGAACCAAAGTATGACATGCTGGTAGGCAGTATGACTTATATCGCCGACAACTCACTTGTGTTCTACTCGTGCATATAACATCAAACCATAAAACCTAGGCTCGGATGCCACTGTTGGGGAACGTAGTAATTTCAAAAAAATTCCTACGCACACGCAAGATCATGTTGATGCATAGCAACGAGAGGGGAGACTGTTGTCTACGTACCCTCATAGACCGAAGCGGAAGCATTGACGCAACGTAGAGGAAGTAGTCGTACGTCTTCCCGGTCCAACCGATCCAAGCACCGTTACTCCGGCACCTCCGAGTTCTTGACACACGTACAGCTCGATAACGCACCCCGGGCTCCGATCCAGCAAAGCTTCGGGGACGAGTTCCATCAGCACGACGGCGTGGTGATGATCTTGATGTTCAACCGTCGCAGGGCTTTGCCTAAGCACCGCTACAATATGACCGAGGTGTAATATCGTGGAGGGGGCACCGCACACGGCTAAGGAACGATCACGAAGATCAACTTGTGTGTTCTAGGGTGCCCCCTGCCCCCGTATATAAAGGAGGGAGGGGGAGGTGCGGCCGGCCCCTTTGGGGTGTGCCTGGAGCAGTCCTACTCCCACCGGGAGTAGGACTCCCCCTCTCTTGCCTTGTTGGAGAAGGAAAGGGGGAAGGGGAAGAGGAAAGGGGGCGCTGCCCCCCCTCCTTGTCCTATTCGGACTAGGGGGGAGGGGGCGCGCGGCCTTCCCTGG
Source organism: Aegilops umbellulata (assembly GCA_032464435.1). Classification (NCBI taxonomy): domain Eukaryota; kingdom Viridiplantae; phylum Streptophyta; class Magnoliopsida; order Poales; family Poaceae; genus Aegilops; species Aegilops umbellulata. The sequence goes on along the minus strand of CP136056.1, from coordinate 292,595,176 downwards.
CCAGCCCTCCTCTTCTCCCTTATGGCCCATGAAGGCCCAATAACCCCCGGGGGGGGGGGGGGTTCCGCGATCACATCAACTTTGGAACCATTTCCCACGCGCATCGTCACCTCGTCCTTTGCCAGTGTTCGCTTAATCCATAGTCCCTGTTTCGAGTTGCAAATATTAGCAACAGAACCAGTATCAAATACCCAGGTGCTACTGCGAGCTCTAGTAAGGTACACATCAATAACATGTATATCACATATACCTTTGTTCACCTTGCCATCCTTCTTATCCGCGAAATACTTGGGGCAGTTCCGCTTCCAGTGACCAGTCTGCTTGCAGTAGAAGCACTCAGTTTCAGGCTTAGGTCCAGACTTGGGTTTTTTCTCCTGAGCAGCAACTTGCTTGTTGTTCTTCTTGAAGTTCCCCTTCTTCTTCCCTTTGCCCTTTTTCTTGAAACTAGTGGTCTTGTTGACCATCAACATTTGATGCTCCTTCTTGATTTCTACCTGCGCAGCATTTAGCATTGCGAAGAGCTCGGGAATCGTCTATTCCATCCCTTGCATGTTATAGTTCATCACGAAGCTCTTGTAGCTTGGTGGAAGTGATTGGAGAATTCTCTCAATGACGCTATCATCCGGAAGATTAACTCCCAGTTGAATCAAGTGATTATTATACCCAGACATCTTGAGTATATGCTCACTGACAGAACTATTCTCCTCCATCTTACAACTATAGAATTTATTGGAGACTTCATATCTCTCAATCCGGGCATTCCGCTGGAATATTAACTTCAACTCCTGGAACATATCATATGCCCCATGACGTTCAAAACATCGTTGAAGTCCTGGTTCTAAGCCATAAAGCATGGCACATTGAACTATCTAGTAGTCATCAACTTTGCTCTGCCAGACGTTCTTAATGTCGTCAGTTGCATCAGCAGTAGGCCTAGCTCCCAGCGGTGCTTCTAGGACGTAACTCTTCTGTGCAGCAATGATGATAATCCTCAAGTTACGGACCAAGTCCATGTAATTGCTACCATCATCTTTCAACTTTGCTTTCTCAAGGAATGCATTAAAATTCAACGGAACAACAACACGGGCCATCTATCTACAATCAACATAAACAAGCAAGATACTATCAGGGACTAAGTTCATGATAAATTTAAGTTCAATTAATCATATTACTTAAGAACTCCCACTTAGATAGACATCCCTCTAATCATCTAAGTGATCACGTGATCAAAATCAACTAAACCATAACCAATCATCACGTGAAATGGATTAGTTTTCAATGGTGAACATCTTTATGCTGATCATATCTACTATATGATTCACGCTCGACCTTTCGGTCTCCGTGTTCCGAGGCCATATCTGTATATGCTTGGCTCGTCAAGTATAACCTGAGTATTCCGCGTGTGCAACTGTTTTGCACCCGTTGTAGATGGACATAAAGCTTATCACACCCGATCATCACCCGGGGGGGGGGGGGGTTCCGGTAACCCCCAGTACTCCGGTAAAATGCCGATTTCACCCGGAACGATTCCGATGTCCAAATATAGGCTTCCAATATATCGATATTTATGTCTCGACCATTTCAAGACTCCTCGTCATGTCCGTGATCACATCCGGGACTCCGAACAACCTTCGGTACATCAAAATACATAAACTCATAATGAAACTGTCATCGTAACATTAAGCGTGCGGACCCTACGGTTCGAGAACAATGTAGACATGACCGAGACACGTCTTCGGTCAATAACCAATAGCTGGACCTGGATGCCCATATTGGCTCCTACATATTCTACAAAGATCTTTATCGGTCAGACCGCATAACAACATACGTTGTTCCCTTTGTCATCGGTATGTTACTTTCCCGAGATTCGATCGTCGGTATCCAATACCTAGTTCAATCTCATTACCGGCAAGTCTCTTTACTCGTTCCGTAATACATCATCTCACAACTAACACATCAGTCGCAATGCTTGCAAGGTTTATGTGATGTGCATTACTGAGAGGGCCCAGAGATACCTCTCCGACAATCGGAGTGACAAATCCTAATCTTGAAATACGCCAACCCAACATGTACCTTTGGAGACACTTGTAGAGCTCCTTTATAATCACCTAGTTACGTTGTGACATTTGGTAGCACACAAAGTGTTCCTCCGGTAAACGGGAGTTGCATAATCTCATAGTCATAGGAACATGTATAAGTCATGAAGAAAGCAATAGCAACATACTAAATGATCGGGTGCTAAGCTAATGAAATGGGTCATGTCAATCAGATCATTCAACCAATGATGTGATCCCGTTAATCAAATAACAACTCTTTGTCTATGGTCAGGAAACATAACCATCTTTGATTAACGAGCTAGTCAAGTAGAGGCATACTAGTGACACTCTGTTTGTCTATGTATTCACACATGTATTATGTTTCCGGTTAATACAATTCTAGCATGAATAATAAACATTTATCATGATATAAGGAAATAAATAATAACTTTATTATTGCCTCTAGGGCATATTTCCTTCACCAACGTCCGGTGAGTGGCGGGTCTTGGCCTTTCTCCTTATCGGAATCATCGTCCATACCATCGATGTCTTCGGAGCCATAGTCAAGCACGTCAGTTAAGTCATCGATAGTGGCTATGATGTAGGTGGCGGGTGAGAAGAAAAATTCCTCGTCATCCATTTCTAGATCGAACCGGACATAGTTCGGCTGTGAGTCCTTCTCCAAGGACAAATTCTTTAAAGATTTTTGCACGTCACCCAAAGGCGAGTGCTTGAAAATGTCAGCGGCGCTAAACTCGAAAATCAATAACCGGCCTAGCTCGGTGTCCGCAGGCGTACACAGTCTGGAACTTATAGCCGGAGACAAGTCCGAAGTTCCGTTAAAGCGAATACTACATGGCGTTGAGTCCATGTGCGGCTCCAATGCCGCAGACTCTATGGCCTCGGATGGCCCGATCTGCTTTGGCTCTAAGTCCGTTGCAGCAGCAGGAACCATCTCTTGGGTGTGATCTGATGACAGATTTAAGTCACGTTCATCGGGGAGCGGGGGAGCAATTGCCACAACCTTTAATCCGTTGAAGATCAAGTCTCCACGGATATCCATGACGTAGTTCAAGCTCCCAAATCTGACCTGATGGCCAGGGACGTAGTTCAAGAGTTGATCTACCATGAGATCATAATGGCTAAACCCTAGCAGTCTAACCTATGTGTATATGGTAATGAATGTGTCCTATCCGGACTATGCTCTCTGGTTCATATAGACACCGGAGAGATCTAGGGTTACATGGGGTCGGTTACAAAAGAAGGAATCTTCACGGCTGGTCGCCTAGCTTGCCTTCCACGCCAAGGAAAGTCCAATCCGGACACAGCTATAGTCTTCGGCCTTCATATCTTCACAACTCATCAGTCAGGCCCAATGAATAACAGGCCGGACGCCTGAGGACCCCTTAGTCCATGACTCCCTCAGTAGCCCCAGAACCTGGCTTTAATGATGTGGAGTCCAGCGCGCAGATTGTCTTCATCATTGCAAGGTGGGTTCCCCTTTTTTCGAACTCCAAGATAGTCTTCGGATGCAATGATTGTATCCGGACCTGTTATACACCATACACAACCGCAGAGAGAATATAATATCTACCCGAATCTAATCTGTTGACAACTTCCTTACAACACGACATCACGTCTCTTCGGTCATACTTTCGAACCGTTTTTCATCTGCCATCCCACGTTTCGATACGCGATCGCTATTGGCACGTCTTGAATGGCCGTCCCACGGGCCCAGTAGAGTCGTCCCGAAGAATCGGCCAGAGGGGCGACGCAGCCCGCCACTCCTGAGGCTGAAGCCCCCGAGGCCCTACTACATCTGGAGCATGCGTTGGTTTTCCCTTGAAGAGGAAAGGGTGACGCAGCAAAGTAGTGATACGTCTCCAACGTATCTATAATTTTTTATTGTTCCATGCTATTATATTATCCATCTAGGATATTTTATATGCATTTATATGCTATTTTATATGATTTTTTGGACTAACCTATTAACCTAGAGCCCAGTGCCAGCTTCTGTTTTTTCTTTGTTTTTGAGTATCGCACAAAAGGAAAACCGAACGGAGTCAAATTGACCTGAAATTCAACGAAGATTGTTTTTGGACCAGAAGAAGCCCACGGAGTACCGGAGATGGGCCAGAAGAGTCTCGAGGCTACCACGAGGGTGGGGGTGCGCCCCTACCTCGTGGCCGCCTCGGAGACCCCCCTGACTTGTTCCCGACGCCAAAACCTCTTATATATACACAAACCCCCAGAACATAACCTAGATCGGGAGTTCCGCCGCCGCAAGCCTCTGTAGCCACCAAAAACCAATCGAGACCCTGTTCTGGCACCCTACCAGAGGGGGGATCCGTCACTGAAGGCCATCTTCATCATCCCGGCGCTCTCCATGACGAGGAGGGAGTAATTCACCCTCGGGGCTGAGGGTATGTACCAGTAGCTATGTGTTTGATCTCTCTCTCTCATGTTCTTGAGGTGGTACGATCTTGATCTATCGTGAGCTTTGCTATTATAGTTGGATCTTATGATGTTTCTCCCCCTCTACTCTCTTGTGATGGATTGAGTTTTCCCTTTGAAGTTATCTTATCAGATTGAGTCTTTAAGGAGTTGAGAACACCTGATGTATGTCTTGCATGTGCTTATCTGTGGTGACAATGTGATATCACGTGATCTACTTGATGTATATTTTGGTGATCAACTTGCGGGTTCTGTAACCCCGTGAATCTATGCATAGGCGTTGGCACACGTTTTCGTCTTGACTCTCCGGTAGAAACTCTGGGCACTCTTTGAAGTACTTTGTGTTGGTTTGAATAGATGAATATGAGATTGTGTGATGCATATCGTATAATCATACCCACGGATACTTGAGGTGACATTGGAGTATCTAAGTGACATTGGAGTATCTAGGTGACATTAGGGTTTTGGTTGATTTGTGTCTTAAGGTGTTATTCTAGTACAAACTCTAGGATAGATTGAACGGAAAGAATAGCTTAGTGTTATTTTACTATGGACTCTTGAATAGATTGATCAGAAAGGATAACTTTGACGTGGTTTCGTACCCTACCATAATCTCTTTGTTTGTTCTCCGCTATTAGTGATTTTGGAGTGACTCTTTGTTGCATGTTGAGGGATAGTTATATGATCCAATTATGTTATTATTGTTCAGATAACTTGCACTAGTGAAAGTATGAACCCTAGGCCTTGTTTCAACGCATTGCAATATCGTTTACGCTCACTTTTATCACTTGCTACCTGTTTTTTATATTTTCATATTACAAAAACCTATATCTACCATCGATATTGCACTTGTATCACCATCTCTTCGCTGAACTAGTGCACCTATACAATTTAACATTGTATTGGGTGTGTTGCGGACACAAGAGACTCTTTGTTATTTGGTTGCAGGGTTGCTTGAGAGAGACCATCTTCATCCTATGCCTCCCACAGATTGATAAACCTTAGTGTTGGAGATATCACTACTGGGCGTAAACCGGCCTGCTTGGGCCGGGTTAACTTCAACAGTAATTCAAGGATGTTAAAGCCCGATAAACTTGTAAAGGCCCAAGGCCATAGTCGGTTTAGTATCTGTAGCCATAAACCGGCTTGTATAAACTTGTACTATAAGATAGGGAAAGAAAGAGACCAACCCGGGTACGAGTATAAACCGGAGTTTGGGACTCTGTGAACCGACGGGCGTCACCCATGTATATAAGGGGATGACCCGACAGCGGTTCAAAGGGAGACAACCACAAATCGAGGCCTAGGCGAAGCTTGTTTGCTCCCTAGTCATCGAGACTTCATCAATTCCACCACAAACTAGACGTAGGCTTTTACCTTCATCGAAGGGGCCGAACTAGTATAAACTCTCTGCGTCCCTGTGTCCGCTTTAACCCCTTCGACTTAACCCGTTACGATGGCTCTACGACTAAGTCCTTTGGCTAGGACATCTGCCATGACAAACCCACGACAGTTGGCGCCCACCGTGGGGCTATCGCACGATGGTTTCAAGTTCTTGGAGGGCCGCTTTGAAGGACTCGAGGGATACGCCGTGGGCCGAATGACCAAGAGTCATCGCGACACGATCTACATCGACGACGCAGGCTGGGGCCCCGAGGCCGGCTCGATTGAGTACGGGTACCGGGTCCCCTTTGGCGGTATACACATCTTCATCGGCAAAATCGGTGAACCGGGCCCTAAGCTGGACAGCTGCACCGACCTCATCGAAACAGCTCAGCGTGCGTGACCTGCCCGGGTTAAGCCTGCCGTGAAGCGTGCCTTTGTGGGAGTCATCCATGGAGGGAACTATGAGGACGGATCAAGATCTGGTGGCGAAACCGTCGTTTATTCCGGCGACGAGTCGTCAACCGGGGAAACTGAGTCCTTGTATCAAGTGCAAGATGGTCGGATTTGGGGTTGTTCCGATAGCGACAGTATTCCGGACCCCTCTGATCTACCTAGCCGGGTCGGTATATTCATGGCCGGTACGCAAGCGGCGCTTCACTCATCGACGGCCGCGGCAATGGTTTTCGGTTCAGCGGCGGCTGCCGGAGCAGGAGGCTCTGTGCGCCCACCGGCTCAAGTGTTATCTGACCTGTTCGATGCATTGGCTGCGCTCATGGCATAGGCAAATCCGACGGATCGGGATGCTCATAATGCAGAGATGGCAAAGGTGAGAGAGCAGATTAACCAGGCCAAAGCGGATCTGGCAGCTGAGGAGGTCAGGATGACCGCGGAGCGGGCCGCTTTGGACGCGCAAGCTTATAAACTTATGCTGGATCAGAACGCTTCGCAGGAAGTCATGAGGAGAAAGTTCCGATCTCGCTTGCCCTTGGTCTTTGAAGGAAGGGATCTTTTCAATACCCCTGGGGCAGGGACCAGTAACCAACCGGTGGTAAACCGGGCGGAGGTGCCCGGGACGGGCGCGCCGGTTCAGCCCCTTGTAATAGATCTGCCCCGACATAACCCGGGAGAACTACGGGTCGGGCATGCCCCTCCGGATCACTATTCTAATCCGCTGGACAACCTTGTTGCAGCGGCGGCATGTTTGGAAGCTATTCCGGTCGAGGGAGATTCACTGCAAGCCATAGAGACACGTCGGGTGAAGGAGCTCCTCAGAACAGCGTTGGTTCAGCAGGAAGCGTATTCATATAGCCGCGAACGGATTCACTCCACCCCGCGTCCAGGCCGGAGTTACAGTAGAGATATGGAAGAACCAGCCGAGTCAAGTAATGCACGGCGTAGGGCTCCCCACGGCAACAATCCGGCCCCCGACGCCCAGGAGGTGGTAGACCGGGCCCGGGCGCGTAGGGAAGCTGAGTTAGCAGTACCGCATCAGGCTCATCAGATTACACCGGTTCGTCCCACCACTTCAGTTGAACCGGGACTCACTTCTAGCGCTTTGGGAGTGCCTTGCCTCATCCCAGCCCTCCGCAATGTGCGCCTGCCCAAGGATTTCAAAGGCCCGCGCAAGGTGCCGAACTATACGGCGGATCAACCCCCAGAGTCGTGGGTGGAGATTTATGAGATGGCCATGGAGATGCTGGACGTGGATGATGCGGCGTGCGCAAAATATTTCACCATGATGCTTGAAGGGACATCCCGTACTTGGTTAAAAAGCCTGCCGCCCAATTCTATCGGTTCATGGGCACAGTTGCGAGCCCGGTTCATAAGCAATTTTAAAGACACGTGCAAGCAGCCCATGTCGGTGGTGGATTTAGCGGCTTGTGTCCAGGAGGAAGGAGAGTCAACAACTCATTGGGTGCGCCGGGTTTCAAAGATCTTACATTCATCAGACCGTATCAATGCGGACATCGCGGTTGTAACCCTGGAAGGCAATTGCCGATTTGGGCCTTTAAAGTTAAAATTAGGACGGATGAAGCGCCATTGTACTGACATGGGAACGCTCATGACTGCTCTGGTGAAGTATGCTGATTCTGATAGTACCAAGGATCCCGAGTCTGATGATGAAAAGACAGGGAAGGGAAGGAAGAACGGCAACCCCAGAGGTCAGCAGCATAACTCGGCAGGAAACATAGGTGGTGGCAAGCGTAAAGCGGATGGCAACACGGATTATGTGGCTAACACTAATGTGCAGGACAGGGGCCGACGACGTAGGGGCAAAAACCGCAGTGGCGGACCTGGACCCAATCCGGAGCGCTTAAATTATCTGTTGAATCAGCCTTGTCCAAAGCATGGGACCAAAGAGGAGCCAGCAAACCACCTTTGGAAGGATTGTTATATCATGCAAGAGTTTAAGAGCTCCAATGCTTTTTGATATGACCCCGGTTCCGGTGGCGGTTCCGGATCCGGGCCGAGTCATGGTGGAGGAAATCCCGGTTCAGGGTTTAACGGTAATCCGAGCGGACATGGCAATCAGCATAATCAAAACAGTCAGCAACAGCAGCCGTCGGGTTACCAGAGTAATCCAAAGCAGTTAAACAGTGGACAATATCATGTGTTTACCACCAGCTTGGACAAGCGGGACCGAAAGGTCCAGAAGCGGGTGGTTAACTCTGTTGAACCGGTTGTGCCACGGTATCTGCGCTGGTCAGAGCAGCCAATTGTATGGAGTAGAGAGGATCACCCACCCCCCCCCCCCCCGGGTTGACAATCCGGGTCAGTTGGCTTTGGTGGTGGCGCCTAAGGTGGGAGGCTATAAGTTCACCAAAGTACTCATGGACGGGGGTAGCAGTATTAATATCCTATACTATGAGACCTTTCGACGCATGGGGCTAAAGGAAAAAGACCTCCGTCCTTCAAACACGGTTTTCCATGGTGTGGTGCCCGGCAAGTCAGCATACCCCGTGGGCAAGATAGCCTTGGAAGTAGCCTTCGGAGATGATCACGATTCCCGATCAGAGACACTGGCGTTTGAGGTGGTGAAAGTCCAAAGCCCGTACCATGCCCTGTTTGGCCGGCCAGCCTATGCCAAGTTCATGGCACGACCCTGCTATGTGTATCTACAGCTCAAGATGCCGGGTCATAAGGGGACCATCACGGTTCACGGAAGCCGTAAGATCGCTTTGGAGTGCGAGGAAGGAGACGCCGCGTATGCGGAGTCGGTTTGTGCTACCGAGGAGCTCAAGTACTATAAAGACAACGTTGATCCGACGAATATGACTCCTTTAAAGAAGCCTACTACAGAGCATGATCCGACCCTGAAATTCACATCGGCGGCTGAGACCAAGCTTGTTGACTTCATACCTGGCAATTCGTCCAAGCAGTTCAGCATCAGTGCCAATCTGGATCCGAAATAGGAAGACGCGCTCATTGAGTTCATCCGTGAGAATCGGGACATCTTTGCATGGAAGCCTTCTGACATGCCAGGTGTACCGAGGCAACTCGCTGAGCACACCCTTAATGTGGATCCTAAATACAGACCGGTGAAACAGTTCCTCCGCCGGTTCAATGAGGAGAGGAGAAAAGCTATTGGAGAAGAGGTGGCCAGGCTATTGGCAGCTGGCTTTATCATTGAAGTTTTTCACCCTGAGTGGCTTGCTAATCCGGTGCTGGTCCTTCAGAAAAATGGCACCTGGCGCATGTGTGTGGATTATACGGATCTTAATAAGGCCTGCCCTGCGGATCCTTTTGCCCTCCCCCGTATTGATCAAATCATTGATGCTACGGCGGGTTGCGAGCGCTTATGTTTCTTGGATGCATACTCCGGCTATCATCAGATTAAAATGGCAGTTAAGGACAAGGAGAAGACGGCGTTCATAACTCCATTTGGAGCCTTCTGCTATGTGTCTATGCCTTTTGGGCTCAAAAGTGCCCAGGCAACTTATCAACGGTGTGTGCAGAATTGTCTCCACAAACAGATTGGCCGTAATGTGCATGCTTATGTGGATGATATTGTGGTTAAGTCAAGGAAGAAGGAGACTTTGGTCGATGATTTGAAGGAGACCTTTGATAACCTCAGGACGTACAAGATGATGCTCAATCCGGCCAAATGTGTCTTTGGTGTGCCAGCTGGCAAGTTATTGGGTTTTCTAGTGTCCCATAGGGGAATTGAGGCTAATCCGGAGAAGATCACGGCTATCACCTCTCTGGCTAAACCGAAGTGTATTAACGATGTTCAATGCCTGGCGGGTCGGATCGCTGCACTAAGTCGGTTTATCAGCCGCCTTGGGGAAAAAGCGATTCCTTTGTATCAAATGTTGAAGAAGACGGATCGGTTCGTCTGGAATTCTGCTGCTGACCATGCATTGGAGGACTTAAAGCAGCAGTTGGCCAATCCGCCCGTGCTCGCCGCTCCCATTGATAGGGAACCATTACTGTTATATGTAGCTGCTAATGCTCATGTAGTTAGTGTGGCTATTGTGGTGGAGCGGAAGGAGGCAGGCAAAGAGTACTCGGTTCAGCGCCCGGTTTACTATATCAGCGAGGTGCTTATTGAATCCAAACAAAGATATCCGCATTGGCGGAAGCTGGTATATGGGGTTTTTATGGTGAGCCGGAAGTTGAAGCAATATTTCCAAGGGCATCCCATCACAGTGGTCAGCTCTGCTCCTTTGGGTGATATCATCCAAAACCGAGAAGCAACTGGCCGGATTGACAAATGGGCTATCGAGCTTGGACCGCACGGTTTAAAATACATGCCTTGCACTGCGATAAAGTCTCAGGCACTTGTTGACTTCATCAATGATTGGATGGAGTTGCAAGTCCCTGAAGAGAAGCCGGATCACACATATTGGACCATTCATTTTGATGGATCACGTCAATTGGAGGGCTCGGGGGCTGGAGTCATATTAACTTCCCCACGAGGTGACAAGTTTTGTTATGTTCTCCGTTTAATGTTCCCTTGTACTAACAATGCAGTAGAGTACGAAGCCTTGCTCCACGGTCTCCGGATGGCTAAGGAGATGAATTTAAGCCGAGTTAAGTGCTTCGGAGACTCGGATCTAGTGGCCCAACAGGTGTCTGGTACATGGGATTCTAAAGATCCACTCATGGCTGCATATCGTCGTGAGGTTGATGTGGTCGCAGGTCACTTCAAGGGGTATCAGGTGGACCACGTGGACCGACGAAAGAACGAGGCGACAGACGCTTTAAGCCGGCTGGGTTCATAGCGTAAACCGGTACCACCTAATGTGTTCCTTGATGTGCTTTACAACCCATCGGTTCAACTACCTGGGGAAGCGGATTTGGCGATTCCTGACCCGGAGGCTCAGTTGGTGGCGGCACTACACATCATCCCGTATTGGACGCTTCCTTACCTGGCGTACATGAACCGAGGTGAGTTGCCAGAGGACGAGACTCTGGCCAGACAAATAGTACGGCGGTCCAAATCCATGGTAATTGAAAACGGCGAGCTACATCATCGCAGTGTGACAGGGGCGTTTCAACGGTGTTTATCTCCTGAGGAGGGCCGTGAAATTTTGCGTGAGATCCACGAAGGAGATTGTGGTCACCACGTCGGTTCAAAATCTTTAGTGACGAAAGCATTTCGTCACGGTTTCTATTGGTTGACTGCCCATGCTGATGCGGAGGATCTGGTTAGACGATGTGATGGTTGCCAAAAATTCTCAAGACGCGCTCATGTTCCGGCTCAAGAATTGAGGATGATTCCAATTACTTGGCCGTTTGCAACCTGGGGGCTGGATATGGTCGGGCCTTTCAAAAGATCCAAGGACAAGAAGACCCACCTTCTGGTGGCGGTTGACAAATTTACAAAGTGGATAGAGGCAGAGCCCGTTAGCAAGTGTGATGCGGCCACCGCGGTTCAGTTCATCAAAAGGGTGATTTTCCGGTTTGGTTTTCCACACAGTATCATCACAGATAATGGTACCAATTTATCTAAAGGTGCCATGAAGGAGTTCTGCGAACGAGAGCACATCCGCCTTGATGTTTCATCGGTGGCACACCCACAGTCCAATGGTCAAGCAGAAAGAGCTAATCAGGAGATCTTGAGAGGCATCAAACCCCGGCTTATGGTTCCTTTGCAGAGGACGCCGGGTTGTTGGGTCGAAGAATTGCCCTCTGTGTTATGCAGCATCAACACCATGCCTAACAGGTCCATTGGGTACACGCCGTTCTTCATGGTTTATGGGGCGGAGGCAGTTCTCCCTAGTGACATCTGTCACGATTCACCTCGTGTTGCGGCTTACGTTGAAGCGGATAACAAGACGTCTCGACAGGACACTTTGGACCGGCTGGATGAAGAGCGAGACATAGCAGCTGCCCGCTCGGCGATCTACCAACAGGATCTTCGTCGCTATCACAGTCGGCGGGTCAGGACCAGAACCTTTCAAGAAGGAGATTTGGTGCTTCGACTTATTCAAGATCAAACTGAGATGCATAAGTTGTCTCCACCTTGGGAAGGGCCTTTCATGGTCAGCAAGAATCTGCACAACGGGTCATACTACCTGATCGATGTTCGAGAGCACAAAGACTCACGTAAATCAGAGCAGGAGACCAACAGGCCGTGGAATATAGCTCATCTTCGGCCTTACTATACTTGAGCCATGGGCTCTGCTTATGTACATATTATGACAATGTATATATTATAATAAACCGGATCCTTAGCTAAAGCGGGGTATCTATTCTTTTATATCATGTGTGGTTACATGGAGTTTTTTGTTGTAAAACGACCTCCGGTTTACCCCTTGCAAAGTTTATCAATATCACTTGGGGGCTCGGTCATATTTGAACCGATGCAATGCCTTTTGATAGGCGAAAGCCACCAGATCATTTGGGGGCTCGGTCGTGTCCGAAACGATGCAATGCCTCTTGATCGGCGAAAGCCACCAGATCACTTGGGGACACGGTCGAGTCTGAACCGATCACGCCTCTTGGTCGGCCTACAGGCATTAGAGTCACTTGGAGGCTTGGTCGAACCCGAACCAATGTCATGCTACTTGGCCGGTGTAATGCCACGAGTCTTTTGGGGACCTGGCTGACTGGCACCATTGCTACGCCTTCGGGGAGCCTGGTTGCGTCTGACCATGGTAATACCATCTGACCAGCTCATTAGAGCCTTTCTTTTATAAAGAGTTGTCGCCATTGCTTTTGCTTTAATAGCCTTTCTTCAGGAATTGCTATGTTATCTTTGTTGCGTTTTTTAAACCGACGGTATTTTGTGCCGGTTCATACAGCCAATTTGGCAGAACACGGTCTCTTTTTTAAGCTGGAGTTTGTTTGCTCGGTTTGATTTTTCTTATGAAACATCCTTTTTGGAGCAACAAGGATATCATGATAAAAAAGGAGTTATTTTCTCCTCCGACGGTTTAGGGCTATCAAGCCCCCGTCTCAAGATTGGCTAAAAACGCCTACTTCATGCCCATTACATGGCAGGTATTTTGTATCACAAAATTTGATCGTACTGGCAAGTCTCCCTGCATATCTATATAAAGGTTCACAAACCGGATGGCGGTACAACGGCCCTGGCAGTTTAAAATTTTGTGATTGCAGGAGATATAAGTTGGCAAGGAAGATTTTCCAAATGAAGGTTTCAGTACTGATGCACGAAGGCATCTCACAAAGCACAAGTACGGTCTATCCTATTACAAGGCAACATGGTGCCTCAATAAGACAATTGTTTTTCCTGACAAGATATAGCACGGAAGCTAATTAAGGCTGCCCTCGGTTCACGCCTGCGTGCCATCCCGGTTTGATAGTTCTGGATCATCCCGCGCCGCGTCAGCTTCCTCCTCCCTACCCAGCGGCTGGAAGTCAATAGTGGTCGAGTCGATCCCCATTAATGCTTGAAAGACAACCTCTTCATGTATCAGTGAAGACGGTTCAAGATCAGGGGCATAAGTGTGCTTACGGATTGGAGGAATTAAGTTTTCCGCTTCAGGGATTGGTGCAGCCACTCGTTTGTTCTGGTCATCATACTGGGATTGATAATGTGACAAGTTTGCTTCTTCTACCAACTCGCAGGCCAGAGGGCGCACTGCCCGGTTTATCTTTCTTAACTCTTCTTCGTCGAATTCGGAGCCATCCTCCTTCAAGCTAGGATAGCCTTGAGCCGCTTCAACGGGATCAAAATTGGGCACCCATGCTTTGGCCCGGATTAAGGCATTAATGGCTCCGGTTCGAGCAGCAAACTTTTTTAACTCCTCAATCCGAGCAGGGAGCATGGACAATCTCCTCAGTGTATCCTGGATCAACGTGGGTGCTGGATTGTTATGGGACGCAGTGGTCATAAGCCGCTGCGCACCAGTATACAGCTGCTCGACTAAAGTATAGACGGCTTTCAGTTTCATCCGTACATCTGACCCCAAGTGATTAATGCGGGTGCCTATAACACAATCAGCAGTTTACAAACCGAGATGTTTATAGGAGAATCAAGATTATTACAAAAGTCACAGGAAGCTTACCAAAGATGGCGGCAGTCATTGCGTGCACTTGTCGTTTCACGCTGGTTAATTCATCAGTTACCGATTTGAGGGCAGCTTCTGCATCTTCAATCTTTTTGGTTAAAGCGGCCTTTTCTGTGGCCCAGTCAGCCCGTTCCTTCTTATAACCTTCCTTAAGTTGCTCCATACTGCCTAAAGCGCTGGTTAATTCCTCCTTGGCCTTGGAAGTTTCTGCTTGTTGGGATTTTAAATTCTCTTGAAGGTCGGCGACTTGGTTCTCTTTAGCTTTCAGTTCAGCCTGCAGACCGACATTTATACGGTTTAACAAAGGAAGTACCAACCACATAACAAGTTAAGCGCTTTGTACTTGGGGGCTAATGCCTAATTGATCTACAGCTACCAGTTAGTTATCAAAGTCCCAAGCTGAATACAAGTATTCCAACTTGGCACTTGGGGTCTAATGGCAATTTGATCTGGTGGTATTATGGATGTTATTAAAAGTCTCGATTCAATTATACTACAAGTTGAACCGACCCTTGGGGGCTACAGCGGCAAGAAGAGGGAACAAATGCATGGAAATTACCTCAAGTTTTTCCTTCATCATCTTTACCAGATTGGCTTCATAATCACGGCTAGTATATAGCCGGTTTAAGTAACCAGAGTGAATGTCTTGAGCACTGAGAGCAGATTATGTTGCCAGATCAACATCCTATTTTCCTTTGCTCAGGGCGGAAAATTCTTCTTTAGCAGTATGCTTGGCTAAAGCGATGGGATTTCCCGGTTAAGTACGACCTATGCCAGTAATTACGACTTCATCATCCTTAAGCTCGCCGGTCTGAACTGGCATAGTCGTTTTATCAACAGGTTTGGAGGGACTGATAGTTTTCTCAATCCGGATTGGACTGGCTGGTTGGTCAGCAGGACCGGAGGGGTTCACAGAACTTTCTTCAGGAAGAACAACTTCATCCCTTACTGGTGGGTCATCAACTACATCTTCATGGATGATCGCTTCAACATTTGGGGTAGCATCCGGTTCAGGAGCAGCATCTTCTTCAGCTGCCTTATCCTGGCGAGCTTTCTTACTTGGCCTCGGTTTGGCCCTGAAAGAAGCAGCAAAATTAAAGACAGTATATATTGAAGGCTACAAAAATCAACAACTTGATGATAAAGGCAAAAGCTTACCCAAGCACGGTTTTGAGTGGAGCCAGCGGAGTACCAGTTGACTCACCGGAAGATGAGTGCGAGGTGACCTGATAATCAGAGTCAGACGGATTAAGCGGTTGACGAAAACAGCCCGCTTTAGGACAAGTATTGACAAGCAAATTAGAGACCTCTGAACGACGTCTCCCAACCGGACTGTTCGGTAAACCGGCGGAGGTGACTACCTGGCTGCTGTGTCGAGTTGTACGACGCACCTCATGCTGACGGGTCTTCATAAGAAAGTTGGGATCCAAGTAAGCAAGAGGATGGGAAAATTTAACTTTGCGGTTTTCCTGACGGATTTTGTGCGAAGGCGGAAGGCTTGAATCAGAAGAAAGAGTAATTACATCAACATCATCAGCGTGGCTAGCTTCAGCATCATCCTGACAAATTGTATCATCAGTAAATTGCATAAACAGTAAACCGAGAGAATCAAGTTCAGCTTCAAAATCCGGATTACCCACATCATCAGCAGCAGGTGGATCAGAGGAGGCTGTAGTTTTCCTTTTATGAACAGACTTTTTGACGACCCTTGTCTTAGGCCGGATTGGTTTCTCCGGTTTATCCGCCTTTTCTTGCGGGATCTTTTTGCTCCAAAACGGATCATCACCCTGCACCAACAGATATCGGTATCAGTCATAAGCACGTACAATAGTATCAGACTCGGTGAGAAGGAAGTTCGGTTTACCGCTGGCGGTTTATTGGTGGCACAGAAGGGAAGAAGGCCGGTTCGGGCATAGACGTGTTCCGGTTCATTCAGAATTTTCTTTACAGCTTCGGTGACTTCTTCATCAGTAAGCTGGATGTTTACGTGACGCAACGGATCATCAACGCTACCTGTATACTCGCACATTAAACTGGAGCATTGACTGAGCGGCAGTATACTCCAGGATATCCAGCAACAAGCAAGATCGACTCCTGTTAAACCGTTAGCCATAAAAGCTCGGAGTTTGGATATTTGAGGAGCGTATTTCATCCTTTCTTTGCCAGTCAGCCGCTGAGGAAAAGGATGTGTGTTGCTGAGCCGTTCTGGGCGAAAACCGGGCAAGATATTCTCATTATCCGGGGAGGTGTCTTTACAATAAAACCAGGAGTTATTCCACTCTTGGGGATGACTATGCAGTTTCGCATGAGGGTAAGTGACCTCTTTTCTCTTTTGGATTGCCACGCCACCCAGCTCCATGTTGAAACTGTCAGGGAATTCTGTGCGGCGGTTTAAGTGAAAGCAGTCTCGGAACAGCTCCATTGTGGGTTCCTCTTGGAAGAATACCTCGCAGAGCACTTGGAAGTGGCATATGTTGGTGACAAAATTAGGGCCGATATCTTGCGGATGGAGTTGGAAGTTGGCCAAAACATCACGGTAAAATTTTGAACCGGGCGGGTTAACACCGCGGGCTAAGTAATCTGCAAAGACTACAACTTCTCCGTCTCGAGGTGTAGGGGGACACTCTTTGCCTGGGACCCTCCAGTGAATGATTTTTCTGCTGCTTAAAGCGCCGGTCAGGACCAGATTGTTCAGTTGCGTTTCCGTGACCCGAGAAGGAGCCCAGTTGCACTCGTACACTTGTTTAGCCACGAGGAAGTGTACAGAAGGAAAATGATTCCGGTTCAAGATTGTGTTGTGCACAGGTTACATGTTGATATTATCAATGTTAAACCGGAGGAAGTCAATCATAAACCAACATTGGTAAAGCGGTGCGGTTCATCAAGGAATTACTGGCGGTTTAACAAGGGGACTAATGGTATGTACTAATTTGGTAAATCCTCTTCTTCAAGGTTAAACCGCTAGATCTAAAACCGCGAAACATGGGGAATTACAAATAAACAAGTGTGCAGAAACAGGTTTCACATAATCTCATTATAGCATTGGATCTGGGGTGATTTCATAAAAAGGATAAATATTCATGGTTTAAAAGAAGTTATGCAAGAGCAGCAAGGGAAAGTTATGGATCAGAACTACGGTCCAGGTATACTGGAGTAAAAACGGATGCGGGAAACTACCGCTGTACGGAGCAAAGGATATGGGATCATCCAAAGAGGCATCTCAGCCGAAGTTAGAGGCGGACGAAGAACACGAAGAACGCGAGGAACACAGTGAACCCTAAAAGCAGATCTAGATTGAGAGGACGGAGATCTTACCGGAGCTCGGAGAGATGCGGAAGGATGCCGCAGTTCTCTGGTACGGTCAGGTTGATGCAGCGGCCCAAGATGATGCGGAGGTCAGCGACGGCGTTGGAGCTCTGGAGTTGGCGATGCGGAGAAGACGAAGAGAAAAGGGGTGAAGGGGACTAAAGGAAATGACCCTTCGGCCCTATTTATGAGGTAAAAAACATGTGTCAGGCGCGCGAATCCAGGAGCCATAGATTTCGGAAGTGGAGCTGTCGGCTCGATTATTGCGGATCTGTTAAACAAAGAAAGCATCATAAAAGCCAGTTTCATGATGACGTCATGCCGGTTTACAGCAACCAAAGAAGATGACGACATGGCGGTTTAGCGATTAAGGGAAGATACTGAATCTGAAGATTTCTGCTAAGGATTGACATGAACTCATTCAAATCAATCTGGGGCCTAATGTTGGAGATATCACTACTGGGCGTAAACCGGCCTGCTTGGGCCGGGTAAACTTCAACAGTAATTCAAGGATGTTAAAGCCCGATAAACTTGTAAAGGCCCAAGGCCGTAGTCGGTTTAGTATCTGTAGCCATAAACCGGCTTGTATAAACTTGTACTATAAGATAGGGAAAGAAAGAGACCAACCCGGGTACGAGTATAAACCGGAGATTGGGACTCTGTGAACCGACGAGCGTCACCCGTGTATATAAGGGGACGACCCGACAGCGGTTCAAAGGGAGACGACCACAACTCGAGGCCTAGGTGAAGCTTGTTTGCTCCCTAGTCATCGAGACTTCATCAATTCCACCACAAACTAGACGTAGGCTTTTACCTTCATCGAAGGGGCCAAACTAGTATAAACTCTCTGCGTCCCTGTGTCCGCTTTAACCCCTTCGAGTTAACCCGTTGCGATGGCTCCACGACTAAGTCCTTTGGCTAGGACATCTGCCGTGACAAACCCACGACACTTAGGTCATCCACTTGAGGGAGATTTGCTACTGTCCTACAAACCTCTGCACTTGGAGGCCCAACAACGTCTACAAGAAGAAGGTTTTGTAGTACACATCAAGTAGTTTCTGGCGCCGTTGCCGGGGAGGTGAGTGGTTGAAGGTATATCTTTAGATCTTGCAATCGAATCTTTTTGTTTCTTGTTTTATCATTAGTTTAGTTTATAAAAGAAAACTACAAAAAATGGAATTAAGGGTGTCTCATATGCTTCATCTTTTTAATATCTTTCGTGAAAATGATGGAAAGGAAAATTGTTCTCAAGTACTAGAAGAAGAATTACATGGAATTCTTGGCATAAAATATGTGAATGATGAGCATGATTGCAATGTTGTTAGTATGAATTCTTTGAATACCCATGATGCTAATGATATGCAAAGCCACAAGCTTGGGGATGCTATGTTTAATGAAGATGATATTTTTTGTCCCCCAAGTTTTGATGAGCAAATTTATTATGATGATAACATGCCTCCTATCTATGATGATTATATTGATAAAAGTGGGTTTGGAAGAGTGTCAACGTTAGGAAGTAATTATTCCACTATTTTGGAGGGTGTTTAATCTTATTGTGATAATTATGAAAGTGGTTTTGGAGAGGTCATGACTTTATTTAGTTATGAATCCACTATTTTGGAAGAGGTTCCAATTGATTATGAGAATAAAGTTGCTATCTATGATGATTATTGTGATGACATGTATGCTATAAAGAATAATGATAACCATGAAACTTGTCATCATGATTTTAATTTTCAATTGGATTATGCCTCACATGATAGTTATTTTGTTAAGTTTGCTCCCACTACTATTCATGAGAAGAATTTTTCTTATGTGGAGACTAGTAAAATTTCTATGCTTGTACATCATGAAAAGAATGCTTTATGTGATGGTTATATTGTTGAATCTATTCATGATGCTACTGAAAATTATTATGAGGGAGGAATATATGCTTGTAGGAATTGCAATAATATCAAGTTTCCTCTCTGTGTGCTTAAAGTTTGAAAGTTATGCTTGTTTTGCCTTCCTATGCTAGTTGATTATTATTCCCATAAGTTGTTTGATCACAAAATACCTATGCATAGGAAGTGGGTTAGGCATAAATTTGCTAGTCATATTCTTCATGATGCTCTCTTTGTGTTTCAATTCTTATCTTTTATGTGAGCATCATTGAAATCATCATGCCTAGCTAGGGGCGTTAAACGATAGCGCTTGTTGGGAGGCAACACAGTTTTATTTTGTTCTTTGCTTTTTGCTACTTTTTAGTAATAAATAATCTATCTAGCCTCTGTTTAGATGTTTTTTTTATGTTTTAATTAGTGTTTGTGCCAAGTAGAACCTTTGGGAAGACTTGGGTGAAGTCTTTATGACCTTGCTGTAAAAAACAGAAACTTTAGCGCTCACGAGATTAGCCAGAACATTTTACTGGAGAGTGATATTAGGTTGATTATTTTTGCAGAAGATGAATAGACAAATTCCTCAGCTCCACCAATTTATTTCAGAATTTTTTGGAGTTGCAGAAGTATACGTTTGATACAGATTACTACAGACTGTTCTGTTTTTGACAGATTCTGTTTTCTATGTGTTGTTTGCTTATTTTGATCAATCTATGAGTAGTATCGGAGGGTATGAACCATAGAGAAGTTGGAATACAGTCGATATTACACCAATATGAATTTATAATGAGTTCACAACAGTACCTAAGTGCTGGTTTTATTTTCTTATACTAACGGAGCTTACGAGTTTTCTGTTGAGTTTTGTGTTGTGAAGTTTTCAAGTATTGGGTAAAGATTCGATGGAATAAGGAGTGGCAAGAGCCTAAGCTTGGGGATTCCCAAGGCACCCCAAGGTAATATTCAAGGACAACCACTAGCCTAAGCTTGGGGATGCCCCGGAACGCATCCCCTCTTTCATCTTTGGTCATCGGTAACTTTACTTGGAACTATATTTTTATTCACCACATGATATGTGTTTTGCTTGAAGCGTCATTTTATTTCCTTTTGTTTTGCTTGATGTTTGAATAAAATACCAAGATCTGAAATTCTTAAATGTTAGAGAGTCTTCACATAGTTACATAATTATTCGACTACTCATTGATCTTCACTTATATCTTCTAGAGTAGTTTGTTGTTTGCTCTAGTGCTTCACTTATATCCTTTTAGAGCACAGCGGTGGTTTTATTTTGAAGAAATAGATGAACTCTCATGCTTCACTTATATTATTTTGAGAGTCCTTTAGAAAAGCATGATATTTCTCTTTGGTTATGAAACTAGTCCTAATATGATAGGCATCCAAGATGGGTATAATAAAAACTTTCATATAGAGTGCATTGAATACTATGAGATGTTTGATACTTGATGATTGTTTTGAGATATGAAGATGGTGATATTAGAGTCGTGCTAGTTGAGTAATTGTGAAATTGAGAAATACTTGTGTTTAGGTTTGCAAGTCCCGTAGCATGCATGTATGGTAACTGTTGTGTAACAAATTTGAAGCATGAGGTGTTTCTTTGAGTGTCCTCCTTATGAGTGGCGGTCGGGGACGAACGATGGTATTTTCCTACCAACCTTCCCCCTAGGAGCATGCGCGTAGTGCTTGGTTTTGATGACTTTTAGATTTTTGCAATAATTCTGTGAGTTCTTTATGACTAATGTTGAGTCCATGGATTATACACACTCTCACCCTTCCATCATTGCTAGCCTCTTCGATACCGTGCATTGCCCTTTCTCACCTCGATAGTTGGTGCAAACGTCGCCGGTGCATCCTGATGACCCACAAGTATATGGGATCTATCGTAGTCCTTTCGATAAGTAAGAGTGTCAAACCCAACGAGGAGAATAAGGAAATGATAAGCGGTTTTTAGCAAGGTATTCTCTGCAAACACTGAAATTATCGGTAACCGATAGTTTTGTGATAAGGTAATTTGTAACAAGCAACAAGTAACAAGTGTAAATAAAGTCCAGCAAGATGGCCCAATCCTTTTTTTAGCAAAGGACAAGCCTGGACAAACTCTTATATAGAGAAAAGCGCTCCTGAGGACACATGGGAATTATCGTCAAGCTAGCTTTCATCATGTTCATAGATTCGCGTTTGGTACTTTCATAATTTGATATGTGGGTGGACCGGTGCTTGGATGTTGTCCTTACTTGGACAAGCATCCCACTTATGATTAACTCCTATTGCAAGCATCCGCAACTACAAAAAAAGTATTAAGGTAAACCTAACCATAGCATGAAACATATTGATCCAAATCATCCCATTACGAAGCAATGCATAAACTAGGGTTTAAGCTTCTATCTCTCTAGCAACCCATCATCTACTTATTACTTCTCAATGCCTTCCTCTAAGCCCAAACAATGGTGAAGTTTCATGTAGTCGACGCTCACATGACACCACTAGAGGAGAGACAACATACATCTCATCAAAATATCAAAGGAATACCAAATTCACATGACTACTAATAGCAAGACTTCTCCCATGTCCTCAGGAACAAACGTAACTACTCACAAAGCATATTCATGCTCATAATCAGAGGGGTGTTAATATGCATAATGGATCTGAACATATGATCCTCCACTAAATAAACCAACTAGCATCAACTACAAGGAGTAATCAACACTACTAGCAACCCACAGGTACCAATCTTTGGCTTTGGGACAAAGATTGGATACGAGAGATGAACTAGGGTTTGAGAGGAGATGGTGCTGGTGAAGATGTTGATGGAGATTGGCCCCCTCCCAATGAGAGGAGCGTTGGTGATGATGATGGCGATGATTCCCCCTCCCGAGCGAAGTTTCCCCTGCAGAACAGCTCTGCTGGAGCCCTCGATTGGTTCCGCCAAGGTTTCCGCCAAGTGGCGGCGGAGTTTCTTCCCGTAAGCTTGCTTATGATTTTTTTTCTCGGACGAAAGACTTCATATAGCAGAAGATGGGCACCGGAGGGCCACCAAGAGGCTCACGAGGCAGGGTGGCGCACCCAGGGGGTAGGGTACGCCTCCCAGCCTCGTTGACAGGGTGTGGCCCCCTCTGGTATTTTCTTCATCCAGTATTTTTTATTAATTCCAAAAATGACTTCCGTGAAGTTTCAGGACTTTTGGAGCTGTGCAGAGTAGGTCTCTAATATTTGCTCCTTTTCCAGCCCAGAATTCCAGCTGTCGGCATTCTCCCTCTTCATGTAAACCTTGTAAAAGAAGAGAGAATAGGCATAAGTATTGTGACATAATATGTAATAACAGCCCATAATGCGATAAATATCAATATAGAAGCATGATGCAAAATGGACGTATCAACTCCCCCAAGATTAGACTTCGCTTGACCTCAAGCG
This sequence comes from Aegilops umbellulata, assembly GCA_032464435.1. Lineage (NCBI taxonomy): Eukaryota > Viridiplantae > Streptophyta > Magnoliopsida > Poales > Poaceae > Aegilops > Aegilops umbellulata. The sequence goes on along the minus strand of CP136056.1, from coordinate 292,572,211 downwards.
GAAGCCGATAATGATAAATATGTCCACATGCTTACAGGTAGAGGTGTCGATAAAATAAAATACGGACATGAGGGTGTCATGATCATTCTTATAACAGCAACATATATATATTGTCATATGATTTCTTATGCTCAAGTAATAATCTATTCAAAATGTCAAGTATGAATCAGAAACTTCATTGAGAACCAGCAAACTATAATCTCAGTCATCAAAGCAATTGCAATTTACTATAACATCGGAAAGAGTCTACATAAGAGCTTTTCAGCAAGTCCACATACTCAACTATCATTTAGTCTTTCACAATTGCTAACACTCACGCAATACTTGTGGTTACGGAGTTTTAATCGGACACAGAGAAAGATAGGGGCTTATAGTTTCACCTCCCAACCTTTTACCTCAAGGGTAATGATAGTTCATGATAAAATGTAAAAAGGAAAGGTGAAGACCACCATGACTCTTGCATAAGGGTAAGAGATAAAAGTAAAAGATAGGCCCTTCACAGAGGGAATCAGAGGTTGTCATGCGCTTTCATGGTTGGATGCACGAAATCTTAGTGTAAAAGAACGTCACTTTATATTTCCACTTGTGATATGGACCTTTATTATGCAGTCTGTCGCCTTTATTTCTTCCACATCACAAGATCGTATAAATCTTATTTTCCCCACACTAATAAATCATACATATTTAGAGAGCAATTTTTATTGCTTGCACCGATGACAACTTACTTGAAGGATCTTACTCAATCCATAGGTAGATATGGTGGACTCTCATGGCAACACTAGGTTTAAGGGTATTTGGAAGCACAAGTAGTATCTCTACTTGGTGCAAAGAATTTGGCTAGCATGAGGGAGAAAGGCAAGCTCAGCATGTTGGATGATCCATGACAATATACTTTATTTCAGATATAAAAAACATAACCCATTACGTTGTCTTCCTTGTCAAACATCAACTCTTTAGCATGTCATATTTTAATGAGTGCTCACAATCATAAAAGATGTCCCAGATAGTATATTTATATGTGAAACAACTCTTTCTTTATTACTTCCTATTAATTGCAACGATGACCAAAACTAAATTTGCCAACTCTCAACAACTTTTAATCATCATACTCTCTATATGTGAAGTCATTACTCTCCATAAGATCAATATGATCTCTTTACTTCTTTTTATTTTTCTCTTTTCTTTTATTCCCTCAAGATCATGGCAAAATAATCAAGCCCTTGACTCAACACTAATCTTAATTGTATATAGCTCACGGACTCGATTACACAGAAGGATCATAAAGCAAAACTCAAAACTAAATCATACTAAAAATTTATTCTACTAGATCAAGATATTACTAAAAGGGTCGAACTAAGAAAAACGGTAAAGATAGGAGTGTGATGGTGCTACAATACCGGGGCACCTCCCCCAAGCTTGGCAGTTGCCAAGGGGAGTGCCCATACCCATGTGATTATATCTCTGTTGCTGGTGAAGAAGATGGAGGTGATGATGGATAGTCGCACATCGAGCGTAGGAGGTTATCCAATTTGCGGATATTTCCCTGGAGTGCGATGATATGCTCCTTCAACAAAATATTTTCACGTGTGAGATACTTGTTTTGTAAGCGAGCTAACTCAATCATCTTGAAAGCTTTGATCTCAGCTGGGGTAAGAAGATTGTGATCAAGTTGAAGGGTTTCTTCTGCTGCCGGAACTTGGTCCTCCACGGCCTTCTTGATCCCTTCATCCTTGTTGATCTCCATGGGTTCTTCCCTCTTCAACTCCATATTCATTAGCCAAGCATCGTTGCCACCATCGTTGGAGGAGGGGGACGATATGATGCCTGGCCTTGACAACCTGACAGGAAACAGCTCGAAACAAGAACAGAGGATAATTGCGTGATACAGTGGTCAAAACCTTCGGGAGATTATATAATGAATTTTTACCGACCGAAATAAGTATCTTGCAAGAAAAGGGAGTCCAAAGAGCAGACGAGGTGCCCACGAGGTAGGGGGTGCGCCCAGGGGGTAGGGCGCACCCTCCACCCTCGTAGAGGCCTCGTGTCCTTCCCGGACTGCTTCTCATTTTCCTATTTTCTTAAATATTCCAAAACGGAGAAAAATTGCCATTAGAATTGTTTTGGAGTCGGTTTACTTACCGTACCAAATACCTATTCCTTTTCGGAGTCTGGAACGTTCTGGAAAGTGTCCCTTATGTATTCCTCGAGGGTTACTGTTTCAATAATATTAGTTTCAACATTTATAAGATTACCTGAGATATAATGTTTGATTCTTTGACCATTCACCACCTTTGGATTTGTGCCTTCGAAGTTGTTGATTTTTATGGCACCGGAACGATAGACCTACTCGATAATGTAAGGACCTTCCCATTTACAGAGAAGTTTTCCTGCAAAAAATCTTAAACAAGAGTTGAATAGCAACACATAATCACCTATATTAAACTCACGCTTTTGTATCCTTTTGTCATGCCATCTTTTAACTTTTTCTTTAAACAACTTGGCATTCTCATAGGCTTGGGTTCTCCATTCCTCAAGTGACCTAATGTCAAATAACCTCTTCTCATCGGCAATTTTGAAATCATAGTTGAGCTCTTTAATGGCCCAATATGCCTTACATTCTAGTTTGAGAGGTAAGTGACATGCTTTTCCATAAACCATTTTATACGGAGACATACCCATAGAATTTTTATATGTAGTTCTATAGGCCCATAATGCATCATCAAGTTTCTTGGACCAATTCTTTCTAGATCTATTAACAGTCTTTTGCAAAATTAATTTGAGCTCTCTATTACTCAATTCTACTTGACCACTAGACTTGGGGTGGTAAGGAGATGCAACTCTATGATTAACATCATACTTAGAAAGCATTTTACGAAAAGCACCATGAATAAAATGTGAACCAACATCAGTCATCAAATATCTAGGGACTCCAAACCTCAGAAAAATAACTTATTTAAGCATCTTAATAGAGGTGTTATGATCAGCACTACTAGTTGGAATAGCTTCTACCCACTTAGTAACGTAATCAACGGCAACTAAAATATGTGTATACCCATTAGAGAAAGGAAAAGGTCCCATATAATCGAAACCCCAAACATCAAATGGTTCGTTAACAAGTGAATAATTCATAGGCATTTCTTGACGTCTACTAATATTACCAATTCTTTGACATTCATTACAATATAAGACAAACTTACAAGCATCCTTGAAGAGAGTAGGCCAATAAAAACCGGATTGCAATACCTTATGTGCAGTTCTATCTCCAGCGTGGTGTCCTCCATATGCCTCAGAGTCACACTTGCGTAGGATCTGTTCCTGTTCATGCTCATGGTCATCCTAGAAGTAATGTCTCAAATCATAGAATTTTTTTCTTTTGTTGGTATGTGAAACTAGGTGGTATAAATTTAGCAACAATGTAATTAACATAATCAGCATACCATGGAGCACTACAAGAAGCATTTATGACATTGAATTGTTCATCAGGAAAGCTATCATCAATAGGTAGTGGGTCATCAAGAACACTCTCTAACCTAGACAAGTTGTCTGCAGGGGGGTTCTCAGCTCCTTTTCTATCAATAATAAGCAAGTCAAATTCTTGTAGTAGGAGAACCCATCTAATAAGTCTAGGTTTAGCATCTTTCTTTTCCATAAGATACTTAATAGCAGCATGATCCGTGTGAATAGTTACTTTAGAATCAACAATATCAGGTCTGAACTTATCACAAGTAAAGACAACTGCTAAAAATTCCTTTTCAGTAGTAGCATAATTTCTCTGGGCATTGTCTAGAGTTTTACTAGCATACTGAATAACATTTAATGTCTTATCAACTCTTTGCCCTACAACAGCACCTATAGCATAATCACTAGCATCACACATAATTTCAATGGGTAAATTCCAATCAGGTGGCTGAACGATAGGTGCAGAAATCAATGCTTTCTTAAGTATTTTGAATGCTTCTACACAATCATCATCAAAGACAAAAGGAATATCTTTTTGTAATAGATTAGTCAGAGGCCGAGAAATTTTTGAGACATCCTTAATGAACCTCCTATAAAAACCGGCATGACCAAGGAAACTTCTTATACCTTTGATGCCCTTGGGACACAACATCTTTTCAATAGCATCAACTTCAGCTTTATCAACTTCAATACCTCTTTCGGAAATTTTATGCCCCAAGACAATTCCTTCATTAACCATAAAGTGGCATTTCTCCCAATTCAAGACAAGGTTAGTTTCTGCACATATATGCAAAACTCGATCAAGGTTTCTCAGGCAATCATCAAAAGACGATCCATAAACAGATAAATCATCCATGAAAACCTCACAAATCTTTTCACAGAAGTTAGACTATATAGCCATCATGCATCTTTGAAAGGTAGCAGGTGCATTACATAAACCAAAAGGCATACGTCTATAAGCAAAAGTACCGAAAGGGCAAGTAAAAGTGGTCTTTGCTTGATCATCAGCTGACACATGTATTTGAGAAAAACCAGAGTAACCATCTAGAAAGCAAAAATGTGTGTGTTTGGATAATCTTTCTAGCATTTGATCAATGAATGTCAAGGGGTAGTGATATTTTTAGTAGCTTTATTTAATTTGCGGAAATAAATTACCATCCTATAACCTGTAATAATTCTTTGCGGAATCAATTCATCTTTATCATGAGGAACGACAGTAATACCTCCCTTCTTAGGGACACAATGGACAGGACTTACCCATTGACTATCAGCTACGGGATAAATTATACCTGCCTCAAGGAGCTTTAATATTTCCTTTCTTACCACTTCTTTCATCTTAGGATTCAGCCATAATTGATGATCAATAACTGGTTTGGCGTCTTTCTCCAAATTTATTTTGTGTTGACATAGAGTGGGACTAATGCCCTTAAGATCATCAAGAGTATATCCAATAGCAGCACGGTGCTTCTTCAGAGTTTTCAATATTTTTTCTTCCTCCTTCTCTGAAAGGTTAGCACTAATAATAACAGGATATATCTTCTTTTCATCAAGATAAGCATATTTAAGAGTATCAGGTAATAGTTTCAGTTCAAACATGGGACCACCCTTGGGTGGAGGAGGATCCCCTAGGATTTCAATAGGTAAGTTGTGTTTCAGAATAGGTCCCTGTTTAAAGAATACTTCATCTATTTCCCTTCTTTCATTCATAAACATATCATTTTCATGGTCTAGCAAATATTGTTCTAAAGGATCATTAGGAGGCACAACAATAGAAGCAAGACCAATAATTTCATCCTTACTAGGCAATTCCACATCACGGGGTTGTCTACGAAATTTAGAAAAATTAAACTCATGAGACATATCATCCAAACCAATAGTAACAACATCATTTTCGCAGTATATCTTAGCGTTGACAGTATTCAAGCAGGGTCTACCAAATATAATGGGACAAAAGCTATCTTGTGGGGAACCAAGAACAAGAAAATCAGCAGGATATTTAACTTTCCCACACAAGACTTCAACATCTCTAACAGTCCCGATCGGTGAAATAGCATCTCTATTGGCAAGCTTAATGGTGACCTCAATTTCTTCTAACTCAGCGGGTGCAACATCATGCATAATTTCTTTGTATAAATAAATAGGTATTGCACTAGCACTAGCACCCATATATCACAAGCCATGATAACAATGATCTCCTAATTTAACAGAAATAACAGGCATGCTTACCACAGGTCTACGTTTATCTATAGCACCAGGTTTAGCAATTATAGCAGTTTGCTCACAAAAATAAATAACATGCCCATCAATCTTATCAGCCAAGAGATCCTTAACCATAGCAATATTAGGTTCAATCTTAATTTGCTAAGGAGGTGTATAAGTTCTACTATTACTCCTACGAACCACAGTTGAAGCTTTAGCATGATCCTTTATTCTAACAGGGAACGGTAGTTTCTCAACATAAGCAGTAGGAACAATAGGATCATTATAAGTGATAGTCTTTTCTTCAACTTTAATAGGTTCAACTACTTTTACTTCTATGAGAGGATGATATTTAAACCACTTCTCCTTAGGGAGATCAACATGAGCAGCAAAAGATTCACAAAAAGAAGCTACTATCTCAGAGTCAAGTCCATATTTAGTGCTAAATTTATGAAAGGCATCGGTATCCATAAAATATTTAACACAATCAAAGTTATGAAAAACACCTGACTCCTTACCTTCGTCGAGATCCCAATCTTCAGAGTTGCATTTAATTCTTTCCAATAAATCCCATTTGAATTCAATAGTCTTCATCATAAAAGAGCCAGTACAAGAAGTATCGAGCATGGAGCGATTGTTGTCAGAAAGCCGAGCATAAATTTTTTTAATAATAATTTCTCTTGAGAGCTCATGATTGAGGAATGAATATAACATTGACTTAAGCCTCCCCCAAGCTTGAGCGATGCTTTCTTCTTCACGAGGCCAAAAATTATATATATATATATATATATATATATATATATATATATATATATCTGTGTGTGTGTGTGTGTGTGTGTGTGTGTGTGTATGTATGTATGTATGTATGTATGTATGTATAAAATTACGATCATGATGAACAAGATGCATAGGATAAAACTTCTATGAAATTCCAATTTCAATCGTTTGTAGTTCCATGATCCCATATCATGACATAGCCTATACCATGTCAATGAATCTCCCTTCAAAGATAAAGGGAAGACCTTCTTCTTGATAACATAATCGGGCATACCTGCAAGCTTAAATAATCCACAAACTTCATCCACATAGATTAAGTGTAAATCAGGATGCAATGTTCCGTCTCCTGCAAAAGGATTAGCTAGCAGTTTATCTATCATACCCGAAGGAATTTCAAAGTAAACATTTTCAGTAGGTTCAGTAGGTTGAGGAGAAACTATTTGCACTACCGGTCGGGGTGAAGATACCCCAAAAGAGCCCCTCAAAGGATTACTTTCCATAGTAACAAGTGACAGTAAATTTCAGCACACTATATAAATTTTTCCTTACCAAATTCCACCTACCAAAGGCGCTTCACTCCCCGACAACGGCGCCAGAAAAGAGTCTTGATGACCCACAAGTATAGGGTATCTATCATAGTCCTTTCGATAAGTAAGAGTGTCGAACCCAATGAGGAGCAGAAGGAAATGATAAGCGGTTTTCAGCAAGGTATTCTCTCCAAGCACTGAAATTATCAGTAACCGCTAGTTTTGTGATAAGGTAATCTGTAACGGGTAACAAGTAACAAGTGTAAATAAAGTGCAGCAAGATGGCCCAATCCTTTTTGTAGAAAAGGACAAGCCAGGACAAACTCTTATATAGAGAAAAGCGCTCCTGAGGACACATGGGAATTATCTTCAAGCTAGTTTTCATCACGTTCATATGATTCGCGTTCGGTACTTTGATAATTTGATATTTGGGTGGACCGGTGGTTGGGTGCTTTCCTTACTTGGACAAGCATCCTGTCGCGGGGGATGGCTGTCCCCCGCGGGCACCTATGGGGCCGGAGCCCCTTTCGTTGTCCGGCGAAGGGGGGCGGAGGGAGCGCGGAGAGCAGATCGAAGCGGGCACACGGGCGATTTACCCAGGTTCGGGCCGCGATGGGCGCGTAAAACCCTACTCCTGCTTGGTTGTATTGAACTGGGGAGCTCGGGAGCTTGGTGAGCTAGCTGCACCGAGCGTATGGCTGTCTGGGTGCCGATTCTCCGAACCCCGGAACCCCCTCTACGTCGCACACGGGCCTCCTTTTATAGCGCAAAGGGGTCACCGACAGGTGTCAACGTAGGAGAAAGGGGTAAAAGTGTAAAAGGGGTGGTAGCTGTAATAGTGCGGGAACGGTGGCGCTACAGTGCGGCACAGTGTTATCATACCTACTTCTGACGGTAGGGGACAAGGGCATTAAATGCCCGTCACGGTCGCCCGGACAGCACCGAGGCGGACCGTTAGGTGCGCCACCGTTCGCCACGATGGCGGCTGCATGCCACCGCATGCCCCAGGCTGCGCGGTGCCTCGCCACGTGCCCTCGGGGGAAGCCCCGGAGCGACGCGTGGCGGGCGAGCTGGAGCGCAGCCTTGAGGTGGCGATCTTGCCGCGGCAAGTGGCTTGCCGCGGGGGTCGTCTTCCTGTGCCTGATAGCGTGCCAGCTATCAGGCCTTGCCGGGGCGCTTGGCGCGCCACGGCGGGCTTCTCTTGTGATGCCTGGGTTCGGCCTTCCCGACAAGCTCCTCTTGTCGGGGGCTCGATCTTCTGTCTCGTTATACTTTGTTCTTGGATGGCCTTACATGGGCGCAGTCGTTCCAGCAAGCTCCTCTTGCCGGGGTCTTGTCTTCTCGGCCCGGCAAGCTCCTCTTACCGGGGGCCTTGTCTTCTTGACCCGGCAAGCTCCTCTTGCCGGGGGCCTTGTCTTGAATGCTTGGTCTTCTCTTGGCGCTTCCGGGGCGGGCCTTGCCGCAGGGTGCTACAACTGCCCGTGCACAAGTCTGGGGTACTAAGGTACCCCTACTTTAGTACACCGACAGGAGCCCCCGGGCCTGGGCCACACACGGTGCCGAGCGTAGTTGGGCCAGGCCCTAACAGTGCACGGGCACGCGTGGCCTTGGTCGCGCTGCTCCTTAACTCCGCATCCGCCGCGCCTTCCCCAGGCGGCGCGCGCTTACCGCGGCGTCGCGGGGGCGGGGCGTGCGAGGTGAGCGTGACGTGGGTGGCGTGCGCGGGGCTGAACCGCGCAGGCGCGCGTCACGTCGCGCACGATCTCTTGATTTGGAGAGGCGAAGCGTCCCCCCCTCCCACCTCTCCCTTTCCCTGCCGCTGTTAAATATGCCACGGAAACGGCTGGTTAGGGCAGCAGTAAGGCATTTTGTAATATAACTTTTCGTCTTAGGCTATGCATCGCGCTGTTATCCCCTCTACTTGACCGGCGCCTTGTTTGTTTCCGCCCTACGCTTTCGGGGACTTGCCGGCGTAGGCCTCCGCCTTGCCACGGGTGCCGAGCGCGGGACGTCAGCGACCCGCTGGCGGGGCTACCACCGGCAAGAAACCTGGCCGCGGCTGGTTGCCTTTCACTCAGATTGTTGAGCAGGCTCAAAGCAAAGCAAACGGTGCGACTGCGGTCGCAGCACGCTTGGGGTGCCGGGCAAGCTCGAAACAAAGTGAGGACGCTACTCGGGGTGTAGCACACTCAAGTCGTTGAGCGGACTCGAAACGGAATGAGGGCGCAACCAGTCTCGTGCCGGTCCTTCCGCGCCCAGGCCTCTCAACCAAGGCTCGGTCGTTCGAGGGGGATAACTCTTAAAAATCAATGGAGCAATTGCTCGAGCTTCGGCAACTTATCTTCTCTTATCGCTTGCCGCCCGGTGGGGTAAAACCTCCTTGGGCAGCATCCAGCCCATCCTGGGGGTAGGTGAGGGCGCAGGGCCTCACGACCCTCCGGAGCTGGGCGTAGCTATGCTTGGGGATCCGCGCCCCTCTCTGCGCCAAGGATCACATGCGACCGCGGCAAGACTTGGGCAGAGAGGATGGTTGGCGGAAACAGGTTCCGGCAACCGCGCTGGCGAAACTCCTCCCACGGTCGGCGTCAACTCGTTTGGATCTTGGCGGACGAAGCGCGCCGAAGAACGAGGTCGCCTTTTTCGCGGCTTCCGGCGCTATCCGCTGCGGCTACGGGAGCGGCGCAGGGTTCGCTGGAAGCGATCGGTTCGCCCAGCAGCCGGAAGGCGGTCCTCCTCAAGGAGCAGCTGCTTCTTGCCCGAACTCTGCGCGAGCGGATACTCGAGGAGGGCCGCACACGAGCCCGTGGGAAGGAATGCCAAAGCTCGTCGGGAACCCCCGCTTCAACTGGACAGATCCTCGGATCCGCAGGAGCGGACTGTTCCCCGGCGTTCAGACCGCTGGTCTGCTCGCCGGAGCAAGGCTTACCGGGGACACCTGCTTCGACTGGACGGATCCTGGGATCCGCAGGAGCGGGCTGTCCCTCGGCGTCTTGTCGTGCTCCCCTACCTGGCGCGCCAAAGATGTCGCGGGGGATGGCTGTCCCCCGCGGGCACCTATGGGGCCGGAGCCCCTTTCGTTGTCCGGCGAAGGGGGGCGGAGGGAGCGCGGAGAGCAGATCGAAGCGGGCACACGGGCGATTTACCCAGGTTCGGGCCGCGATGGGCGCGTAAAACCCTACTCCTGCTTGGTTGTATTGAACTGGGGAGCTCGGGAGCTTGGTGAGCTAGCTGCACCGAGCGTATGGCTGTCTGGGTGCCGATTCTCCGAACCCCGGAACCCCCTCTACGTCGCACACGGGCCTCCTTTTATAGCGCAAAGGGGTCACCGACAGGTGTCAACGTAGGAGAAAGGGGTAAAAGTGTAAAAGGGGTGGTAGCTGTAATAGTGCGGGAACGGTGGCGCTACAGTGCGGCACAGTGTTATCATACCTACTTCTGACGGTAGGGGACAAGGGCATTAAATGCCCGTCACGGTCGCCCGGACAGCACCGAGGCGGACCGTTAGGTGCGCCACCGTTCGCCACGATGGCGGCTGCATGCCACCGCATGCCCCAGGCTGCGCGGTGCCTCGCCACGTGCCCTCGGGGGAAGCCCCGGAGCGACGCGTGGCGGGCGAGCTGGAGCGCAGCCTTGAGGTGGCGATCTTGCCGCGGCAAGTGGCTTGCCGCGGGGGTCGTCTTCCTGTGCCTGATAGCGTGCCAGCTATCAGGCCTTGCCGGGGCGCTTGGCGCGCCACGGCGGGCTTCTCTTGTGATGCCTGGGTTCGGCCTTCCCGACAAGCTCCTCTTGTCGGGGGCTCGATCTTCTGTCTCGTTATACTTTGTTCTTGGATGGCCTTACATGGGCGCAGTCGTTCCGGCAAGCTCCTCTTGCCGGGGTCTTGTCTTCTCGGCCCGGCAAGCTCCTCTTGCCGGGGGCCTTGTCTTCTTGACCCGGCAAGCTCCTCTTGCCGGGGGCCTTGTCTTGAATGCTTGGTCTTCTCTTGGCGCTTCCGGGGCGGGCCTTGCCGCAGGGTGCTACAACTGCCCGTGCACAAGTCTGGGGTACTAAGGTACCCCTACTTTAGTACACCGACACATCCCACTTATGATTAACTCCTATTGCTATCATCCGCAACTACGAAAGAAGTATTAAGGTAAACCTAACCATAGCATGAAACATATGGATCCAAATCAGCCCCTAACGAAGCAACGCATAAACTAGGGTTTAAGCTTCTGTCACTCTAGCAACCCATCATCTACTTATTACTTCCCAATGCCTTCCTCTAGGCTCAAACAATGGTGAAGTGTCATGTAGTCGACGTTCACATGACACCACTAGAGGAGAGACAACATACATCTCATCAAAATATCGAACGAATACCAAATTCACATGACTACTAATAACAAGACTTCTCCCATGTCCTCAGGAACAAACGTAACTACTCACAAAGCATAGTCATGTTCATAATCAGAGGAATATTAATATGCATAATGGATCTGAAGTTATGATCTTCCACCAAATAGACCAACTAGCATCAACTACAAGGAGTAATCAACACTACTAGCAACCCACATGTACCAATCTGAGGCTTTGGGAAAAAGATTGGATACAAGAGATGAACTAGGGTTTGAGAGGATATGGTGTTGGTGAAGATGTTGATGGAGATTGGTGTAACGACCCGAACCTGATAAGATTCGATGTCTCTGTGCTCACTGTGCTAGTCCCTGGATTGACTCGCTAGCACACACAGTACATATGAATATCAAATAACAAGTGCATCATTTACTACAACGTATGATCTAGAATTTATAAAGTATTACAAACTGAATAGCACATGGCTAACTTATTCAATAATAATAGCGGCAAGGTAGCATAATCAACAATGAGTCCATCAATGCCCACTGGATAACATGTTGAGTGAAGACTCGCGACCCTACTGTATCTCACTGATCATCTGAAAATCCTGCAACATGATAAGTTGCAGCCACAAAGGGTCAATACATTGAATGTATTGGCAAATCACACAATATGATATAGCGAACCTACATCCACAAAGCAATGTATGACAAACAAAACACACAACTTAGTTTGGAGAAGAATGTCTTCACCTACCACCACTACCTGAACTCACAACCGTCTCTAATTACTCGCCCAAGATAACCCAAAGATTCTAATAAACATGACAAGAACTTCCGAAGTATCTCAAGTGCGCTGTGTCAGTGGCGCATTCTCTAGGAGGAATAGAGCGCTCTGCCAAGGACGCATTCACCTGATTTATGTTCTGAAAACTATACCTCGCCTCAAGTGCGCTCTGTCAATGGCGCATTCTCTAGGGACAATAGAGCGCTCTGCCAGTGACGCATTCACCTGGTTAATGATCCCGAGCCTACGGCTATAAATACTCACCACTTCCATGGATCACTCGACACATGCCCGCGTCTAGCATAGCAAGTTGATCACACCATCACATACCACAATCAATAACAAAACATGGTACACACGGAATACACATATCAAGCCAAACATATAGCATAGCATAAAACCACACACGCATAGCAGAATATAGGATAAGCAAAATCAGAAGTGCAAGCTTGCCTTGAACGGTGGTGAAGTACTCTAACGCTCAATTCTGATCTGCTTCACACTCTGGACAATCTATACCATAACAAAGGCACCGATAAATAAACCATACTCACATAACCCCACAATAAAGTCAATGGCAAGAAATTCAAATAAAAACTTAATTAACAGAATATATCAGTAGTTATATAATATCTACATGCTGGTAGGATCACAATGCAAAAAGAATCAACTGAATTGGATCAACGATTTAAAAGATATGGCCTCCGGAAGTTTGAATTCAAATTTAAACAAATTAAAATTTGAACAGTGCAAAAGTTTGAAACTTCGGTTTTACTAGATGCTCCTGGTCAATATGAGTATACAGGAAAAAGAATCATCTAAATTGGAGTTATAGACTAAAAGATATACTTAAATGAAATTTTGGTATGAAATCTGCCCAAAATAAATTGTGCCAAAACTGATTTCTGGAAGAGCGGCTGCAGCACTGTGGATGTGACACGTGGCGTGACAGGACTGGCTGGGTGTGTTCGCTGCTGGGGATAAACGGTGAACGGCCACTATTTAGTGTATACCGGTTCGAATAATAAAAAAACCATCATTGGATCTGGGCGGTTAAAACAAGATCGGACGGATGGGGGCGGCTCACCGGAGAGACAGGGCTCGATGGCCGCCGGAGTTGAGGAAGACGGCGTGGCGCACCTCGGACTTGGAGCGTACGCTCGCTGGAAAGGTCTCCGGAGCACGGGGACGAAGGGACGATGTGCGGAGAGAGGCGGCGAACTCGAACCGTCCTCGGGAACGGTCGGGGCTTCTGCTAACGTCGGTGAGGTCCGGCTGGAGCGGCGACGGCGGCTTCTGCTTCGCGCGGAGGTCCTAGCGCTCGTTCTAGTGCTCCCCTGCGAGAACTAGTAGGTGAGGGAGGGAGAGGAGGTCAAGGCGAAGACAACCGAGGGTAAGGGGGCGCTGGGAACCTTCTGCGTCGACGGAAACGACCGACGAAGGAGCTTCTGCGGTGGAACTCCGGCGAGATCCGATCGGGAGTTCCAGGGCACGGGAGCGTGAGATTTTGCCAAAAACCGGACAAGCCGGACGTGGAGAGTATATATATATGGAGGTGGGCGTGCAAAGGAGCGATCGAATCGATCGATTCGATCTCGGTTTGGTTCGGTAGCTACAGAGACCAGGAAGAACACGAACGGAGATGGGAGATGACAAGCGGGCCAGGTCAGTCAGCGGCAGAGAGGTGAAAGAGAGAAAAAAACAAATAGGAAAGGCTACGGTGTGGGTTGCGGCTGTGCGGGGGAAAGAATGGGCCGGCCTGCTTGCTGGGCTGCGCGCGCGGGCGAAGCCCCGGTTGGGCCACTGTGCAGGCCGTCTGCGCAGTGCGACTGGCTTTTTTATAAACCTAGCTACAGAGATAAATAAAGCTCAAAACAAAAACTAAACTGAAAATATAAAATAACAGAAACACACAATAAAATATTATATCTATATTAGAAAACAGTGAACATTTTTTTACAACCCAAATTAACTAAAGTCAAAACAATTATGCAATACAACATATAAAGAGCATTATAATACAACTATAAAATAATTTTGAGTTTTAACAACTCCAAAAGTTTTAAAACATAGAAAATTTTATATATGACCAAACAACACAAGCATGTTTTCAATTACTCCTATTTAAATAATTAACATTCCAAAATTCAAAATTTTGGGATGTTACAAATCTACCACCCTTAAAATGAATCTCGTCCTCGAGATTCAAAGGGGCTAGAAGGAAAAGGTAGGTTCGGGGTTCTTCTTGAATATCCATTGTTCGTCCGAGAGTGTGGAGTACTACCACCCTTAGAATAAGAGTCATCGGTCTTACTCCTTCGAGGAAATCCTCCACACATATGTCTTACACTCCTTTGAAATTCCAAATCCCTTATCAAAAGAGCAGTCTTCCATAAACTAAAACTTCATGGCTCACATGTCTTTCCCCAATACTAAACAAATATCGATACTCTCATGGTGGTCATCAACAATGGTTCCTGCAGAAAAGAGTATTGGTTTATTCTCTTTATTCTCACCGTATAACCTACTATTGGCAACGGGTGCCTTCTACGGGGATCAAACGTCACACCATTCTAAGGTTGAAGGCTTAATAACGACGTCTCTCTACTATAGGTATGTCACTCTAGATTTACAATTCCACATAGCAAAAGCGAATAATAAGAGTAAGTCGGCATGGTGATCAATCCATTCCGCACCCAAATCATTACCTTGTATATGGTTTAGAAAATCTCGCATCCTAACACTCGGGCATCCTCACAAACATTGCAAACACCTCTCTTGTTCACGAACTGGGTTCGGATAATTCCATTGGTGTTCCATGCCCACAAAACAATCTAGCGTTCCTTTCAACTCTCGAGTTTGCGTCAACTACTATAAAACATACGTCGATAAATTGTAGCATCCGCCAGGTTTCTTCCTTCAGCAAGATTGTGCTTGCTTCTTGTTAGATCTTGATGCATGTGGTAAAACTTGAACTCATCACTAGGTTGCAGCATGTATTAGGATACAGACAGTATAAAGACCTAAGGGGAAAACACTACCCATATGCTCATGCTAGCAACTAAAACTCCAACAACAACAACAAATACTAAATTCACACAAGCCACCAAAACTATCCTAGAGAAATCACATCAAAAGAGCACACAAAGCACCAAATTGCAAAATACAAACAATCCACAAAATATGACAACACGGAAAGGAATGACCAACCAAACATATAACATATCACACAACACAAGCAAAACCTACAGGTAAGGTCATATCCACAAGAGATATGATCTCATCATACTACCGCAAATCGTTTATCGCGCACAACTTAGTAATGGTGGTCTATCAACTAAAACTCCTTAAATGACACTAATATAATTCCAGGGGTCATCTATATTTGAAAAGTAAAGATACGAGTAAAAGAGTATGAACTAACAAGTAGGCAACAAGTTGTAAAGTAAGTTTTTCACTCCTATGGCTTTTCTAATTCATTTTCTAGGGTCACGACCTACAAGCAACACACTGCTCTGATACCATCTGTAACGACCCGAACCTGATAAGATTCGATGTCTCTGTGCTCACTGTGCTAGTCCCTGGATCGACTCGCTAGCACACACAGTACATATGAATATCAAATAACAAGTGCATCATTTACTACAATGTATGATCCAGAATTTATAAAGTATTACAAACTGAATATCACATGGCTAACTTATTCAATAATAACAGCGGAAAGGTAGCATAATCAACGATGAGTCCATCAATGCCCACTGGAGAACATGTTGAGTGAAGACTCACGACCTTACTGTATCTCATTGATCATCAGAATATCCTGCAACATGATAAGTTGCAGCCACAAAGGGTCAATACATTGAATGTATCAGCAAATCACACAATATGATATAGCGAACCTACATCCACAAAGCAATGTATGACAAACAAAACACACAACTTAGTTTGGAGAAGAATGTCTTCACCTACCACCACTACCTGAACTCACAACCGTCTCTAATTACTCGCCCAAGATAACCCAAAGATTCTAATAAACATGACAAGAACTTCCGAAGTATCTCAAGTGCGCTGTGTCAGTGGCGCATTCTCTAGGAACAATAGAGCGCTCTGCCAAGGACGCATTCACCTGATTTATGTTCCGAAAACTATACCTCGCCTCAAGTGCCCTCTGTCAATGGCGCATTCTCTAGGGACAATAGAGCGCTCTGCCAGTGACGCATTCACCTGGTTAATGATCCCGAGCCTACGGCTATAAACACTCACCACTTCCATGGATCACTCGACACATGCCCGCGTCTAGCATAGCAAGTTGATCACACCATCACATACCACAATCAATAACAAAACATGGTACACACGGAATACACATATCAAGCCAAACATATAGCATAGCATAAAACAACACACGCATAGCAGAATATAGGATAAGCAAAATCAAAAGTGCAAACTTGCCTTGAACGGTGTTGAAGTACTCTAACGCTCAATTATGATCTGCTTCACACTCTGGACAATCTATACCATAACAAAGGCACCGATAAATAAACCGTACTCACATAACCCCACAATAAAGTCAATAGCAAGAAATTCAAATAAAAACTTAATTAACAGAATATATCAGTAGTTATATAATATCTACATGCTGGTAGGATCACAATGCAAAAAGAATCAACTGAATTGGATCAACGATTTAAAAGATATGGCCTCCGGAAGTTTGAATTCAAATTTAAACAAATTAAAATTTGAACAGTGCAAAAGTTTGAAACTTCGGTTTTACTAGATGCTCCTGGTCAATATGAGTATACAGGAAAAAGAATCATCTAAATTGGAGTTATAGACTAAAAGATATACTTAAATGAAATTTTGGTATGAAATCTGCCCAAAATAAATTGTGCCAAAACTGATTTCTGGAAGAGCGGCTGCAGCACTGTGGATGTGACACGTGGCGTGACAGGACTGGCTTGGTGTGTTCGCTGCTAGGGATAAACGGCGAACGGCCACTATTTAGTGTATACCTGTTCGAATAATAAAAAAAACCATCATTGGATCTGGGCGGTTAAAACAAGATCGGACGGATGGGGGCGGCTCACCGGAGAGACAGGGCTCGATGGCCGCCGGAGTTGAGGAAGACGGCGCGGCGCGGCTCGGACTTGGAGCGTACGCTCGCTGGAAAGGTCTCCGGAGCACGGGGACGAAGGGACGATGTGTGGAGAGAGGCGGCGAACTCGAAACCGTCCTCGGGAAAGGCCGGGGCTTCTGCTAACGTCGGTGAGGTCCGGCTGGAGCGGCGACGGCGGCTTCTGCTTCGCGCAGAGGTCCTAGCGCTCGTTCTAGTGCTCCCCTGCGAGAACTAGTAGGTGAGTGTGACGCCCTCGATTCAATCGTACACTAATCATACACGCAAATGTGTACGATCAAGATCAAGGACTCACGGGAAGATATCACAACACAACTCTAGACACAAATTAAAATAATACAAGCTTTATATTACAAGCCAGGGGCCTCGAGGGCTCGAATATATAAACTCGAATACACTAGAGTCAGCGGAAGCAACAATATATGAGTATAGACATAAGTTAAATGAGTTTGCCTTAAGAAGGCTAGCACAAAAGTAGCAACGATCGAAAAGGCAAGGCCTCCTGCCTGGGAGCCTCCTAACTACTCCTGGTCGTCGGCGGTCTCCACGTAGTAGTAGGCATCGACGGTGGAATCTGGCTCCTGGACTCCGACATCTGGTTGCATCAACCGGAAAGAAGAAGAAAGGGGGAAACAGGGAAGCAAAGCAACCGTGAGTACTCATCCAAAGTACTCGCAAGCAAGGATCTACACTACATATGCAACATTATCAAAGGAAGGCTGTATATGTGGACTGGGCTGTAAAAATGCCAGAATAGAGAGAAGGCCTAGTCCTATCGAAGACTAGCACCTTCTGGAAACCACCATCTTGCAGCAACCGGAGGGAGTACAGTAGCATAAAGTAAAGTAGTAGAAGTGTTATCAACCTTGGCCAGAGATCCTTTCTTGACTCCCTGCGAGAAAGCAATCCCAGAGCCATACTATCCAGTTATCATCACAATCTAATCCTCATGACCATCCAGTTCTCATCACAAGTATCCAGTTCTAGTTGTATCGATCGGGATACAACTCCAAGTGTCCGTTATCGTAGGACAGGCTATCGATAGATGTTTTCTTCCCTGCAGGGGTGCACCAACTTACCCACCATGCTTGATTAACTCTGGCCGGACACACTTTCCTGGGTCATGCCCGGCCTCGGCCAAACAATACGCCGCAACCCGACCTAGGTTTAATAGAGAGGCCAGCACGCCGGACTAAACCTATGCCCCCAGGGGTCATGGGCCATCTCCCCGAGAACTCCTGCACGTTGCGTGGGCGGCCGGTGAGCAGACCTGGCTACCTCCCTAAAAAGGAAGGAGCTTACGCAGTCCAACCCGGCGCGCGCCGCTCAGTTGCTGACGTCTATTAAGCTTTGGCTGATGTATACGACGCAGAACGCCCATACTATGCCCACGTGATGGTTAGTGCTATCAGGCCAGAGGCCCCTCGGATCAAATATCCAAATCGTAGTGGATTAGGAACGCGCGGTAACAAGCAGAGACTCATGAAAGATGTGACCCCGTTGCCCCGTCTCGAGGACTTGCGGCAAGGGCTAGGAATGCCCGGCCACGCCTCGTAATTATCTCGCGGGCACCTTTCAGGTCCACCCGACTCCACATCACTCGCAATTAAGCTCGCGCGGGTACCCCTCAGGGCCAACCCGTCTTTAGTAACAGGGTCCAGTGCAAAGCCATAGTAACCATAGTAACCGTGTGTCCAAACATCAAGGGGAAGGCCCGAGGAATCACCCCCGGTGAATTCCACTCAATGTAATCATCAAGGTGAATGTAAGAGGATCCACCCTCGAGTTTCACACTTGAGGGGTTGCACGACAGAGTCGTATCGGAAGTGGTTAAGGAGGAAATCACCCTCGATGACCACGACCGAATGACTACACTACAGGGTTAACATCAGAAGTGCTGAAGAGGTTCACCCTCGGTACTCGATAGTAACCCAGTAGTGTCAAGCAACTAAGGGGAAGTGATGTGCGGTGTCGGGACCTGGTCTTCGATCACGTAGATCGAGTCGGCGATGATGAAGCAGGGGCAACAAGGACAAGTGGGGGTCTCTGATGGATCACTAACCAACCTATACTAAGCAGTTTAGGATAAGAAGATAAGGTAGAACAATAGATACAAAAGCAGGCTATGCATCAGAATAGGAGCAAACAATAACAGTAGCAAAATCTAATGCAAGCATGAGAGAATGGAATGGGCGATATCGAGATGATCAAAGGGGGGCTTGCCTGGTTGCTCAGACAACAAGGAGGGGTCGTCGGTGACGTAGTCGATCACAACGGCATCGGCAGCCGCCATGGGGTCTACCGAAGAGAAGAGGGGGGAGAAACAGTAAATACATAGCAAGCAAGTGTATAACAGGACAACAGGCATA
This sequence comes from Aegilops umbellulata, assembly GCA_032464435.1. Taxonomy (NCBI): domain Eukaryota; kingdom Viridiplantae; phylum Streptophyta; class Magnoliopsida; order Poales; family Poaceae; genus Aegilops; species Aegilops umbellulata. The sequence continues at coordinate 292,552,622 of CP136056.1, read as the reverse complement.
GCTAGACGTGTTCTAACGTGGTCCTAGACGTTATAGGTGAAGGGGGAATTCGACCGGGAAGGTGTTCCTGGTTCCGGACCTGTGTCAGACAGATGACCGGAGGGGAAAGGTTCCATGTTTAGCATGCTAGGGGCCTGTGACAGATGAACGGACCGCATATTCGGATTCGTTGGATTTTTCCGAGCAACTTTCATGTAGAAAACATTTTCATCCGAGTTACGGTTTAATTTCTAAGATTTTTCAAAGTTTTAGCAAATTACTGAAATTATTATTAATTCATGAATAAAGATTAAAATGCTACGGGTACACAAAGAGTGTACCAAGCAGTGTGCATGAGGCTGACAGGTGGGGTCCAGTTGACTGCCAAGTAAGCAGTCAACTAAGACCGTTGACTAGCCCAAGGGCCCAGGGGACCCGCATGTCATTGACTGGGTTATCCCAGTCAGCAGTTTGACTGGTCAAAAGGGAACAGCGGGACCCATGTGTCATAGGAACATGTTATAACAGAGTTTTATTAGCTTATTTAACTAGATGGGGTCCACCAGTCAGTGTCTAATGGCTAAAATATCTAGGAAATTAGATTAGTTAACCTAACTAATTAACAGGGGGGTCCAATGGTCATTGGGGGTAGTAATAAAGGGGGATTAGCTCCCACTAATTAACACGGGCCTGGCCTAGTTAGCAGCGGCCTCAGCACGCACGGCGTACAGGGACACCGACGGCCAGGGCGAGCAGCAGCTCGTAGCAGCTGCAACTACGCCAAAGTAGTAGCAGCGCGTAGCAACGGCGCGTGTGAAGCACGGCAGCAGCGCGGCAGGGATAAGCGGGGCGCGCCGGCGGTAGCAGCGATGGCGCGAGGCCGTGCTCGCGCAGGCGCAGTGTGCGGGGTCGCGGCCATGTCTCGGCCAGGACGAGAGTATTAGGTGCGGGGCTGGGCAGGAGGAGCAGCCAGCGCAGCTCGAGGGCGAGCGACGGGAAACGGGAGAGGCACGGCAGTCGGCGGTTCGTGGTGCGGGGCGGAGGGGCTCGGCGAGGCCTGAGTGCGGCGGCTGCAAGCGAGGCGCGGCCCGGGCACGACGACTGCGGGCGAGGCGCGGCCCCGGGCGCGCGGTTAGGCGAGCGAGGGCGCGCGTGGAGGGCCAGCAGGAGCGTGGGGAAGGCAGGGCACGGGAGCCGCGAGCTCCTCGGCAGCTCGGGTGCGACGACGAGACCGACCTACAGCGTGTGGGAGAGCTAAGGGAGAGGAGGGGAGGTGGCTCACTGCCATTGTAGGGAAGGCCCGGGGAAGAGTCGAGGTGGCCGGGACGGCATTGGCGGACGAAGAGGAAGACGAAGATGCAGGGGATGATGTAGAGCACTCCAGCTCGAACCATTCCTCACGGACGACGTAGGAGACGGTGGCGCAGCTGCTGGCCGCCCTTGTGAGGCTCTTGGAGCACGGTTCCCGCGGGATCTACGACGGCGCTCACGGGTGCGTGCTCGATGTGGAAGAAATCGGCAAGGGAGAGAGGGACGAGGGGAAAAATATCTACGCGGAGGGGGGGAAGTGGGGCTGACGAGGCCGAGAGGGGGCCGTGGCGTCCTTATCCTTTCCGGGGCGTCGCCGGCAAGGCGGGTCCGGCGGGGACGGCGCCTGTAGCGACCCAGAACAGAGGAACAGGGAGGAAGGGGTGTCCGGTGCAGGGAGTGGGCTGGATGGGCCGGCTTAGGTGGATTAGGCCCAGGGGATATGGGGCTTTCTCTTTTTCCCTTTTGCCTTTTATTTTGCTCTTTTCTTTTTACAGAAAAAAAGCTATGCAATATTTGAGCTGCCAAAAGGAGTTCTGTAAAATGTGGAACTTGGCCAAATAAATACATTACAATATTTGGCACCTTTCACAAAAAGTTTGGGAGGAGTTTGAATTGATTTGGATTTTCACAAATGGAAAAGCATTAAAAAAATGCTGATTTGGAACTGTTTTAATTCCTAGGGGAATTTAGCTATCTCAATGATGTTGAATCACTCATGACATTTAGTTAGTGAAATATTTGCAAACTAGCGGACATTTTTTTTTACTGTTTGGACAATTAATTTATTTATCTTTATTTTTAAAATTGAATTTGAGTTGGTTTTGAATCAAAGTGAGAGTAGCAACAGTAACAGTGATGACGTGGCATCATTAGTAGGGGATGTTAGAATATTGTTAGAGATAGATCTTGATGTATTCGGTTAGCTAAGATAAAGCTAAACCGAACCCTAGGCTGTTCAGATTCGTATCTTATCTCTATCTTCTTGTACCACAAGTTTTGTAACAATTCCTCCATGTAAATGCCGTGATCAAGGGCTATTCAGATCCTATATAAACACGCAACCAGCGGCATACTACGGTAGGTAAAAAACGCTTCCGAACCTTCACATGGTAATCAGAGCCTTCCTTCCAAAATACATCTAGCTTTCCTTCCCAACCGCAGCCATGTCATCGTCCTCCCACAGCACCGCCAATCCCCTGAACAATCAGATCACAGAAAAGCTTACCCGTGACAATTTCCTTCTGTGGAAGACTCAACTCCTTCCCCAGATTCGTGCTGCTTCCCTTTTCGGATACCTTGATGGATCCATCCCTGAGCCGGAGCCTACCATATCCACCACAGACAAAGATGGCAAGGTCACGAACCTGCCAAACCCAGCGCATGCAGCCTGGGTCGTTCAGGACCAGCAAGTGCTGGGCTATCTCCTGACGTCCGTCTCCAAAGAAGTCCTGACACAGATGGTGTCGGTCGAGACGGCGCACGCGGCATGGACCGCCCTGACGAACATGTTCGTCTCCAATTCGCGCTCCCGCATCAACAATCTTCGGATCTCCCTCTCCAACGCAGAGAAGGGAAATCAGTCGGTGGCCGTCTACTTCGCCCGCATGAGGTCGCTTGCTGATGAGCTAGCGGCTGCAGGCAGACCCCTCCAGGACGACGAGCTCATCTCCTTCATCTTGGCCGGCCTCGACATGGAATACAACCCCCTGGTATCCGCCCTCGACGCTCGCACTGAACCTCTCACCCTCGATGTACTGTACTCGCAGATGGCCAACTTCGATCAGAGAGTTGAGCTCCTGCAACGATCCGGTGGTGGCTTCAAATCGTCTGCAAACGCAGCTGCTCGTGGGCGTGGCCAGCAGCGCGGGCGCGGCGTGCCGCGTGGCCGTGGTGGCGGCCGCGGCGGCGGCAGCCGTGGCCCTGGCAGTGTGCCCCCTGTCTACAACAACAATCGGGGGGGACGCCCTGGACCTGGCGGACCTGGAGGACTCGGCCCAAACGGTGGTGGTGGTTTCCGCAATGATCGCCCCCACTGCCAGATCTGCAACAAGCCCGGTCACATCGCCATGGATTGCTGGTACAGGTTCACTGATGATTATCTTCCAGAAGAAAAAGTGGGGGGATCGGCCACTACATCCTCCTACGGGGTGGATACCAACTGGTATGCAGATAGCGGCGCTACAGATCACATCACCGGGGAGCTCGAGAAGCTAACCGTTCGAGACAAGTACCGCGGGCATGATCAGATCCACACTGCTGATGGTGCAGGTATGAGCATTAGCCATATTGGACATTCCTCTATTAATACCCCTAGTGATACTCTTCATCTAAACAAAGTTTTGCATGCCCCTACTGCCTCACGAAATCTTATTTCCGTTCATCGTCTCACCCTTGACAATCATATCTATATTGAATTTTGGCCTTATTTCTTTCTTATTAAGGATCAGGCCACGGGGAGGGTGCTGCATCGAGGCAGATGTAGAGGAGCACTTTATCCATTGCTTCCATCTAGGACATCAAATAAACAAGCGTTTGGTGCTGTCAAGATATCTTCATCGCGATGGCACGATCGCCTTGGCCATCCTTCTTTTCAAATAGTTCAACGTGTGCTTAGGAATAATAAACTCTCTTATCATGGGGAGCCAAACTTTGAGTCGGTGTGTGACTCATGTCAATGTGCAAAAAGTCACCAATTACCTTATCCCGTGTCTACTAGTGTATCTACCAAACCTCTTGAGTTAATCTTTTCTGATGTATGGGGAGATGCCCCTCTTTCTGTTGGTAGATACAAGTATTATGTTAGCTTCATTGATGATTATACCAAGTTTTCATGGATTTATCTCATTAAGAAAAAATCCGATGTCTTTGAAGTTTTTCATAATTTCCAAGCATTCGTTGAACGTCAATTTGATGCCAAAATACTCACTGTCCAATCTGATTGGGGTGGGGAGTACGAGAAACTAAACTCATTTTTCCAAAAGATTGGAATTGCTCATCATGTCTCTTGTCCACATGCTCATCAGCAAAACGGATCTGCCGAAAGAAAACATCGTCATATCGTTGAAGTAGGTCTTGCACTACTTGCAAACGCCTCTATGCCCTTAAAATTTTGGGATGAGGCTTTTCTTGCTGCCACATATCTTATCAACATTTTGCCAAGTAGCGTCATCAATTTTGACACCCCGTATGAACGACTATATCAAAAAAAACCAACTATGAATCTCTACGTGTGTTTGGATGCGCCTGCTGGCCCAACCTCAGGCCATACAACGCCCGCAAGCTTGCCTTTCGTTCCAAACAATGTGTTTTCCTAGGTTATAGTCCTCGACACAAGGGGGTCAACTGTCTAGATGTCTCCACCGGCCGAGTATATGTCTCTCGTGATCTCATATTTGATGAAACTGTCTTTCCATTTGCATCACTTCATCCTAATGCTGGGGCTCTCCTACGTAAAGAAATTTTGCTCCTTCCCGATCATCTTCACTCATCCACCTTTTTTGATCATGGGGGTAGTAATGGAGATGACCAAAATAATATGGCTATTACTCGTACTAATCCGCGTTGTCCAGATGATGCAGAAAGTGCAGGAGAAAATTTGGCACAAAATGATGCAAATTTGGTGCCAAACGGACTAAATATGGAGTCTATACCGTATGTCACGCTGAGAGACAGCGGCACAAGATCCGGTGCAGGTCCGTGCATGCGATCCCATGCAGATATGGGGGCAGACAGCACGGGATCCGGCGCAGCGTCAGCGCCAGGCAGCGGCGGCAGCGCGTCAACACCAGACAGCAGCAGCGGCGCGGAGCAATCAGCGGGCGTCCGGTCAGCCAGTCCAGCGCGCGCCTCTTCATCTGGCCATCCGAGCCAACAGGCGGACGACATGTCAGCCGGCCCCGCGCGCGCCTCTCCATCCGTGATGAGTGCGCCGTTGCCATCGCGGGCCAAGCGACCAGGTGCTGTGCAAGACACGCTGGTTGGGCAAGAAAACCCGACTTCGTTCCCAGTGCTGCACGGAACAAGTGCTTCTGGATCTTCTGTGCAAAGTGAAGATTCTCCAACTCCAGAAGCTCCTGTTTTAGGGCGTACACGACTCCAAACAGGGATCCGAAAGCCACTGTTGCCTTCAGACGGTACAGTTTTATATGAAAAAAATTTCAAAGTTAAATATGCTTCGTTATGTTCCACAGGTGAACCACAGAGTGTTCAAGAAGCCTTGAATGATAAAAGATGGAGAACGGCAATGGATGAAGAATACCAAGCACTCATGAAGAACAAAACATGGCATCTCGTTCCTGCAAACAGTGGTAAAAATATCATAGACTGTAAGTGGGTATACAGAATTAAAAAGAAAGCTGATGGTAGCATAGATAGGTATAAAGCCAGATTAGTAGCAAAAGGGTTTAAGCAACGATATGGTATAGACTATGAAGATACCTTCAGTCCAGTTGTTAAAGCAGCTACTATTCGACTTGTTCTATCTATTGCTGTATCCAGGGGTTGGAGCTTGCGACAGCTAGATGTTCAGAACGCGTTCCTTCATGGTGTTCTGGAAGAAGAGGTCTACATGAGGCAACCACCAGGTTATGAAAGTAAAAACTCACCCTTTCATGTGTGCAAACTGGACAAGGCACTCTATGGGCTTAAACAAGCTCCAAGGGCATGGTACGCTCGGTTGAGCTCTAAACTTCAGCAGTTAGGATTTGTTCCATCAAAGGCTGACACCTCACTTTTTATCTTCAATAAGTCCATGGTGACCATATTTGTTCTTATTTATGTTGATGATATTATTGTGACAAGCTCTTCTCAAGAAGCAGTGTCAGCATTATTAAAGGATTTGAGCTCAACCTTCGCTCTAAAAGATCTGGGAGATCTGCATTTCTTCCTTGGCATAGAGGTAAAGAAAGTTGATGATGGTATTGTGTTAACACAAGAAAAATATGCCTTGGATCTTCTAACCAAAGTGGGTATGAAAGACTGCAAGCCAGCACCCACACCTTTGTCTAGTACTGAAAAATTATCAGCTCATGATGGAGAGCTTCTTTCATCGGAAGATGGTACAAGGTACAGAAGTATTGTTGGTGCATTACAGTATTTGACTCTTACAAGGCCAGATATCTCTTTTTCAGTCAATAAAATATGTCAATATTTGCATGCACCAACCACAGTCCATTGGACTGCAGCTAAAAGAATTCTTAGATATGTCAAGCACACTATGAATTCAGGATTAGCCTATAGAAAGTCATCCTCTACTCTTTTGAGTGCCTTCTCAGATGCAGACTGGGCAGGTGATATTGATGACAGAAGGTCAACATGTGGTTTTGCAGTTTACTTTGGTCCAAATTTAATATCTTGGAGTGCCAGGAAACAGGCTACTGTGTCTAGATCAAGTACAGAGGCAGAATATAAATCTGTAGCCAATGCAACTGCAGAAATCATTTGGGTTCAGTCACTTCTAAAAGAACTCCGAGTATTTACTAGACAAATTCCATGTCTTTGGTGTGATAATCTTGGAGCTACTTATTTATCTGCTAATCCTGTGTTCCATGCTCGAACCAAGCACATTGAAATTGACTATCATTTTGTCACAGAAAGAGTAGCAAACAAACTTCTTGATATAAGGTTTGTTTCTTCAAAGGATCAGATTGCTGATGGGTTTACGAAGGCATTGCCTGTAAGAAACTTGGAGAACTTTAGGCGCAATCTCACCTTGACCAAGGTGTGATTGAGAGGGGATGTTAGAATATTGTTAGAGATAGATCTTGATGTATTCGGTTAGCTAAGATAAAGCTAAACCGAACCCTAGGCTGTTCAGATTCGTATCTTATCTCTATCTTCTTGTACCACAAGTTTTGTAACAATTCCTCCATGTAAATGCCGTGATCAAGGGCTATTCTGATCCTACATAAACACGCAACCAGCGGCCTACTACGGTAGGTAAAAAACGCTTCCGAACCTTCACAGGGGATTACTGTTGCTTGATTACCCGGGCGTTACAAATCTCCTCCACTACAAGAAATCTCGTCCCGAGATTTAATTGGGGAAGTAAAGAGTAACTTCGGGAGAACTGACCCTTATGGGGTTAATTATCTCATGAACATTTCAGGAAATGTGGCAGAGGTATCTCTCGAACATCGAGAGAAGAAATAAGAAGACACAATAAGAAGTTTCAAGCAAATGAACCAACGATCGATACCTGAACAGCGTGTGAGAAGAGGGTTCAGAGTATCGGGTATAGATCTTCTCTCGGAGGGTGGCTCGTGAATTAAAAACGAAGGCAAATGCAAAGGATACTAAAAAAACAAGGATGTACAGGAGAGTCAGGTTTCGATCCTCTGGATACTGTGGGTTATGGGCCCATCTTGTGATTCAAAAGTAGGAAGGACGTTGACATATTGCACGGTCATGGTAGCAAGGCATGTTGGAGGATAGCCGGTCAGTTATGTTGGCAACAACGTTGGTACCAAGGGCGAGGGACGAAGAGAACCATTTTCCTGCTCGTTAAGACGAGCTGGACCAATAGGCAAAGTTCTCATCCATCGGTGGTTACCGGAATGTCATCAACAATAGTAACAGGGTCTCACTGACAAGGTTGTACATCGAGGTGTTTTATAAGCAGGGAATCATTTCTGTTTATATCATATAGATCACAAAAAGGTTAAACAACCCAATGGAAAGGAAAAAAGAAATTATCAGATTGATCAGACCAATGGAAAGGAAAATGTGTTTACACACAAGTATTGGGAGTAAATCCTTCCCAAGGGGAAGCGGAGCAGGATATACATGATATGAAAACAAGTTCAAAAGCATTTAGATAAAGGGGCGAGGGAAGAATCATGATATTACCCATACAATGGTGTTTGGCTAATGTTCTTGTTGATATTCGGAATACCTTAGTCATGCTTCGAGGTAGCATTAACATGGTGTTCCAAGTAGGGGGTTGGAGTAGAAGATCACAAGAAATACTCAAGAACAATTTCAGGAATAGCAAGGAGTCCAAGGTATAACCAAGACATGATCAAACATGTGTTGGAAAGAAGACAAGGGGGGTAGTCGATGATAACTCAAATCATCATAGGTCAAGGATGGTATTTCTCACCATGAATTCAATTGTCATTTCAACAGAAGTCAAAATGTTGATGCTGATCACGACGCCTTTGTCGAGAGGCTCTATGAAGATGCCATCGAGGAGCGATGTCATCAAGCAATAGGAAGGATGAAGCGTAAGGCTATTGGGACCACGTACATGACACAAGCTCGGATTCAAGCTTGTTGTTCAAGGTGGAATGATAAGATGAGGAAGATCAACGTAAGTTTCGCTCATTGTCGAAAAGTTGTGCCCCAAGAATAAGGACCAGGTAGCACAGTTAAAATTAGCACGATAATGATATATCCGATCAGCCTAGGAATGACTTGAAGGATTATTAAACTCATAAGCAACCAAAATTACTTAAGAGTTATTGAATCGGATTGCGGAATCGCTTCACTTATCGGTGTTCTCGAGTGACTAATAACTCAGAACCCGAGAGAAATAAGGAATCGATGAGAAGCAATACTAGATGAAGACTCATAGGAAGCAACACAGTTCTTTCATATTCTCGAGGTACCGGAGGGTAATACTCGAAGGAAGATCAAAATAGAGGTTGCGGAGATGTATTGATCTACAGAAGGCAAGTACTTTAACTTATCCGAGAAATGGGATCAAGGGGAACACTCATGGTCAGAACCATGGTTGCAAAGGATCAAATCCCAGATATAAGATGATCTTATACCAGGGGGATAATTAGTTTTAAGAGAAGCTTCCATGATAAGATCTACATCGTGTCCACGGGCATGAACACAAGTTCAGGGTTGACTCCCACTTCTTCAATGCATATCTTTTGATTTACTTCTCGCTTTCGATGAAATTGTAGTGTTGAAATTATATTTGGCAAAACACCAGAAGAGTATGACTCGTGAAAACTCTCGGGTTCACACGGATTAGGGAAGGCATAGGTTCAACCCATAGGGGCATCTTAGGAACATATACCACAAATCTCAGGAGTAATATAACACCAGCTCGAAGGCAGAGCATGGTTGAGAAGGCAGAGGATACAATTTACCAAAGGCATTATGTATCCGAGGAAATGCTCAACATGTTATCGAATATGAAGGACGTTGTCGGATAAAATTCAACAAAGGATCTGGCGGTCCACATAGGATCTGATGTGAGTATCGGTACTCAACCAGAAGGAGAAAGAATGCAAAGGCTTTGGATTATAGAACCATCTGAATATTTCGATGCTTAAATGCAAAGAAATCATGATTTCAAAAATAAAGATCAGAAGCAGACGCTTTGATCAAAAGATAATTGAGTTGAATCGATACAGATCGACAATCAATCCAGGTTTGATTTGGCAAGAACAAGCTCATGTTTGGAGTGACGTCTGAGCCGGAAGGATGAATGCTAGGATTTGATTGAGGATTACGAGCATTCGCGACATATTGGATGAAGGGACTCGAAACGATAGTGACACAGGATGTCAACGAAGACTAGAATTATGGAATTAACCATAATGCAATCAAACAAGAGTTTCAACAACAATAGGCTGCCAAGGATTTTCGGAAGATCGAATAGTATTTCAAAGACTTTTGTGAAACATATGAACAACTGGGGAAAAATGAATCCTCGATATGGATTAATCTGTCGGTCTATTCAGGCGACAAGGAACTGCATAGGCACAAAAGGATTCTCGGAACAACGACAAGTATTTCGGGGTATCTTGTAATAACAAGACCAACTGGGGATGAATGTAAGAATAACAACTGCAAGTAGTTATCCATAAGGGTTGACGGTGGAAGGGGAATTGCAAACGCGATGAAGACAAGTTCTCGGGTTAACCGCGGAGAGTATCTTCAGGGTCTTCATGTGCAGCAGACGATCCTTAGCAATAAGGGGCTCTCCGGGTGAAAGTGATAGCGAGATCCTAATGTTAGATTTAGCAAAATTCATTTAACCCGAATAGAAGAGATATCAGAGTCCCTGAGTGAAGGTCGAGGAGTAAAAGATCCTAGTACCACCCAATGGTGACGTGGGCACGTAAGCCACACAGCCAAGTTAGTAAAAGTTTTTCAGTAACTAGACTCAACTTCGGCCAAGGAGTTGGAAAGGGGGCTACCTACAGGCAGTCGGCTCTGATACCAACTTGTGACGCCCTTGATTCAATCGTACACTAATCATACACGCAAATGTGTACGATCAAGATCAAGGACTCACGGGAAGATATCACAACACAACTCTAGACACAAATTAAACTAATACAAGCTTTATATTACAAGCCAGGGGCCTCGAGGGCTCGAATACATAAGCTCGAATACACTAGAGTCAGCGGAAGCAACAATATCTGAGTACAGACATAAGTTAGACGAGTTTGCCTTAAGAAGGCTAGCACAAAAGTAGCAACGATCGAAAAGGCAAGGCCTCCTGCCTGGGAGCCTCCTAACTACTCCTGGTCGTCGGCGGTCTCCACGTAGTAGTAGGCACCGACGGTGGCATCTGGCTCCTGGACTCCGACATCTGGTTGCACCAACTGGAAAGAAGAAGAAAGGGGGAAACAGGGAAGCAAACCAACCGTGAGTACTCATCCAAAGTACTCGCAAGCAAGGATCTACACTACATATGCAACATTATCAAAGGAAGGCTGTATATGTGGACTGGGCTGTAAAAATGCCAGAATAGAGAGAAGGCCTAGTCCTATCGAAGACTAGCATCTTCTGGAAACCACCATCTTGCAGCAACCGAAGGGAGTAGAGTAGCATAAAGTAAAGTAGTAGAAGTGTTATCAACCTCGGCGAGAGATCCTTTCTCGACTCCCTGCGAGAAAGCAATCCCAGAGCCATACTATCCAGTTATCATCACAATCCAATCCTCATCACCATCCAGTTCTCATCACAAGTATCCAGTTCTAGTTGTATCGATCGGGATACAACTCCAAGTGTCCGTTACCGTAGGACAGGCTATCGATAGATGTTTTCTTCCCTGCAGGGGTGCACCAACTTACCCACCACGCTTGATTAACTCTGGCCGGACACACTTTCCTGGCTCATGCCCGGCCTCGGCCAAACAATACGCCGCAACCCGACCAAGGCTTAATAGAGAGGCCAGCACGCCGGACTAAACCTATGCAACCAGGGGTCATGGGCCATCTCCCCGGGAACTCCTGCACGTTGCGTGGGCTGCCGGTGAGCAGACCTGGCTACCTCCCTAAAAAGGAAGGAGCTTACGCAGTCCAACCCGGCGCGCGCCGCTCAGTTGCTGACGTCTATTAAGCTTCGGCTGATGTATACGACACAGAACACCCATACTATGCCCACGTGATGGTTAGTGCTATCAGGCCAGAGGCCCCTCGGATCAAATATCCAAATCGTAGTGGATTAGGAACGCGCGGTAACAAGCAGAGACTCACGAAAGATGTGACCCCGTTGCCCCGTCTCGAGGTCTTGCGGCAAGGGCTAGGAATGCCCGGCCACGCCTCGTAATTATCTCGCGGGCACCTTTCAGGTCCACCCGACTCCACATCACTCGCAATTAAGCTCGCGCGGGTACCCCTCAGGGCCAACCCGTCTTTAGTAACAGGGTCCAGTGCAAAGCCATAGTAACCATAGTAACCGTGTGTCCAAACATCAAGGGGAAGGCCCGAGGAATCACCCCCGGTGAATTCCACTCAATGTAATCATCAAGGTGAACGTAACCGTATCGGAAGTGGTTAAGGAGGAAATCACCCTCGATGACCACGACCGAATGACTACACTATAGGGTTAACATCAGAAGTGCTGAAGAGGTTCACCCTCATTACTCGATAGTAGCCTAGTAGTGTCGAGCAACTAAGGGGAAGTGATGTGCAGTGTTGGGACCTGGTCTTCGATCACGTAGATCGAGTCGGCGTTGATGAAGCAGGGGCAACAAGGACAAGTGGGGGTCTCTGATGGATCACTAACCAACCTATACTAAGCAGTTTAGGATAAGCAGATAAGGTAGAACAACAGATACAAAAGCAGGCTATGCATCAGAATAGGAGCAAACAATAACAGTAGCAAAATCTAATGCAAGCATGAGAGAATGGAATGGGCGATATCGGGATGATCAAAGGGGGACTTGCCTGGTTGCTCAGACAAGAAGGAGGGGTCGTCGGTGACATAGTCGATCACAACGGCATCGGCAGCCGCCACGGGGTCTACCAAAGAGAAGAGGGGGAGAAACAGTAAATACATAGCAAGCAAGTGTATAACAGGACAACAGGCATAGCTAGACGTGTTCTAACGCGGTCCTAGACGTTATAGGTGAAGGGGGAATTCGACCGGGAAGGTGTTCCTAGTTCCGGACCTGTGTCAGACAGATGACCGGAGGGAAAAGGTTCCACGTTCAGCATGCTAGGGGCCTGTGATAGATGAACGGACAGCATATCGGATTCGTTGGATTTTTCTGAGCAACTTTCATGTAGAAAACATTTTCATCCGAGTTACATTTTCAAAGTTTTAGCAAATTACTGAAATTATTATTAATTCGTGAATAAAGATTAAAATGCTACGGGTACACAGAGAGTGTACCAAGCAATGTGCATGAGGCTGACAGGTGGGGTCTAGTTGACTGCCAAGTCAGCAGTCAACTAAGACCGTTGACTAGCCCAAGGGCCCAGGGGACCCGCATGTCATTGACTGGGTTATCCCAGTCAGCAGTTTGACTGGTCAAAAGGGAACAGCGGGACCCATGTGTCATAGGAACATGTTATAATAGAGTTTTATTAGCTTATTTAACTAGATGGGGTCCACCAGTCAGTGTCTAATGGCTAAAATATCTAGGCAATTAGATTAGTTAACCTAACTAATTAACAGGGGGGTCCAATGGTCATTGGGGGTAGTAATAAAGGGGGATTAGCTCCCACTAATTAACACGGGCCCGGCCTTGTTAGCAGCGGCCTCAGCACGCACGGCGTACAGGGACACCAGCGGCCAGGGCGAGCAGCAACTCGTAGCAGCTGCAACTATGCCGAAGTAGTAGCAGCGCGCAGCAACGGCGCGTGTGAAGCACGGCAGCAGCGCGGCAGGGATAAGCGGGACGCGCCGGCGGTAGCAGCGATGGCGCGAGGCCGTGCTCGCGCAGGCGCAGTGTGCGGGGTCGCGGCCATGTCTCGGCCAGGACGAGAGGATTAGGTGCGGGGCTGGGCAGGAGGAGCAGCCAGCGCAGCTCGAGGGCGAGCGACGGGAAACGGGAGAGGCACGGTAGTCGGCGGTTCGTGGTGCGGGGCGGAGGGGCTCGGCGAGGCCTGAGTGCGGCGGCTGCAAGCGAGGCACCGCCCGGGCACGACCACTGCGGGCGAGGCGCGGCCCCGGGCACGCGGTTAGGCGAGCGAGGGCGCGCGTGGAGGGCCAGCAGGAGCGCGGGGAAGGCAGGGCGCGGCAGCCGCGAGCTCCTCGGGAGCTCGGGCGCGACAACGAGACCGACCTACGGCGTGTGGGAGAGCTAAGGGAGAGGAGGGGAGGTGGCTCACTGCCGTTGCAGGGAAGGCCCGGGGAAGAGTCGAGGTGGCCGGGACGGCATTGGCGGACGAAGAGGAAGACAAAGATGCAGGGGATGATGTAGAGCACTCCAGCTCGAACCGTTCCTCACGGACGACGTAGGAGACGGTGGCGCAGCTGCTGGCCGCCCTTGCGAGGCTCGGGGAGCACGGTTCCCACGGGATCTACGACGGCGCTCACGGGTGCGTGCTCGATGTGGAAGAAATCAGCGAGGGAGAGAGGGACGAGGGAAAAAATATCTACGCGGAGGGGGGGAAGTGGGGCTGACGAGGCCGAGAGGGGGCCGTGGCGTCCTTATCCTTTCCGGGGTGTCGCCGGCGAGGCGGGGTGCCTTTTCTTTTGCTCTTTTCTTTTTACAGAAAAAAGCTATGCAATATTTGAGCTGCCAAAAAGAGTTCTGTAAAATGTGGAACTTGGCCAAATAAATACATTACAATATTTGGCACCTTTCACAAAAAGTTTGGGAGGAGCTTGAATTGATTTGGATTTTTCACAAATGGAAAAGCATTAAAAAATGCTGATTTGGAACTGCTTTAATTCCTAGGGGAATTTAGCTATCTCAATGATGTTGAATCACTCATGACATTTAGTTAGTGAAATATTTGCAAACCAGCGAACATTTTTTTTACTGTTTGGACAATTAATTTATTTGTCTTTATTTTTAAAATTGAATTTGAGTTGGTTTTGAATCAAAGTGAGAGTAGCAACAGTAACAGTGATGACGTGGCATCATTAGTAGGGGATTACTGTAGCTTGATTATCCGGGCGTTACAGTGAGGGAGGGAGAGGAGGTCAAGGCGAAGACAACCGAGGGTAAGGGGGCGCTTGGAACCTTCTGCGTCGACGGAAACGACCGGCGAAGGAGCTTCTGCGGTGGAACTCCAGCGAGATCCGATCGGGAGTTCCAGGGCACGGGAGCGTGATATTTTGCCAAAATCGTACAAGCCGGACGTGGAGAGTATATATATGGAGGTGGGAGTGCAAAGGAGCGATCGAATCGATCGATTCGATCTCGGTTTGGTTCGGTACCTACAGAGACCAGGAAGAACACGAACGGAGATGGGAGATCACAAGCGGGCCAGGTTAGTCAGCGGCAGAGAGGTGAAAGAGATAAAAAAACAAATAGGAAAGGTTGCGGAGTGGGTTGCGGCTGTGCGGGGGAAAGAATGGGCCGGCCTGCTTGCTTGGCTGCGCGCGCGGGCGAAGCCCCGGTTGGGCCACTGTGCAGGCCGTCTGCGCAGTGCGACTGGTTTTTTTTATAAACCTAGCTACAAAGATAAATAAAGCTCAAAACAAAAACTAAACTGAAAATATAAAATAACAGAAACACACAATAAAATATTATATCTATATTAGAAAACAGTGAACATTTTTTTACAACCCAAATTAACTAAAGTCAAAACAATTATGCAATACAAGCATATAAAGAGCATTATAATACAACTATAAAATAATTTTGAGTTTTAACAACTCCAAAAGTTTTAAAACATAGAAAATTTTATATATGACCAAACAACACAAGCATGTTTTTAATTACTCCTATTTAAATAATTAACATTCCAAAATTCAAAATTTTGGGATGTTACAATTGGCCCCCTCCAGATGAGAGGAGCGTTGGTGATGATGATGGCGATGATTTCCCCCTCCATGAGGGAAGTTTCCCCGGCAGAACAGCTCTGCTGGAGCCCTAGATTGGTTCCGCCAAGATTCCGCCTCGTGGCGGCGGAGTTTCTTCCCGAAAGCTTGCTTATGATTTTTTTTCTGGGACAAAAGACTTCATATAGCATAAGATGGGCACCGAAGGGCCACCAGGGGGCCCACAAGGCAAGGGGCGCTCCCAGGGGGTAGGGCGCGCCTCCCACCCTCATGGCCAGGGTGTGGCCCCCCTCTGGTATTTTCTTCGTTCGGTATTTTTTATTAATTCCAAAAATGACTTTCGTGAAGTTTTAGGACTTTTGGAGCTGTGCAGAATAGGTCTCTAATATTTTCTCCTTTTCTAGCCCATAATTCCAGCTGCCGGCATTCTCCCTCTTCATGTAAACCTTGTAAAATAAGAGAGAATAGGCATAAGTATTGTGACATAATATGTAATAAAAGCCCATAATGCGATAAATATCAATATAAAAGCATGATGCAAAATGGACGTATCACATCCAAACCCCGTGATATGATGTACTCTATCACACATAAACCTCCTTATATCTTCCTCAAAATAGCCACCATACCTACCTATTATGGCATTTCCATAGCCATTCCGAGATATATTGCCATGCAGCTTTCGACCGTTCCGTTTATTATGACACGCTTCATCATTGTCATATTGCCTTGCATGATCATGTAGTTGACATCGTATTTGTGGCAAGGGCACCATTCATAATTTTTTATACATGTCACTCTTGTTTCATTGCACATCTCGGTACACCGCTGGAGGTATTCACATGGAGTCATACCTTGTTCTAGTATCGAGTTGTAATCTTTGAGTTGTAAATAAGTAGAAGTGTGATGATCATCATTAATAGAGCATTGTCCTGAAAAAAAAGGAGAAAGGCCAAATAAAAAAAGAAATTCCAAAAAAGCAAAAAAACAGGGAAAGGCCAAAAAAAGGGGACAATGCTACTATCCTTTTTCCACACTTGTGCTCCAAAGTAGCACCATGATCTTCATGATAGAGAGTCTCTTATATTGTCACTTTCATATACTAGTGGGAATTTTCATTATAGAACTTGGCTTGTATATTCCAACAATGGGCTTCCTCAAAATGCCCTAGGTCTTCGTGAGCAAGCAAGTTGGATGCACACCGACTTAGTTTCTTTTGTTGAGCTTTCATACATTTATAGCTCAAGTGCATCCGTTGCATGGCAATCCCTACTCCTCGCATTGACATCAATTGATGGGCATCTCCATAACCCGTTGATTAGCCACATCAATGTGAGACTCTCTCCTTTGTTTGTCTTCTCCACACAACCCCCATCATCATATTCTATTCCACCCATAGTGCTATGTCCATGGCTCACGCTCATGTATTGCGTGAAAGTTGAAAAAGTTTGAGAATACTAAAGTGTGAAACAATTGCTTGGCTTGTCATCGGGGATGTCCATGATGAGAGCATTTTTGTGTGACGAAAATAAAGCATGGACAAACTATATGATTTTGTAGGGATGAGCTTTCTTTGTCTATGTTATTTTGATAAGACATAATTGCTTGGCTAGTATGCTTGAAGTATTATTATTTTTATGTCAATATTAAACTTTTGTCTTGAATTTTTCGGACCTGAACATTCATGTCACAATAAAGAAGATTACATTGATAAATATGTTTGGTAGCATTCCATATAAAAAATTATGATTTTATCATTTATCTACTCGAGGACGAGCAGGAATTAAGCTTGGGGATGCTTGATACGTCTCCAACGTATCTATAATTTTTTATTGTTCCATGCTATTATATTATCCATCTAGGAGGTTTTATATGCATTTATATGCTATTTTATATGATTTTCGGGACTAACCTATTAACCTAGAGCCCCGTGCCATTTTCTGTTCTTTCCCTGTTTTTGAGTATCATAGAAAAGGAAAAGGAAACGGAGTCCAACTGACCTAAAATTCAGCGGAGATTGTTTTTGGACCAGAGGAAGCCCACGGAGTACCGGAGATGGGCCAAAATAGTCCCGAGGCCACCACTAGGGTGGGGGGTGCGCCCTACCCCCCTGGACCCGGCCCCTACCGTGTGGCTGCCTCGGAGACCCCCCTGACTTGTTCCCGTTGACAAAACCTCTTATATATATAGAAACCCCCAGAACATAACCTAGATCGGGAGTTCCGCCGCCGCAAGCCTCTATAGCCACCAAAAACCAATCGGGACCCAGTTTTGGCACCCTGCCGGAGGGGGGATCCCTCACCAGTGGCCATCTTCATCGTCCCAGCGCTCTCCGTGACAAGGAGGGAGTAGTTCACTATCGGTGTCAAAACCGGCGGATCTCGGGTAGGGGGTCCCGAACAGTGCGTCTAAGGTGGATGGTAACAGGAGGCAAGGGACACAATGTTTACCCAGGTTCGGGCCCTCATGATGGAGGTAATACCCTACTTCCTTCTTGATTGATCTTGGTGATATGAGTAGTACAAGAGTTGATCTACCACGAGATCATAGAGGCTAAACCCTAGAAGCTAGCCTATGGTATGATTGTTGTTGTCCTATGGACTAAACCCTCCGGTTTATCTAGACACCGGAGGGGGCTAGGGTTACACAGAGTCGGTTACAATGGGAGGACATCTACATATCCGTATCGCCAAGCTTGCCTTCCACGCCAAGGAGAGTCCCATCCGGACACGAGACGAAGTCTTCAATCTTCTATCTTCATAGTCCAACAGTCCGGCCAAAGGATATAGTCCGGCTGTCCGGATACCCCCTAATCCAGGACTCCCTTAGTAGCCCCTGAACCAGGCTTCAATGACGATCAGTCCGGCGTGCAGATTGTCTTCGGCATTGCAAGGCGGGTTCCTCCTCCGAATACTCCATAGAAGATCTTGAACACAAGGATAGTGTCCGGCTCTGCAAAACAAGTTCCACATACCACCGTAGAGAGAATAATATTTCCACCAATCTAATCTGCTGATGCACTTAATTTCATGACATCACACCATGGCCCGGTCATTATTCGAACCGTTTTTCTCAACCAGCCTTGGCGTAAATCGCGAGGCAGTTTCTTTGGCACGTCTTGTCGAAGCAGAGATCGTGTCCCCTTATCACGGGATTCTCATCAATACGGACGTGGGTAACCCAATCATGCCCGTTGGTATGACTCCTCAATTGTAGGCAGGTCCAAACGGTAACGAGGAGGACGCTTGGTATCTAGCCTCTTTATAAAGATACCAAGGCCTATCCTGTTTTACTCCTCGAACTTAATCAAATCCTTCCCCCGCCTCAAGTTCCAACTCCCGAAGCTCAGGTCAGGCGCTTCAGAACTTCAACCATGTCCGGATCCAACCTTCAAGGTCGGTGGATGCCTTCCTCCGTCATGGAGGAGGACGTCAAAAAGTTAAGGGAGGCCAGGTTTTTGACTGGCGAGATTGCGCTCCGGCTGCCTGCTCGAGGGTAGGTCATTCCCACTCCCAAACCTTGCGAGAGCGTCGTGTTCATATCTCACTTCCTCCGAGGGCTAGGCCTCGCTCTAGACCCCTTTGTGAGGGGGCTCATGTTCTACTATGGGCTGGATTTTCATGATCTGGCTCCGGATTCTGTCCTCCACATCTCGTCGTTTATCGTCGTGTGTGAAGCCTTCCTCCGTATTACCCCTCACATCGGCCTGTGGCTCAAGACCTTCAAGGTGGAGCCGAAGATGATCGAGGGGCGGAACGCAGAGTGCGGATGCGCCGAAATAAGAAAAAGCGCCGATGCCCCATGGCCCCAGGGTTCTTTCCCAGAAGTGTCCAGCTTATGGCAACAAGAGTGGTTTTATATCACAGCTCCCAGGGGTACCAAGTGGGTGGCTCCCCCTACTTTTCGCTCGCCCCCCACCCCCCCCCCCCCCCCCCCCGCGCCTCGACTAGCGTCATGGGTCAATAAGGGGCTGGACTGGGGGCCAGCAAAGGATGTGCCAATATTGCGGAGCTGCATCCAAGATCTCCTTGAGAGAGATATCAGTCTAGTTAGGGTAATGCAAGTCATGTTAATTCATCGAGTCCTGCCCTACAAACGTCGTCCCCTCCGCATGTGGGAGTTCAACCCGGAGGGACCGTGAGTTGTGCATCATTTCCTCGGCATGACGTGTGAGGAGATGTACAAATTGTTCTTCGGACAACAAAAAATGTGACCGGACACCACCGAGGATGCGAGTTTGAACTGCAATCGTCCAGATACCCAAGTAAGCAGCCTTGTGATCAAACACGTTGTATCTTTATTTATGAAAAAATCATTCTGAAAGGTCGCTCTTTGCCCAGGACTAGGTAACAAAGGTGAAGATGATCAGGTGTCCGGCCCCCCTCCCTGAGGTCTCACCGGATCCCGTACTGACAAGGAAGTTGGAGCTCGCACCTTATCAAGCGCCCTCAGGGGAAGAAGAAGGGGGGCAGAAAAAGGCTAGCACCTCCGCGAAGGAGGATAACCAGAGGGAAGAAATTGAAATTCCCCCTTCCCAAGGAAGGAAGAGGACCGCCTCTGAACACCCGGAGACAATGGTGTCCAAACGGGGGAAAAAATCTTTGCCAGTGGGTCCTGCCTCGGGGGATACCCCGGCCGCACAATGCCCGCAAGGGGGCCGGCCTCAACCGAACAGTAAGTAGAAAGGGGAGTTCAATAAGAAACGTCCTGCTTAGCTTCTGAGAAAAATAACCGAAATATTTATCTTGTAGTATGGATCATAGCCCTTCTCAGCAGAGTTCGTCTTCGGGGCATCTTCTTCCGGAGATGATGGAGAGCGAAACGCCTCCCCATGCCCTCCCACCTCACGAGGCGGGCGACCCCGAGGTGTCGTCACGGAGGGTTTCTCCTGATCCGGCAAGGCCAGAGGATAATCCTTTGGCCGCCCGAAGTCCCCAGTATCCGGCTCTTGAAGAGAGCAACCGAAGGAGTCCGGCACCGTCTGTTATGTGGTCGGACGCACCGTACGCTAATGGGTACGATGGCTGAGAGGATCTCATCCACCGAAAGCCGGTTGCATGAAGACTTTATGAGTCTGCTGAAAGGTTTTGAGGTACGTGAAATAGTGTGTATTTTTTACAGTACCGCACACGTGAAGGTGTGCCCTATGTAGATAGTAGCCCCTGAGACTCTGGTTACTACCGAAAACGGCGGCACACAAAGGATCGTAGTCCCGGGTAATAATCCAGCCGCCCTCACATGCAGGTGGTAGGAGGTCCGGTGGCTAGCCGGAATGGAGAGGTTGCCGAGCTCAAGCGGCAGCTGGATGCGGCAGAGGCCAACATCATGCTTGTCAACAAGCAACTTGACGAGGCACAGGGTATGTGATTTCTCCAGTGATCGATACATAATAAGAATAGCATAATGCTAGTGTCTTTAAGATGTTGCGCCTGCAAATGGAGCTACGGTCGTGCACCCTTCGAGCAGAACTTGCCCGGGCCAAATAACAAGCCAGAAAAAGTGATGCGACTGCCCTGAAAGCGGTCGAGGAGCTGGGGACCGAAAAGGCTGCTCATTGCCAAAGCAAGGAGGAAATAGCCAAAATGAATGTGGAGTTGAAGGATGCCGCCAGTCGTTACGAGCTTCTCAAAAAGGAAGATCGAGCAAAGATGACGGACCTGGAGAATGCCACGGTGGCAGCCAAGGACGCCCGCTCTACAATTAGAGCGATGAAGGAGGAGATGCGTCACGCCGGGGATATCGTGGCTGGGAAGCCCTTTATGCTGCGTATGAAGTTCGTAGATCCTAAGTATGCTCCTCTGGACCGGCTGTGGAGTTCTGCAGACGCTTATCTGGATTTGGCAGCGAGTGCCGCTGATGCGGCCAAGTACTTCAAAGATCAAAAAGATCGCGAAGTGGAGAAGCTGTTCTGGTCACAATTTAATAGTCCAGCACGTCCACTTCCTCTGAATGAGCGGATGGGCGAATGGGCCGAGCTCTATATGTTGTCTGGACTCGCCATGAGGTCTGTGTGGATCACCTATGGCGGAAGGGCCAAGGCCGAGCAATTACTTTAGTTTGGTGTAGCAATTCCTTGGTGTTGTGCCGCGCATCGACGCTATGAAGATGTCGGCGTGCATCGAGGGTGCGTGGATGGCTCTTGCCCGTGTCAAGACGCACTGGGCGGAGATGGAAGCCACCGCAATTGCAACCCCGAGTTCGGCAGTTAGCCGAGTAGCTGCTGAGCACTACTTTGACGAGGTCCTTAAAGGCGCTCGTTCAATAGAAGCGCAGTGCTCGAAAAGTATTATGTTCTAGTGATATGTATTCTCATTGAAAACAATGTTTTAATGAATTATAAAGGCTATTTTTATACTTTTGCCTGAAAGTATTGTGATGCCTCCTGTGCGGCCGTTTATGTATATGTGTATATAACCTGAAAGTTTGCACTCGTCGGCTTCATCCCCCACGCATATAATGTAGGGGTGTTCGTAGAGGACGCGTGTTCACACTTGATCCAACGTCTTGGTCCACTAAGGAGATGATAGCGCAGCGAACTAGGCAATCGGACTATATTGCTTTAACACTTTCACTTAGCCATAGGAGTTTGACAGTGGGGCTACTATATAGCCCCTGGTGGCTCCGCGCTCATCCGAATACGGGGCGCGTACATGCCTGGCCGGGAAACGGCCCTTCGTTAATGCGGAGGAATCCCGAAGATTCCGCTAGGTCATCGAGTGGTTGACCAGTCTCGCGCTTTATCATGACAGTCAGTTTTTGGCTTTCTCTACTGAGGTGCTCGTCCGGCCGAACCAGGGCACAATCATAGTAGTTCTCCTGGTGCCGCCTTAGCCGATAGAGCAGAACATAAGGTAGCAAAACGCAGGAGCCGGGCAAACCCAACATTTGACCAAAGACATGATTCGGAGCTGATGCATATAAGGCCTAACTCGCGACGCCGAACACTCCCTAAGGTGTTCGGTCTTTGAAATATATACTGGGCTTAAAAGATGCCCTTGGATAATGAGCCCCTACTGTCTGGGTACGAGCAATATTCGGACGTGCCACATGCCAAAACGTCAGCATCCTTCTCGGTTGTATTGAGAATCCATAGGATGTGAACAACGAAAGATAGTAAAAAAGGTTTACGCGGGGTCTTAATCTAAAGAGAAACCTTTGAATGGGTCCCTGATGCACATCTGCGCCTATGTCTCCGTTGTGCCATATCCTGGACGGGTGTAGCACGATTGTCATCTGTAAAAGAGAGGTACTTATTGAAAAGTTGTTGTGCAAAAAATTGGTTATTCTAGATAAACCATGTAAAAGTCGAGACGGGTAAAGTTGAGCAAAAATATCACGGCGAAGCCCCTGGTACCGTCTATAAGGGTATAACCATCGAACCAATCTCTATCCAATGATTTGCCGGACTCGTCTAACCGTGTCCGCGTTCCTAACGACCGGTCATCTGTTCTGGTGGTGAGGTCGTCTAGTGTTCGGCTGTTAAAGCACTCGTGCGTTCTTCTGCTCGTAAGGAGCACTCAACATATCCATGTACTATGATCGTGCTGCACGGAATGGGCATTTTAAGCTGGACTAAAGCATAGTGCGGTATTGCATTAAAATGAGCGAAAGCCTCTCGTCTGAGTAGTGCTTGATAGCCACTTCAGAATGGAGCAATGTTGAAGGTTAATTAACCTTTCGCTTCGGAAGTTGTCGGGAGAGCCGAACACAACCTCTAGTACTAGAGAGCCCGTGCAGCGGGCCTTTGTGCCTGGTATTACTCCCTTGAAGGTAGTATTACTGTGGCTGATTTTTGTTGGGTTTATGCCCATTTTGCGGATAGTGTCCTAATATATCGGGTTTAGACTACTGCCGCCGTCCAGAAGGACTCGTGTGAGTTGTTATCCGTTTATTATTGGGTCCAGCACCAAGGCCGCGGATCCTTAATGCCGGATACCTATTAGGTGATCCCTGTGATCAAAAGTGATCGGGCAAGACGACCAGGGGTAGAACTCAGGGGTGACGGGCTCTACGGCTTGTGTATTTCGGAGTGCATATTTGCTTCTCCTCTTTGTCACATGGGTCACATTTACTGTTTTGACTTCTTGTGGGAATTTTTTCTGTCCCCCCATGTCCTGCTGGCGAGGCGCATCCTCGTCCTCGCTCGGAGTGTCCTCCCCCTTGTGTTCGGCGTTTAGCTTGCCGGCCTACTTGAAGACCGAGCATTCTCTATGGGTATGATTTGCAGGTTTGTCGGGGGTGCCGTGGATCTGACATAGTTTGTCTAGAATCTTGTTTAGGCCGGTCGGTCCATCTCTGTTGCCTTTAAAGGGCTTTTTCCGCTGACCCAGTCGAGAGCGCCTGAATCCGGCGTTTACCGCCATGTTATCTGCGTTGTCTTCCTTATTCTGGCGCTTGTTTTTACTGCGTCGTGGTTTTCCATTGTCATCCCTGACTTCGGATGTGCTTGGGTCGCTGGTGCTACTTCGGGCTAACTAGCTGTCCTCGCCTGCGCAAAAGCGGGTCATGAGGCTTGTTAGGGCTGCCATTGTTCTCGGCTTTTCTTGGCCGAGGTGTGTGGCAAGCCATTCGTCTCGGACGCTGTGTTTGAAAGCTGCTAAGGCTTCGGCGTCCGGACAGTCGACAATTTGGTTCTTTTTAGTGAGAAACCTGCTCCAGAGCTTTCGGGCTGACTCTCCAGGCTATTGAATTATATGACTTAGATCGTCTGCGTCCAGAGGTCGGACATAAGTCCCTTGAAAATTGGCCCGAAAAGCGTCCTCGAGCTCCTCCCAACTTCCAATGGAGTTTTCGGGGAGGCTTTTTAGCCAGTGTCGAGCTGGTCCTTTGAGCTTGAAGGGCAAGTATTTGATGGCATGGAGATCGTCTCCGTGAGCCATATGAATATGGAGGATAAAGTCCTCAGTCCAAACC
Organism: Aegilops umbellulata; assembly: GCA_032464435.1. Classification (NCBI taxonomy): domain Eukaryota; kingdom Viridiplantae; phylum Streptophyta; class Magnoliopsida; order Poales; family Poaceae; genus Aegilops; species Aegilops umbellulata. The sequence continues at coordinate 292,528,268 of CP136056.1, read as the reverse complement.
CCTGGGTCTCTGGTCCCGTCGTACGCCTCTGTGTTCACTAGTTTAAATCCTTCTGGAAATTCATGGTCTAGTACCTCGTCGGTGAAACATAGGGGGTGTGCGGCACCCCTGTATTTGGTTGTACCATGGCATTCGGACGGTCGTGATATTTTGTGTTGGCTGAGTGATGGAGCGCGTTTCCTTAACCCGTAGATGGATCTGGTTGCGTCGCCCCTTTGATGCGAGTCTTCGCGTGGGTCATGTACTGACTTATGTGCGGCCTCGTTGCACACTCTATCGTGGCCACGGGGTCATCGATCCGACCGGTCGGCGGTTTTATTTTTTGGCTGCGGGGGCTCTAAGGCCTCATCGTCAAATTAAGGTAGTAGCTTTCGCTTTGGGTAGCTCTTCGTGAGGCGACTGCCACCATACTTTTATGTCGTGTCGAGCACCTTGTTCCATCTACTATTGAGTGTGTTTTGTGCGGCCTTGAGCCTTTGTTTCTGCTTCTTCAGACTTCTTGTCATGGCGATGAGCCTTTCTTGCTCCAGCTGCCTTTCCGGGATGATACGTTCATCATCATCCGGACTGTTTTCTTCTCCGGAGACGGGTTGATTGGCTTGACGCTCGGCGTCGCCGTGTCCGGACAGCGGCTCCGCACTTTGTTCGTCGTCCACTGGCTCACCCTGCTCTATCGTTGGGTCAATTTGGCTTCTTATTGCGCTGTTATCGCTGTTATTGCCAAGGCAGGATTTGGAGCGGCGCCTACGGCGTCGTTTTGATTGCTTGTCGAGGGAGCTATCTCTCGCTGCATCCTTCCGTTCCTCGTCATTATTTTCTTTGGGTGTATCCACCATGTATATGTCATGTGATGAAGTGGCAGTCTAGCGCCCTATTGGCGGTGGTTCATGTTCGTCTCCTGCATCGTTGTCCATATCATCGATGTCTTTGGAGTCGAAGTCGAGCATGTCGGTTAGGTCATCGACAGTGGCTACTAAATGTGTGGTGGGTGGGGAGTGAATTTCTTCGTTATCCGCATCCCATCCTAGCCGAACATAGTTCAGCCAAGGTTCTCCTGACAGGGAGAGAGATCTTAACGAGTTCAGCATATCGCTTAAGTGTGAGTGCTGAAATATATCCGCGGAGGCGGACTCCATGATCGGCGCCCAATCGGATTCGATAGGCATGGGCGCAGGCGGTTCGGAGTCCGTGACAGGAGACGAGTCCAGTAGTTCAGCGACACGGCTATCATGAGGGGTAAGGTCAGTATTCGGCTCTATCGCCACTGAGGGTGCGGCCTCCGAGGCGGGGTCTATCCTCTCGTCCTCGGATGGCGCAATCTGTTTCGGACTGAAGGCTGGAGTAGTTGTTGGCGTGATCTCCCGAACATTGTCCGACGGCACAGCTATATCGTGCTCGTCGTGATCGTGCGGCACACCAGGCATGGGCCCAAATCCGTCGAAGATCAAGTCTCCGCGGATATTAGTAGTGTAATTCAAGTTTCCAAACCTGACCTGATGGCCAGGGGCGTAGCTCTCGATCTTCTCCAGATGGCCAAACGAGTTGGCCCGCAGTGCGAAGCCGCCGAATACAAAGATCTGTTCGGGGAGGAAGACCTCACCTTGACCGCATCATTGTCGATGATCGAAGGGGCCATCAAGCCTTACGGCTATGACACAGTGGAACTCTCAATGAAAGCACCAATTATGGTGGCAAAACCGGCGGATCTCGGGTAGGGGGTCCCGAATTGTGCGTCTAAGGCGGATGGTAACAGGAGGCAAGGGACACAATGTTTACCCAGGTTCGGGCCCTCACGATGGAGGTAATACCCTACTTCCAGCTTGATTGATCTTGATGATATGAGTAGTACAAGAGTTGATCTACCACGAGGTCATAGAGGCTAAACCCTAGAAGCTAGCCTATGGTATGATTGTTGTTGTCCTACGGACTAAACCCTCCAGTTTATATAGACATCGGAGGGGGCTAGGGTTACACAGAGTCGGTTACAATGGGAGGAGATCTACATATCCGTATCACCAAGTTTGCCTTCCATGCCAAGGAGAGTCCCAAACAGACACGAGATGAAGTCTTCAATCTTGTATCTTCATAGTCCAACAGTCCGGCCAAAGGATATAGTCCGGCTATCCGGACAACCCCTAATCTAGGACTCCCTCATTCACCCTCAGGGCTGAGGGTATGTACCGGTAGCTATGTGTTTGATCTCTATCTCTCTCTCATGTTCTTGAGGTGGTATGATCTTGTGTATCGCGAGCTTTGCTATTATTGTTGGATCTTATGATGTTTCTCCCCCTCTACTCTCTTGTGATGGATTGAGTTTTCCCTTTGAATTTATCTTATCGGATTGAGTGTTTAAGGATTTGAGAACACTTGATGTATGTCTTGCATGTGCTTATCCGTGGTGACAATGGGATATCACATGATCTACTTGATGTATGTATTGGTGATCAACTTGCAGGTTCCGTAACCTCGTGAATCTATGCATAGGCGTTGGCACACGTTTTCGTCTTGACTATCCTGTAGAAACTTTGGGGCACTCTTTGAAGTACTTTGTGTTGGTTTGAATAGATGAATCTGAGATTGTGTGTTGCATATCGTATAATCATACCCACAGATACTTGAGGTGACGTTGCAGTATCTAGGTGACATTAGGGTTTTGGTTGATTTGTGTCTTAAGGTGTTATTCTATTACGAACTCTAGGATAGATTGAACGGACAAAATAGCTTTGTGTTATTTTACTACGGACTCTTGAATAGATCGATCAGAAAGGATAACTTTGAGGTGGTTTCATACCCTACCATAATCTCTTTGTTTGTTCTCTGCTATTAGTGACTTTGGAGTGACTCTTTGTTGCATGTTGAGGGATAGTTATATGATCCAATTATGTTATTATTGTTGAGAGAACTTGCACTAGTGAAAGTATGAACCCTAGGCCTTGTTTCAACGCATTGCAATACCGTTTCTCAGTTTTATCACTTGCTACCTTGCTGTTTTTATATTTTCATATTACAAAAACCTATATCTACCATCCATATTGCACTTGTATCACCATCTCTTCGCCGAACTAGTGCACCTATACAATTTACCATTGTATTGGGTGTGTTGGGGACACAAGAGACTCTTTGTTATTTGGTTGCAGGGTTGCTTGAGAGAGACCATCTTCATCCTACGCCTCCCACGGATTGATAAACCTTAGGTCATCGACTTGAGGGAAATTTGCTACTGTCCTACAAATCTCTGCACTTGGAGGCCCAACAATGTCTACAAGAAGAAGGTTGTGTAGTAGACATCAAGTAGCATAAGTATTTCCCTCAGTTTTTGAGAACCAAGGTATCAATCCAATAGGAGACTACACGCAAATCGCCTAGTACCTACACAAACAATCAGGAACCTTGCAAACAACACGATAAAGGGGTTGTCAATCCCCTCACAGCCACTTGCAAAAGTGAGATCTAATAAAGATAATAAGATAAATATTTTTGGTATTTTTGTTGTATAGATTGGAAAGTAAAGATTGCAAAATAAACGGCGACAAAAATTGGCAAGTTGACGGAAAACTAATATGATATAAAATTGACCCGTGGCCATAGGTTTCACTGGTGGCTTCTCTCAAGATAGCATATATTATGGTGGGTCGACAAATTACTGCTGAGCAATTGATAGAAAAGCGCATAGTTATGAGAATATCTAGGCATGATCATGAACATAGGCATCACGTCCGTGTCAAGTAGACTGAAACGATTCTGCATCTACTACTATTACTCCACACATCGACCGCTATCTAGCATGCATCTAGAGTATTAAGTTCATAATAATAGAGTAACTCATTAGGCAAGATGACATGATGTAGAGGGATAAAATCAAACAATATGATATAAACCCCATCTTTTTATCCTCGATGGAAATAATACAATACGTGCCTTGATGCCCCTGCTGTCACTGGGAAAGGACACCGCAAGATTGAACCCAAAGCTAAGCACTTCTCCCATTGCAAGAAAGATCAATCTAGTAGGCCAAACTAAACCGATAATTCGAAGAGACTTGCAAAGATATCAAATCATGCATATAAGAATTCAAAGAAGAATCAAATATTGCTCATGGATAATCTTGATCATAAACCCACAATTCATCGGATCTCAGATAACACACTGCAAGAAGTATTACGTTGAATAGATCTCCAAGAACATCAAGGAGAACATTGTATTGAGAACCAAAGAGAGAGAAGAAGCCATCTAGCTAATAACTATGGACCCGAAGGTCTGTGGTAAACTACTCACACATCATCGGAGAGGCCATGGTGTTGAAGTAGAAGCCCTCTGTGATCAAATCCCCCTCTGGAAGATCGCCGGAAAAGGCCTCAAGATGGGATCTCATGAGTACATAAGGTTGCGGCGCTGGAAAAGTGGTTTCATGGCTCCCTAGATGTTTTCAGGTCATATGTCACGACCGGTTTTCCGGGTATTAATTTCCAGAAAATGGCCGTTATGCTCACCAGCCCCGGATTACTGTTAGTTGATGAGGCACCAACTTGATACAGAAATTCCAAGCAAAAATACAAAATATGCAGTACAAGACCATTCGGGCCTGTGAGTACAACAATTGGTTTCTAGTGGTCGATGGCGGAAGTGGTTTGTGAGTCATCGGTGTCTATGGGAATCCATTTCCCACAGGAACAGATGACAAGGTCAACTCCTATCTTCGCGAGGCTGCTATCACCGTTGCTTAGTTTCCGGGGCTGTCATCGCAACGCTCCTCTCCATGCAGAAATCTGGCCAAGACAATAGCCAGGGACAAGCCAGTGAGTACTTTCAATGTACTCGTAAACATTATGAACACTGGGATAATATAATTGATAATCATGCACTGAAATATTCTATGATCACATCGTCCGTCATAAATAAAACATCTTTTATGCATGCAAGCAGGTTATTTATATTCAACATGAATAAGCAATAATGGAGTGGGAATAAAATGCCGCAGTCGGGCGTCTGTGCGACGCCACATAAAGGGCTTATAAAGTAAATAAATAACAAACACTGCCACAGTCGGGCGTCTCAGCGACACCACATAAAGGGCTTACAAAGTAAATAAATAACAAGCAACGCCACAGTCGGGCGTCTTAGCGACACCACATAAAGGGCTTATAAAGTAAATAAATAACAAGCAATGCCACAGTCGGGCGTCTCAGCGACACCACATAAAGGGCTTATAAAATAAATAAATAACAAGCAATGCCACAGTCGGGCGTCTCAGCGACACCACATAAAGGTCTTATAAAATAAATAATCACAATGAATATCCAGGAGGTAGAATCGTCCCAAGGATACTCAATGATATAATGGGTTAGTCCATAATAATCATAATCTTCATAAGTCACAAGTCACAATCCAAGTTCTGGTTTAACAATTTCTCCTCCGAAGACCGACACTAAGACCAACCCTTGACCCATCCCAGATTGTAATCCTTAACCATGGACACGGTTATTCGAATAGGTTTAATCTCTGCAGAGGGTGTACTCTTTACCCACGAGTAACGGATTACTTTAGTCCATCGGCACTAATTCCGTCTACGGTCTTTTAATTGAAAACACACCTGACTTGCACACACCAGCTTAACTCACCGGCGTCTGGAATCACCCACGACACCTGTTAAGCAAAACTCTAAGTGGGGACGCTACAACCTCACGTAGCATGGGATCAAATTTATATCGCACGCTCTAAGGGGTGGCATCCCCTCTCGGTCTCAACCGGAAACACCCACGCCCCCGGACTAGGTGGCCTGCCTACCGGCTACAACCGGTATCTTCCACCATGGCCTCTTTGTACGGTGTGTGCTTGAAAGGTGTTGACGACTTACTGAACCGTACCCTACTTGTTGTAGGGGCAAGTGGTAGTACGAAACAAGTGTGGGGGTTACTGGAACAAGACATGATCTGCGGTCAACTCAGGAGGTTTATAAATTCCCTGTATGACATGTATAACCAGAATATTTCAACCGACAGAATCACCACTTATTATACCTTACTATGCCATACCGGACGTAACTGTCCCAACGGCGACCGGCGACAAGCTCATGCCCACCCAAGGCAATAGCTTTCCCCGGATTCCTTTCTGGCATGCATACAAGGCATATGAGGATGACTACCAACACAAGTATATTCATTTCCAATAGTAAGGAAATAACTAATATGCACTCATGCAAATGATCGTATCACCACATAAAATAACGAGTTTTTCCGAAGTAAGGTCGTGTTATAACCGTGTCAACTAACTCACCAAAAATATTATGCGGGGGTTCAGGATGCTTGCCTTCATGGTGTGGAAAAGCAGGGTGCACTCCAAAACTTTTGAAAGCTTTCTCCTCTCTCCAAAAATCCTATTCAGAATATTTTTGAATCAATATGTAGTTTCAAAAACAGTACCAAAAAGTTGTCTGATTTTTTTGAAATAAACCTTAAAATAAACTAGACAACATTTGAGGAAGGTAGGAAAAAGAATCAACTCATTTGGATTTATAATTAAAAAGTTATAGGCAGTCAAAGTTGTGGTCAAAATCTGTTTTTAAAATTAAACAGAAAAAGAAAAAGTTTCGATTACTGACCACGTCGAAGGCGTATTTGGGATTTACGCTTCCACTTACTCCAGCGTGGACGGCGCGTGGGTCACTGACAGTGGGTCCAGCGGGCCCGCTAGTCAGGTTTGACCAGTCCTCTCCCTCCTCTTCCTCTGCCCCGAGCGAAGGCGGAACTCTGGCGACGCTCGCCGGCCAACGGCGACACCGTTCGAGACATCGAGGGTGGGGATGGATCCGCGGTTCCTGTGCGGTACTCCCGGTGGTCGTCTGTCTGGTGGGATGAAGGGAGTCGCCGGCGGCGAGCTTCGCGACGGTCGGTGGCTTCGGGAGTTTTGAGCGCTTGAACTACAGTGGCTCCCGGTCAGGTTTGAGTGGCTGGGCGGCTCCGCAAGTCGAAGTGGAGTCTTTTGGTGGCGTTGGGAGGCACGGGGAGGTTTGGGTTGTGCCGAATGGAGCCGGGAGGCTGCGGTGGCCGAACTGGCTGGAGTCGGGGAAGACGGCCTCTCCTGGTTGATTGCGAGCTAGGGTAGCGCCAGTGGAGTGGCCTGGGGCTGCCTCCGGGCTCGAAGAGGTGCATGGCTCCTTAAATAGGAGAGTCAAGGCGGTTACCCGCGGCGGTGGATAAAAATCACCGGCGAATCGCCTCTCTGTTGCGGCAGGGCGTCGTGGCGTCGATGAGTGCTAGCAGACGAGCGTGAGGATAAGCCTGGACTGCTCAAGGGGCAGCTGGCGCGTGGCTGTGGCTTGGGCGGCACCGACCATGGCAGAGACGCGCTGCGGACGCCGGTGTGCCACCAAGGGGCTCTAACGGTGGTGCTGTAGGGCACCAGCGGCTGCTTGGCATGATGCGGTGAGTAGCCGAGTGAGTGGCGCGGCTCTGCAGAGCGGGCAAAACCCAGGGGCGCGACGCGGCGGCTCGGGCGCGGCACGTGCAAAACGCGCGCTCTGGGCGCGTCCAGAGCACGCTCACCAGGTGATTGGCGAAATGCCAGCGCATGCCACAGAGCTTGGGAGAGGCTGGCACTTAGCAGACCTAGGTTCGGAGTAGCCGGCAGTTTAGTGGACATGCTAGTTTGCCCAGAGGTGCAAGGTCACAGTGCAATGACAAAAGTCATGTCAAAGCTGTTCATGCACTCAGGGTGTTTGACAAAATGCCAAAGGCACCTAGGCATTACTTGGAGTGGCCAAAACTTCTAGAGCGGGGTCTCTTTAGATGAATAAGAGTGTGGTGAGGTTAGTTTGTGAAAATCACAAACTTGTTAGTGCAAGTTTTGCAGAACTTCAATTCTGGACAGGAGGTAGATGGCATTACTTCATGAACCAAAAATATTCCAATGAGCCCATCCTCCTGGACATAGGGGTTTTATAGGGAGTGCTACAAGCAGGAGAAAAAAACAAGGGCAAAAGAGCAAGCAAAGTTATGGTTGCTGTACAAACCATCAAGTTGGACCAGAATGAAAGTGAGGTTGATTCACTCAAATTTTTCAAAGGACATCACTTTGTTTTTGCAAAAAGTTGAATTGCATGCTATCACTGACATCCCATAATTTTGGTGGAGGCTATAAAGAAATATTTAAATAGGCTGTAGTGCAAATATGCCCAGTGGACCAGATTTGAAAATATGGTGTAGAGCTCAAAATTTCTAATGGACAGAAGATATTTTTGCATAAAAGTGGTTTATAAACATCACATGACAGCTCCAAATTTTTGTTGGAATATTGAATGAATTTATCAGATGGTTGTAGTTCAAATAGGACCATAAAATCATGGGAAACCATTTTTCAAGAAAATAAAGATTATGAGAAATAAATTATGTAATTAATTCTACTGATAAAAGAAAAGTTTTTTTTGAGAGGGTAAACAAGTCCAATAACATATTTGAAAGGTTTCCACTTTAGGGAACAACTCCATGATAATAAGGAAGGAAATGTTTCCAAAAATCAAAAGAGAGCCCAAAAAATAAAAGTTTTAATTTCCTGGCAAAATTTTAATTAACAAAACAAAGTTAAAATTTTGGGGTGTCACAACACTACCTCCCTTAAGAAAAATCTCATCCTCGAGATTTGCTAAGGATTGTTTTAAAATATATATATATATATATATATATATATATATATATATATATATATATATATACCGAATTGAAACAATTTCTTAAGCGGTAAAAGCGGCTACAGTGAGAGGGCAATAAGTGGTGCAAAAATACAGTGTGGGACACTGGCGCTGCGTGGAAAACTCCACGGTTTTGGGGAAAAACGAGCGATTTCTACGTCGGACGCAGTAAATTTAGAATAAATTCTAAATCTTATAATACGTTGGTCGCACCCGAGAGCACAGTGCTCCCTCTAGCTGACAGGTGGACCCGGGGCCCACTGTCAGCCTCTTCTTCTTCCTCTGGCTCTTTCTTCTTCCTCTCTCCCACGCGCTTTCCCGCGCTTTCTCCACCGGCGACGTCTAGCTCGCAGGGCATCTAGGCCGTACCGCGGTAGTGCGCGGCGTGCTAGCTGCCGGTGCAGCGTGCACTCACCTCGCGGGCCAGTGCGCTGTCTGCACTGCTCGCGGATTCGCCTCCGAACACCGGCGGTCAGCCAACGAGCGACGCTGGTGGACGTCGCCCACCGTACACCGAGCTCGAGCTATAAAACGGTCGAGGTGCTCTTCTCTTCTTCCTCACACCTGGCCTTGTTACTCCTCCTCCTTCTTCCCCCATTTCTGTTTCCAGAAGCTCGAGACGAGGCTCTAATGGCGGAGGTGATGCCGGATTGGTTCGTGCTCCTGGTGTGCGGAGGGCTGGCAGCCGTGCTGGGGTTCTCCGTGCTCCTGTCCGCGATGATCCTCGATGATCGTCGCGATGCTGTCGCTCGTGTGTTGGCTCTCCGCGGTGGCAGTGATCACGAGGAGTAGGTGGGGTGTGTCGGGTGCTAACTGTTGTCGGGAAGTGCTCAGTTAGATGCAACACAGTTGCAGTGTGTGTGTGTGTGTTTGAGTGATTGTGGTTGTGAGTCTACTGTCGTGGTGCTGCGTGAAAAAAATTCCATGTCGTGAGAAGGCATACGATGCAGCAGCTCCGGGAAAAGAAATCTTACTCCGGGGTTTTTCGCAAGGGAAAACGGTTAATTTAAAGGAGCATAAACCACAAGAAAAACTACACACATTATTAGAAGCCAAATAATTGACTCGTCGCACAAACTCAGGGTATCACGCATAAGTCACACACATAAATAAATGTTGCAATAATGAACACAGCAGCGACGTCTAAAATGGAAATGGTAACTGGACGGGGTCTCGAGAAAACATCTCTGGTACTGGGACACACACCTCTTCTATTGGGGAAAGTGGATTGACCAGTCGATGTATGTGTCTCTCTTGGTCGGGCCTCAGAGTTCTGCCGATGGCGATCTGAGGATTTAAATCCGTGAGGCTCTGGAGATAACCCATCACGCATTGGGTTAAACGCTCTTGAGCAATGACGTACTGGACAAGGTTGGCCAGTACTGGGTCTCTCTCAATTCGTCCACCGGGAAAAGATGTTACTTCTCCGGGTGTTGCACGGCTCGGAAAGTAATAATACCCTCGTTCGCTGGCATCGGGTACCGCGAATCGAAGGCGAGCAAGCGCTTCGTATACAGCAGCTTCTATGGCCATATGTGGGGTTAGAATAGATTTCCCCACGAAGGAGACCTCCGCTGGGTCTTGGTTTGAGTTTACGGGAGGGATGTGTACTGCTGCCCAATATCTTGAGGTGGACTGGGTGATTCTTGATTTGAACAGCTCATACTGGGGTGGCTGGGTAGCGCCCATGGTACTGCAGGTAAAATCCCACAATATTTTGACAAAACTATTCGGGGTTGCATCTGGGGTTTTCAGAAAAATACTAGGGCTCTGCATGGCAAGAAATGGTTGTGAGGATGGTGCACAAGATGAAGGGTGCTTGGGAAGGTCACGTGGTGGCCTTTTTATAGCCCTGGAGCTGGGTCGTTTTACCATGCTGAAAGGTAATGAAATTGCCAGATCTGCTCCAAGGGTCGGGTCAAGCCATGGATAGATACATCTCACTAAAGTGACGTATCACTGTGGGGGTCGACGGGGTGATTTTGGGTATCTGTGCCTGGGATAGAAATTTATACTACATGCTGGCATATCCATGTAAGGCTACAGAGGCACAACGACAGGCGGCGTTTTTTTACAAGGTCACATGATTACAAAGCGAGGATACACTGGGACTCGACACTACTCGAGTGACTTAGTCTACCTCGTTTATATCCAAGCGGGTGTGCCTTGTGGATGTCGAGGCTTCTCCTCGGGTCTCACTATCGGGATTAGCTGGAGGGGGTTGAGCGGCTGCAGGCTCGGGGTAGCGATGATGACCATCTCGGGGATTGTTGGCCACAACCCCGTTGGAGTGTGCTCCCAAGAGGCGACGAAGCACTTCTGGAGTCATCAAAGCACCTTGGCCGACGGCTGGGGCAAACCTCAGGGACTCGATCGGGTGTCCGAACTGTATGACTGGGTTGTCGGCGTCGGGCTCGTTCCCTTCTCTTGCCAGGGCTCGACGAACCAGCTCTCCACGAGCTGCGATCAAATCAATGGTGATTTGATTGAACAGTTCCTCTAGTGCACCTACATAGTGCACTAGGTGCAACAATGCAGGATCCGTCTCGTGATCTCCGTTGGCAACTTGGGGTGGTCTACCATACCCTTCACGTCTGGGGTAGTAGTAGAACGAGCGACAGTTAACTCCGGGCGATAAGTGCCGGAGTTGAACTATAGCCTCTCGAGCAGCTAGCTGGATGGCTTGTGCCTCAAAGGAAGTTGTCCTTCCGGTGAACCTGTAGGGGCGTTCGGGCGCTAGACCCCTACCGTAGATGTGCACAGTGGCCCAGAATTGACGGCTTTCACCGCTCATTGGCCCTTGGTACACAACATATTCCGGGGGCTCTTCTAACGCATAGGCGTGACAGGTGAGGTTTGCGAGTATGGTCACAAAGCCTCCAAGGTTGGTTGATGTGGTCTCATTGTGCACGACGGGGCCAGGCATTATGGCTCGGTTTGGGGTAGCGGCTGTGCTGTGCTGGGTTGGGGCTAGCGTGCCCTTTTTATTGGAAAAGGGGACGGAGTCTTCCTTCGCACGCTTGCCGAAAAAAAGACCATTCAGGGGCCGGTCACTAGCGCGTGATCGACGGCTAGGTTGGTAGGTTGGGCACCGACTGCCAAAAGTGTCGGGGCCACTGTGTGGCTATCTTGCATGAGAAGCTTGGCTGGGATTTGGTTAAGGTCTGGTGGGTTGGTTAACCAAGGTTTTTCGACCTGGCTAAGACAGGGTCAACCAATGGTCAGCCTGGCTCTGATACCAAGTTTGTCACGACCGGTTTTCCGGGTATTATTTTCCATAAAATGGCCGTTATGCTCACCAGCCCCAGGATTACTGTTAGCTGATGAGGCACCAACTTGATACAGAAATTCCAAGCAAAAATACAAAATATTCAGTACAAGACCTTTCGGTCCTGTGAGTACAACAATTGGTTTCTAGTGGTCGATGGCGGAAGCGGTTTGTGAGTCATCAGTGTCTATGGGACTCCATTTCCCACAGGAACAGCTGACCAGGTTAACTCCTATCTTCGCGAGGCTGCTATCACCGTTGCTTAGTTTCCGGGGCTGTCATCACAACGCTCCTCTCCATGCAGAAATCTTGGCAAGACAATAGCTAGGGACAAGCCAGTGAGTACTTGGAATGTACTCGCAAACATTATGAACACTCGGATAATACAATTGATAATCATGCACTGAAATATTCTATGATCACATCGTCCGTCATAAATAAAACATCTTTTATGCATGCAAGCAGGTTATTTATATGCAACATGAATACGCAATAATGGAGTGGGAATAAAATGCCACAGTCGGGCGTCTGTGCGACGCCACATAAAGGGCTTATAAAGTAAATAAATAACAAACACTGCCGCAGTCGGTCGTCTCAGCGACACCACATAAAGGGCTTATAAAGTAAATAAATAACAAGCAATTCCACAGTCGGGCATCTCAACGACACCACATAAAGGGCTTATAAAGTAAATAAATAACAAGCAATGCCACAGTCGGGCGTCTCAGCGACACCACATAAAGGGCTTATAAAATAAATAATCACAATGAATATCCAGGAGGTAGAATTGTCCCAGGGATACTCAATGTTATAATGGGTTAGTCCATAATAATCATAATCTTCATAAGTCACAAGTCACAATCCAAGTTCTGGTTTAACAATTTCTCCTCCGAAGACCAACACTAAGACCAACCCTTGACCCATCCCAGACTGTAATCCTTAACCATGGACACGGCTATTCGAATAGGTTTAATCTCTACAGAGGGTGCACTCTTTACCCACGAGTAACGGATTCCTTTAGTCCATCGGGACTAATTCTGTCTACGGTCTTTTAATTGAAAACACACCTGACTTGCACACACCAGCTTAACTCACCGGCGTCTGGAATCACCCACGACACCTGTTAAGCAAAACTCTAAGTGGGGAGGCTACAACCTCGCGTAGCATGGGATCAAATTTATATCGCGCGCTCTAAGGGGTGGCCTCCCCTCTCGGTCTCAGCAGGAAACACCCACGCCCCTGGACCAGGTGGCCTGCCTACCGGCTACAACCGGTATCTTCCACCATGGCCTCTCTGTACGGTGTGTGCTTGAAAGGGGTTGACGACTTACTGAACCGTACCCTACTTGTTGTAGGGGCAAGTGGTAGTACGAAACAAGTGTGGGGGTTACTGGAACAAGACTCGATTTGCGGTCGATTCAGGAGGTTTATAAATTCCCTGCATGACATGTATAACCAGAATATTTCAACCGACAGAATCACCACTTATTATACCTTACTATGCCATACCGGACGTAACTGTCCCAACGGCGACCGGCGACAAGCTCATGCCTACCCAAGGCAATGGCTTTCCCCGGATTCCTTTCCGGCATGCATACAAGGCACATGAGGATGACTACCAACACAAGTATATTCATTTCCAATAGTAAGGAAATCACTAATATGCATTCATGCAAATGATCATATCACCACATAAAATAACGAGTTTTTCCGAAGTAAGGTGGTGTTATAACCGTGTCAACTAACACACCAAAAATATTATGCCGGGGTTCAGGATGCTTGCCTTCATGGTGTGGTAAGGCAGGGTGCACTCCAAAACTTTTGAAAGCTTCCTCCTCTCTCCAAAAGTCCTATTCAAAATATTTTTGAATCAATATGTAGTTTCACAAACAGTACAAAAAGTTGTCTATTTTTTTTAAATAAACTAGACAAAAATTGAGGAAGGTAGGAAAAAGAATCAACTCATTTGGAGTTATAATTAAAAAGTTATGGGCAGTCAAAGTTGTGGTCAAAATCTGTTTTTAAAATTAAACAGAAAAAGAAAAAGGTTTCGATTACTGACCACGTCGAAGGCGTATTTAGGATTTATGCTTCCACTTACTCTAGCGTGGACGGCGCGTGGGTCACTGTCAGTGGGTCCAGCGGGCCCACTGGTCAGGTTTGACCAGTCCTCTCCCTCCTCTTCCTCTGCCCCGAGCAGAGGCAGAACTCCGGCGACGCTCACCGGCGAACGGCGGCAACGTTCGAGACATCGAGGGTGGGGATGGATCCGCGGTTCCCGTGCGGTCCTTCCGGTGGTCGTCAGTCAGGTGGGGATGAAGGGAGTCATCGGCGGCGAGCTTCGCGGCGGCCGGTGGCTTCGGGAGTTTTGGGCGCTTGGACTACGGTGGCTCCCGGTCGGGTTTGAGTGGCTGGGCGGCTCCACAAGTCGAAGTGGAGTCTTTTGGTGGCATTGGGAGGCCCGGGGAGGTTCGGGTTGTGCCGAACAGAGCCGGGAGGCTGCGGTGGCCAAACTGGCCGTAGTCGGGGAAGACGGCCTCTCCTGGTTGATTGTGAGCTAGGGTAGCGCCAGTGGAGTAGCCTGAGGCTGCCTCCGGGCTCGGAGAGGTGCAGGGCTCCTTAAATAGGCGAGTCAAGGCGGTTACCTGCGGCGGTGGATAAAAATTGCCGGCGAACCGCCTCCCCGTTGCGGCAGGGCGTCGTGGCATCGACGAGTGATAGCAGATGAGCATGAGGATAAGCCTGGACTGCTCAAGGGGCAGCTGGCGCGCGGCTGGGGCTTGGGCGGCACCGACCATGGCAGAGACGCGCTGCAGACGCCGGCGTGCCGCCAAGGGGCTCTCACAACGGTGTTGTAGGGCACCAGGGGCTGCTTGGCGTGATGCGGTGAGTAGTCGAGTGAGTGGCGCGGCTTTGTATAGCGGGCAAAACCCAGGGGCGCGACGCGGCGGCTCGGGCGCGGCACGTGCAAAACGCGCGCTCTGGGCGCGCCCAGAGCATGCTCACCAGGTGATCGGCGAAATGCCAGCGCATGCCACAGAGCTTGGGTGAGGCTGGCATTTAGCAGACCTAGGTTAGGAGTAGCCGGGAGTTTAGTGGACATGCTAGTTTGCCCAGAGGTGCAAGGTCACAGTGCAATGACAAAAGTCATGTCAAAGTTGTTCATGCACTCAGGGTGTTTGACAAAATGCCAAAGGCACCTAGGCATTACTTGGAGTGGCCAAAACTTCCAGAGTGGGGTCTCTTTAGATGAATAGGAGTGTGGTGAGGTTAGTTTGTGAAAATCACAAACTTGTTAGTGCAAGTTTTGTAGAACTTCAATTCTGGATAGGAGGTAGATGGCATTACTTCATGAACCAAAAATATTCCAATGAGCCCATCCTCCTAGACATAGGGGTTTTACAGGGAGTGCTATAAGCAGGAGAAAAAAACAAGGGCAAAAGAGCAAGCAAAGGTATGGTTGCTGTACAAACCATCAAGTTGGACCAGAATGAAAGTGAGGTTGATTCACTCAAATTTTTCAAAGGACATCACTGGGTTTTTGCAAAAAGTTGAATTGCATGCTATCACTGACATCCCATAATTTTGGTGAAGGCTATAAAGAAATATTTAAATAGGTTGTAGTGCAAATCTTCCCACTGGACCAGATTTGAAAATATGGTGTAGAGCTCAAAATTTCTAATGGACAGAAGATATTTTTGCATAAAAGTGGTTTATAAACATCAGATGACATCTCCAAATTTTGGTTGGAATATTGAATGAATTTATCAAATGGTTGTAGTTCAAATAGGACCATAAAATCATGGGAAATCATTTTTCAAGAAAATAAAGATTACGAGAAATAATTATGTAATTAATTCTACTGATAAAAGAAAAGTTTTTCTTGAGAGGGTAAACAAGTCCAATAACATATTTGAAAGGTTTTCACTTTAGGGAACAACTCCATGATAATAAGGAAGGAAATGTTTCCAAAAATCAAAAGAGATCCCAAAAAAATAAAAGTTTTAATTTCCTGGCAAAATTTTAATTAACAAAACAAAGTTAAAAGTTTGGGGTGTCACAGCATAAGAGTATATATATAGGCGAAAGAAGTAGGTCGGTGGAGCTACGAGGGGCCCACGAGGGTGGGGGGGCGCCTACCCCCTGGGCGTGCCCTCCTACCTCGTGGCCACCTTGTTGCATCTCTACTTCCACTCCAAGTCTCCTGGATTGCGATTGTTCCAAGAAAGATCCTCGCGAAAGTATCGTTCCGTTTGGACACCGTTTGATGTTCCTTTCTGCAAAACACTGAAATAGGCAAAAAAACAGCAACTGGCACTAGGCCTCCGGTTAATAGGTTAGTCCCCAAAATAATATAAAAGAGCGTAATAAATCCCATCAAACATCCAAACGGAAAATATAATAGCGTGGAACGATCAAAAATTATAGATACGTTGGAGACATATCAGCATCCCCAAGCTTAATTCATGCTCGTCCTTGAGTAGGTAACTGATAAAAATAGAATTTTTGATGTGGAATGCTACCTAACATTATTTTCAATGTAATTTTCTTTATTGTGGCATGATTGTTCAGATCCGAAAGATTCAATACAAAAGTTTAATATTGACATAAAAATAATAATGCTTCAAGCATACTAACCAAGCAATTATGTCTTCTCAAAATTACATAGCCAAAGAAAGCTCATCCCTACAAAATCATATAGTTTGGCCATGCTTCATTTTCGTCACACAAAATTCTCTCATCATGCACAACCCTGATGACAAGCCAAGCAATTGTTTCATACTTTAGTATTCTCAAACCTTTTCAACTTTCACGCAATATATGAGCACGAGCCTTGGACATATCACCATGGGTCGAATAGAATATGATTATGGAGGTTGTGTGAAGAAGACAAAAATGGAGAAAGACTCACATCGACGTGGCTAATCAAGGGGCTATGGAGATGCCCATCAATTGATGTCAATGCGAGGAGTAGGGATTGCCATGCAATGGATGCACTACAACTATAAATGTATGAAAGCTCAACAAAACAAACTAAGTGGGTGTGCATCCAACTTGCTTGCTCATGAAGACCTAGGGCATTTTGAGGAAGCCCATCATTGGAATATACAAGCCAAGTTCTATAATGAAAAATTCTCACTAGTATATGAAAGTGACAACATAAGAGACTCTCTATCATGAAGATAATGGTGCTACTTTGAAGCACAAGTGTGGAAAAAGGATAGTAACATTGTTCTTCTCTCTTTTTCTCTCATCATTTTTTTGGTGGGCTTCTTTGGCCTCTTTTTTTTGTCCGGAGTCTCAACCCGACTTATGGGAGAATCAAGTCTCCATGATCCTTTCCTCACATGGGACAATGCTCTAATAATGAAGATCATCACACTTTTATTTACTTACAACTCAAGAATTACAACTCGATACTTAGAACACAATCTGACTCTATGTGAATGCCTCCGGCGATGTACCGGGATATGCAATGAATCAAGAGTGACATGTATGAAAAATGAATGGTGTCCTTGCCACAAATACGATGTAAACTACATGATCATGCAAAGCAAGATGACAATGGTGGAGTGTGTCATAATAAACGGAACGATGGAAGTTGCATGGCAATATATCTCGGAATGGCTATGGAAATGCCATAATAGGTAGGTATGGTGGCTGTTTTGAGGAAGATATAAGGAGGATTATGTGTGATAGAGTGTATCATATGACGGGGTTTGGATGCACTGGCGAAGTTTGCACCAACTCTCGAGGTGAGAAAGGGCGATGCACGGTACCAAAGAGGCTAGTAATGATGGAAGGGTGAGAATGCGTATAATCCATGGACTCAACATTAGTCATAAAAAATCTACAAGTCATCAAACCCAAAGCACTACGCGCATGCTCCTACGGGGATAGATTGGTAGGAAAAGACCATGGCTCGTCCCTGGCCACCACTCATAAGGAAAGCAATCAAAGAACACCTCATGCTTCAAATTTGTCACACAACGGTTACCATACGTGCATGCTACGGGACTTGCAAACCCCAACACAAGTATTTCTCGGTTTCACAATTACTCAACTAGCACAACTCTAATATTACCATCTTTATATCTCAAAACAATTATCAAGTATCAAACTTCTCATAGTATTTAATGCACTCTATATGAAAGTTTTTATTATAACCATCTTGGATGCCTATCATATTAGGACTAATTTTATAGCCAAAGCAATTACCATGTTGCTCTAAAAGACTCTCAAAATAATATAAGTGAAGCATGAGAGATCAATAATTTCTATAAAATAAAACCACCACCGTGCTCTAAAAAGATATAAGTGAATCACTAGAGCAAAATTATCTAGCTCAAAAGATATAAGTGAAGCACATAAAGTATTCTAATAAATTACGATTCATGTGTGTCTCTCCAAAATGTGCGTATAGCAAGGATGACTGTGGTAAACTAAAAAGCAAAGACTCAAATCATACAAAACGCTCCAAGCAAAACACATGGTAAAGTAAAGTTACCGATAGACGAAGACGAAAGAGGGTATGCCTTCCGGGGCATCCCCAAGCTTAGGCTTTTGGTTGTCCTTGAATTTTACCTTGGGGTGACTTGGGCATCCCCAAGATTAGGCTCTTGCCACTCCTTATTCCAAAATCCATCAAATCTTTACCCAAAAAACTTGAAAATTTCACAACACAACACTTAAACAGAAAATCTCATGAGCTCCGTTAGTGGAGGAAAACAAACCACCACTTTAAGGTGAAGGAAATATGCCCAGGAGGCAATAATAAAGTTGTTATTTATATTTCCTTATATCATGATAAATATCTATTATTCATGCTAGAATTGTATTAACCGGAAACTTAGTACGTGTGTGAATACATAGACAAAACAGAGTGTCCCTAGTATGCCTCTACTTGACTAGCTCATTCATCAAAGATGGTTAAGTTTCCTGACCATGGACATATGTTTTCATTTGATGAAGGGGATCACATCATTAGGAGAATGATGTGATGGATAATACCCATCCGTTAGCTTAGCATAATGATCACTAAGTTTTATTGTTATTGCTTTCTTCATGAATTATACATATTCCTCTGACCATGAGATTATGCAACTCCCGAATACCGGAGGAACACCTTGTGTGCTATCAAACGTCACAATGTAACTGGGTGATTATAAAGATGCTCTACAGGTGTCTCCAAAGGTGTTTGTTGGGTTGGCATAGATCAAGATTAGGATTTGTCACTCCGAGTATCGGAGAGGTATCTCTGGGCCCTCTCGGTAATGCACATCACTATAAGCCTTGCAAGCAATGTGACTAATGAGTTAATTGTGGGATGATCCATTACGGAATGAGTAAAGAGACTTGCAGGTAACCAGATTGAACTAGGTATGATGATATCGACGATTGAATCTCGGACATGTAACATATAGATGACCAAGGGAACAACGTATGTTGTTATGCGGTTTGACTGATGAAGATCTTCGTAGAATATGTAGGATCCAATATGAGCATCCAGGTTCCACTATTAGTTATTCACCAAAGATGTGTGTAGGTCATGTCTACATAGTTCTCGAACCCGTAGGGTCCACACGCTTAACGTTCAATGACGATTTGTATTATGAGGTATGTGATTTTATGTACCGAAGGTTGTTCGGAGTCCCGGATGAGATCACAGACTTGACGTCTCGAAATGGTCGAGATGTAAAGATCAATATATTGGAAGGCTATATTCGGACATCGGAAAGGTTCTGAGTGATTCAGGTATTTTTCGGAGTACCGGAGAGTTCCCTGAGTTCACCGGGGGGAAGTAGTGGGCCTTAATGGGCCATACGGGAAAGGAGAGAAGGGCCTCAAGTGGTGGCCCCCCCCATGGCAAGTCCGAATTGGACTAGGGAGGCGGCGGTGCACCCCTCTCTTTCCTTCTCCCTCTCCTACTCCTTCCCTCTCTCCCTATTGGAAAAGGAAGGGGACTCCAACTAGGATTGGGAATCCTAGTTGGACTCCCCCTATAGGCGCGTCCCTCCTAGGCAGACCTCCTCCTCCTCCCTGCTTTATATATGTGGCCAAGGGGGCACCCTAAGACACACAAGTTTATTTCTTAGCCGTGTACGGTGCCCCCCTCCACAATTTTCCACCTTAGTCATATTGTCGTAGTGCTTAGGCGAAGCCCTGCGTCGGTAACTTCATCATCACCGTCACCACGCCATCGTGCTGACGAAAATCTCCCTTGGCCTCAGCTTGATCTAGATTTCAAGGGACGTCACCGAGCTGAACGTCTACAGATCGCGGAGGTGCCGTGCGTTTGGTACTAGATCGGTTGGATCACGAAGATGTTCAACTACATCAACCAAGTTACTAAATGCTTCCTCATTCGGTCTACGAGGGTACGTGGACACACTCTCCCCGATCGTTGCTATGCTTCTGCTAGGTAGATCTAGCATGATCATAGGCAAATTATTGAAATACTACGTCCCCTCACAGTGGCATCAGAGCCTGGTCTATGTGTAGATGTTATATGCACGAGTAGAACACAAAGAGTTGTGGGTGATAATAGTCATATTCCTTACCAGCATGTCATACTTTGATTCGGCGGTATTGTTTGATGAAGCCCAGACCGACATTACATGACCGTATTCATGAGACTGGTTCTACCGCCGTCGCACACAGGTGGCCAGTGGGTGTCTGTTTCTCCAACTTTAGTTGAATCGAGTGTGATTACACCCGGTCCTTGTTGAAGGTTAAAACAGCACACTTGAGGAAAAATCGTTGTGGTTTTCATGCGTAGGTAAGAATGGTTCTTGCTAGAAGCCCATAGCAGCCACGTAAAACTTGCAACGAAAAAGTAGAGGACGTCTAACTTGTTTTTGCAGGGCTTGCTGTGATGTGATATGGTCAAGACGTGATGATATATAAATTGTTGTATGAGATGATCATGTTTTGTAACAGTTATCAGCAACTCGTAGGAGCCATATGGTTGTCGCTTTATTGTATGAAATGCAATCGCCATGTAATTGCTTTACTTTATCACTAAGCGGTAGCGATAGTCGTAGAAGCAATAGTTGGCAAGACGACAACGATGCTTCGATGGAGATCAAGGTGTCAAGTCGCTGACGATGGTGATCATGATGGTGCTTTGGAGATGGAGATCAATGGCACAAGATGATGATGGCCATATCATATTACTTATTTGATTGCATGTGATGTTTATCCTTTATGCACCTTATTTTTCTTAGTATGGCGGTAGCATTATAAGATGATCTCTCACTAAATTTCAAGGTATAAGTGTTATCCCTGAGTATGCACTGTTGCTACAGTTCGTCGTGCCGAGACACCATGTGATGAACGGGTGTGATAAGCTCTACGTTCACATACAATGGGTGCAAGCCAGTTTTGCACACGCAGAATACTCGGGTTAAACTTGACGAGCCTAGCATATACATATATGGCCTCGGAACACTGAGACCGAAAGTCGAGCGTGAATCATATAGTAGACATGATCAACATAGTGATGTTCACCATTGAAAACTACTCCATCTCACGTGATGATCGGACATGGTTTAGTTGATATGGATCACGTGATCACTTAGATGATTAGAGGGAAGTCTACCTAAGTGGGAGTTCTTAAGTAATATGACTAATTGAACTTTAATTTATCATAAACTTAGTCCTGGTAGTATTCACATAACTATGTTGTAGATCAATAGCTCGCGATGTAGCTCCCCGTTTATTTTTGATATGTTCCTAGAGAAAAACTATGTTGAGAGATAATAGTAGCAATGATGCGGACTAGGTCCATGATCTGAGGATTATCCTCATTGCTACACAGAAGTATTATGTCCTTGATGCACCGCTAGGTGACAGACCTATTGCAGGAGCAGATGCAGATGTTATGAATGTTTGGCAAGCTCGGTATGATGACTACTTGACAGTTTAGTGCACCATGCTTTATGGCTTAGAACCGGGAATTCAAAAACGTTTTGAATGACACGGATCATATAAGATGTTCCAAGAGCTGAAATTTTTATTTTAGACTCATGCCCGAGTCGAGAGGTATGAGACCTCTGACAAGTAGTTTGCCTACGAGATGGAGGATAATAGCTCAACCAGTGAGCATGTGCTCAGAATGTCTGAGTACTACAATCGCTTGAATCAAGTGGGAGTTAATCTTCTAGATAAGATAGTGATTGACAAAGTTCTCTAGTCACTGTCACCAAGTTACTAGAACTTCGTGATGAACAATAATATGCAAGGGATGAACAAGACAATTCCCGAGCTCTTCACGATGCTGAAATCAGCGAAGGTAGAAATCAAGAAAAGCATCAAGTGTTGATGGTTGACAAGACCACTAGTTTCAAGTAAAAGGGCAAGGGAAAGAAAGGGAACTTCAAGAAGAATGGCAAGTAAGTTGCCACTCCCATGAAGAAGCCCAAAGCTAGACCCAAGCCTGAAGCTGAGTGCTTCTACTGCAAAGGAAATGGTCACTGGAAGTGGAACTGCCCTAGATACTTGGCGGATAAGAAGGACGGGTAAGTGAACAAAGGTATATTTGATATACTTGTTATTGATGTGTACTTTACTAGTGTTTATAGCAACCCCTCAGTATTTGATATTGGTTCAGTTGCTAAGAGTAATAACTCGAAACGGGAGTTGCAAAATAAACAGAGACTAGTTAAGGGCAAGGTGATGATATGAGTTGGAAGTGATTCCAAGGAGGACAGATCACCATCGCACACTCCCTATACCTTCGGCATTAGTGTTGAACCTAAAATAAATGTTATTTGGTATTTGCGTTGAGCATGAATATGATTGGATCATGTTTATTGCATTACGGTTATTCATTTAAGCCAAAGAATAATTGTTGGTCTATTAACATGAATAAAACCTTCAATGGTCATACACTCAATATAAATGGTTTATTGAATCTCGATCGTAGTGATACACATATTCATAAAATGAAGCCAAAAGATGAAAAGTTAATGATGATAATGCAACTTATATGTGGCACTCCCGTTAAGGTCACATTGGTGTAAAGCTCATGAAGAAACTCCATACTGATAGACTTTTGGAATCACTTGATGCTTGCGAACCATGCCTCATGGGCAAGATGACTAAGACTCCATTCTCCGGAACAATGGAGCGAGCAACTGACTTATTGGAAATAATACATACTGATGTATGCGGTCCGATGAGTGTTAAGGCTCGCGGTGGGTATCGTTATTTTCCAACCTTCACAGATGATATGAGCAGATATAGGTATATCTACTTGATGAAACATAAGTCTGAAACATTTGAAAAGTTCAAAGAATTTCAGAGTGAAGTGGAAAATCATCATAACAAGAAAATAAAGTTTCTACGATCTGATCGTGGAGATGAATATTTGAGTTATGAGTTTGGTCTTCATTTGAAACAATGTGGAATAGTTTCGCAACTCACACCACCTGGAACACCACAGCGTAATGGTGTGTCCGAACATCGTAACCGTACTTTATTAGATATGGTGTGATCTATGATGTCTCTTACCAATTTACCACTATCATTTTGGGGTTATGCATTAGAGACAGCTGCATTCACATTAAATAGGGCACCGTCTAAAAATCTGTTGAGATGACACCATATGAATTGTGGTTTGGCAAGAAACCCAAGTTGTCGTTTCTCAGAATTTGGGGCTGCGATGCTTATGTGAAAAAGCTTCAACCTGATAAGCTCAAACCCAAATCAGAAAAATGTATCTTCATAGGATACCCAAAAGAAACTGTTGGGTACACCTTCTATCACAGATCCGAAGGCAAGATCTTTGTTGGTAAGCCTGGATCCTTTCTAAAGAAGGAGTCTCTCTCGAAAGAAGTGAGTAGGAGGAAAGTAGAACTTATGAGGTAATTGTACCTTCTCCCGAATTGGAAAGTTGTTCATCAAAGAAATTAGTTCCAGTGATGCCTACACCAATTAGTGAGGAAGCTAATGATAATGATCATGAAACTTCAGATCAAGTTACTACCGAACCTCGTAGGTCAACCAGAGTACGTTCTGCACTAGAGTGGTACGGTAAATAGTTCTGGAAGTCATGTTTCTAGACCATGACGAAACTACGCACTATGAGGAAGCGACGATGAGCCAATATTCCGCAAAATGGCTTGAGGCCATGAAATCTGAGATAGGATCCACGTATGAGAACAAAGTGTGGACTTTGGTGGACTTGCCCCATGATCGGCAAGCCATTGAGAATAAATGGACCTTCAATAGGAAGACGGACGCTGATAGTAGTTGTGACGCCCGGATAATTAAGCCACAGTAACCCTCTACTAATGGTGCCATGTCACCTCGATTTTTGTTAATAAACTCACATTAGTTCGAAACAATTCAAAATCAAGCAAACAATAAATATTTTTAAATATTAAAACTAAAATGTTCAGAGTGAGCCAAAAAATGCATATGTAATACTGGTGAAGAAACCAAAACTTTAGAAAATGTTTAAGTGCTTAAAATAATTAAAAAAGTGGCATTCATAGTTAATTAGATGCCTTTTATAATTTCTAAAATATCAAATTAATTTAATGGGGTACCAAACTTTTGTGGCAGAGAGTTAAACTAAAACATTAATTTAGGTATTGGTCTCATATTTTTATAAAACTAAAATATGCTAATGGTAAAATAAAAGAGTAAATAAAAAAGAAAAGATAAACAAAACGAAATTATAAAAAGATAAAACCTCCCCTCCCCTGGGCCTTGGCCCAGCAAACTGGCCAGGCCGGCCCACTCCCCCATCCCCTTCCCACTACAGGACCGGGGGGTTGCGTGGCGGCCATCGCCCCGTCGCCGGCCACGCGCCGGCCATCGCCCGGCCGGCCTCGCCTATATATCCGGCGACTCCCTCCCCGACGCCTGGAACCCTAGCTAACCCCCTCTCTCCCTCGCATCCCGCTCCCCGATCTGGACGCCCACGGCCCCGAGCCGGCGCCCTTCGTCACCGTCGCCGGACCTCGCCGTCGTTGCCTCACCTCGCCCCGACCTGCGCCGTCCTCCGCTTCTTCCTCTACGCCAATCCACGAGGACCCGGACGCCCCCACGACGCCGCTCCGAGCTCGACTTCTTCCTCAGGACGCCGGTCGCCTCTGCGCTCCCGCTCACTCACCGGGCCGCCGTGCGCCCCCACTGTGAGCTCTCCTTCCCCTCCGTTTCCCTCTGTCGTGCCGTAGCCGCTTACCGCGCCGTCCGCACCATTGTGGAAGCTTTTCCCCCGCGTAGCTCGTCGGCGGTCGTGCTCCGGCGACCGTTTGTTTACTCCAGCGAGTCCACTCGCTTCCCCGCAAGCCGTAGAGCCCCTATAGCCCCTTAGTTTGCCCTCGCGTGCGCGGTAACTACGAGGCCGTGCTCACCGAGCTCCTGGCCGCCACCGCACCCGACGCCCGCATATGCACTGCTGCTGCTGCTCGCATCGCTGCCTGCCATCGCCCCCCTGGTGCTGCCGCCGCCTGCTCTCCCTACTGCGGCTGCCAAGGGCCGCCGGCGCCCACGCATGCCCGCATCCAGCTACGTGCAGCTGTTGCCTGCCAGCCGCTACTGCCTCTGCTGCCGACGCCTCCCGCAGCTCACTCCGCCCGAGCGCGCTCGCCCCAGCGCCCTTGGCCGCAAGCCCACCGGCACCTGCGTACGCGCATGCCCCGCCGTGCTGGCCGTGACCACTGCCGCCCGCCCGCATCGGCCGCCCCGGCCCCGTTCTGTAGGCCCACGCGTACGCAGTGCAGCGCGGCGTCCCGCGAAGCTCGTTGGCATGACGCTGCTGCTCTGCTGAATCTATTGCTGCTACTAGCTACTGTAGCAGCGCTAGCTAGCTTTTTCATTTCTACATCGAGTAACCCCCTCGACTGCCCCTAAACTGCGGCTAAACAACTACTAAGAGGGCTATAGAAAATATGAGTAGAAAGTATTCTTGACAAACTCCATTTTATCCCACTGGACCAAACCCTTTCAATGCATGGATTAATTCCTACGAAAATCACAAAGTTCAATGTTCTGTTAACAAAAAAAATGGAAAACAACTTTATTTTCATAGCCGCTTTAGTCCTGTTGATGATCAAGCAAATGAACTCTAATGTGGATGTAATTAGTACTAACATGTAGATCACAGAAAAATGCTCAAAATAGATATAAGGCACAAAATCATAGGAGGTACAGATTCATAGTTATATCCTTCTGAAAACAGCTAAAAGATGTTTAAAACTGTCGAATTCTCAGACTTAGCAAAACTTCAGGGATTTTTAGGTTATTGTTTAAATCTTTGAAAAATCATAGAAAATAATCCGTAGCTTGAATGAAAAAGTTTTATACATGAAAGTTGCTCAGAACGACGAGACGAATACGGATACGCAGCCCGTTCATCCGCCACACACTCCTAACATATCAAACTCGCAACTTTCCCCCTCCGGTTCATCTGTCCGTAAACGCGAAACACCGGGGATACTTTCCCGGATGTTCTCCCCCTTCGCCGGTATCACCTATCCCTGCGTTAGGTCACCCCTAGCACAACGTATTGCCGCGTCTTGCTTTGTGTTACATTTGATTGCTCTGTTATTTATTTTGTTCCCCCTCTGTTACTTCTTTCCGGTAGACTACGAGACTGACGCTGCTGCTGGTACACCGATCGACTACGGTGTTGACGACCCCTTCCTGCCAGAGCAACCAGGCAAGCCCCCCCTTGATCACCAGATATCGCCTATTCTTCTCTATACTGCTTGCATTAGAGTAGTGTAGCATGTTACTGCTTTCCGTTAATCCTATACTGCTGCATAGCCTGTCCTTGCTACTACTGTTGTTACCTTTACCTGCTATCCTACTGCTTAGTATAGGATGCTAGTGTTCCATCAGTGGCCCTACACTCTTGTCCGTCTGCCATGCTATTCTATCGGGCCGTGATCACTCGGGGTGATCACGGGCATACTATATACTTTACACTGTTACATTACATGTGATACTGTTCGGAGATGGGGGCTGAAGGGGCAGGTGGCTCCATCCCGGTAGAGGTGGGCCTGGGTTCCCGACGGCCCCCGACCGTTACTTTGTGACGGAGCGACAGGGCAGGCTCAGACCACCTAGGAGAGAGGTGGGCCTGGCCCTAGTCCGCGTTCGCGATACTTAACACGCTTAACGAGATCTGGGTATTTGATCTGAGTCTGGCCATTTGGTCTATACGCACTAACCACCTACGCGGGAGTAGTTATGGGTATCCCGACGTCGTGGTATCAGCCGAAGCACTTCGTGACGTCAGCGACTGAGCGGCGCGCGCCGGGTTGGACCGCGTAACGTGACTTCCTTTGAAATGGAGGTTGCTAGGTCTGCTCTCCGGCCGCGTACGCAACGTGCAGGTGTGCTCAGGGCGATGGGCCCAGACCCCTGCGCGCTTAGGTTTAGACCGGCGTGTTGACCGCTCTGTTGTGCCTAGGTGGGGCTGCGACGTGTTGATCTTCCGAGGCCGGGCATGACCCAGGAAAGTGTGTCCGGCCAAATGGGATCAAGCGTGTTGGGCTATGTGGTGCACCCCTGCAGGGAAGTTTATCTATTCGAATAGCCGTGTCCCTCGGTAAAAGGACGACCCGGAGTTGTACCTTGACCTTATGACAACTAGAACCGGATACTTAATAAAACACACCCTTCCAAGTGCCAGATACAACCCGGTGATTGCTCTCCAACAGGGCATCGAGGAGGGGATCGCCGGGTAGGATTATGCTATACGATGCTACTTGGAGGACTTCAGTCTACTCTCTTCTATATGCTGCAAGACG
The DNA here is from genome assembly GCA_032464435.1 of Aegilops umbellulata. Taxonomy (NCBI): domain Eukaryota; kingdom Viridiplantae; phylum Streptophyta; class Magnoliopsida; order Poales; family Poaceae; genus Aegilops; species Aegilops umbellulata. The sequence continues at coordinate 292,500,547 of CP136056.1, read as the reverse complement.
GAGGCGACCAGAAGCGTAGTCTTTGATAAGACTAGCTATCCCCCTCTTATTCTGGCATTCTGCAGTTCAGTCCACTGATATGGCCCTTTACACATATATCCATGCATATGTAGTGTAGCTCCTTGCTTGCGAGTACTTTGGATGAGTACTCACGGTTGCTTTTCTTCCCCTTTTCCCCTTTTCCCTTCTACCCGGTTGCCGCAACCAGACGATGGAGCCCAGGATCCAGACGCCACCGTCGACGACGACTCCTACTACTCTGGAGGTGCCTACTTCTACGTGCTGCCTGCTGACGACGACCAGGAGTAGTTAGGAGGATCCCAGGCAGGAGGCCTGCGCCTCTTTCGATCTGTATCCCAGTTTGTGCTAGCCTTCTTAAGGCAAACTTGTTTAACTTATGTCTGTACTCAGATATTGTTGCTTCCGCTGACTCGTCTATGATCGAGCACTTGTATTCGAGCCCTCGAGGCCCCTGGCTTGTATTATGATGCTTGTATGACTTATTTTATTTGTAGAGTTGTGTTGTGATATCTTCCCGTGAGTCCCTGATCTTGATCGTACACATTTGCGTGCATGATTAGTGTACGATTGAATCGGGGGCGTCACAAGTTGGTATCAGAGCCGATTGCCTGTAGGAATCCCTCTTCCAACTCCTTGGCCGAAGTCGAGTCTAGACATTGCAAAACTTATACTAACATGGCTGTGTGTCTTACGGGCACACGTCGCCATCGGGTGGTATTAGGATCTTTTACTCCTCGTCTATACTCTGGGACTCTGATCTCTCTTCTATTCGGTTTAAATAATTTTACTAAATCTGACTCTAGGTTCTCGTAACTACTTTCTCCCGAAGAGCCCCTTCGGTCCAGATAATCGCCTGTTACCCCAGAAGATTTCGAAGATACTATCCGATATTCTCTCAGGGCTTTGTGCCCGTTGCTTTTGCAATTCACTACCACCGAAATATCCCTATGGATAAATACTTACACCTGTTGATCTTACTTTTATTCCCAGTCGACCTTGTTATTACAAGTTACCCCGACATTCTCTCTGTTGTTCCAAGAATTCTTTGAGCTTACTGCCTTGTTGTTCTTTGTCACCTGAACACCCCTACGGATAATTTCTCGCACTTACCGAGTATCCGCCCATCCCTATTTGTTTGTGTGTTTCACTAAGTTCTTCGAAATACTATTCGATCCTCCAAAAATCCTTAGTAGCTTATTGCTCTGCAATACTTGTCTACTTGCATGATGGATGCTTTCCATATGTCTGGAAATATTCGTTAGTATCCTTAGGCACCGTCATTTTGATCCTTTTGATTCAACATAAGTGCGAACGCACGCAATCATCAGTTGATCCTTTTAAAATATCTTTCCGGCTCAGTCGTCATTTTAAACATGAGCTGGTTCTTGACTAATCAATGCCTTGATCGGTTGTGCTTCTAAGTCTATTGAACTTATTCATTTCCAATCAGAACGATTTCTTCTGATCCCTTGATTTGGAAATCATAAAATTTCTTTGCATTAAGCTTTAATTAGTTAGTTGTTTCTAGAATCCAACTCCCTTGTGGATCGCCATATCCATTGTTGGATTATTATCCGACAGTGTCCTTCACAATTAATCACCTTGTGAGTTATTTCTCCGATACATAATGCCTTGGTAAATTGTATCTTCTTCTTGGCCAACCATGCTCTGCTTTCGAGCTGGTGGTATTTACTATTGAAGCTTGTGGTATATGTTTCCACGATACCCTGACGGGTTGAACCTATGCCTTCCTTTATATGTGTGAACTCGGAAGTTTTCACGAGTCATACTCGTCTGGTATTTCACCAGGTACAACTTTCAACACTAATGCCTTTATCAAAGCGAGAAGTGAATGGAAGGTTATACATTGAAGAAGTGGGAGTCGACCTTGAACCTTGCGTTCATGCCCATGGACATGATGTAAACTTATCACGGAAGCTGCTCGTAAAAATAATTACCCCCTTGTTATAAGTTCATCTTGTATTCGTGGTTCGATCCTTTATGATCGTGGATTCCGACCATGTTCTCCTTTAAATACCATTTCTCGTGCAAGTTTAAGCATTTGTCTTCTGCAGAGCATTACCCTAGACCAACCTCTACTTTGATTGGTCGTCGAATATTACCCCTGGTATCTCAAGATTATCACGGATTTGCATAACTTCTTATGAGTTCTTCATCAAGTGCTACATTCTCATTGATTCCAATTTTTCACGGGCTTCTAGTTATTAAACACTCAAGGACATCGATAACTGAATCGAGTCCGCATCTTGATTAAACAACTCTTAGTAATCTTCTTTGCTTACGAGTTTGTACTCGATCACGTCAACCCTAGCCTGATCGGCTATATCATTACCATGTTAAAAATATAACTGTGCTACCCGGTCCTTCTTCTCGGAGCACAATTATTTGACGATGAGCTAAGCTTACGTTGATCTTCCTCATCATATCATTTCGCTTTGGACAACAAGCTTGGTTTCGAGTTTGTGTCGTACCCTTGGTTCCAATAACCTTTCGCTTCACCATTCCTTTGACTTGATGTCATTGCTGATCGATTACATCTTTAAATCTCTCGACAAATGTGTCGTGATCATCATCGGCATTCTGAGCTCTTCCAGGATATCAATCGAATTCATGATGAGAAATACCATCCTTGCCCTCGATGAGTTGTGTTATCATCGACCACTTTATGGCCCTCCCTCCAACACAAACTTGTTCGTGTTTTGTGTTATACCTTGAGTTCCTTGCTACCCAGCATTTGTTCTTCTTTACCTTGGAATATTACCACCTTTTATGTCAAGAATGTCATGGGAATTTCACCACCTCTTAATAATTCTTGTTACAAGTGATGCTTCTCATCATCACCATTCCTTCTTGGTCCCGGTGTTATTTATAACCGGAATGCCGAAAAATGAACTATGATTTGTGAATTCAAAACTTCTAGCAACCCTATTGCTTGTAAGTTATGAATGATAGTTTCTTTCTTCATATGTTGATTATTGACTCATCATTCTAACATTGATCGTGTTACTTAGTCCATATTTTGGATGCACTTTTCGATCAATGTTTAATTGTGTATGCTTTCCTATAGCACACCATTATATCATTTGATTTGACAAATGTTATCTCCTTGTTCACATGACTGTGGAAAGCCATCTTTTTTGGAAATCTTGACGAAATGTTGCTTAATCCATCAGCCACCTCCTCCTCATCTCCTTGTTTAATAATGAACCCTTGTTCGGAACTCGCTTCCATAGTTCATTTCCCGAGAATCATATAATGCCACCTCGTCAATTGTGTTGCACCTCTTCTTCTCAGGCATCCTGAGTCTGAGTTATCCTAACACAAATCAGATCTGAATCTCGGTCAGCTATGATGGTTGGAACATATTTCCAAGAGTTATAACATTGGTCTTTAAGAGACCCGGCAAGGTGATGTCGTGCCTAACACACCTGGCCGGAGGCCCTAATGTTATAGCTTCCTTTTTAGCAAGGTTATCTATTCTTCCATGAGAAGTGGTAAGACTTATTCTACAAGTTGTTCTTGATGGATCCTTTTTGTTTCCAAAGTCTGATTTTCACCTGTTGACCATGTCAATGCTATCTCGAAGCACGTCTATGGTACTCCGTTCTTCAACAAGAACATTTGAAGCCCAATGCTAATTGTTTCTTCCTCAACTATCCAAACACCGTTGTATGGATAACATCATGAAATTTTTCTCCCCTTACCTAAAGGGTTTTGTACATTATATCCTGTCATGGATATCATGCTCTGCTTATCATTGGGGAGGATATACCCCTGAAATATCTGATAATCATATTTTCCTTTCCATTATTTGGTTTAACCTTTCTGGTGATCATTTTGGTCTAAGCAGTATTAATTCCCTGCTTATGTAGACCCCTCGTGTACAATTATGTCAGTAAGACCTTGTTACTTTTGTTGATGACATTCCGGTAACCACCGATGGACGAGAACTTTGCCTATTGGTCCGCCTCGTTGCAACGAGCAGAAAAATGGTTCTCTTCGTCCCTCGCCCTTGGTACCAACGTTGTTGCCGACATAACTGACATGGTACTCTCTGACATGCCTTGCTATCATGACCGGGCAAGATGTCCCTGCTCCTATAAAAAAAAACCACATGATGGGCCCATAACCCACAGTTCCACAGGATCGAAAGCTGACTCACCTGTACACCTCTTGTTCCCAAGGTTGTTCCTCGCGTGTGGCCTCATAAGTAATTCACGAGCCACCTTTGGAGAGACCATCAATTCTGGTACCAGACACAATACTTATTCCCGTTGCTTTGAACCCCATTCACGCCCTGTTTCAGGCATCGAACGTTTGTCTGCTCGCTTGAAACTTCACATGATACCTCCTTACTTTGCTCTCGATATTTTCTTAAGTTTATATTCGAGAGTTACTTCCGCCATCTTCCTCGATGTTATCGACCAGATAGTCGACCTTGCAGAGGTCCGTACTCCCGGAATGCCCACCCTTATTTCTTTCCGTAAGTACGATGGAGTTCCCGAAGAAAGGATGACAACTTTATCATGATGCATTGGAATAAAGAATTGAAGACATCAACGAAAGGGATTAACTTCTTCGAGAAGATCCGTTAGAATATCGTAACCAAAACTTTCCCCCTTACTCCCCTCTTAAATCTCGGGACGAGATTTCTTGTAGTGGAGGAGAATTGTGACGCCCGGATAATTAAGCCACAGTAACCCTCTACTAATGGTGCCATGTCACCTCGATTTTTGTTAATAAACTCACATTAGTTCGAAACAATTCAAAATCAAGCAAACAATAAATATTTTTAAATATTAAAACTAAAATGTTCAGAGTGAGCCAAAAAATGCATATGTAATACTGGTGAAGAAACCAAAACTTTAGAAAATGTTTAAGTGCTTAAAATAATTAAAAAAGTGGCATTCATAGTTAATTAGATGCCTTTTATAATTTCTAAAATATCAAATTAATTTAATGGGGTACCAAACTTTTGTGGCAGAGAGTTAAACTAAAACATTAATTTAGGTATTGGTCTCATATTTTTATAAAACTAAAATATGCTAATGGTAAAATAAAAGAGTAAATAAAAAAGAAAAGACAAACAAAACGAAATTATAAAAAGATAAAACCTCCCCTCCCCTGGGCCTTGGCCCAGCAAACTGGCCAGGCCGGCCCACTCCCCCATCCCCTTCCCACTACAGGACCGGGGGGTTGCGTGGCGGCCATCGCCCCGTCGCCGGCCACGCGCCGGCCATCGCCCGGCCGGCCTCGCCTATATATCCGGCGACTCCCTCCCCGACGCCTGGAACCCTAGCTAACCCCCTCTCTCCCTCGCATCCCGCTCCCCGATCTGGACGCCCACGGCCCCGAGCCGGCGCCCTTCGTCGCCGTCGCCGGACCTCGCCGTCGTTGCCTCACCTCGCCCCGACCTGCGCCGTCCTCCGCTTCTTCCTCTACGCCAATCCACGAGGACCCGGACGCCCCCACGACGCCGCTCCGAGCTCGACTTCTTCCTCAGGACGCCGGTCGCCTCTGCGCTCCCGCTCACTCACCGGGCCGCCGTGCGCCCCCACTGTGAGCTCTCCTTCCCCTCCGTTTCCCTCTGTCGTGCCGTAGCCGCTTACCGCGCCGTCCGCACCATTGTGGAAGCTTTTCCCCCGCGTAGCTCGTCGGCGGTCGTGCTCCGGCGACCGTTTGTTTACTCCAGCGAGTCCACTCGCTTCCCCGCAAGCCGTAGAGCCCCTATAGCCCCTTAGTTTGCCCTCGCGTGCGCGGTAACTACGAGGCCGTGCTCACCGAGCTCCTGGCCGCCACCGCACCCGACGCCCGCATATGCACTGCTGCTGCTGCTCGCATCGCTGCCTGCCATTGCCCCCCTGGTGCTGCCGCCGCCTGCTCTCCCTACTGCGGCTGCCAAGGGCCGCCGGCGCCCACGCATGCCCGCATCCAGCTACGTGCAGCTGTTGCCTGCCAGCCGCTACTGCCTCTGCTGCCGACGCCTCCCGCAGCTCACTCCGCCCGAGCGCGCTCGCCCCAGCGCCCTTGGCCGCAAGCCCACCGGCACCTGCGTACGCGCATGCCCCGCCGTGCTGGCCGTGACCACTGCCGCCCGCCCGCATCGGCCGCCCCGGCCCCGTTCTGTAGGCCCACGCGTACGCAGTGCAGCGCGGCGTCCCGCGAAGCTCGTTGGCATGACGCTGCTGCTCTGCTGAATCTATTGCTGCTACTAGCTACTGTAGCAGCGCTAGCTAGCTTTTTCATTTCTACATCGAGTAACCCCCTCGACTGCCCCTAAACTGCGGCTAAACAACTACTAAGAGGGCTATAGAAAATATGAGTAGAAAGTATTCTTGACAAACTCCATTTTATCCCACTGGACCAAACCCTTTCAATGCATGGATTAATTCCTACGAAAATCACAAAGTTCAATGTTCTGTTAACAAAAAAAATGGAAAACAACTTTATTTTCATAGCCGCTTTAGTCCTGTTGATGATCAAGCAAATGAACTCTAATGTGGATGTAATTAGTACTAACATGTAGATCACAGAAAAATGCTCAAAATAGATATAAGGCACAAAATCATAGGAGGTACAGATTCATAGTTATATCCTTCTGAAAACAGCTAAAAGGTGTTTAAAACTGTCGAATTCTCAGACTTAGCAAAACTTCAGGGATTTTTAGGTTATTGTTTAAATCTTTGAAAAATCATAGAAAATAATCCGTAGCTTGAATGAAAAAGTTTTATACATGAAAGTTGCTCAGAACGACGAGACGAATACGGATACGCAGCCCGTTCATCCGCCACACACTCCTAACATATCAAACTCGCAACTTTCCCCCTCCGGTTCATCTGTCCGTAAACGCGAAACACCGGGGATACTTTCCCGGATGTTCTCCCCCTTCGCCGGTATCACCTATCCCTGCGTTAGGTCACCCCTAGCACAACGTATTGCCGCGTCTTGCTTTGTGTTACATTTGATTGCTCTGTTATTTATTTTGTTCCCCCTCCGTTACTTCTTTCCGGTAGACTACGAGACTGACGCTGCTGCTGGTACACCGATCGACTACGGTGTTGATGACCCCTTCCTGCCAGAGCAACCAGGCAAGCCCCCCCTTGATCACCAGATATCGCCTATTCTTCTCTATACTGCTTGCATTAGAGTAGTGTAGCATGTTACTGCTTTCCGTTAATCCTATACTGCTGCATAGCCTGTCCTTGCTACTACTGTTGTTACCTTTACCTGCTATCCTACTGCTTAGTATAGGATGCTAGTGTTCCATCAGTGGCCCTACACTCTTGTCCGTCTGCCATGCTATTCTATCGGGCCGTGATCACTCGGGGTGATCACGGGCATACTATATACTTTACACTGTTACATTACATGTGATACTGTTCGGAGATGGGGGCTGAAGGGGCAGGTGGCTCCATCCCGGTAGAGGTGGGCCTGGGTTCCCGACGGCCCCCGACTGTTACTTTGTGACGGAGCGACAGGGCAGGTTCAGACCACCTAGGAGAGAGGTGGGCCTGGCCCTAGTCGGCGTTCGCGATACTTAACACGCTTAACGAGATCTGGGTATTTGATCTGAGTCTGGCCATTTGGTCTATACGCACTAACCACCTACGCGGGAGTAGTTATGGGTATCCCGACGTCGTGGTATCAGCCGAAGCACTTCGTGACGTCAGCGACTGAGCGGCGCGCGCCGGGTTGGACCGCGTAACGTGACTTCCTTTGAAATGGAGGTTGCTAGGTCTGCTCTCCGGCCGCGTACGCAACGTGCAGGTGTGCTCAGGGCGATGGGCCCAGACCCCTGCGCACTTAGGTTTAGACCGGCGTGCTGACCGCTCTGTTGTGCCTAGGTGGGGCTGCGACGTGTTGATCTTCCGAGGCCGGGCATGACCCAGGAAAGTGTGTCCGGCCAAATGGGATCAAGCGTGTTGGGCTATGTGGTGCACCCCTGCAGGGAAGTTTATCTATTCGAATAGCCGTGTCCCTCGGTAAAAGGACGACCCGGAGTTGTACCTTGACCTTATGACAACTAGAACCGGATACTTAATAAAACACACCCTTCCAAGTGCCAGATACAACCCGGTGATTGCTCTCCAACAGGGCATCGAGGAGGGGATCGCCGGGTAGGATTATGCTATACGATGCTACTTGGAGGACTTCAGTCTACTCTCTTCTATATGCTGCAAGACGGAGGCGACCAGAAGCGTAGTCTTTGATAAGACTAGCTATCCCCCTCTTATTCTGGCATTCTGCAGTTCAGTCCACTGATATGGCCCTTTACACATATATCCATGCATATGTAGTGTAGCTCCTTGCTTGCGAGTACTTTGGATGAGTACTCACGGTTGCTTTTCTTCCCCTTTTCCCCTTTTCCCTTCTACCCGGTTGCCGCAACCAGACGATGGAGCCCAGGATCCAGACGCCACCGTCGACGATGACTCCTACTACTCTGGAGGTTCCTACTTCTACGTGCTGCCTGCTGACGACGACCAGGAGTAGTTAGGAGGATCCCAGGCAGGAGGCCTGCGCCTCTTTCGATCTGTATCCCAGTTTGTGCTAGCCTTCTTAAGGCAAACTTGTTTAACTTATGTCTGTACTCAGATATTGTTGCTTCCGCTGACTCGTCTATGATCGAGCACTTGTATTCGAGCCCTCGAGGCCCCTGGCTTGTATTATGATGCTTGTATGACTTATTTTATTTGTAGAGTTGTGTTGTGATATCTTCCCGTGAGTCCCTGATCTTGATCGTACACATTTGCGTGCATGATTAGTGTACGATTGAATCGGGGGCGTCACAGTAGTGTTACTATGTACAAAGCTTGAATTGTTGAAAAAAAATCGACGAGTTCAAGGTGTTGACTACGATGAGAGTTTCTCAATCGTAGCGATGCTTAAGTCTGTCCGAATCATGTTAGCAATTGCCACATTTTATGAAATCTAGCAAGTGGATGTCAAAACTACATTCCTTAATGGATTTCTTAAAGAAGAGTTGTATATGATGCAACAAGAAGGTTTTGTCAATCCTAAAGGTGCTAAAAAGTATGCAAGGTCCAGCGATCCATCTATGGACTGGTGCAAGCATCTCGAAGTTGAAATATACGCTTTGATGAATTGATTAAAGCATATAGTTTTATACAGACTTGTGGTGAAGCCTGTATTTACACGAAAGTGAGTGGGAGCACTACAGCCTTTCTGATAAGTATATGTGTATGACATATTGTTGATCGGAAATGATGTAGAATTTTCTGGAAAGCATAAAGAAGTGTTTGAAAGAAGTTTTTCAAAGAAAAACCTCGGTGAAGCTCAATGAGTACATACCTTGACAAGTTTGTGAAGTAGTTCAAAATAGAACAGTCAAAGAAGGAGTTATTGACTGTGTTACAAGGTGTGAAGTTGAGTAAAGACTCAAAACCCGACCACGACAGAAAATAGAAAGAGCATGAAAAGTCATTCCCTATGCCTCAGTCATAGGTTCTATAAAGTATGCTATGTTGTGTACCAGACCAATTGTGTACCTCACCATGAGTTTGGCAAGAGGGTACAATAGTGATCCAGGAGTGGATCACTGGACATCGGTCAAAATTATCCTTAGTGGAATAAGGACATGTTTCTCGGTTATGGAGGTGACAAAAAGTTATGCAAGTTTTGACACTGATCCGGATGACTCTAAGTGTCAATCTGGATACATATTAAAAGTGGGAGCGGTTAGCTAGAGTAGCTCCGTGCAGAGCATTGTAGACATAGAAAATTTGCAAAATACATACGGCTCTAAATGTGGCAGACCCGTTGACTAAAGTTCTATCACAAGCAAAACATGATCACACCTTAGTACTCTTTGGGTGTTAATCACATAGCAATGTGAACTAGATTATTGACTCTAGTAAACCCTTTGGGTGTTAGTCACATGGAGATGTGAACTAATCACATAAAGATGTGAACTATTGGTGTTAAATCACATGACGATGTGAACTAGATTATTGACTCTAGTGCAAGTGGGAGACTGAAGGAAATATGCCCTAGAGGCAATAATAAAGTTGTTATTTATATTTCCTTATATCATGATAAATATCTATTATTCATGCTAGAATTGTATTAACCTGAAACTTGGTACATGTGTGAATACATAGACAAAATAGAGTGTCCCTAGTATGCCTCTACTTGACTAGCTCATTCATCAAAGATGGTTAAGTTTCCTGACCATGGAGATGTGTTGTCATTTGACGAAGGGGATCACATCATTAGGAGAATGATGTGATGGATAAGACCCATCCATTAGCTTAGCATAATGATCGTTGAGTTTTATTGCTATTGCCTTCTTCATGACTTATACATATTCGTCTGACCATGAGATTATGTAACTCCCGAATACCGGAGGAACACCTTGTGTGCTATAAAACGTCACAACGTAACTAGGTGATTATAAAGATGCTCTACAGGTGTCTCCAAAGGTGTTTGTTGGGTTGGCATAGATCAAGAAAAGGATTTTTCACTCCGAGTATCGGAGAGGTATCTCTGGGCCCTCTAGGCAATGCACATCACTATATGCCTTACAAGCAATGTGACTAATGAGTTAGTTGTGGGATGATGCATTACGGAATGAGTAAAGAGACTTGCGGCTAACCAGATTGAACTAGGTATGATGATATCGACGATTGAATCTTGGACATGTAACATATAGATGACCAAGGGAACAACGTATGTTGTTATGCGGTTTGACTGATGAAGATCTTCGTAGAATATGTAGGATCCAATATGAGCATCCAGGTTCCACTATTAGTTATTCACCAAAGATGTGTCTCGGTCATGTCTACATAGTTCTCGAACCCGTAGGGTCCGCACGCTTAACGTTCGATGATGATTTGTATCATGAGTTATGTGATTTGATGTACCCAAGGTTGCTCCGAGTCCCGGATGAGATCGCGGACATGACGAGGAGTCTCAAAATGGTCGAGATGTAAAGATTGATATATTGGAAGGCTATATTCGGACATCGGAAATGTTCCGAGTGATTCAGGTATATTTTGGAGTACCGGAGAGTTACGGGAAATCGCGCGGGGGGGGGGGGGGGGTTAGTGGGCCTTAATGGGCCATACGGGAAAGGAGAGAAGGGCGGCGCCCCCCTCTCTTTATTTCTCCCTCTTCTACTCCTTCCCTCTCTCCCCTCTTGGAAAAGGAAGGGGGCTCCATCTAGGATTGGGAATCCTAGTTGGACTCCCCCCCTATAGGCGCGCCCATCCTAGGCCGGCCTCCTCCTCCTCCCTCCATTATATATGTGGCCAAGGGGGCACCCCAAGACACACAAGTTGATTTCTTAGCCATGTGCGGTGCCCCCCTCCACGGTTTTCCACCTCGGTCAAATTGTCGTAGTGCTTAGGCCAAGCCCTGCGTCGGTAACTTCATCATCACCGTCACCACGCCGTCGTGCTGACAAAACTCTCCCTCGGCCTTAGCTGTATCTAGAGTGCGAGGGACGTCACCGAGCTGAATGTGTGCAGATCGCGGAGGTGTCGTTCGTTCAATACTTGATCGGTTGGATCGCGAAAACGTTCGGCTACATCAACCAAGTTACTAAATGCTTCCGCTTTTGGTCGACGATGGTACGTGGACACACTCTCCCCGATCATTGCTATGCTTCTCCTAGATAGATCTTGCATGATCGTAGGCAAATTTTTGAAATACTATGTTCCCTAACATAAGTACTGTAATGAACTCCTTCTTTATTTATATTTGTGTTTAACCTACTGTATTCCAACTTCTCTATGGTTCATACCCCCCGATACTAGCCATAGATTCATCAAAATAAGCAAACAACACACGAAAAACAGAATCTGTCAAAAAAAGAACAGTCTGTAGTAATCTGTATCAAACGAATACTTCTGTAACTTGAAAAGTTCTGAAATAAATTGGTGGACGTGAGGAATGTATCTATTAATCATCTGCAAAAAGAATCAACCTAAAATCTCTCTCCAGTACACAAAATGGCAGCTAATCTCCTGAGCACTAAAGTTTCTGTTTTTTACAGCAAGATCGCAAAGACTTCACCCAAGTCTTCCCAAAGGTTCTACCTGGAACAAACACTAATTAAAACATAAAACCACATCTAAACAGAGGCTAGATGAATTATTTATTATTAAACAGGAATAAAAAACAAGGAACAAAAATAAAATTGGGTTGCCTCCTAACAAGCGTTATCGTTTAACGCCCCTAGCTAGGCATAAAGCAAGAATAGCTCTAGGTATTGCCATCTTTGGTGTGCAATTCTTCAATTGGACACTTATAACCCTTAGGAGTTTATTTCATTTAGTTGATGATCAAACTCCTAGGCAAGAAGTCAAGAAATTCATTTGTAGCAAAAGGTTCCTTAATGATAGCGAAAAAGTTGGGGTGAACACTTATTGATTTGAGATCTTGATTCTCCTTACTAGAATATTCACCCTTATTTTGAGGAACATTCATAAACCTGGCAACTTTGGTAGGAGGAGGGTTTGAAGTGTTTCTAACGGCAGAAAAGGCAGACCCTAAGTTGGTAATAATATCCTCAAGTTTATCAATTCTAGTGGAATCTTGATCTATCTTTTCAACTCTGGGTTCCTTTTCTCTAAAAAAATTTAGAGTAACTCCTACCTTAGATCCATATTGGGTAATTTGGTTGTCGATCTTTTTATCCAAATTCTCGATCACTATAGTGGCAATTTTATTTTAAATAATTTCAAGCCTTTGCATCAGATGTTCCAAAGTTAAAATAGTTCCATTAACCAAAAGAGGTCGTGGGCCTAACAAATCTATCATAGCATTATACGAATCAAAAGTATGGCTACCCAAGAAATTCCCTCTTGTAATGGTATCAAGAATATATATATTCCAAAGAGTGATGCCCATGAAAAAATTGCAAAGAAGAACAGAACTAGATTGGTTTTTAGTAGATCTGTTTTGAGCATTGCAAATTCTATACCACGCATCTTTTAGATTTTCTCATTCTCTTTGTTTAAAATTAAGAACTTCATTATCGGGAGTACTAAAAATGATAGAAGGACTAGCCATGAGGGCGAAGCAAATGATCTAACACACTGACACACAAGAATTGAGCGAAAGGGGACGAACGGAAAAGGGCGAATAAAACGGAAAAGCTGAAGTGGGGGAGAGGAAAACAAGAGGCAAATGGCAAATAATGTAATGCGAAGGATAAGAGTTTGTGATGGCTACTTGGTATGTCTTGACTTGAGCGTAGATCTCCTCGTCAACGGCGCCAGAAATCCTTCTTGCTACCTCTTGAGCATGTGTTGGTTTTCCCTTGAAGAGGAAAGGGTGATGGAGCAAAGTAGTGTAAGTATTTCCCTCAGTTTTTGAGAAGCAAGGTATCAATCCAGTTGGAGACTACACGCAAATCGCCTAGTACCTGCACAAACAACCAAGAACCTTGCAACCAACGCGATAAAGGGGTTGTCAATCCCTTCACGGGCACTTGCAAAAGTGAGATCTGATAAAGATAATAAGATAAATATTTTTTGTATATTTGTTGTATAGATTAGAAAGTAAAGACTGCAAAATAAAAGGCGACAAAAATTGGCAAGTTGACGGAAAACTAATATGATGTAAAATACACCCGGGGGCCATAGGTTTCACTAGTGGCTTCTCTCAGGATAGCATATATTAGGTGGGGGAACAAATTACTGCCGAGCAATTGATAGAAAAGCACATAGTTATGAGAATATCTAGGCATGATCATGAACATAGGCATCACGTCCGTGTCAAGCTGACCAAAACGATTCTGCATCTACTACTATTACTCCACAAATCAACTGCTATACGGCATGCATCTAGAGTATTAAGTTCATAAGTACAGAGTAATGCATTAGGAAAGATGACATGATGTAGAGGGATAAACTCAAACAGTATGATATCAACCCCATCTTTTTATCCTCGGTGGCAACAATACAATACGTGCCTTGCTGCCCCTGCTGTCACTGGGAAAGGACACCGCAAGATTGAACCCAAAGCTAAGCACTTCTCCCATTGCAAGAAAGATCAATCTAGTAGGCCAAACTAAACCGATAATTCGAAGAGACTTGCAAAGATATCAAATCATGCATATAAGAATTCAGAGAAGAATCAAATATTGATCATATATAATCTTGACCATAAACCCACAATTCATCGGATCTCGGCAAACACACCGCAAAAAGTATTACATTGAATAGATCTCCAAGAACATCGAGGAGAACTTTGTATTGAGAACCAGAGAGAGAAGAAGCCATCTAGATAATAACTATGGACCCGAAGGTCTATGGTAAACTACTCACACATCATCGGAGAGGCTATGGTGTTGATGTAGAAGCCCTCCGGGATCGAATCCCCCTCGGGAAGATTGCCGAAAAAGGCCCCAAGATGGGATCTCATGGGTACAGAAGGTTGCGGCGGTGGAAAAGTTGTTTCGTGGCTCCCCTGGATGTTTTCAGGGTATAAGAGTATATATAGACGAAAGAAGTAGGTCAGTGGAGCTACGAGGGGCCCAGGAGGGTGGGGGCGTGCCTACCCCCCCTAGGTGCACCCTCCTGCCTTGTGGCTGCCTCGTTGCGTCTCTGACTTCCACTCCAAGTCTCCTGGATTGCGTTTGTTCCAAGAAAGATGCTCGCGAAGGTTACGTTCCATTTGGATTCCGTTTGATATTCCTTTTCTCGTAGCTCCACTGGTTAATAGGTTAGTCCCAAAAATAATATAAAAGAGCATATTAAAGCCCATTAAACATCCAAAACAGATAATATAATAGCATGGAACGATCAAAAATTATAGATACGTTGGAGACGTTTCAGGCCCCTGCGGGCCGCCATGAGGCGGAGGCCGAGGTCTCCACGCAGTCCTGTGGCCCTGAGGTCGCGTCCTCACGAGCCACTCCAGCCGCGCCAGGTGCTGGTGACCGTACCTAGGGCTTCGGCCGGTTCCGATCGAACTTCAACATGCTCCAGAAGAGGAAGGGATCTCCGAGCTGCAGCGGTGATGCCTTTCGGCCATGGAAACAGAGGAAGTATATCGCCATAGACGAGTGAGTACCTTATCTTTGTAATTTCTCGAGTGATGCTTCCCCTCCTGACCGTGATTCCTCACGGTCCCTTCTGCTAAGGCGGTGAAATTTCCCAAGAAGCAACCTCCTCCTGCCTCGAGTCCTCCGCTGAACTTGAGCGCCCCAGGCTAACCTGCCGCACTTGTCGCGAGGTCGCCCAGTGGGGCAAGCGCGCCAGCTTGGCGTCTCAACCCCGCGCTCTTGACGCCCCTCCTTCACGGCCTTGCCTGTGATGCGGAAGGTGTGCCAAGGTCTCCTCCTCTGGTTATTGATCGCGGCTGTGTGGCCTCAACCCTGGCCTCTCCTTCGGGCAACGAGCTTTTGCCCCCCTGGGCCCCTGACGGGGCCCGAAGGGCAACTGGAAAGGTGCCGTCCCCCAGCCCCCTGCTGGGAGAAGGCGTGCCACCTTGGGCCTCTTCGGCGACCTCCGGCGTGGAGGACGGGCCCGGTCGTGTGTTCGAGCTTGCGCGCGAGTGGGGTGCCATCTGTCACGAGCTCTTCCAGGAGGCGATGAGTGTGCTCAGCCGTCTTGGGGAAGAGCTCGTGGACGTCGACGCCCGCCTTGAAACTAAGGGTCTTGGCTAGTGGACGAAAGGCATCAACTGAAGGTGGCCATCAACCTCGGGCGTCTCGAGCGCGAGCGTGCCAACACGAAGGCCGAGGCATCCCTTGCAACCTCGCGCGAGGCCAGTGCCCAAGCCTTGGAGGAGGCCAATGAGGCTGACCAATGCCACGAGGTAGGAGAGAAGCACAGGCAGGAGCTCCAGGCCCTGAACGCATCCTTGGAGCAGCAGGCGGAGGCGCGTAGAGCTGGCTTGGCGTCGATGAGGGGGCCGCCGTATGACGAGGAGGAGATCTTGAAGCGCGAGGAAGCGCTGATGCTAGAGGAAACGGAGCGCAGCCTTGAGCTTGAGCGGTTGGAGACGAGTGAGCGTCAGGTTGCCCAAGCGGAGGATGCTGCCAGCGCGCGCGAGGCCAGGACCCAGGAGGAAGTTGACCATAGGGTGGCTGAGGCTCGCGGTGATCTTGCCAATAGGTACGACCTGAAGCTGAAACTTGTGCAAGCCGAAGCTGAGGGCAGGACCACCGCCCTCAGGTCAAGGTTGGCTGAGGCGGAGCAGCGCGAGAAGGCCACCGCAACTGCCCTGATCTCTGTGCAGGACGAGTTGGCCTCCGCACGTGCTGAGCTGCTCCCGCTTCAGCAGCGAGTTACCAACACCGAGTCCTTCGCGCAACAGAGCAGGGAAGAGGCGCTCCACCGGCAGACGTTACTGCGCGAGCACACTCCCATGCTTCGGGTCCTCAGGACGAGGGCCAATCAGGCGCTAGGCACCATCTGCGACAAGCATGCCCCTCACCCCCACACCGAGGACTATGCCAACCACCTTTGCTTCTTCACCGACGTCGTGACGCGCCTGGAGAACTGAGCCGAGAGGGCTCGCGAGCTCGTGGACAAAAAGTGTCCAGGCCTCCTCGAGCACGCATTCTCCCGGGTCTTCAGCCATCTTCAAAATGCCGACCCCAACTTCGATTTTAACGCTGCCATTGCCCCAGTGCCCGGGGCTATCCAGGACAACCTGGCGCACTGGGTGGACAATAATGTGGATGCTCTGGTCAGAGCCTTCGCCTCTGATGACGACACGGTGGTGGTCACGGCGGACGAAGGCGGCGCGGTTGACGACGGCGGGGGCGACGCAGGCTACGACGATGGTGCCAGCAGCACGTCCGGGAACGATTCGGAAGACGTTGCGAGCGACATGTCCGATTAGGCCTGCGCTCCTTTGTTTTAAACCTGTGCGCAAAAGCTTGGGCATGGCCCTTCAAGATGTAAGAGCATTTTTGGGGAGGGGGAGCCCCTCATGTAATCAGACTATTGTTTTATTCCTTGAGCCAGACTTAAATCACGCTTTTGTGAGTCCTTAAGTTCTTCCGCGAGCTTGTTGTATCAACTTACCTCAGTTCAGACAGACCTCAGACCGGTCTTGTGGTTGCCGGTGTGTATTTCTCCCGAGGTGAGGTCTTTGTGGGCCGCAAGGTGTTGGGCTCCTGAGGAGCCTGCTAGTCCGCCCAAGAGGGCCTCGCGATAAGCAAGCGCCTGAGCGCGGCAGGATGCGCACACATGCCACACCCAGCCCCCGCTCGCGATGCGCTCGTGAGAGAGGGGTAGCAGGCGCACTCCTTAAAAAGAAGGCGCTAGACCAGAAAATTCAAGAAACCAACGCAACCATAAAAAGACGCCCCCCCCCCGTACTTTGTTAGCGAAAATACAATTTCAAGTTCAAATCCGAAAAGGCGGCAAACCGAGCTACAGAAAAGATGGGTTGAAAGCAAATGGTCGCGTCCGGCACCTAGCTAGTCCTCTTCTCTTCCCACCAGCACAAAGCTAAGTGTTTTCACAGGCCGTGAGCATAGTCATTGGGGGACAGTGTTGACGGCCAGCGCGGAGCTTGGTGCTTCCACTAGGACGTGGGCGGGAGCCCCTGAGGCCCGAGGGCGGCTCTCCGGAGACTCCGGGGCGTGTACAGACCCACTCATTATTATGTGAGAGTGTACAGACTCCGAGGGCGGCTCTCCGGAGACCTTCACAGGCGTGAGCCTTGCTTCATTTTGCCAGACGAGGGCCCCGCCTTGCGCTGCCCTCGACCATTGTTGGGGCGTCCGGAAACCAGGACGATACCAATGGGCAAAGGGGACGCTAGCCGCGCCCTCGGCGACCACAGGCCCTCTTCCGGGGAAAGGCTCGCCGGTGCCTTACCGATAGAGGACCTACCTCCGGGCGACGCCTTGCTCCACAACGCGGAGAGGGGCCTTGCTCCAGACCCCTCCAGCGCAGCCCCCCTGTGCGCTTCCCCTGGTTGAAGTGAGGTCGCCGCGCTGGGGTCGCCGTCCACCACTATGACCTGGTCCACCTGCGATCCATGGTCAGCGTAAGCCTGCTCTGAGAGATTAGCGGCACCCTGCGGTTGTTGTCGTTGGCGGGGTCGGTGAGGCTCCTTGGTGGTTCCTGGAAGGCCTCAATTTCCAGCATATCCTCTTCCCAACCCAGCCCGAGGAACGAGCCGGGGTCATCCTCCAGCGTGTACTCTCGATCCACCATGCGGGGAACATAGGCTTCCGGAACCGCCGCCCCGGGACCCCCACCGAGACGCAACGTGCTCCATGCTACCAGGCCGAGCGCGCCGCCCTGGTGGTGGTAGGGTGGTATCCCGCTGGGGTCGCGGGGGGCAACGCCCATATCTGTGCCCGCTAGGGGAAGCACAGGTGAGGCCGGGTGCCCGGCACCATGATACGTCTCCAACGTATCTATAATTTTTTATTGCTCCATACTGTATTATCTACTGTTTTGGACTATATTGGGCTTTATTTTCCACTTTTATATTATTTTTTGGGACTAACCTATTAGCCAGAGGCACAACACAGAATTGTTGTTTTTTTGCCTATTTCAGTGTTTCGAAGAAATGGAATATCAAACGGATTCCAAATGGAATCAAACCTTCGGGGACGTGATTTTCTCATCGGATATGATCCAGGAGACTTGGACCCTCCGCCAAGAAAGAAGAGAGGCAGTCACGAGGGTGGAGGGCGCCCCCCTAGGGGGCGCCCCCTGCCTCATGGGCCCCTCGAAGCTCCACCGACGTACTCCTTCCTCCTATATGTACCTACGTACCCCCGAACGATCAGAGACGGAGCTAAAAACCTAATTCCACCACTGCAACCTTCTTTACCCACGAGATCCCATCTTGGGGCCTGTTCCGGAGCTCCGCCGTAGGGGGCCATCATCACGGAGGGCTTCTACATCATCATAGCCCCTCCGATGAAGTGTGAGTAGTTTTACCTCAGACCTTCGGGTCCATAGTTAGTAGCTAGATGGCTTCTTCTCTCTTTTTGGATCTCAATACAATGTTCTCTCCCACTCTCGTGGAGATCTATTCGATGTAATCTTCTTTTGGCGGTGTGTTTGTTAAGACCGATGAATTGTGGGTCTATGATCAAGTCTATCTATGAACAATATTTGAATCTTCTCTGAATTATTTTATGTATGATTGGTTATCTTTGCAAGTCTCTTCGAATTATCAGTTTGGTTTGGCCTACTAGATTGGTTTTTCTTGCAATGGGAGAAGGGCTTAGCTTTGGGTTCAATCTTGTGGTGTCCTTTCCCAGTGACAGAAGGGGCAGCAAGGCACATATAGTATTGTTGCCATCGAGGATAACAAGATGGGGTTTTTATCATACTGCATGAAACTATCCCTCTACATCATGTCATCTTTCTTAAGGCGTTACTCTGTTTTTAACTTAATACTCTAGAATGGAGTAATAGTAGTAGATGCAGGCAGGAGTCGGTCTACTTGTCTCAGACGTGACGCCTATATACATGATCATACCTAGATATTCTCATAACTATGCTCAATTATGTCAATTGCTCAACAGTAATTTGTTAACCCACCATAGAATACTTATGCTCTTGAGAGAAGCCACTAGTGAAACCTATGGCCCCCGGGTCTATTCTCATCATATCAATCTCCATCACTTTATTATTGCTTTGATTTTTTACTTTGCCTTTTATTATACTTTGCATCTTTATATCAAAAATACCAAAAATATTATCTATCATCTCTATCAGATCTCACTTTCATAAGTAACCGTGAAGGGATTGACAACCCCTAATCGCGTTGGTTGCGTTGAGCTATTTGTTTTGTGTAGGTATGAGGGACTTGCGCGTAGCCTCCTACTGGATTGATACCTTGGTTCTCATAAACTAAGGGAAATACTTACGCTACTTTGCTGCATCATCCTCTCCTCTTCATGGAAATCCAACGCAGTGCTCAAGAGGTAGCAAGAAGAATTTCTGGTGCCGTTGCTGGGGAGGTCTACACAAAAGTCAACATACCAAGTACCCATCACAATTCCTTATCTCTCACACTACATTATTTGCCATTTGCCTCTCGTTTTCCTCTCCCCCACTTCACCCTTGCCGTTTTATTTGCCCTCTCTTTTCCGTTTGCCTTTTTCTCTCTTGCCTTCTGTTTGCTCGTGTGTTGGTTTGCTTGCTTGTCGCAATCTCTTCCTAGATTTGGTGATCTTCACCTTAAAAAACTAGAAGAGATTGAAAACAACGTCAGGAAGTTTATGGTTTTGCAGAGCATAATAATTTCTTTAGAAACAAGCTTAAGGAAAAAAAGTTTTATGAGTTATATGAACAAATAGCTCGATGATATGTCTAAAGAATTTGATGGTATAAGATCTCAAATTGCTCGTCTTGAAAAATTAACTGCCGAAATTTCGAATATGCAAGCTACCTTAGTCTATAAGATGGCCGCTCAACTGGATTCCTATGAAAATCAAGATGAAGATCTAAAATTTATTGATGTATCCCCTATCAAATCTTTGTTTTGCAATATGAATCTTGATGAAAATGAATATGATCTTCCTTTACCTAGAAGGCGTTCCAAAAATTCGGAGTATTTAGATATTGATGATGAAATTGATAAAAGTGGGATTGAAAGAAATAAAACCCTAGATGTTGCTAAACCCACTATATCGGATTTCAAGGAATATAATTATGAAAGTTGCTCTTTAATTGATTGTATTTCCTTGATGCAATCCGTGCTAAATTCTCCTCATGCTTATAGTCAAAATAAAGCCTTGACCGAACATATCGTTGATGCCTTGATGCAATATTATGAACAAAAACTTGAGTTGAAAGTTTGTATCCCTTGAAAACTTTATGATGAGTGGGAACCTACTATTAAAATTAAAATTAAAGATCAGGAGTTTTATGCTTTGTGTGATTTGGGTGCTAGTGTCTCCACTATTCCCAAGACTTTGTGTGATTTGCTAGATTTCGGTGATTTTGATGATTGCTCTCTAAACTTGCATCTTGCGGATTCCACTATTAAGAAACCTATGGGAATAATTAATGATGTTCTTATTGTTGCAAAAAGGAATTATGTGCCTATAGATTTTATCGTTCTTGATATATATTTCAATCCTTCTTGCCCTATTATTCTCCGTAGACCTTTCCTTACAATGGTTGGTGCAATTATTGATATGAAGGAAGGGAATATTAGATTTCAATTTCCATTAAAAAAGGGCACGGAACACTTCCCTAGGAAGAAAATAAAATTACCATATGAATCTATCATGAGAGCCACTTATGGATTGCCTACCAAACATGGCAATACCTAGATCTATCCTTGCTTTTATGCCTAGCTAGGGGCGTTAAACGATAGCGCTTGTTGGGAGGCAACCCAATTTTATTTTTAGTTTTTTGTTGTTGTTTTTGCTTCTGTTTAGGAATAAATAATCCATCTACCTTCTGTTTAGATGTGGTTTTATCTTTTAATTAGTGTTTGTGCCAAGCTAAACCTATAGTATCTTCGTGGATGATAGTTATTCGATCTTGCTGTAATTTCCAGAAACTTTCTGTTCACGAAAACAATTGTCAAAAATCACCAGAACGTGATAAAACACTGATTCCAATTGCTTATGATGAATTAAAAAAATTGCCTAGGTTTTCCTATTTTGGTAGATTTTTTGGAGTTCCAGAAGTTTAGGTTAGTTACAGATTACTACAGACTGTTCTGTTTTTGACATATTCTGTTTTTCGTGTGTTGTTTGCTTATTTTGATGAATCTATGGTTAGTAAAATAGTTTATAATCCATAGAGAAGTTGGAATACAGTATGTTTAACACAAATACAATTAAATAATGAGTTCATTACAGTACCTTGAAGTGGTCTTTTGTTTTCTTTCGCTAACAGAGCTCACGAGATTTCTGTTGAGTTTTGTGTTGTGAAGTTTTCAAGTTTTGGGTGAAATCTTTTGATGGATTATGGAACAAGGAGTGGCAAGAGCCTAAGCTTGGGGATTCCCATGACACCCCCAAGATAATCCAAGGACACCAAAAAGTCAAAGCTTGGGGATGCCCCGGAAGGCATCCCCTCTTTCGTCTACTTCCATCGGTAATTTTACTTGGAGCTATATTTTTATTCACCACATGATATGTGTTTTTCTTGGAGCGTCTTGTATGATTTGAGTCTTTGCTTTTTAGTTTACCACTTTCATCCTTTCTGTACACACCTTTTGAGAGAGCCATACATGAATTGGAATTTGATAAAATACTCTTTATGCTTCACTTATATCTTTTGAGCTTTATAGTTTTGCTCTAGTGCCTCACTTATATCGTTTAGAGCACGGTGGTGGATTTGTTTTATAGAAACTATTGGTCTCTCATGCTTCACTTAGATTATTTTGAGAGTCTTAAATAGCATGGTAATTTTCTTAATAATAATAATATGCTTAGTATTCAAGATTTGTAAAACTTTCTTTTGAGTGCATTGAATACTAAGCAAAGTTTCATGCTTGACAATTGTTTTGAGAAATGGAGGTGATAATATCAAAGTCGTGCTAGTAGAGAAATTGTGAATTTGAGAAGTGCTTGTGTTGAAGTTCGCAAGTCCCGTAGCATGCACGTATGGTAAACTTATGTAACAAATTTGAAACATGAGGTGTTATTTGATTTTCCTCCTTATGAGTGGCGGTCGGGGACGAGCGATGGTCTTTTCGTACCAATCTATCCCCCTAGGAGCATGCGTTTAACGCTTTGGTTTTTTATGACTTGTAGATTTTTGCAATAAGTATATGAGTTCTTTATGACTAATGTTGAGTCCATGGATTAGACGCACTCTCACCCTTCCATCATTGCTAGCCTCTTCGGTACCGTGCATTGCCCTTTCTCACATTAAGAGTTGGTGCAAACTTCACCGGTGCATCCAAACCCCGTGATATGATACGCTCTCCTTATTTCTTCCTCAAAACAGCCACCATACCTACCTATTATGGCATTTCCATAGCCATTCCGAGATATATTTCCATGCAACTTTCCACCATACCGTTCTTCATGACGCATTCATCATTGTCATATTGCTTAGCATGATCATGTAGTTGACATAGTATTTGTGGCTAAGCCACCATTCATAATTCTTTCATACATGTCACTCTTGATTCATTGCATATCCCGGTACACCACCGGAGGCATTCATATAGAGTCATACTTTGTTCTAGTATCGAGTTGTAATCATTGAGTTGTAAATAAATAGAAGTGTGATGAACATCATTTTCTAGAGCATTGTCCCAAGTGAGGAATAAAAAAGGGAAAGGCCATAAAAAAAAGAAGGCCCAAAACATGAGAGAAAAAGAGAGAAGGGACAATGTTACTATCCTTTGCCACACTTGTGCTTCAAAGTAGCACCATAATCATCATGATAGACAGTTTCTTGTTTTGTCACTTTCATATACTAGTGGGAATTTTTCATTATAGAACTTGTCTTGTATATTCCAACGATGGGCATCCTCAAATGCCCTAGGTCTTCGTGAGCAAGCAAGTTGGATGCACACCCACTTAGTTTCTTTTGTTGAGCTTTCATAAATTTATAGCTCTAGTGCATCTGTTGCATGGCAATCCCTACTCCTTGCATTAACATCAATCGATGGGCATCTCCATAGCCTATTGATTAGCCTCGTTGATGTGAGATCTTCTCCTTTTTTGTCTTCTCCACATAACCCCCATCATCATATTCTATTCCACCCATAGTGCTATATCCATGGCTCACGCTCATGTATTGCATGAAGGTTTATGAGTTTGAGATTATTAAAGTATGAAACAATTGCTTGGCTCTTCATCGGGGTTGTGCATGATGAGAGCATTCTTGTGTGACGAAAATGGAGCATGACTAAACTATATGATTTTGTAGGGGTAAACTTTCTTTGGCCATGTTACTTTGAG
This sequence comes from Aegilops umbellulata, assembly GCA_032464435.1. NCBI lineage: Eukaryota > Viridiplantae > Streptophyta > Magnoliopsida > Poales > Poaceae > Aegilops > Aegilops umbellulata. The sequence goes on along the minus strand of CP136056.1, from coordinate 292,476,669 downwards.
AAGACATCATTGCTTTGTTAGTATGCTTGAAGTATTATTATTTTTATGTCAACATGAACTTTTGTCTTGAATCTTTCGGATCTGAATATTCATACAACAATTGAGAAGATTTACATTGAAATTATGCCAAGTAGCACTCCGCATCAAAAATTCTCTTTTTATCATTTACCTACTCGAGGACGAGCAGGAATTAAGCTTGGGGGTGCCTGATACGTCTCCAACGTATCTATAATTTTTGATTGCTCCATGGTATATAATCTACTGTTTTGGACTATATTGGGATTTATTTTCCACTTTTATATTATTTTTGGGACTAACCTATTGACCGGGGCCCAGCCCAGAATTGTTATTTTTTGCCTATTTCAGTGTTTCGAAGAAACGAAATATCAAACGGACTCCAAACGGAATGAAACCTTCGGGAACGTGATTTTCTCATCAGATATGATCCAGGAGACTTGGACCCTCCATCAAGAAAGAAGAGAGGTGGTCACGAGGGTGGAGGGCGCGCCCCCAACCTCGTGGGCCCCTCGAAGCTCCACCGACGTACTCCTTCTTCCTATATATACCTACATACCCCCAAACGATCAGAGACGGAGCCAAAAACCTAATTCTACCGCCGCAACCTTCTGTACCCACGAGATCCCATCTTGGGGCCTGTTCCGGAGCACCGCCGGAGGGGGCCATCATCACGGAGGGCTTCTACATCATCATAGCCCCTCCGATGAAGTGTGAGTAGTTTTACCTCAGACCTTCGGGTCCATAATTAGTAGCTAGATGGCTTCTTCTCTCTTTTTGGATCTCAATACAATGTTCTCCCCTCTCTCGTGGAGATCTATTCAATGTAATCTTCTTTTTGTGGTGTGTTTGTTGGGACCGATAAACTGTGGATTTATGATCAAGTCTATCTATGAACAATATTTGAATCTTCTCTGAATTCTTTTATGTATGATTGGTTATCTTTGCAAGTCTCTTCGAATTATCAGTTTGGTTTGGCCTACTAGATTGGTTTTTCTTGCAATGGGAGAAGTGCTTAGCTTTGGTTCAATCTTGTGGTGTCCTTTCCCAGTGACAGAAGGGGCAGCAAGGCACGTATAGTATTGTTGCCATCGAGGATAATAAGATGGGGTTTTTATCATATTGCATGAAACTATCCCTCTACATCATGTCATCTTGCTTAAGGCGTTACTTTGTGTTTAACTTAATACTCTAGATGCATGCTGGATAGCGGTCCATGAGTGGAGTAATAGTAGTAGATGCAGGCAGGAGTCGGTCTACTTGTCTCGGACGTGATGCCTATATACATGATCATACCTAGATATTCTCATAACTGTGCTCAATTCTGTCAATTGCTCAACAGTAATTTGTTCACCCACCGTAGAATACTTATGCTCTTGAGAGAAGCCACTAGTGAAACCTATGGCCCCCGAGTCTATTCTCATCATATCAATCTCCATCACTTTATTATTACTTTGATTTTTTACTTTGCCTTTTATTTTGCTTTGCATCATTATATCAAAAATACCAAAAATATTATCTATCATCTCTATCAGATCTCACTTTCGTAAGTAACCGTGAAGGGATTGCCAAACCCTAATCGCGTTGGTTGCGTTGAGCTATTGTGTAGGTACGAGGGACGTGCGCGTAGCCTCCTACTGGATTGATACCTTGATTCTCAAAAACTGAGGGAAATACTTACGCTACTTTGCTGCATCATCCTCTCCTCTTCGGGGAAATCCAACGCAGTGCTCAAGAGGTAGCACACCATTGGTTGCGCTGACGCTGATGAACCCTCCTGGTGCGCCAGGCAGCATGCGGGTGCGACGAGGCCCACCGTGCGATCTGGCCACAACTTGAGGCGTAGGTTAGGAGAAGAAAGGCGGTGTACCCCTGGTTGCGGCGCCCAACAGCTCAGCGACGCGCTCCAGCAATGCATCGCGGCCGCTCTCTACCAGTCGTCACCGCAGCAGCTCCCGTGCCACTATGAGGGCGGCTCACATGTTCGCTTGTTCCCGTCGGGTGTGCGGTGCCGTCGCTGCCGCGTAGCTTGAGGTCCTTGCGGCGGCCCGCGCGCGCCGCTGTGTGATGGTGGAAGGCGTCAGACCGCGCCGCCCACGCCTCGAGGCATTCGGCGGTGCACGGGCCGCCTGGAGTGCGGAGTTGAGGTCTTCTGGAGCAGATGGTGGTGCCCGAGTGGGCCAGTCCACCCATCGGTCGGCTTGGGCCCTTGGATCCTCCGACATCGGAGCCGCTAGGCAGCGACGAGTTGGACGATGGAGAAGAAAGCTTCGGAACACCCCTACATGGCGCACCAAATGTCGGATTACGTGTTCCGGCAAAACCCTTGAGGTTCGAACTCTGGGGTGCGCACGAAGATCTCTATCCCCCTAGCTCACGCTCTCGCCACGATCTCAAAGCCTAGCTTCCGAATCCGAGGAACAAGGGACACAAGATTTTATACTGGTTCGGGCCACCGATGAGGTGTAATACCCTACTCCAGTGTGGTGTGGTGGATTGCCTTATAGGCTGGGGATGAACAAGTACAAGGGAAGAACAACCTCCTGAAGAGAGGTGTTCTTGGGCTTGGTGAGCTTGTGCGTGTGAGGATGGAATGGGTGTGATCCCAGATCAGTTGCCTCGTACGGTGGTGGCTAGTCCTATTTATAGAGGCCCGGGTCCTCTTCCCAAATATTAGGCAGGAAGGGATCCCAGAACGGGCAATTTGAAGGGGGCAGGTAGTATAAGCTATCCTGACAAAAGGTGGTCTTCGCCTGCCAAAGGCTCTTGTGGTGACGCCATCGTGGGCTCCGCAGTGACCTCCATCCTGCCATCTTGTTGGTCTTGGTCTCGTTGCACCGATATGGAAACATTTGCTTGATGCCTCGGGACACCTAGCCTGCACCTGCCCCTTTAGCACCAAAGAGGCAACCGGTACTCTGCGCCCACTAGCGCCCGCTTGGCCTTGGTCATCATGGCACACGTCATGCAGACCTCGCGAGGTACCCCTTGCATGGATCTCTCCCCTCCTCAGGAGCCAACCTAGGGAGGTTGCCCCTGAGGAGGTCTTGTATCGTCCGCCTCGCGAGGCTTGGCCCCTCGCGGGGGTCTTGAGTGTTTGTTGATGAAGATGGGCCATACCAGGCCGCTAGTGGAGCCACGCCGTGGGCCGCAGGCATGCAAGTCTGGCGACCTCCGTTCCCAGAACACCAACAGCCTCGATCCCTCTTTGTGACACCCGGAAACCCAGCAACTTGCCAGACAGGACACTGAACACATATTTCTCCGGATTGAGGCGCAAGTTTACCTTGCGTAGGTTGGCTCTTCCAGGTTCTCGACAAGGGTCCCTACCTCCTGCGACTTGACCACTAGGTCATCGACGTATCCCTCGGTGTTCCTTCCAAGCTGTTGGCCTAGCGCGATGTACATCAATCACTGGAAGGTCGTGCCAGCATTCCGTAGCCCAAAGGGCATGCAGGTGTAGCAGTAGACCCTGCATGGGGAGAGGAAGGCTGTCTTCTCGACATCCTGCACTGCCATCTTGATCTGGTGGTAGCCTGAGAAGACGTCCAAGAAGCACAGTAGGTCGCACTCGGCGGTGGAGTCAACGATCTGGTCGATGCATGGAAGAGGGAACGGGTCCTGAGGGCACGCCTTGTTGAGACTCGTGAAATCGACGCACATGCGCTCCTTCCCACCCTTCTTGGGGACGATGACCGGGTTGGCCAGCTAATCTGGGTGACGCACTTCCTGAATGGCGCCGGCATCTTCCACAACCTCCAGGACAAAGAATGATTGCTTCTCTTGGGCCTGCCGCCTCGCGTTTCGCTTCATCAGGCGTGCACTGGGGCACACAATTAGGTGGTGTTTGTTCACATCCCCCAGGACTCCGACCAAGTCCGTTGCCTCCCAAGCAAACACATCCTTTGTGCGGAGGAAGTAGACCAGCGCCTCTTCCTAACCTAGGGGAGGCCAGCGCCTATGGTGAATGTGGGGCCTGAACCTCTGTCGTTGATGGGCACCTACTTCGTCTCGGCCCGGTCTTGAGAGAACAATTGCTTCTTCTTCACGGGCACGGCCTCCGGGATATCTGAAGCATCTCAGGCACAGCGCAGCCTAGAGGAGCCTCCTACCGTGGCCGAGCAGCTCCCACTTGACGAAAGAGCTGCTTGAGGTGGCGGCACCTACGACCCACCGAGGATGGACGCAACTACATGGGGCGCCGGTGCCACAAAGCGCACGACGAACATGTCGTGCAGCTCCTCCCAGGAGGCCACCGAAGACTCCTGCAGGCTGAGCATCCAGGAGCGCGGCACGCCCATGAGAGCCATAGGGAGCCAGTTCGCCATGGCCTGCGCTTAGAGTTGGAGGAACTCTGCGGGGTCCACCAAGCCATCGTACCACGGGGGCAGCGCCGATGTGAACTTCTACAACCACTGCACCCACCGCAGGCTGGGGGTAAAGGCCCGGTGGCCCACGGCGCCTCCGCAAGCGCCCAACGGGTGGGATGGTGTCTGGCATGGGAATCGCGAAGCGCAGACGGAGCATGGTTGATGAAGAGGCTAACCTTCGACACGCCCCTACCTGGCGCGCCAAATGTCGGACTCAGGGCTTCGCAGACCCAAGAAGGTTCAATCTCTGGGGTATGTGCGAAGAACTCAACCTCTCCAGCCTACCAACCCGTTGCCCCGAAGTCTAGCCTGGTTCGTGCGAGCAAGGAACAAGATGAACAAGGCAGTTTACCCAGGTTTGGGCCACCTTGCGGTGTAAGGCCCTACTCCTGCTTTTTGCTGGATTGACCTCACGAAGCGTTGAGGATGAACTAGTACAAGGGATGAACAACCTCTCGAGGTTCAGGTGCGATGAATCAGTCGACCTCTTCTACGGTCGTGGCTAACCTATATTTATATTGGCCTTGGTCCACTTCCCCAAAACAAAGGCAAGAAGGGATTCCAAAGTGGCCAATTGGAAAGGGGACAAGTAGTACATCTTATCCTGATGAAAACTCGTCTTCGCCTGCAAAGCTTCTGGCCCTGACGCAGCGGTGGGCTCGGCGATGACTCTCGTCCTACTGAGCCAGTGGTCTTGGTCGCGTTGCACCGGAATGGAAACCTTTGTAAAATACCTCGAGAACCCACGTCTATCCTTGCCTCCTTAGAACCAAAGGGGAAATTGCCTCCTCTGTGCCACCTGGCGCCCACCTGGCCTAGGTCGTCATGGCTCACGTCATCGCAGCCCCGTGGGGCTGGGTGCTTGCATAGAAATCTCTGCTCCTCGGGAGGACACCTGGGTGGCCGCTCCCTCGGGGGTCTTGGTGTCATCCGCCTCGTGAGGCTTGTCCCCTTGTGAGGGTCTTGTCTTGGCGGTCTTGCAGATGTGCCGTACCAGGCCATTGGTGGGGCCACACCGTGGGCCGTAGGAACTCAAGTCTGGGTACCCCGGTTCCCGGAACACCGACAAGTATATCGCAACTATGCTTCTCACTTCTTTGCTCTTGTTAGTACATGTTGTCCTATATCATTGTACTTACATTCATACCTGGTTAATTATGTGACATCAGTGTTCATGATAGCTTTCTTATCCAATGTTCGCTCCAAATTATCATATCTATATTAATGCTTACATTAATGTAGAATAAACCCAATGCTTATGAAGAAGTTTGGCTCTGCATTGTTCTTGTAAGTACTTGTTGTCCTTTATCACTCTACTTATATTGACAACCAGTTGTTCATGTACCATCGCTCTGCAGCTTATTTTCCCTTGACCTCAATTTTCTACACATAAGATCTATATTTACTCTTACTATGAGGTTGGATAAAACCAATGCTATTGAAGAAGTTTAGTTCTGCATTGCTCTTGTAAGTACCTTTTGCTTGTATCGTTGTACTTACATTTATAGCTAGTTGATTATGTAGCATCCTTCTGCATCTTATCTTAGATATTCTATATTTTCCCTATATTATCACATCTATCTTGACACTTAACAAAATGTAGAATAAAGGCAATGCTTATGAAGAAGATTCTGTGGTAAACTTCTTGAATCCCCCCCATCATGCACAGGGGCTTTATAGAGCCGGTCTTCACTAGTAACGTAAGTTTTTCCTTCTGTAGCCCTCAAACTTTGTTGTGTATATTTGGATAGGCATGAATGCAACTTCTTTTTACTTTTGGCATTTGTATCAAATTGCATGTTTAAAGTTTATTATGAAGTTCATAAACATAAGTTTGTCCTTCTCAATTTTAGTTTTTAGTTATACAACCAAGTTCCTTATTCATACCATGTAAGTTAAACTAAACAGAGCAAGTGATATTATTTTGAACTACATGTATGATTGTGTTCTTGATCTATAATCCAGTTGTGTGGTGAAACTACCCACTCCAACACAATGTCATATCCTGCTATGTCTTAACTATGAACAATGCCATATTATGTTATTCCTATTTAAATCATGTCTGTTTATTTCCCAATCTGAAATGGGATAAGTTGGTAGTATACTGACCGTTAATCTTATACTCTCTTTAGCACTGCATGTATACTTGTGTTCTTAGTCTGTAATCTAGTGGTGTGGTGAAGTTGGCCACTCCTTCACAATGCCATTTCTTCCCATGTCTTAACTATGATTAATGCCATATTATGTTAATGCTATTTTAAATTGTGTCTCTTTATTTTTCAATAAGAAATGGGATGAATTATCGGCACTGATGCTTATATGTGCTTATATCTCCTTTAGAGTGATACCTCTGATTCCAGGAAGAACTGCCACAATGATAGTGAGACAAACCCATTGCTTGTCCCTCTAACATATATTGCAGTGAAGAAGGCAACACATCTTGGAGACAGTGATACAACCACAAAGTCACGTGTTGATGTAGCGTTCAAGTTACTTGCTAATAGCAGTGACACAAGCTCGATGAAGTCGCTACCTAAATATGTTAGACTTCCTCAATCTCAAGTTAAAGCAGAAAGACATGGTTCAGCCCAACCCCTACTGGAACTCCAATCTCTATCTTAGATTAACGAGAAGTCCAATGCGTGCATTGATGCTATGCATCTAGAGTTGGAGGATATAAGAGTCAAACAAGCGCAATCTCATCAGCTTGCTCAGTTGCTTGCACTGTAGCTCACGGGCAAGGCTAACCTTTCTTGAACTATGTTAATTATTGTCGGTTCAGTATATTATTTGGCCGGCATGTTTATTTGCACTAGTGGCGACCTTTTGATGCCCAGTGTATGTAATCTGTTGTCTGGTTGCCCTTTATTATCCCTCGTGGCAAACTTTGATGCCCAGTAGATGTAATATGCCATAATTTCTTTATTGTATAGTCCAGTTTTATTCTTAGTCATGATGCAGTAATTCATTTACTGTTTATGCTTTTGTCGCTCTCTGAAAGGGTCGAAAGCTTCAACAGAGGCCAACGGGCGAAAACGATGGTATATATAAAAAAATATGGTACTCAAACAGGCAAGCCGACAACTCAGATATATTTGCCAAAACATGGGCCCACAATCATTTGGGGCCATTAGCAGGCTTAGACGTAAACTGGCCCACTAGTAGTTACGGGCCTTTAACAGGCCGAGTAAACCACGGGCCTTAGTTGGGCCAGAAAATACCATGCGCTTTTAACAGGCTGGAAAGTAGATTGTACCTGAATTGTGACGAACAATTCACGGGCCGACAGAAGGCCGAAATATACCTTGGCCCATGATTAGCCCAATTACATGATGGGTCATTAATAGACCAAAATTTAGCTCGGGCCTTGGTTGGCCCAGTCACATTATGGGATGTAAGGAGGCTGGATGCAAAGCGGGCCATAATTAGGCCCAACTATATGATGGGCCATTAACATGCCGATAGTCAGGTTGGGCTAAGATTTATCCATGAAGACTAGGGGACCTTAAGAGGCCAAAAGTCTCTTCAGACTAGAAATAGGCGTAGATGCAACACGAGTCGCTAAATGGCCGAAAGTGAAATCGGGCTGACAATGCCCATATGCAGCAAAGGTTGCTAAAGGGCCGAAACAAATATCGGGTTGAACGATTAAATGGGTCAAAATGCCAACCGAGCATTCAATGGGATCAAAAGCACAGTGGTTTGCGAATGGGCCAGATCTGACATGGGACGTAAATTAGCCAAAAACATGATAGGCTGTTAACGGCTTCGATCTGATATGAGCCATAATTTGGCCCAAAACATGGCAGGTTGTTAACGGGTCGGATCTGATATGGGTTGTCATTTGGCCCAAATCATAGCAGGACATTAACAGGCCGACCAATTAGTATGTAACAAAATCTTTTGGGCCTTTGGCTAGGCCAGCCATTTTAACCTAAATGGGCCACTATTGAGACATTGCACATGTCAACGTCTTATTGGTGACTATTGTCCACTGGACGGTTGGCAACTGTCGCAACACCGAGCTAACATGTGGTACCTTTGGCGAATAAGAATTTTACACGTGGAAAATCCCCATTGGTCTAGGTTGTTAAGAGGTTATTGGATCCAAACCCGCACCCGATAGCTTAACGGCGGCCCATTACAGTGGATGCCAGTGTCGGTTACCATTGAAAAAAACACTTCCATGATGCGCCATTTATTGTCATGAAGGTGGACACTTCCATGATGATAATTTGAGTATTGTCATGGAACACTTCTACGATAGCACATGTATGACTATCTTGATTCTGTCGTAAAATCGTCACGGATGTACATGCATGACAGAAAATGTGACCTACTCTGATAAACATCTATAATCATCGAAGTGTTTTTTTGTAGTGCCACCTGAAATGAGCCAAACATTCCATCGCGAGGCATGACACGATGCATGCAAGTATATGGCTCAATGTTATGTTCCCAAATCAGGAAAGCTATGTGCAGTAATCATTTGCAGATAGTTAAGACCAAAATCATTCAAATAATTCACATAACTCCCTATAGTTGGTCCCTAGGTCGACTCTTCAAATACCTCACTTGACTTCAATTTTATGTTTAACATAGTTTGCTTAACTTCCTTACTACAGTTGGTCTCTGTGCCAATTGGCGCTACGTGTCATCTAGCCCATATAATCCATCATCCATATAAAACTAAATCTATCTAGCTACATCCATATCAAATCATCGATCCATTTATCTATCCATATCTATCCATATAATCATTGTCTATCCTCATAATCTATCCATATGATCAGAAAACTTATCATAATCTATATATACATTGATCCATTTATCTATCCATATGATCAAAAATATTATCCTAATCTATCCACATGATCTATCCATATCATATATATAGATATAGATATAGATATCGATATAGATATAGATAGAGATATAGATATAGATATATGCATATATGTATATATGTATATATCCATATCATATATGTAGATATATATACATAGATATTTATATTTATATATTTATATATATGATCAAGAACATTATCCTAATCAATCCATATGATAAAAAATATTATCCTAATCTATCTATATGATTAAAAAAATATCATAATCTATCCATATAATCATCGTCTATCCCATAATCTATCCATATGATCAAAAAACTTATCATAATCTATATTTACATCGATCCGTATTATTCATATAATCCCTCACAAACACACACACACACACATATCCATATCAAATTTCCATCTGTATTGTATATCAATCATCAATCTGATAGCATCCACATGCACATATCATATCACTGTTAAAAAACATAATTTATATATCTGAATTTGCACCCATGCATATATAAGATATACCATGATATATATATTAGCATCAATCCAGACCCTAAAAATCTATACCTACTAATAAAGGAGGTGATGTTCTTATTCCGTCATGCTATTTCGCAGAAATCCCCCTGATATTTCTAATAATCAACTCGTAGTCTTGTTCTAAGTCAGTTTTTGCTTTTGCACAAAACCCCCTAATAACCCACATACTAGTTTTAATTTAGATTTTTCAATTTTGCAAGAAACCCCGTGACATTTGAATTAATCATCCTGCAATACGTATCAAATGATTTTTTTCAATATCCATATCTTTTAAACTGTAACTCCAAATTTAACATGTATGTAAGGAATTTGATTCAAAAGATGTGTACAATCTGAATATGATGTTATTTTCACCTATTAATCATTTGAAAAATGCTATTTTGGTTCCAACCTTAATCAATAGTGCATGATATGTATTTCTTTCATATCGGTGACGATCCGAATTGGAAATGAACACCTCAGCATACCAGGATTGGAGACGAAAGAAACCATCTATAACCATGGATGCACACCTTGACAAAACCTCATGCGGAAAAAAAGTAGATTTCTCAGCTTATGTCAAAGAGCGAGACGCCTAAGGATGGAAAACATTCAAACGCCTTGTGATTGCGTGAGCACTAAGACCACCGTTGGTGAGGAAGAGATGAAGGATAAGTGGAAACAAAAATGAGATGCCATGTGTTCCAATAAAGAATGTGGACCTATTGGGGTCTTCACTCATGGTTATTGGGTTAGGGGAGTGTCATAGTTTTTTCTCTCGTTGCTATACACGGGCTCTTTTGCTAGTTATTATTAACATATCGTATAATACATGTATATCATGCATATATAATGATTATTACCATATATAGCTAGCTATTTTTATCGACATGAATATTATTCATCCAAAAATATAGAAAAATGGAAGAAAAAACTAGTGGAGCTTACTCACCTCGGTGGGATGTGGGAGGTCGACCGGCGTATGAGATGATGGCGATGGCCGAAGCGTCGAATTGGCGGAACCCGCGACGGCGTCATCCTGGGTGATGAAGGAGAGATAGTGGCTGCTGCTCCCTCAGCCCGTGGGATGAAGGATAGTCGGCGGCGGTGAGCTGGTGGGAAGCTTGGGTCGCGGCAACATGCTTCGGTTGAGGAGGAGGATGGCGACGGTGGCGCGGCATGGTTGTACGGTGTCGCCAGCACACGTTTCACATAAAAGGCAGGGAAGGGGCAGGTAGGCAGGATACAGTCCAAAAAGAAGCCGAGTACTCGGGCTATATAGGAGGCGATGCATTATGTGTTTTAGAAAAAGAAAAGTGAAAATACAAGCGGGGTGTCATTGGAGCGTACTCGGCTTATATCGATCACCATTACAGTATGCATTAAGCATGTCGTTGGTGACCACGTGCAGTCCATTTGCTAACAGCCAAATGTAAGACATGAAGTTTTTGTTGAATATGACGAGGTGGATACTTACACCGAGGGTTTTTCCATAACAGTCGGTTTATCTTAGTAGAAGCCGAGATAATTTCTTTTTTAGGTTTTGGTACTCAACTTACATGTAAATACACTAAGAGCCCATAAAATTACACTTCGCTTACATCCGGACACTAGGTAGCATGTCATTTTCCTGTTGAGATACATAGCTCCAACCATGACCGCAACAAATTCGATGCCTTGATCCTTGTGTTAGCAAGTGTGTAGCAACTGATGTTGATCCGTGATGAGGAGGATGAGGAGATGAGAAAGTTGAGTGAGGGAGAGGTCGGTATTGGCGCTGCCATCATTACCATCATGCAGGGGAAGGGCACGAGCATTGGGGAGGAAGTTGGCGCAAGATCACCGGTCCGTATATTCCGAATCAAGAGGTTTCACTTGGGGCATCCTCATCCGAGGATCAAATCCATCTCATGTAAATTAATTAACAGATTTACTAATAATAATTGTGTATGTTAGGTGTGACATTGTATATGTTATATTTAGTGCATTCACATAAAATATCAAGTGAAAAAGTATGACTAACAGTACTAATCAGAAAACCCACAGGGTGACCCACCGACATATACTTGTGCCTATGCCATAGATTGGTTGGGTCACCAAAGGTAAGACCCATGGGCGAAGCTGCCAACCCATACATACCTATTCGGATCTAGTTGCCATGGGTGCCAAAACCTATTGGTGGGATTGCCATCTTTAATCATCTTATACTTAGAAAGTCTGTTGTAGGGTAGAACCCTACGTGGAGATCTTTTCACACTTGGAGGGGGAAATAGGATGAACGCAAGAACACAAAGAGGACACACTCAAACAAAACCCAATCACACATCCACTAGAATAGCATAGTTGAGATCCACAAGAATACAAGAACAATCCAAGGAAACAAGCAAAAAGTCCAGGTTCTTCCCACTCCTCCAAGAGGAGGTCTTGATATCCACTTGGGATGTTCTCTTAGGAGGTATTGATCTTCAAGAGGAGTGGTAGAATGAGCAAAGCTCTATAAATGTCTCACATATACTTTGCTAACCCTAATAATGTCCCAGGCACGGAATATATAACTAGAGGGAGGTAGTGGATGACTTGGGAGGCAAGACAGGAAACCCTCGGGCGCAACCTGGGAGGGCCATGTGCACGGGGTAAGTGAGGCCTGTGCACATGGGGGTCCGGCCGTGGGCACGGTATACGCTTGTGCGCGGGGGTGCTACAGTGGGGAGGCCTGGGCGCACGGGGTCCGGAGGCCGGGCGCATGGGGGTGCGCGTCTTCACTTCCAGTAACTTTCTGGGAGGCCCGTAGGCATGGGGTCGGAGGATATGCCGTGCGCAAGGGGTTGCCTGGAATTTGTTGTTTTCGACTTGATGAGCTTCTCCTTCTTCCTTGTGGCCTTGGGGTCCTTCTCCATGGCCTCCGAGATGCTCCCTAGCTGCTTGGTGGCGGTCGTCCTCATACCTAATGACACATAGCACATTTTGGTGAGGTAGCATCCAAGTTCCATTCGTATCCATGTCAGTCTTTAAGAGGAGTGACTCCACCTTGGTTTCAATGGCACATGGGTGAGCTCTTGTCATATGTCCACGTGGTGCTTGATGTGTTGGTGTAGAGTCCATGGGGATGATCGAAGGATGCTCCGCATCATCTCTCCCCTTTGGAGAGATCCATCCTCGGATCGTCATCTTCATCACCATGGTATGGGGCCAAGTCCTTTACGTTTAAGATGTCGCTTACGTTGTACTTGTCACGTGGGATGTCAATCTTGTAGGCGTTGTCATTGTAACGGACGAGCACTTGAAGGGTCCATCGGCTCGCGGAAGTAGCTTGGACTTGTGCTCGTTGGGGAAGCGGTCCTTGCGTAGGTGTAGCCATACTAGATCGCTCGGTTTGAACACCATGGGGGTCTTTTTGATGTTCATCTTGGTTGCGAGATGGTGTACTTGAGTCATGGTTATTTGGTTAGGGGAGTGTCGTAGTTTTTTCTCCCGTTGCAATACACGGGCTCTTTTGCTAGTTATTAGTAACATATCTAGTGTATAGATCCATGCATATCATGCATATATAACGATTATTATCATATATAGCAAGCTACCAAGTGCTTTACATTGAAGATGTCGCTTACTTTGTACTTATCAATTGCGATCTCAATCTTGTAGGCGTTGTCATTGTAACGGATGAGCACTTTGAAGGATCCAACGGCTAGCGGTAGTAGCTTGGACTTGTGCTCATTCGGGAAGCGGTCCTTGCAGAGGTGTAGCCATACTAGATCGCCCGGTTTGAACACCATGGGGGTCTTGTTGATGTTGAGCTTGGTTGCGAGATGGTGTACTTGAGTCATGGTTATTGGGTTAGGGGAGCGTCATAGTTTTTTATCCCGTCACAATACACGGATTCTTTTGCTAGTTATTATTAACATATCTAGTGTATAGATCCATGCATATCATGCATATATAACAATTATTAGCATATATAGCTAGCTAATTTCATCGACATGCAAATTATTCATCCAAAAATATAGAAAAATGAAAGAAAAACTAGTGGAGCTTACTCACCTTGGTGGGATGTGGCAGGTCATCTGGCATACGGGATGGTGGTGATGGACGATGCATCGAATTGGCGGAGCCCGCGACGGCATCATCCTGTGTGAGGAAGGAGAAATGGTGGTGGCGGCTGCTCCCTCGGCCCGTGGGATGCAGGATAGTTGACGGCAGCGAGCTGGTGGCAAGCTTGGGTCGCGGCACATGCTTCTTTTGAGGAGGAGGCTGGAGATGGTGGCGCGGCATGGTTGTACGGTGTCGCCAGCACGCGCTTCACATAAAATGCAAGGGAAGGGGTAGGTGGGCAGGATACAATCCAAAAAGAAGCCGAGTACTCAGCCTTTATAGGAGGCGACACGTTATGTGTTTTAGAAAGAGAAAAGTGAAAATACAAACCGGGTGTAGTTGCAGCGTACTCGGCTTATATCAATCACACTTACATTAGACATTAAGTATGTCGATGGCGACTACATGCAGTCCATTTCCAATAGCCAAATATAAGCCATGTAGTTTTTGTAGATTATGTTGAGGTGGATACATACATCGAGGGTTTTTCCATAATAGTCGGCTTATCTTGGTACAAGCCAAGATATTTTTTTTGTAGGTTTTTGTACTCGACTTACATGTGGATACACTAAGCGAACGTAAAATTACACTCCGCTTACGGCCGGACACTAGGCAGCTTGTAATTTTCGAGATACATAGCGCCAGCCATGACCGCAACAAATTCGGTGTCTTGATCCTTGTGTTAGCAAGTGTGTAGCAACTGATGTTGATCCGTGATTAGGAGGATGAGGAGATGATTAAGTTGAGTGAGCGAGAGGCTGGTGTTGGCTCTGCCGTCATTACCATCATGCAGGGGAAGGGCTCTATCATTGGGGCGGAAGTTGGCGCAAGATCATCAGTTTGGATATTCCGAATCAAGATGTTTCACTTGGGGCACCCTCGTTCGAGCATCAAATCCATCTCATTTAAATTAATAAATACCATTTACTAATAATAATTGTGTATGTTAGGTGTGACATTATATATGTTATATGTAGTGTATTCACATAAAATATGAACTGAAAAATTATGATTAACAGTATTAATTAGAAAACCCACAGGGTGACCCGCCGACATAAACTTGTGCCTATGCCATAGATTGGATGGGTCACCAAAGGTAAGACCCATGGGCGAAGCTGCCAACCCATACCATACCTATTCGGTCTAACTGTCGTGGGTGACAAAACCTATTGGTGGGATTGCCATATTTAATCATCTCGTACTCAAAAAGTCCATTGTAGGGTAGAACCCTACGTGGAGATCATTTCACACATGGAGGGACAAAATAGGATAAACGAAAGAACACAAAGAGGAAATTCACTCAAACAAAACCCGATCACACATCCACTAGAATAGCATAGTTGAGATCCACAAGAATAGAGGAACAATCCAAGGAAACAAGCACAAAGGTTAGGTTCTTCCCAGTCCTATGGAGGTGAGGTCTTGATGATAGTCTTCTCCAAGAGGAGGTCTTGATATCTGAAATCCTTCCTGCTACCTCTTGAGCTTGCATTGGTTTTTCCCTTGAAGAGGAAAGGGTGATGTAGCAAAGTAGAGTATATATTTCCCTCAGTTTTGAGAACCAAGGTATCAATCCAGTAGGAGATAATGCGCAAGCCACCGAATACCTGCACAAACAAAGACCAACCTTACACCCAATGCGATAAAGGGGTTGTCAATCCCTTCGTGGTTATTTGCAACGTGAGATCTGATAGAGATGGATAAATGGTAAAGTAATGTGTTTGGTATTTTTGGTTTGTGGAACGGGAAGTAAAAGATTGCAAAGAAAGTAAACTGGAAACGTAAATTGTAGAACGGAAACTTATATGATGGAAAATAGACCCGGGGGCCATAGGTTTCACTAGAGGCTTCTCTCAAGATAGAAAATATTACGGTGGGAGAACAAATTACTACCGCACAATTGATAGAAAAGCACAAAGTTATGACGATGTCTAAGGCAACGATCATGAATATAGGGATCACGTCCGTGTCAAGTAGACCGAAATGATTCGGCATCTAGTACTATTACTCCACACATTGACCGACTCCTTCCTGCATCTAGAGTATTAAGTTCATAAGAATAGAGTAACACATTAAGTAAGATGACATGATGTAGCGGGATTAACTCCAGCAATATGATGAAAACCCCATCTTGTTATCCTTGATGGCTACAATACAATACGTGCCTTGCTTCCCCTACAGTCACTGGGAAAGGACAGTGCAAGATTGAACCCAAAGCTAAGCACTTCTCCCATTGCAAGAAAAACCAATCTAGTTGGCCAAACCAAATCGATAGTTCGAAGAGACTTGCAAAGATATCAAATCATGCATATAAGAATTCAGAGAAGATTTCAAATAATATTCATAGATAAGGTGATCATAAATCCACAATTCATCGGATCTTGGAAAACACACCGCAAAATTGTATTACATCGAATAGATCTCCAAGAACAACGAGGAGAACTTTGTATTGAGAATCAAAGAGAGAGAGAAAAGGCCATCTAGCTACTAGCTATGGACCCATATGTCTGTGGTAAACTACTCACGATTAATCGGAGAGGCAATCGTGTTGATGAAGAAGCCCTTCGTGACCGAATCCCCCTCCGGCTGGATGCCAGAAATGGCCCCAAGATGGGATCTCACGGGTACATAAGGTTGCGGCAGCGGAAAAGTGGTTTCATGGCTCCCCTCGAAGTTTTTGGGGTATATGAGAATATATATAGGAGGAAGATCTAGGTCAGGGGGCCACCGAGGGGCCCACAAGGTCGGGGCGCGCCCTAACCCCCTGGGCACGCCCTCCACCCTTGTGGCCGCATCGTGGCTCTTCTAACTTGCATTCCAAGTCTCTTGGGTGTCTTCTGGTCCAAGAAAAAACGCGAAAGTTTTATTCCATTTAGACTCCGTTTGGTATTCTTTTTCTGCGAAACTCTAAAACAAGGAAAAACATAAACTGGCACTGGGCTCTAGGTTAATAGGTCAGTCCCAAAAATCATATAAAAAGCATATTAATGCATATAAAACATCCAACACACATAATATAATAGCATGGAAAAATAAAAAATATAGATACGTTGGAGAAGTATCAAGCATCCCCAAGCTTAATTCTTGCTCGTCCTCGAATAGGTAAATGATAAAAACAGAATTTTTGATGTGGAATGCTACCTATCATATTTATCCGTGTAATTCTCTTTATTGTGGCATGAATGTTCAGATTCGTATGATTCAAAACAAAAGTTTATATTGACATAAAACAATAATACTTCAAGCATACTAACAAAATAATTATGTCTTCACAAAATAACATGGACAAAGAAAGCTTATCCCTACAAAATCATATAGTCTGGCTATGCTCCATCTTCATCACGCAAAATATTCAAATCATGCACAACCACGATGACAAATCAAGCAATTGTTTCATACTTTTGATGTGCTCAAACCTTTTCAACTTTCACGCAATACATGAGCGTGAGCCATGGACATAACACTATAGGTGGAATAGACGATGGTTGTGGAGAAGACAAAAAAGAAGGAGATAGTCTCACATCAACTAGGCATATCAACGGGCTATGGAGATGCCCATTAATAGATATCAATGTGAGTGAGTAGGGATTCTCATGCAATAGATGCACTAGAGCTATAAGTTTATGAAAGCTCAAAAAGAAAACTAAGTGGGTGTGCATCCAACTTGCTTGCTCATGAAGACCTAGCACGTTTCGAGGAAGCCCATCATTGGAATATACAAGCCAAGTTCTATAGTCAGTTAGCTGATGACAAAGAGGATGGCGGCAAAGGCTGCTTCGCCGTCAGCTTTTTATCGCACAGACGGCAAAGTCTTTGTTGTCAGCAAAACTCAGTTTTTTGCCATCAGCATTTCATCTAACAGGAGGCAAAGAAGCCTATTTACCGTCAGCCGAGCGTGATCTTTGCCATCAGCAGAACCTCTTTAGAGACGACAAAGATTTTTTTATTTTACAAAAAATGCGTTGGAGAGAGTCAACATCAAAACAAGACATAAATGTTTTTTTAGGGAACAAGACATGAAGGTTCGGCTGACAAAGAAAAGGGAAAGGCCGGGGCATGCTGCCTTTTATTCATCGTCGGTGGAGTTACAGAGTTGTTACACAGCAGTCCTAGAAGTTTACACAAAGGACCCTAAAAACTAAATCTGAAAAGCAATCAGGTCCTTCTCTGCTGCGGCAACAGAGACTTCATCGCCGGGGACAAAACCGCAGGGACTCCACTTCTGCCACCCGGCCATGCTTGTCGCGCCACCCGGCTGTGCTTGCCACGCCGCCCGCCCTAATCGCCGAAGCGCCGCCCAACCCTGCTCGGCGGCCTGGCTCACTGAGGCGCCGCCCGGCCGTGCTTGCCGCGCTACCCGCCCTAGTCGCCCACGCACCGCACAACCCTGTTCGTTGGCCTGGCTCATCGAGGCATCGCCCAGCCGTGCTCGCTGCATCGCCCACCTAGTCGCCAAGCCGCTCCTCGCCTATCCCTGTCGTCGGGTCGCCGCACCTAGATGAGGCGGCGCAAGGCCTTGCTCGCCGAGATGATTCCCGCCCTGCTCGTCGCGCGGCCGCCCATTTGCAGAGGAGAGCGCGGGGTCGATGGCGCTCACCGAGGCGCTGCAAGGCCTGCTCGGCCGTGTCGACCGCAAGCAGAGACGAGCGCGTGGTGGGTGAGGGCTAGCGGAAGCGGCCAGAGGCAGGCGGCGTGCGAAGACAGCGGCTGGGGGCAGGAGGCGCGCGAACGCAGCGGCGCATGGTGAGGCGAGCGATGGGTACGGTGCAAGGGAGAGAGAAAGGTTCGGGCAGAGGAGAGGAGAGAGACGAACGAGAGGGAGAGGATAAGGCATGGGCTGCGGGTGGTGGTGGGCCAGCGGGTGGGGGTGCGTGGTGAAAGAAGAGGCGGGTGTGGGCGGCCCAGATCTTGCCATGTCATCAATCCGCGAGATGAATCTGCGTGTTGTGTTTCTTCTTTGTCGTCTATAAAAAAACACAGACGGCGAAGAAATTTTTTGCCGTCTGCATTTTTTTTACAGACAGCAAAGACATACTTTGTCATCTTCAATTTTATTCCAGATGGCAAAGTGATCTCCTTGCCATCCGTAGAAGAAAAGCAGACGGCAAAGTACGTCTTTGTCGTCTATAATAAAAACACAGACGACAAAGTATGCCTTTGCCGTAAATTATTCTTTGCCATCAGTAGCTGCCGGCAGAAGTGGTCTTTGTCGTCTGGCCCGATAAAAAGCTGACGGCAAAGAGCTCTACTGACGGCACATTAGCTGATTCCTGTAGTGTGATATCATAGGAGACTCGATATCATGAAGATCATGGTGCTAATTTGAAACACAAGTTTGGCAAAAAGGATAATAACATTGTCCCTTCTCTCTTTTTCTCTCACTTTTTTCTCTTTTATTTTTTTATTTTTTGGGCCTTCTCTTTTTTTATTTGGCCTTTCTATCTTTTTTATTTCCTCACATGGGACAATGCTCCAATAAAGAAGATCATCACACTTATATTTACTTACAACTCAAGAATTACAACTCGATACTAGAACAAAAATATGACTCTATGTGAATGCCTCTGACAGTGTACCAGGATGTGCAATGACTCAAGAGCGACATGTATGAAAGATGGCTTTGCCACAAATACGATGTCAACTACATGATCATGTAGAGCAATATGACAATGATGATGTATGTCAAAATAAACGGAACGATGGAAGGTTGCATGGCAATATATCTCGGAATGGCTATGGAAATGCCATAATAGGTAGGTATGGTGGCTGTTTTGAGGAAGGATATGTGGTGGCTTTATGGTACCGGCAAAAGTTGCGCGGTACTAGAGAGGCTAGCAATGGCGGAAACATGAGAGTGTGTATAATCCATGGACTCAACATTAGTCATAAAGAATTCACATACTTATGGCAAAAATCTATTAATCATCGAAACAAAGTACTACGTGCATGTTCCTAGGGGGGTAGATTGGTAGGAAAATACCATTGCCCGTCCCCGACCGCCACTCATAAGGAAGGCAATCAAAAAACATCTCATGCTCCAACTTCGTTACATAACGGTTCACCACACGTGCATGCTACGGGACTCGCAAAGCTTAACACAAATATTTCTCAAATTCACAACTACTTACTAGCATGACTCTAATATCACCATCTTCATATCTCAAAACAATCATAAGGAATAAAACTTCTCATAGTATTCAATGCACTTTATATGAGTTTTTATTATATCCCTCTTGGATGCCTATCATATTAGGACTAATTTATAACCAAAGAAAATTACCATGTTGTTTCAAAGACTCTCAAAAAAATATAAGTGAAGTACGAGAGTTCATCAAAAGATATAAGTGAAGCACCAGAGCAAAATTGCCTAGCTCAAAAGATATAAGTGAAGCACATAGAGCATTCTAATAAATCATGATTCATGCGTGTATCTCCCAAAAGGTGTGTACAACAAGGATGATTGTGGCAAACTAAGAAGCAAAGACTCAAATCATACAAGATGCTCCAAGCAAAACACATATCATGTGGTGAATAAAAATATATCCTCAAGTAAAGTTACCGATAGATGAAGACCAAAGAGGGGATGCATTCCCGGGGCATCCCCAAGCTTAGGCTCTTTGGCCTCCTTGAATATTACCTTGGGGTGCCTTGGGCATCCCCAAGCTTAGGCTCTTTCCACTCCTTCTTCCATAGTCCATCAAATCCTTACCCAAAACTTGAAAACTTCACAACACAAAACTTCAACAAAATATCTCGTAAGCTCCGTTAGTATAAGTGTCGGTGTACTAAAGTAGGGGCACCTTAGTACCCCGAACTTGTGCACGAGCAGCCGTAGCACCCCGCGGCAAGGCTTGCCAGGCGATCGCCAAGACTCTCCATGGTCCCTTTTTGGGCCATCCAAGAACAAAGTATTTGAGCCAAGACCCCAGCAGGAGGAGCCTGCCGGGAAGGCCACCCGAAGAGAGCAAGGCCCCGGCAAGAGGAGCTTGCCGGGACACCCGCTCGAAGCACAAGGCCCCGGCAAGAGGAGCTTGCTGGGAAGGCCGACCGAGGCACGACAAGATACTTGCTGCGACGCGCCCCGCGTCCCGGCAAGGACCAGTGAGCAACTAGCTCCCGGGCGCGACAAGACATCAGCCGCGGCAAGGCACTTGCCGCGGCAAGTCACCACCCCGTGCCTGCACTCCAGCTCATCCACCCACGCGTCGCTCTGGGGTCATTCCAGGCGTATGTGGCGAGAGGCTGCGCGGCCAGGGGCATGCGGTGGCGAAGCGACGCTGACAGAGTAGCCATCATGGCAAACGATGGCGCTCCTGACGGTCCCCTTTCCTGCACCGTCTGGGCGATGCGGACGGGCATTTAATGCCCTTGTCCCCTGCCGTCAGAGTTAGGTATGATAGCACTGTACAGCCAGTGTGCAGGCAGCTGTACCCACTACAACATTCTCCCATTTTTGCCCCCACCTGCGCTGCCACCTGTGGGTAACCCCTTGAGCATATAAAAGGAGGCCCCATGCGCACGTAGGGGGGAGGAGAAAAGGAGGAGGCCATTCACGCTCGGTCTCGCCAGCGGCTCAGCACCACACGCTCTCGAGCAAGAACACAATACCAAAACCACAAAGCAGCAGTAGGGTTTTACGCATCCTTGCGGCCCGAAGCTGGGTAAAATCCCTTGTGTGCGTCGCCTCGATCGGCTCTTCACGCGACCTCCGCCCCCCGCCGAACCAAGAAAGGGGCTCGGTCCCCATAGGTGTTCGAGGAAGCAGATTTCCCCGACATCTTTGGCGCGCTAGGTAGGGGGCGTCGAAGTTGTGCGAACCTGATCCGGCGTCTGCACCAGCTAGATCTCCATCATCTTCGTCGACATGCCACCGAAGAAGAAGGCCCCGGAGGTGGCTGGTCCGTCCGCGTCGAACCCACCGCCCTTGGAGCAAACGGGCGGTGGGGACGGCACCGGCGGCGGGACGGGCGTCGTCGAGCCAGCTCGTGGCGCCACGGCGTCCGAACATGCACCGCGCCCCTCTCAGGAGAAACGAGACCAGCAGCGTCTTGGCGCCCACGGTACCATACGCTCGCTGGACCCAAAGCGAGCCGGCAGATCCCAGGGCGCTCAAGGCCAGCACTCACACCAACGTGCTGGCCCGAGCATGGCGCGGCTGCCTGGTCCGGGTGTTGCTCCTTCTAACGTAGTTAGAAGTTCGAGCACATCCCGCTCCACGCGCTGTTCGCCACCACTGCCCGCCACTCCAGCAGAAGCTCTGGCGCGAGCTCAACTGCTCCTAGACTACCCTCCAACGGCGGACAAGCTTGACGACTGGAGGGCCACGATACAGAGCCTCATCGGTTTTGCCAACGGCGACACCCCGCGGTAGCACAGCGCGTCGCAGCCGCGGCGGGACGGCCAGGCGAGAACCGACGGCGCCAGGACCGGCGGGGGTGCGACCACCATGCATCCCCGCCCCAGAGGCCAAGATCGCCGACTCACCGGAATCATCACAACAACGACTCCACCGCGTCGTCGAATCCGCGAACTCATCGCGATCAACGCCAAGTTCTTCACGAGCGAGAGCAAGAGGACGCTCATACTCGCATCGAGCGTCGGAGAGAAGCACGGCGTCAATCAGACCACCGCGCTGAGCCCTCTATCGACATGCACGCACCAGGGGAACCAGGCGACCTGCCGTACGCGGTGGGCTGCCCTGCGTTCACCCGTGAGCTGCGGCAAGTCCAGTGGCCCAGCACGAAGAATTTCAAGCCAGACGTACCAGAGAAGTACGACGGCAAGTCGCATCTGTCGGAGTTCCTCAGCATCTACACCATCGCGGTGCAGGCTGCTGGAGGGCGAGACGACAAGATCCTTGCGAACTACTTCCCGCTGGTACTCAAATCCAACATCAGATCCTGGCTCACGCACTTGCCGGATAACTCCATAACCTCCTGGACAGACTTGTGCCATCAGTTTGTTGGCGCCTTTACGGGCGGCCACAAACCCCATGGCCAAGCGAGCGACCTTCATCTGCTCGTCCAGAAGGAAGGGGAACCCTTGCGCAAGTTCATCCAGATCTTCAGCCGTGTACACTACAACATCCCAGACGTCCACCCCGCCGCGGTCATCAGCGCGTTCCATCAGAACGTGCGTAACCGCAGGATGCGGGAGGAGATGGCGATGTGCAAGATCAAAGACGTCAGCGAGCTATATGCCCTGGCCAACAAGTGTGCCCGTGCTGAGGAAGGGAGGAAACTCCCCGGAGAGAACACTGGAGCAGGAGAATCTGACAGTGAGGATACCGCCCCCGCAAGGAAGGGCCGGCGGCGGAGCAACAGGAAGAAGAAGAGCCAAGAAGTACTGGTTGTTGAGCAGTCCGGCGATAAAGGCGCCGCCAAGAAGGCCCAGGCTGGTAGCTCTGGCAAGGAGATTGCCGGATGCGCCCACTGCCAGGCTGTGGCGGTCGCCGACAAACGGGACGGCACCAACAAATAGTACTGCAAGATCCACCGCACCAAGGGCCATGACCTCCAGAGCTGCAAGCAGGTCGAGCGGCTCGTCGAGCTGCAAAGGGCCGAGTACGAGCGGCGCGACAAGGAGAGAGCCCGTGGAGGTGGCAGAGGATCAGGCACGAAGCGCCCCGGCCAGGGAGGACGCCGCGACAAGGACAAGCAGTGGTGTGACGCCCTCGATGCGGCTATATCTCCTATTTGTCGAAGCACGACTTAGAGGCATAACCGCATTGAAAGCAATGTCGCAAGTGAGGTAATATTCACACAACCCATGTAATACATAAGGGGAAAAGATACATAGTTGGCTTACAATCGCCACTTCACAAAAATACATGAGTAAAGCATTACATCATCCAAGTACAATCAGGGCTCGAATACGGAGCCAAAATAAAAGAAGAACCCCAAAAGCGACAAAGGTCCCCGATCGACCCCAACTGGGCTCCACTACTGATCAACTGAAACAAAGCAACACAATGAACAAGGTCATCATCGAACTCCTCCTTGAGCTCGTGTGCGGCACCTGCACTCTGGTTTTGGAAGTATCTGGTGAGTCACGAGGACTCAGCAATCTCACACCCGCGAGATCAAGACTATTTAAGCTTAAAGGTAGGGTAAAAGGTATGAGGTGGAGCTGCAGCAAGCGACTAGCATATATGGTGGCTAACATACGCAAATGAGAGCGAGAAGAGAAGGCAAAGCACGGTCGAACAACTATGATGAATAAGTGATCCTGAACGACTTATGCCAAGCATAACTCCAACAACCGTGTTCACTTCCCGGACCCTGCCGAGAAGAGACCATCACGGTTACACACGCGGTTGGTGTATTTTAATTAAGATCAACTTCAGGTTTTCTACAACCGGACATTAACAAATTCCCATCTGCCACATAACCGCGGGCACGGCTTTCGAAAGTTCAAACCCTGCAGGGGTGTCCCAACTTAGCCCATTATAAGCTCTCGCGATCAACGAAGGATATTCCTTCTCCCCGGGAAGACCCGATCAGTCTCGGAATCTCGGCTACAAGACATTTTGACAGTAATAAAACAAGTCCAGCAAAGCCGCCCGATGCGCCGACATCCTGATAGGAGCTCCACATATCTCGTTCTCAGGGCAACACCGCATGAGTTGTCCGTACAACTAAAACCAGACCTCAAGTTTCCTTGAGGGGGCGCTGCAAAGCGCTCTAGTTCGGACCAACACTTAGACAAGCATTGGCCCGGGGGGGCTGAATAAAGATGACCCTCGGGTTAGCTACTCCCAAGGGAAAAGTATAGGTGGTAGGCAAATGGTAAAACCAAAGTTGGGCCTTGCTGGAAAAGTCTTATTCAAAGCGAACTGTCAAGGGGGTCCCATAAATCACCCGACCGCGTTAGGGACGCAAAATCCGGGAACATAACACCGATATGACGGAAACTAGGGCGGCAAGAGTGGAACAAAACACCAGGCATAAGGCCGAGCCTTCCACCCTTTACCAAGTATATAGATGCATTAATTAAATAAGATATATTGTGATATCCCAACAAGTAAACATGTTCCAAACAAGGAACAACGTCTCCATGTTCCAACAAGGAACAACCTTCATCTTCACCTACAACTAACAACGCTATAAGAGGGGCTGAGAAAAGCAGTAACATAGCCAAACAACGGTGGGTTAGCAAAAGAGCGAGCAACTAGCAAGCAAAGATATAAGTGATTTTGAGGGTATGGTCATCTTGCCTGAGATCCCGCAAGGAAGAAGAACGAGTCCAAGAAGAAGACAAACGGACGTAGACGAACGAATCCTCACAATCGCAACGTTATCGGAACTAACCCGAAGAAGCAACACCGGAAAGAAGCAAACAACAAAGTAAACAACCATCACATAAACATGGCAAGATGCACAATCAAGTATGATGCATGTCCGGTTTAATTAAGCATGGCATGGCAAAGTGCACAAACAATACTACAAATTAAGTGGAGCTCAATATGCAACGACTTGCATATTGACGAAACACCACATTTAATTATTTAGTTCACTCTCGGTTAGTTACTAAACAATATTAAATGTTGGTTAACAAGGCAAGAGGCGAAGCATAAGTAAACTAACTATTTAGGCAAGTTTAAATGAGGCCGGAAATGACAAACAACAATTCCGGAAACTCCTCATATGCATATTTTGAATTTGGTGCTGCTCTGCCCTAAACATAATTTTATAGTTGTTAAACATGCAAAGTAAGTGAACCATGTTAAACTAGGCAAAATTCTACCCCATTTACATATAAAGTTTGTTAAAACCGGAGCTACGGTTAATTAGTTATGAAATAAATCATTTTAACATGTCATTTATGCAAATTAATTCAAACATCACATTTAAACATTTTAAACATGGATGAAAATGGCATCTTAGTAAACTACACAAAATTTCTGAGCATTTACATATTTAAGACATTTTAATCCGATGCACAGTTTGTGAATTATTGATGCATGAACATGAGGTTTTTTCTGCAAATCTGCCATCTCTGAAAAATTAGCCAAATTCGCAGACGGGAAAAAAAACACATGCGGGCCGAAACTGACTGGCCCGATAGTGTGCAGGAGAGGGACTGGAGGGGGCTGCTCACATTGGGCCCCTTGAGGCCTGCGGTTGGGGAGACTGGGCCGCAGCCTCTTGCTGGGCCGCGGGCGGGGCGGATGAGGCACGGAGCGAAGCCGGCCCGTGCGAGCGATGTGGTCAACGGGAGACGAGGCGAGCGAGCTGCTGCTCGTAACTGAAGAGCAGAGGCAGCAGCAGGTCGTGGCGAAGCAGAGGACGAAGGCGGACTTGGCGCGACCTCCCGGTGACGAGGTGGCTGACGGCGACGCGAGCGCCGGGAATGGGCAGGTCCAGGTGAGGGGGTCTCGGATCCGGCGGCGCAAGGGAGCTACAAGGCGGGGAGGAACTGCAGGGCCATGGCAGTGAATATTCAGACAAGTGACAGGGACAGAGAGAGGGCCAGAGTGAGAGCGAGAGGAGGCGAGGCGACCTGGCCTTGGCCGGCCGGCGGGTGGCTCCGGCGAACTGGTGACGAGGAGGTCGGGGCGCCCTTCTCCTGGCATCATGGGTGGGAACTCCTGTAGGGCAGAGACAACAGAGAGAGACAAGTGAGGGGGAGAGAGAGCTAGAGGAAAGAGGGGATGGAGGAAGGGGCACAGGTGAGGGCAACGGCCTGGTTGTGGTCGCCGGCGCGGATGAAGCAGAGGAGGCGACGGGGTCGAGCTCGGGACTTGCTGCGAGGACGAGGGCGAGGACGGCTCCTGGCGTCAATGGCGGGCTCCCTGCTAAAAGGAAGGGATAGGAAGGGAGGTGAGAGAGAGAGAAACGGGAGGAGCACGGGAAGATGAAGAAGGGGCACGGCCTGGTGGCGCTGGTTGCCGGCGGCAATGGCGCGAGGGGACGAGGCCGGGCGCTCCTGCTCGGGGCCTCCAGCAGCTACACGATCCACTCGGGATCGAGGGAAGAAGTGGCTTGTGCTGGTTGGAGCGAAGAGGATCTGGGGCGATGCCGAGGAAGAAGAGACAGAAGGAGTGTGGCGGCGGCGGCTAGGAGGATCCCTAGAAATTAGGGATTTGGTCTCGGTTTAGACTAGTATATATAGCGGGTAGGTTAGGCTAGGGGCTATCTCGTCCCTCCGATCGTAATCGGACGGACGGAAAAAAATAGGCTAAGGTGAATCCAACAAATAAACGAAGATACTTTCGGGATATTTGGGGATGATCCGGATCCATCGGTAACGACAGACCGGTTCGGGTCCGGGACAACTTTCGGACGCGCGCGCAAGGTGGTCCGCGGGCTGACGAGAGAGGTTAAGTGGGGTCTGGTGGATTGTGAAGAGCGGGTTGGTCTCAGAGAAGAGGGGAGAGATGCAGCCCGGCACGGTTTCCGGGGACTGAAAACGTCCGACGTTAGACCGGCTATAACGCCGCTATATTTATTCGTTGGGGCGTCAAACGGACTCCGAATGCGATGAAACTTTGCAGGCAGTCTACTGACATCAAAACAACACCGCACGCCAACTTTCATCCCATTCCAAGAACATTTTCCGGCCACTTATAAAATACTATTTCGGACATGCCGCAGGCGTGTGCAAGTGTGGTTGGGCTCAGAACGGACAACGGAGAGAACTCGGAGAACCCGGACGAATGCAGGTTTGAAAACATGATGATGCAATGCACATGATGACATGACAAGATGCGACACGCAAGCAAATGACAAAGCAACAACAGCGAATAACTGGAGGACAACTGGCACAACGGTCTCGGGGCGTTACAAGCGGCAAGCGGACCGACCTCTCCGCGGCCGCGACAAGAACGAAGACGACGACGAAGACGAAGACATGGATGACGTCGAGACCAGTGAGCAGGAGTTTCAGAAAGCCACAGAGGTCTTGTGCGTAGACGGCGGTGCCTCCCTGCATACTTCTCACCGCCAGCTCAAGCAGTGGGCGCGGGAAGTCAATGCAGCGGAACCACCCGTCGAGTCGCGCAAGCCTCTGAAATGGTCCAGCATGCCTATCATCTTTGATATTGAGGACCACCCTGATCGCACAACTGCGATCGGGTGCTTGCTGATGTTGGTCTCACCAACAGTCCGCAACCTCAAGGTCACTAAGATGCTAGTTGACGGCGGGGCCGGCTTGAACCTGATCTCCTCCGCTGTGCTCCGGAAACTCTAAGTCCCCGACAGCGAGCTCGAAGAGACCGGCACGTTCCAAGGAATCAACCCGGGAAGGAGCAAGCCGAAGGGGAAGATAACGTTGCCAGTGACATTTGGCAGCAAGCTGAACTTTAGGACAAAGAGGATCACTTTTGACGTTGCCGATTTTCCATTGCCCTACAATGGGATTCTCGGCTGTCCAGCGCTCGCCAAGTTCATGGCGGCCTCTCACTACGCCTACAACATGCTCAAGATGCCAGGCCCGGTAAGCGTCATCTCTGTCCCCGGCGACAAGAAGGATGCCCTTATTTGTGCCGACAAGATCTACCGGGAAGCAGCAGCCGCAGCGGATCACAAGCCGCTTGCCGCTGAAGCTCCCGGAGGGAAGGAGAGGACCAAGCCCGGCAAGTGCTCTGGCGCCCACTCCGGCAAGCGCACCTCTTCGGAGTGCTGCGCTACAGTCGAGGACGCGCCATCGAGCTCCACCAGCAAGAGTAAGAAGACAATAGCAGCTCCGCCAACGACCAAGAAGGTGTCCGCCAAGGAGGACGGCACTGGTGGTACCTTCACCATCAGTGCCACGCTCTACCCCAAATAGGAAAGCGCGCTCGTTGCTTTCTTGCGGGCGAATGTCGATGTGTTTGCCTAGCAACCATCTGACATCCCCGGCGTTCCCAGGAAAGTGATTGAGCACCACCTCGCCGTCTGTCCTCACGCGCGGCCCGTCAAGCAGAGAGTCAGGAAGCAAGCAGTGCAGCGCCAAGAGTTCATCGCAGAAGAGATCAAGAAGTTGGAAGCGGCAGGCCTCGTCAGAGGTGTGCTCCATCCGACGTGGTTACCCAATCCTGTTGTCGTGCGCAAAGCAAATGGGAAATGGAGGCTTTGCATCGACTTCACTGATGTTAACAAAGCTTGTTCCAAAGATCCCTTTCCCTTGCCGCGCATTGACCAGATTGTTGACTCCACGCCCGAATGTGACCTGCTTTCATTTCTTGACGCCTACTCAGGATATCATCAGATCTTCATGGCTGAAGAAGATGAAGAGAAGACCACGTTCATCACTCCATGTGGCACGTACTGTTTCGTACGGATGCCTTTCGGACTGAAGAATGCCGGTTCAACATTTGCGAGGGTTGTCCACACCGCTTTTGAGCCACAAATCCACAGAAATGTGGAGGCCTACATGGATGACATAGTGGTCAAGAGCAGAGACAGGGCAACCCTGATTCAAGACTTAGAAGAGACCTTTGCGAACCTGCGCAGGATCACCCTCAAGCTCAACCCCGAGAAG
Source organism: Aegilops umbellulata (assembly GCA_032464435.1). Classification (NCBI taxonomy): domain Eukaryota; kingdom Viridiplantae; phylum Streptophyta; class Magnoliopsida; order Poales; family Poaceae; genus Aegilops; species Aegilops umbellulata. Next base: position 292,447,368 of record CP136056.1, on the reverse strand, counting down.
TGCGTGTTCGGAGTCCCTTTCGGCAAGCTTCTCGGGTTCTTCGTGTCTCAGCGAGGAATAGAAGCCAACCCAGACAAGATCAAGGCCATCGAGCAGATTGAAGCACCAACACGTGTCAAGGACGTACGAAGGCTTGCCGGCTGCGTCGCGGCTCTCAACAGGTTTATTTCCAAGTCTGCAGAACGCGCCCTGCCGTTTTTCAAAATTTTGAAAAAGGCGGGTCCAGTAAAATGGACTCCGGAAGCGGAGGCTGCGCTGCAGGACCTGAAGAAATACCTGTCCTCCGCTCCAATACTTGTCGCGCCTAAACCACAAGAGAAGTTGCTGCTATACCTGGCGGCAACCAATCAAGTGGTTAGTGCTGCGTTAGTAGCGGAGAGGGAGGCAGATGATGAGCCAGCAACCGCGGCAAGCACGTCCAACGACAAGCAGGGGGCTTCCCCGACAAGCTCTGGCCCCGACAAGGATGAATCTGCGCAGGGGCAAGTGAAGATACTGAAAAAGAAAATCGTGCAGCGCCCAGTTTACTTTGTCAGCTCCCTCCTGCAGGGGGCTAGGTCAAGGTACTCTGGTGTGCAGAAATTGCTTTTCGGCCTCCTTATGGCCTCGAGAAAGCTGCGCCATTACTTCCAAGCACACGAGATTACAGTTGTCACCCGCTTTCCGCTGAAGAGGATACTGCAGAATCCAGAAGCAACAGGCAGGATTGTCGAGTGGGCACTAGAACTGTCGAGCTTCGGTCTCCAGTTCGAGAGCACCTCGACTATCTAAAGCAGAGCATTGACGGAGTTCATAGCGGAGTGGACACCGACACCGGACGAAGATATTCCAGAGACGAGCATCCCCGCCAAGGAAGCGAGCAAAGAGTGGCTGATGTACTTTGATGGTGCTTTCTCGCTGCAAGGCGCCGGTGCTCGCGCGTTACTCATCGCGCCCACCGGAGAGCACCTCGAGTACGTAGTCCAGATGCACTTCCCCAAGGAGCAAGCAACCAACAATACTGCAGAGTATGAAGGTCTGCTCGCCGGTCTCAGGATCGCGACAGAACTTGGGATCAAGAAGCTCATTGTCAGGGGTGACTCGCAGCTTGTCGTCCGCCAAGTGAACAAGGATTACCAGAGTCCGTTGATGGAAGCGTACGTTGATGAAGTGAGGAAGCTGGAAGAGCACTTTGACGGCCTGCAAATGGAACACATTCCAAGAGCTGAGAACGACATCGCTGATGGCCTGTCAAAGTGCACAGCATTTAAGTTACCTGTGGAACCAGGAACCTTTGTGCTCAAGTTGACTCAGCCATTCGTAACGCCATCAACCAGACAGAGCAAGAAGAGGAAGTTGGTCTCCGGCGACTATCTTCCGGCAGAGCTCCCCGGAGCCGCCGCCAAGAAAGTCCCCAAGATCGACGCCAAGAGCGCTGAGGATCCGTCCGCTCCGGAAAACCCCAGGGTTTGTTCCGTAGAAGCAGGCGTTCCCGACAAGTTTTGCTCCGGCGAGCTTGCCGGGGAACGTCAAGCTCCGGCTGAGCCCCATATCCTCGTCGTAGAAGCGGACGTTCCCGCAGCAGCAGATGTGCCTTCAGTCCTTGTTGTCGAGCCACAGGCTCCAGCATGGGCGCAACAGACTGTCCATTTCCTCCAGCACGGAGAACTTCCCGAAGAGCAAGAAGAAGCGGAAAGAGTAGCCCGGCGCTCGAGTATGTACCAGTTCGTCGACAACACACTGTACAGAAGAGGGCGCAACGGTGTGAAATTGAAGTGTATTTCCCGGGAAGACGGACAGGAGCTGTTGGCAGAGATACATGGAGGCATATGTGGTCACCACATTGGCGCAAGAGCACTTGCCGGCAAAGCGTTCCGGCAAGGTTTCTTCTGGCCGACAGCCCTCCAGGATGCAACTGCACAAGTAACCAAGTGTGAAGCGTGCCAGTTCCACTCCAAGCAGATACACTAGCCAGCTCAAGCTCTCCAGACGATCCCTTTATCCTGGCCATTTTTGGTCTGGGGGCTCGACATCCTCGGCCCCTTCCCCCGAGCTGTCGGGGGCTTTGAGTACTTGTACGTCGCAATCGACAAGTTCACAAAGTGGCCGGAAGTGGAACCAGTGAGGAAGGAGACAGCACAGTCAGCCATCAAGTTCTTTAGGTCGATTGTCTGCTGCTTCGGGATCCCCAACAGGATCATCACCGACAACGGTACACAATTCACGAGCCGCGCCTTCATGCAATACGTCCAAGATCTCGGCGCCAAGGTCTGCTTCGCTTCTGTTGCTCATCCCAGGAGCAACGGTCAAGCTGAAAGGGCCAATGCCGAAGTACTGCGCGGGCTCAAGACCAGAACTTTCGACAGGTTGCACAAGTGCGGAAGAAACTGGATCGAGGATATGCCGGTGGCTCTTTGGTCGATCAGAACGACGCCAAATCGAGCCACTGGCCAGACACCATTTGCTCTAGTCTATGGAGCAGAAGCAGTTACCCCCACGGAACTCATATATGGGTCACCTCGAGTGCTCGCTTATGATGAGCTTGAGCAAGAGCGGCTGCGTGAAGATGACGCGCTGCTCCTTGAGGAAGATCGTCTTCAGGCTGTTGTGCGAGCCTCTCGCTACCAGCAAGCTTTGTGTCGCTACCATAGCCGCAACGTTAAAGCCAGAAGCTTCGAGGAAGGAGACCTTGTTCTTCGGCGCGCCCCGTCCGCTAAGAATCATAACAAGTTGACGCCGAAGTAGGAAGGCCCTTACCGGGTGAGACGAGTCACGAGGCCCGGCGCTGTACGCCTCGAGACCGAAGATGGCACTCCGGTGAGCAACACCTGGAATATTGAGCATCTTCGTAAGTTTTACACGTAAGGCGCGGTTGTCGAGCCCCGCCCGGCAACCAACCTTTTGTACAAGTCTTGCCGCAGTTGCATGTAGTCCTTTGTACAAATCCAGGCACAGACCCTGAGCAGCAGAAATGAAGCGCTGGCGCCCTAAGTTGTAGCATGCATGCTGAGTCGAGTCTCGTCCTTGGTTAGGGTTGATAGTGCCTAACAGCTGCTAACCCCTAGCTTAGAGGTCGAGTCTGCGTCCTTTTTCCTGTTCCTTCATTTCCTTTGGTTCACAGGGTTGTGCATATCCTGGCTAGGCCTCTTAAGGACGAAGAAGAGAAGAAGGGCGGGCCAGCATCTGGTCCCCGGCAAGCCAGTGTTGCCGGGGGCTGCAAGTATGAAGATTCGCCCGTGGCAAGCCAAAGTTGCCGGGGGCTGCAATCCCAGATAAGTTTTTGCATCCTTTGTCATGCATTCTCTTATGAACTGTGGAATACGAAAACCTTGTTTCCTCCTAAAAGCTACCGTGCTCCCTTAACGACAGGCCCCAGAGCGCGTTCCTGGGGCCCGTTTTGGTAGTAGTCGCGGCGGCAAAGGGGCGGAACGAGGGGCCCAAACCCGCTTCATCCCTTCCTCCGCAAAAGGCGTGAGAGAGGTCGAGTGGCGCGGGAAGACGGCAGGGCCTGTTGCCGGGCAAAGAAGTGTCTATCTTAACGATATAAAGGATTCGCTCCTTGGCGTGGGTTTTACCCACGGGACAAATGGCCCGGCAAACATCCCCTTTTCATTAAAAACATTCCGCTCAGGTACAGTTCAGAGAGAATGAAAAACATGAAAAGATGAGATTACAAGTTTTAAACACAGCTAAGGCCCGAGGGCTTACAGATTGAAAAAAGATAAGATGCCCGTAATCCCTTTCTTGTCTCTCTCCTCAGGAGGTAGGACAAGGAGGCGAAAAGGGCAAAAGGGGCGCCTAGGCGAGCTACGGGTGGCAGAAGACACCAACAGAACGCCCCGGGGGCCGGCTGAAAGCTGGACGGTGATGGCGGCGCCGGAAGAAGGGCCCGACAAGGCGGCAGGGCGTCAGCACGCTGTCGAGGGCACCGTGCCCTCGTACTCTGAGTTGACGGCCTTGCCGCCAGCCCTCTTCCTCTTCCGCAGCCTCGCCACGCCAGCCGCCAAGGAGACGACCCCGGGAAGCTCAAGAAGCCCGCGGCGCGGATGATGGGTCGCCGGTGCCACGCGGAGCTGCGACCGGCGCCTAGTCGGACCCGTCATCCCGACGACCGCTTCCCTCATCGTCGCTGTCGCTCCCCTCCTCGTCACTGTCGCTCGAGGAGGAGCCTTCGCTGTCGGAGGAGCTATCCACGCAGCACCGGGCCCGGGTCCCGAAGGCCCCGAAGGCCTTGACGGAGAGGAGATCGCCCTCCATCAACTTAAAATGGAGGGTGAATCCCTCCATCAAGCTGTGGATACGGGCGAATGCCTTCCACCCTCGGCCAAGATACACCACGCCGGGGGCTGGGGACTCGACATGGACCCGCGTGCCGCTGATCCAGCAGCCCTTCATGCGCAACCTTAGCGTCTCGGGTTGCTCCATCTCCATCACGCTTGCGAAGGGAACCGGGAGGCAGAGGCGGCGGCGAGGCGCCCGGCGCAGCCTGACGAAGAACTCACAAGGATCGTCCCCGAGGTGGACCGTCGTGGGAAGAGGAGCCGCTGGCGGTGGCGAGGCCGGCGCGTCGCCCCGCCCGCCTCTTCCCTGGGTGCCTCGGCCTCGTCCACGACCTCGCCCCCTCCCCCTTCCCCTTACGGCTGGCTCCGCCACCACGGGTGCAAGGGGAGGAGGGGCGCGTTGCCTAGCGGCAACCCTCGCCGCCACCGACGAAGGACCAGGCTTCCCTTTCTCCATGGCGAATGGAGGGAGGGGATCAGAAGCCGAAGAGAAAGAAAGATGAAGGAGTGCGGACTTCCGTCGCCCCCTCTTGCTCTTTATAAAGAAGCAGGGTGGGGGCTCGGCCGCCCCGCTCAACCAATCAGGATGCAGGAAGGCCAGGCGACTGGGGCGGACCCGCTGCCCCGAACCGCGACGGCCCGGTTTCCTGCCTCCACCGTCTGCAACCTCGGGTGCATGGAAGTCGCGTGGCTGGCGCGCAGGACCGAGGCGACGGATGAGGCGACCTCTCCCCACCCCGTGATCATGGGGAGCGGGCGCCTCGGAAACCGTGCCTCGGCCCCGTCCATCGAACGGGCCACGCCTCCACGCCTCCCTCCACTTATGCCTGCGAGGTTTAACCCCGCGCTTGCCGCCCATGTCACGCACGCCTCTCCCCACGATGCCGCGTTTGACGCGTGCCGTTCGGGGAGAACATGGTGGACGCGGAAGCAGATGCAGCGTGACCCAAGCCGCGCGTGCCCGTGCACTGTTTTGGGCCTGGCCCAACAGCGCTCGGCACCGTGTATGGCCCAGGCCCGGGGGCTCCTGTCGGTGTACTAAATTAGGGGCACCTTAGTACCCCGAACTTGTGCACGGGCAGTCGTAGCACCCCGCGGCAAGGCTTGCCAGGCGATCGCCAAGACTCTACATGGTCCCTTTTTGGGCCATCCAAGAACAAAGTATTTGAGCCAAGACCCCGGCAGGAGGAGCCTGCCGGGAAGGCCACCCGAAGAGAGCAAGGCCCCGGCAAGAGGAGCTTGCCGGGACGCCCGCTCGAAGCACAAGGCCCCGGCAAGAGGAGCTTGCTGGGAATGCCGACCGAGGCACGACAAGATACTTGCTGCGACGCGCCCCGCGTCCCGGCAAGGACCGGTGAGCGACTAGCTCCCGGGCGCGGCAAGGCACTTGCCGCGGCAAGTCACCACCCCGCGCCTGCGCTCCAGCTCATCCACCCACGCGTCGCTCTGGGGTCATTCCAGGCGTACGTGGCGAGAGGCTGCGCGGCCAGGGGCATGCGGTGGCGAAGCGACGCTGACAGAGTAGCCATCGTGGCAAACGATGGCGCTCCTAACGGTCCCCTTTCCTGCACCGTCTGGGCGATGCGGACGGGCATTTAATGCCCTTGTCCCCTGCCGTCAGAGTTAGGTATGATAGCACTGTACAGCCACTGTGCAGGCAGCTGTATCCACTACAGCATTCTCCCATTTTTGCCCCCACCTGCGCTGCCACCTGTGGGTAACCCCTTGAGCATATAAAAGGAGGCCTCATGCGCACGTAGGGGGGAGGAGAAAAGGAGGAGGCCATTCACACTCGGTCTCGCCAGCAGCTCCCGTGTACTGTAGCACCACACGCTCTCGAGCAAGAACACAATACCAAAACCACAAAGCAGCAGTAGGGTTTTACGCATCCTTGCGGCCCGAAGCTGGGTAAAATCCCTTGTGTGCATCGCCTCAATCGGCTCTTCGCGCGAACTTCGCCCCCCGCCGAACCAAGAAAGGGGCTCGGTCCCCATAGGTGTTCGAGGAAGCAGATTTCCCCCGACAATAAGAAAATAAATCACCACTTTTGGTACTGTTGTGAACTCATTCTTTATTTATATTGGTGTAATATCTATTGTATTCCAACTTTTCGATGGTTCATACCCCCCCTCCGATACTAGCCATAGATGCATCGAAATAAGCAAACAACACGTGAAAAATAGAATCAGTCAAAACTAGAACACTTTGTAGCAATCTGGATATTTAGAATACTTATGTAACTCTAAAACTCCTCAGAAATTAGGAAGTCCAAGATAACTTGTCTATTAATCTTCTGCAAAAATAATCAACTAAGAAGCACTCTCCAGCTAAAAATGAGAATTGTTTTTGTGAGCGCAAAAGTTTCTGCTTTTCAGCAAGATCAGATTAACTATTACCGTAGGCTATCCCAAAGGTCTTACTTGGCACAAATACTAATTAAAACACAAAACCACATCTAACCAGAGGCTACATGAAATATTAATGGCAAATAGAACCTAAAAGCAAAAGAAATATTGGTTTGCCTCCCAATAAGCGCTATTTTTTAACGCCCCTAGCTACGCATAAAAACACGAATAGATCTAAGTATTCTCATCTTCGGTATTCAACTCTTTTCTCATCAAGTCTTCCAAAACTCTTCTAAGCAATTCTATTATTTCTTTTATTTCCCTTCTAGTAGATGAACTTAAATAATGAAAGGGACTTTGATTGGTGATCTTAACATTCGTAAACCCATAATCAGGATCATCATCGTATATGTCATCATACAAAATACGTAGCTCGTTTTTAACGGGTTCCTTCATCATTTTATTCAACCAATCTCTATTAAACCCTACATAAATCCCCCTAGTTATCCAATCAAACTCCTCAAAGGTTTCAAGATACAAAGATTGAGAGATCTCAGAATGGGAAACTCTTTACCTAAGATTTTCACTATAAGATTGATAGTTCCTAGATTCCAAACTACGCATAGTTTCTTTATCTTGAAGGATGTCTATAATTGGAGGCTGTTCAACATCCTTTTTATAGAAAGCAAAAATATCCCTAGCTTTTGGATAATAAAATCAAATTCATGCATAAGAATAAAAGTGGCAATCTTTTTAGCTATAGGATGATTGATTGTAGGAAGTTCATAAAACACCGCTTGTAAAGCAGGATGGAGATGCACAAATTTTCTTTCTAATTTCTCAACAAGCATCGCAATAGCATCAGCATAACAATTTTTCTCAAGAAGAATAGTTCTTTTATTAATAGGCAAGGATCTCGTATAATCAAAGAATTCTTGTATAATACTTTTCTCTATAATATTACAATCTCCTATACGAAAGATTTTAGTTTTGTAATTAGGAGGCTTTTCAGCTCCGGGATCCAAAGAACAAGTTTCAAGATTGTCCTCAAAAATTTCAGTGATAACATCCCCAGTTTCAGACATGGGGGCGAAAAACGAGCAAACGAATAAACGGAGAAACGAATGAAAGAGGGGCAAAGAAAAGGCGAATCTTTTCAAAAATCATTTTAGAAGTGGGAGAGAGGAAAACAAGAGGCGAATGGCGAATAATGTAATGCGAGGGATGAGAGTTTATGATGGGTACTTGGTATGTCTTGACATGGCGTAGATCTGCCTGGCAACGGCGCCAGAAATCCTTCCAGCTATCTCTTGAGCTTGCGTTGGTTTCTCCCTTGAAGAGGAAAGGGTGACGCAGCAAAGTAGAGTAAGTATTTCCCTCAGTTTTGAGAACCAAGGTAGCAATCCAGTAGGAGATAATGCACAAGCCACCGAGTACCTGCACAAACAAACACCAACCTTGCACCCAACATGATAAAGTGGTTGTCAATCCCTTCATAGTTATTTGCAACATGAGATCTGATAGAGATGGATAAATGGTAAAATATTGTCTTTGGTATTTTTGGTTTATGGAACTAAAAGTAAGAGATTGCAACGAAAATTGTAGTTCAGAAACTTATATGATGGAAAATAGACCCGGGGGCCATATGTTTCACTAGAGGCTTCTCTCAAGATAGAAAATATTACGGTGTGTGAACAAATTACTGCCGATCAATTGATAGAAAAGCGCAAAGTTATGACGATATCTAAGGCAATGATCATGAATATAGGCATAACGTCTGTGTCAATTAGACCGAAATGATTTTGCATCTACTACTATTACTCCACACATCGACCGACTCCTGCCTACATCTAGAGTATTAAGTTCATAAGAACAGAGTAACGCATTAAGTAAGATGACATGATGTAGTGGGATTAACTCAAGCAATATGATGAAAACCCCATCTTGTTATCCTCGATGGCAACAATACAATACATGCCTTGCTGACCCTACTATCACTGGGAAAGGACACCGCAAGATTGAACCCAAAGCTAAGCACTTCTCCCATTGCAAGAAAAACCAATCTAGTTGGCCAAACCAAATCGATAGTTTGAAGAGACTTGCAAAGATATCAAATCATGCATATAATAATTCAGAGAAGATTCAAATAATATTCATACATAAGCTGATCATAAATCGACAATTCATCGGATCTCGGCAAACACATCGCAGAAGAGTACTACATCGAATAGATCTCCAAGAACATCGAGGAGAACTTTGTATTGAGAATCAAAGAGAGAGAAGAAGCCATCTAGCTACTAGCTATGGACCCATAGGTCTATGGTAAACTACTCACGCTTCATCAGAGAGGCAATGGTGTTGATGTTTAAGCCCTCCATGATCGAATCCCCCTCCCGAAGGATGCCGAAAAAGGCCCCAAGATGCGATCTCACAGGTACAGAAGGTTGCGGCGGTGGAAAAGTGGTTTCGTGGCTCCCCTTGAACTTTTTGGGATATATGAGAATATATAAGAGGAAGATCTAGGTCAGTGGGTCACCGAGAGGCCCACAAGGTCAGCGGCACGCCCTTCCCCCTGGGTGTGCCCTCCACCCTTGTGGCCGCTTCGTGGCGCTTCTGACTTGCACTCCAAGTCTCCTGGGTGTCTTCTGGTCCAAGAAAAATCATCGCGAAAGTTTTATTCCGTTTGGACTCCGTTTGGTGTTCTTTTCTACAAAACTCTAAAACAGGGAGAAAACAGAAAATGGCACTGGGCTCTAGGTTAATAGGTTAGTCCCAAAAATAATATAAAATAGCATATTGATGCATATAAAACATCCAGAACAGATAATATAATAGCATGAAACAATCTGAAATTATAGATACGTTGGACACGTATCAATATCCACTTGGGATCTTCTCCTAGGAGGTCTTGATCTCCAAGAGGAGTGCTAGAAGGAGCAAAGCTATATCAGTGTATCACATATACTTTGCTAACCCTAAATAATGTCCTAGGCACAAAATATATTGCTAGAGGGAGGTAGGGGACGACTTGGGAGGCAAGACAGGAAACCCTCGACCGCAACCTGGGAGGGCCATGTGAATGGGGTAAGTGAGGCCCGTGCGCACGGGGGTCCCTGGGCATGGTACACACCCGTGCGCGTGAGGTGCTACCTTGGCAAGGCCCGGGCGCACGGGGTTTGGAGGCCGGGTGCACGGGGGTGTGTGTGTTCACTTCTAGTAGCTTTCCGAGAGGCTCGTGGGAACAGGGTCGGTGGAGTCCGTGCGTATGGGGTTGCCTGGGACTTGTTGTTTTCGACTTGATGAGCTTGTCCTTCTTCCTTGTTGCCTTAGGGTCCTTCTCCATGGCCTCTGGATTGCTCCCTAGCTGCTTTTTGGCAGTCGTCCTCATACCTATCGACACATACCACTTATTGGGGAGGTAGCATCCAAGTTTCATTCGTATCCATGTCAATCTTGAAGAGGAGTGAGATCACCTTGGTTTCGATGGCACGTGCGCAAGCTCTTGCCATAGTTCCACGTGGTGCTTTATGTGTTGGTGTAGAGACCATGGGGATGATCGAAGGATGCTTCACATCATCTTCCCCCTTAGGAGCGATCCATCCTCGGATCATGATCTTCATCACCATGGTATGGGGACAAGTCCTTGACGTTGAAGATGTCGCTGACGTTGTACTTGTTACGTGGGATGTCGATATTGTAGACTTTGTCATTGTAACGGATGAGCACTTTGAAGGGTCCATCGGCTTGCGGTAGTAGCTTGGACGTGTGCTTGTTGGGAAGCGGTCCTTGCAGAGGTTTAGCCATACTATATTGCCCGGTTTGAACACCATGTGGGTCTTGTTGATGTTGAGCTTCGTGGAGAGACGGTGTACTTGACGCTCCATCATGGACCTTGTATCTTCATGCATCTTTTGAGGTAAGTTGCTCTTGCGCTTGCATCCATGTTTGCACGTTCTTGGAGTGGTAGAGGAAGGATGTCCAAGGGCTACAAAGGGTTGAAGCCATAGATGACCTCAAAGGGGGACTTGCCGGTAGCAGAGTGTCTTGCGTGATTGTAGGTGTACTCGGCAATGGGTAAGCACTCCTCCCACTCCTTGTTGTTCTTGATCAACACGCGTAGGAGAGTAGATAGCGTCTTGTTGGTGACTTCCGTTTGGCCATCAGTTTGAGGATGATAGGCCGTCCAGAATAGTAGCTTGATTCCGAGCTTGGCGCATAGTGTCTTCCAAAAGTAGCTTAGGAACTTTATGGGCATAGTGTCTCTTTTGGTGGCTAAGATCACTCGATTTTTCTTGTCGCTCATCGTGGAGGCACTCAATTTGGGATTGTGCCGCTCACTCTCTTTGTGTTGGTTCATTCTCTCACTATTCTCTCCATGATGGGTGGATGCTTGCTTGTCGGTGATCACTTGACTTGGTGACATAGGTCGTAGCACGTGTTCCTTGCCCTTCATATTGAAGCTATAGTGGTTGGTACGCCCGTTGTGGATGACACCATGGTCAAATTGCCAAGGTCTTCCTAAGAGGAGATGGCACACAGACATAGGAACCACATCACACTCCAAGGTGTCTTCGTATGTGCCAATCTTGAAGGAAACTTGCACGGTGTGCTCCACTTGAATGGTGTCGAAGTCGCGAACCCATTGGACCTTGTAGGGGCGAGGCTGCTTTATGTTGACCAATTGTAGCTTGGAACATAACTCTTCACTTGCCAAATTGTGGCAACTCCCTCCGTCGATCATGACCTTCATGGAACATCCATTGATGCCCGCTTTGGTGTGGAAGATGTGGAAACTTTAGTCTTCATGGTGTTGGTGTTGAAGCATCAAGACCTTGGAGACCACAAGAGTGGGGCTTGAATTGTTGTCGCAAAAGACTTGGTCTTTGAAAGTGCAACTATCCCTAGGTGGTTTTGGTAATTCATAACAACATATAGCTAATTGAGCTAATGCAATTCCAAGACAATTATTTCAGGAAAGCTCAATGACTGGCATGGCATGGATTGTGAAAGTGGAACCCTCAAAATGCTAAGGACAAAGGATTGGCTCAAGCTCAGAAGCTCAAGACTCTTCATTTTATATTTTAGTGATCCAAGATCACATTGAGTCTATAGGAAAAGCCAATACTATCAAGGAGGGATGAGGTGTTGCTTAATGAGCTCTTTGCCTTATGTGCTTAATGATATGCTCCAAAATCCTCAACTACTTTCCCATATCCACATTTGACCCAAACCCTAAGCCAAACTCGGTCCTACCGATTCCTTCTATCCGGCGCCACCGAGTTTCTCATATGTCATAAGCCACTGCCAAACCCTAGCAAATCGGTTCTACCGATAGGGATCTCGGTCTCACCGAGATGGGATTGCAACCTCCCTGTTTCCTTTTCGTAACTTTTCGGTCTCACCGAAAGAGCGGATCGGTCCCACCGAGATTGCAATGCAAACTCTCTGTTTCCCTTTTGTAACTTTTCGGTCCCACCGAAATAGCAAATCGGTCCCACCGAGTTTGCCTGACCAACTCTGGTTAGCTAATTACCAAATCGGTCTCACCGAGTTTGTGTAATCGGTCTCACCGAGATTACGTTATGCCCAAACCCTAACCATATCGGTCCTACCGAGTTGCATGTCAGTCCCACCGAAATTCTCTAACGGTCACTAGGTTTACCGTTTTAGTCCGACCGAGTTTGTTGATTTGGTCCCACCGAGATTGGTAGATTGTGTGTAACGGTTGGATTTTAAGTGGCGGCTATATATACCCCTCCACCTCCTCTTCATTCGTGGAGAGAGCCATCAGAACACACATACACTTCCAACTCATATGTTCTGAGAGAGAACCACCTACTCATGTGTTGAGACCAAGATATTCCATTCCTACCATATGAATCTTGATCTCTAGCCTTTCCCAAGTTGCTTCCCACTCAAATCTTCTTTCCACCAAATCCAAATCCTGTGAGAGAGAGTTGAGTGTTGGGGAGACTATCATTTGAAGCACAAGAGCAAGGAGTTCATCATCAACACACCATTTGTTACTTCTTGGAGAGTGGTGTCTCCTAGATTGGCTAGGTGTCACTTGGGAGCCTCCGACAAGATTGTGGAGTTGAACCAAGGAGTTTGTAAGGGCAAGGAGATCGCCTACTTCGTGAAGATCTACCGCTAGTGAGGCAAGTCCTGCGTGGGCGATGGCCATGGTGGGATAGACAAGGTTGCTTCTTTGTGGACCCTTCATGGGTGGAGCCCTTCATGGACTCGCGCAACCGTTACCCATCGTGGGTTGAAGTCTCCACTAACGTGGATGTAGGATAGCACCACCTATACGAACCACGGGAAAAACATCCGTGTCTCCAATAGCGTTTGAATTCTCCAAACCATTCCCTTTACATTCTTGCAAGTTGCATGCTTTACTTTCCGCTGCCTATATACTCTTTGCATGCTTGCTTGAATTGTGTGATGATTGCTTGACTTATCCTAAAGTAGCTAAAATCTGCCAAGAACTAAAATTGGGAAAAGGTTAAGTTTTTATTTGGTCAAGTAGTCTAATCACCCCCCCCCCCTCTAGACATACTTCCGATCCTACAAGTGGTATCAAAGCTTTGGTCTCCATTTGCTTTGATTCCCATAGCTTTTGGTGGTCATAGCCTTGGTTTCACAACCTAGGAGAGTATGGTGTCTAGTGAGGGAAATTATCACCGTAGAGGTCCTTACTTTGATGGCACTAACTTTGCTAGTTGGAAGCATAAAATGAAAATGCATATTCTTGGACATAACCCTGTCGTTTGGGCGATTGTGTATGTTGGTTTGCAAGGTGACTTCTTCGAAGGGAAAGAACCAAACCACTAAGCTACCGCGGATGAGTTGAAGATGCTACAATACAACGCTCAAGCTTGTGATATTCTCTTCAACGGATTGTGCCCCGAAGAATTCAAGAAAATCAGCCGTCTTGAGAATGCAAAGGAAATTTGGGATACTTTGATTGATATGCACGAAGGTACCGACTCCGTCAAGGAATCTAAATTGGATGTGCTTCAAAGTCAACTTGACAAGTTCAAAATGAAGGATGGTGAAGGTGTCACTGAAATGTACTCTAGGCTTGCTCTCATCACAAATGAGATTGCCGGCTTAGGGAGTGAAGAGATGACCGACAGATTCATCATCAAGAAGATCCTAAGAGCCTTGGATGGAAATTATGATACCGTGTGCACATTGATCCAAATGATGCCCAATTACAAAAATCTCAAGCCAACGGAAGTCATTGGAAGAATTGTTGCTCATGAGATGTCGCTCAAGGACAAAGAGGAACTTCACAACAAACAAGTGGTGCTTATAAATCCTCATGTGAAGCCACCACATCATCAAGTGAGAAACAAAACTTCAATGAAGAATTGAGCTTAATGGTGAAGAACTTCAACAAGTTCTACAAGAGTAGAAGCAAAGATAGAAGCTCCAAGTCAAGGTCCTACAATGACAAAAGATTTTCTAGTCGAGAGCGAAACTGCTACAATTGTGGAAGACCCGGACACTATTCCAATGAGTGTACGGCTCCCTACAAAAGAAGATAAGATTCTCCAAAAAGAAGAAGCAAAAGAGAGGAATCACCATCACGAGAGAGAAGGAGTAGAGATGATCGTTATGAACGAAGACACTCACGGAGAAGCAAGGATTTGTAAAGGAAGGAAAAATCATCAAGGAGCTACACAAAACGAAGACATCAAGCTCATGTTGGTGAATGGGTATCCGGCTCCGACTCCGACAACCACTCCGAGAGAAGTTATCACTCCGACTCCGAATATAATCAAGATGAAGGTGTTGCCGGACTAGCACTTGTGTCAACTAACTCCTACGACATATTTGATTCACCCAATGAAGGAATTGGAAGATGCTTCATGGCCAAAGGTCCTAAGGTAACTCACCCTGAGTATGTAGATTTTAATAGTGATGAAGATGACTTGCTAGGCGATGATGATTTACTTGTTGACAACTCTAGTGATGAATACTATGATGAAACGTCAATTAATCATGCTAAAACGAATGACAATGATAAGGAGAAAATTGAGGCTCTAACTAAAGAACTAAACACTCTTAAGTTAGCTCATGAAACTATCTTCGAAGATCATCGAGAACTTTTAAGGGCTCATGAGAAGTTATACTTTGAAAAGATCAATCTTGAGCAAGAGCATGAGCTTTTAAAAGCAATCAATGATGATCTCTGCAAGAAAAGTTCTTACATTGCCAAACGTTTACTCTTATCCACTTACATGCCTCAAGTCAAGACCAATAACAAGAACAAGAAAGATTCTTCCTCTAGTAGTAACAATGACCATGTTAAATCCAATATTGTTGCTTCTAGTAGTTCTCTTGATCCCACTAATGATTCTCTTAGCCAAGTTACACTTGAGCAAGAAAATAGCATATTGAAGGAAATCATAGAGAAAGGAGTGTACAAAAGCCTTGCCGGAAGTAAGCAATTCGAGGAGATTGTACGCAAGCAAGGAAGGCACCGGAAGAATCAAGGTGTTGGTTTTGAACGAAAGTTCAATGCCAATGGAGTTGAGTGGTAAGAAGATCAATACCCCAAGACAAAGTTTGTTCCTCAACAAGATAAGTATGATCCAACTTCTTTCAAGGGGACACAAACTCAAGATGATCTTCCACCACAATACTACAAGCAAAAAGGCAAGGACAAGCTTCAAGAGGAAATAGATGCATTTGAAGAAGCTCCTAAGACCTTAGTCAAGTGGATTCCCAAGACTACTTCAAGTTCCACTTCATCAAGTACGACTACAACTCCAAGGATTCCCATCAAGATGGTGTGGATCCAAAAGAAGAAGAACTAGAGAGTTCTTGAGGGTGACTCCGCCAACATACTTCACTCTTATCATTTTGGCAAGAACAAGTGCAATCAACTTCCACATCTTGCACTAGTTCAAGGAGTCACAAACCCTCTTGTTGGTAAGTCAAGGGACAAGGTAATCTAAAAGCTTTCATAGACATCTTCTTGTATGTGCATCACTCTATGTCTATTGATATACTTGCTTGTTCCTTGTGGGACTAACCCATGTAGGTATTGAAAGTGCAATTCACTCAAAAGGATAGCTCCAAGTGATCTACATCAATATTGAGCATCCACATCTTCAACATCTACATGAAGTCATCATCGACAAAACCCAAGGTTAGTTCATCCCTCTTAGGGGGGATATCACATCTAGGGGGAGCTTTACTCTAAGACCTGAGCTACAGCAACTCTAATGATGTGAACACAACAATGCTTTATGTAAAAGTGGTAACCCCACTTGAGCTTAAACGATGAGTATGACCTATGATCAAATGTTCTCATTTGACTCCTAAGTCAATATACTCATATATATAGATGACCTAGTCATCGCCAATTGCTTGATAGATGCTAAAATTGATTGTGCATGCTTTGTCACATATTTCTATTGCCATTTTATTGTGTGAGCATGCTGGTTGCATATTTTACTCATTCGAGGACATCCACTTGTTGTTTTGATTGTTTGGCTTTATCTTTTCTTTTGCTAAGTGGATGGACAAGAATGCCTAAGAACCTCCTCTAGCTATCTATGCTTTTCTCGTCTCAAACTCTATTCATGCTACATCACAAAATTGATCAAGTCAAATTCGAACCACTCCGTGTGAGGAGCACTCAGAGTCCCCGATTCGTCATAGACTTAAACTTCCAAAACCTCTTTGTGATTCTCGGTCTGACCGATACCCCACTTTCGGTCCTACCGAGATCATCAAGTTGATCTATGTTTTCAATCTCGGTGCAACCGACTTGAACTATTCGGTCACACCGAGTTGCAATAACTGTATACAGTTTTGCATCTCGGTGCCACCGAGTCGTTCCACTCGGTCACACCGACAGGGTCGGGCTATATATAGACACGGGCAAAAATTTGGAAATTTCTCCGAACCCCTTCGCCCGCGCCATAGCTCGCTCTGCCGACGTGGTCTCTGGATCGTCTCCTCGCCGCCAGCAGCCTCCAGTCGCTGGTCTCCATCACCATCAAGGGAAATCACCTCCGCTGTTGCCGACGTAGCGAGTCTCCGCCGAACTAGGGTATGGACTCGATCTTTGTGCTATTCCCAATCCGATTCCTAGCACATTGTGATCATAATGATTCTTGCCACGTTTGATAAACTTCTATCCAGTCAAAGAACTCGTAGATTAGGTTTGATTCAAAAAATTTAGGGCTAGGTTTCCGCCGAAACCATCTCGGACCCACTGAGTTGAAAAACTCGGTCCCACCGATTTGGCCTATGCCATTGTACAAGTGAAACTCGGTCTGACCGAGTGTAACTAATTGGTGTGACCGATTTTTGAATTTTGTGAAACCCTAGCAGTCTCGGTGCCACCGAACTGTGACTTGGTCTGACCGAGATCACTAGTTTAGGTTCCAAATGCTGCTTCGGTATCACCGAGTTTAGAAATCGGTAGATCCGAAATGCTTTCTGTGGGAAACTAAAACTAGGTTTTTGAATCATTCTTTTGCAAAAATCTCTGCTTTTTGTGATGCTCATCCATTCTACCTCATCTATAAACTATTCACAGGGTCAGCAGTCAGCAGTCAGCTTGTTCAACATGTCAGACCAGAGTGACAGTTAGAATCAGTCAGAGCAGCCTGTGCATATGAGTGAGGGCACTAGTCCCTCAAGTTCCTCAGATGATGGCAGCAGGAGCACTCCAAGCAATCAGCCAAAGCCTGCCACCAGACAGAGAAAGAAAAGAACTTCAGATTCAGAAGATGAAGACTATGTGGTAGAAGAGGAGGCAACCTCCAAGAAAATTGAGCTCAAGAAAGAACAAGGTTCAAGGCAGAGCACCAAGCCAGGCTTGAAGGTCAAAAGACCAGCAGGCAGAAAGCCAATGCCAAATACCAGAGCCTCAACCAAGATTCCTGACAAAGCCACTTCCAAGGAGCCAGTTGTTGCTATAGAGAAGAAAGAGAGGAAAAGAGGCAGATGGTGCAAGAAAGTAGATCATATGGCTGAGTTTGAACAACATTCTTCTGATGAAGAAGAAGAGGAAGAGGAAGGTGCTGCACCAGCACCCAAGGCACCCAAGCTGATGGGTGATGCTATTAGATCAGGGGGAGCTGCATCCAAGCCCAAGGAAGCCCCTAAGACAGCTCCAAAGCAAAAACCCAAGAGGAATACAAGAAATATTCTAGCTGTTGAGAAGAACAAGGCCCCAGTGCCTAATGTTGCTGAAGAAGAAGAAGGACAAGTTTTGAGGAAATTGAAGCCCAAGATCCCAGACCACAATGATGCTCATCCTGTGGCTGAGGATATGAATATCAGGAGAGACTCTGGACTGAGAAAATGGAGAGCAGAAGATCCCTATGCTACTAGGAGAAGAACTGCTGTAGACTACAGGTTCCACACTAAGGAACAGCAGGACTTCTATGAGACAATCCTGTTAGACAAGAAGCCAATTGTCTGTGACATGAAATGGGTCGATTGGCAATACATAAAGGACAATGAAGAGTACTTCCCAGGAGTGCAGGACAGCTTCAAGGCTTGTGGAGTAGCAGAATTTGTTGGGCAAAAGCTCACAAAGTGGAACGAGGAACTTATCATGCAGTTCTACTCCACAGCACACTTTTACCCCGATGGGAGGATTGTCTGGATGTCTGAAGGTACGAGGTACCAATCCACTGTTGTAGAATGGGCTCAACTGATCAATGCCCCAGAAGAAAGTGAAGATGACTTGGATGTCTATTCCAAGAAGAAGATGGACCACAACTCAATGATCAACATGTACAACGAGATCCCTGACAAGGCACTTGAGACTTTCAAGTATGGATCTGTACATTATCTTCTGTCAGGATTGCCAACAATCAACTGGATCTTAAGGCACACTCTGCTACCCAAGTCTGGAGATCACAAGATGATCAGAGGCCATGCTATCAACCTACTTCATATCTTTGATGTTCCTCAGAAGTTCAAGGTCATGAGCCAGATGATAGAGACAATCAAGAGGACAGCAGCAGACCAGAAGATAAGCTGTGGATATGCTCCTCGGATCCAAGAGCTGCTCAACTCCAAGATGGGCACTGGCATATATCGTTTGGATAAGGAACATCTTCCTATTCATCCTGAGTTTGAAGACAATGAAGTTGTGATGAACATGGATGAACCATCTTCAGCTCATGCCCAAGCACAAAAGGAGAAGGCTGGAAAGGAGAAAGCTGCTAGGATGCCAACTCAAGAGGAGGCATCAGAATACTTCTTGAAGACCAAGCAAGAGCAGCTCAGTTACCTGATTGCATCCACCCTGCGCATTGAGAAAGGTTTGGCCAACCTAACTCAGAACCAGGCGAGCTTAGAGAGGATCATAGAACAGAAGTTCTATGACTTGGATATCAAGGTGACAGAGATACAGACAGCAGTGGAGCAGCTCCAGGATGACATGCAGGAGAGGAGAGGGAAGACAACTACAGATGCATTTGCTAGAGTTCCACGAGCTCAGAGGTCCAGTGCAGTGCCAGTTCCTGACACAAGAGCAACCGCCTCAGCTCCAGCCGCAGCATCAACCCAACCTGCTCCAGCATCCACTTCAGCTCCAACTCCATCAGCATCAACAGAAGCCTTCGTCCTTGGAGTGATCCAGACTCCACCACCTCCTGAAGATCAAGCCTGAGTGTCGATATAGCACTATGCATTTTCTAGGAACTTTTTGGTAACTTGTTGCCAAAGGGGGAGAAGATGTATAGATCATAGGCTTCGAGAGAGAGAGAGAGTGTTGCTTTTCTCTCTTGTTTTATTTGGTGTTATTTGGTGGTCTTTGGTACATTATTTGCTTTTGGTTGAGATACTTTGATATGCTTATGAGACATTGATGATTATGTGTTTAATCATAAGCTACACTTATGCATGCTTGATATATCTTATCTATCTTATGAGGTCATTCACTTTTGCCTTGGTGATGAGTGCATACATTTCATTATTTATCATTTTGAGTGCCCCACCAAGATGTATGTGACATGGAAGAGTAACCCATGATTCTAACTCTTTGTGCATTTGCAGTCCAAAGCAAATTTTAAATATGCACAAATTTAGGGGGAGCTCTTACTTATCACATACTTCTCAAAGCGACGATGTAATTCATTCTTATTATCATTTGTCGAAGCTTTGATCTATATGTTGTCATCAATTACCAAAAAGGGGGAGATTGAAAGTGCAACTATCCCTAGGTGGTTTTGGTAATTCATAACAACATATAGCTCATTGAGCTAATGCAATTCCAAGACAATTATTTCAGGAAAGCTCAATGACTGGCATGGCATGGATGGTGAAAGTGGAACCCTCAAAATGCTAAGGACAAAGGATTGGCTCAAGCTCAAAAGCTCAAGACTCTTCATTTTATATTTTAGTGATCCAAGATCACATTCAGTCTATAGGAAAAGCCAATACTATCAAGGAGGGATGAGGTGTTGCTTAATGAGCTCTTTGCCTTATGTGCTTAATGATATGCTCCAAAATCCTCAACTACTTTCCCATATCCACATTTGACCCAAACCCTAAGCCAAACTCTGTCCTACCGATTCTTTCTATCCGGCGCCACCGAGTTTCTCATATGTCATAAGCCACTGCCAAACCCTAGCAAATCGGTTCTACCGATAGGGATCTCGGTCTCACCGAGATGGGATTGCAACCTCCCTGTTTCCTTTTCGTAACTTTTCGGTCTCACCGAAAGAGCGGATCGGTCCCACCGAGATTGCAATGCAAACTCTCTGTTTCCCTTTTGTAACTTTTCGGTCCCACCAAAAGAGCAAATCGGTCCCATCGAGTTTGCCTGACCAACTCTGGTTAGCTAATTACCAAATCGATCTCATCGAGTTTGTGTAATCGGTCTCACCGAGATTACGTTATGCCCAAACCCTAACCATATCGGTCCTACCGAGTTGCATGTCAGTCCCACCGAAATTCTCTAACGGTCACTAGGTTTACCGTTACGGTCCGACCGAGTTTGTTGATTCGTTCCCACCGAGATTGGTAGATTGTGTGTAACGGTTGGATTTTAAGTGGCGGCTATATATACCCCTCCACCTCCTCTTCATTCGTGGAGAGAGCCATCAGAACACACCTACACTTCCAACTCATATGTTCTGAGAGAGAACCACCTACTCATGTGTTGAGACCAAGATATTCCATTCCTACCATATGAATCTTGATCTCTAGCCTTTCCCAAGTTGCTTTCCACTCAAATCTTCTTTCCACCAAATCCAAATCCTGTGAGAGAGAGTTGAGTGTTGGGGAGACTATCATTTGAAGCACAAGAGCAAGGAGTTCATCATGAACACACCATTTGTTACTTCTTGGAGAGTGGTGTCTCCTAGATTGGCTAGGTGTCACTTGGGAGCCTCCGACAAGATTGTGGAGTTGAACCAAGGAGTTTCTAAGGGCAAGGAGATCGCCTACTTCGTGAAGATCTACCGCTAGTGAGGCAAGTCCTTCGTGGGCGATGGCCATGGTGGGATAGACAAGGTTGCTTCTTCGTGGACCCTTCGTGGGTGGAGCCCTCTGTGGACTCATGCAACCGTTACCCTTCGTGGGTTGAAGTCTCCACTAACGTGGATGTAGGATAGCACCACCTATCCGAACCACGAGAAAAACATCCGTGTCTCCAATAGCGTTTGAATTCTCCAAACCCTTCCCTTTACATTCTTGCAAGTTGCATGCTTTACTTTCCGCTGCCTATATACTCTTTGCATGCTTGCTTGAATTGTGTGATGATTGCTTGACTTGTCCTAAAGTAGCTAAAATCTGCCAAGAACTAAAATTGGGAAAAGGTTAAGTTTTTATTTGGTCAAGTAGTCTAATCACCGCCCCCCTCCTCTAGACATACTTCCGATCCTATAGTCTTCTTTATCTTCATTCACTTGCTGGTGCATGGCCACGTGCTCAAGTGCTTCCGTTTCTTCCTCACTCAAGGAGTCATAGGAAGCATTGTTGTTAGCGATCATGGTGCACCAAGTGGGACCCTCAAATGTCTTGTGGCCTCAGCCTTGACATGTGAAGCATTTGATGGAACTCATCTTGACGGTCTCATCCAATGGAGTTCTAGTCGATGATGAAGCTCTCGTCTTGAAGTTACTCATAGTAGGAGGACGACTTGAAGATGTCAAAGTTTTCTTGTAACTTGACTTGCCGTTGTTGCTTGGTGTAGCTTTCGTCGAGGTAGGGGGCGCCGTAGTTGTTGAAGCTTGATTGTGTGAACCATAGGACTTGGAAGAGTACTTGGTGTATTTGTAGTCATCTTGCACTTGTCGCTTGGCCTTGGTCGCTTGGTGAACTAGCTCGAGGAGGTTGGAGTATGGTTGGAAGTCCACAATATTCTTGATAGGATGGTTGAGTCCATTCAACAAGCGATCCATGGTTTGCTCATCAACTTCCTTGACATTGGGCCGTATCATGGCGATCTCCATTTCTTGGTAGTATTCTTCCACCGTCTTGGTGCCTTGCTTGAGAAGTTGTTCTTGAAGAGATCGCAGGTGCAGTGTGTAGGCACGAAGCGAGCTCTCATGGCATCCTTCATTTGTGTCCAAGTCATGATGGGTGGTTCACCTTTCTAGCTTCGTTGCTCAGTTACTTGTTCCCACCAAATGAGCACGTAGTCTCGAAACTCGAGGGAGGCTATGGCGTTTTTCTTCTCCTCTTCATAATTGTGAAGATGGAATATCTCGTCGACCTTCAATGCCCATGAGAGATACTCCTCGGGAGCACTTGGCGTGGACGTACGAGCGCCAGCTTGGAGCACTGGCCCTATTTTATCATGTATGTAACCTTCCCCGGCGCTGGGGGACCGTTCCTTCCGGAGAACTTGGTCATGGTGAACTTGAGCTTGTCGTCGTGTTGTTGTTCATCATATTGATGGTGGTGATGTCGCACTTGGCGCGGAGGAGGGTCTTCAATTTCATGCTCCTCTTGATGGACTTGTTGATTAGGTTGCAGCATTTGTGGTTGGTTCCTTCTTTCTTGTTACTCTTCATGGTGAGTGGCTTCATCTTGTCGTTCTTGGAAAAGTGCTTCTTCTTGTTCATGCACTTGATGGTTGCGTTCGTCGATGGCTCTAGTGGCCTCATGGAGTGCGCGTTGTTCTTCAAGGGCTTGTTCATCACGATGTCTTTGTTCTTGCCGAATCGCATCACTATGTTGAGGTACTTTACATGGTGATTATGGAGGGTGTACTCGGTCTGTTGCATCATGTTCTTGGAAACAAAGCCAGCCATGTTCTCGAACACATTCTTTCAAACCAACGCCATGGAATGGGTTTTCTCGAGCTTGGCAATCTTTGAGGGTCGTCGCCCCGATGAGAACAAGCTAGAGATCTTGCATCAGAAGAAGAGTGCGAAGATCGTCAACTTGAGTGGTGCCATCTTGACGAAGAGGTGGTGGAGGATGCGCGACTCACGATCATGTTGCAAAATTCTTCCATTTGTGTGGTGAGCTTCGTGTCGAGGTTGTAGCCACCAGACCTCAGACGGTCAAGTCTCTGTCTTAAGTGTCATCCCTGGATCGGTATTGCTGACACACACAATACTCGAGGATTTATAACAGAGTTCAATCACACACTTATTACATCGAGTGTCTCAAAAAGAGTACTTATTATAGTAATATGGCTGAAGGGCATCTAAATGAGATAATTGCGGAAGCATTGAAGATAAATGAGTCCATCCAACTACACAGCAATACTGAGTGCATGACAACGACCAAGCGCACCTTACTCTTTGTCTGAAAATTTTGCAACATAATACGTTACAGCCGTGTAGGTCAGCACATGGAATATGCTGGCAAGATAACACTATAGAGCAATGAACAATTAATAGCTATCACTACATGCATATATGGCTGGTGGAGGCTCTAAGGTTATCATTTGCATAAAGCCAATTTTTTACTACAAGAAAGGAATAAATATTATTTAACTACAAAGTTTGTTGAAATATTGACAAGGTTACTCCAACTCAATCCCAAATTAACATGAACAACCCAACAAGTTTATTAAGTAAAGTAATGAGATCAAATCAACAATTCAAGTACCAGATACTCAAGATGTCCATAACTGGGACACGGCTAATCATGATTAGTTTGTACACTCTGCAGAGGTTTGCGCACTTTTCCCCACAAGACTCGATCTCCTCCGTTGAATTTCTTGCACCACATGATGTTTGATAAACGGATGATCAAGACACAGTCTTTCCGAAGTATTAACACTTTACTCTGGGTAGAAAGTACCACCTACTTCCCCTACATCTGTTAGCCTACCACTGAAAGAGGTCACACAACATACTCAACTATGCCAGAGCCCATAATGGCTTGTGGCTGCAGACGGAAGTTTCTAGCATGAATAATCTTATGATCCCTTTGTGCCAGGGTGGCAAACCGTAGGATGATCACACGGGTACTCCGGGATATCCTAGGACAACACTAGATTGCTCCAGGTGCCCACAACCAATCCACCCAAATGTGTATTTAAGTAGCCACCTTTAGTTTCCCTTAATTTAACATCTCTCACATCTTGCTTGAATATCACATACCAATCCACGTCTATGAGCATAGCATAGCAGTATAAGCATAACATAGTAACACCCAGGGTTTGAATATAAGACAATAGGTTCCTACCTCATCATCTACTTCCCAATTCCCACATGTTATCAAATCTTACTCATGCAATGTTTGAGGGTTGAAACTATTTATAAAAATTGGGTGCGGTGTCAAAACTGGCGGATCTCGGGTAGGGGGTCCTGATATGTGCGTCTAGGCAGATGGTAACAGGAGACAAGGGACACGATGTTTTTACCCAGGTTCGGGCCCTCTCGATGGAGGTAAAACCCTACTCCTGCTTGATTAATATTGATGATATGGGTAGTACAAGAGTAGATCTACCACGAGATCAGCGAGGCTAACCCTAGAAGCTAGCCTATGGTATGATTGTTGTTCGCCCTACGGACTAAAACCCTCCGGTTTATACAGACACCGGAGAGGGCTAGGGTTACACAGAGTCGGTTACAATGGTAGGAGATCTACTTATCCGTATCGCCAAGCTTGCCTTCCACGCCAAGGAAAGTCCCATCCGGACACGGGACGAAGTCTTCAATCTTGTATCTTCATAGTCCAGGAGCCCGGCCAAAGGTATAGTCCGGCTATCCGGACACCCCCCTAATCCAGGACTCCCTCAGTAGCCCACGAACCAGGCTTCAATGAAGACGAGTCCGGTGCGCAAATTGTCTTCGACATTGCAAGGCGGGTTCTCCTCCAAATTCCGTGTACCTGTTGAATAATGTCTGGTTTATTGTAAATGTAGCGCTCCTTGGCTTCTACGCCCAATAATGGTCGTCTCCCACGTGTCAAAAGAATACGAAAAGTCAGGGTGTTTTTACATTTACACCCCTAGCCGCGTAAATGAGCCACCTATTTAAAGGGACGAGGATTTAGAACCAAACGACACCATCTCCCCTCCGCGAGCATTCATCAGAACGTATCCGACAGAGGTCCATTCCATCATGGCTGGCCGTCGCAGCTCCTCCTCTCGCCCTTCCAGCCCTCAGCCTGGACATTGGGAGAGATGCTCCATCCCGCACAGCGAGCTAGTGACGCTCCAGACCAAGGGATTTCTCCCCCCGGCCTATATGGTCCCGGTTCAAGCCGGACTTGCCACCTATAATGGCGGAGAGCAAGCAGAGAGCGCCCCCAATCCCTCCAAAGGAGAGCGGGTATGCCTTGTCCCTTATTTAATAAGAGGGCTCGGATTTCTAATTCATCCGTTTCTCCTGGGGCTCCTGGAGTTTTATGGCTTCCAGTTGCACAACCTCACGCCTGCCTCCATATTGCATATCGCGGGCTTCGTAGCCCTTTGAGAGCTGTTTTTGGGCTACGAGGCTCATTTCGCGTTGTGGAAGAAGCTATTCTGCCTTGTGCCCCGTTCTCAAAAGGGGTCAATATATCAAGTGGGCGGAGCCGAAGTGTGGCACATCGCCAGGACCGGATATCTATCCAGAACCCCAAAGAAGGCGTTCGAAGACTAGCCTTCAGAATGGTTTTATATAGAGCACGTCCCGCTGTCGGATCCTGTCTGGATCGGCCTTCCTGAGTTCGACAATGCTCCCCTAAAGAAGCGCCTAAGCTGGCGTCCACGGAGCCCTCAGAAGGAAAGTGACAAGGACATTCTTTACCTGATGGGCCGGATAAGGTTGTTTGCTCATTCCGGACTTACCATGATCGGGGTCATGGTCGCATGCATTATGCGGGGGGTGCAGCCGTTCCATTATAGAGGCCACCCCATGTGGGACTTCAACGGGGAGGACGACGCCACCCTCCACGGCCGTAAGGGGCCGGAATCGGCTGCCGCTCTAATAAAGATCTTGTCCGCTTTGTACAAGGGAGAAGAGGAGGAATTTCTCCGCGTCAACCCACATGGTGGATTTTCTATGTATAATCCTCCAAGTTGGGTAAGTGGACACTTTTACTTGCCCATCCGTTTTATATTCCCATCTTTAAATATTCAGTCTAACGATTTCGACGCAGGAACTGCGCCAAGCTGTTAAAGAAATAAGCAGCCCTCCTCCACAACCCGAGGATCCAAGACGGTCCCTCGACCCGGCCTCCCAAGAGGATCCGAACTTATCTGTGAAGCTGATTGATGGGGTGTTCCATCAATTGAACAAGGACAACGCCTTGGTGGCCATAACGGATGATTACCCAGGGCTACTCCCAGCCTCACAGGTAACTGGGACCGAAGTCCTAGCACTCTGAAAAGGGATCTACCCTCGCGTGTTTTCGATTGTCGTATAACAACCGTGCTTTGTAGGGGAGGTTCTTGAGACGGGAGGCCGAGCCTGCGGCGACTAGCCAACAAGGGGCGGCAAGGCCCCGCGGGCGGAAAAGAAGTGCGGTTCGGACTGAGACGCCGGCGCAAAGGTATAGCGCTCCATCTTATTCCCAGGTGCTATTCCTTCAAGGTATATTAACGCTCATGCTCTCTTCAGGACAAAGAGACCTCGCCGGACTATATCCGGAGAGGTTGCCAATCACGCCTCCACCGGCACAGCTCTAAAGCCTGGTCCGTAAGCGGAGGCGGACACGAGGCGCGCACCGGACGCTCCTCCGACAGAGGATGCGGACAGGCTATCTGCCACCAATTCCGAGGTGGAGAGTGCCATGAACCACAGGCGTCGCCGGACAGTTCTTCGCGACGCTTGTTTCTCCCAAGAGGCATTGGATGCCTTCAATTCGGAAGATGCGTACCTCCGTTCCGCTCAAAATGGTCTAGCCAGAGCCACAGAGCAATATGTAAAAGACATACGGGTAAGAAAATTTTGGTAATTATATATATGTACCAGTAGCCCCCGAGACTTCAAACAGTTAGAATAACTGATTTAAGGATCATTTGTTATGCAGGTTCTTACAGAAAAGAATACCCTAGTATCCCAGGAGCTGGAAGAGTGCAAAGCCCAACTTCAGGCCGCACTAGCCGCGGCAGGGGAGCCCAAGGAGACCCCCTCTGGTAATATACGCTTCGAAAGATAAGTATTTTGTGAAGTGCGGCGTGGGTGCAAATCTGACAAATGAAATTGTAGATGGCGCCGGATTAAATCCGGATAAGCAACAACTCCTACGCCAGCTAAAGGCTGGTGAGAGCATGCTGACAAAGGTGAGGCGGGAGAAGAACGATCTCCAAGATGCCAACACCAGGCTGGGCGTTGAACTGAAGGATGTTCGTGCCCAGCTGTCGGACTCCGTTAAGGAGAATCAGCGGCGTCGACGCGGCATATTTAGTAAGTGCTTAAACGAACTTTGAAAAAGAGTTCGGCGAGGAAGTCGACTAACAGAGTAATGTCTATAGGTATGCTAACAGGTCGTCCTGCAGAGGAAATGCCCGGTTCTACGGGTGACCTTCTTCCCGAGCTATCACAACTGCACGAGCAAGTTTGGCAGGTGATGCAAGGCGTCACCCAGGCCTTGTGGACATCCGTCTCCATGCCCGAAGGCCTTGGAGAGCTTGCAGGGAAGCTGAAGGGAGCGCGGCGGCGCTTCCGATTGTGGAAGATATCAGCCTGCCGTCAAGGCGCCACGGAGGCATGGGCCATGGTGAAGACGCGGTACACGAAGGCTGACCCGAACCACATGGCCGAGGTCGGACTTGTGGGGCTCGATGGGAAGGAGATCCCTGTGAGCTTAGTATACGGCCAAGTAGAATTGGCCGCAAAGTATTCCCAACAGGACTGTAAACTAGACAGCCTATTAGATGGTATTGAAGAGGAATACAATCAGTCGGATTGACTATGTAATTTTAAGTGACATGTGTAATGCCTTCTAGCCGGATTGTAGATCGTTTGTCATGGCCGACCTTTTCGCTTCAACCTCGGGACCTGACGGTCCGAGTGTGTCCGAATACCCTCGCGGTTATATAAGAACCAGGGCATGCGTGGAGACCAGGTGTAGGGGTCATTTATTGCTTGAACAGACAAGTGCCCAACTAGTTATGTTATATTACATGGTTAGTAAGAAACATCTTCCAGGGAGAATAGTTCCGTTAGGGGTTCCTTTCCCTGGGAGGCATGCCCTAAAGTGCATGTTCGGACTGCGAAAAGAGACGTGGGAGAAACATCTGGGGGCGTATAAATAAATAAGTGAGAAATCATCTTTAGTTCACTGACCGAATATTCGGTTAAGAACGCTAGCTTTCGGCTTCACCCAGTCTGAGGTACACATCCGGCTGACCTGGCAGTAACAATCACAGAGGTGCTCCCTTTACCACCTAGCCGAACAATCGGGAACGTAGGGGTAAGCACAGGAGCCAGGCAACCTAGCTTGGCCACAACTTAAGTCATATCGATGCATATAATGGTGAATAAAAGGTACATGCAGAAGTGTGACACATGTGTTGGGCATGAAGCCCGTCTAAATAAGCTTCTGTTTAAAGGAGCCCCCAGGTTTAATGAGCGCGGATAGCGTGTCAGTTGATGGGCCCATAAAGGCTATAAGAGAAAGGGAGGGGAGAAGGAGAGAAATGTAAGACAGAAAGTATATAAAAAATGGACAGAGGAAGGAGACAAACACAGAGTCCAACGCTAGGCATAGAATCTTCGGAGACGGGTTGCGTTCCATGGGTTCGGCTCGAGTCGGTTATCCGATGCATCTCGCAGGCGGTACGCTCCAGCAGTCAGGACTTGGTCAATTATGAAGGGACCTTCCCATTTGGGCTTGAGTTTGTCCTTTTTCTTGTCCGGCAGGCGTAGAACTAATTCGCCAACATTGTAATTTTTGGCCAGTAGTTCTCTGCTCTGGTATCTTCGAGCCTGCTGTTGATAGAATGCAGACCGGGATTTTGCCACGTCACGCTCCTCCTCCTAGGCGTCCAAACTGTCCTGCCGATCGAGCTCGGCTTCTCTTTCTTCTTACATGCGCACACGAGGTGGGTCATGAATTATGTCGCAGGGCAAAACTGCCTCTGCGTCGTACACCATCAAGAATGGTGTGTATCCGGTGGTGCGATTCGGCGTGGTCCGCAGCCCCCAGAGTACGGAGTCGAGCTCCTCTACCCCATGCGTATTAGATTCCTTAAGGGACCGCACTAATCTGGGTTTGATGCCGCTCATGATAAGACCATTTGCTCGCTCGACCTGGCTGTTAGTTTGTGGGTGATAGACGGGAGCATAATCAAGCTTGATGCCCATGTTTTTACACCAGAGTTGTACCTCGTCGGCCGTAAAGTTCGTGCCGTCATCGGTGATGATGCTGTGGGGGATGTCGTAACGGTGTACGACCCCGGATATGAAGTCTATCACCGGTCCGGATTCAGCCGTCTTAACAGGTTTGGCTTCTATCCATTTGGTGAACTTATCCACCATGACTAGTAAGTATTTTTTCTTGCGGGTTCCACCTTTAAGAGGTCCAACCATGTCAAGCCCCCAGACCGTGAAGGGCCAAGTGATGGGGATAGTTTGGAGGGCGGTGGGTGGCATATGGCTTTGGTTTCCAAAAAGATGGCAATCGACGCATCGTTGGACTAAGTCCTGAGCGTCTGCCTGGGCCGTCGGCCAATAAAAGCCTGTACGGAAGGCCTTGCTTACAAGGGACCGAGCTGCAGCATGATGACCGCCGAGTCCGGCATGAATTTCAGCCAGAAGGTTCCGCCCTTCCTCTTCGGAGATGCACCTTTGAAGGACTTCGGTAGTGCTTTTCTTATAAAGCTGTCCTTCATGGAGTTTATAGGCTTTAGATCGCCGCACTATGCAGCGTGCCTCATTTTGGTCCTCAGGGAGTTCCTGCCTAGTAAGGTAGGCGAGAAATGGTTCTGTCCATGGGGCGATGACGGCCATTATTACGTGGGTTGAAAGTGTTATTTCATTGGCAGAGCCTCTGATTATGTCAGAGTGTTCGGTGTCGGGCAGTGCGGTTGGGTCCGGGCTGTTATTGCCGGGTTCCCCTTCCCATACTACGGATGGCTAGAACAGCCTTTCCAAGAAGATGTTGGGGGGACTACATCGCGTTTTTCGCCGATGCGTGCCAGGACATCTGCCGCCTGATTATTTTCCCGGGCTATATGGTGAAATTCGAGCCCCTCGAACCGAGCTGACATTTTTAAGACGGCGTTGCGGTAAGCTGCCATTTTCGGATTTATCGATGTTGCAGGGATGGACCCAAGCACAAGTGACGTGCTAGTGTGAGAAGCTCCTAGGGTAGATGACAATCAAGCAAGTGATAATCATAGGTAGATAAGCATGGAAAGCAAACTGGCTTAAGTAAACGCAGGGGAGGTACATGCAGCTGGGTCAGGCCCGAGCAGCTTGGGGATGATGCAGCCCGAGGGGCGCCCCCAACAAGGTAAGCTAAAGACATAGAAAGGGATACATGCCACAGGGACGGACCCGCGTGGCTTGGGAATGATGCGGCCCTGAAGGCGCTCCCAGCTAAATAAACTTGGAAAATTTCACCTGGTTCTATTGATGAAGGAATGTTGGGGCAGCTGAAGGTACGCGGCAAAGGAGTTGCTCCTTATGAGCCACCGGGGCCCTGAACCTCGGGAGGCTCTGGGGGTCTAGGAAGTTCCTTGAGGACCGTCTCCATCTCCATCAGGACGGCGTGGTGCCTAGCCTCCTGAGCCACCAGGACACGCTGCAAGTTGCGTTGGTAGGCGGATGCCACGCTCGATAGGCCGAAAGGCATGCAAACGTAGTTGTGCGGTGGGACCTCGCAGCGTCCCACGCGCGAAGGCTAGAAGAGCTCCTGAGACGCGGCCCTGTTGGTCCCTGGGACGCCGATGCAGATGCGCAGCCCGGCACCCTCGCCTGGGTGGGGGGGCTACGCCACTGAGCGACAATTGTCGCGCACTGCCCTCGCATCCTGTAGTTCCTGAGTGGTCTTGGAAACGAACTCCTGAGCGTTGGGCGCTCCTCGCCCTGTGTCCTCCTATGGGATTTGTGATGTGAAGCACTCCTCCAAGTGGTTCCCAAGTGCCTCCCTCGTGATGTCGGCAAGGTCCGAGGCCCTATAGAAGAGAGCCCCCGAGCCTTGCCCGAGAAGGGCGTCGAACGCGTCTTCCTATGCGATGGAGGGAGGCACCCCAAGCGCGGGCGCCGATCCTGTCATGGCGCCGCTTGAGGCGTTGCTTGCCTGAGGCCCTGTGTGGAGCAGCTGCTTTTTCTTTTTGGGGATGGACTCAGGAGGGTACTCGCCCTTGCTGTCGGGGTCGTCAATTGCTGCAGCT
This sequence comes from Aegilops umbellulata, assembly GCA_032464435.1. Classification (NCBI taxonomy): domain Eukaryota; kingdom Viridiplantae; phylum Streptophyta; class Magnoliopsida; order Poales; family Poaceae; genus Aegilops; species Aegilops umbellulata. Next base: position 292,416,040 of record CP136056.1, on the reverse strand, counting down.
TGGAAGGCATGCTCGAGGAAGCACACCACATCTCTTTCTTCGCATGGGACTGTGATGATTCCGCCACTTCTTGGAATCTTGAGGACATTGTAGCCATGATGGGTCACCGCCATGAACTTGGCCAGGGCTGGGTACCCGAGGATTGCATTGTACGGCAGACGGATGTGGGCGACGTCGAAGTCAATGAGCTCGGTCGGTAGTTGTCGCGCTGTCCGAAGGTGACTGGGAGGCGGACCTGTCCTATCAGGGTAGTGGAGCCGTCGATCACTCCTGAGAAAGGCTTGGTAGGATGAAGCTGATCGTAGGGCACTTGAAGGTTCTCGAATGTCTCCGCGGACAGGACATTAAGCCTTGCGCCGCCGTCGATGAGAGTCTTGGTGACTTGCACGTTGCTGATGACGGGTGAGCAAAGCATTGGGAGAGCGCCAGCGGTGGCCGCGCACTTGAGCTGGTCTGCTGAGCTGAAAGTGATAGCGCACTTGGACCACCTGAGTGGGCGTGTAGCCTCGAGCTTGGGAAGGACTGCGTTCACCTCGCGAGCAAACTGTTTGAAGATACGCTGCGAGGCTGGGGCTTGAGCTCCGCCCAGGATGCAGGCGATGGCACGCGGCTCCTGGAAGCCCCCAGACCCCACGTTCTAATGGTGGTCATCATTCCTTCTTGGTGGTGGCGGCAGCGGAGGAAGCCCAGCATTGCCCTGAGGACGATCTTCGCGCGGATGATCCCTCCAGGCACCCTCGCGAGGCTGATCCTGCCAGCGATCCTCGTGAGGCCGGTCACGCCACTCCTGGCGTGGGCCCCGGTCGTCCCAGCGTCCTCCGCCACGTCCTCCTCCTCGGCCAAAGCCCCGGTCGTTGCGCTCGGGGCGTCGACCGAAGGGTCCATCACGAATGGCCCTGAGCTCCTAACAATCGTTGGTGTTGTGACTGTGCATGTTGTGGAAGGCTCAGAGCGGTCGGCTGCTCTTGGATGACTCAGGTTGGTCCCTGCCGCGCTTCGTGTCTGGCTCTGCCGCGAGTACGGCTACTCCCTTGCTCTTCACATCCTTGACCTTGGTTCTCTTCTCCTCCAGGTCGGCAGCTGGGAGCTCGAGAAGGGAAAGACACCCTTCCTCAGCCCTTGCGCACTTTGTTGCCAGGTTGAATAGCTCCAGGGATGTGCACAACTCCTCGTGGATGGCGAGATACTCCTTCATCTTGATGTCGTGGACGCCATCGGAGAACGCAGAGATGATGGCCTCGTCCATCACCTTGGGGATCTTGAGACGAACGTTGTTGAACCGCTGGAAGTACTTCTGGAGGGTCTCTCCTGATTGTTGCTTGGCGCGGCGCAGGTCACCCGCGGCCGGTGGGTGGTCGTGAGTGTCCTGGAAGTTGGCGACGAAACGGTCACGCATCTCATTCCAGGAGGAGATCGAGCCTGGAGGCAGGTTCAGGAGCCAGGAGCGGGTACCATCCTTGAGAGCCATGGGGAACCAGTTCGCCATGACTTTTTCGTCGCCGTTGGCCGCCTCGATGCTCAGCTCGTAGAGCTGCAGGAACTCCATGGGGTCGGGGGTGTCATCCTAGTGCGGAGGCAGGTCTGTCTTGAACTTGCCCGGCTAGGCGACGCTACGCAGCTCAAGGGTGAAGGCATGGCAGCCCATGGTGGCCACCGGAACCCTTTGCTGGCACGGAACCTGGCCTTGATGCCCGCACGCCACCACTGCGGGAGGCGCACGGTCTTGTCGTAGCAGCGCCGGGAGCGCATGAGCATTTTCTTGTGGTCGATGAACTTCTTGGCAGCTTCTTTCTTCGCGTACGGGCTCCCAACATGGTGGGTCACACCGGGGGGCCGCGCGCCTTGGCGCCAGGGCGCCGTCTTGTGGCAGTGGTGGTGGAGGCGCTCCACGAGCCATGTCACCCGCAGCTGGCGGAGGGCGAGGAAGCGAGAGGGATGTCACGGGGGAGCCCCCTGCGGCACTGACAAGCTCGGCGATGCGGTCGAGCCAGTCCTCGGAGAGGTCGTCGATGGGGCGGTAGCGCAGGAGCTCGCGCGCCATGCACAACACGGCCTGCGCGTCCGTGGGAGCGCGACGTGCGTGAGACGCCGAGCCGGCCGGGGTCAGCGATGGAGTGGCGGTGCGGCCGTCCCACCGCACCGAGGGGTGCAGCGAGGATGCTTGCTGCTCTTTCCCCGCCGGGCCGGTGGCGGCGTTGGCGGCCGATGACGCAGATCGACGGGATGGCCCGCCGACGGGGGCCGTCTGAGCAACGCGGGCGGGGATGGCAGCCTCGCGCTCAGCGCGTGCTCGGAGAGCGTCCGCCATGGAGATGAGGAAGCGACGGGACGCGGAGAAACGGAAGGAAAGCTTCGGCGCACCCCTACTTGGCGCACCAAATGTCGGATCTCGGGTTCTGGCAAAACCCTCAAGGTTCAAACACTGGGGTGCGCACGAAGATCTCCCCTACCAAACCACGCCCCTAACCTCGCTACGATCTGTAAGGCTAGCTCGGCGAACTCGCAACACAAGATACACAAGATTTATACTGGTTCGGGGCACCGTCGTGGTGTAATACCCTACTCTAGTGTGTGGTGGTGGATTGCCTCTTGGGTTGAGGATGAACAGTACAAGGTGAAGAACGGCCTCCTGAGACGAGGTGTTCTTGTGCTTGGTGAACTTGTGTGGGTGAGGATTACTCAAGATGAGATGAGATCAGATCAGATCCCCCCCTCCTACTATGGTGGCTAGTCCTACTACAAGCTATCCTGACAAAAGCAGTCTTCGCCTGCAAAAGGCTCTGGTGGTGATGCCGCCTTGGGCTCCATGGTGACCTCCTTCTTGTCGTCCTGCTGGTCTTGGTCTTGTTGCACCGATATGGAAACCTTTGCTTGACGCCTCGGTACTCCTCGCCTGCGCTTGCCTCCTTAGCACCAAAGAGGAAACAAGGATACTGTGCGCGCTAGCGCCCGCCTAGCGCCTGCTTGATCCTAATCGTCATGGCTCACGTCATTGGAACCTCGCGAGGTTTGCCTTGCCTTGAACTCTCCGCCCCTCGCGAGCCAGCCTGGTGAGGCCGCTCCCGAGGAGGTCTTGTGTCGTCCGCCTCGCGAGGCTCCCTCGCGAGGGTCTTGAATGCTTGCTGGTGAAGATGGGTCGTACGGGCCCGCTCGCAGAGCCACGCCGTGGGATGTAGGCAGGCAAGTCTAGGGACCCCTGTTCCCAGAACGCCGACAGTTCCTGTGTAGTGTGGTGCTGCTCATCATCGTGTTGCGTCTTGTCATGTTGTGTGGCCTTTCCACCACCAAGATGTAAAGGAGTTAGGTTAGTCTTAGAACCCCCCATAGCTGCAAAAAAACCAACATAGAATTTCAACTTAGCTAGGTTATAGACTTGCAATGCTTAATTATATAATAGGTAGATGACAATCCTTGGTACTACATCTACTACATAGTTAGTACTGCAACTATTAGACTTAGTACTATATTATTTAGATAAACAAGAAGCTACTTCTACTCGTTGTACGAGGATATGTTAGATGATGCCGAAGCCAGAGACCTCGTCGTCGTGGGTGCCGACAGACATGTCCCATTGGTTTGTCATTATCTTGGTTGGGAAACATTTCCTTTGACTCGCACCATGTGTTGGCCATCAGGATACGGTTGGTGGCGACCTCGCATTCATCAGCAATCGATTTGGTGATGGTGTGGTCTTCCCCCACTAGCTCCAGGTTCATGATGATTGTGATGATGACTACAACATACTTGAGCTTGACCTCCAACGTGCCGCCGTATGGAATTTATTGTTGCCCTTCACCTCCGCCTCTGCCTCCTCCTTCTTCTACTTACCTCCACCTCAACCTCTTCCTTCGACTCTAAAGAGGAGTTTGGGTCGGGGTCACCCCACGAGCGGCGACCACCATAGGTACCTCCATTGTGATTTGGGCTCAGTAGGCGGGGGTGAGCTCTATGTAGTACGTGGGGTGCCTGTGGACCATGGCTCCGGCGGCAGGGACGACGGGTCAGCGATTTCAAGCTGACAATGAAGGATCTAGATTAAGTACTTTTTAGTTGATCTGGTGGCTAGGTTTAGGGTTAGGGAGGTGGCTTCCATTTATAGTCGGCCAACAATGTGAGGATTTGGTGGGGAGCCTACGTGGCCATTGCTGCCAGTGGTGCTCTGACTTCTTCATGTTTTGTCGACACTTCAATTCATCCTTTCTATAAAATACGAACTGCTTCAACTTCTCAGTTAAAACATAAACTACTACAGTTTATCTACTTTATCTTTTCTGGTAAATGCAAACTGGTTCTAATTCTCGGTTATGATGGAAACTACAACAACTTTTCTGTTTTGTCATCTCTGTAAAATGCAAACTAGTACCACTTATCTATTAGAATAGAAACTAATACAATTTATATCCTTTTATTCTCTATAAAATTCAAATTTCTTTGACTTCTCTATTATAATGGAAACTGGTACGACTTCTTTGATTTATCTTCTATGCAGAGTACAACTATATACCTGCTACTTGAATTTAGCTCGCATTACATTTTCAGTAACCTACTATTTTTTTCCTACATGTAGCTTTATTTTAGTTGCATTGCACAAAAACATTGATGGTGAGGTGTGTGCTTTAGAATTATAAATGGCACTAACCAATGACATTAGAGGTCAAGGCATAAGTGATAAAGCATACGATGACTATGGACTTTAAGACTTATGTACCATTCCAATGTCTTTGCATCAGGTGAACTTGTAAAGCTTATGTACTATGGGTACTGCAATGAATGATATGTTATCTTTGTACCTTTGTATTCCAATGTTTCGTCTGAATCTGACATGACACCGTCTTCAGGGAAGAGGGTGTTCAAGGGGAGGTCCGATCTTCATGGCGTAGGATCGATAAACGGATGGGGATAACTAGCTGCAAGCAGCGGAAAAACAGAAAATAAGAGATTATGACCCGACGAGGAGGATTCCCACCTAAGTTTGCAATCCGAACATTCGCCAATCCACAACCTGCAATACTACCCCACACAACCATGCGCAAGTTGTGGAGCACGGGATAGGTGCATTCCGCAAGGGAAACCAGGAACTCTAACCCACACAACACAATTTCTCAAGGAATAACAAGAATAAGGGTAACAAGAGCTCTCCAATCTCAGGAGGAGTCTATGTCTTTGGTCTTTGATAGAAATGGCAAAATTCCCCAACGAAGGGAAGAGCTAGCCTATTTATAATCGGGACAACCCCCCTGGATAGGTGTGAAAGAGAACCAACTTTGGTTTGACTAAATGGCTTAGAGACTAAATGAGGTAGCTTCTGGAAAACTCTCGTTGAAGGTGGTTGGTAGTTCCCCGCCAAACATTGTTCACTGGAGTCGAACAATGTTTCCTTCAGCAGCAAACTCGAGTTCTGGGAACCTTTCACAAGTCAGGATATCCAAACTCGTGCAAAACATTGTTTCGTCAGAATCGGAACAATGTTTCTTCAACAGACAACTCATTTCTTGTTGAATTCCTAACTTTGTTTCTTCGTCATAAAACATTGTTTTGTGCAGACTGAAATGTGTTTGGCCTTCTTTGATATTGCACCTGAGTTCAACCAACAACAAAGGAGGTGAAGGTACAACCATGTTTTCAAGGTCAAATGATAGACTTAAGTTAGCGTTTACCTGACCATGTATTTGCATTGCGTGACTTCTTGTGATTGGACCGTTGATGATTGGTGGTGTGGTGCCCATGGTTGGGATGCCCTCAGAATCTCTACTATTAAAGGGGCAGTTCATAATGATGGTCCATTACCCCCCCCCCCCCGGTAGGATGGTATGTCATCCATGATGTGGTATGTTGTCGCCTCCTCAAACTTCCAAAAACAATTAAGTGCACTTATCAGAATCTTTAGTATTAAAGGGGAGTTGGTGAGTTATGGACCATCACCCACCTCCCCCTACGATGCTACCTTGTCCATGATTTGATATGTCATCAAACCCTCAAACTTTCACACCATGAATTACTTATCAGAAGAACATAAATGTTTAATTTTATCCTGTTTGCACTTACCAGAACAATTAAACACGTTTACCAAAAAAATACAGTTCATACAATCTTTACTCTTAATATTTTCCCATAATAAATTATCTCGTTGAAGAATCTCCTTCTTGTGAGTTTTCCTTTCTGTAAGAAAATGACTGGTACGAGAAGAACACGTAGCTTCAATGTTATGGTAAACAATTTGCTATGCATATCTCCTTGTACGGCAAGAAATAGAACAAAAACCATATTTTCATCACTTCCCTTTCAATCCAACGTGCCCTCTTTCCATGCATGACTGCTAATTAACATGCAATAGTTGTAGCTCTTATGTTTTCATTGTTCACATGATCCCTTGCATTGATGTGGTGGACATGGGCATTAGACTCATAGAGGGGACATAACCATTGATATATTTTCCTTCTACTTCATATTAACCATTTTGAGTGACTCACATAATGTGCTTACAACTATTTCTATTTTTGGAAAGATGTGAGAATATTGTAACATGAGGATGAGACGGAGCAGTGACAACAACAGTGGATGTGAGAAGCTAGCAGTGAGAAATGAAATGGAAGCGGATTCATTATATATAATATATTTATATAAAAGGGATTAGGACTAAAATGCATGGGTTAGGAAGGGTCACTAGAGAGGACGCATGCCATAGGGAGTCATGAGTAGGAGGGGCACATGTTACTAAACAAAATCCTATCGGTCACCTGAAATGCAATATGGTTTCATATAATCACTACATGTGAAAAGTGATTATTACTCCCTCCATCTTAGTTTATAAGGCATGCACGCAGTTCTAGGTTGACAATTTAACTAGCTAAATATGTATTATATGTGATGAAAAAATATTTTTAGAAACTACATCCTCTTGAGAATCCAATGCTATAGTTTTGGTGAAATAGAACGCATATTTAGTTAGTCAAATCGATGACCTAGAACTACACACAAACCCTATACACCGAGACAGAGGAAGTACTAATTCAATGAAATATTTTGTGGTTTTATTGGATTTATCCACCCATGGTGCTAAGAATCCAACTCCAAGCTGAAGGGGCAGAGCTTGATATTTTTTCAATGGAAACAGTCATTTGGCTAGTGTGTTTATATATTTTGTTGCTTTATCGCAATGCACAAGCATTTAGCTAGTGCCATTAGCAGGGGTGGGTACATAATAAGAAAATATAGATCCCTGGTGTACATATAATGGAGGCAGTTATTTTTATGAAACTGCTTGCGACACGCAGAGCATTGGACATGGTTATATGTATGAAACCGACTATGCTATCCATAATATTGGAGGTAGTTTCTATAACCGACACCACTAGACCGAGTATTAACATCACAAAATTTGAGGCGGAATGGGAAACCACTATCGTTCTACATACCAAAAGTGCGTCCAAATAAAGGTCGATTCTATACTAGTGAACGATGGGAACGTGTTAAGAATGAGGCTATGAACCTACTCACACCTCGTGATGGTGATGAGGTTTATTGGGGGGTAGGTAAGAACCATGTTTTACAACTAGATCAATAGATTATATGTTGGAAAAGGACTTAGCCGGGAAGGAGGGCATTATAGTTGAATATGAAAATCCGTATCTTCTTACAATAATCATTCCAAAATGTTGTGTTGACTAGAGATGTTATGAAAATGAGAAAATAAGGTGGTAACCTTGAACATTTATTCTCTCATCAATATGAGTCGGCTCAACAACTTTTCTTACATGGCCAGGGTTATTTGGCGTAATGTAGGCATGATTCTTGGTACTGGTCTAACCTTAATAATATGTGACAACATTACTCATGGTGTTATGCTTTCTTACCTAATGGTGAATGTCTATTTACTACTATTTGGCTGCAGTTATCTGAGCCATTTGGAACCGACACAACAAAACTGCCTTTGAGAATAAGATCCTGAGAAATCCTGAGGTTGTATTTGATACTTGTTCTTTGTTGTCTTGGATGTTTATTCAAAAAGTCAAGTATATGGATACCCCAAAGCAAGGCGTGTATTGCTCAAGATCATGCTGGCGATGAAGAAGATTTGTGCAGCAACACATGATACTCATGAGTCATCTCTACGTTGATCTACAAGTGCTACTAAAGTCTTTCTTTCATGTAGTTTTGGAGTCATCCGGTCTCTGTCTCATTCATCTGTGATTGGGTTATTATATGTGGATATGTAATCTTTTGTGCTAGATGTTGTTGAACTGCCCACATTGTGTAGGTTCTATCTTAGGTCTAACAGGTTTTTGCTGCATTGTGCATGTTCCAATTGCGGGAACGCACGGTGGGGTTTTCTATTGGTGCATAACTCGCTCTTTCTCCCTTTACCGTTTCTTTTGTCTGGATCTGTTGAACTATTTTATCTCCTTTATGAGAATCATGTCAATGCGTTGAGGACAGTTCAAGAAAACAAAAGTCTATGAGGTAGTCGGATATTGGATATCTTACGCTACTCATATTGAGGGAGTACCATACACTAGTATCATGCATCCGATACAACCTCCATAGTGTATAACATCATAGGTTAGTATTTAAAATGATCTCATTTATTTTCATGCATGGGCATAATAACACATCATTTATTTTGACACGGTATCATATGATATATAAAATTCTCTTTCTTCCTTAATCATATGCCACGTAAGAAAAATTTCATACTCCCTTCAGGTTGGAATTTTAGTCGTCTCGTGCCTCTTCCAATGCATTAGTTCTTAGGTGAGGTGCTATGTGCATTAAAAGTGCTAGGAACTAATCTCCCCAATGAATATGTGCTTAGTTCTTGTAGCTGAGCTTCCTTCATTTAATTGTTTTTTGCAGGAACTACAGAGAGATTTATTCATATATAGGTGCATTACTAGGACAATCAGCAAACAAGTTGGTCACTAAGAAGCTTGGTGTCTCGTCGGGCCAGCTATATGTCATGTTCAATGTGCAAGCATGCTTAGCACAAAGATGTGCAGGGGCATTTTCTGCCCGATTACATGAAGATTATTAGAAAACTAAAAGTCACTAACGATTTCTCCAATTTCTAACAGAATAGAGCCACAATCGAGCGAGAGTTGTGGCGGGAGTTCCAGAGATCGACCATCTCCAAGCACTCCACTTCCATGATCACATGCGTTAAACCACACAATTTAGCAAACCGTGCACCTTCCCGCATTGCCAGCACCAGGTCTACCATTGGGTCTAAGATACTCATATAGGGCTTGCACCAAGCACCAAGTGTTGGGGAACGTAGTAATTTCCAAAAGAATCCTACGCACACACAAGATCATGGTGATGCATAGCAACGAGAGGGGAGAGTGTTGTCTACGTACCCTCGTAGACCGAAAGCGGATGTGTTACAACAACACGGTTGATGTAGTCGTACGTCTTCACGGCCCGACCGATCAAGCACCGAAACTACGGCACCTCCGAGTTTTAGCACACGTTCAGCTCGATGACGATCCCCGGACGCCGATCCAGCAAACTGTCGGGGATGAGTTCCGTCAGCACGATGGCGTGGTGACGATGTTGATGTTCTACCGTCGCAGGGCTTCGCCTAAGCACCGCTACAATATTATCGAGGATTATCGTGGAGGGGGGCACCGCACACGGCTAAGAGAACGATCACGAAGATCAACTTGTGTATCTATGGGGTGCCCCCTGGCCCCGTATATAAAGGAGTGCAGGAGGGGGGAGAGGGTCGGCCCCTATGGCGCGCCCTGGAGGAGTCCTACTCCCACCAGCAGTAGGATTCCCCCCTTCCAAGTAGTAGGAGTAGGAGTCAAGGAAAGGGAAGAGGGAAGAGAAGGAAGGAGGGGGCGCCGCCCCTCCCCCTAGTCCAATTCGGACTAGTCAATGGGGGGGGGCGCGCGGCCTGCCTCTTCCTCTCCCCTAAAGCCCAATAAGGCCCATATACTTCTTCCCCCGTATTCCCGTAACTCCCCGGTACTCCGAAAAATACCCGAACCACTCAGAACCTTTCCGATGTCCGAATATAGTCGTCCAATATATCGATCTTTACGTCTCGACCATTTCGAGACTCCTCGTCATGTCCCCGATCTCATCTGGGACTCCGAACTTCTTCGGTACATCAAAACTCATAAACTCATAATATAACTGTCATCGAAACCTTAAGCGTGCGGACCCTATAGGTTCGAGAACAATGTAGACATGACCGAGACACGTCTCCGGTCAATAACCAATAGCGGAACCTGGATGCTCATATTGGCTCCTACATATTCTACGAAAATCTTTATCGGTCAGACCACATAACAACATATGTTGTTCCTTTTGTCATCGGTATGTTACTTGCCCGAGATTCGATCGTCGGTATCTCAATACCTAGTTCAATCTCGTTACCGGCAAGTCTCTTTACTCGTTCTGTAATACATCATCTCGCAACTAACTCATTAGTTACAATGCTTGCAAGGCTTAAGTGATGTGCATTACCGAGAGGGCCCAGAGATACCTCTCCGACGATCGGAGTGACAAATCCTAATCTCGAAATACGCCAACCCAACATGTACCTTTGGAGACACCTATAGAGCACCTTTATAATCACCCAGTTACATTGTGACGTTTGGTAGCACACAAAGTGTTCCTCCGGTAAACGGGAGTTGCATAATCTCATAGTCATAGGAACATGTATAAGTCATGAAGAAAGCAATAGCAACATACTAAACGATCGGGTGCTAAGATAATGGAATGGGTCAAGTCAATCACATCATTCTTCTAATGATGTGATCCCGTTAATCAAATGACAACACATGTCTATGGCTAAGAAACATAACCATCTTTGATCAACGAGCTAGTCAAGTAGAGGCATACTAGTGACACTCTATTTGTCTATATATTCACACATGTATCATGTTTCCGGTTAATACAATTCTAGCATGAATAATAAACATTTATAATTAAATAAGCAAATAAATAATAACTTTATTATTGCCTCTAGGGCATATTTCCTTCACCAAGGCTAGTGCATGACCGAGCTACACCACCAGCACCGCTGCAGTTTTCATCAAAGTCAACTGATTTGTCGGTGTTATTCTTACTAAAACCCAATTCAAGGGACCTCCATCCATGTCCTGGTAAGACTAAAGCCATAGTCCTATGCAGTTCTAGAATCGGCAAGGCTTTTTTCGTCAGCTTCATACATGTAGCAGGACATGATCCTCCTTCATTGTGCTTGATTTGATTTCGTGAATGCCAAATCAACCACATGATGGTAATGATTAGAACATGATCTTTGTCCTTGAACCAATCATCACATAGCATGTCTCGTGCCCAAGAGTCCGAATGCAACCTTGGTAATCATATATCAAACATCGCATGGCTTCCTCCCAAAAACACTTTGCATGAGAACAATACATGAGTGCATGTTGTAGGTCTTCGTCCATGGCTAAGAAAACCTTGCACCAGCCAAGTTCAGAAATGTGTCTTCTCTTTAGTGTAGCCACTTTAGGAAGAATACCTCGAAAGACTTGCCATGAAAACACATGAACTTTTGGTACGACATTTAATGTCAACAAGGTCTTACACAACTGTTGATATTCCTTGAGGTCCTAGTAGCTGTCGGATCACGGGGTCCGGCAGACCCTTAAGGTTCGAACTCTGGGGTGCGCGCGGATGTCGTGCCCTCTACCTCTCCGTCTCGAAAGGATCTAACTACGAGAAGAACAACACAAGAGACACAGGGTTTATACTGGTTCGGGCCACCGATGCGGTGTAATACCCTACTCCAGTGTGGTGGGTGGATTGCCTCTTGGGCTGATGATGAAGAACAGTACAAGGAAGAACAGCCTCGTGAGGGTCTGTTCTTGGCTAGGGGATGAACTGCTAGGGGAGTTCGATCGCCCTTCTCTCTCTCTCTCTAGATGCCTCTACTGGTTTCTTGATACTTCATCCGATCAGGTCCCTCTACCCTGGGGGTGGCTAGTCCTATTTATAGGCAAAGGCCCTGGGCCTCTTCCCAAATATTGAGCGGGAAGGGCGCCAACAATTGGCCAATTTGAAGGGGAACATCTGGTACACTTATCCTGACTAAAGTTGGTCTTCGCCTGCCAAAGGCCCTGTGGTGACACCGTCCTGGGCTCCACGGTGACCTCCTTCCCACCGTTGGACTGGTCTTGGTCTCGTTGCATCGAAATGGGTGCCTTTTCTTGATCCTCTCGCCTGCGCTTGCCCCCTTTGCACCAAAGAGGAAAGGGAGACACTGCGAGGGTTGGCGCCCGCCTGGCACCCTTGGTCGTCATGGCTTGCGTCATGGGCACCTCGTGAGGTACCCGCCTTGATCTCTCCGCCTCCTCGCGAGCCAGCCTAAGGAGGCCGTGCTTGAGGAAGCGCCATGTCGTCCGCCTCGCGAGGCTTGGCCCCTCGCGAGGGTCTTGAGCCTTGTGTTGATGAAGATGGGCCACGCTGGGCCCCCATTTGAGCCACGCCGCAGGCCGCAGGCAGGCAAGTCTGGGGACCCCCGTTCCCAGAACGCCGACAGTAGCCCCCGGGCCCAAGGCGCGCACGGACTTGGTCGTGCCGAGAGGTGAAAGGGCAAGGGCGAAGCGCCGCGGGCCCTAACAGCCTGCGTTCTTGGGCGCCGCGTGGCGGTTAATTGGACGTGGGTGCTTTTGCGACTGCGCAGGATACTAAAGGCGTGGCATCTGCTCGGGCTTTGTTCTTCTCCTTCTTCATCCACTGCTCAGATCCCCTTTCTTGCGCTTCTCCTCCCTTCCTCCAAGCTTCCAGATCTGCTCCACCTGCTTGACCCAGGTAGCCATGGCGCCTCGCCGGGCCCCGGCCGAAGCTTGGTTCTCGCCTGCTTTGGATTCACCCAACATGTCGAAGGCGAGCCTCGCCCTACTGCACCGGATGGCCGCGGCGCAGGGCATTGACGGGGCGCAGATGTTCAATGTCGGCTCCGATGCCCCTGAAGGCCAAGGGAGCACCTTCTATCCTTTCTTCGTGAGCTCCATTATAGCGGGCCTGGTGCCCCCTTTCTCTGAGTTCTTCCTCGCCGTCCTCCGCCATTACAACTTGCAAGCTTTGCATCTCCATCCCAACTCCGTCCTTCTCCTGGCGATCCTCGCCTACTACTGCGAGGCGCATGTGGGGGTGCAGCCTTCAGTGGCCTTGCTGCGCCACTACTTCTACCTCCGGACCTCCAAAGGTTCCCCTTCTGCATGCGCGGGCTTCGTCGCGTGCGGCAGCTCCATGGCCATCTCGAATCCGGGGAAGAGGATCGAGGGCTTCCGGAGCAAGTGGGTATTGGTTGACGCCGGGCGCGTCCACCCTCGGTTGGCCCTTCCCACGGAGCCGCCCGTGAGCTCGGAAGACTGGTGCCGAGCGGAGCTCACGGATCCCCGCGCGAAGTCGATGCTGACGAAGATGGACGCCGATCTGAAGCCCGCCAACATGGCGACGGCGAAGCTGATCGGGGCGTCGTTGCTGAGGGAGTTCCTGGAGCACCAGCTGGCTCCGCTTCGGCAGTACTCTCCCCCGATGTGGAGGCCTCATCCGAGCCCCGCAGCCGTGGGCGAAGAGGACGTGACTGCGGTACTCCAGTCCCTGGTCGGGGGCGAGGCAGCAAGGCTGGAGGGCGCGCCTTCGCCCCTGTTCCTCCGCGACGTTTGGGAGCAAGCGGTGGAGTCCATGCCCGTCTTCAACAGGGACGGGTTCGTGCCCGTGGTGGCTCCCGAGGATCTGGTGGATGTGTCTTCCGGCGACTCCAGCGGAGGAGCGGGCAAGGAGGAGCGGGAGGGAGGTCCTGACTCCGAGGCGACTGACGGAGAGTCTAGGGCTCCCCCGCTCCAGCGCAAGCCCCGCGCTCTCCGCCTTTCGCTGAGTGATGATGACGATGACGACGACGTGCTGGGCAGCGGGACCTCGCCCCCGGTCCCGAAGAAGGGCAGGACCGGGTTGATTCCCCGCGGGTCCGCCCTGACTCCGGGGCGAACCGCTGACACGCCTTCTGCTTCCGAGGTCGACCCCTCCAGCCGGCTCTCCGGCTTCAAGATTGGCAGGAGACCGCTGGAGCTTTCTGGCGACGACCTGTAATTGCTTGATCCTTGATCCCTGGTTTCTTGTTCCGCTGACGAGGCTTGACAATTACTTCTCCTGAGCAGGCTGGCGCCCACGGGGAAGAAGGTGAAGGGAGCTCCTGAGGCCCCAGCTGTGGCGACACCTCCACCCGCAGGGGAGGGCGACCGCGACGCACGGGCTTCTCCTGCCCACTCGTCCTTGCGGGGCTTGGCTGATCTGGCTGGGGCCGCAGCCCCCATGGCTCGATCGACCCCAGAGGTGCCCTTGCCTGGTGCTGCTGCTACGGCTAGGGAGGCGCAGCAGACTCCGTCTCAGGATACTGCGGCCTCGCCGCCGCTACCTTCTACTCCCGTTCCGCCGGCCGCTGGCTCCGCGACCCCTCCTGCTACCTTGAAGCGCACTGATGCTTCTCCGCCTTCTTCTTCCATCTTGGAGCGGGCTGTTGCTGGACTGGACTGGCTGTGGCGGGATCTTCTAGGCGCCGACCCTCGCCTGGTGGTCGGGCGCCTGGAGCTGGCCTCGGGGTGGATTCGCTCTAACGCCTCGATTCGGGCAGCGCTGGTTCAGGCCTCCACGGCCTGTGACGAGGAGAGGGAGGCTACCCTCGAGGCTAAGGCTGCTCGTGACGCGGCCCTGGGAGAGGCGGTTGGCATCCGCGGCCGCTGCAAGGAGCTGGAGGACGAGTTGCAAGGCCTTCGCGGTCAGCTTGCATAGGAGACCCGCCTTCGCCAAGAGCAGGAGAAGGGGGTGAAAGCTCGCGAGGCGGCGCTCGAGGACCGGGAGGCGAAGCTCAGGAAGCGCCGCAGCCACCTAGGCGCGTTGAAGGAGCTGGAGACGATGAAGGCCGAGCTGGACGCCAAGGCCCGGGTCCTCGCCAAGGATCGCGTGGCCTTCACGGACATGGAGAAGGATGCTCGTGCTTCACTGAAGACGCTTTACGAAAGTGGCCTAGATAGCCAGCTGGCTGGTGACGGGGACGGCCCCGCCAAATTGCTTCCCTTCTTGGTGAAGGCTCTTGGAGATGTCGCCCTTGGACTCGACCCCACGGCCGAGGCCAAGGCGCGAGTCCTGTCTTCTACCGCGCTGACGCGGGTCTTCGCCCATGTCTACCTTCGCGATCCCAGTGCCGACCTCGACAGCCTACTGGAGCCGGTGAGCGGCGAGGGCGCCGCTACCGTTGTCGAGGCCGTGAAGGGGCGCGCAGAGGCGCTGCTGGGGAAGTTCCGGGCCTTCAGGACCAAGCCAAAGCGAGGCACTGCCGTCCCCACTACCCCACAAGGCGAAGCTACTCCACGCGACTCCGCTGCCGACAAGTGACTCCACTATCGTTCCTGCCCTTCTTTCGATTCCTGCACATGCACGACGCCTCGGGGAGGCATTTAAACTTGCGTTTGGTACCTAGGCGACAGTATGGGTTGTAATATTTACTTTTAAGTTCCTTGAATTTTATGTTCCCCTTCCCTACTTGCTTATGTTCTACGCCGGCAGAGCCCGGCCACGCGCATGCCTCACCCAGCATCAGCCCCGACCGGAAACCTAGACGGGACCAAAGGAATGAGGGGCCACGTGACAAGTTAGGCTCCTGAGTCGCGATGCTCAGGAGTCCCCCTTGGCGCACGAACAACAAGTAGGGAAGCGCGATGTAGGTGCGTTTCCGTTCTACGTCTGCAGAGCCCGACCCCGCGCGTACCTCACCCAGCATAGCCTTTCGGAACTAAGGAGTGAGGGGCTACGGAACCAGTTAGGCTCCTGAGTCGCGATGCTCAGGAGTCCCCCTTGACGCGCAAACAGCAGGTGACGAGATGAAATGCAGGCGGGGCTACCGTTCTATGTCTACAGAGCCCGACCCCGCGCGTACCTCACCCAGCATAGCCTTTCGGAACTAAGGAGTGAGGGGCTACGGAGCCATTTAGGCTCCTGAGTCGCGATGCTCAGGAGTCCCCCTTGACGCGCAAACGGCCTTCGTACCTTGGCTCCGCTCGGGGAGAGACGCGCGACGAACCAGGCCCGAGGGGCCTGGCTGGGGCGTACGGCTGAGCGTGACCCAGTCGTAGCCCCCGTGCCCAGCCCCCTCGCGCGGCGCTCCCAGGGGGAGACATTGCGATGAGGCCGGCCACTGATCTCTGGGCTCCCTGAGGTTAACGCGGCCCAGAGGCCACCCTCAGTTGTTTATCACCAGCGCGGAGCATAGCGCTTCCGTATGTGTACGGGCATAGCCGCTCCTCGGCAGTGTTGTCAGCCAGCGCGGAGCATGGTGCTTCCACTGGTACGTGGGAGGGGGCTCCCCTTCGGGAGGAGCCCCCAGGGCGTGTACAGCCCCGCCCTGACACGTGGCTGGCACGGTACAGCTAGGTGAGGTGTATCTGGGCACCCGTGAGCCAGCGCGGGACTCACGAGGCCCTACCTCTAGGCGGGTTGCGCCTGGCACTGGGCCGTATCTTGAGATGTGTTCCTGCAAAATCTGGTTAGATGCCGGCACTCTACGTCCTCGGGTCCCGGCCCTCGAGCTTGTCTCAGCCGTCGCTGGTATGTCATGTCGCGATGTCGTGGACAAGGCCAGAGGGTGAGGGCTGGAGAGCCAGTAAGACCCCTGAGTCGCGATGCTCAGGCACCCCCCCTTTAACGTGCAAGTGGTCGACATGAAGAAGAAAAGGTGCCGTGGACGGCATCGAGTAATCAAGCATGATGCACAATTGGAAATAAACGCGGAAGGGATACATGCCGCTGGGCATAGCCCGAGTGGCCTGGGGATGATGCAGCCCGAGGGGCGCCCCCTGCAAAGCAAGCTAGCGACTGAAGAGATAAAAAGGGATACATGCCACAGGGACGGACCGAGGCGGCCTGGGAATGACGCAACCCTGGGAGGGCGCTTCCAGCTGGGAATGAAACTTGAAAGATGTCACCTGAAGATGTCGTCGGCGCAGTGGCGTTGGTGCAACAGACTCGGTGGGCTGCGGAAGCCGATCCTCACGAGCCCCCAGGCCCAGGGGCCTCGGGAGGCTCCGGGGGCACTTGCGGCTCCTCGTGAGCAGCCTCCATCTCCGCCAGGGCTATGGAACGCCTGTCTTCTTGCGCCTCCAAGATGCTCCTCATGATGCGCTGGTACACCGCAGCCACGCTCGGCAGGCCATAAGGCATGCGAACATAGCTGTGGGGTGGTCCTCCGCAGCGCCCCACTTGTGAGGGCCAAAGGCGCTCCGCCGTGGCGATCTGATTGAGCCCTGGTACGTCGACGCAGACGCGCAGCCCACCATCCTCGCCTGGATGGGGAGCCACAGCTGGTGGGCGACGGCAACCTCTCATGATCCTTGACTCCTGTAGTTCTCGAATGGCCTTGCTAACAAATCCCTGCTGGTCTGACCTTCTTTCCCTGGCTTCCTTTCGAGGGAAACGTGCTTCAAAACACGCCTCCACATGATGCCCCAGCGCCTCCCTCGTGACCTTGGCTAGGTCGGTGACCCTCCAGGTGAGAGCGCCCGAGCCCTGCCTGAGGAGGGCGCCGGGCGCGCTTTCCTATGCGATTGAAGGAGGATCCCCCTGGGCAGACGCAGGCCTTGAAGGGCCTGCCTCCTGAGGGGCTGAGCCTGACGTTGTCTTTTTCTTCTTGGGAGTGGTCTCAGGAAGCCTCCTGCTTCTGTGATCTGGGCCTTCTAGTGACGCGGCCTGAAAGGCTCGCTCCAGGGTACACACTGCATCCTTCTCTTGACATGGCACCGTGATGACGCCGCCGCTTCCTGACATCTTGAGGACGTTGTAGCCGTGGTGAGTCACGGCCATGAACTTGGCCAGCGCCGGGTACCCGAGGATGGCGTTGTACGGCAGGTGGATGTGGGCGACGTCAAAGTCGATGAGCTCGGTGTGGTAGTTGTTGCGGGCCCCGAAGGTGACTGGGAGGCGGACCTGCCCTATCGGGACTGTGGAACCATTGGTGACTCCGGAGAAGGGCTTGGTCGGCTAAAGCTGGTCATAGGGCACTTGGAGGCTGTTGAATGTTTCCACGGAGTAGACATTGAGCCCTCCCCCTCCGTGGATGAGGGTCCTGGTGACCAGAACGTTGCTGATGACTGGGGAGCAAAGCATTAGGAGGACTCCGGCTGTGGCCGCACACTTGAGCTGGTCTGTTGAGCTGAACGTGATGGTGCAGGCCGACCACTTCAGGGGACGCGTTGCTTCGAGCTTGGGGAGAACTGCATTCACTTCGCGAGCAAACTGCTTGAAGATACGTTGAGAGGCTGGGGCTTGAGCTCCGCCCAGGATGCAGGCGATTGCGCGAGGCTCTTGGAAGACTCCAGCCCCCTCGTCTTGGTGGCGGTCTTCATTCCTTCTTGGCTGAGGCGACAACGACGGCAGGCCTGGGTTGCCATGAGGGCGATCCTCACAAGGCTGGTCCCTCCAGTCCCCCTCGCGAGGCGGGTCACGCCAGCGGTCCTCGCGAGGTTGGTCCCGCCAGCCTTGACATGGGCCACGATCTTCCCAGCGTCCCGGGTTCCTTCCTCCTCCTCGGTCGTAGCCCCGGTCAGCACGGTTAGGGCGTCGGCCGACTCTTCCTTCTCGCACGGCGCGGAGTTCTTGGCATTCATTGGTGTTGTGGGTGTGGAGGTCGTGGTACACACAGTACCGGCTGCCCCTGGAGGATTCGGGCAGATCCTTGCCCCGCTTGGTGTCCGGCTCTGCCGCGAGCACGGTAGCCCCCTTGCGCTTCACGTCCTTGGCCTTGGGCATCTTCTCTTCTGGGTCTGCGGCAGGCAGCTCGAGGAGGGAGAGGCGTCCCTCCTCAGCCCTGGCGCACTTGGTCGCCAGGTTGAACAGCTCCAGGGAGGTGCAGAGGTCTTCATGCATCACCAACTCCTCCTTCATCTTGACGTCGCGCACGCCATCGGAGAAGGCCGAAATGATGGCTTCCTCGGACACCCTGGGGATCTTGAGGCGCGCACTGTTGAAGCGCTGGATGTACTTTTGCAGGGTCTCTTTAGGTTGCTGCTTGATGCGGCGCATGTCGCTCATGGCGGGAGGCCGGTCGCGGGTACCTTGGAAGTTGGCGATGAAGCGGGTACGCATATGGTCCCACGAGGAGATCGTGCCTGGGGCCAGGTTCAGGAGCCAAGTGCGAGCACCTTCCTTCAGCGCCATGGGGAACCAGTTCGCCATGACCTTTTCGTCCCCGCTGGCAGCTTCGATTCCCAGCTCGTAGAGCTGGAGGAACTCCGTGGGATCAGTCGTGCCGTCGTAGCGAGGGGGCAGGTCCGGCTTGAACTTGCCAGGCCATGCGACTCCGCGCAGCTCGGCGGTGTAGGCGCTGTAGCCAGCGGTGGCCGCGGGAGGTTTTGGTTGAGGGAGAGCTTGGCCTTGCGGGTCCCCTTGCGCTGCAGCTGGGAGCAGCGCGGGGTCTTGACGTGCCGGAGCTGGGAGCGCCCGGGCGGCCTCTTGCGGTCGCGGGACTTCTTCTCAGCTCCGTTCCTGTTGGGCCGGCGCATGACGGAGCGGGTTCCGCCCAGGAGTTGCGCGCCTTGGGGCCATGGCATCTTCTTGGAAAGGAGGCGGCTGGAATGCCCCCGGGGCTTCATTGCCCACGCGGAGCGGAGTGCGGCGCAGCGGTGCGGAAGGCGCGGGAGAGCCTCCTGCGGCGTGGACGAGCTCGGCGACGCGGTCGAGCCACTCCTCGTAGACGTCGTCGACAGGGCGGTAGCGCAGGAGCTCAATCCCGCGATGAGCGCAGCTCGAGCCTCCAAGGGCGCGCGAAGCGCGTGCGACGAAGAACCGGCCGGGGTGAGCGATGGAGCGACGGACGGGTGTTGAGAGGATGCTTGCTGCTTGTTCCCAGCCGGGCCGGTGGCGGCGTTGACGGTGGGCGACGGGGAACGACGAGGACGCCCATCGACGGGGGCCGTCTGGACGGCGCGGGAAGCGATAGCGGCCCGGCGCTCGGCGCGGGCCCGACGAGCGTCAGACATGGATGCGGCGGTCAAAGGAGAGCGGAGCGGTGGAAGACGGATTCCGGTGCACCCCTACCTGGCGCGCCAAATGTCGGATCACGGGTTCCGGCAGACCCTTAAGGTTCGAACTCTGGGGTGCGCGCGGATATCGTGCCCTCTACCTCTCCGTCTCGAAAGGATCTAACGACGAGAAGAATAACACAAGAGACACAGGGTTTATACTGGTTCGGGCCACTGATGCGGTGTAATACCCTACTCCAGTGTGGTGGGTGGATTGCCTCTTGGGCTGATGATGAAGAACATTACAAGGAAGAACAGCCTCACGAGGGTCTGTTCTTGGCTAGGGGATGAACTGCTAGGGGAGTTCGATCGCCCTTCTCTCTCTCTCTCTAGATGCCTCTACTGGTTTCCTGATACTTCATCCGATCAGGTCCCTCTACCCTGGGGGTGACTAGTCCTATTTATAGGCAAAGGCCCTGGGCCTCTTCCCAAATATTGAGCAGGAAGGGCGCCAACAATTGGCCAATTTGAAGGGGAACATCTGGTACACTTATCCTGACTAAAGTTGGTCTTCGCCTGCCAAAGGCCCTGTGGTGACACCGTCCTGGGCTCCACGGTGACCTCCTTCCCACCGTTGGACTGGTCTTGGTCTCGTTGCACCGAAATGGGTGCCTTTGCTTGATCCTCTCGCCTGCGCTTGCCCCCTTTGCACCAAAGAGGAAAGGGAGACACTGCACGGGCTGGCGCCCGCCTGGCACCCTTGGTCGTCATGGGTTGCGTCATGGGCACCTCGTGAGGTACCCGCCTTGATCTCTTCGCCTCCTCGCGAGCCATCCTAAGGAGGTCGTGCTTGAGGAAGCGCCATGTCGTCCGCCTGGCGAGGCTTGGCCCCTCGCGAGGGTCTTGAGCCTTGTGTTGATGAAGATGGTCCACGCTGGGGCCCCATTTGAGCCAGGCTGCAGGCCGCAGGCAGGCAAGTCTGGGGACCCCCGTTCCCAGAACGCCGACAGTAGCCATCCCTTCCTCTAGAGCAAGTTGCTCTGTCCGAATCACAAGAGCACGTCTGACGCCCCCGATTCAATCGTACACTAATCATGCACGCAAATGTGTACGATCAAGATCAGGGACTCACGGGAAGATATCACAACACAACTCTACAAATAAAATAAGTCATACAAGCATCATAATACAAGCCAGGGGCCTCGAGGGCTCGAATACAAGTGCTCGATCATAGACGAGTCAGCGGAAGCAACAATATCTGAGTACAGACATAAGTTCAACAAGGTTTGCCTTAAGAAGGCTAGCACAAACGGGGATACAGATCGAACGAGGCGCAGACCTCCTGCCTGGCATCCTCCTAACTACTCCTGGTCGTCATCAGCGGGCTGCACGTAGTAGTAGGCACCTCAAGTGTAGAAGGAGTCATCGTCGACGGTGGCGTCTGGATCCCGGGCTCCAACATCTGGTTGCGACAACCAGAGAGAAAGGAAAGGGGGAAAGGGGGAGAAAAGCAACCGTGAGTACTCATCCAAAGTACTCGCAAGCAAGGAGCTACACTACATATGCATGAGTATATGTGTAAGGGGCCATATCAGTGGACTGAACTGCAGAATGCCAGAATAAGAGGGGGATATCTAATCCTGTCGAAGACTACGGTTCTGGCAGCCTCCGTCTTGCAGCATATAGAAGAGAGTAGACTGGAGTCCTCCAAGTAGCACCGCATATCATAATCCTACCCGGCGATCCCCTCCTCGATGCCCTGTTAGAGAGCGATCATCGGGTTGTATCTGGCACTTGGAAGGGTGTGTTTTATTAAGTATCCTGTTCTAGTTGTCATAAGGTCAAGGTACAACTCCTGGTCGTCCTTTTACCGAGGGACACGGCTATTCGAATAGATAAACTTCCCTGCAGGGGTGCACCACATAGCCCAACACGCTTGATCCCATTTGGCCGGACACACTTTCCTGGGTCATGCCCGGCCTCGGAAGATCAACACGTCGCAGCCCCACCTAGGCACAACAGAGAGGTCAGCACGCCGGTCTAAACCTAAGCGCGCAGGGGTCTGGGCCCATCGCCCTGAACACACCTGCACGTTGCGTACGCGGTCGGAGAGCAGACCTAGCATCCTCCATTACAAAGGAAGTCACGTTACGCGGTCCAACCCGGCGCGCGCCGCTCAGTCGCTGACGTCACGAAGTGCTTCGGCTGGTACCACGACGCCGGGATACCCATAACTACTCCCGCATAGATGGTTAGTGCGTATAGACCAAATGGCCGGACTCAGATCAAATACCCAGATCTCGTTAAGCGTGTTAAGTATCCGCGAACGCCGACCAGGGCCAGGCCCACCTCTCTCCTAGGTGGTCTGAACCTCCCCGGTCGCTCCGCCTCAAAGTAACAGTCGGGGGCCGTCGGGAACCCAGGCCCACCTCTACCGGGATGGGGCCACCTGCCCCTTCAGCCCCCATCTCCGAACAGTATCACAGGTAATGTAACAGTGTAAAGTATATAGCATATGCCCGCGATCACTTCCCGAAGTGATCACGGCCCAGTAATATAGCATGGCAGACGGACAAGAGTGTAGGGCCACTGATGGAACACTAGCATCCTATACTAAGCAGTAGGATTGCAGGTAAAGGTATCAACAGCAGTATCAAAGACAGGCTATGCATCAGGATAGGAATAACGAAAGCAGTAACATGCTACACTACTCTAATGCAAGCAGTATAGAGGAGAGTAGGCGATATCTGGTGATCAAGGGGGGGCTTTCCTGGTTGCTCAGACAAGAAGGAGGGGTCGTCGGTGTTGTAGTCGACCACAGGGGCATCAGCATCGGCACGGGGTCTACCGGAAAGAAGTAGCGGGGGGGAACACAATAAATAACAGAGATTTCAAAGTATAACATGGCAATGCGCGGTACTAGAGGTGACCTAACGCGGTAGTAAGTGATACTAGTGAAGGGGGAAACATCCGGGAAAGTATCCCCGGTGTTTCGCGTTTTTGGACAAATCAACCGGAGGGGGAAATTTGCGGGTTCGATAGGTTAGGGGGGTGTGGCGGACGAACGGGGTGCGTATCCGGAATCGTCTCGTCGTTCTGAGCAACTTTCATGTAGAAAGTATTTCCATCTGAGCTACGGTTTATTTTCTATTAATTTTCAAAGATTTAAATCATTTTTAGAATTTATTTAATTAATTTAATACAACATTATCCGGAACAGTGCATGCTGACGTCAGCATGACGTCAACAGTCAACAGAGGTGTTGACTGGTCAACTGACGTGTGGGTCCCGGCTGTCATTGACTGTTTAGTTAATTAGGACTTAGCTAATCTAATTAATGTTTAATTAACTTAATTAATTAATTAAATAAATAATTAGTTAACAATTTTAATTATTTTATTTATTTATTTTATTGAAAACATTTTGGGGGGTTGGGGCCCCACATGTCATAGGATGTTTTATTAACATCAGTTTTAATTAGTTAGTTTATCAAAAGGGGCCCACTAGTCAGTGGACATTAGGTAGGGGTTAGGTTAGTGCCTAATTATCAGGGTCGGGCCCACCCACTGGTTTTAACCAGCGCGCCGACGATGGCATACAGAGGCGACGGGGGGCTCGCCAGACTTGCGGCTCCGGTGACCATTTGGTTAGCCGAGAGCGGTTACGGGGAGAGGGCGACGGCGCGAGTCGAGGAGAGGGGTCAGTACGCGCGGGGGGTGATTGGAGCGACGCCTACGGCGACTGACGAGCGGTGGCGGTGGCGGAGCTACGTCGGGGACCCGGTACAGGCGACCCGAGGACGCGTGGAGGGGCTCTCTGGAACATCCGCATCGCGGCGCGTCCAGCAGTGGCGTGGCTGGAGATGTCTGGCAGCGACAGCGCCGAGGTCCGTGGCGTAAGAGGCTGTAGTAGGGCGGGCCAGGCCGATGCAGGCGTGCGAGGGTGCAGCCGGACGCGCGGCCGGGCTGCAGCGGCGCGGGGCATCGCTTTGTGGCGGGGTGCGATGAGCGCGCACCAGCGCGGCGCGGTGTACGACACAGCGCGACCGGAGCGAGGTGACCGGACGGGGAGGCAGGGGCGCATGTGCAAGGGAGGCACAGAGGAGGAGAGGGGGAGGTTCGCTCACCCCCGTTGCAGGGGTACTCTGGCGAGGCTCGATGCAGCCGACGAGGTAGCGGTGGGGAGGCGAGGCGACGGTGTGCGGCGGCGTGCGTGTGTGGACGGCGTCCGGCGAAGAGGAGGGCGAGGACGAGCGACGGGGAGGCGGCACCGACCATGACAGGTGGCGGGGCGGCCCCGACGAGGGTTCCGGGCGGCGGCGGCGGGGTCGGGGCGGTTGCCCCGATCTGGATCGTGGGGGAGTGGGGAAGAGACGAGTGGGGGGGGCGAGTGGGGCGTTAGGGTTTCGGTCGGGGTGGGGTGGCCTATAGGCCAGGGGGTGAAGGGGTTGCGTGGGCCGGCCTGGTGGGTGGCCTGGTCGGCCAGCTGGGCCGTTTGGCCCGGGGGCCTCTTTTCTTTTTATTAGTTTTTTGTTTTTGTTTTTCCTTTTTATTTATCTTATATCTTTTCTGTTTTATCTTGTTTCTCATTTTATTTTAGTTTGTTAAAATACAAGAATGATCCCTAACTTAGTACTACCACCAAACCCACTGCAATAAAAAGTTTAACACCTAAATAGAATAGTTTAACATTTTATTAATTATGAAAGGCATTTCAATAATTGTTTTGACTACTGTTTTATTCATTTTAGAGTATTTAAAGATTTTATATAAGTGTGGTTTCTCCATCATAATTATCCATGATTTATTTGAATCCACCCGAACATTTAGTTCTAATATTTGAAAACTTTTATTGTTTGCCTTTATTTTAAATTTGAATTTGAACTGGGTTTCGAACTAACGTGAGTTTATCCACAATAACCGAGGTGACATGGCATCATTAGCAGAGGTTCACTGTAGCTTAATTATCCGGGCGTCACAGCACGGTACGTTGTCTTTACAATGTAGTTACCTGTTTTGTCACAATCCTAGGCATAAAAATCGTCACCACCTCCAAAGAGAATGACATTAAAGACCGCCTCCACATCAGGAGCAATGAATGTGTCACAAATCACCTGCTTCCTCCATGTCCAATTATCATAATCAATGAGATCTGAAACTAGTTCAACATGAGTGTTAGCCGGTGTGAATAGTGGTGTCATTGAAATTGTTCCTGAGATCGACTTCTTAGTCCAAACTGGAATGGAGCTCAAATCCCCAACTATTTTAATAAGACCCAGCCGCAATGCCTCCCCGCTTGCTATGATCGTGCACCAGGTAACCGAGGGCGACTTGGGTACAGATGCTAGCATGAAATCACAGTCTGGGAAGTAGCGGCCTTTCAAAACCTGAGCGCACAAGGAATTTGGCTTCATCATCAAATTTTATCCATGGTTTCCAAATAAAGCTAGGTTGAATTGATGCATGTCCCAAAACCCCATCCCCTGATTGCATTTAGGGCGGACATATTTTTCCAGGAAGTCCAGTGAATGCCTTTATTGTCAAGAGAACTACTCCAGAAAGATTTAGCCATTGGGGAGGTAATACTCTTACATACTTTTCTGGTCAAAAGGAATGTGCACATGCTATAGGCCAGCATCGCCTGAACAACCGATTTAAGTACTTCCTAAACAGCAGAAGCTAACAACTTCTCCGACCATCCTTGAATCTTACCTTGTGCTTGCCCCGCAATGTAATCAAATGTTCTACTGGTAATGCGCTCGACTGTCGTATGGGGCCCGTGGTATTTTTTGTTGAATGCCTCTGCATTGCTATCCAAGGCAATCTTCATGGCCTGATTCACATGTGATGGCATGTTAGAACTGAAGAAAATAGTATTCTGATCTCTGTTAACACACTGCCCCGAAGCATCGCCATATACTTGAAGAATCTCATTCAAACTAACTGCACTTTGGTCTTTTGCAAATAGAAGGTGGCTAACCCAAGTAGATTTGTAGCTCGCTCTTGTTCCTCTATCAATGTAGTTACAAGCAAGGAGGATAACCCTTCAACACACATTGATAATAGATACAGTGATACCCCTGCCTTAATCCTCTCGAAGGTATGAAGTAGGGTAATAGCTCCCCATTGACCCTAACTCAGAATCTCACCGAGGAGACACACTTCATAATAAGTCTCACAAAACTAGTGCTAAGCCCAACTTGATCATAGTAGATTCCAGATAGTGCCACTCCACTCTGTCCTACGCCTTCATCATATCAAGTTTTACCACACACGAATAATGTTTCCTTTCTTCCTTCTTTCATCGAATGCACACTTTCATATGCCACAAGGATATTGTCGGTGACTAGGTGCCCAAGTACAAAAGCACTTTGTTCTTCACTAATGATCTCCTCCATATTCTCTCACATCGATTTTGTAATTGCTTTGGCACCAATTTTATATATCACCGAATAGAGAGGAATATACCGATAGTGAGAGATGAATTGGGGGTGTCGTACCTTAGGAATCAAAATAATAGATGTATCATTCAAGCCCATCGGTAGGTCCCCAACATTCAAGAAATCCAGCAGCGCAGCAGTAGCATCGTCTTGCAAGATATCCCGGTGGTGCTGGTAGAAACCAGCCATAAACCCGTCGACGCCCAGCGCCTTGGAAGTCGCCATTTGGAATAGCGCCGCCTTGACCTCCGCTGCAACAATGTCCAATAAAGCGTTCATGCCCGGTGTAAGTTTGACCGACACATGATTGAGCAGCTCATTTGGATCAGAGAACACCCGCGATTCATATAGGTCCGGATAAAACGCTTGCACTTCCTCCTTATCCTCCACTTCATTAATACACGCAGTTCCATCTTGCCGTACAAGACCTAAAATTTATTGACCCGTCTCCTTTGTGCTGCTTGTGCATGGAAATACCGGTGTTTCGGTCACCTTCACACAGCCACAACACACGTGAGCGCTGAAGGATCCACACCTCCTCATGGAACAAAGCTTCCTTCAACTTTTAATTGTGCACTTCTCCTCATCAGTCAGACCACGCCCAACCAAAAGAGAATAAAGCTTTTCCAACTTTTTGTGAAGTTCCCGGACAGCTCGTGTGAAGCAACCTAACTCTTTTGCACCCCACGGTTCCAGTGTTCACTGAAGATGTTGCAAAGATTGCACCACACCTTGGAGCCTGGCAAATTATTGCTGATCTAGCCAAGTTTGCCAGACTAGCTTGTCATAGTCGACGTGCATTTGCCAAACGTTCTCATAATAGAATTGCTTCTTAGGTCGAGACTGATTTGGCACACCCTCCTTCATCTCCGCTACAACAAAATAGTGATTCGATTCAACCGAACTGAGGTGTCGAACACAGGTGTATTGAAAACGTTGCTGGAATTTCTCATTACCAAAGGCTTGATCCAACCTTGTTTTAACATTTGCAACACCTGCTGACGGTTACCCCAAGTGTACGGGATACCAGTCCATCCTAGGTCCTGAAAGGAGAGCTCATCTCTAACTTCACAAAACGATCTCATAAAAAAATTGTTGGGTTCGTATTTGAATGTAGGTTCCAATTATTTTAATTTTGCTATGTATGCCATAGATTTTATTTGTTAAATCATGGTCAAAATATGACCAAAATAAAATGGAGACTAGTAAACCACGGTCAGAATATGGTTTATTAGTTAAAACTAGTAGAACGCTCGTGCGTTGCTACGGGCTCTTTGTATATAACAATAGTTCAATATCAGTTGTGTATAATATATACTTTACCCTCGTACTAATTATGCTTATGCATCATTGTCGACCTTTTTTAATGTAAAGACCCTTTTTCTCACTCTGTCTCTCATCTCCAACACTCTTCTTTCTCTCTCTTCATCCATTTTCCTATTGTGCCCTCATCTTCTCTATCCTCTCAAATTCCCTCAATTAGTTATTTAAGTGTTCGACTATACACAAAATAATATCTTTCTGTGTAATATTTTCAGGACTAAGAACATCTCCAATGGACGGTCCATATGTAAAAATAACCAACTTTTGAATCTTCCGAGGCAAAAATATCTCTCTGTCCATATGCAAAAAAAAAATACATTTCCGTCTCCACGAGATGTAAAATACAACACATCGCGGTGCAAATTTACATCTCCGGAGGCAGGACCTCACGTGCGCGAGCAAAAGAGTCAAGGACACCGGCATTCAGGTCACCATGTGCAGCAGTGCGGTGGCCTGCCTCGGCGTCCTTGTACGAGGAGCAGGTGACCCTCAACCCCGTCGAGGTAGGTCTCCTGCAGAGGGAGGCGATCTAGGGTACAGAGGGAAAGAGCAGGACGACATTCTTGTTCAGCGCTGCCGATGGCAGCACGAAGGCAGGGCGACGACCTCGTCTAGGGCACAGCTTGGAGACGTGGCGGCTCGACTGCGGGAGCACGTCGCCGCCGATCCACACCCACCACTACTGTCTCCCAATCCCATCATTGCAAAGAGGGGGGGGGGGAGAGCCTCACCGACGTGCACCGGGCAGAGAAAGTTGCTGGGACGGACGAGGGGCGGGCGGCGGTGGCGGCTTCCAGAGAGAAGAGATGGGTATGTGTGGCGGCTATGCTTAGGACAAGGAGGCAGCGCCCATGGCGAAGATAACGAACGAGGGCGTCAAATCAGATTGGATCGGGGACTGCATCCCGATAATTTCGGACGCGATGAACGTGCGTGGGGAAAAAGCGGTCAACGACGCGCGAGAGACGCATGGACTCGTGCATGCCTTTTTATCGGGCCTTTCTGGCCTGCGCAGGTTGGCCACACGGACAACAGAACGAGCGAGGGCTGGACGAAGATCGTCATCGTCGGGGAAACGGAACGTTCTGTTTCATTTAGGTAGTAGAGATTTACACATTAATTTTTTTTAAATCGGTTATTTGTTTCCTAATTAATGTGATTACATGATTTTTTTAAAATCAATTATTTGTTTTCTAATTAATGTGATTGAGCGATTTAAGGTAATGTTAATTAATTTAGATTTGATCTTTAATGATTGATCGTGATTGATTATACATTACTAAATAATTTACGCCAGCATGGAAAATTTTGATATGTTCAGATTTATTTCATTGTGTGAGAGGGTGACGCCAAAATAAACCGATGAACTGTGGGAGGGAATGAAAAAAATCTACGTAAAAAAACCTACAAAAAATCAGCGAAAATGAGAGGTGAGACGAAAAAAGACCCGACAAAGACTACCAACTGCTTTATGACGAGGGAAACTACTACTCATAATCTCTACTCATAATCGGTTATGACAACTAACAATCATGGAGTAGCATTTGCGATCCTATATTTATGGCTATCCGCATAACCAGTGCATGCACGTATTGATAGCCCCTTTTTTGGGCATGGCTAGCGATGGACGCTTGCATGCAGCAGTGTAGTGATAGTCATTTATTATTCGCTAATTATTTGTTGCATGCCGAACGTTACCGAAAATTACGCTCGCGATAGTTAATATGCATTTTGGTCGCAGCGAGTTGGTTCGCCCGACTCAAATACCCGGCCGGAGATAATATCCCACTGCAGGCTGCAGTGCCATGCACCGGAGACGTTGACATGGACCGATCGTGCTCCTTTGTACGCTTTGAGATGTCATATCGCAGCACCGAAATCTACATCCAAATGAGGCACCTTTCGTCCAAAAAGTTCAAAATGACAATCTAATTAGCCTCACTGATCTTTCAATCACCAAGTCGGTGGCAGTCCTGATACCACCATACGAGCGGCGCGAGGCCCCAAACGCCTATAAATAGCCGGCACCGAAGCAGCACAGCGATCACCAAACCACAGCCATCGGGGCTTCTGAAGTGCAAGAACTTCAGCGCTAACTGAGCTCGGTTTCCGAGAAACATACTACCAGTTCCGATCCAGGTCGAGATGTCTTCTGTGTCAGGGAGCTCATCTCGCGGCGGCGACGACGCGGCGTGGAGCGCCAAGGAGAACAAGCTGTTCGAGGAGGCACTCGCCTACCATGGCGAGGGCACGCCCGACCGCTGGCTCAAGGTGTCTCACGCCATGGGCGGGACCAAGACGGCCGACGAGGTGCGCCGCCACTACGAGATCCTCGTGGACGACATCAAGCTCATCGAGTCCGGCAGGGTCTCGTTCCCCAAGTACAAGGACAACACCCAGGGGCCTTGGAGCTGATGGTAACCAAAACTCAGCCTGATTCTCATCTCATGTTTACTACAAATATACAAGTGTGAGATGTCAGATCCTAGCTCAAAGCAATATACTGCACTTGTCATAATAAGGTGATCCGTGCCATAGCTAGGTTGACGTTGCCAATTGACAACGAAACAGCAAAGGAATGCCGCTTGTTTGTCAGTGATGTCAATTCCTTTGCTGTTTCTGCTCCAGATGCACTGCAAAAATTACTCTGCTTGCACAATTAGTCTATTACACAAGCAAAGCGGATCCGGCACATAATTTGAGCCTGAACCAGGAGCCCAAAACACAGCATCTTCGCCTACATGGATGCGCCAATCTGCTTTCTGTCAGTTTGCACTCTGAGTGTTCAAAAAAAATACATGCATTCTTTAGGGGCAAAACTATAGGTAACCCTTGAAGAGGCAACTCATGTCCCAAACTCCCAATTACAGAGCATAGATAAGAAACCAATGCATACGAAACTACACAAAGAAATGGGTGCATGTTTCTTCTTTTGAGATGCAAAGATCTGTTTGCCCGGTTCTAAATTTCAGAGCTTGAGACGAGTTAACTTACATGATACATCTTTTTTTTTTTCAGGAGCGAAGCATCTGAATTCTGAAGATCCGGCAATCAGGAGATCCTGTTGATAATCTAGTCCTTAGCTGGGACCATGTTACTGAAGCAATAAAAAAAACATGTGTGTGTTTGTGTTTGTGTGTGTAATTTTAGGTTTGTAAGCAAATCAAGTGTGCCTAGTCTTGCACACAGTAGCATGTAATTTTCATTGCCTATACTTAGATTTTACTCCTCCGGTCCTCCCCAATATGTTTTGGAGTAAACATCAGTGTTGTAAATCCCCAGTACTTGTTTGCAGTGTTTATGAACCTGTGCTTGTTACAATATACATGCTTTGTCTATCAGCTGGCTCAACACTTGCATGTTTACATTTGCACACATGCTTTCCTTGCTGATGTAGAACCAAGACCTAATTGTTGCCCAATTTTCACAATTTGGATGTGGAGTTGAGGGCAATCTCAAATAACACAAGGAACACAAGAGGACACTCAAGAGAACAATGTTTGCACCACAAGTTTACTCAAATCACAAGCAAGGAGAGATACACCTCAAATCCAACAAACAACAAAGGTAGGGGTAAATAGGTAGGGTTCTTTCCAAATCTCTAGGAGAGGTGGAGTCTTCAGAGGTAATTCTTCCTCAATCCAAAGGATATCAAGGTCTTGGTAATCCACAACGGATTCTTCTCTTAGAAGGAGGTCTCGATCCTCTAGAGGAGATAAGATGAGCAAAGCATAATCTCTGGATCAGCCCACCACTCCATTCGACATACGCATAGTGTTGGTCATATGACTCTTCGCTACCGATATGTCAGTTTTTTTTTGTTTCTTTTTGCCAGACTGTTGGTATTGGCTGTGTGCATCTTAACTATGCAGAGGTCGGGTGTTGCTCATTATGCTTTGTATCTGTTTGATGCTACATTTCGAGTTTAATAAAAGCGCCCCTTATCGGGGAAAAGGAGGAGATAAGATGAGCAAATCTCTCTCAAGATCTAATTTAATGCTTTGCTAACCCTAAAAAGTGGAAAGGGTGTGTACTATATAGTTTCTGAATTTAATACT
Organism: Aegilops umbellulata; assembly: GCA_032464435.1. NCBI lineage: Eukaryota > Viridiplantae > Streptophyta > Magnoliopsida > Poales > Poaceae > Aegilops > Aegilops umbellulata. The sequence continues at coordinate 292,384,232 of CP136056.1, read as the reverse complement.
TTGCAAACCCTCAAAAGTGCAAGGGTGTGTATTATATAGTTTTTGGAGGTATGAGATGAGGATAAGGATACAAGAGACATTTTCCCTCACGGCTTATAGGCAGGGCCGTGTGCACGGAGTAAAGGGGATCGTGGGCACTGGGCCTTGTGGAACGTGGTATCCAGAGGCTATGCGACGGGTCCCGTGTGCACGGGGTGTCTAGCTAGTTTATGGGGTACCCCATGCATACTAGTGTCATGTATCCCATGGGCAAAGGGTGTCCAGAGAGCATCTTCATGTTTACATTCTCTGGACACTTTTGAGGGAGTCCTGCATTAGGGGGTGTCCGGATGGCCGGACTATACCATCAGCCGGACTCCTGGACTATGAAGATACAAGATTGAAGACTTCGTCCCGTCTCCAGATGGGACTTTCCTTAGCGTGGAAGGCAAGCTTGGCGATGCGGATATTTAGATCTCCTACCATTGTAACCGACTTTGTGTAACCCTAACCCTCTCCGGTGTCTATATAAACCGGAGGGTTTAGTCCGTAGGAGGACAGAATATTCAACAATCATACCATAGGCTAGCTTCTAGGGTTTAGCCTCCTTGATCTCGTGGTAGATCTACTCTGGTACTACCCATATCATCAATATTAATCAAGCAGGACGTAGGGTTTTACCTCCATCGAGAGGGCCCGAACCTGGGTAAAACTTCGTGTCCCTTGTCTCCTGTTACCATCTGCCTAGACGCACAGTTCGGGACCCCCTACCCGAGATCCGCCGGTTTTGACACCGACATTGGTGCTTTCATTGAGAGTTCCTCTGTGTCGTCGCTTTTAGGCCCGATGGCTCCTTCGATCATCAATGACGATGCAGTCTAGGGTGAGACCTTTCTCCCCGGACAGATCTTCGTCTTCGGCGGCTTCGCACTGCGGGCCAATTCGCTTGGCCATCCGGAGCAGATTGAAAGCGACGCCCCTGGCCATCAGGTCAGATTTGGAAGTTTAAACTACACGGCTGACATCCGCGGGGACTTGATCTTCGACGGATTCGAGCCACAGCAGAGCGCGCTGCACTGTCTCGATGGGCATGATCTAGCTCTGCCGCCGAACAGTGCCCTGGAGGCCGCACACGCTTCGGTTCCGACCCTTAATTCGGAGCCGGCTGCGCCGATCGAGGATGAGCGGTTGGACGCCGCCTCGGGGGCTGCGATCTCAAAGGCGATTGAGACGAACACCATCCCCGCACTCCGCAAGGCCCGTGACTCCGAGGGGCCGGATTCCTCTCCGGACTCCAAGCCCTCCGCGCGCCTGCCGATCGAATCCGATTGGGTGCCGATCATGGAGTTCACCGTTGCGGACATCTTCCAGCACTCGCCCTTCGGCGACATCCTAAAGTCACTAAAGTCTCTCTCTTTATCAGGAGAGCCCTGGCCGGACTACGGTCAGCAAGGTTGGGATACGGACGATGAAGAAATTCAAAGCCCACCCACCACCCACTTCGTAGCCATTGTCGATGACTTACCCGACATGCTCGACTTCGACTCCGAAGACATCGACGGTATGGACGACGATGCAGGAGACGACCAAGAACCAGCTGTGACGCCCGAATACTTAAGCTACAGTGAACCCCTGTTAATGATGCCAATGTGACACCCCGATAATTACGCTACAGTAAACCTCTGCTAATGTTGCCACGTCACCTCGGTTGCTGTTGATAAACCCGCGTTGATTCGAAACCGTTCCAAATTCAAATTCAAAAGTCAAGTCAAACGATAAAGGTTTTCAAACTTTAAAACGAAAATGTTTGGGTTGTGCCAAATAAAGCAAAGGTAATTTTGGTGAAGAGACAACATTTTTATAAATTGTTTAAATACTCTAAAATATATATAACGCAGCGAGAACAATTATTTAAATGCTTTTAAAATAATAAACAATTACAAACTAATTTATTTTAGGTGCCAATTTAATTGTGGTGGTGGCATATCTTGTAACACTAATTTAGGTAGTACTTGTATATTTTACAAAACAAAAATATATAGAAAATAAAATAGAAAACTAATAAAAAGAAAACAAATAAAAAAAAGAAACAGAACCTCCCCCTGGGCCTTTCGGCCCAGCTAGCCAGGCCGGCCACAAGCCCAACAGGGCCAAAGCCCACCGCCGCTCACTTAACCCCCCACCCCTCCTGAAACCCTAGCCCCCACGCACCACTCCCCCCCCCCCCCCCCCCCCGTCGCCCCACTCGCTCCCCGCACGCCTCTCCCCTTTCCCGCCTGGATCGGGGCAGAGGGCCCCGACCCCCCCCCCCTCGCCTGGCCGCCGCCGCTGCCCAGTGCCTCCGGCCACACCCACTCTCCCTCGCCCCCTCCCCCGTTTCGCTCCACTCCTCCCTCCCCCCCACGAACGGATCTGGATCGGGGGCAACTGTCGCCCCGATCCCGTCGCCCCCGGCGCGCCGACGCTGCTCGGAGCCCGCGCCGCTCGCGTCCTTGCCGGAGCTGGCCTGCCGACCTTGACCTCGCCGCGGCCACGCCACGCGCCGACCGCGCCGCCGACTGGATCGCCTCCCCGGCGTCGACGCCCGGAGCTTCCCCCCCCCCCCCCCCGCCGGCCTGCTTCCGCGTCGACCTCGTCGTCCCCGTCATCCACCTCAACCCCCTGCCACGGTCCCTGCACCCCCCCTGTGAGGCCTCCCCTCCTCTTTCCCCGCGCTCGTCCGCTGGCTCCGCGCTGCTTGCTCGCTGTCGCCCGCCTCGCGCCTCCGACCTCCTCCACGCGCGCACACCGCCGCCACGGACGTCGCTGCAGCACCACGCGCACGCGCGCGCCCGCCTCGCCCCGGCTGCGGTCTTCCTCGCCAACCACGTCGGACCGCGCCTGCGTTGCTACCGCGCCGCCTCTACTCGTCCCGTGCCCCGCCTCCGCCTCTGGCCCCGCGGGCCACCGCCGCGCCGGCGGCCAACTCCGGCATCCTGCCGCGCCCTCGACGTGCCGTGCACCTGGCGGCCTCCGGCCCGCGCCGGTGTGCTCCGGCCACTACCCGGGGTGGGTAGCATTAAGCTAACCCCACCCCATTGCCACTTACACGTGGGGCCCAACCCCTAATAACGAAAATAAAAGGGTTTAAAAAAAAAGGGAATTAAAAAATATAAATATATAAAAATAATAATAATTAAATTAATTAATTAAATAATAATAATTAAATTAATTAATTAATTAAGGAATTAATTAAGTTAATTAATTATAATTAGATTAACCTAATTAACTTGTTAGTTTAATTAAACAATGATTAGTTAGTTAATCTCTGATTAGCTTAATCACAGAATGACAGGTGGGACCCACACGTCAGAATTGACCAGTCAACGCCCCTGTTGACTGCTGACGTCATGCTGACGTCATGCTGACGTCAGCGTGCACTGTTTTGGATAATGTTATATTTAAATAATTAATTAAATTCCAGAAATTAATAAAATCTTTAGAAAATCATATCTTTTAATCCGTAACTCGGATTAAAATGTTTTCAACATGAAAGTTGCTCAGAACGACGAGACGCTTCCGGATACGTAACCCGTTCGTCCGCCACACCCCCCTAACCTATCGAACTCGCAACTTTCCCCCTCCGGCTCCTCTGCCCGAAAACGCGAAACACCGGGGATATTTTCCCGGATGTTTCCCCCCTTCACCGGTATCACCGTATACCGCGTTAGGGCACCACTAACGCCGTTATTTGTCATGTCATGCATCACTGTGCATCTGCTTGCTTAAATATTTATTGTTTCTCCCCCCTCTTCTCTCGATAGACCCCGAGACCGACGTTGCTGCTGCCCCGTTCGACTACGGAGTTGACGATCCCTCTCTCTTGCCAGAGCAACCAGGCAAGCCCCCCCCCCCCTTGATCACCAGATATCGCCTACTCTCCTCTATACTGCTTGCATTAGAGTAGTGTAGCTTGTTACTGCTTTCAGATAATCCTATACTGCTGCATAGCCTGACCTTGCTACTACTGTTGTTACCTTTACCTGTTATCCTACTGCTTAGTATAGGATGCTAGTGTTCCATCAGTGGCCCTACACTCTTGTCCGTCTGCCATGCTATACTACTGGGCCGTGATCACTCGGGGGTGATCACGGGCATATACTTTACACTATTACATTATATGTGATACTGTTCGGAGATGGGGGCTGAAGGGGCAGGTGGCTCCATCCCGGTAGAGGTGGGCCTGGGTTCCCGACGGCCCCCGACTGTTACTTTGTGGCGGAGCGACAGGGCAGGTTCAGACCACCTAGGAGAGAGGTGGGCCTGGCCCTAGTCGGCGTTCGCGATACTTAACACGCTTAACGAGACCTGGGTATTTGATCTGAGTCTGGCCATTTGGTCTATACGCACTAACCACCTACGCGGGAGTAGTTATGGGTATCCCGACGTCGTGGTATCAGCCGAAGCACTTCTTGACGTCAGCGACTGAGTGGCGCGCGCCGGGTTGGACCGCGTAACGTGACTTCCGTTGTACTGGAGGTTACTAGGTCTGCTCACCGGCCGCGTTCGCAACGTGCAGGTGTGCTCAGGGCGATGGGCCCAGACCCCTGCGCGCTTAGGTTTAGACCGGCGTGCTGACCGCTCTGTTGTGCCTAGGTGGGGCTGCGACGTGTTGATCTTCCGAGGCCGGGCATGACCCAGAAAAGTGTGTCCGGCCAAATGGGATCAAGCGTGTTGGGCTATGTGGTGCACCCCTGCAGGGAAGTTTATCTATTCGAATAGCCGTGTCCCTCGGTAAAAGGACGACCCGGAGTTGTACCTTGACCTTATGACAACTAGAACTGGATACTTAATAAAACACACCCTTCCAAGTGCCAGATACAGCCCGGTGATCGCTCTCTAACAGGGCATCGAGGAGGGGATCACCGGGTAGGATTATGCTATACGATGCTACTTGGAGGACTTCAGTCTACTCTCTCCTATTTGTTGCAAGACGGAGGCGACCAGAAGCGTAGTCTTCGATAAGACTAGCTATCCCCCTCTTATTCTGGCATTCTGCAGTTTAGTCCACTGATATGGCCCTTTACACATATATCCATGCATATGTAGTGTAGCTCCTTGCTTGCGAGTACTTTGGATGAGTACTCACGGTTGCTTTCTTCCCCCTTTTCCCCCTATCCCTTCTACCTGGTTGTCGCAACCAGATGTTGGAGCCCAGGATCCAGACGCCACCGTCGACGACGACTCCTACCACACTGGAGGTGCCTACTACTACGTGCAGCCCGCTGATGACGACCAGGAGTAGTTAGGAGGATCCCAGGCAGGAGGCCTGCGCCTCGTTCGATCTGTATCCCAGTTTGTGCTAGCCTTCTTAAGGCAAAACTTGTTTAACTTATGTCTGTACTCAGATATTGTTGTTTCCGCTGACTCGTCTATGATCGAGCACTTGTATTCGAGCCCTCGAGGCCCCTGGCTTGTATTATGATGCTTGTATGACTTATTTTATTTGTAGAGTTGTGTTGTGATATCTTCCCGTGAGTCCCTGATCTTGATCGTACACATTTGTGTGCATGATTAGTGTACGATTGAATCGGGGGCGTCACAAGTTGGTATCAGAGCCAACTGCCTGTAGGAATCCCCCTTCCACATTCCTGGCCGAAGTCGAGTCTAGACATTGCAAAAACTTTTACTAACATGGCTGTGTGCCTTACGGGCCCACGTCGCCATTGGGTGGTATTAGGATCCTTTACTCCTCGACCTTTACTCTGGGACTCTGAGCTCTCTTCTATTCGGGTTAAATGGTTTTGCTAAAAACAAAACTAACTTTAGGTTCTCGATAATACTTTCTCCCGGAGAGCCCCTCACTTCAGATGATCGCCTGGTGCACTAGAAGATTCCGAAGTTACTCTACGATGTTCTTTCGAGTCCTTGTGACACCGCATTTGCGATTTCCTTCCACCGTCAACCCCTATGAAAATTGCCTACACTTGCCATTCATACAATCATTCCCCGTTGATCTTGTTATTACAAGATGTCCCGAAATACTCTTTGTTGTTTCGGGAATCCTTTGAACTTACTGCTTTGCTGTACTTTGTCACGTGAATACCCCTTCGGATAATTCTCGCACTTATCGAGTATCCGCTCATCCCCCGTTGATCATGTGTTACGCCGAAGACTTCAAAATACCATTCGATCTTCCGAAAATCCCGAGCAGCCTATTGCTCTTGAAATTCTCGCTTGCTTGCATTATGGATAATCCCATAAGTTTCGTAATCTTATTGGCCTCCCTTGCCTTTATCATTTTAAGTCCGTTGATTCAATATGTTGAGGATGCTCGCATTCCTCAGTCGAATCCTAGGATTCATCCTTCCAGCTCAGACGTCATTTGGATATGAGCTGGTTTTTGACCAATCAATGCCTTGATCGTTTGCGCTTCCAAGTCTAATGAACTTATTCATTTTCGATCAGAACGATTGCTTCTGATCCCTTGATTTCGAAATCATAAAAATTTCTTGCATTAAGCTTTGAATTAGCCAGTGGTTTCTATAATCCGATGCCTTGGCATTCCTTCTTCCTTCGATTGAGTTCCGATACTCACATCAGCAACGTTGTGGACCGCCATAACCATTGCCGGGTTATTATCCGACAATGTCCTTCACCACCAAAATACTTGTGAGTTCTTTACCGGATACATAATGCCCTTGGTAAATTGTATCATCTGCTTGGCCAACCATGCTCTGCTTTCGAGCTGGTCATATTTACTATTGAAGCTTGTGGTATATGTTTCCACGATACCCTGACGGGTTGAACCTATGCCTTCCTTTATATGTGTGAACTCGAAAGTTTTCACGAGTCATACTCATCTGGTATTTCACCAGATAAAACTTTCAACACTAATGCCTTTATCAAAGCGAGAAGTGAATGAAAGGTTATGCATTAAAGAAGTGGGAGTCGACCTTGAACTTTGTGTTCATGCCCATGGACCCGATGTGGAACTTATCATGGAAGCTTCTTGCAAAATATTTAATCATTTGGGTAATTCTTTCGGTGTCATTAAATTGGATCCCCTGCAGCTATGGTTCCGACCATATTATCCTTCTTTGATCCCATTTCTCGGACAAGTTGAAGTACTTGTCTTCTACGGGTCAATATATCTATCCAACCTCTATTCTGCTCTACCTTCGAGTATTACCCTCCGGTACCTCGAGAATATCAAAGAACTGTGTTGCTTCCTACGAGTCTCCATCTAATATTGCTTCTCACCAATTTCAGATTTCCCCCGGGTTCTGAGTTATTTCACTCGACAACACCGATAAGTGAATCGATTCTGCACTCCGATTCAATAACTCTAAGTAATCTTCATTGCTTACAAGTTTAATAATCCTTCAAGTCATTCCTAGCCTGATCGGCTATATCATTAACTGTGCTACCTGGTCCTTCTTCCCGGAACACAATTTTCGATGCTGAGCTAAGCTTACGTTGATTTCCTTGTCTTGTCATTCCACCTCAGATAACAAGCTTGGTTTCGAGTTTGTGTCGTACCCATGATTCCAATAACCTCTTGCTTCACCATTATTTTGACTTGATGTGATCGCGGATCGATTACATCTTCAGGTAATCTCTCGACAAATGTGTCGTGATCATTATCAACTTTCTGAGCTATTCCAGAATAACAAACAAATTCATGATAAGAATTACCATCCTTGCCCCTCGATGATTTGTGTGTCATCGACTACTTCCTTGCCTTCTTTCCAACACAAACTTGTTCGTGTTGTGGCTATACCTTGAGTTCCTTGTCAACCGACTTATGTTATGTTCTACCTTGAAGTATTACCATCTTCTATGTCAAAAATGTCGTGAGAAATTCACCACCCCTTAAGAATTCTTGGTATGGTGATACTTCTCACTCTCACCATTCTTTCTTGGTCCTCGTGTTGATTCCAACCGATGTACCAACAAGTGAACGGTGCTGTTTGGATTCTGCCCTTCTAGCAGCCCTATTGCTTTGAAGTTAATGACCGATAATTCATTCTTAGCCTATCGGTTGCGGAACCACCATTCTAACGTTGATCATGCTACTATAAGCCCATATTTCGGGTGCACTTTTCAACCAATTGTTAATTGTGTATGTTTTCCTCGAGCATGCATCATTATATCATTTGATCCGACAAATGTTATCTCCTTGTCCACGTAACTGTGGAAATCCACCTTTTTGGAAATCTCGAGGATTGTCGCTGACTCCGTCAGCTACCCCGTCATCCTCTCTTTGGTTTAAATGATGAACTTTTGTGTCAGTACTCACTCCCATAGTTCATTTCCCGAGAATTTTACAATGTCATCTCGACAATTTGTGTTGCATCTTTCTTCTCAGGCATCCTGAGCCTGAGGTATCCTCACACCATTCAGATCTGAATCTCGGTCGGGTATGATGGTTGGAACATATTTTCAAGAGTTATAATATTGGTCCTCTTATGACTCGGTAAGGTGATGTCATGCCTAGCACACCTGGCCGGAGGACCTAGTGTTATAGTTTCCTTCTTAACAAGGTTAACCATTTTTTTTTCATGAGGGAATTGAATGCCTTGTGTAATAAGTTATCCTGATGGATCCTTTGTATTACCCAAGTCCGACCTTTGCTTGAAGACCATGTCAATGCTATCTCGAAGCATGTCTATGGTACTCCGATTTTCAACAGGAACATTTGAAGCCCAATGCTAAATGTTCCTGCTCAATTATCCAAACACCGTTGTATGGGTAATGTCAGGAAATTTCTCTCCCCTTTCCTAAAGGGTTTTCTACATTATATCCTTTCGTGGATATCATGCTCTGTTTGTCCTTGGGAAGGATATACCCATGAAATATGTGTTTAAACACATTTTTCTTTCCATTGTTCGGTTTTATCTGATAACCATATTTTCCTTTCCATTGTTTGGCTTAACCTTCCTTGTGATCTATATGATCTAAGCAGTATTATCCTCCTGCTTATGTAAACACCTTGGTGAACAACCGTGTCAGTTAGACCCTGTTACTATTGTTGATGATATTCCGGTAACCACCGATGGACGAGAACTTTGCCTATTGGTCCGCCTCGTTTCGGCGAGCAGGAAAATGGTTCTCTTCGTCCCTCGCCCTTGGTATCGATGTTGTTGCCGACATAACTGACAGGCTAACCTCTGACACGCCTTACTATCGTGACCGTGCAAGATGTCGGCCTCCTTCCTACTTTCAACCACATGGTGGGCCCATAACCCACAGCTCCACAGGATCGAAACCTGACTCCCATGTACACCCCCTGTTTCCAAAGTTATTCCTCCCGCGTGGACTCGTATGTAATTCATGAGCCATCTTCCAATGAGATCATCAATTCTAGCATCGGACACAATAATTGTTCCGTGGCTTTGAAACCACTTTCACCTTGTGTCTAGGCATTAAACGATTGCCTGGCTGCCTGAAACTTCTTATTGTACCTTCCAACTTTACTCTCGATGTATTTTAATTGTTCAAACTCGAGAGGTACTCATATGCTCCTTCATAGATTAATCCCAGATCATTACCCTAATAACATTCTGTCGTTGCCGCCCTGCCTCGTTACCTATTCGTAAGTACGGTGAAGATCCCAAAGAAAGGATGACGAATTGATCATGGCGACTTGAAGCAGACAAATGAAGACATCGACGAAAGGGATCAACCTCTTCGAAAGGGCAGCCAAGACCGAGAAGACTCGTTAGGTTTTTCGCTACCAACACCTTTCCACCTTACTACCCTCCTAAATCTCGGGACGAGATTTCTTGTAGTGGAGGAGAATTGTGACACCCCGATAATTACGCTACAGTAAACCTCTGCTAATGTTGCCACGTCACCTCGGTTGCTGTTGATAAACCCGCGTTGATTCGAAACCGTTCCAAATTCAAATTCAAAAGTCAAGTCAAACGATAAAGGTTTTCAAACTTTAAAACGAAAATGTTTGGGTTGTGCCAAATAAAGCAAAGATAATTTTGGTGAAGAGACAACATTTTTATAAATTGTTTAAATACTCTAAAATATATATAACGCAGCGAGAACAATTATTTAAATGCTTTTAAAATAATAAACAATTACAAACTAATTTATTTTAGGTGCCAATTTAATTGTGGTGGTGGCATATCTTGTAACACTAATTTAGGTAGTACTTGTATATTTTACAAAACAAAAATATATAGAAAATAAAATAGAAAACTAATAAAAAGAAAACAAATAAAAAAAAAGAAACAGAACCTCCCCCTGGGCCTTTCGGCCCAGCTAGCCAGGCTGGCCACAAGCCCAACAGGGCCAAAGCCCACCGCCGCTCACTTAACCCCCCCACCCCTCCTGAAACCCTAGCCCCCACGCACCACTCCCCCCCCCGTCGCCCCACTCGCTCCCCGCACGCCTCTCCCCTTTCCCGCCTGGATCGGGGCAGAGGGCCCCGACCCCCCCCTCGCCTGGCCGCCGCCGCTGCCCAGTGCCTCCGGCCACCCCCACTCTCCCTCGCCCCCTCCCCCGTTTCGCTCCACTCCTCCCTCCCCCCCACGAACGGATCTGGATCGGGGGCAACTGTCGCCCCGATCCCGTCGCCCCCGGCGCGCCGACGCTGCTCGGAGCCCGCGCCGCTCGCGTCCTTGCCGGAGCTGGCCTGCCGACCTTGACCTCGCCGCGGCCACGCCACGCGCCGACCGCGCCGCCGACTGGATCGCCTCCCCGGCGTCGACGCCCGGAGCTTCCCCCCCCCCCCCCCCGCCGGCCTGCTTCCGCGTCGACCTCGTCGTCCCCGTCATCCACCTCAACCCCCTGCCACGGTCCCTGCACCCCCCCTGTGAGGCCTCCCCTCCTCTTTCCCCGCGCTCGTCCGCTGGCTCCGCGCTGCTTGCTCGCTGTCGCCCGCCTCGCGCCTCCGACCTCCTCCACGCGCGCACACCGCCGCCACGGTCGTCGCTGCAGCACCACGCGCACGCGCGCGCCCGCCTCGCCCCGGCTGCGGTCTTCCTCGCCAACCGCGTCGGACCGCGCCTGCGTTGCTACCGCGCCGCCTCTACTCGTCCCGTGCCCCGCCTCCGCCTCTGGCCCCGCGGGCCACCGCCGCGCCGGCGGCCAACTCCGGCATCCTGCCGCGCCCTCGACGAGCCGTGCACCTGGCGGCCTCCGGCCCGCGCCGGTGTGCTCCGGCCACTACCCGGGGTGGGTAGCATTAAGCTAACCCCACCCCATTGCCACTTACACGTGGGGCCCAACCCCTAATAACGAAAATAAAAGGGTTTAAAAAAAAGGGAATTAAAAAATATAAATATATAAAAATAATAATAATTAAATTAATTAATTAAATAATAATAATTAAATTAATTAATTAATTCAGGAATTAATTAAGTTAATTAATTATAATTAGATTAACCTAATTAACTTGTTAGTTTAATTAAACAATGATTAGTTAGTTAATCTCTGATTAGCTTAATCACAGAATGACAGGTGGGACCCACACGTCAGAATTGACCAGTCAACGCCCCTGTTGACTGCTGACGTCATGCTGACGTCATGCTGACGTCAGCGTGCACTGTTTTGGATAATGTTATATTTAAATAATTAATTAAATTCCAGAAATTAATAAAATCTTTAGAAAATCATATCTTTTAATCCGTAACTCGGATTAAAATGTTTTCAACATGAAAGTTGCTCAGAACGACGAGACGCTTCCGGATACGTAACCCGTTCGTCCGCCACACCCCCTAACCTATCGAACTCGCAACTTTCCCCCTCCGGCTCCTCTGCCCGAAAACGCGAAACACCGGGGATATTTTCCCGGATGTTTCCCCCCTTCACCGGTATCACCGTATACCGCGTTAGGGCACCACTAACGCTGTTATTTGTCATGTCATGCATCACTGTGCATCTGCTTGCTTAAATATTTATTGTTTCTCCCCCCTCTTCTCTCGATAGACCCCGAGACCGACGTTGCTGCTGCCCCGTTCGACTACGGAGTTGACGATCCCTCTCTCTTGCCAGAGCAACCAGGCAAGCCCCCCCCTTGATCACCAGATATCGCCTACTCTCCTCTATACTGCTTGCATTAGAGTAGTGTAGCTTGTTACTGCTTTCAGATAATCCTATACTGCTGCATAGCCTGACCTTGCTACTACTGTTGTTACCTTTACCTGTTATCCTACTGCTTAGTATAGGATGCTAGTGTTCCATCAGTGGCCCTACACTCTTGTCCGTCTGCCATGCTATACTACTGGGCCGTGATCACTCGGGGGTGATCACGGGCATATACTTTACACTGTTACATTATATGTGATACTGTTCGGAGATGGGGGCTGAAGGGGCAGGTGGCTCCATCCCGGTAGAGGTGGGCCTGGGTTCCCGACGGCCCCCGACTGTTACTTTGTGGCGGAGCGACAGGGCAGGTTCAGACCACCTAGGAGAGAGGTGGGCCTGGCCCTAGTCGGCGTTCGCGATACTTAACACGCTTAACGAGACCTGGGTATTTGATCTGAGTCTGGCCATTTGGTCTATACGCACTAACCACCTACGCGGGAGTAGTTATGGGTATCCCGGCGTCGTGGTATCAGCCGAAGCACTTCTTGACGTCAGCGACTGAGTGGCGCGCACCGGGTTGGACCGCGTAACGTGACTTCCGTTGTACTGGAGGTTACTAGGTCTGCTCACCGGCCGCGTTCGCAACGTGCAGGTGTGCTCAGGGCGATGGGCCCAGACCCCTGCGCGCTTAGGTTTAGACCGGCGTGCTGACCGCTCTGTTGTGCCTAGGTGGGGCTGCGACGTGTTGATCTTCCGAGGCCGGGCATGACCCAGAAAAGTGTGTCCGGCCAAATGGGATCAAGCGTGTTGGGCTATGTGGTGCACCCCTGCAGGGAAGTTTATCTATTCGAATAGCCGTGTCCCTCGGTAAAAGGACGACCCGGAGTTGTACCTTGACCTTATGACAACTAGAACTGGATACTTAATAAAACACACCCTTCCAAGTGCCAGATACAGCCCGGTGATCGCTCTCTAACAGGGCATCGAGGAGGGGATCACCGGGTAGGATTATGCTATACGATGCTACTTGGAGGACTTCAGTCTACTCTCTCCTATTTGTTGCAAGACGGAGGCGACCAGAAGCGTAGTCTTCGATAAGACTAGCTATCCCCCTCTTATTCTGGCATTCTGCAGTTTAGTCCACTGATATGGCCCTTTACACATATATCCATGCATATGTAGTGTAGCTCCTTGCTTGCGAGTACTTTGGATGAGTACTCACGGTTGCTTTCTTCCCCCTTTTTCCCCTATCCCTTCTACCTGGTTGTCGCAACCAGATGTTGGAGCCCAGGATCCAGACGCCACCGTCGACGACGACTCCTACCACACTGGAGGTGCCTACTACTACGTGCAGCCCGCTGATGACGACCAGGAGTAGTTAGGAGGATCCCAGGCAGGAAGCCTGCGCCTCGTTCGATCTGTATCCCAGTTTGTGCTAGCCTTCTTAAGGCAAAACTTGTTTAACTTATGTCTGTACGCAGATATTGTTGCTTCCGCTGACTCGTCTATGATCGAGCACTTGTATTTGAGCCCTCGAGGCCCCTGGCTTGTATTATGATGCTTGCATGACTTATTTTATTTGTAGAGTTGTGTTGTGATATCTTCCCGTGAGTCCCTGATCTTGATCGTACACATTTGTGTGCATGATTAGTGTACGATTGAATCGGGGGCGTCACAGCCAAGTCATCAAATTTAAAAAAATTTCTAACCTCACTTGTTTCAAACTAGAGTTAAAATTAAAATTCAAATAACAAGTTAAATAATAATTTTTTAAAACAGTAAATTAAAAATGTGCAAAGGGTTGCAAATATTCACTAACCAATTTTCATGTGAGAATCAACATTTTTCAAAAAACTTAAAGTGCCCCTAAGCCATTTAAAACTAGCCCAACAGCAATTAAATGGAACTTTTCGGTTTAAATAAATATGCAAACTTTTCAAAATAAATTGAAACTCTGTGCGCTAGCTTAAATCTTTGCCTAATAATTTTGGACCAAATTTCATAATCAGATAATTTAAATTAGTATAGGAGTAAAATGTAAAACAATAAAGAAACTAGAAGACTGCAAATATAAAAGAAAAAGGACAAACTCCCCTGGGCCGCATCGGCCCAGCTAGCCACCGAACTGGCCGGCCCACCCCGTCGGCAGGCCCAGCTCAACTCCTCCATAACCCCCGCTAAACTGAAACCCTAACCAACCCATCGCCCCACTCCCTCCCCCCCCCCCACGTTCGCCCGATCCGATCTGGATCGGGGCTCGATCCACGCCACCGCCAAGACGCCGCTCGAAGTCCCCCCCCCCCCCCCGCGCCTGAGGACCCCGACGCCCTCCGCCTCGCTTCCTCATCCCTCTCCCTGGCCGATCTGCATCGGGGCAGCCTCCCCGATCCCTCCTCCCCGCCGGACCGCCGTCGCCGCGCTCGCCCCAGACGTCGTCGTCTCCACCACTGCCGTCTTCACCCTCTTGCACGACCGGAGCTCCTACGCCTCATCGGACGCCGTCGTCCTCTTCATCGACAGACCTCCCCGAGCCCTCCCCGAGCTCACTCTCGCACACCTGCAGGGCCCAGTGAGCCTTCCCTTCTCCTCTGCCCTCTCATAGCGTCTCTCCACGTCGCCGCGCACCGTCTGAACGCGCCCCGACCGCGGTCACCCCGCGCTGGCCGCGCCCAGCGTGCGTGCCCGGCCACGCGACCCACGCGCCCGCGCCTGGGCAGCTCCACCCGCCGCAGCCGCTCACGTCGCTGCTGCCCTCTATCGCCCCTGCTCCCCTGCTGCGCCGCACGGAGACCCCGCGCCCTGCCTAGCTCGCCGTGGCCACCGGCCTCTCCTTGCTCTGGCGCCCTGCCGGGTCTGCCCGTCCGCTCAGACTGCGCCCGTTTCCGTAACCCGCACGCCCGCTATGGCTAGCCAGAGCCACTGGCAATCGGGCCCCACGCGCCCAGAACTGTTTTATTAAAAAAAGAAATAAAAAACACAATAATTAAAATATTAATTAATTAATTAAAGAATTAATTAACTTAATTAAATGTGTTTAACTAACCTAATCAATTAACTAAACTAATTAAACTTGTTTAGTTAGTCATAGACAATGACAGTAGGACCCACATGTCAATTTGGCTAGGTCAACTGACTAGTTGACCGCTGACACAATAATGACGTCATGTTGACATCACAAGTCACTGTTTTGGATAATTCAGATTTAAACAATTAAATTAATTCTAGAAAATAGATAAATCTTTAAAAATTAATATAAAATAAACCGTAACTCGGATGAAAATACTTTGTACATGAAAGTTGCTCAGAACGACGAGACGAACCAGGATACGCAGCGCATTCGTCCGCCGCGCATCCCTAACCTATCGAACCTGCAACATTTCCCCTCTGGTTCATCTGTCCAAAAACGCGAAACACCGGGGATACTTTCCCGGATGTTTCCCCCCTTTCATAGTATCACCTAGTACTGCGTTAGGGCACACATGGCACCGCGTATTGTCATGTTATGCCTTGTGTTGCTTTGATTGCTCTATTATTTATTGTGTTCCCCTCCGTTACTTCTTTCCGGTAGACCCCGAGACTGCCGGCGACCCCCAGTTCGACTACGGTGTTGACGACTCCTCTTTCTTGCCAGAGCAACCAGGCAAGCCCCCCCCCCCTTGATCACCAGATATCGCCTATTCTTCTCTATACTGCTTGCATTAGAGTAGTGTAGCATGTTACTGCTTTCAGTTAATCCTATACTGCTGCATAGCCTGTCCTTGCTACTACTGTTGTTACCCTTACCTGCTATCCTACTGCTTAGTATAGGATGCTAGTGTTCCATCAGTGGCCCTACACTCTTGTCCGTCTGCCATGCTATACTACTGGGCCGTGATCACTCGGGGGTGATCACGGGCATACTATATACTTTACACTATTACATTACATGTGATACTGTTCGGAGATGGGGGCTGAAGGGGCAGGTGGCTCCATCCCGGTAGAGGTGGGCCAGGGTTCCCGACGGCCCCCGACTGTTACTTTGAGGCGGAGCGACAGGGCAGGTTCAGACCACCTAGGAGAGAGGTGGGCCTGGCCCTAGTCAGCGTTCGCGATACTTAACACGCTTAACGAGATCTGGGTATTTGATCTGAGTCTGGCCATTTGGTCTATACGCACTAACCACCTACGCGGGAGTAGTTATGGGTATCCCGACGTCGTGGTATCAGCCGAAGCACTTCGTGACATCAGCGACTGAGCGGCGCGCGCCGGGTTGGACCGCGTAACGTAACTTCCTTTGAAATGGAGGTTGCTAGGTCTGCTCTCCGGCCGCGTACGCAACGTGCAGGTGTGCTCAGGGCGATGGGCCTAGACCCCTGCGCGCTTAGGTTTAGACCGGCATGCTGACCGCTCTGTTGTGCCTAGGTGGGGCTGCGACGTGTTGATCTTCCGAGGCCGGGCATGACCCAGAAAAGTGTGTCCGGCCAAATGGGATCAAGCGTGTTGGGCTATGTGGTGCACCCCTGCAGGGAAGTTTATCTATTCGAATAGCCGTGTCCCTCGGTAAAAGGACGACCCGGAGTTGTACCTTGACCTTATGACAACTAGAACCGGATACTTAATAAAACACACCCTTCCAAGTGCCAGATACAACCCGGTGATCGCTCTCTAACAGGGCATCGAGGAGGGGATCGCCGGGTAGGATTATGCTATGCGATGGTACTTGGAGGACTTCAGTCTACTCTCTTCTATATGCTGCAAGACGGAGGCGACCAGAAGCGTAGTCTTCGATAAGACTAGCTACCCCCCTCTTATTCTGGCATTCTGCAGTTCAGTCCACTGATATGGCCCTTTACACATATATCCATGCATATGTAGTGTAGCTCCTTGCTTGCGAGTACTTTGGATGAGTACTCACGGTTGCTTTTCTCCCCCTTTTCCCCCTTTCCCTTCTACCCGGTTGCCGCAACCAGATGCCGGAGCCCAGGATCCAGACGCCACCGTCGACGACGACTCCTACTACTCTGGAGGTGCCTACTACTACGTGCAGCCCGCTGACGATGACCAGGAGTAGTTAGGAGGATCCCAGGCAGGAGGCCTGCGCCTCGTTCGATCTGTATCCCAGTTTGTGCTAGCCTTCTTAAGGCAACCTTGTTTAACTTATGTCTGTACTCAGATATTGTTGCTTCCGCTGACTCGTCTATGATCGAGCACTTGTATTCGAGCCCTCGAGGCCCCTGGCTTGTATTATGATGCTTGTATGACTTATTTTATTTGTAGAGTTGTGTTGTGATATCTTCCCGTGAGTCCCTGATCTTGATCGTACACATTTGCGTGCATGATTAGTGTACGATTGAATCGGGGGCGTCACAAGTTGGTATCAGAGCCGACTGCCTGTAGGAATCCCCTTTCCAAACTCCTTGGCCAAAGTTGAGTCTAGACTTTACAAATCTTTTACTAACATGGCTGTGTGGCCCATGGGCACACGTCGCCATTGGGTGGTAGTAGGATATTTTTATTCCTCGACCTTTGCTCTGGGACTCTAACCTCTCTTCTATTCGGGTTTAAATGATTTTGCTAAATCTAACATTAGGATCTCGTTATCACTTTCACCCGGAGAGCCCCTTGTTATGGATGATCGTCTGCTGTACCAGAAGACCCTGAAGATACTCTCCGCTATTAACCCGAGAACTTGTGTTCATCGCGTTTGCAATTCCCTTTCCACCGTCAACCCTTATGGATAACTACTTGCAGTTGTTATTCATACATTCATCCCCAGTTGGTCTTGTTATTACAAGATACCCCGAAATACTCGTCGTTGTTTCGATAATCCTTTGAGCTTACTGCCTTGCTGTCCTTGTCACCTGAATACTCCTATGGATAATTCTCGCACTTATCGAGTATCCGCTCATCCTCCAGTTGTTCATGTGTTTCACAATGGTCTTCGAAATACTAATCGATCCTCCAAAAATCCTTAGTAACTTATTGCTCTGCAATACTTGTCTGCTTGCAGGATGGATGCTTCCCATATATCTGGCAATATTCACTAGTATCTTTTGACACCGTCATTTTGATCCTATGGATTCAACATGTGTGCGAATGCACACAATCATCTATCAACCCTTCTAAATTATCTTTCCAGCTTAGACATCATTTTTGAACATGAGCTGGTTCTCGACCAAACTATTTGTCGTCAATTGTGCCTCTGGTCTATCCAACTTATCCATCCTTGATAGGAGCGTCTGCTTCTGATCCTTTGTTTTGGAAATCATAATTCATTTGTTATCTAAGCATCGAATTTTTCAGATGTTCTATAATATGATGCCCGTGCATTCTTCTTCCTCTAGTTGAGTACCGATACCCACATCAGCCCCGTTGTGGACCGCCATACCCATTGCTGGGTTATAATCCGACAATGTCCTTCACAACCAAAATTCTTGTGAGTTCTTTACCTGATACATAATGCCCTTGGTAAATTGTATCATCTGCTTGGCCAACCATGCTCTGCTTTCGAGCTGGTGGTATCTACTATTGAAGCTTGTGGTATAGGTTTCCACGATACCCTAACGGGTTGAACCTATGCCTTCCCTTATATGTGTGAACTCGGAAGTTTTCACAAGTCATACTCATCTGGTATTTCACCAGGTAAAACTTTCAACACTAATGCCTTTATCAAAGCGAGAAGTGAATGGAAGGTTATACATTGAAGAAGTGGGAGTCGACCTTGAACTTTGTGATCATGCCCATGGACACAATGTAGATCCTATCATGGAAGCTTCTTGTAACTATTTCCGTGATATAATACCCTTTGGTATCGGTGAATTTATCCTTTGCAATCATGGTTCCGACCATGTTCTCCTTTAAATACCATTTCCTGTGCAAGTTTAAGCACTTGTCTTCTATAGAGCAATACCCCAGTCCAACCTCTACTTTGATCTGTCGTCGAGTATTACCCCCTGATATCTTGAGATTATCTTGGAACTGCATAACTACCTATGAGTTCTTCATCAAGTACTACATTCTCACTGATTACAATTTTTCATGGGCTCTGAGTTGTTAATCACTCAAAGACACCGATAACTGAACCGAGTCCGCACTACGGTTCGACAACTCTTAGTAATCTTCTCTAAGTATGAGTTTGTACCCGGTCACGCCATTCCTAGCCTGTTTGGCTATATCATTGTCTTGATAATTTTAAACTGTGCTACCTGGTCCTTATTCCCGAAGCACCACTTTCGACGATGAGCTAAGCTTACGTCGATTTTCCTCGTCATATCATTTCGCCTTGGACAACAAGCATGATTTTCGAGATTGTGTCGTACCCTTGGTTCCAACAACTTTTGCTCCATCATTCCGTTGACTTGATGTCATCGCCGACCGATTACATCTCCATGAAACCTCTCGACAAATGTGTCGAGATCATCATCGACATGCCGAGCATTTCCATGATATCAATCGAATTCACGATGAGAAATACATCCTTGCCCTCGATGAGATGGGTTATCATCGACAACATTATTGCTTTCCCTCCAACACAAAATTTATTCCTGTTTTGTGTTGTACCTTGAGTTCCTTTCTATCCAACTTATGTTATGATTCTACCGCGGAGTATTACCATCTTTGATGTCAAGTATGTAGTGAGGATTGCTCCACCTCTTCAGAATTCTTGCTATAATGATACTTCTCACCATCACCATTCTTCCTTGGTCCTCGTGTTGATTCCAACTGGGGTACCCACAATTGAACTATGATGTGTGAATTCAAAACTTCTAGCAACCCTATTGCTTGGAAGTAAATGGCCGGCCGTTCATTCTTAGACTATTGATTATTGAATCACCATTCTAACATTGATCATGCTACCTAAGCCCATATTATGGGTGCACTTTTCAACCAATATTTAATTGCGTATGTTTTCCTCAAACCTACATTATTATACCATTTGATCTAGCAAATGTTATCTCCTTGTTCACATAATTGTGGACATCCATGCTTTGTTAATCTCGATGAATTGTCACTGAGTTCATCAGCCACCTCCTCATCCTCTCCTTGGTTTACTAATGAGCTCTGGTTGCAGAACTCATTACCATAGTTCATTTACCGAGAATCATATAATATCATCTCGTCAATTGTGTTGCACCTCTTCTTATCAGGCATCCCGAGTCTGAGATCTCCTAACACCAATCAGATATGAATCATGGTCAGATATGATGGTTGGGAAGCATTTTCCAAGAGTTATAACATTGGTCTTTATATGACCCAGTAAGGTGATGTCATGCCTAGCACACCTGGCTGGAGGGCCTATTGTTATAGTTCTTCCTTTTAGCATTGTTAACCATTCTTCCATGGGGAAATTGAAAGACTTATTCTATAAGTTGTTCCTGATGAATCCATTGAGTATCCAGAGTCTGGCCTTTGCTTGAAGATCCTGTCAATGCTATCTCGAAGCATGTCTGTGGTACTCCGATTTTCAATAAGAACATTCGAAGCCCAATGCTAAATGTTTCTTGCTCAATTATCCAAACACCGTTGTATGGGTAATGTCATGAAATTTCTCTCCCCTACCTAAGGAGTTTTCTACATAATATCATGTCATGGATATCTTGCTCTGCTTGCCCTTGGGAAGGTTATACCCCTGAAATATGTGTGTATACACATTTTCCTCCCCATTGTTCTGATTAAACCTGGTAATCACCTTTCCTTTCCATTGGTTTGATTAACCCTTCTTGTAATCTATATTATATAAGCAGTAGTATTCTTCTGCTTATGTAAAACACCTTGGTGTACAACCGTGTCGGTAAGACTCTGTTGCTTTTGTTGATAGCATTCCGGTAGCCATCGATGGACGAGAATTTTGCCTAATGGTCCGCCTCGTTCAACGAGCAGGAAAATGGTTCTCGTCGTCCCTCGCCCTTGGTACCGACGTTGTTTTTGACATAACTGACGGGCTACCCTCTGACATGCCTTGCTATCATGACCGTGCAAGATGTCACCACTCCTTCTACCTTTATCCCGTATGGTGGGCCCATAACCCACAGTTCCACAGGATCGAAACCTGACTGTCCTGTACACCCCCTATTCCCAAAGTTATTCCTCGCGCGTGGCCTCGCATGTACTTCACGGGCCACCGTCCTAGTGATCTATTCTGGTATCAGACGCAATAGTTACTCTCGCTACTCTGAACCACTTTCTCACTCAGGTTCAGACTTCGAGCAACTATCTATCCGCTTGGAACCTCCTATTGTACCTTCGTACCTTACTCTCGAGGTATTTCATATGTTCAACTCGAGAGATAATCTTATACTCATTCATGGGTTAACCCCAGATTGTTTCCCTCAAAAGCATTATGTCGTACTGAGCTGCCCCTTATCCTTTCGTAAGTACGATGGCGTTCACGAAGAAATGATGACAAGTTTATCATGATGCATTGGAATAAATAATTGAAGACATCAACGAAAGGGATTAACTTCTACGAGAAGATCCGTTAGAATATCGTAACCAGAACTTTCCCCCTTACCCCCCTCTTAAATCTCGGGACGAGATTTCTTGTAGTGGAGGAGAATTGTGACGCCCGGATAATTAGGCTACAGTAACCCTCTACTAATGATGCCATGTACCCACTGTTACTGTTACTAAACTCACTCTGATTAAAATCACCTTCGAATTCAAAATTCAATGTCAAGTCAAACGGTAAAAGTTTTCAAATATTAAAACTAAAATATTCGGGTTGTGCCAAATAATCCATACTAAATATTGATGAAGAAACCACACTTCTTTAAAGTATTAAAATGCACTATAATAAGTAAAGCAGCTACAAAGCTATTATTTAGATGCTCTTAAAATAATAAACAAATACAAACTACTGTATTTAATGTGTTAAAATATTTGTGCCAGTGGCATAATTACATATACTAAATTAGGTACAACTTTTGTATTTTAATAAAAATAAAATAAATAGAAACTAAATAAAACAGAAAAGAAAGCAGAACAAAAAAAAGAAAGGAAAAGACACCCCCCACTGGGCTCCGGCCCAGATGCCTGCCGGCCCAACCGGCCCGTCCACGCCACCTTATCCCCCCCATGACCGAACCCTAATCCCCCACGACCCCCCACTCTCCCTCGTTCTCCCCCCACGCCGCCACCCACGAAGACCACACACACACACGCATCCGCACGGAGGAGGGGCGCCCCTGTTCGCTCCCCTCCTCTCGGAGCGCCCGCGCCCGAGGGCAGTCGCCGCCTGCCGGCACCGAGGGCCACCCTCCGGCCTCCTCCTCGCCCTCCTTCTCCCTCGCGCGACACCACGTGACGCCGTGGCCACGCCTCATCGCCGACCGGAGCCCGCGCAGCCGCCTGAGGACCTCGCCGGACCTCCTCGCCGGTCGGCTTCCTCCACGACGCGTCGTCCCCGACGTCCTCCCCGACACCCGCTGCCACGATCCCTACGGCCCCAGTGAGCCTCGCCCCGATCTCCTCCTCTTCTCCTCCTCTGCCGCACGCCGCATCCGCGCTCGGAGCTCGCTCCGACGCGCCCCTGACCATCCCGCGCGATGTCGTCACCGCCGGGCGGTTGCCCCTCCGCCCTGCTTCCCCTGCTGCGCCACGGCAGCCGAGTCTCCCCACCGTGCCCTGGCGCGTGCCCCGACTGCGCCGCAGCCGCCGGCGGCCGCCTCTGCCCACGACTGCGCGGGCCACTCGAGCTCCACCGTGCCCGCTCGCTGCTGGCCCCGCGGTCGTCGTCTCAGCTCACGTCGACCATTGCCGCCCCCGCGGCCAACTCCGGTGCCCCGTCGCGCCTCGGCGGTCGTCGCCCGCGGACCTGGGTTCACCCAGTCCGGCGCGCGCCCGCACCTGCTATGCTCCAGTGGCCGCTGCGCCTGTTCGGGTGGCGCCCGCAACGCCCAAACCCACTATAGCCCCCTGGGGCCTATGACAGGAGGGCCCTGCCTCTAGAACGTTAAAAAAAAGATTTTAAAAATGATAATAATAAAAATAAAAATAATAATTAATTAAATTAATTAATTAACTTAATTAAACCTAATTAGATTAGCCTAATTAACTAGTTCAACTAATTAACTGAGATTAATTAGCTAATAGTGAATGACATGCGGGACCCACTGTCAGGTTGACCCAGTCAACACCTGTTGACTGCCGACGTCAGCATGACATCATGCTGATGTCATAAATCCAATTTCTAATTAAAATAATTAGATAAATGCTAAAAATGATTTAATTCTTTTAAAATCAATACAAAATAAACCGTAGCTTGGATGGAAAAACTTTGTACATGAAAGTTGCTCAGAACGACGAGACGAATCCGGATACGCAGTCCGTTCGTCCGCCACGCATCCCTAACATATCCAACTCGCAACATTCCCCCTCCGGCTCCTCTGCCCGAAAACACAAAACACCGGGAATCCTTTCCCGGATGTTTCCCCCCTTTCATGGTTTCACCTAGTACTGCGTTAGGGCACGCCTAGCACCGCGTATTGCCATGTTATGCCTTGTGTTGCTTAGATTGCTCTGTTATTTATTGTGTTTCCCCTCCGTTACTTCTTTTCGGTAGACCCCGAGGCTGCCGGCGACCCCCAGTTCGACTACGGTGTTGACGACACGTCCTCCTTGCCAGAGCAACCAGGCAAGCCCCCCCTTGATCACCAGATATCGCCTACTCTCCTCTATACTGCTTGCATTAGAGTAGTGTAGCATGTTACTGCTTTCGTTATTCCTATCCTGATGCATAGCCTGTTTTTGATACTGCTGTTGATACCTTTACTTGCAATCCTACTGCTTAGTATAGGATGCTAGTGTTCCATCAGTGGCCCTACACTCTTGTTCGTCTGCCATGCTATACTACTGGGCCGTGATCACTCGGGGGTGATCACGGGCATACTATATACTTTACACTGTTACATTACATGTGATACTGTTCGGAGATGGGGGCTGAAGGGGCAGGTGGCTCCATCCCGGTAAAGGTGGGCCTAGGTTCCCGACGGCCCCCGACTGTTACTTTGAGGCAGAGCGACAGGGCAGGTTCAGACCACCTAGGAGAGAGGTGGGCCTGGCCCTAGTCGGCGTTCGTGATACTTAACACGCTTAATGAGATCTGGGTATTTGATCTGAGTGTGGCCATTTGGTCTATACGCACTAACCACCTACGCGGGGGTAGTTATGGGTATCCCGACGTCGTGGTATCAGCCGAAGCACTTCGTGACGTCAGCGACTGAGCGGCGCGCGCCGGGTTGGACCGCGTAACGTGACTTCCTTTGAAATGGAGGTTGCTAGGTCTGCTCTCCGGCCGCGTATGCAACGTGCAGGTGTGCTCAGGGCGATGGGCCCAGACCCCTGCGCGCTTAGGTTTAGACCGGCGTGCTGACCGCTCTGTTGTGCCTAGGTGGGGCTACGACGTGTTGATCTTCCGAGGCCGGGCATGACCCAGAAAAGTGTGTCCGGCCAAATGGGATCAAGCGTGTTGGGCTATGTGGTGCACCCCTGCAGGGAAGTTTATCTATTCGAATAGTCGTGTCCCTCGGTAAAAGGACGACCCGGAGTTGTACCTTGACCTTATGACAACTAGAACTGGATACTTAATAAAACACACCCTTCCAAGTGCCAGATACAACCCGGTGATCGCTCTCTAACAGGGCATCGAGGAGGGGATCGCCGGGTAGGATTATGCTATGCGATGGTACTTGGAGGACTTCAGTCTACTCTCTTCTATATGCTGCAAGACGGAGGCGACCAGAAGCGTAGTCTTCGATAAGACTAGCTACCCCCCTCTTATTCTTGCATTCGGCAATTCAGTCCACTGATATGGCCCTTTACACATATATCCATGCATATGTAGTGTAGCTCCTTGCTTGCGAGTACTTTGGATGAGTACTCACGGTTGCTTTTCTCCCCCTTTTCCCCCTTTCCCTTCTACCCGGTTGCCGCAACCAGATGCCGGAGCCCAGGATCCAGACGCCACCGTCGACGACGACTCCTACTACTCTGGAGGTGCCTACTACTACGTGCAGCCCACTGACGATGACCAGGAGTAGTTAGGAGGATCCCAGGCAGGAGGCCTGCGCCTCGTTCGATCTGTATCCCAGTTTGTGCTAGCCTTCTTAAGGCAACCTTGTTTAACTTATGTCTGTACTCAGATATTGTTGCTTCCGCTGACTCGTCTATGATCGAGCACTTGTATTCGAGCCCTCGAGGCCCCTGGCTTGTATTATGATGCTTGTATGACTTATTTTATTTGTAGAGTTGTGTTGTGATATCTTCCCGTGAGTCCCTGATCTTGATCGTACACATTTGCGTGCATGATTAGTGTACGATTGAATCGGGGGCGTCACAGCAGGCCCAGCTCAACTCCCCCATAACCCCCGCTAAATTGAAACCCTGACCAACCCATCGCCCCACTCCCCCCCCATGTTCGCCTCCCCTCCCGATCCGATCTGGATCGGGGCTCGATCCACGGCACCGCCAAGACGCTGCTCGAAGTCCCCCCCCCCCCGCCTGAGGACCCCGACACCCTCCGCCTCGCTTCCTCATCCCTCTCCCTGGCCGATCTGCATCGGGGCAACCTCCCCGATCCCACCTCCCCGCCGGACCGCCGTCGCCGCGCTCGCCCCGGACGTCGTCGTCTCCACCACTGCCGTCTTCACCCTCTTGCACGACCGGAGCTCCTACGCCTCGTCGGACGCCGTCGTCCTCTTCATCGACAGACCTCCCCGAGCCCTCCCCGAGCTCACTCTCGCACACCTGCAGGGCCCAGTGAGCCACCACCTTCCCCTTCTCCTCTACCCTCTCATACCGTCTCTCCACATCGCTGCGCACCGTCTGAACACGCCCCGACCGCGGTCACCCCGCGCTGGCCGCGCCCAGCGTGCGTGCACGGCCACGCGACCCATGCGCCCGCGCCTCGGCAGCTCCACCCGCCGCAGCCGCTCACGTCGCTGCTGCCCTCTGTTGCCCCTGCTCCCCTGCTGCGCCGCACGGAGACCCCGCGCCCTGCCTAGCTCGCCGTGGCCACCGGCCTCTCCTTGCTCCGTCGGCCTGCCGGGTCTGCCCGTCCGCTCGGGCTGCGCCCGTTTCCGTAACCCGCACGCCCGCTAAGGCTAGCCAGAGCCACTGGCAATCGGGCCCCACGCGCCTAGAACTATTTTATTAAAAAAAGAAATAAAAAAACACAATAATTAAAATAATTAAAATATTAATTAATTGATTAATTAAAGAATTAATTAACTTAATTAAATGTGTTTAACTAACCTAATTAATTAACTAAACTAATTAAACTTGTTTAGTTAGTCATAGACAATGACAGTATGACCCACATGTCAGTTTGGCTAGGTCAACTGACTAGTTGACCGCTGACACAATAATGACGTCATGTTGACATCACAAGTCACTGTTTTGGATAATTCGGATTTAAACAATTAAATTATTTCTAGAAAATAGATAAATCTTTAAAAATTAATATAAAATAAACCGTAACTCGGATGAAAATACTTTGTACATGAAAGTTGCTCAGAACGACGAGACGAACCCGGATACGCAGCCCGTTCGTCCGCCGCGCATCCCTAACCTATCGAACCTGCAACATTCCCCCTCCGGTTCATCTGTCCAAAAACACGAAACACCGGGGATACTTTCCCGGATGTTTCCCCCCCCCCCTTCATAGTATCACCTAGTACTGCGTTAGGGCACACCTGGCACCGCGTATTGTCAAGTTATGCCTTGTGTTGCTTTGATTGCTCTATTATTTATTGTGTTCCCCTCCGTTACTTCTTTCCGGTAGACCCCGAGACTGCCGGCGACCCCCAGTTCGACTACGGTGTTGACGACTCCTCTTTCTTGCCAGAGCAACCAGGCCAGCCCCCCCTTGATAACCAGATATCGCATGTTCTTCTCTATACTGCTTGCATTAGAGTAGTGTAGCATGTTACTGCTTTCAGTTAATCCTATACTGCTGCATAGCCTGTCCTTGCTACTACTGTTGTTACCCTTACCTGCTATCCTACTGCTTAGTATAGGATGCTAGTGTTCCATCAGTGGCCCTACACTCTTGTCCGTCTGCCATGCTATACTACTGGGCCGTGATCGCGGGCATATACTATATACTTTACACTGTTACATTACCTGTGATACTGTTCGGAGATGGGGGCTGAAGGGGCAGGTGGCTCCATCCCGGTAGAGGTGGGCCTGGGTTCCCGACGGCCCCCGATTGTTACTTTGAGGCGGAGCGACAGGGCAGGTTGAGACCACCTAGGAGAGAGGTGGCCTGACCCTGGTCGGCGTTCGAGGATACTTAACACGCTTAACGAGATCTGGGTATTTGATCTGAGTCTGGCCATTTGGTCTATACGCACTAACCATCTACGCGGGAGTAGTTATGGGTATCCCGGCGTCGTGGTATCAGCCGAAGCCTTCGTGACGTCAGCGACTGAGCGGCGCGCGCTGGATTGGAACGTAAGCCTGCTCTTGTATTAAGGCGGCTAGTTCCGCTTTCGGCCGCCCACGCAACGTGCAGGTGTGCTCAGGGCGATGGGCCCAGACCCCTGCGCGCTTAGGTTTAGACCGGCGTGCTGACCTCTCTGTTGTGCCTAGGTGGGGCTACGACGTGTTGATCTTCCGAGGCCGGGCATGACCCAGGATAGTGTGTCCGGCCAAATGTGATCAAGCGTGTTGGGTTATGTGGTGCACCCCTGCAGGGAAGTTAATCTATTCGAATAGCCGTGTCCCTCGGTAAAAGGACGACCCGGAGTTGTACCTTGACCTTATGACAACTAGAACCAGATACTTAATAAAACACACCCTTCCAAGTGCCAGATACAACCCGGTGATCACTCTCTAACAGGGCATCGAGGAGGGGATCGCCGGGTAGGATTATGCTATACGATGCTACTTGGAGGACTTCAGTCTACTCTCTTCTATATGCTGCAAGACAGAGGCTGCCAGAAGCGTAGTCTTCGACAGGATTAGCTATCCCCCTCTTATTCTGGCATTCTGCAGTTCAGTCCACTGATATGGCCCTTTACACATATATCCATGCATATGTAGTGTAGCTCCTTGCTTGCGAGTACTTTGGATGAGTACTCACGGTTGCCTTGTTTCCCCTTTTCCCCATCTCTCTACCCGATTGCTGCAACCACACGATGGAGCCCAGGATCCAAACGCCACCGTCGACGACGACTCCTACTACACTGGAGGTGCCTACTACTATGTGCAGCCCGCTGACGACGATTAGGAGTAGTTAGGAGGATCCCAGGCAGGAGGCATGCGCCTCGTTCGATCTGTATCCCCGTTTGTGCTAGCCATCTTATGGCAACTTGTTTAACTTATGTCTGTACTCAGATATTTTTGCTTCCGCTGACTCGTCTATGATCGAGCACCTGTATTCGAGCCCTCGAGGCCCCTGGCTTGTATTATGATGCTTGTATGACTTATTTAATTGGTAGAGTTGTGTTGTGATATCTTCCCGTGAGTCCCTGATCTTGATCGTACACATTTGCGTGCATGATTAGTGTATGATTGAATCGGGGGCATCACACCAGCACCTATAGGGCACTGGAAGGCCACCTCGTCATACGACATATATATGGGGGACACTCCAAAAGATGGAGATGACGATGGAACATCGGGGGATGGCACCTCCAAGAAATAACCAAAGCGCCGGCGTCAGCGGCGCCGCTCTAAATCCTGCCAAAGCAAAAACGGTGATTCCAGCACGGGAGATAATAATACTCCCTCTGGCAAGATTCAGCACAGGAGGATGGAGAAGCCAGCCCTCACGAGAGAGCGGCAGACAGAGAGGTTGAGGATGATAATTATATGCCTCCCTCCAAAGATGAGGCAAGCCTCGACGACGATGAATTCGTCGTGCCAGAGGATCCAGCCGAACAAGAGCGTTTTAAACGCAGGCTTATGGCCACGGCAAGCAGCCTCAAGAAAAAGCAGCAATAGCTTAGAGCTAATCAAGATCTGCTAGCCGACAGATGGACTGAAGTCCTTGCGACCGAAGAGTATGAACTCGAACGCCCCTCCAATAGTTACCCAAAGCGTAGGCTGCTACCCCGGTTAGAGGAGGACACACCTAAACCTACATCACCAGCACATGACATGGCCAACCGGCCACCTCGTGGCCGTGACAGAGAGGCCTCTCGGCCCTCCACTCAAGTCGTGCCCCGGCGCCGCTCAAAACATACTAAGGCATGGGAAAACGCGCCAGACCTGCGAGAGATACTGGAGGACAAGGCAAGACAAACAAGATCAATCTATGGATCGCGTGGGCGCCCCACGGCACGTGACGGGGATCGTCACTCCGGACTTAATAAATCCAGCCGGGCCGAACACAATAGCCAAAGCTCATTCGAGCTGCGTCGTGATATAGCCCAATACAGAGGCGCCGCACACCCACTATGCTTCACAGATGAAGTAATGGATCATAAAATCCCTGAGGGTTTCAAACCCGTGAACATCGAATCATATGATGGCACAACAGATCATGCGGTATGGATCGAGGATTATCTCCTTCATATCCACATGGCTCGCGGCGATGATCTACACGCCATCAAATACCTCCCTCTCAAACTTAAGGGACCGGCCCGGCATTGGCTTGACAACTTGCCAGCAGATTCAATCGGTTCTTGGGAGGACCTGGAAGCCGCATTCCTCGACAATTTCCAGGGTACCTATGTGCGACCACAAGACGCCGATGACCTAAGCCACATAATTCAGCAGCCATAGGAATCGGCCAGGCAATTCTGGACACGGTTCCTAACGAAGAAAAACCAAATAGTCAACTGTCCGGACGCAGAGGCCCTAGCAGCCTTCAAACATAATATCCGCGACGAGTGGCTTGCCTGGCACCTTGGACAGGAAAAGCCGAAATCTATGGCAGCCCTCACGATACTCATGACCCGCTTCTGCGGTGGAGAAGACAGCTGGCTAGCTCGCAGCAACAACTTACCCAAGAACCTTGGTAATTCAGATACCAAGGACAAAAGTGGCAGGTCGCGTCAGAACAAGCAAAAGCGCCGCGTTAACAGCGACAGCAACAAGGATACAACAGTCAATGCCGGATTCAGAGGCTACAAATCCGGTCAGCGGAAAAAGCCATTCAAAATAAATACTAAGGGCCCGTCCAGTTTCGACCGAATACTCGACCGCATGTGCCAGATACATGGCAGCCCCGAAGAGCCAGCCAATCACACCAACAGTGATTGTTGGGTGTTCAAGCAGGCAGGCAAGTTAAATGCCGAAAATAGAAACAAGGGGCTACATAGCAACGACGAGGAGGAGCCCAGGTCGCCGAACATCAATGGACAAAAGGGTTTTCCCCCACAAGTGCGGACGGTGAACGTGATATACGCAACCCACATCCCCAAGAGGGAACGGAAGCGTGCGTTACAGGACGTATACACGATAGAGCCAGACGCCCCAAAGTTCAACCCATGGTCCTCCTGCCCGATCACTTTTGATCGAAGGGACCACCCCACTAGCATCCGTCAAGGCTGGTTCGCCGCATTGGTTCTAGACCCAATTATTGACGGATTTCATCTCACAAGAGTCCTTATGGACGGCGGCAGCAGCCTGAACCTGCTTTACCAGGACACTGTGCGGAAAATGGACATAGATCCCTCGAGGATTAAACCCACCAAAACGACCTTTAAAGGCGTCATGCCAGGTGTAGAGGCCAACTGCACAGGCTCAATCACACTTGAAGTGGTCTTCGGATCCCCGGATAATTTCCGAAGCGAAGAGTTAATCTTCGACATAGTCCCGTTCCGCAGTGGCTATCACACACTGCTCGGGCGAACCGCATTTGCAAAGTTCAATGCGGTACCGCACTGCGGATACCTCAAGCTCAACATGCCAGGCCCTCGAGGAGTAATCACGGCCAATGGAAACACCGAACGCTCCCTCCGAACGGAGGAGCACACGGCGGCCCTCGCAGCGGAATTACAAAGCAGCCTCTCTAGGCAGTTCCCCGGTCCGGCCGTTAAAAGGCCGGACACTGTTAAGCGCGCCCGGAGTAACCTACAACAAGACTGCCTGGCACGATCTGAGCAGGCGTAGCAATGCGGCCCCAACCCCAGCCCTCGCGAAATAGCAAAACTAGTGCTTCGCGTACACAACTACGCTCTCAAAATACCTTGGGCCCAGGGGAAGGGGCACCATGACGGCATGCCCAAAACATGGCTTAAACCGTACTAGGGGCTGCCAAATTCTTTCTTTATCTTCTCTTACTTTCAGGACTCCATACTTCGGACGACCTGTTCGGCAATTCAACTGCCGCACAAACGATGCAAGAACCAGGGAAGCAGACAAGCCATGCCGCATTATGGACTCCCAGGTGGTCTCTATCACGAGCAGTATACCTGTTTTGCATATAAGTTTCGCGGCCCGCCCCTGGACCGAACATGTTAAATAGTCCAACTTTTTGCTTATCGCGCCATTTGTATCATTCTGCTTTGATCGCAGCCCTTTTAAACAATGCATAGTCTTTATCTATTTTTTGCATTACCTTTTTCCAAATATATGTTCATTAATGACATGTTGCACCCGTACACTGTGGTACGGCAAATACGCCAGGGGCTTCAGTACCCCCCAATATGGTGTGAGAAGTCCGAACACTTTCACAAGTGCGGCACCCCGAACTTATAGCATTATATGCATCGGCTCCGAATCATGTCTTGGGTCAATAGTTGGGTTTGCCCGGCTCCTATGTTTTGGTGCCTTACGTTCTGCTATATCGGCTAAGGTAGCACTAGGAGAACTACTGCGATTGTGCCCCAGTTGAGCTGGGCTGAGCACCTCAGTAGAGAAAGCTAAAATTGACTGTCATGATGAAGCGAGAGACCGGTCGCTGTTCGAGAGGTTTTTTGAGTCCTTAAAGACTTATGCCGCTTAGAGCGAGGACCGGCTTTGTCCGGCCAAGGCGTGGATAGCGCCCCGAACTCGGTCTTCCGAATACTAGGGGCTTCGCCAAAATTTAAAATTATAGAGTTCTATGGCTAAGTGAGAGTGTTCAAGCATTATAGTCCGATTGCCTTGTTCGTTGTGCTGAGCGCCTCCCTTGAAGGACCCAAACATGGGAAAAAGAGCGCTCAGGTTTATTCCGAACACCCCAGCACTAGTGGCATGGGGGCAGAAGCCGACAACTGGCCATCTCTCAATTTTTGATAAACGGCCGCACAGAAAGTAATATTTTAAATTCAAAAAGCATTGCTTAGCGCATATGAACAAGTTTTCAGCGCACAGGACAACACGAGCGAGTTCATTCAAAAATTACATCCTTGGTGCATTCATCTGCCATAAGGCGGGCACCCTTCAGAACATCCTTATAATAGTTCTCGGTTTTGCGATGCTCCTTCCCCGGCGGTGGCCCGTCCTTCACAAGCTTCTCACCGTCCAGCTTGCCCCAGTGCACCTTAGCGCGGGCAAGGGCCCTCCGGGCACCTTCGATGCAGACGGAGCGCTTGATGACTTCAAGCCTTGGACAGGCCGCCACCAGCCGCTGAACCAGTCCGAAATAGCTCTCAGGCAGGGCCTCTCCAGGCCACAGCCGAACTATGAGGCCCTTCATGGCCTGTTCGGCCACCTTGTGGAGCTCGACCAGCTGCTTCAGCTGGTCGCTCAAGGGCACGGGGTGTCCGGCCTCAGCATATTGAGACCAGAACACCTTCTCCGTTGAGCTGCCCTCCTCGGCTCGGTAGAATACGGCGGCATCAGACACGCTACGGGGGAGATCTGTGAATGCCCCTGGAGAGCTCCGGATTCGGGTAAGTAACAAGTAGCTTACTTTTATATGTCTGCTTTGCATAAAGAATGCCTTACCCGCCGCTATCTTTTTCACCGCATCCAACTCCTGGAGGGCCTTCTGGGATTCGGCCTTGGCAGACTTGGCAGCTTCGATGGCCACCGCGAGCTCGGACGCTTGCGTCTTTGAGTCAAGCTCCAAACTCTCATGTTTTTTCATGAGAGCCTGAAGCTCTTGCCGCGCCTCGCTGACCTGCGCCTCAAATTTCTCTCGCTCGATGCGCTCCGAGGCCGCTCTCTTCTCGGCCTCTGACAGCGCCTGCTTGAGGGTAGCCACCTCAGTTGTGGCCCCTGCAATAAGCAGCACAATCCTGTCATTTTTGCAATTGCATCTTTTTCATTATATTTTCTATAAGGTATCTCTTACCTTCTTTCTCCTCGAGCTGCCGCTTCGCAAGGCCGAGCTCTTGCTCGGACCGCTCGAGACCCTGCTTCAGGGTGCCTACCTCTGCAGTCAGTGCGGCGGTCGCAAGCAGCGAAGCCTGCATACGCATATTCACTCATTTTTTGTTAGACTCCTGCGAAATTTATTAGATCCTCTATTCGGCTTTTCTTTCTGAACGCCAAACAGAGCATCAGGGGCTACTGTCTATGCAGTAATATTTTTACATATTTTTTACTTACCTCGAAGCCTGTTAGAAGGCTCGCACAAGCTTCAGTCAGTCCGCTCTTGGCGGACTGAACCTTTTGGATCACCGTACTCATAATAGTACGGTGCTCCTCGTCGATGGAGGCACCGTACTCATAATAGTCAGTACCGTACTCATAATTGTCCGGCACCTCCGGTTGGGTGGGGGCCGCCAGCTCAGAAGGCTTGCTCCTCTTGGAAGGAGTTCGCCTACCTCAGTCCAGAACCGTTGAAGATTCCAGTGCGGTGTCCGGCTCAAAGGCGGACTTGGAGCCCTGGGGGGGGGGTCTTGTCCCCTTTACTCCCGGAGTCCGGGAGGTCACCTCGCGGCTCTTCCAGGACCACCTCCTCTTGGCCCGGAGCTTGTTGCGACGCCACTTCGGCGTCGTCCGCGGTGCGGGGGGAGGCCGCGGGCGGAATTGAATTCACGTCTGATGAATCCAGGGAGCCGCTCGATGACTTGTCGAGCCCGGCCTTGGGCAGACTGCATAATTATATTCGACATAAGGAAAAGATGTGCAACAAAGGAATGCTATGAGTTACTCTAGTGTCCGAATACTTACGATGCCGCCGGGCGCCTGGCCCTGTGCGGCCACTCCTCTTCGCCCTCGTCGGCGTCGGTGGAGTTGTCCGGAGGGAGGGTCCACCCCTTCTTGGACCCTTTGGCCTCCCCTGTTGGGGCGGCCTTCCTCTTCTTTCCTCCCCCCGCTGGAGGGGGAGAGGTTTCTTCTTCCTCCTCCTCGTTTTCACGGGAGGAGCGCGTCTCGGATTCGTCGGATGAAGAACCCGACACCTCCTGGCATCGGGAACTCTTTCGAGTCCCCGTGGCCCTCTTCTTGGCCTTCTTCTCCGGCACCACGTAAGGTGCCGGAGCCAGCAGCTTCGCTAAGCGAGCGTCGGCTGGGTCTTCGGGCAAAGGGGGCGGACAGTCGATCTGTCCGGACTTCGCCAGCCAATCCTGTCAAATGAAAGGGAGTTTAGATCCCGCATAGAGTCAAACTATGGAAAACCAACATCCTGTAAAAGGTAAAAATAGCTTACCGCACTAGCGGGAAGCTACGTGCTGAATCCGCGGTCCTCGGAAGCGGATGCGGGAGCCTCGGCGCCTTTGAATAGCACCTTCCAGGCATCTTCGTATGTTGTGTCGAAGAGCCTGCTCAGGGTTGGGTGCTGCGCCGGGTCGAACTCCCACAAATTGAAGCGCCGTCGCTGACACAGGAGGATCAGGCGGACGAGCATAACCTGGACTACGTTAACAAGCTTAAGCTGCTTGTTCACCAAGGTTTGGATGCATTTTGCAGTCCGGTTACCTCTCCTTTATTGCCCCACGACAGGCCCGTCTCTTTCCAAGACGTGAGCCGCGTAGGGGGTCCGGACCGGAACTCAGGGGTTGCGACTCATCTGGGATCACGCGGCTCGGTGATGTAAAACCTTCCCGATTGCCACCCCTTCAGGGTCTCCACAAAGTAGCCCTCGAGCCATAGGACGTTGGCTATCTTGCCCGCCATGGCACCTCCGCACTCCGCCTAGTTGCCGCGCACCACCTTGGGCTGGACATTGAAAGTCTTGAGCCACAGGCCGAAATGGGGGCGGATGCAGAGGAAAGCCTCACACACGACGATAAACGTCGAGATGTTGAGGACGAAGTTCGGGGCCAGATCGTGGAAATCTAGGCCATAGTAGAACATGAGCCCCCGGACGAACGGGTGGAGAGGAAAGCCCAGTCCGCGAAGGAAATGGGGAAGGAATACTACCCTCTCATGCGGCCTTGGGGTGGGGAGGAGCTGCCCCTCTTCGGGAAGCCGGTGCGCAATGTCGTTAGACAAGTATCCGGCCTTCCTCAGTTTTTTGATATGGCCCTCCGTGACGGAGGAGACCATCCACCTGCCTCCCGCTCCGGACATGGCTGGAGAAGGTTGAGGTGGGAAGTGCGGGCTTGGGCGCTGGAGCTCGAGTGCGCGGAAGATGGATAGGCAAAGGAGGAAGAAGGTGTAGGTAAAAAGGTGGATCCTTATCCCCTTATATGGGCGGATGCGACTATGCGTCCCCACCAGCCTGGTAAAACTCGCTTATCTCCCAAGCGCCGTGATAAATGGCGCGGTTGGGTTACCCACGTCCCTATTGATGAGAATCCCATAAATAAAGGGAACACGATCTCTGCTTTGACAAGACGTGCCAAGGAAACCGCCTCGCAAAATGCGCTGAGGTGGGGAAGTGAAAATGATTCGGATAGAGGCTTGGCCGTAGTGTGGTGTCACGCTACGGAATACGTCAGCAGATTAGATTTGTGTAAATATTATTCTCTCTATGGCAATATGTGGAAACTTATTTTGCAGAGCCGGACACTATTCTTAGTGTTAACAATCTTTTATGAAGTACTTGGTGGAGGAACCCGCCTTGCAATGCCGAAGACAATCTGCGCGCCGGACTCGTCGTCATTGAAGCCTGGTTCAGGGGCTACTGAGGGAGTCCTATATTAGGGGTGTCCGGATGGCCGGACTATACCATCAGCCGGACTCCTGGACTATGAAGATACAAGATTGAATACTTCGTCCCATGTCCGGATGGGACTTTCCTTGGCGTGGAAGGCAAGCTTGGCGATGCGGATATTTAGATCTCCTACCATTATAACCGACTTTGTGTAACCCTAACCCTCTCCGGTGTCTATATAAACTGGAGGGTTTTAGTCCGTAGGAGGACAGAATATTCAACAATCATACCATAGGCTAGCTTCTAGGGTTTAGCCTCCTTGATCTCGTGGTAGATCTACTCTTGTACTACCCATATCATCAATATTAATCAAGCAGGACGTAGGGTTTTACCTCCATTGAGAGGGCCCGAACCTGGGTAAAACTTCGTGTCCATTGTCTCCTGTTACCATCCGCCTAGACGCACAGTTCGGGACCCCCTACCCGAGATCCGCCGGTTTTGACACCGACAACCTTCCATACTTCCTTCTTGCTCCTCTTGATGGACTCGGCGTTCCTCCCTCACTCCATTGTGGTGATCATAATTGTACATAATCATGGATAGGGTTCGATTTTGAGGTAGTTGCCAAGTACCATCCAAATGTATAGGGAACTTAACTAGGAGATAATTCACCTTGGTTTTTATGGCATGTTCACGAGCTCTTGTCAAGGGTCCTCTTGAATCTTGTGGGATTAATGGTGGGTCCATGGCCTGCTCAGCACCATCTCTCCTTGCCTCCCCCTAGGAAGATCCATCGTTAGATCAAATCCTCATCGTTAGGTCCATGACGTTGAATGTGTCGCTCACCAAGCACTTGTCCATTGTGCTACAAAAAAATGACACAACTGTGATGATACTCGATTGTCAATTAGCTATGTACATCTGTGACAGTTTTATGATAGAATTGAGATAATCATACATCTGTCGTGGTAGATGTGTTCCATGACAATGGTCAATTTTTCATCACAGAAGTGTGCACTTCCATGATAGAAAATGAAGCATCATAGAAGTGTTTCGTCAAGGGTAACTAGCACGTGAAAACCACCATAATGGATCTTCATTAAGCTATCAAGGGCCGGTTTCCAGATCTGATACCCATTAATGACGTGGCCTCTTGGTTATCCGCCACGTTTTGGCGTTCTATTGGTCGCTTGGAGCCACGCGTCAGCGTTCTATTGGTCGGATGGAGGCACACTTCGGCAACTAATTGGAACAAATGTCGCTTGTACAAAATA
Source organism: Aegilops umbellulata (assembly GCA_032464435.1). Lineage (NCBI taxonomy): Eukaryota > Viridiplantae > Streptophyta > Magnoliopsida > Poales > Poaceae > Aegilops > Aegilops umbellulata. The sequence goes on along the minus strand of CP136056.1, from coordinate 292,347,116 downwards.
GAGGGACGTTTAGACAAAAGGTCATCCTAGTCCAAAGGCATGTTTAAGTCCTACAGGGCTTTGTCCAAACTTGGTGGATCTTGCCCATTAAACGCCCCTTAACGGCCTGCTTGCAAACAACCCGTTTACGACCCGAATGTGTATGACCCATTAATATCTACGCGAATTCAGCCCATTACCGACTTGTGGGTCATTCGCCATGACTATGGCCCACTGATACTTTCGGCCCATACACCACCTAATGTCTTTTGCTCATATGTGGTCCACGGTGTATTTTGGTTCATTAACAGCCAGTGGTGTCTTTTGCTCGTCTCTCGCGCATGGTGACTTTCAGCGCAGTTTACAACCCATGGTGTATTTCGCCCATTTTCAGCCTCCGGTGGCTTTTGGCCCATTGAAAGCTCATGGTTCATTTGGGTCCATTATCTACCCATTAGCAACCCATGGTGTCTTTCGACTCGTCCACTACCCATGGTGCTTTCGGCCCGTTTGTGGCCTCTGTTGCTTTTGACCCATTTGTAGCCCGTGAGGCTCTTGGGCCATTTGTGGCCCATGATTATTTTGGCTAGTTTGTGGCGCATGGTTATTTTGGCCGTTAATGGCTAAAAATACATTTGGCCCTTTAGCGGATTGCAGAATATAATAATTAAGAATATACATGCACTGTAAAATAGGAAATTACACATGTTACATCCATTGTGCGTCCAAGTTGCCCACAATGCAAATTAATGCAACAAAAAATAATAATTCTAGACATTTAGTGCAGATCAACACAACTTAAGAAATGGTAACCTTGCCCTGAAGCTGATGCACGAGCAACTGAGCAAGCTGATGAGACTGCCCTTGTTTGATGCTTATATCCTCCAGCTCTAGCTGGTTAGCAACAATGTGTTAGATTTCTTTGTGATTTTCCTTATAGATTCAACTTCCCATCAGGGTAGAGTTGTACCATGTATTTTTGCTTGGAGTTGAGACTAAAAAGGTCAAACTTATTTAGGCGACGACTTCAGTGAGCTTGTTTACTGAAATTGGCGACTATCTTGAATACTACTTCTAGACATGACTCTGGGGTTGTCCTGCTATCTTTAAGATGTTTTGCCTTCTTAGTTATAGTTGTTGTAACAATGAGACACAATGGGTATGTCTCACTATCTCAAGAGATTTTTCCCTCATATCAGGGTTAGTAATTCTGAATGAGAAACAAGCAGACAAATAACCGGTTTTGTATTTATATAAATAACCATGGTTAGTGTATCGATTTCATCCCATTTCATATAGACAAATCAAGAGACACAATTTAAAATAGGAATAATAGAGTATGGTATTGTTCATATAGTTGGCCAAATCAGATAGGACAAGGTAGGAATTGACGACGTGTATGTGTGGGCAGCTTCACCGCACCACCAGAATAAGATGAAGATCAAAGGCATACAATGTATGACTAAATAACAACATTGGCACTTGTTTTTATTAATGTGCATGGTATAAATAGGAAAATATTTGTACAACTAAACATTAAGACTGACTTGTTGCAAAACATGCAATTTGATGGAAACGTCGAACAAACAACAGTTCAGATAGTGATGCCTATCAAAATCTATACCACAACAAAGTTTGAAGGCATAAGAAGGATGAACTTAGATTAGCAGTTTTCACCGGCTTCGTAAAGTCCTTAACCATGTTTATTTCACGGGGGACAATTCAAGAAGTTCACCGCAGAAACTTCTTCGTAAGCACTAACTATATAATGCATTTTGATAAAGGAAATATAAATATGATAATATGAATCGATGATAAGAAAGCTAATATGCAGAGTAATGCTACATAAACAACTAGCTATATTTAAATTTAAATTATGTTCACCGTACGGTCAGAAAATGATAATGCAGTGTTAAAAAAATATTGGCACAACTTTTAGAAAATGTGTGTGACGCTTAACAAATGTTTGTATTTAAAAAAACTATAAAAATTTATAAAAATGTTCACATAATTCAAAAAACGTTGATGGCATTAAAAACAATGTGTGTGACATTTTTTTTAAACGTTCATGCATTTCAAAAAAAGTTCATGACATTACAAAAAAATTACAGTGTAAACAAATGTTCATGTAATTAAAAAATGTTGATGGCATTTTTTAAAAAGTTGAATGTGTCAAAAAAATTAAATCATACGTTCGAAAAAAAATCATGAAATTTTAGAAAAAAGTTTATACAATGTAAAAATTGATCCTTTTGTTTTTAGAAAAATGTTTGTGTCAATTAAAAAATGTTCAACGTGCCTTTAAAATTGTTTAACATGTAATTGAAAAATATACATCATGCTCTAAAAATGTTTGACGTGTACGAGAAAAATGCACAAGGTGAATTAAAAAATGTAGACATGTGTTGAAAAAAGAAAATCTACAAAAAAAAGCAGAAGAAAATTTGGAAAAACCCGGCACAGAAAAATTCCCAGAAAAAACAATGTAGAACCCGCTCCTAGGAACCCCTCCCCCCCCCTTCCTCCTATTGGAGGCGATACATAGCTCTGGCGCCTTAAAGGACCACTAAAAAATAACCCTTGAGAGTTATGCTAAGGTCCCCACCAGATCATTGTTTTCCAGCAAAATACCCGCGTAATGAAAGACATGGTAAAACAAAGCGAGTGGGCTTCAAACAGGTGTTTTTTTTAAATTGCTTCAAACAGGTGTTAGCCGTCGTTTCAGGGCTACAACATTTATATTGGTTTTCCAAAATACTCCCTCTGTTCCGAAATAGTTGTCGTTGGGGAACTTTTCCGACCAGGTGAAAACAGGATAAAGTACCAAACTACCCTCAATTTGAAATTCTTGTCGCCGGGGATCTTCGTCTTACTCCATCGCTCCTTCCCTCCGCCAGGCTCCATCCCACTGCTGCAGCTCCGGCGTCCGTCCGCGCCGGTCGCAGCTCCCTCGTCGGCCGCCTTCCTCCGCTCCAATCAAGAGCCCAAACTCGTACGCAGCTCCCTCGCCGTCCGCCACAGCCTCCAGCCGCCCGCAACTCCTGGCCGTCGCGCCGCCCGCGACTCCTGGCCTTCGCGCCGCCCATGCTCCTCCCCGCACCGACCAGCAGCAGCGCCGCCCGTGCTCCTCCTCCTCCTCCTGCCTCAGCCTTCCAGCTCCTCGATTCAGGCACTGGAGCTCCGGATCCGGCCAATTGACCTCCGTCCGTGCTCCTCCCCGCACTGACCAACAGCAGCAGCAGCGCAGCCTGTGTTCCTCCTCCTGCCTCAGCCTTCCAGCTCCTCGATTCAGGCACTGGAGCTCCGGATCCGGCCAATTGACCTCCGCCCGTGCTCCTCCCCGCACTGACCAACATCAGCACTAGCGCTGCCTGTGTTGCTGTTTGAATTGATCAAAATTGTTAATCGCCAAAGAAATTGATCGCCGGAGTTGTACCACTTCTTCTCGCCACACACAGAAATTGATCAGATGTGGTGATTGACCAGGACGTCTTCTCACCAGTCACAGCAAGCTTGAATTGATAACCAGAGCAATTTTGAATTGATCAGCAAGGAGCAACCACTGTCCATCTGTTCACCTGTCAAAACTAGCAGATCAACAGTAGGAGCAAGGATCAGCAAGGAGCAGCAAGGATCAGCAAGGAGCAGAAAATTGACAAATTAGCAGATCAATAGTAGGTGAGCTACTCCATTTTTATGTGCTCCATCTGCTACAAGAAATTCAGTGTACTCATGCTTGTAATTGTACTCTTGCAAACAAATTACTCCATGCTAGTACTCCAGATCATGATTAAGAACTCAAGAAAACAATGTTAGTTCCGGCACTAAGTGTGGCTCTGCATCTGTGAGATCACTTCTGGTGTTAGTATTGGGTCATGCAACTTCGGCTAGGATGTTCTTGGTTGCTTAATAACTTAACTAGATAGACATACTTAATGCAAAAAAAGCAGGCACAAAGATTTCTTATACTAACCATGTAGGATATGACACCAACACCAAATCCTTCAAGCAATCGTCCCATATACAGGAAAGAAGTGTCCTGTAAAACAAACGCTGACAAGCGCGACAAGTTCAGAAGCAGCAACAGCAAGTGGTGAAACTAAGCCTTTGGAAAATGCACTACAGTCATACTTTTGCGAAGGAGATGGCAAGCCAGCCGATGATGTTAGGAATAGCAGCAATCATACCACCATCCTAATCCTAATTTTAATTTTGCTCCTAGCCACTCCTAATTTTTAAGTACTCTACAGTAACAGAAAAGGTACTGAATTTTCTTAATTTGATCATACCACCATCTCAATGAATCAATGTTAATTAAAGGAGTACATTTATTTAATTTTCATTAGTACAAATTCCAACAACATCATCAGTCCAAAACATTAAGCTATTAAATGAATTTTGTGTGCATAACTGAATTTAACTGAAATTACATCTATCTCTGAAATTAATACCAACTGGTCCTTTGGTCTAAGTGGTGGTAATTCTTGAGTAAGTACATTCTTGACAAAGAGAAGAGAAGAGAGAAAAGATTCATTTATTTTTAAAAGTACTGATGCAAGCAGTAGAGTACACAAAACCTTCATTAGAGTATAAAAAAGTTTATGCAAGCATTAAAGGAACAGTTTCAGTTATTTCAGATAATGTACTCCTGTCAAACAAAATAATGTACTGATCTTGGAGTACTTAAAATTTTCATTTTAGTTTTAATTAACTTAAATGTAGTGAAGGAAGTACTCCTCCACTCACACATGCAGCAAGCATCGAAAGAGAAACCCCGGGTTCAGTTTCATGTTCAGTTAAGCAGCTAGCGTCCCTAAGGTTGTCTCCCCTGCAGCATCCCCGAGGTTAAGTATTTTTGTTAACCTCTTCACTGCCACAAACTGTCCATCAGCAAGCTGTCCATTATACACCTCAGCATGCCGTGCCTTTTCGACCAAATTATCTGCAGAAACATTGTACATTCAGTTTTCAGGCAAAAATGTTCAGAGATAATTAAGATACAGAAAACTAATTATGGCTGGTAATGTTTCATTAACCTAGGAAACTAATTCTTGCTTTGAGAGTAAACGGACAACAATTGACCATAACAATATTGTCATTCTTGCTTTGACAGTAAACATACAGCAATTGACAGTACACAGACTGGATTTATATGTACTTCTTCTTCTTCTTCTTCTTCTTCTTCTTGTACTTCTACTTCTACTTCTACTTCATCTTACATATTCATATCTTCAGGAGAAAATGGATCTCCCAGACCTCAACTTCACTCCACCTGCAGAAGATGTGGATGAAATGAATGAAGGTGCAGAAAATGAAATGGAAGGACATGTAGGAGATGATATGGAAGGAGATGCCGGAGAGGGAATGGAAGGAGATGAAATTGTTCAAAATCCAGGTACAGTTACACTTGATCATTCCATCATTTTATCACTTGATCATTCCATCACTTCATCACTTGATCATTTCATTTTGTGATCATTTTTACTCCATATATTTTTTTCTCCATTTTGTGAGACTTGCATGTGTAATCCTTTAGTTTTCAGTTTAATTAATTAAAGGAAAGGTTTTCGTTTAATTAATTAATTTCAGGAGACAAGATAAGAGAAGAGAGCAAGAAGAGAAGAGAAATCATTTGTATGTGTATATTTCTACTACTCCATTTGTATGATCACTCTCTGATACTCCATAATCCATTTGTATGATCATTTGATTTTTGAGTAGGAGAGTACTAAGAGAGGAGAGGAGTGAATTTAGAGAAGAGAAGAGAAGAGTATTTAAAGAAGAGAAGAGTAGTACTCCAGTAAAGAAGATAATTTAGAGAAGAGATGAGGAGTATGTGTAATAATCCATAATTACACATAATTTAGAGAAGATAAGAGAAGAGAGCAAGAAGAGTAAGAGAAGAGAAGAGAATTCTTTGCACTGCTCATCTTCCTACTCCAATAACTACTCCTACTCCTAACAAAAAGAAATTAAGTTAATTAACTTAAAAAATATTTTTCAGTTAATTAACAGGAGCAGTTCTAAGGTGCAGAGTAGTTTCAGTTAATTAACAGGAGTCGTTTTAAGGTGCAGAGTAGTTCTAAGAACTACTCCTACTCCTAAATTTAATTTACTGAAGAGAAGAGAAGTGAGTAGAGGAGAAGTGAAGAACACTAAATTCGCCTTGCTAAACAGCATATCCTATACTCCAGCACATAAAAGTTCCTACAGAGCAAGCAATTGGCTTTCTTCCAATTAGCTTGATACTCCACAGATTAGGTTGCAGCAAAAATGCACTACAGAGCAAACAATTACTCCAAACAAGCACTATTGATCAGCATCCTACTCCTGAAAACAAGCACTACTTGCACTTACAAATTCGGTGTGAATTACTGTACAGTAACACTGATCATGGGAGTACAAAAGGTTTCAGTTAATTTAAATTAACTGAAAAGGTGTAATTTATTTTCAATTACTGGTCAGTGCAACTGAGAGTTTATTTACTGTCATTATTTAAGTTGTGAGACAAATTGTATGTGCATCCAAAAGAATTCGGCTATGAGTATCCGCTTACTAAGATTCGGTGCATCCATTTCCTGAAGTTCAGCCAAGTGTTCTTTTCCTGAATGCTCACCTGCAGCAGCAACATTGCACAAAGAGGCGAATTCAGTCAAGTGCAGAGACGAGTCAGAGGCAAATTCAGTCAACATTTGCACAAAGAACTGTTGTCTCGTGTAACTACAGAGGCCAGGGCGCCCTCGTCGCCCACCAGGACCAGCCTATACCTTTGTTTGCACGGGAGTGGTTGTCGTCCGCCTCGACGAAGCCGCAGCCCAGCGCCTCGGCGAGCATCTCTGCCACGGTCCTGCAGTAGAGCATTCGCATAAGAGCAGAGTAGAGCAGAGGTTCTCTTCTTCAGTCTTGAAGTTGAGAGAGCAAGCAGCAAACGGCAGGCGATTCAGTAGAAATTCGCAGCTGGAGGCTGGCCGAATCGGCTCTGGCCCAAACAATTTCATGAGAGAGGGAGAGTAGTGAACTGACTTGGAGCTGGATCTGGACGAAGGAGGTCAGAACTGGGGCGCTCCTCCCTCCGACGGGCTCTCCGTCTTCCTCGGCGGCGACGACAGGACGAGAGCGAAGAAGGCTACACAAAGCAAGAGCGGCCGGCACCACCCCCCTCCTCCCACTGCTCCGGTCCAGCGCCGTTGCTCCAATCCAGCACTGCCCTCCTCCTCCCGCTGCTCCAGCATGGATCGAGCACCGCCGCCCACAGATCGAGCACCACGGCTGGTAAAAATTTCACCTTTGACCGACGAGGGGGAAACGGGTTGCTAATTTTAGGGGTGGTGAGGAGCAAGGCTGCGGTGAGGAAGACACCGGCGAGAGGGAGAGGGCGGCGACTGGCCGGCGGCGCGAGGGATCTGGGGCGGGGAGGAGCTAGTGGTCGTCGGGGAGAGAGTGTTGGCCGGGAGAGAGCGTGTGGTCGGGGAGAGAGCGAGTGCGAGGGCAAAAGAGGAAACGGGAGAAATATCATAACGTGACAAAAAATGAACTGATTATCCCCAACGAAAACTATTTCGGAACAGAGGGAGTACATCGGTATTAAGGCAGTATGTGAAACACTTCTCAGCCTCACATGGAGGACGCCACCATGGTCGAAAAGGAATCAATGATTATGGAGGGCTACAAAGTTGTAGCCTTCTTCGACATACATGAATCCCGTTGGTATATAGACCGTATCAAAGCACAAATCTTTGCACTATCCCTCCACGCTCCCTCCGGCGCTCTCTCCCTCCACGCTCTGCCCCGGTAGCCACTCCGGCTCCGGCGGCCACCGCCTTCGCGTCGCGTCCCACTCCGGGGCCGGCGGACACCCCATCCCCCCTCCCTCGCCGCCTTGTCATGGCTTCGCGGTTTTCTCTGTCGGGCTTGGCCTCGTCCTCGTCGGAGTTGTCTTCCCCGGCTCATGCGCCGGCGCTGCCTCAGGTGCAGGCCCCGCCTGTCTTGCCGTCGCCCTGTCCTCAGCTCAGGTCCATCGTCGTCACTCCGGTGGTGGGCACGGCCTTCGGTCCGCTGGTCCAGGGCGGGGCCGCCGGCCCTTCTCGTCCGCCGCAGGTGGAGACGGGTTGGCAGATCAAGACGAGTCGTCGGCCACGAGGGCCGCCTACTCGCCCTGCCTTCCCTCGGCGCAGTCGCCAGGCTCAGCGCACCTTGGCTGCGCCTCGTCCACCGCCGGAGTCAAGGATGCCGGCGGAGCTCTTCGGGTGTTGCTATAACTGTGGCAAGGACGATGGCCACATCTCGGCGGAGTGCCGAAACCCCAGCTTCTGCGTTCGGTGCGGGGGAGAAGGGCACATCTCGCAGGTCTGCACCCGCCCCCGAAGCCCATCCCCGGTGGAGCAGCCGCCGCGTCCCCCGCCGGCCCTTCGCTCCAGGGCATCTCCTACTCCTGCTGCTGTCTCCCCCCTGTCTCGCCGCGATGTTCTGTGTCGGTTCTGCCGCCTCCCACCCCCCCTCCAGGCCCTCCGCCTCCGGGCGCTGTAAGGCTGTGGATGGATGTGGTGTGGGCGCCGTCTGCGTTGGCACCGCAAGACTCACCGGCTTCGGGGCATGCACAGGGGCCGGAGTTCTCTATCCCGTTTGGCCCGGCTGATATGGCCCCGGAGCACTCGCTGCGCGCCCAGGTGGATCCGGTGGAGGCATGCTTTCTTGAGGCGTCGGAGGACTTGTGGATGATGGAGGCGGAGCTCACCCGTGTTGTGCTTGTCACCGGCACCGGCACCCGCCCCGTCGTGGATTTGGCGTCTGCGGCGATGGCGCTTCATCGCGAGTTCGGCGTAGGCCCGGAGGACATGTCGATTCGTGCATACTACCCCGAAGACTTCCTCGTGCTCTGCAAGGATTGGGCGCTCCGGGAGCGCATGGTGCGCGCCGACAGGGCATCGGCTTCCTGGTTGGAGCTGAAGCTTCGGCCTTGGCTCCGGCAAGCTCAAGCCACCGCGGCGCATCTGCCTTTCTTGGTTCCTGTCTCGCTTCGGGGAGTTCCGGCTCATGCGTGGAGCCAAAGGACGGCGGCGGTGATCTTGCGTGGTCTGGGTTTCGTAGTGGGGGTGCATGACAGCACGGCGCGCCGCCTCGACATGGCGGATTTCAGAGCATGGTTGCGAACTGACCGCCCAAGTTCGATTCCGAGACGCCGGCTGCTCTACATTGATGAACCACGGCGAACGCTTTGGGCAGGCGGGCCGGGCCGACGCGCATCTTCTGGCCGGTGTGCGGCTACACTGTGGTATCCCATTGAGATCACTGTTCTTGCGGAGCAGACTTTGGTGGATTCGGAGGGGACGCCACCGCCACCGCCACCACCGCCGCCGCCGCCGCCCACTAGAGATGATGCGCGGCAGCCTCGTTCTGGTTGGGGCCGGGATGCTGATGGCGGGCCCCGTGGCCATGGGGGATCTGGTGGTTCTGGCGCTGCTGGACCGGTGGCGAGCACGGCTGGCTCGTCGACGGCGGCGCCGCCGGCGGGCAGGCAGAGGCCAGTTCAAAATGCCCGGGCTCAGGTGGGCTCCTGCTTCCGTCAGCGTACAAGCGACAACTGCATGGCTGAGGTCACGGGATCAGGTTTGGTGGTGGCTGGGTCCAGCCAGACTGTGGAGGAGAACGAAGACCAGCCAATAACGGGTGGCCAACTGTCACCGGTGGTGGAGGCAGGTCAGGACGATTGCATGTGGAACGCGGGCAGCCCGACAACGGCTTGTCCGCTTGTGGCTCCGCAACCGAGGCGGTATGCACCTGGACTCGCTGTCTCCCCTGCGTCTGTGCAACTTTCCGGATGGCGGGCATGCGATGGCTTTGGCAGCGCGGACCGGATCGCTACAGGAGTACGGGATGGTGGACAGGAGTTGCTGGTTGGTGAGGCGCTCTGCACGCTGTCGGTCCAGGTGGGGTCTCTGACCTTGGATTTATCAGATTGGGACGGACTGGCCTGCGCTGGAGGTCCCACGGTGGGAGGCGTTGAGCCCTGGGATTGGTTCAGTGTGAGCCTATCAGGTGATGGGGGCGTGCATGTGGGTGGGACGCGCCCATGCAGGAGCCCATGCACGTCGCGTAGCGGAGAACCATGGCACTTTATGCAGACCGTGCAAATGGAGGGTCCGAGCTCGGAGGTAGGAAATGCGCAGCTAGACGTGGGGGACGTGCATCTCGTGGAAGATGTGCCCTGCACGCCTGTACCTCCGGCTATGTTGTGCCCCGTGCAGGCCAATGTGGACGCGTTGTGTGAGGAGATGCGGGTTGAAATCACGCCCATCTTGGCGAGGCCGGTGAGCCGGGCTCCAGCGGACAGAGGGGGAAACCCGGTGAAGAAGAGAAAGGTGGACTTGGCTCCTTCCAGGAGGAGTGCGAGGATAGCTAAGCACGCAACTACCAAACAACAACAAGTAATCATCAGGAAGTTATGCTTTGCACACGAGGGCGAGGTGATCTCGGAGGAAGCCCTCCGCATGTATGTGGACCTGCTTTCTCGTCCGCTTTCGGATGCCCACATCGCGGCCGTGCTCGCCCTCTTCGGTTGGGAGTCGCCTGCTCTTCCCCTGGCAGAGGAGGCCGTAGCCGCATTGGCGTAGCAGGTGGTGACCTAGCAGGGTGGCTTGGTGGCATTTCTATATGAATGCACATCCCCTTACGGTGATTGTGTGGAACGTGCGTGGTCTGAATGCGCCGGCTAGGAGAAGTGCTATTTTCCAAGCGGTCTCGTGGGCAAATCCCGCTATTGTGTGTTTGCAGGAAACCAAACTGCATGATGTTTCGCTCGCGGTTGTACAACAATGCTTAGGAAATAAATTTGGGAAGTTCTTTTACTTGCCCGCGGTGGGTACTCGTGAGGAATCTTGGTGTCATGGGACGACTCTATCACGCAATTTTCAAATCCACACTATACAAATAATACGCTCACTGCAATTGTCAAAACATCAAGTGATCAAGAGTGGTGGCTCACATGTGTCTATGGCCCGCAGGAGGAAAGGGAGAAGGTGGAGTTTTTGGAGGAGCTTGTGGAGATTAGAGACTTGCATGTGGGGCCGTGGCTTGTTGCCGGGGACTTCAACTTGCTGGTAAATCAAGAGGACAAAAGCAATGACCGGATTAATCGCAGAATGATGAGCAGATTTCGCACCAAGCTGAATTCGCTTGAGTTGTAAGAGTTGTACCTCAACGGTCGGAGGTATACGTGGTCAAATGAAAGGCAGCATGCAACTCTTGAAAAGATAGATCACGTCTTCGTTTCGAATGAGTGGGATGAGGCGCTCCCATCATGCTTCCTCTCTGCGTTGGGGACGGCTATATCGGATCACTGCCCATTGATGCTGGATATGAACATGGAGATACACATACGAAAGCGCTTCAAGTTTGAATCTTTCTAGGTCAAGGCGGAGGGCTTTACGGAAACAGTGCAAGCGGCATGGAACTCGGAGCCCGTGGCATCTAATGTTTACCTTATGCTGCACAATAAGTTGAAAGCAACGGCCATGTCTCTTCAGAAATGGAGTGATCTGTGACGCCCGGATAATTAAGCTACAGTAAAACTCTGATAATGATAACACGTCACCTCTGTCACTGTAGTTAATCTCGAATTAGTCAAAACTGATTCAAATTAAAATTTAATTTAAGGCAAACAACAAAAGTTTTCAAACTTTAAGACAAAAATGTCCGGGTTGAGCCAAATAATGCATAGTTAACTATGGTGGAGAAACCACACCTTTATAAAATATTCAAATACTATTATATGAAATAAAATAGTAGCAAAACAATTAATTAGATGTCCTTTTGCAATTAATAAAATGTTAAGATATTTTATTTAGTTGCCCAAAATTATTGGGGCAGTAGCATAACTTTAATACTAAATTAGGACTATTGCTTTTATATTTTATAAAAGTAGTAAATAGAAAATAACTATAACAGAAAAGGTAATATAAATAAAAAGAAAAGGGGTAAAACACAGAAAAAAACAAAATCAACAAAAAGTAAAAGAACCCCTCGGTGGCCAACTGGGCCTCGGCCCAGCCAGCTGGCCACAGCCCCGGGCAGGCCGGCCCACCCCGGCGCCCCATTAGGTCACCCCGAGCCCCACCCCGGTCAAACCCTAGGCCGACCGCACCACTCCCACTTCTCCACGCCGCCCCCACGATCTGGATCGAGCCCCGATCTCCCACTCGCTCCCCGCACACCTCTCTCTCTCCCATTTCCCCGCCTGGATCGGGGCAGATGACCCCGACCCCTTCGCCACGCCGCCGCCGCTCGGCGCCTCCGGCCACCTCGCGCCCCTGACACAAGCGCCCGCCTCCTCAATCCCCTTCCCAGCGCCCCCACACTCGGCTGGTTCTAGATCAGGGAGGGGCCCGATCCCGCGCCGCCCTGCGCCCCTGACGACGATGCCTCCTCCCCGGAGCCCCCGCTCGTCGACGCCATCGTCCCGCCCTGCCTCTCCACCACCGGCACCTTCGGACCTCAGCGCACCCCGTGGTCGTCATCCACCCCACCAGCGCAAGGCCACGGTACCCCCCCATCGCCGGATCGTCGTCGCTCCTCCGCGTCGACTTGCTGCTCCGACGCCTCCACGCCCCCTCGAGCTCGCACGCGACCTCCCCTGTGATCCCCTTGCCAAATCCCCCTCCGCCTCCCACCGTAGGTCGCTGTCCGCGCTCCGACCCTGCTCCGCCCTGGACGCGTCGCCCCGTGCCCGTGTGTGGCCTCGCCGTGGTTGCCCGCCACCATGTGTGGCTGCGCCCGCGCTGCGACTGCTCCCGTCCCCTGCTGCGCCGCTCTGCTTGCTGCTTCTTATTAACTTTGTTTAATTAACCCAATGAACAATTTAGTCTAATTAAGCCTGTTTAATTAAACGGTGCCAATGACAGCGGGACCCACATGTAAGTTTGACTCAGTCAACTGCATTGTTGACTGCTGATGTCGTGATGATGTCATGCTGATGCAATAACTCCTTTTAGGTTTATTAATAAATTTAGAAAATGAATTAAAAACTTTGAAAATTAATATTAAATAATCTGTAACTCGGATGAAAATACTTTGTACATGAAAGTTGCTCAGAACGACGAGACGAACCCGGATACGCAGCCCGTTCGGCCGCCACACATTCATAACATATCAAACTCGCAACTTTTCCCCTCTGGCTCCTTTGCCTGAAAACGTGAAACACCGGGGATACTTTCCCGGATGTTTCCCCCCCTCACCGGTATCACCGCATACCGCGTTAGGACGCCCCTAACACCGTTACTTGTCATGTCATGCTTCGCTATGCATCTGTTTGCTTAAATATTTATTGTTTCTCCCCCCTCTTCTCTCGCTAGACCCCGAGACCGACGCTGCTGCTACCCAGTACGACTACGGAGTTGACGACCCCTCTCTCTTGCCAGAGCAACCAGGCAAGCCCCCCCCTTGATCACCAGATATCGCCTACTCTCCTCTGTACTGCTTGCATTAGAGTAGTGTAGCATGTTACTGCTTTCGTTATTCCTATCCTGATGCATAGCCTGCCTTTGATACTGCTGTTGATACCTTTACCTGCAATTCTACTACTTAGTATAGGATGCTAGTGTTCCATCAGTGGCCCTACACTCTTGTCCGTCTGCCATGCTATATTACTGGGCCGTGATCACTTCTGGAAGTGATCGCGGGCATATACTATATACTATACACTGTTACCTGTGATACTGTTCGGAGATGGGGGCTGAAGGGGCAGGTGGCTCCATCCCGGTAGAGGTGGGCCTGGGTTCCCGACGGCCCCCGACTGTTACTTTGTGGCGAAGCGGCACGGCAGTTCGGGGCTACCTGGGTGAGAGGTGAGCCTGGCCCTGTTGGCGTTCGCGGATACTTAACACGCTTACGAGATCTGGGTATATGATCTGAGTCTGGCCATTTGGTCTATAAGCACTAACCAACTACGCGGGAAAGATATGGGCACTCGGCGTCGTGGTATCAGCCGAAGCACTTTTTGACGTCAGCGACTGAGTGGCGCGCGCCGCATTGGATTGTAATCTCGCACTTGTATTAAGGGGGCTAGATCTGCTTACGGCCGCGTACGCAACGTGCAAGTGTGCTCAGGGCGATGGGCCCAGACCCCTGCGTGCATAGGTTTAGACCGGCGTGCTGACCGCTCTGTTGTGTCTAGGTGGGGCTGCGATGTGTTGATCTTCCGAGGCCGGGCATGACCCAGGAAAGTGTGTCCGGCCAAATGGGATCAAGCGTGTTGGGTTATGTGGTGCACCCCTGCAGGGAAGTTTATCTATTTGAATAGCCGTGTCCCTCGGTAAAAGGATGACCCGGTAGTTAAGCTACAGTAACCACACACTAATGGTGCCATGTCATCGCAATTAAATTTCTAAACCTCACTTTGATCCGACCGAATTAAATTCAAGTTGAAAAGAAAGTCAAATTTTTATTTTTTCAAAACATTAAAACAAAAATGTTTGATGTGTGACAAATATTGCTATCATAATTATATTGAAGCAATCATAATTTTACAAGTGCCTAAGTGCTTTAAACTAAATAAAACAGAAAGGAGAAATAAATAAAAGAAAGGAAAAACTACTAAACAAAACCAAAAGAAAGAGAAAAGGGCTCCCTGGCCAACTGGGCCAAATGGCCCAGCTGGCCACCAGGCCGGCCCAACCATCTGGCCTATATGGCCCCTCATTCCCCCACCCCCACCGACACTCTCCCCCCCCCCCCACCGAAAATATCTCCCCCTCCCCTCTCTCCCCCGATTGGATCAGGATCGAGAGGAGGAGGTCATCGACGCGGAAACGCCCTCCCCCTTCGCCGCCAGGACGTCGCCACCTCGCCGGACTCCTCCCGCTCCGCCGCTCGTCCCCGTCGACCTCCCCGGCCTCCACCGAGCCCTCTACTCAGACCCTACGCGCCCCGGTGAGGCCCTCGGCCTCCGTTCCCCTATGCCCGCCGTGCTCGCACACGGCCGTGGCCTCTCCCTAGCTCGCCGACGTCTTGCCCGCGCCGGTCAACTGCGCCGGTCGCGCCCGTGGCGGCCCTCACGTCCGGCGCCCCTCCACCGCGGCTCGCCCCGCAACCCCCCTGCTCCGTTCGTCGCCGCAACACCCGTCCCCGCCGCGCCCGGGGCCACGCCTCCCGGTGCCACTCTGCCCCCTGCGGCCATCGGCGCGCGCTCGCACCGCGCGCTCGGGCTTCCCCGCTTTCGCTCGCCCATCGGCCGCCCGCGCCGTCCGAGGATCGCGCGTGGCCGCCCCCTGCTTCCCCGCCTGACCTCACGTCACCGCACTCACCACGCCGCCCGCCCCGCTCTCCGGCGTCTGGCCGCGTCGACTGCGCCCACCGTGGCTGCGGCCTCACCCTGCTGGCCTCGCGCGGCCCCGCTCCCGTGCCGTTGCGCCCTGCTGGTCCCGTCCCGCTCTCCCTCGCCGACTCCCTGCGCCTGTCGGCGCTCCCGCCTCGTCGGGGCCGTCCCCTTGCCGCAGCTGGCCAGGGCCAGTGCCCAGTCGCGCTCACGCCCGCTCGGGCTGTGCCCAGCGCTCGCACTCGACGCCCAGTACCCGCGGCCCCCTCGTTGGTCGCCGCCCTAGCCCTCGCGGCTCCGGCCGGCCGCGCCGTGGCCGTCGGCCGCGCCGTGGCCGCCGGCGCCCGCCCTCCTGGGCGCCCGAGTGCTCCCCGCCCCCTGGTGGGCTCGGGCACGCACGCCCGCACCCATGCGCCCGGACCCGACGCCCGTTAAGGCCCATAGGGCCACTGACATGGGGGCCCCACCCCACAGAAAGGTTTTTAGAAAAAAAAATAAAATAAAATAATAATAATAATAAAATTAATAAATTAATTAATTAAGGAATTAATTAAGTTAATTAATCATAATTAGATTAACCTAATTAACTGTTAGTTTAATCAAAACAGTAATTAGTTAGTTAAACCCTAATTAACCTAATCAGAGAATGACAGGTGGGTCCCACTGGACCCACATGTCAGTTTGACCAGTCAACATCCCTGTTGACTGCTGACGTCATGATGACGTCAGCAAACACTGTTTTGGATAATGTTGGATTTAAATAATTAATTAAATTCCAGAAATTAATAATTTTTTTAGAAAATCTTATCTTTTAATCCGTAACTCGGATTAAAATATTTTCAACATGAAAGTTGCTCAGAACGACAAGACGAATCCGGATACGCAGCCCATTCATCCACCACACATCCCTAGCATAGCAAACTCGCAACTTTCCCCCTCCGGCTCCTCTGCCCGAAAACGCGTAACACCGGGGATATTTTCCAGATGTTTCCCCCCTTCACCGGTATCACCTCATACCGCGTTAGGGCACCTCTAACGCCGTTACTTGTCATGTAATGCATCGCTATGCATCTGTTTGCTTAAATATTTATTGTTTCTCCCCCCTCTTCTCTCGCTAGACACTGAGACCGACGCTGCTGCTACCCAGTACGACTACGGAGTTGACGACCCCTCTCTCTTGCCAGAGCAACCAAGCAAGCCCCCCCCCTTGATCACCAGATATCGCCTACTCTGATCTATACTGCTTGCATTAGAGTAGTGTAGCATGTTACTGCTTTCGTTATTCCTATCCTGATGCATAGCCTGTTCTTGATACTGCTGTTGATACCTTTACCTGCAATCCTACTTGCTTAGTATAGGATGCTAGTGTTCCATCAGTGGCCCTACACTCTTGTCTGTCTGCCTTGCTATACTACTGGGCTGAGATCACCTCGGGAGGTGATCATGGATATATACTATACTATAAACATGATACATGTGGTGACCAAAGTCGAGTTGGCTCGAGGAGTACCCGCGAGTGATTCACGGATTGGGGGCTGAAAGGACCTTTGTCCCAACGGCCCTCTGTGTGGATCTTGATGGCGAAGCGGCAGGTCAGTTCGGGGCTACCTGGGTGAGAGGTGAGCCTGGCCCTGTTGGCATTCGCGGATACTTAACACGCTTAGCGAGATCTGGGTATTTGATCTGAGTCTGGCTACTGGCCTATACGCACTAACCAACTACGCGGGAAAGATATGGGCACTCGGCGTTGTGGTATCAGCCGAAGCACTTCTTGACGTCAGCGACTGAGTGGCGCGTGCCGGATTGGACTGAAACGCCACTAGGCTAGGTCTGCTTCCGGCCGCGTTCGCAACATGCAGGTGTGCTCAGGGCGATAGGCCCAGACCCCTGCGCGCTTAGGTTTAGACCGGCGCGCTGGCCGCTCTGTTGTGCCTAGGTGGGGCTGCGACGTGTTGATCTTCCGAGGCCGGGCATGACCCAGGAAAGTGTGTCCGGACAAATGGGATCAAGCGTGTTGGGTTATGTGGTGCACCCCTGCAGGGAAGATAATCTATTCGAATAGCCGTGTCCCTCGGTAAAAGGACGAACCGGAGTTGTACCTTGACCTTGTGACAACTAGAACCGGATACTAAATAAAACACACCCTTCCAAGTGCCAGATACAACCCGGTGATCGCTCTCTAATAGGGCATCGAGGAGGGGATCGCCGGGTAGGATTATGCTATGCGATGCTACTTGGAGGACTTCAGTCTACTCTCTTCTATATGCTGCAAGACGGAGGCGACCAGAAGCGTAGTCTTCAATAAGACTAGCTATACCCCTCTTATTCTGGCATTCTGCAGTTCAGTCCACTGATATGGCCCTTTACACATATATCCATGCATATGTAGTGTAGCTCCTTGCTTGCGAGTACTTTGGATGAGTACTCACGGTTGCTTTTCTCCCCCTTTTCCCCCTTTCCCTTCTACCCGGTTGCCGCAACCAGACGATGGAGCCCATGATCTATACGCCACCTTCGACGACGACTCCTACTACTCTGTAGGTGCCTACTACTAAGTGCAGCCCGCTGACAATGACCAGGAGTAGTTAGGAGGATCCCAGGCAGGAGGCCTGCGCCTCTTTCGATTTGTATCCCAGTTTGTACTAGCCTTCTTAAGGCAAACTTGTTTAACTTATGTCTGTACTCAGATATTGTTTCTTCCGCTGACTCGTCTATGATCGAGCACTTGTATTCGAGCCCTCGAGGCCCCTGGCTTGTATTATGATGCTTGTATGACTTATTTATGTTTTAGAGTTGTGTTGTGATATCTTCCCGTGAGTCCCTGATCTTGATCGTACACATTTGCGTGCATGATTAGTGTATGATTGAATCGGGGGCGTCACAAGTTGGTATCAGAGCCGACTGCCTGTAGGAATCCCCCTTCCACACTCCTTGGCCGAAGTCGAGTCTAGGCATTGCAAAACTTCTACTAACTTGGTTGTGTGTCTTACGGGCACACGTCGCCATCGGGTGGTAGTAGGATCTTTTACTCCTTGACCTATACTCTGGGACTCTGACATCTCTTCTATTCAGGTTAAATGATTTTGCTAAAATCTAACTCTAGGATCTCGTTACCACTTACTGCCGGAGAGCCCTTTAATATGGATGATCGACTGCTTCAACGGAAGATTCTGACAATACTCTCGGATGTTCCCTCGATACTTTGTGCCATCCCTCTTGCAATTCCCCTGCCACCGTAAACCCTTAAGGATAACTACTTACAGTTGTCATTCTTACATTCATCCCCAGTTGGTCTTGTTATTACAAGATACCCCGAAACACTCGTCGTTGTTTCGATAATCCTTTGAGCTTACTGCCTTGCAGTTCTTGACACATGAATATCCTTACGGATAAATTCTCACACTTACCGAGTATCCACTCATCCCCAGTTGATTCTTGTATGTCATCAATCTTCGAAATATCATTCGATCTTCCAAAAATCCTCAGGATCCTATTGCTCTTGAAATTCTTGCTTGCTTACATTTTGGTTAATCCCATAAGTCTAGTAATCTTATTGGCATCCTTTGTCACTATCATTTAAGTCCGTTGATTCTATATGTGTGCGAATGCACGCAATCATCGGTTGAACCTTATAAATTATCTTTCCGCTCAGACGTCTTTCGAACATGAGCTGGTTCTCGGCCAATCAGATTGCCATCGATGGTACCCCTAAGTCTATTCAACTTATCCATCCTTGATCAGAGCATTGCTCCTGATCCCTCGATTTAAAAATCATAATTCCTTTGCTATTTAAACGTTGAATTATTCGGATGTCCTATAAACCGATGCAATTGCATTCTTTCTTCCTCTGATTGGGTATCGATACTCACATCAGCTCCATTGTGGATCGCCATATCCACTGTTGGATTATTATCCGACAGTGTCCATAATTAATCACCTTGTGAGTTCTTTCTCCGATACATAATGCCTTTGTACATTGTATCATCTCCTTTTGCCAACCATGCTCTGCTTTCGAGCTAGTGATATTTACTCTTGAAGCTCCTAGTATATGTTCCTAAGAAGCCCCGATGGGTTGAACCAATACCTTTCCTAATCTGTGAAAACTCGAAAGATTTCACAGGTCCTACTTATCTAGTATTGCACCAGGTAAAACTTTCAACAACTAATGCCATTTCGAAAAGAAACGAGAAGTTAATGAAAGGTTATGCATTGGAGAAGTGGGAGTTGACCTTGAACTTTGTGATCATGCCCATGGAAACGATGTAGATCTTATCATTAAAGCTTTTCTTAAATTAATTATTCCCTTGGTATAAGTTCATCTTATCTCTGGGATCTGGCCTTATGCAATCGTGGTTCCGACCATGTTCGCCTTAAAATACCATTTCTCATGCAAGTTTAAGCACTTGTCTTTTGCAGAGCAATACCCTAGTCCAACCGCTACCTTGATCTGTCGTCGAGTATTACCCCCCTCGTATCTCGAGATTATCTAGGAAGTTCATAACTTCTTCTGAGTTCTTCATCAAGTACTACATTCTCACCGATTCCAATTTTTCATGGGTTCTGAGTTGTTAGTCGCTCAAGAACACCGATATGTGAACCAGTTCCGCATTCTGATACGATAACTCTTAAGTAATTTTCGTTGCTTATGAGTTTAATCCTTCAAGTCATTCCTAGCCTTATCGGCTATATCATTATCGTGCAACTTTTTAACTATGCTATCTGGTCCTTCTTTCCGAAGCACAATTTTCGACGATGAGCTAAGCTTACGTCGACTTTCCTCGTCATATCATTTCGCCTTGAACAACAAGCTTGATTAAGAGTTGGTGTCGTATCCGTGGTTTCAATAACTTTTCGCTCCATCCTTCCTTTAACTTGATGTCATCGCCGATCGATTACATCTTCTTGAGATCTCTCGACAAATGTGTCGTGATCGTCATCAGCATTCCGAGTTCTTCTAGGATATCAATTGAATTCATGATGAGAAAAACCATCCTTGCCCTCGATGAGTTGTTTTTTTCATCAACCACTTTATTGCCTTCCCTCCAACACAAACTTGTCCGTGTTCTGTGTTGTACCTTGAGTTCCTTGCTATCCAGCAATTGTTCTTCCTTACCTTGGAGTATTACCATCTTTTATGACAAGAATGTCATGAGGATTACTCCACCTCTTAAGAATTCTTGGTATAGTGATACTTCTCACCATCACCATTCTTTCTTGGTCCCCGTGTTGATTCCAACAAGTGAACGGTGTTGTTTGGATTCTTTCCTTCTAGCAACCCTATTGCTTTGAAGTTAATGGTCGGCCGTTCATTCTTAGACTACTGGTTGTTGAACCACGATTCTAACATTGATCATGCTACCTAAGCCCATCTTTCGGGTGCACCTTTTCAACCAATGTTTACTTGCGTATGGTCTCCTCAGGCATACATCATTATATCATTTGATTTGACAAATGTTATCTCCTTGTTTACATTATTGAGGAAATCCATCTTTTGGGAAATCTCGATGAGTTGTTGCTAATCATCAGCCACCTCCTCATCCTCCCCTTGGCTTAATGATGAACCCTTGTTCGGAACTCGCTGTCATAGTTCATTTCCCAAGAATCATATAATGTCATCTCGTCAATTGTGATGCACCTCTTCTTCTCAGGCATCCCGAGTCTGAGATATCCTAACACCAATCAGATATGGATCCCGGTCAGATATGATGGTTGGGACATATTTCCAAGAGTTATAACACTGGTCTTTTATGACCCGGTAAGGTAATAGCATGCCTAGCACACCTGACTGACGGACCTATTGTTATAGTTCCATTTTGGCAAGGTTAACCATTCTTCCATGAGGAAATTGTAAGACTTAATCTATGAGTGTTCCTGATGGATCCTTTGTGTAACCAAGTTCGATCCTTGCTTGAAGACCATGTCAATGCTATCTCGAAGCATCTCTATGGTACTCCAATTGTCAACGAGAACATTTGAAGCCCAATGCTAATTGTATCTTGCTCAATTATCCAAACACTGTTGTATGGGTAATATCATGACATTCCTCCCCCCTTACCTAAATGGTTTTCTACTTTATATCCTGTCTTGGATATCACCCTCTGCTTGACTTTGGGGAGGATATACCCCTGATATATGTGTTTAAACACATTTTCCTTTCCATTGTTCTGATTAATTTGATAATCATATTATCCTTTCCATTGTTTGGTTTAACCTTTTCTTGAGGTTTATATGATCGAAGCAGCAATATTTTCCTGCTTACGGAAACACCTCGGTGTACCACCTTATCAGTCAGACCCTGTTTCTATTGTTGATGACATTTCGGTAACCGCCGATGGATGAGAACTTTGCCTCTTGGCCCGCCTCATTCAACGAGCAGGAAAATGGTTCTCTTCGTCCCTCGCCCTTGGCACCTATGTTGTTGCCGACATGACCGACAGACTACCCTCTGACATGCCTTGCTTACATGATCGTGCAAGATGTCACCGACCTTCCAACTTTTAACCCACATGGTGGGCCCATAACCCACAAGTTCCACAGGATCAAAACCTGACTCTCCTGTACACCCTGTTGCCAAAGATATTCCTCGCGCTTGGCTCCATATGTAATTCATGGGCCACCTTCCTAGTGATCTATTCCGGTATCGGACGCAATATTTCTTTTCGTTGCTCTGAACCCCTTTCACTTTCTGATTAGGCATCAGACGATTTCCTGCCCGTTCAAAACTTCTCATGGCACCTTCTTACTTTGCTCTCGATAATGTCTTAAGTTTCAAATCGAGAGTTACTTTCCGACACCTTCCCTGATGTGATCTACCAGATAAGCAACATTGTAGCGACCCGTTCTTCCGGAATACCCCCTTATCCTTTCATAAGTACGGTGGAGTTTTCGAAGAAAGGATGTATACTTCATCATGATGACCCGAAGCAGAGAAATGAAGACATCAACGTAATGGATCAACCTCTTCGAGAAGAGCAACTAATACCGATAACACTCGTTAGAATTTCGTAACCAGAACTTTCCCCTTACTCCCCCTCTTAAATCTCGGGACGAGATTTCTTGTAGTGGAGGAGATTTGTAACACCCCGGTAGTTAAGCTACAGTAACCACACACTAATGGTGCCATGTCATCGCAATTAAATTTCTAAACCTCACTTTGATCCGACCGAATTAAATTCAAGTTGAAAAGAAAGTCAAATTTTTATTTTTTCAAAACATTAAAACAAAAATGTTTGATGTGTGACAAATATTGCTATGATAATTATATTAAAGCAATCATAATTTTACAAGTGCCTAAGTGCTTTAAACTAAATAAAAAAGAAAGGATAAATAAATAAAAGAAAGGAAAAACTACTAAACAAAACCAAAAGAAAGAGAAAAGGGCTCCCTGGCCAACTGGGCCAAATGGCCCAGCTGGCCACCAGGCCGGCCCAACCATCTGGCCTATATGGCCCCTCCTTCCCCCACCCCCACCGACACTCTCCCCCCCCCACCGAAAATATCTCCCCCTCCCCTCTCTCCCCCGATTGGATCGGGATCGAGAGGAGGAGGTCATCGACGCCGGAACGCCCTCCCCCTCCGCCGCCAGGACGCCGCCACCTCGCCGGACTCCTCCCGCTCCGCCGCTCGTCCCCGTCGACCTCCCCGGCCTCCACCGAGCCCGCTACTCAGACCCTATGCGCCCCGGTGACGCCCTCGGCCTCCGTTCCCCTACGCCCGCCGTGCTCGCACACGGTCGTGGCCTCTCCCTAGCTCGCCGACGTCTTGCCGTTCTTGCCCGCGCCGGTCAACTACGCCGGCCGCGCCCGTGGCGGCCCTCACGTCCGGCGCCCCTCCACCGCGGCCTCGCCCCGCAACCCCCCCTGCTCCGTTCGTCGCCGCAACACCCGTCCTCGCCGCGTCCGGGACCACGCCTCCCGGTGCCCCTCTGCCCCCTGCGGCCACCGGCGCGCGCTCGCACCGCGCGCTCGGGCTTCCCCGCTTCCGCTCGCCCATCGGCCGCCCGCGCCGTCCGAGGATCGCGCGTGGCCGCCCCCTGCTTCCCCGCCTGACCTCACGTCACCGCACTCACCACGCCGCCCGCCCCGCTCTCTGGCGTCTGGCCGCGTAGGCTGCGCCCACCGCGGCTGCGGCCTCACCCTCCTGGCCTCGCGCGGCCTCGCTCCCGTGCCGTTGCGCCCTGCTGGTCCCGCCCCGCTCTCCCTCGCCGACAACCTGCGCCTGCCGGCGCTCCCGCCTCGTCGGGGCCGTCCCCTTGCCGCAGCTGGCCAGGACCAATGCCCAGTCGCGCTCACGCCCGCTCGGGCTGTGCCCAGCGCCCGCACTCGATGCCCAGTACCCGCGACCCGACGCCCGTTAAGGCCCATAGGGCCACTGACATGGGGGCCCCACCCCACAGAACGGTTTTTAGAAAAAAAATAATAATAAATAAAATAAAATAATAATAATAATAATAATAATAATAATTAATTAAGGAATTAATTAAGTTAATTAATCATAATTAGATTAACCTAATTAACTGTTAGTTTAATCAAAACAATAATTAGTTAGTTAAACCCTAATTAACCTAATCAGAGAATGACAGGTGGGTCCCACTGGACCCACATGTCAGTTTGACCAGTCAACATCCCTGTTGACTGCTGACGTCGGCAAACACTGTTTTGGATAATGTTGGATTTAAATAATTAATTAAATTCCAGAAATTAATAAAATCTTTAGAAAATCATATCTTTTAATCCGTAACTCGGATTAAAATATTTTCAACATGAAAGTTGCTCAGAACGACGAGACGAATCCGGATAAGCAGCCCGTTCGTCCACCACACATCCCTAGCATAGCAAACTCGCAACTTTCCCCCTCCGGCTCCTCTGCCCGAAAACGTGTAACACCGGGGATATTTTCCGGATGTTTCCCCCCTTCACCGGTATCACCTCATACCACGTTAGGGCACCTCTAACGCCGTTACTTGTCATGTCATGCATCGCTATGCATCTGTTTGCTTAAATATTTATTTTTTCTCCCCCTTCTTCTCTCGCTAGACACTGAGACCGACGCTGCTGCTAACCAGTACGACTACGGAGTTGACGACCGCTCTCTCTTGCCAGAGCAACCAGGCAAGCCCCCCCCCCTTCATCACCAGATATCGCCTACTCTGATCTATACTGCTTGCATTAGAGTAGTGTAGCATGTTACTGCTTTCGTTATTCCTATCCTGATGCATAGCCTGTTCTTGATACTGCTGTTGATACCTTTACCTGCTATCCTACTTGCTTAGTATAGGATGCTAGTGTTCCATCAGTGGCCCTACACTCTTGTCTGTCTGCCTTGCTATACTACTGGGCTGAGATCCCTCGGGAGGTGATCATGGATATATACTATACTTTAAACATGATACATGTGGTGACCAAAGTCGGGTTGGCTCGAGGAGTACCCGCGAGTGATTCACGGATTGGGGGCTCAAAGGACCTTTGTCCCGACGACCCTCTGTGTGGATCTTGATGGCAAAGCGGCAGGGCAGTTCGGGGCTACCTGGGTGAGAGGTGAGCCTGGCCCTGTTGGCGTTCGCGGATACTTAACACGCTTAACGAGATCTGGGTATTTGATCTGAGTCTGGCTACTGGCCTATACGCACTAACCAACTATGCGGGAAAGATACGGGCACTCGGCGTCGTGGTATCAGCCGAAGCACTTCTTGACGTCAGCGACTGAGTGGCGCGCGCCGGATTGGACTGGAACGCCACTAGGCTAGGTCTGCTTCCGGCCGCGTTCGCAAGGTGCAGGTGTGCTCAGGGCGATGGGCCCAGACCCCTGCGCGCTTAGGTTTAGACCGGCGTGCTGACCGCTCTGTTGTGCCTAGGTGGGGCTGCGACGTGTTGATCTTCCGAGGCCGGGCATGACCCAGGAAAGTGTGTCCGGCCAAATGGGATCAAGCGTGTTGGGTTATGTGGTGCACCCCTGCAGGAAAGATAATCTATTCGAATAGTCGTGTCCCTCGGTAAAAGGACGACCCGGAGTTGTACCTTGACCTTATGACAACTAGAACCGGATACTAAATAAAACACACCCTTCCAAGTGCCAGATACAACCCGGTGATCGCTCTCTAACAGGGCATCGAGGAGGGGATCGCCGGGTAGGATTATGCTATGCGATGCTACTTGGAGGACTTCAGTCTACTCTCTTCTATATGCTGCAAGACGGAGGCGACCAGAAGCGTAGTCTTCAATAAGACTAGCTATCCCCCTCTTATTCTGGCATTCTGCAGTTCAGTCCACTGATATGGCCCTTTACACATATATCCATGCATATGTAGTGTAGTGTGACGCCCCGGATTCAATCGTACACTAATCATGCACGCAATGTGTACGATCAAGATCAGGGACTCACGGGAAGATATCACAACACAACTCTACAAATAAAATAAGTCATACAAGCATCATAATACAAGCCAGGGGCCTCGAGGGCTCGAATACAAGTGCTCGATCATAGACGAGTCAGCGGAAGCAACAATATCTGAGTACAGACATAAGTTAAACAAGTTTTGCCTTAAGAAGGCTAGCACAAACTGGGATACAGATCGAACGAGGCGCAGGCCTCCTGCCTGGGATCCTCCTAACTACTCCTGATCGTCGTCAGCGGGCTGCACGTAGTAGTAGGCACCTCCAGAGTAGTAGGAGTCGTCGTCGACGGTGGCGTCTGGATCCTGGGCTCCATCGTCTGGTTGCGGCAACCGGGTAGAAGGGAAAGGGGAAAAGGGGGAGAAAAGCAACCGTGAGTACTCATCCAAAGTACACGCAAGCAAGGAGCTACACTACATATGCATGGATATATGTGTAACGGGCCATATCAGTGGACTGAACTGCAGAATGCCAGAATAAGAGGGGGATAGCTAGTCTTATCGAAGACTACGCTTCTGGTCGCCTCCGCCTTGCAGCATAAAGGAGAGAGTAGACTGAAGTCCTCCAAGTAGCATCGCATAGCATAATCCTACCCGGCGATCCCCTCCTCGATGCCCTGATAGAGAGCGATCACCGGGTTGTATCTGGCACTTGGAAGGGTGTGTTTTATTAAGTATCCGGTTCTAGTTGTCATAAGGTCAAGGTACAACTCCGGGTCGTCCTTTTACCGAGGGACACGGCTATTCGAATAGATAAACTTCCCTGCAGGGGTGCACCACATAGCCCAACACGCTTGATCCCATTTGGCCGGACACACTTTTCTGGGTCATGCCCGGCCTCGGAAGATCAACACGTCGCAGCCCCACCTAGGCACAACAGAGCGGTCAGCACGCCGGTCTAAACCTAAGCGCGCAGGGGTCTGGGCCCATCGCCCTGAGCACACCTGCACGTTGCGTACGCGGCCGGAGAGCAGACCTAGCAACCTCCAGTACAACGGAAGTCACGTTAAGCGGTCCAACCCGGCGCGCGCCACTCAGTCGCTGACGTCACGAAGTGCTTCGGCTGATACCACGACGTCGGGATACCCATAACTACTCCCGCGTAGGTGGTTAGTGCGTATAGACCAAATGGCCAGACTCAGATCAAATACCCAGATCTCGTTAAGCGTGTTAAGTATCGCGAACGCCGACTAGGGCCAGGCCCACCTCTCTCCTAGGTGGACTGAACCTGCCCTGTCGCTCCGCCTCAAAGTAACAGTCGGGGGCCGTCGGGAACCCAGGCCCACCTCTACCGGGATGGAGCCACCTGCCCCTTCAGCCCCCATCTCCGAACAGTATCACATGTAATGTAACAGTGTAAAGTATATAGTATGCCCGTGATCACCCCCGAGTGATCACGGCCCCAGTAGTATAGCATGGCAGACGGACAAGAGTGTAGGGCCACTGATGGAACACTAGCATCCTATACTAAGCATTAGGATTGCAGGTAAAGATAACAACAGTAGTAGCAAGGACAGGCTATGCATCAGAATAGGATTAACGGAAAGCGGTAACATGCTACACTACTCTAATGCAAGCAGTATATAGGAGAGTAGGCGATATCTGGTGATCAAGGGGGGGGGCTTGCCTGGTTGCTCTGGCAAGAGAGAGAGATCGTCAACACCGTAGTCGAACGGGGCAGCAACAGCGTCGGTCCCGGTGTCTAGCGAGAGAAGAGGGGGAAGAAACAATAAATACTTAAGCAAGCAGATGCATAATGATGCATGACATGACAAGTAACGGCGTTAGTGGTGCCCTAACGCGGTATACGGTGATACCGGTGAAGGGGGGAAACATCCGGGAAAATATCCCCGGTGTTTCGCGTTTTCGGGCAGAGGAGCCGGAGGGGGAAAGTTGCGAGTTTGATATGTTAGGGGTGTGTGGCGGATGAACGGGCTGCGTATCCGGGTTCGTCTCGTCGTTCTGAGCAACTTTCATGTTGAAAATATTTTAATCCGAGTTACGGATTAAAAGATATGATTTTCTAAAGATTTTAATAATTTCTGGAATTTAATTAATTATTTAAATATAACATTATCCAAAACAATGCACGCTGACGTCAGCATGACGTCAGCATGACGTCAGCAGTCAACAGGGGCGTTGACTGGTCAAATCTGACGTGTGGGTCCCACTTGTCATTCTGCGATTAAGCTAATCAGAGTTTAACTAACTAATCATTGTTTAATTAGACTAATTAGACAATTAGGTTAATCTAATTATGATTGATTAGATTAATTAATTCCTTAATTAATAATTATTTATTTATTTATTTATTTATTTATTTATTTATTTTTATTTTTTATTAATTTTAATTCTTAATTCCTTTTTTTCTTTTTTACGTTCTGTGGGGCGTGGGCCCCGTTTGGCAGTGGCCCAGAGGGGGCCTAACGGGCGCTGGCGTTAGCGGGGCTGCGGGCGCCGGGCGGGGCGTACCCAGCGCCCAGCACGAGGGGGCAAGGCCGGCCGGCCGGAGCAGCATGCCGCGGCATGGGGCGGCGCTGGCGGCGCGGCTAGCCGGAGCCGACGAGGCAGGGGGAGGCGGTGTTGCAGGGAGGGGCAGCAGCGTAGAGCGGCCATGGGCGGCCGCGGCGGCGAGTGCCCGGTGGTGGCCGCGGGGCAGGCCGAGGCCGTGGGCGCCCGACGGGGCGCGGCGACGAGGAGTCGTGCGGGACGGAGGAGGCCGCGTGTGGTAGCCGGAGTGGGGACCGGACCGGCGAGCGGGGGGGGCGCGGGCAGCAGAGGGGCACGAGGGGCGTCCCCGCGCGGGCGGGAGCGCGGCCAGTGCGAGCGCGCGCACGAGGGCGCGGGACGCGGCCTGGACAGACGGGGGGGGGCGCGGCGACCGCGGGTTCGGGCGTGCCCCGGGCATGGCGGCCGCGAGCGAACGGCGACGAGGGAAGGGGAGGAGGAGGGCCTCACCACGGGCCGTGGGGTCTAGGGCGTGTGCTCGGGGAAGGTCGGGGTTGACGGGGACGAGCGGCGGAGCGGGAGGAGGCCGGCCGGCGAGGTCCAGGGCGTCGGGGCGCGGCGTCGGGGCGGCGCCCAGATCGGGGAGAGGGGTAGGGGACTGGATCGGGGGGGGGGATTGTGAGGGAGGGGATTAGGGTTTCCAGGGAGTGGGGGGGGATATGGGCGCGGGGGTGGGCCGGCCTGGCGGCGAGGTGGCGTTGGCTGGGCCGGGTGGCCCAGCGGGGGGGGGGGGGTTCCCTTTCTTTCTTTTTTTTTGTTTGTATTTTCTTTTATAATTTCTTTTCTGTTTTAATCATTTAAAATTGCTTAGGCCTTTTCTAAAAATGTGGTTACTTCACCACAATTACCTTTGTAATATTTAGCAACCACCGAACAATTTTGTTTTAATTTTTGAAAACTTTTATTGTTAATTGCAATTTGAATTTGAACTTGAACGGTTTCGGATTATTGCGAGGTTAGTAACAGTAATCGGGATGACGTGGCATGATTAGCGCAGGATTACTGTAGCAAGATTATCCGGGTGTTACAAATCTCCTCCACTACAAGAAATCTCGTCCCGAGATTTAGGAGGTAGAAGGAAAGAGTGCGGGGTATTCTTCACGAAGACGATCCTCGCGTTCCCAGGTGGCTTCGTCTTCAGAGTGATTCGACCACTGGACCTTGAGGAACTTGATCGCCTTCTGACGTGTGCGGCGTTCAGCTTGGTCGAGAATGCGGACCGGATGCTCTTTATAGGAGAGGTCCTGTTGCAATTCGAGCACTTCATGATCCACAGCTCGGATTGGGTCCTTGAAGCAACGGCGGAGTTGTGACACATGGAACACATCGTGAACCTGAGAAAGGTTCGGCGGAAGCTCCAATTGATAGGCCACTTTTCCACGCTTTTTGAGAATAGTGAATGGGCCAATATAGCGAGGAGCTAGTTTGCCTTTGATTCCGAAGCGGTGAGCACCCTTCATTGGTGTAACTCGAAGATAGGCCTTTTCGCCAGGTTGGTAGACCATGTCTTTATGATGACGGTCATAGTTACTCTTTTGGCGTGACTGAGCAGTCTTGAGATTCTCGCGAATAATGCGGACTTGTTCTTCGGCATGTTGGATAATATCCGGACCAAAGAATGTACGTTCCCCAGTTTCAGACCAGTTCAGAGGGGTTCGACACTTTCGTCCATATAACACTTCGAAGGGGGCCATCTTCAGACTAGCTTGATAGCTATTATTATAAGAGAACTCAGCATACGGGAGAGATTCCTCCCATTTCTTGCCAAAGGAAATAACACAAGCTCGAAGCATATCTTCGAGAACTTGGTTGACACGTTCAACTTGCCCTTGTGACTGCGGATGAAACGCAGTACTGAAAGATAAGTGGGTCCCCATAGCTTCTTGGAAACTTGCCCAGAATCTTGAAGTGAATAAGCTGCCACGGTCCGAACTGATAACCAGTGGAATACCGTGAAGTGAAACAATTCTGGACATGTAGAGAGTTGCTAGCTGGCTTGCAGTGATAGTTTCCTTGACCGCCAGAAAATGTGCAACTTTAGAAAGCCGGTCAATGACGACAAGAATAGCATCATTACCTTTCTGAGATTTGGGAAATCCAGTGACGAAGTCCATTTCAACATGGTCCCATTTCCATTCCGGAATAGAGATAGGTTGCAGAGTTCCAGCAGGCCTTTGATGTTCTGCTTTGATACGACGGCAAACGTCACACTCGGCAACATAGCGAGCAATGTCTTGCTTCATATTAGACCACCAGAATCTTTGACGAATGTCCTGGTACATCTTAGTACTACCAGGATGAATACACAGAGGCGTATCATGAGCTTCTTTCATAACTTACCGAGTCATATTCAGGTTTTCCTCCTTACACGGCACCACTAGGCGGCCTTTGAAGTACAAGGCGCCATCACCAGCAATAGTGAAGTATGAGGGCTTTCCTTCCTTGAGGTCACGCTTAATCTTGTGGACTTCAGAGTCGTATCCTTGTATTGTCTTGATGGAGCTCACGAGATCGGGTTCGACAGCCAGGGTATAGAGGGAACCCTGGGGAATAACACGGAGGTTCATCTTCTGAAACTCCTCAGGAGGGGGAGCGAGTGCACCCGGGGGAACAATATGGAGGTTCAGCTTTTTGAATTCTTCAACGAGTGAGGGCTGAACTTTATGAACCTGGAGGTGGTTGCAGTAAGACTTGCGGCTCAAGGCATCTGCCATTACATTAGCCTTGCCTGGTGTATAGGAAATACCCAAGTCAAAGTCTGCAACAGTCTCCATCCATCTCTGCTAACGGAGGTTCAGGTCTGGCTGAGTAAACAGATACTTCAGACTTTGATGGTCAGTGAATATCTCGCAACGATTACCGAGAAGGTAATGCCGCCACTGCTTCAGTGCATGAATGACAGCCGCAAGCTCGAGATCGTGAACTGGGTAGTTCTCTTCATGAGGGCGCAATTGACGAGAGGCATAGGCAATCACTCTGCGCTCTTGCATTAGGACACAGCCTAATCCTTGACGGGAAGCGTCGCAGTAAATGACGAAGTCCTTCTTTGTATCAGGTGGAGCTAGCACTTGGGCAGAAGTCAACTTGTCTTTAAGTGCCTGGAAGCTTTCCTGACATTTGTCTGTCCATTGGAACTTGACGCCCTTATGCAGCAAGTTAGTCAGGGGCCTGGCAATCTTGGAGAAGTTCTCGACGAATCGACGGCAATAGCTGGCGAGACCGAGAAAACTTCTGACTTGCTTGACATTCTTTGGAGGAGTCCAATCAAGAATAGCCTGAACTCGTTCAGGGTTAACGGCAATACCATCCTTAGAGATGACATGCCCAAGATAGGTTACTTCAGGAAGCCAGAATTCACATTTGGAGAACTTGGCGTATAGCTGATGCTCTCGTAGCTTTTCCAGCACAAGACGAAGATGTTCAGCATGTTCTTCTTCGTTCTTGGAAAATACCAGGATATCATCCAGATAAACCACGACGAACTTGTCGAGGTAATCCATGAATATATAGTTCATCAGGCGAGAGAAGGTGGCTGGGGCATTGGTTAAGCCGAAGGACATGACAGTGTACTCGTATGAACCATAACGAGTCACAAAGGCGGTTTTTGGGATATCCTCTTCACGAACACGGATCTGGTGGTAACCCAATCTCAAGTCGAGTTTAGAGAACACTGATGAACCAGCCAGTTGATCATACAGATCATTGATCCGAGGAAGAGGATACTTGTTCTGAATGGTAGCTTGGTTAATAGGACAGTAGTCTTGGACCAGTCGGTTTGTCCCATCCTTCTTCTTGACAAAGAGAGAAGGTGCTCCCCAAGGAGAGCAACTTGGGCGAATGAAACCGCTTTGAAGAGATTTGTCGATTTCCTCCTTAAGCTCAAGGAGTTCATGTGGTGGCATCTTGTAGGGTCGCTTGGCAATAGGAGTGGTGCCTGGTTTCAAGTCGATGACGAATTC
Organism: Aegilops umbellulata; assembly: GCA_032464435.1. Lineage (NCBI taxonomy): Eukaryota > Viridiplantae > Streptophyta > Magnoliopsida > Poales > Poaceae > Aegilops > Aegilops umbellulata. The sequence continues at coordinate 292,314,973 of CP136056.1, read as the reverse complement.
GACAGCTCTAGCAGGGGGAATCCCTGGAAGTTCTTCAGGAAAGACGTCGAGGAAGTCACGCACGACGGGGATGTTTTTGATGCCCTCGAGTGGTGCAGAGTTCAATGCATTCAAGACATAAAGCCTTGCCTCGGCATTTTGCACCAGGTGAGCGTGGTATGTAACTATTTCATCTGAAGGATGTAGCAGATGGACGGTCTTAGTGGCGCAAACTATGGAAGCAGTATGCGCCTTCAACCAATCCATCCCCAGAATGAGGTCGATGTTAGACGTCTTCAGGATAATGGGCGCGGCATAGAATTCCAGCCCTTCGATTTCCACGGGGACATCGACGCCAACCATGGAGGTTTGACATTGTCCCACGGGGGTTTTTACCACTACCGAAGTGTTCAGCGCCTCACACTTAACGTCGTGCTTGTATGCAAATTCTTCTGACATGAATGAATACGATGCTCCTGTATCGAATAAAACAGATGCAGGTACTGAATTTACGAGGAGTGTACCCATCACAGTAGCAGACTGGTCTTGAGCTTCGTTCAGATCAACGTGGTTGGCATGAACACGACCATAAGACTTGGCATTGTTTTTGCGGTTCTGGTTGTTCCCACGACCAGCTGCAGGAAGGGCCAGCTGATTCTGATTCTGATTCTGATAGCAGTTCCTGGCAAGGTGACCTGGTTGACCACACTTGTAGCACAGACCATTATTGGGAGTGGGGACCGGAGCTTGGGGTGGTGGAGCTGGAAGTTTTGGCTGTCTAGCAGGAGCATTAGGCAGACGAGGTGTAGCATAGGACTGCCTTGGGGCAGGTGCATTCGACTGGTACATGCTGTTGGGAATCCATATCCTGCGCTTCTGCGAGGACGGGCCCGAAGATGAGCCCGTGTCACGGCTGCGCCTGTGAGAGCTCTGGTATTCCTGCAGACCAGTTTCGACATTGATGGCTTTGTTCACCAAGGTGGCGAAATCATCAAAGTCGTGCACTAGAAGTGCGAACTTGATGTCAGCTTGAAGGCCGTCACGGAACTTCTCCTGTCTGCGTGAATCAGTAGCAATGTCCTCTTCAGCATAGCGGGACAAGTCCAGAAACTCCCGCTGATAAGCTTCAACAGTTTTGTTGCCTTGGATGAGGTTGCGGAACTCACGCTTCTTCCGGTCCATGACTCCCTGAGGAATGAAGCGGGCACGGAAAGCAGTTTGGAAGTCTGGCCAGGTGATGATTGTTCCAGCTGGCAGAGTACGCCTGTGGCTGTCCCACCATTGAGCTGCGGGTCCCTTCAGGAAGAAGGAAGCAAACGTGACATAGCTGGCAGGGGCTACATCAGCAGACTCCATCTCATAGGTGATGTCACGGAGCCAGTCATCGGCATCCAGAGGCTGAGTTGAGCTGCGGTACACAGTTGGGTTCAGGCGTATGAAATCCTGCAGAGTCACTGTGTTTGGCTGCTGGTTCATATTGGGGCGAGGAAACTGCGCCATCATGTTCTCCATGAACTGGCGATTCATCTCAAGCTGTTGGATCATACCAGCCATGTACTCAGGCGGTGGTGGGAAGTTGCCACCACGACCACGACCAGCTGGTCTAACCATCCTGTTAATATATAACAGGGGTATTTCAGTATTTGAGAAATTGGCAACTACAAGAATCATTCAAGATGAAACATGCATAATGAAAGCAGCACGATAGATACCACATAACAGTTGGCATATCTTACAAAAGGGATCATGCATAGGGTTCGGTACATAGAGTTCAGTACATAGACTAAGACATCATAGGCGGCACGCAGGCTCGCGGCGAATGCAGCTAACACTAATAAGCAAGTCTACATCAATCCCACACGACACTGCGGAGGTAGGTGTAGCCTGAAAGCTGGTAGTGTGGCAACGGGTACACCACGTCGGCAACCTGGGGTCCGCGGGGGCTCTGGTGCTGAACCCGACGCTCTGGCGGCAGAAGTGGACCAAGTGCGGGAGAGTAGCCTCCCACCTCTGGCCAACCGACACCCTGAGGCATCACGGTCCTGGCTGGATAGATAGCAGAACGCGGCAGCTCCCCAGATCCAACAAAGGGGTGCAACATCGTCAAGGCATGGTAGAGGTGCTGACGAGTGGTGTACAACTCGTGGCGGAGAGCTCGGTTAGCTCGATCCAGACCATCAGCGTGCAGAACAAAGTTCTGATGGTGGAAGGGCTCGCGGGTGACAGTGGAGTAGGCAGCAGTGTAGTAACCCTCCGCACCAATATCAGATGCGATAGCAATGTGCCTGAAGGGGGAGGTGTCCAACTCCCGGTACTCCCTACGAAGGCGTGTCAGAGCAGCATAGGCAGCATCGTGAACTGCCATATCGATGGTCACTCCAACACCATAAGCGGTGTGCAGCACAGTAGTGGAGTCATACTCCCAAGAGTAGAGGTGGACGGTGGCACGGTACTGCTCCTGGTTAAAATCCTGGTACTCCTCGGTGACGGTGTACTCGGGGTGCCAGCGATAACCTAGATAGGTCATCATCTCAGCTAGCACGGCCGGTGATCCCGAGGCACCCATGGCCGTCGTGTGGCGCACGACCTGCCTCGTGGGTTCCATCTGAAAACAAAGATGTTTCCAAGGAGTCAAATGACAGTGTGGAAATTGTTCAAAATACTATAGTAAGGAATAGCTATGGCTTTTATCCAACTTTGGGGTGAATGTCCTAACGGGACCCTAGTGTCAGAGTTAGTAAATTCGTTTATCCCGAGTAGAAGAGAGTTCGGAGTCCCAGAGTAAGGGTCGAGAAGTAAAAGATCCTAGTACCACCCGATGGCGACGTGGGCCCGTAAGGCACACAGCCAAGTTAGTAAAAGTTTTTATAATGTATAGACTCGACTTCGGCCAAGGAGTGTGGAAGGGGGATTCCTACAGGCAGTCGGCTCTGATACCAACTTGTGACGCCCCCGATTCAATCGTACACTAATCATGCATGCAATGTGTACAATCAAGATCAGGGACTCACGGGAAGATATCACAACACAACTCTACAAATAAAATAAGTCATACAAGCATCATAATACAAGCCAGGGGCCTCGAGGGCTCGAATACAAGTGCTCGATCATAGACGAGTCAGCGGAAGCAACAATATCTGAGTACAAACATAAGTTAAACAAGTTTTGCCTTAAGAAGGCTAGCACAAACTGGGATACAGATCAAACGAGGCGCAGGCCTCCTGCCTGGGATCCTCCTAACTACTCCTGATCGTCGTCAGCGGGCTGCACGTAGTAGTAGGCACCTCCAGAGTAGTAGGAGTCGTCGTCGACGGTGGCGTCTGGATCCTGGGCTCCATCGTCTGGTTGCGGCAACCGGGTAGAAGGGAAAGGGGAAAAGGGGGAGAAAAGCAACCGTGAGTACTCATCCAAAGTACTCGCAAGCAAGGAGCTACACTACATATGCATGGATATATGTGTAAAGGGCCATATCAGTGGACTGAACTGCAGAATGCCAGAATAAGAGGGGGATAGCTAGTCTTATCGAAGACTACGCTTCTGGTCGCCTCCGCCTTGCAGCATAAAGGAGAGAGTAGACTGAAGTCCTCCAAGTAGCATCGCATAGCATAATCCTACCCGGCGATCCCCTCCTCGATGCCCTGATAGAGAGCGATCACCGGGTTGTATCTGGCACTTGGAAGGGTGTGTTTTATTAAGTATCCGGTTCTAGTTGTCATAAGGTCAAGGTACAACTCTGGGTCGTCCTTTTACCGAGGGACACGGCTATTCGAATAGATAAACTTCCCTGCAGGGGTGCACCACATAGCCCAACACGCTTGATCCCATTTGGCCGGACACACTTTTCTGGGTCATGCCCGGCCTCGGAAGATCAACACGTCGCAGCCCCACCTAGGCACAACAGAGCGGTCAGCACGCCGGTCTAAACCTATGCGCGCAGGGGTCTGGGCCCATCGCCCTGAGCACACCTGCACGTTGCATACGCGGCCGGAGAGCAGACCTAGCAACCTCCAGTAAAACGGAAGTCACGTTAAGCGGTCCAACCCGGCGCGCGCCACTCAGTCGCTGACGTCACGAAGTGCTTCGGCTGATACCACGACGTCGGGATACCCATAACTACTCCCGCGTAGGTGGTTAGTGCGTATAGACCAAATGGCCAGACTCAGATCAAATACCCAGATCTCGTTAAGCGTGTTAAGTATCGCGAACGCCGACTAGGGCCAGGCCCACCTCTCTCCTAGGTGGACTGAACCTGCCCTGTCGCTCCGCCTCAAAGTAACAGTCGGGGGCCGTCGGGAACCCAGGCCCACCTCTACCGGGATGGAGCCACCTGCCCCTTCAGCCCCCATCTCCGAACAGTATCACATGTAATGTAACAGTGTAAAGTATATAGTATGCCCGTGATCACCCCCGAGTGATCACGGCCCCAGTAGTATAGCATGGCAGACGGACAAGAGTGTAGGGCCACTGATGGAACACTAGCATCCTATACTAAGCATTAGGATTGCAGGTAAAGATAACAACAGTAGTAGCAAGGACAGGCTATGCATCAGAATAGGATTAACGGAAAGCGGTAACATGCTACACTACTCTAATGCAAGCAGTATAGAGGAGAGTAGGCGATATCTGGTGATCAAGGGGGGGCTTGCCTGGTTGCTCTGGCAAGAGAGAGAGATCGTCAACACCGTAGTCGAACGGGGCAGCAACAACGTCGGTCCCGGTGTCTAGCGAGAGAAGAGGGGGAAGAAACAATAAATACTTAAGCAAGCAGATGCATAATGATGCATGACATGACAAGTAACGGCGTTAGTGGTGCCCTAACGCGGTATACGGTGATACCGGTGAAGGGGGGAAACATCCGGGAAAATATCCCCGGTGTTTCGCGTTTTCGGGCAGAGGAGCCGGAGGGGGAAAGTTGCGAGTTTGATATGTTAGGGGTGTGTGGCGGATGAACGGGCTGCGTATCCGGGTTCGTCTCGTCGTTCTGAGCAACTTTCATGTTGAAAATATTTTAATCCGAGTTACGGATTAAAAGATATGATTTTCTAAAGATTTTAATAATTTCTGGAATTTAATTAATTATTTAAATATAACATTATCCAAAACAGTGCACGCTGACGTCAGCATGACGTCAGCATGACGTCAGCAGTCAACAGGGGCGTTGACTGGTCAAATCTGACGTGTGGGTCCCACTTGTCATTCTGTGATTAAGCTAATCAGAGTTTAACTAACTAATCATTGTTTAATTAGACTAATTAGACAATTAGGTTAATCTAATTATGATTGATTAGATTAATTAATTCCTTAATTAATAATTAATTAATTAATTAATTAATTAATTAATTATTTTTATTTTTTCTTAATTTTAATTCTTAATTCCTCTTTTTTTTCTTTTTTACGTTCTGTGGGGCGTGGGCCCCGTTTGGCAGTGGCCCAGAGGGGGCCTAACGGGCGCTGGCGTTAGCGGGGCTGCGGGCGCCGGGCGGGGCGTACCCAGCGCCCAGCACGAGGGGGCAAGGCCGGCCGGCCGGAGCAGCATGCCGCGGCAAGGGGCGGCGCTGGCGGCGCGGCTAGCCGGAGCCGACGAGGCAGGGGGAGGCGGTGTTGCAGGGAGGGGCAGCAGCGGCGAGCGGCCATGGGCGCGCGCGGCGGCGAGTGCCCGGTGGTGGCCGCGGGGCAGGCCGAGGCCGTGGGCGCCCGACGGGGCGCGGCGACGAGGAGTCGTGCGGGACGGAGGAGGCCGCGGGTGGTAGCCGGAGTGGGGACCGGACCGGCGAGCGGGAGGGGGGCGGGCAGCAGAGGGGCACGAGGGGCGTCCCCGCGCGGGCGGGAGCGCGGCCAGTGCGAGCGCGCGCACGAGGGCGCGGGACGCGGCCTGGACAGACGGGGGGGGGGGGCGCGGCGACCGCGGGTTCGGGCGTGCCCCGGGCATGGCGGCCGCGAGCGAACGGCGACGAGGGAAGGGGAGGAGGAGGGCCTCACCACGGGCCGTGGGGTCTAGGACGTGTGCTCGGGGAAGGTCGGGGTTGACGGGGACGAGCGGCGGAGCGGGAGGAGGCCGGCCGGCGAGGTCCAGGGCGTCGGGGCGCGGCGTCGGGGCGGCGCCCAGATCGGGGAGAGGGGGAGGGGACTGGATCGGGGGGGGGATTGTGAGGGAGGGGATTAGGGTTTCCAGGGAGTGGGGGGGGATATGGGCGCGGGGGTGGGCCGGCCTGGCGGCGAGGTGGCGTTGGCTGGGCCGGGTGGCCCAGCGGGGGGGGGGGGGTTCCCTTTCTTTCTTTTTTTTGTTTGTATTTTCTTTTATAATTTCTTTTCTGTTTTAATCATTTAAAATTGCTTAGGCCTTTTCTAAAAATGTGGTTACTTCACCACAATTACCTTTGTAATATTTAGCAACCACCAAACAATTTTGTTTTAATTTTTGAAAACTTTTATTGTTAATTGCAATTTGAATTTGAACTTGAACGGTTTCGGATTATTGCGAGGTTAGTAACAGTAATCGGGATGACGTGGCATGATTAGCGCAGGATTACTGTAGCAAGATTATCCGGGTGTTACATGTAGCTCCTTGCTTGCGAGTACTTTGGATGAGTACTCACGGTTGCTTTTCTCCCCCTTTTCCCCCTTTCCCTTCTACCCGGTTGTCGCAACCAGACGATGGAGCCCAGGATCCAGACGCCACCTTCGACGACGACTCCTACTACTCTGGAGGTGCCTACTACTACGTGCAGCCCGCTGACGACGACCAGGAGTAGTTAGGAGGATCCCAGGCAGGAGGCCTGTGCCTCTTTCGATCTGTATCCCAGTTTGTACTAGCCTTCTTAAGGCAAACTTGTTTAACTTATGTCTGTACTCAGATATTGTTGCTTCCTCTGACTCGTCTATGATCGAGCACTTGTATTCGAGCCCTCGAGGCCCCTGGCTTGTATTATGATGCTTGTATGACTTATTTATGTTTTAGAGTTGTGTTGTGATATCTTCCCGTGAGTCCCTGATCTTGATCGTACACATTTGCGTGCATGATTAGTGTACGATTGAATCGGGGGCGTCACAGGTTGTTTCATCAACAAGCAAGTCATAGACAAAGGAAGAACACTATCCAGGTTGTGCGTCACAATGGAAATTTGTTCACGGGTCAAGAGGTAGTGGCGGATGCAGTGGATGATTATTTTGGACAAGCCTTTGGCTCCTCTGCTGCACGGACGCACGCGCTAAACCTAGCGGCTCTTCAGCTACCGCGAGTAGAGCTGGAGCATCTAGAGGTGCCGTTTACTGATGAGGAAGTGGAAAGGGTCATAAAATCCATGCCACAAGACAAAGCACCAGGGCCAGACGGGTTCACGGGCCGTTTTTATGCCACGTGTTGGCACATCATTCGCGAGGATTTCATGGCAGCTATGGTGTGTTTCTACAATGGAGATGTGAGAGGTATGGCCGCGATCAACAAATCCCTTGTATCCCTCCTGCCCAAGAAGGATGGGGCTTTGGATGTGGGAGACTTTCGGCCTATCAATCTTGTCCACGGAGCTATTAAGATCTTTGAGAATGTTCTAGCCTCAAGGCTTGTGGTGGAACTACCAAATCTTGTCGGAAACCATCAAAGTGCTTTTGTCAAAGGAAGATCGTTGCATGACAACTTCATGTTAGTCCAGAGCATGGCTCGTCGTTTACATGCCTTGAGGAACCCCGCTGTCCTCTTGAAGCTAGATATTTCAAAAGCTTTTGACTCGGTTCAATTGCCCTTTCTCTTGGAAGTTATGGAGCAGCTTGGTTTTGGCCCTAGATGGAGGTCCTGGGTGTGTGGGATACTTGCGACGTCCACTACCAGGATAATGGTGAATGGAGACCCGGGGAGCACAATTTACAACTACAAGGGGCTGCGGCAGGGTGACCCTATCTCACCAATGCTATTTATCCTCACCATGGAACCCCTACAAAGACTATTTGAGTGGGCAGCAAGCAAGGGTTTCTTGCAGCCGTTGGCGACAACGGGTATGAAGAAAAGGCTCTCGTTCTTTGCAGACGACGTAGTCCTGTTTACCAAGCCAGAACCGATGGACATTGCAATATGCAAGAGCATCTTTGATATCTTCGGTGAGGCGTCGGGCTTGCGCATCAACATGAGGAAATCTGTTGCACTGCCTACTCGGTGCTCGGAGCAATGCATTGCTATGGCAAGTGAGGAGCTTGGCTGTCCAGTGGGAGCGTTCCCGGTGCGTTATCTTGGACTGCCTTTGTCCATAAGGAAGCAGTCGGCAGCTCAGTTGCAGTATTTGGTGGATCAGATGGCGAATCAACTGCCAAAGTGGAAGGCTTCCCTCATGCCTAAAAGTGGTAGGCTTACATTGGTGCAATCTGTTCTATGTGCGATGCCCATACATGTGATGATGGCATTGGATCTTCCTATCAAAACGGTGACAACCATGAATAAGGTGTGCCGAGGATTTTTGTGGTGTGGAAAAGGAGAGACAAACGGTAGGAACTGTGCAGTTGCCTGGGATGCGGTATGTGCACCCAAATGGGCAGGAGGCCTAGGGCTGCCCAACCTGAGATGGATGAATGTGGCAATGCAAGCGAAGTGGCCGTGGCTGCAAAGGACAGATAAGGAGAGGCCATGGAGTGAGTTCCAAATCAAAGTGCCTGATGACTCGATGCGAATCTTTCAGGCAGCAACAAGGTGCACGCCGCATGACGGCTTGGACACGCTCTTCTGGGAGGATAGGTGGCTTGACGGATGGAGGATCCAGGAAGTTGCACCGACCATTTATAGCATGGTCCCGAGCCGTGTTAGGAGGACGAGTCGGCTTCGTCAGGTGGTGATGGATGGCTCTTGGGCTGATTGCATTAATCCCGACCTTGGCATGCATGCGCTGCAAGAGTATTTGGAGCTTTGGCACAGAGTGCAGGCGTGGGAACCCACAGAGTCTGGTCCGGGTGTGTTTACTTGGTCCTGGGAAGCAAAGGGGCAGTACTCAGTGCGGTCAGCGTACGCTGCCAAGTTTGGGGGCAGGGAGGTGACTCCGTCTGCGGAATTAACGTGGAAATCACGAGCTCCGTCACAATGCAAATTCTTTACGTGGCTGGCTTTACGCAACAGATGTTGGACGTCTGATCGACTAGCTCGAAGAGGATTGCCACATCAAGATAAATGCCCGCTTTGTGACCAAGAGGAGGAGACAATAGACCATGTGCTGTTAAGTTGTGTCTTCGCCAGGACAGTCTGGGCAGCGGTCTGCACGGCGCTGGGGAAGCCTGAGTGGACGCCAACCCCGTAAGATACTCTTCAATCTTGGCTCTGTACGAAGCAACAACTCAATACGATGGTCAAGAAAGATCTGCACGCTGTTTTCCTACTGGTCATGTGGGAGTTGTGGAAGCATCGGAATGCTGTGGTGTTTGACGGCGAGTTACCATCGACTCACCAGCTCATGCGAAGAATAGAAGCGGAAGGAAGGACTTGGGCGCGATCGAGACTTATGAAAGGCAATGTTGACTTTGTGCTTGCGGGTTTAGCGAGGTGGATTAGTGGGGAGGAGTAGTACCATGTGTACTAGGTGGAGGAGTGTTGTACATATGTGTGAGTAATCATCACACTTGTAATTGACCGTTGGAGGCTTTCTATGTCTTTCCTTCTTTAATATATGATATGCACGCTCGTGCATATTCGAGAAAAAAAAAGCACAAATCTAAGCAGGCAAAGCCTCCCCTTCCCCTGTGATGTCATTTCCAAGGCATAGACCGGTGAATAATATCACATTTTAATTTCTCGTTCTAGGTCATTTTCGACTTCAGTTATCTTATGGTGAAAGCAAGTTCCAGATATGAAAATTGCAATGTCTATGTGATGTTGAACGGAATGTAAATAAAATCACAATATCTATGTGAGTGAATGAGAATGTAATGTCTTTACGTGAAGGACGGGCATAGACGCTGATCGATGGGTCCGCAAAATATAGAGTTTGCATTATGCTGAATCTGAGCTCGCGTACAACCTCCCTTGTCAAAGTTAAAAATTTATGAAGCACGGTCCAAACGATTTTAGGCTGCGAGTATATTGCATCAGAGTTGCTCTAAACCAATGCTAATTTATGCTGGCCGTAGCAGCGTAGTGAGATTGGAAGATAGTACGGAGCCTCACTCTCAGAAGCCCCATAAAAAGCAGGGCCTGTACGTACGTTTATGGGCCCCTGATATGTGCAGCTACCGATGATTGACCGTTGGGGCACCGAGCCAGCAAAAGGTGCAAATCTATCTAGCTGTGCACGGGGTCTCCAATGAACACATCTCAGTGATGATTAGCAAGGCAGGACATGTACCATTCGCTGTAATCATCATGCGACATGCATCCACCCATCATGGAAAGATGGTCTACTACTAGATACTATCTTGGAGTACTGTATATGCAAACGTCGGCTCAACAAAGAAAAGAAAGAGAAAGAATCATCACGCAACAAGAGGAAACAAGACGGGAGGAAAGGAAAGAAATCGGGGGGAGTGATCCATTTCATTTCAGCTTCAACTTTCATGCAGCCGCAGCCGGGTCGTTGGTCAAGCACAGCATCTTGCGTGCCCTCAAAAAGAAGTACCACAACATCATCTTTGTTACTTAAAAGGGGAGAAGGAAGGAAAGAAAGTCCCTAGGGAGCGAGCGAGCGAGCTATGGCTATGGCTAGTAGTACTGGAACAGGCTTGTCATCTCCCGGACGGACCCGAACGCCGGCGACGAGGGCATGACGCCGAGCCCCCATGGCAGGCACGGCCCGTCCTCCGCCGCCGCGTCGCCGAACATCCCGTAGGACGCCGCCTTCGCCACGGCCGGGCCGTAGCACCCCCACTGCTGCTGCTGTTGCTGCTGGTGCCGCGCGTACCCGTACGCATACTCCATCCCGCTGTCCGATGCAAGCGCCGTCGGCGCCACCGCGGCGGCCGCCGCGCGCCTCTCCTCCTTCTTGTACCGGATTCCGCACGCATTGCACAATGACTGCACAGATGCACCAATGGTCAGTTAGTATGGATATGCATGTCCGTTCGTAAGATAGAGTGTATGCGTGTATGGCCGCATGCCATCGCTTGGTACGTGGCCATGTACGTAGTATATGATCATCAGTTTACGCACGCACGCACCTTTGGTCCACGTGGCCCGTTCCTCCAGAGCGGGGTGGAGGTGGTATCGCAGTTGGCGCACCGGCGAGCGGACGCGGCGCCGGCATTGCTCTGATCCGCGCGCGCCGGGCCGATATCCTGCCTGCCGTTGCAGCTGGGCACCGCCTCCCACGGCAGCCCGGCCGCCGGCGCGCGGACCCCGGCCTCGGCGCGCCTGGTGGAGGGCGTGCCGAGCGAGAGCGTGCAGTCGACGGAGCCGCCGTAGGAGGCGTAGGAGCCGTCGTCGCCGCATTGCTTGCTGTAGTAGTGGTGGTCCCCCGGCGCCGCGGCGAACAGCATGGAGCAGCCGCCGCCGCAGCTGCCGTAGAGCAGCCCGCACGTGCATGGCGCCGCCTCGTGCAGCATCTTGACTAGTAGTAGGAGCTACTTGCAGGAATAGATCGAGCAGAGAAGGCAATAGTGGATCTACTCTAGTGCTGCTAGCTGCTGGTATTGGGGGGAGATTAATATGAAGAGGGAGGGTTTCGAGACCAAACCAAAGAGGACGTAGCTTGGGGGTGTCTGTTGCTGGAATCTGGAGGTGGCCGGCCACTTAACAGTTAACGCACACTAGCTAGGGCTGGATCGTTGAGGTGTTTGGCACATGTGGATGGATGTGGGAGGTAGGGTACGGGATCCTGGGGTTCTTATAGCGACGACGTGGGAGTACGGTGGTGGTGGCCGGCTGGGGGGGCTGGGTTGGCTCGCTTTTTACGTGGTAACCTGGGCCGACCCGATTTTGGATTCCGGCCGGGGGCGCGAGACGCGATGCCGGCGCAGCGAGGGGATGTCCGTCCGGATGTCTCTCTCATGCGCCTGTGGCGTGGGGCCGGGGCGTGGTCAAAGAAGGATGTGGCGCTCGGTCAAAAGGAAGGCCACGTGAAACCGGGAACAGTCCCCCATGCACACACACACACACATATGGGGACGTGTAGGGGCTCTCGAGGAGGGATGTCGTACGTAGTGGTAGTGCTACTGACATGCGCTCGTACAACTACGACGAGTCCATTGGAGTTTGGCGATCACGAGGGGCACAGTTCGATCTGTCCCTCCCTCCTCCGTCCTCCTCTGAGCCGGTTGTGGGATCCCAGGCCAGGCCAGGCTATCCACCACGGAGCAAGTGAGCGAGCAACAAGGAGACGATGCATGGCATGGCATGCATGCATGCGTCCGTTAGGCGGGCAGGCAGCGTCGCAGCGATGGCTGAAAGCCTGCGGTGCGCTGCATCAGGCCGGCCGGCCGGTCGGGTCGGGTCGGGTCAGTCTTTAATTTCCATCCACGGAGGTGGGGTGTCATTTTGCAATGACACGACGGATCGAAATTTCTGGCCAGATGCAGCACACCACCACCTTTGGCTCTGCGCAGTGTATCTGGACCGATGCATGCATGCATCCATCATGTTACGTTACATCTACATCTACAATACGTACAGCTAGACAAAACTGAAGATGAACTTGGTGGTGGAGCTGGTAATAAAGCGGCAGGGTTGTGCTCCATGAAGATCACGTTTGGGCACATGATTAGGTCAAGAAGGAGGCGCTAGGGGCTTCCAAACCCAGAGAAAGAAGGAAACTAAAGAGCAAAGGAGGCGTAGCGAAAGAAGGGCGGATGGGAATGGGAAAATAAAAGAGCAAGGAAATGAATCAAAAGAAGCAAAAGAGCAAAAGAGGAGCGACGCGAGGATGAGGAGGGAACACAGGAAAAGACGGGCGGGCGCGGGCCGAGTTAGTAGAGTGGATAGAGAAGGAGAGAGATAATTGGCTGGCCGCGCGAAACAATCCATGATGGCTCCCCCAAGTTCCATAAAGTCCCCCGTCGAATCGAATCCGATCATCGGTCCAAGGAACAGTCGCGGTCAGGCATAGAAGATCCCGCCTTTTGGCACCAACCTCCACGCACGCAAACCCAGGATACATCACTCGCCTCGCTCCTGCACTGCCTCTCTCTACTCCACGCTACGCTACGGGGATCCGATACGCCTCTAGCCTCCTGATCATTCCCTCCTCGATCTCCTCCTACTCCTACATACAGAAAGAGTACTTACTTAACCAGTGACAGTGAGGCTTTTCTTTTGCTGCGGTTTGTTTTTCTTTTCCTTTATTGGTGCTGTAAGCGAGCTGCCTAATGGAATTCCCTGCCTAATTCCCCTGCCAAGTCAAAAGGAAGCAGGCAGCCATGCCAGAGAAAGGGAAAGCCCGTGGAGCCCGTCATCTGCCCAACGGCCCAAGTGCGAGCCGACACGACCTTACCCAAAGCATATACTATACCTGGGGCCTAAAACATGTTTGGTCTTGCTTGTGTGGAGTATAGTATTTCATATTTCACATTCTAAACAAGCGGGGCCGGTCTTGGAAACTGAAACCAGGGTGATCCCGTTCAAAACACCAGCAACGCAAGCACAATGTACTCCTCCAGCTCCAGGAACGAGCTCCGTGAGTTGCTGTGTGCCTAGGGTAGTTGTAGTAGTAGCTGTTGTTTAGCAGCCTAATGCCCAGTTTTTGGCAGGGATTGTACGCCTTGTGCTTCGTGTGGCGATCTGTTTGCTCGCTGCATATGTGGACTGCCGTCGAGGAGGACCTAAAATAAGACGGCAGAACAAACAAGGGGAGGAGCACGAGCGCGAAGCAGGATATGCGAGTATTGTACTAGCGCTACTGCAGCGTTGCGAGCAATGGTGCTGTGTCTTGTGTAGGCAATCCGCCCGAGGAGATCGTCGTTCAAAAAGTTGTCCCGACACTGCCAGAGTTAAGCCTAGAGATTGGTGTCCTTTGGTTGGGATATCTCAAGCCCTCGTCCCTTCTCTTTGCCCTTTGATTACAGGGGGATGGGGACGGCATCTCTTGGAAAGCGATGGCTGGTGCCCCCAGTTGTTCTCGTCTCTCGAGGTTTGAACCATTTTACTTCTTCTGCTAAATAAACATAAATAAAATATGCTCGACCACGTAGTGATCAGATAGCTTTAGTGTAGGTTGATTTGATTCAAACACTGTCGCGTTTCTTTGAGGCCACCGGATTCAAAAGGATTTTTTGAGGATTACAATTCTTAGGGCGTCTCTGAAGCCGACACTCAAATCTTCCGCAAGCGTCCCGATCACGTTGTCAGGAAGCGCTTTGTCACCCAACATAATCCCGCATTAGTCCGCCGACAATGTCCAAACGTCTGTTTTCCCGCAAATCGAAACCAAACAATGGAGGACTTTGCATTGTGCTAATTACAGTGGATAGCTAGCATTTTAGCGGAAGGTAGTATTGCCTAGTATATTTTCATTTGACGAAAGATGCTAGTTAATATATTTTCATCATGCAAATTAGCGCAGAAGGTGCCTTTTGTATGCACTAGTTGCAGCACCTTCATTTGGCGGAAGCCAAACGTTTAACACCTTCATTTGGTGGAAGCCAAATACTTAGCTTTTCACCATGTGCTTAGCAGGCATGATTTAGGGCCTATTCTGAAGTCCTTCAACTCCAAACTTCTTTAATTTTCATCTGGAAGTGAGCCCGAACGTATACCTCCAGAAAGCTAAAATCCAGGAAGCTATCATGGGTTGTAGTTCATTTTTCTAAAGTGAGACATTCCCAGCTCCACGTTTTGGTGAATCTGGAGTTTGGGTTATTTAGAGCTGTAATGCCACCACCCGAAAAACGTCTCGACCAGCTCCTCCCCCCTCGTTTCTCCTCTTGAAGCATCGTCGCCACGTTTGGCTGCCCCCGTCGTCAGCCAGATCCTCGCCTTCGACTATAGATATGGTTGTCCAAGGTTGTTTCCCGCCAGATCCCATCGTCCCCGCCGCCCGTCGCGCCTGCTGCAAGGAGTTGCAACCCCATGGCTCGGAGCTAGCCCTGACACCATTGATGCCCGAGAGACCCTCCGAGCCAGGAGCAGCACCAGGACGACCGCACCCCCAAGCCCAAACCGCAAGGTGAGCTCCTCCCCTTCTCTTCTTCCCGAGCCAGGAGCAACACCAGGCTCATGTTGTTTGTACTGTACATGCCGCACTCCATCGTGAAGCCTGCGCAGCCGCCGCCTATGTGTAGTTTCACCCGAGATGGTGTCCTTCTAGTCGCTGTTGGGAAACGTTGCATGGAGAACAAAAAATTTCTACGCACTTGCAAGATCTATTCATGGAGATACATAGCTACGAGAGAGGAAGAGCATCTTCATACCTTCTTTTTAGAAAAGGAGGATGACCCCCGGCCTCTGCATCTGAGAGATGCATGCGGCCACTTTATTGATTATTCACAAGGACCTTACAAAGTATTAAAACAATATGCCTAAATCCGCCATCTTGGCAACATATGCCACTACTCCTATCCATATGATGAAGGGATGTTAGCTGGGCCAAATACCCAGACCACTCACCTAAACCTATCATTAAAAGCCGGAAGCCCCAGCCGAGCCACATACCAGGTCTGGGGCACAAACCGGTCTGACGCACTCACATGTGTCGTCGCCACCATCTTTCACAGGTCCGTCTTCAGAGCAGATATTGAGGCTTCTACCTTGTTAGGCCACTCTACCATCGAGGCCACCATGACGCCAGACAGCCACCTCCTCCTGCGCGAGTCCATTTACACGCATCGGGCGCCGAGTCTCCGCTGCGCCACGCCGCCGAGATCCGTCGTCTTCGATGCGGAGGAGGAAACACCGCTCCACCTATGGGCGCATCGCCGGCCACCTGCCGCGATGTCGTGCAAGTCCAGCTCTAGGAAAGCACGCAGGAAATCACGATCTTCAAGACGACACCCTCAGGAGGGGAAGCGATGTCACGCCATCGTCTGGTCCTGCACCGCAGGTCCTGGGCTTTCACCCGAAGAAAGTGACCCGAGAGCGGAGGGGGTCGGAGAACTCCACAACAGCCCCCAGGAGGAGAGCGACATCCATAGACACCGCGCCGTCGGCTTTCGCCCGGAGCAACCCTACCTCCGCACCCTCACGCTGCCGGACGAGAATGGGGGAACCCCAGCGTCGCCAGCATGCGAACCCGCTGGCCCAAGCACCTCTTGCGCGGCGGCGGCGCCATCACCACGCACGACCACCAACCTCACCGTCGGCCGAAGCCAACGGGCCAGATCGGCCGAGCCCGCCACGGCCAGATCTGAAACCTCGGGAAGCCGTCGCATCGAGGCAGCCATGAGCAGCCGGCAGCCCATCACCTGCGAGAGGAAGAGGACGCCGCGTCGAGCAGCCGCCACGCCGGCCGGAGACGCCGAGGACGAGACTCCCACCACCACGGGCTCACGCCGGCGACCTAGGCCGCCGAGCGCGCGGAGATCCCCGCTGCCATCGTCCTCCGGCGCGGGCTTCACCCGGCGGACTCATCCGACGGCGGCGGGAGGGGGGCGTGATGTAGCGGGGGCGGCGGCGGCGTTCCTAGGGTTCCCCCGAGCCGCCCCTGGGACGACCAATCTTCATACCCTTGAAGATCGCAAAGCGGAAGCGTTTATCAACGCGGTTGATGTAGTCGTACACCTTCACGATCCGTCCCGATCAAGTACCGAATGTACGACACCTCCGCGTTCAGCACATGTTCAGCTCGATGACGTCCTCGCCTTCTTGATCCAGCAAGACGGGCAAAGTAGTAGATGAGTTCTGGCAGCACGACGGTGTGGTGACGGTGTTGGTGAAGAAACAATCTCCACAGGGCTTCGCCAAGCACAACGGAAACTATGATGGAGGATAAACTAGAGGGGACGGGGTTGCCGGCACATGGCTTTGTGAGTCTTGATGTGTTCCGGGTGCTAGCCCTGCCCCTCTATTTATATGTTGAGCCATGGGGTCAAAACTTGGAGAAAGAGCCTCCTCAAAGTCGGTTTTGCCCGCAAGGAAGAGTCCTTCTCGGACTTGCAGGACCAGACGCCACAGTCCTTGGCATCTGGCCCAGACGCCATGGGCCTCGGCATTTGGCCCAGGGCAAGACGCCAGGGTCTCCGGCGTTTGAGCCCTGACCTCTGCAAAACATCCTTTTGCACCGACCTAAGGCCCCGCGGGCCTTACCCCTTGCCCTAACCATATCATCCTATATATCAATCTTTACCTCCAGACCATTCCGGAGCTCCTCGTCATATCTGTGATCTCATCTGGGACTCCAAACAACATTCGGTCACCAACATACATAACTCATATAATACTATATCATCAACGAACGTTAAGCGTGCGGACCCTACGGGTTCGAGAACTATGTAGACATGACCGAGACACCTCTCCAGTCAATAACCAATAGCGGAACCTGGATTTCCATATTGGCTTCTACATATTGTACGAAGATCTTTATCGATCGAACCTTATGACAACATACGTAATTCCCTTTGTCCATCGGTATGTCACTTGCAGATTCGATCATCGGTATCTTCATAACTATTCAATCTCGTTACCGGCAAGTCTCTTTACTCGTTCCGTAATACATCATCTCATAACTAACTCCTTAGTTACTTTGCTTGCAAGCTTCTTGTGATACTGTATTACCCGAGAGGTCCTAGAGATACCTCACCGATACATGGAGTGACAAATCCCAATCTTGATTCACGCCAACTCAACAAACACCTTCGGAGATACCTGTAGAGCATATTTATGATCACCCAGTTATGTTGTGACATTTGATAGCACACAAGGTATTCCTCCGGTATCCGGGAGTTGCATGATCTCATGGTCGAAGGAACATGTATTTTGACATTAAGAAAGCAGTAGCAATAAACTGAACGATCATATGCTAAGCTAACGGATGGGTCTTGTCCATCACATCATTCTCCTAATGATGTGGTCCCGTTATCAAATGATAACACATGTCTATGGTTAGGAAACCTTAACCAACTTTGATCAACGAGCTAGTCTAGTAGACACTACAAGAAATATGTCAACTTGTGACCACCACTATTGGTCACTGAAAGGTCACAAATTTCCATTTGCGACCTTTTTGTGACCAAAAACAGAAGGTCAAAAGCTGGCAGTCGTAAACTGACTATAGCGACCTTTCTTCTGGAATGGTCGAAGACGTTTATGACCAAAATACGTCTACTGTGGTGTTTTGGTCACTAGCAACCTCCCCAGGCCACGTAGGCATCCAGCGTGGCAATCTGACGTGGCACAAGATTCAGCCCGGTCCGATTAGGTGTTTTACATGGGCCGAGCCCAATAATTCAACCTATTTGTGTTTTTTTCTGACAATTTTTGGTCAGGTTCATGGGCCAAGCCCTACAATTCGGCCTTTTTATTTTCTGGGCTTAGGCCATTTTGCATTCCGTTTCATTCAGCCTTTTGTTATTGTTTTTCATAAATGCACAATATTCCAGTCCACTATTGTTTGGGCCATAGCCTTTTTAGAGCCCAAATATTATTCGATCCAATAGACGAACATTCAGCCTTTTTCATTCATAGATTTCAATTTTACACATTTCAACAGCAAACAATAAATAATTCTCACAATTAAATGATCAAATCCAAAAATCACTCTATGAAACTCAGAACAGCACATCTGCATGATCCATCAAGTGTACATACAATCAGAAACTAATACAGAGGCACCAAAACTATTGTGGACATCTCCAAGCTTCTTCTGATCTTCGGTCACAACAACAGCCACCTCGGTCGCTTGCCTCGTGCTGGCGAAACTTGACATGAGGGATGAACTGGAGCTGCAGTAACCATGCAGGCAAGCATCACCCAATACTTGGGCGCGCCAAAAAGAACACCATGTCCTCAACAACAGTCACGTGCACCTGCATCAACAAGAGGCGCCAAAACTAAGAAATGAGAACAAAATGTACATATTCATATTTTCGGATTGATAGTCTCTGCACTTTCATGTATCTTGGAAAGGGAAGGACTGCTAGCAAATAGCACATATTCATATTTTATTACTGTTCCAAGGCAGCAGTATATATGTATGTTGCATCACATAGCTACAGAAACCATATCTTGAGTAAACTGAGCATTTGCAAAAGTAGAACTAGGTTCTCTCAAGGATTGTAGCCTTTCATATATTTATGATACGTACTTCCTACATTATCATTTCACTCTAATCCTACCTGACTAAACTAACAAGTGCTCAAATTACTAGTAAGCTGGGTGCAAATTTATCCACTCCATATGACAGTAAATCTAAGAGGTGGCAATCAATGGTCCAACAATGCAATATAGAAGCTCAGTTGCAATAAATAACTACAGGCCTACATCAGCTCAAAGTGGGAGTAGCCCAAAAACAAGCAAAACAACTGTTGATAAGCAAAGGCAAAAGGCTAAAACACATGTTTGGCCAGAAGAACTAAAAGCTAAATCATGTCATTTCAGTGAGAATGACTCATGCAGTTATAGGCAAAATACAAAACTAGCGGCCTAGAAAGCACGTCGGCAAGTTACAGATAACTGATCAATGATAGAGCCAGACGGCGGTCTGCGCAAGCTGGAGACGCCTCTCGACTGGTGAAAGAACATGCGGTGCCCCATGTTTGGTTTTGGTAATTGATGACAATCTCTATGGACTAATGGTTGCCTTGAGTTATATTTGAAGGTTTTGTCCATAGGCTTTTCTTGGAGTACATGTGTTGGTTTCAAGGAGAGTTTGTGTTGACCAAGGTGCTATTAAGGAATTATCCAAAGATTGGTCATGTGAGAGTTGAGCTTATTGCAAGCATGTCTTGAAGAAGAAGATTGTGTGATCATTAATGTTTACCTTCAAGACATCATCCAAATGAAGAGAGTTGAAAAGATTCAAGGTTGAACAAGACTAAGTCAAGAGTGAATCAAGTTGATCAACTCACAAAGCGTAGAAGATGTACCGAGAGGGATCAAGTGATCCCATGGTATGATAAGCATTGTCCATTGTGCTTTGTGTACTAACCCATGGTCTATGTGAGAGTTCTATGTGGGGTTAGGTACGTGTCCATGGGATTGCGTCAAGAGGAAGATATCATAAAACCCATGGAAAGGATGAAATCAAGTGGTGATCGTAATCAAGGTTGTGTTGTGCAAGTTCAAGTGGAGCATCATGAAGAAATCATGCTTGTAGCTTGCCGTCCATTGTGGTGACAATGGACTTGTGAAGGTGTACCAAAGAGTGACTCACCCATAGTGGAGTATGGGGGAGCAACCAACTAGCCTTCATCGAGCCAACGCAATCACTTGTGAAGGTGTACCGAAGAGTGACTCACCCACAGTGGACTATGGGGGATGTGACGCCCCCGATTCAATCGTACACTAATCATGCACACAAATGTGTACGATCAAGATCAGGGACTCACGGGAAGATATCACAACACAACTCTACAAATAAAATAAGTCATACAAGCATCATAATACAAGCCAGGGGCCTCGAGGGCTCGAATACAAGTGCTCGATCATAGACGAGTCAGCGGAAGCAACAATATCTGAGTACAGACATAAGTTAAACAAGTTTTGCCTTAAGAAGGCTAGCACAAACTGGGATACAGATCGAACGAGGCGCAGGCCTCCTGCCTGGGATCCTCCTAACTACTCCTGGTCGTCATCAGCGGGCTGCACGTAGTAGTAGGCACCTCCAGTGTGGTAGGAGTCGTCGTCGACGGTGGCGTCTGGATCCTGGGCTCCAACATCTGGTTGCGACAACCAGAAGAAAGGAAAGGGGGAAAAGGGGAAGAAAGCAACCGTGAGTACTCATCCAAAGTACTCGCAAGCAAGGAGCTACACTACATATGCATGGATATATGTGTAAAGGGCCATATCAGTGGACTGAACTGCAGAATGCCAGAATAAGAGGGGGATAGCTAGTCTTATCGAAGACTACGCTTCTGGTCGCCTCCGTCTTGCAGCATATAGAAGAGAGTAGACTGAAGTCCTCCAAGTAGCATCGTATAGCATAATCCTACCCGGCGATCCCCTCCTCGATGCCCTGTTAGAGAGCAATCACCGGGTTGTATCTGGCATTTGGAAGGGTGTGTTTTATTAAGTATCCGGTTCTAGTTGTCATAAGGTCAAGGTACAACTCCGGGTCGTCGTTTTACCGAGGGACACGGCTATTCGAATAGATAAACTTCCCTGCAGGGGTGCACCACATAGCCCAACACGCTTGATCCCATTTGGCCGGACACACTTTTCTGGGTCATGCCCGGCCTCGGAAGATCAACACGTCGCAGCCCCACCTAGGCACAACAGAGCGGTCAGCACGCCGGTCTAAACCTAAGCGCGCAGGGGTCTGGGCCCATCGCCCTGAGCACACCTGCACGTTGCGTACGCGGCCGGAGAGCAGACCTAGCAACCTCCATTTCAAAGGAAGTCACGTTACGCGGTCCAACCCGGCGCGCGCCGCTCAGTCGCTGACGTCAAGAAGTGCTTCGGCTGATACCACGACGTCGGGATACCCATAACTACTCCCGCGTAGGTGGTTAGTGCGTATAGACCAAATGGCCAGACTCAGATCAAATACCCAGATCTCGTTAAGCGTGTTAAGTATCGCGAACGCCGACTAGGGCCAGGCCCACCTCTCTCCTAGGTGGTCCGAACCTGCCCTGTCGCTCCGCCACAAAGTAACAGTCGGGGGCCGTCGGGAACCCAGGCCCACCTCTACCGGGATGGAGCCACCTGCCCCTTCAGCCCCCATCTCCGAACAGTATCACATGTAATGTAACAGTGTAAAGTATATAGTATGCCCGTGATCACCCCCGAGTGATCACGGCCCAGTAGTATAGCATGGCAGACAGACAAGAGTGTAGGGTCACTGATGGAACACTAGCATCCTATACTAAGCAGTAGGATTGCAGGTAAAGGTATCAACAGCAGTATCAAAAACAGGCTATGCATCAGGATAGTAATAACGAAAGCAGTAACAAGCTACAGTACTCTAATGCAAGCAGTATAGAGGAGAGTAGGCGATATCTGGTGATCAAGGGGGGGGGGGCTTGCCTGGTTGCTCTGGCAAGAGAGAGGGATCGTCAACTCCGTAGTCGAACGGGGCAGCAGCAACGTCGGTCTCGGGGTCTATCGAGAGAAGAGGGGGGACAAACAATAAATATTTAAGCAAGCAGATGCATAGTGATGCATGACATGACAAATAACGGCGTTAGTGGTGCCCTAACGCGGTATGGGATGATACCGGTGAAGGGGGGAACCATCCGGGAAAGTTTCCCCGGGGTTCCGCGTTTTCGGGCAGAGGAGCCGGAGGGGGAAAGTTGCGAGTTTGATATGTTAGGGATGTGTGGCGGACGAACGGGCTGCGTATCCGGGTTCGTCTCGACGTTCTGAGCAACTTTCATGTTGAAAATATTTTAATCCGAGTTACGGATTAAAAGATATGATTTTCTAAAGATTTTAATATTTTCTGGAATTTAATTAATTATTTAAATATAACATTATCCAAAACGGTGCACGCTGACGTCAGCATGACGTCAGCATGACGTCAGCAGTCAACAGGGGCGTTGATTAGTCAAATCTGACGTGTGGGTCCAGTGGGACCCACCTGTCATTCTGTGATTAAGCTAATCAGAGATTAACTAACTAATCATTGTTTAATTAGACTAATTAGATAATTAGGTTAATCTAATTATGATTAATTAGATTAATTAATTCCTTAATTATTTATTTATTTATTTATTTATTTATTTATTTTTATTTTTTTTAATTTTAATTCTTTTTTTAAACATTCTGTGGGGTGGGGCCCCACTTGTCTGTGACCCTGAGGGCCTTGCGGGTCGGGCGCTGGGTGCGGGCGTGGTGCCCGTGCCCGAGGCCGAACGGGGCTGGCCCTGGACGCAGCACGCGGCGTGGGCGCCGGCAGCCAGAACGCCGGCCAGCGGGGGGGGGGGGGCGAGCCGCGGTGGACGGGGCGACGCCAGGGACGGCGCGCGCGTGGCTCGGCGAGGTGCGGGCGCGGCGGCCGTCAGCGGGGAAGGCGGGAGCAGCGCATGGACGACGCCGGAGCGGGGCGGGGCCAGTGCGCGGCAGCAGCAAGAGCTGGCCACGGCGGGCGACCACGGTAGTGGCCGGGACGCGTGCGTGCGGCGGTTACGCGAGTCGGCGGCGTGCAAGCAGAGGAGAGGAGGAGATCAGGCCGGAGTCTCACCGCGACCGTAGGGTCTGGGAAACGGGCGCGATGGAGGTCGGGGAGGCCGTCGTGGAGGGGGGCGGGGATGACGGCGTAGAGGTAGCAGGCCGGTGGGGGGGAGCGCCGGCGTGGTCCGATCCGGGCGGCGTCGAGGGGCGCAGAGGCGATGCGGGGCTCGGCGCGGTGGCTTCCGGGGGAAAGGTGGCGTCCGCGAGGTGGATGTAGACGAGGGCGGCGTCTCGCGGTGTGAAGGAGGGGCGAGGAGGCGAGGCGACGGCAGCGGTGGTCGGAGGCGCCGGGCGGCGTCGGCGTTATCCTCCCGATCCAATCGGGAGGGAGAGGGGGGGAGCGCGTGGGGGGGGGGGAAGTGGAGTGGTGGCGGCTAGGGTTGCCAGGGGGTGGGGGGGGGGGAATATGGGCGCGGGGGTGGGCCGGCCTGACGGCGAGGTGGCGTTGGCTGGGCCGGGTGGCCCAGCGGGGGGGGGGGGTTCCCTTTCTTTCCTTTTTTTTGTTTGTATTTTCTTTTATAATTTCTTTTCTGTTTTAATTCCATTTAAAGTATTTAGGCATTTTAATAAATTGTGGTTTCTCCATCATAATTACCTATGCAATATTTGGCACAACCCGAACAATTTAGTTTTAATATTTGAAAACTTTTGTTGTTAATTGCAATTTGAATTAGAATTTGAACGGTTTCGGATTATTGCGAGGTTAGTAACAGTAATCGGGATGACGTGGCATGATTAGCGTAGGATTACTGTAGCAAGATTATCCGGGTGTTACAAATCTCCTCCACTACAAGAAATCTCGTCCCGAGATTTAGGAGGTAGAAGGAAACAGTGCGGGGTATTCTTCACGAAGACGATCCTCGCGTTCCCAGGTGGCTTCGTCTTCAGAGTGATTCGACCACTGGACCTTGAGGAACTTGATCGCCTTCTGGCGTGTGCGGCGTTCAGCTTGGTCGAGAATGCGGACCGGATGCTCTTTATAGGAGAGGTCCTGTTGCAATTCGAGCACTTCATGATCCACAGCTCGGATTGGGTCCTTGAAGCAACGGCGGAGTTGTGACACATGGAACACATCGTGAACCTGAGAAAGGTTCGGCGGAAGCTCCAATTGATAGGCCACTTTTCCACGCTTTTCGAGAATAGTGAATGGGCCAATATAGCGAGGAGCTAGTTTGCCTTTGATCCCGAAGCGGTGAGCACCCTTCATTGGTGTAACTCGAAGATAGGCCTTTTCGCCAGGTTGATAGACCATGTCTTTATGATGACGGTCATAGTTACTCTTTTGGCGTGACTGAGCAGTTTTGAGATTCTCGCGAATAATGCGGACTTGTTCTTCGGCATGTTGGATAATATCCGGACCAAAGAATGGACGTTCCCCAGTTTCTGACCAGTTCAGAGGGGTTCGGCACTTTCGTCCATATAACACTTCGAAGGGGGCCATCTTCGGACTAGCTTGATAGCTATTATTATAAGAGAACTCAGCATACGGGAGAGATTCCTCCCATTTCTTGCCAAAGGAAATAACACAAGCTCGAAGCATGTCTTCGAGAACTTGGTTGACACGTTCAACTTGTCCTTGAGACTGCGGATGAAAAGCAGTACTGAATGATAGATGAGTTCCCATAGCTTCTTGGAAACTTGCCCAGAATCTTGAAGTGAATAAGCTGCCACGCTCCAAACTGATAACCAGTGGAATACCGTGAAGTGAAACAATTCTGGACATGTAGAGAGTTGCAAGCTGGCTAGCAGTGATCGTTTCCTTGACCGCCAGAAAATGTGCAACTTTAGAAAGCCGGTCAATGACGACAAGAATAGCATCATTACCTTTCTGCGATTTGGGAAATCCAGTGACGAAGTCCATTTCAACATGGTCCCATTTCCATTCCGGAATAGAGATAGGTTGCAGAGTTCCAGCAGGCCTTTGATGTTCTGCTTTGATACGACGGCAAACGTCACACTCGGCAACATAGCGAGCAATGTCTTGCTTCATATTAGACCACCAGAATCTTTGACGAATGTCCTGGTACATCTTAGTACTACCAGGATGGATACACAGAGGCGTATCATGAGCTTCTTTCATAACTTTCCGAGTCATATTCAGGTTTTCCTCCTTACACGGCACCACTAGGCGGCCTTTGAAGTACAAGGCGCCATCACCAGCAATAGTGAAGTATGAGGGCTTTCCTTCCTTGAGGTCGCGCTTAATCTTGTGGACTTCAGAGTCGTACCCTTGTATTGTCTTGATGGAGCTCACGAGATCGGGTTCGACAGCCAGGGTATAGAGGGAACCCTTGGGAATAACACGGAGGTTCATCTTCTGAAACTCCTCAGGAGGGGGAGCGAGTGCACCCGGAGGAACAATATGGAGGTTCAGCTTTCTGAATTCTTCAACGAGCGAGGGCTGAACTTTATGAACCTGGAGGTGGTTGCAGTAAGACTTGCGGCTCAAGGCATCTGCCATTACATTCGCCTTGCCTGGTGTATAGGAAATACCCAAGTCAAAGTCTGCAACAGTCTCCATCCATCTCTGCTGACGGAGGTTCAGGTCTGGCTGAGTAAACAGATACTTCAGACTTTGATGGTCAGTGAATATCTCGCAACGATTACCGAGAAGGTAATGCCGCCACTGCTTCAATGCATGAATGACAGCAGCAAGCTCGAGATCGTGAACTGGGTAGTTCTCTTCATGAGGGCGCAATTGACGAGAGGCATAGGCAATCACTCTGCGCTCTTGCATTAGGACACAGCCTAATCCTTGACGGGAAGCGTCGCAGTAAATGACGAAGTCCTTCTTTGTATCAGGTGGAGCTAGCACTGGGGCAGAAGTCAACTTGTCTTTAAGTGCCTGGAAGCTTTCCTGACATTTGTCTGTCCATTGGAACTTGACGCCCTTATGCAGCAAGTTAGTCAGAGGCCTGGCAATCTTGGAGAAGTTCTCGACGAATCGACGGCAATAGCTGGCGAGACCGAGAAAACTTCTGACTTGCTTGACATTCTTTGGAGGAGTCCAATCAAGAATAGCCTGAACTCGTTCAGGGTTAACGGCAATACCATCCTTAGAGATGACATGTCCAAGGTAGGTTACTTCAGGGAGCCAGAATTCACATTTAGAGAACTTGGCATACAACTGATGTTCTCGTAGCTTTTCCAGCACAAGTCGAAGATGTTCAGCATGTTCTTCTTCGTTCTTGGAAAATACCAGGATATCATCCAGATAAACCACGACGAACTTGTCGAGGTAATCCATGAATATATAGTTCATCAGGCGAGAGAAGGTGGCTGGGGCATTGGTTAAGCCGAAGGACATGACAGTGTACTCGTATGAACCATAACGAGTCACAAAGGCGGTTTTTGGGATATCCTCTTCACGAACACGGATCTGGTGGTAACCCAATCTCAAGTCGAGTTTAGAGAACACTGATGAACCAGCCAGTTGATCATACAGATCATTGATCCGAGGAAGAGGATACTTGTTCTGAATGGTAGCTTGGTTAATAGGACGGTAATCTTGGACCAGTCGGTTTGTCCCATCCTTCTTCTTGACAAAGAGAGAAGGTGCTCCCCAAGGAGAGCAACTTGGGCGAATGAAACCACTTTGAAGAGATTTGTCGATTTCCTCCTTAAGCTCAAGGAGTTCATGTGGTGGCATCTTGTAGGGTCGCTTGGCAATAGGAGTGGTGCCTGGTTTCAAGTCAATGACGAATTCGACAGCTCTAGTAGGGGGAATCCCTGGAAGTTCTTCAGGAAAGACATCGAGGAAGTCACGCACGACGGGGATGTTTTCGATGCCCTCGAGTGGTGCAGAGTTCAATGCATTCAAGGCATAAAGCCTTGCCTCGGCATTTTGCACCAGGCGAGCGTGGTATGTAACTATTTCATCTGAAGGATGTAGCAGATGGACGGTCTTAGTGGCGCAAACTATGGAAGCAGTATGCGCTTTCAACCAATCCATCCCCAGAATGAGGTCGATGTTAGACGTCTTCAGGATAATGGGCGCGGCATAGAATTCCAGCCCTTCGATTTCCACGGGGACATCGACGCCAACCATGGAGGTTTGACATTGTCCCACGGGGGTTTTTACCACTACCGAAGTGTTCATCGCCTCACACTTAACGTCGTGCTTGTATGCAAATTCTTCTGACATGAATGAATGCGATGCTCCTGTATCGAATAAAACAGATGCAGGTACTGAATTTACGAGGAGTGTACCCATCACAGTAGCAGACTGGTCTTGAGCTTCGTTCAGATCAACGTGGTTGGCATGAACACGACCATAAGACTTGGCATTGTTTTTGCGGTTCTGGTTGTTCCCACGACCAGCTGCAGGAAGGGCCAGCTGATTCTGATTCTGATTCTGATAGCAGTTCCTGGCAAGGTGACCTGGTTGACCACACTTGTAGCACAGACCATTATTGGGAGTGGGGACCGGAGCTTGGGGTGGTGGAGCTGGAAGTTTTGGCTGTCTAGCAGGAGCATTAGGCAGACGAGGTGTAGCATAGGACTGCCTTGGGACAGGTGCATTCGACTGGTACATGCTGTTGGGAATCCATATCCTGCGCTTCTGCGAGGACGGGCCCGAAGATGAGCCCGTGTCACGGCTGCGCCTGGAGAGCTCTGGTATTCCTGCAGACCAGTTTCGACGTTGATGGCTTTGTTCACCAAGGTGGCGAAATCATCAAAGTCGTGCACTAGAAGTGCGAACTTGATGTCAGCTTGAAGGCCGTCACGGAACTTCTCCTGTCTGCGTGAATCAGTAGCAATGTCCTCTTCAGCATAGCGGGACAAGTCCAGAAACTCCCGCTGATAAGCTTCAACAGTTTTGTTGCCTTGGATGAGGTTGCGGAACTCACGCTTCTTCCGGTCCATGACTCCCTGAGGAATGAAGCGGGCACGGAAAGCAGTTTGGAAGTCTGGCCAGGTGATGATTGTTCCAGCTGGCAGAGTACGCCTGTGGCTGTCCCACCATTGAGCTGCGGGTCCCTTCAGGAAGAACGAAGCAAACGTGACATAGCTGGCAGGGGCTACATCAGCAGACTCCATCTCATAGGTGATGTCACGGAGCCAGTCATCAGCATCCAGAGGCTGAGTTGAGCTGCGGTACACAGTTGGGTTCAGGCGTATGAAATCCTGCAGAGTCACTGTGTTTGGCTGCTGGTTCATATTGGGGCGAGGAAACTGCGCCATCATGTTCTCCATGAACTGGCGATTCATCTCAAGCTGTTGGATCATACCAGCCATGTACTCAGGCGGTGGTGGGAAGTTGCCACCACGACCACGACCAGCTGGTCTAACCATCCTGCTAATATATAACAGGGGTATTTCAGTATTTGAGAAATTGGCAAATACAAGAATCATTCAAGATGAAACATGCATAATGAAAGCAGCACGATAGATACCACATAACAGTTGGCACATCTTACAAAAGGGATCATGCATAGGGTTCGGTACATAGAGTTCAGTACATAGACTAAGACATCATAGGCGGCACGCAGGCTCGCGGCGAATGCAGCTAACACTAATAAGCAAGTCTACATCAATCCCACACGACACTGCGGAGGTAGGTGTAGCCTGAAAGCTGGTAGTGTGGCAACGGGTACACCACGTCGGCAACCTGGGGTCCGCGGGGGCTCTGGTGCTGAACCCGACGCTCAGGCGGCAGAAGAGGACCAAGTGCGGGAGAGTAGCCTCCCACCTCTGGCCAACCGACACCCTGAGGCATCACGGTCCTGGCTGGGTAGATAGCAGAACGCGGCAGCTCCCCAGATCCAACAAAGGGGTGCAACATCGTCAAGGCACGTCAGAGGTGCTGACTGGTGTACAACTCGTGGCGAAGAGCTCGGTTAGCTCGATCCAGACCATCAGCATGCAGAACAAAGTTCTGATGGTGGAAGGGCTCGCGGGTGACAGTGGAGTAGGCAGCAGTGTAGTAACCCTCCGCACCAATATCAGATGCGATAGCAATGTGCCTGAAGGGGGAGGTGTCCAACTCCCGGTACTCCCTACGAAGGCGTGTCAGAGCAGCATAGGCAGCATCGTGAACTGCCATATCGATGGTCACTCCAACACCATAAGCGGTGTGCAGCACAGTAGTGGAGTCATACTCCCGAGAGTAGAGGTGGACGGTGGCACGGTACTGCTCCTGGTTAAAATCCTGGTACTCCTCGGTGACGGTGTACTCGGGGTGCCAGCGATAACCCAGATAGGTCATCATCTCAGCTAGCACATCCGGTGATCCCGAGGCACCCATGGCCGTCGTGTGGCGCACGACCTGCCTCGTGGGTTCCATCTGAAAACAAAGATGTTTCACAGGAGTCAAACGACAGTGTGGAAATTGTTCAAAATACTATAGTAAGGAATAGCTATGGCTTTTATCCAACTTTGGGGTGAATGTCGTAACGGGACCCTAGTGTCAGAGTTAGTAAAATCGTTTATCCCGAGTAGAAGAGAGTTCGGAGTCCCAGAGTAAGGGTCGAGAAGTAAAAGATCCTAGTACCACCCGATGGCGACGTGGGCCCGTAAGGCACACAGCCAAGTTAGTAAAAGTTTTTGTAATGTCTAGACTCGACTTCGGCCAAGGAGTGTGGAAGGGGGATTCCTACAGGCAGTCGGCTCTGATACCAACTTGTGACGCCCCCGATTCAATCGTACACTAATCATGCACACAAATGTGTACGATCAAGATCAGGGACTCACGGGAAGATATCACAACACAACTCTACAAATAAAATAAGTCATACAAGCATCATAATACAAGCCAGGGGCCTCGAGGGCTCGAATACAAGTGCTCGATCATAGACGAGTCAGCGGAAGCAACAATATCTGAGTACAGACATAAGTTAAACAAGTTTTGCCTTAAGAAGGCTAGCACAAACTGGGATACAGATCGAACGAGGCGCAGGCCTCCTGCCTGGGATCCTCCTAACTACTCCTGGTCGTCATCAGCGGGCTGCACGTAGTAGTAGGCACCTCCAGTGTGGTAGGAGTCGTCGTCGACGGTGGCGTCTGGATCCTGGGCTCCAACATCTGGTTGCGACAACCAGAAGAAAGGAAAGGGGGAAAAGGGGAAGAAAGCAACCGTGAGTACTCATCCAAAGTACTCGCAAGCAAGGAGCTACACTACATATGCATGGATATATGTGTAAAGGGCCATATCAGTGGACTGAACTGCAGAATGCCAGAATAAGAGGGGGATAGCTAGTCTTATCGAAGACTACGCTTCTGGTCGCCTCCGTCTTGCAGCATATAGAAGAGAGTAGACTGAAGTCCTCCAAGTAGCATCGTATAGCATAATCCTACCCGGCGATCCCCTCCTCGATGCCCTGTTAGAGAGCAATCACCGAGTTGTATCTGGCATTTGGAAGGGTGTGTTTTATTAAGTATCCGGTTCTAGTTGTCATAAGGTCAAGGTACAACTCCGGGTCGTCCTTTTACCGAGGGACACGGCTATTCGAATAGATAAACTTCCCTGGAGGGGTGCACCACATAGCCCAACACGCTTGATCCCATTTGGCCGGACACACTTTTCTGGGTCATGCCCGGCCTCGGAAGATCAACACGTCGCAGCCCCACCTAGGCACAACAGAGCGGTCAGCACGCCGGTCTAAACCTAAGCGCGCAGGGGTCTGGGCCCATCGCCCTGAGCACACCTGCACGTTGCGTACGCGGCCGGAGAGCAGACCTAGCAACCTCCATTTCAAAGGAAGTCACGTTACGCGGTCCAACCCGGCGCGCGGCGCTCAGTCGCTGACGTCAAGAAGTGCTTCGGCTGATACCACGACGTCGGGATACCCATAACTACTCCCGCGTAGGTGGTTAGTGCGTATAGACCAAATGGCCAGACTCAGATCAAATACCCAGATCTCGTTAAGCGTGTTAAGTATCGCGAACGCCGACTAGGGCCAGGCCCACCTCTCTCCTAGGTGGTCCGAACCTGCCCTGTCGCTCCGCCACAAAGTAACAGTCGGGGGCCGTCGGGAACCCAGGCCCACCTCTACCGGGATGGAGCCACCTGCCCCTTCAGCCCCCATCTCCGAACAGTATCACATGTAATGTAACAGTGTAAAGTATATAGTATGCCCGTGATCACCCCCGAGTGATCACGGCCCAGTAGTATAGCATGGCAGACAGACAAGAGTGTAGGGTCACTGATGGAACACTAGCATCCTATACTAAGCAGTAGGATTGCAGGTAAAGGTATCAACAGCAGTATCAAAAACAGGCTATGCATCAGGATAGTAATAACGAAAGCAGTAACAAGCTACACTACTCTAATGCAAGCAGTATAGAGGAGAGTAGGCGATATCTGGTGATCAAGGGGGGGGCTTGCCTGGTTGCTCTGGCAAGAGAGAGGGATCGTCAACTCCGTAGTCGAACGGGGCAGCAGCAACGTCGGTCTCGGGGTCTATCGAGAGAAGAGGGGGGACAAACAATAAATATTTAAGCAAGCAGATGCATAGTGATGCATGACATGACAAATAACGGCGTTAGTGGTGCGCTAACGCGGTATGGGATGATACCGGTGAAGGGGGGAACCATCCGGGAAAGTTTCCCCGGGGTTCCGCGTTTTCGGGCAGAGGAGCCGGAGGGGGAAAGTTGCGAGTTTGATATGTTAGGGATGTGTGGCGGACGAACGGGCTGCGTATCCGGGTTCGTCTCGACGTTCTGAGCAACTTTCATGTTGAAAATATTTTAATCCGAGTTACGGATTAAAAGATATGATTTTCTAAAGATTTTAATATTTTCTGGAATTTAATTAATTATTTAAATATAACATTATCCAAAACGGTGCATGCTGACGTCAGCATGACGTCAGCAGTCAACAGGGGCGTTGACTGGTCAAATCTGACGTGTGGGTCCAGTGGGACCCACCTGTCATTCTGTGATTAAGCTAATCAGAGATTAACTAACTAATCATTGTTTAATTAGACTAATTAGATAATTAGGTTAATCTAATTATGATTAATTAGATTAATTAATTCCTTAATTAATTAATTAATTACTTATTTATTTATTTTTATTTTTTTTAATTTTAATTCTTTTTTTTAAACGTTCTGTGGGGTGGGGCCCCACTTGTCTGTGACCCTGAGGGCCTTGCGGGTCGGGCGCTGGGTGCGGGCGTGGTGCCCGTGCCCGAGGCCGAACGGGGCTGGCCCTGGACGCAGCACGCGGCGTGGGCGCCGGCAGCCAGAACGCCGGCCAGCGGGGGGGGGGCGAGCCGCGGTGGACGGGGCGACGCCAGGGACGGCGCGCGCGTGGCTCGGCGAGGTGCGGGCGCGGCGGCCGTCAGCGGGGAAGGCGGGAGCAGCGCATGGACGACGCCGGAGCGGGGCGGGGCCAGTGCGCGGCAGCAGCAAGAGCTGGCCACGGCGGGCGACCACGGTAGTGGCCGGGACGCGTGCGTGCGGCGGTTACGCGAGTCGGCGGCGTGCAAGCAGAGGAGAGGAGGAGATCAGGCCGGAGTCTCACCGCGACCGTAGGGTCTGGGAAACGGGCGCGATGGAGGTCGGGGAGGCCGTCGTGGAGGGGGGCGGGGATGACGGCGTAGAGGTAGCAGGCCGGTGGGGGGAGCGCCGGCGTGGTCCGATCCGGGCGGCGTCGAGGGGCGCAGAGGCGATGCGGGGCTCGGCGCGGTGGCTTCCGGGGGAAAGGTGGCGTCCGCGAGGTGGATGTAGACGAGGGCGGCGTCTCGCGGTGTGAAGGAGGGGCGAGGAGGCGAGGCGACGGCAGCGGTGGTCGGAGGCGCCGGGCGGCGTCGGCGTTATCCTCCCGATCCAATCGGGAGGGAGAGGGGGGGAGCGCGTGGGGGGGGGGGGAAAGTGGAGTGGTGGCGGCTAGGGTTGCCAGGGGGTGGGGGGGGGGAATATGGGCGCGGGGGTGGGCCGGCCTGGCGGCGAGGTGGCGTTGGCTGGGCCGGGTGGCCCAGCGGGGGGGGGGGGGTTCCCTTTCTTTCCTTTTTTTTTGTTTGTATTTTCTTTTATAATTTCTTTTCTGTTTTAATTCCATTTAAAGTATTTAGGCATTTTAATAAATTGTGGTTTCTCCATCATAATTACCTATGCAATATTTGGCACAACCCGAACAATTTAGTTTTAATATTTGAAAACTTTTGTTGTTAATTGCAATTTGAATTAGAATTTGAACGGTTTCGGATTATTGCGAGGTTAGTAACAGTAATCGGGATGACGTGGCATGATTAGCGTAGGATTACTGTAGCAAGATTATCCGGGTGTTACAGGGGAGCAATCATCTAGCCAATGCAATCAAGAAAGGTGGTCCAACTTGAGGGAGTCAAGATCGTCATCATCTAGCTCAAGTGGACCATGTTCAAGGAAAAGGTTTGACCTTGATAGGTTTTCCATTTTACCGGTCTCATGATGGTAGTTGGGAGACCGGGTTATAGGATCGATTGCCGTACTATCAAGGGGGGTCTCGATGAGTAGCTTGATCGTATCATTCGTAGAGAGCTCAAACCATTCCATCCTTGCATCATCTTTCTTGGTTCTTGTTTGGTTCTCTTTGTGAGTCTTAGAGCTTATGGTCATCTTGATGACAAGCTTGAGTTCATCGAAAACGGAGATCGCATGCATCTTCTATGATGTTTTCGGTGTTGGAGGTTTTACCGGTCTTTTCCGAGGAAGGGTTCTCACCATTTTCTTTTGGGACTTTTCTCATTTGCTTCTTATTGATATTTCTATCAAGATTGTTTTAGCCCTTGTCGCTAGCTTTCCAACAAACTTGGTTTCATCGAATTCGGAGTCCGTTTGCAAAAGTTATGGCAATTTTGGTGTTCTGAAAAGGCTGCAGCGGTACTACCGCGAATTGGAGCGGATGTAATTTTTTACTACCGCTCCAGAGCGGTACTACCGCGGCTCCTACAGCGGTAGTACCGCTCCGGACCAAAAAACTCGTCCCAAGTCCTGCGGAAGTAGGCACGGAAGTATTTTTTTTGTACCGCTCGCAAGCAGTAGTACCGCTACCATTTGCGGTAGTACCGTGAGGTCTAGCGGTAGTACCGTGAGGACGGGCGGTAGTACCGCTCGGTGTGGGTTGTGAGCATAACGGTTGGATTTTTCCCTGCCTATAAAAGGGGGTCTTCTTCCCCATTGAACCTTATCCTTTGAGCTCGTGTTCTTCCCCCATTGTTGACCTTCTTCGAGCTTGCTAACTCTCAATCCCTCCAATGATTCTTGCTAGTTCTTGAGGGAAAAGAGAGAGGAGATCTAGATCCATGTTTCCACCAATCACTTTCTCCTCTAAGTGAGGGGAACCCCTTGGATCTAGATCTTGGAGTTCTTCGTGTTCTTCTTTCGTTCTTCCTCTCATTTTCCTCCCTAGCATTAGTTGCTTTGGTGGGATTTGGGAGAGAAGGACTTGGGCACTCCGTGTGCCCTTGCCATTGCATTTGGTGCATCGGTTTGAGTTCTTCACGGTGATACGTGGAAGTGAAGTTTGAGAAGCTTATTACTCTTGGGTGTTTGGGCACCCTAGAGCTTGTTCCTCTTGGGTGCCTTGGCGCCCTAGACGGTTGGTGGTGTTTGGAGCTCAATTATTGTGGTGTAAAGCTCCAGGCAAGCGTCGGGGTCTCCAATTAGGTTGTGGAGATCGCCCCGAGCAATTTGACGGGTACCGGTGACCGCCCCCAAGGGTTGCCAAAGTGTACGGGTTCGGTGACCGCCCCCAAGGGTTGCCATTTGTACGGGTTCGGTGACCGCCCTCAAGGGTCCCTTAGTGGAATCACGGCATCTTGCATTGTGCAAGGGCGTGAGGAGATTACAGTGGCCCTAGTGGCTTCTTGGGGAGCATTGTGCCTCCACACCGCTCCAAACGGAGATTAGCATCCGCAAGGGTGTGAACTTCGGGATTCATCGTCGTCTCCGCGTGCCTCGGTTATCTCTTACCCGAGCCCTTTACTTATGCACTTTACTTTGTGATAGCCATATTGTTTCTTGTCATATATCTTGCTATCAGATAGTTGTTTATCTTGCTTAGCATAAGTTGTTGGTGC
Organism: Aegilops umbellulata; assembly: GCA_032464435.1. Classification (NCBI taxonomy): domain Eukaryota; kingdom Viridiplantae; phylum Streptophyta; class Magnoliopsida; order Poales; family Poaceae; genus Aegilops; species Aegilops umbellulata. The sequence goes on along the minus strand of CP136056.1, from coordinate 292,279,835 downwards.
ACATAGGTGAGCCTAGCCGTTTTAGGTTTTGTGCTTGACAAATTAACTGTTAGGTTTATTCCGCACTTGTTCTAGCCTAAACCGCAATTATTTTAAACCCCTATTCACCCCCCCTCTAGGCGACATCCACGATCTTTCAATTGGTATCAGAGCCTCGTCTCTCTTTGTTAGGCTTAACCGCCTAGAGAGTAAAGATGTCGACTAGGGGATTAGGTTTCTCTGACACTCTTAGTTTCAATGGAACAAATTTTGATGTTTGGGTAATTCGCATGCTTAATCTCTTTAGGGTCATGGACCCAAATTTAGAGCGAATTGTAGATATGGGTTTTTCTCCTCCAAAGGATCCCCAAAGATTATCTTTAGAGGATGAGAAAAACTCTTATCTCAATGCTCAAGCTTCTAATGTGCTTTTCGATGCTTTGAGCAATGTAGTTATATTTCAACTCATGCCGTTCCGGGATGCTCATGAGTTGTGGACAAAGCTTCAAGATAAATATAGTGTGTCCAAGTTTTGTGGGGACGATTTTTCTCCCTCCACCTCCGGCCGTGTTGTGTTCTCAACTTCTTCTACATCACCTACGTGTGGTTTGCCACAAGGTAATGACATGGTGAGTAGTGGTGTTCATTGCAATGACAATAGTGGGCTTATTGTTGATAATCCTTCATCACTTTCTTATTGCAATGCTTCATCTTTGGACTTTAGCACTTCGAGCACTCCAAATGTTTCACATGCTTGTGTTGATAGTCCTTGCATATCATGTAGAAATTGCTTGACTAAATGTCATGATGATATGCTTGCTATATCTTGTTGCCATGATAAAAATGCATGTATTTCCTCGAGTTGTTGTGCTAACAATGTAGAGGAAACCCAACACTCCATGGAACAAGATGTGGTCTTGAATGGTGCTTCAAGGGATCCTACACCATCATCTACTGCTTTTTGCCTAATGGCTAAGGCTTCAAAGGTACCTTCTACTTTGAACCCCAATATGTCTCTTGATGATGATGTTGATGCTAATGATGATGAGGATAATGATGAAGAGAATGATAATGTTGCTTCCTTAAAAATTAAGGGAGAAATGATTTTTAAAGCTCTTCATAAGAATAAAATTGCTCGCTCCAACTTCATGGAAATCATGTCTATTGCTATCGAGGGCAAGAAATTTATTGATGAGTTGGAATCTCGTCTTGAGGAGCATGAGGTCACCATTGAGAAAATGGAAGTTCATGAGCGTGATTACGCTAATGAGATTGCGGACCTCTCTCAAGCTCTTGAACTTGAACAAACCACCAAGGAATCTCTTGAGGAGACTTTTGCTCTAGAATTATCTAGAGTGAGGGAATCTCGTGACAGAGCTCTTGAGGTGGCCAATAATTTTGAAACTAAAAAAGAGGAGCTTGAAGTTGTTCATGCTAAACTCCTTAAGGACTTTGAGCACCTCGAAAATGGCTCAAGGGTCATTAAGAGTGAGCTCATCAAACTCACCGAGTCTAATGCTCAACTTAAAGCTTCATATTCAAAAGAGTTTGCCAAGTTGTCTTCTCCTCTTGTTGCTAATGATGATGCTTGTGCTACTAACTCTATCTCTTGTGAAGCATCCATATTGAAGAAGAATGTTGAGCTAAGGGCTCAACTTGAGTTGCTATCTAGCAAGTATGGGATGTTGGAAGAAAATCATGTAAAGCTCACAAGCTCTCATGATGATCTTCTAGTATCCCATAATGTGCTAAAGTTAGCTCATGAGGCCATGCTTGCTAAGGTAACATCTAGTGAGCCTCATGTGGATACTAGCACTACTTTTATTCAAAATGCTATATTGCCTTGTGCTAGCCCTCGCGATTCATCCATGCATAACATTGGTACATCTTGTGATGAATTGCTTTCCTTGCCTTGTTGCTCTAACGATGAAGCTTATACTTCCTTTAGTACTTGTATTGAGACTAACCATGTAGAGGAAATCAAAGAGCTCAAGGCCCAAGTCACTTCTTTGAAGAAAGACTTGGAAAAGAGTCATGAAGGGAAATCCACACTCAACAATATCTTGAGTGTGCAAAAATCTCCCAATGACAAAGGTGGACTTGGATTCAACTCCATTAATAAGAAGAAGTCCAATATAAACAAGAAGAAGGGCCAAGAACAAGTCAAAAATTCGGCCAAGATTGTTTGCTTCAAGTGCAAAATTGAAGGGCATCATGTGAGATCTTGCCCATTGAAGAAGAAGACCATTAGTGACAAGCAACAAGGGAAGCGGCCACAAGTTCAATCTCATGCTCAACCACAAGTTGAAGAAATGCCTCTTCCCAAGAAAACTCGAGCTAATGCTTCTCAAGTTGAGAAATCAAGTGAGAAGAAAGTGAAGAGTAGACGTTGCTACCTATGTTGTGAGAAAGGTCACCTCGCTTTTTCATGCACTAGTGGTAACTTATCCAACCCAATTATTATTTATGATGTCTATTCTCTTGGGAAGGATAAGGTTGGCAATGTGGTTGCCAAGTTTGTTGGTACTCAAAGTGGTTTGAAGCAAAGAACAATTTGGGTAGCCAAGCCTATTGTGACTAACCTTTTAGGACCCAACTTGGTTGGGGACCAACTAGCTCAAACTTGATCAATAGGTGATGTTGGAGGGCATTGGAAACTTGGCTACTTTATGAAGAATTAAGGGGACTTCATCATTCTAATTGTCTCAAGCCAAGTCACTCGGATTATCAAGTTTCTATCTTATATCAAATGTTCCTCCATGCGGTAACTCGTGCTTAAAGTGTTTACATTGATAGTTACTTACCCCTTTGCATGTTTGGTTTTGTTCCTTGCATGTGGTTGTATATGTTGTGCTTCCAACTTGATTATATTGAGCAATCAAGTATGTGTGTGTTGGTTTGCACATCATGTACGTGTGTGTCATGCATTGAGCCTTTTGCATCTTGTTCTTTTCTTAGTTGGCTCTTGTGAGAGATTAATGGAATATCCCATTATGGGGGAGTGATGTGCTTTGTGCACCTCACAATCCTATATATGTGTGTACATGAGTAATACCATCTAGTATTGATATTTCAAGATTATCTAGTTGCTATGTGGTATGTCTTCTCATGAGAAATTCAAATTCTAAATTGTCCATTAATTATCTCTTGTTGGATCGTTATTTTGCCTCTTGTATATCTTTAATTGGTATCACATTATGGGGGAGTAATATGCTGTGTGTATATTACTAGCCTAGAAAATGTATAAATTTGAGATATTGTCACCTAGAATTGATATTGTAAATTATCTTGTTCCTAGGTGGCATGTTAGCTCTACAAGTTGCAATTTGCTTTTTGTTTGGTGTGAAGATGATGTCGGATATCCTTGCTATCTACCACCGAGAATTATTTCCAAACACTTCTTGTCTTTTGACAATTGGTACTCACTTATGTGTGGTAGAAAATATTGATCATCTTTACATTGGCCTTTGCTTTTATTTGCTTTATCTCTTGCGTAGGATTGTGTCAGTTCTCATTGTATTCCATACCACTTGTGGATCTTGTTAATTTCTTGACCTTGTCTAGTTTTTCGAGATATAGTGAAAGTGGTGATCCCACCTTGTGTATTTTGTATTCAAATGCAAATTCTCTATAATGCACTAGTCTTGGGGGAGCTATCCTATTCTCTATAAAACACTCATCTTGTGATCCTTATCAATTGTGTGTTTGTGGAAGGCAAGCCGTTTCTTTTTGGTACTTTGTGCCATCATGAAACTTTGTAGAGGGCTTGGTTTGTTTGGAACCATTCTTTTGGGAGTTTGACATCTTTCTTTTTGAGTGTATCAATGGATATATCATTCCTTGATGTATCTTTTATGGATATCCTCCAAGTGATGATTTATTCATTTGGTATCTTTTCTTCGCTTGGTATTTCTTTGTCTTTTGGTCTCGGTTCTTGAAAGTCTTGAGCATGCATATTTACTTCTTGTAGTCTCTTTGGCATGCTTTCTTTCCTTGACCCAATATATAGGGGGAACTCCACCAAGTCTCAAATTGGATGAGATGTGCATGAAATTCATTTTCATATCTATATGCACATATTTATGTGGAGTTTGTCCTATGTGTTGTTGGTTCTCTAACTCTTTGGTCCCAATGAGTTTGGGTACCATTTTGTTTGTGTTATTGTTCTAGGAACAAGTGGAGATGCATTGGATGCTCGGTTCACTCACAAGGAAGGTGTTGTCACCATGTGCTTATTGGAGTCAAGCTAGGATGATCAATGAACTACTTTGTACCTTCAACTGGTATCTACAACATCCTTCCAATGTTATCTTGGTAAAAAGTATCTTCATATACTTCATGCACACATTTCTTGCATCAACCATGTGTAGGTTGTATCATGGCATGTTATCCATTCTTTCTTGTGATACTTGTTTCCTTTCTCAAAGCATCCCAACAATGATGTCTTGTTGCTAGTTGTGATGTCTTTGATGTTCGTGTGGTTGGAATTCATTTATATACAATAAGATCATATCTAGTCATGTGCTATGCTCTCAAGCAAATATCTTATTGGTATATGTTTGACTTCCTTTTGGATATCTTGTTCCTTCATGTTGTAACTATTTCGGGTGTACATCCTTCTTTGTAGATATATATCATCATGATTTCGTCTACCTAGAACCTTATACACTTGAGAGAAACTACATCTCTAGATATATCCTTTCTTTCACGTCCACCTTGTCTCTCTTTTGTTATTTCTTTGGTGGCTCCGTGAAATCTTTTGCCTTGAGTGCGTGTCGTATCTCGTTGCATCTTGATGCACTCTTGTGTGGTGAAGATTTTTTTCCTCATGCTTATCTTTACGAGGCTTTTGCCATCTTAATTGGTATCCCTCATCTTGATGAGGCTTTCTTCTTCTATCATCACCACGGGTTGTCACAAGCATAGGCTCTCTATGTGCTTAGTAGTAAGCTTGTGAACCCATTTGCTAGTTGTGTGTGGGAATGATAGGCCTTGCATCATGTGCCTCATTCTTCCAAGACTATGTTAATGCTTAATGCTCATCCGTACATTAGTCTTCTCAAGTGCTTTGCCATGACTCACACACATCATTTTGGTTGAGCCTACTCTTAAGTTGCCTCTTTTATATGTTGCTCAACTATTTGCTCGTTGCAAGTGCTAGGCTTTGTTTCCTACATGCTCACTTGCACTTGTTGTGAGTTTCTATTGATCTTGGGGGAGTGACGATCCTATTTTGTGCTCGTTGTATCCAATTACAAAACTAAATTGTGCACAAATCATGGGGAGCTTCTATAGTTTCTCTAGAACACTCCTTTGCTCATATCATAATTTATTTCATTCATATGGCACGTAGGATCATTGGTCTAGTTGGCTCAATTGATATCTGTTGATTGCTTGCTTGAATTGGTATCTTTTGATTGCTTGATTGCTTGTTTCTCTCTTTGTTATGCCTTTGTGGCATATCATTCTTCTGCAATCTTTGGGCCTCAATATAGTTTATCTTCCTCCAAGTATTTACCGTTGGACATGTGTATTGCATTCCACTCTCTTATACACAATTTATGGAGGATCACTTTTTATATTGGCCTTCTAAGCTTTTCACCCATTTTGGCAATCGATGCCAATGGGGGAGAAGTTTCAGAGAGTTTTGTGGAGAAGTTTAGAGAATCTCTCCTCTTGCTTTGGTTTTGTTCCTAAGCATTTGCATCTCTTACCCATGCATCATTGGTTGTTGCATTGCATGGTGATGCATAATTCCTTATATAAACTCTCTTGAAAGTGATTGTCATCAATTACCAAAATGGGGAAGATTGAAAGAACATGCGGTGCCCCCATGTTTGGTTTTGGTAATTGATGACAATCTCTATGGACTAATGGTTGCCTTGAGTTATATTTGAAGGTTTTGTCCATAGGCTTTTCTTGGAGTACATGTGTTGGTTTCAAGGAGAGTTTGTGTTGACCAAGGTGCTATTAAGGAATTATCCAAAGATTGGTCATGTGAGAGTTGAGCTTATTGCAAGCATGTCTTGAAGAAGAAGATTGTGTGATCATTAATGTTTACCTTCAAGACATCATCCAAATGAAGAGAGTTGGAAAGATTCAAGGTTGAACAAGACTAAGTCAAGAGTGAATCAAGTTGATCAACTCACAAAGCGTAGAAGATGTACCGAGAGGGATCAAGTGATCCCATGGTATGATAAGCATTGCCCATTGTGCTTTGTGTACTAACCCATGGTCTATGTGAGAGTTCTGTGTGGGGTTAGGTACGTGTCCATGGGATTGTGTCAAGAGGAAGATATCATACAACCCATGGAAAGGATGAAATCAAGTGGTGATCGTAATCAAGGTTGTGTTGTGCAAGTTCAAGTGGAGCATCATGAAGAAATCATGCTTGTAGCTTGCCGTCCATTGTGGTGACAATGGACTTGTGAAGGTGTACCAAAGAGTGACTCACCCATAGTGGAGTATGGGGGAGCAACCAACTAGCCTTCATCGAGCCAACGCAATCACTTGTGAAGGTGTACCGAAGAGTGACTCACCCACAGTGGAGTATGGGGGAGCAATCATCTAGCCAATGCAATCAAGAAAGGTGGTCCAACTTGAGGGAGTCAAGATCGTCATCATCTAGCTCAAGTGGACCATGTTCAAGGCAAAGGTTTGCCCTTGATAGGTTTTCCATTTTACCGGTCTCATGATGGTAGTTGGGAGACCGGGTTATAGGATCGATTGCCGTACTATCAAGGGGGGTCTCGATGATTAGCTTGATCGTATCAATCGTAGAGAGCTCAAACCATTGCATCCTTGCATCATCTTTCTTGGTTCTTGTTTGGTTCTCTTTGTGAGTCTTAGAGCTTATGGTCATCTTGATGACAAGCTTGAGTTCATCGAAAACGGAGATCGCATGCATCTTCTATGATGTTTTCGGTGTTGGAGGTTTTACCGGTCTTTTCCGAGGAAGGGTTCTCACCATTTTCTTTTGGGCCTTTTCTCATTTGCTTCTTATGGATATTTCTATCAAGATTGTGTTAGCCCTTGTCGCTAGCTTTCCAACAAACTTGGTTTCATCGAATTCGGAGTCCGTTTGCAAAAGTTATGGCAATTTTGGTGTTCTGAAAAGGCTGCAGCGGTACTACCGCGAATTGGAGCGGATGTAATTTTTTACTACCGCTCCAGAGCGGTACTACCGCGGCTCCTACAGCGGTAGTACCGCTCCGGACCAAAAAACTCGTCCCAAGTCCTGCGGAAGTAGGCACGGAAGTATTTTTTTTGTACCCCTCGCAAGCAGTAGTACCGCTACCATTTGCGGTAGTATCGTGAGGTCTAGCGGTAGTACCGTGAGGACGGGCGGTAGTACCGCTCGGTGTGGGTTGTGAGCATAACGGTTGGATTTTTCCCCGCCTATAAAAGGGGGTCTTCTTCCCCATTGAACCTTATCCTTTGAGCTCATGTTCTTCCCCCATTGTTGACCTTCTTCGAGCTTGCTAACTCTCAATCCCTCCAATGATTCTTGCTAGTTCTTGAGGGAAAAGAGAGAGGAGATCTAGATCCATGTTTCCACCAATCACTTTCTCCTCTAAGTGAGGGGAACCCCTTGGATCTAGATCTTGGAGTTCTTCGTGTTCTTCTTTCGTTCTTCCTCTCATTTTCCTCCCTAGCATTAGTTGCTTTGGTGGGATTTGGGAGAGAAGGACTTGGGCACTCCGTGTGCCCTTGCCATTGCATTTGGTGCATCGGTTTGAGTTCTTCACGGTGATACGTGGAAGTGAAGTTTGAGAAGCTTATTACTCTTGGGTGTTTGGGCACCCTAGAGCTTGTTCCTCTTGGGTGCCTTGGCGCCCTAGACGGTTGGTGGTGTTTGGAGCTCAATTATTGTGGTGTAAAGCTCCAGGCAAGCGTCGGGGTCTCCAATTAGGTTGTGGAGATCGCCCCGAGCAATTTGACGGGTACCGGTGACCGCCCCCAAGGGTTGCCAAAGTGTACGGGTTCGGTGACCGCCCCCAAGGGTTGCCATTTGTACGGGTTCGGTGACCGCCCTCAAGGGTCCCTTAGTGGAATCACGGCATCTTGCATTGTGCGAGGGCGTGAGGAGATTACGGTGGCCCTAGTGGCTTCTTGGGGAGCATTGTGCCTCCACACCGCTCCAAACGGAGATTAGCATCCGCAAGGGTGTGAACTTCGGGATACATCGTCGTCTCCGCGTGCCTCGGTTATCTCTTACCCGAGCCCTTTACTTATGCACTTTACTTTGTGATAGCCATATTGTTTCTTGTCATATATCTTGCTATCACATAGTTGTTTATCTTGCTTAGCATAAGTTGTTGGTGCACATAGGTGAGCCTAGCCGTTTTAGGTTTTGTGCTTGACAAATTAACCGTTAGGTTTATTCCGCATTTGTTCTAGCCTAAACCGCAATTAATTTAAAACGCCTATTCACCCCCCCTCTAGGCGACATCCACGATCTTTCAACTGGCGACGTACACGTCCAGGTAAACTATCCAGCAGCGTGTAGTAGAGCACCTGCACCCTACATCCACACATATACGAATCATTCAACAAGCCCATCAACAAGAAAGGAGATCGAGACTTCAAAGTGGGGAGGAAGCAACTAACCGTCCAAAGAAGACGGATCAGTTATAGATGGAGAGTTAGGCACGCTTGAGTGTGGACGTCATCGCTGCTGCCGTCATCTGGATCAGGGTGTCAGGGAGGAAGCAATCCGAAGCAAGAAGAACTGAGAAAAATGAAAAGTATCAACGACCAGAAGCATGTAGGCAACAGTACTGGATAATCTGTTGCTGCATATAAATACTGAATTACAACAGCAGACATGCTTCGAAAACTACATTACATATTACAACAGCATGATAAAAATATACTCAAATATATTCACAGAAGCACACAGACTATATATAGTCCTTTCACAATTGGAGTAAGAAATGCAAGGATAGTTATAACTTGGAAGTTTCGCACTAATAGCCCAATAACAAATTTCAAATAAAAACAATATTAATTCTAATATTATATGCCAAAGTAGAAAAGAAAGCCTCGTAGTTCTCTCAGTTATCACAAAAGTAATATGCCACTTTGCTCCAAGCTTCAGTGGACGGAAAAGAGACAACATGGATCACATATGATATGTGCTAGCCACAGAGGCAAGCTCACAGAAACAAACAAAGGTCCTGGTAGAATAAAAGAGACTGCACGTGTATGAGCATCAAGCATGAGATACTTTTCAAATTATTATGAACATTCTTAGTTTCTTTGATTGAAGTAGGTGACTGGGGCTAGGTGTGCTCACTACTAGGCAGTAAAAACTGGGTATATACAAGCATTGCATGCTTAGTTATCGGCGACGAATATCTAGACACCAAAATATCGGTGCCTCTGCTGCAAGTGACCATCATCGTGAACTAGACATACGAATACTAAATATCAACCAATGCACATACTTTTATTACCAGGAAGAGAGATAGCTCAAAACAGAACATATATAATTTGCAAGAAGGAAATCACCCATAATTAACAGGGAGAGATATAACCAAAACAAGTTCATTTGTCTTTCAAGTATAAAACATCAAGTGCACAAACTCACATCAGTTAACATCATTACAGAATTTCAGATAACATGTTTACTGCAGAAATCAAGCATAGGCAGTAGTGCTGCTAGTGTTTCTTTCCGTGGTTGTGTTGGACATGCAACTCAATTTCTGTTTGTTTTAGACTAGCAGACCAACATGGTATCCAATGTTAAAAAGCAAACAGGGAAAACATTAAAAAGCAAAAAGAAAATAAAGTGGAAGGATATCATGACAAAACTAACAAGTTTCTTCATACTTACAAAATTACCACATGAAGGAAAGGGCAAATCCTATCTCTGTAAAATTTACCACATTTTTTTAGTGAATTACAGTACTCGAATTGCCACTGACACTGGACACAAGAAGCTGCACAACTAATGCATCAGCAGACAAATAATGAACTAGCATACGCCCTTTTATGCATATTAATGCACATCAAGGAAACATCAATGGCAAAATACCATGACAAAAGCGTAGAAGTCTTGGTGATACTTCCAGAATTATCATACGAAAAGAAGGGTTGCTAATACTCAGAAAGAAAGGAAGCTGATTTGTTTCCCTGTAGTACGTATGCATGTATCCACCCATCCATCCATCCATCCACGGTCTTCCTCTTGTGAAGCGGCAAGCAAGCAAGCAGCGTGACAATGGTAGAAACTGAAGTAGGAAGTTGGCTGTTGCACCGTACCCATGGATGCTGCTACTACTGCTGCACAAGGAAGAAGACAGAAATGTAGTTGAGTTGAAGTCGAAATCCATTCCATGGTGACAGAGAGAGAGAGAGAGAGAGAGAGAGAGAGAGAGAGAGAGAGAGAGAGAGGAAAACGGAGACATACCAAATGAAATTGGAAAACAGAGATTGACGACACAGGAGGGGAAGGAAGCATAGGGAGGTGCCATGGTGGGTCTGGAAGGGAGCTCCCATGGCGGGCGTCGCATCGGTCGTCCTCGCCGGAGATGGCGCGCGTCCGTCCTTGGAGGTTGAGGAAGGAGCCGGAGCCGACCGCCGGAGTTGGAGGCGACCGAAACCCTAGACAGCCAGCCACGGGGTAGGTAGGTAGCCACCCATGGCCAAGGCCGCGCTAGCCTGGGGCGCCATGGGAGATGCTGCCCCTCGCCGGCATGGCCGCTGCTGGACTGGATTGGATCTGGATCCAGCGCCTCCGCGTAGGGAGAGAAGAAGGAGAGGGTGGTGGTCGCCGGCGGCGGGGTGATGGAGGGAGGGCGGATCTGTACGGTACTGGAGGGGGCTCGCTCTCTCTCGATCAGGACTATATCGGGATCGGTTCGGTGGATGGGATCGATAGGGGAGGGGAGAGGGGATCGCGCGCCGCGGAAGGAGGCCGTGGACGGGGAGGAAAGGAGGCCGGGGACGGGGAGGAAAGGAGGCCGGGGACGGGAAGGAGGTGGCGGCGGCGACGAGACGAGGACGAGGGAGGGAGCGTATCTGCTGCGAGAGGTGGAGGGAGGGAGCGGAAGATGGGGAACGATGGGCGGCGCGCGGATCTGGCGTCGTCAGGCTCGGATGATGGGGAATGATGAGGGAGGGACGGTGGTGGAGGAGGACCGCGGGCTCCGGATGCGGGGAGGTCGCCGCCGGCTGGTGGGATCGGGGGAGGGGGATCTGAGGGGGACGAGGGGATCTGCATCGGGTGAGAGGGGAGAGGAAGAAAGAAAGAAAGGAGGCGGCGGGGGGGGGGGGGGGGGTGGATGGAAGATGCCAGCTAGGGTTTCGCCTCAGGTGGGGTTGGTGGGGGAGGCGAGGAGCGACGGCTACCGTTGGATCCGGGAAGATCCAGTGGTGTTTTGTGCATGATCCGTGTGCCTTGTCCACGGACCAATCAGAACGCAATACAATATTATGACCAATTGAATTGGTCGTGATAAATTTAAAAATAAGATGTTAGATCATCTTAGCTATTTACTTGACCTGATACATTGGAAAAAAAATGAAACAAATGAAAAACCTTCTCATCATGTCATCAAATGTGACCTAGGTTTTAGAAGAAAAAAATAACAAAATAGTAATAAGGAACTTTTCATTTTCTTTGCACGAAAATTCATTTTTCATTTTTCGAGTGCTCAAAATGAGTTTTTTTTGTGAAGAACATACCAAATATCTGTTGCAAAATTGTATCAAATCATTTTTCTAAAATACTAGACCATATTTAATGTACAAATAACCAAATGGTTGGGCGTCAAAACTTTTAATCCACCTCTCGTGAAAAAGACAAATTTCCGCCGATTCAGCTGGAAGCGGGTCAAATTTGAACTACAACTGCCTCATAGTTTGCTATTTATTTTTTCCAAAAATCATTTCTAGGTACATAAGTACCTATTTAATCAGAGAAACACCAAAAAAATTCCAAGATTCAACCACTAGCTAGGAACGGTCAAGCCCGCCGTTTTGACCGCATTTTGAAACGGGCATAAAAAATTCAAAAAAATCGAAAAATTGGAAAACCTTCGCATTGTGTCATTATATGTGACCAAGTTTTCAGGAAAAATAATAAACTTGTAATACGGTAATTATTTTAGAAAAGTGTTCTCATAAATGAGCTACCATGTGTGAAGATTCATGGATTTCAACCCAAATGCTCAATCTCATGGTCACATTCATGGCATAGTTTGTTCAAATGATCTCATATTGTGCACAAGGGTGCATCTTGGAATTCCAAACAATGTTGCCTAAGGAAGTTTTCATTTTCTTTGGACGAAAAAACCATTTTCCATTTTTCAGTGCCTAAAAGGAGGTTTTTTTGTGAAGGACCTCCCAAATAATTGTTGCAAAATTGGACCAAATAATTTTTCTAAAATACTAGGCCATATTTAATGCACAATTGACAAAATGGTTGGGTGTCAAAAGTTTTGATCCACCTCTGGTGAAGAAGACAATTTCTCGCCGATTCAGATGGAAGCGGGTCAAATTTGAACTGCAGGTGCCTCATAGTTTGCTATTTATTTTTTTCCAAAAATCGTTTCTAGGTACATAAGTACCTATTTAATCAGAGAAACACCAAAAAAATTCCAATATTCAACCACTAGCTAGGAACGGTTATTCCCGCCGTTTTGACCGCATTTTGAAACGGGCATAAAAAATTAAAAAAAAATCAAAAAATTGGGAAACCTTCGCATTGTGTCATTATATGTGGCCAAGTTCACAGAAAAATAACAAACTTGTAATACGGCAATTATTTTAAAAAAGTATTCTCAGACCCGAGCTATCACGTGTGGAGATCAATGGCTTTCAAGCCAAATGATCAATCTTATGGCCACATTCATGGCATAGTTTGTTCAAATGATCTCATATTGTGCATAAGGGTGCATATTGGAATTCCAAACAATGTTGCCTAAGGGAGTTTTCATTTTCTTTGCATGGAAAACCATTTTCCATTTTTCGATTGCCCCAAATGAGGGTTTTTTGTGAAGGACCTACCAAATAATTGTTGCAAAATGGGACCAAATCATTTTTATAAAATACTAGGACATATTTAATGCACAATTGACCAAATGGTTGGGTGTCAAAAGATTTGATCCACCTCTGGTGAAAAAGACAAATTCCCGCTGATTCAGTTGGAAGCGGGTCAAATTTGAACTACAGCTGCCTCGTAGTTTGCTCTTCATTTTTTACAAAAATCATTTCTAGGTACATAAGTATCTATTTAATCAGAGAAACACCAAAAAAATCCAAGATTTAACCGCTAGCTAGGAACGGTCAAGCCCGCCGTTTTGACCACATTTTGAAACGGGCATAAAAAATTCAAAAAAAATAAAAAAATGGGAAAACCTTCGCATTGTGTCATTATATATGACCAAGTTTCCGGGAAAAATAATAAACTTGTAATACGATAATTATTTTAAAAAGTGTTCTCAGAAATGAACTATCATGTGTGAAGATTCATAGCTTTCAAGCCAAATGATCAATCTTATGCCACATTCATGCCATAATTTGTTCAAATGATCTCATATTGTGCACAAGGGTGCATATTGGAATGGCAAACAATGTTGCCTAAGGAAGTTTTCATTTTTGTTGGACGAAAAAACCATTTTCCATTTTTCGAGTGCCCGAAAGGAGGTTTTTTGTGAAGGAACTACCAAATAATTGTTGCAAAATTGGACCAAATCATTTTTATAAAATACTAGGACATATTTAATGCACAACTGACAAAATGGTTGGGTGTAAATATTTTTGATCCACCTCTCGTGAAAAAGACAAATTTCCACCGATTCAGTTGGAAGCGGGGCAAATTTGAACTGCAGCTGCCTCATAGTTTGCTATTTATTTTTTCCAAAAATCATTTCTAGTTACATAAGTACCTATTTAATCATAAATACATGGTTTGGTGGCGATACGTCGAGGTTTGGGCGGTGGCCGAGGGCCCAACTCTAGAGCGCGTAAACTCGCATGCCCGCCGCGTGGTCACCGCATGACTGTGGCGTCGCCATGTGTTCTGGGAGGCCTAGGCATGTCTTGTGGGTTGGGCACTCCCCAGGTAGGTGCTAGGAATAAAATTACAACATAAGATTCTCACGAGGAGACCGATCGATGCTCAAACATGAATTAGCAGCCAAGTGTTTGATTAGCGGTACGGGAAATGTACATGGCTAATGGGCGTGAGTTTTGGCTGAGGATGATCAGTTACTAAGAAGACCGTCTTCACATATTTTCAGCTCAAAAGGAGGAGCCTAGGTGGTACTTGCTTTGCAAACCACCACACTGGACATAAATACGAATGTTGAAGCTCCGCTCAAAATAATGAATGGATTGAGCTGGCATTTGGTGGAGGATGGTTATTTGGGCATAGGAAAGCACTGTAGAAAATGGATACTATTTGGACATGCCAAAGTGGTTCTTCCTTCACAAACTGTTACTCTGAACAGAATAGGAAAATGAATATTTTTGAAATATTTTTGAACTAGGCAAGGGAGGTTTTTACATATTTGACGAAGATATGACCCAAAGAATTTATGAGATTTTTTTAGGAATTTTGGAAATGACAGAAATATAGGTTGCTTCACAACCTAGGGCAAAAACTGCCACATGGACATGACACATAGGCAAAACTGATGAGGTGGCGCCTAGTCATAGCAACCCACCACAATTTACAAGGCTATGACCATCTATATTGGTCGTTAACAACTATAAATAAGGCAGCAGACTAGCGCTGTTTGCTTTATGACCATTTCGTGTAAGGAAATTACGATCTTTCTGACCAAAATGGTCGCAATGGTTTAGGGTTTGGAGCCCCCCGAACAGCTTTTGACCAATTGGTCTGAAATGGTCATAGATCTATGACCAATTCTTCCAGGGTCACTGGTCATAAGTTGACATATTTCTTGTAGTGAGAGGCTCATTAGGGACACAATATTGTTTATGTATTCACACATGTATTTAAGTTTCCGATCAATACAATTCTAGCATGAATAATAAAACTTTATCATGAATAAGGAAATATAAAATAACAACTTTATTATTGCCTGTAGGGCATATTTCCTTCAGTCTCCCACTTGCACTATTGTCAATAATCTAGTTCACATCGCCATGTGATTAACACCCATAGTTCACATCGCCATGTGACCAACACCCAAAGAGTTTACTAGAGTCAATAATCTAGTTCACATCACCATGTGATTAACACCCAAAGAGTACTAAGGTGTGATCATGTTTTTCTTGTGAGAGAAGTTTAGTCAATGGGTCTGTCACATTCAGATCCGTATGTATTTTGCAAATTTCTATGTCTACAATGCTCTGCATGGAGCTACTCTAGCTAATTGCTCCCACTATCAATATGTATCCATATTGATACTCATAGTCATTCGAATCAGTGTCAAAGCTTGCATCGACAGAACTCTTTACGACGAACTCTTTATCACCTCCATAAACGAGAAAATATTTCCTTACTTCTCTAAGGATAATTTTGACCGCTGTCCAGTGATCTACTCCTGGATCACTGTTGTACCCCCTTGCCAAACTCCAGGTACACAATAGGTCTGGTACACAGCATGGCATAGTTTATAGAACCTATGGCTAAGGTGTAACGCCCTCGATGCGGCTATATCTCCCACGTGTCGAGGCACGACTTAGAGGCATAACCGCATTGAAAGCAATGTCGCAAGTGAGGTAATCTTCACACAATCCATGTAATAAATACAGGGGAAAGATACATAGTTGGCTTACAATCGCCACTTCACACAAATACATAAATAACATCCATCAAACAGATAACACTCAAGGTCCGACTACGGTACCAAAATGAAAGAAGACTACCCCAAATGCTAAACAGATCCCCGGATCACCCAACTGGGCTCCACTACTGATCATCTGGAAAAGAAACATAGTAACGGCCACGTTCCTCATCGAACTCCCAAGTGAGCTCGGTCGCGTCATCTGCACTGACATCGTTGGTACCTGCAACTGAGGTGATAATATCTGTGAGCCACGGGGACTCAGCAATCTCACACCCGCGAGATCAAGACTATTTAAGCTTAAAGGTGGGAAAAGGATAGTGAGGTGGAGCTGCAGCAAGCGACTAGCATGTGGTGGCTATAGCGCAAAAGAGAGCGAGAAGAGAAGGCAAAGCACGGTCGTGAAGCTAGAAGTGATCAAGAAGTGATCCTGAAACAACCTACGTCAGACATAACTCCAACAACCGTGTTCACTTCCCGGACCCCGCCGAGAAGAGACCATCACGGTTACACACGCGGTTGATGTGTTTTAGTTAAGGTCAACTTCGGGTTTTCTACAACCGGACATCAACAAATTCCCATCTGCCTCATAACCGCGGGCACGGCTTTCGAAAGATAATACCCTGCAGGGGTGTCCCAACTTAGCCCATGATAAGCTCTCACGGTCAACGAAGGATATTCCTTCTACCGGGAAGACCCGATCAATCTCGGAATCCCGGACTACAAGACATTTCAACAGCAATAAAACAAGTCCAGCAAAACCTCCCAGATGTGCCGACAAATCCCGATAGGAGCTGCACATATCTCGTTCTCAGGGCACACCGGATGAGCAAGACGTCGGGTTGGCATAGACCCTGCTTGCCCAAGGGGCGCCGGACATCGCTCGGTTTGGACCAGCAATCGAAGGAGAACTGGCCCGGGGGTTAAAATAAAGATGACCCTTGAGTCTGCAGAACCCAAGGGAAAAAGGCTAGGTGGCGAATGGTAAAACCAATGTTGGGCCTTGCTGGAAAAGTCTTATTCAAAGCGAACTGTCAAGGGGGTCCCATAAATCACCCAACCGTGTAAGGAACGCAAACTCCGGGAACATAACACCGGTATGACGGAAACTAGGGTGGCAAGAGTGGAACAAAACACCAGGCATAGGGCCGAGCCTTCCACCCTTTACCAAGTATATAGATGCATTAATAAAATAAGAGGTATTGTGATATCCCAACAAGTAAACATGTTCCAACGAGGAACAACAAGTCCATGTTCCAACAAGGAACCAACTTCATCTTCACCTGCAACTAACAATGCTATAAGAGGGGCTGAGCAAAGCGGTAACATAGCCAAACAACGGTTTGCTAGGACATAGATGGTTAGGGGCTGACATGGCAATATAGGAGGCATGATATAGCAAGTGGTGGGTATCGCAGCATAGGCATAGCAAAAGAGCGAGCAATCTAGCAAGCAAAGATAGAAGTGATTTCGAGGGTATGGTCATCTTGCCTGCAAGGTTCTCAGAGTTGTCGAAAGCTTGGTCCTCGTAAACGTTCTCAACAGGTTCCTCGTTCACGTACTCGTCTCCCGGCTCTACCCAAGACAAGAGAACAAGCAAAGGAACCAATATCAACCACGATGCAATGCGCAACCAACATGATGCAAAACATGGCATGATATGCGAGAGGTGATATGCAATGCGTATGCATGCTCCGGAAGGACAAGGATGAACAGGGCATAATCTTGGCAAACCAAGCATGCCACTGGATAGATGAGGTTATTTCGGTTGAAATCGATATAAAGATCACCGGAATCGGATGCACGGTTTGCAAATGGCAAGCAAAACAAGAATGACACGAATCTGCCATAAACAGCATGATGCTACTTAGCAAGCAACAAATAATTAAGCTACTGCACCCAAACATGGCAACAAAGCATACGACAGTAAACTACTCAAGATACACGACAAAAGATGAACACTGAGCTACGGCTAATTCACCTCATAACAGGTTCAAACAAGCATGGCAAAAGTGCAACTTATAACAGATTCACAGACTTAGTGAAATAACAAGAAGTCAGGAAAACAACATCAGGATGATGTGTTCAGAGCAACGAAACAACATACTACAGGTTCAGAACATAGCAAAGAAAGGCATGGCATGAATCTACTCATAGCACTTGACAAAAGTCCCTTACTGACCATAAGCCAAAAAGGATCAGAGAATATGATTACACCCATGACAATTAAGCAAGTTTCGTTACAGGTTTCAGACTTAGTAGAAAAACTGGACATGGCAGAAAACTGTTAACGACTAGACATGTTCGAGAGCTCGATGCACTCACTACAGAGCATTTCATGATTAAATAAGCATACATACATCAAGAAGACATGGCATAGTAACAATACATGGCAAGAATAACATCATATCATACAAGGATCAACTACACCAAGCTTAGCAAAATCGAATAACATGTAAACAATCTGCCAGCAATATTTTGAAGCAAACGTAGAGCTCGATTGACTCAAGCTATGGCATCCCATAATTGCAACCAAAGGCATGGATGGGTTAAGCAAATACTCAAGTTCAAAACTCCCTTACTGATCATTCTCAAATTATGCATAGATCTCTCGGAAACAACATGACCACATGGCATGATAATAACAAAAGTCAGGGACTTGGTGAAATCACTAAGTCTCTGAAAACAGCAATATCATCATCCCTACTTTGCATGCCATTTCTAGCCACCTCAAGCATCACAAAAATACATAGCAAAATTCCCTGGAAAGGTAACATGGCATATAACAAAACACATAAAGGACTCAACTTCATAGGAGGTACGCATCAATCATGGCAAAAATGACAAAAGTGCATGATCAGTTAAGATCCAGCAATAAACATCAACTAGTCCTCTTCTAACGGCATTTAGGGCATCAAGGTGACCTCAATCGAAAATGATGCAATGGAACAAAATGATCTACTCTTAGAGACGAACAAAATGACATATTATACGCGCGAAACGGAGCTACGGATGCAAAGTTACGGAGACATGAACATGGCATGGTGATGACAAGATTTACAGACTTAGCAAAATTGAAGGGTCCGAGAAAGTCAACCCTGCCGGCGCGAAAACCGAGGACGGCCGGAGTAGTCGCCGGGGAAGACGGATCCGGCGAGGGCGGAGGTGGATCTGGCCGGGGGCGCGGGATCCCGGCGCGGGGCGGCGAGGCGCGCGGCTCCGGTCGCGGTCGGCGGCGGCGCGGGCGGTGCCGGCGTTGGAGGCGCGAGGCGGCGGCGGTCGGCGACGCGGGGCGGCGCGGAGGAGCCGGCGAAGGAGACGGCGCGGGGCGGCGGCGGTCGGAGGGACGGGCCCGCGGGGGAGCTGGCGCGGGGCGGCGGTCGGAGGGACGGGCCCGCGGGGGCCGGATCTGGGCCCCGGGCCCAGCGGCGAAGTGGGGCTCGGGCGCGGGTGATGTGTCGCCCGCGTGGCGGCGGTCGGACCAACCCGCGGATGCCACGTGGCGGCGAGGTGGTGGCCGGCGGGCTGGGGAGGCTGGCGGCACGGTTTTTATTAGGAGGGGGGAGGAGGAGGCCCAAAATGGCAAGGAGGGACGTCTATATATAGCAAAAAGATTAGGGTTTGGAGGGGTTTTCGTCCCTCGGATCTCGATCGGACGGTTTCGGGCATAGGGAGAGCTAGGAAGCTCCAAACGGAGTGCGGTTTTTGCCCACGCGATCGTGATCGAACGACGGAGGACATGGGAGTGACTTAGATGGGTTATTGGGCTGTTTTGAAGGGGTGTTGGGCTGCAACACACACAAGGCCTTCACGGTTACCCGGTTAACCGTTGGAGTACCAAACGAACTCCGATTGACCCGAAACTTGACAGGCGGTCTACCGGTGCTATACCAAGGCCACATGTCAAACCTCGGTCCATTCCGAGAATGTTTAATACCCGCTCATGAAGAAAATGTAAAAGGGGACGCCGGGAGACATAGGAGCGCCGGATTGCAAAACGGACAACGGGATAGATGCTCGGATTTATGAGACGAATGCGTATGCGAATGCGATGCACATGATGACATGATATGAAATGCATGACATGACCAAAATGCAAAACGGATAGAGCCCAACCACGGAGGAAATATCATAGCACATAGCCGGAAACGGCAAGAGTTGGATTACGAATATGGCAAGTTACATCTGGGGCGTTATTTATTACATGGATTGTGTGAAGATTACCTCACTTGCGACATTGCTTTCAATGCGGTTATGCCTCTAAGTCGTGCCTCGACACGTGGGAGATATAGCCGCATCGAGGGCGTTACATGAGGCATCAGGAATGACTTTCATTCTCTCTCTATCTTCTGCCGTGGTCGGGCTTTGAGTCTGACTCAACTTCACACCTTGTAACACAGGCAAGAACCCTTTCTTTGACTGTTCCATTTTGAACTTCTTCAAAACTTTATCAAGGTATGTGCTTTGTGAAAGTCTTATTAAGCGTCTTGATCTATCCCTATAGATCTTGATGCCCAACATATAATTAGCTTCACCGAGGTCTTTCATTGAAAACTTCTTATTGAAGTATCCTTTTATGCTATCCCAGAAATTCTGTATCATTTCCGATCAACAATATGTCATCCACATATAATATCAGAAATGCTACAAAGCTCCCACTCACTTTCTTGTAAATACAAGATTCGCCATAAGTCTGTATGAAACCATATGTTTTGATCACCTCATCAAAGCGTATATTCCAACTCCGAGATGCTTGCACCAGTCCATAGATGGATCGCTGGAGTTTGCACACTTTGTTAGCACCTTTAGGATCGACAAGACCTTCTGGTTGCATCATATACAACTCTTCTTTAAGAAATCTATTAAGGAATGCAGTTTTTGACGTCCATTTGCCAGATTTCATAATTATAAAATGCGGCAATTGCTAACATGATTCGGACTGACTTAAGCATCGCTACGGGTGAGAAGGTCTCATCGTAGCCAACTCCTTGAACTTGTCGAAAACCTTTCGCAATAAGTCAAGCTTTGTAGATGGTGACATTACCATCAACATCTGTCTTCTTCTTGAAGAACCATTTATTCTCAATGGCTTGCCAATAATCGAGCAAATCCACTAAAGTCCACACTTTGTTCTCATACATGGATCCTATCTCAGATTTCATGGCCTCAAGCTATTTATCGGAATATGGGCTCATCATAGCTTCTTCATAGTTCATAGGTTCGCCATGGTCTAGTAACATGACTTCCTGGACATGATTACAGTACCACTCTGGTGCGGAATGTGCTCTGTTTGACCTATGAGGTCCAGTGGTAACTTGATCTAAAGTTGCATGATCATCATCATTAGCTTCCTCTATAGTTGGTGTAGGCATCCTGGGAACAAATTTCTTATATGTGCTACTCTCCAAAATGGAGAGAAGGTACAACTACCTCATCAACTTCTACTTTCCTCCCACTCACTTTGTTCGAGAGAAACTCCTTCTCTAGACAGGTTCCATTCTTGGCAACAAAGATCTTGCCTTCGGATCTATGGTAGAAGGTGTACCCAATTATTTCCTCAGGGTATCCTATGAAGACACACTTCTCCGATTTGGGTTCGAGCTTATCAGGCTGAAGCCTTTTGACATAAGTGTCGTGACCCCAAACTTTAAGAAACGATAGATTATGTTTCTTGCCAAACCACAGTTCATACGGTGTCATCTCAACGGATTCAGACGGTGCCCTATTTAATGTGAATGCAATTGCCTCTAATGCATAACCCCAAAACGACAGGTAAATTGGTAAGAGACATCATAGAATGCACCATATATAATAAAGTACGGTTATGACGTTCGGACACACCATTACGCTGTGGTGTTCCAGGTGGCGTGAGTTGTGAAACTATTCCACATTATTTTAAATGAAGGCCAAACTCGTAACTCAAATATTCGCCTCCGCGATCAGATCGTAGAAACTTTATTTTCTTGTTATGATGATTCTCCACTTCACTCTGAAATTCTTTGAGCTTTTCAAATGTTTCAGACTTGTGTTTCATTAAGTAGATATAACCATATCTACTAAAATCATCTGTGAAGGTCAGAAAATAACGATACTCGCCGCATGCTTCAATACTCATTGGACCGCATACATCGATATCTATTATTTCCAATAAGTCATTAGCTCGCTCCATTGTTCCAGAGAACAGAATTTTAGTCATCTTGCCCATGAGGCATGGTTCGCAAGTATCAAATGATTCATAATCAAGTGATTCCAAAAGTCCATATGTATGGAGTTTCTTCATGTGCTTTACACCAGTATGACCTAAACGGCAGTGCCACAAGTAAGTTGCACTATCATTATCAGCTTTGTATCTTTTGGCATCAATATTATGAATATGTGTATCACTACGATCGAGATTCAATAAACCTTTCACATTGGGTGTATGACCATAGAAGGTTTTATTCATGTAAACAGAACAACAATTATTCTCTGACTTAAATGAATAGCCGTATTGCAATAAACATGATCTGATCATATTCATGCTCAACGCAAACACTACATAACATTTATTTAGATTCAACACTAATCCTGAAGGTAGAGGGAGTGTGTGATGGTGATTGTATCAACCTTGGAATCACTTCCATCACACATCGTCACCTCGCCCTTAACTAGTGTATGTTTATTCTGCAACTCCGATTTCGAGTTACTAATCTTAGCAACTGAACCGGTATCAAATACCCAGGGGCTACTATAAACACTAGTAAGGTACACATCAATAACATGTATATCAAATATACCTTTGTTCACTTTGCCATCCTTCTTATCCGCCAAGTATTTGGGGCAGTTCCACTTCCGGTGACCATTTCCTTTGCAGTGGAAGCACTTAGTTTCAGGCTTGGGTCTAGCTTTGGGCTTTTTCATGGGAGCGGCAACTTGTTTGCTGTTCTTCTTGAAGTTCCCTTTCTTTCCCTTTGCCCTTTTCTTGAAACTAGTGGTTTTGTTAACCATCAACAATTGATCTTATTTCTTGATTTCTACCTTCGCCGATTTTAGCATCGCGAAGAGCTCGAGAATCATTTTCGTCATCCCTTGCATATTATAGTTCATCACGAAGTTCTAGTAGCTTAGTGATAGTGACTAGAGAACTCTGTCAATCACTATCTTATCTGGAAGATTAACTCCCACTTGATTCAAGTGATTGTAGTACCCAGACATTCTAAGCACATGCTCACTGGCGGAGCTATTTTCCTCCATCTTGTAGGCAAAGTACTTGTCAGAGGTCTCATACCTCTTGACATGGGCATGAGCCTGGAATACTATTTTTAGCTCTTGGAATATCTCATATGTTCCATGGCGTTCAAAACGTCTTTGCAGACCCGATTCTAAGCCGTAAAGCATGGCGTACTAAACTATCAAGTAGTCATTATACCGAGCTTGCCAAACGTTCATAACATCTGCATCTGCTCCTGCAATAGGCCTGTCACCTAACGGTGCATTAAGGACATAATTCTTCTATGCAGCAATGAGGATAATCCTCACATCACGGACCCAGTCCACATCATTGCTACTATCATCTTCAACTTATTTTTCTCTAGGAGCATATCAAAAAATAGGGGAACTACGTCGCGAGCTATTGATCTACAACATAGATTTGCAAATACTATCAGGACTAAGTTCATGATAAATTAAGTTCAATTAATCAAATTACTAATGAACTCCCACTTAAATTAACATCCCTCAAGTTATCTAAGTGATACATGATCCAAATCAACTAAACCATGTCCGATCATCACGTGAGATGGAGTAGTCATCAATGGTGAACATCTCTATGTTGATCATATCTACTATATGCCTCATGTTCGAACTTTCAGTCTCCAGCGTTCCGAGACCATGTCTGTACATGCTAGGCTCGTCAAGTTTAACCCAAGTATTCTGCATGTGCAAAACTCTCTTACACCCGTTATATGTGAACGTAGAGTCTATCACACCCGATCATCACATGGTGTCTCGAAACGACGAACTTTCGCAATAGTGCATACTCGGGGAGAACACTTATATCTTGAAATTTAGTGAAGGGATCATATTATAATGCTACTGCCATTCTAAGAAAAATAAGATGCATAAAAGATAAACATCACATGCAATCAAAATATGTGACATGCTATGGCCATCATCATCTCGTGCTTTTGATCTCCATCTCCAAAGCATCGTCATGATCTCCATCATCACCGGCTCGACACCTTGATCTTCATCATTGCGTCGTGGTCGTCTCGCCAACTATTGCTTCTACAACTATCGCTAACGCATAGTGATGAAGTAAAGCAATTACATGGCGTTTGCACTTCATACAATAAAGAGACAACCATAAGGCTCCTGCCGGTTGCCGATAACTTACAAAACATGATCATCTCATACAATAACGTTTATCACATCATGTCTTGACCATATCACATCACAACATGCCCTGCAAAAACAAGTTAGACATCCTCTACTTTGTTGTTGCAAGTTTTACGTGGCTGCTATGGGCTTCTAGTAGGAACCTTTCTTACCTACGGCAAAAAACCACAATGGTGATTCCTCAAGTTTGTTGTTTTAACCAATGTTGGGGATATCGCTTATCGGGAACTTATCGGTCGACCCATGATAAGGGGTAAATCGGCCAGTTTATCGGCATATCGGCCGATTTATCGCCATACCGGTTGATTTATCGGCCAATTTATCTTATCGGTCACACAACGGTAAGCGATAAATCGGCCGATTTATTGGAATATCAGATGATATCTTTAATAGTGGTTTTAACCTTCTTCAAGGACCGACCGTTGTCAAATTCGATTCAACTAAAGTAGGAGAAACAGACACCCGCCAGCCACCTATATGCAAAACTAGTTGCATGTCTGTAGGTGAAACCGGTCTCATGTACATGGACATGTAAGGTTGGTTCGGACCGCTTCATCTTACAATACCGCCGGCTCAAAATAAAACGTTGGTCGCAAGTAGTATGACCATCACCGCCGACAACTCTTTGTGTTCTACTCGTGCATATCATCTACACATAGACCTGGCTCTGATACCACTGTTGGGAAACGTTGCATGGAAAACAAAAAAATTCTAGGCACATGCAAGATCTATCCATGGAGATGCATAGCTACGAGAGGGGAAGAGCATCTTCATACCCTTGAAGATCACAAGGCGGAAGCGTTTATCAATGCGGTTGATGTAGTCGTACACCTTCACGATCCAGCCCGATCAAGTACCAAATGTACGGCACCTCCACATTCACCACACGTTCAACTTGATGACGTCCTCGCCTTCTTGATCCATCAAGACGGGCGAACTAGTAGATGAGTCCCGACAACAAGACGGTGTGGTGACGGTGTTGGTGCTGAACAATCTCCACAGTGCTTTGCCAAGCACAACGAAAACTATGACGGAGGATAAACTAGAGAGGACGGGGTTGCCTGTCCCTCTATTTATATGTTGAGCCCTGGGGTCGAAACTTGGAGAAAGAGCCTCCTCAAAGTCGGTTTTGCCCGCAAGGAAGAGTCCTTCTCAGACTTCCAAGACCAGACGCCATAGTCCTTGGTGTCTGGCCTCGATGCCATGGGCCTCCGCATCTCACCCAGGGCCAGATGCTAGGGTCTCCGGCGTTTGGGCCCTGACCTCTGCAAAACATCCTTTTGCATGACCTAAGGCCCCGTGGGCCTTACCCCTTGGCCTAACCATATCATCCTATATATCAATCTTTACCTACGGACCATTCCGGAGCTCCTCGTCATGTCCGTGATCTCATTCGGGACTCCGAACAACATTCGGTCACCAACATACATAACTTTTATAATACTATATCATCAATGAATGTTAACCGTGCGGACCTTAAGGGTTCGAGAACTATGTAGACACGACCTAGACACCTCTCCGGTCAATAACCAATAGCGAAACCTGGATGCCCATATTGGCTCCTACATATTCTACGAATATATTTATCGGTCGAACCTTAAGAAAACATATGTAATTCCCTTTTTCCATCGGTATGTTACTTGCCCGAGATTTGATCATCAGTATCTTCATACCTAGTTCAATCTCGTTACCGACAAGTCTCTTTACTCGTTCCGTAATACATCATCTCATAACTAACTCCTTAGTTACTTTGCTTGCAAGCTTCTTGTGATGCTGTATTACAGAGAGAGCCCAGAGATACCTCTCCAATACACGGAGTGACAAATCCCAATCTCGATTCACGCCAACTCAACAAACACCTTCGAATATACCTTTAGAGCATCTTTATGATGACCTAGTTACATTGTGACGTTTGATAGCACACAAGGTATTCCTCGGGTATCCTGGAGTTGCATGATCTCATGGTCGAAGGAACATGTATTTGAAATTAAGAAAGCAGTAGCAATAAACGGAACAATCATATGCTAAGCTAACAGATGGGTCTTGTCCATCACATCATTCTCCAAATGATGTGATCCCGTTATCAAATGACAACACATGTCTATGGTTAGGAAACCTTAACCATCTTTGATCAACGAGCTAGTCTAGTAGAGGCTCACTAGGGACACATTATTGTTTATGTATTCACACATGTTTATAAGTTTTCGATCAATACAATTCTAGCATGAATAATAAACCTTTATCATGAATAAGGAAATATAAAATAACAACTTTATTATTGCCTCTAGGGCATATTTCCTTTAGTCTACCCAACATGGCAACAAGCAGGCTTTAGTGCCCCAGCTTGGCTGCTAGTTCATCCAAGCATTGGGAGGAGCTGCCGCAGCTCCAGAATGTTTTTCTATTCACCATCTCAAGCAAGAAGCAATGTAAGAAGCTAGATATGGAAAGTTTTGTAGAAGCTAGATGGTTTCAGAATAGGCCCTTAGCCGGGCTAGATTTGGCAGAGGCTATGTAAGCACTGATTAGTAGCCTTCCGCCAAACTAAAAGCTAATAATCTATTTTAAGTCAATAGAGCGAAATATTTATAGTATAGGGTTGGATGACTGCTACTTGTGATAGGCGTTGGGATTCCCAGAGAGGAAGGGTGAAATAGTGTAGTAGCAAAAAGTATTTCCCTTATTTAAGAGCCAAGATTTATCAAACCAATAGGAGACACTACACGGACAAGATAACGGTACATGCACACACACACACACACACACACACACACACACACCAAACAAATGCTTGCATCCAACGACAGAAAAATGGCTGTCAATCCCCTTGTTCTCGCCATTGCCAAGATTAAATCTGATAGTAGTACACTGGTGCAACGACATCCTATACAAACGGTTTTTAAACCCTTTCTGCAATAGAGTTTTAAACAGTCGTCTTGACTGTGTGTGTGATAGGGGGTCCATCCCACATGACCCAGAAACCGTCGGCGATAGGTCCTCCAGTCACACAAGTGGGGCAAAAAGAGTTCTTGTGAGATCGGGCGAGCCATTGCAGACAATTATACAGGCCCAATCGTTTCCGTTCATATGCACATCCCACACAGTGAGTCCCAAACAAACGTTTATGTTCGTATGCACATCACAGACAATTTTCCGTTCGTGTGCGGTCGAGGGATATAATGCAGGCGTCTTCATAGGACAACCCATGGGAGATCGTCTTGCCATCCCACACAGTAATTATGGAACAAACGTTTGTGTGGCATACCACAAGACACACAGTTTTCTATATAGCCTCGTCTATGATAGGTGTAGTGATCATAGACGCTCTGCCTCAGTTAACCGTCTGCGTTATTCAAGTATATCACACACGACTCGATGAAGAAAAATGTATGACATTGGGCTATCCATCACATAGGCTTTTACTACTAGAAACATTTGTAAAGTGCCATTGACCCAATTAGCAGGTTTATTAGTTACTATTAATACTTCCAATATCAAGCAAATTCACATTTGATATCGAACGGTTGTTTACCACTTTCATATTGGGCACACAAATATGTTTTAACATCACAGTAAGATAGCTACGTGACAACAACATAGTACAACATATAGCTAGTTCACCTTCATAAGCACAAAGTATGTTGAGCACAATATTAGAACAGTATATTCATTTACCTAATCGACTGATGCATGATAAGCCAAATATGTCTTCTCCACCTATGCTTTTAGTTCAATAAGAGCCTGTTTTACACTGACCAATTGGGAAAGTGCCTCCTCCTTCGCAAACACCATCTTCCTCTTTTTTCCCGTATCTTGAAATATTCTTTAGCGTTGACAACATTTTATCTAAGCTTATCTCTATTCTGTTCCTCATACATGCTCCAGAGCTTTGCTAGGCACATCTTCAAAGGTTGTGGCCACTCTTGATCAACCTACTCCAGGTAAGAACATTTCCGTTCATCCTATAATATTTAAAAATCAGTTACAATTGTAAGCAAAATGGGTTTCTAGCAAAATAGAAAATCATCACATACATATTTTGAAAAACTAAAGAAACATGTTAATTATGACATATCTTCTCACTACAACAGGAACCCCCCTTTAGCAACGCATCAATGTGTTGCTCTAGGTCTGTATATTCGTTGCTAAGGTCTACACCAACGGATTTGTGTGCGTTGCCGTTGGTGGCGTTGCAAGGGTCTACAACAACGTATATAGTTGCGTTGGTAATTGACGTGAATAAGCGTTGCAAAATAGCAACGGATATAGTTGCAGCCTTACAACACTTCATATGCGTTGGTGGCTACAGTGCACAAATAAAGAGACGTTCCTACTTAACTTGAACCCTTACTAGTATTTATATATTCCTAACAACCACTAGGTCAATGCTGACATTGCAAGGAGCAGCAATCCAGTAACCAGAAAGATCTCATATATTAAATTGACTCTATTGCATTACATTGGACATAATCGAAATAGTGTGTACATGATTTCTATACATCGATCATGAAAAATACATTCTAAAATATCAATATAAACTATCAGATAGTAGACCCAATCTCCACCTTGCAATCAACAATTTAGCCATGCATCATCCATTTATCTCATCAATCTACAACAACAACAAAAATAGACAAGAGGAACATATCATTAGATAAGGAAACAAATTAGGTCGGTTCAGCAATACAATTTAAAAGATAAGTAACATACAAAGGTTGAAGGCCATATGATAGCAAATCCAGCAGCATGACCAATACTCTTAACGTTTTTTAGTGGTCATATCAACTGATAAAGATTTTCTAATGCAACATCAACACACATTACCCACAATCATGTGTGTAATCAAATTTGCATAGTAGTTCATTTACAAAAGTTAACAACCTCAATTACATAAAATGTTGCCAACAACCAAGCTTGGAAAATCATGGGTGAACTCTAACTTGCATAGTAGTTTGCGCAATGTTTTTATAATTTCCATTAACTTACAACTTGTAAGTAACAAGAAATCTATTTATCATTTGTGGTTTATAAGAATGCTAAAATCCCTTCCTTTTTCTAGCATGTTAGTGGGACAACTCAATGTGGGAACCCATCCATTTATGGTAGTTAGAAACGTCCACCAGAGTAAGAGATATGTTTTCAATTGTATAATGTTTTTCTTGAACTTTCCTTTGTACACGGTGTGATGGATTTGTTTTTTTAGGTTTTTTGCGAAGTAGCAACCTACTATGTCAAATCTCACACAGCAATACACTAATGAAGGAGAAGTAGCAGAGCATGTTATTGGCTTGACATCTAGTCTCTTGCAAATTGCAAACAACAAATTCAGGCAAGTTTAAAATTGCTAAATTAGAATAACTTCACCAATGTTTTGTACTATCTTTTGCGCAGTTTATTTGTTTTTGCTGGTTCAGTTTCATCAAGCATATGTAGCAAAACTTTGAATTACATATCAGCATTTATTTTCTTGAATGACTTGTGCGCATGTTTATGCTAGATGGATAAACTTAATTTGACTTCAGTCGATTGAACTTTAATTCTTGTGAATGTACAGGAAGAGAGAAAACCAGGGGAACAATAGTAGTGTCATTGTCGTCTTTCACATTCAGCAAACCAGGGGAAAATATGCGAATGTACAGGAAGAGAGAAGCTTACTTATGCGAGGGCTCATCTTTCATGTAGCTTTAGGTGGGCGACGATTGGCAGACGACTAATACAGGCAAGTACAGAGAATTCTAGAAATCAGATGTACCTGAAGTTGAATTAAGATAACTGCGTGAAACAAGTTTAGATTTTAGATATTAAGAATATTTTTGCATGCTGATGGTTGTGATTTATGTAACACAGATTATCTATTTTACTGATTCTCCAATGATTTACCTTGGGTAATATATGAATGCAAAAACTGTTCCCAACCTAAGATTTTGGATAACATTCCAAAGTATGGTGTATATAATTGTACAGAATATGAACACGAATAAGATATGGTGTATTAATTTACCTATTAAGCAAAAGAAGAACACATACCGAAGTTGGCTGAAGCAAGGTCAATTTTGCAACCTGCAAGGGAAGATGAAATTATGGATTATATATGATAAAGAGCAATACCTCGACGGATAGATGCATATGAGACTTAATCCTGTAGTATTACACAATATATGACAAGGAAATCAGTAAGGATTCATCCACGAACATAGCAGTAAGAAAATTAAATGCTAATGCATCACAAGAAAGAACTATTGAGAAAAAGAGGATGCAGACGTTCTTCCTGAATTAACACATATAGACAAGTGGTCGATCACTGAATGATACATACAAATAGATCAACCCAATTAGAAACAACTTATGTGCAGAACTAGATTGCGACCGTTATGTGTTGTTATGCAGCCGTGCTCCAGCAAAATCATCTATGACGCCGTGACGACAAATAGTAGCTAGCTGAATTTCAGTGCACAGATGAAACATGCTGACATGCAGTGGATCAGGCGAATGACTAAGGTAGTATAGATTAAGGTTGCAATGGTTGGAAAATAGACATGATGTCCATGACACACAAAAGCACCAGAGAGGGTAGGAACAGAGGACATGAGTGCCTTACTGAATCATCGGTAGAGTCCGCCGAAGTTGAGGTAGCCGAGGCCAAGCACCGTCGATCTCGAGCCGATGGCAGCGCGTGCGGAGACGCGTGTAAGTGGGCCTAGGAGATGAAGTAGCCACATCGATGACACATGGTTGATGCAGGGTCGCAGAGGACGTCGCTACTACGGACGATGAGTAGCCGGGCCGGCAGCAGCGCATGCCGAGATTCCAACTAGAGGAGGCATGACAACCGCGCCAGGGACCACGGTGACTACGGTTGCCGCAGCGGCGCGTACATGGGTGTGGAGGGCATCGCGGTGGTGGAGCATCAGAGGAGAGCACTAAAGAGGATCCGGGCCAGGCGACATGGAAGAGCGCTGGATCTCGCCGGAATTGGAGGTAGCGGCGGTAGCGTCGTGGACTCATGGTCAAGGGGATCTGGTGCGAGAGAGGAATCGAAGAGAGAGAGAGAGAGAGAGAGAGAGAGAGAGAGAGAGAGACGGTGGATTTTTTTTGCGTGATATTTGGATGGATGAGGAGGTATGGCCGTATGGGTGGTGGAGGTGGGATACGGGGAGGTTTGCTCCTTTTTTCAAGGAACATGGAGTTTTCATGTACGGGAGGTGGGGGTTGTTGAACAAACAACGGATGCTATAATATCGTTGGTAGACATGCGTTGGTATAGGTGGGTTTTTGTTGTAGTGTCTCAAAAAGATCAATATGCAAATGAATTAATTGCTACTGGGACAACAACCAAATTCAAGAACATCACAAGCTGTAATTAACTGCAACAACACTACAAGTTCCTAGTCATGTATTATAATAGTAAATTGACCATTTTACAAGGAAGCTAAATATAACTGCAACAACACGGCGATAGTGTTTGAATGACATAAAATCTATAATAACTAAATAGTTCATCCCCATTATCTTATTTCTCTGCACATGCAAGCTATCCACCTCACCACATGTGCCCCACACATGCCACCTCATCCCAGAAAAAATCTTTTATTCCAAAATAGTTGTACCACTATTGAATTTTCCCACAAGTGGTGAAGTCGTGTTATACATAGACGTTACTAGTGTTTAAACAAGGAAATGTAGAGCTTCGGCTTCAGCATTTGGCCGTATGTGGCTTTGTCTCTTCAGTTGCTCCACCACTAATCGACTCTTTCACTATTAATATTTCGGGGCACGTCATCTTCCTCTTTCTTCTCTGCCAGACCATCTCCTCTTTCTTTTGTGCCAGATCGTCTTCTTCTTCATCTTATCAACCAAAGAAATTCCAAAATAATGGATTGAGCTGTTTTTCCATAAGTAACATGTCTGTCGTTTTCCCATACCCTCCACCACATCTAGTGTCCTTGCTCTAGAAGATTATTTCCGTTTTGCCGTCGACAAATCAAGGTGATAAAGGTGATGAATTTGAAGCCTCCAGTCGTCGACCATACGCCGCCTACTGCTGCCCCATAGATTTACCATCAACATGTTGGACATACTAAATTAAGCAGAAGGATCTATTGAACTGAAGCTCCCTGCCTCTAGGCGGTAGCGGATGCGCCATGACCGATATGGTACCATCATCTCCAGTGTATCCACCATAAAGAATCACGTATCTCTTGCCACACTTTGCCGTAGACAAGCCCCCTGCTCCTATCTTGCCATCAACGACACTGAAGTCTCGCGTATGAGCAGGTAAGTAATCCCCTGTGTTATTCCATGATTATATCTCTTAAATTAATCTCATTTGTCTTAATTTTCTTTATTTATATCTGTTTCACTCATACAAATTACTGTGCTCAGGAAAAATTGGAATCCTCATCGTCTGCTACCCTGCTGGTGCTTCCCTCACAGCACCCTGATACGTCTCCAACGTATCTATAATTTATGAAGTATTCATGCCAATATATTATCATTCTTGGATGTTTTGCAATCATTTTATAGCAACTTTATATCATTTTTGGGACTAACCTATTGACCCAGTGCCAGTTGTTGTTTTTTTGCTAGTTTTTTACATCGCAGGAAATCAACCTCAAACGGAGTCCAAACACCGTGAAACTTTGTGTGGATTTTTTATGGACTAGAATACATCCAATGGGCCAAAGCAGCACCTGGGGGGTGCCCCGAGGGGAGGTTAGGTAAGTGGCACTCACATCTCGTCAATGAAGCTCTTTTCTGGCGCTGTTGCCGGGAAGGTGAGTGCTTGAAGGTATATCTTTAGATCTTGCAATCGGATCTTTTAGTTTCTTGTTTATCACTGGTTTGTTTTATAAAATAAAACTATAAAAATGGAATTGAGGTTGCCTCATATTATTCGTCTTTATAATGTCTTTCATGAAAATGATGGAAAGGAAAATTGTGCTCAATTGATAGAAGAAGAATTCAATAAAATGTTTGGCATAGAATCCATGAATGATGAGCATGATTGCAATGTTGCTAGTATGAATTCTTTGAATATCCATGATGCTAATGATATGCAAAGCCATAAGCTTGGGGATGCTATATTTTATGAAGATGATATTTCTAGTCCCCTAAGATTTGATGTAAAAATTTGTTATAATGATTACAAGCCTCCTATTTATGATGATTATAATGATGAAAGTGGATTTGGAGAGGTCATGACTTTATTTAATGATGAACCCACTACTTTGGAAGAGGTTTTAATTCACCAGGACAACAAAGTTGCTATCTATGATGATTATGGTGATGACATGCATGCTATGAGGAATAATGATAACCATGAAACTTATCATCATGATTTTAATTTTCAATCCCATGATAGTTATTGTTGAGTTTGCTCCCACTACTATTCATGAGAACAAATTTGCTTGTGTGGAGAGTGAGGGAGTCCTGGATTAGGGGGTGTCCGGACAGCCGGACTATAACCTTTGGCTGGACTGTTGGACTATGAAGATACAAGATTGAAGACTTCGTCCCGCGTCCGGATGGGACTTTCCTTGGCGTGGAAGGCAAGCTTGGCAATATGGATATGTAGATCTCCTTCTATTGTAACTGACTCTGTATAACCCTAGCCCTCTTTGGTGTCTATATAAACCGGAGGGTTTAGTCCGTAGGACAAAAACAATCATACCATAGGCTAGCTTCTAGGGTTTAGCTTCTCTGATCTCGTGGTAGATCTACTCTTGTACTACCCATATCATCAATATTAATCAAGCAGGAGTAGGGTTTTACCTAAATCGAGAGGGCCCGAACCTGGGTAAAAACATCGTGTCCCCTGTCTCCTGTTACCATCCGCCTAGACGCACAGTTTGGGACCCCCTACCCGAGATCCGCCGGTTTTGACACCGACATTGGTGCTTTCATTGAGAGTTCCTCTGTGTCGTCATCTTTAGGCCCGATGGCTCCTCCAATCATCAACAACGATGCGGTCGAGGGTGAGATTTTTCTCCTCGGACAGATCTTCGTATTCGGCAGCTTTGCACTGGCGGCTAATTCGCTTGGCCATCTGGAGCAGATTGAAAGCTACGCCCCTGGCCATCAGGTCAGATTTGGAAGTTTGAATTACATGGCCGACATCCGCGGAGACTTGATCTTCGACGGATTCGAGCCACAGCCAAGCGCGCCGCACTGCCACGATGGGCATGACTTAACTCTGTCGCCTAACAGTGCCCTAGAGGCCGCACCCGCATCCGCTCCGACCTTTAGCTCGGAGCCAACTGCGCCCACCGAGGGCAGTTGGCTAGACCCCACCGCGGGGGCTGCAGTCTCAATGGCGATCGAGCCGAACACCAGCCTTATCCTCCGCGAAGCCCGTGACTCCAAAGCGCCGGACTCTTCTACGGACTCCGAACCCTCCGCACCCCTGCCAATCCAATCCGATTGGGCGCCGATCATGGAATTCACCGCCGCGGATATCTTTCAGCACTCGCCCTTCGGTGACATTCTGAATTCACTAACGTCTCTCTCTTTGTCAGGAGAGTCCTGGCCGGATTATGACCGACAGGATTGGGATGCGAACGACGAAGAAATTTGACGCCCACCCACCACCCACTTCATAGCCACTATCGATGATTTAACCGACATGCTAGACTTCGACTCCGAAGACATTGATGTTATGGACGACGATGTAGGAGACGAACAGGAACCAACGCCTCTAGGGCACTAGAAATCCACATCGTCATATGACATATATATGGTGGATACACCCAAAGAAGGCAATGGCGACGGAACAGCGGGGGATGACCCCTCCAAGAAGCAACTTAAGCGCCGGCGTCAGCGGCGCCGCTCTAAGTCCCGCCAAAGCAAAAACGGTGATACCGGCACGGGAGATAATAACACCCCGGACAACGCCAAAGACAACTCCCTCCAGCAAGATTCAGCGCGGGAGGATGGAGAAGCCAGCCTCCCTGAGAGAGCGGCAGATAGAGAGGAAGAGGATGATAAAATTACATGCCTCCCTCCGAAGACGAGGCAAGCCTCGGCGATGACGAATTTGTCGTGCCTGAGGATCCCGTCGAACAAGAGCGCTTTAAGCGCAGGCTTATGGCCACGACGAGTAGCCTTCAGAAAAAACAACAGCAGCTTAGAGCTGATCAAGACTTGCTAGCCGACAGATGGACTGAAGTCCTTGCGGCCGAGGAGTACGAACTCGAACGCCCCTCCAAGAGCTACCCAAAGCGTAGGTTGCTACCCCGATTAGAGGAGGAAGCACCTAAACCTACATCACCACCGCATGATGCGGCTGACCGGCCACCTCGCGGCCGCGACAGAGAGCCTCTCGGCCCTCCACTCAAGCCGCACCCCGGCGTCGCACAAAAAATACCAAGGCATGGGGAAACGCGTTAGACCTGCGAGATATGTTGGAGGATAGGGCAAGGCAAACAAGATCGATCTACGGATCGCATGGGCACCCCACGACACGAGACGATAACCGTCACGCCGGAGACAGTAAATCCGGTCGGGCCGAACACAGCAAACAATGCTCATTTGAGCCACGTCGTGATATAG
This sequence comes from Aegilops umbellulata, assembly GCA_032464435.1. Lineage (NCBI taxonomy): Eukaryota > Viridiplantae > Streptophyta > Magnoliopsida > Poales > Poaceae > Aegilops > Aegilops umbellulata. The sequence goes on along the minus strand of CP136056.1, from coordinate 292,244,169 downwards.
CCCAGTACAGAGGTGCCGCACACCCACTATGCTTCACAGATGAAGTAATGGATCATCAAATCCCAGAGGGTTTCAAACCCGTAAACATTGAATCCTACGGTATGGATCAAGGACTATATCCTTCGTATCCACATGGCCCGTGGCGATGATCTACACGCCATCAAATACCTCCCACTCAAGCTTAAAGGACCAGCTCGGCATTGGCTTAGCAGCTTGCCAACAGAATCAATTGGTTGTTGGGAGGACCTGGAAGCCGCATTCCTCGACAATTTCCAGGGCACCTATGTGCGACCAGCAGACGCCGATGACCTGAGCCACATAATTCAGCAGCCAGAAGAATCTGCTAGACAATTCTGGACACGGTTCCTAACCAAGAAAAATCAAATCGTCGACTGTCCGGACGCAGAGGTCCTAGCAGCCTTCAAGCATAACATCCGTGACGAGTGGCTTGCCCGGCAACTTGGACAGGAAAAGCCGAAATCTATGGCAGCCCTCACGACACTCATGACCCGCTTTTGCGCGGAAGAAGACAACTGGCTGGCTCATAGCAATAACATGACCAAGAGCCCTGGTAATTCGAATACCAAGGACAACAATGGCAGGTCGCATCACAACAAGCACAAGTGCCGCATTAACAGCGACAATGCTGAAGATACGACAGTTATTGCAGGATTCATAGGCTCCAAACCCGGTCAGCGGAAAAAGCCATTCAAAAGAAACACTCCGGGCCCGTCCAGTTTGGACCGTATACTCGATCGCTCGTGCCAGATACATGGCACCCCCGAAAAACCAGCCAATCACACCAACAGGGATTGTTGGGTGTTCAAGCAGGCCGGCAAGTTAAATGCCGAAACAGAGACAAGGGACTACATAGCGACGACGAGGAGGAGCCCCGGCCGCCGAACAATAGTGGACAGAAGGGCTTCCCCCCACAAGTGCGGACGGTGAACATGATATACGCAACCCACATCCCCAAGAGGGATCGGAAGCGTGCTCTAAGGGACGTATACGCGTTGGAGCCAGTCGCCCCAAAGTTCAACCCATGGTCCTCCTGCCCGATCACTTTCGATCAAAGGGACCACCCCACTAGCATCTTCCATGGCGGATTCGCCGCATTGGTTCTAGACCCAATCATTGACGGATTTCACCTCACTCGAGTCCTTATGGACGGCGGCAGCAGCCTGAACCTGCTTTATCAGGATACAGTGCGGAAAATGGGCATAGACCCCTCAAGGATTAAACCCACAAAAACGACCTTCAAGGGTGTCATACCAGGAGTAGAGGCCAACTGCACATGCTCAGTTACACTTGAAGTGGTCTTCGGATCCCCGGATAATTTTCGAAGCGAGGAGTTAATCTTCGACATAGTCCCGTTCCGCAGTGGCTATCACGCACTGCTCAGACGAACCACATTTGCAAAGTTCAATGCAGTGCCGCACTACGCATACCTCAAGCCCAAGATGCCAGGACCTCGAGGAGTCATTATGGTCAATGGAAACACCGAACGCTCTCTCCGAACGGAGGAGCATACGGCGGCCCTCGCAGTGGAAGTACAAAGCAGCCTTTCAAGGCAATTCTCCTATCCGGCTATTAAACGTCCGGACACCGTCAAGCGCGCCCGAAGTAACCTACAACAAGAACGCCTGGCACGTTCCGAGCAAGCGTAGCAATGCGGCCCCAACCCCAGCCCTCGCGAAACTGCGAAATCAGTACTACGCGTACATAATTACCCTCTGAAAATACTATGGGCACAGGGGGAGGGGCACGACCACGGCACGCCCAAAATGCAGCTCAACCGCACTAGGGGCTCCCGATTTTGTCATTTTTTTCTTACTTTCAGGACTCCACTCTCCGGAAGGCCTGTCCGGCAGTACAGTCGCCGAACACACGATGCAACAACCAAGGAGGCAGAAAGCTACGTCGAATTCCCAGGTGGTCTCTATAACGAGCAAAATATCTGTCTTACTGTCGGTGTTTTGGGAACGGGGGTCCCCAGACTTGCCTGCCTGCGGCGTGGCTCAAGTGGGGGCCCAGCGCGGCCCATCTTCATCAACACAAGCTCAAGACCCTCGCGAGGGGCCAAGCCTCGCGGGGTGGACGACAGGAAGCTTCCTTAGGAGCGGCCTCACCAGGCAGGCTCGTGAGGAGGCGGAGAGATCAATGCAAGGGTACTTCGCGAGGATCCAGTGACGCAAGCCATGACGATCAAGACCAGGCGGGCGCCAGGTGGGCGCCAGCCTGTGCAGAGTCCTTGTTTCCCCTTTGGTGCAAAGGAGGCAAACACAGGCCAAGGCATCAGGCAAAGGTTACCATTCCAGTGCAACGAGACCAAGACCAGCCGGACGGCCAGACGGAGGTCACCGTGGAGCCCAAGACGGCGTCACCACCAGAGCTTTTGGCAGCCGAAGACCACCTTTGGTCAGGATAACTTGTACTAGATGTTCCCCTTCAAAATGGCCAATTGTTGGCGCCCTTCCCGCTCAATTATTTCGGGGAGAGGCCCAGGGCCTCTATAAATAGAGCTAGCCACCACAGAGTAGAGGCATTTGGAGACCAAGTAGAATTCACCGCACTAGCTCAAGAACACCTCTCGCGAGGCTGTTCTTCCTCTGTACTGTTCATCATCAGCCCCCGAGGCAATCCACCACACCACACACTAGAGTAGGGTATTACACCACAACGGTGGCCCGGACCAGTATAAATCTCGTGTCCCTTGTGTTGTTCATCGTTTTCATCTTAGTTCGTGCGAGGGGATCGGACGTATAACGGTAGGGGAGAGATCTCCGCGTGCACCCCAGTGTTCGAACCTCAAGGGTCTGCCGGAACCCGAAATCTGACATTTGGCGCGCCAGGTAGGGGTGCGCCCGAATCCCTTCTTCTGCTGTTCACGTGTGATCTTCCGTCGCGCCCATGGCTGACGCTCGTCGGGCTCGCGCCGAGCGCCGGGCTGCTCTCGCCACCCGCACCGCCCAGACGGTGCTCGTCGGCGGTCCCCCTCGTCGTTCCTCGTCGCCCGCCGCCAATGCTGCCACCGGCTCGGCGGGGAACGAGCAGCAGGCTTCGTCCCAGCATCCTTCGGTGCGGCGGGATGGCCGCACTGCCACCCCGTCGCTAACCCCATGGATGCGCGCGCCTCGCTGCTCTTGGCGAAGGAGCTTCTCCGTTACCGCCCCGTCGACGACCTCTACGAGGACTGGCTCGCCCGCATCACCGAGCTCGTCAGCGCCGCAGGGGGATCCCCCTTGCGGTCCCCCTCGCTACCACGCCCTCTGTTCCGCGCAGGAGGCGATGACCACGAGGTGCCTCCGCCACCTCCTCTCCAAGAAGGCGCCTTGGCTACAAGGCGCGCAGCCCCGGGGAGAGACCCACTACGTCCAGCACCTGCGCAGCAAGAAAGGAGCTGTCAAGAGATCCCGCGCCCCCGAGAAGGTGCTCGCGCGTTCCCGGTGCCGGCGCGCCGAGATCGCGTCCCAGCGCTTCCACAACAAGACCCCGCGCTGCTCCTAGCGGCGGTGCGTGGTGACCTGCAAGAGCAAGATCGGCACCAGCCGAGGACGCCGGTGGCCACAGAGGGCTGCCTCGCCTTCACCATCGAGCTACACGGCGTCACATGGCCGGGCAAGTTCAAGCCCGACCTCCCTCCTCGCTACGATGGCACAGCGGACCCCGCGGAGTTCCTGCAGCTCTACGAGCTAGGCATCGTAGCCGCCAACGGGGACGAAAAGGTCATGGCGAATTGGTTCCTCATGGCGCTCAAGGACGGAGCCCGCACCTGGCTCCTGAACCTGCCCCCCCGCACGATCTCCTCCTGGAGCGAGATGCGCACCCGCTTCATCGCCAACTTCCAGGGCACTCGCGACCGGCCCCCGGCAATGAGTGACCTGCGCCGCATCAAGCAGCAGCCAGGGGAGACCCTGCAGAAGTACATCCAACGCTTCAACTATGCTCGCCTCAAGATCCCCAAGGTGACTGAGGAAGCCATCATCTCAGCTTTCTCTGACGGTGTGTGCGACATCAAGATGAAGGAGGAGCTAGCCATCCATGAAGACCTGTGCACATCCCTGGAGCTATTCAACTTGGTGACCAAGTGCGCCAGGGCTGAGGAAGGGCACCTTTCCCTTCTCCAGCTCCCGGCAGCCGACCCAGAAGAGAAGAAGCTCAAGGCCAAAGACATGAAGCGCAAGGGGGCTGCTGTGCTAGCAGTAGAGCCGGACACCAAGCAAGGCAGGGATCAGCCTGAGTCATCCAAGGGCGGACGCTACTGCGTGTACCACGACCTCCACACCCACAACACCAACGAATGCCAGGAGCTCAGAGCCGTGCGAGACGAGCGATCGGTCGACGCCCCGAGCGCAACGACAGGGGCTATGGCCGAGGAGGAGGAAGAGGTGGAGGACGATGGGAAGACCGTGGACCGCACCAGGGATGGCGTGAGCGCCCTCGCGAGGACCGCTGGCAGGACCAGCCTCGCGAGGGAGGTTGGAGGGACCAGCCTCGCGAAGACCGCCCGCACAGCAACGCAGGCCTCCTGCCTCTGCCGCCACCGCCAAGGAGGAATGAAGACCAACATCAAGACGATGGGATTGGGGGCTTCCAGGAGCCGCGCGCAATTGCCTGCATCTTGGGTGGTGCTAAGGATCCGGCCTCACAACACATATTCAAGCAGTTTGCTCGCGAGGTGAACGCAGTTCTTCCCAAGCCTGAGGCCACGTGCCCTCTCAGGTGGTCTGCGTGCGTTAGCACATTCAGCTCAGCGGATCAACTCAAGTGCGCGGCAATGGCTGGAGTCCTCCCGATGCTCTGCTCCCCAGTCATCAGCAATGTGCAGGTCACCAGGACCCTCATTGATGGCGGTGCTGGACTCAACTTCCTGTCTGTCGAGACGTTCGACAACCTCCAAGTGTTGTACGATCAATTTCAGCCAACCAAGCTTTTCTCAGGAGTCACCGATGGTTCTACTGTTCCGATTGGGCAGATGCGCCTTCCTGTCACCTTCGGACAGCGCAACAACTACCGCACCGAGCTCATCGACTTCGACGTTGCTCACATCCGCCTACCGTACAATGCAATCCTCGGGTACCCGGCCTTATCCAAGTTCATGGCAGTAACTCATCATGGTTACAATGTCCTCAAGATGCCTAGAAGTGGTGGAGTCATCACCGTGCCCTGTGAAGAAAGAGACGCGGTGTGTTCACTAGAGCGTGCGTTCGAAGCCGCAGCAGTCGAAGACCCAGATCACAGGGGCGGGAGACCTCTCGAAGCGATCCTCAAGAAGAAGAAGACCTTGCCAGGCTCAAGCCACAAGGGGGCTGGCGCCTCCGGAAGTGTTGCGTCAAGCTCCGCGCTCGATCGGGGAGCGCCGCCCTCTCACACATAGGAAAGCGCGCCCAGCGCCCTCCTCGAGCAAGACTCGGGGGCTCCTCCTTGGAGAGCCGCCGACCTTGCCAAGGCCGCGAGGGAGGCGCTCGGGCGTCACTTGGAGGGGCGCTTTTAGGCGCTTTTCCCTCAGGAAGGTACAAGGCAAGGAAGACCAAACCCTCAGGAGTTCATCGCAAGAAACACTCGAGAGCTACAAGAGTCAAGAGTCATGCGTGGTAGCCGCTGCTTGCCTGCTGTAGCCCCACATCCAGGCGAGGATGATGGGCTGCGTGTCTGCGTCGACGTCCCGGGGCTCAACCGAGCCATGTCTCAGGAGCGCCTCTGGCCCTCGCGCGTGGGGCGCTGTGAGGGGCCACCTCACAGCTACGTCAGCATGCCCTTCGGCCTGCCGAACGCTGCCGCCGCTCACCAGCACCTGCTGAGGAGCATTCTGGAGGCTCAGGAGGTCAGGCACCACACGGTCCTGGCAGAGATGGAGACGGATCTTGAGGACCCTCTTGAGCCCGCGGAGCCTCCCGAGGCCCCAGGGCCTGGGGGCTCGTGAGGGCTGACGTCTTCAACGCGCATCGCTCGCTTCCTCAGCATCACCTCATCTTCAACAACGTCAGGTGACATCTTTCAGAGTTTTACTTTCAGCTGGGAGCGCCCGCAGGGCCGCACCATTCCCAGGCCGCTTGGGTCCGTCCCCGCGGCATGTATCCATTTTGTTTGTGTTCTTTACTTACCTTGTTGGGGCACCCCTCGGGCTGCATCACCCCCACGCCACTCGGGCCTGACCCGACGGCGGTTGCTTTCACCTACGTTCGCCTAAAGTTGAATCCCTTCCTTTGTGCCTGACATATCCGACCTAATCACCTGCTCGATTGACACCTACCTATGGAGCTGCCCGCTCTGGCACGACACTTGCGCACAGGTCCGTCCCTGCGACATCGATAAATCTGAGTGGCCGAGCTCTGGCCGCGGCAGCCCCGCAAGGCGCCACCTCACCAGACCCTCAAGTGCCCCAATGACTTCCTCAGGGTAACCAAGGGTTGGCTGGTAGCCGTAACGGCAGGCCTTGTTCTCCTCATTGTTGGTGTGCAGGACCTACTCCAGGAGGAATGTTGGGGCGTCGCGAGCACTCTCTCCCCTCTCCGGCACGGACCGCTTGCATGTTAAAAGGGGGCGCCTGAGCATCGCGACTCATGGGCTCTTACTGGCTCTCCAGCCCTCACCCCCTGGCCTTGACCCACGGCATCGCGACATGTCATACCAGTGGCGGCTGAGCTCGCTCGAGGGCCGGGACCTGAGGACGTAGAGCGTTAAGGGAAGTGCGGGAGAATGGGAAGAAGCTCGAGAGGGCCAGCCCGGCAGTGCCTCGTTCACCGACTCGCGGGCCTAGCGCTTCTCCGAGGGACTGCGTCAGGCACACAAGATAAGTCACGCCCTCACAAGAGCTAGACCAACGCAACACTGAATCCTCGCCCAGTGTAATTCTGTCATGGCGACGCTACCTTCCTTTCTCGCCCAGCAAGGATTGCTTGAGCGGTAAAGGGGACCCCCGAGCATCGCGACTCAGGGGCCATCACTGGACCTTAGGCCACTCACCTCCTGGCCTTGACCACGGCATCGCGACCTGGCATACCAGCGACGGCTGAAGCTTGCCTGGGGACTTGGACCTGTCAGCGTAGAGCACCGAATCCTCGTGAGGATATAAAGGGGGAGCTCGGCTAGGACAGGACGGACACCACACGCCGATTCATATTAAGGATATAATATTTACAAAAGGCACGGCAGACGCCTTACATACCCTCGTGGGGTGTTACTCTAATTCCTCGCAGGGAACAAAAGGAGCTAGATCTAAGGAACGCTAACTACTAGCATCTCCGCTGGCGACGCCATCATCAACAGTGGGCAGCCCGACACCGGCACCAACCCCATCCAGATCAGCGGCGTCGGCGGCCCGATGCAGCTGCCCCACTCCGAGCACGGCGCGAGCTCGGAGGCTCGTAGCTGTCATCGCTCGTCTCCGGGGTCGCGACTGAAGCCCTCAGACCCTCCGCTGCTGCCTGAGGAGCTGCTGGAGGACCAACCGGCGGGCCGGGCCCTTGCCAGTTCATCGTCCCCGCCGCTTCCCTCGGGGCAACACTCCAGCCGGCGTCCTTCAGCATCGAAGACCTTGAAGAACATCAGGGAGACGCTGTCGTATTCAAGATGAATCACGAGGGCACCTACCGATCGGCAGACCCGGGCGATCTCACCCCAGCCCCGGGTCATGAAGACCTTGCCCGCAGCGGTGACCGCGACCTCCGCTCCGGTCGCAGGAGTGCTGCAGTCAGCGTGCTGCAGCCAGAGCTCCAGGGACCTACCCCGCACCTCGAAGGGGAAGGAGGGAGGAAGGCGGATCCACGACATTGGAGGCATGGCGGCGTGGAGTATTAGCTCGCGAGAGGAGCGCTCCGCGTGGACTCCAGGAGGGACGACACGCACCACCGTGACTCGACGGCGTCGGCGACGGCGCTGTTGGGGCTGCTCGGCGTCCTCCTCCCTTACTTTTCGAGTCCGAGGGACTATTGCTGTCGAATCTATAAATTGCATTCAATGTGCTATCGTCACCCTTTCTCCCGGTGTATGTGAAAGAGAAAAAGTGACGCACTTTTTGGATTTTCGGTCTGCGGTTGGTTGGGCCAAAGAACGAGAGTCAGCTCTCCCACGACGCATGCATACAAGGGCAGCGGAAACCCAGGCGGCGGCCGCTCCTACCACAGCCTCGACACTTCCTGCCAGGGACCTTCGTCCCGGCGGCAGAGGACTGGCCGCTTCTTCGATGGGAGGGGGTCAGGACCCTCTCGGGGGGCCTTTCCCTTCTCCTCCGCCGAGAATCGACGGATCGGTGCCATCGGCGCAAGAGAAAGCAAGGACAAGGAAGGAGAAGGAGGAAGAAGCAGAAAAGGGCGAACTGGCGGAGCTCACGCTGCCCCGTACTTATAGCCGGAGGAAGACCAACCACCGAGCACCGCGACTGCAGGTAATCATGACCCATATCTCTGCATGCAGAGACTTGTCAGACATGAAGTTGCCGAGGCGTCGACGGAAGCGCAGGCGCCCACGTCCAATCAACCGCCATGCGGCGCCAAAGGCCTCAGGCTGTTAGGGCCCGCTGTGCTTCGTGCTTGCCCCTTCGCTTCTTCGCTAAGCCAAGCCCGCACGCGCCTTGGGCCCGGGGGCTACTGTCGGCATTATGGGAACGGGGGTCCCCAGACTTGCCTGTCTGCGGCCTGCGGCGTGGCTCAAGTGGGGGCCTAGCGCGGCCCATCTTCATCAACACAAGCTCAAGACCCTCGCGAGGGGCCAAGCCTCGCGGGGTGGACGATAGGAAGCTTCCGTAGGAGCGGCCTCATCAGGCAGGCTCGTGAGGAGGCGGAGATATCAATGCAAGGGTACCTCGCGAGAATCCAGTGACGCAAGCCATGATGATCAACCCCTGGCGGGCGCCGGCCTGTGCAGAGTCCTTGTTTCCCCTTTGGTGCAAAGGAGGCAAGCACAGGCCAAGGCATCAGGCAAAGGTTACCATTCCAGTGCAACGAGACCAAGACCAGCCGGACAGCCGGACGGAGGTCACCGTGGAGCCCAAGACGGCGTCACCACCAGAGCTTTTGGCAGCCAAAGACCACCTTTGGTCAGGATAACTTGTACTAGATGTTCCCCTTCAAAATGGCCAATTGTTGGCGCCCTTCCCGCTCAATTATTTCGGGGAGAGGCCCATGTCCTCTATAAATAGAGCTAGCCACCACAGAGTAGAGGCATCTGGAGACCAAGTAGAATTCACCGCACTAGCTCAAGAACACCTCTCGCGAGGTTGTTCTTCCTCTGTACTGTTCATCATCAGCCCCTGAGGCAATCCACCACACCACACACTGGAGTAGGGTATTACACCACAACGGTGGCCCGAACCAGTATAAATCTCGTGTCCCTTGTGTTGTTCATCGTTTTCATCTTTGTTCGTGCGAGGGGATCAGACGTAGAACGGTAGGGGAGAGATCTCTGCGTGCACCCCAGTGTTCGAACATCAAGGGTCTGCCGGAACCTGAAATCTAACACTTACATACCGTCCCGCAGCTCGCCCCTGGAGGGGGACATGTCAAATAGTCCCATCTCTTGCTTATCGCACTATTTGTATCGTTCTACTTTTACCGCAGCCTTTTCGAATAAACAAATGCTTAGCTTCAGCTTATTATTGCATTCTCTATTCATTCCTTTTTTCATATACATGTTCAGTTATGACATTTAGCACCTATACACTTTGGTACGGTCAATACGCCAGGGGCTCAAGCATCCCATAATACGGTGTGAGAAGTCCGAACACTTTCACAAGTGCGGCCCTCCGAACTTATAGCACTATATGCATCAGCTCCGAATCATGTCTTTGGTCAATAGTTGGGTTTGCCCGGCTGCCATGTTTTGGTACCTTACATTCCGCTATATCGGCTAAGGTAGCTCTGGGAGAACTACTGCGATTGTGCCCCGGTTGAGCTGGGCTAAGCACCTCAGTAGAGAAAGCTAAAACTGACTGTCATGATAAGGCGAGAGCTGGTCGCTGATTCGAGAGGATTCGAGTCCCTAAAGACTTATGCCGCTTAGAGCGAGGAGTCGGCTATGTCCGGCCTAGGCGTGTATAGCGCCCCGAACTCGGTCTTCCGAACACTAGGGGCTTCGCCGAAATTTAAAATTATAGAATTCTCTGGCTAAGTGAGAGTGATAACGCACTATAGTCCGATTGCCTTCTTCGTTGTGCTGAGCACCTCCCTCGGAGGACCCAACAATGGGAAAAAGAGTACTCAGGTTTATCCCGAACACACCAACACTAGTGGCATGGGGACAGAAGCCGACGACTCGCCATCTCTCAGATTTAATAAACGCCTGCATAGAAGGTAATATTTTAAATTAAAACAAGCGTTGCATAGCGCATATGAACAAGTTTTCAGCGCACAGGATAAAACGAACAAGTTTACTCAAATATTACATCCTTGGAAGATTCATCCGCCACAAGGCGGCCACCCTTCAAGACGCCCTCGTAATACATCTCGGGGTGGCGATGCTCGTTGCCCTGCGGTGGCCCGTCCTTCCCAAGCTTCTCAGCATCCATCTTGCCCCAGTGCACTTTAGCACGGGAAAGCGCCCTACGGGCACCCTCGATGCAGACGGAGCGCTTGATGACTTCAAGCCGTGGATAGGCATCCACCAGCCGCCTCACCAGCCCGAAGTAGCTCCCAGGCACGGCCTCCTCAGGCCACAACCGGACTATGTGACCCTTCATGGCCTTCTCGGACACCTTATGGAGCTCGACCAGCTACTTCAGCTGGTCGCTCAAGGGCACAGGGTGTCCGGCCTCAGCATACTGAGACCAGAACACCTTCTCCATCGAGCTCCCCTCTTCGGCCCGATAGAAGGCGGCGGCATCTGACACGCTACGGGGCAAATCTGCGAATGCTCCTGGAGCGCTCCGGACTCGGGTAAGTAACAAGTAATTCACTTTTACGTGCTTGCTTTGCATAAAGAATGCCTTACCCACCGCTATCTTCTTCATCGCCTCAACTTCCTGGAGGGCTTTCTGGGCTTCGGCCTTGGCAGACTTGGCGCTTTCGAGGGCCGCTGCGAGCTTGGACTCTCACGTTTTGAGTCAAGCTTCAAACTCTTGTGTTTCTTCACGAGAGCCTGGAGCTCTTGTTGTACCTCGCCAACTCGCGCCTCATGTTTCTCCTGCTCAGTGCGCTTCGCGACCGCCTTCTTTTTGGCCTCGGAAAGCGCTTGCTTCAGGGTCGCCACCTCAGTCGTGGCCCCTAAGACACCAATAACGATCCTATCATTTTTTACAACTGCATCTTTTATATACTTACACAAGGCATTACGTACCTTGGCTCTCCTCGAGCTGCTTCGTGGCAAGGCCGAGCTTTTGCTCGGACCACTCGAGATTTTTCTTCAGCGCGTCAACCTCCGCAGTTAGTGCGGCAGAGGCTAACAGCGAAGCCTGCATACGCATATCGACATAACTATGTTAGACTCCTGCGAATATTATTAGATGCTCTATTCGGTTTTTCTTTGTGAACACCAAACAGAGCATCAGGGGCTACTGTCTATGCGGTAATATTTTCATATATTTTCTATGTACCTCAAAGCCTGTCAACAGGCTGGCACAGACTTCAGTCAGCCCGCTCTTGGCGGACTGAACCTTCTGGATCACCGCACTCATAATAGTGCGGTGTTCCTCGTCGATGGAGGCGCCGTTAAGCACCTCCAGCAAGTTATCCGGTGCCTTCGGTTGGGAGGAGGCCACCGGCGCAGTAGGCGTTCCCTTCTTAGTAGGAGGCTGCCTGCCGGAATCCGGAACCGCTAAAGGTTTCGGCGCGGTGTCCGGCCCAAGGCCGGACTCGGAGCCCTTGCGAGCTTTGCTCCCTTTGAGCCTGCAGTCCGGGAGGTCGCCTTGTGGCGCCTCCAGAACCACCTCCCCTTGGCTTGGAACCTTTTGGGACAACACCTCGGCGTCGTCCGTAGGGCGAGGAGAGGCAGCGGTCGGAAGTGAAAACTATTCACATCCGGCGAGTCCAGGGAACCGCTCGACGATATATCGACTTGTGCCCGGGGCAGACTGCATAATTATATTCGGCATCAGGAGAAGCTGTGCAATAAAGGAACGCCACGAGTCACTCTGGTGACCGAATACTTACGACTTCGCCAGGGGCTTGGCCCTGAGCGGCCACTCCTCTTCGCCGTCGTCGGCGTTGGTGGAGTAGTCCGGAGGAAGGGTCCTCCCTTTCTTCGACCCTCCTGTGACGCCCCCGATTCAATCGTACACTAATCATGCACGCAAATGTGTACGATCAAGATCAAGGACTCACGGGAAGATATCACAACACAACTCTACAATTAAAATAAGTCATACAAGCATCATAATACAAGCCACGGGCCTCGAGGGCTCGAATACAAGTGCTCGATCATAGACGACTCAGCGGAAGCAACAATATCTGAGTACAGACATAAGTTAAACAAGTTTTGCCTTAAGAAGGCTAGCACAAACTGGGATACAACCGAAAGAGTCGCAGGCCTCCTGCCTGGGATCCTCCTAACTACTCCTGGTCGTCGTCAGCAGGCAGCACGTAGTAGTAGGCACCTCCGGGATAGTAGTCGTCATCGACGATGGCGTCTGGATCCTGGGCTCCATCGTCTGGTCGCAGCAATCGGATAGAGGTATGGGGGAAAAGGGGAAACAATGCAACCGTGAGTACTCATCCAAAGTACTCGCAAGCAAGGAACTACACTACATATGCATGGATATATGTGTAAATGGCCATATCAGTGGACTGAACTGCAAAATGCCAGAATAAGAGGGGGATAGCTAGTCTTATCGAAGACTACGCTTCTGGTCGCCTCCGTCTTGTAGCAGGTAGAAGAGAGTAGACTGACGTCCTCCAAGTAGCATCGTATAGCATAATCCTACCTGGCGATCCCCTCCTCGATGCCCTGTTAGAGAGCGATCACCGGGTTGTATCTGGCACTTGGAAGGGTGTGTTTTATTAAGTATCCGGTTCTAGTTGTCATAAGGTCAAGGTACAACTCCGGGTCGTCCTTTTACCGAGGGACACGGCTATTCGAATAGATTAACTTCCCTGCAGGGGTACACCACATAGCCCAACACGCTTGATCCCATTTGGCCGGACACACTTTCCTGGGTCATGCCCGGCCTCGGAAGATCAACACGTCGCAGCCCCACCTAGGCACAACAGAGCGGTCAGCACGCCGGTCTAAACCTATGCGCGCAGGGGTCTGGGCCCATCTCCCTGAACACACCTGCACGTTGCGTACGCGGCCGGAAGTAGAACTAGCCCCCTTAATACAAGAGCAGGCTTACGTTCCAATCCGGCGCGCGCCGCTCAGTCGCTGACGTCACGAAGGCTTCGGCTGATACCACGACGCCGAGTGCCCATATCTTTCCCGCGTAGTTGGTTAGTGCGTATAGGCCAGTAGCCAGACTCAGATCAAATACCCAGATCTCGTTAAGCGTGTTAAGTATCCGTGAATGCCGACAGGGCCAGGCCCACCTCTCACCCAGGTAGCCTCAACCTGCCCTGCCGCTCTGCCACAAAGATCCACACAGAGGGCCGTCGGGACAAAGGTCCTTTCAGCCCCCAATCCGTGAATCACTCACGGGTACTCCTCGAGCCAACCCGACTTTGGTCACCAGATGTATCATGTTTAATGTATAGTATATACCCGTGATCACCTCCCGAGTGATCACGGCCCGATAGTATAGCACAGCAGACGGACAAGAATGTAGGGCCACTGATGGAAAAACTAGCATCCTATACTAAGCATGTAGGATTACAGGTAAAGGTAACAACAGTAGTAACAAGGACAGGCTATGCATCAGGATAGGAATAACGGAAAGCAGTAGCATGCTACACTACTCTAATGCAAGCAGTATAGATCAGAGTAGGCGATATCTCGTGATCAGGGGGGGCTTGCCTGGTTGCTCTGGCAAGAGAGAGGGGTCATCAACTCCGTAGTCGTACTGGGTAGCAGCGGCGTCGGTCTCGGTGTCTAACGAGAGAAGAGGGGGAAGAAACAATAAATATAATGCAAACATAAGCACGACGGTACATGACAAGACAATGCGCAGTGCCAGGTCTGCCCTAACGCGGTAGGAGGTGATACCGACGAAGGGGGGAAACATCCGGGAAAGTATCCCCGGCGTTTCGCGTTTTCGGAAAGATGAACCGGAGAGGGAAAGTTGCATGTTTGCTATGCTAGGGATCCGTGGCGGGCGAACGGGCTGCGTGTCCGGAATCGTCTCGTCGTTCTGAGAAACTTTCATGTACAAAGTTTTTTCATCGGAGTTATGGTTAATTTTCTATGATTTTCCAATGTTTTAGGTATTTTCTGAAATTTCTGGATTTATTATATTTAGTTTAATCCGAATTGACCAAGTCAATTTGACTAGTCAAAAGGGCATGTGTGGCCCACATGTCATATACTATTTTCCTAAACAAATAAATAAACCTAACTTATCTAAATGAGGACCCACATGTCATCTACTACTAAAGTAACTTAGCACTAATAAAACTAGCTAAGGGGCAAAAATAATCCTAAACTAATCCATCTAATTAAATTAGACCTAAACTAATTTTGGGGCAGCCCCACACACATGGCACATCGGCCACACACACACGCACACACACAGTGCACGTAGCTAGGAGTTACTTCGGTTCCCTTTTAACAAAACAAAGCATTTTGCGATTTTGATAGTATTTAATCCAGGCATCGAAAGGATTTGGTCTAGTGAAATAAAATGGAGTTTGTCATGTATACTATCTATTCATATTAATTTTGCCCAAGTTCGTAGTTGGTTAGCCACCGTTTAGGGACTGTCCAGAGTGTTAGTCATTGTAAAACTAGAAAAGCTAGCTAGTAATTACAAAATACAGTAAGCAGCGGCAGTAGTAGGATGCAGCAGCAGCAGCGCCACGCGTGGGGGGGGGGTGGAGGAGGAGCAGGGGAGGCGCGCTGGGGCGAGTGCAGCAGCAGAGCAAGCGGGCGGACGCGGGCAGGGCGCCGGTGAGCGCGAGCGCGGGCGAGCAGGCGAGAAGCAGCGGATGGCGAGGGTGCGGGCAAGCTGCGACTAGGTGGGGCGCGCGGCGATGCGATGCGGGCGAGCGCGCGGGCGAAGTGGCTGGGGCGCGAGGCTCCGGCGCGCAGCGGTCGGATCTCATCGTAGAACTCGCACAGGGCATGGATGGAGGTGCTCTTGGGCTTTTTAGAATGGCCGTGACGAGGCGCATCCAATGGTGGTGATGGTTTGTGCCGAGGTGGCCGGAAGTGGCGCCGGCGACGAGCCGTGGCGGAGGCCGGAACAGGAGCTCGGCGGTTTGGCGTCTGGTCACGGATGCGAGCGTTCTAAAGGTGATGGCTGCATCGCGGCGATGCACTGAGCGCGTTGCCCTGCTTACTCGACCACGAAACAGGTGACAACATCGGCGACGAGCTCCGCAGCGGAGGTGAGATCCAGCAAGAATGGCAGAGCGGCCTAGAGGGCGAACGCGAGCAAGAGGGGAGAGGGAGAAGGAAGTGGAGCTCACATCGCTCCTGCAGATGCGCGAAGTGGGCTCGGGGGAGGCTCGGAGATGCCGGAATTCGACGGCGAGGGCGGCAGTGCCCGAGGTGGAAGACAACGGGAATCCGGGGCTGCAGCGCCTCCCAGCTCGCGCTACTGGCCGTTGCCGACGCAGGTGATGACGAGGGTACGCCTCGACGTCTTCGCGTAGCTCGGGGAGTTCGTCGGCCGCGACCACGGCGAGGCAACAGCAGTGCACGCGTCGGGTGCGAGCGAATCTGAGAGGAGGAGAGGCAAACGGGGGAAAGGGGAAGCTAGGGTTGGCAGGGGGAGCGGTGAGTGGAGGGGAGGGCTCGAGGCGTCGAGGGGACATCGCCCTTATCCACCCCTCGTCGTCGGCGAGGTGGTGCGGTGCCGACCGCGGGCGGGATCGCTCTATGTAGCGTTCCGAGACCGAGGAACAGGAAAGGGAGGGCATCCAGTGGGGTTGCTGGGCCGGCCCAGGGAGTTTGATTTTATTTTATCTTTTATCTTTCTAATTGCCTTTTCCTTTTCTTTTATTAGTGTCAGTTTTCCTTGTAGTTTTCTTTCATGCATTCTGTTTTACAAAATGCAACACTGGCCCCTAAATTAGTTTTATTAATTAAGCTACTTCCACAATTAGTTTAGTAGTCAAATAAATTGGTATAGTATTTCTTTATAATTTAAAAGCAATTAAGCTATTATTTCAGCCACTTTTTTTATCTATTTTAGGGCATTAAACCAATCTATAAAAATGTTGGTTCACCATGACAAATATCCAGGCATTACTTGCAACACCTTGAACATTTTAGTTTTGTCATTTGAAAACTTTTAAAGTTGGACTTGATTTTAATTTTTGAATTTGGACCGGATTCGAACTAACGCGAGTTTAACAACAGTAATCGTGATGACCTAGCGCCATTAACATAGGATTACTGTAGTTTAATTATCCGGGCGTCACAATTCTCCTCCACTACAAGAAATCTCGTCCCGAGATTTAAGGCGTGGAATAAGGGGGGAGCTATAAGCATGGATGTCTAAAAGGATCAGCATCCGGTAGTTATCTCAAGGAAGAAGATTTTAGAAGCACCAAGAAATGTATCGAGAGTGCTATAAGGAGGTTCAACAAGTTTCAACCAGGTAGGCATCCCGCGGATGCCTAAAACAAGTGATGATGGGGTTCAGAGCAATGAAGAATAATGTTGCCTCTGATACCAGAATGAAACATGGGGAGGAATTGGCTCGTGATTTACTTACGAAGCCAAGTGCAAAGAATGTTTCGAAATCAATGTTGTACATGAGAGTAAGGTTTCGATCCTATGGAAATTTGGGTTATGGGCCCACCATGTGGGTCAAAAGTGGGAAGGGTACTAACATTTGCACGATCATGATGGCAAGGCAGATGAGAGAATAACCTGTCAATTATGTTGCCAACAAAGTTTGGTACCAAGGGCGTGGGACGAAGAGAACCATTTTCTTGCTCGTTAATTCGAGGCGGCCAATAGGCAAAGTTCTCGTCCATCGGTGATACCGAAATGTCAGTAACATTTGTAACAGGGTCTCACTGACAAGGTTATACATGGGAGTGTTTTATAAGCAGGGATTTATTTATGCTTATATCATATAGAGCAGAAGAAAGGTTAAACAAACCAATGGAAAGGAAAAGTAGGATTATCAAATCAAACAGTCCAATGGAAAGGAATATGTGTTTACACATAAGAGTTGGGAGTATATCCTTCCCAAGGAAAAGCGGAGCAGGATATACATGATAGGACAGCAAGTTCAAAAGCATTTAGATAATGGGGCGAGGGAAGAATCATGATATTACCCATACAACTGTGTGAGGGTAATTGAACAAGAAACATTTTGTATTATGCTTCCGATGTCCTTGTTGATATTCGGAATACCACAGTCATGGCTCGATGCAGCAACGATATGGTTTCAAGTAAAGATTGGGTTTAAAGATCTCAAGAGATACCGAGAAACAATTCCAAGATTATCTCAGAACGTAAGGAATAACCAAGCACAACCAGGTCTGTGTTGGCAAAAAGTCAAGATGTCATCGATGATATCACCAATCATCAAGGGGCAGGGATGGTATTTCGGGCCATGAATTCAGTTGACATCTCTAAAGAAGCCAAGGTGTTGACGGTGATCATGACAAATTTTGTCGAGAGACTCTATGAAGATGCCATCAAGTAGAAAAGGAAGGATGAAGTGAAAGGCTATGAGAACCACGGGTTCGACGGAAGCTCGAAGTCAAGCTTGTTGTTCGAGGTGAAATGATAAGATGAGGAAGATCGACGTAAGCTTAGCTCATCGTCGGAAGTTGCTCCGGGCATAAGGACCAGGTAGCACGGTTAAAAGTTGACACAATAAAAAAATATAGTCGATCAGGCTAGGAATGATGTGATGGGGTATAAAACTTCCTAGTATCAAGTACTAGGGGTAAAGCCGGAAGGTAAATCGGAGTAGAGGTTGGACGGGGCTAATGATTTGCAGACGGTAAGTATTTTAACTTATCCGATAAATGGAATCAAGGAGGAAATATGGTCGGAACCACGATTGCAAAGGATAAATTCATAGATACAAGATGAGCTTGTACCAAAGAAATGATTACTTTTACGAGAAACTTCCAAGATAAGTTCTACATTGGGTCCATGGGCATGAACACAAAGGTTCAAGGTCGACTCCCACTTATTCAATGCATAACCTTTCATTCACTCCTCATTTTTGAAGAAATTGTAGTGCAGAAGATTTATGTGGCGAAGTACCAGAAGAGTAAGACAGTGAGAACTCTCGGGTTCACATGGATTATGGAAGGCATAAGTTCAACCCATCGGGGCATTTTTACGAATCTATACAACCATCAACCAAGCAAAAGATACAAGTTCGAAAGAAGAGTATCGAAGTCAAAGCAGATGATACCATTTACCGAAGGTATTATGTATGAGGGAAACCTCACAAGATTTTGGATGTGAAGGACACTGTCGGATAACAACCCAGCAATGGATCTGGCGATTCACGACAGAGTTGATGTGAGTATCGGTAATCAATCAGATGAAGAAGGGGATGCAAAGGCATCGGCTTATAGAAACGGCTGAATGATTCGATGCTTGGGTACAAAGGAGTAATGATTTCAAGGCAAAGGATCAGAAGCAGAGGCTCTGATCAAAATATGAGTAAGTTGAATAGACTTAGAGGTGCACCCGATGGTGCACCCGATCAAATCTGGATTGGGCAAGAACCGGCTCATATCTGGAAGGATGTCTGAGCCGGAAAGAAAATAACCAAGGATTAATTGATGATTGCGAGTATTCGCACACACGTTGAATCCATAGGAACAGAATGATAATCACGAAGAATTTTAAAGAATATTTCTAGACATATGGAATTAATCCTAATGCAAGCAGGCAAGGAGAATCAAGAGCAATAGGCTGCAGAGGATTTTGAAAGATCAGATAGCATTTTCAGGTATTTTGGAAAGCATATGAACAACTAGGGACGAACGAACCCCGGTTAAGTGAATTATCCACAGTGCAAAAAGAAGCTGCAAAGCAGAAGGCACAAAGGATTCTCGGAAGAACGGAGAGTACTAGGGGTAACTTCTAACAACAAGAGCAACTGGGGATGAAGGTACAAACGGCAACGATGTTATCCATGGGGACCTATCGGTGGTCAGGAACTGCAAAGCAGTGGGCACAGGGTCTCGTGAAACATCGAGGAGTATCCGCAGAATCTTCTGGCGAAGCAAGCGATCATCGGTAATGTCGGGGCTCTCCGGGAGGAAGTGGGTACAAGAACCTAATGTCAGAGTTAGTAAAATGTTTAGCCTGAATGGAAGAGAGAATAGAGTCCCAGAGTATAGATGAGGAGTAAAAGATCCTAATACCACCCAATGGCGACGTGGGCCCAGGGGCCGCACAACCCAGTTAGTAAAACAATTTTCATTGACTAGACTCAACTTCGGCCAAGGAGTGTGGAAGGGGGATTCCTACAGGCAGTCGGCTCTGATACCAACTTGTGACGCCCCCGATTCAATCGTACACTAATCATGCACGCAAATGTGTACGATCAAGATCAAGGACTCACGGGAAGATATCACAACACAACTCTACAATTAAAATAAGTCATACAAGCATCATAATACAAGCCAGGGGCCTCGAGGGCTCGAATACAAGAGCTCGATCATAGACGAGTCAGCAGAAGCAACAATATCTGAGTACAGACATAAGTTAAACAAGTTTTGCCTTAAGAAGGCTAGCACAAACTAGAATACAACCGAAAGAGGCGCAGGCCTCCTGCCTGGGTTCCTCCTAACTACTCCTGGTCGTCGTCAGTAGGCAACACGTAGTAGTAGGCACCTCCGGGATAGTAGTCGTCATCGACGGTGGCGTCTGGATCCTGGGCTCCATCGTCTGGTCGCAGCAATCGGATAGAGGTATGGGGCAAAGGGGAAACAATGCAACCGTGAGTACTCATCCAAAGTACTCGCAAGCAAGGAACTACACTACATATGCATGGATATATGTGTAAATGGCCATATCAGTGGACTGAACTGCAAAATGCCAGAATAAGAGGGGGATAGCTAGTCTTATCGAAGACTACGCTTCTGGTCGCCTTCGTCTTGTAGCAGGTAGAAGAGAGTAGACTGACGTCTTCTAAGTAGCATCGTATAGCATAATCCTACCCGGCGATCCCCTCCTCGATGCCCTGTTAGAGAGCGATCACCGGGTTGTATCTGGCACTTGGAAGGGTGTGTTTTATTAAGTATCCGGTTCTAGTTGTCATAAGGTCAAGGTACAACTCCGGGTCGTCCTTTTACCGAGGGACACGGTTATTCGAATAGATTAACTTCCCTGCAGGGGTGCACCACATAGCCCAACACGCTTGATCCCATTTGGCCGGACACACTTTCCTGGGTCATGCCCGGCCTCGGAACATCAACACGTCGCAGCCCCACCTAGGCACAACAGAGCGGTCAGCACGCCGGTCTAAACCTATGCGCGCAGGGGTCTGGGCCCATCGCCGTGAACACACCTGCACGTTGCATACGCGGCCGGAAGCAGAACTAGCCCCCTTAATACAAGAGCAGGCTTACGTTCCAATCCGGCGCGCGTCGCTCAGTCGCTAACGTCACGTAGGCTTCGGCTGATACCATGACGCCGAGTGCCCATATCTTTCCCGCGTAGTTGGTTAGTGCGTATAGGCCAGTAGCCAGACTCAGATCAAATACCCAGATCTCGTTAAGCGTGTTAAGTATCCACGAATGCCGACAGGGTCAAGCCCACCTCTCACCCAGGTAGCCTCAACCTGCCCTGCCGCTCCGCCACAAAGATCCACACAGAGGGCCGTCGGGACAAAGGTCCTTTCAGCCCCCAATCCGTGAATCACTCGCGGGTACTCCTCGAGCCAACCCGACTTTGGTCACCAGATGTATCATGTTTAATGTATAGTATATACCCGTGATCACCTCCCGAGTGATCACGGCCCGATAGTATAGCACATCAGTCGGACAAGAATGTAGGGCCACTGATGGAAAAACTAGCATCCTATACTAAGCATGTAGGATTGCAGGTAAAGGTAACAACAGTAGTAACAAGGACAGGCTATGCATCAGGATAGGAATAACGGAAAGCAGTAACATGCTACACTACTCTAATGCAAGCAGTATAGATCAGAGTAGGCGATATCTGGTGATCAGGGGGTGGCTTGCCTGGTTGCTCTGGCAAGAGAGAGGGGTCATCAACTCCGTAGTCGTACTGGGTAGCAGCGTCGTCGGTCTCGGTGTCTAACGAGAGAAGAGGGGGAAGAAACAATAAATATAATGCAAACATAAGCACGACGGTACATGACAAGACAATGCGCAGTGCCAGGTGTGCCCTAACGCGGTAGGAGGTGATACCGACGAAGGGGGGAAACATCCGGGAAAGTATCCCCGGCGTTTCGCGTTTTCGGACAGATGAACCGGAGAGGGAAAGTTGCATGTTTGCTATGCTAGGGATCCGTGGCGGGCGAACGGGCTGCGTATCCGGAATCGTCTCGTCGTTCTGAGCAACTTTCATGTACAAAGTTTTTTCATCGGAGTTATGGTTAATTTTCTATGATTTTCCAATGTTTTAGGTATTTTCTAAAATTTCTGGATTTATTATATTTAGTTTAATCCGAATTCACCAAGTCAATTTGACTAGTCAAAAGGGCATGTGTGGCCCACATGTCATAGACTATTTTCCTAAACAAGTAAATAAACCTAACTTATCTAAATGAGGACCCACATGTCATCTACTACTAAAGTAACTTAGCACTAATAAAACTAGCTAAGGGGCAAAAATAATCCTAAACTAATCCATCTAATTAAATTAGACCTAAACTAATTTTGGGGCAGCCCAACACACATGGCACATCGGCCACACACACACGCACACACACAGTGCACGTAGCTAGGAGTTACTTCTGTTCCCTTTTAACAAAACAAAGCATTTTGCGATTTTGATAGGATTTAATCCAGGCATCGAAAGGATTTGGTCCAGTGAAATAAAATGGAGTTTGTCATGTATACTATCTATTCATATTAATTTTGCCCAAGTTCGTAGTTGGTTAGCCACCGTTTAGGGACTGTCTAGAGTGTTAGTCATTGTAAAACTAGAAAAGCTAGCTAGTAACTACAAAATACAGTAAGCAGCGGTAGTAGTAGGATGCAGCAGCAGCAGCGCCACGCATGGGGAGGAGGAGGAGCAGGGAGGCGCGCTGGGGCGAGTGCAGCAGCAGAGCAAGCGGGCGGACGCGGGCAGGGCGCCGGTGAGCGCGAGCGCGGGCGAGCAGGCGAGAAGCAGCGGATGGCCAGGGTGCGGGCAAGCTGCGACTAGGTGGGGCGCGCGGCGATGCGATGCGGGCGAGCGCGCGGGCGAAGTGGCTGGGGCGCGAGGCTCCGGCGCGCAGCGGTCGGATCTCATCGTAGAACTCGCACAGGGCATGGATGGAGGCGCTCTTGGGCTTTTTAGAATGGCCGTGACGAGGCGCATCCAATGGTGGTGATGGTTTGTGCCAAGGTGGCCGGAAGTGGCGCCGCCGGCGAGCCGTGGCGGAGGCCGGAACAGGAGCTCGGCGGTTTGGTGTCTGGTCAGGGATGCGAGCGTTCTAAAGGTGATGGCTGCATCACGGCGATGCACTGAGCGCGTTGCCCTGCTTACTCGACCACGAAACAGGTGACAACATCGGCGACGAGCTCCGCAGCGGAGGTGAGATCCAGCAAGAATGGCGGAGTGGCCTAGAGGGCGAACGCGAGCAAGAGGGGAGAGGGAGAAGGAAGTGGAGCTCACATTGCTCCTGCAGATGCGCGAAGTGGGCTCGGGGGAGGCTCGGAGATGCCGGAATTCGACGGCGAGGGCGGCAGTGCCCGAGCTGGAAGACGACGGGAATCCGGGGCTGCAGCGCCTCCCAGCTCGCGCTACTGGCCGTCGCCGACGCAAGTGATGACGGGGGTACGCCTCGACGTCTTCGCGTAGCTCGGGGAGTTCGTCGGTCGCGACCACGGCGAGGCGACAGCGGTGGACGCGTCGGGTGCGAGCGAATCTGAGAGGAGGAGAGGCAAACGGGGGAAAGGGGAAGCTAGGGTTGGCAGGGGGAGCGGTGAGTGGAGGGGAGGGCTCGAGGCGTTGAGGGGACGTCGCCCTTATCCACCCTCGTCGTCGGCGAGGTGGTGCGGTGCCGACCGCGGGCGGGATCGCTCTCTGTAGCGGTCCGAGACCGAGGAACAGGAAAGGGACGACATCCAGTGGGGTTGCTGGGCCGGCCCAGTTGGGCTAGGCCCAGGGAGTTTGTTTTTATTTTATCTTTTATCTTTCTAATTGCCTTTTCCTTTTCTTTTATTAGTCTCAGTTTTCCTTGTAGTTTTCTTTTATGCATTCTGTTTTACAAAATGCAACACTGGCCCCTAAATTAGTTTTATTAATTAAGCTACTTCCACAATTAGTTTAGTAGTCAAATAAATTAGTATAGTATTTCTTTATAATTTAAAAGCAATCAAGCTATTATTTTAGCCACTTTTTTATCTATTTTAGGGCATTAAACCAATCTATAAAATTGTTGGTTCACCATGACAAATATCCAGGCATGACTTGCAACACCTTGAACATTTTAGTTTTGTCATTCGAAAACTTTTAAAGTTGGACTTGATTTTAATTTTTGAATTTGGACCGGATTCGAACTAACGCGAGTTTAACAACAGTAATCGTGATGACCTAGCGCCATTAACGTAGGATTACTGTAGCTTAATTATCCGGGCGTCACACCTCCGGCCTCCCCAGTTGGGGCGGCCTTCCTTTTCTTTTCTCCCCCTGTTGGGGAAGAAACCTCTCTTTCCTCCTCCTCGTGTTCATGGGAGGAGAGCACCTCGGAGCCATCGGACAATGAGTCCGACTCCACCAGGCGCCGGGAACTCTTCCGGGTTCCCGTGGCCTTCTTCTTGGCCTTCTTCTCCAGCACCACGTAAGGTGCTGGAACCAGCAGCCCCACCCACTACTAGGAAAAGGGCTATAGATAGGATTGATACTAATGGCGCACCAGGAAAGTAGTGCGCCACTACTATATACTAATGGCGCACCTGCTTGTGATGCGACATTAGTGTGGAAGACACTGATGGCGCACCAGAAACAGGGTGCACCATTAGTATTAATTTTTTTTTCCATTTTTCCATACATACTAATGGCGCATGAGGCCTCCAATGCGCCATTACTAGTTATAAGTACTAATGGCGCACGTAGCAGATAGTGCGCCATTACTGCAATTTTTTTTTTGCAAAACTACTAATGACACATATTCTCACAGTGCGCCATTACTAGTTTAAACTAGTAATGGCGCACTATTACAAGGTGCGCCATTAGTATATATATATTTACTTTTTTGCAAAACTACTAATGGCGCACCACCTGCTGGTGCGCCATTAGTAACCAGGGTTACTAATGGCGCATTGGCTGGTGGTGCGCCATTAGTAACCTGGGACCCCAACAAGATATTTTGGACAGCCCCACACCTACCCACTCACTTTCCCCACTTCATTCCCTCCACCTCCTTCTCCAAGCTTTCGGCCATCTCCTCCTCCTCACCTCATTTCCACCATAGATTCATCAAAATTAAGTGGTGAAATTATCTTTTTTTGATAGGTAAGTAAGGTAAAGCTATCTTCATGATGTAGATCTACTTTTTTTTCTCCCTAACTCGCTCCAACAACGTGCACATGCACTTTTTGTGGCCTAGCTAGATCTATGTATGTTTGTGGTTTTGCATGTGTTTGTGGTGTTGCATATATGTTTGTGTTTGAAGGTACCGATATTTGAAATGCGATAGTTGCCAATATTTTGCCGGAATGTTTTGATTCATTTCCGTTTCGGCGAGAATTTTGGCACTATGCATTCTTTTTGGTCCTATTTTTAGGGAAGGTCATGCCAAATTTTTTCTTGGTTCTAAAATATCGTTTTGCTCTACCCCGCAGGCGACCATGGTCCGCACGATGACTGAAGGCATCGTGAATAGGTTTTTGAGCTCCGCGAAGGCCGAGATGCTTCAAAAGAACGAGACGGAGATAAGATGTCCGTGTCGAAGATGCAAGCTGAAGAGCCTTATTGCGGACCCGGATTCCGGGCAGGTGCGGGACCACCTGCTCTTGCGTGGTTTCATGGATGGCTATCGGTGGCAAGGTGATGAACATGACTATGAAGTCGTCCATGGCCGGGGCCGGGCAAGAAATGAGGAAGGGCAACAAGACAAGTACCACCGCGGCGAGGGCGGGCGAGAAGACGAAGAATCTCCAGGACATGCTCACGACGGTGATGCTGTACACAGTGATCATGTAGAAGATGTCGTACATGATGATGAGGAAGATCAAGACAAAGGGCATGATCATGAAGATGAAGATGCCGAAGCAGACGACGATGGAGGCTGGGTGCAGGACCCTCATATTCAAGAGCTGCTTCTCAAGCAGACGGATAACGCAAGAGCTGCCGCCCGAGAGAAAGCCAAGCTGGATCAACTGGAGATAGACGCGGTTACTCCATTGTATGAAGGATGCAGGCCTGAGGATACCCGCCTGAAAGTAACGCTCATGGCTCTGGAGATGAAGGTAAAACACAAAATGACCAACGCATGCTTCGACGAGAACATGTCATTCTGGCACGAACGTCTTCCCAAGCGGAACAAGTGCCCGACCAGTTTCGAGGAGGCGAAGAAAATCGTGTGTCCTCTGGATTTACCGCACGTGAAATACCATGTGTGCATGAATAATTGTATCATTTATCGGGACGAGCACGCGGAGTCTACCATATGTCCGGTGTGCGGCGTCACTCGATACAAGAAGAGGAAGAAAGCTCCTCGAAAATCGGTGTGGTACTTTCTGATCACTCCTCGTCTGCAGCGGTATTTCGCGGACCCTAAGGTAGCAAAGCTCCTGCGTTGGCACGCGGAGAGGGAGGAGAAGAAGCGGGAAGATGACGGAAATGATCCGGAGATAAATAAAAAAGACAAGATGCTGAGTCACCCTAAGGATGCGAGCCAGTGGCAAGCGTTGAACTTCGAATACCCAGAATTTGGGAAGGATCCAAGGAACATCATGCTGGGCGCGAGCACCGATGGAGTCAATCCGTTTGGCAGCCAGAGAAGCACACATAGCACCTGGCCTGTGTTTGTGTGGATGTACAACCTTCCCCCCCTGGTTGTGCATGAAGAGGAAGTACATTCACATGAGTATGCTAATTGAAGGGCCGAAACAACCAGGGAACGACATCAATCTGTATCTGGGGCCGCTGAAGGAGGAGCTAGACACACTATGGAAAACGCCAGCCAATATGTGGGACACCGTAGAGAAAGAATATTTCCCTATGAGAGTCGCACTGCTCATGACGGTGCACGACTATCTCGGTTACGGATATCTCGCGGGGCAGGTAGTCCACGGATTTTCTGGATGCGTAAGGTGCATGGATGACACAACGTATGGCCAGCTAGATAGAGATCCCGGGTCTTCGAAAACCGTGTTCATGGGACATCGAAGGTGGCTTCGCGATGATGACCCGTGGAGGAAACGCAAGGATCTGTTCGATGGTGAAACCGAACCCCGAAAACGCCCGTGTACGAGGAGCGGCGAGGAAATAGACAAGCTGTTGAAAAATTGGAAAGACTGCCCACTGCCGGGAAAGAAGCAAAAGGCGCCAGAGCCGGGAAAGAAGCGAAAGGCGCCAGAGCCGCTGCTGAAGGTATGGAAAACGAGGTCTGTTTTCTGGGACTTGCCGTACTGGAAGATCCACCGTGTGCCTCACAGCCTTGATGTCATGCATATCACGAAGAACGTGTGCGAGAGTCTGCTTGGTACCCTGCTCAACATGCCAGAGAGGACCAAAGATGGGCCGAAAGCAAGGGCAGACTTGAAATCAATGGGCATCAGGCAGGAGCTTCACGCTAATGATGATGATGATGATGATGATGATGATGATGATGATGATGATGATGATGATGATGATGAGGCGAAGCAGGACACAGAAAGTCGTCGCAAAGGCAAAAATGCCAAGAAGACCGGAAATGACTACCCTCCCGCATGCTTCACTCTAAGTCAGGAGGAGATCGAGCATTTTTTCACCTGCCTCCTAGGAGTAAAACTTCCTTACGGTTACGCGGGGAACATAAGCAGATACCTAGACCCAGCGAAGCAGAAGTTCAGCGGGATGAAGTCTCATGACTGTCACGTGCTGATGACGCAGATACTTCCAGTTGCAATCCGTGGGATCATGGACGCGCACGTCCGTGAAACACTATTTGTCCTATGCAACTTTTTCGACGTCATCTCTCGGAAGTCGGTTGGCGTGAGGCAACTCAGAAGGCTACAGGAAGAGATCGTGGTGATACTATGCGAGCTAGAGATGTACTTCCTGCCTGCATTCTTCGACGTTGTGGTGCATCTGCTGGTCCATATAGTGGAGGATATCATCCAACTCGGGCCGACGTTCCTGCACAGCGTGATGCCGTTCGAAAGGATGAATGGTGTCATCAAAGGATACGTTCGCAACATGTCACGTCCAGAGGGAAGTATAGCCAGGGGCTTTCTGACCGAAGAGTGCATCTCCTACTGCACGAATTATCTAGGCATCGAGAACCCCATTGGTCTGCCCGTCAAGAGGCACCTCGACAGGCTCGCTGGATGGGGTCACCGTGAGGGTCGCCGGGAAATGCATGTCGACTTCGAGGGTCGACTCGCCGACTTTGAAAGAGCAAACCTAGTCGCACTACAACTGTGACGCCCGGATATTCAAGCTATAGTAATCCCATGCTAATCATGCCACGACACCTCAATTACTATTGCTAATCTATCGTTAGGACAAACCGGACCAAAATTCAAATTCGAATTATGGATAACAATAAAAGTTTTCAAAAATTAAAATAGAAATGTTTTGTTTGTTCTAGATATTACAAAGGTCATTATGGTGCAACAAACACATTTTTATGAAATGTCTAAGTAATTTAAAATGTGTTAAAACAGGAAAGAAAATAAATAAAAGAAAAGAAACTACAAAAACAGAAAAACAAAATAAAACAAAAATGTTTGTTGGGTTGAAAATATTCACTAACTAATTATCATATGAGACCCAACCTTAGTTGAGTATCTGAAATGCCATTAACCTATTTGGACTTGGACCAGTAGCATTTAATTTATCTTTTACAATTTAAATAAATGGTGAAACTTCTCCAAATAAATTGAGACCTTGTGTGTGGCTTCAGAATCCTACCTAGTAATTACGTGCAAAGTTGCACCTATAAATAAATTCATTTAGTACTACCTCAAAATAATGCAAAACAGAGGAGAACTAAAGAATAGCAGATTTAAAAAAATCAAAAGGAGCCCAGCTAACTACTGTGCACCGGGCCCTAATGGCCCCAGTACACAGCCGGCCCAGCCCATTCACGCCTCCTCCTACCTCCTGTTCACCTCGCTCCCGTGGACGCCCGTGCGCCGTCCAGCACGCGGATGTCGTGCTGCCGCCCATCCCGCGGTTGAAGAGTTGGATAAGAGCCCTCCCTCGACGCCCTCTCTCTACCATGAACCCTAGCTCCGTCCATTTTTTCCCCTCTGGCGCCGTTCTCCACCAAATCGAGCCGCGTCTGAGAGCTCCCATGGCTGTGCCGTCGACGTTGGCGCGGACACCGGCCTCCCCTCGCCTATCCAGCAGGTCCAGGAGATGTGCACCTTCACCCTCTTTGTCTACGGCCAGTCGCGCGAGTAGGGACGCCCTCACGCCGTTGCAATCATCGATCCCCATCCTCGGCCGTCGCTGCTACCTCGTCGTCAACGAATCGCCACCACGAGCGCGACCCCAAGCCTGCTACGCCGTCGTCGAGTGCGCTGTGAGCCGCCGTCCCCCCCCATCCCTCTAATTTCCACGATGAATCGTCGCCGTAGCCGCCGTGCTCGCCGCACCTCCCCTCGGTCCGCGTACGACCGCGCCTCCGCGCGTGCCCGCCTGTAGGCTTGGCCTCGACTACTGCTGCACACGCGCCCGCTACCGTACGCCCCTGGTGCTGCTGCTCGTCAGTGCCGCCGCACAGCTCGCCCTGCTTGCCTCGCCGCGCCGCCCCGCTCGTCTACTGCCGCCGCGCTGCTGGAGCTCGACCGGGTTTCCGCTCGCTGACCCTGCCGCCCACCGCGGCCCGCGCCGCCCTCTCCCCTCGCCCTGCCGCGCCCGCTCCGGTCGGCCATAGCCATCGGCCGCGCCCCCCGCGGCCATCTCGTGTGCCCTGCAGCGGCGCCAGGCCGCGCCCCGCTCTCCCGCCCCTAGCAACTGCTTCGGCCGGCCGCTCTTGGCCATGGCCTCGCCTTTCTCTGAACTGATAATGGGGATTAGCCCCTGTTCTTTTTGTTTTTTTATTATTACTTAGAGTTAGCCTAATGACAGGTGGCCCACACCCTCCCACTATTAGTTAGTTAAAAAAAACTAAATTTAATTAAGTTAATAGTCACTGACAGCTGGGCCCCATGATTTAATTAGATTAACTATAACATTTAGCTGTTCAGTCAATGACAGATGGGACCCACAGGGGCCTTTGACCAGTCAACATTGACCAGTCAACTGCTGACTGGGCAGTTGACTGGGCCCTCTGTCAGCCCCACACAGCAGCGGGCTGGGTGTACTTTTGGGTACACTTAGCATTTCTAATCTATTTTCGAAATATTATTAATTTCAGAAATTGTTTAAATCTTTGATAAATCACAGAAAATAATCTGTAACTCGGATGAAAAAGTTTTATATATGAAAGTTGCTCAGAACAACGAGACGAATCTGGATACACTCTCTGTTCGTCCGCCACACATACCTAGCATAGCAAACACGCAACTTTCCCCCTCCGGTTCATCTGTCCGAAAACGCGAAACACCGGGGATACTTTCCCGGATGTTTCCCCTCTCGCCGGTATCACCTATCCCTGCGTTAGGTCACCCCTAGCACAACATATTGACGCGTCTTGCTTTGTGTTACATTTGATTGCTCTGTTATTTATTGTGTTCCCCCTCCGTTACTTATTTCCGGTAGACTCCCAGACTGCTGCCGATGTCCGTGTGTTCGACTACATTGAAGATGACCCCTCCTTGCCAGTGCAACCAGGCAAGCCCCCCCCCCCTTGATCACCAGATATCGCCTATTCTCTTCTAAACTGCTTGCATTAGAGTAGTGTAGCATGTTACTGCTTTCGTTATTCCTATCCTGATGCAT
The DNA here is from genome assembly GCA_032464435.1 of Aegilops umbellulata. Lineage (NCBI taxonomy): Eukaryota > Viridiplantae > Streptophyta > Magnoliopsida > Poales > Poaceae > Aegilops > Aegilops umbellulata. Next base: position 292,213,941 of record CP136056.1, on the reverse strand, counting down.
ACCCTGTCTTTGCTACTACTGTTGTTACCCTTACCTGCTATCCTACTGCTTAGTATAGGATGCTAGTGTTCCATCAGTGGCCCTACACTCTTGTCCGTCTGCCATGCTATACTACTGGGCCGTGATCACTTCGGGAGGTGATCACGGGCATATTCTATATACTTTACACTGATACATTACCTGTGATACTGTTCGGAGATGGGGGCTGAAGGGGCAGGTGGCTCCATCCCGGTAGAGGTAGGCCTGGGTTCTCGACGGCCCCCGACTGTTACTTTGTGGTGGAGCGACAGGGCAGGTTCAAACCACCTAGGATAGAGGTGGGCCTGGCCCTAGTCGGTGTTCGCGAAACTTAACACGCTTAACGAGATCTGGGTATTTGATCTGAGTCTGGCCATTTGGTCTATACGCACTAACCACCTACGTGGGAGTAGCTATGGGTATCCCGGCGTCGTGGTATCAGCCGAAGCACTTCGTGACGTCAGCGACTGAGCGGCGCGCGCCGGGTTGGACCGCGTAACGTGACTTCTTGTGTAATGGAGGTTGCTAGGTCTGCTCTCCGGCCGCGTACGCAACGTGCAGGTGTGCTCAGGGCGATGGGCCCAGACCCCTGTGCGCTTAGGTTTAGACCGGCGTGCTGACCGCTCTGTTGTGCCTAGGTGGGGCTGCGACGTGTTGATCTTCCGAGGCCGGGCATGACCCAGGAAAGTGTGTCCGGCCAAATGGGATCAAGCGTGTTGGGCTATGTGGTGCACCCCTGCAGGGAAGTTTATCTATTCGAATAGCCGTCTCCCTCGGTAAAAGGACGACCCGAAGTTGTACCTTGACGTTATGACAACTAGAACCGGATACTTAATAAAAAACACCCTTCCAAGTGCCAGATACAACCCGGTGATCGCTCTCTAACAGGGCATCGAGGAGGGGATTGCCGGGTAGGATTATGCTATGCGATGCTACTTGGAGGACTTCAGTTTACTCTCTTCTACCTGCTGCAAGACGGAGGCGACCAGAAGCGTAGTCTTCGATAAGACTAGCCATCCCCCTCTTATTCTGGCATTCAGCAGTTCAGTCCACTGATATGGCCCTTTACACATATATCCATGCATATGTAGTGTAGCTCCTTGCTTGCGAGTACTTTGGATGAGTACTCACGGTTGCTTTTCTCCCCCTTTTCCCCCTTTCCCTTCTACCCGGTTGCCGCAACCAGATGCTAGAGCCCAGGATCCAGACACCACCATCGACGACGACTCCTACTACTCTGGAGGTGCCTACTACTACGTGCTGCCCGCTGACGATGACCAGGAGTAGCTAGGAGGATCCCAGGCAGGAGTCCTGCGCCTCGTTCGATCTGTATCCCAGTTTGTGCTAGCCTTCTTAAGGCAAACCTTGTTTAACTTATGTCTGTACTCAGATATTGTTGCTTCCGCTGACTCGTCTATGATCGAGCACTTGTATTCAAGCCCTCGAGGCCCCTGGCTTGTATTATGATGCTTGTATGACTTATTTTATTTCTAGAGTTGTGTTGTGATATCTTCCCGTGAGTCCCTGATCTTGATCGTACACATTTGCGTGCATGATTAGTGTACGATTGAATCGGGGGCGTCACAAGTTGGTATCAGAGCCGACTGCCTGTAGGAATCCCCTTTCCAACTCTTTGTCCGAAGTCGAGTCTAGACATAGCAAAACTTTTACTAACATGGCTGTGTGTCTTACGGGCACACGTCGCCATTGGGTGGTATTAGTATCTTTTATTCCTCGTCTATACTCTGGGATTATAATTTCTCTTCTATTCGGGTTAAATGAATTTACTAAAATCTAACTTTAGGTTCTCGAAAATACTTTCTCCCGGAGAGCCCCTCACTCCAGATGATTGCTTGGTGCACCGAAGGATTTCGAAGCTACTCCCCAATGTTCTCGAGACTTTGTGCTCGTTGATTTTGCAATTCCGTACCACTGATTATTCCTATGATAAATACTTAAACCCCTCGTTCTTAATTTTATTCCAAGTTGATCTTGTTAATACAAGATGCCCCGAACCGCTCTCCGTTGTTCCGAAAATCCTTTAAGTTTACTGCCTTGCAGTTCTTTGCCACATGAATACCCCTATTGAAAATTCCTCGCACTTATTGAGTATCTGTTCATCCCCAGCTGTTCGTATGCTTCTTAAGATACTCTGAAATACTATCCGACCTTCTGAGCATCCTCTTCAAACTATTGCTCTGCAAATACTTGTGTGCTTACATTATGGATGCTCCCATATCACTAGCAATATTCACTAGTATCTTTTGACACCATTATTTTGATCCTATTGACTCAACATGTGTGCGACTGCACACAATCATCTATCAACCCTTCTAAATTTTCTTTTCGGCTCAGACGCCATTTTAACACATGAGCTGGGTCTCGACCAATCAAATTGCCATCGATTGTACTCCTAAGCTTACTCAACTTATCCACCCTTGATCAGAGCGTTGCTTTTGATCCCTTGATTTGGGAATCATAATTCTTTTGCATTTGAGCTTTGAATTAGTCAGTTATTTCTATAATCTGATCTCCTTGCATTCTTTCGTCCTCTAGTTGAGTACCGATGCTTACATTAGATCTCGTGAGGACCATCGGATCCTTTGTTGGAGTTTATCCAACAAGCATCCTTCATATGCAATAACTTTATGAGCCTTCCCCTAGTTACATAATGCCTTTGGTAAATTGTATCCTCTGCTTTCTCAACCATGCTCAGCTTTCGAGCTGGTGGTATTTACCATTGAAGCTTGTGGTATGTATTTCCACGATACCCTGACGGGTTGAACCTATGCCTTCCTTAATATGTGTGAACTCGAAAGTTTTCACGAGCCATACTCTTCTGATGTTTCGCCAGATAAAATTTCAACACTGCAACTTCATCGAACGCGAGAAGTGAATGAAAGGTTATGCATTGGAGAAGTGGGAGTCGACCTTGAACTTTGTGTTCATGCCCATGGACACGATGTAGATCCTATCATGGAAGCTTCTTGTCACTATTTCCTTGATATAATATCCTTTGGTATCGGTGGATTGATATTTTGCAATCGTGGTTCCGACCATGTTCTCCTTTAAATGACCTTTCTCGTGCAAGTTTAAGCCTTTGTCTTCTACAGAGCAATACCCTAGTCCAATCTCTACTTTGATCTATCGTCGAGCATTACCCCCTGGTATCTCGAGATTATCATGGAACTGCATAACCTCTTATGAGTTCTTCATCAGGTATTACATTCTCACGGACTCCAATTTTTCACGGGCTTTGAGTTATGAAACACTCAAGGACACCGATAACGGAATCGAGTCTGCACTGCGATTCAACAAGGATTAGAGATCTTCATCGCTTACAAGTTTAATACTCCATGTCTGTCCTAGCCTGAACGGATACATCATTATCGTGCTAATTTTAATCATCAGCATTCTGAGCTCTTGAAGGATATCAACTGAATTCATAATGAGAAATACCATCCTTGCCCCCGATGATTTGTGTTATCATCGGCCACTTTATTGCCTTCCCTCCAACACAAACTTGTTCATGTTTTGTGTTATACTTTGATTCCCTTCCTATCCAGCATTTGACCTTCTTTACCTTGGAATATTACCACCTTTTATGTCAAGAATGTCGTGGTAATTTTACCACCTCTTGAGAATTCTTGATATAGTAATATCTCTCGCCATTTGCGTTCATTTCTTGGTCTCCGTGTTGATTCTAACCGGAATACCGACAAATGGTCTGTGATGTGTAAATTCTAAACTTCTAGCAACCCTATTGCTTTGAAGTTATTGGTCTACAGTTTCATTATAAGTCTATTGCTTATTGAGTCATCATTTGAACATTGATCATGCTACCTAGTCCAGGTTCCTGGGTGCACCCTTCTATCATTGTTCAGTTGAGTATGTTTCCCTCGAGCATACATCATTATAACATTTGATCTGACAAATGATATTTCCTTGTTCACATAATTTTGGAAATCCATCTTTTGGAAATCTCGAGGAATTGTCACTGAGTCCATCAGCCACCTCCTCGTCCCCTCCTTGGTTAAATGATGAACCCTTGTTTTGGAACTCGCTTCCTTAGTTCATTTCTCGAGAATCTTACATTGACATCTCGTCAATTTGTGTTGCACCTTTTCCTCTCGAACACCCTGAGTCTGGGGTATCATGACACCAATCGGATCTGAATCTCGATCAGATATGATGGTTGGAACATCTTTCCGAGATTTATGATGTTGGTCCTGTGATGACCCGGTAACATGATGTCATGCCTAGCACCCCCCCGGGCTGTAGGACCTATCATCATAGTTTCCTTTTTGACAAGGTTAACCATTCTTCCATGAGGAAATTGTAAGACTTATTCTACAAGTTATTCCTGGTGGATCCTTTGTGTTTCCAAAGTCTGATCTTCACAGGATGACCATGTCAATGCTATCTCGAAGCATGTCTATGGTACTCTGATTTTCAACAAGAACATTTGAAGTCCAATGCTAAATGTTTCCTGCTCTATTATCCAAACACCGTTGTATGGATAAGGTCATGAAAATTCTCTCCCCTACCTAAAGAGTTTTCTGCCTTATAACCTGTCATGGATATCATGCTCTGCTTATCCTTGGGAAGGATATAACCCTGAAGTATGTGTTGGAACACATTTACCTTGCCATTGTCCTGTGTAATTTGATAACCATAATTCCTTTCCGTTGTTTGGTTTAACCTTTCTTGTGATCTACATAATCTAAGCAGTAATAATTCACTGCTTAGGTAAACACCTCGGTGTACAACTCTGCCAGTGAGACCCTGTTTCTATTGTTGATGACATTTCGGTAACCGCCGATGGATGAGAACTTTGCCTCTTGGCCCGCCGCATTCAATGAGCAGGAAAGTGGTTCTGTTCGTCCCTCGCCCTTGGTATCGATGTTGTTGTCGGCGTAACTGACAGGCTACCCTCTGACACGCCTCGCTATCATGACCGTGCAAGACGTCACTGCTCCTATTTAAAAGAAAACATGGTGGGCCCATAACCCACAGTTCCACCGGATCGAAACCTGACTCTCCTGCACCCCCCCAGTTTCCAAAGTTATTCCTCCCGCGTGGACTCGTATGTAGTTCATGAGCCACCTTTCCGATGAGATCATCAATTCTGGCATCGGACACAATAATTATCCCATTGCTTTGAAACCACTTTCACCTTCTGACTAGGCATTGAACGATTGCCTGGCTGCTTGAAACTTCTTATTGTGCCTCCCAACTTTACTCTCGATGCCTTTTAAATGTTCAACTCGAGAGGTACTCATATGCTCATTCATGGGTTAATCCCAAATTATAACCCTTATAACATTCTGTCGTTGCCGACCTGTCCCGTTACCTATTCGTAAATACGATGAAGATCCCGAAGAAAGGATGCCGACTTCCTCATGATGACCCGAAGCAGAGGAATGAAGACATCAATGTATTGGACCGGTCTCTTTGAGAAGAGCAAGCCAGAATGAGAAGACCCGCTAGATTCGTTACCAAACCGTCCCCCCTTTTAACTACCTCTTAAATCCCGGGACGAGATTTCTTGTAGTGGAGGAGAATTGTGACGCCCGGATATTCAAGCTACAGTAATCCCACGCTAATCATGCCACGACACCTCAATTACTATTGCTAATCTATCGTTAGGACAAACCGGACCAAAATTCAAATTCGAATTATGGATAACAATAAAAGTTTTCAAAAATTAAAATAGAAATGTTTGGTTTGTTCTAGATATTACAAAGGTAATTATGGTGCAACAAACACATTTTTATAAAATGTCTAAGTAATTTAAAATGAGTTAAAACAGGAAAGAAAATAAATAAAAGAAAAGAAACTACAAAAACAGAAAAACAAAATAAAACAAAAATGTTTGTTGGGTTGAAAATATTCACTAACTAATTATCATATGAGACCCAACCTTAGTTGAGTATCTGAAATGCCATTAACCTATTTGGACTTGGACCAGTAGCATTTAATTTATCTTTTACAATTTAAATAAATGGTGAAACTTCTCCAAATAAATAGAGACCTTGTGTGTGGCTTCAGAATCCTACCTAGTAATTACGTGCAAAGTTGCACCTATAAATAAATTCATTTAGTACTACCTCAAAATAATGCAAAACAGAGGTGAACTAAAGAATAGCAGATTTAAAAAAATCAAAAGGAGCCCATCTAACTACTGTGCACCGGGCCCTAATGGCCCCAGTACACAGCCGGCCCAGCCCATTCACGCCTCCTCCTACCTCCTGTTCACCTCGATCCCGTGGACGCCCGTGCGCCGTCCAGCACGCGGCTGTCGTGCTGCCGCCCATCCCGCGGTTGAAGAGTTGGATAAGAGCCCTCCCTCGATGCCCTCTCTCTGCCATGAACCCTAGCTCCGTCCATTTTTCCCCCTCTGGCGCCGTTCTCCACCAAATCGAGCCACGTCTGAGAGCTCCCATGGTTGTGCCGTCGACGTTGGCGCGGACACCGGCCTCCCCTCGCCTATCCAGCAGGTCCAGGAGACGTGCACCTTCACCCTCTTCGTCTACGACAAGTCGCACGAGTAGGGACGCCCTCACGCCGTTGCAATCGTCGATCCCCATCCTCGACCGTCGCTGCTACTTCGTCGTCAATGAATCGCCACCACGAGCGCGATCCCAGGCCTGCTACACCGTCGTCGATTGCGCTGTGAGCCGCCGTCCTCCCTCATCCCTCTAATTTCCACGATGAATCATTGCCGTAGCCGTCGTGCTCGCCGCACTTACCCTCAGTCCTCGTACGACCGCGCCTCCGCGCGTGCCCGCCTGTAGGCTTGGCCTCGACTGCTGCTGCACACGCGCCCGCTACCGTACGCCCCTCGTGTTGCTGCTCGTCAGTGCCGCCGCATAGCTCGCCCCGCTTGCCTCGCTGCGCCGCCCCGCTCTCTACTGCCGCCGCGCTGCTGGAGCTCGACCGGGTCTCCGCTCGCTGACCCTGCCGCCCACCGCGGCCCGCGCCGCCCTGTCCCCTCGCCTGCCGTGCCTGCTCCGGCCGGCCATAGCCGTCAGCCGCGCCCCCCGCTGCCATCTCGTGTGCCCCGCAGCGGCGCCAGGCCGCGCCCCGCTCTCCCGCCCCTAGCAACTGCTTCGGACGGCCGCTCTTGGCCATGGCCTCGCCTTTCTCTGAACGAGCATGGGCTCGTCCGAACTGATAATGGGGATTAGCCCCTGTTCTTTTTGTTTTTTTATTATTACTTAGAGTTAGCCTAATGACAGGTGGCCCACACCCCCCCACTATTAGTTAGTTAAAAAACTAAATTTAATTAAGTTAATAGTCACTGACAGCTCGGCCCCACGATTTAATTAGATTAACTAAAATATTTAGTTGTTCAGTCAATGACAGATGGGACCCACAGGGGCCTTAGACCAGTCAACATTGACCAGTCAACTGCTGACTGGGCAGTTGACTGGGCCCTCTGTCAGCCCCACACAGCAGCGGGTTGGGTGTACTTTTGGGTACACTTAGCATTTCTAATCTATTTTCGAAATATTATTAATTTCAGAAATTGTTTAAATCTTTGATAAATCACAGAAAATAATCTGTAACTCGGATGAAAAAGTTTTATATATGAAAGTTGCTCAGAACGACGAGACGAATCCGGATACACTCTCCGTTCGTCCGCCACACATCCCTAGCATAGCAAACACGCAACTTTCCCCCTCCGGTTCTTCTGTCCGAAAACGCGAAACACCGGGAATACTTTCCCGGATGTTTCCCCTCTCGCCGGTATCACCTATCCCTGCGTTAGGTCACCCCTAGAACAACGTATTGACGCGTCTTGCTTTGTGTTACATTTGATTGCTCTATTATTTATTGTGTTCCCCCTTCGTTACTTATTTCCGGTAGACTCCCAGACTGCTGCCGATGTCCGTGTGTTCGACTACATTGAAGATGACCCCTCCTTGCCAGTGCAACCAGGCAAGCCCCCCCCCTTGATCACCAGATATCACCTATTCTCTTCTAAACTGCTTGCATTAGAGTAGTGTAGCATGTTACTGCTTTCGTTATTCCTATCCTGATGCATACCCTGTCTTTGCTACTACTGTTGTTACCCTTACCTGCTATCCTACTGCTTAGTATAGGATGCTAGTGTTCCATCAGTGGCCCTACACTCTTGTCCGTCTGCCATGCTATACTACTGGGCCGTGATCACTTCGGGAGGTGATCACGGGCATATTCTATATACTTTACACTGATACATTACCTGTGATACTGTTCGGAGATGGGGGCTGAAGGGGCAGGTGGCTCCATCCCGGTAGAGGTGGGCCTGGGTTCCCGATGGCCCCCGACTGTTACTTTGTGGCGGAGCGACAGGGCAGGTTCAGACCACCTAGGAGAGAGGTGGGCCTGGCCCTAGTCGGCGTTCGCGATACTTAACACGCTTAACGAGATCTGGGTATTTGATCTAAGTCTGGCCATTTGGTCTATACGCACTAACCACCTACGCGGGAGTAGTTATGGGTATCCCGGCGTCGTGGTATCAGCCGAAGCACTTCCTGACGTCAGCGACTGAGCGGCGCGCGCCGAGTTGGACCGCGTAACGTGACTTCCTTTGTAATGGAGGTTGCTAGGTCTGCTCTCCGGCCGCGTACGCAACGTGCAGGTGTGCTCAGGGCGATGGGCCCAGACCCCTGCGCGCTTAGGTTTAGACCGGCGTGCTGACCGCTCTGTTGTTCCTAGGTGGGGCTGCGACGTGTTGATCTTCCGAGGCCGGGCATGACCCAGGAAAGTGTGTCCGGCCAAATGGGATCAAGCGTGTTGGGCTATGTGGTGCACCCCTGCAGGGAAGTTTATCTATTCGAATAGCCGTGTCCCTCGGTAAAAGGACGACCCGGAGTTGTACCTTGACCTTATGACAACTAGAACCAGATACTTAATAAAACACACCCTTCCATGTGCCAGATACAACCCGGTGATCGCTCTCTAACAGGGCATCGAGGAGGGGATTGCCGGGTAGGATTATGCTATGCGATGCTACTTGGAGGACTTCAGTCTACTCTCTTCTACCTACTGCAAGACGGAGGCGACCAGAAGCGTAGTCTTCGATAAGACTAGCTATCCCCCTCTTATTCTGGCATTCTGCAGTTCAGTCCACTGATATGGCCCTTTACACATATATCCATGCATATGTAGTGTAGCTCCTTGCTTGCGAGTACTTTGGATGAGTACTCACGGTTGCTTTTCTCCCCCTTTTCCCCCTTTCCCTTCTACCCGGTTGCCGCAACCAGATGCTGGAGCCCAGGATCCAGACACCACCGTCGACGACGACTCCTACTACTTTGGAGGTGCCTACTACTACGTGCTGCCCGCTGACGACGACCAGGAGTAGCTAGGAGGATCCCAGGCAGGAGGCCTGCGCCTCGTTCGATCTGTATCCCAGTTTGTGCTAGCCTTCTTAAGGCAAACCTTGTTTAACTTATGTCTGTACTCAGATATTGTTGCTTCCGCTGACCCATCTATGATCGAGCACTTGTATTCGAGCTCTCGAGGCCCCTGGCTTGTATTATGATGCTTGTATGACTTATTTTATTTGTAGAGTTGTGTTGTGATATCTTCCCGTGAGTCCCTGATCTTGATCGTACACATTTGCGTGCATGATTAGTGTACGATTGAATCAGTTTGGTAGTTTCAGTGTCTAGCTAGCTTAGTGCATTTTGATCTTGGAGATTTCTTTCAGTGTGTAGCTACTGCAGATGCTGAGGTTAGAAAATGTGTTATGTGTTCTCTGTTTTTGTTGAAGGAAGGCGAAATACTCCTTGTTCCCAAACTATCAAGCTGCATTTTACTCCATCTCTCTCCAAACTGTCAACTGAATTTCGCTCACTGAAATTTGACAGTGGAGTACTGTCCAAACTTTGCTGTCAAACTGAAATGTGTTATGAAGTAGATATAGATAGGCTTTCTGCATTTTGTCACATTTGCTTCAAGTAGATAGGCTTTGCTTTGAATGCTTCTGATAATCTGAATGTTGCTGCTGGATAAGAAATATACAAGTTTGGAACTTCTCTCTCTTGTGAGCTTTACTGTCAAACTAAATGTTGCTGAATAAGAAACGAACTACAAGTTTGGGACTTCTCTTATGAAACACAAGCTGCTTCATCTTTTGCTTTGGATCAGATGGAATAACATGATCACGATGTTTCTTTTTAATCAGTAAACCTAGGTGTTTGTCACCTGTGGCCTTAAGATCAATAGAAATATATGTTGCTATTTTCTGTTGATTCTTTCTGGCCAGTTCATTCATGATTTAGGGCTTGATGTATGGAGGCTTGTCTACTTGCTGCTAATACAACATAATATTTGATATGAGCAGGGTGAACAACCTTTAGGTCCCGGGAATCTACTCAAGGCTGCTGACACTTTTTGTCTCACTTCTTTTATCATCGGTATAATAATCATATTAAGGAGTTTCTATAAGTTCATTGTTCTTATAAGCATCAGGACTTTTTTAATGGAAATTTACAGTATGTTTGAGGGTGAACATTAAGCAATGTTTGTTGTCAAACAAATTAAGAATCTTTTTAATTTATGTATTTACTATTTTTTTTATTTTACTGATCAAGATGGTGTATTTGAGCTCGGGAGCAGAGACTCCACGTCCCGAACTCCTGATTTGTCCCTCTATGCATGTTGTGCATATACTATTTGCCTATTTGGTAAAAAAAATAGTTTAGTTGCCAATTTGGTATGCTTGTCATATCACTTGTAGTACAAGCTTAGTTAGGAGTACTCCATCTACTAGTAATTAATTTGTGTGGCTGTGGAAGTCACTTGCTTTGGCATAGTAATGTTTTTATTCCAGTATTATTTTGTGGTGGTGTGGGTAGCAAGGTGCATGCTACTTGTGATGATGCTACTTGTGATCTTCTGAAATGTCGACCCATTGGGGACTTCATTACACCGAGATAATGATTTTGCAGGTACCCCGAGAGGCCCTTGAGTTTGCCGGAATGTTGATTAACTTCCGTTCCGGCAAATTCGGGTACTCCATATGTCCTATTTTCAGCAAAGGTCATGCTGAAATTTTCCGTGAATTTTAGCATGACTTTGCTAAAAATAGGACATATGGGGTACTTGCGACTAATGCATGGGCCGGGGTATCTTAGTACTTAGTTAAGTAGGATCAACTGCCCTGCCATTCTTGCTGCATTAAACCATAGGTGGCAATAGAGCCAAGTGATTAGGCCCAACTTAGAATTCTCCTTAGCATCGATAAACCCTAGATGATAAACCCAACATAGGTGGCAATAGAGCCAAGTGATTAGTGCCAAGTGATTAGGCCCAACCTAGGGTGCCTCGGCATCATAAACCCTAAATGATGAAAACTTAACTTGGCTGCCCCGGATGCCTCGGTGTCGATGAGAACCTAAATGATGTACGCTTAGGCTTTTAGGGTGCCTCGATGTCGACAAACCCTAAATGATGAGACCATGATCTTGTTCCTTGACAATAACCAACTTTTTGACCAAACTTTTTTCCTATTTAGAGCGAAATATGGCCCACAACGATGAGGCCGGTGGTTCGGGCGGCAAGCCATTCTGGGAGCTGTCCCAGGAGATGGAGGAACAACCTCACCGCTATGAGGACGCCGCGGAAGACACCGATCCTGATTACACAACCCCTAGTGGCGTCGGGGATGCCACGACTGATGGTGCCGCCGAGGATGCCACCACTGATGATGGCGGCGCACACACAGATGCCAGCCAACCGAAGAAGCAAAGGAAGGACCGGCGCCCGAATGCGCTCCGCACCGTCAAGGAGGAATTCACTCAAGTGGACTCCGACGGGAATCCAACGGAGCCCAAACATATAGTCAAGGGGTACTCGGTTTAGCTCGGGTGCATTCTCCGGAGCACCGTCTCGATCAACACCGAGAACCTTAGGCATAAGGACCGAGGGAATTTGTGCAACCTCCTCTTCACGAAGCTGCATGAACGATACAAGTTCCCCGCCAAATTTGAAAACACACGCCTCTCAGGGAATAAAGTGAACAGTGCCGCCCTCACGAAGAGGAGCACGACCCTGTCTACTTGGAGAAGCGCGATGAAGAGAATGATTGATAAAGGTGATAGTTATGACAAGATCAAGGCGAAATATCCTTTGATGAGCGAAGATGAGTACAAGGAGTTCAAGATCAAGTGCCAAAGCCCCGCAACCTCCGAATCAAGTCGGTGGGGGGAAAGAAATGCGGGAGTTGAACTTAGGGGAACACAAACTCGGTCCCGGCGGTTACAGAGTGGCGGAGCCTATATGGGACAAGGAGGAAGCGGAGCGTGCCGAGCAAGGCCTACCGCCCCGCTTCGAGAAATACAGCGGTGACAAGCAGACCAGGAACTATGTCAGGGCCCGGTACAAGGAGGACCCGATAACAAAGGAGCTTACCACGGATCCGAAGACCAGGGCGCTTGAGCTTCTTCTGGTAAGGAATACACCCCCACGTAATTAGCTCCATATGGTTGCACTCTAATTAATCCGCAATATTTCTAAATGGTTCACGTTCCTTTCGCAGGACAATGAAAGCAGTAGCGCGGGGTCATCTAAGAGCTCCCCTTTCGACACCCCTTTAAATAGGCCATGAACATAATGAAAAACAAGGATAAGCTCAATAAGCCGACGTCAGCTGGTCGTGTGGCCGGCAAAGGCTTGTCCACAAAATGGGGGTCATACTATACCACTGGTGTGCGGAAGGAGAAAAAGACCAGCTCGGAAAGCCAGACGCGCGGGGTTGAAGAACTCAAGGCACAAGTGGCGCGGATTCCGGAGCTTGTCCAAGAGCAAGTGCAACAACAACTTGGAACGACGCTCAACGCCATGGTGCCTACGTTGATTCATGGGCGGACGACGTGGATTGCAGGCGGCCAAAAGGGGCCTCCCCCGGTTCCCAGCTTCACGGCCAGCAACTCGCACAGCGCGCACGCGGCGCCATTGGTGTCTCCGGCGGCGGCGCCATTGGTGTCTCCGGCAGAGGCGGTATTCGTGTCTCCGTCGCCGGCACGGGCATTGGAGCTTAATGCACCCGGGTGTACGCTGGTCGGCACCTCGCCAGCAAGCGCCCCCTCCGTCAGTTGCACGCCCGCCGTTGGCGGTGCCTCGACATTAGCTGAGCTCGACGGCATCACGGTAACTAAGCCTCTCGGCCGATGACTTCATCTCCTTGCCTTTGACTGGGCATCCCTGACGCCCTGTACATGTTTTCGCAGGGCACCGCCGACGTTCCTTGCACTCTTCTAGAATTCGTGGGCGTCGAGTTGGTCGATGTCGCCAAGGGCAGAATCGTTCAACCGGGCAACCCCATGTTCCACGGTAATCCGATGCCACCCACAATGTATGGGGTTGAAGTGGTTCGGGTGCTGCCAGGCTGCGACGAGCTGTTACCTCCGATTCGACCCGCTGGGGCCGATGAAGAAGATGAGATGACCCTCAGCACCTGCGTAAACTGGCCCCTGCTTTGGCCGAAGAGCCAGATTCGCTTGGGGGCGGGGGACACCACCCCACAGACAAGACCGCTAGTCGTGCCGGCGCCAAGCCATGGCAAGAACGCCGCAACGCTAACGGACCTGCCGGACATCCCTATGGCACGGGATCCGGACAGCCCTATGGCACAGGATCCGGACGGCGACGACAACGACGACGGTACATTTACCAAAGTTGATAACTACTTTGCCGAACATGGGTACGCTGACGAGTTCTGCGGGCCTGTTTCTCAAGAACCCAACCAAGACGACCGCGATCTAGCTGGTACGGCGGAGAAATCCAATTGCAACAGGCGTCGTCTGGCGTTTAGTTCTCAGGACACGCCTCCAGCTCCCGCCTTCACCGAGCCTCAGAGAGCCGAGGTGCGAAATATTATCAGCCCCAACACGCTCAAGAAGGAGGTCTGTGAGCAGAACTCGGTCCCATTACAGGAGATCAAGAAGAAGGGACGGAAACGAAAGACTAACAAGGGCGCCGGTGCGAGCCAACCGGCACCGAGTTCGATCCATGCTCAGGACGGGCCACCTTCACCTAAGGATATCTCGAGGAGGGTGCATGTGGCGGGTAGGGCGATGCTACCGCCAAATATGCTGAATGCTACAACCGGTGCTATGTGGAGACTGCACGACAGTGTTCTTTCTTTGGAGAAGCGGCGTCTCAGAGAGAAGGATGTGGCATACCCGGTTTTCATGGACAAGGTGCCAGAGGGCAAGGGCTTTGTGGATGGCGACATCGGGGGTACGATCGTCCTGCGGTTTGATGACATCTTTGCTATGTTTAACCTTCACCCGCTGCACTACACCTTTGTTCGGCTGTTTTCGCTGAGCATGTAGATGCGGATCATTAGAGACAAGACCCCGGACATCGTGATAGTCGACCCCTTCTACATGCGTGCCAAGCACTTGAGCAGCGCTGGGGACCGCCAAGTTGCAAGTTCACACCTCGAAGGCATCATTCTGGCAAACGCAGATAAGGATAACTTCCTTGTGCCTTACTTTCCCGAGTAAGTCATCCCATAACCGCCCCGTTTGATATGATTTCTTAGATTTCGATCGTTCTTTTTTTTCTAACATTCCGTGTTCTGTGCAGTGACACACGTTGCACACTCATCCTCTTAAGCCCGAAATATTCCATGGCCACGTATTTAGACCTGAACCGTAACTCCAAGATAGACTACACAAATGTCAAGAAAGTTCTTGATGATGTTCTCCCCGGCTACGCCAAATCTGGAGGCACCTTCACCAAGGCAGTTCGTAAGTACGGCAAGCACATGTTCTCACACAATACGAAGTTCTGCTACGTCAAGCAGCCGCCTGGCGGTCAGAAGGATGCCTACTACGCCCTCCATCACATGCGGGCGATCGTAAGGGACCATCATCACCTTCTGCTACCAAATAATCTCAAAGATTGGGCCGCGAGCTTGTCGACAGTCCAGGACGCGGACCTCAAACAAGAATTCTTTCGCATCCAGTCGGAGTTTGCGGGCATCATCCATCAAGATGTCCTTCATAGCGCGGGGCAGTTCTTCCTCAGATATCAACCGTCCAACAGTGAGATAGACGGAACGCTACAAATGCAGGTTGACAACGCCCGCGATTTCATGTCCATCACGACAGACGGCGGCTTCACCCACGCTCCCGTCCGATGAGTCGAGTCGAAAGTAGTGATGTGTAGTTCTGAAACATTGATTGTCTCATGTTGTAATTAAAATTTAATGAATTCGTATGTCTCTTTGGTTTGGACAGTTGTTCAACTTAGATGTAATCGATGCTATTTATTAGTAGGACCATGAATCGTGCTATTAATGTCTTGCTTTTCTGTTCCGATCCTTTTGTTGCATACTTACATATTGCTTATGTATTGTCTGTTGTTTGGCTTGTGCATAGAGACGCCGTCGTATGTCGTGTACAAGGGTAAGGTTCCCGGAGTCTACGATGACTGGGAGGAGTGTCGGAGACAGGTTCACCGTTTCAGCGGTAACAGTTACAAAGGGTACACCACTAGGGCGGAGGCCGAATCTAGATACGCCCGCTATCTAGCGGGAGAGAGGAGGGAGCGTTGGAGGAACCGGATGAAGACCAGTTTGATCGCGATGATGCTCATCGTGATGACCACAACTCTCTTCTATGTGATGGTAGTTTAGATGATCGATATCGACTTGTAATGTGAAGGCAAACTCGATACTCGCGGTCTTGAGACTTGTAATGTTTTATCTTTGTCCGGTCTTTTGAATTCGGAGACTAATATGATGAATTGTATTCGGAGACTATTGTACTTGATGAATCTGATGTTGCTGTGTGCTTCTGTCTATATTCTGTCCCATAATATATTTTGTAACCTGTGCAAAAATCAGAAAAGAAAAAAAAACCTAATATTCACACTAATGGCGCACCACACAAGACACTAATGGCGCACTGTGATCATCACACTAATGGCGCATTGGCTGCCGGTGCGCCATTAGAGTGCCAAAGCACATGGGTACATATGGCCCCCTGGGAGGCACTCTAATGGCGCACCAGTGGTGCACCATTAGAACACCAGATACTAATGGCGCACCAGTGGTGCGCCATTAGAATTTAATTCTAATGGCGTGATGCCAGTGGCGCACCAGCAGTGCGCCATTAGAAGGCAAATCCGGTGCGCCACTAGCATGCCTTTTCCTAGTAGTGACCAAGCGGGCGTCTGCTGGGTCTTCGGGCAAAGGAGCCAGACAGTTGATTTGTCCGGCCGTCCTCTACCAGTCCTGTCAAAGGCATGGGGGCTTAGATCCCACATAGAGTCAAACTATGAAAGACAAATATCCTATAAGAGGTAAAATAGGTTACCGCGCTGGCTTGACGCTGCGCGTTGAATCCGCGATCCTTGGTGGCGGAAGCGGGAGCCTTGGCGCCCTTGAACATCACCTTCCAAAGATCTTCTTATGTCGTGTCGAAGAGCCTATTTAGAGTTCGGTGCTGGGCCGGATCAAACTCCCACAAGCTGAAAGCCCGTTGTTGGCACGGGAGGATCCGGCGGATGAGCATGACCTGGACTACGGTGACGAGTTTGAGCTTCTTGCTCACTAGGTTTTTGACGCATGTTTGGAGTCCGGTCAGCTCTCCCGAACTACCCCACAGCAGGCCCTTCTCTTTCTAGGAGGTGAGCCGCGTAGGGATTCCGGATCGGAACTTGGTGGCTGTGACCCATTCAGGGTCACGCGGCTCAGTGATGTAGAACCACCCCGATTGCCACCCCTTTATGGTCTCCATGAAGGAGCCCTCGAGCCATTGGATGTTGGGCATCTTGCCCACCATGGCACCTCCGCACTCCGCGTGGCGGCCGCCCACTACCTTCGGCTTGACATTGAAAGTCTTCAGCCATAAGCCGAAGTGGGGCTGGATGCAGAGGAAGGCCTCACACACGACGATAAACGCCGAGATATTGAGGATGAAGTTCGGGGCCAGATCGTGGAAGTCCAGGCCATAGTAGAACATGAGCCCCCGGACGAATGTGTGGAGAGGAAAGCCTAGTCCGCGGAGGAAATGGATGAGGAACACCACCCTCTCATGGGGCCTGGGGGTGGGGATAAGCTGCCCCTCGTCTGGGAGCCGGTGCGCGATGTCGTCAGACAAGTATCCGACTCTCCTCAGCTTCTTGATGTGTCCCTCCGTGACGGAGGAGACCATCCACTTGCCTCCCGCTCTGGACATGGTTGGAGAAGGTTGAGGTGGGGAATGCGGACTTGGGCGCTGGAGCTCGAGTGTGTGAAAATGGATGAGCAAAGGAGGAAGAAGGCGTGGATGAAAAGGTGGATCCTTATCCCCTTATATGGGTGGACGAAACTATGCGTCCCCACCAGCCTGGTAAAACTCGCTTATCCCCCAAGCGCCGTATTCAATGGCACGGTTGGGTTACCCACGTCCGTGTTGATGAGAATCCCGTAAATAAAGGGTACACGATCTCTGCTTCGACAAGACGTGCCAAGGAAACTGCCTCGCAAAACGCGTTGAGGTGGGACAGTAAAAATGATTCGAATAAAGGCTTGGCTGTGGTGTGATGTCACGCTACGGAATACGTCAGCAGATTAGATTTGTGTAAATATTATTCTCTCTACGACAGTATGTGGAACTTATTTTGCAGAGCCAGACACTACCCTTGTGTTCAAAATCTTCTATGAAGTATTCGGAGGAGGAACCCGCCTTGCAATGCCGAAGACAATCTACGCGCCGGACTCGTCGTCATTAAAGCCTGGTTCAGGGGCTACGGAGGGAGTCCTGGATTAGGGGGTGTCCGAACAGCCGAACTATAACCTTTGGCTGGACTGTTGGACTATGAAGATACAAGATTGAAGACTTCGTCTCGTGTCCGTATGGGACTTTCCTTGGCGTGGAAGGCAAGCTCGACAATACGGATATGTAGATCTCCTTCTATTGTAACCCACTCTGTGTAACCCTAGCCCTCTTCGGTGTCTATATAAACCGGAGGGTTTAGTCCGTAGGACAAAAACAATCATACCATAGGCTAGCTTCTAGGGTTTATCCTCTCTGATCTCGTGGTAGATCTACTCTTGTACTACCCATATCATCAATATTAGTCAAGCAGGAGTAGGGTTTTACCTAAATCGAGAGGGCCCGAACCTGGGTAAAAACATCGTGTCCCCTGTCTCCTGTTACCATCCGCCTGGACGCACAGTTCGGGACCCCCTACCCGAGATCCGCCGGTTTTGACACTACAGAGAGTAATAAAATTTCTATGCTTGTGGATCATGGAAAGAATGCTTTATGTGATAGTTATATTGTTGAATTCATTCATGATGCCATTGAAAATTATTATGAGAGAGGAACTTATGATTCATGATGCTCTCTTTTAGTTTCAATTCTTATCCTTTATGCGAGCATCATTGAAATCATCATGCCTAGCTAAAAGGCATTAAAGAAAAGCACTTGTTGGGAGACAACCCAACACTTTTACTTACTGTATTTGTGTGTTCACATGATTATCCTGCTGTAGTGATCATGTTTTACTGCTTTTGTTTCAATAAAGTTCCAAGTAAAGCCTTTGGGATAGTGTGGATGATAGTTGGCTTGAATCTGTCAAAAAAATGGAAACTTTTGCGCTCAGTCCAGGAATTTTGAAAATTCACTGGAACATGCTTTTGATCTGAATTTTTTGCTAGTGATAGATATACAAATTCTCTACACTGTCCTAATTTTTCAGAATTTTTGGAGTAGCAGAAGTATGGTTGGAGTACAGATTACTTCAGACTGTTCTGTTTTTGACAAATTCTATTTTCAACACGTAGTTTGCTTGTTTCCTAGTTTCTATGGCTTATATTACTCAATGTAAATTGTGGAAATGATATGCTACAGTGTTCATTGGGTGGAAACAATTATGAATCTTGTCTTTGACAGTACCAAAGTGAAATGGTTTGCTCTTTATCATACTAACCTATCTCACGAAGTTCCGTTAAGTTTTGTGTGATTGAAGTTTTCATGTTTTGGGTGAGATGTCGATATGAGGAGAATAAGGAGTGAGAAGACCCTAAGGTTGGTTATGACCAAGGCACCCCAAGTTAATATGCAAGGAAAATCCAAGCAACTAAGGTTGGGGATGCCCCGGAAGGCATCCCCTCTTTCGTCTCCAAAATTATCGGTAACCTTACTTGAGGCTATATTTTTTTCATCACATGAGATGAGATTTACTTGGAGCGTCATTTTATTTTGTTAGGATTTGCTTGCTGTTATTTATAATATTTTTTTGCATGTTTCTTTTCAATAAAATGTCAAGGGTAGCCTTTACCATGCTTATCTTGCAAGTTTATGAGTTGCTGTTTCAAAACAGAAAGTTTATCGTTTTTGCAAAAATTCTTTAGAAAGTCAGAATGTGATAAAATGTTGAAATTTTTTGCATAATAAGCTCTGATAAATTTTATACAGTGTGGTAAATTTTCTTAATTTTTCGAGTTAAATAAGTATTGATACTCTTGCATTCTTTACAGATTGTACTGTTTTGGCAGATTGCTGTTATGATTTTATTATATCCCTCTTGGATGCCTATCATATTAGGACTAATTTTATAACCAAAGCAAATTACCATGCTGTTTAAAGACTCCCAAAATAATATAAGTGATGTACAAGAGTTCATCAATTTGTTTAAAAAAATCACCGTCGTGCTCTAAAAAGGATATAAGTGTGCCTAGCTCTAAAGATATAAGTGAAACACATAGAGCATTCTAATAAATCATGATTCATGTGTGTGTCTCTCAAAAGGTGTGTACAACAAGGATTATTGTGTCAAACTAAAAAGAAAAGACTCAAATCATACAAGACGCTCCAAGAAAAACAAATATCAGGTGGTGGATAAAAATATAGCTTCAAGTAAAGTTACCAATAGACGAAGACGAAAGAGGGGATGCCTTCCCGGGGCATCCCCAAGCTTTGTCTTTTTGACATACTTTAATATTACCTTGGGGTGCCTTGGGAATCCCCAATCTTAGGCTCTTGCCACTCCTTATTCCATAGTCCATCAAATCCTTACCCAAAACTTGAAAACTTCACAACACAAAACTCCATCAGAAAATCTCGTAAGCTCCATTAGTATAACCACTTTTGGTACTGTCGTGAACTAATTCTTTATTTATATTCTTGTAATATCTACTGTATTACAACTTTCCTTGGTTCATACCCCCTGATACTAGCCACAGATGCATCAAAATAAGCAAATAAACACACAAAAAACATAATCTGTCAAAAACAGAACAGTCTGTAGAAATCTGGATATTTCGAATACTTATGGAACTCTAAAAATCCTGAGAAAATAGTAAATCCTAGATAATTTGTTTATTAATCTTCTGCAAAAAGAATAAACTAAAAATCACTCTCCAGCTAAAAATAAGAATTGTTTTTGTGAGTGCAAAAGTTTCTGTTTTTCAGCAAGATCAAATTAACTATCACCGTAGGTTATCCCATAGGTCTTACTTGGCACAAACACTAATTAAAACACAAAACCAAATCTAACCAGAGGCTATATGATTTATTCAAAGCAAAACAAGACCTAAAAATGAAGAACAAAAATAAAATTCGGTTGCCTCCCAATAAGCGATGTTGTTTAACGCCGCTAGCTAGGCATAAAAACACGAATAGATCTAAGTATTATCATCTTTGGCATGCGATCCATAAGTGGCTCTCATAATAGATTCAAAAGGAAATTTAATTTTATTTCTAGGAAAGTGTTCCATGCCTTTCCTTAACGGAAATTGAAATCTAATGTTTCCTTCTTTCATATCAATAATTGCACCAATCGTTCTAAGGAAAGGTCTACCAAGAATAATAGGACATTAGGATTGCAATCTGTATCAAGAACAATGAAATCTAAGGGCACATAATTCCTATTTGCAACAATAAGAACTTCATTAATTCCTCCCATAGGTTTCTTAATAGTGGAATCCGCAAGATGCAAAATTAAGGAACAATCATCAAATTCACGGAGACCTAACACATCACATAAAGTTTTCGGGATCGTGGAAACATTAGCACCCAAATCACACAAAGCATAGCATTCATAATCTTTAATCTTAATCTTAATAGTAGGTTCCCACTCATCATAAGTTTTCTAGGAATAGAAAGTTCCAAATTAAGCTTTTCTTCATAAGATTGCATCATAACATCAACGATATGTTTAGTAAAAGCTTTGCTTTGATTATAAGGATGAGGAGAATTCAACATGGATTGCAACAAGGAAATACAATCTATCAAAGAGCAATTATCATAATTAATGTCCTTGAAATCCAAAATAGTTGGTTCATCGCTATCTAAAGTTTTGACCTCTCCAATCCCACTTTTATCAATTTTTGCATCAAGATCTAAAAACTCCGAATCATTGCTACGCCTTCTAACTAAAGTTCACTCATCTCCAGTCCCATCTTTATCAAGATTTACATTGGAAACAAAGATTCAATAGGAGTCGCATCAATCACTTTAAGATCTTCATCATTATTTTCATGGAAACTAGAAGAACACGCTTTTATAAACCAATCTTTCTTAGCACGCATCTTAGTGATTCTTTCTTTTTACTCATCAATGGAAATTCTCATAGCTTTGAGAGACTCATTGATATCATGCTTCGGTGGAATAGATCTTAGTTTCAAAGAATCAACATCAAGATAAATTCTATCCATGTTCCTAGCCAAATCATCAATCTTAAGAAACTTTTCTTCAATCAAAGCATTGAAATTCTTTTGAGAATTAATAAATTATTTAACACCATTCTCAAATTAAGAGGGCATTGTATTATAATTTCCATAAGAATTGTTGTAGGAATTACCATAATTATTATAGGAATTACTAGGAAACCACCTAGGATTAAAATTACCTGTATACGTGTTATTACCAAAATTGTTCCTACCAACAAAATTCACATCTATAGATTCATTATTGTTTTCAATCAAAGTAGACAAAGGTATATCATTAGGATCAATAGGAGCACTCTTACTAGCAAACAATTTCATAAGCTCATCCATCTTTCCACTCAAAACATTTATTTCTTCAATTGCATGCACTTTTTTTACTAGTGGAAGATATTTCGATATGCCATTGAGAATAATTAACCATAATATTATCTAGGATTTTAGTAGCTTCACCTAAAGTAATTTCCATAAAAGTGCCTCCTGCGGCCGAATCTAAAAGATTTCCAGAAGCAAAATTCAATCCGGCATAATTGTTTTTGTATAATCATCCGCAAATTCAAACCATGAGTAGGGCAATTTCTAATCATCAATTTCATCCTCTCCCAAGATTGTGCAACATATTCATGATAAAGTTGATTAAAATTCATAATATCGTTCCTAAGGGAGATGATGTTAGCGGGAGGAAAATACATGGAAATAAAAGCATCTTTACACTTATTCCATGAATCAGTACTATTTTTAGGCAAAGATGAAAAGCAAGTTTTAGCGCGATCCCTAAGCGAGAACGGATAGCTTCAATTTAACAATATCATTGTCCATATCTTTTTTCTTTTGCATGTCGCACAAATCAACGAAATTATTAAGATGGCATGCGACATCTTCATTGGGATGGCCGAAAAATCGATCTTTCCTAACAAGATTTAGCAAAGCAGTATTAATTTCACAAGATTCTGCATTAGCATCGGGAGGAATCAGAGTACTAATAAAATCATTATTATTGGTGTTGGAAAAGTCACACAACTTGGTGTTATCTTGAGCCATCATGACAAAGCAAGCAACCCAACACACGAGCACACAAAAAGCAAACGAAGAAGACGAACGGAAGAGGGGCGAAGAAAAGGCTTTTCAAAAATTGTTTTAGAAGTGGGGGAGAGGAAAACGAGAGGCGAATGGCGAATAATGTAATGCGAGAGATGAGAGTTTATGGTGGGTACTTGTTATGTCTTGGCTTGGCGTAGATCTCCCCGACAACGATGCCAGAAATCCTTCTTACTACCTCTTGATCCTGCGTTGGTTTTTCCCTTAAAGAGGAAAGGGTGATGCAGGAAAGTAGCATCAGTATTTCCCTTAGTTTTGAGAACCAAGGAATCAATCCAGTAGGAGACAACGCAACAAGCCACCGAATACCTGCACAAAAAAACACCAACTTGCAACCAACGCGACAAAGGGTTGTCAATCCCTTCACGATTATTCGCAAAGTGAGATCTGATAGAGATGGATGAACGGTAAAGTAATGTTTTTGGTATTTTTGGTTTATGGAACGGAAAGTAAAGATTGCAAAGTAATAGAACAACGACATAAATTGTCAAGTTTGATGGGAAATTAATATGATGGAAAATAGACCCCGAGGCCATAGGTTTCACTAGAGGCTTCTCTCAATATAGAATTTATTATGGTGGGTGAACAAATTACTGCCGAGCAATTGATAGAAAAGCGCAAAGTGATGAAGATATCTAAGGCAATGATGATGAATATAGGCATCACGTCCGTGTCAAGTAGACCGAAACGATTCTGCATCTACTACTGTTACTCCACACATCGACCACTATCCAGCATGCACCTAGAGTATTAAGTTCATAAAGAACGGAGTAACGCTTTAAGCAAGTTGACATGATGTAGAGGAATTAACTCAAACAATATGATGAAAACCCCATGTTTTTATCCTCGATGGCAACAATACAATATATGCCTTGCTGCCCCTGCTTTCACTAGGAAAGGACACCACAAGATTGAACCCAAAGCTAAGCACTTCTCCCATTGCAAGAAAAACCAATATAGTTGGCCAAACCAAATCGATAGTTCGAACAGACTTGCAAAGATATGAAATAATGCATATAAGAATTCAGAGGAGATTCAAATAACATTCATAGATAAGCTGATCATGAACCCACAATTCATTGGATCTCGGCTAACACACCGCAAAAGAGTATTACATCGAATAGATCTCCAAGAACACCGAGGAGAACTTTTTATTGAGAATCAAAGAGAGAGCAGAAGCCATCTAGTTACTAGCTATGGACCCGTAGGTCTGAAATAAACTACTCACGCTTCATTAGAGAGGCAATGATGTTGATGTAGAAACCCTCCATGATCGAATCCCCCTCCGACAGGATGCCGAAAAAGGCCCAAGATGGGATCTCACGGGTACATAAGGGTGCGGCGGTGGAAAAGTGGTTTCGTGGCTTCCCCGGATGTTTTTGGGGTATAAGAGTATATATAGGAGGAAGATCTAGGTCAGGGGGGCTATGAGGGGCCCACAAGGTCGAGGGGCGCACCCTCCACCCTTGTGGCCACCTCGCGGATCTTCTGACTTGCACTCCAAGTCTCCTGGGTGTCTTCTGGTCCAAGAAAAATCGTCGCGAAAGTTTTATTCCATCTGGACTCCATTTGGTATTCCTTTTCTGCGAAACTCTAAAACAAGGAAAAACAAGAAACTGACACTGGGCTCTAGGTTAATAGTTTAGTCCCAAAAATCATATAAAATAGCATATTAATGCATATAAAACATCCAAAATAGATAATATAATAGCATGGAACAATCTAAAATTATAGATATGTTGTAGACGTATCAGAAATCAATATCAAACAGAGTCCAAACACCATGAAACTTTTTGTGGATTTTTTATAAACCAGAAGACATCCAATGGGCCAAAGCAGCACCTATGGGGTGCCTCGAGGGGGGCCCAACCCACCAGGGCACGCCCCCACCTCGGTGGCCTCTCGCACCCCTTCTTTGCCCTATAAATTGCCAAGTATTCCAAAACCCTCGGGGGTTAACCTAGATCAGAAGTTCCGCCGCCGCAGACCTCTGTATCCACCAAAAACCAATCTAGACCATTTTCTGGCACTCCACTGGAGGGGGGAATCATCACCGGTGGCCATCTTCATCATCCCGACACACACCATGATGAGGAGGGAGTAGTCCACCCTCGGGGCTGAGGGTTTGTACCAGAGCTATGTGTTTAATCTCTCTCTCTCTCCCTCTCTCTCTCTCGCTCTCGTGTTCTTGATGCCACGATCTTGATGTATCGGGGGCTTTGTTAATATAGTTGGATCATATGGTGTTTCCCCCTCTCTATCTTGTTGTGATGAATTGAGGTTTTCCTTTGAGATTTCGTTTTATCGGATTGAATACTTTTATGGATTTTAGAAAACTTAATATATGTCTTGCATATGAATACTCGTGGTGACAATGGGGTATCATATTGATTCACTTGATATATGTTTTGGCACTTAACTCGCGGATTCCCGAGGTGACATTGGGGTAATCTATGCATAGGGGTTGATGCACGTTCTTGTCTTTGTTTCTCCGGTAGAAATCTTGGGGCACTCTTTGAGGTTCTTTGAGTTGGATTGAGTATTATGAATCTGAATTTGCTTTGGTGTTATTTTAGTACAAACTCTAGGATAGATCGAACGAAAAGAATAGCTTCGTGTTATTTTTGTACGAACTCTTGAATAGATCGAACGAAAAGAATAGCTTTGAGGTGGTTTAGTACCCTACAAACAATTTCTTCTTATATTCTCTGCTAGATAGGAACTTTGGAGTGATTCTTCATTGCACGTTGAGGGATGGTTATATTATCCAATTATATTAGCATTGTTGAGAGATTGCACTAGCGAAAGTATGGGCCCTAGGCCTCATTTTCAAGCATTGCAATACCGTTTGTGCTACATTTTATCAATTTCTGCCTTGCTGTTTTTATTGTTCCTATTACAAAAATCAATATTTGCTATTGTTACTACATTTTTATCACCATCTCTTCGCCAAAGTAGTGCACCTATACAATTTGCCGTTGTATTTGGTGTGTTGGGGACACAAGAGACTTTTTATTATTTGGTTACAGGGTTGTTTGAGAGAGACCATCTTCATCCTACACGTCCCATGAATTGATAAACCTTAGGTCGTCCACTTTAGGGAAAATTGCTATTGCCCTACAAAACTCTGCGCTTGGAGGCCCAACACACCTGAGGGAGTCCTGGATTAGGGGGTGTCCGGATAGCCGGACTATAACCTTTGGCCGGACTGTCGGACTATGAAGATACAAGATTGAAGACTTCGTCCCGTGTCCGGATGGAACTTTGCTTGGCGTGGAAGGCAAGCTTGGCAATATGGATATGTAGATCTCCTCCCATTGTAACCGACTCTGTGTAGCCCTAGGCCCCTCCGGTGTCTATATAAACCGGAGGGTTTAGTCTATAGGACACAATAACAACAATCATACCATAGGCTAGCTTCTAGGGTTTAGCCTCTCTGATCTCGTGGTAGATCAACTCTTGTACTACCCATATCATCAATATTATTCAAGCAGGAGTAGGGTTTTACCTCCATCGAGACGTCCTGAACCTGGGTAAAAACATCGTGTCCCTTGTCTCCTATTACCTTCCGCCTAGACGCACAGTTCGGGACCCCCTACCCGAGATCCGCCGGTTTTGACACCAACATTGGTGGTTTCATTGAGAGTTCCTCTGTGTCGTCGTCATCAGGCTTGATGGCTCCTTTGATCATCGTTAGCGATGTGGTCCAGGGTGAGACTTTTCTCCCCCGACAGATTTTTGTATTCGGCAGCTTTGCACTGCGGGCCAATTTGCTTGGCCATCTGGAGCAGATTGAGAGCTACGCCCCTGGCCATCAAGTCAGGTTTGGAAGATTAAACTACACGGCCGATATCCGCGGAGACTTGATCTTCGACAGATTTGAGCCCCTGCCGAGTGCGCCGCACTGTTGCCACGAGCATGATTTAGCTCTGCCATCAAACAGTGTCCTTGAGGCCACACCCGTGTCTGCTCCGACCTTTAATACGGAGCCAACTGCGTCGACCGAGGGCGGGTGGCTAGACCCTGCCACGGAGGTTGCAGCCTCAACGGCGATCGAGCCAAACACCAACTTATCCTTCGTGAGGCCCGTGACTCCACATTATCGGACTCTCCTCCAAACTCTGAACCATCCGTGCCCCTACCAATCGAATCCGATTGGGCGCCGATCATGGAGTTCACCGCCGCGGATATCTTTATGCACTCGCCTTTGGCGACATCCTGAATTTACTAAGGTCTCTCTCATTGTCAGGAGAGTCTTGGCCGGATTATGACCGGCAGGATTGGGATGCAGATGACGAAGAAATTCGACGCCCACCCACCACCCACTTCATAGCCACTGCCGATGATTTAACCGACATGCTCGACTTCGACTCCGAGGACATCGACGGTACGGACGACGATGTAGGAGACGAACAGGAACCAGCACCTAGAGGGCACTAGAAAGCCACCTCGTCATATGACATATATATGGTGGACACACCCAAAGAAGGCAATGGCGACGGAATAGCGGGGGATGACCCCTCCAAGAAGCAACCTAAGCGCCGGCGTCAGCGACGCCGCTCTAAGTCCCGCCAAAGCAAAAACGGTGATACCGGCACAGGAGATAATAACACCCCGGATAGTGTCGAAGACAACTCCCTCCAGCAAGATTCAGCACAGGAGGATGGAGAAGCCAGCCCCCCTGAGAGAGCGGCAGATAAAGAGGAAGAGGGTGATAATTACATGCCTCCCTCCGAAGACAAGGCAAGCCTCGACAACGACGAATTTATCGCGCCCGAGGATCTCGTCGAGCAAGAGCGCTTCAAGCGCAGGCTTATGGCCACGGCGAGTAGCCTTAAGAAAAAACAGCAGTAGCTTAGAGCTGACCAAGACTTGCTAGCCGACAGATGGACTGAAGACCTTGCGGCCGAGGAATACGAACTCGAACACCCCTCCAAGAGCTACCCAAAGCGCAGGTTGCTACCCCGATTAGAGGAGGAAGCATCTAAACCTACATCTACAACGCATAATGCGGCTGACCGAACATCTTGTGGCCGCGACAAAGAGTCCTCACGACCCATAACTTAAGCCGCACCCCGGCGTCGCTCAGAAAATACCAAGGCACGGGGAAATGCGTTAGACCTGTGAGATAAGTTGGAGGACAAAGCAAGGCAAACAAGATCGATCTACGGATCGCGTGGGCACCCCACGACACAAGACGATAACCGTCACGCCGGATACAGCAAAAGTAAATCTGGCCGGGCCGAACACAGCAGACAAAGCTCATTTGAGCTACGTCGTGATATAGCCCAATACAGAGGTGCCGCACACCCTCTATGCTTCACAGATGAAGTACTGGATCATCAGATCCCAGAGGGTTTAAAACCCGTAAATATCGAATCATACGATGACACGACAGATCCTGCGGTATGGATTGAGGACTATCTCTTTCATATCCACATGGCATGTGGCAATGATCTGCACGCCATCAAATACCTCCCACTCAAGCTTAAAGGACCAGCTTGGCATTGGCTTGACAGCTTGCCAGCAGAATCTATTGGTTGTTGGGAAGACCTGGAAGCCGCATTCCTCGACAATTTCCAGGGCACCTATGTGCGACCGCCAGACGCCGATGACCTGAGCCACATAATTCAGCAGCCAGAGGAATCGGCCAGACAATTCTGGACAGGGTTCCTAACCAAGAAAAATCAAATCGTCGATTGCACAGACGCAGAGGCCCTAGCGGCTTTCAAGCATAACATCTGCGACGAGTGGCTTGCCCGGCACCTTGGACAGGAAACGCCGAAATCTATGGCAGCCCTCACGACACTCATGACCCGCTTTTGCGCGGGAGAAGACAGCTGGCTGGCTTGCAACAATAACATGTCAAAGAACCCTGGTAATTCGGATACCAAGGACATCAATGGCAGGTCGCGTCGCAACAAGCACAAGCGCCGCATTAACAGCGACAATGCCGAGGATACGACAGTTAATGCTGAATTCAGAGGCTCCAAGCCCGGTCAGCGTAAAAAGCAATTCAAGAGAAGCACTCCGGGCCCGTCCAGTTTGGACTGTATACTCGATCGCTCGTGTAAAATACATGGCACCCCCGAAAAGCCAGCCAATCACACCAACAGGGATTGTTGGGTGTTCAAGCAGGCCGGCAAGTTAAATGCTGAAAATAGAGACAAGGGGCTACATAGCGACGACGAGGAGGAGCCCCAGCTGCCGAACAATAGAGGATAGAAGGGTTTCCCCCCACAAGTGTGGACGGTGAACATGATATACACAACCCACATCTCCAAGAGGGTGCGGAAGCGTGCGTTAAGGGACGTATACGCGTTGGAGCCAGTCACCCCAAAGTTCAACCCATGGTCCTCCTGCCCGATCACTTTCGATCGAAGGGACCACCCCACTAGTATCCTCCATGGCGGATTTGCCGCATTCGTTCTAGACCCAATCATTGACTGATTTCACCTCACTCGAGTCCTTATGGACGGCGGTAGCAACCTGAACCTGCTTTATCAGGACATAGTGCGAAAAATCGGCATAGATCCCTCAAGGATTAATCCCACAAAAACGACCTTTAAGGGCGTCATACCAGGTGTAGAGGCCAGCTGCACAGGCTCAGTTACACTTGAAGTGGTCTTTGAATCCCCGGATAATTTCCGAAGCGAGGAGTTAATCTTCGACATAGTCCCATTCCGCAGGGGCTATCACGCACTGCTCGGGCGAACCGCATTTGCAAAGTTCAATGCGGTGTCGCACTACGCATACCTCAAGCTCAAGATGCGAGGACCTCGTGGAGTCATCACAGTCAATGGAAACACCGAACTATCTCTCCGAACAGAGGAGCACACGGCAGCCCTCGCTGCGGAAGTACAAGGCAGCCTTTCAAGGCAATTCTCTAGTCCGGCGATAAAACGTCCGAACACCGTCAAGCGCGCCTGGAGTAACCTACAACAAGACCGTCTGGCACGTTCCGAGCAAGCGTAGCAATGCGGCCCCAACCCTAGCCCTCGCGAAATGGCGAAATCAGTGCTACGCGTACATAATTACGCTCTGAAAATACCATGGGCACAGGGGAAGGGGCACGACCACGGCACGCCCAAAATGCGGCTCAACCATACTAGGGGCTGCCGATTTTGTCATTTTTTGTCACTTTCAGGACTTCGATCTCCGTAAGACCTGCTCGGCAGTACAATTGCCGAACATACCATACAACAACCATGTAGGCAGAAAGCTACGTCACACTGTGGAACTCCCAGGTGGTCTCTATAATGAGCAAAACACCTGTCTTAAATACTATCCCGCAGCTCGCCCCTGGAGGGGACATGTCAAATAGTCCCATCTCCTGCTTATCGCACTATTTGTATCGTTCTGCTTTTAATGCACCTTTTTCGAATAAATAATGCTTAGCTTCAGCTTATTATTGCATTCTCTATTCACTCCTTTTTATATATATATGTTCAGTCATGACATTTAGCACCCGTACACTTTGGTACGGCAAATACCCCAGGGGCTCAAGCACCCCATAATACGGCGTGAGAAGTCCGAACACTTTCACAAGTGCGGCCCTCCGAACTTATAGCATTATATGCATCAGCTCCGAATCATGTCTTTGGTCAATAGTTGGGTTTGCCCGGCTCCCATGTTTTGGTACCTTACGTTCCGCTATATCGGCTAAGGTAGCACTGGGAGAACTACTACGATTGTGCCCTGGTTCAGCTGGGCTAAGCACCTCAGTAGAGAAAGCTAAAACTGACTGTTATGATAGGGCGAGAGCTCGTCGCTGTTCGAGAGGTTTCGAGTCCCTAAAGACTTATGCCGCTTAGAGCGAGGAGTCGGCTTTGTCTGGCCTAGGCGTGTATAGCGCCCCGAACTCGGTCATCCAAACATTAGCGGCTTCGCCGAAATTTAAAATTGTAGAATTCTCTGGCTAAGTGAGAGTGATAACGCATTATAGTTCGATTGCCTTGTTCGTTGTGCTGAGCACCTCCCTCGAAGGACCGAAGAATGGGAAAAAGAGTGCTCAGGTTTATCCCGAACACCCCAGCACTCGTGGCATGGGGGCAGAAGCCGACGACTCGCCATCTCTCAGATTTCATAAACGGCCGCATAGAAGGTAATATTTTAAATTCAAACCAGCGTTGCATAAGCACATATGAACAAGTTTTCAGTGTACAGGATAACACGAGCGAGTTTACTCAAATATTACATCCTTGGAACATTCATCCGCCACAAGGCGGGCACCCTTCAGGACGCCCTCGTAATACATCTCGGGGTGGCGATGCTCCTTGCCCTGCGGTGGCCCGTCCTTCACCAGCTTCTCAGCATCCATCTTGCCCCAGTGTACTTTAGCACGGGCAAGCGCCCTACGGGCACCCTCGATGCAGAAGGAGCGCTTGATGACTTCAAGCCACGGACAGGCATCCGCCAGCCGCCTCACCAGCCCGAAGTAGCTCCCAGGCAGGGCCTCTCCAGGCCATAGCCGGACTATGAGACCCTTCATGGCCTGTTCAGCCACCTTATGGAACTTGACTAGTTGCTTCAGCTGGTCGCTCAAGGGCATCGGGTGTCCGGTCTCAATATACTGAGACTAGAACACCTTCTCCGTCAAGCTCCCTTCCTCGGTCCGGTAGTAGGCGGCGGCATCTGACACGCTACGGGGCAAATCTGCGAATGCTCCTGGAGAGCTACGGACTCGGGTAAGTAACAAGTAATTCACATTCACGTGCTTGCTTTGCATAAAGAATGCCTTACCCGCCGCTATCTTCTTCATCGCCTCAATTTTCTGGAGGGATTTTTGGGCTTCGGCCTTGGCAGACTTGGCACTTTTGATGGCCGCGGCGAGCTCGGACTCTCGAGTCTTCGAGTCAAGCTCAAAAGTCTCATGCTTCTTCACGAGAGCATGGAGCTCTTGCTGCACCTCGCCTACCCGTGGCTCATGTTTCTCCCGCTCGGTGCCCTCCGTGGCCGACTTCTTTTCGGCCTCGGAAAGCGCTTGCTTCAGGGTCGCCACCTCGGTTGTGGCCCCTAGCACACCAATAACGATCCTGTAATTTCTTGCAACTGCATCTTTTTATATACACACACGGACAAGGCATTACATACCTTGGTTCTCCTCGAGCTGCTTCTTCGCAAGGCCGAGCTCTTGCTCGGACCGCTCGAGGTTCTGCTTCAGCGTGTCAACCTCCGCAGTCAGTGCGGCACAGGCCAGCAGCGAAGCCTGCATACGCATATCGACATAATTATGTTAGACTCCTGCGAATATTATTAGATCCTCTATTCGGCTTTTCTTTGTGAACACCAAACAGAGCATCAGGGGCTACTGTCAATGCAGTAATATTTTCATATATTTTTTACTTACCTCAAAGCGTGTCAGAAGGCTGGCACAAGCTTCAGTCAGCCCGCTTTTGGCGGACTGAACTTTCTGGATCACCGCACTCATAATAGTGCGGTGCTCCTCGTCGATGGAGGTGCCGTTAAGCACCTCCATCAAGTTATCCGGTGCCTCCGGTTGGACGGAGGTCACCGGCGCTGTAGGCTTGCCCTTCTTAGTGGGGGACCGCCTGCCGGACTCTGGAACCACTGAAGGTTCCGGTGCGGTGTTCGGCCCAGGGTCGGACTTGGAGCCCTGGGGAGTCTTGCCCCCTTTGCGCCTGGAGTCCGGGACGTCGCCTTGAGGCGCCCCCAGGACTACCTCCCCTCGGTTGGGAACCCCTTGGGACAATACCTCGGCATTGTCCATGGGGTGAGGGGAGGAGGCGGCCGGAAGTGAAAGGCTATTCACGTCCGACAAGCCTAAGGAACCGCTCGACGACATGTCGAGTCGGGCTTGGGGTGGACACCATTATTGTATTCGGCATCAGGAGAAGCTGTGCAATAAAGGAACACTATGAGTCACTCTGGTGTCCGAATACTTACGACTTCGCCAGGGGCTTGGCACTTGGCGGCCACTCCTCCTCGCTGTCGGCGGCGTTGGTGCAGTAGTCTGGAGGAAGGGTCCTTCCCTTCTTGGACCCTCCGGCCTCCCCAGTTGGGGCGGCCTTCCTTTTCTTTTCTCCCCCTGCTGGAGGGGAAGAAGTCTCTTTTTCCTCCTCGTCGTCTTCGTGGGAGGAGTGCGCCTCGGAGTCATCGGACGATGAGTCCGACACCACCGGGCGCCGGGAACTCTTTCGGGTTCCCGTGGCCTTCTTCTCGGGCACCACGTAAGGTGTCGAAATCAGCAGGTCCACCAAGTGGGCGTCTGCTAGGCCTTCGGGCAAAGGATCCGGACAGTCGATCTGTCCGGACGTCTCCTGCCAATCCTGTCAAAGGTATGGGAGCTTAGATCCCGCATCGAGTATCCTGTAAGAGGTAAAACTGCTTACCGCGTTGGCTTGACGCTTTGCACTGAATCCGCGATCCTCGATAAGGGGAGGAGGAACCTCGGCACCCTTGAATAGCACCATCCAGGCATCCTCGTGTGTTGTGTCGAAGAGTCTGCTCAGAGTTTGGTGCTGGGCCGGGTCGAACTCCCACAAGTTGAAAGCCCGTTGTTGACACGGGAGGATCCGGCGGATGAGCATGACCTGGACTACGTTGACGAGTTTGAGCTTCTTGCTCACCAGGTTTTGGACACATACTTGGAGTCCGGTCAGCTCTCCCAAACTACCCCAAGACAGGCCCTTCTCTTGCCAGGAGGTGAGCCGCGTGGGGATGCCAGATCGGAACTCGGGGGTCGCTGCCCATTTAGGTCACGTGGCTCGGTGATGTAAAACCACCCTGATTGCCACCCGTTTATGGTCTCCACGAAGGAGCCCTTGAGCCATGTGACGTTGGGCATGCATCTTGCACACCATGGCGCCTCCGCACTCCGCCTGGCGGCCGCTCACTACCTTCGGCTTGACATTGAAGGTCTTTAGCCATAAGCCGAAGTGGGGATTGATGCAGAGGAAGGCCTCGCACACGACGATAAACGCCAAGATGTTGAGGATAAAGTTCAGGGCCAGATCGTGGAAGTCCAGGCCATAGTAGAACATGAGCCCTCGGACGAATGGGTGGAGAGAGAAGCCCAGTCCGCGGAGGAAATGCGTGAGGAACACTCCCTTCTCATGGGGCCTGGGGGTGGGGATGAGCTGCCCCTCATTTGGGAGCCGGTGCGCGATGTCGTCGGACAGGTATCCGACTCTCCTCAGCTTCTTGATGTGTCCCTCCATGACGGAGGAGACCATCCACCTGCCTCCCGCTCCGGACATGGTTGGAGAAGGTTGAGGTGGGAAATGCGGACTTGGGCGCTGGAGCTCGAGTGCGCGAAAATGGATGAGCAAAGGAGGAAGAAGGTGTGGATGAAAGGGTGAATCCTTATCTCCTTATACGGGGGACGAAACTATGCGTCCCCACCAGCCTGGTAAAACTCGCTTATCCCCCAAGCGCCATAATCAATGGCACGGTTGGGTTACCCACGCCCGTATTGATGAGAATCCCGTGATAAGGGGACATGATCTCTGCTTCGACAAGACGTGCCAAGGAAACCGCCTCGCAAAACGCGCTGAGGTGGAACAGTGAAAAACGATTTGAATGAAGGCTTGGCTGTGGTGTGATGTCGCGCTACAGAATACGTCAGCAGATTAGATTTGTGGAAATACTATTCTCTCTACGGTGGTATGTGGAACTTGTTTTGCAGAGCCGAACACGATCCTCGTGTTCAAAATCTTCTATGAAGTATTCAGAGGAGGAACCCGCCTTGCAATGTCGAAGACAATCTGCGCGCTGGACTTATCGTCAATGAAGCCTGGTTCAGGGGCTACTGAGGGAGTCCTGGATTAGGGGGTGTCCGGATAGCCGGACTATAACCTTTGGCCGGACTGTCGGACTATGAAGATACAAGATTGAAGACTTCGTCCCGTGTCCGGATGGAACTTTCCTTGGCGTGGAAGGCAAGCTTGGAAATATGGATATGTAGATCTCCTCCCATTGTAACCGACTCTATGTAGCCCTAGCCCCCTCTCGTGTCTATATAAACCGGAGGGTTTAGTCTGTAGGACACAATAACAACAATCATACCATAGGCTAGCTTCTAGGGTTTAGCCTCTCTGATCTCGTGGTAGATCAACTCTTGTACTACACATATCATCAATATTAATCAAGCAGGAGTAGGTTTTTACCTCCATCGAGAGGGCCCGAACCTGGGTAAAAACATCGTGTCCCTTGTCTCATGTTACCATCCGCCTAGACGCACAGTTCGGGACCCCCTACCCGAGATCCGCCGGTTTTGACACCGACAACACCCATATCACGTATCAGGTTGTCCCTGATTCTTCCATGCCCCCACTCCCAATATTCCTCTTACCTTCTTTCTAATTTAGCATGAGGTTATCCCAAGTCATTTTATTATTATTTCATCTCATGACTATGTCTTAGGTTAATGCCCGTCCGTATTATGTGCTATCCAACTTCCTATATATGAGCATAGATGGTTGTAGTACATGGATCGGTTGAGTTAGCACAACAAGTTGGACCGACTTGGTTCCAATAGGTTGGAGTCCCATAATTTATTTTGATTGGAAACATAGGGAAAAAATCTTTATAAAAGAAATTAGCCATTAGCAGGTCTGCACAACATCAAAACAAGAAAAAGGTTGAACTATATCCTTTGGCCGGACTATTGGACTATGAAGATACAAGATTGAAGACTTCGTCCCGTGTCCGGATGGGACTCTCCTTGGCGTGGAAGGCAAGCTTGGCAATACGGATATGTAGATCTCCTCCCTTGTAACCGACTCTGTGTAACCCTAGCCCCCTCCGGTGTCTATATAAACCGGAGGGTTTAGTATGTAGGACAACGACAATCATACCATAGGCTAGCTTCTACGGTTTAACCTCTACGATCTTGTGGTAGATCAACTCTTGTAATACTCATATCATCAAGATCAATCAAGCAGGAAGTAGTTTATTACATCCATCGAGAGGGCCCGAACCTGGGTAAACATCGTGTCCCCCGCCTCCTGTTACCATCCGCCTTAGACGCACAGTTCGGGACCCCCTACCCGAGATCCGCCGGTTTTGAGACCGACATTGGTGCTTTCATTGAGAGTTCCACTGTGCTGTCACCACAAGGTTTGATGGCCCCTTCGATCATCGGCAACGATGCGATCCAGGGTGAGGTTTTCCTCCCCGGACAGATCTTCGTGTTCGGTGGCTTCGTACTGCGGGCCAACTGCTTGGCCATCTGGAGCAGATCGAGAGCTACGCCCTTGGCCATCAGGTCAGGTTTGGAAACTTGAACTATAGTGCCGACATCCGCGGTGACTTGATCTTCGACGGATTCGAGCCCATGTCAGGTGGGCCGCACAGCCACGACAAGCATGACTTAGCTCTGCCGTCGGACAGTGTTCGGGAGATCACACCTACAACTACTCCGACCCTCAATCCGGAGCATATCGTGTCGTCCGAGGACGGGTGGATAGACCCCGCCATAGAGGCCGCGCACGCAGCGGTGATAGAGCCGAACGCTGACTTCACTTCCTATGAGACCATGCTGCCGGCCACGGGCTCCGAACCGCCTGCGTCCGTGCCTATCGAATCTGATTGGGCACCGATCATGGAGTGTCCCTCCGCGGATATCTTTCAGCACTCACCACTGGGCGACGTGCTAAACTCATTGAGGTCTCTCTCCTTGTCAGGAGACCCTTGGCCGAACTATGTCCGGCTAGAATGGGATGCGGACGACGAAGAAATTCGCTGCCCATCCACCACCCACATAGTAGCCACTGTCGACGATTTAACCGACATGCTCGATTTTGGCTCCGAAGACATCGACGGTATGGATGACGATGCAGGAGACGAACAGGAACCACCGCCCAGAAGGCGCTGGACTGCCACCTCATCATATGATATATACATGGTGGACACCCCCAAAGAAGGCAATGGCGATAAGGCAACGGAGGATAATCCCTCCAAGAAGCAATCCAAGCACCGACGTCAGCGGCGCCGCTCTAAGTTCCGCCATAGCAAAAGTAGCGATACCGGCACAAGAGACAGTAATGCTCTGGATAGTGCCAAAGCCGACGACAATCCCCTCCAGCCAGACCTCGAGCGGAAGGATGAACAAGCTAGCCCTCCGGAACAGGCAGCAGACAAAGAATCAGAGGATGACAATTACGTGCCTCTCTCCGAAGACGAGGTGAGCCTCGGCGACAAAGAATTTATCGTGCCTGAGGATCCCGTCGAGCAGGAGCACTTGAAGCGCCAGCTGATAGCCACAGCAAACAGCCTGAAGAAAAGGCAACATCAGCTTCGAGCTGATGAAGATCTGCTAGCGGATAGATGGACTGAAGTCCTGGCGGCCGAAGAACACAAACTCGAGCGCCCAACCAAGAGTTACCCAAAGCGCAGGTTGCTACCCCAACTCGAGGAGGAAGCATTAAAACCTACATTACTAGTGTATGATGCGGCTGATCGGCCACCTCATGGCCGAGACAGAGGGGCATATCAGTCCGAAGTCCAGCCCGCACCCCGCCGCCATTCAAATAAAAATACCAAGGCCCAGGGCAACACGCAGGACCTGCGAAACACATTGGAAAACAAAGTAGGACATACAAGATCGATCTACGGATCACGGGGTCGCGCCCAAACGCGAGACGATGATCGTCATGCCGGTTACACTAAAAGAAAATCCGGCTGGGACGAATACAACAGACAAGACTCGTATGAACTACGTGCGACATAGCCCGACACAGAGGTGCCACACACCCCCTATGCTTCACTGATGAAGTAATGGATCACGAATTCCCGGAAGGGTTAAACCCGTAAACATTGAATCGTATGATTGTACTACAGACCCCGCGGTATGGATAGAAGACTTCTTCCTCCACATTCACATGGCCCGCGGGGACGATCTACACGCCATCAAGTATCTCCCGCTAAAACTCAAAGGGCCGGCTCGGCATTGGTTGAATAGCTTGCCGGCAAACTCCATCGAAAGTTGGGAGAGCCTGGCAGATGCATTCCTGGACAATTTCCAGGGCACTTATGTGCGACCGCCGGATGCTGACGATTTAAGTCATATAACTCAGCAGCCAGGGGAATCGGCTAGGAAATTCTGGACCCGGTTCCTAACTAAGAAGAACCAAATTGTCGACTGTCCGGATGTAGGGGCCTTAGCGGCATTTAAGCATAACATACGTGATGAGTGGCTCGCCCGGCACCTCGGTCAAGAGAAGCCAAAATCCATGGCAGCCCTCACGACACTTATGACCCACTTTTGCACGGGCGGAGATAGATGGTTGGCTCGTAGTAACAACACAACAAGCAAACCTGGCACATTATGTGACGCCCGGATAATCAAGCTACAGTAACGTCAGCTAATGATGCCACGTCACCACAATTACAATTGCTAAGCTATCGCTAGATCAAAAACCATTCCAAAATTCAAGTTCAAAATATGTTAAACAATAAAAGTTTTCAAACTTTAAAATAAAAATGTTCGGTTAGTGCCAAATATTACATAGGTAATTGTTGTGAACAAAACATATTTTTAGAAAGTGCCTGAATATTTTAAAAGTGAATTAAAACAGAAAAGAGAAATGATAAGAGAAAATGCAAAACAAAAAAAACAAAGTTAAAAAAAATGAAGAAGAATTACCCCCCCCCCCCGCTGGACCACGGCCCAGCAGGCCATCGGGCCGCCGGGCCGACCCAGCCGCACCCCACACCCTCCCCCATATCCACCCCACTGGGGGGAAAACCCTAACCACCCACCTAATTTCCCCCCCCCCCACTCGCTCCCCGCACCCCTCTCGCCCCTCCCCCCCCCCCCCCCCCGATCTGGATCGGGGCACTCGGGCCCCAACCCGGCGCCTCAGGCCACCCCTCGCCGCGCTGACCCGCCGCCACCTTGCCAAC
The DNA here is from genome assembly GCA_032464435.1 of Aegilops umbellulata. Lineage (NCBI taxonomy): Eukaryota > Viridiplantae > Streptophyta > Magnoliopsida > Poales > Poaceae > Aegilops > Aegilops umbellulata. The sequence continues at coordinate 292,175,294 of CP136056.1, read as the reverse complement.
ACCGCACGGCGCTCCCTCGCCGTCGCCGGCGCCCGCCTCCTCAACCTCCGCCGTCGCAACCGGCTCCCACGACGTCGCCCGAAACCGCGCCGCCCTCCACCTCGACCGCCGCCTCGCGTCTCCAACCTCGTCGCCAGCTTCCGCGTCCTCCTCCCCGATGGACCCTCCTCTCTCCTGCAAGCGCACGTGAGCGCCCCTCTCCTCCTCTCTTCCCCCCGCGCGCACGCGCTCACGCCGTGGCTCCGCTCACCGCGCCCCCCCGCTCCTCCGCGCGCGCGCTCACGCTCACCGCGCGCAGACTACGTCCATCCGCATCCCCTCGCGCCTCCTGCCGCATGCGCCTGCGTTCGGAGCCCGTTGTGCGCCGCCTCGCGGCGTTCCCCGCAGCCCGCCGGAGCCACATGCCGGCGCCCCGCAGCACACCCAACCTTCCTCGCTACGCCCGGGACCAGGCCTCCCTGGTGTCCCTCTGCCCCCTGCGACCACCAGCGCGCGCCCACGCGCGCCCGCCTCTTGCTCCGCCCACTGCTGCTGCTGCACGCCCTGGCGACGCTCGCCGATGCCTACGACCGCGGCCATGCCCGACGGCGCCCATCCAGGCGCCGCCCCGCCGTGCCGTGCGTCGCCGGCCCCTCCTGCTCCTGCCGCTGATGGCCCCGGCCTCCCATCGCTAACGGGCGGGCTGTGGCTACGCCCGCATGCTCGTCCCCAGCGCCCACTAGGCCCCCTTTGGGCCCATGACATGTGGGGCCCCAGCCCCAGAAATGTTTTATAAAAAAATAAAAAATAAAATTAAAATAAAAATAAATAATAAATATAATAATTAAAATATCAATTAATTAATTAAGTTAATTAATCATAATTAGATTAACCTAATTAACTGTTAGTTTAATCAGAACAGTAATTAGATAGTTAAACTCTAATTAACCTAATCAGGGAATGACAGGTGGGTCCCACTGGACCCACATGTCAGTTTGACCCAGTCAACTCTGTTGACTGCTGACGTCAGCATGACATCATGTTGATGTCATAAATCTAATTTCGAATTAATTAAATTCCAGAAATTTAATAAAACCTTTAGAAAATCATATCTTTTAATCCGTAACTCGGATTAAAATAGTTTCAACATGAAAGTTGCTCAGAACGATGAGACGAACCCGGCTACGCAGCCCGTTCGTCCACCACGCATCCCTAGCCTATCTAACTCGCAACTTTCCCCCTCCGGCTCCTTTGCCCGAAAACGCGAAACACCGGGGATATTTTCCCGGATGTTTCCCCCTTCACCGGTATCATCCCATACCGCGTTAGGGCACCTCTAACGCCGTTACTTGTCATGTCATGCATCACTATGCATCTGCTTGCTTATATATTTATTGTTTCTCCCCCCTCTTCTCTCGTTAGACACCGAGACCGACGCTGCTGCTGCCCCGTTCGACTACGGAGTTGACGATCCCTTTCTCTTGCCAGAGCAACCAGGCAAGCCCCCCCCCCTTGATCACCAGATATCGCCTACTCTCCTCTATAGTGCTTGCATTAGAGTAGTGTAGCATGTTACTGCTTTCGTTATTCCTATCCTGATGCATAGCCTGTCTTTGATACTGCTGTTGATACCTTACCTGCAATCCTACTGCTTAGTATAGGATGCTAGTGTTCCATCAGTGGCCCTACACTCTTGTTTGTCTGCCATGCTATACTATCGGGCCGTGATCACTCGGGGGTGATCACGGGCATATACTATATACTTTACACTGTTACATTACCTGTGATACTGTTCGGAGATGGGGGCTGAAGGGGCAGGTGGCTCCATCCCGGTAGAGGTGGGCCTGGGTTCCCGACGGCCCCCGACTGTTACTTTGTGGCGGAGCAACAGGGCAGGTTCAGACCACCTAGGAGAGAGGTGGGCCTGGCCCTAGTCGGCGTTCGCGATACTTAACACGCTTAACGAGATCTGGGTATTTGATCTGAGTCTGGCCATTTGGTCTATACGCACTAACCACCTACGCGGGAGTAGTTATGGGTATCCCGACGTCGTGGTATCAGCCGTAGCACTTCTTGACGTCAGGGACTGAGCGGCGCGCGCCGGGTTGGACCGCGTAACGTGACTTCCGTTGTACTGGAGGTTGCTAGGTCTGCTCACCGGCCGCGTTCGCAACGTGCAGGTGTGCTCAGGGCGATGGGCCCAGACCCCTGCGCGCTTAGGTTTAGACCGGCATGCTGACCTCTCTGTTGTGCCTAGGTGGGGCTGCGACGTGTTGATCTTCCGAGGCCGGGCATGACCCAGGAAAGTGTGTCCGGCCAAATGGGATCAAGCGTGTTGGGCTATGTGGTGCACCCCTGCAGGGAAGATAATCTATTCGAATAGCCGTGTCCCTCGGTAAAAGGACGACCCGGAGTTGTACCTTAACCTTATGACAACTAGAACCGGATACTTAATAAAACACACCCTTCCAAGTGCTAGATACAACCCGGTGATCGCTCTCTAACAGGGCATCGAGGAGGGGATCGCCGGGTAGGATTATGCTATGCGATGCTACTTGGAGGACTTCAGTCTACTCTCTTCTATATGCTGCAAGAAGGAGGCTGCCAGAAGCGTAGTCTTCGATAGGATTAGATATCCCCCTCTTATTCTGGCATTCTGCAGTTCAGTCCACTAATATGGCCCCTTAAACATATATCCATGCATATGTAGTGTAGCTCCTTGCTTGCGAGTACTTTGGATGAGTACTCACGGTTGCTTTCTCCCCCTTTTCCCCCTTTCCTTTTCTTCTGGTTGTCGCAACCAGATGTTGGAGCCCAGGATCCAGACGCCACCGTCGACGACGACTCCTACTACTCTGGAGGTGCCTACTACTACGTGCAGCCAGCTGACGACGACCAGGAGTAGCTAGGAGGATCCCAGGCAGGAGGCCTACGCCTCGTTCGATCTATATCCCAGTTTGTGCTAGCCTTCTTAAGGCAAACTTGTTTAACTTATGTCTGTACTCAGATATTGTTGCTTCCGCTGACTCGTCTATGATCGAGCACTTGTATTCGAGCCCTCGAGGCCCCTGGCTTGTATTATGATGCTTGTATGACTTATTTTATTTGTAGAGTTGTGTTGTGATATCTTCCCGTGAGTCCCTGATCTTGATCGTACACATTTGCGTGCATGATTAGTGTACGATTGAATCGGGGGCTTCACAAGTTGGTATCAGAGCCGACTGCCTATAGGAATCCCCCTTTCCAACTCCTTGGCCGAAATCGAGTCTAGACATTACAAAACTTCTACTAACATGGCTGTGTGCCTTATGGGCCCACGTCGCCATTGGGTGGTATTAGGATCTTTTATTCCTCGTCTATACTCCGGGACTCTGATCTCTCTTCTATTCGGGTTAAATGAATTTTGCTAAATCTAACATTAGGATCTCGTTAGTACTTTCACCCGGAGAGCCCCTTATTCTGATGATCGTCTGCTGCACATGAAGGCCCTGATGATACTCTCCGTTGTTAACCCGAGAACTTGTGTTCATCGCGTTTGGAATTCCCCTTCCACCGTCAACCCTTATGGATAACTACTTACAGTTGTATTCTTGCATTCATCCCCAGTTGATCTTGTTATTACAAGATACTCCGAAACACTCGGCGTTGTTTCGATAATCCTTTGAGCTTACTGCCTTGCTGTTCTTTGTCACCTGAATACCCCTACGGATAATTCTCGCACTTATCTAGTATCCGCTCATCCCCAGTTGTTCATGTGTTTCACGATTTTCTTCGAAATACTATTCGATCCTCCAAAATTTCTCAGTAGCTTATTGCTCTGCAATACTTGTCTACTTGCATTATGGATGCTTTCCATATGTCTGGCAATATTCGTTAGTATCATTAGACACCGTGATTTTTATCCTATTGATTCAACATGAGTGCGAATGCACGCAATCGTCAGTTGATCCTTTTAATTATCTTTCCGGCTCAGACGTCATTTTAAACATGAGCTGGATCTCGGCCAATCAAATTGTCATCGATTGTGCCCCTAAGTATATTGAACTTATCCATGCTTGATCAGAGCGTCTGCTTCTGGTCCTTCGCTTTGTAAATCACAATTTCTTTGCATTTGAGCTCTTGATTAGTCAGTTGTTTCTATAATCTGATGCCTTGGCATTCCTTCTTCCTCTGGCTGAATACCGATACTCACATCAGCCCCGTTGTGGACCGCCATACCCATTGCCAGGTTATTATCGGACAGTGCCCTTCACAATCAAAACTCTTATGAGTTCTTTACCCGATACATAATGCCTTTGGTAAATTGTATCCTCTGCTTTGTCAACCATGCTCTACTTTTGAGCTTGTGTTAATTACTCCTGAAGTTTGTGGTACATGTTCCTAAGGGACCCTGATGGGTTGAACCTATGCCTTCCTTATTTGTGTGAACTCGAAAGTTTTCACGAGTCATACTCTTCTGGTATTTTGCTAGATAAAATCTCTATACTACAGCTTCATCAAAAGCGAGAAGTAAAATGAAAGGTTATGCATGGAAGAAGTGGGAGTCGACCTTGAGCCTTTGCGTTCATGCCCATGGACCCGATGTGAAACTTATCATCAAAACTTCTTGTAAATGATATTAATCCCCTTGTTATAAGTTCGTCCTGTATCTATGGTTGTTCCTTTGGAAATTATGGTTCCGACCATATTTTCTCATTAATACCATTTATCGAACAAGTTGAGTACTTGTCTTGTGCAGACCATTGCACCTGCCCAACCTTTACTTTGATCTACCGTCGAGTATTACACTAGGATATCTTGATAATGTCATGGAACCGCATAACTCCTTATGGGTTCTTCATCAACTGTTATTTCTCACCGATTTCAGATTTCCTGGGTTCTGGGTTGTCATCAACCGAGAACACCGATATGTGAACCGATTCCTCATTCCGGTTCGATAACCTTAATAAAATTTCGTTGATTATGGGTTTAATAATCCTTCCGTCATTCCTAGCCTGCTCGGCTATATCATGATAGTGCTAATTTTAACTGTACTATCTGGTCCTTATTCTGGGAGCACCAGTTTCGACGATGAGCTAAGCTTACGTCGATTTTCCTTGTCATATATATCACCTTGTAAAGCAAGCTTGGTTTCGAGTCTGTGTCGTATCCGTGCTTTCATTGACCTCTTGCTTCATCATTCCTTTGACTCGATGTCATCGCTGATTGATTACATCTTGAAATCTCTCGACAAATGTGTCGTGAACATCCTCAACCTTATGAGCTCTTCCAGGATACCAATTGAATTCATGATGAGAAATACCATCCTTCCCTCGATGATTTGTGTTGTCATAGACCACTTATTGTCTTCCCTCCAACACAAACTTGTTCGTGTTTTGTGTTATACCTTGAGATCCTTGCTATCCAGTCTTTGTTCTTCTTTACCTTCGGGTATTACCATCTTTTATGTCAGGATTGTCATGAGAATTTCACCACCACTGGAGAATTCTTGATACAAGTGATATTTATCACGATCACCATTCTAATACTGATCATGCTACCTAAGCCCATATTTCGGGTGCACCTTTCAACCAATGTTTAAATGGGTATGTTTCCTCGAGCATACATCATTAAGTCATTTGATCTGACAAATGTTATCTCCTTGTTCACATAACTGTGGAAATCAATCTTTTGGAAATCTCAATGATTTGTCGTTGAGTTCATCAGCCACCTCCTCATCCTGTCAATGGTTGAATGATGAACTCATGATTCGGAACTTGCTTCCATAGTCCATTTCCCGAGAATCTTGCAACTCCATCTCATCAAATTGTGTTGCCCCCCTTTACTTCTCGGGCATCATGAGTCTGAGTTATCTTGACACCAATCAGATCTGAATCTCGGCCAGATATGATGGTTGGAACGTTTTCCAAGAGTCATAACATTGGTCCTTATATAACCCAGTAAGGTGATATCATGCCTCGCCCACCTGGTCGGAGGACCTATTGTTATAGTATCCTTTTACAAGGTTAGCCATTCGTCCATGGGGAAATTGTAAGACTTATTCTACAAGTTATTCCTGATGGATCCTTTGTGTTTACAAAGTCTGATCTTCACAGGATGACCATGTCAATGCTATCTTGAAGCATGTCTATGGTACTCTGATTTTCAACAAGAACATTTGAGGCCCAATGCTAAATGTTTCCTGCTCTATTATCCAAACACCGTTGTATGGATATTGTCATGAAAATTCTCTCCCCTACCTAAAGAGTTTTCTGCATTATAACCTGTCATGGATATCATGCTCTGCTTATCCTTGGGAAGGATATACCCTTGAAATATGTGTTAAACACATTTTCATTTCCATTGTTCTGTTTAAACCTGATAATCACCTTTCCTTCCCATTGGTTTGTTTAAACCTTCTTGTGATCTATATAATATAAGCAGCAATAATTCCCTGCTTATGTGAACACCTCGGTGTACAACCTTGTCAGTAAGACCCCATTACTTTTGTTGATGACATTTCGGTGACCGTCGATGGACGAGAACTTTGCCTACTGGTCCGCCTCATTTCAACGAGCAGGAAAATGGTTCTCTTCATCCCTCGCCCTTGGTACCGATGTTGTTGCCGACATAAATGACGGGCTATCCTCCGACATGCCTTGCTTACATGATCGTGTAAATCGTCGCCGCCTCACTACTTTTAACCCACATGGTGGGCCCATAACCCACAGTTTCGCAGGATCGAAACCTGACTCTCCTGTACACCCCCTGTTCCCAAAGTTATTCCTCGCACGTGGCCTCGTATGTAATTCACGGGCCACCGTCCTAGTGATCTATTCTGGTAACAGATGCATTACTCAATCTCGTTGCTTCGGACCCCTTTCGCGTGATGTTTCAAACATCGAACGATTGCCTACCCGTTTGGAACTTCTCATGGTACCTTCTTACTTTACTCCCGATAATTTCTTAAGTATCTATTCGAGAGTTAATTCTACCACATTCCCTCAGTTATCTGCCAGGTAGTTGACCTTGAAGGTCCGTTCTTCAGTAGTTACCCCTTATCATTATCGTAAGTACGATGGAGTTCCTGAAGAAAGGATGACAACCTCATCATGATGCATTGATGCATAGGAATGAAGACATCAGCGCTATGGATCGACCACTTCGAGAAGAGCAACCAAGACCGAGAAGAATCGTTAGAATTTCGTAACCTATTCTTCCCCCTTACTCCCCTCTTAAATCTCGGGACGAGATTTCCTGTAGTGGAGGAGAATTGTGACGCCCGGATAATCAAGCTACAGTAACGTCGGCTAATGATGCCACGTCACCACAATTACAATTGCTAAGCTATCGCTAGATCAAAAACCATTCCAAAATTCAAGTTCAAAATATGTTAAACAATAAAAGTTTTCAAACTTTAAAATAAAAAAGTTCGGTTAGTGCCAAATATTACATAGGTAATTGTTGTGAACAAAACATATTTTTAGAAAGTGCCTGAATATTTTAAAAGTGAATTAAAACAGAAAAGAGAAATGATAAGAGAAAATGCAAAACAAAAAAAACAAAGTTAAAAAAAATGAAGAAGAATTACCCCCCCCCCCCCGCTGGACCACGGCCCAGCAGGCCATCGGGCCGCCGGGCCGGCCCAGCCGCACCCCACATCCTCCCCCATATCCACTCCACTGGGGGGAAAACCCTAACCACCCACCTAATTTCCCCCCCACTCGCTCCCCGCACCCCTCTCGCCCCTCCCCCCCGATCTGGATCGGGGCACTCGGGCCCCAACCCGGCGCCTCAGGCCACCCCTCGCCGCGCTGACCCACCGCCACCTTGCCAACACCGCACGACGCTCCCTCGCCGTCGTCGGCGCCCGCCTCCTCAACCTCCGCCGTCGCAACCGGCTCCCACGACGTCGCCCGAAACCGCGCCGCCCTCCACCTCGACCGCCGCCTCGCGTCTCCAACCTCGTCGCCAGCTTCCGCGTCCTCCTCCCCGATGGACCCTCCTCTCCCCTGCAAGCGCACGTGAGCGCCCCTCTCCTCCTCTCTTCCCCTTGCGCGCACGCGCTCACGCCGTGGCTCCGCTCACCGTGCCCCCCCCGCTCCTCCGCGCGCGCGCTCACGCTCGCCGCGCGCAGACTACGTCCATCCGCATCCCCTCGCGCCTCCTGCCGCATGCGCCTGCGTTCGGAGCCCGTTGCGCGCCGCCTCGCGGCGTTCCCCGCAGCCCGCCGGAGCCACATGTCGGCGCCCCGCAGCTCACCCAACCTTCCTCGCTACGCCCGGGACCAGGCCTCCCTGGTGTCCCTCTGCCCCCTGCGACCACCAGCGCGCGCCCACGCGCGCCCGCCTCTTGCTCCGCCCACTGCTGCTGCTGCACGCCCTGGCGACGCTCGCCGATGCCTACGACCGCGGCCATGCCCGACGGCGCCCATCCAGGCGCCTCCCCGCCGTGCCGTGCGTCGCCGGCCCCTCCTGCTCCTGCCGCTGATGGCCCCGGCCTCCCATCGCTAACGGGCGGGCTGTGGCTACGCCCGCATGCTCGTCCCCAGCGCCCAGTAGGCCCCCTTTGGGCCCATGACATGTGGGGCCCCAGCCCCAGAAATGTTTTATAAAAAAATAAAAAATAAAAATAAAATAAAAATAAATAATAAATATAATAATTAAAATATCAATTAATTAATTAAGTTAATTAATCATAATTAGATTAACCTAATTAACTGTTAGTTTAATCAGAACAGTAATTAGATAGTTAAACTCTAATTAACCTAATCAGGGAATGACAGGTGGGTCCCACTGGACCCACATGTCAGTTTGACCCAGTCAACTCTGTTGACTGCTGACGTCAGCATGACATCATGTTGATGTCATAAATCTAATTTCGAATTAATTAAATTCCAGAAATTTAATAAAACCTTTAGAAAATCATATCTTTTAATCCGTAACTCGGATTAAAATAGTTTCAACATGAAAGTTGCTCAGAACGATGAGACGAACCCGGCTACGCAGCCCGTTCGTCCACCACGCATCCCTAGCCTATCCAACTCGCAACTTTCCCCCTCCGGCTCCTTTGCCCGAAAACGCGAAACACCGGGGATATTTTCCCGGATGTTTCCCCCCTTCACCGGTATCATCCCATACCGCGTTAGGGCAGCTCTAACGCCGTTACTTGTCATGTCATGCATCACTATGCATCTGCTTGCTTATATATTTATTGTTTCTCCCCCCTCTTCTCTCGTTAGACACCGAGACCGACGCTGCTGCTGCCCCGTTCGACTACGGAGTTGACGATCCCTTTCTCTTGCCAGAGCAACCAGGCAAGCCCCCCCCCTTGATCACCAGATATCGCCTACTCTCCTCTATACTGCTTGCATTAGAGTAGTGTAGCATGTTACTGCTTTCGTTATTCCTATCCTGATGCATAGCCTGTCTTTGATACTGCTGTTGATACCTTACCTGCAATCCTACTGCTTAGTATAGGATGCTAGTGTTCCATCAGTGGCCCTACACTCTTGTTTGTCTGCCATGCTATACTATCGGGCCGTGATCACTCGGGGGTGATCACGGGCATATACTATATACTTTACACTGTTACATTACCTGTGATACTGTTCGGAGATGGGGGCTGAAGGGGCAGGTGGCTCCATCCCGGTAGAGGTGGGCCTGGGTTCCCGACGGCCCCCGACTGTTACTTTGTAGCGGAGCGACAGGGCAGGTTCAGACCACCTAGGAGAGAGGTGGGCCTGGCCCGAGTCGGCGTTCGCGATACTTAACGCACTTAACGAGATCTGGGTATTTGATCTGAGTCTGGCCATTTGGTCTATACGCACTAACCACCTATGCGGGAGTAGTTATAGGTATCCCGACGTCGTGGTATCAGCCGTAGCACTTCTTGACGTCAGCGACTGAGCGGCGCGCGCCGGGTTGGACCGCGTAACATGACTTCCGTTGTACTGGAGGTTGCTAGGTCTGCTCACCGGCCGCGTTCGCAACGTGCAGGTGTGCTCAGGGCGATGGGCCCAGACCCCTGCGCGCTTAGGTTTAGACCGGCGTGCTGACCTCTCTGTTGTGCCTAGGTGGGGCTGCGACGTGTCGATCTTCCGAGGCCGGGCATGACCCAGGAAAGTGTGTCCGGCCAAATGGGATCAAGCGTGTTGGGCTATGTGGTGCACCCCTGCAGGGAAGATAATCTATTCGAATAGCCGTGTCCCTCGGTAAAAGGACGACCCGGAGTTGTACCTTGACCTTATGACAACTAGAACCGGATACTTAATAAAACACACCCTTCCAAGTGCCATATACAACCCGGTGATCGCTCTCTAACAGGGCATCGAGGAGGGGAACGCCGGGTAGGATTATGCTATTCGATGCTACTTGGAGGACTTCAGTCTATTCTCTTCTATATGCTGCAAGAAGGAGGCTGCCAGAAGCGTAGTCTTCGATAGGATTAGATATCCCCCTCTTATTCTGGCATTCTGCAGTTCAGTCCACTAATATGGCCCCTTACACATATATCCATGCATATGTAGTGTAGCTCCTTGCTTGCGAGTACTTTGGATGAGTACTCACGGTTGCTTTCTCCGCCTTTTCCCCCTTTCCTTTTCTTCTGGTTGTCGCAACCAGATGTTGGAGCCCAGGATCCAGACGCCACCGTCGACGACGACTCCTACTACTCTGGAGGTGCCTACTACTACGTGCAGCCAGCTGACGACGACCAGGAGTAGCTAGGAGGATCCCAGGCAGGAGGCCTGCGCCTTGTTTGTGCTAGCCTTCTTAAGGCAAACTTGTTTAACTTATGTCTGTACTCAGATATTGTTGCTTCCGCTGACTCGTCTATGATCGAGCACTTGTATTCGAGCCCTCGAGGCCCCTGGCTTGTATTATGATGCTTGTATGACTTATTTTATTTGTAGAGTTGTGTTGTGATATCTTCCCGTGAGTCCCTGATCTTGATCGTACACATTTGCGTGCATGATTAGTGTACGATTGAATCGGGGGCGTCACACATTAGAGGCCAAGGATAGCAACTGCAAACCACGACTCAACAAACACAAGAACCGCAAATATGGTAAAAACACCGAAGATACGACAATTAATGCTGGGTTTAGTGGCTCAAAGTCCGGTCAGTGGAAAGGGCCACTCAAAAATAACAATTCGGGTCCATCCAGTCTGGACCACATACTCGATCGGCAATGCCAAATTCATGGCACCCCTGGGACGCCAGCCACCCATACCAACAGAGAATGCTGGGTCTTCAAACAAGCCGGCAGGGCAGATGCCAAAAACAGAGAAGGGGGGTCTCAAAACGATGATGGCGACGAAGAGCCCAGATCACCGAACACAAGAGGGCAAAAGAAATTTCCCCCGCATATCCAAACGGTGAACGTGGTAAAGCGTCATGAAATGCCTATGAATTATTCACTTGCTGTTGAACCATTCGATGTTTGGGGATCTGATTAAATGGGACCTTTTCCTTCCTCTAATGGGTATACACATATTTTGGTTGCTGTTGATTATGTTACTAAATGGGTAGAAGTTATTCCAACCAGTAGTGTTGATCACAACACCTCTATTAAAATGCTTAAGGAAGTTATTTTCCCAAGGTTTGGAGTCCCTAGATATTTAATGACTGATGGTGGTTCACACTTTATTCGTGGTGCTTTCCGTAAAATGCTTGCCAAGTTTGATGTTAACCATAGAATTGCATCACCTTATGATCCTCAGTCTAGTGGCCAAGTTGAACTTAGCAGCAGAGAAATAAATTTAGTTTTGCAAAATACTATCAATAGGTCCAGGAAGAATTGGTCTAAGAAATTAGATGATGCACTTTGTGCTTATAGAACAACATATAAAAATCCTATGGGTGTGTCTCCTTATAAAATGGTTTATGGAAAAGCTTGTCATTTGCCTCTTGAGTTAGAACATAAAGCATATTGGGAAATCAAAGAACTCAATTATGATGATTTCAAACTTGATGGTGAAAAGAGGTTATTTGATATTAGCTCTTTAGATCAATGGAGAACCCAAGCTTATGAAAATGCAAAATTATTCAAAGAAAAAGTTAAAAGATGGCATGACAAAAGAATCCAAAAGCGTGAGTTTAAAGTCAGAGAATATGTTCTTTTGTAAAACTCTAGTTTCAGATTCTTTGTAGGAAAACTCCTCTCAAAATGGGAAGGCCCATATGTCATTGTGACGCCCGGATAATTAAGCTACAATAATTCTCTGCCAATGATGCCACGTCACTTCGATTACTGTTGCTAATCTCGCGTTAGTTCGAAACCGATTCAAATTCAAATCCAAAATCAAGCAAACAATTAAAGTTTTTCAAAAATCAAAACTAAAATGTTCGGAGTGAGCCAAATAATGCATATGTAATTATTGCGGAGAGACCAACCTCTTTGGAAGTGTTTGATTGTCCCAAAGTAAATAAAACAGTAGCAAGACAATTAATTAAATCCCTTTTACGATTAATAAAATATTAAACTATTTTATCTAGTTACCCAAGTTTTTGTGACATTAGAATATGTAGTATCACTATTTTAGGAACTAACTTTATAGTTTACAAAAAACCAAAGTATATTGGAAATAATAGAAAACAGTAAACGAAAATAAATAAATAGAAAAAAATGAAAGGAAAACAAAACAAAAGTAAAACAACAGACCCCCCCCCCCCCGCTGGGCCAAATGGCCACTGGCCTCCGCCGCCCGAACGGGCCGGCCCAACCGCCCCTCACCCACTCCCTTAACCCCCCTGGACACGAAACCCTAACCTACAACGTACCCCACTTCCCCCCCCCCCACATCGCTCTCTCCTTCCCCCCGATCCAAATCTGGATCGGGAAGGGGAACGACCCGCCCCGACTCCATCGACCGCGCTCGATCCCGCGCCGCCCCACGCCTCCTTCACCAGCACCCAACCCTGGCGCCGTCCTCGTCGGACACACCGCCTCGCCCCCTTCCCCCCCCCCCCACCGGACTGCCTCGTCGCCGTCACCCCGCGGCGCCGCACGGACCCGTCCACCCCGCGGCGCCGTGCTCTGCACCACTTCGCCGCCCCGGTCCACCTCACCGTCGTCGTTTTCCAGTACCGCCCGTCGCCTCCTCGACCCCGACGCGCCACCTCCCCGCCGTCGCGTTCCCCTGCATCGGGCCTTCCCTTCAACGCGGGTGAGGAAACCCCCCCTCCGTCGAGACCTCGCCGTGATGCGCCGCACGCCGTGACCCTGTTCGTCGGCCGCCCTCAGCGCACGTCCGCGAGCTGCGCCCCACTCCCCGCACCATCTCTCGCTCGCGAGGGCCACCCCGACCACCACCGCGGCCCCGCACGGCGCTCACCCCTCTCTTTCCTGCCACTCAGGCCCGCTTCCTAGTCCGACCCCGGCCGCCCGCGTTGGCCAAGCCACGCCTGGCCGCACCTGGCCTCGCCCGCGCCTTCCCGGTCCGGCGCCGTGGCCGCGGCCGCTCCCGCCAGCCACGCCTTGCCGTGGCCTGCCTCCCCTCTCGCCGCAGCCGGCGCCCAGCCCGCCGCGCCGGCGCTGGTGCGCGCCTGCGGCGGCCGCCCGGGTTCGCCCGTTAACGGGTGGCGACCGCGCCCTGCACCCAGCGCCCGCAAGGTCCTATGGGCCAATGACAACGGGGGCCCGCCCCGAGAACGTTTCAATTTAGAAAAAAGGGAATTAATAAAAAAATAAAAATGATTTAATAAAATTAATCATTAATTAATTAATTATCCAATGAATTAATTAAGTTAATTAATCCGGTTTAATTAATTTAATTAACTAGTTAGGTTAATTAAATAGTAATTAAATTAGCCTAAACCCTTATTAAATCTAATCAGGGAATGACAGGTGGGTCCCACTGGACCCACATGTCAGTTTGACCCAGTCAACTCTGTTGACTGCTGACGTCAGCATGACATCATGCTGATGTCATAGATCTAATTTCGAATTAATTAATTAATTGATTAAATTCCCGAAATTAATAAAACCTTTAGGAAATCATATCTTTTAATCCGTAATTCGGATTAAATTATTTTCAACATGAAAGTTGCTTAGAACGACGAGGCGAACCCAGATACGCAGCCCGTTCGTCCGCCACACATTCCTAACATATCAAACTCGCAACTTTTCCCCTCCGGCTCCTCTGCTCGAAAACGCGAAACATCGGGGATACTTTCCCGGTTGTTTCCCTCCTTCACCGGTATCACCGCATACCGCGTTAGGGCACCTCTAACGCCGTTATTTGTCATGTCATGCATCACTATGCATCTGCTTGCTTAAATATTTATTGTTTCTCCCCCCTCTTCTCTCGATAGACCCCGAGACCGACGTTGCTGCTGCCCCGTTCGACTACGGAGTTGACGATCCCTCTCTCTTGCCAGAGCAACCAGGCAAGCCCCCCCCCCTTGATCACCAGATATCGCCTACTCTCCTCTATACTGCTTGCATTAGAGTAGTGTAGCATGTTACTGCTTTCGTTATTCCTATCCTGATGCATAGCCTGTCTTTGATACTGCTGTTGATACCTTTACCTGCAATCCTACTGCTTAGTATAGGATGCTAGTGTTCCATCAGTGTCCCTACTCTCTTGTCCGTCTGCCATGCTATATTACTGGGCCAGGATCACTTCGGGAAGTGCTCGCGGGCATATACTATATACTTTACACTGTTACCTGTGATACTGTTCGGAGATGGGGGCTGAAGGGGCAGGTGGCTCCATCCCGGTAGAGGTGGGCCTGGGTTCCCGACGGCCCCCGACTGTTACTTTGTGGCGGAGCGACAGGGCAGGTTCGGACCACCTAGGAGAGAGGTGGGCCTAGCCCTAGTCGGCGTTCGCGATACTTAACACGCTTAACGAGATCTGGGTATTTGATCTGAGTCTGGCCATTTGGTCTATACGCACTAACCACCTACGCGGGAGTAGTTATGGGTATCCCGACGTCGTGGTATCAGCCGAAGCACTTCTTGACGTCAGCGACTGAGTGGCGCGCGCCGGGTTGGACCGCGTAACGTGACTTCCGTTGTACCGGAGGTTGCTAGGTCTGCTCACCGGCCGCGTTCGCAACGTGCAGGTGTGCTCAGGGCGATGGGCCCAGACCCCTGCGCGCATAGGTTTAGACCGGCGTGCTGACCGCTCTGTTGTGCCTAGGTGGGGCTGCGACGTGTTGATCTTCCGAGGCCGGGCATGACCCAGGAAAGTGTGTCCGGCCAAATGGGATCAAGCGTGTTGGGCTATGTGGTGCACCCCTGCAGGGAAGTTTATCTATTCGAATAGCCGTGTCCCTCGGTAAAAGGACGACCCGGAGTTGTACCTTGACCTTATGACAACTAGAACTGGATACTTAATAAAACACACCCTTCCAAGTGCCAGATACAACTCGGTGATGGCTCTCCAACAGGGCATCGAGGAGGGGATCGCCGGGTAGGATTATGCTATACGTTACTACTTGGAGGACTTCAGTCTACTCTCTCCTATATGCTGCAAGACGGAGGCGACCAGAAGCGTAGTCTTCGATAAGACTAGCTATCCCCCTCTTATTCTGGCATTCTGCAGTTCAGTCCGCTGATATGGCCCTTTACACATATATCCATGCATATGTAGTGTAGCTCCTTGCTTGCGAGTACTTTGGATGAGTACTCACGGTTGCTTTCTCCTTCTTTTCCCCCTATCCCTTCTACCTGGTGGTCGCAACCAGATGTTGGAGCTCAGGATCCATACGCCACCGTCGACGACGACTCCTACTACACTGGAGGTGCCTACTACGTGCGGCCCGCTGATGACGACCAGGAGTAGTTAGGAGGATCCCAGGCAGGAGGCCTGTGCCTCGTTCGATCTATATCCCCGTTTGTGCTAGCCATCTTATGGCAACTTGTTTAACTTATGTCTGTACTCAGATATTGTTGCTTCCGCTGACTCGCCTACGATCGAGCACTTGTATTCGAGCCCTCGAGGCCCCTGGCTTGTATTATGATGCTTGTATGACCTATTTTTATTTGTAGAGTTGTGTTGTGATATCTTCCCGTGAGTCCCTGATCTTGATCGTACACATTTGCGTGCATGATTAGTGTACGATTGAATCGGGGGCGTCACAAGTTGGTATCAGAGCCGACTGCCTGTAGGAATCCCCCTTCCACACTCCTTGGCCGAAGTTGAGTCTAGACATTGCAAAAACTTTTACTAACATGGCTGTGTGCCTTACGGGCCCACGTCGCCATCGGGTGGTTGTAGGATCTTTTACTCCTTGACCTATACTCTGGGACCCTGACATCTCTTCTATTCGGGTTAAATGATTTTACTAAAATCTAACTCTAGGTTCTCGTTATCACTTTCACCCGGAGAGCACCTTATTGCCGATGATCGTCTGCAGCACCAGAAGACCCTGGAGTTACTATTCGTTGTTAACCCGAGAACTTGTGTTCATCGTGTTTGCAATTCCCCTTCCACCGTCAACCCTTATGGATAACTACATACGGTTGCCATCCTTACTTTTATTCTCCAATTGATCTTGTTATTACAAGATACCCCGAAACACTCGTCGTTGTTTCGATAATCCTTTAAGCTTACTGCCTTACTGTTCTTTGTCACGTGAATACCCCTACGGATAATTCTCGCACTTATTGAGTATCCGCTTATCCCCAGTTGTTCATATGCTTTTCAAAATACTTGGAAATACTACCCGATCTTCCGAGTATCCTCCTCAAACTATTGCTCGGCAAATACTTGTCTGTTTGCAATATGGATGCTTTCCATATGTGTAGCAATATTCATTAGTATCCTTTGACACCATCATTTTGATCCTATCGATTCAACATGTGTGTGAAAGCACGCACTCATCAGTTGATTCTTTTAAATTATCTTCCCGGCTCAGACGTCATTCTAAACATGAGCTGGTTCTTAACCAATCAATGCCTTGATCGTTTGTGCTTCTAAGTCTATTGAACTTATTCATTTTCGATCAGAACGATTTCTTCTGATCCCTTGATTTGGAAATCATAAAATTTCTTTGCATTATGCTTTGAATTAGTCAGTGGTTTCTATAATCCGATGCCTTGGCATTCCTTCTTCCTTTGATTGAGTACCGATACTCACATCAGCCCCGTTGTGGACCGCCATACCCGTTGCCAGGTTATTATCCGACAGTGTCCTTCACAACCAAAATTCTTGTGAGTTCTTTACCTGATACATAATGCCCTTGGTAAATTGTATCATCTGCTTGGCCAACCATGCCCTACTTTCGAGCTGGTGGTATTTACTATTGAAGCTTGTGGTATATGTTTCCACGATACCCTGACGGGTTGAACCTATGCCTTCCTTTTATATGAGTGAACTCGGGAGTTTTCACGAGTCATACTCTTCTGGTATTTTGCTAGATAAAATTTCAACAATACAACTTTATCGAACGCGAGAAGTGAATGAAAGATTATGCATTGGAGAAGTGGGAGTCGACCTTGAACTTTATGTTCATGCCCATGGACACGATGTACTTCTTCTCATCGATGCTTCTGATTAAAAATTAATTATTCCTTGATACAAGTCCATCTTATATCTGGGGTCTGGCCTTTTATAATCATGGTTTCGACCATATTTTCTCTTTGATCCCATTTCTCGGACAAGTTTAATCACTTGTCATCTATGGATCAATACACCAGTCCAACCTCTACTTTGATCTGTCGTCGAGTATTACCCCCTGGTATCTCGAGATTACCTTGGAACTACATAACTTCTTATGAGTTCTTCATCAAGTACTACATTCTCGCTGATTACAATTTTTCATGGACTCTGAGTTATTAAACACTCGAAGACACTGATAACTGAACCGAGTCCGCACTACGGTTCAACAACTTTTAGTAATCTTAATTAAGTACGATTTTGTACCCGATCAAGTCATTCCTAGCCTGATCAACTATATCGTTATCCTGCTATAGTTTAACTGTGCCACCCGGTCCTTCTTCCCGTAGCACAATTATTCGACGCTGAGCTAAGCTTACGTTGATTTCCTTGTCTTATCATTCCACCTCAGACAACAAGCTTGATTCCGAGTTTGTGTCTTACCCATGGTTCCAATAACCTCTTGCTTCATCATTCTTTTGACTTGATGTGATCACGGATCGATTACATCTTCAGGTAATCTCTCAACAAATGTGTCATGATCATTATCAACTTTCTGAGCTCTTCCAGAATAACAAACAAATTCATGATAAGAATTACCATCCTTGCCCCTCGATGATTTGTGTGTCATCGACTACTTCCTTGCCTTCTTTCCAACACAAAGTTGTTCGTGTTGTGGCTATACCTTGAGTTCCTTGTTAACCGACTTATGTTATGTTCTACCTTGAAGTATTACCATCTTCTATGTCAAAAATGTCGTGAGAAATTCACCACCTCTTAAGAATTCTTGGTATGGTGATACTTCTCACTCTCACCATTCTTTCTTGGTCCTCGTGTTGATTCCAACCGATGTACCAACAAGTGAACGGTGCTGTTTGGATTCTGCCCTTCTAGCAGTCCTATTGTTTTGAAGTTAATGGTCGGCCGTTCATTCTTAGACTATTTATTATTGAATCACCATTCCGACGTTGGTCGTGCAACCCAACCCATATTTCGGGTGCACCTATCAACCAATGCTTAAACTGGGTATGTTCTCCTCGAGCATAATCCCTTATATCATTTCATCTGATTAATGATATCTCTTTGTTCACATACTTGTGGAAACCCATCTTTTGGAAGTCTCGATGAATTGTCGCTGAATTCATCAGCTACCTCCTTATCCCATCATTGGTTTAATGATGAGCTTTTGTTTCGGAACTCGCTTCCGTAGTAAATTTCCGAAGAATCTTACAATGTCATATCGACAATTTATGTTGCACCTTTCTTCTCAGGCATCCTGAGTCTGAGGTAACCTGACACCAATCAAATCTGAATCGCGGTCAGATATGATGGTTGGAACATATTTCCAAGAGTTATCACATTGGTGTTAATGTGACCCGGTAAGGTGTTGTCATGCCTAGCACACTTGGCCGGAGGCCCTATTGTTATAGTTCCCTTTTAGCAAAGTTATCCATTCCTCCATGAGGAAACTATAAGACTTATTCTATAAGTTGTTCCTGATGGATCCTTTGTGTTTCCAAAGTCTGATCTTTATCTGATGACCATGTCAATGCTATCTTGAAGCATGTTGGTTGTACTCTGATTTTCAACAAGAACATTTGTAGCCAATGCTAAATGTTTCCTGCTAAATTACCCAAACACCGTTGTATGGGTAATGTCATGATATTTCTCTCTCCCCTTACCTAAAGGGTTTTCTACATAATATCCTGTCATGGATATCATGCTCTGCTTGTCCTTGGGAAGGGTATACCCTTGGTATATGTGTCAAACACATTTTCCTTTCGATTGTTCTGTCTGATCTGGTGATCACATTTTCCTTTCCATTGATTTGTTTGACCTTTCTTGTGATCTATATAATCTAAGCGGTAATATTCTTCTGCTTATGTAAACACCTCGTTGTACAACTCTGTCAGAAAGACCCTGTTACTATTGTTGATGACATTCTGGTAGCCACCGATGGACGGGAACTTTGCCTATTGGTCCGCCTCGTTCAACGAGCAGGAAAATGGTTCTCTTCGTCCCTCGCCCTTGGTATCGACGTTGTTGCCGACATAACTGACATGGTACTCTCTGACATGCCTTCCTATCATGACCGTGCAAGATGTCACTGCTCCTATAAAAAAAACCACATGGTGGGCCCATAACCCACAGGTCCCAGGATCGAAACCTGACTCTCCTGTACACCCTCGGTTTCCAGAGTTATTCCTCGCACTTGACTTCTTATGTAACTCACGGGCCACCTGCCAAGTGATCTATTCAGGTATCAGATGCAATACTAATTCTCGTTGCTCTGAACCCCTTTCACCTTCTGATAGGCAACAAACGATTGCCTATGGGCTTGAAACTTCCATTTTGCACCTTCTTACGTTGCTCTCGATAATTTGTTAAGTATCTATTCAAGAGTTACTTCTCGCCACCTTTCCTGATGTTATCTACCAGATAAGCAACATTGTAGCGGTCCGTTCTTCCGAAGTTACCCCTTGACCTTCATACGTACGATGGAGTTCCCGAAGAAAGGATGATGACTTCATCATGATGACCTAAATCAGAGAAATGAAGACATCAACGTAATGGATCGACCTCTTTGAGAAGAGCAAGTATGACCGCGAGGGTTCATTAGAATTTCGTAACCAGACCTTACCCCCTAGTCCCCCTCTTAAATCTCGGGACGAGATTTCTTGTAGTGGAGGAGAATTGTGACGCCCGGATAATTAAGCTACAATAATTCTCTGCTAATGATGCCATGTCACTTCGATTACTGTTGCTAATCTCGCGTTAGTTCGAAACCGATTCAAATTCAAATCCAAAATCAAGCAAACAATTAAAGTTTTTCAAAAATCAAAACTAAAATGTTCGGAGTGAGCCAAATAATGCATATGTAATTATTGTGGAGAGACCAACCTCTTTGGAAGTGTTTGATTGTCCCAAAGTAAATAAAACAGTAGCAAGACAATTAATTAGTTCCCTTTTACGATTAATAAAATATTAAACTATTTTATCTAGTTACCCAAATTTTTGTGACATTAGAATATGTAGTATCACTATTTTAGGAACTAACTTTATAGTTTACAAAAAACTAAAGTATATTGGAAATAATAGAAAACAGTAAAGGAAAATAAATAAATAGAAAAAAAATGAAAGGAAAACAAAACAAAAGTAAAACAACAGACCCCCCCCCCCCGCTGGGCCAAATGGCCACTGGCCTCCGCCGCCCGAACGGGCCGGCCCAACCGCCCCTCACCCCACTCCCTTAACCCCCCTGGACACGAAACCCTAACCTACAACGTACCCCACTTCCCCCCCCCCCCACATCGCTCTCTCCTTCCCCCCGATCCAAATATGGATCGGGAAGGGGAACGACCCGCCCCGACTCCATCGACCGCGCTCGATCCCGCGCCGCCCCACGCCTCCTTCACCAGCACCCAACCCTGGCGCCGTCCTCGTCGGACACACCGCCTCGCCCCCTTTCCCCCCCCCCCCACCGAACTCCCTCATCGCCGTCACCCCGCGGCGCCGCACAGACCCGTCCACCCCGCGGCGCCGTGCTCTGCACCACTTCGCCGCCCCGGTCCACCTCGTCGTCGTCGTTTGCCAGCACCGCCCGTCGCCTCCTCGACCCCGACGCGCCACCTCCCCGCCGTCGCGTTCCCCTGCATCGGGCCTTCCCTTCAACGCGGGTGAGGAAACCCCCCCTCCGTCGAGACCTCGCCGTGATGCGCCGCACGCCGTGACCCTGTTCGTCGGCCGCCCTCAGCGCACGTCCGCGAGCTGCGCCCCACTCCCCGCACCATCTCTCGCTCGCGACGGCCACCCCGACCACCACCGCGCCCCACACGGCGCTCACCCCTCTCTTTCCTGCCACTCAGGCCCGCTGCCTAGTCCGACCCCGGCCGCCCGCGTTGGCCAAGCCACGCCTGGCCGCACCTGGCCTCGCCCGCGCCTTCCCGGTCCGGCGCCGTGGCCGCGGCCACGCCCGCCGGCCACGCCTTGCCGTGGCCTGCCTCCCCTCTTGCCGTGGCCATGAAAGTTGCTTAGAACGACGAGGCGAACCCAGATACGCAGCCCGTTCGTCCGCCACACATTCCTAACATATCAAACTCGCAACTTTTCCCCTCCGGCTCCTCTGCTCGAAAACGCGAAACATCGGGGATACTTTCCCGGTTGTTTCCCCCCTTCACCGGTATCACCGCATACCGCGTTAGGGCAGCTCTAACGCCGTTATTTGTCATGTCATGCATCACTATGCATCTGCTTGCTTAAATATTTATTGTTTCTCCCCCCTCTTCTCTCGATAGACCCCGAGACCGACGTTGCTGCTGCCCCGTTCGACTACGGAGTTGACGATCCCTCTCTCTTGCCAGAGCAACCAGGCAAGCCCCCCCCCTTGATCACCAGATATCGCCTACTCTCCTCTATACTGCTTGCATTAGAGTAGTGTAGCATGTTACTGCTTTCGTTATTCCTATCCTGATGCATAGCCTGTCTTTGATACTGCTGTTGATACCTTTACCTGCAATCCTACTGCTTAGTATAGGATGCTAGTGTTCCATCAGTGTCCCTACTCTCTTGTCCGTCTGCCATGCTATATTACTGGGCCGTGATCACTTCGGGAAGTGATCGCGGGCATATACTATATACTTTACACTGTTACTTGTGATACTGTTCGGAGATGGGGGCTGAAGGGGCAGGTGGCTCCATCCCGGTAGAGGTGGGCCTGGGTTCCCGACGGCCCCCGACTGTTACTTTGTGGCGGAGCGACAGGGCAGGTTCGGACCACCTAGGAGAGAGGTGGCCCTGGCCCTAGTCGGCGTTCGCGATACTTAACACGCTTAACGAGATCTGGGTATTTGATCTGAGTCTGGCCATTTGGTCTATACGCACTAACCACCTACGCGGGAGTAGTTATGGGTATCCCGACGTCGTGGTATCAGCCGAAGCACTTCTTGACGTCAGCGACTGAGTGGCGCGCGCCGGGTTGGACCGCGTAACGTGACTTCCGTTGTACTGGAGGTTGCTAGGTCTGCTCACCGGCCGCGTTCGCAACGTGCAGGTGTGCTCAGGGCGATGGGCCCAGACCCCTGCGCGCATAGGTTTAGACCGGCGTGCTGACCGCTCTGTTGTGCCTAGGTGGGGCTGCGACGTGTTGATCTTCCGAGGCCGGGCATGACCCAGGAAAGTGTGTCCGGACAAATGGGATCAAGCATGTTGGGCTATGTGGTGCACCCCTGCAGGGATGTTTATCTATTCGAATAGCCGTGTCCCTCGGTAAAAGGACGACCCGGAGTTGTACCTTGACCTTATGACAACTAGAACTGGATACTTAATAAAACACACCCTTCCAAGTGCCAGATACAACTCGGTGATGGCTCTCCAACAGGGCATCGAGGAGGGGATCGCCGGGTAGGATTATGCTATACGTTGCTACTTGGAAGACTTCAGTCTACTCTCTCCTATATGCTGCAAGACGGAGGCGACCAGAAGCGTAGTCTTCGATAAGACTAGCTATCCCCCTCTTATTCTGGCATTCTGCAGTTCAGTCCACTGATATGGCCCTTTACACATATATCCATGCATATGTAGTGTAGCTCCTTGCTTGCGAGTACTTTGGATGAGTACTCACGGTTGCTTTCTCCTTCTTTTCCCCCTATCCCTTCTACCTGGTGGTCGCAACCAGATGTTGGAGCTCAGGATCCAGACGCCACCGTCGACGACGACTCCTACTACACTGGAGGTGCCTACTACGTGCGGCCCGCTGATGACGACCAGGAGTAGTTAGGAGGATCCCAGGCAGGAGGCCTGCGCCTCGTTCGATCTGTATCCCCGTTTGTGCTAGCCATCTTATGGCAACTTGTTTAACTTATGTCTGTATTCAGATATTGTTGCTTCCGCTGACTCGCCTACGATCGAGCACTTGTATTCGAGCCCTCGAGGCCCCTGGCTTGTATTATGATGCTTGTATGACCTATTTTTATTTGTAGAGTTGTGTTGTGATATCTTCTCGTGAGTCCCTGATCTTGATCGTACACATTTGCGTGCATGATTAGTGTACGATTGAATCGGGGGCGTCACAGTCATCGAGGAGGTTTATCGGTCTGGAGCCATCAAAATAAATAATTCTAAAGGTACTAACCCGAAGGTTATCAATGGGCAACGAATAAAACATTATATCTCAGGTACGCCCATTAATGTTGAAAGTAATATTATCCAAACTTTGACACCAGAAGAACACATAAAAGAGTCCTTCCGGAACACTCCTGAATCATGAAAATAAGGAGGTACGTGATACGGTAAGTAAACAGACTCCGAAAAATCCGTAAAAATATTTTTTATCAGTTTCCGAATATTTTAAAATTTTGGAAATAAAGAAACTTCTAGGAAGCGCACCTAGGTGGGTTGTGCCCACCTAGGACACTTTCTGGACTCCGATTTTCTATCGTGTGCTTGTCCTTCAACATAAAAAATCTATATATACTTCCCGAACCTGTTGATCATCGTATCATGTAGAAATCCTCTATTCTCTTTTCATGCTGTTTTATGCGCAGTTCTGAAAATATGTCGTCCCAAGACTCTGAGAGAGAGAGCTATGTCTCACATCTCATTGCTGACCCAGACCTATCCCCTTACGGTCGAACTACAGATGACGAAGAGGATTCTCACTTGATGAAGATCGAGGATTCAAGCTCGGAGGAGGAGGATGTCCCTCTACCTCAACCTGGGGATATGCACGTGGAATTCAAGAAGTCAAGTCTTCCTAAGAGAGCTAACCGGTCTAAAAACCAATCTATACCTTTTACTTTTAGGAAGAAAAGCAAATGGGATTTATGTGACAAGATCTTCAAGCTGGATTTGGAAGTCGATGATTTAACGGAGGAAATTGCTCTCCTGAACTATAATATGAAAAAGTTGAAGGCACAATTGTCATGACCACCATCACCTTCCTCACCACCAAAGGAGAACTGAGTATCGGGTATGGGCACTCCCCTTGGCTTCCGCCAAGCTTGGGGGAGGTGCCCCGATATCGTATCATCCCACTATCTTTTTGCTTTTATTTATTTTAGTTTGACCTGTTGCTTTAGATAAATAAAAGTTTAGTTCGATCCTTTCTTCCTTGAGAGTTTGCTTACTGATCTATCCTTGTAATCGTGTGCAAGTTATATAATAAAGTTCAGTTTGAGTTTTTTTGCTTTCTTTACTTTCATGTTTCAACTAAAAGAAAAGAACAAATAAAGAAAAAGAGAAAGGAAATAAATTAAAGAAAGGAAATAAATGAAGAAAAGATCATATACTAATCTTATGGTAGGCGATGACACCACATAAGGAAAAGTATAAGTAGAAAATTTTATTAGAGATTGACAAACATAGCATTAGTCAATGATGCAACTCATGAAAGAATTAATAAGGAAGAGAAGATTCACATATAAATATACTATCCTAGAAATCTTTTGTGATTGTGAGCCCTCATAAAAATATTACATGCCAAAATTGTTGACGTTGGACAAGGAAGACAACTTAATTGTCGGGGCGGACGGGCTGTCCCCCGCGGGCACCTATGGGGCCGGAGCCCCTTTCGTTGTCCGGAGGGGGGGCGGAGGGAGCGCGGAGAGCAGATCGAAGCGAGCACACGGGCGGTTTACCCAGGTTCGGGCCGCGGTGGACGCGTAAAACCCTACTCCTGCTTAGTTGTATTGAACTGGGGAGCTCGGGAGCTTGGGGAGCTAGCTGCACCGAGCGTATGGCTGTCTGCGTGCCGATTCTCCGAGCCCCGGAACCCCTTCTACGTCGCACACGGGCCTCCTCTTATAGCGCAAAGGGGTCACCGACAGGTGTCGACGTAGGAGAAAGGGGCAAAAGTGTAAAAGGGGTGGTAGCTGTAATAGTGCGGGAACGGTGGCGCTACAGTGCGGCACAGTGTTATCATACCTACTTCTGACGGTAGGGGACAAGGGCATTAAATGCCCGTCACGGTCGCCCGGACGGCACCGAGGCGGACCGTTAGGTGCGCCACCGCTCGCCACGATGGCGGCTGCATGCCGCCGCATGCCCCAGGCTGCGCGGTCCCTCGCCACGTGCCCTCGGGGGAAGCCCCGGAGCGACGCGTGGCGGGCGAGCTGGAGCGCAGCCTTGAGGTGGCGATCTTGCCGCGGCAA
Source organism: Aegilops umbellulata (assembly GCA_032464435.1). Lineage (NCBI taxonomy): Eukaryota > Viridiplantae > Streptophyta > Magnoliopsida > Poales > Poaceae > Aegilops > Aegilops umbellulata. The sequence goes on along the minus strand of CP136056.1, from coordinate 292,149,580 downwards.
GTGGCTTGCCGCGGGGGTCGTCTTCCTGTGCCTGATAGCGTGCCAGCTATCAGGCCTTGCCGGGGCGCTTGGCGCGCCACGGCGGGCTTCTCTTGTGATGCCTGGGTTCGTCCTTCCCGACAAGCTCCTCTTGTCGGGGGCTCGATCTTCTGTCTCGTTCTACTTTGTTCTTGGATGGCCTTTCATGGGCGCGTTCGTCCCGGCAAGCTCCTCTTGCCGGGGTCTTGTCTTCTCGGCCCGGCAAGCTCCTCTTGCCGGGGTTCTTGTCTTCTTGACCCGGCAAGCTCCTCTTGCCGGGGGCCTTGTCTTGAATGCTTGGTCTTCTCTTGGCGCTTTCGGGGCGGGCCTCGCCGCAGGGTGCTACAACTGCCCGTGCACAAGTCTGGGGTACTAAGGTACCCCTACTTTAGTACACCGACATTAATGGTTTATGTTTGTTTATATTCACATAGAAGTCATATTGTCATAGATCCTTCAACCTGTGGTGCTTGCCCCCTATCGTTGCTAGCCAAAAAATTCCACACTAAGTAGAGATACTACTTCTGCATCCAAAAACCCTTAAACCCAAATCTTATTTTCAAGTGTCCACCATACCTATCTAGGGATTGAGCAAGGTCCCTCAAGTAAGTTTTCAACGGTGCAAAAAGGCAATAAAAATTGCTTCTAAATGTGTGAGATCATTTAGTGTAAGAGAAAATTGAGCGTTGCATGAACTTGTGATGGTGAAGAATAAAAGCGATAGGCTGCATAAAAAAGGTCGCTATCACAAGGGGCAATGTAAGGTGACGTTCTTTTGCACTAAGGGGTTGAGCATACAAACAAATAAGCGCATGGCAACATCTGCTTCCCTCTGCGAAGGGCCTATCTTTTCCTTTTATGTATCTACTTTTATGCAAAGAGTTAAAGTTTGCCTTCTATTCCTTTTTATTTTTCTCCTTTGGCAAGCATCATGTGGTGAGGAAAGATCTAGGCACATATGTCCAGTTGAATATATATAGCATGAGTTAATATTGTTGACATAACCCTTGAGGTGAGTACGTTGGGAGGCGAAACTATGAGCCCCTATCTTTCTATGTGTCCGGTTGAAACATTTTGCTCATGTGTACACGGTGAGTGTTAGCAATCATAGAAGACTATATGATGGTTGAGTATGTGGACTTTCCTAAAGGCTATGATACATGGCCCTTCCTGAAAAGATGATGAATTGTAGTTGCAAAGTTGACTGAGAACATAGTTTCTTGGTTTTTAATAGAGTTTTTGCTTTATACTTCGCTTGTGTGATGAATTGTTACTTATTCATGAGAAGTATATGATAAAAGTTCTATGTTAAAAGTCTTATGTTTATTTTTTTTTGTTGTTATAATAATCCACATGATGCTTCTATGTCCGTATTTTGTTTTTATTGACACCTCTCTCTCAAAGCATGTGGACATGTTTTTTGATTTCGGTTTTCGCTTGAGGACAAGCGAGGTCTAAGCTTGGGGGAGTTGATACATCCTTTTTGCATCATGTTTTCTTACTCTAATTTGTAATGTTTTTATCCATAATAATGCGTTTTGGAGTAATTCTAATGCCTTTTCTCTCGTAATATGCAAGGTATACACCAAGAGGGAGAATTCCGACAGCTGGAATTTTGGACCTGAAAAAGCTAGGCCAGGCTACCTATTCTGCACAACTCCGAATGAGCTGTAACTTAATGAGGATTTTTTATGGAATAGTTAAGAATTATTGGAGCAAATAACTACCAGAGGGGGTCCACCAGGTGGGCAGAACCCACCTGGGCGCGCTAGAGAGCCCAGGCACGCCCTGGTGGGTTGTGCTCACCCAGGCCCACCTCCGGTGCCCATCTTCTGGTATATAGGTCATTTTGACCTAGGAAAAATAAGGAGAGGACTTTCGGGATGGAGCGCCCCCGCCTCGAAGCGGAACTTGGGCAGGAGGACTTTTGCCCTTCGGCGGAGCGATTCTGCCGGGGGAACATCCCTCCCGGAGGGGAAAATTGTCGTCATCATCATCACCAACAACTCTCCCATCTTGGGGAGGGCAATCTCCATCAACATCTTCAACAACACCATCTCATCTCAGACCCTAGTTCATCTCTTGTGTTCAATCTTGTTACCGGAACTATAGATTGGTGCTTGTGGGTGACTAGTAGTGTTGATTACATCTTGTAGTTCATTACTATATGGTTTATTTGGTGGAAGATTATATGGTCAGATCCAATATGCTATTTAATACTCCTATGATCATGGGCATGTTTATCATTTGTGAGTATTTACATTTGTTCTTTAGGTCACGGGAGAAATCATGTTGCAAGTAATCATGTGAACTTGCTATGTGCTCGATATTTTGATAGTATGTATGTTGTGATTCCCTTAGTGGTGTCATGTGAACGTCGACTACATGACACTTCACCATATTTGGGCCTAAGGGAATGCATTGTGGAGTAGAAATTAGATGATGGGTTGCGAGAATGACAGAATCTTAAACCATAGTTTATGCGCTATTCCATAAGGGACCGATTAGATCCAAAAGTTTTGCTATGGTTAGAATTTATTCTTAATATTTTTCTCGTAGTTGCGGATGCTTGCGGGAGGGTTAATCATAAGTAGGAGGTTTGTTCAAGTAAGAATAGCACCTAAGTACTGGTCCACCCACATATCAAATTATCAAAGTACTGAACACGAATTACACCAACACGAATTACCCGTGTACCCTCAAGAACACTTTGCTTATCATAAGAGACCGTTTTGGCCTGTCCTTTGCCTCAAAAGGATTGGGCTACCTCGCTGCACTTTTGTTACTACTATCATTACTTGCTCGTTTCAAATTATCTTGCTATCAAACTACTCCGCTACTTGCAATTTCAGCACCTGCAGACATTACCTTGCTGAGAGCCACTTATCATTTCCTTCTGCTCCTTGTTGGGTTCGACACTCTTACTTATCGAAAAGAGCTACAATTGATCCCTTATACTTGTGGGTCATCAGGGTGCCATGATTTCAGATCTGAACCATTTTGTTATCACCATTATATCTATGTTCTAGATCTGATCTTGCAAGTTATAGTCACCTACTACATGTTATGATCCAGCAACCCCGGAGTGACAATAGTCGGGACCACCCCCGGTGATGAACGTAGTTTGAGGAGTTCATGTATTCACCGTGTGTTAATGCTTTGTTCTAGTTATCTATAAAAGGAGGCGTTAATATCCCTTAGTTTCCAATTGGACCCTGCTGCCACGGGATGGTAGGACAAAAGATGTCATGCAAGTTCTTTCCATAAGCACGTATGACTATTTACGTAATACATGCCTACATTATATTTATGAACTGGAGCTAGTGCCCTATTGCCCTAGGTTATGACTGTCACATGATGAATATTATCTAACAAATTACCGATCCAATGCCTACAAATTTATTTTGTATTGTTCTTGCTAAGTTACTACTGCTATCGTTACTGCTGCACTTGTTACAAAACTACTGCTATCACTGTTACTGTTACTGCTGCTGCCACCATTATCAGAACTATCATATTACTTTGCTACTGATCACATTGCTGCAGATATTTAATCTCCAGGTGTGGTTGAATTGAAAACTCAACAGCTAATACTTGCAAATATTCTTTGGCTCCCCTTGTGTCGAATCTAGAAATTTGGGTTGAATAATCTACCCTCGAAAACTGTTGCGATCCCCTATACTCTTAGGCAATCAATACCTTTTTCTGGCGCCGTTGCTGGGGAGCATAGCTATATTTGTTGAGTCACTTGGTATTATTATCAGTTTATCACTATGAAGAATCGGAAGGATGCTAAGACCAAGATATTTCCCTCTAAGACGAGGGGAGGTAAGGAACTGCCGTCTAGCTCTGCTTTAGATTCACCTTCTATTATAAGTAAACTTGCAACACCACCAGATGCTATTAATCCTGATATGTCGCAGGTTATTGATGATGCTACTTCTACTATGAATGACACTTATGATGTTGCTAGTACCTTGCTTGATGATAATGTGCCACTAGGTGAATTTCTTGATGAACAAATTGCTAGAGTAGGACAACATGATGTTGTTGAAACTGACGATGAGCTTGAAACTGAAAAATCTGTAAACACCAGCTAGAACTAGCCTTCCTAGATTTGAATTGCCTAAGGTACCGAAAGGTTATGTTATGAATGAGGAGACAACTAGAGATATTCTTGCTTGTAAGGATAGAGATGATCTAGAGAAATTGATATGCAAGTATAAAGAAAAATCTCTCAATGCTAGAATGCAATATGATCCTAAGTTTGCTACTTCACCTATCTTTACTAATGATAAGGATTATGAATTATCTGTCGACCCGGAGTTAATTACTTTGGTTGAATCTGATCATTTCCACGGTTATTAAACTGAAACAGTTGTGGCACATCTTACTAAGTTGACTGACATAGCCACCCTTTTTACTCATGATGAGAAAACTCACTATTACTATATTCTCACATTATTTCCGATCTCATTACAGGGTGATGCTAAAGCTTCGTACAATACTCTTGCTCCTGGTTGTGTGTGTAGCCCCCAGGATATGATTTATTACTTCTTTGAAAAATATGTCCATGCTCATAAGAAACAAGCTGCCTTGGAGGAAATATTTAACTTTGTGCAAAATTAAAGAAGAGAGTCTCCCACAAGCTCGGGGGAGGCTTTGCCAATTACTTAATGGTTTGCCTGATCATCCTCTAAAGAAAACTAAAATACTTGATATCTTCTATAATGGACTGATACGTCTCCAACGTATCTATAATTTATGAAGTATTCATGCTGTTATTTTATCATTCTTGGAAGTTTTACAATCATTTTATAGCAAATTTAAATCATTTTTTGGGACTAACCTATTGACCCAGTGCCCAGTGACAGTTGTCGTTTTTTGCTTGTTTTTTACATCGCAGGAAATTAATATCAAACGGAGTCCAAACACCACGGAACTCCACGATAATTTTTTATGGAATAGGAGACACCCATTGGGCCCCGAGGGGGGCACAACCCACCAGGGAGCGCCAGGGCCCCTGGCGTACCCAGGTTGGTTGTGCCCATCTCGGTGGCCTCCCGCACCCCCTCTTTGCACTATAAATTCCCAAATATTCCGAAACCCATCGGGGTTAACCTAGATCAGAAGCTCTGCCGCCGCAAGGCTCTATAGCCACCGAAAACAAATCTAGACCCGTTCCGGCAACCTGTCGGAGGGGGGAATCATCACCGGTGGCCATCTCCATCATCCCGGCGGCCACCACGATAAGGAGGGAGTAGTCCACCCTCGGGGCTGAGTGTTTGTACCAGTAGGTATCTTTTTTAATCTCTCTCTCTCTCCCTTGTGATCTATATCATGGGCTTTATTAATATAGTCGGATCATATGATGTTTCTCCCCTATATACTCTTGTTGTGATGAATTGAATCTTTACCCATTGAAGTTTTGTCATGTCAGATTGAATGTTTAGATTTGAGAACACATGATGTATGTCTTGCGGTTTGAATACTTGAGGTGACAATGGGGTATCTTATTGATTCTCTTGATATACGTTATGGCACTCAACTTGTGGATTCCCGCGGTGATATTGGGGTAATCTATGCATAGGGGTTGATGGACGTTTTTGTTATCTTTTCTCCGATAGAAACTTTGGGGTCTCCGATATGAATATGCTTTGGTGTTATTCTAGTACAAACTCTAGGATAGATCGAAAGGAAAACATAGCTTTGTGTTATTTTAGTACGAACTCTTGAATAGATCGAGCGGAAATAATAACTTTGATGTGGTTTCGTACCCTACAAACAATTCCTATCCTTTGTTCTCCGCTAATAGGAACTCGGGAGTGATTCTTCGTTGCACTTTGAGGGATAATCATATGATCCAACTATGTTAGCATTGTTGAGAGGTTGCACTAGGCCTTGTTTTCAAGCATTGCAATAACGTTTTTTGTGCCCGTTTAATATTTGCTACCTTGCTATTTTTATTTATTCAGATTATAAAAATATATTTCTTCCATCCATATTACACTTTTATCACCATCTCTTCGCCAAACTAGTGCACCTATACAATTTGCCATTGTATTGGGTGTGTTGGGGACACAAGAGATTTCTTGTATTTGGTTGCAGGGTCGTTTGAGAAAGACCATCTTCATCCTACACCTCTCACGGATTGATAAACCTTAGGTCATCCACTTGAGGGAAAACTGCTACTATCCTACAAAACTCTGCGCTTGGAGGCCCAACACGTGTCTACAAGAATAAATTTGCATAGTAGACATCAAGCTGTTTTCTAGCGCCGTTGCCGGGGAGATGAGTGCTTTAAGGTATATCTTTAGATCTTGCAATTGAACCTTTTAGTTTCTTGTTTATCACTAGTTTGGTTTATAAAAGAAAATTACATTAAAAATGGAATTTTGGTTGCATCATATTATTGATCATCTTTATAATATCTTTCTTAAAAATGATGCTTCCGAAAATTGTGCTCAATTGTTAGAAGAAGAAGTCAATAAAATGTTTGGCACAAAATATTTGAATGATGAGCATGATTGCAATGTTGTTAGTGTGAATTATTTGAATATCCAAAATGCTAATGATGATTGCATAAGTCATGAAAAAATGTTTCTTATAAGCATGTCACTTTTTGCTGAATGAATTGGGTGTGCCTTTGCACACCAAAAAGGGAAGATAAATTTTGTAAGAAGCATAAATATTTAGAAACGAAAAAGTTGCAAGAGAGGCTAGATGATTGTGATGAAAGATGTAATTTTTTTCACCATCCTTGTGAACTTTGCAACGAACATGGTCAGTTAAATGTCCACTGCAAATTCTTTCATGATCAAATCGTGTCCCAAAATTCTGATAACTTGATTACTCTTGAGCATCATAAAGAGCTTAGTATTCTTTTGGGGTATGAAGAAATGAAACGTATAACTAAGGTATTCCAAATTTTAATCTCAAGAGGTTTCTTGATTTTGATCTAGAAGAAATTTTTATGTTTTGTGAGGTAAATTGCATTGAGAATCCTTATATTTCCAACTATATAAAGTCAAGAAAACAAATAGATTATGAAGAGAGTACTAATGAAAGGGAATATTTCCCAAAACCCTCCTAGTGTTTATTATGATGAATCAGGTAACGAGGAGGAGCTTCTTATCTAACCAATCTCATCAATAGGAAACTTGAAAAAATTAATTAAACCCACACGTGATGTGGTGAAGAAGAAGAAAAGATGAAAGAAGAGAGGTAAAAAGGTATCTCTCCCAAATAATGTTGCTCCTATTATTGTTGTGCCTCATGAAAATGAATCAAAAATAATTGTGGAATATGATGCACTTGATGATGATATTGCTTCCATGTCTTATGGCACAATGACCGAGAGCACTATTGATGATGATTTTGTTATGCCTATTGCTTGTTGTGAAGATTATGATTGGGAGGATGATGATGCTTCTTATAATCTTGGAAATCTTTTTGGCACCAACTTGGGAAATTATCATGATAGCAATTGTTATACCGTTGGTGCTATTCATACTATTAATGATGAGAGTGATTATGCTTATGATATGCCAAGCCACAAGCTTGGGGATGCTATGTTTGATGAGAATGACATGTTTGAGAATTTATTTGCTGCAATTAATGTTTGTCCCAAGCTTGGGGATGCTATGTTTAATGAAGATGATCTTTTTAATCCCCCTACTTTGAATGATCAAACTTTTTATGATGGTTGCATGCCTCCTATTTATGATGAGAACAAAGTTGCTACTTATGATGATTATTGTGATGATACTTATGTTATAAAAAGTAGTGATAATTATTGTCATAATTTTGAATATCCTTTTATTGAACATTACTCTCTTAATGTGGGAACAATTTTTAGTATTCAAGTCTCAGATGATACTCCCACGATTGTGAATGAGAATAAAATTGCTTATGTGGAGAGTAATAAATTTTCTATGCTTATGGATCATGAAGAGAATGTTTTATGTAATGGTTATATTTATGCATGATGCTACTAAAAATTATTATGAGAGAGGAACTTATGATGCATGATGTGCTCTCTATGTTTCAATTCTTATCTTTTATGTGAGCATCATTGAATCATCATGCCTAGCTTAAAAAGGCATTAAAGAATAGCGCTTGTTGGAAGACAACCCAAAATTTTTACCTACTGTTTTTGTGTGTTCACATGATTATGATACTGTATTGATCATGTTCTATTGCTTTTGTTTCAATAAAGTGCCAAGTAAAGACTTTGGGATCATGTTGGGTGATAGTTGATTTGCCCCTGCTGAAAAACAGAAACTTTTGCGCTCACGAAAATAAGTCTCTTTTATAACAGAAGAGTGTTATTGAGTTTATTCTTTTTGCATAAGTTTTATATACAAATTGCTCACGTGGTCATAATTTTTTGTCTACCAGAAGTATTGTTTGAGTCCAGATCATTACAGACTTTTCTGTTTTTGACAGATTCTATTTTCAATGCATAGTTTGCTTGTTTTCTAGTCTCTATGGCTTATATTACTCAATATAAATTGTGGAAATGATGAGGTATAGTAGGCATTGTGTCATAACAATTATGAATCTTGTCTTTGGCGGTACCAAAGTGGAATGGTTTGCTCTTTATCACACTAACCTATCTCACAAAGTTCCGTTAAGTTTTGTGTGAGTGAAGTTTTCAAGTTTTGGGTGAGATATCGATATGAGGAGAATAAGGAGTGACAAGACCATAAGCTTGGGGATACCCAAGGCACCCCAAGTTAATATCCAAGGAATATCCGGGATGCCCCGGAAGGCATCCCCTCTTGCGTCTCCAACATTATCGGTAACCTCACTTGGAGCTATGTTTTCATTCGTCACATGATATGTTTTTTTTCTTGGAGCGTCAATTTATTTTGTTAGGATTCGCTTGATGTTATTTAGAATATTCTTTGCATCTTTTATTTCAATAAAATTGGCATTGATAGCCTTTGTCATGCTTATCTTGCAAGTATACATGTTGATGTTTGAAAACAGAAAGTTTATCGATGTTGCAAAAATTCCTGAGGAAAGTCAGAATGTGATAAAATGTTGAATTTTTTTGCATAATAAGATCTGATAAATTTTCTACAGTGTGGTAGAATTTCATAATGTTTGGAGTTAGGGAAGTATTGCTGCTCTTGCATCCTTTACAGACTGTACTGTTTTGGCAGATTGCTGTTATGTTTGCATTGTTTGCATATGTTTGCTTGTTTAATGAATCTATTTGCGGATAGGAGTATTAAATATGCAGAGGCATTTAGTATGCAATGTTGAATAATAATTTTAGTGATTTTCTATAGTAGATAATGATAATTTTTTTGCATTGGTTTATACTAACTTATCTCACGAGTTCTTGTTGAGTTTTGTGTGGATGAAGCTTTTGAGATTTAGGAAAACCGTGATACGAGAAGAATTAAGGAGACACAAAAGCTCAAGCTTGGGGATGCCTAAGGCATCCCAATATAATATTTCAAGAACTCTCAAGCATCCAATCTTGGGGATGCCCCGGTAGGCATCCCGCCTTTCCTCCTCAACAATTATCGGCTGGTCTTGGTTGAGCCTAAGTTTTTGCTTCTTCATATGAGTTGTACTATCCTTGAAATGTCATTTTATTTTCATCTTGCTTGCTGTTTTAATAAAATACTTAGATATGAAAGTTTTAAATAAGAGAGATTCCTCACATAGCTATCTATTTACTTAACTACTCATTTGATCTTCACTCATATCATTATGGAGTAGCTTGTCATTTACACTTGTGCTTCACTTACATCCTATGAGTAAATTGATGAATGAATTGAATATCATGAAGTTAAAATTACATCATACCTAGTGGTAGATTCACATTGGGTTTAGAAAGTGAAATATTTTGAGGCTTGACAATCACAATTTTGGTCATACAAGCAATTCACGAATAAGTAGTATAAGGAAGAGAACTTTCACATGCAAATACACTATCCTGGAAATCTTTTGTGATTGTGAGCCCCCATCAAAATATTATATGCCAAAAATGTTGAGGTTGGACAAGGAAGACAATGCAATGATTTATGTTTGCTCATATTCACATAGAAATCATATTGTCATAGATCCTTCAACATGTAGTGTTTGCCCCACATCTTTGCTAGCCAAATATTCCGCACTAAGTAGATATACTACTTGTGCATCCAAAAATCCTTAAACCCAAATCTTATTTTCAAGAGTCCACCATACCTACCTCAGGATTGAGCAAGATCCTTCAAGTAAGTTTTCATCGGTGCAATAATGCAATAAAAATTGCTTCTAAAGGTGTTAGATCATTTAGTGTAAGAGAAAATTGAACGTTGTACGAACTTATGATGGCAAAGCAATAAAAGTGACGGACTGCATAATAAAGGTTGCTATCATAAGGGGCAATATAATGTGACGTTCTTTTGAACTAAGGGATTGAACATACAAACAAGTAAGTGCATGGCAACCTCTGCTTCCCTCTGCGAATGGCCTATCTTTTAATTTTCAGTGTTCATTTTTATGCAAAGAGTCAAAGTTATTCTCTCTATTCCTTTTTATTTCTCTCTTTTGGCAAGCATCATGTGGTGAGGAAACATCTAGGCACATATGTCCAGTTGAATATGGGTAGCATGAGTTATTATTGTTGACATCACCCTTGAGGTCAATACGTTGAGAGGCAAAACGATAAGCCCCTATCTTTCTATGTGTCCAGTTGAAAGGTTTTTCTCATGTGTATGCGGTGGGTGTTAGCAATCATAGAAGACTATATGATGGTTGAGTATGTGGAGATCTTACTTAAACTCTGTTGAATAAGTTGAATTGCAATTGCTTGGTGACTATGAACATAGGTTGTTGAGTTTCAAGAGAGTTCATTGTTTGAACCTTAACATGTGAATTGGTTGCTACTATAACATGAGAAGTTTTATAACAAAGAATTGATGTTATGATGCTAGGAAAGTGATTGAAATTGTCATTGATCAAACTTGTGCACTTTGCTAGCACTCACACTTAACAAATTATTTCTTTTATCATTTACCTACTCGAGGATGAGTAGGAATTAAGCTTGGGGGTGCTAATACATCTGCAACGTATATATAATTTATGAAGTATTCATGTTGTTATTTTATCATTCTTGGATGTTCTACAATCTTTTTATATGAAATTTATATCATTTTCTGGGACTAACCTATTGACCCAGTGCCCAGTGCCAGTTGTAGTTTTTTGCTTGTTTTTTTACATCGCATGAAATCAATATCAAACGGAGTCCGAACACCGCGAAACTCCATGATGATTTTTTATGGGCCAGGAGACACCCATTGGGCGAGAGCAGCACCTGGGGGTGCCCCGAGGGGGGGCACAACCCACCTGGGCGCACTAGGGGGGCCACCTTGGTGGCCTCCCGCACCCCCTTTGTCGGTGGGAAATCTGCCTCCACCAACACCTATGGGGATCGAGCCCCTTTCTTGGTTCGGCGGGGGGTGGAGGTCGCGCGAAGAGCGGATCGAGGCGGCGCACACGAGGGGTTTACCCAGCTTCGGGCCGCACGGATGCGTAAAACCCTACTGCTGCTTTATGGTTTGGTATTGTGTTCTTGCTCGAGAGCGTGTGGTGCTACAGTACACGCGAGCTGCTGGCGAGACCGAGCGTGAATGGCCTCCCCCCCTTTTCGTTGCGCATGGGGCCTCCTTTTATATGTGCAAGGGGTTACCCACAGGTGGCAACGTAGGCGGGGGCAAAACTGGAAAACGCTGTGTTGGGTACAGTTGTTTGCACAGTGCTAACGTACCTAACTCTGACGGCAGGGGACAAGGGCATTAAATGCCCGTCCGCATCACCCAGACGGTGCAGGGAAGGGACCGTCAGGAGCGCCACCATTTGCCACGACGGCTACTCTGTCAGCGTTGCCTTGCCACCGCATGCTCTTGGCTGCGTAGCCTCTCGCCACGTACGCCTGGAATGGCCCCAGAGCGACGCGTGGGTGGATGAGCTGGAGCGCAGGCGCGGGGTGGTGACTTGCCGCGGCAAGCGTCTTGCCGCGGCTGATGTCTTGTCGCGCCTGGGAGCTTGTCGCTCACCGGTCCTTGCCGGGACGCGGAGCGCGTCGCAACAAGTATCTTGTCGTGCCTCGGTCGGCCTTCCCGGCGAGCTCCTCTTGCCGGGGCCTTTTGCTTCGAGCGGTCGTCCCGGCAAGCTCCTCTTGCCGAGGCCTTTCTCTCTTCGGGTGGCCTTCCCGGCAGGCTCCTTCCGTCGGGGCCTTGGCTCAAATACTTTGTTCTTGGATGGTCCCAAAAAGGGACCATGGAGAGTCTTGGCGATCGCCTGGCAAGCCTTGCCGCGGGGTGCTACGACTGCCCGTGCACAAGTTCGGGGTACTAAGATACCCCTACTTTAGTACACCGACATGAGCCCCCGGTCCTAGGCCATACACGGTGCCGAGCGCTGTTGGGCCAGGCCCAAAACAGTGCACGGGCACGCGCGGCCTGGGTCACGCTGCATCTGCTTCTGCGTCCACCACGTTCTCCCCGAACGGCACGCGTCGAACGCGGCATCGTGGGGAGAGGCGTGCGTGACGTGGGCGGCGAGCGCGGGGCTGAACCCCGCGGGCATGCGTCACGTCGAAATAAAGGGGGACGGTCCGCGCTAGCTCCATAAGTGGAGGGAGGCGTGGAGGCGTGGCCCGTTCGCTGGACGGGGCCGAGGCACAGTTTCCGAGGCGCCCGCTCCCCACGATCACGGGGTGGGCAGAGGTCGCCTCATCCGTCGCCTCGGTCCTGCGCGCCAGCCACGCGGCTTCCATGCACCCGGGGTTGCGGACGGTGGAGGCAGGAAACCGGGCCGTCGTGGGTCGGGGCAGCAGGCCGGCCCCAGTCGTGTGGCCTTCCTGCATCCTGATTGGTTGAGCGGGGCGGCCGAGCCCCCACCCTGCTTCTTTATAAAGAGCAAGAGGGGGTGACGGAAATCCGCACTCCTTCATCTTTCCTTCCCTTCGGCTTCTGATCCCCTCCCTCTATTCGCCATGGAGAAAGGGAATCCTGGTCCTTCATCGCTGGCGGCGAGGGTTGCCGCTAGGCAACGCGCCCCTCCTCCCCTTGCACCCGCGGTGGCGGAGCCAGCCGTAAGGGGAAGGGGGAGGGGGCGAGGTCGTGGACGAGGTCGCGGACGAGGCCGAGGCGTTCAGGGAAGAGGCGGGCGGGGCGACGCACCAGCCTCGCCCCCGCCAGCGGCTCTTCTTCCCACGGCGGTCCACATCGGGGACGATCCTTGCGAGTTCTTCGTCAGGCTGCGCCGGGCGCCTCGCCGCCGCCTCCGCCTCCCGGTTCCTTTGCAAGCGTGATGGAGATGGAGCAACCCGAGACGCTAAGGCTGCCCATGAAGGGCTGCGGTATCAGCGGCACGCGGGTCCACGTCGAGTCCCCAGCACCCGGCGTGGTGTATCTTGGCCGAGGGTGGAAGATATTCGCCCGTATCCACAGCTTGATGGAGGGGTTCACCCTCCATTTTAAGTTGATGGAGGGCGATCTCCTCTCCGTCAAGGCCTTCGGGGACTTCGGGACCCGGGCCCGGTGCTGCGTGGATAGCTCCTCCGACAGCGAAAGCTCCTCCTCGAGCGAGAGTGATGAGGAGGGGAGCGACAGCGACGACAAGGGCAGCGGTGGTCGGGATGACGAGTCCGACTAGGCGCCGGTCGCAGCTACGCGTGGCACCGGCGACCCCATCATCCGCGCCGCGGGCTTCTTGAGCTTCCCGGGGTCGTCTCCTTGGCGGCTGGCGTAGGGAGGCTGCGGAAGAGGAAGAGGGCGGGCGGCAAGGCCGTCAACTCGGAGTAAGAGGGCTAGATGCCCTCGACAGCGTGTTGACGTCCCACTGCCTCATCTTCGAGCTCCACTTCCGGCGCCGCCGTCACCATCCAGCCTCCGGAGCCTCCGGACGGCCCCCGGGGCGTTCTGTTGGTGTCTTCTGTCACCCGTAGCTCGCCTAGGCGCCCCTTTTGCCCTTTTCTCCTCCTTGTCCTACCTCCTGAGGAGAGAGACAATAAAGGGATTACGGGCATCTTATCTTTTTTCAATCTGTAAGCCCTCGGGCCTTAGCTGTGTTTAAAACTTGTAATCCCATCTTTCATGTTTTTCATTCTCTCTGAACTGTACCTGAGCGGAATGTTTTTAATGAAAAGGGGATGTTTGCCGGGCCATTCGTCCCATGGGTAAAACCCACGCCAAGGAGCGAATCCTTTATATCGTTAAGATAGACACTTCTTTGCTCGGCAACAGGCCCTACCGTCTTCCCGCGCCACTCGACCTCTCTCACGCCTTTGGCGGAGGAAGGGATTAAGCGGGTTCGGGCCCCTCGTTCCGCCCTTTTGCCGCCGCGACTACTACCAAAACGGGCCCCAGGAACGCGCTCTGGGCTTGTCGTTAAGGGAGCACGGTAGCTTTTAGGAGGAAACAAGGTTTTCGTATTCCACAGTTCATAAGAGAATGCATGACAAGGGATGCAAAAACTTATCTGGGATTGCAGCCCCCGGCAACTTTGGCTTGCCACGGGCGAATCTTCGTACTTGCAGCCCCCGACAAAACTGGCTTGCCGGGGACCAGATGCTGGCCCGCCCTTCTTCTCTTCTTCGTCCTTAAGCGGCCTGGCCAGGATATGCAAAACCCTGCGAACCAAAGGAAACGAAGGAACAGGAGAAAGGACGCAGACTCGACCTCTAAGCTAGGGGTTAGCAGCTGTTAGGCACTATCAACCCTAACCAAGGACGAGACTCGACTCAGCATGCATGCTAAAACTTAGGGCGCCAGCGCTTCTTTTACTGCTACTCAGGGTCTGCGCCTGGCTTTGTACAAAGGATTACATGCAACTGCGGCAAGACTTGTACAAAAGGTTGGTTGCCGGGCGGGGCCCGACAACCGCGCCTTACGGGTAAAACTTACGAGGATGCTCAATATTCCAGGAGTTGCTCACCGGAGTGCCATCTTCGGTCTCGAGGCAGACAGCGCCGGGCCTCGTGACTCGTCTCACCCGGTAAGGGACTTCCCACTTCGGCGTCAACTTGTTATGATTCTTGGCGGACGGGGCGCGCCGAAGAACAAGGTCGCCTTCCTCGAAGCTTCTGGCTTTAGCTTTGCGGCTATGGTAGCGACGCAAAGCTTGCTGGTAGCGAGAGGCTCGCACAGCAGCCTGAAGACGATCTTCCTCAAGGAGCAGCGCATCATCTTCACGCAGCCGCTCTTGCTCAAGGTCATCATAAGCAAGCACTCGAGGTGACCCTTATACGAGTTCCGTGGGGGTAACTGCTTTTGCTCCATAGACTAGAGCAAATGGTGTCTGGCCAGTGGCTTGATTTGGCGTCGTTCTGATCAACCAAAGAGCCACCGGCAGCTCCTCGATCCAGTTTCTTCCGCACTTGTGCAGCCTGTCGAAAGTTCTGGTCTTGAGCCCGCGCAGTACTTCGGCATTGGCCCTTTCAGCTTGACCGTTGCTCCTGGGATGAGCAACAGAAGCGAAGCAGACCTTGGCGCCGAGATCTTGGACGTATTGCATGAAGGCGCGGCTCGTGAATTGTGTACCGTTGTCGGTGATGATCCTGTTGGGGATCCCGAAGCGGCAGACAATCGACCTGAAGAACTTGATGGCTGACTGTGCTGTCACCTTCCTCACTGGTTCCACTTCCGGCCACTTTGTGAACTTGTCGATTGCGACGTACAAGTACTCAAAGCCCCCGACAGCTCGGGGGAAGGGGCCGAGGATGTCGAGCCCCCAGACCGAAAATGGCCAGGATAAAGGGATCGTCTGGAGAGCTTGAGCTGGCTGGTGTATCTGCTTGGAATGGAACTGGCACGCTTCACACTTGGTTACTTGTGCAGTTGCATCCTGGAGGGCTGTCGACCAGAAGAAACCTTGCCGGAACGCTTTGCCGGCAAGTGCTCTTGCGCCAATGTGGTGACCACATACGCCTCCATGTATCTCTGCCAACAGCTTCTGTCCGTCTTCCCGGGAAATACACTTCAATTTCACAACATTGCGCCCTCTTCTGTACAGTGTGTTGTCGACGAACTAGTACATACTCGAGCGCCGGGCTACTCTTTCCGCTTCTTCTTGCTCTTCGGGAAGTTCTCCGTTTTGGAGGAAATGGACAGTCTGTTGCGCCAGTGCTGGAGCCTGTGGCTCGACAACAAGGACTGAAGGCACATATGATGCTGCAGGAACGTCCGCTTCTACGGCGAGGATATGGGGCTCAGCCGGAGCTTGACGTTCCCCGGCAAGCTTGCCGGAGCAAAACTTGTCGGGAACGCCTGCTTCTACGGAACAAACCCTGGGGTTTTCCGGAGCAGACGGATCCTCAGCGCTCTTGGCGTCGATCTTGGGGACCTTCTTAGCGGCGGCTCCGAGGAGCTCTGCCGGAAGATAGTCGCCGGAGACCAACTTCCTCTTCTTGCTCTGTCTGGTTCATGGTGCTACGGATGGCTGAGTCAGCTTGAGCACAAAGGTTCCTGGTTCCACAGGTAACTTAAATGCTGCGCACTTCGACAGGCCATCAGCGATGTCGTTCTCAGCTCTTGGAATGTGTTCCATTTGCAGGCCGTCAAAGTGCTCTTCCAGCTTCCTCACTTCATCAACGTATGCTTCCATCAACGGCCTCTGGTAATCCTTGTTCACTTGGCGGATGACAAGCTGCGAGTCACCCCTGACAATGAGCTTCTTGATCCCAAGTTCTGCCGCGATCCTGAGACCGGTGAATAGACCTTCATACTCTGCAGTATTGTTGGTTGCTTGCTCCTTGGGGAAGTGCATCTGGACTAGGTACTTGAGGTGCTCTCCAGTGGGCGCGATGAGTAACGCGCCAGCACCGGCGCCTTGCAGCGAGAAAGCACCATCAAAGTACATCAGCCACTCTTTGCTTGCTTCTTTGGCGGGGATGCTCGTCTCTGGGATATCTTCGTCCGGTGTCGGTGTCCACTCCGCTATGAACTCCGCCAATGCTCTGCTCTGGAACTGGAGACCGAAGCTCGACAGTTCTAGTGCCCACACGACAATCCTGCCTGTTGCTTCTGGATTCTGCAGTATCCTCTTCAGCGGAAAGCGGGTGACAACTGTAATCTCATGTGCTTGGAAGTAATGGTGCAGCTTTCTCGAGGCCATGAGAAGGCCGAAAAGCAATTTCTGCACACCAGAGTACCTTGACCTAGCCCCCTGCAGGAGGGAGCTGACAAAGTAAACTGGGCGCTGCACCATTTTCTTCTTCAGCATCTCCACTTGCTCCTACGCAGATTCATCCTTGTCGGGGCCAGAGCTTGTCGGGGAAGCCCCCTGCTTGTCGTTGGACGTGCTTGCCGTGGTTGCTGGCTCATCATCTGCCTCCCTCTCCGCTACTAACGCAGCACTAACCACTTGATTGGTTGCCGCCAGGTATAGCAGCAACTTCTCTTGTGGTTTAGGCGCGACAAGTATTGGAGCGGAGGACAGGTATTTCTTCAAGTCCTACAGCGCAGCCTCCGCTTCCGGAGTCCATTTTACTGGACCCGCCTTTTTCAAAATTTTGAAAAACGGCAGGGCACGTTCTGCAGACTTGGAAATAAACCTGCTGAGAGCCGCGACACAGCCGGCAAGCCTTCGTACGTCCTTGACACGTGTTGGTGCTTCAATCTGCTCGATGGCCGTGATCTTGTCTGGGTTGGCTTCGATTCCTCGCTGAGACACGAAGAACCCGAGAAGCTTGCCGGAAGGGACTCCGAACACGCACTTCTCGGGGTTGAGCTTGAGGCTGATCCTGCGCAGGTTCGCAAAGGTCTCTTCTAAGTCTTGAATCAGGGTTGCCCTGTCTCTGCTCTTGACCACTGTGTCATCCATGTAGGCATCCACATTCCTGTGGATTTGTGGCTCAAAAGCGGTGTGGACAACCCTTGCAAACGTTGAACCAGCATTCTTCAGTCCGAAAGGCATCCGTACGAAGCAGTACATGCCACATGGAGTGATGAACGCGGTCTTTTCTTCATCTTCTTCAGCCATGAAGATCTGATGGTATCCTGAGTAGGCGTCAAGAAATGAAAGCAGGTCACATCCGGCCGTGGAGTCAACAATCTGGTCAATGCGCGGCAAGGGAAAGGGATCTTTGGGACAAGCTTTGTTAACATCAGTGCAGTCGATGCAAAGCCTCCATTTCCCATTTGCTTTGCGCACGACAACAGGATTGGCCAACCACGTCGGATGGAGCACACCTCTGACTAGGCCTGCCGCTTCCAACTTCTTGATCTCTTCTGCAATGAACTCTTGGCGCTCCACCGCTTGCTTCCTGACTCTCTGCTTGACGGGCCGCGCGTGAGGACAGACGGCGAGGTGGTGCTCAATCACTTTCCTGGGAACGCCGGGGATGTCAGATGGTTGCCAGGCAAACACATCGACATTCGCCCGCAGGAAAGCAACGAGCGTGCTTTCCTATTTGGGGTCGAGTGTGGCACTGATGGTGAAGGTACCACCAGTGTCGTCCTCCTTGGCGGACACCTTCTTGGTCGTTGGCGGAGCTGCCATTGTCTTCTTACTCTTGCCGGTGGAGCTCGATGGCGCGTCCTCGACGGTAGCGCAGCACTCCGAAGAGGTGCACTTGCCGGAGTGGGCGCCAGAGCACTTGCCGGGCCGGGCCCTCTTCTTCCCTCCGGGAGCTTCAGCGGCAAGTGGCTTGCGATCCGCTGCGGCTGCTGCCTCCTGGTAGACCTTGTCGGCACAGATAAGGGCATCCTTCTTGTCGCCGGGGACAGAGATGACGCTTACTTGGCCTGGCATCTTGAGCATGTTGTATGCGTAGTGAGAGGCCGCCATGAACTTGGCGAGCGTTGGACGGCCGAGAATTCCGTTGTAGGGCAACGGAAAATCGGCAACGTCAAAAGTGATCCTCTCTGTCCTGAAGTTCAGCTCGCTGCCAAATGTCACTGGCAACGTTATCTTCCGCTTCGGCTTGCTCCTTCCCGGGTTGATTCCTTGGAACGAGCCGGTCTCTTCGACTCGCTATCGGGGACTTGGAGTTCCCGGAGCACAGCGGAGGAGATCAGGTTCAAGCCGGCCCCGCCGTCAACTAGCATCTTAGTGACCTTGAGGTTGCGGACTGTTGGTGAGACCAACATCGGCAAGCACCCGATCGCAGTTGTGCGATCAGGGTGGTCCTCAATATCAAAGATGATAGGCGTGCTGGACCATTTCAGAGGCTTGCGCGACTCGACGGGTGGTTCCGCTGCATTGACTTCCCGTGCCCACTGCTTGAGCTGGCGGTGAGAAGTATGCAGGGAAGCACCGCCGTCTACGCACAAGACCTCTGTGGCTTTCTGAAACTCCTGCTCACTGGTCTCGACGTCATCCATGTCTTCGTCTTCGTCGTCGTCTTCGTTCTTGTCGCGGACGCGGGGAGGTCGGTCCGCTTGCCGCTGCTTGTCCTTGTCGCGGCGTCCTCCCTGGCCGGGGCTCTCTCCTTGTCGCACCGCTCGTACTTGGCCTTTTGCAGCTCGACGAGCCGCTAGACCTGCTTGCAGCTCTGGAGGTCATGGCCCTTGGTGCGGTGGATCTTGCAGTACTATTTGTTGGTGCCGTCCCGCTTGTCGGCGACCGCCACAGCTTGGCAGTTGGCGCATCCGGCAACCTCCTTGCCGGAGCTACCAGCCTGGGCCTTCCTGGCAGCGCCTTCATCGCCGGACTGCTCAACAACCAGTACTTCTTGGCTCTTCTTCTTCCTGTTGCTCCGCCGCCGGCTCTTCCTTGCCGGGGCGGTATCCTCACTGTCAGGTTCTCCTGCTCCAGTGTTCTCTCCGGGGAGTTTCCTCCCTTCCTCAGCACGGGCATACTTGTCGGCCAGGGCATATAGCTCGCTGACGTCTTTGATCTTGCACATCGCCATCTCCTCCCGCATCCTGCGGTTACGCACGTTCTGATGGAATCCGCTGATGACCGCGGCGGGGTGGACATCTGGGATGTTGTAGTGTACACGGCTGAATCTCTGGATGAACTTGCGCAAGGGTTCCACTTCCTTCTGGACGAGCAGATGAAGGTCGCTCGCTTGGCCATGGGGTTTGTGGCCGCCCGTAAAGGCGCCAACAAACTGATGGCACAAGTCTGTCCAGGAGGTTATGGAGTTATCCGGCAAGTGCATGAGCCAGGATTTGACGTTGGATTTGAGTACCAGCGGGAAGTAGTTGGCAAGGATCTTGTCGTCTCGCCCTCCAGCAGCCTGCACTGTGATGGTGTAGATGCTGAGCAACTCCGACGGATGCGACTTGCCGTCGTACTTCTCTGGTACGTCTGGCTTGAAATTCTTCGTGCTGGGCCACTGGACTTGCCGCACCTCACGGGTGAACGCAGGGCAGCCCACCGCGTACGGCAGGTCGCCTGGTTCCCCCGGTGCATGCATGTCGACAGAGGGCCCAGCGCGCTGGTCTGATTGACGCCGCGCTTCTCTCCGACGCTCGATGCGAGTACGAGCGTCCTCTTGCTCTCGCTCGTGAAGAACTTGGCGTTGATCGCGACGAGTTCGCGGATTCGACGATGCGGTGGAGTCGTTGTCGTGATGGTTCCGGCGAGTCGACGATCTTGGCCTCTGGGGCGGGGAGTGCACGGTGGTCGCACCCCCGCAGGTCTTGGCGCCATCGGTTCTCGCCTGGCCATCCCGCCGCGGCTGCGACGCGCTGTGCTGCCGTGGGGTGTCGCCGTTAGCGAAACCGATGAGGCTTTGTATCGTGGCCCTCCAGTCGTCGAGCTTGTCCGCCGTTGGAGGGTAGTCTAGGAGCAGTTGAGCTCGCGCCAGAGCTTCTGCTGGAGTGGCGGGCAGTGGTGGCGAACGGCGCGTGGAGAGGGATGTGCTCGAACTTCTAACTACGTTAGAAGGAGCAACACCCGGACCAGGCAGCCGCGCCACGCTCGCGCCAGCGCGTTGGTGTGAGTGCTGGCCTTGAGCGCCCTGGGATCCGCCGGCTCGATCTGGGTCCAGCGAGCGTATGGTACCGTGGGCGCCAAGATGCTGCTGGTCCCGTGCCTCCTGAGAGGGGCGCGGTGCATGTTCGGACGCCGTGGCGCCATGAGCTGGCTCGACGACGCCCGTCCCGCCGCCGGTGCCGTCCCCACCACCCGTTTGCTCCAAGGGCGGTGGGTTCGACGCGGACGGACCGGCCACCTCCGGAGCTTTCTTCTTCGGTGGCATGTCGATGAAGACGATAGAGATCGAGCCCGTGCGGACACCGGATCAGGTTCGCACAACTTCGACGCCCCCTACCTGGCGCGCCAAAGATGTCGGTGGGAAATCTGCCTCCACCAACACCTATGGGGACCGAGCCCCTTTCTTGGTTCAGCGGGGGGCGGAGGTCGCGCGAAGAGCGGATCGAGGCGGCGCACACGAGGGGTTTACCCAGCTTCGGGCTGCACGGATGCATAAAACCCTACTGCTGCTTTCTGGTTTGGTATTGTGTTCTTGCTCGAGAGCGTGTGGTGCTACAGTACACGCGAGCTGCTGGCGAGATCGAGCGTGAATGGCCTCCCCCCTTTTCGTTGCGCATGGAGCCTCCTTTTATATGTGCAAGGGGTTACCCACAGGTGGCAACGTAGGCGGGGGCAAAACTGGAAAACGCAGTGTTGGGTACAACTGTTTGCACAGTGCTAACATACCTAACTCTGACGGCAGGGGACAAGGGCATTAAATGCCCGTCCGCATCACCCAGACGGTGCAGGGAAGGGACCGTCAGGAGCGCCACCATTTGCCACGATGGCTACTCGGTCAGCGTTGCCTTGCCACCGCATGCTCCTGGCTGCGTAGCCTCTCGCGACGCGTGGGTGGATGAGCTGGAGCGCAGGCGCGGGGTGGTGACTTGCCGCGGCAAGCGCCTTGCCGCGGCAGATGTCTTGTCGCGCCCGGGAGCTTGTCGCTCACCAGTCCTTGCCGGGACGCGGAGCGTGTCGCAGCAAGTATCTTGTCATGCCTCGGTCGGCCTTCCCGGCAAGCTCCTCTTGCCGGGGCCTTGTGCTTCGAGCGGTCGTCCCGGCAAGCTCCTCTTGCCGGGGCCTTGCTCTCTTCGGGTGGCCTTCCCGGCAGGCTCATCCCGCCGGGGCCTTGGCTCAAATACTTTGTTCTTGGATGGTCCCAAAAAGGGACCATGGAGAGTCTTGGCGATCGCCTGGCAAGCCTTACCGCGGGGTGCTACGACTGCCCGTGCACAAGTTCGGGGTACTAAGGTACCCCTACTTTAGTACACCGACACCCTCTTTGCACTATAAATTCCCAAATATTCCGAAACCCATCGGGGTTAACCTAGATCAGAAGTTATGCCGCCGCAAGGCTCTGTAGCCACCGAAAACAAATCTAGACCCGTTCCGGCACCCTGCCGGAGGGGGGAATCATCACCGATGGCCATCTCCATCATCCCGGCGGCCACCACGATGAGGAGGGAGTAGTCCACCCTCAGGGCTGAGTGTTTGTACGAGTAGCTATCTTTTTAATCTCTCTCTCTCGTGATCTATATCATGGGCTTTGTTAATATGGTCGGATCATATGATGTATCTCCCCTCTATACTCTTGTTGTGATGAATTGAATCTTTACCCATTGAAGTTTTGTCATGTCAGATTGAATGTTAAGATTTGAGAACACATGATGTATGTCTTGCGGTATGAATATTTGAGGTGACAATGGGGTATCTTATTGGTTTTCTTGATATACGTTATGGCACTCAACTTGCGGATTCCCGCGGTGATATTGGGGTAATCTATGCATAGGGGTTGATGCACGTTTGTATTATCTTTTCTCCGGTAGAAACTTTGGGGTCTCTTTGTAGTTCCTTGCGTGGATTGAGTATTATGAATATGAATATGCTTTGGTGTTATTCTAGTATGAACTCTAGGATAGATCGAACAGAAAACATAGCTTTGCGTTATTTTAGTACGAACTCTTGAATAGATCGAGCGAAAAGAATAGCTTTGAGGTGGTTTCGTACCCTACAAACAATTCCTATCGGTTGTTCTCCGCTAACAGGAACTCGGGAGTGATTCTTCATTGCACTTTGAGGGATAATCATATGATCCAACTATGTTAGCATTGTTGAGAGGTTGCACTAGTGAAAGTACGGACCCTCGGCCTTGTTTTCAAACAATGCAATACCGTTTTTGTGCCCGTTTATTATTTGCTACCTTGCTGCTTTTATTTATTCAGATTATAAAAATATATTTCTACCATCCATATTACACTTTTATCACCATCTCTTCGCCGAACTAGTGCACCTATACAATTTGCCATTGTATTGGGTATGTTGGGGACACAAGAGATTTCTTGTATTTGGTTGCAGGGTCGTTTGAGAGAGACCATCTTCATCCTACACCTCTCATGGATTGATAAACCTTAGGTCATCAACTTGAGGGAAAATTGCTATTGTCCTACAAAACTCTGCGCTTGGAGGCCCAACACGTGTCTACAAGAATAAAGTTGCGCAGTAGACATCATGGACTAACCGATGCTTCTAGGGATTTCCTAGATAGTTGTGCTGGTTGTGTTTTCAGGGAACGAACTAGTCGGCAAGATGAAGAATTACTAAATAACATATTGAAAAATTATGATGATTGGACTCTTCCTGAACCACCGCCTAAACCCACTCCGAAGAATAGGGGTATATTATATCTCAGTCCTGAAGATATGCAGGAGGCAAATAAATCTATGAAGGAAAAAGGTATTAAAGCTGAGGATGTCAAAAATTTACCTCCTATTGAAGAAATACATGTGCTTAATGCACCACCACTTCCTAAGGTGGTAGAGGTAAATTCTTTAATGAAATTAAATGATAGTGATAATCCTTATAATATGCACATGCCTTTATGAGTTTGAGAATTATATTAGAAAACACGATCACTTCAATGCCAATGTTATGAAACAATTGAAATACAATTCTTATATGATTGCTCGCTCGAGTGACTTGTTATTTAGAATCTCAAATGATGTTAGAGGTGTGGGAAAGCATGCTTCTATGGTTCAAACTCAGTTAGAACAAGTTGCTAAATCTCAAAGAGAGTTGCTAGATGAAATGGATAATAATATCAATGATCATGCTGTTAGAATAATGACTAGAGGAGGTAGAATGACTCAGGAACCACTTTATCCTGAGGGACATCCAAAAATAATTGAACAAGACTCTCAAAGAGCTAACACTGATGCATGTAGTCCTTCTAAAAAGAAAAAGAAGAAGAAAATGATAGTGAACCTGAAGTAGAAAAACCTCCTAATAATGATAATGAAGTCTCTATCTCTGATCCTGAAACTCAAACTGGTAGTGAACACTCACCTTATGATAATGAAAAAGATAATGATGAGGTTCATGAACACACTCAAACAAATAATAAAGAACCAGACAATGATGTTGAGATAGAACCTACAGTTGATCTTGATAACCCACAACTTAAAAATAAAAGATATGAAAAACGGGACTTTATTGCTAGGAAACATGGTAAAGAAAGAGAAACGTGGGTTCAAAAACCTATGCCCTTTCCACCCAAGTCAAGTAAAAAGAAAGATGGTGAAGAATTTGAATGCTTTGCTGAAATGCTGAGGCCAGTCTTTTTGCGTACCCGCTTGACTGACATCTTGAAAATGCCTCCTTATGCAAAGTACATGAAAGACATCATCACCAATAAGAGAAAAATACCGGAAGCTGAAATCTCCACCATGCTTGCTAATTATACTTTTAAAGATGGAGTACCTAAAAAACCTGGAGATTCTGAAATACCAACTATACCTTGCTCCATCAAATGAAATTATGTGAAAAATGCTTTATGTGATTTAGGAGCTGGTGTTATTGTTATGCCTTTCTCTTTATATAAAATACTTGATTTGAATAAACTCACACCTACTAAAATATCTTTGCAAATGGCTGACAAATCCAATCAGTATTTGTGAGGATGTGCCCGTTGTTGTTGCTGATGTTACTATTTTGACTCACTTTGTTATACTTGAGATGCCCGAGGACGACAAAATGTATATTATCCTTGGTAGACCCTTCTTGAATACTGCAGGGGCTATTATTGATTGCAATAAAAGCAAGGTCACTTTTCATATCAATGGTAATGAGCATACGGTGCACTTTCCGAAGAAACAATTCCAAGTGAATGCTATTAATGTTATTGAAAAATCTCCGACAAACACTATGGAAGTTTTCAACTACCTCTACCTACTGTTAAAAAGAAATATGAAATGCTTATTGTTGGGGACATTCATATCCCCGTTGAGGTAACTTAGTGATTTACGAAAGTTCTTCGGTTTCATGCT
Source organism: Aegilops umbellulata (assembly GCA_032464435.1). Lineage (NCBI taxonomy): Eukaryota > Viridiplantae > Streptophyta > Magnoliopsida > Poales > Poaceae > Aegilops > Aegilops umbellulata. The sequence goes on along the minus strand of CP136056.1, from coordinate 292,124,309 downwards.
AATCGGAAGTGGTTATTAATAAGACTTGATCAACCTTATTAATGGATCATTTTTGAGAGGTATGAAGTTGATGAATTTAGTGAGCACTACCTTCCGTCCCTACTTTTGTTTTCTGTTTTTATTAGTTGAATAAAATAAAATTCCATGTTTTGTGTCTTTTTAGAATTTCTCGTGCAATAAAAGAAATGAACCAAAAATAAAAGTTGTCAGAATGCCCTGAAAATGTAGTATGATTTTTTCTGAATATTTAAGAATTTTTGGTGCAAATAATATCAGAGGGAAGTGCACCAGGTGGGCACAACCCACCTGGGTGTGCCAGGACCCCCAGGTGTGCCCTGGTGGGTTGTGGTCCCCACGTGGGCCCCCTCACTTATCTCTTCACACCACATCATCACCTACCTCTAGAACAAATTCACCATTGCTCTCTCTCTCATGTTCTTGCTCTCAAACCCGCGGATTTCGATCTCTTTGCTCGAAGCTCCGTTTCCGAAACTGTTTTGGGGGATTGTTGCTTGGTATGTGACTCCTCCGTTTGTCCAATTAGTTTTTCCTTTAGTAGTTTATATTTTGAATAATTAGCTACTCTTGGTGCTACTGTAGATGAGCTTACATGTTGAATTCTTAGAGTTCTAAGTAGTTTGAATGCTTGCTATGGCCTCAATGTATGCCTATGAGTACTTGCTATCAATCTTGTAAAGTTTTGTTGAGAAAATTTTGTGGACTAAAAATTTCAGAATTTTTTTCATAGGGAAAAGATGAATATATTTAGGAAATTTGCCTCCAAGAAGAACTCCAAGGGAGTTATTGGGGAGTCGTCTGACAGAGATCTCTATACCCGGAGGTTGGTGGAAGTACAGCCGTGTGAATGACAGTGGAAGGGGCTGAAATCCTTCAAGAGTTTGCACAATATGCTGCTAATGCCGGCCTCACCGACTTCATCGCAGCTGAATGTGAACAGTATCATCTCCTCACAAAGACCTTTGTTCAAAGTTTTAATTTCCTTCCTAGGAATAATCCTCCTGAGGTGCGGTTTAATTTATATGCTGAAACTCGTAAAATACCACTTACTGAATTTTTGTTCCATATGCATGATCCCTTTTGATGGGAGTTTAGTTCAACCTAGACCCGCAGAGTTTGATGACTTTTACCACACTATTACAATGGGGGATGAGAGAGGGTTGTCAGGTGTCACTGCCACTAGCATACACTTTCCTGCCTTTATTTTGCTTTATTTATTGCTAAGTGTTTGCTTGCTAGAGAGAAAGTAGGCGTCGCGCCAAGCTTTGTTGTTTTGCGTCACACACTTCACAGCGACAACACTTATAGCCCAGGAGCTACCTTGGCCAGTCGCCTCCACATTAACGGATCTAAGGGTAAAATACATGGTGGTATTTACGCTACTCGCTTGGCGACTCACTTTAACATTCAGATATGCCAGCATGATTATCGTTTGCCCAAGGTTTACCTAGATCGTGCGGCCATGGAACACCACCAGTTTATTACATGCGATTTTCCTGTCATTCCTATTCCTTATAACCTGGTTTTTAGTGATGATACTCGTGATATTATTCCACTGCATGCACCTGCTTTGTTTGATCCTTTGGCTAGGGGCGAATACAGGATTATGCCCAAGGACATCGTCGCCTACCGGAACGACCAGGCGGAAGCAGAGTAGGAGCCTCAACAGTGGGATCTGTGGATGCTCCTCAACACCCCAACTACTATCCATGCTACTGACTTCTTACCAAGTTAGGCCAAACGCCTAAGCTTGGGGGAGTACGTATTTCCACCGACATTACATTTATGTTCACACATTTCATTCCAGTTGTTGGTGTTCACACTTTTCCATTGTACTATTCATGTTATATTTATTTTCTCGCTTTCTTCTTGTGTGTTTGAAAAACTTCGAGAAAATACAAAAATAGTTCCTGCTTCTTTTTTATTTTTGTTTCTAGAGTAGTTAGCTGTAGCACTAAAAAGAAAGCCCAAAGAGATTTCCTTGTTCTTCTTTTTCTTGTTGGGAGCTTTCCCGTGTAAATAATTTTCTCATTTTTGCTTTTCCCTTTTATTTGTTTGGTCAACAAAACCAAAAACTCCAAAAATATTTCATTGTGTTTCTCTTAATTTCTTTTCTTTTCATTTGAGTTCGAGGAGAAGACCACAATGAAAATGTTAAGTGGCTCTCATATTGTCGGTGTACTAAAGTAGGGGTACCTTAGTACCCCGAACTTGTGCACGGGCAGTAGTAGCGTCCCGCGGCAAGGCTTGCCAGGGGAGCGACAAGAGTCTCCACGGCCCTTTCTGGGCCGGACGAAGGCCAAGTGATCGAGCCGAGAAGACCAAGCCCCGGCAAGAGGAGCTTGCCGGGCCAAGAAGGCGAGTTCCGGTAAGAGGAGCTTGCCGGGCCAAGGCGACAAGGCCCCGGCAAGAGGAGCTTGCCGGGACGACTAAGCCGAAGCACTAAGGCCCCGGCGGGAGGAGCTCGCCGGGACGGCCAAACCAAGGCACCCCAAGAGAAGCCCGCCGCGGCGCGCCGCACTCCCCGGCAAGGCCTGACGAGCGGCAAGCTCTCAGGTGCGGCAAGACAACCACCGCGGCAAGCCACTTGCCGCGGCGAACCACCACCTCAGGCGTGCGCTCCAGCTCACCTGTCCACGCGTCACTCTGGAGCTTCCCCAGAGACACGTGGCGGGGCGCCGCTCAACCTGGGGCGCGCGCGTGGCATGCGACGTTGGCAGAGTCGCCCCCGTGGCAAGCGGAGGCGCCCCTAACTGTCCGCCTCGGCACTGTTCAGGCGATCCAGAAGGGCATTTAATGCCTTTGTCCCCCGCCGTCAGAGTTAGGTGCGATAGCACTGTACGGCCACTGTTCGCACAGTTCCTTGCCATTTTTACCCTCACCTGCGTCGCTACCTGTGGGAAACCCCTTAGCATATAAAAGGAGGCCCATGCGCACGTATAGGGGGGGACCAGAGACCGGAAGAAGGACACCCAGTAGACCCTCGTCTACGTCCAGCTCCAACTTACTGTAGCTTCTTGCGCTCCAGACCAAGAACTCGAATCAACCAGACAAGCAGCAGTAGGGTTTTACGCATCCATGCGGCCCGAAGCTGGGTAAAATCATTGTGTGTGTGTGTCGCCTCGATCTGCTCTTTGTGCAACCTCCGCCCCCCCGCCGAACCGACAAGGGGCTCCGTCCCCATAGGTGATCGTGGGGGCAGATATCCCCCGACACATATGCATAATTGTTTATCTAACAATGAACCCATTTTACTTTGTCTTCTTCTGTTGAATAAAATGTTTGTAGATTCCAGCTTAGTCCACGTCACTCTTGAACTATTATTATTTTCACATCGTTTGGTCATGCAAGTGAAAGGCAATAATGACGATATTTGATGAATTGGCCATGATAGAGAGAAACGGGTAAGAACTCGTCTTGTTCTGTTTTTGTAAATATGTTTAACCTAGTGTCCATGATTCAGGCCATTATGATTAAACATGTTTGCAATGACAATTAGAGATTATAGTTTCTCATGCCATGCATAAGTAGCTAAGGGTGGATAATGATTTATCTTGGATGTCAACATTGCATTAAAATGATTGTTATGTAGTATGATGATATGGTATCCTCCTCTGAATGTTCGAGTGGCTTGACTTGGCACATGTTCATGCTTGTAGTTGAATCAAAACCAACATAGCCTTTATGATATTTATGTTCATGGTGTTCATATCCTACTCATGCTAGTGTCCAATGTTACTTATGCATAATGCATGTTCATGACCGTTGTTGCTCTCTAGTTGGCTGCTTCCCAACCTATTTGCTAGACTTCGCTTGTACTAAGTGGGAATCCTGCTTGTACATCAAAAACCTTGAACCCAAGTTATTCCAGATGAGTCCACCATACCTACCTATATGGGGTATTACCCTGCCTTCCTCAGTAAATTTGCATGTTTCCTTATTGTGTGCCTGGATTGTTCATGGAACGACAGGAGGTGGTCAGTATCTTCCATGCCATGCGGGTTATTCTTAGGTCGAGTGTTTATTCACTCGCCATCGCATGAGAAAAGGGTGGTAATAGGGATGCCCAGTCCCAAACTGCAAAAAGAATTGATCTCTCAAATAATCAAACAAAAACTCCCAATGGAGTCATAACCTTTACTTTATCGCTTGGGAACCGCCACTAGCATGCTTAGCATGGAAGATATTGATAGCTGTTGATCGTGAAGTAAACAAGAAGGATGCATGTCTCAAAATATCATTTACCTCTGTTTTTTTTAAATTTGAGCTCTGGCACCTCTGCAAATCACTGTTTCCCTCTGCGAAGGGACTTTCTATTTACTTTTATGTTGTGTCATCACCCTCAAAAATAAGCGCCAGAACCTGAGAGCACTGTTGTCATGCTGATGCATTGTGTGTAGCTAATGTTGAGTGCATCGTGACTGGATCTTTTCTGCCATGAATTACAATGTTTAGTCGCTGCTTGAACTTTGGAGGTGTTGTGCACTTATGTTTTGTGGTCTCAGGAAGGGCTAGCGAGATACCACTATTGTCATATTATATCATGGTTGTTTTGATAACGTGTTGCTGTTTGAGATATCTTATTAGTGCTCGCTAGCTGATTATGTCACTGATATGAGTTAATATAATTTTTAAGAGTTATTGTCGGCATGGTTAGTTATGATGTTGGCTGAAAACATGGGTGTTGTTTAAGATTATTTTATGCAAACAAGAGCAAAAGAGTTCGTAAAAGTATTTCTTTTTCACTTTCAGTTTATGAACTGTATTGCTTGAGGATAAGCAAAGGTTTAAGCTTGGGGGAGTTGATACGTCTCCAACGTATCTATTTTTCCTAACGCTTTTCCCCTTGTTTTGGACTCTAATTTGCATGATTTGAATGAAACTAACCCCGGAATGATGATGTTTTCAGCAGAACTACCATGGTGTTGTTTTTGTGCAGAAATAAAAGTTCTCGGAATGGAACGAAACTTTGCGAGGATTTTTTATATCATAAAAGAGAATTTCTGGAGCCAAGAGTCACTTGAGGGGGCACCTGGGTGCGCACAACCCACCAGGGTGCGCCTGCCCCCAGGCGCGCACAAGTGGGTTATCCCCACCTAGTGGCCCCGCAGACCCTGATACCTATGCTATAAAATCACATATTTCTAGAAAAAAATCAGGGCGAAAGAATTAACACGTTCCACGAGACGGAGCCACCATCACCTCCTGTTCTTCATGGGCGGCCAGATCTGGAGTCCGTTTGGGGCTCCGGAGAGGGGGTCTTCGTTCTTCGTCATCACCAACCCTTCTCCATCGCCAATTGCATGATGCTCCCCACCGGGAGTAAGTAATTCCTTCGTAGGCTCGCTGGTTGGTGAGGAGTTGGATGAGATTCATCATGTAATATAGTTAGTTTTGTTAGGGCTTGATCCCTATGTCGGTGTACTAAAGTAGGGGTACCTTAGTACCCCAGACTTGTGCACGGGCAGTTGTAGCACCCTGCGGCGAGGCCCGCCCAGGAAGCGCCAAGAGAAGACCAAGCATTTAAGACAAGGCCCCCGGCAAGAGGAGCTTGCCGGGCCAAGAAGACAAGACCCCGGCAAGAGGAGCTTGCCGGGACGACTAAGCCCATGTAATACCATCCAAGAACAAAGTATACGAGACAGAAGATCGAGACCCCGACAAGAGGAGCTTGTCGGGAAGGCCGAACCCAGGCACCACAAGAGAAGCCCGCCACGGCGCGCCATGCGCCCCAGCAAGGCCTGATAGCCGGCAAGCTATCAGGCACAGGAAGACGACCCCCGCGGCAAGCCACTTGCCGCGGCAAATCGCCACCTCAGGACTGCGCTCCAGCTCACCCGCCCACGCGTCGCTCCGGGGTTTCCCCCAAGGGCACGTGGCGGGGCACCGCGCAGCCTGGGGTATGCGGTGGCATGCAGCCACCACCGTGGCGAGCGGTGGCGCACCTAACGGTCCGCCTCGGTGCTGTCCAGGCGACCGTGACGGGCATTTAATGCCCTTGTCCCCTACCGTCAGAAGTAGGTATGATAACACTGTGTCGCACTGTAGCGCCACTGTTCCCGCACTGTTACAACTTCCACCCCTTTTACACTTTTACCCCTTTCTCTTACGTTGACACCTGTCGGTGACCCCTTTGCGCTATAAAAGGAGGCCCGTGTGCAACGTAGAGGGGGTTCGGAGATTCGGAATCCAGACAGCCCTACGCTCGGTGTAGCTAGCTCTCCAAGCTCCCGAGCTCCCCAGTTCAATACAACCAAGCAGGAGTAGGGTTTTACGCGTCCATCGCGGCCCGAACCTGGGTAAACCGCCCGTGTGCTCGCCTCGATCTGCTCTCCGTGCTCCCTCCGCCCCCCTCACCGGACAACGAAAGGGGCTCCGGCCCCATAGGTGCTCGCGGGGGACGCCGTCCACCCCGACATCTTTGGCGCGCCAGGTAGGGGGCCGTGGAGCGCGTGCTGCGGAGGCATTCTTTCCCACGGGCTCGTGTGCGGCCCTCCTCGAGTATCCACTCGCGTAGAGACTGGGCAAGAAGCAGCTGCTCCTTGAGGAGGACCGCCTTCTGGCCGCTGGGCGAACGATTCGCCTCCAGCGAACTCTGCGCCGCTCCCGTAGCCGCAGAAGTTAGCGCCAGAAGTCACGAGAAAGGCGACCTCGTTCCCCGGCGCGCCTCGTCCGCCGGGGTGCCGAACGAGTTGACGCCGACCGTGGGAGGAATCTTGCCAGCGCGGTTGCCGGAACCCGTTCCGCCAACCATCCTCTCTGCCCAAGTCTTGCCGCAGTTGCATGTGATCCTTGGCGCAGAGAGGGGCGCGGATCCCCAAGCATAGCTACGCCTAGCTCCGGAGGGTCGTGAGGCCCTGCGCCTTTGCCTACCCCCAGGATGGGCTGGATGCTGCCCAAGGAGGTTTTACCCTACCGGGCGGCAAGCGATAAGAAAAGATAAGTTGCCGGAGCTCGAGCAATTGCCCCATCAATTTTTAAGAGTTATCTCCCTCGAACGACCGAGCCTTGGTTGAGAGGCCTGAGCGCGGAAGGACCGGCACAAGACTGGTTGCGCCCTCATTTCGTTTCGAGTCCGCTCAACGACTTGAGTGTGCTACACCCCGAGTAGCGTCCTCACTTTGTTTCGAGCTCGCCCGGCACTCTAAGCGTGCTGCGACCGCAGTCGCACCTCTTACTTTGCCTTGAGCCTGCTCAACAATCTGAGTGAGCGGCAACCAGCCGCGGCGAGGTTTCTTGCCGGTGGTAGCCCCGCCAGCGGGTCGCTGACGTCCCGCACTCGGCGCCCGTGGCAAGGCGGAGGCCTACGCCGGCAAGTCCCCGAAAACGTAGGGCGGAAACAAACAAGGCGCCGGTCAAGTAGAGGAGATAACAGTGCGATGCATTGCCTAAGATAAAACGTTATATTACAAAATGCCTTACTGCTGCTCTAACCAGCCGTTTCCATGGCATATTTAACAGCGGCAGGGAAAGGAGATAAAAGAAAGGGGCAGGCGGCCTAGTCCACGCGGTCGCCCTCGATCCTCTTGACCCCGGCCGCCTTCTTGACGATAGGGGCGATGAGGGCCTGGATCCCCGTCAGGTCTGCGTTCTCCGGCAAGGGCCTGAGGACGTTAGTAAGCCTGATGTCGGGGTTGCGGAAAACGATCTTCACCAGCACCCTCTCGAGGGCCCCGGAGATGGCCTCCCGCGTCTCGTCGGCCAGCTCCTTCGGAAGCGACGTTCGGAGGTGCTGGAGCGCCTGCACCACCCCCTGGAAGAAGGAAGTGAGCTTGGCGCTGGGCACGACGTCCTCGTCGGTGAGGGACTGGTGGCCCTCGATCCCCAGCAGCGTCAGCTCCTTGTCGATGGTGGCGGCGATGTCGACGAGGCCCTCGGTCCACCGCTCCACCGTATCCCTGAAGGTGTTCTGGGAAACGGCGGCGCGCCTCAGCAGCTCCTCGTTGCCGTCGACCTCCTTCCGTAAAGCCGCCTCCCGCTCCTTAGCGCTGTCCAGCGCCTTGCCGAGCGCCTCCAATTTCAGTTCCAGAGTGGAGTTGGAGTTCTTGGCGGCGTCAAGCTCCTGGATCTTCTCGGCGAAGGGGGGGACGCTTCGCCTCTCCGAATAAAGAGATCGTGCGCGACGTGACGCGCGCCTGCGCGGTTCAGCCCCGCGCACGCCACCCACGTCACGCTCACCCCGCACGCCCCGCCCCCACGACGCCGCGATAAGCGCGCGCCGCCTGGGGAAGGTGCGATGGATGCGGAGTTAAGGAGCAACGCGACCAAGGCCACGCGTGCCCGTGCACTGTTAGGGCCTGGCCCAACGACGCTCGGCACCGTGTGTGGCCCAGGCCCGGGGGCTCCTGTCGGTGTACTAAAGTAGGGGTACCTTAGTACCCCAGACTTGTGCACGGGCAGTTGTAGCACCCTGCGGCGAGGCCCGCCCAGGAAGCGCCAAGAGAAGACCAAGCATTTAAGACAAGGCCCCCGGCAAGAGGAGCTTGCCGGGCCAAGAAGACAAGACCCCGGCAAGAGGAGCTTGCCGGGACGACTAAGCCCATGTAATACCATCCAAGAACAAAGTATACGAGACAGAAGATCGAGACCCCGACAAGAGGAGCTTGTCGGGAAGGCCGAACCCAGGCACCACAAGAGAAGCCCGCCACGGCGCGCCATGCGCCCCGGCAAGGCCTGATAGCCGGCAAGCTATCAGGCACAGGAAGACGACCCCCGCGGCAAGCCACTTGCCGCGGCAAATCGCCACCTCAGGACTGCGCTCCAGCTCACCCGCCCACGCGTCGCTCCGGGGTTTCCCCCAAGGGCACGTGGCGGGGCACCGCGCAGCCTGGGGTATGCGGTGGCATGCAGCCACCACCGTGGCGAGCGGTGGCGCACCTAACGGTCCGCCTCGGTGCTGTCCAGGCGACCGTGACGGGCATTTAATGCCCTTGTCCCCTACCGTCAGAAGTAGGTATGATAACACTGTGCCGCACTGTAGCGCCACTATTCCCGCACTGTTACAACTTCCACCCCTTTTACACTTTTACCCCTTTCTCTTACGTTGACACCTGTCGGTGACCCCTTTGCGCTATAAAAGGAGGCCCGTGTGCAACGTAGAGGGGGTTCGGAGATTCGGAATCCAGACAGCCCTACGCTCGGTGTAGCTAGCTCTCCAAGCTCCCGAGCTCCCCAGTTCAATACAACCAAGCAGGAGTAGGGTTTTACGCGTCCATCGCGGCCCGAACCTGGGTAAACCGCCCGTGTGCTCGCCTCGATCTGCTCTCCGTGCTCCCTCCGCCCCCCTCACCGGACAACGAAAGGGGCTCCGGCCCCATAGGTGCTCGCGGGGGACGCCGTCCACCCCGACACCCTAGTATCCACTATGTTCTGAGATTGATGTTGCTATGACTTTGCCATCTTAATGCTTGTCACTTTGAGCCCGGGTTCCATGATTTTAGATCTAAACCATTTATGTTATGACCATTATATCTATGTTCTAGATCCGATCTTGCAAGTTATAGTCACCTACTACGTGTTTTGATCTGGCAACCCGGGAGTGACAATAGTCGGGACCACTCCCGGTGATGACTGTAGTTTGAGGAGTTCATGTAGTGTGTCAATGCTTTGTTCTGGTTCTCTATTAAAAGGAGGCCTTAATATCCCTTAGTTTCCAATTGGACCTCACTACCATGGGAGGGTAGGTGAAAAGATGTCATGCAAGTTCTTTCGATAAGCACGTATGACTATTTACAGAATACGTGCCTAAAATATATTTATGAACTGGAGCTAGTGCCGTATCACCCTAGGTTATGACTGTCACATGATGAATATCATCCAACAAATTACTGATCCAATGCCTACGAATTTAGTTTATATTGTTCTTGCTAAGTTACTACTACTATCGTTACTGTTGCACTTGTGACAAAACTACTGCTATCACTGTTACCATTACTACTGCTGCCACCATTATCAATACTATCATATTACTTTGCTATTGATCACGTTGCTGTAAATAATTAATCTCTAGGTGTGGTTGAATTGACAACTCAGCTGCTAATACTTGCAAATATTCTTTGGCCCCCCCTTGTGTCGAATCTATAAATTTGGGTTGAATACTGTACCCTCGAAAACTGTTGCGGTCCCCTATACTTGTGTGTTATCAATGAGGACCCCGAGGAAGAGGTCATAGTTGAGACCTTGGAGGTAGAAACATCGGTACTCCCCATGTAAGAAGATTATGAACCTGAACTGGAATTGCCATATCCGGTGAGAAAGGCGCAGGTTGAGTATTTCAGTAGGGAACATTCTAAGGATGAAAGTGAGAACAAGAGCAAAGCTAAGGTGAAGCCTCCAAAAAGGAGGAAATAGGATAAACCCATTGAAACAATGGAGGTGGTAACTTGCTTTGTGAAAGGTTGCATTAAAGCAGCAGATATTGGTAAACTGGTGGTGCCTTGTTTTGTTGGAAGTACTTATTTTGGCCTTTGTGATATAGGGTCCTCTATTAATGTTAGACTCTTTACACTAATCTTCATGAGGAAATTTATGCTTGTGACATGAAGCCAACTGATATGGAAATTAAATTGGCAGATGGTACTCTAAGGAGATGTTATGGGATGGTATCTGATATTTATGTCATTTTGGGAACCTTTACTTGCCGGGTAGACTTTTTTGTAATGGAAATACCTAAAGATGATTTTTGTGCTATAATATTTGGAGACCATTTCTTAACACTGCAGGTGCAAGCGTTGATTTTAAGAGGGAAGTTTTCTCTCTCAAGAGTGGGGAACAAGTAAGGGAATTTCATTTTTCTAGGTTTAAAAATCACACACAACCAAGGGAGAGTGACAAAAATGAAGAGAAGACCATAGCTCAACTAGGAGCAATCTACTTTGGAACCCCAGAAGATGATCTAGAAAGGAGCTGAACTGAATACGAAAAAGAGCTAGAAGACCCATCTAAGGAAGAAATAGTTCATCATTTTAATGAAGCACCGGTTCAAGATCCGGTATCTAGCGACCAATATGAAGTGCCTGAGAAGAAGGGAGACGAGGAACCACTGGCACCTGAACTAAAACCTTTACCAAAGTAATTAAGGTATGAGTTTTTAGATTCAACAAATAGATACCCTATTATTATCAGTGCTAATCTTTCAGATGAAGAAAAAGATAGATTAATGAATGCCTCGAGGAAACATAGAAAAGCATTTGGTATTCAATGGACAACTTAAAAGGCATCATGCCCTCCATATGTACTCGTCGCATATTCATGGAGGGAGGAGCTGAACCAGTTCTCGAGTACCAAAGGAAGTTGAACCCTGAATGAAGGAAGTGGTAAGAGAAGAAATTGTTCATCTACTTGACGCAGGTATTATATATCCAGTTTTTGAACGCAAATGGGTAATTCCGGTCCATTGTGTACCTAAAAGGTGGGATTTACCGTAGTAATTAATAGACATAATGAACTAATCCCCACTAGAACAATAGTTGGGTATAGAATGTGCATTGATTTTGGGAAGTTGTATAAGGAGACCCGTAATGGTCATTACCACTTCCATTTATTCATCAAATGCTTGAAAGGATGGCGAAGCATACCCATTTATGTTATTTGGACGGATATTCTGGGTTTTCACAAATTGCAGTACACCTAGGAGATCAAGAGAAGACAATCACCTACCCTTTTGGTGTGTACTCTTATAGTTGTATACCTTTTAGTTTATGCAATGCACCGCCTATGTTTCAGAGATGCATGAATGCTATTTTTGCTAATTTTTTGAAGTATTCATGGATGATTTCTCAGTCTATGGAACTTATTTTGATGATTGTCTTAGCAATATTGACAGTCTTGCAGAGATGTGAGGACACTAACCTCGTATTGAACTAGGAGAAATGCATTTTATGGTCAATGAAGGAATTGTCTTGGGGCACGAAGTATCTGGTAAAGGCATAGAGATTGATAAAGCAAAGATACAGGCCATAGAAAAACTCTCTTATCCTCGTGATATTAAAGGGATAAGGAGTTTCCTGGTCACGCGCAGGTTTCTATAGACGCTTTATTAAGAACTTTCCTAGTATTACGAAACCCTTGACTAACCTTTTGTAGAAAGATATTCCCTTTACTTTCACTGACGAGTGCAAGAGTGCATTTGAGAAATTGAAGCATGCCCTACTCAACGCTCCTATTATTACACATGCGGACTGGGACAAGCCTTTTGGGGTCATAGGCGAAATGGTTGATAATGTGGTAAGTGCGGTTTTGGGCCAATAGATAGATGAGAAGTTTAATGTTATTTACTTTGGAAGCCACACCCTCACAGATGCCGAGAGAAATTATACTAAGAATGATAGAGAACTCTATGCAGTGATCCTTGCTTGTGAAAATTTTAGACCTTATATCACTGATATATAAGTTATAAGTTATACAAACTGCTAGGAAATTAAAGAGGTGTTGGATGTTAATGAAACTAAGCCTTGCTGGATGAGGTGCTCTCTTCTTTTGCAGGAATTTGATAGTGAAATTTTAGACCGCGAAAAGATAGGAGGAGTGTTTACAAACATTTTCTTGGTAAGGGAGGAGCATCAATACAATCCAGCAAGCATATGTATCCCCTATGGAACGGTTGTGGCTTTGGACAGAGCTACAACCAATACTTTTGGAGATACAGAACTGCCATTCATCAGTCTGGAAGAGCCTTTTGTGAAACTAAGGGTAAGAGAGGAGAATGATTTATTTTACTATAACAACTCTTTGCACCCTAGTAAACTACATAAAATAGCGCCTCCTCCTCAACCCCTAAGGACAAAGAAGCCTCGGATAAAGATATTCATGAAACACAAGGATTGGAAAGTACTAAGGAACATAAGAAAGATCTCGCCGGTCCCTTAAGTTTTCATCAAATTTGTCTTCTTCATATTTTTCGTATAAAATTTTATGTTTTAGGTACCCAACCGGGCGCAGAAACGACCGCCTGTGGTCGTTTGTAAGCATCGTCTTTGATTATGTTTTTTTAAGTGCGTAGGCAAAAACAAGAAACGATTGCCCTAATGGTCAGATGTGATCATATGGATGGTCGCCATTCACTCTGTTCCCTGGAGCAAAACCGAGCCTCTTGAAAAAATGTATATTTATGTGTGTTTTTATCTCGTAGGAAAAAGGGGGAAACGGGCACCTGAACGGTCAGAAGCGCCCGTCCTTAAGGCCGTCAATACATATGCCTGTAAAGAGCTCGAGGAAAAAAGGGTCAAATGACCGCTTAAATGATCGGTCGTGGTCGTTTGGAAGGCCGTCAATCATGATTTCTTTATGAGTTTCAACAGAATTTTTCCTGATCTTGTCTGTTTTGTTTCCAATCCTTCTTAGCCTCTTATATACATAACCATTGCTCCCTCCTCTATCAAAGCTCACAAACCAATCTAGGCAAAGTCTATTTGAGTTTTGAAGTGAAGATAGCCATGGCTCATTCGTGGGATGAGAGGCAAACCTCTTCACAGGAAGAAGAGGACTTGGAGTAGGAAGGCTATTCTCTAGCAAACATAAGGGAGAGGCTCTGTTGCTGCCGCGATTGGACCTCTTTTGAAGAAGATCCGGAGGAACCTCCTTTTGAGTTGGATGAAGAGGAACATGAAGAGAAGGACAAGAAGCCAATGACCATCCCCATCAACGCTATTAAGGTCATCATCCGTGAGGACAAGCTTGATTTTGTCAAGGAGACTCCTCCTGTCATGGGGAAGTGCGGTTTTAGTAACTACATTATCCATGATCCTTTGGATGAGTCCAGCAAGATTAAGCTAAGAGCGCGTGGGATGCAGACCACTAGTGCCCGCATGCAAGTTGGGCCTCCTAATAAAAGGTGTTATATCGCCCTGGTGCAACCAACTCCACCACATGTACAACTCAATAATTCAATAGTTGAGAGTAAAGCTATGACGACTAAGATCGGGGAGATGGAGGTTGCCTTGGGCGTCAAGACGCGTGAGGCTCTTGACACAATCTTAAGGGTCATCGCCAACCAGGATGCAACTCTTCGCATGCACCATTCTCGCATCACGGATTTGGAGGTTACCAACAAGCTCCTGATTGCCCTGACCGGTGTCACCACTTCGCCTCCAGAAGAGAACACCGGTACCAATAAAAAGGAGACTAAATGAATCCAACCGGCTTAGCATGTTAAGCTTGGGGGGGGGGGGGTTGAAGCCCTCAGTTGAACTTTGTTTGAAGGAGTTCATTTAGTTCGAGTAATAGAAGTACTATCATACCTTATAGGTGAAGAGGGAAGAGTCTTATCCATTAAGTCATGGATGGTTGGATGAATAGTCCACAATGATCTAGATGAAATTGCTAGTATGGTTAAACATCTTTGTGTGCTACACACCTTTGTTTTTAGATGATGAATATAGGTCTTCCACATCTCTAGTATCACTCGAGAATGAGAAGTTAACAACTTGATGCAATGCATTAGAACTGACTTCAGTTTATTTGATGATTACTTGGACAGGGTTCTTCATACGGTGAACCAAGTATGAAATGTGGATAAGTCCTTGTACATAAGAGCAAAACATTAATGATTAAAGAAAACTTAAGAGATTACCAATTATTGGACTTGGATGATTAAGCATGCCCTTCATACCACCTCTCAAAAAAGAGAGAAAACCTCAAGTGATATGAGGCATGCTTAGAAATTCATGAAACAAAAGTGGGGAATGAAAAACCAGAAAATGTAAAATGTGTTGTACTAAAGCTTGTCCAATTGAAAGAGGAGAAAAAATATCACTTAAATTTAGAAGGAGTATCATTAACGATTAATAATAAGGTGTGGATGCCTTCGTACTCATTTGATGGTAATTAGGATGTGATGGTCCACGGTGTAATTAATCATATGATGTAAATTCTGAAATTTTACTTTTGACCCATTCATTTGATTCATCCGCAGCTCGTAACCAAGAGGACCTCTGCATTACAAGTTGCGGTATTTTCTCGGGGACGAGCAAAACTCTAAGCTTGGCGGAGTTGATGAGTCCAAATTATGATGCCTTTTTATCATTATTTTTGTGCCTACTAAGTAGACTTTATGGAGTTTTACCGCATTCACGTACTACTTTTTGTTCATAATCTCTCGGCTAAAGATTTTTGGAGCAATATTCATTTATTGGAGAAAATCCATGAAAATGGCAGTGGAATCACGTATTAAGGGTGATAAACACTTTCCATAAAAGAATCAAGGAAGAAGCCTGAAGAAATCATCGTCACCGTGCTTCCAGAGAAAACGACGGCGTTCCACGCGACCACACACGCTTGCATGAGCGGTCATTTGGCGCACCGCCTCCTCTAGGAGATCGACTATTTTCACCACATCAAAACGGATAGGGGATTAGACATATAGAGACTCCAAAAACTCGTCAAGAAGGTAGAACCCTAGCCACCAGAGCCCATCCAGTGGGAGGATCAACAAGGAGAAGGAGGTGATTGCTCTCGTCCGAGGGGAACGAAGTCATCATCATCACCCACATCCTTATCATTTGCAACACCAAGAACCCTAGTGGATCCTTCGGTGTATCGGTTGATCTATTCATCCATGTATTCATTTACCGTTACAGTGACGATTGTCGTTCCCATGTGTGAGTAGACCCTTTGTTCCCAGGGTATGGATGAACCCTAGTGTGTAATAGCGTGTTCGATATTAGGATTTAATATCCTCTTTGCATGTTTATGTTGACAATCTTCTTGAGGTTGGGTGAAGTAGACCATCCAACGTATGCCAAATCTGGACGAAAGGTTATTACTGTTGGTTAAATTTGTGGTTGTGGAGTTGGGTGACGTGACAGGTCCCTTCTCCCTTCGTAGCAGATAGTTGCAACGGGGGATATAACTAAGACCACTTTGGCTGCATCCACGGGGCCCTTTTTCCCCTTAATCACTATTTAATTACCGGAGCCGGGAAGTTAGGTGGTGGCGTATGTGATACGAAGATACCACGAGTATAAATGTATTTGTACCATCTCCGCCCAGAAAGAGAAACATGTAAAGTGGCTTAGGAATCTGAAATAGCCTTGTGTTTAGGAACTGTCGTAGATGCACACTAGTGGGGATTCCGGACCTCTGGAACTCTTTTACTTGTAGTTTATTTCACCTCATTTATTCAATTTTACACTTGCAACCTTATTATTATTACCATTCTAGATCACTTACAATTTATAGGCACATCATTTGTACCTTGCAAAGGGCCGAAGACTGATTCATGTGCTCTATGTGGGATCGATACTCGTACTTCAAAAAGGCTGCAACTAAACCTTGTGCACTTGTAGGCTATATCCAGCGCCAGAGCTCGCGTTGGTACTCCCCGCCGATTCCTCGATGTACATGTGCTTCTCTAACTCCTCCTTAGCCACTTGCAACTCCTATTCCCAGTGCTCCTTGATCTCCGCCACCTCCTGCATCTCCATCTCCCGTTTGGTGATCTCCCAAGGAAGTAGGGGCTCCATGGCCTCCGCTGTCGCATCATCGGCAATCATCTCCACCGCCTTTTTCAGACGTGGGGTGCATGCTGGATTCCAACGGGGAAGACCCGACAACCATACGAGCCCTCATGAAGAGTCTCCACGGTGTCATTATTTGCAAGAAGGGGTTGGGGAACGAGGATCGGGGATTTGAGGATTCGGGGATAAACGACACTTGAGCAGTCGAAGCCAGCGAAGCTTACGCAGGAAGACATAAATAGACCCATAGATTTCCATCGAAAACGGTTCATATAACCAACTGTGTGTGATGTAGTTGATTTTTTTATTAGCTGTTAAAGATTAATTTGGAGTAAAGTGGCAATGTATGGTGATGGAAATTGTACGAAAAAATTGTTTCGTTAAGATGCACTAATAGAACTGACATGTTAAAATTTGGAAATTTTCATGGTTTTATACGTCTCCAACGTATCTATAATTTTTGATTGATCCATGCTATTATAGCTAGTATCATTATTGGATGTTTTATGTGTAATTATATATCATTTTTTGGGACTAACCTATTAAGTTAGTTCCAATTGCCTGTTGATATGTTTGCTTGTTTTCGGTTTTCCAGGAAATCAGTACCAAACGAAGTCCAAATGACATGAAACTTTTTGACGGTTTTTTTCTAGACATAAGAGACACTAGAAGCTTCGGTAGGAGGCGAGAATATGAAGGAGTGGGCCATCAGCCACTCGGGAATCGGCTTGATAAAAACTTTCATATAGATCACTGAATATGATATGTTCGATTCCTTGCGATAGTTTTGCGATATAAAGATGGTAATATGTGGGTTGTGCTAGTGAGTAGTTGTGGTTTAGTAAGAATATTAGTGTTAAGGTTTGCGATTCCCGAAGCATGCTTGTATATGTTGGGAAATGTAGCATGGAATTTCAAAAAAAATCCTATGCTCAGGCATGATCTATCTAGGAGATGCATAGCAACGAGAGGGGGAGAGTCTGTCCACGTACCCTTGTAGACCGAAAGTGGTAGCGTTTGACAACGCGGTTGATGTAGTCGAACTTCTTCCAGATCAGACCGATCAAGCACCGAACATATGGCACCTCCGAGTTCTGCACACGTTCGGCTCGATGACGTCCCTCATCCTCTTGATCCAGCAAAGGTGTCGAGGAAGAAGATGTCTTCCGTCAGCACGATGGCGTGGTGACAGTGATGGTGAAGTGATCCGCACAGGGCTTGACCTAAGCACTACGAAGATATGACCGAAGGCGTAAACTATGGAGGGGGCGCCGCACATGGCTAACTATTGTTGTTGTCTGTTCTAGGCACCCCATCTCCACGTATGTATAGGTGGGAGGGGGAGGGGAGCAGCCATGGGGCGCCCCAAGTAAGAGGAATCCTACTTTGGGTCCTATCCCAATTCGCCCCCTTCCTTATTTCACCAGAGAGGAAAAGGGAAGAGGGAAGGGAGGAAGGAAAAGGGGGGGGGGCGAAACCCCTCTTCCTTCTCCAATTCGGCCTCCTGCCTAAAGGGGGGTGCACCACCCCTTGTGGGCTGGTGTGCTCCCTTCTTATGGCCCATAAGGTCCATTATTCACCGCGGGGGTTCCGGTAACCCCCTGGTACTCTGATAAATACCCGATACAATCCGGAACACTTCTGGTGTCCGAATACTATAATCCTATGTGTCGAACTTTACCTGTCGACCATTTCGAGACTCCTCGTCATGTCTATGATCTCATCCGGGACTCCGAACAATATTCGGTCACCAAATCAAATAACTCATATAATACTAAATCGTCATCGGACGTTAAGCATGCGGACCCTACGGGTTCGAGAACTATGTAGACATGACCTAGACACCTCTCCGGTTAATAACCAATAGCGGAACCTAGATGCTCATATTGTCTCCTACATATACTACGAAGATCTTTATCGGTTGAACCGTTATGACAACATACATTATTCCCTTTGTCATCGGTATGTTACTTGCCCGAGATTCGATCATCGGTATCCATATACCTAGTTCAATCTTGTTACCGGCAAGTCTCTTTACTCGTTCTGTAATACATCATCCCGCAACTAACTTATTAGTCACTTTGCTTGCAAGGCTTCTTGTGATGTGCATTATCGAGAGGGCCCAGAGATACCTCTCCGATACTCTGAGTGACAAATCCTAATCTCCATCTATGCCAACCCAATAAACACCTTCGGAGATACCTGTAGAGCATCTTTATAATCACCCAGTTACGTTGTGACGTATGATAGCACACAAGGTATTACTCCGGTATCCAGGAGTTGTATAATCTCATAGTCGAAGGAATATGTATTTGACATGAAGAAAGCAATAACAATAAAGCTGAACAATCATTATGCTAAGCTAACGGATGGGTCTTGTCCATCACATCATTCGCCTAATGATGTGATCCCGTTATCAAATGACAACCCATGTCCATTGTTAGGAAACCTTAACCATCTTTGATCAATGAGCTAGTCAAGTAGAGGCTCACTAGGGACACAGTGTTTGTCTGTGTATTCACACTTGTATTTAGGTTTCCGATCAATACAATTTTAGCGTGAATAGAAACATTTATCATCAATAAGGAAATATAAAATAACAACTTTATTATTGCCTCTAGGGCATATTTCCTTCAGTCTCCCACTTGCACTAGAGTCAATAATCTAGATTACATTGTAATGGTTCTAACACCCATGGAGGCTTGGTGCTGATCATGTTTTGCTCGTGCAAGAGGTTTAGTCAACGGTTCTATTACATTCAGATCCATATGTATTTTGCAAACCTCTATGTCTCCCTCCTTGACTTAATTACCGATGGAGTTGAAGCGTCTCTTGATGTGTTTGGTTCTTTTGTGAAATCTTGATTCCTTCACCAAGGCAATTGCTCCAGTATTGCCACAAAAGATTTTAATTGGACCCGATGCACTAGGTATTACACCTAGATCGGATATGAACTCCTTCATCTAGACTCCTTCATTTGCTGCTTCCAAAGCAGCTATGTACTCCGCTTCACACGTAGATCCCGCCACGACGCTCTTCTTGGAACTGCACCAACTGACGGCTCCACCATTCAAAATAAATACATATCCAGTTTGTGACTTAGAGTCATCCGGATCAGTGTCAAAGCTAGCATCGACATAACCATTTACGACAAGCTCTTTGTCACGTCCATAAACAAGAAACATATTCTTAGTCCTTTTCAGGTACTTCAGGATGTTCTTGACCACTATCCAGTGATCCACTCCTGAATTACTTTGGTACCTCCCTGCTAAAATTATAGCAAGGCACACATCAGGCCTGGTACACAACATAGCATACATGATAGAACCTATCGCCGAGGCATAGGGAATTAATTTCATTTTCTCTGTATCTTCTGCATTGGTCGGGCATTGAGTCTGACTCAATTTCACACCTTGTAATATAGGCAAGAACCCTTTGTTTGACTGATCCATTTTGAACTTCTTCAAAACATTATCAAGGTATGTGCTTTGTGAAAGTCTTATTAAGCGTATTGATCTATATCTATAGATGTTGATGCCTAATATATAAGTAGATTCACCGAGGTCTTTCATTGAAAAACTCTTATTCAAGTATCCTTTTATGCTATCTAGAAATTTTATATCATTTCCAATCAACAATATGTCATCCACATATGATATTAGAAATGCTACAGAGCTCCCACTCACTTTCTTGTAAATACAGGCTTCTTCAAAAGTCTGTATAAAACTGCTTTGATCACCTCATCGAAGCTGTATTCCAACTTCGAGATTCTTGCACCAGTCCATATATCGATCGCTGGATCTTACACACTTTGTTAGCACCTTTAGGATTGACAAAACCTTCTGGTTGCATCATATACAACTCTTCTTTAAGAAATCCATTAAGGAATGCAGGTTTGACGTCCATTTGCCAGATTTCATAATCATAAGATGCGACAATTGCTAACATGATTCGGACAGACTTAAGCATCACTACAGGTGAGAAAGTCTCATCGCAGTCAACTCCTTGAACTTGTCAAAAAACTTTTATGACAAGTCGAGATTTGTAGACAGTAACATTACCATTAGCGTCAGTATTCTTCTTGAAGATCCATTTATTCTCTATGGCTCGCCGATCATCGGGCAAGTGAACCAAAGTCCACACTTTGTTCTCATACATGGATCCTATCTCAGATTTCATGGCCTCAAGCCATTTATCAGAATTTGGGATCATCGTAGCTTCTTCATAGTTCGTAGGTTCATCATGGTCTAGTAACATGACTTTCAAAACGGGATTACCGTACCACTCTGGTGCGGGACATGCTCTGGTTGTCCTATGAGGTTTGGTAGTAACTTGATCCGAAGTTTCATGATCATTATCAATAGCTTCCTCTCTAGTTGGTGTACGCATCACGGGAATAGTTTTCTATGATGAGCTACCTTCCAATTCGAGAGAAGGTACATTTACTTCATCAAGTTTTACTTTCCTCCCACTCACTTCTTTTGAGAGAAACTCCTTCTCTAGAAAGTTCCCATTCTTGGCAAAAAAAATATCTTGCCTTCGGATTTGTGGTAGAAGGTGTACCCAATTGTTTACTTAGGGTATCCTATGAAGATGCACTTCTCCGATTTGGGTTCGAGCTTATCAGGCTGAAGGCTTTTGACATAAGTGTCACAACCCCAAACTTTAAGAAACGACAGCTTAGGTTTCTTGCCAAACCACGGTTCATACTGTGTTGTCTCAACGGATTTAGACGGTACCCTATTTAACGTGAATGAAGCTGTCTCTAATGCATAACCCCAAAACGATAGTGGTAAATCAATAAGGGACATCTTAGATCGCACCATATCTAATAAATTATGGGTACGATGTTCGGACACACCATTACGCTGTGGTGTTCCAGGTGGCGTGAGTTGTGAAACTATTCCACATTGTTTTAAATGAAGGCCAAACTCGTAACTCAAATATTTTCCTCCGCGATCAGATCGTAGAAACTTTATTTTCTTGTTACGATGATTCTCCACTTCATTTTGAAATTCTTTGAACTTTTCAAATGTTTCAGACTTGCGTATCATCAAGTAGATATACCCATATCTACTCAAATCATCTCTGAAGGTTAGAAAATAACGATACACGCCGTGAGCTTAAACACTCAACGGAGCGCATACATCGGTATGTATTATTTCCAATAAGTCATTAGCTCGCTCCATTGTTCCGGAGAACAGAATTTTAGTCATCTTGCCCATGAGGCATGGTTCACAAGTATCAAATGATTTATAATCAAGTGATTCCAAAAGCACATCTGCATGGAGTTTCTTCATGCGCTTTACACCAATATAACTTAAACGGTAATGCCACAAATATGTTGCTCTATCATTATCAACTTTACATCTTATGGCATCAATGTTATGAATATGTGTATCACCACAATTGAGATTCAACAAAAATAGACCACTCTTCAAGGGTGCATGACCATAAAATATATTACTCATATAGATAGAACAACCATTATTCTCTGATTTAAATGAATAATCATCTTCCACTAAACAAGATCCAGATATAATGTTCATGCTCAACACTGGCACCAAATAACAATTATTCAGGTCTAAAACTAATCCCAAAGGTAGATATAGAGGTAGCTTGCCGGCGGCGATCACATCGACCTTGGAACCATTCACGATGCGCATCGTCACTTCGTCCTTAGCCAATCTTTGTTTAATCCGTAGCCCCTATTTCGAGTTACAAATATGAGCAACCGAACCAGTATCAAATACCCAGGCACTACTAAGAGTATTAGTAAGGTACACATCAATAACATGTATATCAAATATACATTTGTTCACTTTGCCATCCTTCTTATCCGCCAAATGCTTGGGGCGGTTCCGCTCCGAGCGACTAGTCCCTTTGCAGTAGAAGCACTGAGTTTCAGGCTTGGGTCCAGATTTGGGCTTCTTCCCGGGAGTAGCAACTTGCTTTCCATTCTTCTTGAAGTGCCCCTTCTTTCCCTTGCCCTTTTTATTGAACTAGTGGTCTTGTTAACCATCAACACTTGATGTTCCTTCTTGATTTCTACCTCCACAGCTTTGAGCATTGCGAAGAGCCCGGGAATTGTCTTATCCATCCCTTGC
Source organism: Aegilops umbellulata (assembly GCA_032464435.1). Lineage (NCBI taxonomy): Eukaryota > Viridiplantae > Streptophyta > Magnoliopsida > Poales > Poaceae > Aegilops > Aegilops umbellulata. The sequence goes on along the minus strand of CP136056.1, from coordinate 292,101,730 downwards.
ATATTATAGTTCATCACGAAGCCTTTGTAGCTTGGTGGCAGTGATTAAAGAACTCTGTCAATAACACTATCATCTGGAAGATTAAATCCCAGCTGATTCAAGTGATTATGATACCCAGATATTTTGAGTATGTGTTCTCTGACAGAACTGTTCTCCTCCATCTTGCAACTATAGAACTTGTTGGAAACTTTATATCTCTCAACTTGGGCATTTGCTTGAAATATTAACTTCAACTCTTGGAACATCTCATATGGTCAATGACGTTCAAAACATCTTTGAAGTCCCGATTCTAAGCGGTGCATGACACACTAAACTATTGAGTAGTCATCATATTGAGCTTGCCAGACGTTCATAACATCAGCATCTGCTCCTATAGCATGCCTTTCACCTAGCGGTGCATCAAGGACATAATTCTTATATGCATGAATGAGGATAATCCTCAAGTTACGGACCCAGTCCGTGTAGTTGCTACTAATCTTTCAACTTAGCTTTCTCTAGGAACACATTAAAATTCAAGGGAACGGTAGCACGGGCCATTCATCTACAACATAGATATGCAAAAACTATCAGGACTAAGTTCCTGATAAATTAAGTTCAATTAATCATATTACTTAAGAAATCCCACTTAGATAGACATCCCTCAAGTTATCTAAATGATACGTGATCCAAATCAACTAAACCATGTCCGATCATCACGTGAAATGGAGTAGTCATCAATGTGAACATCTCTAGTGTTCTGAGGCCACACTACAGAAAAAAGACACATCCGTGACATTTTGGGCCAAATGAAAAAAATTGTCATGCTTTTGACACTTCTATGCCGATAATAGTGACAAAACCCGGTATCATCATAGATGTGGTGGGCTCCTACTTCTATGACAAAAAATCATGACATAAAATGGGCTTTTTGTCCTGGGCGGGCCGGAGACGCAACTGCATGACATTCTTTGGGCCGTCCATGACCGAAAAAACCGTGGTAGAAGCAAGGGCGAGGAAAATATCGGGGAGTTCCCGGTTACGGTGGGTGGTCGGGGGCCGAGCGATGTATGTTTCTCTCATACACGTACGCGCGTGGGTGCGAGGCGTTGGGCTCTAACTGAACCCGAGCGAGGCGTTCGCCTACTAAACCCGAGCGATTGTACTGCAGGCTACGCATTACTGAACCCGAGCGATCGATCGATCTCGCTGTTAACTGAACCCGATCGAGCGATTCCTTCGCTACTATTGCTAACCGAAGCCGATCGAACCCTGCTGCCTCCTTCCCTTGATGAACAGTGAGTGTTGTTGTGGGGGGGGGGGGGGCTGGATGAACAGTTCCTGATGGGGGGCTTGGATGAACAGAACCCCATGGTGTTGCCACTGGCTGAACAGGACCCCGATCGATCGAGCCGGTTGGGGGTGGATGAACAAGACCCCGTGGAGGGATGTATGAATAGGACGACCCCGTGGAGGGCTTGTTGAATAGTAGCCGGTGGAGGGCTTGATGAATAGTAACCCATGGAGGGGTGGTTGAACAGGACCTTGTGGAGAGGGCTGGTTGAACAGTAGCCGGTGGAGGAGCGGTGGAGGCTAGATGAACAGGAGCCCATGGATGATTAGTGGCTGGTGGAGGCAGGAGGGGAGACGACGTGGATGAACAGTTGTAGGTGGAGGCTGGAGGAGGTCGACGGTGGATGAACAGTAGACCGTGGAGGCAGTCGACGATGGAGATGAACAGTAACTCGTGGTGTCCCGTTTTGCGGTACGCCACACTCCTCTCGATCAACAGGACCCCCGTTTCTACCGTAGCGCTCCCACACAAGTCTGCTTCCTCTGTTTTGCGGTACGCCACACCCCTCCCGATCAACAGGACCCCGTTTCGACCGTAGGAGGTCCAAGAGAAGTCTGTTTCCTCCATTTTGCGGTACGCCAGACCCCTCTCGATGAACATGATCCCCTTTCGACCGTGGCCGGTCGAACACAAGGCTGTTTCTTCCGTTCTGCGGTACGCCAGGCCTCGTTTCGATCGGCTGTTCCATCCAAGCCGGTTGGCTCCCAATGAACACGACGATGAAGTTTCTCCATTCTGACCCAGCCATGTACATGAGCCCTGGCTGTACATATGCGCGAGTAGGCGTTTGAGACCCCGCACGTATGTATGTATGTGGCCGTATTTACTTTCTTGCACCCTGGTTGTACGTACATGTACATGCTACGTCCAAGCATCTACTATGACCCGTGCCCTTCCTTACTCGGCCACACTTGATCGCTGTAGCCTGCAGACAGACCGATCGACCAGTATGTACGTACATGTTCACGACCAGAATGACAACGCTACGTACGCTTCGACCAGGTGGGTCCCAACTATCAGCCACTTTCTTGCATGCGAAGATGTAGCTGGTGGGTCCCAACAGTCAGGGGGGAAATGTTTTTTTCACAAAATATTGTGGCCCGTCTGGTGGGTCCCTGCTGTTAGGTGGAGGAATCATTATTTTCCATGTAATAAGGAGGCACTTCCTTGCTGCGGCCGTGGACCCAGCTGTCAGCCTCTACACGTACAATACTCTTCCGATGGAAGTCATGCCTTGACCATGTTGACCACGGCGCGCTGAGAGCACCAAGGCCGTGGACGACAGCGAGGCCTAGGAAGGGGATGACGCGGAGCCGGGGAAGATGCGGCAATAGATGCCCACGCGGAGAGGAGTACGAGGGTTCACTGGTTCGACTGCGGTGTGAGGTTGCCGTCGCCGCAGGGCCTGGCCAGCGGTGGGAATAGTAGGGGGTGTTGAGGCCACCGCGGTAGCACAGCTGGCCACGGGAGGCAGGAGCATGCGGCGTGACCGGCGCTGGTTTGGGCGGCTGGAGCAAGAAGACCAAAGGTTGAAGAAGCACTACAGTACGGTCACTTGAGCTAGAATCGTTCATAATGACTAAGTTGACAAAGCCCTTCTTCCACGTCAACTTAGTAGGCCCACAAGTCAGCCTCCCATATGGTTAGTCCCAGCTAGCAGGGGGAGTATTCATTTATTTGTGCGTAATAAGGAGGCACTTCCTTGCGTGCGAAGATATAGCTGGTGGGTCCGAGCTGTCAGCGGTGGGAAAGTTTTTTCGCAAAATACAGAGGCCCTTCCGGTGGGTCCCAACTGTCAGGTGGAGGAATCATTATTTGCGCGTAATAAGGAAGCATTTCCTTGTGTGCGGCCGTGGACCCAGCTATTAGCTTCTCCACGTACCGTCCACTTCCGATGGATGTCGTTCGTTGACCACTGTGACCACGCCGCGCCGAGAGCGCCAAGGCGGTGGACGACGGCAAGGCCTAGGAAGGGAACGACATGGAGCCGGGGAAGACGCGGCAGTGGATGCCCATGCTAAGGGGAGTACGAGCGCTGACTGGTCGGCTACGGGGTGAGGCTGACGTTGCCGGAAAATAATAGGATGTGCGGGTGGGTAGAGGGATAGCCCGGCGGTAGCACAGCCGGCCACAGGCGGAGGGAGAAGGCAGTCCCACTGGCGCCGGTGTTGGTTTGGGCGGCTGGAGTAGGAAGATCAAGGGTTGAAGAAGCACGGCGGCCGTTGGATGGACATCCAACAGTCACTTCTCTATGTTGACTAAGTTGACCAAGCCTTGCGTACGCATCAATTTTTTTTAGGCAGTGTCATCATGAACCTAGTAGGCCCAGAAGTCGGGCTCCAAATATGTGGAAAACAGCATACAGCCCATTAGCCATTATTTTCAATAATTTACAGCCCATTTGCTAATTCTTAAGGATATTTTGAAGCCCATATTTTTTATTAGCATTACAGACCATATATTCTGGGCACTGCTAAAAAATTCAACAAAATTTTTCATATTTCAGTGGGGTCCGAACTCTTTTAATCCTGAAATTTCGAGTCACATCAAAAATAATTTTAAGAAAATTATATAAAAAAATTCAAAAAGAAATTCTCTGCAAAAAAATTAATGAAATTTAAAATATTTACTAGCAAGATTCCCGTGCGTTGCACGGAACATGAAGATGCATTTGTATGAGTAGTTTATCTTGTGGGAGAAAAGGATGAACGAGGCAAGGCTGTATTTCCAAATGTGGAGAGGAGTGCGGGTAAATTGTCATAGTTTCCTTCCTACCTGTTAGATATAGATCGGACGGCCTATACTGCAGGATGGCAGGCACACCATCAACACCAACTCTGCTTTTTATAAGAGTAGAGTAATCTAGAAAAACGATATTTTAATGTAATTGCCAGTTGGCTTTGGTTTAAAAATTTACAGCCCATTTATTACAACTTATAAACCATTTTCTGGGGAAGCCCATTTCTTACTACTTACATCCCTCCTCGTCTTGAAAGATTTGTGGCCCAGCAGGGCTGAGAAAAGCAAGTAGGCCTCGGTTGGGTATTCTCCAAAAAAAAAGAACTGGGCTAGCCATTTTCAGAAAGAAAAAAAGATATCAACTGGGCTCTTCATGTGCTTAAATAAAAGCGTAAGTGTGGGATTGACGGGCCACAGCCCCTGCACAGCACGTAGTTGAGCTCCGTCTCTAAAACTAAAAAACTATTGGGCGAGTTGTTGCATCCCTGGTGTTATCCGCTCGTTGTGTAATTTTCTTGTTTATTAACTAAATTGACAATGGCGTGGGACCTAGTTGTCAAACAATTAGGAGGAAGTATTTTTTTGGCTTGTAGGAGTAATAACGAGGCACCTGCTTGCGTAGTGCAATGACCCTAGAGGGTCTGTACTGTCAGCCTCTCCACATACAATCATCTCTTGATTCCTCTCGGTTGTTGACCATGTTGACAACTCCAGATGGCGTCGGGTACAGCGAGTGAACCAAGGTAGGGAACGACGGCGAGGCCTCAGACGGGAACGGACTGGAGCAGTGGAAGGTGCAGTAGTGTAGTGGTAGGCGGAGGGGAGTACAAGGGAAACAACATGTAACTGAAGCTTACAAACGGTACACAAAGCCCAAGGATTAACTGTTCATCAAATTTAGACAAGACCCAGATTGAACATGACAATAACATCTAACCCAACCACTCTTTTTCGCAGTCACAAAAAAATGGATCGGTCTGATCCATAAAATCAACATCCTGTGCAAAAAAAATTGTTGGAGGATGACTACAAGTTGTTGTAAATAGAAGCCGAGCACGTTCAGAAGCCCATTTGTCCACCTGAAACTTCTTTTTTGGCTGTTCAACATGTTCGTCCGTGAGAAATCTCTTTTACAAAAAACTTAAGCCTCATGGACAATAGTAACCTCGCATGCAACAAGAAGAATGTGACAAAGCTTCTGTTTGCCTGGTTGGATGCATATCAATTCATCATTACTATCCTCAAAAGAATGTCATGAGAACTGAGAAAATCCTGGTGCTTATTACGGCACCGATTGGTTATACGTTTTTCTCCTTGTGGTAGTAGTGCCTAAGTAGACATGAAGATTGAAAACAATTAAGGTCTGAAAAAAGAGTATGTCGAAAGAGCGACAACTGAATAGTTAATTCTAGTACAATATATACGGGCTTGTAATGTGCATGAAATCATCACCTTTATATATAATCCTCCAGAGATCGAAAGCATCGCAGCAAGCCAATAATTATGTTCAGATCAAAACTAAACATTCCGATATATAAGATCTTGACAGAATCCAGCAGCAGTGATAAGCTATCCATGGACAAACTCTTCATTGAGCATGTAACATAATATTATTACCCAAAGTGTACTCCAAGATGATATAAAACTTATGCGCACAAATGAAAAATGCAGATTATGATTACAAATGTGTAGATGATAATATACGGTACCTGAAAAAGTGAGGAGCCAAACACCAACTTCTTGTGATCATTAAATGGATCACGAATTACACCCAAGGTCTCTAGTTTGGGCGCAGAGACGACAGTTATTTGTGAAGGTTTATAACAATCATCAAGGGGCAACCTTTGAAGTGAAGGGGCATCTTCGATGATGAGCTGTTGTCCTTCAAAACAAATTCCAATGCTTTTAAGGTGAGGCGACTTTATTTGGAGACAGCTGATAGGGATTTCTATTCCCAAAACAATCAGCAAGCGCTCCAGGGCAGGGCAACTGGAGTGGATGATGCTGTGCAGTGAGGCCTCCAACAGATAAACCACCATAAGCGAAAGTTTTTTTTGGAGTGAAGTGCACTGTAGGTCCCTAAACTATTCGAGGGGTGTCAACCAGGTCCTCATACTATGAAAATCGACATGTGGGTCCTCGAACTATTGTAAGTGTCTCAGTCACGTACAAAACCTGCCCGACCCAGTCTGACCTGCCGTTGACTGTTGCCACGTCGGACAGGGGTAACGGAGGTGGATGGATATTTGCAAAAAACACCCCGAATCGTTTCAGATCTCCATTCCCCAGTCCTTGCCTCTTCTTCTCCTTCTCTCCCGATCTCTCTCACGGCGATTTGGGGGCGGCGGCGCCCTGGCGGTTTGGTGTGGCCACACGGAGACGGCGGCGCCTGCCTAGGCGTCGATGGCTCCGGTACGGCGGCTCCCTGGAGATCCTCCTCCACAGTACGGTATGTTCCTCTCTGTCCCCCAATCGATTTGTGACTAGGGTTAGGATTTGATCCGAATTTGTTAGGGTTAGGTTTGTGCGCAACTTCCTGATGCTCGATTCCCTCTCTTTGCACGTAGGACCGAACGACGACCTCTTTTCAGTAGAGATTCATCACAGTGGGTTCTTTTGTGGTGACGGCCCAAACAAGACATATGTAGATGAGCGTATTGACACATTTGATTGTTGTGAAGTGGACACATGGTCTCTGCTTTGGATAGAAGATTTTGTTAGGCAGTGTGGCTATGCAGATGTCACAAGGTTGGAAGTGTATTGGTTGCTGCCAGGGAAATCATTATTTGGTGGTCTGCGAGTGCTCGGGTGTGATGCTGACACAAATTATATGATGTCTGTGGTCAGCAAGATCAAAGTAGGACTGGTCTTTTCATCAATTGTAGAGGTTAGGACAGCTTTGGCAGAGTATGCTGTTAAGAACAGGGTAGCTATAAAGACACCAAAAAACGACAAAATTAGAGTGAAAGCTCATTGTGTCCCAGGTTGCCCCTGGGAGTTCTTTGCCTCAAAGGACAGCAGAACAAAGTGCATAATGCTGAAAAAATACATACATGAGCACACTTGCAGTAGGGAGTGGGAGGTGAAGCAATTCACTGCTAGTTACATAGCAAAGAAGTATGTTGAGAAGGTGAGGACAGATGAATCAATTTCATTGAGAACCCTGGGAAGTAATGTGCAAGAGGATCACAATATGGCAGCCACCAAGAGCAAGCTTGCTAGAGCAAAGAGAGAAGCAATCAATAAGATTAGAGGAGATGAGCAAAAACAGTACACTATGTTGTGGGATTTTGCAGAAGAGCTGAGAACACAAAATCCTGGTAGCACATTCTATTTGAAACTGAAAAATGGTGTTCTTTTCGACAAATTGTACATGTCTATAGATGCATGTAAGAGAGGTTTTCTACAAGGATGTAGGCCAGTAATTTGTCTGGATCGTTGCCACCTTAAGACAAAGCATGGAGGAATACTTCTAACAGCCATAGGACTTGATCCCAATGACTGCATCATTCCAATAGCCATTGCAGTAGTTGAGGTTGAAAACACCATCACCTGGACATGGTTTCTCAAGACCTTGAAAGAGGATATGTTAATTCAGAACACAATAGAAGAAAATGCACTGTACTACATCCATTTGATAGAGTGCCTGCACTAGAAAAACTACCTGTGAGAAGAAATTTGCTTCAAGCACCTACTGCACAGGACTCCCAATGCACTGAGATGACCATCACACAGGTACTGAACCAACCATGCTTGAATGCCTACTTGTAGTGTATCCAAATGCAATGAATTGACATGGTTTTACATTTGAATTTAGATACCTGGTGAGGATAGTTCACACACATGTTCGGTGCTGTCAACATTATTCCAAGAGGTTAGCATTTGTTCCAAGGAAATGTTGTTTACATATTTATCTGTCCGGAAATACTTGTCACTCACATGGATGTATCCGTGGTGTCAATTGTGTAGGTTGAAGCATCTCAAGTAACACCTGATGCACCACCAGGACCACTTCCTGAGTGCTCTTTCATTGCATCGAGGAGAGATGAGCTGCCAGTGCCCAGGGCTACAACTAGTGCACAATTTCTGAAGAAAAAGCTACAAACTAAGAAGAAAAAGACAACTCCTAAAGCAACGGTTAGGCAAGCCTTTGTGCCTCCTAGAGCAGCCACTCAAGCCTCCCAGACAGATGTTGCTGTTGGTGTAACTGAAGCAACAAAAAAGGCCAGAAGAACAAAGGCAAAGAAAGTGCCTAAAGATTAATGCATAGAGAGAAAAGCTCCTTGAGGTGTTGAAGGAAACCAGAGCACATGCCCATGTCTTGGCTGTAGGTTTTGATCCACACCTTGTAATAGCGTATGGAGTGCATATGTGTCTTTTGTGAACAACCTGTTATGATAGATGCTACTGTACCTCTCTTTTGGATGCACTCCTCTTTTGTGACAAAACTTGTTATGCATTCAGCTAATCAATGATGACTGATTTCATGCCAATTATGTATGTCTTTTGTGAACAACCTGTTATGATAGTGCTTGTTAAAAATGTGATGAAATGCTTGCAAAAATTTGTCATGTTGACACATTCTGGGAATATTGCAAAGCACATTATGGAAATATTTCATAATGTCATCGCTACATGCACCATACATTGTTCACTGGCAATGTTTCTTGCACATTTGGCAACTAAAAACACATTTCAGCTCCTACTTCATTACAACAGCATACAAGTTCACGGCGAGAATCATGGTACAAACAAGCAGAATCTTCCAACCTATGCCTACAACAAGATCCAACTTAAGCTTGATATCTTCAGCAATCTGGCTCATCTGATTTCCAGGAATGTTGCTAATCTTCTTGACCACACTTTCTACCCTGCTATCTTTCTCTATGAAACTAGCACGAATGTTTGGCTTCGTTCCTTTGGTTGTCATCTCCCTGTCCAGATAGGGCTTGGAAATCATTGCAATGTACTCCACCTCCTCTTCAGGAATATTATAACCATGGCACAAAACAAGATCCAAATATTCATCTATCCAGTGATAGCAGGATCCATGTGACCCTCTCTGCCAAAACAAAAAAAACAAAAAAAATCAAGCAAACAAAGAGCAGAAAATTTGAGAAATCTTATTGATTCGAAAGTGAAGACTAACTCAAACAACGAAAGTGACCTTGTGATTAGGGCATTTGAAGAAAACCCGTCCTGGATTCCTCTCAGATTTGGAAACCAGGCGAATCACTTGCCTCCAGCCGCACGTGCAGCACTTAAGTAGAGGGAGAGATGCACCAGCCTCAGGGTCAGAGGAAGGCGGCCAGGAAGAGCTTGCTGACGCGCTCCAGCTCCGAACCATGGCGCCGCCGCCCCCAAATCGCCGTGAGAGAGATCGGGAGAGAAGGAGAAGAAGAGGCAAGGATTGGGGAATGGAGATCTGAAACAATTCGGGGTGTTTTTTGTAAATATCCATCCACCTCCGTTATCCCTGTCCGACGTGGCAACAGTCAACGGCAGGTTAGACTGGGTCGGGCAGGTTTTGGACGTGACTGAGACACTTACAATAGTTCGAGGACCCACATGTCGATTTTCATAGTACGAGGACCTGTTTGACACCCCTCGAATAGTTTAGGGACCTACAGTGCACTTCACACTTTTTTTTCGCAGTGGGAGTCGAAGCATTTGTACCAGATCATGTGGTAGATGACACCGGGCGAAGGTGGCGGTGTGGAGAGAGGAGGAAAACCGCAAGATGGACAATGGTGGTGTGGGCACAAATTCTTGGTGTGTTCATGGTACGAAACTTTAGTGGTAATGGTGGAACTCAAACTGCTAGAGTTTTTAAATTCAGGGGATGTCAGCCAAGCGTCCACCGTGTAGGGTATGGACAGCAGGTAGCATGTCGGGATGCAGAGGCGTTGAACAGGGCCCTGCTGGTGAGAGGAGATGATGGCTCTGAGGAGATCAAATTCAGGAAGGACAGAAATCTGACGACAGTCGAGATTGAGGGGCGCGGTGTGCCATATCGGGTGCCACCGAGTTGAGAGGACTTGTGTGCGACATCAATCCTTGGTGGGGAGAAGTGAGATGATCTCCTCCAGGATGACGTTCGGGAGATCGCTGATGCGGTCCACCGGAGATTCTATCGGTTCCTTAGATCCGGGTGGGGGGGGGCTCGCCACTTCTCCCCGCGCTGCCGGGTGCGGGATCTACAACTGGTGTCGCCGCTTGTCAGCATTCGGGGACCGGGGGTGCCTAGACTTGCCTGCCTGCGGCCCGTGGCGTGGCTCCATCAACGGCCCGGTATGGCCGAGCTTCAGCAACAGCAGCTCAAGAACCTCGCGAGGGGCCAGGCCTCGCGAGGCGAACAACACCAAGACCTCCCTGGGGGCAGCCTCGCTAGGCTGGCTCTCGAGGAGTGGAGATATCAATGCAAGGTGCACCTCGCGAGGTTCGCATGAAGTGAGCCATGATGACCAAGGCCAGGTGGGCGCCAGCGGGCGCAGTGTACCAGTTTTCTCTTTGGTGCTAAGGAGGCAAGCGCAGGCGCGGAGTCCCGAGGAATCAAGCAAAGGTTTCCATATCGGTGCAACGAGACCAAGACCGCCAGGACAGCAGGACGGAGGTCATCACGGAGCCCATGGCAGCGTCACCACCAGAGCCTTTGCAGAAGAAGACTACTTTTGTCAGGATAACTTGTACTAGTTGTCCCCCTTCAAACTTGGCCATTGTGGGATCCCTTCCCGCCTAACATTTGGGAAGAGGACCAAGGCCCCTATAAATAGGACTTAGCCACCACTGTAGCGGGCATTTGGAGGACGGGTCATCATGATCATCCTCATACCCACCAGCTCATCGAGCCCAAGAGCACCTCACCTCCTGAGGTTGTTCGCCCACTGTACTAGTTCATCCTCAGCCCCTCGAGGCAATCCACCACCAAGCTGGACTAGGTTATTCCACCGCAAGGTGGCCCAAACCAGGATAAATCTCGGTGTCTCTTGTTCTTTGGGCTCGTCGAGCTAGGCCATGGGATCGTTTAGCGAGCGAGCTGGGGAGAGAGTGTTCTTCGTGTGCACCCTAGAGTTCAAACCTCTCAAGGGTCTGCGGAATGCATAATCCGACATTTGGCGCGCCGGGTAGGGGTGCGCCGAAGCCTCTCTTCCGTTGATCGGCTCGCCATCCCTGCGGCTCTGATGGCTCACGGTTCGAGGGCTCACGCCTAGCATTGGGCTGCCTGGCCCGCCCGGGCGGCGCCGTCCACTCAAGAAGACCTCAACTCCGCGCTCTAGGCAGCACGTACACCGGACACGGGCGGCGCGGGCCGACGTCGTCCGCCCTCACACCATGGCGCGCGCACTCCACCACGCGATCTTCAGGTTACGCTGCAGCGATGGCACCGCACACCCGGCGGGAGCAGGTGAACATGCAAGCCACACTCATCGTGGCACGGGAGCTGCTGTGGTGTAGGTTGGCAGAGAGCGGCCGTGACACGCTACTCGAGTGTGTCGCCGAACTGCTCGACGCTGCTTGAAGGGGTACGACGCCCTTCTACTCCTTGCCCACGCCTCAGGTTGTGGCTGAAAGTGTGTTATATCGACTAGCGGGGGGGTAAATAGGCGATTTTTATGTAATTCTGAAGGAAATATTCCCTAGAGGCAATAATAAAGTTATTATTTATTTCCTTATTTCATGATAAATGTTTATTATTCATGCTAGAATTGTATTAAACGGAAACATAATACATGTGTGAATACATAGACAAACAGAATGTCACTAGTATGCCTCTACTTGACTAGCTCGTTAATCAAAGATGGTTATGTTTCCTAACCATGGACAAAGAGTTGTTATTTGATTAACGGGATCACATCATTAGGTGAATGATGTGATTGACATGACCCATTCGTTAGCTTAGCGCCCGATCGTTTAGTATGTTGCTATTGGTTTCTTCATGACTTATACATGTTCCTATGACTATGAGATTATGCAACTCCCGTTTGCCGGAGGAACACTTTGTGTGCTACCAAACGTCACAACATAACTGGGTGATTATAAAGGAGCTCTACAGGTGTCTCCAAAGGTAGATGTTGGGTTGGCGTATTTCGAGATTAGGATTTGTCACTCCGATTGTCGGAGAGGTATCTCTGGGCCCTCTCGGTAATGCACATCACATAAGCCTTGCAAGCATTGCAACTAATGAGTTAGTTGTGAGATGATGTATTACGGAACGAGTAAAGAGACTTGTCGGTACGAGATTGAATTAGGTATTGAGATACCGACGATCGAATCTCGGGCAAGTAACATACCGATGACAAAGGGAACAACGTATGCTGTTATGCGGTCTGACCAATAAAGATCTTCGTTGAATATGTAGGAGCCAATATGAGCATCCAGGTTCCGCTATTGGTTATTGACCGGAGACGTGTCTCGGTCATGTCTACATTGTTCTCGAACCGTAGGGTCCGCACGCTTAAGGTTTCGATGACAGTTATATTATGAGTTTATGAGTTTTGATGTACCGAAGGAGTTTGGAGTCCCGGATGAGATAGGGGACATGACGAGGAGTCTCGAAATGGTCGAGACGTAAAGATCGATATATTGGACGACTATATTCGGACATCGGAAAGGTTCTGAGTGGTTCGGGTATTTTTTGGAGTACCGGGGAGTTACGGGAATACGGGGGAGAAGTATTGGGCCTTATTGGGCCATACGGGAAAGAGAGATGGGCTTCCTAGGGCAGGCCGCGCGCCCCCCAAGGCCTAGTCCGAATTGGCCTAGGGGGAGGGGTTGCGCCCCTGGAAAATCCTATATGCCGCTCGTTGCGTCAAACTGTCGGCGCTTCGCACAGGCGAGCGACCGAGCAGCGACGCAATGGGCCGGCCCGTTTAACCGTCTAGCGCTCCCGTTTTTGGGAACCTTCTAGAGGTTCCCAGCTGGGTTTTTTTTTGGTTTTGGGAACCTTCTAGAAGGTTCCTGAACCGGTTTTTTATTTTCCTTTCTTTTTCTATTTCTGTTTCATTTACTTTTCTTTTTTTTCTTTTTTGTCTTTAATTTTTATGTTTTCTCTTTCAAAAAAATGTTCGCGCTTTTTCAAAAATGTTCGTGAACAAGTTTGCTCAAAAAATGTTCTTTTCATTCATAAATTTTGTTCTCAAGATTCAAAAAATGTTCATGCTTTAAGAAATTATCAAAATTTGTTCTTCGTTTCAAAATTTGTTCTCAAGATTCAAAAAATGTTCGTACTTTTAGAAAATATTTATGTTGACATTTTTTTCTCAATTTGAAAATTTTGTTCTCTAAAATCAAAAAATGTTCGGGATTTTAAATTTTTGTTCAAAAAATGTTCTTTCCATTCATAAATATGTTCTCAAGATTCAAAAAATGTTCATGCTTTAAGAAATTGTCCAAATTTGTTCTTTGTTTCAAAATTTGCTCTCAAGATTCAAAAAATGTTCGTGCTTTCAAAAATTGTTCGCACTTCCAAATTTGTTCTCCATTTCAAAATTTGTTCTCAAGATTCAAAAAAATGTTTGTACTTTTTTGTTGTTATTTTTCATGTTACTTTTGTTTGAAATTTTCAAATATTTGTTCTCAATATTAACAAATGTTCTCGTGTTCCAAATTTGAAAAAATGTTTCATGTTTCAGAAAATGTTCTGGAATTTTAAAATGTACTTGTTTACAATTTCAGAAAATGTCCAATAATTTTAAATGGACTCGCTCAGGTTCTTTAATGCTGGCGCTGTAAATTTGTCATATTAACTTGCGTGTCGCAGTGGCTAGCGCGCGGTGCTTATCTACAGCAGCTCGCGGGTTCGGTTCCTAGCTAGCGCGCTTTTATTTTTCCGATTTTTCATTCTGCGGAGGTTAGCTAGTGGGCCGGCCCAGGCGAGTCATCTCCTATGCGAAACTGTGACTACTTGCCGCAATAAGCGTCGCATAGAAGTTCCCCTCGATCCTGGCAGCCGCGTTTCTTTTTAGCGAGTTTCCCCCGCCATAGATGGGCCGGCCCAGTCGGTGAAACTCCTGTGCGTGAGGCCACCTGTTTGCCGCAGTTAGCGGCGTATAGGAGCTCCCTGCGCCCCCTCCTTCATTCCCTTCTCCTTTCCCCTGCCTTGTTTCCTACTCCTACTACATGGAAGGACTCCTAGTTGGACTAGGAAAGGGGGAATCCTACTCCCGGTGGGAGTAGGACTCCCTAGGGCGCGCCATAGAGAGGGCCGGCCCTCCCCTCCTCCACTCCTTTATATACGGGGGCAGGGGGCACCCCATAGACACACAAGTTGATCTTCGTGATCGTTTCTTAGCCGTGTGCGGTGCCCCCCTCCACCATATTACACCTCGATCATATTGTAGCAGTGCTTAGGCGAAGCCCTGCGACGGTTGAACATCAAGATCGTCACCACGCCGTCTTGCTGATGGAACTCCTCCCCGAAGCTTTGTTGGATCGGATCCCGGGGAGCGTCATCGAGCTGAACGTGTGCCAAGAACTCGGAGGTGCCGGAGTAACGGTGCTTGGATCGGTTGGACCGGGAAGAAGTACGACTACTTCCTCTATGTTGTGTCAACGCTTTCGCTTCGGTCTACGAGGATACGTAGACAACACTCTCCCCTCTCGTTGCTATGCATCACCATGATCTTGCATGTGCGTAGGATTTTTTTTGAAATTACTACGTTCCCCAACAGTGGCATCAGAGCCTAGGTTTTTATTGTTTGATGTTATATGCACGAGTAGAACACAAGTGAGTTGTGGGTGATATAAGTCATACTGCTTACCAACATGTCATACTTTGGTTCGGCGGTATTGTTGGATGAAGCGGCCCGGACCGACATTACGCGTACGCTTACGTGAGACTGGTTCTACCGCCGTGCTTTGCACACAGGTGGCTGGCGGGTGTCAGTTTCTCCAACTTTAGTTGAACCAAGTGTGGCTACGCCTGGTCCTTGCGAAGCTTAAACAGCACCAAATTGACAAACTATCGTTGTGGTTTTGACGCGTAGGTAAGAACGGTTCTTGCTCAGCCCGTAGCAGCCACGTAAAACTTGCAACAACAAAGTAGAGGACGTCTAACTTGTTTTTGCAGGGCATGTTGTGATGTGATATGGTCAAGACGTGATGGTATATAAGTTGTTGTATAAGATGATCATGTTTTGTTGAAGTTATCGGCAACTAGCAAAAGCCTTATGATTGTCTCTCTATTGCATAAGATGCAAGCGCCAAATAATTGCTTTACTTTATCGCTATGCGATAGCAATAGTTGCAAGAGCAATTGTTGGCGAGACGAACATGTGACGACACATTGATATAGATCAAGATGATGGAGATCATGGTGTCATGCCGGTGACGATGGAGATCATGATGATGCTTTGGAGATGGAGATCAAAGGCACAAGATGATGATGGCCATATCATGTCACATATTATGATTGCATATGATGTTTATCTTTTATACATCTTATTTTGCTTGGTTCGACGGTAGCTTTATAAGATGATTTCTCACTAAATTATCATAGTAGAAGTGTTCTCCCTGTGTATGCACTGTTGCGAAAGTTCTTCGTGCTGAGACACCATGTGATGATCGGGTGTGATAGGCTCTACGTTCAAATACAACGGGTGCAAAACAGTTGCACACGCGGAATACTCAGGTTTGACTTGACGAGCCTAGCATATAACAGATATGGCCTCGGAACACGGAGACCTAAAGGTCGAGCGTGAATCATATAGTAGATATGATCAACATAGTGACGTTCACCATTGAAACTACTCCATCTCACGTGATGATCGGACATGGTTTAGTTGATATGGATCACGTGATCACTTAGAGGATTAGAGGGATGTCTATCTAAGTGGGAGTTCTTAAGTAATATGATTAATTGAACTTTAATTTATCATGAACTTAGTCCTGGTAGTATTAGCATAACTATGTTGTAGATCAATAGCTCGCATTGTTGCTTTCATATGTTTATTTTGATATGTTCCTAGAGAAAATTGTGTTGAAAGATGTTAGTAGCAATGATGCGGATTGGATCCGTGATCTGAGGTTTATCCTCATTGCTGCATGGAAGAATTATGTCCTTAATGCACTGCTAGGTGACAGACCTATTGCAGGAGCAGATACAGACGTTATGAACGTTTGGCTAGCTCAATATGATGACTACTTGATAGTTTAAGTGCACCATGCTTAACAGCTTAGAATCGGGACTTCAAAGACGTTTTGAACGTCATGGACCATATGAGATGTTCCATGAGTTGAAATTAATATTTCAAGCAAATACCCGAGTTGAGAGATATGAAGTCTCCAACAAGTTCTATAGCTAAAAGATGGAGGAGAATAGCTCAAGCAGTGAGCATGTGCTCAGATTGTCTGAGTACTACAATCGCTTGAATCAAGTGGGAGTTAATCTTCCAGATAAGATAGTGATTGAAAGAATTCTCTAGTCACCATCACCAAGTTAGTAGAACTTCGTGATGAACTATAATATGCAAGGGATAACGGAAACTATTCCCAAGCTCTTCGCAATGCTAAAATCGGCGAAGGTAGAAATCAAAGAAAAACATCAAGTGTTGATGGTTGACAAGGTCACTAGTTTCAAGAAAAGGGCAAAGGGAAGAAGGGGAACTTCAAGAAGAACGGCAAGCAAGTTGCTACTCGAGTGAAGAAGCCCAAGTCTGGTCCTAAGCCTGAGACTAAGTGCTTCTACTGCAAAGTGAACATAAGTATATTTGATATACATGTTATTGATGTGTACTTTACTAGTGTTTATAGGAACCCCTCAGTATTTGATACTAGTTCAGTTGTTAAGATTAGTAACTCGAAATGGGAGTTGCAGAATAAACAGAGACTAGATAAGGGTGAAGTGACGACGTGTGTTCGAAGTGGTTCCAAGATTGATATGATCATCATGGCACACTTCCTATACTTTTGGGATTAGTGTTGAACCTAAATAAGTGTTATTTGGTGTTTGCGTTGAGCATGAATATGATTTTATCATGTTAATTGCAATACGGTTATTCATTTAAGTAAGAGAATAAATTGTTGTTCTGCTTACATGAATAGAACCTTCGATGGTCATACACCCAATGAAAATAGTTCGTTGGATCTCGATCGTAGTGATACACATATTCATAATATTGAAGCCAGAAGATGCAAAGTTAATAATGATAGTGCAACTTATTTGTGGCACTGCCGTTTAGGTCATATTGGTGTAAAGCGCATGAAGAAACTCCATGCTGATGGGATTTTGGAATCACTTGATTATGAATCACTTGATGCTTGCGAACCATGCCTCATGGGCAAGATGACTAAGACTCCGTTCTCCGGAACAATGGAGCGAGCAACTGACTTATTGGAAATAATACATACTGATGTATGCGATCCGATGAGTGTTAAGGATCACGGCGGGTATCATTATTTTCTGACCTTCACAGATGATTTGAGCAGATATGGGTATATCTACTTGATGAAGCACTAGTCTGAAACATTGAAAAGTTCAAAGAATTTCAGAGTGAAGTGGAGAATCATTGTAACAACAATAAAAGTTTCTACGATATGATCGCAGAGGTAGAATATTTGAGTTACGAGTTTGGTCTTCAATTAAAACAATGTGGAATAGTTTCACAAACTCATGCCACCTCGAACACCACAGCATAATGGTGTGTCCGAACGTCATAACCGTACTTTATTGGATATAGTACAATCTATGATGTTTCTTACCGATTTACCACTATCGTTTTGGGGTTATGCATTAGAGACAACTGCATTCACGTTAAAAAAGGGCACCATCTAAGTCCGCTGAGACGACACAATCTGAACTATGGTTTGGCAAGAAGCCAAAGTTGACGTTTCTTAAAGTTTGGGGTTGTGATGCTTATATGAAAAAGTTTCATCCTGATAAGCTCAAACCAAAATCGGAGAAATATGTCTTCATAGGATACCCAAAGGAGACTGTTGGGTACACCTTCTATCACAGATCCAAAGGCAAGACATTCGTTGCTACGAATGGATCCTTTCTAGAGAAGGAGTTTCTCTCGAAAGAAGTGAGTGGGAGGAAAGTAGAACTTGATAAGGTAACTGTACCTGCTCCCTTATTGGAAAGTAGTTCATCACAGAAATCTGTTCCTGTGACTACTACACCAATTAGTGAGGAAGATAATGATGATGATCATGTAACTTCGGATCAAGTTACTACCGAACCTCGTAGGTCAACCAGAGTGAGATCCGCACCAGAGTGGTACAGTAATCCTATTCTGGAGGTCATGTTACTTGACCATGACGAACCTACGAACTATGAGGAAGCGATGATGTGCCCAGATTCCACAAATTGGTTTGAGGCCATGAAATCTGAGATAGGATCCATGTATGAGAACAAAGTATGGACTTTGATGGATTTGCCCGATGATCGGCAAGCCATAGAAAATAAATGGATCTTCAAGAGGAAGACAGACGCTGATAGTAGTGTTACTATCTACAAAGCTAGAATTGTCGCAAAAGGTTTTCGACAAGTTCAAGGTGTTGACTACGATGAGAGTTTCTCACTCGTATCTATGCTTAAGTCTGTCTGAATCATGTTAGCAATTGCCGCATTTTATGAAATCCGGCAAATGGATAAACAGAACTGCATTCCTTAATGAATTTATTAAAGAAGAGTTGTATACGATGCAACTAGAAGGTTTTGTCGATCCTAAAGGTGTTAAACAGAATATGCAAGCTCCAGCGATCCATCTATGGACCGGTGCAAGCATCTCGGAGTTGGAATATATGCTTTGATAAGTTGATCAAAGCATATAGTTTTATACAGACTTGCGGTGAAGCCTGTATTTACAAGAAAGTGAGTGGGAGCACTACAACATTTCTGATAAGTATATGTAAATGACATATTGTTGATCGGAAATAATGTAGAATTATTCTGTGAAGCATAAAGGAGTATTTGAAAGGAGTTTTTCAAAGAAGAACCTCGGTGAAGCTGCTTACATATTAAGCATCAAGATCTATAGAGATAGATCAAGACGCTTGATAAGTTTTCAATGAGTACATACCTTGACAAGATTTTGAATTAGTTCGAAATGGAACAGTCAAAGAAAGAGTTCTTGCCTGTGTTACAAGGTGTGAAATGGAGTAAGACTCAAAAACCCGACCACGGCAGAAGATAGAAAGAGAATGAAAGTCATTCCCTATGCCTTGGCCATAGGTTCTATAAAGTATGCCATGTTGTGTACCAGATCTATTGTATACCCTACACTGTGTTGAGCAAGGGAGTACAATAGTGATCTAGGAGTAGATCACTGGACAGCGGTCAAAATTATCCTTAGTTGAATAAGGATATGTTTCTCGATTATGGAGGTGAAAAAAGGTTCGTCGTAAAGGGTTACGTCGATGCAAGTTTTGACACTAATCTAGATGACTCTAAGCTCGGTCTAGATACATATTGAAAGTGGGAGCAATTAGCTAGAGTAGCTCCGTGCAGAGTATTGTTGACTTACAAATTTGCAAAATACTTACGGATCTGAATATGACAGACCAGTTGACTAAAATTATCTCACAAGCAAAACATGATCACACCTTAGTACTCTTTGGGTGTTAATCACATAGCGATGTGAACTAGATTACTGACTCTAGTAAACCCTTTTGTTGTTGGTCACATATCGATGTGAACTATGGGTGTTAATCACATGGTGATGTGAACTATTGCTGTTAAATCACATGGCGATGTGAACTAGATTATTGACTCTAGTGCAAGTGGGAGACTGAAGGAAATATGCCCTAGAGGCAATAATAAAGTTATTATTTATTTCCTTATTTCATGATAAATGTTTATTATTCATTCTAGAATTGTATTAAACGGAAACATAATACATGTGTGAATACATAGACAAACAGAATATCACTAGTATGCCTCTACTTGACTAGCTCGTTAATCAAAGATGGTTATGTTTCCTAACCATGGACAAAGAGTTGTTATTTGATTAACGGGATCACATCATTAGGTGAATGATGTGATTGACATGACCCATTCGTTAGCTTAGCACCCGATCGTTTAGTATGTTGCTATTGCTTTCTTCATGACTTATACATGTTCCTATGACTATGACATTATGCAACTCCCGTTTGCCGGAGGAACACTTTGTGTCCTACCAAACGTCACAACGTAATTGGGTGATTATAAAGGAGCTCTACAGGTGTCTCCAAAGGTAGATGTTGGGTTGGCGTATTTCGAGATTAGGATTTGTCACTCCGATTGTCGGAGAGGTATCTCTGGGCCCTCTCGGTAATGCACATCACATAAGCCTTGCAAGCATTGCAACTAATGAGTTAGTTGCGAGATGATGTATTACGGAACGAGTAAAGAGACTTGCCGGTACGAGATTGAACTAGGTATTGAGATACCGACGATCGAATCTCGGGCAAGTAACATACCGATGACAAAGGGAACAACGTATGTTGTTATGCGGTCTGACCAATAAAGATCTTCGTAGAATATGTAGGAGCCAATATGAGCCATACGGGAAAGAAGTACCGGGGAGTTACGGGAATACGGGGGAGAAGTATTGGGCCTTATTGGGCCATACGGGAAAGAAAGAGGGGCTGCCTAGGGCAGGCCGCGCGCCCCCCAAGGCCTAGTCCGAATTGGACTAGGGGGAGGGGTTGCGCCCCCTCCTTCCTTCCCTTCTCCTTTCCCCTTCCTTGTTTCCTACTCCTACTACATGGAAGGACTCCTAGTTGGACTAGGAAAGGGGGAATCCTACTCCCGGTGGGAGTAGGACTCCCTAGGGCGCGCCATAGAGAGGGCCGGCCCTCCCCTCCTCACTCCTTTATATACGTGGGCTGGGGGCACCCCATAGACACACAAGTTGATCTTCGTGATCGTTCGTTAGCCGTGTGCGGTGCCCCCTCCACGATATTACACCTCGATCATATTGTAGCAGTGCTTAGGCGAAGCCCTGCGACGGTTGAACATCAAGATCGTCACCACGTCGTCGTGCTGACGGAACTCCTCCCCGAAGCTTTGCTGGATCGGAGCCCGGGGAGCGTCATCGAGCTGAACGTGTGCCAACACTCGGAGGTGCCGGAGTAACGGTGCTTGGATCGGTTGGACCGGGAAGACGTACTACTACTTCCTCTACGTTGTGTCAACGCTTCGCTTCGGTCTACGAGGGTACGTACACAACACTCTCCCCTCTTGTTGCTATGAATCACCATGATCTTGCGTGTGCGTAGGAATTTTTTTGAAATTACTACGTTCCCCAACAAATTCTTCACTGAGAAATTTGCTAGTGAGGAAATTCCTTAGCGAAGAACTACTTGCAGCGGAATAAGTACTCAGAAGTAAACATAACAGAATACATGCATGGTCATCATTATGAAATGAAGACAAACACGGAGTACAGAAAGCGTAAGCACAAGATAGCACAAGATGAAGACAAACAGACTGAAGAAATTGAACTGAGGAAATTGATAAAGTCTTCAGTCAAAGTCTTAAACACAGATATGAACAAGCACACACACAGTAATGAGGAAATGAAAGTCTTAAGGAAATAGAACCAGTTGGCTTGGTGAAGACAATGATTTGGTAGACCAGTTCCAACTGTTGTCTCAGTTGTACATCTGGTTGGAGCGGCTAGGTATTTAAACCTGAGGACACACAGTCCCGGACACACAGTCCTCACCGTATTCTCCTTGAACTAAGGTCACACAGACCTCGTCCAATCACTCATGGTAAGTCTTCAGGTGACTTCCGAACCTTCACAAACTCGGTCACTCGGCTATCCACAATTCCTCTTGGATGCTTTAGACCATGACGCCTAACCGTCTGGAAGAAGCAAAGTCTTCAAAGGTAACAAGCATCGGATCCATGCAGGATCAATCTCTTTAGTGCTGCTCAATCACTTTGGGTTTGTAGGTGTTTGGGTTTGGGTTTGGATTTTCCTCACATGATGATTTTCGCTCAAAGTCCTCGGAGGATGGGATGCTCTCAAATGACAAGTGTCAGTTTCTTGCGGAGCAGCCAACCAGCTAGTGGTTGTAGGGGGCGGCTATTAAAGCCTAGGGAGCAGCCCGACATGATAAGACATAAATGCCCTTCAATGATATGACCGTTAGGTGGGTAGATATTTTGGGACAGCTGGCGCGTAGCACAGCAACGGTCGGAACTTTGAGGTTCAAATTCCTCAGGGCTATCATGTTCCTCACCGTGTAGGCAATCCGCACTGGCGAACTTCTAACTCCTCAGTCAGAACAAAGTCCTCAGTTACCAGAAGAACTACGTCTCTGTCACTGAAGAAATTGACTGAACTGTATGAGATTTCCAATGGCTTCACTCGAAGGGATTGGTAGGTGTAGGATTTTGAGTTGAGCATCACTTGGAAATTTCTCCTTAGTATTTCCTGGACCCCCTTTAACAGTACGGTGTTTCCTATGACTCAAGAAAGAGAAAATGAATCTACGAGAACTGAAGTCTTCACGCTTCATGTTCCTCGAATGAATACCAAGTCTTCAAGGTTACACCAATTTCTTCACTTTCAAAGTCTTCAGAAAGTCTTCAGAATACCAAAGTCTTCAGTCGAAGAACTTCATTTTTAGGGGTCGACTTTCTCTGTTAAATATCAAACTCCTCATAGACTTATAGACCTGTGTACACTCATAAACACATTAGTCCCTTAACCTATAAGTCTTCAATACACCAAAATCACTAAGGGGCACTATATGCACTTACAATCTCCCCCTTTTTGGTGATTGATGACAACATAGGTTAAGTTTTCAATGGGGATAAACATATGAAGTATAAATACTGATATTGAGGAATTTGATTGCAAGATATAGAAGAACTCCCCCTGAAGATGTGCATAGTGAGGAATTTGCTTTTGAAGCAATGCACACTTGAAGAGTTGAATCATGGAGATGTCCCCCTATATCTTGTAATTCATACACGCATTTAACATATAATATGAAGAATTTGAAATGCATGATGAAATATGGTGACTGATGTAATTCAGCATGCGTGCAATAATATTAACGAGGAATAAGCATGCAGAATAACGTAGCAGAAGTATCAGACCACCGTCGGGTTTAGGTTTACAACTCGATCCAATAAAAGTTTCAGAAGAGCGAGAGTTATAACTTAGCAAAAAAACGCCCATATAATAGACCCGTTTGAAGACTAACTCAGATTTCTCCCCCTTTGTCATCGAATGACCAAAAGGATCAAAACTGAGGACTAACGCCCCTGAAGATAATCAAGTTGATGATGGAGCGCCAGCGTTGTCGGGGTCGGTTGTTAAAGTAGGGCCTGCCACAGTGTCGTCCAAGTCTTCATTTTCACCAGTGTCACGCGATGAAGAATAGGAGCTGTCCACCAAAGAAGGAACCTTGACCTTCTTGTATTTCTTCAGAGGAGGTGCAGACCAGTCAAAGTCTTCCTTGAGACCCATTTTCTTCAGATCTTCAGCACTGTAGACATGAGAGAGAACAGCCCAGGTGCAGTTGAAGGTTTCATGGAGGTAGTAGTGGTTTTTCTTCACTGCATTGTGTGTTGAAGTCATGTTGTGAAGAATTGAACCAAACTGACGCTTGACCCATTTATGATTGCGATCAACCTTCTGATGAAGACTGAGGAGTAACTCACGATCAGTCACCACCCTGGGTGCTGTGGATTGAGGATTTTGCTTGGCATTGTTGGCGGCAGAGTCATGTGTGGTAGAGTCATCATTGGTGGAGTAGGATGCGGCCTTGCGAAACTGACCATCCAATGGACGAATGCCTTCATCTATCACAGCAGCGGCCTTGCCTTTGTCATCAGCTGAGGAAAATGTCCTTTTGAGGACTTCAAATGGAGGCAAGTAGCTGCAGTGGTTCAGAGTGTCAGCTTTGTAGTTGAGTGAAGACCTTGTCCTGATGAATCTCATAATCCATGGCGCATAAGGCTTCAGCTCAAATGGTGACATTGCAATATTGGCCAGAGTCCTCATGAAGAAATCATGAAAGTTGACGGGAACGCCATGAATGATGTTGAAAAGCAGATTCTTCATGATGCCAACGACTTCTTCATCATTTGAGTCATGGCCTTTGATAGGACTCATTGTCTTCGACAAAATGCGATAGACAGTCCGAGGCACATACAGTAATTCCTTGACGAGGAAATTGGTTCGAGGGGCCTGCCCTAGCTTCAAAGGCTTCATCAAAACTTGTATGTAGTGATTTGAAAGCTCAGGTTCACTATAGACACAACGTGCATCTTCAAGGGGAGGACTGAGTGGTAGGGCACGAAGCAATTCAGACGCTGGTGCCTTGGAATGAGTGTTCTCTGTCATCCAGTCCAGCACCCATGAATTCACATTTTCAGAGTCGCCTATGATGTGCAACGTTGCATAGAACTGAAGAATGAGTTCTTCATTCCAATCACATATGTCAGTGCAGAAGTTTAGTAGCCCAGCATCGTGAAGAACACTGAGGACTGGCTCGAAGCACGGCAGAGACTCCATGTCTACGTGAGGAATATGTGCATGATCGAAGACTTTGTCTTTGTTGAAAAACACTGAGGAATAGAAATTGGCTTGACTGGCGGTCCAGAAACCCCTCTTCCTTATGCGAGCAGAGTCATATGGATTGTAATCAGTGAATAATATGTGCTTGCCAAAGAAGTCTTCTGCCTTGAACTTTTGCTTCCTTGAGAACGGATCCTTTGGCTTTGGCAGAGGGGTGTCAGTGAGTTGCATCACAACCTCAGGAATCGCGAGCTCAGGTTCTTCACACTGAGGAATTTCTGGTTCCTCTTCAGGTGCAGTCTGTGTTGTCACATTATCAGCAGCAACAGTTTCTTCAGCACTAGTGGCTGGAATGTCTTCACGGACAGATGAGGTGGGATGAGTTTCTTCAGAGCCCATTTGAACTGTTGGAGGGGAGTGAGGAACTTCCTGTAGTGGGGTGAAGAGTGGAGAATTGGGATGCTGACTTTCCCAAAAGTCATCATTCATTACTGGTGTTGTGCTTCCAATATCCACGTCTTATCATCCAATTCTTCAACACGAGCCTCTTCAGCTGTGAACTGAGGCATTGGTGATGATACAACAGGTGTTGAAGGGATTGCATCCACTTCAATTTCCTCATCAATCTGCTCTGATGAAGCAGCAGATTGAGTTTCTTCATCATATCCGCTTGGGATCTCATATTCTTCACCACAAGGAACAAGGTCCTTTGATGGCATGGTGGAAATCGGAACAACATCGATCAGATTTTTAAAACAGCTGGTCATAGGCTTCATCTTCTTTGGAGCTGAAGATTCTGAAGCACTTGATGCTTTCCTTTTCTTCACTGCAGCTCGTTCTGCAGCCTTGGTCTTCTTCACATCTGATGCAGAAGGAAGGATAGGAGTTGGTGTAGGCGTAGGAGGAGCTAAGGAATCTGTTTGAATTTCTTCAGGCGCAGTTGCCCTGACTTCTTCAGTTTCTTCAGGCGCACCACTAGTGGATGCCCTGGCAATTTCTTCAGCTGCTGGAATGGAGTCATCAGCCCTGGAACTAGCATTTTCTTCAGCAGTCTGAAAGTCATCAGCGGTGCTGGCATGTTCTTCAGTTGGCTGAGCAGAAGCTTCAGCTTGAGGAACTTCTTGTTGCGATGGGCTGCAACATTTGTGAACTTTTCAGTCAGTTTCACAAACCTGACTTTGGCTCCTTTCCAATCAGCATAGTATGAATTGAATTTGTCGCTGAGGATTTTGATGTCAGACTGAATTTTGATGGGTTCATCAGTCGTCATTTTGACCATGTTGGTCTTCAGAAACTTTTCTTTCTTGTACTGGGTCTTCTTGATCTGCCTGGCCTGATCATATTTCCATTTATCCTCTTGGATGAAATGAGTCAGCATGTGATTTTGACCAGGTGTCAACTTGAAGTCAGGCATAGGAGTATTTGGGTCCTTATGCCAGAGATCAATGTAGTCTAGGATCGCCCTTGGATCCAACATCAGGGGCACAGGTGTGCCTTTGGCTCTAGCGGCCCTAACTTGTCTGTCTCTGATGATTTCTGCAAGTTCATCATCATCAGCTTCATCTTCTTCAGGTGGCTCTTGGAAGGCGACATGTTTCTTCTTGGGACTTGGCCGAGGACCTCATCCAGCAGTTGCCTTGGTCTTCAGCAGAGTGAGGCCAGATGAAGAATTTGGTGCAGCTGAGGAACTTGCTGAGACACCAGAGGCAATGGAGATGCGTGTAGTCCTTTGGCACAAGGCTAGATGCACAGGTGCTGAGGACTTTGTCGGAACAGCTGAGGACTTTGGAGGAGGTGCTGAGGATTTTGAAGGAGCAGGAGTAGCTTGAGGAATTGGTCTTGAAGATTTTGAAGTGCCTGGCCGTGAGGGCGCAACTAAGGAACTTGGCCGTGAGGGCACTATTGGTGAAGCACTTGGCTTACGAGCAAGCTTCTTAGGCATAGATTTCCTCGGCTTGACAGAGGCCTCAGTGGCAGTAGCAGAAGCAGAGTCTTCATTGAATTTCCTCACTGCTTCTCCGGCTTGTCTAGCCAACTTGGCTTGGCGCTTTGCCCATTCTTCAGGAAACTCCTCACCGCGTTTGATGCTAGTGGGATCTGCCACTTGGCCAGGTGCCAATGGGGATCTTGGGCACGGAGGATTTAGTGCGAATTTCTTCATATACTTTGGGGTTACATATCTGTATTCCCTCCATTCGCGTGCCCATCTCCGTTCTATCCTCTGAATGCGCACCTTGCACTGATTTTTGTTTTCTTTGCCAAACTTGGCTTCATCAGGTGTGCAGTACTCAACATAGATATCCTCAGGGATTTCAAACGCAGTCATGACCTCAGGTTTCTTTCCTCCTTTCTGCGGCTTCTTACCTTCTGCCATATTCTTCAGCTGAGGAATTTGAACAATCGAATTCTCTCAAGAAGTATGCAACTTTTCTTCGAGGAACGCTGCAAATGAGTTAAGTTGATGCGAACCTAGTGATTCAGCAGCGGACATGAGTACCTGTGAACAGAGTATAGTTGCGAGGAATTTGGAGAGGTTATATGTGTTCTCAGAAGGTTTTTCAAAAAGAACAAGTTTGAGGAATTTGACCAGATGAGTCTTGAAGAATTTCACTAAGCGTGCTTTGTCTTAGGTTCCAAAGTTGTATAGATCGAAGATCCACACAATTGAGGAATCTTGAAGAAAATAAAGCTTAGAGAAATGAATCAAGAACAGAGGAGTTGTGAGGTGTTTTGTGTGTGAGGATTTGAAGAATAAAACACCTTTGAAGATTTTGTAGAAAACTTTCGAATCAAAGAGGGCACTAAAAGTAACTTTTAATTACCCTGAATGAAAAACACGACGAACACAGAGATGGAGAAGTGAAGTTCGTTGGTGTAGATCTTCCACGCCCTAACTTGGCAGAGGGAGACCTCTACGGCGGTGGCGGAGGTGAAGATTTCCGCGGTCGGCGCGAGTACGACGGCGACGAGGTCGAGGCAGTGAAGCTCTTCCTCACCGGCGATGATGGAGTAGCGGCGGCGCTAGGGTTTGGGAAGCTCGAGCGGGAGAGAGAGATCGAGCGGAGTAAAGGATGTGAGGAAGGGGTGAGGGGGTATTTATAGTGGCAGTGAAAAAACTGTTCGCCCGAAGATTTGGGACGAACGTGCCCCTGAACCTTCTCCTTCGCACGACATGTGTCACCCACGTAATATATATAGCCAATGAAGAAAAACGACGGAAACAGTGAAGATTTTGCAAAATTGAAGGTTTTCAACTTTTGTGGTGGCGTGACCCACCGTATAAGAATGATGATTTCAGACACCGCGTACAATTGTCATAGGGTTCTGAGAATCAAATTCTTCGTTAATTTCTTCACACTTAGAGTGTTATTCTTCATTGATTGAAGAAAAATGTTTCTTCATGTGTTGCACATCTAAGTCATCAATTTTGCATAAGTGTTAGGATGAGTGCCTTTTCAAAGTACATTCGAAGACTCTAAGATATTTAGCTCACACCGCAACTTGTTAAATCTCTTCTCATCCAAGGGCTTTGTGAAGATATCGGCTAGCTGTTCTTCAGTCTTCACATGCTCAATAGAAATGTCGCCCTTCAACACATGATCGCGAAGAAAATGATGACGAATCTGAATGTGCTTTGTCTTCAAGTGCTGAACTGGGTTGTGAGCAATCTTGATGGCACTCTCATTGTCACAGAGGAGAGGCATATTCTTCACGTTGACACCATAGTCCTTGAGTGTTTGCTTCATCCATAGCAGTTGAGCACATCAAGAACCAGCAGCAATGTACTCAGCTTCAGTAGTAGAAAATGATACGCAGTTCTGTTTCTTAGAGGACCAACAAACCAAGGATCGTCCGAGGAAATGACATGTACCATATGTTGACTTGCAGTCCACACGATCACCAGCATAGTCAGAGTCAGAATATCCAATCAGATCAAAATCCAAGCCCTTGGGATACCATAATCCTAGTGTTGGTGTGTGAGCTAGATATCGAAGAATATGCTTCACAGCCTTATGGTGTGATTCCTTCGGTGCAGCTTGAAATCGGGCACACATGCAAACACTAAGCATTATATCTGGCCTAGATGCACATAAGTACAATAAAGAGCCAATCATGGAGCGGTATACCTTATGATCGAAGTCAATACCATTTTCATCAGTGCATAGTTGACCATTTGTGGGCATAGGAATTTTGATGCCTTTGCAATCTTGCATGCCGAATTTCTTCAGGACATCCTTGAGGTATTTCTCCTGAGATATGAATATGCCATTGCGCTGTTGACGAATTTGAAGACCTAAGAAGAATTTCAACTCTCCCATCATAGACATTTGATATTCTTCACTCATCATATAGGCAAATTCATCACTATAACGTTGGTCAGTACAGCCAAAGATGATATCATCAACATATATTTGGCACACAAACAGTTCACCATCATAAGATTTAGTAAAGAGAGTAGGATCGAGTGAACCGGGTGTGAAGCCATTCTTCACGAAGAATTCCTTCAAAGTATCATACCACGCCCGTGGGGCCTGCTTGAGGCCATAGAGGGCCTTATTGAGTCTGAAGACTTTGTCAGGATTCTTTGGATCTTCAAAACCTGGGGGTTGAGCAACATATACTTCTTCCTCAAGCTTACCATTGAGGAATGCATTTTCACATCCATTTGATATAAGATGATATCATGATGGTTAGCATAAGCAAGCAATATGGGAATAGCCTCAAGTCTAGCAATAGGTGCAAAAGTTTCATCGAAATCAATTCCTTCAACCTATGTGTAGCCTTGAGCTACTAGTCGTGCCTTATTCCTTACCACAAGGCCATTTTCATCTTGCTTGTTGCGGTAGATCCACTTTGTGCCAATGATATTATGCTTGCGAGGATCTGGACGGTTGACCAGTTCCCAGACGTTGTTGAGCTTGAACTGATGTAATTCTTCTTGCATGGCCTGAATCCAGAAATGCTTCATCTACCTTAGTGGGCTCTGTAATAGAGACAAAAGCATAGTGCCCACAAAAGTTAGATAAGTGTGAAGCTTTTGAGCGTGTGAGAGGACCTGGTGCTTTGATGTCATCAATGATCTTATCCACTTGCACTTCTTTTGCAACGCGAGGGTGAGCTGGTTGTCGGTGAGGAATTTGATCAGCATTTTCTTCAGCATCAATTTCTTCGGCATTTTCCTCAGGTGCATCAGCTCGACGTTCTTCACGTTCTGGAATGAATTCTTCACCAGATTCTTTAGTAGGAATGACATCCTCAGTAGCCTTGAGCTTGATAGAATCCTCAGGTGCTGGTTCATCTATCACAGAAGGTAGGTGCTCTCTTTGCGAGCCATTAGTTTCATCGAACCGCACATCTACAGTTTCAACAATCTTGTGAAGAACATTGTTGAAAACTCTGTAGGTGTGCGAGTCCTTTCCGTAACCAAGCATAAAACCTTCATGTGCTTTCGGTGCAAATTTAGGGTTGTGATGAGGATCTCTAATCCAGCATTTAGCACCGAAGACTTTGAAATAACTCACATTGGGTTTCTTGTCAGTGAGGAGTTCATAGGCAGTCTTCTTGAAGAATTTGTGAAGATATACTCTGTTGATGACATGGCTCGCAGTATCAATTGCATCAACCCAGAAACGACGAGGTGTTTTGTACTCATCAGGCATAATGCGAGCCATCTCAGCAAGAGTCCTGTTCTTGCGCTCCACGACGCCATTCTGTTGAGGAGTATAAGGAGAAGATAACTCATGAGTAATACCAAGTTCATCAAGATAGTCATCGAGACCCGAATTCTTGAACTCAGTGCCATTGTCACTTCTGATGTGCTTGATCTTCACACCAAAGTTGGTTGAAGCCCTCGAGGAAAATTGTTTGAAGACTTCCTGCACTTCATGTTTGTAAGTAACAAGGTGTACCCATGTGTAACGAGAGTAATCATCAACAATAACAAAGCCATATTGAGATGCTTCATTTGAAATAGAAGAATAATGATTAGGACCGAAGAGATCCATGTGAAGTAATTCAAATGGACAAGTAGTGGTCATGATAGTCTTCGCTGGATGCTTGGCCTTGGTCATCTTTCCAGCTTCACAAGCTCCGCATAAGTGATCCTTGAGGAATTTGACATTCTCAATGCCAATGACATGTTTCTTCTTCGCAAGTGTGTGCAAATTCCTCATGCCTGCATGACCATGTCGTCGATGCCATAGCCAGCCTTCTGAAGCTTTTGCAAGTAGGCACACGGCTGGTTGAGGTCCTGTAGAGAAATCAACAATATACAAGTCTCCTCTCTTAAAGCCTTCGAAGACTTTGGAATTATCAGCTTCCATAACCATAACACAATGGTACTTGCCAAAGACAACAACCATATCAAGATCACAAAGCATTGAGACAGACATAAGGTTGTATCCTAAGGACTCAACAAGCATGACTTTGTCCATGTGTCGATCCTTTGTGATCGCAACCTTACCTAGACCCAATACCTGACTTTTTCCTTTGTCAGCGAAGATGATATGCTTCAGATGCGATGGTGATAAGGGAGCGTCCACCAATAGATTCTTTTCACCAGTCATGTGATTTGTACATCCACTATCGAGGACCCACTCAGTGGCTTTGGGTTGATCATCCTGCAGATGAATTAGTGCAGCTTACGAACTCATATACTTCATCAATGAAGAATATGATATCACATTCATTAGATCAATTTCATCAAGCAGTAAGACAGATAAAACAGTGTGAGGACGTGAGAAATGAAAATTCATTTCTTCATGATTAGCCTGCGTCCTTTTAGGCATTTTGTCAGGTCCCCAACAAATTCTTCAGACGTATGAGCACGTCTGGAGACCTGACCCTGCAGAAGAGATTAGTTCTTTTTCTTCACCACCCACATCTGAAGGGGTGGCAAAGAGTTCATCACTCTGCGAGCTCCATATGAGAATGGTGGCATAGCGGCCAAACCATTTCATCTCACATAAGAGGGGTTAGAGTAAGCATATGAATAAGCAGAGAAATTCTTCGAGGACTTATGAACATAATGTTAGAAGAATAATGCTCATATTCATAGCCCTTGGCTCTTCCCTGCGAAACATAGTTGTTAGCACGATGATGTTCATATGAGGACTTTGATCCTTTTGAGGAATTTGATCCACGTGAGGAATTTTGTCCGTATGAGGACTTGGATCCATATGAAGAGTTTGGTACATATGAAGAATTTGATATGGGGTTCCTATTCTTCACAGGTGGTGTCATGAGGACATTCACCTGAAGACTTTCAAGGCACCTTTTGGGAACCCAGATTTTCTTCATAGGGGAACCATTCCTGCAGTTAGTGCCAACATATCTAGCAAATACTTCACCATTCTGATTTTTCAACAATTTATAGTTAGAGTCAAATGACTCATCAGAAGAATGAGAAGATTCACATGTATAGCCAAATAAATTAGATGGATCAACTGGAGGTCCCTTTGCAGCAACCCATGAGGTTTTGGGGTACTGCTCAGGCTTCCAATATGTACCATCAGCATTGAGTTTCCTCTTAAAGGCAATACCCTCTTTCCTAGGGTTCCTGTTGAGGATCTGCTTTTTAAGCACATCACAAAGAGTCTGATGCCCTTTGAGGCTTTTGTACATGCCTGTCATGTACAATTCCTTCAGCCCTACATCATCAATGATACTAGCAATGTCCTCAGATGAGGAATTAGTGATGGCAGAGGCAGGTGAAGAATTTGTAGCATTAGAAGCATTTGAACATCCAGGTGAAGAATTAGCTGATTCCCGTTCAATGCATTTTAGACATGGAGGAACAAATTCTTCCTGAGCAGCGCTGATTTGTTGAGCAAGTAATGAATCACGCTCCTTATGAAGATCTTCATAACTCACTCTTAGCTTTTCAAGATCTTGCTTTCTTTGAAGAAATTCATAAGAAAGCTTCTCATGGTCAGAAAAGAGAGTGTTATGATGACCTTGAAGGTTGTCAAACCTGGTCTGAAGTCTCTGAAGATTTTTAGTTAAGGCTTTAGTGCGATCTGTTGGGGAACGTAGTAATTTTAAAAAATTTCCTAGGCACACGCAAGATCATGGTGATGCATAGCAACGAGGGGAGAGTATGATCTACGTACCCTTGTAAATCACAACGGAAGCGTTTGACACAACGTAGAGGAAGTAGTCGTACGTCTTCTTCCCGGTCCGACCGATCCAAGCACCGTTACTCCGGCACCTCCGAGTTATTAGCACATGTTCAGCTAGATGATGATCCTCGGGCTCCGATCCAACAAAGCGTCGAGGAAGAGTTCCGTCAGCACGACGGCGTGGTGACGATCTTGATGTACTACTGACGCAGGGCTTCGCCTAAGCACTGCGACAATATGACCGAGGTGGAATTTGGTGGCAGGGGGCACCGCACACGGCTAAGGAAAGATCTCAATGATCAATTGTGTGTCTAGAGGTGCCCCCTACCCCCGTATATAAAGGGGCAAAGGGGGAGGGGTGCGGCAGCCATAGGAGGAGTCCTACTCCCGCTGGGAGTAGGACTCCCCTCCAATCCTATTCCTAATAGGACTCCCCAAGTGGGGAAAGAGAGAGGGGCTGGCCGGCCACCTTCCCTAGTCCTAATAGGACTAGGAGAAGGGGGGGAGGCGCGCAGCCCATGAGGGCAGCCCTTTCACCTTTCCACCAAGGCCCATGTTGGCCCATTTGGCTCCCGGGGGGTTCCGGTAACCCTCCCGGTATTCCGGTAAAATCCTGATTTCACTCGGAACACTTCCGATGTCCAAACATAGGCTTCCAATATATCAATCTTTACGTCTCGACCATTTAGAGACTCCTCGTCATGTCCGTGATCACATCCGGGACTCCGAACAACCTTAGGTACATCAAAATGCATAAACTCATAATAACTGTCATCGTAACGTTAAGCGTGCGGACCCTACGGTTCGAGAACAATGTAGACATGACCGAGACACATCTCCGGTCAATAACCAATAGCGGGACCTGGATGCCCATATTGGCTCCTACATATTCTATGAAGATCTTTATCGGTCAGACCGCATAACAACATACGTTGTTCCCTTTGTCATCGGTATGTTACTTGCCCGAGATTCGATCGTCAGTATCCAATACTTAGTTAAATCTCGTTACCGGCAAGTCTCTTTACTCGTTCCGTAATACATCATCCCGCAACTAACTCATTAGTTGCAATGCTTGCAAGGCTTAAGTGATGTGCATTACCGAGAGGGCCCAGAGATACCTCTCCGACGATCGGAGTGACAAATCCTAATCTCGAAATACGCCAACCCAACATCTACCATTGGAGACACCTGTAGTACTCCTTTATAATCACCCAGTTACGTTGTGACGTTTGGTAGTACCCAAAGTGTTCCTCCGGCAAACGGGAGTTGCATAATCTCATAGTCATAGGAACATGTATAAGTCATGCATAAAGCAATAGCAACATACTAAACGATCGGGTGCTAAGCTAATATAATGGGTCATGTCAATCAGATCATTCAACTAATGATGTGACCTCGTTAATCAAATAACAACTCTTTGTTCATGGTTAGGAAACATAACCATCTTTGATTAACGAGCTAGTCTAGTAGAGGCATACTAGTGACACTTTGTTTGTCTATGTATTCACACATGTATTATGTTTCCGGTTAATACAATTCTAGCATGAATAATAAACCTTTATCATGATATAAGGAAATAAATAATAACTTTATTATTGCCTCTAGGGCATATTTCCTTCAGTCTCCCACTTGCACTAGAGTCAATAATCTAGTTCACATCGCCATGTGATTTACCAGCAATAGTTCACATCACCATGTGATTAACACCCATAGTTCACATCGATATGTGACCAACACTGTTGGGGATGTTGCTATCTGGGGTAAACCGGCCTGCAGGGCCCGGGTTACCACATCAACAAGACCCGAGATGTTAAAGCCCAAGGAGGAGTAGAAAGGCCCACTTTCAATATGTATCTAGATCGAGACTTAGAGTCATCCAGATCAGTGTCAAAACTTGCATCGACGTAACCCTTTACGGCGAACCTTTCTGTCACGTCTATAATCGAGAAACATATCCTTATTCCACTAAGGATAATTTTTGACCGCTGTTTAGTGATCTACTCCTAGATCACCATTGTACTCCCTTGCTTAACTCAGTGTAGGGTATACAATGGATCTGGTACACAGCATTGCATACATGATAGAGCCTATGGCTGAAGCATAGGGAACATCTTTCATTTTCTCTCTATCTTCTGCAGTGGTCGGGCATTGAGTCTTACTCAACTTCACACCTTGTAACACAGGCAAGAACCCTTTCTTTGCTTGATCCATTTTGAACTTCTTCAAAACTTTGTCAAGGTATGTGCTTTGTGAAAGTCCAATTAAGTGTCTTGATCTATCTCTATAGATCTTGATGCCCAATATGTAAGCAGCTTCACCGAGGTCTTTCTTTGAAAAACTCCTTTCAAACACTTCTTTATGCTTTGCAGAATAATTCTACATTATTTCCGATCAACAATATGTCATACACATATACTTATCAGAAATGTTGTAGTGCTCCCACTCACTTTCTTGTAAATACAGGCTTCACCGCAAGTCTGTATAAAACTATATGCCTTGATCAACTTATCAAAGCGTATATTCCAACTCTGAGATGCTTGCACCAGTCCATAGATGGATCGCTGGAGCTTGCATATTTTATTAGCACCTTTAGGATTGACAAAACCTTCTGGTTGCATCATATACAACTCTTCTTTAATAAATCCATTAAGGAATGCAGTTTTGTTTTATCCATTTGCCAGATTTCATAAATGCGGCAATTGCTAACATGATTCAGACAGACTTAAGCATAGATACGAGTGAGAAACTCTTATCGTAGTCAACACCTTGAACTTGTCGAAAACCTTTTGCCACAATTCTAGCTTTGTAGATAGTAATAATACTATCAGCGTCCATCTTCCTCTTGAAGATCCATTTATTCTCAATTGCTTGCCGATCATCGGGCAAGTCAACCAAAGTCCATACTTTGTTCTCATACATGGATCCCATCTCAGATTTCATGGCCTCAAACCATTTCGCGGAATCTGGGCTCATCATCGCTTCCTCATAGTTCATAGGTTCGTCATGGTCAAGTAACATGACTTCTAGAACAGGATTACCGTACCACTCTGGTGCGGATCTCACTCTGGTTTACATACGAGATTCGGTAGTAACTTGATCTGAAGTTACATGATCATCATCATTAGCTTCCTCACTAATTGGTGTAGTACTCACAAGAACAGATTTCTGTGATGAACTCCTTTCCAATATGGGAGAAGGTACAATTACCTTATCAACTTTTCTACTTTCCTCCCACTCACTTCTTTCGAGAGAAACTCCTTTTCTTGAAAGGATCCATTCTTAGCAACGAATGTCTTGCCTTTGGATCTGTGATAGAAGGTGTACCCAACTGACTCTTTGGGTATCCTATGAATACATATTTCTCCGATTTGGGTTTGAGCTTATCATGTTGAAACTTTTTCACATAAGCATCGCAACCCCAAACTTTAAGAAACGACAACTTTGGTTTCTTGCCAAACCATAGTTTAGATTGTGTCGTCTCAACGGACTTAGATGGTGCCCTTTTAAACGTGAATGCAGCTGTCTTTAATGCATAACCCCAAAAACGATAGTGGTAGATCGGTAAGAGACATCATAGATTGTACTATATCCAATAAAGTACGGTTATGACGTTCGGACGCACCATTATGCTGTGGTGTTCCAGGTGGCGTGAGTAGTGAAACTATTTCACATTGTTTTAACTGAAGACCAAACTCGTAACACAAATATTCGTCTCCGCGATCAAATCGTAGAAACTTTATTTTCTTGTCACGATGATTTTCCACTTCACTCTGAAATTCTTTGAACTTTTCAAATATTTCAGACTTATGTTTCATCAAGTAGATATACCCATATCTGCTCAAAACATCTGTGAAGGTCAGAAAATAATGATACTTGTCGCGAGCCTTAATCTTCATCGGACCACATACATCGGTATGTATGATTTCCAACAAGTCATTTGCTCGCTCCATTGTTCCGGAGAACGGAGTCTCAGTCATCTTGCCCATGAGGCATGGTTCGCAAGCATCAAGTGATTCATAATCAAGTGATTCCAAAATTCCATCAGCATGGAGTTTCTTCATGCGCTTTACACCAATATGACCTAAACGGCAGTGCCACAGATAAGTTGCACTATCATTATTAACTTTGCATCTTTTTGGCTTCAATATTATGAATATGTGTATCACTACGATCGAGATCCAACAAACCATTTTGCTGGTGTGTATGACCATAGAAGGTTTTATTCATGTAAACAGAACAACAATTTATTCTCTTACTTAAATGAATAATTTTATTGCAATAAACATGATCAAATCATATTCATGCTCAACACCAAATAACACTTATTTAGGTTCCACACTAATCCCAAAAGTATAGGGAGTGTGCGATGATGATCCTATCAATCTTGGAACCACTTCCAACACACATCGTCACTTCACCCTTAACTAGTCTCTGTTTATTCTGCAACTCCCGTTTCGAGTTACTACTCTTAGCAACTAGACCAGTATCAAATACTGAGGGGTTGCTATAAACACTAGTAAAGTACACATCAATAATCATGTATATCAAATATACTTATGTTCACTTTGCCATCCTTCATATCCGCCAATCACTTAGGGTAGTTCCACTTCCAGTGACCAGTCCCTTTGCAGTAGAAGCACTTAGTCTCAAGCTTAGGACCAGACTTGAGCTTCTTCACTTGAACAGCAACTCGCTTGCCGTTCTTCTTGAACTTCCTCTTCTTCCCTTTGCCCTTTTCTTGAAACTAGTGGTCTCGTCAACCATCAACACTTGATGTTTTTCTTGATTTCTACCTTCGTCGATTTCAGCATCACGAAGAGCTTGGGAATTGTTTTCGTCATCCCTTGCATACAGTAGTTCATCACGAAGTTCTACAAACTTGGTGATGGTGACTAGAGAATTCTGTCAATCACTATCTTATCTGGAAGATTAACTCCCACTTGATTCAAGCGATTGTAGTACCCAGACAATCTGAGCACATGCTCACTAGTTGAGCGATTCTCCTCCATCTTTTAGCTATAGAACTTGTTGGAGACTTCATATCTCTCAACTCGGGTATTTGCTTGAAATATTAACTTCAACTCCTGGAACATCTCGTATGGTCCATGACGTTCAAAACGTCTTTGAAGTCCCGATTCTAAGCCGTTAAGCATGGTGCACTAAACTATTAAGTAGTCATCATATTGAGCTAGCAAAACGTTCATAACGTCTGCATCTGCTCCTGCAATAGGTCTGTCACCTAGCGGTGCATCAAGGACATAATTCTTCTGTGCAGCAATGAGGATAAACCTCAGATTACGGATCCAATCCGCATCATTGCTACTAACATCTTTCAACACAATTTTCTCTAGGAACATATCAAAATAAACATATGAAAGCAACAACGCGAGCTATTGATCTACAACATAGATATGCTAACACTACCAGGACTAAGTTCATGATAAATTAAAGTTCAATTAATCATATTACTTAAGAACTCCCACTTAGATAGACATCCCTCTAATCCTCTAAGTGATCACGTGATCCAAATCAACTAAACCATGTCCGATCATCACGTGAGATGGAGTAGTTTCAATGGTGAACATCACTATGTTGATCATATCTACTATATGATTCACGCTCGACCTTTCGGTCTTCGTGTTCCGAGGTCATATCTTATATGCATAGCTCGTCAAGTATAACCTGAGTATTCCGCGTGTGCAACTGTTTTGCACCCGTTGTATTTGAACGTAGAGCCTATCACACCCGATCATCACGTGGTGTCTCAGCACGAAGAGCTTTTGCAACGGTGCATACTCAGGGAGAACACTTCTTGATAATTTAGTGAGAGATCATCTTATAATCCTACCGTCAATCAAAGCAAGATAAGATGCATAAAAAGATAAACATCACATGCAATCAATATAAGTGATATGATATGGCCATCATCATCTTGTGCTTGTGATCTCCATCTTCGAAGCACCGTCATGATCACCATCATCACCGGCGCGACACCTTGATCTCCATCGTAGCATCGTTGTCGTCTCGCCAATCTTATGCTTCTACGACTATCGCTACTGCTTAGTGATAAAGTAAAGCATTACAGGGCGATTGCATTGCATACAATAAAGCGACAACCATATGGCTCCTGCCAGTTGCCGATAACTCGGTTACAAAACATGATCATCTCATACAATAAAATTTAGCATCATGTCTTGACCATATCACATCACAACATGCCCTGCAAAAACAAGTTAGTCGTCCTCTACTTTGTTTGTTGCAAGTTTTACGTGGCTTCTACAGGCTTAAGCAAGAACTCATCTTACCTACGCATCAAAACCACAACGATAGTTTGTCAAATAGACTCCGTTTTAACCTTCTCAAGGACCGGGCGTAGCCACACTCAGTTCAACTAAAGTTGGAGAGACAGTCTTCCGCAAGCCATCTATTTGCAAAGCATGTCGAGGGAACCGGTCTCGCGTAAGAGTACGTGTAAGGTTGGTCTGGATCGTCTCGTCCAACAATACCGCCGAACCAAAGTATGACATGCTGGTAGCCAGTATGACTTATATCGCCCACAACTCACTTGTGTTCTACTCGTGCAAATAACATCAAACCATAAAACCAGGCTCTGATGCCACTGTTGGGGAACGTAGTAATTTTCAAAATTTTCCTACGCACACGCAAGATCATGGTGATGCATAGCAACGAGGGGAGAGTATGATCTACGTACCCTTGTAGATCGCAACGGAAGCGTTTGACACAACGTAGAGGAAGTAGTCGTACGTCTTCTTCCCGGTCCGACCGATCCAAGCACCGTTACTCCGGCACCTCCGAGTTCTTAGCACACGTTCAACTCGATGATGATCCTCGGGCTCCGATCCAGCAAAGCGTCGAGGAAGAGTTCCGTCAGCACGACGGCGTGGTGACGATCTTGATGTACTACTGAAGCAGGGCTTCGCCTAAGCACTGCGACAATATGACCGAGGTGGAATTTGGTGGCAGGGGGCACCGCACACGGCTAAGGAAAGATCTCAATGATCAATTGTGTGTCTAGAGGTGCCCCCTGCCCCCGTATATAAAGGGCCAAAGGGGGAGGGGTGCGGCAGCCATAGGAGGAGTCCTACTCCCGCTGGGAGTAGGACTCCCCTCCAATCCTATTCCTAATAGGACTCCCCAAGTGGGGAAAGAGAGAGGGGCTGGCCGGCCACCTTCCCTAGTCCTAATAGGACTAGGAGAAGGGGGGGAGGCGCGCATCCCATGAGGGCAGCCCTTTCACCTTTCCACCAAGGCCCATGTTGGCCCATTTGGCTCCCGGGGGGTTCCGGTAACCCTCCCGGTATTCCGGTAAAATCCTGATTTCACTCGGAACACTTCCGATGTCCAAACATAGGCTTCCAATATATCACTCTTTATGTCTCGACCATTTCGAGACTCCTCGTCATGTCCGTGGTCACATCCGGGACTCCGAACAACCTTCGGTACATCAAAATGCATAAACTCATAATAACTGTCATCGTAACGTTAAGCGTGCGGACCCTACGGTTCGAGAACAATGTAGACATGACCGAGACACATCTCCGGTCAATAACCACTAGCGGGACCTGGATGCCCCATATTGGCTCCTACATATTCTATGAAGATCTTTATCGGTCAGACCGCATAACAACATACGTTGTTCCCTTTGTCATCGGTATGTTACTTGCCCGAGATTCGATCGTCAGTATCCAATACTTAGTTCAATCTCGTTACCGGCAAGTCTCTTTACTCGTTCCGTAATACATCATCCTGCAACTAACTCATTAGTCGCAATGCTTGCAAGGCTTAAGTGATGTGCATTACCGAGAGGGCCCAGAGATACCTCTCCGACGATCGGAGTGACAAATCCTAATCTCGAAATACGCCAACCCAACATCTACCATTGGAGACACCTGTAGTACTCCTTTATAATCACCCAGTTACGTTGTGACGTTTGGTAGTACCCAAAGTGTTCCTCCGGCAAACGGGAGTTGCATAATCTCATAGTCATAGGAACATGTATAAGTCATGCATAAAGCAATAGCAACATACTAAACGATCGGGTGCTAAGCTAATATAATGGGTCATGTCAATCAGATCATTCAACTAATGATGTGACCTCGTTAATCAAATAACAACTCTTTGTTCATGGTTAGGAAACATAACCATCTTTGATTAACGAGCTAGTCTAGTAGAGGCATACTAGTGACACTTTGTTTGTCTATGTATTCACACATGTATTATGTTTCCGGTTAATACAATTCTAGCATGAATAATAAACCTTTATCATGATATAAGGAAATAAATAATAACTTTATTATTGCCTCTAGGGCATATTTCCTTCAGTCTCCCACTTGCACTAGAGTCAATAATCTAGTTCACATCGCCATGTGATTTACCAGCAATAGTTCACATCACCATGTGATTAACACCCATAGTTCACATCGATATGTGACCAACACTGTTGGGGATGTTGCTATCTGGGGTAAACCGGCCTGCAGGGCCCGGGTTACCACATCAACAAGACCCGAGATGTTAAAGCCCAAGGAGGAGTAGAAAGGCCCAAGATCTATAAACGGTTTAAAGGTTTATGATGTAAACCGGCCTGGGGCCAACTTGTACTGTAAGATAGGAATAGAGAGACCGACCCGGACACGTTTATAAGCCGGAGGTCGAGACTTTGCAGACCGACGGGCGTCACCCGTGTATATAAGGGGACGACCCGACGGCGGTTTGGGGAGAGAGAAAAGGAGAACTCGAGGTTTAGGCGAAGCTTATCGCTCCTTAAGCCCTCGAAACCCATCAATCCCATCACAACTAGACGTAGGCTTTTACCTTCATCGAAGGGGCCGAACTAGTATAAAAATCGTGTCCTTGTGTCCACTTTTAACCCCTTCAAGCTAACCCGTTGCGATGGCTCCACGACTAAGTCCTTTCACTAGGACATCTGCCGTGACAAATCCACGACAGTTGGCGCCCACCGTGGGGCTATCGCGAGATGGTTTCAGGTTCTTGGAGGGCCGCTTTGAAGGACTCGAGGGTTACGCTGTGGGACGGATGACCAAGAGCCGCCGCGGAAAACTCTACATCGACAGCACAGGCTGGGGCCCCGACGCCGGCTTGATCGAGTATGGGTACCGGGTCCCCTTTGGCGGCATCCATGTTTTCATCGGCAAGATCGGAGAACCGGGCCCCGCGCTAGGCGTCTGCGCCGACCTCGTCGAGACGGCTCAGTGCACGAGATCGACCCTGGCTAAACCGATCAGAAAGCACGCCTTCGTGGGGGTCATCCACGGAGGAAGCTACGAGGAAGGATCCGAATCTGGTGGCGAAACCGCCATCTACTCCGGCGATGAAACGTCGACCGGGGAAACCGAATCTCTTTATCAGCTACAAGATGATCGGATTGAGGGCGGCTCCGATGGCAACAGTATTCCGGACCCCTCGGATCTGCCCTGTCGGGTTGGGATCTTCATGGCCGGAACACAGGCGGCGCCACGATCATCAACTGCAGCAGCAGCGATCTCCGGATCGGCAGCAGCAACGGCTGCGCGGGCAGGAGG
This sequence comes from Aegilops umbellulata, assembly GCA_032464435.1. NCBI lineage: Eukaryota > Viridiplantae > Streptophyta > Magnoliopsida > Poales > Poaceae > Aegilops > Aegilops umbellulata. The sequence continues at coordinate 292,059,519 of CP136056.1, read as the reverse complement.
CCCTACAGGTTCACCAGCCCAAGTTTTGTCAGACCTGTTTGACGCACTAGCAGCGCTCATGGCGGAAGCCAACCCGGAGGATCAAGAGGCTCACAATGCTGAGATTACCAAAGTGAGAGAGCAGATCACTCGGGCTAAAGCGGAGCTGGCAGCAGAAGAGATCAGGATGACGGCGGAGCGCGCCGCTTTAGATGCACAGGCTTACAGGCTCATGATGGACCGGAAGGCGTCTCAGGAGGTCCTGAAGAGAAAATCCCGGTCTCGGTTGCCCGCCGCCCTCGACGCTCGAAACCTCTTCAACACCCCGGGGGTAAACCGTGCGGAGGTGACGGCCGGCGCCCCGGTTCAGCACCGGATTATAAACCTGCCTCGTCATAACACTGATACGCCACCGGCCATGCCAACGCCGTCAGGTCATTATTCCAACCCGATGGATAACCTCGTCGCGGCGGCGGCTCGGTTGGAAGCCATTCCGATCGAAGGAGATTCACCGCAGGATGAAGAAACACGCCGGGTCAAGGAGCTCCTTAGGACCGCGTTGGCCCAGCAAGAAGCATATTCGCAAAGCCGTGATCGGATTCACTCCACCCCTCGCCCCAGCGGGAGCTATAGCAGGCGCGTGGAGGAGCCGGCCGTTTCAAGTAATGCCAGGCGTGAAGCGCTCCGCGGCAACAATCCGGCGGGCGTTGACAATGCTCATGAGAATGTGGATCGCACCTGTGCACGGGAGGCCGGATTGGCAGCGCAGCATCAGGCTCATCAGATTACACCTATCTTCCCAGCAGCTGCGGCTGAACCGGGGATGGTTTCCAGTTCTTTGGGAGTACCGTGCCTTGTTCCCGCCTTGCGCAACGTACGCCTGCCCAAAGACTTCAAAGGCCCCCGCAAAGTACCAAACTACACGGCAGATCAGCCTCCGGAGACGTGGGTGGAGAGCTATGAAATGGCTATGGAGATGCTGGATGTGGATGACGCGGCGTGTGCCAAGTATTTTACTATGATGTTAGAAGGAACGGCCCGGACTTGGCTAAAGAGTTTGCCACCTAATTCAATTAGCTCGTGGGCCCAATTGCACGCCCGGTTTATCAAGAACTTCAAGGACACATGCAAACAGCCAATGTCAATAGTTGACCTAGCAGCCTGCGTTCAGGAAGAAGGGGAATCAACTACCCGTTGGGTACGACGAGTATCAGAAGTCTTGCACTCATCAGATCGCATCAACGCAGACACCGTTGTAGTACTGTTGGAAAGAAACTGTCGGTTTGGCCCTTTGAAGCTAAAGCTGGGCCGGATGAAGCGTGATTGTACAGACATAGGAACGCTCATGACCGCTTTAGTGAAGTATGCGGATTCTGACAGTACCAAGGATCCTGACTCTGGTGATGACAAAGCAGGGAAGGGAAGGAAGAATGGCAACACCAAAGGCCAGCAGCATCGACCGACAGGTAATGGAGGCGGAGGTAAGCGTAAACCGGACGGGAGCATGGACTTTGTAGCCAATGCAAGTGCACAGAATAAGGGCCAGCGGCGCAAGGGGAAACAGCCAAGTTTCCGCACAGATCCTGGTCCTAATCCGGAGCGTTTGAACTTTTTCTTAAACCAGCCCTGTCCGAAGCAAGGAACGAAGGAGGAACCAGCAACCCATCTTTGGAAGGATTGTTATATCATGAAGGAGTTCAAAAGCTCAAACACTTTCCAGAATGATCGCAGCTCCGGCGGCGGTTCAGGTCCCGGTCCAGGGTTCCAGGGTAATCCGGGCGGACAGGTCAGCCAAAATAATCAGAGTAATCAGAGTGGTTATCAGAGCAACCCGAAACAGTTGAGTGGTGGACAGTATCATGTCTTTACTACAAGCCTGGATAAACGGGATAGAAAGCTTCAGAGGCGAGCAGTTAGTGCTATCGAACCAGCCACGCCTCACTATCTGCGTTGGTCGGAACAGCCTATCATATGGAGCCGAGAAGATCATCCTCCCAGGGTGTATAATCCGGGTCAGTTAGCACTGGTGGTAGCGCCTCAGGTGGGAGGTTATAAGCTCACCAAGGTGCTCATGGACGGAGGGAGCAGCATTAACATCTTATATTATGAGACCTTCCGTCGTATGGGACTGGTAGATAAGGATCTCAGACCGACCAATACAGTGTTCCACGGGGTGGTGCCTGGCAAGTCTGCGTATCCGGTTGGTAAGATAGCCCTTGAAGTGGTATTTGGCGATAGTCACGATTCCAGATCAGAGACGCTGACGTTTGAGGTGGTTAAAATCCAAAGTCCGTACCACGCTTTGTTCGGGCGGCCAGCTTATGCAAAATTTATGGCACGGCCCTGCTACGTATATCTGCAACTTAAGATGCCAGGTTACAAGGGCACCATAACGGTTCATGGGAGCCGCCGAATCGCTTTGGAATGCGAGGAAGGAGATGCGACTTATGCTGAATCGGTTTGTGCTACGGAGGAGCTAAAGCAGTACAAAGACAGTGTTGATCCGGAGGATATGACTTCATTAAAAAAGCCAACTACGGACCACGATCCGTCCTTGAAGTTCAAGTCAGCGGCCGAAACTAAGCCTGTTGACTTCGTACCTGGCGATTCATCCAAGCAGTTCAGCATCAGTGCAAACTTGGATCCAAAATAGGAAAGCGCGCTCATCGAGTTCATCCGTGAGAATCGGGACATCTTTGCATGGAAGCCATCTGACATGCCTGGTGTACCGAGGCAACTCGCTGAGCACACCCTTAATGTGGATCCTAAGTACAAGCCGGTGAAGCAGTTCTTACGGCGGTTTAACGAAGAAAGACGTAAAGCGATTGGTGAGGAAGTGGCCAGGCTCCTGGCAGCTGGGTTTATCATTGAGGTTTTTCATCCCGAATGGCTCGCTAATCCGGTGCTAGTTCTTAAGAAAAACGGCACCTGGCACATGTGTGTGGACTACACAGACTTGAATAAAGCTTGCCCAGCAGATCCTTTTGCTCTCCCCCGGATTGATCAGATCATTGATGCTACGGCAGGTTGCGAGCGTTTAAGTTTTTTGGATGCTTATTCGGGTTATCATCAGATCAAGATGGCAGTTAAGGACCAGGAGAAGACAGCGTTTATTACTCCCTTTGGAGCCTTCTGCTATGTGTCTATGCCCTTTGGGCTTAAGAGTGCGCAGGCTACTTATCAACGATGTGTGCAAAATTGCCTCCACGAGCAGATTGGTCGTAATGTGCATGCTTATGTGGATGATATTGTGGTCAAGTCACGAAAGAAGGAGACCCTGGTTGACGATTTGAAGGAGACTTTCGATAACTTGAGAGTGTACCAAATGATGCTCAACCCGACTAAATGTGTTTTTGGTGTACCTGCAGGCAAGCTGTTGGGATTTTTAGTGTCCCATAGAGGAATTGAGGCCAATCCAGAAAAGATCACAGCCATCACCTCCCTGGCCAAACCGAAATGCATCAATGATGTTCAGCGCATGGCCGGGCGGATTGCAGCATTAAGCCGGTTTATCAGTCGCCTTGGTGAGAAGGCGATCCCTTTGTATCAAATGCTCAAGAAGACGGATCAGTTTGTCTGGAGTCCGGAGGCTGATAAAGCGTTTGAGGACTTGAAGCGACAACTAGTCAATCCGCCAGTGTTGGCAGCCCCTGTGGATAAAGAGCCACTTCTGTTATATGTTGCAGCGAATGCCAGAGCAGTCAGTGTGGCGATGGTGGTAGAACGAAAAGAGGCTGGAAAGGAACATCCGGTTCAGCGACCGGTTTACTACATCAGTGAAGTACTTACCGAGTCCAAACAAAGGTATCCGCATTGGCAGAAGCTGGTATATGGAGTTTTTATGGCAAGCCGGAAGCTGAGACAATATTTCCAAGGGCACCCAATCACGGTGGTCAGTTCTGCTCCTTTGGGTGACATTATACAGAACCGGGAGGCGACTGGTCGGATTGCCAAGTGGGCTATCGAGCTCGGGCCGCACGGTTTAAGGTACGTACCCCGAACAGCCATAAAGTCACAGGCACTTGTCGATTTCATAAACGATTGGACGGAGTTACAAGCGCCTGAGGAGAAGCCAGATAACACCTATTGGACCGTTCATTTTGACGGATCAAGACAATTGGAAGGCTCGGGGGCTGGAGTCGTTTTAACTTCCCCACGAGGAGATAAGTTTTGTTATGTCCTCCGTTTAATGTTCCCCTGTACAAATAATGCGGCGGAGTATGAAGCTTTGCTTCATGGTCTTCGGGTGGCTAAAGAGATGAATCTGAGCAGAGTTAGGTGCTTTGGTGATTCGGATCTGGTGGCTCAGCAAGTATCTGGCACCTGGGACTCTAAGGATCCGCTTATGGCTGCATACCGACGTGAAGTAGATTTGGTGGCTGGGCATTTCAAAGGTTATCAAGTGGATCATGTGGACTGCAGAAAGAATGAGGCAGCGGACGCTTTAAGTCGCTTGGGCTCTCAGCGTAAACCGGTCCCACCCAATGTTTTCCTGGATGTATTGTACCACCCATCGGTACAGCTGCCCGGTGAGCTGGAGTTGGCTGTTCCTGATCCGGAGGCTCAGTTAGTGGCAGCTCTTCACGCCACCCCGGATTGGACGCTCCCTTACCTGGCATATATGAACCGGGGTGAGTTGCCAGAGGATGAAAGCTTGGCTCGACAGATAGTGCGACGGTCCAAGTCTATGACCATTTTCCAAGGAGAGTTACATCATCGCAGCGTGTCAGGAGCGCTGCAACGGTGCATATCCCCTAAGGAGGGGTGCGAGATACTACGAGAAATACATGAAGGGGATTGCGGACACCACGCCGGTTCAAAATCATTGGTGGCTAAAGCGTTCCGCCACGGTTTCTACTGGTTAACTGCTCATGCTGATGCAGAAGACCTGGTCAGATTATGTGATGGTTGCCAGAAATTTTCCAGACGAGCACACATACCGGCTCAAGAATTGAGGATGATTCCAATCACTTGGCCGTTCGCGACTTGGGGGCTTGATATGGTTGGGCCTTTTAAGCGTTCCAAAGATAAGAAGACCCATCTGCTGGTGGCGGTTGACAAATTTACAAAGTGGGTAGAGGCAGAACCGGTTAGTAAGTGTGATGCAGCCACTGCGGTCCGGTTTATAAAGAAGGTGATCTTCCGGTTTGGTTTTCCACACAGCATCATCACAGATAATGGTACCAATCTATCCAAGGGGGCCATGAAGGAGTTCTGTGCACGGGAGCATATACGGCTTGATGTTTCTTCGGTAGCGCACCCACAGTCTAATGGTCAGGCAGAACGAGCGAACCAAGAGATCTTGAGAGGTATCAAACCCCGGCTTCTAGTCCCTTTGCAAAGGACGCCGGGTTGTTGGGTGGAGGAGCTACCGTCTGTATTATGGAGCATCAACACCACGCCTAACAGATCCACGGGGTTTACGCCGTTTTTTATGGTTTATGGAGCAGAGGCGGTTCTCCCAAGTGATATACGACATGACTCACCTCGCGTGGCAGCATATGTTGAAGCGGATAATGAGCAGGCACGGCAGAACGCTCTTGACTTGTTGGATGAGGAGCGTGACTTGGCAGCTGCCCGTTCAGCGATTTACCAGCAAGATCTTCGCCGTTACCACAGCCGTCGGGTTAGGACCAGAACCTTTCAGGAGGGGGATTTGGTGCTTCGGCTCATCCAGGATCAATCTGATCAGCATAAATTATCCCCGCCTTGGGAGGGACCTTTTGTGGTCAGCAAGAATCTGAATAATGGGTCATATTACTTGATTGATATTAGAGAGCGCAAGGATTCACGCACGTCAGAGGAGGAGACCAGCAGGCCGTGGAACATAGCTCATCTTCGACCTTATTATACATGAGACCTGGGCTCTGTTTATGTACATATCATGACCATGTATATATTATGATTGAATACAATAAACCAGAGCCTCAAATAAAGCGGGGTCTCTACTGTTCTTCACATCATGTGTACTTACCCCTGGAGGTCGCTTCACAGAAGTTCAAATTCCGGTTTAAAAACTGGTTCAAGGGAAGATGTCTCCTACAGGGTTGTGAAACTCTTAATATCCGGTTCAATATCCCGGTTCAAGCATGAGGCTTCCTGTTCAAACATAGGTCGTATTCGAACCAAAGAGAACACAGCTATTCAAACATGAGGCTTCCTGTTCAAACATAGGTCGTATTCGAACCAAAGAGAACATAGCTATTCAAACATGGGGATTTCTGTTCAAACATAGGTCGTATTCGAACCAAAGAGAACACAGCTGTTCAAACATAGGTCGTATTCGAACCAAAGAGAACATAGCTATCCCTATAAAGTCAGTTGGGGACCTAGTCGGCCTGAACCGTAGCCACACCTCCGGGGGGCTTGGTCAGGCCTTGACGACGGTAATGCTTTCTGGCTGGCATATTTGCCACAGAATCAGTTGGGGACCTAATCGACTTGAACCGTAGATTACGCCTTATGGGAACTCGGTCATGTCTTGATGATGGTAATGCCTTCTGGTCGGCTTTTTAGCCATTGAGTCACTTGGGGGCTTGGTTGACGAACCAATGCAATGCCATTTGGCCGGCGTATTTGCCACGATTCAGTAAGGAACCTAGTCGACTTAAACCGTAGCTACTCCTCTTGGGGGCTCGGTTTTGTCTTGACGATGGTCACGCCTTCTGAACGGTTCATAATAACCACTATTCGCATGCGTTTTACTATCGCGTTGCCTTTTCATATTTGGTTTTGTTTTCTGCTTTTATTGTGGTGTTTTTTGGTTCTTCGGAACGTCAAGTATCCTTAAACCGATTCAGCTGGCATAGCCTGGTCCATTTTAAACCCGGAGGCAAATTGCCCGGTTTGGCAGAGGCGCAGCGCGGTTCAGGTGGTCGAAAAATCATATTGTGCACTCAGTAAAGACGGGAAACATAAGTTGGAAATGTCGCTAGAAAGAGCATCAGTACCCGTGCGCGAAGGCACGTTCAAAGGCAGAAGTATTAAACTATCTTATTACAAGGCAACGTAGTGCCTGAATATATTGTTCGTTGACGGATTAAGACGTCACCAAGTAAACCGGAGCGTTGATTACGCCTGTTCGACGCCTCGGTTCGAAGGCTGGGGGTCATCTCGTGCCGCTTCAGCTCCATCTTGATTACCCATTGGCTGGAAATCAGCAGTGGTCCAGTCGATTCCCATTAGCGCTTGAAAGACGGCTTCTTCATGAATCAGCGAAGACGGTTCAATGTCTGGGGCGTAAGTATGCTTACGGATTGGAGGAACAAGGTTTCCCGCTTCAGGGACCGGGGCAGACACTCGTTTGTTCTGATTGTCGTATTGGGCTTGGTAACGTGACAGATCTGCCTCCTCAGCCAATTGACAAGCTAGGGGGCGCACCGCCCGGTTTATCGCCCTCAAATCATCTTCACCAAAGTCTGAGCCGTCTTCCTTCAAGCTGGGGTATCCTTGGGCCGCTTTGACAGGATCGAAATCTGGTACCCACGCTTTGGCCCGGATCAAGGCAGTGATGGCTCCAGTTCGAGCGGCTGATCTTTTCAACTCTTCAATCCGGGCCGGAAGCATGGACAGCCTCTTTAATGTGTCTTGAATCAGAGACGGCGCGGGGTTGTTATGTGATGCAGTGGTGATAGCTCTTTGGGCTCCGGTGTATAACTGTTCAATCAGAGTATAAGCAGCTTTGAGTTTCATCCGCACATCAGAACCCAAGTGTCCAATACGTGAGCCTGCAGTGTTTCAAGGTGGATTACAAACCGGACATAGGGTGTAGCAAACAAGGTACAAATTGGAAGAAGGGCATTGAAAGGTTTACCAAAGACGGCAGATGTCATGGAGTGTATTTGTCGCTTCACGGTGGATAACTCGTCAACCACCGGTTTAAGAGCAGCTTCGGCATTTTCAGCCCTCTTCGTCAAAAGAGCTCTTTCAGTAGCCCAATCGGCTTGCTCCTTTTTGCGGCTTGCTTTCAGCTGCTCCATAACAGTTAAGGCTTTGGTCAATTCCTCCTTTGCTTTTTCAGTTTCAATCTGCTGGGCTTTTAAAGCTTCCTGAAGGTCCGAGACTTGGTTCTCTTTGGTCTTCAAATCCCCCTGCAGCAGGTCATCAACAGTGTTCAGAAAATATTACACGGTTTGGAAGTATCAACCACACAAGCAAGTTATGTGCTTGATACTTGGGGGCTAATGCATATTTGATTTTAACATAAGTTTTCCATTACAAAAAGTCCCAAGATTAATACAAGTATTTAAGCTTGGCACTTGGGGCTAATGGTTATCTGTTGATGTTTTTCTGGTTATGACCGATGTTGAAACCTTGGGTTTTCTAAACCAGACCTTAATTGTCAAAAGCAGCCTGGTCCGGACTATCATCTCGGTTTGGAAGTATTTGATAAGCTAAAGTTGCAATAGAATGAAGCACAAGGGAGTTACCTCAAGTTTCTCCTTCATCATCTTGATCATAGCAGCCTCATAATCCCGACTGGTGTACAGCCGGTTCAGATACCCAGAATAAAGATCCGGGGCGCTTAAAGAGGCGTACGTAGATAAGTCAAGGTCCCATTTGCCCTTTATGGCCGAGACTTCGTCCTTGGCAGTATGCTTGGCCAAAGTAGCAGTGTTCCCCGGTTCAGAGCGGCCAATACCGGTAATCACGACATCATCATCCTTGGAGTCGCTGCTCTGCAGTGGCCCTGTCGGTTTATCAGCAGTTGCAGAAGGGGGGATGGATTCCTCAACCCGAACAGGACTGGCAGGCGGATCAGTACGGCTAGCAGGTTCGGTAGTCCTTTCTTCAGCGCAGATTTCATCTTGCGGAGATAGATAGTTCTGAGTGTCTTCACGATCCAGAGCGTCAGCACCAGGAGTTTTCTCCGGTTCAGGAGCGGCAGTTCCTTCAGCCGGGTTATCCAGACGAGCCTTCTTGCTCGGTCTAGGTTTAGCCCTGGAAAAACCCAAAGATTGGTAAAACAGTATAAGATGGATTAAGAGACCCATACAGAGATATGTTGTGATCGGTCCAACTTACCCAATAACTGTCTTCAACGGTGGCAGTTGAGTAGCTGAAGATTCACCGGAAGATGAATGGGAAGTGACCTGATAATCGGAGTCAGATGGATTTAGAGGCTGGCGAGTTAAACCGGCTTTAGGAGGAAAGCTAGCGCATAAATCGGAGACCTCTGAACGGCGTTTCCGAACCGGGCTGTTCGGTAAACCAGCGGAGGTGACTACCTGGCCGCTATGACGGGTGGTGCGTCGAGCTTCATGTTGCTAGGTCTTCACAAGAAATTTGGGATCCAAGTAAGCAAGAGGGTGAGAAAATTTAATTTTCCGATTTGCCTGGCGAGGTTTTTTCAAAGGCAAAGGAACGGCATCAGAAGAAAGAATAGTTACCTCTGGGCCTTCGGCATGGCTCACTTCAGCGTCATCCTGACAAACATCATCATCAATAAGACGTACAAAAAGCAAACCAACTGAATCGAGGTCTACCCCGAGGTCCGGATTACCCACATCATCCTCCTCTAAATCCAGAGTATTGGAAGCGGTGTTCCTTTTCCTCTGAGCAGGCTTCTTCACCCTCGTCTTGGGTCGGGTTACCTTTTCGGTCGGCTCTTGTAACTTCTTGCTCCAAAATGGATCATCTCCCTGTCTCAGGAAGGACTGGAGTTAACAACATATATATAAGGAGATCAAAGATTCTATAAACAGAGGAATTACTTACAGCAGGTGGTTTGTTTGTGGCACAAAATGGAAGCAGGCCGGTTTGAGCGCAAACAGGTTCCGGTTCGTTCAGCATCTTCTTCACAGCTTCAGCGACTTCGTCCTCCGTCAGCTGAATGTTGCAGTGCCTCAGAGGGTCATCAACCCGACCCGTGTATTGGCACATCAAACCGGAGCGAATGCTAAGGGGCAGGATGCTCCATGAAATCCAGCAACGAGCAAGATCAACCCCCGTTAAACTATTAGCCATGAAGGCTCTGAGCTTGGACAGCTGAGGGGCATACTTACTCCTCTCTTTGGCAGTTAGCCGTGGGGGGAAGGGGTGAGTATTGCTAAGTCTCTCTGGGCGGAAACCGGGCAGTGGATTCTCTTCAGCAGGGGAAGTATCCTTGCAATAGAACCAAGTGCAATTCCATTCTTGCGGATGACTATGCAACTTGGCGTGAGGATAAGTCACCTCTTTCCTCTTCTGAATCGCCATACCGCCCAGTTCCATATTAGGACCATCGGTGAATTCAGTACGTCGGTTCAGATGGAAAAAGTCCCGGAACAGCTCTACGGTGGGTTCCTCTTGAAAGTACGCCTCGCAAAGTACTTGAAAGTGGCAGATGTTCGTGACTGAATTTGGACCAACATCTTGTGGGCGCAACTTAAAATTAGCCAAAACGTCCCGATAAAATTTTGAACCGGGTGGGTTAAACCCTCGGGCCAAGTGATCCGCAAACACCACCACTTCTCCCTCCTGCGGGGTAGGAGGACATTCGTCTCCTGGAACCCTCCAATGGATGGTATTTTTGCTACTCAAAGCACTAGTCAGAACTAAGTTGTTTAGTTGGGTCTCAGTTATGGAAGAGGGAACCCAGTTGCATTCATACACCTGTTTTGCCATGAGGAAATCTACAAGACAAAGGTATTCCGGTTTGAGAGCAAGTATGATTGTAAACCGAAGATGTTCTTATATAGAGTCAGGTTATCTACAATAATATCAACCGGCGGTTCATCAAGGGGACTAATGGATGTGTAGATCGGTTTATTCGCTTTGCTAAGAGTTAAACCGACCAGATCTAAGCAGTTGTGAGTATGAAAGCAGAAACAGATCCCGTACGGATTCGTTCAAAGCAATGGATCTACAGCTAGGGTGAAAAACAAATAAAAACAGGTAATATGAAGTCGGGCTCACAGCAGAGCAACATAAGTTCGACAAGCAGGAACAAGAGTGAGATCTAAGGAAATGAATGCAGATTTATGGCGACTGCTAAGAGAAACTACAAATCCAGGTACAGGTATCGTCATCTGTTCATAAAGGCTGCTATGGGGATGAGCAAGAAACAGTAGCAGGACGATGAACCCTAGAACAGATCTAAAGCAACAAGAACAGGGGTCTTACCGGGGTCCAAACAAATGCGGAAGGTCGCCGCGGTGCTCTGAACCGATCAGGTTGATGCAGCGGCCGGAGTTGATGCAGCAGTTGACGGCGGCGGCGGAGCTCTGAGGTCTGGGTCGCGAGGAAGACGAAGAAGGGGAGGAAAGGAAGATGGCCTTCAAGTCCTATTTATAAGGCGCGGCGCGTGTATCAGGCGCGCGAATCCAGGAGCCGGAGATTTCGGAAGCCCAGTCGTCGCCCTGATTCTTGCGGGTTAGCGAAAGGAGACGGTAGCTTGCGCTGACGTCATATCGGTTTACCACGGCAAGAGGAGACGGAGAAACGACGGTTTAACAAGTCACTGGAAGACATTTGAAGACAGAAATTCTTATTAAGGATTGACATGAACCTGTTCAAATCAATCTGGGGCCTAATGTTGGGGATGTTGCTATCTGGGGTAAACCGGCCTGCAGGGCCCGGGTTACCACATCAACAAGACCTGAGATGTTAAAGCCCAAGGAGGAGTAGAAAGGCCCAAGATCTATAAACGGTTTAAAGGTTTATGATGTAAACTGGCCTGGGGCCAACTTGTACTGTAAGATAGGAATAGAGAGACCGACCCGGGCACGTTTATAAGCCGGAGGTCGAGACTTTGCAGACCGACGGGCGTCACCCGTGTATATAAGGGGACGACCCGACGGCGGTTTGGGGAGAGAGAAAAGGAGAACTCGAGGTTTAGGCGAAGCTTATCGCTCCTTAAGCCCTCGAAACCCATCAATCCCATCACAACTAGACGTAGGCTTTTACCTTCATCGAAGGGGCCGAACTAGTATAAAAATCGTGTCCTTGTGTCCACTTTTAACCCCTTCAAGCTAACCCGTTGCGATGGCTCCACGACTAAGTCCTTTCACTAGGACATCTGCCGTGACAAATCCACGACAAACACCCAAAGGGTTTACTAGAGTCAGTAATCTAGTTCACATCGCTATGTGATTAACACCCAAAGAGTACTAAGGTGTGATCATGTTTTGCTTGTGAGATAATTTTAGTCAACGGGTCTGTCACATACAGATCCGTAAGTATTTTGCGAATTCTATGTCTACAATACTCCGCACAGAGCTACTCTAGCTAATTGCTCCCACTTTCAATATGTATCTAGATCGAGACTTAGAGTCATCCAGATCAGTGTCAAAACTTGCATCGACGTAACCCTTTACGGCGAACCTTTCTGTCACGTCTATAATCGAGAAACATATCCTTATTCCACTAAGAATAATTTTTGACCGTTGTCTAGTGATCTACTCCTAGATCACCATTGTACTCCCTTGCTTACCTCAGTGTAGGGTATACAATGGATCTGGTACACAGCATTGCATACATGATAGAGCCTATGGCTGAAGCATAGGGAACATCTTTCATTTTCTCTCTATCTTCTGCAGTGGTCGGGCATTGAGTCTTACTCAACTTCACACCTTGTAACACAGGCAAGAACCCTTTCTTTGCTTGATCCATTTTGAACTTCTTCAAAACTTTGTCAAGGTATGTGCTTTGTGAAAGTCCAATTAAGCGTCTTGATCTATCTCTATAGATCTTGATGCCCAATATGTAAGCAGCTTCACCGAGGTCTTTCTTTGAAAAACTCCTTTCAAACACTCCTTTATGCTTTGCAGAATAATTCTACATTATTTCTGATCAACAATATGTCATACACATATACTTATCAGAAATGTTGTAGTGCTCCCACTCACTTTCTTGTAAATACAAGCTTCACCGCAAGTCTGTATAAAACTATATGCCTTGATCAACTTATCAAAGCGTATATTCCAACTCTGAGATGCTTGCACCAGTCCATAGATGGATCGCTGGAGCTTGCATATTTTATTAGCACATTTAGGATTGACAAAACCTTCTGGTTGCATCATATACAACTCTTCTTTAATAAATCCATTAAGGAATGCAGTTTTGTTTTATCCATTTGCCAGATTTCATAAATGCGGCAATTGCTAACATGATTCGGACAGACTTAAGCATAGATACGAGTGAGAAACTCTTATCGTAGTCAACACCTTGAACTTGTCGAAAACCTTTTGCGACAATTCTAGCTTTGTAGATAGTAATAATACTATCAGCGTCCATCTTCCTCTTGAAGATCCATTTATTCTCAATTTCTTGCCGATCATCGAGCAAGTCAACCAAAGTCCATACTTTGTTCTCATACATGGATCCCATATCAGATTTCATGGCCTGAAACCATTTCGCGGAATCTGGGCTCATCATCGCTTCCTCATAGTTCGTAGGTTTGTCATGGTCAAGTAACATGACTTCTAGAACAGGATTACCGTACCACTCTGGTGCGGATCTCACTCTGGTTTACCTACGAGATTCGGTAGTAACTTGATCTGAAGTTACATGATCATCATCATTAGCTTCCTCACTAATTGGTGTAGTACTCACAAGAACAGATTTCTGTGATGAACTCCTTTCCAATAAGGGAGAAGGTACAATTACCTTATCAAGTTTTCTACTTTCCTCCCACTCACTTCTTTCGAGAGAAACTCCTTTTCTAGAAAGGATCCATTCTTAGCAACGAATGTCTTGCCTTTGGATCTGTGATAGAAGGTGTACCCAACTGACTCTTTGGGTATCCTATGAAGACATATTTCTCCGATTTGGGTTTGAGCTTATCATGTTGAAACTTTTTCACATAAGCATCGCAACCCCAAACTTTAAGAAACGACAACTTTGGTTTCTTGCCAAACCATAGTTCAGATTGTGTCGTCTCAACGGACTTAGATGGTGCCCTTTTTAACGTGAATGCAGCTGTCTTTAATGCATAACCCCAAAAATGATAGTGGTAGATCGGTAAGAGACATCATAGATTGTACTATATCCAATAAAGTACGGTTATGACGTTCGGACGCACCATTATGCTGTGGTGTTCCAGGTGGCGTGAGTAGTGAAACTATTTCACATTGTTTTAACTGAAGACCAAACTCGTAACTCAAATATTCGTCTCCGCGATCAGATCGTAGAAACTTTATTTTCTTGTCACGATGATTTTCCACTTCACTCTGAAATTCTTTGAACTTTTCAAATATTTCAGACTTATGTTTCATCAAGTAGATATACCCATATCTGCTCAAAACATCTGTGAAGGTCAGAAAATAATGATACTTGTCGCGAGCCTTAATCTTCATCGGACCACATACATCGGTATGTATGATTTCCAACAAGTCATTTGCTCGCTCCATTGTTCCGGAGAACGGAGTCTCAGTCATCTTGCCCATGAGGCATGGTTCGCAAGCATCAAGTGATTCATAATCAAGTGATTCCAAAATTCCATCAACATGGAGTTTCTTCATGCGCTTTACACCAATATGACCTAAACGGCAGTGCCACAGATAAGTTGCACTATCATTATTAACTTTGCATCTTTTTGGCTTCAATATTATGAATATGTGTATCACTACGATCGAGATCCAACAAACCATTTTGTTGGTGTGTATGACCATAGAAGGTTTTATTCATGTAAACAGAACAACAATTTATTCTCTTACTTAAATGAATAACCGTATTGCAATAAACCTGATCAAATCATATTCATGCTCAACACCAAATAACACTTATTTAGGTTCCACACTAATCCCGAAAGTATAGGGAGTGTGCGATGATGATCCTATCAATCTTGGAACCACTTCCAACACACATCGTCACTTCACCCATAACTAGTCTATGTTTATTCTGCATCTCCCGTTTCGAGTTACTACTCTTAGCAACTGAACCAGTATCAAATACTGAGGGGTTGTTATAAACACTAGTAAAGTACACATCAATAATCATGTATATCAAATATACTTATGTTCACTTTGCCATCCTTCATATCCGCCAATCACTTGGGGTAGTTCCGCTTCCAGTGACCAGTCCCTTTGCAGTAGAAGCACTTTGTCTCAAGCTTAGGACCAGACTTGAGCTTCTTCACTTGAATAGCAACTCGCTTGCCGATCTTCTTGAAGTTCCTCTTCTTCCCTTTGCCCTTTTCTTGAAACTAGTGGTCTCGTCAACCATCAACACTTGATGTTTTTCTTGATTTCTACCTTCGTCGATTTCAGCATCACGAAGAGCTTGGGAATTGTTTTCGTCATCCCTTGCATACTATAGTTCATCACGAAGTTCTACTAACTTGGTGATGGTGACTAGAGAATTCTGTCAATCACTATCTTATCTGGAAGATTAACTCCCACTTGATTCAAGCGATTGTAGTACCCAGACAATCTGAGCACATGCTCATTAGTTGAGAGATTCTCCTGCATCTTTTAGCTATAGAACTTGTTGGAGACTTCATATCTCTCAACTCGGGTATTTGCTTGAAATATTAACTTCAACTCCTAGAACATCTCGTATGGTCCATGACGTTCAAAACGTCTTTGAAGTCCCGATTCTAAGCCGTTAAGCATGGTGCACTAAACTATTAAGTAGTCATCATATTGAGCTAGCAAAACGTTCATAACGTCTGCATCTGCTCCTGCAATAGGTCTGTCACCTAGCGGTGCAACAAGGACATAATTCTTCTGTGCAGCAATGAGGATAAACCTCAGATTACGGATCCAATCCGCATCATTGCTACTAACATCTTTCAACACAATTTTCTCTAGGAACATATCAAAATAAACATATGAAAGCAACAACGCGAGCTATTGATCTACAACATAGATATGCTAATACTACCAGGACTAAGTTCATGATAAATTAAAGTTCAATTAATCATATTACTTAAGAACTCCCACTTAGATAGACATCCCTCTAATCCTCTAAGTGATCACGTGATCCAAATCAACTAAACCATGTCCGATCATCACGTGAGATGGAGTAGTTTCAATGGTGAACATCACTATGTTGATCATATCTACTATATGATTCACGCTCGACCTTTCGGTCTCCGTGTTCCGAGGTCATATCTTATATGCATAGCTCGTCAAGTATAACCTGAGTATTCCGCGTGTGCAACTGTTTTGCACCCGTTGTATTTGAACGTAGAGCCTATCACACCCGATCATCACGTGGTGTCTCAGCACGAATAGCTTTTGCAACGGTGCATACTCAGGGAGAACACTTCTTGATAATTTAGTGAGAGATCATCTTATAATGCTACCGTCAATCAAAGCAAGATAAGATGCATAAAAAGATAAACATCACATGCAATCAACATAAGTGATATGATATGGTCATCATCATCTTGTGCTTGTGATCTTCATCTTTGAAGCACCATCATGATCACCATCGTCACCGGCGCGACACCTTGATCTCCATCGTAGCATCGTTGTCGTCTCGCCAATCTTGTGCTTCTACGACTATCGCTACCGCTTAGTGATAAAGTAAAGCATTACAGGGCGATTGCATTGCATACAATAAAGCGACAACCATATGGCTCCTGCCAGTTGCCGATAAATCAGTTACAAAACATGATCATCTCATACAATAAAATTTAGCATCATTTCTTGACCATATCACATCACAACATGCCCTGCAAAAACAAGTTAGACGTCCTCTACTTTGTTTGTTGCAAGTTTTACGTGGCTGCTACGGGCTTAAGCAAGAACTCATCTTACCTACGCATCAAAACCACAACGATAGTTTGTCAAATAGACTTCGTTTTAACCTTCTCAAGGACCGGGCGTAGCCACACTCGGTTCAACTAAAGTTGGAGAGACAGTCTTCCGCAAGCCATCTATGTGCAAAGCACGTCGAGGGAACCGGTCTCGCGTAAGAGTACGCGTAAGGTTGGTCCGGATCGTCTCGTCCAACAATACCGCCGAACCAAAGTATGACATGCTGGTAGGCAGTATGACTTATATCGCCCACAACTCACTTGTGTTCTACTCGTGCAAATAACATCAAACCATAAAACCAGGCTCTGGTGCCACTGTTGGGGAACGTAGTAATTTTCAAAATTTTCCTACGCACACGCAAGATCATGGTGATGCATAGCAACGAGGGGAGAGTATTATCTACGTACCTTGTAGATCGCAACGGAAGCGTTTGACACAACGTAGAGGAAGTAGTCGTACGTCTTCTTCCCGGTCCGACCGATCCAAGCACCGTTACTCCGGCACCTCCGAGTTATTAGCACACGTTCAACTCGATGATGATCCTCGGGCTCCGATCCAGCAAAGCGTCGAGGAAGAGTTCCGTCAGCACGACGGCGTGGTGATGATCTTGATGTACTACTGACGCAGGGCTTCGCCTAAGCACTGCGACAATATGACCGAGGTGGAATTTGGTGGCAGGGGGCACCGCACACGGCTAAGGAAAGATCTCAATGATCAATTGTGTGTCTAGAGGTGCCCCCTGCCCCTGTATATAAAGGGGCAAACGGGGGAGGGGTGCGGCAGCCATAGGAGGAGTCCTACTCCCGCTGGGAGTAGGACTCCCCTCCAATCCTATTCCTAATAGGACTCCCCAAGTGGGGAAAGAGAGAGGGGCTGGCCGGCCACCTTCCCTAGTCCTAATAGGACTACGAGAAGGGGGGAGGCGCTTAGCCCATGAGGGCAGCCCTTTCACCTTTCCACCAAGGCCCATGTTGGCCCATTTGGCTCCCGGGGGGTTCCGGTAACCCTCCCGGTATTCCGGTAAAATCCTGATTTCACTCGGAACACTTCCGATGTCCAAACATAGGCTTCCAATATATCACTCTTTATGTCTCGACCATTTCGAGACTCCTCGTCATGTCCGTGATCACATCCGGGACTCCGAACAACCTTCGGTACATCAAAATGCATAAACTCATAATAAATGTCATCGTAACGTTAAGCGTGCGGACCCTACGGTTCGAGAACAATGTCGACATGACCGAGACACATCTCCGGTCAATAACCAATAGCGGGACCTGGATGCCCCATATTGGCTCCTACATATTCTATGAAGATCTATATCGGTCAGACCGCATAACAACATACGTTGTTCCCTTTGTCATCGGTATGTTACTTGCCCGAGATTCGATCGTCAGTATCCAATACTTAGTTCAATCTCGTTACCGGCAAGTCTCTTTACTCGTTCCGTAATACATCATCCCGCAACTAACTCATTAGTTGCAATGCTTGCAAGGCTTAAGTGATGTGCATTACCGAGAGGGCCCAGAGATACCTCTCCGACGATCGGAGTGACAAATCCTAATCTCAAAATACGCCAACCCAACATCTACCATTGGAGACACCTGTAGTACTCCTTTATAATCACCCAGTTACGTTGTGACGTTTGGTAGTACCCAAAGTGTTCCTCCGGCAAACGGGAGTTGCATAATCTCATAGTCATAGGAACATGTATAAGTCATGCATAAAGCAATAGCAACATACTAAACGATCGGGTGCTAAGCTAATATAATGGGTCATGTCAATCAGATCATTCAACTAATGATGTGACCTCGTTAATCAAATAACAACTCTTTGTTCATGGTTAGGAAACATAACCATCTTTGATTAACGAGCTAGTCTAGTAGAGGCATACTAGTGACACTTTGTTTGTCTATGTATTCACACATGTATTATGTTTTCGGTTAATACAATTCTAGCATGAATAATAAACCTTTATCATGATATAAGGAAATAAATAATAACTTTATTATTGCCTCTAGGGCATATTTCCTTCACGATCCATTTCTTCACCCAACATATCATCACTTTTGTCTAGCATGTTTTGAACCTTTTCAAAAGCCTTTTGTTGTTTCACAGCAATCTTAGCAAGTTTTGAGTAGCTGGTCTTAAGATTTTCATCAGATTCATCTTCACTAGACTCAGAGGAGATATATTTAGGTACCCTCGCACCCTTTGCCATGAAGCAATAGGTGGGAGCGTAGTCATCATTGCCTCCATCAGCCTTTTTAGTGAGGTCATTTTCTTCAGGGTTGAAGATAGACTTGCTGACGAATGCGGTAGCGAGGGCTAGGCTCGCCACACCAGACTTGGAGTCCTCAGATGCCTCCTCTTCCTCTTGTTCCTCAGATTCAGCTTCAGAGTCCATTTCTTTGCCAATGAATGCCCGAGCCTTCTTGGAGCTGCTCTTCTTGTGAGATGAAGACTTTGAGGATTTTGATGATGAAGATTTTGAGGACTTCTTCTTTTTCTTCGCTTCATCATAACTGTAATCCTTGTATTTCTTCTTCTTTGAATCCTTTTCCCACTGAGGACACACTACTACAAATACTAGCGTTAACGACGGTGCCCAAAAACTCTTGGTCGTTGAATACCCGAGTGGAGTCCCCCATGGTGGAAACCAATCTACGTAATACATTCAACAACCACGGGTCTGCCCGTCGCTAGGTGAGCGGTCGTTACTGTTATGGGGTTTGCATGTGCGTGGTCAACTCTAACAAACTCCCTCTCCTTGTGTTAAAGAAAACTCTTCTCTCCTTTATCTCTTCCCCGCAAACATCCCAACTAATGTTGGCGGGTTCTCCAAATATTGGCGGTAAATCTCTCCAGCCCCAACTAATCTAATCTACTCCTAATCCTATTAGTTAGTGCTTGCAATCCTCTTTTTTGCACAACATCCCGATGGAATCCTGCATGGTCGTTCATGCCCATCCATCTCCGTCCGGCGCCTCTGCTGAACCACACAATTCTCCCGGCCACCGCGACTCCTCGCCAAAATGCTCGGTAGAGATGCACTTGATGGAGCAAGCGGATTCCATGGTTGAGTTTACTCACCATACTACGGATCAAGAGGTACATAACTTAATCATTACTTATCCTCCATATTCAATATAGTTCAATATATCCTGAGGTAAAAGAAGAACTGATTGTTGATTTTGCTCCTGATTTAAAGAACCAGAACATGCAAGGAGACAGAATGGTTGAGTTTGTTTCAGATACAATTAATCAGGAGGCACAAGAGTCTCCAGATGAAGAACATAGCAGCGATGTCTCGATAACCGATGTCGATGAAGACTCTATTTAGTACCTGCGTAGGCAAGTTGTCGAAGACTCCGAGGAAGAAGACAAGCAAGATGAAGTATACCAGAAGGTCAGGAAGGAATTTAATGAAAGACGTGCTAGTGATGCTGCATTGAGGAGGGAAGCAAGACCCAGGAATGCACCTAGGCATAAGAGTAATCTGAACAAAATACGTAGAGATTTTTTGGGAACTAATATTCCTGACTACTACAAGATCGTTCAAAAATAAATGTTGTTTGCTAGAGAACAGTATTATTGTTAGTTTTTCAAGTTTGGCTCATCGACAGCAGAATTCAACATTAGTGCCTTTTATTTGTAACATTTGTTCTTGTCATTCATATGTCAGGCTATGAACAAGAGACTGACTTTCAAATATTTCCCTATCCGTAAATTGATCTTCATATCCGCTGACATTGTATTATATGGTACAAATATATGCATGGGCTTAGAAATAGGCACTGTATATTGGCGATGTCATGGACAGGGTTTCACCGATGAATTTGATATGCACCAGTACCTTCAGATCACCAGGCATTTTGGACGCCAAAGCGTCACCATGTTAGCTTAAACCTGATTGTAGTCAAACAATTCCTATTGCAATGTGAAGTGATTGTGGCAGATCGGCTGCAACTTGCAAGTTAAGTGCAGGTGTGCCCTGCGTATACATGTTGGCGAAGCTAATTTCAGTCTTTTGCCTGCATTTGTTGCAGCAAAAGCAAGTGGGTTGCTTGCAGTGCTGAGAAACTTATAAATAGGAGTTGTTCCATTCATTGCTTGGCATAGTCGATGTAAGAAAAAAGAAAAGAGAAAAAAAGAATACATTGTGTCAAAATTTTGTACTTCTGTATCTGAAACTGAACCTATCAGTTTTCCCCTGTTTCTTGTGTGTCAAAGCACACTGAAACCACCACGCCTGCGTTCTTTCTTGTCAACCTATGAACAGAGTTTGTGCTTGATTCAATTGGTTTCAAAAGGTATACCTAAAAGTACAGGGAGGTAGAGGCCACTTTGCCTTTCAAAAGATGAAATCCTCAGGGTTTTTTAGACCAAATCCTCAGATTTTGTAGCACAAAACTAGGCATAAATATTTTTGGTTCTCGAGTAAAGAGAGCGGGAGGGCTTAATTTTTTGGGTGCAAACTACGGGCAATTTCGACTAGATAACCCTCTGTAACAGGGAATAACTATTTAATCTGTTAGGATCTCATCTCCCTGCACCTCTTTCTCCTCACCTCCCCTGCCCTGCTCAATTCGACACCTCCATAGTCTATAGATCGCATCTCCTCCCTTGTGTTCTACGCCTCTCCACGCTGCAGGTCGCACCTCGCCAGTCGCCTCGACTCCAGCGCGTACGCGATGCTACCTGCACGTTGCCGGTAGCCTCGACCCGGTACGCCCACGCTGCCGCCAGCACATCGCCGGTCGCCTGGACCCCGGCGCGGCCGGGCTGCCACCTCCATGTCGCTGGTTAGCCTCGACCCCGGTGCGTCCGCGCTGCCACCTGCATATTACCGGTCGCCAACGCAACTCCGCTGCAGCTTTGGTTCGTATTCCTCCTTGCTCTGTTTTCTCGTATTCCTCCTTGCTCTGTTTTTTTCTCTTGTGGAACCTTGATGCACTGTTGCTGATCCTGATTACAAAATATGTAGGTATAATTCATTTGCTTATTATGATTTAGAATTTTGTTATGCCATGTTCGGTACAATCCATTCATCTCTAGATCATACACAATATGATTTATTTTATAGCCTGATATGTCTTACATCGAATAACATAAATGCAGGATAACTACGTACTAAAACAGTAATATATATTAGGTGATGGCTCCAAGTAAGATATGGATGAGACTAGTGGATGAGTGATTAGATGATGAATACTTAGAAGGGGTAGAGAATTTCCTTGACTATGCGTTCAGCCATGCAGGCAGGGAGAATGAAATTCGATGTCCATGCATCAAATGCTGCAACACATACTCTCATCCTCGTGCATTGGTTTCTTCTCACCTGAAAGTGTATGGAATTCTGAGAAATTATACCTTTTGGTACCACCATGGTGAAGTTGCGAGGGAACCTCAAACAGTTTCTGAAGGTCAAGGCGATGAAGAAATGCAAGCAGAGAGTGCAGATGGATATGACCCAATGCAAGATTTGTTGCATGATCTGTTTCCTCAAAATAATAATCCGACTGAGCAAACAACGACACCACCATCTAACGAAGAGGAACCAAATAATGAAGCAGCAAAGTTTTATAAATTGCTTGACAACTACAACCAGCCACTTTATGAAGGTTCCAGTACCACTAAATTATCTGCACTACTTAACTTGCTTCACATTAAGAATTTGGGAAAGTTGAGCAACAAGTCCTTCACCATGTTGTTCGAATATCTGCGGAAGGCTTTCCTACCACAGAACTCTACTTTGCCAAATTCTTACTATGAAGCGAAAAAAACTATTCAGGAACTAGGACTGAGTTATAAGAAAATTGATGCTTGCACGAATCATTGCATGCTCTATTGGAAAGAAGATATAAATGCGGAGTCGTGCAAGGTGTGTGAATCATCTAGATGGAAAGAAGACAAGCGCATAGGCACCACTCTGCACTCTGCAAAAGGGAAGAAGATTCCACAAAAAACAATGCGGTATTTTCCCTTAAAGCCAAGGCTGCAAAGGATGTTCATGTGCCACAAAACTGCTGAATCCTTTAGGTGGCACGCGGAGGGCAGGGTACATGATGGTGTCATTAGATGTCTTGCTGACTCGAAAGCTTGGAAATATTTTGATGCAAAAAACATCCCATTTGCAAAAGAAATTCGCAGTCTTAGGTTTTGTCTATCTTCTGATGGTTTCCAACTATATAAAACCATGCGAACATCTTATAGCATCTGGCCCGTATTCCTTGTTCCCCTAAATTTGCCCCCATGGATGTGCATGAAACAAGAAAATGTGATGTTGTCCATGTTGATTCCAGGGCCTGATGGTCCTGGTGATGCAATTGATATTTATCCGCAACCACTTGTAGAGGAACTTAATTGAACTATGGAACGAGGGTGTTGACACTTATGATGCATCAAGGAAAACAAGTTTCACATTGCGTGCAGCACTTCTGTGGATGGTCCATGACTTCCCTGGTTATGCCAACCTCTCTGGATATAGCACAAAAGGAAAATTGGCTTGTCCGGTATGCCACGGTGGGACTTGTTCATTAAGGCTGAAAAAAGGTGGGAAGTTCTGCTAGATGGGTCACCGACGCTTTCTTCATAAAAACCATAGTTGGAGGAAAGATAAAAAATCTTTTGATGGTACCATAGAAACCAGAGAACCACCAACACCCTTAACAGGGCAAAATGTGATGGACCAAGTGGCTGATCTAGAGGGGATTATCTTATCTAAAGATGCAAGTAAGAAGACAAAGGTGTCCCATGATGAGAGAGGAGATAGCTGGAACAAAAGAAGTATATTTTGTAATTTACCATATTTCAAAACTCTCTTGTTGCGCCATAACCTTGATGTCATGCATATAGAAAAGAATATATGTGATAGCATCATGGCAACAATTATGGATGTCAAAGGAAAAACGAAGGATAACATAAATTCTCGGCGTGATTTGCAACTAATGAATATAAGGCCAGGTATGCATCCGGACAAGGAAGGGGACAAGCCTACTTTTCCATCTGCGCCTTTCACTTTGCTTCCACCCAATAAGATTTTGTTCCTTCGGTTTTTTAAGGACCTCGAAGTTCCAGATGGATTTTGTTCAAACCTTGGTCGCTGCACTAATATGAAAGAGAAAAAAAATTCAGGACTGAAGAGCCACGACTGCCATGTTATACTAAATCATTTACTTCCTCTTGCACTGTGTGGACTAGTTCCCCAGAATATTTATGACCCTCTAGTTGAGCTTTCACAGTTCTTTTGCAAATTAAACTCCAAATCATTTTCAGTAGAAGAACTTAATGAAATGCAGGCCACTACTAGAAAAAAGGCTATTAGTGGCGCACCCAATATTGCCATTAGTGGCGCACCATGGGTGGGCCACTAATACCACGCCACTAATAAGGAATACTAATGGCGCACCTCTGATGCGCCACTGTTAATCCAAATAACAGTGGCGCACCACTGGTGCGCCATTGGTATGCCACCTAGTGCGCCATTGGTATTGCAGCAGGGGTCCCTACTGATGCGCCACTGATATTCATATGGGTGCGCCACTGTTATTTAACTGGGTGCGCCACTAATGTGCAAGATGGTGCGCCACTGGTATTGCAGCAGGGGTCCCTACTGATGCGCCACTGATATCCATATGGGTGCGACACTGTTATTTAACTGGGTGCGCCACTAATGTGCAATATGGTGTGCCACTACTATTAATTCTAGGAATTTTTTTTTGCATTTCTGGTATTTGCACAGGTTACAAAATACAATACATCACAGAATATAAACAGCACATAATACAATTCATCACATTAGTCTCCGAATTCGAAATAGCGAACAAAGTTCAAATATTAGACAAGTTTAGGTCTCGAGACCGAGTAGCGAGTTTGTCGTCACATTACAAAGTTGATATCATCTAAACTACCATCACATAGAAGAGAGCTGCGGTCACGATGAGCATCATCGCGATGAAACTAGTCTTCATCCGGTTCCTCCTCCGCTCCCTCCTCTCTCCCTCTAGATAGCGCTCGTATCTAGCTTCCGCCTCCGCCCTAGTGGTGTACCCTTTGTAACTGTTACCGCTGAAACGGTGAACCTGTCTCCGACACTCCTCCCAGTCGTCATAGACTCCGGGAACCCTACCCTTGTACACGACATACGACGGCATCTCTATGCACTAGACAAACAAAACGTTAGTAGCAATTCACAGATAATATATAAGTATGCAACAAAAGGATCGGAAGAGAAAAGCAACACATTAATAGCACGGTTCATGGTCCTACTAATAAATAGCATCGATTACATATAAGTTGAACGACTGTCCAAACTAAAGAGACATACAAGTTCATTAAAGTTTAATTACAACACGAGGTAATCGACATTTCAGAACTACATACCATCAATACTTTCTTTGACTCGACTCAGGGACCGGAGCGTGGATGAAGCCGCCGTCATCCGTCGGCGTCATGAATGTGCGGTAGTTGTCAGCCTGCATTTGTAGCGTTGTTTCTATTTCCTTGTTGGACGGTTGATATTTGAGGTGGAACTGCCCCGAGGTACGAAGGACATCTTGACAGATGATTTCCGCAAACTCCGACTGGATGCGAAAGAATTCTTGTCTGATGTCCATGTCCTGGATTGCCGACAAGCGTGCGGCCCAATCTTGGAGACCCTTTGGTAGCATAAGGTGATTATGGTCCCGTACGATCGCCCGCATGTGATGGAGGGCGTAGTAGGCATCCTTCTGACTGCTAGGCGGCTGCTTAACGCAGGGGAACGTCGTTACGTGGGTGAACACGTGCTTGCCGTACCTACACATTTCCTTCCTGAAGGTGCCTCCAGATTTGGCGTAGCCGGGGAGAGCATCATCAAGAACTTTCTTGATATTTGTGTAGTCTTTCTTCGACTGACGGTCCGAGTCGAAATACGTGGCCGTGGAATATTTCGGGCTTAAGAGGATGAGTGTGCAACGTGTGTCACTGCACAAAACACGGAATGTTAGAAAAAAAAAAGAACGATCGAAATCTAAGAAATCATATGTTACGGGGCGGTGAGGGGATGACTTACTCGGGAAAGTAAGGCACGAGGAAGGTATCCTTATCTTTGTTCGCCATAATGACGCCTTCGAGGTATGAACTCGCGATTTGCCGGTCCCCAGCGCTGTCCAAGTGCTTGGCACGCATGTAGAAGGGGTCGACTATCACGATGTCCGGGGTCTTGTCTCTAATGATCTGCATCTCCATATTGAGCGAAAATAGCCGAATGAAGGTGTAGTGCAGCGGATGAAGGTTAAACATAGCGAAGATGTCATCAAACCGCAGGACGATCATACTCCCGATGGTGCCATCGACAAAGCCCTTGCCCTCTGGCACCTTGGCCACGAAAACCGGGTATAAGTCATCTTTCTCGGAGAGACGCCGCTTCTCCATAGAAAGAACACTGTCATGCAGACTCCGCATAGCACCGGTTGCAGCCTTGAGCAGATTAGCCGGTAGCATCGGCCTACCCGCCACATGCACCGCCCTCATGATATCCTTAGGTATTGGTGGCCCGTCCTGAGCATGGATCGTACTCGGTGCCGGCTGGCTCGCACCCTTGTTAGTTTTTCTTTTCCGTCCCTTCTTTGGCTTCTGCTGATGTAATGGGATCGAGGTCTGCTCAGAGACCACCTTCTTGAGTGTGGTGGGGCTGATAATATTTCCCACCTCGGCTGTTTGAGTCTCGGTGAAGGCGGCAGCTGGAGGCGTCTCCTGAGAACCGAACAGACGACGCCTGTTGCAATTGGGTTTCTCCGCGGTACCAGCTAGATCGCGATCGACTTTTGCAGGGTTGGGTTCTTGAGAAGGAGGCGCCAAGAATTCGTCACCGTACCCACCATGTTCGTTGAAGTAGTCATCGACGTTGACAAATGTACCGTCGTCGACGTCCGGATCCTGTGCCATATGCATGCCCGGATCAACTGACGGCGGTAGCGTTGCGGCGGTCTTGCCATGGCTTGGCGCCGGCAGGACTGGCGGTGTTGTCTGTGGGGTGGTGACCCCCGCCCCCAAACGAATCTGGCTCTTCGGCCAAAGCAATGGCCAGTTGAAGCAGGCGCCGAGGGTCATCACATCCTCTTCGTCGGCCCCATGGGGTCGATACGGAGGTAACAAGTCGTCGCAGCCCCGCAGCACCCGAACCAGTTGAACCCTATACACGGTGGGTGGCATCGGATTATGGTGGAACACGCGGTTGCCCGGTTCAACGATTTTGGCCTTGGCGACATCGATCAACTTGCCGTCCACGAAGTGCAGGAGAGTGCATGGAACTTCGTTGGTGGCGCCCTGCGAAAACATGTAGGGCGTCAGGGATGCCCAGTCAAAGGCAAGGAGATGAAGTCATCGGCCGAGGCTTAGTTACCGTGATGGCGTCGAGCTCGGCTAATGTCGAGGCACCGCCAACGGCGGGCGTGCAAGTGACGGAGGGGCCGCTTGCTGCCGAGGTGCCGGCCGGCGTATTCTTCCCACACCCGGGTGCATCAAGCTCCAATGCCCGCGCTGGCACCGGAGACACCAATGACGCCTCCGCCGGAGACACCACTGCCGGCACGTTGTGCGAGTTGCTGCCCGTCAAGCTGGGAATCGGGGGCGGCCCCTGTTGGCCGCCCACAAACCACCCCCGCAGCCCCTCAACCAAGGTAGGCATAATGGCGGTGATCGTCGCTCCCAGTTGGTCTCGCACTTGCTCTTCGACTATCTGAGGAATCTGCGCCACTTTTGCCTTGAGTTCTTTAACCTCCTGGCTTTCCAAGCTGGTCTTTCTCTCCTTTCGCCCAGTCTTATAGTATTCCGACCATTTCGTGGACAAGCCTTCGCCGGCCACACGACCAGCTGACGTCGGCTTAGTTAACTTATCCTTCTGTTTCATTACATTCAACGCCCTATTTAAAGTGGTGTCCCAAGGGGCAGACGGGGAGCTCTGAGACCCCGCGCTACTGCTTTCAGTTTCCTGCGGAAGGAACGTGAACCATTTAGAAATTTGGCTTCATTAATTAGAATGCAACCATATGGAGCTAATTACGCGGGGGTGTATTCCTTACCAGAACAAGCTCAAGCGCCTTCACCTTTGGATCCGTGGTAAGCTCCTTTGTTACCGGGTCCTCCTTGTACCGGGCTCTGATATAGTTCCTGGTCTGCTTTTCATGGCGGTATTTATCGAAGAGGGGCGGTAGGCCTTGCTCGACACGCTCCGCGTCCTCCTTTTCCCATTTAGGTTCCGCCACTCTGTAACCGCCGGGACCGAGTTTGTGGACCCCTAAGTTCAATTCCCGCATTTCTTTCCCCCACTGACTTGATTCCACGGATGCGTTGCTCTCGCACTTGGTCTTGAACTCCAGGTAGTCAGCTTTGCTGATCGAAGGATTTTTCTCCTTGATCTTCTCATAACTATCACCTCTTTCAATCATTTTCTTCACCCGGGCTCTCCAAGAAGCCAGGGCCGTGCTCATCTTCGTGAGGGCGGCACTGTTCACTTTATTCCCTGAGAGGCATGTGTTTGCGAAGTCACCGGGGAACTTGTATCGTTCGTGCAGCTTCGTGAAGAGGAGGATCCGCAAATTCCCTCGTTCACGATGCCTTAGGTTCTCGGTGTTGATCATGACGGTGCTCCGGACAATGCACCCGAGTTGTCCCGCGTACCCACTGACTAATTCTTTGGGCGCTGTTGGATGCCCACTGGAGGACACTTCAGTAAATTCCTCCTTGACGGTGCCGAGCATGTTCGGGCGCCGGTCCTTCCGTTGCATCTTCGGTTGGCTGCCATCTGTGCGTTCGCTGCCATCATCAGTGGTGGCATCCCCGGCAGCACCATCAGTGGTGTCATCCCCGACGCCACTAGGGGTTGTGTAGTCGGGATCGGTGTCTTCCGCGGCGTCCTCATAGCGGTGAGGGTATTCCTCCATCTCCTGGGACAGCTCCCAGAATGGCTTGCCGCCCGAACCGCCGGCCTCATCGTTGTCGGCCATGTTCGCTCTAAATAGGAAAAAAGTTTGGTCAAAAAGTTGGTTATTGTCAAGGAACAAGATCTCATCATTTAGGGTTTGTGAGGAATTATCATGGTCTCATCACTTAGGGTTTGTCGACACCGAGGCATCCTAAAAGCTACGGTTTTATCATTTAGAGTGTCGTTGATAGAAGCTATTCAGAACTAGTCCTACTTAATTCTTGATCCTACTTAATTAAGTACTAAGATACCCCGGCCCATGCATTAGTCGCAAGTACCCCATATGTCCTATTTTTAGCAAAGTCATGCTAAAATTCACGGAAAATTTCAGCATGACCTTTGCTGAAAATAGGACATATGGAGTACCCGAACTTGCCGGAACGGAAGTTAATCGACATTCCGGCAAACTCAAGGGCCTCTCGGGGTACCTGCAAAATCATCACGACACGATGGTCGGAGACAAAACCCAGCAAACTAGCACCACAATGTGCCTCTACTTTCATATGGATGAAAAGGCCACAGACCATATGGTCCTCTGCTTTCATATGGACAAAAAAGGCCTACATATAGGCACAACAGAGCAGCAAGCCCATCACTCTTTTGGTGAACAGAAACTATGTTTGAATCTGTATAATAACAGAGCAGCAAGTCTATTGTCCAATACTGAAGCGGAATTCAGTTTGCCCTAGGACTTGGTGCTATTCTGAACAAGTGTACTTTCAGAACCATGATAATAATTTAAGTAAAGTAGTATAAGAACCTGTATAGGAACATGGCAGTAGCCATATAACTAGTGCTTATATACCTACAAGAGTGTAACAGGACCAACAGCATAACTGCATTTAAAGAAAATACAACAGTAGTATAAACCTACCAGTAGAAGTGTAGAACTAGACATAACAGGAAACCCAATTATACAGTGTAGAACTAGTATGCACACGTGCTTTTTGTACAGAATTGGAAAATCACATTCAGTCTTGTTTTCTTCAGTTATCTTTTTTGAGTTATTTTACATGTCCTAGGTAAAATCTGCCACTAGTAACTAGTTGTTTCTCTAAGCATGTCTCAATCGTTTTCTGAATCTCCGTTTTTATGACACCTAAAGAATTATTCAGTAAAATGGATCTCATTTAATGTTCATTCGTTTTTGTTATCAAGTAAAATGGAGTTTTTTTTTTAGATTTTTAGTAGGACAGCTACCCTTTTTTAGCTTTTTAAATCCTCGGGTTTGATTTCTTCAGAACCATGGTGTGGCTAGTACAATGTAGTTAAAACTAGTTTTCTCCCTTATCTACTCCATCCTAGGGAAAATCTGCCACTAGTACTAGTAGTCTACACACATGCTAATTGGAAATTCAGATTATAGTCTTGTTTTTATTGAGTCACAGTGGAATTGGAAAATCTGCCACTAGTACTAGACATAACAGTAGTATAAGAGAGAAGTTTAGAGTTCTATCATGCCTATTAGGTGTAGAAAATAAACCAGTTGCAAGTTCAATACAGAGTATCTCAGGTTCGCAAAGTGCAGGAAACAACAGTAAGAGTGGGAGCGAAACCAAACCTCCTTCTCCTGGAGCTGGAGCTTGTTTGTTGGGCCCGAAGATTTACTTCAATAGGCAGAGCTTGCTCTCGTTGGTGGTGGTGTCGGGCAGCGTCTTGGTCTTCTCCGCGTACTCCTCAAACTCCTCCTGAAGAACCATTAGGTGAGTCTGTAGCAGCCTATTTAATAAAATCAAACTGAGTTCAATTAGTTCCGACAAAGAGAACACTGAAGTTTATAATCTGTAAATAAGACACGCTTAACAAATACATCCAGCTGAATTAATTGATTAATACATGATATGGTTATAGTCAAACCATTAGGATTTAGGAGTAGCAGTAGTGGTAATTAAATAGTTAGGGATCATTGGATCCAGGGCAATTAGGAGTAGAACCTCTAGTGTTGCATAACCAGTAATAGAAGTGAACCAACACTGCATAACTGAATTTAGCCAACACTTGACAGTTCACTGTCAGAACTGAAATCACATTCAGTTCAATTAACTACACATGTTTTTCTCTCACAAGTAAGCAGCAATTGATAATTAGGTAAAAAACAACTGGTAGATATTCAACCCAAGCCATTAGAACACTAGAATACTAGAACAACTGACAGTAACCACTTAACACTTTATGTCTGACGAAACTGAACTTTAGGTTCAGACAAATTTTGAGACAGAGATGATTAGCTCGAACAAGTAATTAAATTGAACCCTAGAATGAAGTAGAAGCTAGATTAACACCCTAGGAACCCTAAGCTAGTACCCAATTGAACCAGAGCATCATCAAAAGGTATGAACCCTAGAACAGGAACCCTCGAATTCGACAGAGAGCTGGCAGCAGAGAGAAGTTAGATTAGAGAAAGAGAGAGGGAGAGGAAGGGAACTCACGAGGAGGGCGTCGGAGGAGGTCGTCGGAGGAGGGCGTCCAGATGGGAAGAAGCGGCCGGATGAGGTCGCGAGGAGGGCGTCGGAGGAGGTCGGGGGCCGCGGTCCAGGCCGGCAGCACGCGGGGAAGGAGAGAGGGCGAGGGCGGAGTGCGGCGGCGGTGGGGGAGAGGGCGGAGTGCGGCGGCGGTGGGGGCGGGCGGCGGGGAGGGGGGATTTGGGCTCTCGTCCAAAGTGCGGGAGTGGGAGGAGAGGGAGGCGCGGGGAGAAGAGAAAGCAGGGGGAGGGCCAGCTAGCAATGGCGCACCAGGGGACATGCGCCATAACAGATCGATATCAATGGCGCACTTTTACGTCGTGCGCCATAAACAGCTCAATATCGAAGTCATTAGAATTGTGTGTGTGGTTATGGACAGAACCACACACATGGCCTAGTGGTTGGCGCGTTGGTTATGGACAGAACCACCCAGGTTCGAATCCTGGCAACCCCACTTTTTGCATATTTTTTAAAATTTTATTTTAACCTTATGATAAACATCCAAACACTTTAAAATAAACACATGGCAATTTTAATACTCCCTCCATTCCTAAAAATAGGGCGTATAATTTTTTTACAATGCATCTCCTTTACTCAATCACATGTAATAATTTAGTTGCATGTAATAATTTAGTTGCATGTAATAATTTAGTTGCATGTAATAATTTTTTATAATTTACTTGCATGTAATAATTTAGTTGCATGTAATAATTTAGTTGCATGTAATACTCCCTCCATTCCTAAAAATAGGGCGTATAAACACATGGCATGTAAAGTAATATAATGTTTAAAAGATCTTTAATAATGGTTGAAATCAAGTGATACATGTAATAATTTAGTTGCATGTAATAATTGAGCTTGCCACTGACACACACACACACACGCGGCCGACACGTCGTGATTCAATCTTAGCTATCTTTTCACAATCTTCTTGCCCTTCTTCCTCGCGGTTGAATAATTTAGCCCCGGAACCCCTTGAATTGATCTTCTCTTGAACGGACGTCCTTTAGGTAGGGTGGTCCTTCTTCTTCTTGTGGTGTATGGTACTTCATCGTCGTCGTCATCTTCCATCTTCGGGTCGCCGTACTTGTCAAAGTCTTGCTCATTGGCGACTCCATCCATTCCGATGATGTTCCTTTTGCCTCTCCTCACGACAACACGACTGGGCTTTGGCGGGTCGGTAATGAAGAAGCATTGGTCCACTTTGGAAGCCAGTACCCATGGCTCATTTTTCGCGGTGACGTTTGCGCCCGCGGTCTTGGATTTGGCTTCGGGTATAACCATGGTGGTGAAATACCGGTCTTCTTTTAGGACGCTCTTGGCCCATCTGACACGGAACATCGGGACCTTCTCTCCAGCGTAGCTCAGCTCCCAGATCTCCTCGATCCTTCCGTAGTATCTGTCCTTGTCGTTACCGGTGTAGGATTCCATCGTTACCCCGGAGTTCTGATAATCGCTCTTCATGTCCTTTTCCTCGGTGTAGAATGTGTAGCCGTTGATATCGTACGCCTCATAGGTCATCAGGTTGTGCTCGGCGCCCTGTGACAAGGCGAATATGAGTTTTTCTTCCGCGGAAGAATCCTCATGTAAAGGGTACGACAGAAGCTTCTCCTTGAACCAACGCGTGAAACATGAGTTGTGCTCTTTGATTATAGCTCCCTCCGTCCTCTGTTGGCCTCGGTCATTGTACGTCTTCTCAATAAAGATTTTGTGCTCTACCACCCAAGGATCGACCACGTCTATGTGTTGTAGCGTGACTAGGTTTGCTCTTTCAAAGTCGGTGAGTCGACCCATGAAGTCGACATGCATTTCGCGGCGACCCTCGCGGTGTCCCCATCCAGCGAGCTTGCCGAGGTGCCTGTTGACGGGCAGACCAATGGGGTTCTCGATGCCTAGATAATTCGTGCAGTACGAGATGCACTCTTCGGTCAGAAAGCCCCTGGCTATGCTTCCCTCTGGACGTGACATGTTGCGAACGTATCCTTTGATGACACCATTCATCCTTTCGAACGGCATCATGCTGTGCAGGAACGTCGGCCCGAGTTGGATGATATCCTCCACTATATGGACTAGCAGATGCACCATAACGTTGAAGAATGCGGGCGGGAAGTACATCTCAAGCTCGCATAGTATCACCACGATCTCTTCCTGTAGCCTTCTGAGTTGCCTCACGCCAACCGACTTCCGAGAGATGACGTCGAAAAAGTTGCATAGGCCAAATAGCGTGTCACGGACGTGCGCGTCCATGATCCCACGGATTGCAACTGGAAGTATCTGCGTCATCAGCACGTGACAGTCGTGAGACTTCATCCCGCTGAACTTCTGCTTCGCTGAGTCTAGGTATCTGCTTATCTTCCCCGCGTAACCGTAAGGAAGTTTTACTCCTACGAGGCAGGTGAAAAACTGCTCGATCTCCTTCTGACTTAGAGTGAAGCACGCGGGAGGGTAGTCATATTCGATCTTCTTGGCCTTTTTATCTTTGCGATGACTTTCCGTGTCCTTCGCCTCATCATCATCATCATCATCATCATCATCATCATCATTAGGGCGCCAGAGCTCCTCCCTGATGCCCATTTTTTGCAAGTCTGCCCTTGCTTTCGGCCCATCTTTGGTCCTCTCTGGAATGTTGAGCAGGGTACCAAGCAGACTCTCGCACACGTTCTTCGTGATATGCATGACATCAAGGCTGTGAGGCACACGGAGGATCTTCCAGTACGGCAAGTCCCAGAAAACAGACCTCGTTTTCCATACCTTCAGCAGCGGCTCTGGCGCCTTTCGCTTCTTTCCCGGCGGTGGGCACTCTTTCCAATTTTTCAACAGCTCGTCTATTTCCTCGCCGCTCCTCGTACGTGGGGGTCTTCGGGGTTCGGTTTCACCATCGAACAGATCCTTGCGTTTTCTCCATGCGTCATCGTCGCGAAGCCACCTTCGGTGTCCCATGAACACGGTTTTCGAAGACCCGGGATCTCTATCTAGCTGGCGATACGTTGTGTCATCCATGCACCGTACGCATCCAGAAAATCCATGGACTACCTGCCCCGCGAGATATCCGTAACCGAGATAGTCGTGCACCGTCGTGAGCAGTGCGGCTCTCATAGGGAAATATTCTTTCTCTGCGGCGTCCCACGTATTGGCTGGCGTTTTCCACAGCGTGTCTAGCTCCTCCTTCAGCAGCCCCAGATACAGATTGATGTCGTTCCCTGGTTGTTTCGGCCCTTCAATTAGCATACTCATGTGAATGTACTTCCTCTTCATGCACAACCAGGGGGGAAGGTTGTACATCCACACAAACACAGGCCAGGTGCTATGTGTGCTTCTCTGGCTGCCAAACGGATTGACTCCATCGGTGCTCACGCCGAGCACGATGTTCCTTGGATCCTTCCCAAATTCTGGGTATTCAAAATTCAACGCTTGCCACTGGCTCGCATCCTTAGGGTGACTCAACATCTTGTCTTTTTTATCTATCTCCGGATCATTTGCGTCATCTTCTCGCTTCTTCTCCTCCCTATCCGCGTGCCAACGCAGGAGCTTTGCTACCTTAGGATCCGTGAAATACCGCTGCAGACGAGGAGTGATCGGAAAGTACCACACCACTTTTCGAGGAGCTTTCTTCCTCTTCTTGTATCGAGTGATGCCGCACACCGGACATATGGTAGACTCCGCGTGCTCGCCCCGATAAATGATGCAATTGTTCATGCAGACATGGTATTTCACGTGCGGTAAATCCAGAGGATACACGATTTTCTTCACCTCCTCCAAACTGGTCGGGCACTTGTTCCCCTTCGGAAGACGTTCGTGCCAGAATGACATGTTCTCGTCGAAGCATGCGTCCGTCATTTTGTGTTTTACCTTCATCTCCAGAGCCATGAGCGTTACTTTCAGGCGGGTATCCTCGGGCCTGCATCCTTCATACAATGGTGTAACCGCGTCTGTCTCCAGTTGATCCAGCTTGGCTTTCTCTCGGGCGGCAGCTCTTGCGTTACCCGTCTGCTTGCGAAGCAGCTCTTGAATATGAGGGTCATGCACCCAGCCCATCGATGGTCCATCGTCGTCTGCTCCGGCATCTTCATCTTCATGATCATGCCCTTCGTCTTGATCTTCCTCATCATCATGTCCGACATCTTCTACATGATGACCGTGTCCTGCATCTACTTCGTGATCATGTCCTGGAGATTCTTCGTCTTCTCGCCCGCCCTCGCCGCTATTGTCTTGCTGCCCTTCTTTTTTTCTGCTTGCCCGGCCCCCATGGATGACTTCATAGTCATCTTCATCACCTTGCCACCGATAGCCATCCATGAAACCACGCAAGAGCAAGTGGTCCCGCACCTGCCCGGAATCCGGGTCAGCAATAAGGCTCTTCAGCTTGCATCTTCGACACGGACATCTTATCTCCGTCTCGTTCTTTTGAAGCATCTCGGCCTTCGCGGAGCTCAAAAACCTATTTACGATGCCTTCGGTCATCGTGCGGACCATGGTCGCCTGCGGGGTAGAGCAAAATGATATTTTAGAACAAAAAAAAATTTGGCATGACTTTGCCTAAAAATAGGACCAAAAAGAATGCATATAGTGCCAAATTCTTGCCGAAACGGAAATGAATCAACATTCCGGCAAAATATTGGCAACTATCGCATTTCAAATACCGGTACCTGCAAACACAAACATATGCAACACCACAAACATACGTAGATCTCTAGGCCATAAAAAGTGTGTACGTTGTTGGAGACGGAGAGAAAAGTAGATCTAGAACATAAAGAAAGCTTTCCCCTTACTTACCTATCAAAAAAAGGAAATTTAACCACTTAATTTGGGTGAATCTATGGTGCAAATGAGGCGAGGAGGAGGAGCAAGACGACCAAATCTGTTTTGGTGGAGGGGGGAAAGTGAGTGTGTGGTAGGTGTGGCTGCCTAATTATAGCTACTGCTCCCAGGTTACCAGTGGCGCACCCCTTCACTGGTGCGCCACTAGTAGCCAGGAATACTAGTGGCGCACCGGTGAAGGGGTGCGCCACTGCTATGTTTTTTTTTTGGACCACCATGCCCAGCCTTACCAGTGGCGCACCAGGGCAAGGTGCACCACTACTATCAAAAATAGTAGTGGCGCACCTTGGCCTGGTGCGCCACTGGTAATCCTGGGCATGGCTGGCTACTGTTCAAAAAAATAGTAGTGGCGCACCAGGGCAAGGTACGCCACTACTATCAAAAATAGTAGTGGCGCACCATGTCCTGGTGCGCCACTGGTAAGCCTGGGCATGGCTGGTTACTGTTCAAAAAAATAGTAGTGGCGCACCCCACACCTGGTGCGCCACTAGTAATGTTACTATTAGTGGAGCACCTGTTTGTGGTGCGCCACTGCTATATAGTAGTGGCGCACCACATCTCTGGTGCGCCACTAACAGTGATATTACCTATAGCCGTTTTTCTAGTAGTGCCAAATACCTGTGACACTATGTAAGCTTGAAAAGGAATTCCCACCGTCCTTTTTTGATGTCATGATGCATCTGCCTGTTCATTTGGCTAATGAGGCTCTTGTTGGTGGACCTACAATATATCGTTGGATGTATCTCTTTGAGAGACAAATAAAGTGTCTGAAATCGCTAGTGCGAAATTTGGCACGACCTGAGGCTTCCATTGCAGAGGCATACATTGCAGAAGAGTTCATTACATTGTGCTCTAGGTATTTGGATGATGTCGAGACAAAGCATAATCGACCAGGAAGAATCAATGATGTACCAGGGGATGACAACTATTATTTGTCAATATTCAATCCAGCTGGAAGGCCATCCGGTGGTCGTAAACCTAGAGATCTTAATCTTCTTGAAGCAGAGCAAGCTCATATTTATGTTTTGAGAAATTGTGATGAAGTTCAACCATATATCAGGTATTGATTATTCGGTTCACTTATTAAGTACTTCGTCAACTAATTTTTGCATGCCCATATCAATTAAGCTTAGTATTATTGTAGTGAGTACTCCAGTAGTCAAGATGGATGTTCACTGCAACCATATACCACCATGTGGAACCAGAAGTTCAATCAGTGGTTCAAAGAGAAGGTAAATATTCCAGAATAAAGTCTGTATGACATACATATGCATGTACATTTCAGTATTTCTGTGTGAAGATGTTAACATAGCTATTTTTCACTACATAGGTTGCCAGCTTGCACGGACATGATAAGAGTGAGCTCACCGAAGACCTTTTGGCACTATCACGTGGTCCATTGGAAAATGTAACATGTTTTACTGGCTATGACATGAATGGATTCAGATATCGTGTTCAAAGTCGATATAGACACCTCTGCACACAGAACAGTGGGGTGGCTGTACTTTCAGAACAAGGGGATAATGGTAATACAGTAGAATATTATGGCATATTGACAGAGATAGTCGAACTGCAAAACTTAGGTGGAAGGCGTGTGACATTATTTCGTTGCAACTGGATTGACGTATTTGACAAAGAGCATGGGATGAAGAAATACAACAAGCATGGAATTGTTAGTCTTAACCTACAGCGTTTGCTTCTGACAGATGAGCCTTTCGTTCTGGCTAGCCAAGTCTCTCAAGTATTTTTTGTCAAGGACAATCTTATAAAAGGATGGCATGCAGTCGTGAAAAATCCATCACGTCATGCTTATAGTGTACCACATGGACAGTCTGATGATGAAGCCTCTGAAGCTGAACCTAACAATGCCGATGAAGACGACTTGCTTCAAAGTTCGACAACATCACGTAGAAAGAGAACAACATGATGGCACTAGTTTATGCAACTCTTAATCTGTAGTAATCTTCATATTTTTGCTTTTACCTTATTAATAAATAGTCAAACAAGTAGTTCTGTACTTACTTTATTTGATTTAGCATTCAATAATTCATTTTCAGTATATCAACATTCACTTATTTAATTCAATTTTACTTTGTATAGACTTTGTGCACACTTCAAACTAACGCTATATGCGTAGGGTATCACAATGAATCAGCACAAGTATGGAAACTTGACAGCATTAGCTCGGGAAAGATGCTCCTCACAGTTGAATAAGTCTGGACTGGTACACCAGGGTATTGCTAGGCGAACCTTGCCAGAGAAATCAAGTCAAATAGCAGATTTCAGTAGAAAAAGGGTTACTCACAAGCCTCATTTGCATGATGAGGAACTGTGGAAAAAGTATGAGTTAGCTGCAATTGGTAGTACAGAAACATAAAAATATTATTCAAGCTATCTACGATGATATAATGTGGTTGCTTTTTTTCATAGATGGAAATGATGCGGCAACAAATACACCAATCTTGTTTACTACAAATTGGGATGCTGACGATTCCGGAAGTGAGTTTCTAAGTACCATATATTGTACCAAGAATTGTTTCTATGCTTTATTGTATTCAAGTAACTCATAATATATTGCAACTATGAGTGATGAAGCTGATACCAGCAATGATGGTGACATGGGAAATGATATGCATGATTTTCATGGTATGAAAAACTTCAATTTTTTCATTTTTCCTCCATCCACCATGCTGACCCATTGGTTGTATATTTTCAGATGGTGCAAGTGGTGCAGATGAATTAATGGGTAATGAAAATCTGGAAAGTGATGAATCCCAGGATAGCCATGGCTTTGCAGGTACCTCAAAGACCAGTAAGCACAACAATGCAACTGAATTAGTTGATGAAAATCTGGAAAGTGAAGAAGGTCAGGGTAACCATGGCCTTACAGCTACGTCCAAGACTAGTAAGCTCAACAATGCAACTTGATTAGTTGATACTTCATTCGGACCGCTACAGTATAAATTGTAGCTTGAATGTTTTTCTTTTTTTGTACTTGATTAACATATTTCTTTCGAATGGTGCAGGACCTCAAACAGGTGAAAAGCGCAGGGTCCGTGCGAAAAATAAATGCAAGGAAGTAGCTGATCTCATGGAGTCCCAAAAAATTAAAGTCCGGTTTTACAATAACCGTGCGCTTGCCAAAAGTTTTTCACGACACTTGGGTAGAATCCTTCGTAATCCTAGAATTACCCCGATGAGGGTAAAGGAATGGTCCAATATTACTGATGCAGCTCGGAAACATATATTTGATGCAATTAAGGTTTGTTTCGTTAAAAGTTCTAGCTTTATAATCTGAATTTCTGCACTGATGTATTTATGAGACTCTGTTTTATGAGCAACTATTTAGGACAAGTTCGAAAATATTGACAACAACATTGCAATAGATGTGTACAAAGATGAGCTTTTAGACCATGTCAAGAAACTTTGGATCAACTGGCGTGGAGACTTGCACCGCCATTTTGTGAAACCCAACAAGACTATGCAGGAGGCTATGAAAAAGGTACCTAAAGATATTCCAAAGGATGACTGGGAATGGCTTGTCAAGGAGCATATTTTCAGCAAGGAATTTCTAGTAAGTTCTCATGTTGCCTCTTAATTTTCAACCATTTGTGCAGTTGACAATATAATCCTCTTTAACTACAGAAAAAGAGCAAGAGAAACACCCAAAACAGAGCTAACCTCAAAATGCTTCACTGATCTGGCAGTAAACCCTTTAGACAGATAATTTGGGACATGGTACACGCTTTAACTTCTCTTGTTTTTCATTTCCAATAATATAAGATCAGTGTGAGTTGTCTTGCCATTTTGTTTCAACTAATAATAGTCACTTGCCTATGTTGGAATAGGGAGGAAAGGAAAACAAGACACCGAGTATGGATAAACTATTTTCAGAGACACACAAGAAGGGTACAGACTTCCCTGATTCTACAACCTCCGCCAAACATGTAAGACTTAATTTAACGTTCATAACTTCCATAATGAACAGCATGTGTACAATTCCTACTTAGTGATAGAAGTTTATGCAAATAACTTACTGTTGGCACTTTAGGCACAAATTAAGACCATAGTTCAGTTAAATCCTGGTCTTTCAAATGATGAAGTCATGCAGAAATGTGACACGTCTAAGCAGCGTGATCGCGTAGTTGGCTTTGGTGGTGGAATTAGAGCAAGAGATTTGCGAGGACCAGCATTAAGTAAGGCTGAATTAGTTTCTCAACTTCAAGCTTCTGAGCAAGCGAAACAAGTACTCGAAGAAAAGGTCAATGGCATGGCGCAAGAAGTATCAGAAATTAAGCGTCTTCTATCTGGTAGATCTCTAACTGATAGTACTCATGAACGCCAACATGATCAAGTAAGTTGTTCTTACACATTGGTTTTATTTGTCATTATACTTTGATGCCATTTATTTACATGGACAGACTTTCATAAACAAATCAACATTTTGTAGGACTGGTGGTGCACTAGAATATATATATATATATATATATATATATATATATATATATATATATATATATACACACATACATACGTACATACATACATACATACATATAAGCATAAGGAGGCATTGTAATTGTTGGTGAAGAATAGTATCCATTCAAACAACGATGGTGTCCCTCTATTGAAGACTAATAAATATTATCTTTTCTAGTTGTCTCATTTTCCATATAGATATGATCAAGTACATTGGTGATATAACGAGTGCTTTTCACTTAAATTTCTTACAAGATATTTTAATTTCAGAATTGTATGTCAGAATATTGGTACTTCTATTAATAAAAGAGTCTATGTTCCTTTCAATTAAGATTCTTTTGTTTCAATATTAATGTGGATGTTAATATTAAAATGTTGGATGATGCATAAAGTGATTGTTGAAGAATGTTATAATATAAGTGATTCTAAAGGATATGAAAGTGTGAAGAGAGTGGTCTGTAATGATAATTAGGCCAGCATGGTAACATTATTAGCGTTGACAAAAGTGGTATTTATTGCCTTGGGATCGACACACCATCCCACCATTATTAGCGTCGACAAAAGTGGTCGTTATTGACTTGGGATCGACGACGACACACCATCCCGTCTTTATAAGAATAACGACCATGAAAGGTACATGGTCGTTATACTTTTAACGACGGAGCCTACTACGACCAGCATATTGTGGTCGTTATTGACCTTTAATGGCCACAATCCAACCTTTAACGACCACATATACCATCGTTAAAAACGGTTTTCCTAGTAGTGACAATCTTGAATGTAATGTCCAGGTCTTCAGGGTCACCAAGACTGCTACCAGAGTCCTCATCTTCGGACTCAGATACTTCCTTGGCCTTCAGTGCACGTGATCTGCCATAGCTCGAACCATAGAGATCTCTCTTTTCAGCAAGCTGGAACTCATGAGTGTTTAGCCTCTCGAGGATATCAGTGGGGTCAAGTGACTTGTAATCAGCACGCTCTTGTATCATTAGTGCCAGAGTATCATATGAGGAATCAAGCGATCTCAACAATTTCTTCACCACCTCATGGTCGGTGATTTCAGTGGCACCAAGTGCTTGAAGCTCATTTGAGATGTCAGTGAGGCGATCGAAGGTTTGCTGAACGTTTTCATTGTCGAGTCTTTTGAAGCGGTTGAAGAGATTGCGAAGAACATCAACTCGAGAATCACGCTGAGTTGAGACTCCTTCATTCACTTTGGACAGCCTATCCCAGATAAGCTTTGCATTTTACAAATCACTCACTCTTCCATACTGTCCTTTACTCAGATGGCCACATATGATATTCTTCGCTTGGGAATCGAGTTGCTTGAATCTCTTCACATCGGTATCGTTCAGTGAGGGTGAGACAGAGGGAACACCATTTTCTACAACATACCAGAGATCGTTATCAATTGCCTCAAGATGCATGTGCATCTTGTTCTTCCAGTAGGGGTAGTCTGTCCCATCGAAGGTAGGACACCCAGCAGAGACCTTGATCATACCTGCGGTCGACATAACTAAAACTCCACGCAGTTAAACCAAAATGACACAAAATCTTGTTCATTGTTTGAAAGTTCGTTATATCGACTAGAGGGGGTGAATAGGCGATTTTCATGAAGTTCTTCACTGAGGAATTTTCTAGTGAGGAAATTCCTTAGCGAAGAACTACTTGCAGCGGAATAAGTACTCAGAAGTAAACATAACAGAATAGATGCATGGTCATCATGATGAAATGAAGACAAACACGGAGTACAGAAAGCGTAAGCACAGGATAGCACAAGATGAAGACAAATAGAATGAAGAAATTGAACTGAGGAAATTGAGAAAGTCTTCAGTCAAAGTCTTAAACACAGATACGAACAAGCACACACACACTAATGAGGAAATGAAAGTGTTGAGGAAATAGAACCAGTTCGCTTGGTGAAGACAATGATTTGGCAGACCAGTTCCAACTGCTGTCTCAGTTGTACATCTGTTTGGAGTGGCTAGGTATTTAAACCTGAGGACACACAGTCCTCACCATATTCTCCTTGAACTAAGGTCACACAGACCTCATCCAATCACTCGTGGTAAGTCTTCAGGTGACTTCCGAACCTTCACAAACTCGGTCACTCGGCGATCCACAATTCCTCTTGGATGCTCTAGACCATGACGCCTAACCGTCTGGAAGAAGCAAAGTCTTCAAAGGTAACAAGTGTCGGATCCATGCAGGATCAATCTCTTAAGTGATGCTCAATCACTTTGGGTTTGTAGGTGTTTGGGTTTGGGTTTGGATTTTCCTCACATGATGATTTTCGCTCAAAGTCCTCGGAGGATGGGATGCTCTCAAGTGACAAGTGTCAGTTTCTTGCGGAGCAGCCAACCATCTAGTGGTTGTAGGGGGCGGGTATTTATAGCCTAGGGAGCAGCCCGACATGATAAGACATAAATGCCCTTCAATGATATGACCGTTAGGTGGGTAGATATTTTGGGACAGCTGGCGCGTAGCACAACAACGGTCGGAAATTTGAGGTTCGAATTCCTCAGGGCAATCATGTTCCTCATTGTGTAGGCAATCCACACCGGCAAACTCCTAACTCCTCAGTCAGAACAAAGTCATCAGTGACCAGAAGAACTTCTTCTCTGTCACTGAAGAAATTGACTGAACTGTATGAGATTTCCAATGGCTGCACTCGAAGGGATTGGCAGGTGTAGGATTTTGAGTTGAGCATCACTTGGAAATTTCTCCTTAGTATTTCCTCGACCCCCTTTAAAAGTACGGTGTTTCCTATGACTCAAGAAAGAGAAAATGAAACTACGAAAACAAAAGTCTTCACGCTTCATGTTCCTCGAATGAATACCAAGTCTTCAAGGTTACAACAATTTCTTCACTTTCAAAGTCTTCAGAAAGTCTTCAGAATACCAAAGTCTTCAGTCGAAGAACTTCATTTTTAGGGGTCAACTTTCTCTGTTAAATATCAAACTCCTCATAGACTTATAGACCTGTGTAAACTCATAAACACATTAGTCCCTTAACCTATAAGTCTTCAATACACCAAAATCACTAAGGGGCACTAGATGCACTTACAGTGGCAGATGCGCGCGCGAGGCCCAGACGGGCTCGTGCGCCTCCCGGAGCGTTTGGGGGACCCGACGACATCAACATGGCCCCGAGCGCAGCGGGTCCTACCACGACGGCGCTGCCTCCAGGAGTAACAGGAACTGTCCATCCCCTGTGAAGCCGTGCCGGGATGCAGCCCAGCGCCCTCAAAGGCCAGGCGCTGTGGCCGGCGGCCTGAGGCGCGGGACACCCAAGCGACGGCTCCGGCGCGGCGGCCATGGACGCCTACGTGCCCCGCGAGATAGATCTGGAGTACACGCTAGGAGAAGGCCCCAGCTCTTTCCCCGTGCCAGGATGGGAAGGCGGGACGCCCGAGACTTGGGTCTTCCACGAGCTGCTCGGAGGCTTCACCGACCCCTTCAGCGACGACGACGAGAGGGTACAGCCGGTGACTCGGGAGCATGCTTACGCTAACCATGGGCTGCAGGTGAACCAGGTCGCGGCAGCGGCCGGGGGCCCCGGGTTGGTGGCCTCCCTCACGGCAGGAGTGGAGCACTAGGGGCTGCACGGGAGGGGCTAGGAGTCGGGGCCACCCCCGCGCCGCGCGGAGCAAGGCGCTGCATGGAGCTAGGTACTCTGCTGGGGGAGGCGCCGGCGAGCCCTTTCCCCCTGGCAGAGGGCCTGTGGTCACCGAGGGTGCCGCTAGCATCCCTCTTGCCCCTTGGTCTCATCCTAGTTTCCGGACGCCCCAATGATGGTCGGGGGTGGTGCAGGGCGGGGCCTTCTCCTAGCGATATGAAGCAAGGCTCGCGCTTGTGAAGGTCTCTGCTCGTAACACTCTCACGTAATAATGAGTGGGGCTATACATGCCCCGGAGTCTCCAGAGCGCCGCACCTCGGCCTCGGGGGTTACCGCCCATGTCCAAGTGGAAGCACCATGCTCCGTACTAGCCGTCGACACTGTCCACCAATGACTATGCTCACATCCAGTGAAAGCACTTAGCTCCGCGCTGGTGGGAAGACAAGAAGACAAGCTAGGTGCCGGACGCGGCCGTTTGCTTTTGTCCCCTTTTCTGTAACTCGATTCGCCGCCTTTTGT
Source organism: Aegilops umbellulata (assembly GCA_032464435.1). Lineage (NCBI taxonomy): Eukaryota > Viridiplantae > Streptophyta > Magnoliopsida > Poales > Poaceae > Aegilops > Aegilops umbellulata. The sequence continues at coordinate 292,014,991 of CP136056.1, read as the reverse complement.
ACTGAGACTTGAAGTTCTTTTTGTCATCTAAAGTTGGGGGAGTGTTTCTCTGGTTTCTGCCGGTTTTATTGCGTTTTGGTTGTGTGCTTTGTTTTTAAGGCTCGCACCCCGACCCTCCGGCTCGGGGGCTTGTTGGTAGACCGTGTTAGGCATGTCTGGATGACCTGGGCAGGACCCCCTCAGGGCAAGAGTGTATAGGCCACAAGGTTGCTGCGTACGCATCCTGCCGCGGTCTGCAGGACGCTCCTGGTGTGGCCCACTCGGACGGTTCCACTGGCTCCTCAGGAGGCCCTGAGCCCGCGAGCTCCAGAGGGCTCGCCTCAGGAGAAAACCAGGCCAACAACCTCGGAACCCGCTGAAGGCTGGCTATGATCAAGACAAGTCATAGCAACAACCCTGCTCAGGGGCTCACAAGCTCACAAAAGCACATTTCAGGTCTGGCTTTAAATAAACAGAACATTAATTTACATACACGAGGGGCTCCCCCTCCAAAATGCTCTCACGCCCTGCGGGGCCCTGTCCAAGTCTTTGTGTGCAGGTTCAAGCGAAGGAATGGGGGCTTAACTGGAGATGCTGCTCGCAGTGTCGCCCTGGTCACTCTCGTACGTGCTGCTAGCGCTTTCGCTAGCGTTGTCTTGGTCGTCGTCGACCGCGCCATCTTCGTACGCTGCCACCACCACCGCATCATCCTCGGTGGCGAACGCCCTGACTAGAGCATCCACGTGATTGTCCACCCAGTGCGACATGTTGTCCCAGATAGCCCCCAGCACTGGGGCTATGGCGGTGTCAAAGTCTAAGTGGGGGTTGAGGTTATGGAGATGACTGAAGACGTGTGAGAATGCGCGCCCAAGGAGGCCCCGAATCCTCTCCTTAACAAGCCTGCAAGCCCTCACAGCCTGGTCCTCCATGCGCGTCATGACTTCGGTAAAGAAGCAGAGGTGGCTGGCGTAATCTTCCACGTGGGGATGAGGGACGCCCTCCTCGCAGATCACGCCCAGTGCTCGGTTGGACCTCATCCTGAGGGCCTGGAGCATGGGGGAATGCTCGCGCTGCAGCATCTACCGACGACACGCCTCCTCCCTGTTCTGTTGCGCAAGGGACGCGGCGTCATCAATCTGCTGCTGGAGGGAGAGCAGATCAGCACGAGCGGAGCCCAGGCCTGCTTGGGCAGAGGTCTGGGCCGCCGCAACGGTCCTCTCGCGTTGCTCCGCCTCGTCCAGCCTTGACCTGAGGGCGGTGGTCTGGCCCTTAGCTTCGGTCTCCAGGAACTTCAACTTAAGGTCGTAGTCGTTAGCAAGATCTGCACGAGCCTTCGCCACCCTGCGATCAACCTCCTCCTGGATCTTGGCTTTGCGTGCGGTGATGGCATCTTCAACCATGGCCACATGGCGCTCCCTCGTCTCCAGCCACTCAAGCTCGAGGCTGCGCTCCGAGGCCTCCAATATCAGTGCCTCCTCGCGCTTTTGGATCTCCTTCTCTTCAGAAAGAACCCCCCTCATTAACACCAAGACGGCCCTGTGCCTCGACCTGCTGCTCGAGGGTAGCATTCAAGGCCCGGAGCTCCTGTTCGCGCTCCTCGGCTACCTCACGACAGCGATCAGCCTACCTGGCCTCCTCAAGGGCCCAGGCGCTAGCCTCGTGTGAGGTCACAAGGGACGCCTTGACCTTCGCACTGGCGCGCTCGTGCTGAAGACGCCCAAGGTTGATGGCCACCTTCAATTGATGCCACTCGTCCGCCAGCTGAAGGCCCTCTATCTTGAGGCGGTCGTCAACATCGACAAGCTCTTCCTTGAGCCGGCTTAGCGCACACATCGCCTCCCGGAAGAACTCGTGGCGGACAGCACCGCGCCCAGGCGCAAGCTTAAACGTGCTGCCCCCATCGTCGGGGAATCCTGAGGTAGCTTGCCTGCTCCTAGCAGGAGGCTGGAGGCTGGCGCCTTCGTCGCCGCCTTTCGGGCCTCGACAGAGGCGCTGCAGGGTGAGGCCTCGCAGCTTGAAGACGAAGCCAGGGCCGCGGTCGCCCAGCTGCGGGCGATGGTCAATGGAGGAGCCCTCGGCACGCCTTCAACAACCCAGATGGGGCTGTGAAGGAGGGACAACAAGAACGCAGGATCAGGACCCCCGGTCGGCGCATCCTCCCCAGGAACGGGCCCCGAGCCACATGCAGTGGTCCGCGCGAGGAGAGCTCAGGATCATCGGCGAGCCAATGACTGGCGGAGGCCGCTCCTCCAGAGATCTCGCCGCTCTAACCGAAGGGATCCCGAGGGGCCATGGTTAGAAAAGGATACATCATTCAGGGAATTGCAAAGAGGAGGTATTTACTTGTCTACGGCTATGTACTTCCTTTGCTTCAACGCCGGTAGGCGTTACCGCTGCAGCTCGGAGATCCTTTCCTCTTGCGGAGTGCTTCGAAGTTCAGGCGGAGCTGACCAAAGCCCGGAGCGTGACCTTTTGCACCCAAGGCATTTGTTGGGGCCTCTGGGGTGGAGATCTCGGGAGCATCAGGCCGCGGCGGTTCCTCAGTCCCTGCCTCAGGACTGCCAGCCCAAGCCTCGAAGGCTTCCGCCTCAGGAGCCTCGGACCGTGCTATCCTTCCGACTGTCCCCTGCCAGGGCAGCTCACCCGAGCCTCGGGAGCGGCCACATCGGGAGCCTTGTCCAACGTCGCTCCTTCGGCAGCCACCTCGTCGGCATCCTGCGGCACTCTCTCTCCTGCATCCACCTCCGGGGTGCGTGCCGCGGTGGCGGCAGGCAGAGGAATCACAAGGACAGGGTTCTCGTGAGACACATCAAGGCTGGCTGGGCGTAGTCCCCATTCATCGAAAAGGGGCATATTCCTCGCGAACTCCACCTTGTTTGAGCAGTAGTACAAGAGGCAACCCCCTGCAAATTGGCTGGCGCTGGGTCGACCGTCAGGAGCTCGTACACTGTCTGCAGCGCTTCAGATGGAAGTGCTGGCACATGAAACCTCATGGGGTTCCTGTAGCCGGAGAAGGTCCACATCGGCAAAGAGTGATGCTGGAGCGGAGCAATGCGGCATCGGACGAATTCCTTCACCACCATGGACGCCGTCACGCCGAGATCCTTCAGCCTAGCCAGCCGGCGCCAGACATGGGTGAGCCGCTGGTAGATAAGCTTCGCATGCCCCCAGCCAGAGCTAGGAGTGGCCGGCGCTCGTGGGAGCAAGAGCAAGGGGAAGAGCATGCTAACATCCACAAACACCCGTCGCTTCCGAAACCCACCTACGACCGATGAGAGCTTGAAGTCAATCTCTGAGCCGGCCGTTGCCGCCACGGCCTGGAAGGTCACGCACCCTGAGCACTAGCGGCCATCGGTCAAGTGGAGAGAGAAGAAATGGAGAAACAAGGCCACGGAAGGGGCAAGGCCCACCATGGCCTCGCAGACAAAGGCGAAGACGGAGAGGAGAATGATGGATTGGGGATCCAAATGCAGTGCATGGATCTGGTAATGCCAGAGCACGATGTTGAAGAAAGCAGAGAAAGGGGGAATCAGGCTGGCCCAGAGGGCATGAAGATAGATGGGGATCTCGGTGGCTGTCATATCAACCATGGCGCGAGAAGCGGGCCAGGCCACCGTCACCCCCATTCATTGGAATCGGAGGTGAGCACTAGTCGAACCTTGTCCAACCCTTCCAGATTGACCACCACCAACCGCTCGATGGCTGGCTCGAAGGCCGGCGGCGATTCCGCCGGAGAGCAGGTTTTCTCCTTTCCCTTCTTCTTTGGGCGCGGCGCCATAGCGAGAAGGAGGACCGGTGCCGGGGTCAGACCAAGGGAGTAATCCTCTATCTCTCTGGCAGGCGAAGGAGCCAGGGGAACACACATCAAGGCGATGAGAGTGGAGATGTGTTGGAAACGGCGAACGCCAGGCCGGCGAATATCAAGGTTGCGTGGGGAAGTGGAGGTGCCCATGTCCCATCAATCGACACGCATCGACCAAGGCCGCAGGCGGTTGGGGCCCGCGACGCTCCGCACTTGCCCTTTGGCTTCACCTCGAAGCCAAGTTCGAGCGCACCTTGGGCTCGGGGGCTACTGTCGGCATTCTGGGACCGGGAGTGGCACCCCGACTCAGAGCATCCGGTTTACCTTGCATTGCCAGCCCAGAGATCAAGTCTTCTGGCAACACACAACATGGTACAGAAACAACTGCTCTATTTATGCTAGCGGATTACACAGGTCTGATAATACATCGAGATAAGAGGCCAAGCGGCACACACCATGCGCCTGAACAGTATGTACATTATTTAATGAACATGAAGGGGCCTCGATCACACGAACTACGCGACATCGGAAGAACGACGAAGTGGAACTCCATAGCACAGGGACACCAACGTGGACACGGCCTAGACGCTGGAAGCTCTCCAATGCGAAACGACTTGCCTGAAAGCTGGCATGACACGCTAGGTCAGTACATTGAATGTACTTGCAAGCTCACAACAAACATAAGCACAATGACAAACAATATCATGACAATTATTCAGGTTAATTCAATGCAAATAGTGCTACTAATGCGGTGAAACCAACATGTGCACCTATTCCAACGGTGATCGTACCAGGATCACAACGGAAAGCAATCACTCATGATCAGCTCATGATCTCCAGAATTTTCACGAAGTCAGTGCCAACAACAGTTATTTAGTGTGCAAGATTAATTATAAATGTTGACCCATGGTGTGACTTACTCCCAAGTTGTGCCCATAACCGAGGACGCGACTATCGATAGATTTAATACACTCTACAAAGGTAGCGCACTTTACCCACACCACAGAACCCAAGGCCTCGCACTCCCATTCGGGTGGACCAACGACATTCCAATGAAACCCTTCCCTTGTCATGACACTCCCCCAGCCACTCCGACAAACTCCCTCTCAGGGCTATGTCCTGGGTGGCCCCGTGCCTACCAAAGGCACCAACGGCCACCATCGTGGCAAAACAGTCCCAAACGGGGACGAGGTACCATAAAAACATATGGGCACACAAGGCTATGTCTGCTTACCGGGCCAGGGTATGCACGCCCATAACCTTCCCTCATTGGAGGCACCGGCGAGAGGCACAACAAAGGACCAAATCAAGACCTCCCACAAGGTAAATGTGGTCGCACTGAGAAAAAGCCGATCCAGTGGCACCATGGCTTGACCAACGTTATATTCAAGTTGGACTATTAATAGGTTTAACTTGAAAATAAATATTAATTTAGCAAGTCATATGATGCCATGATCATGCAACTAATTGACATGCAAAGCATGCAACTCCCATGTATGGATCAAACTTATCAACATAACTCTCTTGCACTACTCATGATTAAACTTTACTGGTTCTACCTCATTTTTATTATCATGCAATATTTTGATTAACTCATAATTTATATGAAAATATCACTTAGCATAAAGAACTACCAATATTTATCATAGCAATATAACTAAGGCAAAATTTTATTCTACTAGACCAAACTAGTCCATGCATTCAACCAATAACTTAAACAAACATTTCAAGCATGACAAAGTAACTAGCAAGCAACCATATTTATTTAAAAAATAATTAAATGCATATAAGAACTCATATTTAAGTAGAAAAATCCTAGATATTGAAATAACACCATCCAAATGCTGGTGTGGCTTGCCTTAGTGCAGCGGAGGGTCACACTCCTCCTGCTTATCTTCAAGGCAAGTTCCTCCATCTAAAAATATTTAAAAACCACAAAACAAAATATCAAAAACCAATCTGAAAATCACCAGAAATTCTAGACAGCAAGGAAAATTCCAAATTTGGGTGTGCTGCTAGAGCTTTCTAAAACAAACATAATGCAAAAAGAATCAACTCATTTGGACTTATGGGCTAGGAGTTATCACTGGTCAAAGTTGTGGCCAAATATTTGAATTAATTTGAATAAATCAGAAAACCTGGGGGGTGACGTCGATGGCGTAAAGACGGAATACGCGTCCACTCGTACCGCTTCGAGTGCGAGTGGAGAGGCTGACACCGGTCCCCACCAGTTAGGTGAGAGAGGGGGAGAGAGGAAACAGAACGCGACGGCTCTCTGCCGAAGCTTACGCTAGCGATGAGTGGGTCTTGGGCGAAAGCAGAGGGATAGAAATGGAGAGGGTGTCGCGGTGCACCTACCCATATCGGTGGCTTGCCGAGGGATGACCGGAGTTTCTCGCAATCAAGCTCGCAAACGACGGTGGCACACGGGGTTTGCCGGAGAGGAAGAAGGAGAGGGCGAGAGGCGACTCCAGGGGCTCAGCTGCATCCAGTCGACACCAGGGATCCCCAATGACGCGCCTGAGAGGTTGATTGAGCTCGAGGGGCTCTAGAGCAGGGTGGTAGGGCTGCAGGGATCGCAGGCGATCTCTAGTCGAGGTCGACGGCCAGAGGCCTGCCCGACCAGGCTACGGCTCTCCTACATGGTCGTGGTAGTTGTGAGGTGTCGTGTGAGGCTACGAAGCGGAGGGAGCGGCTCTATATATAGCCGGAGCGAGTGGGGGGGTACGTGGCACCGCCGTAGTTCTCTGGAGACCGGCGAACGACGATGAAGGGCACCAATGAGAGGGGGCAAGGGCTCAGTGTATAGGCGGGAGCTGTCCACGCTTGCGGACGAGCACAGGAGGCAGGGGAGAAGAAGACAAGGTGAAAGCACAAGTGCTCCCTGGGTGATTTTGGTAATTAATGTCAACATATCTCTTGTTGGACTAATGTTTCTACCCAGAATGTTTCGGATAAGTTCAACAATGGAGTGGCATGGACTAGAGGATGTGGAACCCCTTCAATATGCTAAGGACAAATGATTGGCTCAAGCTCAAAGCTCAGGACTCTACATTTTCTATTTTAGTGATCCAAGATCACATTGAGTCCATAGGGAAGCCAATACTATTAAGAAGGGATGAGGTGTTGCTTAATGGCTTGCTTGTTCAAAGTGCTTAGTGATATGCTCCAAAGCCCTCAACCACTTCCTCACTTCCAAATATGTCCCAAGCCAAAAGTCAAACTCGGCCCCACCAATTCTTTCTATCCGGAGCCACCGAGTTCAGTTGACATAGCCACTGCTAGAAGCCCTAATCAATTCGGTCTCACTATGGTATCTCGGTCTCACCGAGATGGGCATGCAAACTCTCTGTTGCCTATTGCAATATTTTCGGTCCCACCGAGATATGCAATCGGCCCCACCGAGTTTGCTTGGACAACTCTCTGTTTCGCTTATTACCCAAATTGGCCCCACCGAGTTTGAGTAATCGGTCAAACCGACTTTTGGATTTACCCTAACCCTAGCACATCGGTCCCACCGAGTTGATCCAGTCGGTCCCACCGAAATGCCTAACGATCACATTATGAACCAAATCGGTCTGACCGAGTTCTTTGAATCGGTCTGTGACGCCCGAATAACTAGGCTACAGTAATCCCATGTTAATGATGACACGTCACCTCAGTTACTGCTCGTAATCTCGCGTTAGTTCGAAGCGGATTCAAATTCAAATTTGAATTAAAGTTAAAACAATTAAAATTTTTCAAAAGTCAGAACTAAAATGTTCAATGTGTTGGAAATATTCCCTAACTATTTGTCATGTAGAAACCATGTTTTTTTATAAGGCCTATATATTTAAAATGAGTAAAAATAGAAAAGAAATAAAAATAAAAAAGAAAGAAAAACAAAACAGATAAAAAACAAATGTGGGGCAACCCCCCTGGCCCAACTGGGCCACGGCCCAGCAGGCCACGAGGCCGCCAGGCCGGCCCACCTCACTCCCCTTATCCACCCCACCGAAACCCTAGCCACCACTGACCGCACCCAATCCCCCCACTCGTCCCACTTCCCCCTTCTACGGTGCCTCCCCGATCCAGATCGGGATCGGAGGCACCCGCCCCCCCGCCCCGCTCGGTCACCACGGCGCCACCCTCCCGGCCTCCTTCCTCCCCCTCCAACACCGCGTCGTCCTCCCCGACGCCGCTGCTCGACCACCGCGCGACCCGCTGCCGTCGCGCCCGACCCCGACGCAAGCGCCCATCCCCAACGCCCCAGGACTGCCTCGCCGTTGTCGTTCGCCGGAACCACGTCCTCGACCTCGCCCTCGACGGACTCCGTCAACCCTCGCCGCCTGTACCCCTGCATCGGGGGTGAGCTCCTCCCCCCGCCCCGCTACTTTCCTCGCACACACATGTCGCCAGAGCGTGGCCACGCGCTTGCGCTGTCCCCGTCGCAGTCACCATCCCCTCCAAGCTCCAGCACGCGCACCGCACCACCCGCCCCACGCTGCGCGGCCCCGCTCCCTGGCCTCCACGCCCGCCCGCGGCGTGCACCGCCGCCCCTGACGGCGTCCACCCCGTCTACCCCGTGCTGCTGCTGCCTTTGCTCTGTTGTCGTCCCGCCGCGTCTGTTGCCGCCCAGCTCGCCCCGCTCGCGTTGGACCCGCCCTGGCCGCGCCTGGCCTTTCCCGTGCTCTGCCCCGCCTGCTGCCTTCGTCCGCCACTCACCTACACCCCGCGCGCATTGCTCTGCGCCGCTCTGGTCGCGCCCCCTCCGGCCCCAGTCGGTGCCCCGACGGCCTCCGCGCCGGCCAGCGCCCGTGTCGCATCACCGTGCTTGCAGCCGCCGGCCGGGTTCGCCCCGCGCCCACACACCCGTGCCCCCGTGCCCGTATCCCGTTCGCCTGTTGGGCCCCTATGAGCAAATGACAGGTGGGCCTAGCCCCTAGAACGAAAATAGATATAAAAAAAGAATCCAAACATAATGATAATAAATAAATAGTTCGTTAATTAATTAAAGAATTAATTAACTTAATTAATCCAAATTAGATTAACTTAATCAATTAATTAAACTTATTTAATCCTGCTTAATAAAACCCTGATTAACATGTTAGTCTTTGACAGGTGGGTCCCACTGGACCCACAGTCCAGGTTTGACTCTGTACTCAGATATTGTTGCTTCCGCTGACTCGTCTATGATCGAGCACTTGTATTCGAGCCCTCGAGTCCCCTGGCTTGTATTATGATGCTTGTATGACTTATTTATGTTTTAGAGTTGTGTTGTGATATCTTCCCGTGAGTCCCTGATCTTGATCGTACACATTTGCGTGCATGATTAGTGTATTGAATCGGGGGCGTCACAAGTTGGTATCAGAGCCGACTGCCTGTAGGAATCCCCCTTCCCAACTCCTTGGCCGAAGTTGAGTCTAGTCGCTGAAAACTGTTTTACTAACATAGCTGTGCGGTCCATGGGCCCACGTCGCCATTGGGTGGTACTAGGATCTTTTACTCCTCGACCTTTACTCTGGGACTCTAACATCTCTTCTATTCGGGTTAAATGATTTTGCTAAAATCTAACTCTAGGTTCTCATTACCACTTCCTGCCGCAGAGCCCTTTAATACGGATGATCGACTGCTTCAACGGAAGATTCTAACAATACTCTCCGAAGTTCTCCCGATACTTTGTGCCGTCGCTTTTGCAATTCCCTACCACCGAACTATCCCTATGGATAAGTATTTACACCTGTCTTGCTTACTTTTATTCCCAGCCGATCTTGTTATAATAAGATACCCCGAGAATACCTTGTGCCTATTGCCTTGCAGTTCTTTGCCACATGAATACCCCTACGGATAATTTCTCGCATTTATTGAGTATCGGCTTATCCCCAGATGATTCATGTATTTCACGAACTTCTTCGAAATACCATTCGGTCTTCCAAAGATCCTGAGCAACCTATCGCTCCTGAAATTCTTGCTTGCTTACATTTTGGTTAATTCCATAAGTCTAGTAATCTTATTGGCATCCTTGGCCATGATCAATTTTGAGTCCACTAATTCAATAAGTTGCGAACGTTCACAATCATCAGTCAAATCCTAGGATTATCCTTCCGGCTTAGACGTCATTTTAAACATGAGCTGGATCTCGACCAATCAAATTGCTATCAATTGTACCCCTAAGGCTATTCAACTTATCCATCCCTAATCAGAGCATTGCTTCTGATCCCTTGTCTTGGAATTCATAATTCCTTTGCATTTGAGCTTTGAGTTAGTCAGTTGTTTCTATAATCTGACCTCCTTGCATTCTTTCTTCCTTTGGTTGAGTACCGATGCTCACATCAGATCCCTTGTGGACCACCAAACCCTTTGTCGGATTTTATCCGACAGTGTCCTTCATATTGAATAAACTTGTGAGCCTTTTCCATGGGTATATAATGCCTTTGGTAAATTTTATCCTCTGCTTTGTGAATCATGCTCTACTTTCGAGCTTGTATTATTTACTCCGAAGTTTGTGGTATATGTTCCTAAGATGCCCCCATGGGTTGAACCTATGCCTTCCCTAATCCGTGTAAAGCCGAAAGATTTCACGGGTCATACTTATCTGGTATTGCACCAGGTAAAAACTTTCAACAACTAATGTCATTCTCGAAATTCGAGAGGTGAATGAAAGGTTATGCGTTGAACAAGTGGGAGTCGACCTTGAACCTTTGTGTTCATGCCCATGGACACGATGTAGATCCTATCATGGAAGCTTCTTGTAATAACAACTATTTCCTTGATATAATATCCTTTGGTATCGGTGAATTGATCCGTTGCAATCGTGGTTCCGACCATATGTTCTTGTTTGATCCCATTTCTCGGGCAAGTTTAAGCACTTGTCTTCTGTGGATCAATACACCTGTCAAACCTTTACTTTGATCTATCATCGAGTATTACACCCTTGTATCTCAAGAATATCATGGAACTTCATAACTTTTTGCGGGATCTTCATCAACTATTATTTCTCACCGAATCCAATTTTCCCTGTGTTTTGGGTTGTCGTCAACCGGGAGCACTGAATAGTGAATCGAGTCCACACTTCGATTCAAATAACTCTTAAGTAATTTTCGTTGCTTACGAGTTTAATAATACTTCAAGTCATTCCTAGCCCGATTGGCTATATCATTATCGTGCCGATTTTAACTGTGCTACATGGTCCTTCTTCCCAGAGCACAATTTTTGACGATGAGCTAAGCTTACGTCGATCTTCCTCATCATATCATTTCGCTTTGGACCGCAAGCTTGCTTTGGAGTTTGTGTCGTACCCATGGTTTCAATAACCTTTTGCTTTATCATTCCTTTGACTTTATGTCATCGCCAACTGATTACATCTTCATGAATTCTTTCGACAAATGTGTCGTCATCATCATCAGCATTCGGAGCTCTTCCAGGATATCAATGGAATTCATGATGAGAAAGACCATCCTTTCCCTCGATGATTAGTGTTATCATCGACCACTCTACTACCTTTCCTCCAACACAATCTTGTTCTTGTTTTTTGTTGTACCTTGAGTTCCTTGCTACCCAGCATTGTTCTTCTTTACCTTGGATATTACCACCTTTTATGTCAAGAATGTCGTGAGGATTTCTCCACCTCTTGAGAATTATTGATATATTATTACTTCTCGCCATCTCCGTTCATTCCTTAGTCCCTCCCTGTTGTTTCTAACCAGAAAACCGACAATTGAACTATGATGTGCGATTTCAAAACTTCTAGCAACCCTGTTGCTTTAAAGTCAATGGCCGATAGTTTCATTCTAAGTCTTTTGGTTATCGAGTCACCATTCTAACATTGATCATGCTACTTAAGCCCATATTTCGGGTTGCACCTTTCAACCAATGTTTAACCGAGTATGTTTTCCCCGAGCATACACCATTATATCATTTGATCTGACTAATGTTATCTCCTTGTTCACGTAATTGTGGACACCCATCTTTTGGAAGTCTCGATGAATTGTCGCTGAGTTTATCAGCTACCTCCTCATCCTCTTCTTGGTTTAATGATGAACTCTTGTGTCGAAACTTGCTCCCATAGTTCATTTCTCGAGAATCTTGCAATGTCATTTCGTCTATTTGTGTTGCACATTTTCTTCTCGGACCTCCTGAGTCTGAGGTATCAAGACACCAATTAGATCTGAACCTCGGTTAGATATGATGGTGGGAACATATTTTCAAGAGTTATAACATTGGTCGTTATATGACCCGGAAAGGTGGTGTCATGCCGAGCACACCTGACCGGAGGACCTATTGTTATAATTTTCCTTTTAGCAATGCTATCCATTCTTCCATGAGGAAATTGTAAGACTTATTCTATAAGTTGTTCCTGATGGATCCTTTGTGTATCCAATGTCTGATCTTTACCCAGTGACCATGTCAATGCTATCTCGAAGCATGTATGTGGTAACCCGATTTTCAATAAGAACATTTGAAGCCCAATGCTAAATGTTTCTCGCTCGATTATCCAAACACCGTTGTATGGGTAAGGTCATGAAATTTCTCTCACCTTACCTGAAAGGTTTTCTACATTATATCCTGTCATGGATATCATGCTCTGCTTGTTCTTGGGAAGGGTATGCCCCTGGTATATGTGTCAAACACATTATCCTTTCCATTGTTCTGTTTGATCTGATGATCACATTTTCCTTCCATTGATTTGTTTAACCTTCCTTGTGATCCACATGATCTAAGCAGTAATATTCTTCTGCTTATGTAAACACCTTGGTGTACAATTCTGTCAGTAAGACCCTATTGCTTTTGTTAATGACATTCCAGTAACCACCGATGGACGAGAACCTCGCCTATTGGTCCGCCTCGTTCAACAAGCAGGGAAATGGTTCTCTTCATCCCCTGCCCTTAGTACCGACATTGTTAACAACAGAATCGACAGGATACCCGACCATGCAAGATGTCACCACTCCTCCTACTTTTATCCCACATGGTGGGCCCACAACCCACAGTTCCACAGGATCAAAACCTGACACTCCTGTACACCACCTGTTCCCATGGTTGTTCCTCGCGCTTGACTCCGTATGTAATTCACGGACCACCTGCCTAGTGATCTATTATGCTATCATACGCAATACTTATTCCCATTGCTCTGAACCCTCTTTCACACTTCTTTTTAGGCAACGCATGTTTGCCTAAGCGTTTGAAACTTCCATATTGGACCTCCTTACTTTACTCTCGATAATTTCTTAAGTTTCAATTCAAGAGTTACTATCCGTCACCCTCCCTGATGTTCTCTACCAGATACGTGACCCTGTAGAGCTCAGTTCTTCTGAAGATACCCCTTATCATTTTTCATAAGTATGATGAGACCCCGAAGAAAGGACGAAGACTTCGTCATGATGACTTGAAGCAGAGAAATGAAGACAACAATGTAATGGATTGACCTCTTCGAGAAGAGCAACCAAGACCGAGAAGATTCGTTAGAATTTTGTAACCAAACCTTTCCCCCTTAGACGCCCTCTTAAATCTCGGGACGAGATTTCTTGTAGTGGAGGAGAATCGTGACGCCCGGATAACTAGGCTACAGTAATCCCATGTTAATGATGACACGTCACCTCAGTTACTGCTCGTAATCTCGCGTTAGTTCGAAGCGGATTCAAATTCAAATTTGAATTAAAGTTAAAACAATTAAAGTTTTCAAAAGTCAGAACTAAAATGTTCAATGTGTTGGAAATATTCCCTAACTATTTGTCATGTAGAAACCATGTTTTTTTATAAGGCCTATATATTTAAAATGAGTAAAAATAGAAAATAAATAAAAATAAAAAAAGAAAGAAAAACAAAACAGATAAAAAAACAAATGTGGGGCAACCACCCAGGCCCAAGTGGGCCACGGCCCAGCAAGCCGCGAGGCAGCCAGGCCGGCCCACCTCACTCCCTTTATCCACCCCACCGAAACCCTACCCACCACTGACCGCACCCAATCCCCCCACTCGTCCCACTTCCCCCTTCTATGGTGCCTCCCCGATCCAGATCGGGATCAAAGGCACCCGAACCCCCCGCCCCGCTCGGTCACCACGGCGCCACCCTCCCGGTCTCCTTCCTCCCCCTCCAACACCGCGCCGTCCTCCCCGACGCCGCTGCTCGACCACCGCGCGACCCGCCGCCGTCGCGCCCGACCCCGACGCAAGCGCCCATCCCCAACGCCCCAGGACCGCCTCGCCGTCGTCGTCCCCGGAACCACGTCCTTGACCTCCCCCTCGACGGACTCCGTCAACCCTCGCCGCCCGTACCCCTCCATCGGGGGTGAGCTCCTTCCCCCCCCCCCCCCATCCCCCGCTACTTTCCTCGCACACACACGTCGCCAGAGCGTGTCCACACGCTTGCGCTGTCCCCGTCGCAGTCACCATCCCCTCCAAGCTCCAGCGCGCGCACCGCACCACACGCCCCACGCTGCGCGGCCCCGCTCCCTAGCCTCCACGCCCTCCCGCGGCGTGCACCACCGCCCCTGACGGCGTCCACCCCGTCCACCCCGTGTTGCTGCTGCCTTTGCTCTGCTGTCGTCCCGCCGTGTCTGTTGCCGCCCAGCTCGCCCCGCGCGCGTTGGACACGCCCTGGCCGCGCCTGGCCTTTCTCGTGCTCCGCCCCGCCTGCTGCCATATCCGCCGCTCACCTACACCCCGCGCGCATTGCTCTGCGCCGCTCTGGTCGCGCCCCCTCTGGCCCCAGTTGGTGCCCCGACGGCCTCCGCGCCGGCCAGCGCCCGTCTCGCGTCACCGTGCTTGCAGCCGCCGGCCGGGTTCGCCCCGCGCCCACACGCCCGTGCCCCCGTGCCCGTAGGCCGTTCGCCCGTTAGGCCCCTGTGAGCAAATGACAGGTGGGCTTAGCCCCCAGAACGAAAATAGATATTAAAAAAAGAATCCAAAAATAATAATAATAAATAAATAGTTCATTAATTAATTAAATAATTAATTAACTTAATTAATCCTGATTATATTAACTTAATCAATTAATTAAACTTATTTAATCCTGCTTAATAAAACCCTGATTAACATGTTAGTCTATGACAGGGGGGTCCCACTGGACCCACAGTCTAGGTTTGACTCTGGTCAGCTGGGTTTGACCTGCTGACGTCATGGTGATGTCATGCTGACATCACCTTTCACTATTCTAGATAATGTTCGATTTAAATAATAAAATAAACTTCAAAAAGGCATAAAACTTTGATAAATCGTAGAAAATAAACCGTAGCTCAGATGAAAGTATTTTCTACATGAAAGTTGATCAAAACGACGAGATGAATTCGGATACACAGCCCGTTGGTCCGCCACACATCCCTAGCATAGCAAAAACGCAACTTTCCCCCTTCGGTTCATCTGTCCGAAAACGCGAAACACCGAGAATACTTTCCCGAATGTTTTCCTCCTTCGTCGGTATCACCTCCTACCGCGTTAGGGCATACCTAGCACCATGTATTGCCTCGTTATGTTTTGTGATGCTTTGTTTGCTCCGTATTTACTGTTTCTTCCCCCTCTTCTTCCCCGGTAGACCCCGAGACTGATGCTGCTGCTGGTACCCCGATCGACTACGGTGTTGACGACCCCTCCTTCTTGTCTGAGCAACCATGCAAGCCCCCCCTTGATCACCAGATATCGCCTATTCTTCTCTACTGCTTGCATTAGAGTAGGGTAGCATGTTACTGCTTTCAGTTAATCCTATACTGCTGCATAGCCTGTCCTTGCTACTACTGTTGTTACCTTTACCTGCTATCCTACTGCTTAGTATAGGATGCTAGTGTTCCATCAGTGGCCCTACACTCTTGTCCGTCTGCCATGCTATACTACTGGGCCGTGATCACTTCGGGAAGTGATCGCGGGCATATACTATATACTTTACACTATTACATTACCTGTGATACTGTTCGGAGTTGGGGGCTGAAGGGGCAGGTGGTTCCACCCAGGTAGTGGTGGGCCTGGGTTCCCGACGGCCCCTGAGTGTTACTTTGTGGCAGAGCGACAGGGCAGGTTTGAGACCACCTAGGAGAGAGGTGGGCCTGGCCCTGGTCGGCGTTTGCGGATACTTAACACGCTTAACGAGATCTGGGTATTTGATCTGAGTCTGGCCATTTGGTCTATACGCACTAACCATCTACGCGGGAGTAGTTATGGGTATCCCGGCGTCGTGGTATCAGCCGAAGCCTTCGTGACGTCAGCGACTGAGTGGCGTGCGCCAGATTGGAACGTAAGCCTGCTCTTGTATTAAGGGGGCTAGTTCTGCTTCCGGCCGCGTTCGCAACGTGCAGGTGTGCTATGGGCGATGGGCCCAGACCCCTGTGCGCTTAGGATTAGACCGGCGTGCTGACCGCTCTATTGTGCCTAGGTGGGGCTGCGACGTGTTGATCTTCCGAGGCCGGGCATGACCCAGAAAAGTGTGTCCGGCCAAATGGGATCAAGCGTGTTGGGCTATGTGGTGCACCCCTGTAGGGAAGTTTATCTATTCGAATAGCCGTGTCCCTCGGTAAAAGGACGACCCGGAGTTGTACCTTGACCTTATGACAACTAGAACCGGCTACTTAATAAAACACACCCTTCCAAGTGCCAGATATAACCCGGTGATCGCTCTCTAACAGGGCAACGAGGAGGGGATCGCCGGGTAGGATTATTGCTATGCGATGCTACTTGGCGGACTTCAGTCTACTCTCTTCTACCTGCTGCAAGACAGAGGCGACCAGAAGCGTAGTCTTCGATAAGACTAGCTATCCCCCCTCTTATTCTGGCATTCTGCAGTTCAGTTCACTGATATGGCCCTTTACACATATATCCATGCATATGTAGTGTAGCCTTGTTTCCCCCTTTTCCCCTTTCCTCTACCCGATTGCTGCGACCAGTCGATGGAGTCCAGGAGCCAGACGCCACCGTTGACGACGACTCCTACTACTCTGGAGGGGCCTACTAGTACGTGCAGCCCGCTGACGACGACCAGGAGTAGTTAGGAGGATCCCAGGCAGGAGGCCTATGCCTCGTTCGATCTGTATCCCAGTTTGTGCTAGCCATCTTATGGCAACCTTGTTTAGCTTATGTCTGTACTCAGATATTGTTGCATCCGCTGACTCGTCTATGATCGAGCACTTGTATTCGAGCCCTCGAAGCCCCTGGCTTGTATTATGATGCTTGTATGACTTATTTATGTTTTAGAGTTGTGTTGTGATATCTTCCCGTGAGTCCCTGATCTTGATCGTACACATTTGCGTGCATGATTAGTGTACGATTGAATCGGGGGCGTCACAAGTTGGTATCAGAGCCAACTGCCTGTAGGAATCCCCCTTCCCAACTCCTTGGCCGAAGTTGAGTCTAGTCGCTGAAAACTGTTTTACTATCATAGCTGTGCGGTCCATGGGCCCACGTCGCCATTGGGTGGTACTAGGATCTTTTACTCCTCGACCTTTATTCTGTGACTCTAACATCTCTTCTATTCGGGTTAAATGATTTTGCTAAAATCTAACTCTAGGTTCTCATTACCACTTCCTGCCGGAGAGCCCTTTAATACGGATGATCGACTGCTTCAACGGAAGATTCTGACAATACTCTCCGATGTTCTCCCGAGACTTTGTGCCATTGCTTTTGCAATTCCCTACCACCGAACTATCCCTATGGATAAGTATTTACACCTGTTGTGCTTACTTTTATTCCCAGCCGATCTTGTTATTATAAGATACCCCGAGAATACCTTGTGCCTATTGCCTTGCAGTTCTTTGCCACATGAATACCCCTACGGATAATTTCTCGCATTTATCGAGTATCCGCTCATCCCCATATGATTCATGTATTTCACAAACTTCTTCGAAATACCATTCGGTCTTCCAAAGATCCTGAGCAACCTATCGCTCCTGAAATTCTTGCTTGCTTACATTTTGGTTAATTCCATAAGTCTAGTAATGTTATTGGAATCCTTGGCCACGATCAATTTTGAGTCCACTGATTCAATAAGTTGCGAACGTTCACAATCATCAGTCAAATCCTAGGATTATCCTTCCGGCTCAGACGTCATTTTAAACATGAGCTGGATCTCGACCAATCAAATTGCTATCGATTGTACCCCTAAGGCTATTCAACTTATCCATCCCTAATCAGAGCATTGCTTCTGATCCCTTGTCTTGGAATTCATAATTCCTTTGCATTTGAGCTTTGAGTTAGTCAGTTGTTTCTATAATCTGACCTCCTTGCATTCTTTCTTCCTTTGGTTGAGTACCGATGCTCACATCAGATCCCTTGTGGACCACCAAACCCTTTGTCGGATTTTATCCGACAGTGTCCTTCATATTGAATAACCTTGTGAGCCTTTTCCATGGGTATATAATGCCTTTGGTAAATTGTATCCTCTGCTTTGTGAATCATGCTCTACTTTCGAGCTTGTATTATTTACTCCGAAGTTTGTGGTATATGTTCCTAAGATGCCCCCATGGGTTGAACCTATGCCTTCCCTAATCCGTGTGAAGCCGAAAGATTTCACGGGTCATACTTATCTGGTATTGCACCAGGTAAAAACTTTCAACAACTAATGTCATTCTCGAAATTCGAGAGGTGAATGAAAGGTTATGCGTTGAACAAGTGGGAGTCGACCTTGAACCTTTGCGTTCATGCCCATGGACACGATGTAGATCCTATCATGGAAGCTTCTTGTAATAACAACTATTTCCTTGATATAATATCCCTTGGTATCGGTGAATTGATCCGTTGCAATCGTGGTTCCGACCATATGTTCTTGTTTGATCCCTTTTCTCGGGCAAGTTTAAGCACTTATCTTCTGTGGATCAATACACTTGTCAAACCTTTACTTTGATCTACCGTCGAGTATTACACCCTGGTATCTCAAGAATATCATGGAACTTCATAACTTTTTATGGGATCTTCATCAACTATTATTTCTCACCGAATCCAATTTTTCCTGCGTTTTGGGTTGTCGTCAACCGGGAGCACCGAATAGTGAATCGAGTCCACACTTCGATTCAAATAACTCTTAAGTAATTTTCGTTGCTTATGAGTTTAATAATCCTTCAAGTCATTCCTAGTCCGATTGGCTATATCATTATCGTGCCGATTTTAACTGTGCTACATGGTCCTTCTTCCCAGAGCACACTTTTTGACGATGAGCTAAGCTTACGTCGATCTTCCTCATCATATCATTTTGCTTTGGACCGCAAGCTTGCTTTGGAGTTTGTGTCGTACCCATGGTTTCAATAACCTTTTGCTTTATCATTCCTTTGAATTTATGTCATCCCCAACTGATTACATCTTCATGAATTCTCTCGACAAATGTGTCGTCATCATCAGCAGCATTCTGAGCTCTTCCAGGATATCAATGGAATTCATGATGAGAAAGACCATCCTTTCCCTCGATGATTAGTGTTATCATCGACCACTCTACTACCTTTCCTCCAACACAAACTTGTTCTTGTTTTGTGTTGTACCCTTAGTTCCTTGCTACCCAGCATTGTTCTTCTTTACCTTGGATATTACCACCTTATATGTCAAGAATGTCGTGAGAATTTCTCCACCTCTTGAGAATTCTTGATATATTATTACTTCTCTCCATCTCCGTTCATTCCTTAGTCCCTCCGAGTTGTTTCTAACCGGAAAACCGACAATTGAACTATGATGTGCGATTTCAAAACTTCTACCAACCTTGTTGCTTTAAAGTCAATGGCCGATAGTTTCATTCTAAGTCTTTTGGTTATCGACTCACCATTCTAACATTGATCATGCTACTTAAGCCCATATTTCGGGTTGCACCTTTCAACCAATGTTTAACCGAGTATGTTTTCCTCGAGCATACGCCATTATATCATTTGATCTCACTAATGTTATCTCCTTGTTCACGTAATTGTGGACACCCATCTTTTGGAAGTCTCGATGAATTGTCGCTGAGTTTATCAGCTACCTCCTCATCCTCTTCTTGGTTTAATGATGAACTCTTGTGTCGAAACTTGCTCCCATAGTTCATTTCTCGAGAATCTTGCAATGTCATTTCGTCTATTTGTGTTGCACCTTTTCTTCTCGTATATCCTGAGTTTGAGATATCGTGACACCAATTAGAACTGAACCTCGGTCAGATATGATGGTGGGAACATATTTTCAAGAGTTATAACATTGGTCATTATATGACCCGGTAAGGTGGTGTCATGCCGAGCACACCTGACCGGAGGACCTATTGTTATAATTTTCCTTTTAGCAATGCTATCCATTCTTCCATGAGGAAATTGTCGGTGTACTAAAATAGGGGTACCTTAGTAGCCCGAACTTTTGCACGGGCAGTCGTAGCACCCCGCGGCAAGGCTTGCCAGGCGACCGCCAAAACTCTCTGTGGTCCCTTTTTGGGCCATCCAAGAACAAAGTATTTGAGCCAAGGCCCCGGCAGGAGGAGCTTGCGGGGAAGGCCACCCGAAGAGAGCAGGGCCCCGGCAAGAGGATCTTGCCAGGACGGCCGCTCGAAGCACAAGGCCCCGGCAAGAGGAGCTTGCTGGGAAGGCCGACCAAGGCACGACAAGAGACTTGTTGCGACGCGCCACGCGTCCCGGCAAGGACCGGTGAGCAACAAGCTCCCGGGCGCGACAAGGCATCGACCGTGGCAAGTCACCACCCCGCGCCTGCGCTCCAGCTCATCCACCCACGCGTCGCTCTGGGGCCATTCCAGGCGTACGTGGCGAGAGGCTGCGCAGCCAGGGGCATGAGGTGGCGAAGCGACGCTGACAGGGTAGCCGTCGTGGCAAACGGTGGCGCCCCTGACGGTCCCCTTTTCCGCACTATTTGGGCGACCCAGACGGGCATTTAATGCCCTTGTCCCCTGCCGTCAGAGTTAGGTATGATAGCACTGTGCAAACAGCTGTACCCAACACAGCGTTTTCCAGTTTTACCCCCGCCTACGTTGCCACCTGTGGGTAACCCCTTGCACATATAAAAGGAGGCCCCATGCGCAACGTGGGAAAGGTGGAGGAGGAAGCAGACCACTCACGCTCGGTCTGATTAGTTGCCTGAGGGTACTGTAGCACTCAGCGCTCCCAAGAACACAATACAAACCACAAAGCAGCACTAGGGTTTTACGCATCCGTGTGGCCCGAAGCTGGGTAAATCCCCTTGTGTGCATCGCCTCGATCCGCTCTTCGCGCGACCTCCGCCCCCCGCCGAACCAGAAAGGGGCTCGGTCCCCATAGGTGTTCGTGGAGGCAGATTTCCGCCGACATCTTTGGCGCGCCAGGTAGGGGGCATCGAAGTTCTGCGAACCTGATCCGGCGTCTGCACGGGCTAGATCTCCATCATCTTCATCGACATGCCACTAAAGAAGAAGGCTCCGGAGGTGGCTGGTCCGTCCGCGTCCAACCCACCGCCCTTGGAGCAAACGGGTGGTGGGGACGGCACCAGCGGCGGAACGGGCGTCGCCGAACAAGCTCATGGTGCCACGGCGTCCGAACATGCACCGCGCCCCTCTCAGGAGGCACGGGACCAGCAGCGTCTTGGCACTCACGGTACCATACGCTCGTTGGACCCAGATCGAGCTGGCGGATCCCAGGGTGCTCAAGGCCAGCATACACACCAACATGCTGGCGCGGGCGTGGCGCGACTGCTTGGTCCGGGTGTTGCTCCTTCTAACGTAGTTAGAAGTTCGAGCACATCCCGCTCCACGCACCGCTCGCCACCGCTGCCCGCCACTCCAGCGGAAGCTCTAGCACGAGCTCAACTGCTCCTAGACTACCCTCCAACGGCGGACAAGCTCGACGACTGGAGGGCCACGATACGGAGTCTCATCGTCTTCGCTAACGGCGACACCCCGCGGCAGCACAGTGCGTCGCATCCGCGGCAGGTCGGCCAGGCGAGAACCGATGGCGCCAAGACCGGTGGGGGTGCGACCACCGTGCACTCTCCGCCCCAAAGGCCAAGATCGCCGACTCGCCGGAGCCATCACGACAATGACTCCACCGCGTCGTCAAATCCGCGAACTCGTCGCGATCAACGTCACGTTCTTCACGAACGAGAGCAAGAGGACGCTCGTACGCGCGTCGAGCGTCGGAGAGAAGCACGGCGTCAATCAGACCAGCGCGCTGGGCCCTCTGTCGACATGCATGCGCCCGGGGGACCAGGCGACCTGCCGTACGCGGTAGGCTGCCCTGCGATCACCCGTGAGCTGCGGCAAGTCCAGTGGCCCAGCACGAAGAATTTCAAGCCAGACGTACCAGAGAAGTATGACGGCAAGTCGCATCCGTCGGAGTTCCTCAGTATCTACACCATTGCGGTGCAGGCTGCTGGGGGGCGGGACGACAAGATCCTTGCCAACTACTTCCCGCTGGTGCTCAAATCCAACATCAGATCCTGGCTCATGCACTTGCCGGATAACTCCATAACCTCCTGGACAGACTTGTGCCATCAGTTTGTTGGCGCCTTTACAGGCGGCCACAAACCCCATGGCCAAGCGGGCGACCTTCATCTGCTCGCCAGAAGGAAGGGGAATCCTTGCGCAAGTTCATCCAGAGATTCAGCCGCGTACACTACAACATCCCAGACGCCCACCCTGCCGCGGTTATCAGCGCGTTCCATCAGAACGTGCGTAACCGCAGGATGCGGGAGGAGATGGCGATGTGCAAGATCAAAGACGTCAGCGAGCTATACGCCCTGGCCGACAAGTGTGCACATGCTGAGGAAGGAAGGAAACTACCCGGAGAGAACACTGGAGCCGGAGAATCTGACAGTGAATATACCGCCCCGGCAAGGAAGAACCGGCGGCGGAGCAACAGGAAGAAGAAGAGCCAAGAAGTACTGGTTGTTGAGCAGTCCGGCGATGAAGGCGCCGCCAAGAAGGCCCAGGCTGGTAGCTCCGGCAAGGAGGTTGCCGGATGCGCCAACTGCCAGGCTGTGGCGGTCGCCGACAAGCGGGACGACACCAACAAACAGTACTGCAAGATCCACTGCACCAAGGGCCATGACCTCCAGAGCTGCAAGCAGGTCGAGCGGCTCGTCAAGCTGCAAAAGGCCGAGTATGAGTGGCGCGACAAGGAGAGAGCCCGGGGAGGTGGCGGAGGATTAGGTACGAAGCGCCCCGGCCAGGGCGACAAGGACAAGCAGCGGCAAGCGGACAGACCTCCCCGTGGCCGCGACAAGAACGAACACGACGACGAAGACGAAGACATGGATGATGTCGAGACCAGTGAGCAGGAGTTTCAGAAAGCCACAGAGGTCTTGTGCGTAGACGGCGGTGCTTCTCTGCATACCTCTCACCGCCAGCTCAAGCAGTGGGCGCGGGAAGTCAATGCAGCGGAACCACCCGTCGAGTCACGCAGGCCTCTGAAATGGTGATATTGAGGACCACCCTGACCGCACAACTGCGATCGGGTGCTTGCCGATGTTGGTCTCGCCAACAGTCCGCAACCTCAAGGTCACTAAGATGCTAGTCGACGGCGGGGCCGACTTGAACCAGATCTCCTCCGCTGTACTCCAGAAACTCCAAGTCCCCGACAGCGAGCTCGAAGAGACCGGCACGTTCCAAGGAATCAACCCGGGAAGGAGCAAGCCGAAGGGGAAGATAACGTTGCTAGTGACATTTGGCAGTGAGCTGAACTTCAGGACAGAGAGGATCACTTTTGACGTTGCCGATTTTCCATTGCCCTACAATGGAATTCTCGGGCGTCCAGCGCTCGCCAAGTTCATGGCGGCCTCTCACTACGCATACGACATGCTCAAGATGCCAGGCCCGATAAGCGTCATCTCTGTCCCCGACGACAAGAAGGATGCCCTTATCTGTGCCGACAAGATCTACCGGGAAGCAGCAGCCGCAATGGATCAAAAGCCACTTGCCGCTGAAGCTCCCGGAGGGAAGAAGAAGACCAAGCCCGGCAAGTGCTCTGGTGCCCACTCCGGCAAGCGCACCTCTTCGGAGTGCTGCGCTACCGTCAAGGACGCGCCATCGAGCTCCACCGGCAAGAGTAAGAAGTCAATGGCAGCCTTGCCAACGACCAAGAAGGTGCCCGCCAAGGAGGACGGCGCTGGTGGTACCTTCACCATCAGTGCCACTCTCGACCCCAAATAGGAAGGCGCGCTCGTTGCTTTCCTGCGGGCGAATGTCGATGTGTTTGCCTGGCAACCATCTAACATCCCCGGCGCTCCCAGGAAAGTGATTGAGCACCACCTCGCCGTCTGTCCTCATGCGCGGCCTGTCAAGCAGAGAGTTAGGAAGCAAGCGGTGGAGCGCCAAGATTTCATCGCAGAAGAGCTCAAGAAGTTGGAAGCGGCAGGCCTTGTCAGAGGCGTGCTCCATCCGACGTGGTTGGCCAATCCTGTTGTCGTCCGCAAAGCAAATGGGAAATGGAGGCTTTGCATCGATGTTACTGATGTTAATAAAGCTTGTCCCAAAGATCCCTTTCCCTTGCCGCGCATTGACCAGATTGTTGACTCCACGGCCGGATGTGACCTGCTCTCATTTCTTGACGCATACTCAGGGTACCATCAGATATTCATGGCTGAAGAAGATGAGGAGAAGACCGCATTCATCACTCCATGTGGCACGTACTGTTTCGTACGGATGCCTTTCGGTTTGAAGAATGCCGGTTCGACGTTTGCAAGGGTTGTCCATACCGCTTTTGAGCCGCAAATCCACAGAAATGTGGAAGCCTACATGGATGACATAGTGGTCAAAAGCAGGAACAGGGCAACCCTGATTCAAGATTTAGAAGAGACCTTTGCGAACCTGCGCAGAATCAGCCTCAAGCTCAACCCCGAGAAGTGCGTGTTTGGAGTCCCTTCCGGCAAGCTTCTCGGGTTCTTTGTGTCTCAGCGAGGAATCGAAGCCAATCCAGACAAAATCAAGGCCATCGAGCAGATTGAAGCACCAACACGCGTCAAGGATGTACGAAGGCTTGCCGGCTGCGTCGCGGCTCTCAGCAGGTTTATTTCCAAGTCTGCGGAACGCGCCCTGCCGTTTTTCAAAGTTTTGAAAAAGGCGGGTCCAGTAAAATGGACTCCGGAAGCGGAGGCTGCGCTGCAGGACTTGAAGAAATACCTGTCCTCCGCTCCAATACTTGTCGCGCCTAAACCACAAGAGAAGTTGCTGCTGTACCTGGCAGCAACCAATCAAGTGGTTAGTGCTGCGTTAGTAGCGGAGAGGGAGGCGGATGATGAGCTAGCGACCGCGGCAAGCGCGTCCAGCGACAAGCAAGAGGCTTCCCCGACAAGCTCTGGCCCCGACAAGCATGAATCTACGCAGGAGCGAGTGGAGGTGTAGAAGAAGAGAATGGTGCAGCGCCCAGTTTACTTTGTCAGCTCCCTTCTGCAGGGGGCTAGGTCAAGGTACTCTGGTGTGCAGAAATTGCTTTTCGGCCTTCTCATGGCCTCGAGAAAGCTGCGCCATTACTTCCAAGCACATGAGATTACAGTTATCACCCGCTTTCCGCTGAAGAGGATACTGCAGAATCCAGAAGCAACAGGCAGGATTGTCGAGTGGGCACTGGAACTGTCAAGCTTCGGTCTCAAATTCGAGAGCACTTCAACTATTCAGAGCAGAGCATTGGCGGAGTTCATAGCAGAGTGGACACCGACACCAGACGAAGAGATCCCAGAGACGAGCATCCCCGTCAAAGAAGCAAGCAAAGAGTGGCTGATGTATTTTGATGGTGCTTTCTCGCTGCAAGGCGCCGGTGCTGGCGCGGTGCTTATCGCACCCACCGGAGAGCATCTCAAGTACATAGTCCAGATGCACTTCCCCAAGGAGCAAGCAACCAACAATACTGCAGAGTATGAAGGTTTGCTCGCCGGTCTCAGGATCGCGGCAGAACTTGGGATCAAGAAGCTCATTGACAGGGGTGACTCACAGCTTGTCGTCCGCCAAGTGAACAAAGATTACCAGAGTCCGTTGATGGAAGCGTACGTTGATGAAGTGAGGAAGCTGGAAGAGCGCTTTAACGGCCTGCAAATGGAACACGTTCCAAGAGCTGAGAACGACATCGTTGATGGCCTGTCAAAGTGCGCAGCACTTAAGTTACCTGTGGAACCAGGAACCTTTGTGCTCAAGCTGACTCAGCCATCCGTGACACCATCAACCGGACAGAGCAAGAAGAGGAAGTTGGTCTCCGGCGACTATCTTCCGGCAGAGCTCCCCAGAGCCGCCGCCAAGAAGGTCCCCAAGATCGACGCCAAGAGCGCTGAGAAGCCGTCTGCTCCGGCAAACCCCAGGGTTTGTTCCGTAGAAGCAGGCGCTCCCGACAAGTTTTGCCCCGGCAAGCTTGCCGGGGAACGTCAAGCTCCGGCTGAGCCCCAGGTCCTCGCCGTAGAAGCGGACGTTCCCGCAGCAGCAGATGTGCCTTCAGTCCTTGTTGTCGAGCCACAGGCTCCAGCATGGGTGCAGCAGACTGTCCATTTCCTCCAGAACGGAGAACTTCCCGAAGAACAAGAAGAAGCGGAAAGAGTAGCCCGGCGCTCGAGTATGTACCAGTTCGTCGACAACACGCTATACAGAAGAGGGCGCAACGGTGTGAAATTGAAGTGTATTTCCCGGGAAGACGGACAAAAGCTGTTGGCAGAGATACATGGAGGCATATGTGGTCATCACATTGGCGCTAGAGCGCTTGCCGGCAAAGCGTTCCGGCAAGGTTTCTTCTGGCCGACAGCCCTCCAGGATGCAACTGCACAAGTAACCAAGTGTGAAGCGTGCCAGTTCCATTCCAAGCAGATACACCAGCCAGCTCAAGCTCTCCAGACGATCCCTTTATCCTGGCCATTTTCGGTCTGGGGGCTCGACATCCTCGGCCCCTTCCCCCGAGCTGTCGGGGGCTTTGAGTACTTGTACGTCGCAATCGACAGGTTCACAAAGTGGCCGGAAGTGGAACCAGTGAGGAAGGTGACAGCACAGTTAGCAGTCAAGTTCTTCAGGTCGATCGTTTGCCGCTTCGGGATCCCCAACAGGATCATCACCGACAACGGTACACAATTCACGAGCCGCGCCTTCATGCAATACGTCCAAGATCTCAGCGCCAAGGTCTGCTTCGCTTCTGTTGCTCATCCCAGGAGCAACGGTCAAGCGGAGAGGGCCAATGCCGAAGTACTGCGCGGGCTCAAAACCAGAAATTTCGACAAGGCTGCACAAGTGCGTAAGAAACTGGATCGAGGAGCTGCCGGTGGCTCTTTGGTCGATCAGAACGACGCCAAATCGAGCCACTGGCCAGACACCATTTGCTCTAGTCTATGGAGCAGAAGCAGTTACCCCCACGGAACTCGTATACGGGTCACCTCGAGTGCTCGCTTATGATGAGCTTGAGCAAGAGCGGCTGCGTGAAGATGACGCGCTGCTCCTTGAGGAAGATCGTCTTCAGGCTGCTGTGCGAGCCTCTCGCTACCAACAAGCTTTGCGTCGCTACCATAGCCGCAAAGTTAAAGCCAGAAGCTTCGAGGAAGGCGACCTTGTTCTTCGGCGCGCTCCGTCCGCCAAGAATCATAACAAGTTGACGCCAAAGTGGGAAGGCCCTTACCGGGTGAGACGAATCACGAGGCCCGGCGCTGTCCGCCTTGAGACCGAAGATGGCACTCCGGTGAGCAACTCCTGGAATATTGAGCATCTTCGTAAGTTTTACCCGTAAGGCGCGGTTGTCGGGCCCCGTCCGGCAACCAACCTTTTGTACAAGTCTTGCCGCTGTTGCATGTAATCCTTTGTACAAAGCCAGGCACAGACCCTGAGCAGCAGTAAATTAAGCGCTGGCGCCCTAAGTTTTAGCATGCATGCTGAGTCGAGTCTCGTCCTTGGTTAGGGTTGATAGTGCCTAACAGCTGCTAATCCCTAGCTTAGAGGTCGGGTCTGCGTCCTTTTTCCTGTTCTTTCATTTCCTTTGGTTCGCAGGGTTTTGCATATCCTGGCCAGACCGCTTAAGGACGAAGAAGAGAAGAAGGGCGGACCAGCATCTGGTCCTCGGCAAACCAGTGTTGCCGGGGGCTGCAAGTACAAAGATTCGCCCGCGGCAAGCCAAAGTTGCCGGGGGCTGCAATCCCAGATAAGTCTTTCATCCCTTATCATGCATTCTCTTATGGACCGAGGAATGCGAAAACCTTGCTTCTTCCTAAAAAGCTGTCGTGCTCCCTTAAATCAAGGCTCCGGAGCGCGTTCCTGGGGCCAGTTTTGGTAGTAGCCGCGGCGGCAAAGGAAAGAAATAAGGAGCCCGAACCCGCCTCATCCCTACCTCCGCCAAAGGCGTGAGGAAGGTCGAGTGGCGCGGGAAGACGGCATGGCCTATTGCCGGGCAAAGAAGTCTCTATCTTAAAGATATAAAGGACTCGCTCCTTGGTGTGGGTTTTACCCGCGAGACAAATGACCCGGCAAACATCCCCTTTTCATTAAAAACATTCCGCTCAGGTACAGTTCAGAGGGAGTGAAAAACATAAGAGATGGGATTACAAGCTTTAAATGCATCTAAGGCCCGAAGGCTTACAAGCTAAAAAGAGATAAGGTGCCCGTAATCCATTTCTTGTCTCTCTCCTCAGGAGGTAGGACAAGGAGGCAAAGAGGACAAAAGGGGCGCCTAGGCGAGCTACGGGTGGCAGAGGACACCAACAGAACGCCCCGGGGGCCGGCTAAAAGCTGGACGGTGACGGCGGCGCCGGAAGCAGGGCTCGACGGGGCGGCAGGACGACAGCACGCTGTCGAGGGCACCTCGCCCTCGTACTCCGACTTGACGGCCTTGCCGCCAGCCCTCTTCCTCTTCCGCAGCCTCGCCACGCCAGCCGCCAAGGAGACGACCCCGGGAAGCTCAAGTAGCCGGCGACACGGATGATGGGGTCGCCGGTGCCACGCGAAGCCGCGACCGACGCCTAGTCGGACCCGTCATCCCGACGACCGCTGCCCTCGTCGTCGCTGTCGCTCCCCTCCTCGTCACTCTTGCTCGAGGAGGAGCTTTCGCTGTCGGAAGAGCTATCCACGCAGCACCGGGCCCGGGTCCCGAAGCACCCGAAGACCTTGACAGAGAGGAGATGGCCCTCCATCAACTTAAAATGGAGGGTGAACCCCTCCATCAAGCTGTGGATACGGGCGAATGTCTTCCACCCTCGACCAACATACACCACGCCGGGGGCTGGGGACTCAACGTGGACCTGCCTGCCGCTGATCCCGCAGCCCCTCCTGTGCAGCCTTAGCGTCTCGGGTTGTTCCATCTCCATTACGCTCGCAAAGGGGGCCGGGAGACGGAGGCGACGACGAGGCGCCCAGCGCAGCCTGACGAAGAACTCGCAGGGGTCGTCCCCGATGTGGACCGCCGTGAGAAGAGGGGCCGCTGGCGGAGGCGAGGCCGGCGCGTCACCCCGTCCGCCTCGTCCCTGAGCGCCTCAGCCTCGTCCATGACCTCGCCCCCTCCCCCTTCCCCTTACGGTTGGCTCTGCCACCGCGGGTGCAAGGGGAGGAGGGGCGCGTTGCCTAGCGGCGACCCTCGCCGCCACCGATGAAGGACCGGGGTTCCCTTTCTCCATAGCGAATGGAAAGAGGCGATCAGGAGCTGAAGAGAAGCGAAGATGAAGGAGTGTGGGTTTTCGTCGCCCCCCCTCTTGCTCTTTATAAAGGAGCAGGGTGGGGGCTCGGCCGCCCTCCTCAGCCAATCAAGACACAGGAAGAGCAGGCGACTGGGACCGGCCTGCTGCCTCGGCCCGGTTTCCTGCCTCCACCGTCCGCGACCCCAGGTGCATGGGAGCCGTGTGGCTGGCGTGCAGGACCGAGGCGACGGATGAGGCGACCTCCCCTCGCCCCGTGATCATGGGGAGCGGGCGCCTCGGAAACCGTGCCTCGGCCCCGTCCAGCAGACGAGCCGCGCCTCCATGCCTCCCTCCACTTATGGAGATAGCGCGAACCGTCCCCCTTTATTGCGACGTGACGCATGCCTGCGGGGCTCAGCCCCGCGCACGCCGCCCACGTCACGCACGCCTCTCCCCACGATGCCGCGTGGATGCAGAAGAAGATGCAGCGTGACCCAGGCCGCGCGTGCCCGTGCACTGTTTTGGGCCTGGCCCAACAGCGCTTGACACCGTGTATGGCCCAGGCCCGGGAGCTCCTGTCGGTGTACTAAAATAGGGGTACCTTAGTACCCCGAACTTGTGCACGGGCAGTCGTAGCACCCCGCGGCAAGGCTTGCCAGGCGACCGCCAAAACTCTCTGTGGTCCCTTTTTGGGCCATCCAAGAACAAAGTATTTGAGCCAAGGCCCCAGCAGGAGGAGCTTGCTGGGAAGGCCACCCGAAGAGAGCAGGGCCCCGGCAAGAGGAGCTTGCCGGGACGGCCGCTCGAAGCACAAGGCCCCGGCAAGAGGAGCTTGCTGGGAAGGCTGACCAAGGCACGACAAGAGACTTGCTACGACGCGCCACGCGTCCCGGCAAGGACCGGTGAGCAACAAGCTCCCGGGCGCGACAAGGCATCGACCGCGGCAAGGCGCTTGCCGCGGCAAGTCACCACCCCGCGCCTGCGCTCCAGCTCATCCACCCACGGGTCGCTCTAGGGCCATTCCAGGCGTACGTGGCGAGAGGCTGCGCAGCCAGGGGCATGCGGTGGCGAAGCGACGCTGACAGGGTAGCCGTCATGGCAAACGGTGGCGGCCCTGACGGTCCCCTTT
The DNA here is from genome assembly GCA_032464435.1 of Aegilops umbellulata. Lineage (NCBI taxonomy): Eukaryota > Viridiplantae > Streptophyta > Magnoliopsida > Poales > Poaceae > Aegilops > Aegilops umbellulata. Next base: position 291,984,639 of record CP136056.1, on the reverse strand, counting down.
TCCGCACTGTTTGGGTGACCCAGACGGGCATTTAATGCCCTTGTCCCCTGCCGTCAAAGTTAGGTATGGTAGCACTGTGCAAACAGCTGTACCCAACACAGCGTTTTCTAGTTTTACCCCCGCCTACGTTGCCACCTGTGGGTAAGCCCTTGCACATATAAAAGGAGGCCCCATGCGCAATGTGGGAAAGGGGGAGGAGGAAGCAGACCACTCACGCTCGGTCTGATTAGTTGCCTGAGTGTACTGTAGCACTCAGCGCTCCCAAGAACACAATACAAACCACAAAGCAGCAGTAGGGTTTTACGCATCCGTGCGGCCTGAAGCTGGGTAAATCCCCTTGTGTGCATCGCCTTGATCCGCTCTTCGCGTGACCTCTGCCCCCCACCGAACCAGAAAGAGGCTCGGTCCCCATAGGTGTTCGTGGAGGCAGATTTCCCCCGACAGAAATTGTAAGACTTATTCTATAAGTTGTTCCTAATGGATCCTTTGTGTATCCAAAGTCTGTTCTTTACCCAGTGACCATGTCAATGCTATCTCGAAGCATGTATGTGGTAATCCGATTTTCAACAAGAACATTTGAAGCCCAATGCTAAATGTTTCTTGCTCGATTATCCAAACACCGTGTATGGGTAAGGTCATGAAATTTCTCTCACCTTACCTAAAAGGTTTTCTACATTATATCCTGTCATGGATATCATGCTCTGCTTGTTCTTGGGAAGGGTATACCCCTGGTATATGTGTCAAACACATTATCCTTTCCATTGTTCTGTTTGATCTGATGATCACATTTTCCTTCCATTGATTTGTTTAACCTTCCTTGTGATCCACATGATCTAAGCAGTAATATTCTTCTGCTTATGTAAACACCTTGGTGTACAATTCTGTCAGTAAGATCCTATTGCTTTTGTTGATGACATTCCGGTAACCACCAATGGACGAGAACCTCGCCTATTGGTCCGCCTCGTTCAACAAGCAGGGAAATGGTTCTCTTCATCCCCCGCCCTTGGTACCGACGTTGTTGCCGACAGAATCGACAGGATACCCTCTGACATGCCTTGCTATCATGACCATGCAAGATGTCACCACTCCTCCTACTTTTATCCCACATGGTGGGCCCATAACCCACAGTTCCACAGGACCAAAACCTGACACTCCTGTACACCACCTGTTCCCATGGTTGTTCCTCGCGCTTGACTTCGTATGTAATTCACGGACCACCTGCCTAGTGATCTATTATGCTATCAGACGCAATACTTATTCCCATTGCTCTGAACCCTCTTTCACACTTCTTTTTAGGCAAAGAATGTTTGCCTACGCGTTTGAAACTTCCATATTGCACCTCCTTACTTTACTCTCGATAATTTCTTAAGTTTCAATTCGAGAGTTACTATCCGTCACCCTCCCGATGTTCTCTACCAGATACGTGACCCTGTAGAGCTCAGTTCTTCTAAAGATACCCCTTATCATTTTTCATAAGTACGATGAGACCCTGAAGAAAGGATGAAGACTTCGTCATGATGACTTGAAGCAGAGAAATGAAGACAACAATGTAATGGATTGACCTCTTCGAGAAGAGCAACCAAGACCGAGAAGATTCGTTAGAATTTCGTAACCAAACCTTTCCCCCTTAGACGCCCTCTTGAATCTCGGGACGAGATTTCTTGTAGTGGAGGAGAATTGTGACGCCCGGATAACTAGGCTACAGTAATCATAGATATTGAAATAACACCATCCAAATGCTGGTGTGGTTTGCCTTAGTGCAGCGGAGGGTCACACTCCTCCTGGTTATCTTCAAGGCAAGTCCCTCCATCTAAAAATATTTAAAAACCACAAAAAAAAATATCAAAAACCAATCTGAAAATCACCAGAAATTCTAGACAGCAAGGAAAATTCCAAATTTTGCTATGCTGCTAGAGCTTTCTAAAACAAACATAATGCAAAAAGAATCAACTCATTTGGACTTATGGGCTAGGAGTTATCACTGGTCAAAGTTGTGGTCAAATATTTGAATTAATTTGAATAAATCAGAAAACCTGGGGGTGACATCGATGGCGTAAAGACGGAATACGCCTCCACTCGTACCGCTTCGAGTGCGAGTGGAGAGGCTGACACCGGTCCCCACCAGTTAGGTGAGAGAGGGGGAGAGAGGAAACAGAACGCGGCGGCTCTCTGCCGAAGCTTACGCTAGCGATGAGTGGGTCTTGGGCGAGAGCAGAGGGATAGAAATGGAGAGGGTGTCGCAGTGCACCTGCCCATATCGGTGGCTTGCCGGGGGATGACCGGAGTTGCTCGCAATCAAGCTCGCAAACGACGGTGGCAGACGGGGTTTGCTGGAGAGGAAGAAGGAGATGGCGAGAGGCGACTCCAGGGGCTCAGCTGCATCCAGTCGACACCAGGGATCCCCAATGACGCGCCTGAGAGGTTGATTGAGCTCGAGGGGCTCTGGAGCAGGGTGGTAGGGTTGCAGGGATCGCAGGCGATCTCTGGTCGAGGTCGACGGCCAGAGGCCTGCCCGACCAGGCTACGACTCTCCTACGTGGTCGTGGTAGTTGTGAGGTGTTGTGTGAGGCTACGAAGCGGAGGGAGCGGCTCTATATATAGCCGGAGCAAGTGGGGGGTACGTGGCACCGCCGTAGTTCTCTGGAGACCGGCGAACGAGGATGAAAGGCACCAGTGAGAGGGGGCAAGGGCTCAGTGTATAGGCGGGAGCTGTCCACGCTTGCGGACGAGCACAGGAGGCAGGGGAGAAGAAGACAAGGTGAAAGCACAAGTGCTCCCTGGGTGATTTTGGTAATTAATGTCAACATATCTCTTGTTGGACTAATGTTTCTACCTAGAATGTTTCGGATAAGTTCAACAATGGAGTGGCATGGACTAGAGGATGTGGAACCCCTTCAATATGCTAAGGACAAATGATTGGCTCAACCTCCAAGCTCAGGACTCTACATTTTCTATTTTAGTGATCCAAGATCACATTGAGTCCATAGGAAAGCCAATACTATTAAGAAGGGATGAGGTGTTGCTTAATGGCTTGCTTGTTCAAAGTGCTTAGTGATATGCTCCAAATCCCTCAACCACTTCCTCACTTCCAAATATGTCCCAAACCAAAAGTCAAACTCGGCCCCACCAATTCTTTCTATCCGGAGCCACCGAGTTCAGTTGACATAGCCACTGCTAGAAGCCCTAATCAATTCGGTCTCACCGATGGGATATCGGTCTCACCGAGATGGGCATGCAAACTCTCTGTTGCCTATTGCAATATTTTCGGTCCCACCGAGGTATGCAATCGGCCCCACCGAGTTTGCTTGGACAACTCTCTGTTTCGCTTATTACCCAAATTGGTCCCACTAAGTTTGAGTAATTGGTCAAACCGACTTTTGGATTTACCCTAACCCTAGCACATCGGTCCCACCGAGTTGATCTAGTCGGTCCCACCGAAATGCCTAACGGTCACATTATGAACCAAATCGGTCTGACCGAGTTCTTCGAATCGGTCCCACCGAGTTTGGTGATTTGTGTGTAATGGTTAGATTTTGTGTGGAGGCTATATATACCCCTCCACCCACTCTTCATTCGTGGAGAGAGCCATCAGATCATGCCTACACTTCCAAAACATATTTTCTGAGAGAGAACCACCTACACTTGTGTTAAGGTCAAGATATTCCATTCCAACCACATGAATCTTGATCTCTAGCCTTCCCCAAGTTGCTTTCCACTCAAATCTTCTTTCCACCAAATCCAATCCTAGGAGAGAGAGTTTAGTGTTGGGGAGACTATCATTTGAAGCACAAGAGCAAGGAGTTCATCATCAACACACCATTTGTTACTTCTTGGAGAGTGGTGTCTCCTAGATTGGCCGGTGTTACTTGGGAGCCTCCGTCAAGATTGTGGAGTTGAACCAAGGAGTTTGTAAAGGCAAGGAGATCGCCTACTTCGTGAAGATCTACCCTAGTGAGGCATGTCCTTCATGGGCGACGGCCATGGTGGGATAGACAAGGTTGCTTCTTCGTGGACCCTTCATGGGTGGAGCCCGCCGTGGAATCGCGCAACCGTTACCCTTCGTGGGTTGAAGTCTTCATCAACATAGATGTACAATAGCACCACCTATCGGAACCACGGATAAAAAATCTCCGTTTCTCCAAATTGCGTTTGCACACTCCAATCCATTCTCTTTACATTCTTGCAACTTGCATGCTTTACTTTCCGCTGCTCATATACTCTTGTATGCTTGCACGCTTGCTTGATAGGCATTGTGAATGTTTAAACTTGTGCTAAAACTCCACATCAACTTAAGAGAAATTAAAAACTGCAACTTTTCTTGATTAGAGTCTATTCACCCCTCCCCCCTCTAGACACCTCTTCTCGATCCTTTCAATTGGTATCAGAGCTTTGGTCTCCATTTCCTTGGTTTAAACACCTTTGGAAGAAGATGGATGTGTCTACTTTGGGGAGTCTTAGATGTAGAGTGCCTATTCTCGATGGAGAGTTTTTCTATGAGTGGAAAAATGAAATGCTTGAGATTTTCAATGAATATCATTTGAACAAGTACATTGCTAGCCCTTGTGCACCTCATATTGATCCTTTGCATCATACACCCAAAGAGGATCTTGACATGATTCGCAATCTTAGAACCATCAATCTTATCATTAGAGGATTGCCCAAAAATTTGATTGCTAATTTACCTACTCTTGATTGTGCCTATACTATATGGAGATTTCTTGAGGAACGATTTCCAGATTATTCCTTGAAAAATTTAGACGAAATCCTTCATAAATCTATCGCCTTGAGTAAGATGAATTCTAGTGATCCTAGCTTTGGTGATTGTCTATTTGAGCTTACCAATCTCATGCGTGCCAAAGGAGATGTTGGAATCATTAGCAATATCATTTTCGAAGCTATTAGAATTCACAAAGATAACCATAGGAATGACCACTTATCTAATGAATTGCCCTCTCTAGGAGTTGATCAATCACAAGATGATGTTGAACATGGATACTATGATGAGGATGATGATGATAGTGACTATGATCTTCATGATGCAATGAGACACTTTTGTCTTATGGCAAATCTTCGCAGCTACATGGCTGGAGGAAAGGAATGGGTCCTTGATAGTGGATGTACTGATCATATGACCGGAGATAAAGATATGTTCCGTGAACTTGCTGAAAACGACGACCCTCAAAAGTATGTCACCTTTGGTGATAACTCAAAGGGTAAGGTGGTTAGCCTCGGTAAGGTGGCCATCTCACATGATAGCTCCATACAAAATGTCATGCTCGTTGAATCTCTTGGGTACAATTTACTTTCAGTATCTAGACTTGCTGATTTCGATTTCAATGTCCTATTTACTGAGGTAGATTGCCAACTGTTTCGTAGAGACAATCGTAAAATTGTCTTTACCGGTATACGTAGAGGTGATCTTTACATTGTTGATTTCACTAAGAAAGGCTCAACCTAGAACTTGCTTAATTGGTAAATCTTCTAAAGGCTGGTTGTGGCATAGAAGACTAGGTCATGTGGGCATGCGAAATCTTGATAAGCTTATTAAAGGTGATCATATCCTTGGAATAAAAGATGTCATATTTGACAAGGATAGACTTTGTAGTTCTTGTCAAGCAGGGAAACAAGTTGGAGGAAGTCATCACGCGAAGAACATCATGACCACGAGAAGACCACTCGAGCTACTTCACATGGATCTCTTTGGTCCAAATGCCTACAAGAGTCTCAGTGGTAAATCATTTGGTCTAGTCATAGTTGATGATTTTCAAGATTTACGGTGGTGTTCTTTCTTGATGACAAATCGCAGGTCCACAAGATCTTCAAAAACTTCGCTAGGAAGGCCCAAAATCTATTTGACGTGAAGATCAACAAGGTTTGGAGCGACAACGGGATGGAGTTCAAGAACGCAAATGTGGATACCTTTCTTGACGAAGAGGGGATTTCACATGAGTTCTCGGCTACGTACACACCTCAACAAAATGGAGTTGTTGAGAGGAAGAACCGGACTCTTATTGAGATGGCAAGAACGATGCTTGATGACTACAATACTCCAAAACACTTTTGGGCGGAAGCGGTTGAGACAGCTTGTCATGCAACAAATCTCTTGTATCTTCACAAGCTACTCGGCAAGACGGCATACGAGCTCCTCACCGATAACAAACCCCAAGTTTTTTTAAATTCTTTCAAAACTACTAATGGCACACCGTGTGGGTGGTGCGCCATTACTAGTTTCAACTACTAATGGCGCACCACCCCCACGGTGCGCTATTAGTAATTTGGCCCAAACATTCCCCCGAATGCACACCCCCCCCCCCCCCCCGTGGACCGCCTTTTCAGTTTCAAAAAAAAAGAAAATGATAGAAATGTCAAAAAATAAAAAGAAAATAAGATTCCCATGTGATATGTGGTCTAGTTGTTGGGAAAATTTACAAATATAAATTTCGACTTTATTTGCAAAATCTCTCTCGAAATTTGTAAAATGGGAATAACTTTTGCATACGAACTCGGATTAAAAAGTTTTATATATGAAAAATCATCTACTCGAAAAGTTATATCCGAATTTAACTGTGGGAACCCCGTTAAACATTTTCAAAATCCTCAAAAACCTAATAGAAAATAAGTAATGGGGCTTTTAAGATCTGGAGAGGAAAAAATTCAAAAAAATTCAAACTTACTAATGGTGCACATGCCTATGGTGCGCCATTACTATCTTCCCTCCTTAAAAATTCAAAATAAATCAAAAAAATAAGTTACTAATGGCGCACCTGCCCATGGTGCGCCATTGGTATTTTCCCGCCTTCAAAATTCAAAATAAATAAAAAAAAGTTACTAATGGCGCACCTGCCCATGGTGCGCCATTAGTATTTTCCCGCCTTCAAAATTCAAAATAAATCGAAAAAAAATATATAGTAATGGCGCACCTACCCATGGTGCGCCATTACTATGCCGTATATATGGCTGGGTGTGTCCTCTCCTCCTTACCTCTTCATTCTTCTCCTCCACTCCACCTCTCCTCCACTCCTCCACTCCATCTCTCCGGCGACCTCCTCCTCCTCCTCTCCGGCGACCTCCTCCTCTTCTCCGGCGACCTCCTCCTCCTCTCCGGAGACCTCCTTCTCCTCTCCGGCGACCTCCTCCTCCTCTCCGGTGAGCTCCTCCTCCTCCTCCTCTCCGGCGACCTCCTCCTCCTCCTCCTCTCCGGAGACCTCCTCCTCCTCCTCCTCTCTGGTGAGCTCCTTCTCCCTCCTCTCCGGTGAGCTCCTCCTCCCTCCTCTCCGGTGAGCTCCTCCTCCCTCCTCTCCGATGCTTCAGTGAACTCCTCTCCGGCGACCTCCTCCTCCTCTCCGGTGATGTAGGCGAGCGCCTCTACAGTCACCTCCTCCTCCTCCTCTCCGGTGAACTCCTCTCCGGCGAACTCCTCTCCGGCAAAAGAACACGGCAAAAGAACGTACAACATCCAAAAACGGGAACAAAATTTGAAATAATATCGTGCAAAAAAACGAGCAAAAAATGGGCAAAAAAATCGTGATCCAGATCCAAATTCAAATTTCAAAAATAGCAATGGCGCACGGTGGGGGCTAGACGGTGCGCCACTACTATTTTCCCGCCTTCAAAATTCAAAAATACTAATGGCGCACCGTGGCCTATACTAATGGCGCACCAGTGGCCTATACTAATGGCACACCGTGGCCTATACTAATGGCGCACCAGCGGTGCGCCATTAGTATACCAGATACTAATGGTGCACCACTGGTGCGCCATTAGTAAAAAATACTAGCGGCGTGATACTAATGGCGCACCAGTAGTGCGCCATTAGTAGGCAAAACTGGTGCGCCAATAGTAGGCCTTTTTCTAGTTGTACCGGTGCTCTCCATGACGAGGAGGGAGTAGTTCACCCTCGGGGATGAGGGTATGTACCAGTAGCTATGTGTTTGATCTCTCTCTCTCTCTCGTGTTCTTGATTTGGCACGATCTTGATGTATCGTGAGCTATGCTAGTGTAGTTGGATCTTATGATGTTTCTCCCCCTCTACTCTCTTGTAATGGGTTGAGTTTTCCCTTTGAAGTTATCTTATCGGATTGAGTCTTTAATGATTTGAGAACACTTGATGTATGTCCTGCGTGGGATAACCGTGGTGACAATGGGTTATTCTATTGATTCACTTGATGTATGTTTTGGTGATCAACTTGCGGGTTCCGCCCATGAACCTATGCATAGGGGTTAGCACACGTTTTCGTCTTGACTCTCCGGTAGAAACTTTGGGGCACTCTTTGAGGTTCTATGTGTTGGTTGAATAGATGAATATGAGATTGTGTGACGCTTATCCTATAATCATACCCACGGATACTTGAGGTGACATTGGAGTATCTAGGTGACATTAGGGTTTTGGTTGATTTGTGTCTTAAGGTGTTATTCTAGTATGAACTCTAGGGTTGTTTGTGACACTTATAGGAATAGTCCAACGGATTGATTGGAAAGAATAACTTTGAGGTGGTTTCATACCCTACCATAATCTCTTCGTTTGATCTCCGCTATTAGTGACTTTGGAGTGACTCTTTGTTTCATGTTGAGGGATATTTATGTGATCCAATTATGTTATTACTGTTGAGAGAACTTGCACTAGCGAAAGTATGAACCCCAGGCCTTGTTTCCTAGTATTGCAATACCGTTTACGCTCACTTTTATCATTAGTTACCTTGTTGTTTTTATATTTTCAGATTACAAATACTCATATCTATCATCCATATTGCACTTGTATCACCATCTCTTCGCCGAACTAGTGCACCTATATAATTTACCATTGTATTGGGTGTGTTGGGGACAAAAAAGACTCTTTGTTATTTGGTTGAAGGGCTGTTTGAGAGAGACCATCTTCATCCTACGCCTCCCACGGATTGATAAACCTTAGGTCATCCACTTGAGGGAAATTTGCTACTGTCCTACAAACCTCTGCACTTGGAGGCTCAACAACGTCTAAAAGAAGAGGGTTGTGTAGTAGACATCAAGCTCTTTTCTGGCGCTGTTGCCGGGGAGGTGAGTGCTTGAAGGTATATCTTTAGATCTTGCATTTGAATCTTTTTGTTTCTTGTTTTAGCACTAGTTTAGTTTATAAAAGAAAACTACAAAAAAATGGAATTGAGTTTGTCGCATACGCTTCATCTTTTTAATATCTTTCATGAAAATGATGGAAAGGAAAATTCTTAGAAGAAGTGGTAGAAGCTACTAAGCTTTAGAATGCATTAGAATTGTGCTCGAGTGCTAGAAGAAGAATGCATTAGAATGTTTGGCACTAAATATTTATATGATGAGCATGATTGCAATGTTGTTAGTATGAATTCCTTGAATATCCATGATGCTAATGATATGCAAAGCCACAAGCTTGGGGAAGCTATGTTTGATGAAGATGATATTGTTTGTCCCCCAAGCTTTGATGAGCAAATTTACTATGATGAAAGCATGCCTCCTATCTATGATGATTATTGTGATGACACGTATGCTTTAAAGAATAATGATAACCATGAAACTTGGCATCTTGATCTTAATTTTCAATCACATGACAGTTATTTTGTTGAGTTTGCTCCCACTACCATTGATGAGAATAAATTTTCTTATGTGGTGAGTAGTAAAAATTCAGTGCTTGTAGATCATGAAAAGAATGCTTTAGGTGCTGGTTATATTGTTGAATTCATTCATGATGCTACTGAAAATTATTACGAGGGAGGAATATATGCTTGTAGTAATTGCAATAATATCAAGTTTCTTCTCTATGTGCTTAAAGTTTTAAAGTTATGCTTGTTTTGCCTTCCTATGCTAGTTGATTATTGTTCCCATAAGTTGTTTGCTCACAAAATCCCTATGCACAGGAAGTGAGTTAGACTTAAATGTGCTAGTTATATTCTTCATGATTGTCGGTGTACTAAAGTAGGGGTACCTTAGTACCCCGAACTTGTGCACGGGCAGTAGTAGCGTCCCGCGGCAAGGCTTGCCAGGGGAGCGAAAAGAGTCTCCACGGCCCTTTCTGGGCCGGACGAAGGCCAAGTGATCGAGCCTAGAAGACCAGGCCCCGGCAAGAGGAGCTTGTCGGGCCAAGGAGGCGAGGTCCGGCAAGAGGAGCTTGCCGGGCCAAGGCGACAAGGCCCCGACAAGAGGAGCTTGCCGGGACGACTAAGCCGAAGCACCAAGGCCCCGGCGGGAGGAGCTCGCCGGGACGGCCAAGCCAAGGCACACCAAGAGAAGCCCGCCGCGGCGCGCCGCGTGCCCCGGCAAGGCCTGACGAGCGGCAAGCTTTCAGGTGCGGCAAGGCAGCCACCGCGGCAAGCCACTCGCCGCGGCAAACCACCACCTCAGGCATGCGCTCCAGCTCACCTGCCCACGCGTCGCTCTGGAGCTTCCCCAGTGGCACGTGGCGGGGCGCCGCGCAAGCTGAGGCGCGCGGTGGCATGCGACGTTGGCAGAGTCGCCTCCGTGGCAAGCGGAGGCGCCCCTAACGGTCCGCCTCGGTACTTATCGGGCGATCCAGACGGTCATTTAATGCCTTTGTCCCTCGCCGTCAGAGTTAGGTGCGATAGCACTGTGCGTCCACTGTTCGCACAGTTCCTTGCCATTTTTACCCTCACCTACGTCGCTACCTGTGGGAAACCCCTTAGCATATAAAAGGAGGCCCATGCGCACGTAGAAAGGGGGGAGGGGGAGGAACCCCAAGAAAAAGGAGAGGACCCGAGAGGAGGACACCCAGTAGACCCTCGTCTACGTCCAGCTCCAACTTACTGTAGCTTCTTGCGCTCCAGAGCAAGAACTCGAATCAACCAGACAAGCAGCAGTAGGGTTTTACGCATCCGTGCGGCCCGAAGCTGGGTAAAATCATTGTGTGTGTGTGTGTCGCCTCGATCTGCTCTTTGTGCAACCTCCTCCCCCCGCCGAACCGAAAAGGGGCTCCGTCCCCATAGGTGCTCGTGGAGGCCAATTTCCCCCGACATCTTTGGCGCGCCAGGTAGGGGAACTGCGTCGAGGTTGTGCGAACCAGATTTGGCGACCACAGGTAAGCTCAGGTATGGCCAGGTACCTTTCTGCTCCAACCCGCGGAGCGGAGGCATTCCTCCTCACGGACTCGTGCACGGCCCTCCTCGAGTACCCACTCACGTAGAGCCCGGGCAAGAGCAGCTGCTCCTTGAGGAGGACCGCCTTCCAGCCGCTGAGCGAGTTTCTCGCCCCCAGCAAACTCTGCGCCGCTCCCGTAGCCGTAGAAGTTAGCACCGGAAGTTGCGGGAAAGGTGACCTCGTTCTTCGGCGCGCCCAGGCCGCCAAGATCCAAACGAGTCGACGCCGACCATCGGAGGGATCTTGCCAGCGCGGTAGTCGGAACCCGTTCCGTCGGCCATCCACTCTGTCCAAGTCTTGCCGCAGTTGCATGTAATCCTTGGTACAGAGACGAGCGCAGATCCCAAGCATAGCTTATGTGCCCCGCACATCTTGTCGATTTCGCGCCTCTCCGCTTTGCGCTTGCATTATTTGACACGATTGTGCAGCACTCGGCTCCGGCAAGCGATGGCAGGCCGAGAAGCCCAGAGCCCTCGTTATTCCCTTACCTCGAGAAGGGGGGATGACAGGATAGGCTGGGCGTCGCCCGAGGAAGCTGCGCCTTGCCGGACTGCAAACAACAGAAAAGCTAAGTTGCCAAAGTTTGAGCAATTAAGCTCCTTTTTATCCTTAAGTTATCTTCCTCGAACGGCCGAGCTTCGTATGGGAAACCTGTGCGCGGAGGGGCCGGCTCGTGGCTGGTTGCGCCCTTATTTCATTTCGAGTCCGCTCAACGACTTAAGTGTGCTTCATCCAGAGTGGCGTCCTTACTTTGTTTCGAGCTTGCTCGGCAGCTTAAGTGTGCTGCGACTGCAGTCGCAACGCTTACCTCGCCCTGAGCCTGCTCAACATTTTAAGTGAGTTGCGCCAGCCGCGGCAAGGTTTCTTGCCGGTGGAGGCACCGCCAGCGGGTTGCTGATGTCCCGCACTCGGCACCCGTGGCAAGGCGGAGGCTTGCGCCGACAAGTTCCTGGGAGCGTAGGGCGCGAACGTACGAAGCACAAAGTCGAACGAGGGAGATAACAGCGCAATGAACCGCCTAAGATAAAAGTTATATTCCAAAACGACTTGCCGCTGCTCTAATCAGCTGTTTCTGTGACATGCTCAGCAGCGACAAGGGAAGAAAAGAAAGAGGTGGGCGGCCTAATCCGCGCGGTCGCCCTCGACCCTCCTGATCCCGGCCACCCTTTCCAAATACAGGAATCGTGCCCGACGTGACGCATGCCTGCGGGCCTTAAGCCCCGCGCACGCCACCCACGTCACGCACGCCTCGCACGCTTCGCCCCCCACGACGCCGCGATAAGCGCGCGCCACTTGGGGAGGGCGCGACGGGCACGGAGTTAAGGAGCAGCGCAACCCAGGCCATGAGTGCCCGTGCACTGTTAGGGCCTGGCCCAACAACGCTCGGCACCGTGTATGGCCCAGACCCGGGGGCTCCTGTCGGTGTACTAAAGTAGGTGTACCTTAGTACCCCGAACTTGTGCACGGGCAGTAGTAGCGTCCCGCGGCAAGGCTTGCCAGGGGAGCGACAAGAGTCTCCACGGCCCTTTCTGGGCCGGACAAAGGCCAAGTGATCGAGCCTAGAAGACCAGGCCCCGGCAAGAGGAGCTTGCCGGGCCAAGGAGGCGAGGTCCGGCAAGAGGAGCTTGCCGGGCCAAGGCGACAAGGCCCCGGCAAGAGGAGCTTGCCGGGACGACTAAGCCGAAGCACCAAGGCCCCGGCGGGAGGAGCTCGCCGGGACGGCCAAGCCAAGGGACCCCAAGAGAAGCCCGCCGCGGCGCGCCGCGCGCCCCGGCAAGGCCTGACGAGCGGCAAGCTTTCAGGTGCGGCAAGGCAACCACCGCGGTAAGCCACTCGCCGCGGCAAACCACCACCTCAGGCATGCGCTCCAGCTCACCTGCCCACGCGTCGCTCTGGAGCTTCCCCAGAGGCACGTGGCGGGGCGCCGCGCAACCTGAGGCGCGCGGTGGCATGCGACGTTGGCAGAGTCGCCCCCGTGGCAAGCGGAGGCGCCCCTAACGGTCCGCCTCGGTACTGTTCGGCGATCCAGACGGGCATTTAATGCCTTTGTCCCCCGCCGTCAGAGTTAGGTGCGATAGCACTGTGTGGCCACTGTTCGCACAGTTCCTTGCCATTTTTACCCTCACCTGCGTCTCTACCTGTGGCAAACCCCTTAGCATATAAAAGGAGGTCCATGCGCACGTAGAAAGGGGGGAGGGGGAGGAACCCAAGAAAAAGGAGAGGACCCGAGAGGAGGACACCCAGTAGACCCTCGTCTACGTCCAGCTCCAACTTACTGTAGCTTCTTGCGCTCCAGAGCAAGAAGTCGAATCAACTAGACAAGCAACAGTAGGGTTTTACGCATCCGTGCGGCCCGAAGCTGGGTAAAATCGTTGTGTGTGTGTGTGTGTCGCCTCGATCTGCTCTTTGTGCAACCTCCGCCCCCCGCCGAACCGAAAAGGGGCTCCGTCCCCATAGGTGCTCGTGGAGGCCAATTTCCCCCAACAATGATGCTCTCTTTATGTTTCAATTCAGATCTTTTATGTGAGCATCATTGAAATCATCATGCCTAGCTAGGGGCGTTAAACGTTAGCGCTTGTTGGGAGGCAAACCAATTTTATTTTAGTTTCTTGCTTTTTGGTTTTGTTTAGAAATAAATAATCCATCTAGCTTCTGTTTAGCTGTGGTTTTGTGTTTTAATTAGTGTTTGTTCCAAGTAGAACCTTTGGGAAGACTTGGGTGAAGTCTTTATGATCATGCTGTAAAAAACAGAAACTTTGGCGCTCATGATATTAGATAAAACTTTTTACTGGAGAGTGATATTTAGTTGATTATTTTTGAAGATGATTACTAGACAAATTCCTCAGGTCCAACAATTTATTTTATAATTTTTGGAGTTCCAGAAGTATACGTTTGATACAGATTACTACAGACTGTTCTGTTTTTGACAGATTCTGTTTTTGTGTGTTGTTTGCTTATTTTGATGACTCTATGGCTAGTAAAATAGTTTATAAACCATAGATAAGTTGGGATACAGTAGGTTTAACACCAATATAAATAAAGAATTAGTTCATTACAGTACCTTGAAGTGGTGTTTTGTTTTCTTTCGCTAACGGAGCTTACGAGTTTTCTGTTGAGTTTTGTGTTGTGAAGTTTTCAAGTTTAGGGTAAAGATTCGATGGACTATGGAATAAGGAGTGATAAGAGCCTAAGCTTGGGGATGCCCAAGGCACCCCAAGGTAATGTTCAAGGACAACCAAAAGCCTAAGCTTGGGGATGCCCCGGATGGCATCCCCTCTTTCGTCTTCGTTCATCGGTAACTTTACTTGGAGCTATATTTTTATTCACCACATGATATGTGTTTTGCTTGGAGCATCATTTTACTTTCTTTAGCTTTGCTTTCTGTTTGAATAAAATACCAAGATCTGAAATTCTTAAATGAGAGAGAGTCTTCACGTAGCCACATAATTATTTAACTACTCATTGATCTTCACTTGTATCTTTTTGGAGTAGTTTGTCATTTACTCGTGTGCTTCGCTTATATCCTATGAGTAAATGGTTGAATGATTTGAATGTCATAAATCTGAAATTATATATGTTTAATATGCATTTCTCATGGGGAGTAATGCCTTCACATATAAGAAGTAGAGGTGGTAATTTTTTTGAAGGTTAGCAAACGTTGTATTGGTCACTTGAACAATTCATGAAAGAATATTGATGGAAGAGAGATTTCACATATAAATACACTATCTTGGAAATCTTCTATGATTGTGAGCCCTATTAATTATTTTCAAACCTGAGCAAATTAGTTGAAGTTGGACAAGGAAGACAACATAATGAGTTATGCTTGGGTATATTTGTATAGAAGTTATATTGTTATGGATCCTCTAACATGTGGTGCTTGCTATTTAGAATCTTTTGCTAGCCAAAATATCTGTACTAAGCAGGAATACTGCTTGTGCATCCAATTCCTTGAACCAAGTTTCTTCCATGAGTGTCCATGATATCTACCTATATGCGGTATTTACCTGCCGTTCCAAGTAAAATTGCATGTGCCAAACTCTAAACCTTCAAATAATAATCTGTTTTGTATGCCCGAATCGCTCATGTAGCGACTAGGGGATAGCAGTATCTTCCATGCTAGGTGGGTTATTCTCACGATGAGTGGACTCCGCTCATCATTCACGAGAAAATGGCTGGTAACTGGCATGCCCAGTCCCATGATCAAAAGGTCGAAATCAAATAAAAAATAATTGCAAACAAAACTCCCCCAGGATTGATGTTAGTTGGAGGCACCCGTTGTTTCGGGCAAGCCATGGATTGATGATTGTTGGTGGAGGGGGAGTAAAAATCTTTACCTTTCTGTTTGGGAACCGCCTATAATGTATGTAGTGTGGAAGATATTGGGAACTCTTGGTCATTATGTTGACAATGAAAGCATACCTCTGAAAATTATTTTCATCTCTGTTTTTGCTTAGAGCTCTGGCACCTCTACAAATCCCTGCTTCCCTCCGCGAAGGACCTATCTTACTTTTATGCAAGAGTCAATAGTATTCCTTTTCATTCCAACCCACTCTTTAGTTGGCAAGCATCATGTGATGGAAAGATCTAGGCATATATGGCCATTCAAATATATCTTAGCATGAATTATTATTGTTGACATTACCCCTAAGGTAAAAGGTTGGGAGGCGAGACATTAAGCCTCTATCTTTCTCTGTGTTCGATGAATACTATTTGTTCCAAAAATATGCTTTGAGTGGTAGCAATCATGGAAGATTAAATGATAGTTGAGTATGTGAAGTTTTTTGAATCAAAGCTCTGACATAGACTCTTCCTAAAAATAAGATAAATTGTAATTGTTTGATGATTAATAACACCATTTGTTAGTTTTTAAGAAAGTTTGTGATCAATACTTTAACATATGAATAGTTTTGTTACTTGATCATGAAAAGTTCTATGAGTTGACTACTGTTATGACATATAATGATGCTAGAAAAGGTGATTGAAATTATCATTGATCAAACTTATGCACCTGCTAGCATTCACACTTCATAAATATTTCTTTTATCATTTACCTACTCGAGGACGAGCAGGAATTAAGCTTGGGGATGCTGATACGTTGTCGGGACCCCCATCCTAAGTCACACCGATCTAGCATGTAACACCTCATATCACTTTGCGGCCTCACGCACGGTATTCCCATGGGTGCCACCTTACCTGGCCCGGGACCGTTTGCGCCTTTTGGCTCACGTATATGGTAGTGTCGCTAGCATCCATATGACAGAGAACCCGGGCCGACATGGCTAGTCGTGAACCCAAGGCGGCGCCAACCTATGAGGACAGGCATACATGAATCACATCGAGCATGTCGGTCATCAACGTATTTATCCGGGCTGTAGCACTGGGCTAACAGGACTCCGGTTAACACCGCGTGACATTTCCCCGAAGGGACAGACACAGGAACGACGTGAAACACATGCCGGCCAGTCAAGTGTTCCGTGCAGTAGTGCTGGGCTAGCAGGACTCCGGTGAACCGGGCTGTAGCGGACTACTATCGCTCGGAAGCACTAGACTTACATTTCCCCATATGAAAGGCTGCCAAGGATAAACAACTAGATAGTCGGATCCCACACATAGCAATACACGTTACACGTACGCATAACATGCAAGTATGTGCTGTACAACATGGCATCACAACATAACGCAAACTCATATAGATATAGGCCCAGAAGAGCCACACAGCATTAAATACAAACAGGGGTCACATGACCCTCATTCAGAGCATACAAGCAACAAGCGGAAGCATTACAAGTCTGAGTACAGACAACTACAAAATAAAAGGCTGAGAAGCCTGACTATCTACAACCTCCGATCAAGATCGTAGCTGAGGTACAAGCTACCTATCGAAGTCCAAGCGGAACTACTAGTGAGACAGATGTCTCATCTGCAAAACATAAATAAAGCAAACGTGAGTACAAAGGTACTCAGCAAGACTTACATCAGATCCTATCATACATGCATTAGTATCAAGGAGGTAATGTGGGGTTTAGTTGCAGCAAGCCGGCTTTGACTCTGTGGCTATCCTGTTCTACGACTGCTGGTAACTCTTTTGAAAAGGCGCACACGAGTCCACTAATCACCACATCAATACACCACTATGGATTCATCCCCGTCTCACTACGAGAAGGCCATCCATAGCACTCACACTTATCTTGAGCATTTTATGGTATCCACTTCAAGTTGTCTATGTACCACGTAAGCATCCAAGAAGTCCATAACCGAGGACACGGCTATTCGAATAGATCATGATAACCCTGCAGGGGTGTACTTCTTCACACACGCTCTCACCACTTATCACCATGTACACGTCGTGTATCTCGGCAACCTTCAAGCGGAAGCCTGGCGAGGGTGTCGGCCACGACCTGACTAACCACACAAGACTCTAGTCCAGGTTTATCGCCTATTCGGGTTCCATCCGCAAGGAGATCCGGCCGGGGTGTCGCTCACGGCCCCAAACGATGTGTACAGGGTTCCCGAGCCCACCATCCGGGTGCCACTCGGTACACCGGGCCACGTGTGCCTAGTCTGTCCCAAGCCCACCTGGCCGGGTGCCACTTGGTAGACTACTAACACTACCTACAAACACCAGAAACTATTTGCAACTCCTGGACAGAGATCAAGTGGATTAATAAGTCGAGAGAGCTTGGAGCGCCCGGAGCCCAATGTGTGGTAGTAGCTAGTCATTGGACAACTTACACAGAACTCGGTTCTTAAGGACGGTCCCAATGAGACAACCCACCATGTACTCCTACATGGCCTCTCACCGCTACCTTTACCAAATCGTGTTCACACACTTAACTCTCAGCATCAGAACATATCATATCACTCCAATCCATTCCCAATGAATCAGACCTGACACAACTCTAAGCAATAGCAGGCATGGCATGGTAGAAGCACAACATGGCTCAATCAACTCCTACACATGCTAGTGGGTTTCAACTATTTACTGTGGCAATGACAGGTCATGCAGAGGAATGGGTTCAACTACCGCAGCATAAAGTAGCAGTTGATTCGCTGTTGTCCTAGTGCAATAAAAGAGAGCAGGAGCGAGAGTGGGATCATATCGGAATGAACAAGGGGGGTTTGCTTGCCTGGTAGATCAACAGGGGGGCACTGCTCCTCTAACAGGTACTCTGGAACGGTCTCCGGAGCAAAACCTATCGAGAAGGAACGGTGTCGGCAATCAATACACAATCATATGCAACAATATGATGCATGAACATGGCATGAGGATGTGATGCTGTTTGACCTAATGCAGCTAGCATTCAAACTGAATGAAGTCCATTTGAACCAAAGGTTCAAATGCAACTCCCAATTAAGCTCTTATAAATGCCATTTATATGATTTCACCTATTCAGCAGGTATAAGTTATTTTGTCATGCATGAAACTGGTACAGATGGATAGATTGCATTTTTTTGATAATTTTTCATATATAACTTGTTTAAATCTGAGCTACGGTTGATTTGATATGAATTTTTGAAGTTTGAAACATTTTCTGGAATTTCCTGTTTAAAATTAAATCCAGAAAAGTGAATGACTGCGTCATCATGACGTCTGTGTGACGTCATCAGGTCAAAAACGCCAGCCCAGGTCAAACCTGACGGCTGGGGCCCACATGTCAGTGTAGCAGCTAACTAACAGGGTTAGTTAGTGTTACGTTAGCACTAATCTAGGTTGATTAGGGCCTGGCCCACTGGTTAGTGACTAAGCTAACTGTCAGGGTTAATTAGCACTAATCTAAAACTAACTAAAGGTTAACAGAGACGGGCCCGCACGTCAGTGACCCTGGGGGGTCAAATCCCAGGTCAAACGAGTCAACCTCGCCGGACTTGGTCCACGGCTCATCGCCTGCGACACCAGAGACGGCGGAGGTGCTCGGAATCGCAGCTCAGGCGACCAAATGAGCGGCGGAGAGGCTCTACGGGGAGCTGACGATCGCGCGCAACCAACGGGGCAAGCGGGAGCAGCTGGGGTGGACCGAGCTCGTCGGAAGCGAGCTCGCGGCGGCGGCCGGAGTTCGGGCATCGGTGGTTAGGCGCTACGGTGTGTTTCGAGACGAACCGGTGGGTTCTGCGGCTTCCCGGGGAAGGGCTGAGCACGCCTGCGTGCTCTGCTGCTACTTGCGGGTGTTATAACCGCGGCGGCGACATGGCTGGCGGCAGGGAGCGTTCGGCTCCGGTGGCTGATGCGGTTAGAGAGCGAGATAGACGGCGGTTCATGGGGAGAAGGGTACAGCGGCTCACCGCGGTTCTTCTGGTGCTTCTGGCGAGGCAGGGAGGCACGGGGTCCAGCGAAACGACGACGGGGATCTCCGGCAACCGAGGTCGGAAACGGCGGCGTTGGGGGGGCTTCAGGGCATCCGGCGTCGCATAGCTCAGCGAGGAGGTCGAGGACGACGCGGCGGAGCTTCTGGGCTCATCGGAAGAGCGAGGGGACGGCGGGGAGTGCGGCAACAGCGAGCAGCGGCAACGGGGGTGCTCGGCGTTCGCGGGAGAGAGAGCGAGGGAGAGAGGAGAGAAAGCCAGGGAGAGTGAGAGAGCGGTGGGCGTCGCGTGGCGACGCGCGGGACGTCCAGGCGTCGGGGGGGAGGGGAGCCAGGCAGGCTGGTGGCGTGGCGGCACGGCCGTGCGCGCGCGCGCCGGCCACACGCCTGGCCGACTGGCGCCAGGAGGACGATGGCGCGGGTGGGCTGGCCCAGCTGGGCCGCACAGGAGCTGGGCCGCAGGTAAGCACGGGTAAGTTTGCAAATTTGGTTTTCTTTTCTATTTTTTTCTGACATTTGTTTGATTTAATAAAATGCTAAATCATTTTATTTACTTATGCCAACTTTTGCAGGGGCTAATGGTATTATTCCAGAGCTCCTCAACAAATGGCACAATTTTTGGATATATAAAACATATATATCATTTATATATCCAATGCAAATAATTATTGCATTAATTCCAAATGCCCAAAATAAATATCTATGAGCTTCTAAAAATATTGGTTTGATTTTTTACTCTGTCCAATATTTTTAGAGAGTAACATGAACATTTTCTTGGACCTTTTTGGAGCACTTTTTATCTGGGTCATTTCCAGAAATGAAATCTGAGGGTTTCACAATCCCCATTCCAAGTTTAAATGAAATGTAAACATGATGCACACATGACTAGCTAGCCTTGAGCATACCAGAACTAGGGATGTGACAACTCGCCCCCACTCGAAAGAATCTCGTCCCGAGATTCAGGGGTTGTCGGAAAGAAAGTGGGGTACTCCAGTCGAAGACGATCTTCTCGCTCCCAGGTAGCTTCTCTCTCGGAATGATGAGACCACTGAACTTTGAGAAACTTGATGTTCTGACGTCGAGTGACACGCTCTGCTTGATCAAGAATGTGAACAGGGTACTCTCGATATGTGAGGTTATCTTGGAGATCAAGCGCTTCGTGGTCCACTCCGCGGATGGGATCCGAGAAGCAACGCCTGAGTTGAGAGACGTGGAAGACATCATGAACTCGAGAAAGGTGTGGCGGTAGTTCCAACTGGTAGGCAACCTCTCCTCGTTTGGCGAGAATGCGAAAAGGTCCAATGTAACGAGGAGCCAACTTGCCCTTGATACCGAATCGATGGGTACCCTTTAGAGGAGTAACCCGAAGGTAAGCCATATCGCCAACTTCATAAGCCACTTCCTTATGACGACGGTCATACTGGCTCTTTTGACGAGATTGGGCTGTTTTCAAATTCTCACGAATGATGCGAACTTGCTCTTCTGCCTCCTGGATCATATCCGGTCCAAAGAATTGTCTTTCATCGGTTTCTGACCAGTTCAAAGGTGTTCGACATCTTCGTCCATACAGAATCTCAAAAGGAGCTTTCTTGAGACTGGATTGGTAGCTATTGTTATAAGCAAACTCGGCGAAAGGAAGACACTTCTCCCAATCCATACCGAATGAGATAACGCAAGCTCTAAGCATATCCTCGAGGATTTGGTTGACCCTTTCCACCTGACCACTTGATTGAGGGTGGAAAGCGGTACTGAAGGAAAGATGGGTGCCCATGGTAGTTTGGAAACTCTCCCAGAAATGAGAAGTGAAAAGACTACCACGGTCTGAATTGATCTCTAGTGGTACACCATGAAGTGAAACTATTCGAGAAATATATAAGTCAGCGAGCTGACTAGCGGTGATATTCTCTCGAACAGGTAGGAAGTGAGCCACTTTGGAAAGACGATCAATGACTACGAAGATAGCGTTATTCCCTTTCTTGGTCCTGGGAAAGCCGGTGATGAAATCCATACCAACTTTATCCCATTTCCATTCAGGAATGGCTAAAGGCTGAAGGGTGCCAGCAGGCCTTTGATGCTCTGCCTTAACGCGACGACAAACGTCACAGTTAGCAATGAACTCAGCGATTTCTCTCTTCATCCTAGTCCACCAGAACCTCTGGCGTAGGTCCTGATACATCTTAGTACTACCGGGATGAATCGTGAGAGGGGATTCATGCGCCTCCTTAAGGATCAGCTGTCGCAGATGTTGATTCTTGGGAACCACCAAGCGATTCTCAAAGAAAACAACACCTCGATCATCTATAGAGAAACTTCCACCAACTCCCTTGTTAATGTTTCTCTTGATCCGGGAAATTCCCGTATCCTGCTTCTGAGCAGAGATGATTTGATCCACAAGAGTAGGTTTCGCCACCAAGGTAGAAAGGAATCCATGAGGAGCAATGTGAAGGTTAAGCTTACAGAATTCCTCATGGAGAGGTGGTTGGCCCTGCTGCAACATAAGATTGTTGCAATAGGAATTACGACTTAGCGCATCAGCCATGACATTGCCCTTGCCTGGGGTGTAGGTAATCCCTAAGTCGTAATCTGAGATCAACTCCAACCAACGTCTTTGCCTAAGGTTCAAGTCTGGTTGGGTGAAGATATACTTGAGACTCTGGTGATCGGTGTATATCTCACAGCGTTTACCAAGAAGGTAATGTCTCCATGTCTTAAGTGCATAGACTACGGCTGCAAGCTCTAGGTCATGTGTAGGATAATTCTCCTCATGTGGATGCAACTGTCGAGATGCATAAGCAATCACATGACGATCTTGCATCAGAATGCAACCTAGTCCCTGTCGTGAGGCATCACAGTAGATAACAAAGTCCTTAGTGAAATCCGGTGGCACAAGTATGGGAGCAGAAGTCAGGCGTCTTTTCAGTTCCTGAAAACTGTACTCACACTGTGGGGACCACTCAAACTTTTTATCTTTCTTGAGAAGTTCCGTGAGAGGTTTGGCGACTTTGGAGAAGTTTTCAACAAAGCGGCGACAATAGCTGGCTAGACCAAGGAAACTCCTAACTTGTTTAACTGTTTCAGGTGGAGTCCAATCAAGAACGGCCTGAACTCTTTCGGGATTGACAGCAATGCCCTTACCAGAGATCACGTGGCCTAGGTAGGTCACTTCTGGCAACCAAAATTCGCACTTGGAGAACTTGGCATAAAGGCGGTGCTCTCTGAGTTTTTCTAGCACAAGTCTAAGATGTTCGGCATGCTCTTCCTCGTTCTTCGAGTAAATAAGGATATCATCGAGGTAAACCACGACGAACTTATCTAAATACTCCATGAAGATCGAGTTCATCAAGCGGGAGAAGGTAGCTGGAGCATTGGTTAGACCAAAGGACATGACGGTGTACTCGTACTGGCCATAACGAGTGACAAGAGCCGTTTTAGGAATGTCCCCGTTTCTAATCTTGATTTGATGATAGCCTAACCTCAAATCCATCTTGGAAAAGACTGAGGATCCAACGAGCTGATCATACAGGTCGTTGATCCTGGGAAGCGGATACTTGTTCTTTATCGTGACCAAATTAACGGGACGATAATCTACAACCATCCGGTCCGTACCATCCTTCTTCTTGACGAAGAGGACGGGGCAAGCCCAGGGAGAAGAACTAGGACGGATGAAACCCTTTTGCAAGGACTCATCAAGTTGTTTCTTAAGCTCGGCTAGTTCTAAGGGTGCCATCTTGTAAGGTCTCCTAGAGATTGGAGCGGTTCCTGGGATAAGATCTATGACGAACTTTACATCTCTGTCAGGTGGAACACCTGGCAGTTCTTCTGGAAAGACATCCGGAAAGTCACGGACTATCGGAATATCTTCAAGGTCTGGAAGAGGGCTGGCATTAAGAGAATAGAGTTGACGCTTTGCAATTTTGGTGGAGACAGTGACTATCTTGCCAGATGGGTGTGTAAGTTGAACAGACCTGGTGTAACAATCAATCTTGGCATAATGAGCTTTCATCCAGTCCATACCCAAGATGATGTTAATATCTGTAGACTTGAGGGCTATAAGTGATGCAAGGAATACAAGTCTATCTACAAGGATTTCATTACCATGGCTTATTCTGGTAGTTTGCCATCTAGACCCTGGAGTTTGGATTTCAAGTGGAGTTGGCATATCACAAAATGACATGTCGTGCAAATGAGCATAGCCTTCAGAGATGAAGGAGTGAGATGCTCCGGTATCGAAAAGAACCGAAGCTGGATGACAGTTGACAAGGAGTGTACCAAGAACGACATCTGGATCATCATGAGCGTCTTCAGCTGAGACGTGATGCACACGACCACGTTCAATGGGAGCTGACTTGACATTAATAATCTTGCATGGTGGCTTACCACGGCCAACAGACTTCTCGGGCGGGAGTGGAGCATAACTGGCTTGAGAGCAGTCACGTGCATAGTGTCCTGGCTCTCCGCATGTGAAGCAAGTCCCTGAGGTTGGACGTAGACCCGCATTGACAAGCGGTCTGCCAATAGGTCTGGGTGGAGCATGTAACTGAACTGGGTGAGGCGCCACATAAGATGGCCTCGGTGAATAACCGGGTGGAAGAGCGGAGTTCGGAATCCAAATCCGATGCTTCTGCGAACTAGAACCGGAGGAAGAAACCAAATCACGGTTGTGCTTACGAGACTCCTCGTAAGTGAGCTGAGCTGTCTCTGCGTTAATGGCCTTGTTCACAAGAGCCTGGAATGTATTGCATTGGTGCAAGTGGAGATCACGACGCAACTTGGGGTTGAGACCTTTCCGGAACCTAGCCTGCTTCTTGGCGTCCGTGGACACTTCTTCTGTAGCATAGCGGACGAGGTTCTCAAACTCTCTACTGTAAGCATCAACAGCCATCTTACCCTGGGTGAAACTACAGAACTCTTCTCTCTTGCGATCGATGAGGGCTTCAGGAATGTGATGCTCGCGAAAAGCCTCAGTGAATTCTCTCCAGGTAGGTATCTGACCAACTGGAAGCATAGCCTCATAGTTCTGCCACCAAAGACTAGCAGGACCCTCCAGATGGTATGCAGCATAGATGACCTTGTCACCTTCAGCTACGTTCGCAGAACGCAGCTTGTGTGTGATACTACGAAGCCAGTCATCTGCATCGAGTGGCTCAATAGAATGATGAAAAGTGGGTGGGTGCAAGCGAATGAAGTCATGAATGGTTGCAGACCCTTTGAACTGAGGTGTGGTGTTCTCCTCGATACGTGCCAACAAGCGGTTGGTCTCACGCTTGTTCATCTCAACCTCTAACATGAACTTTGCCAACGAAGACTGATCGGGAGGATCCTCATCCCTACCATCTCCGTGGTTCTGGCTACGAGCAACAGAACTTCGTTTAACTGATGACATCCTGAAGAACGAAACCAAGGAAAACAAGGATGGATTCAGCATCAACTATAGGATGCAGAAGGTAGCACAAGAATTTAGTATCTCTCAAACTCCTAGGATAATTCCGGCAGCATAACGGCAGTAAAATGCTCAATATGAGACATTCTGCAAAAGACAGGGTAGCACCATAATCAACATCATCACACAAGGTTCTGAAATGTTACTAATCAACTACACCGAAAGTACTTGAACTGGGATATGACTCTCATCAACCAATCCTAAGAGACTACGGAGTAGTAACACGTGATCCTGATAGATAGAAGAGGAAGCCTAGTTCCTTAACCCCGTTGGAAAGATAGGATGACTCAGATCAGAAGGGCATGAGATATAAGGAGTAAAAAGAGCCTTACGTTCCCTTCCACAATCAATTCCCTTATATAACTAAAGAATTTCTAGACTCAACTTCGAACAGGTTGGCTTGGAAATCCTACAGGCAGTCAGGCTCTGATACCAACGCTGTCGGGACCCCGATCCTAAGTCACACCGATCTAGCATGTAACACCTCATATCACTTTGCGGCCTCACGCACGGTATTCCCACGGGTGCCACCTTACCTGGCCCGGGACCGTTTGCGCCTTTTGGCTCACGTATATGGTAGTGTCGCTAGCATCCATATGACAGAGAACCCGGGCCGACATGGCTAGTCGTGAACCCAAGGCGGCGCCAACCTATGAGGACAGGCATACATGAATCACATCGAGCATGTCGGTCATCAACGTATTTATCCGGGCTGTAGCACTGGGCTAACAGGACTCCGGTTAACACCGCGTGACATTTCCCCGAAGGGACAGACACAGGAACGACGTGAAACACATGCCGGCCAGTCAAGTGTTCCGTGCAGTAGTGCTGGGCTAGCAGGACTCCGGTGAACCGGGCTGTAGCGGACTACTATCGCTCGGAAGCACTAGACTTACATTTCCCCATATGAAAGGCTTCCAAGGATGAACAACTAGATAGTCGGATCCCACACATAGCAATACACGTTACACGTACGCATAACATGCAAGTATGTGCTGTACAACATGGCATCACAACATAACGCAAACTCATATAGATATAGGCCCAGAAGAGCCACACAGCATTAAATACAAACAGGGGTCACATGACCCTCATTCAGAGCATACAAGCAACAAGCGGAAGCATTACAAGTCTGAGTACAGACAACTACAAAATAAAAGGCTGAGAAGCCTGACTATCTACAACCTCCGATCAAGATCGTAGCTGAGGTACAAGCTACCTATCGAAGTCCAAGCGGAACTACTAGTGAGACAGATGTCTCATCTGCAAAACATAAATAAAGCAAACGTGAGTACAAAGGTACTCAGCAAGACTTACATCAGATCCTATCATACATGCATTAGTATCAAGGAGGTAATGTGGGGTTTAGTTGCAGCAAGTCGGCTTTGACTCTGTGGCTATCCTGTTCTACGACTGCTGGTAACTCTTTTGAAAAGGCGCACACGAGTCCACTAATCACCACATCAATACACCACTATGGATTCATCCCCGTCTCACTACGAGAAGGCCATCCATAGCACTCACACTTATCTTGAGCATTTTATGGTATCCACTTCAAGTTGTCTATGTACCACGTAAGCATCCAAGAAGTCCATAACCGAGGACACGGCTATTCGAATAGATCATGATAACCCTGCAGGGGTGTACTTCTTCACACACGCTCTCACCACTTATCACCATGTACACGTCGTGTATCTCGGCAACCTTCAAGCGGAAGCCTGGCGAGGGTGTCGGCCACGACCTGACTAACCACACAAGACTCTAGTCCAGGTTTATCGCCTATTCGGGTTCCATCCGCAAGGAGATCCGGCCGGGGTGTCGCTCACGGCCCCAAACAATGTGTACAGGGTTCCCGAGCCCACCATCCGGGTGCCACTCGGTACACCGGGCCACGTGTGCCTAGTCTGTCCCAAGCCCACCTGGCCGGGTGCCACTTGGTAGACTACTAACACTACCTACAAACACCAGAAACTATTTGCAACTCCTGGACAGAGATCAAGTGGATTAATAAGTCGAGAGAGCTTGGAGCGCCCGGAGCCCAATGTGTGGTAGTAGCTAGTCATTGGACAACTTACACAGAACTCGGTTCTTAAGGACGGTCCCAATGAGACAACCCACCATGTACTCCTACATGGCCTCTCACCGCTACCTTTACCAAATCGTGTTCACACACTTAACTCTCAGCATTAGAACATATCATATCACTCCAATCCATTCCCAATGAATCAGACCTGACACAACTCTAAGCAATAGCAGGCATGGCATGGTAGAAGCACAACATGGCTCAATCAACTCCTACACATGCTAGTGGGTTTCAACTATTTACTGTGGCAATGACAGGTCATGCAGAGGAATGGGTTCAACTACCGCAGCATAAAGTAGCAGTTGATTCGCTGTTGTCCTAGTGCAATAAAAGAGAGCAGGAGCGAGAGTGGGATCATATCGGAATGAACAAGGGGGGTTTGCTTGCCTGGTAGATCAACAGGGGGGCACTGCTCCTCTAACAGGTACTCTGGAACGGTCTCCGGAGCAAAACCTATCGAGAAGGAACGGTGTCGGCAATCAATACACAATCATATGCAACAATATGATGCATGAACATGGCATGAGGATGTGATGCTGTTTGACCTAATGCAGCTAGCATTCAAACTGAATGAAGTCCATTTGAACCAAAGGTTCAAATGCAACTCCCAATTAAGCTCTTATAAATGCCATTTATATGATTTCACCTATTCAGTAGGTATAAGTTATTTTGTCATGCATGAAACTGGTACAGATGGATAGATTGCATTTTTCTGATAATTTTTCATATATAACTTGTTTAAATCTGAGCTACGGTTGATTTGATATGAATTTTTTAAGTTTGAAACATTTTCTAGAATTTCCTGTTTAAAATTAAATCCAGAAAAGTGAATAACTGCGTCATCATGACGTCTGTGTGACGTCATCAGGTCAAACACGCCAGCCCAGGTCAAACCTGACGGCTGGGGCCCACATGTCAGTGTAGCAGCTAACTAACAGGGTTAGTTAGTGTTACGTTAGCACTAATCTAGGTTGATTAGGGCCTGGCCCACTGGTTAGTGACTAAGCTAACTGTCAGGGTTAATTAGCACTAATCTAAAACTAACTAAAGGTTAACAGAGACGGGCCCGCACGTCAGTGACCCTGGGGGGTCAAATCCCAGGTCAAACGAGTCAACCTCGCCGGACTTGGTCCACGGCTCATCGCCGGCGACACCAGAGACGGCGGAGGTGCTCGGAATCGCAGCTCAGGCGACCAAATGAGCGGCGGAGAGGCTCTACGGGGAGCAGACGATCGCGCGCAACCAACGGGGCAAGCGGGAGCAGCTGGGGTGGACCGAGCTCGTCGGAAGCGAGCTCGCGGCGGCGGCCGGAGTTCGGGCATCGGTGGTTAGGCGCTACGGTGTGTTTCGAGACGAACCGGTGGGTTCTGCGGCTTCCCGGGGAAGGGCTGAGCACGCCTGCGTGCTCTGTTGCTACTTGCGGGTGTTATAACCGCGGCGGCGACATGGCCGGCGGCGGGGAGCGTTCGGCTCCGGTGGCTGATGCGGTTAGAGAGCGAGATAGACGGCGGTTCATGGGGAGAAGGGTACAGCGGCTCACCGTGGTTCTTCTGGTGCTTCTGGCGAGGCAGGGAGGCACGGGGTCCGGCGAAACGACGACGGGGATCTCCGGCAACCGAGGTCGGAAACGGCGGCGTTGGGGGGGCTTCAGGGCATCCGGCGTCGCATAGCTCAGCGAGGAGGTCGAGGACGACGCGGCGGAGCTTCTAGGCTCATCGGAAGAGCGAGGGGACGGCGGGGAGTGCGGCAACAGCGAGCAGCGGCGACGGGGGTGCTCGGCGTTCGCGGGAGAGAGAGCGAGGGAGAGAGGAGAGAAAGCCAGGGAGAGTGAGAGAGCGGTGGGCGTCACGTGGCGACGCGCGGGACGTCCAGGCGTCGGGGGGGAGGGGAGCCAGGCAGGCTGGTGGCGTGGCGGCACGGCCGTGCGCGCGCGCGCCGGCCACACGCCTGGCCGACTGGCGCCAGGAGGACGATGGCGCGGGTGGGCTGGCCCAGCTGGGCCGCAGGTAAGCACGGGTAAGTTTGCAAATTTGGTTTTCTTTTCTATTTTTTTCTGACATTTGTTTGATTTAATAAAATGCTAAATCATTTTATTTACTTATGCCAACTTTTGCAGGGGCTAATGGTATTATTCCAGAGCTCCTCAACAAATGGCACAATTTTTGGATATATAAAACATATATATCATTTATATATCCAATGCAAATAATTATTGCATTAATTCCAAATGCCCAAAATAAATATCTATGAGCTTCTAAAAATATTGGTTTGATTTTTACTCTGTCCAATATTTTTAGAGAGTAACATGAACATTTTCTTGGACCTTTTTGGAGCACTTTTTATCTGGGTCATTTCCAGAAATGAAATCTGAGGGTTTCACAATCCCCATTTCAAGTTTAAATGAAATGTAAACATGATGCACACATGACTAGCTAGCCTTGAGCATACCAGAACTAGGGATGTGACATACGTCTCCAACGTATCTATAATTTATGAAGTATTCATGCTATTATATTATCCATCTTGGATGTTTATGAGCTTTACTAAGCACTTTTATATGATTTTTGGGACTAACCTATTAGCCCAGAGCCCAGTGCAACTTCCTGTTTTTTCCCTTGTTTCAGTGTCTCGAAGAAAAGGAATATCAAACAGAGTCGAAACGGAATGAAACCTTCTGGAGAAGTTATTTTTGGAAAGAAAGTAATCCGGGGGACTTGGAGTCCACGTCAAGGAAGCAACGAGGAAGGCACGAGGCAGGGGGCGCGCCCACCCCCTGGTCGCGCCCTCCACCCTCGTGGGCCCCTTGTGGCTCCCCTGACGTACTTCTTCCTCCTATATATATACCCATAGACCCTAAAAACTTCGGGGAACAGAATAGATCTGGAGTTCCGCCGCCGCAAACCTCTGTAGCCACCAAAACCCAATCGGGGACCTGTTCCGGCACCCTGCCGGAGGGGGGATCCCTCACCAGTGGCCATCATCATCATCCCGGCGCTCTCCATGACGAGGAGGGAGTAGTTCACCCTCGGGGCTGAGGGTATGTACCAGTAGCTATGTGTTTGATCTCTCTCTCTCTCTCTCCCTCTCTCTCTCTCTATCGTGTTCTTGATTTGGCACGATCTTTATGTATCGCGAGCTTTGCTATTGTAGTTCGATCTTATGATGTTTCTCCCCCTCTACTTTCTTGTAATGGGTTGAGTTTTCCCTTTGAAGTTATCTTATCAGATTGAGTCTTTAATGATTTGAGAACACTTGATGTATGTCTTGCGTTTGATAACCATGGTGACAATGGGTTATTCTATTGATTCACTTGATGTATGTTTTGGTGATCAACTTGCAGGTTCCGCCCATGAACCTATGCATAGGGGTTGGCACACGTTTTCGTCTTGACTCTCCGGTAGAAACTTTGGGGCACTCTTTGAGGTTCTATGTGTTGGTTGAATAGATGAATCTGAGATTGTGTGACGCATATCGTATAATCATACCCACGGATACTTGAGGTGACATTGGAGTATCTAGGTGACATTAGGGTTTTGATTGATTTGTGTCTTAAGGTGTTATTCTAGTACGAACTCTAGGGCTGTTTGTGACACTTATAGGAATAGCCCAATGGATTGATTGGAAAGAATAACTTTGAGGTGGTTTCGTACCCTACCATAATCTCTTCGTTTGTTCTCCGCTATTAGTGACTTTGGAGTTACTCTTTGTTGCATGTTGAGGGATATTTATATGATCCAATTATGTTATTATTGTTGAGAGAACTTGCACTAGTGAAAGTATGAACCCTAGGCCTTGTTTCCTAGCATTGCAATACCATTTACGCTCACTTTTATCATTAGTTACCTTGATTTTTTTATATTTTCAGATTACAAATACTCATATCTATCATCCATATTGCACTTGTATCACCATCTCTTCGCCGAACTAGTGCACCTATACAATTTACCATTGTATTGGGTGTGTTGAGGACACAAGAGACTCTTTGTTATTTGGCTGCAGGGTTGTTTGAGACGGACCATCTTCATCCTACTCCTCCCACGGATTTATAAACCTTAGGTCATCCACTTGAGGGAAATTTGCTACTGTCCTACAAACCTCTGCACTTGGAGGCTCAACAATTGCCTTCCTATGCTAGTTGATTATTTTTCACACAAGTTATTTGCTCACAAAATCCCTATGCATAGGAAGTGAGTTATACTTAAATGTGCTAGTCATATTCTTCATGATGCTGTCTTTATGTTTCAATTCTTATCTTTTATGTGAGCATCATTGAAATCATCATGCCTAGCTAGGGGCGTAAACGTTAGCGCTTGTTGGGAGGCAACCCAATTTTATTTTAGTTTCTTGCTTTTTGGTTCTGTTTAGGAATAAATAATCCAGCTAGATTCTGTTTAGATGTGGTTTTGTGTTTTAATTAGTGTTTGTGCCAAGTAGAACCTTTGGGAAGACTTGGGTGAAGTCTTTATGATCATGCTGTAAAAAACAGAAACTTTGGCGCTCACGATATTAAAAGATTTTACTAGAGAGTGCTATTTAGTTGATTCTTTTTGCAGATGATTACTAGATAAATTCCTCAGGTCCACAAATTTATTTTAGAATTTTTGGAGTTCCAGAAGTATAAGTTTGATACAAATTACTATAGAGTATTCTATTTTTGACAGATTCTGTTTTTTGCGTGTTGTTTGCTTATTTTGATGACTCTATGGCTAGTAAAATAGTTTATAAACCATAGAGAAGTTGGAATACAGTAGGTTTAACACCAATATAAATAAATAATTAGTTCATTGCAGTACCTTGAAGTGATTTTTTGTTTTCTTTCGCTAACGGAGCTTACGACTTTTCTGTTGAGTTTTGTGTTGTGAAGTTTTCAAGTTTTGGGTAAAGATTCGATGGATTATGGAATAAGGAGTGGTAAGAGCCTAATATTGGGGATGCCCAAGGCACCCCAATTTAATATTCAAGGACAACCAAAAGCCTAAGCTTGGGGATGCCCCGGATGGGATCCCCTCTTTCGTCGTTGTTCATCGGTAACTTTACTTGGAGCTATATTCTTATTCACCACATGATATGTGTTTTGCTTGGAGTGTCATTTTACTTTATTTATCTTTGCTTGCTGTTTGAATAAATTCCAAGATCTAAAATTCTTAAATGAGAGAGAGTCCTCACATAGCTACATAATTATTTAACTACTCATTGGTCTTCACTTATATCTTTTTGGAGTAGTTTTTCATTTACTCGTGTGCTTCGCTTATATCCTATGAGTAAATGTTGAGGCATATTTATATGATCCAATTATGTTATAATTGTTGAGAGAACTTGCACTAGTGAAAGTATGAACCCTAGGCATTGTTTCCTAGCATTGCAATACCGTTTACGCTTACTTTTATCGTTAGTTACCTTGCTGTTTTTATATTTTCAGATTACAAATACTCATATCTATCATCCATATTGCACTTGTATCACCATCTCTTCGCCGAACTAGTGCACCTATACAATTTACCTTTGTATTGGGTGTGTTGGGGACACAAGAGACTCTTTGTTATTTGGTTGCAGGGTTGTTTGAGAGAGAGACCATCTTCATACTACGCCTCCCATGGATTGATAAACCTTAGGTCATCCACTTGAGGGAAATTAGCTATTGTCCTACAAACCTCTGCACTTGGAGGCTCAACAATGTCTACAAGAAGAAGGTTTTGTAGTAGACATCACCAAGCCAAAGCTCCCACGAGTTCGAGCAAGAATCGCCAAAGAACATCCCGTCGACCAAATCTACGATGATATCCAAACCGGGAGAATCACTCGCTCTAAAACTCGTTTGGCTAACTTTTGTGAACATTACTCATTCATATCTAGCATTGAAACTATGAAGGTTGAAGAAGCATTGGAAGATCCGGATTGGATAAATGCTATGCATGAAGAGCTACGCAACTTTGAGAGAAATCAAGTGTGGACATTGCTCGAGAAGCCCGACAACAACCACAACATCATTGGTACCAAATCGTTGTTTCGCAGCAAGCAAGATGAAGATGGTCAAGTCGTCCGCAACAAAGCACACCTAGTCGCCCAAGGCTACACTCAAGTCAAAGGTATGGACTATGGCAAGACATATGCTCCCGTTGCTAGACTTGAGTCCATTCGCATCATACTTGCTTTTGCTAATCACCATGATATCACCTTGTACCAAATGGACATTAAAAGTGGTTTTCTAAATGGTGAAATTGAGGAGGAAGTTTATGTCAAGCAACCTCCTGGCTTTGTCAATCCTAAGAAACCTAATCATGTTTACAAACTTCACAAAGCCCTTTATGGTCTTAAACAAGCTCCTAGAGCATGGTATAAATGCTTGACCAAGTTCCTTTCTAAATGCTTCACAAAGCCCTTGAGGAGGAAGTTTATGTCAAGCAACCTCCTGGCTTTGTCAATCCTAAGAAACCTAATCATGTTTACAAACTTCACAAAGCCCTTTATGGTCTTAAACAAGCTCCTAGAGCATGGTATAAATGCTTGACCAAGTTCCTTATTGAAAAAGGTTTTGAAATTGGTAAAATTGATTCTACTCTTTTTACTAAAAGGGTTAATGGAGAACTATTTGTGTGCCAAATTTATGTTGATGATATTATATTTGGTTCAACTAACCATCATTTTAGTGAGAAGTTTGGAAAGCTAATGTCGGAGAAGTTTGAGATGTCTATGATGAGTGAACTCAAATTCTTTCTTGTTTTGCAAATCAAGAAAACTAAGGAAGGTACCTTTGTTTCTCAAACAAAGTACACCAAGGACATATTCAAGAAGTTTAATATGCAATAATGCAAAGGTATGTCTACACCCATGCCTACTAGTGGACATCTGGACTTGACTAAGGACGGTGAACCGGTTGATATAAAAGTTTACCGCTCTATGATTGGTTCATTGCTATATCTATGTGCCTCCCGTCCTGGCATTATGCTAAGTGTGTGCATGTGTGCACGATATCAAGCGGCCCCTAAAGAGTGTCATCTTAAGGCTGTGAAAAGGATAGTGAGATACTTAATATACACACCAAATTTTGGCATTTGGTATCCTAAGAGGTCTTCGTTCGATCTTGTTGGTTACTACGATTCGGACTATGCCGGAGACAAGGTTGATAGAAAGTCCACTTCAGGTACTTGTCAATTTCTTGGTAGATCTGTTATGTCTTGGTCCTCCAAGAAACAAAACTCGGTATCCTTATCCACTGCCGAAGCGGAATACATTGCCGCTGGATCATGTTGTGCTCAATTACTTTGGATGACCCAAACTCTTAAAGATTATGGGATATACGTGAAACATGTTCCATTGCTTTGTGACAATGAAAGTGCTATCAAGATTGCTCACAATCCCATGCAACACTCTCGAACTAAGCATATTGAAGTTCGTCATCATTTTATTCGAGATCATGTTGCCAAAGGGGACATTGATCTTAAGCATGTTCGCACCGATAAACAATTAGCGGATATATTTACCAAACCGCTTGATGAGAAAGTCTTTTGCCATTTGAGAGGTGAGTTGAACATCATTGATGCTTCAAGCTTGGATTAGGGACTCCATTTGGATACATGCAAGGCATGAGCCTTTGACTAATCCTTGATATTTCTTTCATGATGCTATCTATATGTCTTGGATATTTTTGCACCCTTGCATGCTATCTAACCCTTGTAGGTACTTGGATGAATCTAAATCCATGAGATTGCAACTCACTCACATCTTGAGCAATCTCTACATCATCAAGTCTCTACACAATGGTGGTTGAAGACAAGGAAGCACAAAACTCTTCAAACATATCCTTTGACAAATTCTACATTAAGATTTATGATTGTCATTTTGGATACACAAGTGCTCTTCCTTGCAAGGCTAACCCATGTAGGAAGATGAACTCAAATTCCAAGTGGTGCTCCCAACTCTTGATGAGCTACATCAACCTTGAGCAACCCACACGAGTTCAACTACATGATCAAGATCAACACCACCACCCAAGGTATGTTATTCCATCTTAGAGAAGCTTTACTCCAAGACATGGGTCAAAGCAACTCAACAAGATGAGAATACATCAAGATGCTTAAACGAAAAATGGCAACCCCATTTTGTGCTTAAACGATGAGTATGACCAAAGATCAAGTGACCTCACTTGACTCTTATGTCAATATACTCTAACATAGGTGACTTTGTCACCGCCCAATTCTCGATGAAGTTCTCTTGTGTTTCCTCTTGCATTTATCTCATGCATATGTGTTTCCCCTTTCAAAAAAAAACTTCATCTAGATCTTTTCATTTCTTCTTGTTCTGCATTTTCTGCATCCAATTCTTTGCAAATCTTTCAGCAAATTCCTTGCAAATCCTTGTGAGATCTTAAGTGCCTAGTGAGCTGAGGTGACAAGTGTTTTCTCTGTGATGGACTCGGTCGCACCGGTTTGTTTCTTTCAGTCCAACTGAATTCTCTCGGTGCCACCGAAGCACACAACTCGGTGCTACTGATTTCACTGCAGGAAAGACAACTTGCCACTTATTCCTGCAGTCTTTTTGCTCCAGCTCCACTCAATGATTCTTGTCCTGTACCAGCATCACATTCAACTTGCTTTGTGACTCAAGGACCAAACCCTTCTGCAATAAAACAAAAATCTAGAAGAGCCCTCCTTGGAAATTGATGTCAAAGGGGGGGAGAGAGAGATCACATCAAAGCTCTATGCTTAAGCATTTCTATAGGGGGAGAGGATACTCAGGGGGAGTGTGTAAGAAACCTCAGATGCTCGGTGTTCAAGAGGAGAGAAGTTACATGTATTTAATAGGGAAAGACATGTTCATATTTGATCATATTTGATTGCTTGCATTAGCTCAAGCTCTGTTGTCTTTTCTTTTGCTCTGATTTTCTGTTCCCTATCTTCTCCAAATATCCCATGCAAGATTCAGGGGAGCAAGACATGTAAGGGAAGGAAATCTCTGATTTTATTGCACATCTTTACCTTTGGGGACATGTCTATATCCAATGGAGTACTCAGTACTCACTCTCTACGTGTCATCCCAGTCTTGGTACCTTTGTGGTTCTTTTGTTTGCTCTGGCTAGTAGATGTATCTGTGTTATCTAACCTTGTTTACTCAGGTTCATTCCCTTCTAATTCAACTCAAGACCACAAGGTAAGTATATGCATCACAGTCATGTGCATGAGGATTTCTTGCTGATGTACATATTGTTTGCAAGAAGGACTCATGAGCATGAAGGCACATTTCCTATATTCACATCATTTGCTCTGATACATATAGCCAAGATACATGTAACACATGGCTTACTCTGTTATGCTTATGCATTCACATGCTCCTATGTTCCATATTTACATGAGTGCATACATATAGGGGGAGCCTATGCATGTTACATGTCTTACCAAAGCTTTACTTGTTGCTCTCTATATCTTTATCTAAAGCTTTGATGTATGTTGTCATCAATTACCAAAAAGGGGGAGATTGAAAGCACAAGTGCTCCCTGGGTGATTTTGGTAATTAATGTCAACATATCCCTTGTTGGACTAATGTTTCTACCTAGTATGTTTCAGATAAGTTCAACAATGGAGTGGCATGGACTAGAGGATGTGGAACCCCTTGAATATGCTAAGGACAAATGTTTGGCTCAAGCTCAAAGCTCAGGACTCTATATTTTCTATTTTAGTGATCCAAGACCACATTGAGTCCATAGGAAATCCAATACTATTAAGAAGGGATGAGGTGTTGCTTAATGGCTTGCTTGATCAAAGTGCTTAGTGATATGCTCCAAAGCCCTCAACCACTTCCTCACTTCCAAATATGTCCCAAACCAAAAGTCAAACTTGGCCCCACCGATTCTTTCTATCCGGAGCCACTGAGTTCAGTTGACATAGCCACTGCCAGAAACCATAATCAATTCGGTCTCGCCGATGGGATCTCGGTCTCACCGAGATGGGCATGCAAACTCTCTATTTCCTATTGCAATATTTTCGGTCCCACCGAGATGTGCAATCGGCCCCACCGAGTTTGCTTGGACAACTCTCTGTTTCGCTTATTACCCAAATCGGTCCCACCAAGTTTGAGTAATCGGTCAAACCGAGTTTTGGATTTACCCTAACCCTAGCACATCGGTCCCACCGAAATGCCTAACGGTCACATTATGAACCAAATCGGTCTGACCGAGTTCTTTGAATCGGTCCCACCGAGTTTGGTGATTTGTGTGTAACGGTTAGATTTTGTGTGGAGGCTATATATACCCCTCCACCCACTCTTCATTCGTGGAGAGAGCCATCAGATCATGCCTACACTTCCAATACATATTTTCGTGGATCCTTCGTGGGTGGAGCCCTCCATGGACTCGCGCAACCGTTACCCTTCATGGGTTGAAGTCTCCATCAACGTGGATGTACGATAGCACCACCTATCAGAACCACGGATAAAAAATCTCCATGTCTCCAAATTGCATTTACACACTCCAATCCCTTATCTTTACATTCTTGCAACTTGCATGCTTTACTTTCCGCTACTCATATACTCTTGTATGCTTGCATGCTTGCTTGATATGTATTGTGAATGTTTAAACTTGTGCTAAAACTCCACATCAACTTAAGAGAAATTAAAAACTGTAACTTTTCTTGATTAGAGTTTATTCACCCCCCCTCTAGACACCTCTTCTCAATCCTTTCACAAGGGCATGAGCGCACTGTGTATTTTGGCCGCGACGCGCCCGTGCTCGCTGCGCCGTCTCCGGCATCGGCAAGCGCCAGGGAGGGATCATTGGTGGTGAGTCGAGGCTAGTGGCATGGCGCGGTAGTCGTCGGCGAGCTCTGGCTCGAGCACGCACAGAACAGAGGCGTTGGCGCGACGCAGAGCGCGTCGAGCACATGCCAGACCCCGTGTCCACACGCAGTCACCGCCCTGGCATGGTCAAAAGGGCGCCCATGATCGGCCAAACCTTGTCTGGGCTAAAGTCCATGCAGTGGACCAAGGAAAAATGCACTTGTTGTACAATCTGCATCTTTGGGCCAGAAGAGAAATGATTTCCTGTAGCAAAGATATGACAAAAAGTCATGCAATATTTTTGCTTAGGGAGGTGGGCCATGGTTCAAAGAATATTCAGGAGTTATTTCAAATTTTTGGGATCAATAAAAATGAGGGATGGTTTGGAGCACTAGTTTCTGAAATGAGTTTCAGAAGAGAAAATGAATATTTCTCTTTTATGAAAAATATTCATTTGACCATTTTAGAGATTTTTCTGAGAAATAAGATTGAATGAGAAGTTGACAGGTCACTTGGGTGAAAGTCAAGGGCATGCTGCTACCTCTTGAGCACTGCGTTGGATTTCCCCGAAGAGGAGAGGATGATGCAGCAAAGTAGCATAAGTATTTCCCTCAGTTTTTGAGAACCAAGGTATCAATCCAGTAGGAGGCTACACGCAAGTCCCTTGTACCTACACCAAACAATAGCTCAACACAACCAACGCGATTAGGGGTTGTCAATCCCTTCTCGGTCACTTACGGGAGTGAGATCTGATAGAGATGATAGATAATATTTTTGGTATTTTTGATATAGAGATGCAAAGTGAAAAGTAAAAGGCAAAGTAAAAAAGCAAAGCAATAATAAAGTGATGGAGATTGACATGATGAGAATAGACCCGGAGGCCATAGGTTTCACTAGTGGCTTCTCTCAAGAGCATAAGTATTCTACGGTGGGTGCACAAATTACTGTTGAGCAATTGACAGAATTGAGCATAGTTATGAGAATATCTAGGTATGATCATGTATATTGGCATCACGTCCGAGACAAGTAGACCGACTCCTGCCTGCATCTACTACTATTACTCCACTCATCGAGCGCTATCCAGCATGCATCTAGAGTATTAAGTTAAAAACAGAGTAACGCCTTAAGCAAGATGACATGATATAGAGGGATAGTTTGATGCAATATGATAAAAACCCCATCTTGTTATCCTCGATGGAAACAATATAATACGTGCCTTGCTTCCCCTTCTGTCACTGGGAAAGGACACCACAAGATTGAACCCAAAGCTAAGCACTTCTCCCATTGCAAGAAAAACCAATCTAGTAGGCCAAACCAAACTGATAATTCGAAGAGACTTGCAAAGATAACCAATCATACATAAAAGATTTCAGAGAAGATTCAAATATTATTCATAGATAGATTTCATCATAAACCCACAATTCATTGGTCTCAACAAACACACCGCAAAAAGAAGATTACACCGAATAGATCTCCATGAGAGAGGGGGAGAACATTGTATTGAGATCCAAAAAGAGAGAACAAGCCATCTAGCTAATAACTATGGACCCGAAGGTCTGAGGTAAACTACTCACACTTCATTGGAGAGGCTATGATGATGTAGAAGCCCTTCGTGATGACGGCCCTCTCCGGCGGAGCTCCGGAACAGGCCCCAAGATGGGATCTCGTGGATACAGAAAGTTGCGGCGGTGGAATTAGGTTTTTGGCTCCTGTTCTGTTCGTTTGGGGGTACGTAGGTATATATAGGAGGAAGGAGTACGTCGGTGGAGCACCGAGGGGCCCACGAGGCAGGAGGGGTGCGCCCTAGGGGGGGCGCACCCCCCACCCTCATGACCGCCTCTTTGACTCCTTGGACTAGGGTCCAAGTCTCCTGGATCACATTTGGTGAGAAAATCACGTTCCCGAAGGTTTTATTCTATTTGGACTCCGTTTGATATTCTATTTCTTCGAAACACTGAAATAGGCAAAAAATAGCAATTCTGGGCTGGGCCCCGGTTAATAGTTTAGTCCCAAAATAATATAAAAGTAGAAAATAAAGCCCAATATAGTCCAAAACAGTAGATAATATAGCATGGAGCAATCAAAAATCATAGATACGTTAGAGACGTATCACATGCCCAAGTGATAAGTCCATTTGAATTGATTCCAAAAACTCAAATCGAAGGCAAAGGCAAAACCAAGTCCAGGAAAAGAGAGAAGGCAAAATCCAGGCTGTCACAAACCTCCCCCACATAGGATGA
This sequence comes from Aegilops umbellulata, assembly GCA_032464435.1. Classification (NCBI taxonomy): domain Eukaryota; kingdom Viridiplantae; phylum Streptophyta; class Magnoliopsida; order Poales; family Poaceae; genus Aegilops; species Aegilops umbellulata. Next base: position 291,944,709 of record CP136056.1, on the reverse strand, counting down.
ATGTCCTTGAGATTTGGTTGCTTGGGAAAACAATTATGGGTAGGCAGTCCTTAAAAATTCCTCTCTTTCCTAGGTTGCCTCTTCCTTGGTGTGATGCTCCCATTGAACCTTGTAAAACCTTATCACTTTGCTGCGAGTGACTCTTTCTGTCTCATCCAGTATTCTAATTGGCTTTTCCTCATATGTCAAATCCTTAGCCAGTTCTACTTCTGCCATATCAGTCCTTTTCTCCGGTGGCGAGATACATCTCCTTAGCTGTGAGACATGACACACATTGTGTACCTCTGACAGTTCGGGTGGCAATTCCAACTGATAGGCAACTGTTCCGACTCTGGCAATGTCTAGAAACGGACCGATGTATCTGGGTGCCAATTTTCCTCGGGTCTGAAACCTCTTAACTCCATTCATAGGGGTGACTCGGAGATATACATGTTCTCCGAGTTCGAAGCTGATCTGACGGTGTTTGGCGTCATAATAACTCTTCTGTCGAGATTTGGCCAACTGCAGTTTGTCTCGGATTTCCTTGACTTGCTTCACAGCTTTGATCATCAAATTAGTCCTGAAAATACGGCTGTTTCTGGTTTGAGACCAGTTCAGTGGAGTGCGGCACTTACGGCCATACAGAGCTTCATAGGGTGACATCTTTAAGCTGGTCTGGAAACTGTTGGTGTAGGAAAACTCGGCGTATGGCAGACAGTCTTCCCACTTGGATCCTTGGGCCAGTGCACATGCCCAGAGAATATCTTCGAGTATTTGGTTTACTCGCTCAGTTTGTCCATCTATCTGGGGATGATAAGCCGTGCTGTATTTCAGAGCAGTCCCCAAGGCTTGATGTAGTCGGGACCAAAATGCTGGAGTGAATAGAGATCCTCTATCCGAAATGATAGTCTTTGGTACTCCATGCAGACTGACGATTCGGGACACATACAATTGTGCAAGTTGATCGGCACGGTAGGTGGTCCGGATGGGAAGAAAATGTGCCACCTTTGTTTAGGTGTCCACTATGACCCATACTGTATCATTACCTCGGTGAGTCCTTGGTAAACCAGTGATGAAATCCATGCAGACATCATCCCATTTCCATTATGATACGGGTAAAGGTTGAAGGAGTCCGGCGGGTTTTTGGTGTTCCGCCTTGACCTTGTTGCATATATCACAACAAGCCACAAAGTAAGCGATGTCGTTCTTCATTCCATTCCACCAGAATATCTGACGAATGTCTTCATACATTTTGGTGCTACCTGGGTGAATTGAGTATGGCAATTCATGTGCTTCTTCCAATATCTTCTTCCTCAGACCTTCTTGGCTGGGTACGCAAATCCTTCCTCGGAACCTTAGCGTACCTTGCTGGCCTCTAGAGAAATCCTGTGTCTGTCCCTCTTGCATACGCTTGGCATATAATTGAATGATTTGTCATTTGCTTGAGCGTTGCGAATTTCTTCTTCGAGGGTAGGAGCAACTTCCAATATGCTGGCAAGACTGGCATCCACGATTACCAAATTGAGCTGAGCGATTTCTTCGTAAAGCTCTGGAAGCAAAGATTCCATTAGAGCATTCAGGTTGGCCGGTTTCCGACTGAGGGCGTCAGCAACCACATTAGCTTTGCCCGGGTGATAATTTATACCGAGGCCGTAATCCTTAACCAACTCGAGCCATCTGCACTGACGAAGGTTCAAATCAGGCTGAGTGAATATATACTTGAGACTCTTGTGGTTGGTAAATATCTAGCACCTCTTTCCAATAAGATAGTGTCTCCAAATCTTCAAAGCGTGCACCACCGTAGCCAATTCCAAATCATGAGTGGGATAGTTTCCCTCGTGTGGCCATAGTTGTCGGTATGCATAAGCCACAACCTTGCCATCTTGCATAAGTACACATCCAAGGCCTTTTCTGGAGGCGTCACAGTAGACATCAAAACTGCGGTAGATGTCGGGAAGAGTCAATGCTGGTGCTGACGTCAGTCTGATTTTTACCTCATTGAAACTCCGTTAACCATCCTCGGTCCATTCAAACTTCTTATCCTTCTTTAGTAGCTCTATCATTGGCTTGGCAATCTTGGAGAATCCTTCAATCAAACGGCGATAATATCCGGCTAGTCCAAGGAAACTCCGGATTTCTGAGACTGTCGTGGGTGTGGACCAATCAAGCACATCTTTCACCTTGCTTGGATCCATGGCTATGTTGGAAATATGCCCTAGAGGCAATAATAAATTAGTTATTATTATATTTCCTTGTTCATGATAATCGTTTATTATCCATGCTAGAATTGTATTGATAGGAAACTCAGATACATGTGTGGATACATAGACAACACCATGTCCCTAGTAAGCCTCTAGTTGACTAGCTCGTTGATCAATAGATGGTTACGGTTTCCTGACCATGGACATTGGATGTCGTTGATAACGGGATCACATCATTAGGAGAATGATGTGATGGGCAAGACCCAATCCTAAGCCTAGCACAAGATCGTGTAGTTCGTATGCTAAAGCTTTCCAAATGTCAAGTATCATTTCCTTAGACCATGAGATTGTGCAACTCCCGGATACCGTAGGAGTGCTTTGGGTGTGCCAAACGTCACAACATAACTGGGTGGCTATAAAGGTGCACTACGGGTATCTACGAAAGTGTCCGTTGGGTTGGCTCGAATCGAGACTGGGATTTTTCACTCCGTGTAACGGAGAGGTATCTCTGGGCCCACTCGGTAGGACATCATCACAATGTGCACAATGTGACCAAGGAGTTGATCACGGGATGATGTGTTACGGAACGAGTAAAGAGACTTGCCGGTAACGAGATTGAACAAGGTATCGGGATACCGACGATCGAATCTCGGGCAAGTGCTATACCGATAGAAAAAGGGAATTGTATACGGGATTGATTGAATCCTTGATATTGTGGTTCATCCGATGAGATCATCGTGGAGCATGTGGGAGCCAACATGGGTATCCAGATCCCGCTGTTGGTTATTGACCGGAGAGTTGTCTCGGCCATGTCTGCATGACCCCCGAGCCCGTAGGGTCTACACAGTTAAGGTTCGATGACGCTAGGGTTATAGGGAATAGATGTACGTGGTTACGGAATGTTGTTCGGAGTCCCGGATGAGATCCCGGGCGTCACGAGGAGTTCCGGAATGGTCCGGGGGTAAAGATTTATATATGGGAAGTCATCATACGGTCACCGGAATAATTCGGGGGTTACCGGTATTGTACCGGGACCACCGAAGGGGTTCCGGGGGTCCACCGGGAGGGTCCACCTGCCCCGGAGGGCCCTATGGGCTGTGTGTGGAGAGGGACCAGCCCCTTAATGGGTTGGGCGCCTCCCCCTAGGGCCCATGCGCCTAGGGTTTTGGTGGAACCCTAAAGGGGGGCGCCCACCTTGCCTTGGGGGGCAAGGGAACCCTCCTGGCCCCCGCCCCCTCCTCAGATTGGATCTGAGGGGGCCGGCCCCCTTCTCCCTTGCCCCTATATATATGTGGGGGGTGGGAGGGCAGCCGCACCGATGTTCTGGCGCAGCCCTCCCCCTCTCCCAAGTCCTTCTCCTCTCCCGTGGTGCTTGGCGAAGCCCTGCAGGATTGCCACGCTCCTCCTTCGCCACCACGCCGTCGTGCTGCTGCTGGACGGAGTCTTCCCCAACCTCTCCTTCTCCCCTTGCTGGATCAAGGCGTGGGAGACGTCACCGGGCTGCATGTGTGTTGAATGCGGAGGCACCGTGGTTTGGCGCTTAGATCGGAATCAACCGCGATCTGAATCGCTACGAGTACGACTCCTTCATCCGCGTTCTTGCAATACTTCCGCTTAGCGATCTACAAGGGTATGTAGATGCACTCCCCTTCCCTTTGTTGCTAGATGACTCCATAGATTGATCTTGGTGATGCGCAGAAAATTTTAAAATTCTGCTACGTTCCCCAACAGGCTATTCCTTCTAGCGAGAGAACATGCCCTAAAAATCCAACTTGCTTGAGCCAAAACTCACATTTGCTGAACTTGGCATAAAGCTGGTGATCGCGGAGCCTCTGCAAAACTGCTTGGAGGTGGTCCTTATGTTCGTCTTTGCTTTTTGAGTAAATGAGGATGTCATCGATGAACACCACCACAAATTTGTCCAAGAAATCCATAAACACCTTATTCATCATATGCTTAAAGAAGGCGCGGGCGTTGGTGAGGCCGAATGACATAACGGTATACTCATAGAGACCATATCGAGTGGTGAACGCGGTCTTGGGAATATCTTCCTTCTTGATTTTGAGTTGATGATATCCGGTCCTCAAATCAATTTTGGAGAGTACTTTTGCCCCACTGAGTTGATCAAACAAATCATCAATCCTTGGTAGTGGATACTTATTTTTGATGGTGACGTCATTCAGCTATCGGTAGTCTACGCACATACGAAGACTACCATCCTTTTTATCCACGAATATCGCGGGTGATCCCCACGGTGAAGCGATTGGGCGGATGTATCCATTCTGCAGCATCTCATCCCAACTCTGATGAAGGCATCCGATAATATTTCTTGTGTATCGGTGTGGTTCCAGGCACCAAGTCAATTGCAAACTCCAGTTCTCTGTCTGGCGGCATTCCTGGTAATTCCTTGGGAAATACATTGGGATACTCACTGACCACCGGAATCAATTCCACTTCTTCAGCCACGGCTATGAAAACCATATCCTTCTTGGGTATGCTTTTGCGGGCATAAAAACTTGCGGTGCGACCCTCCTAATTTGCCATGATAACTTCTCTGGTCGCAGAGTTGATGCATACTTGGTATTGGGTCAACCAATTCATTCCCAGAATAATATCCAATTTGTCAGAATCGATGATTATCAGAGATGTTGGAAACTTGACTCCGTTGATATCAATTTCCAGATTTTGGCAGACCAGATTGCTTCTGAGCAGGGATCCCGGGGAGTGTACCAGCATATGTTTTCCCAAAATCAAGCAAGGAAATTTGTTTTGGGTAGCAAAACTCCACGAAATAGAAGAGTGGGAAGCTCCAGAGTCAAATAAAATTATGGCAGGTATGTTATTAATAGGAAACATAGCAATGACGACTTCCGGGTCCTCTTGGGCTTCATCGGCGGAGATATGATGGATTTGTCCTTGGATGGTACTCGGGACGGAATATGGCTCCAGATAGTTGACTTGCAGACGGAATGGAGTTGTTGGCTTGCCGTTCTTGGGGCACTGTCTGGCGTAATGTCCGGTTTGCCCACAACTGAAACATGAATTGTTGCGCTGACAGTCTTCACGTACCGGGCTGCCCACGACATTCTTGACTGGAGTGGTGGTCTTGTTGACATTTTGCTGCCAATTGGGTTTGTACTCAACCTGAGTCTGTTGCCAAGTACGAGCCTTCTGCACGGGTTGTATATCCTTCTTAGGCTCGAATTTGCGCTTGTGGTCATGATTAGCTGGCCTGTTGTCGTGCATGAGCTTGTGTTCCCTTTCTGCGATGAGGGCCTTGTTCACCAGAGTTTGGAAGTCCGTAAAATCAAACATGTTGAGAGTGCACCTGAGATGCTGATTTAGCCCTCCAAGAAATCTGTCGACCTTCCGTTCTTCTATGGCCACATCATAGAGAGAATAGCGGGCCAAATGGTTGCATTTATTTAGGTACTCGCTGACTGACATGCTTCCCTGAGTGAGAGATAGGAATTCGTGCCGCTTGATTTTCATAATTCCAGAGGGAATATGATACTTGCGGAAATGATTCTTGAATTTAGTCCAAGTAATTTCCTCCACCATGGGCCACATGGCCCTAGTTCCTTCAAGATAATGTGTTGCGAAAGGAACCTTGACTCCCTCTTCAGTGTGAGCAAATTCCAGTTTCTTCTCAATAGTCCTTAACCAATCATCAGCGTCCAATGGATCAATAGCTTGACTGAAACTGGGAGGCTTGGTTCACTGAAAATCTGACAGCTTGGAGTACTGACCATTCTGATGTCCATTCTGCCCAACCATAATTTGCACACTTTTCAGTAATTCCATCAGATCGTTGTTCCTTCTTTCTTCAAACATTCGCATGATTTGCTTAGCAAAAGGTAGATGTGACGGTGGAGGCGGAGGTGGCTGATACGACTTGGGGGAATGTCCTGCCTGTCCTGCGGAGCGATGAACAGGGACATCCACACAAGCTTGGCTGCTGCTGCCTCCCCGCGTCATCCTATTATTTAGTTTCCCAATGCAAAGCAACCGCGATGAGAAATATCCAAAAATGGGAGGAAAGCCAGTGACAAATCCATAAGAAAACAGTGAAAGAAACCAAGCTGAATAAAAAGATAGTTCCAACATAATTTTACATAGACTCAACATGAAAATAAACATCATGATAGGGTCACTACCCTCATACATGAAACTAAGAATCATAACACGTGTGACTACATCCATACATCGTACTCATGACGAAAGTGATACTCTAGTGGTCTACTGCTTGGATGGTGCTGCTGCGGGCTCCTCTCCTGAGCCGGACCCAGATCCTGAACTGATAGTAGTGACATCCGGGTTAAGAGAGACGCGACAGCGCTGCCTCGAGGACTCTCCCTCAGGGGCAGGTGCGGGATGGGATCTAAGCATAGGAGCTGCAGGAGTAGCGATAAGGGAAGCCCATGCACCAGGAGCACTGCGAGGGGTCACTACCAGAGGCTTAACGGTACCCTGAGAAGTCACCGGGGTAACAGAGGCTGGAGACACTTGAGGAGTGAAACTGAAAGTAGGGAGAGGGTTCCTATTACGAGTAGCGGCGAGAGCTATCCTGGCGCGGGTTAGCTCCCGAGCTAACTCGTAGGTCAAGAGATAACTGGCAGTGATATAACGAGGAAGGTGGCTAGGAGGACGATCGCACGCCGGATTAATCAAAGGAAAGCGGATACGCCCATTCTCGTGCAGAGATGGGTAGTAAAAGAAACCTGGGTGGGTGTGCATGCGAACCTCATTGTAGCGCAAGTCTACAAGAGCTTCGATTACAGCAAACTGGACCGCCTGAGAAGGCGTAGAAGCGAGACCACCCTTAGAAGAATGAGTGTAAGCACCGGAAGGGGAACTGTGGTGTAGAGTGACCTCAGCATAATACTCATACAATGAACCGACCAGATGCTCCCGATACACTGGATCAGCACCCTTTGGGTAGAGTCGTCGCCACACATTCTGAAGCAGGTGCGACGATGTTTATGGAGCTGTCTCAGGATGGTACAAGATCAGAACTGGAGCCATCTACACTCACAACCATCATACGGTTAGTAATAACAACAGGTAAATAAGCATGCAATGCAGCAACCAATTTCTATGACCGCCGACACTCATACGAAGCTATCTACCATTCCACTAACGCACTAATGGTCTAGCGTGTCTTACAATCAGTGCGGCTCTGATACCAAGCGTTGTGGCACCCTGGCTCAGAGCAACCGGTTTACCTTGCATTGCCAGCCCAGAGATCAAGTCTTATGGCAACACACAACAACATGGTACAAAAACAACCGCTTTATTGATGCTAGAGGATTACACAGGTTTGATATTACATCAAGATAAGAGGCCAAGCGGCACACATGGTGCGGCTGAACAGTATGTACATTATTTGATGAACATGAAGGGGCCTCGATCACACGAATTACACGGCAGCGAAAGAATGACGAAGTGGAACTACATAGCAAAGGAACACCGACGTGGACACCGCTTAGACGCTGGAAGCTCTTCGATGCGAAACGACTTGCTTGAAAGCTGGCATGACACGCCAGGTCAGTACATTGATGTACTTGCAAGCTCACAACAAACATAAGCACAATCACAAACAATATCATCACAATTATCCAGGTTAATGCAATGCAAATAATGCTACTAATGCGGTGAAACCAACATGGGCACCGAGTCCCACGGACTCGCTTACCAGACGGGTTACCTCGTAACCAAACGGTGATCGTACCCGGATCACAACGGAAACCAATCACTCATGATTAGCTCATGATCTCCAGAATCTTCACGAAGTCAGTGCCAACAACAGTTATTTAGTGTGCAAGATTAATTATAAATGTTGAACCCTGGTGTGACTTACTCCCGAGTTGTGCCCATAACCGAGGACGTGGCTATCGATAGATTTAATACACTCTGCAGAGGTAAAGCACTTTACCCACACCACAAAACCCAAGGGCTCGCACTCCCATTCGGGTGGACCAACGGCATTCCGACGAAACCCTCCCTGTCAGGGATATACCGACAGAGAGGGTCAAGTCACCGAAACCATGGTTTCCTGTTGCAGCATGTTTTCACCAGTGTGCCCAATCCCGAGGTGTTTTGTTGCTACTGCTAGTGTTACTTCCGAGTCGTATCCATCAACCGTAATGACTACTACTATACAAAGGACCAACAGGGTCTGTACTATTCACGGAAGACAAAATCCAGTCATTCTGGGTACTATTGATTGGAGATACTGCAGCACATGGCCCAATGCACACATCGTTCAGAGTTTGACCGATTTTAAACTACTTGCGGCCAAAATCTTGGTTCGAGACCAATGAGACTGGGGACCAAAACCTTCTCGAGGAGACCTAGCACAGCTTCTCCCAACAGCGCTCCCTCCCGCAGCGCCGCCCTGCGACGACAGCCACTCCGGCTCCGGCGGCCACCTCCCCGCGGGCGCTCATGGCCAGCCGCGTTCAGCTCTCTGGCTCTCCTTCCGGCAGCTCGTCCCCTCCCTCAGCCGCGGGCTTGTCGCGCTCCCCCACGCGGGCGTCGAACCCCCCCCCCCCGGCAACGCTCCATCGTCGTTGCTCCGCCGCCACCACCACCGCAGGATGCTCCGGCGCCAGATTTGGGGGCGAGGCCATGGCAGCAGGTCCGAAGCCGGCGGGACCGGTGAGTGGATGCCCCCCGTGCCCGGCCTGTGGGTCTGCTCTCCCCTCGCCCACCATGCACTGCTCTCCCCGCATCGCTCCATGGATGCTGCTACAACTGCGGCGAGGATGATGGGCACATCTCGCGGTTCTACACCAACCCAACCAAGTGCGTCCGCTGTGGAGGCCAAAACCATACCTCCCGGGGCTGCACCCATCCGAGGAGCCCCTCCGACTCGCCGCCTCTGCAGCCCGCCCCTGTTCCGCGTCATGGTGCGCTGGCCGCGTCGTCGGATCCCCTGCCTCCCCCCCGCCTGGGCCGCCGCCACCGGGTGCGGTCTGGTTGGCTTCCCTGTCGGCAAACGCGCCCCCGCCGCCTTCTCCAGGCCTCCCACCTGCTGTGGCGGCCAGTCTCGACAGGGCTTGGTCCGTTGTGGTTCGTGGTGGATCGGTTGGGAGTGTGGCCGGTCCTCAGTTCTCTGCTCCGTTCGATGGCCCGGCGGGGTCTGTGTCGTCACCTGCGTTCGAGGAGCCCGTGGACTGCTGCTTCCTCGAGGTCGGCGAGGACCTGTGCACCATGGAGGTGGAGGTCGGGCGGGCGGTCGTGGTCTCGGTGGATGGTCCGCCGGGAAGTGTGGATCTTGCGGCCGCTGCGGCGGCGCTGCATTCGGAGTTCGACATCGGTCCCCTCGACATGTCCATACGAGATTTCCATCCAGAGGAGTTCTTGGTCCTCTGCAGGACAGGTGGGATCCGGGATCGGATGGTGGATCGGGGCCAGGCCTCAGTGGGTGGTCTACAGCTCAGGCTCAGACCCTGGCTCCGGCAGGCGCGGGCGACTGGCATTGCCATGCCTTTCCTCGTCCAACTTGCTCTGGTCGGGGTCCCGGCGAATGCATGGACACGGCGCGCGGCGCAGGAAGTTCTCCGTGGCATTGGACTGGTGGTCAGGGTGGCGGATTGCACCGCACGCTGGAACGACATGTCGCGTTTTCGGGTGTGGCTGCGAAAAGACGACCCAGCTAGAATCCCCCCTCGCCGCATTTTGGTGGTGGAAGAACCACGCTGCCGGCATGCTCCGGGGCGGGTGGAGGGAGTTGATGCTCTCTGGTACCCGGTTGACATCATCATTGAAGCCCCACCGTCTCAGCCACCTCCTCCACCCCCTCCGCCTGCGGACGATAGCAACAATAACGACGGTGACCAAGGTCGGGATCTTGGACCTCGCCTTGGCGGAGGCCGTGTCATTTCAGGTGGAAGACCCATCCGGCGGTCCGATCTGTTCCGCATGCTCCTCGACGGCCTCCGCCGCCCCGGATGGGACTCGCGACCGGGCCTCTCTAGTGGACGGCGGCCGTTCCGCTTCTCCGGTTGATGCGCCCCTGTCGCTGGCAAGGCCGCCAGCAGCCAGCCTGGCCCGGTCAAACCAGGGTGGGGATCAGGTTGAAAAAGCAAAAGATAAAGTGCCTGCTGCGGTTTCGGAAAGTGTCGAGGGGCTTGTGTGGGGCGGACAAGTGGAAAGAGAGATGGAATCTGGACAGGGTAGGTCCAAGCAAAGTGCTGTAGCCCGACAGGACTCATGGTCATCCCCGTTGTCGTCTTGCGGCTCTAGAAGCGTCTCGCAGCCACCACTGATGGGTGCGGCATCAACTGATCTCTCGCCGGCCTCGGTCAACAGACCCAACGGCAGGATAAGCCTGTCACAGCCTGGGTTGGCCTTGGTGCTGGGACCGATGTCGCATGACACAGGACCTGTGGATAGCAACCGCGCAGCGGTGGGAATCTCCGTCCCGATTGGCTCCTGGGTACTGATCGTGTCGGCGGACCCGGCAGAAGACCCCACACGTCTGCCGCAAAATGAATTAACTCTGGAGGAGCTAGATATTAGCACAGATGCCAGTGGTGGGTTCACGGACCAAGAGGAGGCACGTGGCGACCCTTCGGAGGTTCTGCATGCACATGCATGCATGCTGGATGGGACTACGTTCCCGGTTAGCCTCTCAGGCGGTACCACTGCGGACGCCCAACCACACGTACGACTCGAGGAGGAAGTTCAAATGCCGCCCAGACCCGCTACCCCTGGCGCACAGGAACAGGTGGACGCTTTTTGTACGCATGTTAGGCAGGCTCTTGACCCCATTTTGGCTAGACCAAAGGATAGGGCCCCAACGGCGAACACGAGAAGGCCAAGGCAAAAGAGACCCCAAGTTTCCAGCTCAAGGAGGAGTGTCAGGCTGGCCAAGGGGCCAGGCCGCCGATCGGTGGGTTCTAAACAGCAGCACGTCCTCATACGCAAACTTTGCCTGACAAATGAGGCAGAGGTGATCACTGACGAAGCCCTAAAGGTGTACGCGGACCTGTTCACAAAGCCGCTAATGGATGGACACATCGCGGTGGTCTTGGCCTTGTTCGGCTGGGAGGCCTCGGCCCTTCCCTTGTAGGAGGAGGCCCTGGAGGTGGATGGCAGGCTGTGAGCCTGGTGCAACTCGTGGATGGTAGGCTTGTTCCCTGGATATGCAGCCATATAAACTCCTTGTGTGGAATGTGCATGGTCTTAACTCCCCAGCACGACGTAGTACGATCTATCAGGTGGTCGAGGTGGCAAAACCTGCTATTGTTTGCCTCCAGGAAACAAAGGTCGAAAACTTGACAACTGATATCGTCAAGCAGTGCCTTGGAAATAAACTCGAAAATTTCTTTTACTTGCTGGTTGTGGGGACCCGCGGAGGCGTCCTAATTGCATGGGACGAGACAGTGGTAAATCTTTCTAACCCGCACCGCATGAATAACACGTTAACGGCTCTAGTTAAGCCGAAGAATGGTGGGCACTGGTGGCTCACCGGTGTTTATGGCCCGCAAGCGGATGGTGACAAGATACAGTTCATGGACGAGTTGGAGGACATCCGCGACTTGCATGTCGGTCCATGGGAAATTGTGGGGGACCTCAACCTGCTTGTCAACCCCGAAGACAAAAATAATGAAGCAATCAACCGAAGAATGATGGCAAGGTTTAGGAGGAAAACAAACTTACTAGAGATCAAGGATATGTACCTCAACGGTCGCAAATACACTTGGTCGAACGAACGCCGACATCCCACCTTGGAGAAGATTCACCACGTTTTCACTACCAATTGCTGGGACGATCTTCACCCAGCAGCGTTACTTACAGCCCTTGGATCGGCTATATCAGATCACTGCCCCTTACTCCTGGATTTGAACGCGGATTTTGCATACGGCAAGCATTTTCACTTTGAGGCTTTTTGGCCGAAGGCGGATGGTTTCTTCCACATGGTAGAGATGGCGTGGAGCTCTATGGGATCATCGGGCAATGCCTTTGTGGATTTGGATAACAAGCTACGAGCTACGGCTAAGGCACTCCAGCGGTGGAGTGACAGATGGACCGGAAACATTAGACTACAGATCGCAATTGCGTTGGAGGTTACCGCACAACTAGACAAGGCAATGGACTTGAGAGTCCTCACGTAGAGAGAGCATGGGCTGCGCAAAACTCTTAAGAGAAAGCTTCTGGGCCTATGTTCACTGCAACGATCCATTGCTAGGCAACGCTCTCGGCTACTTCAGCTTAAGGAAGGAGAGGCCAACACCTCATTCTTTCACCGCCAGGCCAGCCACCACCAGAGAAAGAACATCATCCTCTCCATCCACTCGGAAGGCCAGGTGTTTACAGGCCAGAACAGCATTGCACAGGCGATCAATGATTACTACCAGCGACTTCTGGGCTCAGCCGCAGAAAGGAGCCATACCCTAAACCTTCAGTTGCTCGGGCTGCCAAGAAGAGACTTGCGGAAGCTGGATGATCCTTTCTCAGTAGATGAGGTGGATAAAGTGATAAAAGATATGCCCATGGACAAGGCACCCGGACCAGACGGTTTCACAGGACGATTCTATGCCACATGTTGGCATATCATAAAGAACGACTTCATGAAGGCGATCGATATGTTTCATGGTGGAGACATGCGAGGGCTCCAGGCCATTAACAGAGCCACGGTCTCGCTACTTCCAAAGAAAGTGGGTGCGGTGGACATAAAAGACTTTCGACCGGTTAGTCTGAACCATGGTGCTGTCAAGATTTTCGATAAGGTTCTCGCCACTCATCTCACGGAAGACTTGCCACACCTGGTGGGTAGTCATCAAAGCGCGTTCGTGCGCGGCAAATCTCTGCATGACAATTTCATGATCGTGCAAGGCACGACACATAGACTGCACGCCCTTACAGACCTGACGGTGCTTGTGAAGCTCGACATAAGCAAAGCCTTCAACTCGGTGCAATGGCCTTTTCACCTAGAGGTTTTGGGACAGATGGGATTTGGACCAAGGTGGATCTCATGGATCTGTGGTTTGCTCGCGACCTCATCAACCAAAATTGCGGTAAATGGAATCCCCGGTGAAACGATATACAACTGTCAAGGGTTGCGTCAGGGAAGTCCCCTTTCGCCTATGATCTTCATACTATGCATGGAGCCCCTACACCGTCTGTTTGAGTATGCCACTACAGCTGGGCTACTTACCCCCTTGGCCCGGACGGGATTAAGGCAGCGGGTATCCATGTACGCGGACGACGCGATGATTTTCCTCAAACCAAAAGAGTTGGATCTTCAGGCTTGTGCTACAATCCTGAACATGTTCGGCCATGCTTCTGGGGTCAAGATCAACCTTCAGAAAAGCTCAGCTCTGCCGATCAGATGTACGCAAGAACAAATGCAACTGGTGTCCGAGCTGTTGGACTGCGTAAGCACAAGTTTCCCTTGCCGCTATCTAGGGTTAACACTGTCAATTCGGAAGCAGACATCGCTGCAGTTTCAAGACCTAGTAGACCAAATCGCGGCACGCCTACCAACATGGAAAGCGGCCTCCCTACCAAAGAGCAGCCGACTATTGCTGGTGCAATCGGTTCTCTGCGCGATACCTGTGCACTCGATGATATGCTAAGCATAAAAGATTTGTAAGAATTCTTATGAGTGTGTTGAATACTAAGAAAATGTTGATGCTTGATGATTGTTTTGAGATATGGAGGTAGTAATATTAGAGTCATGCTAGTTGGGTAGTTGTGAATTTGAGAAATACTTGTGTTAAAGTTTGTGATTCCCGTAGCATGCACGTATGGTGAACCGTTATGTGATGAAGTCGGAGCATGATTTATTTATTGATTGTCTTCCTTATGAGTGGCGGTCGGGGACGAGCGATGGTGTTTTCCTACCAATCTATCCCCCTAGGAGCATGCGCGTAATACTTTGCTTTGATAACTTCTAGATTTTTGCAATAAGTATATGAGTTCTTTATGATTAATGTTGAGTCCATGGATTATACGCACTTTTCTTACTTCCACCATTGCTAGCCTCTCTAATACCGTGCACTTTTCACCGGTATCATACACCCACCATATACCTTCCTCAAAACAGCCACCATACCTACCTATCATGGCATTTCCATAGCCATTCCGAGATATATTGCCATGCAACTCTCCACCGTTTCATTTATTATGACACGCTCCATCATTGTCATATTGCTTTGCATGATCATGTAGTTGACATCGTATTTGTGGCAAAGCCACCGTTCATAATTCTTTCATACATGTCACTCATGAGTCATTGCACATCCCGGTACACCGCCGGAGGCATTGATATAGAGTCATATTTTGTTCTAAGTATCGAGTTGTAATTCTTGAGTTGTAAATAAATAAAAGTGTGATGATCATCATAATTAGAGCATTGTCCCAGTGAGGAAAGGATGATGGAGACTATGATTCCCCCACAAGTCGGGATGATGCTCTGGACGAAAAAAAAGAAAAAAGAAAAAAAAGAGGCCATAAAAAAAGAGAAAGGCCCAAATGATTTTCATGATAGAGAGTCTCCTATGTTGTCACTTTCATATACTAGTGGGAATTTTACATTATAGAACTTGGCTTGTATATTCCAATGATGGGATTCCTCAAAATGCCCTAGGTCTTCGTGAGCAAGCAAGTTGGATGCACACCCACTTAGTTTCTTTTGTTGAGCTTTCATATACTTATAGCTCTAGTGCATCCGTTGCATGTGAAAGTGCTAGTTATCGCCTAGAGGGGAGTGAATAGGCGATTTTCATGAAAGTATTCAAAACATGGAAGTTTCGAAGACAAACAATAGAAATGTCCCTATTAGTATGCAACGGAAGATAAACTACACTAAGCAAGCCATAGTCAAGTATGCAATAAAGTAATAGTACGAAGGCTAATAGCAGCTAGGTAGAAAGGATCAGGATGGAAGATGGTATGAAGCCAAACAACAATAGAAGTCAAACAGTGAAGACAAATAGGTAAAGCAAACAGGCAATGACTTCACTAAGACAAACTCTAAGTAAAGAGAGAGAGAGAGGATAGAACCAGTCACTTGTTAAGGACACAGGATTTGTTGGACCAGTTCCAGTTGCTGTGACAACTATACATCTAGTTAGGGAGGCTGAGATTCAACTCAGAAGACCGCATCTTCACCTTATTCCCCTTGAGCTAAGGACACCCAGTCCTCGCCCAATTACTCTGGTAAGTCTTCAAGGTAAACTTCCAAACCTTCACAGACTTCGTTCACTGGCGATCCACAATGACTCTTGGATGCTCAGAACGCGACGCCTAACCAGCTGGAGGATTCACAGTCCTCAAGTGTAATAAGTCTTCAGGTCACGCAGACACTTCAGTGATGCCTAACACTCTTTGGCTCTGGGTGTTTGGGCTTTTTCCTCGCAAGGATTTCTCTCTCTCAAAAGCTTCGAGGTGGGTTGCTCTCAAAACGACAAAAGCCGTGCACTAACTCTGAGCAGCCACCAATTTATGGTGTAGGGGGTGGGCTATTTAAAGCCACTAGGCAACCCGACCTGATATGTCCGAAATGACCTTGGGTCACTAAGGAACTGACACGTGTTCCAGCGGTTAGATTTCAAACACACGCGGCAACTTTACTTGGGCTACAAGCAAAACTGACTCATCCAGCTATGGATAAGATTTGCTCTCATTGTCTTCGCTCGAAGACATAGGATTTTGGTTGAGCATCACTTCAGTCACTCTGACTTTGTTCACTTGGACCCCACTTATCAGTACGGTGGTTCCTATGACTGAACAAAGAAGAAAAGGAAACAACGAAACAACTAAGTCTTCGCGCTCCATAGTCTTCACGCAATGCCTTACCTAGTCATAGTCTTCAATGTGAATATCTTCACATACCACCATTGTCTTCATACATTTTTAGGGGTCATCTCCGGTAGGTAAACCGAATCAATGAGGGACTACTACCTGTGTTATCCTGCAATTCTCATAGACACATTAGTCCCTCAACCAGGTTTGTCGTCAATACTCCAAAACCAACCAGGGGTGGCACTAGATGCACTTACAATCTCCCCCTTTTAGGTGATTGATGACAAACTGGTTGAAGTTTTCAACGGGGAAAAAGTATGTGAAATGTAAAGCATTTAAGTATTGTCTTCATAAGTGGCAAAGGCTCCCCCTGAAGATGTGCATATAAGTAATTTGCTTGTGGAATGCAAATGCACATGGCAAGTTGTACTTGTGGAGATCCTCATCAACTTATGAAGACAATTCATCATGCATGATTTGATGTAACGAAGATAATGACATGCATAATGAAAAATGGACGTCTGCAGAATGACCTAAGTGCGGAAGTTATCATCGCACATGCGGAATTTATCATCGCATCACAGAATAGCAAATAAGTAGCAAACGACCATCGAGTTTAAGTGTTACAACTCAAAGAACCAAATGTATCAAAAAGCGAGAGTTGTAAACACTAGGCAAAATATAAAGCAACCGCCCATATGAACCCGCTTGAAGACTATCAAACTCATATGCTTCTCCCCCTTTTGTCAGTAAGGACCAAAAAGGTTTGAAGACATAGAGCATCTACTCGTTCCCATGAGGAGTTGGTGAAGCAGCAGGGTCATCGGTGTTGTTTGGCGGAGCAGACGAAGTTGGTGCAGTGTCGATTCGCGCTGAAGGTGGTGAAGTAGCATCGTCTTCATCATCGATGACACGGGCATTCATTTTTGCAGCAGAGGAGGAGAACTCAGAGTCTTCAAGAGACGGAGTGCACCGCAGCACAATCCTTCTTGGAGGTGTTGTGTCAAACTTGAAGCGTTCAGAGAAGCCATTGTCTTGAAGATCATCTTCAGAACACATAAGCGTCAGCCCTTTCCATGTACGCCGACAAGTTTCATGGGCGACAAAGGCATTCTTGGTGGCAAGATTGCGAATCCTGTTTACATCCACCAAGAGGCTTTTCATTTGGCGCTTCAGCCAGTCGTGATGCTTATCCTGTTTCTGATGAAGGGCAACCAGAAGCTCTCGATCATTGAGAACATGAGATCACTTCTTAGGCCGTTGTGCAATGGTGCTTTCGGTGGCTTTAGTGAGGGCACGATGAGGTGCACGGGTAGTACCAGCCAGGGGATAAACACGAGTGACTGCTTGAACTCCTTCAATGTTTTGTGAGAAGCTTTGATTATCAGCATTTTGAAGACTAAGTGGCTCCTTGGCAGGCTCTGGATAGATGGCTTCAACTGACATATCAACCTCAGGCAGAAAAATCAGATGATTGCGAGCAGAGGGCTGATAGTTGACAGCTGAGTGTAGCTTGATTAGACGCATGATCCATGGAGCGTAAAACTTCAAAACAAAGAGATCAGAGCCTGATGCAGCAAGTTGGTGGATAAAGAAGTCTTGTGCATTGAAGCTTTTGCCATGAAGAATATGGAAGACCAAAGTCTTCATTGCACCTTCAAGCTTTGCATGAGAAGAATGTCCTTTGATGGGCCAGAGAGTTCGCCTTATAATGTGACAGATAGTACATGGCAGATACTCAAGGTCTTCAACAAAGAACTCCTTAGGATATTCCGCATCAGGAGACAAAGGCTTCATCATGCTAAGCATCTTACTCATGTTGGGTTCAGGCTTGTGAAAAATACTTTCCAAAGCAGCACTGTGAAGCTGACAACCAGGTTCATAAAGATCACCTGGAGTGGGCAGGCCAGTAAGCTCAATGATATCAAAGGCTTTGGCTTCATGATGGACATTGCCTGTCATCCACTCAAGGACCCAAGTCTTTAGATCCCTGTTGTAGCCACGAATATGAAGAGTGGCATAGAATTGGAGCAGCAATTCTTCATTCCAGTGCTCCTTGTCAGTGACGAACTGCAACAAGCTAGACTCTCTGAAGCAATCCGGTGCTTCTTCCAAATAGGGCAGACCAGTTATGGCTTCAGAGTCAAGACGCATATGTGGGAAAATGCGACCTTGATTGTATAAGATGCAAGAGTAATAACTGCGCTGCTGATAGCTCCAGAACCGATCAGATGATATTCTTGCCTTAGAGTAGGGGTTCTTGGCGCTATCAAAGAAGGTGTTGTGTGCTTTGAAACCATTGACATTGAATGATCCTGGTGCAGATGCAGTACCTGGAAACCTAGGCAATCTTGGCAGTGGCTTCTGAACCTGAGGCCTGTGCTCAACGTGGTAGTCAAATTGAGGACCAACAGCAGGCGGAGGAACCAGAAGTGGCCATTTGACAGTGATAAGCTACCCATAGTTGTATGCTTGCTCGATAGTATGCGGCCTTGGTGGCGGAATAGGAGCAGTGGCATTAACAGAGGCGTCAGGCTGCGCATCTGTAGCAGGTGCTTCATTGGCTTCATTGGTTTCTGGCATGGTGTTCAATGCAGGATCCACATTTTCGTCAGCCATGACCACGTCATTGGCTTCATTGGTGTTAGTGGTGGCAGCCTCAAGATTCTCAGCCTCCACTTGAGGAGTTGGAGGGATGGGTTCAGACATGTTCACTTCTGGAACAACTTCTTTAGTGATGGGGGAAGTAGCGACACGCTCTTCTGCTTGTTTTTCTTCGGCTGATGCAGCCGGATTGTCTTCAGCAACATTAGCTTCAGACACGAAGACATTCACAGTTGGAGTGGCTTCTGGGAACACCTGACATGCAACAGATTGGTGATGCACTTCTCCTTATGGAATGCTCGAAAGAGTGACTTGGGGCCTTGGTCCTTTGCGAAGCCTGCGTAATGTTGGCGATGCCTGTGGAGATGGAGTTGGCTGGGCCTCAAAGTCATCTTCATCTTGCACTGGTGGGGTGACTTGCTGTTGGGGAGTACTCGAGGTGTCTTTTTGTTGTGGGTGATTAGCCCATGATGCATCCTGAGCAATTGGCGTCAGAGGACGACCAATGCTGATAAGTTCGCTGCTCGTGTGAACAGGCGATGATACCAAGTTGTGTTCAATTTGAGGAAGGACTACATCATATTCAACATTGTCATGGTGACCAATGTCTTCAGCAGTGGTGGGGTCAACTGCTGGAATATCTTCAGCTTCAGGAGCCTCTGTGGAAGCAGGCTCATGAACTATCATCCGTCGTTCTTGATGCGAAGAGTCAGGACGAGCAACTGAGATTGGCTCGGCAACAAGAGGCTCTGTGGGAGCAGCCCGATCTTTCTTGGTTTTGCGCTTCTTCTTGGAGGGAGCGACATCAGAGGCTTCAGGATTTTTCCTTTTTCTGGCTTCATCCTCGGCAGCCCTCGTCTTTCTTCAGTTCTGAAGCGGTTGACTTGACCTTTGGCTTCGAGCCGGACATGCTGCTTGGGAAGACAATGCGAGGCTCTTCCCGCCTAGATGGTGCAGATTGGTCATTCGATGGCTTCTTCTTCTTGGCAGCCATTCTGGGGTCGATGCCAAGACGCCCAAGAGCCTTGCGCTTTTCAGCTTCGTTGTAGGCTTGCACGCACTTGTCAGCCAGACGTTTCTTGAGAAAAGCTTCCTTGAGCTCATGCAGCATAACTTTGAAGTTTTTGACATCTTGCACGTTGAGCTTTGCCATATGCTTCTTGAACTGAGCTTTCTCATTGTCAATCTTGTACTTCAGTTCAACGATGCACTGAGCTAGAGCTAGCTCAAAAGCAATGGCGCCATTGAAAGAGACGCTGAGGCCAATGGGAAGTTGCAGATCTTCAAAGCTGAGATTGGGGGTGTCAAACCACTCATCAATGAAGTTGTTGATGATTGCCACGTCAAAGAGAGGCAAATCATTGAAGATTTCTGCTTCTTCCTTGCTCTTTATCAGTTGCTCAAGAGCGTCACCTGCAAGATCTTGTTTACTTGACAGATCAATGTGTTCGTCTTGCAGAATGGCAGCAGGGGTCAATGCCTGACCAGTATTCTTGACGTTTTTCTTCTTCATCTCCGTCTTCTTGGAGATACGTAATAGATCTTCAGACTGCACACTATCTTCAGGAGGTGCATTAGCCAGTGGCTTCGCACGTGAAGCTTTTGGAGCAGCAGCTAATTTTGAAGCTTTAGCCTTCTTTTGCTTCTGCGACTTTGGAGTAGGAGCTAGGGCTTCATCAGTGTCGGCATCATCATCAGAATGATCCACTTTGGCACCTTGAACGGAAATGTGAGTGATGAGGCCATCAAGGTTGTAGAAGGGTCCGATGATATTGGGTTCAGCATCGCGTGTGCCGTCAGCCCAGGGAGCAGAAGGACCAGGGTTGAAGTCTAGCCCCAAAGACTTCTTGTTTTCCTTGGCCGATGCCTTTGCGTGCTGGAAGTTGCGCTTGAAGAGATTATCGTCACGACACCAGAGCAGTGATGATGGGTCGGCATTTTTAGGTTGTGGTCCACTGACCATGCAGGGATAGAAACCCTGTGCAATAGCTTCAGCTCTGGTCTTGGGTGGAAGGCTTCGAAAGAGAATATCACCCCAAGGACTCTTGATTGCATTCTTCTTAGCATACTCCTGGGTCACGAACTTGTATTTAAACCATTGTTCGGCCCAATATCTTCGAATCCATTGGATTCGTGTCTTGCGTTGATTGTAATCCTCTTATGGATCTGTCTTGTATAGCTCTGAAAGGTCATCAGGCAAATCTCTTGATGTTCCCCCATGATGTTGTCTGCCTCCTTCCTTGCTGATTTCTCTGTAGCCATGAACTTCAAGCTAAATGGCTTCAACAAAGTCAAAGGCTTCCATCCGCTGGTCAGACAAGAGCTAGCTTCGGGAGAATTAATGTGATGATGTAAGAATTCTGCAAATGAATGCAGACTATGAGAACCAAGAGATTCTCCCCCGGACATGTACCTGTGACAGCATTAGAGATGTGAGGGAAGGGGAAGAGGTCATATGCATTCTCAAAAGATTTTGAAGATAAATCGGTTTAGAAGACATTGACCTCATAGCGTGAAGACATTCACTTATATGTTGAGAGTTGGTTCTAGATTTGTACGAATCCAAGAATAAGTACAAGAGAGGAATCTAACTAGATGTGAAGTTTAATTGAATATACTAGACAGTATATGAGATGCAGACAGGATAGATCTAACATTGTGTAGGCAGAAACCAATTTTGGTAAACATGATGAATCTTTGAGGATCGAAAAGATGGTAAAAGGAAAGTTTTATTTACCACGCGAAGAACTGCTAGATGGGAAGAGTAGGAGACCGAGCAGTTCAACCCACCGTGCCCTAACTTGGCGACGGAGGACACCTACGGCGGCGGCGGAGAGGACGATGTCCGCGGCCGGCGTGAAGATGGCGTCGGTGAGGTCGGGGCAGCTAAGCGCTTCGTTGCCGGCGTCGTCGAGAGCTAGCGGTGGTGCTAGGGTTTTGACGAGGTGGAGAGGTGGAAGAAGGTTTTCTTGACCGCAAGGGGACGTGTATTTATAAGGAAGTATGCAACACAACGCAATTACGCAGGTGCCCCTGGCGGTTCACATCTGAGGAACACGTGGCAAGCATGCAACATAGTTGGAGTTGTCCCACTTTCCCACACCCGCCTGAACTGTCGGATGGTCATTCTGGCTTCTCCGGATTTCAGGCAATTAGGATAGAGCATTTAAAACAGACTTAATGTTTGTCTCTGTATCTTCTGCTGACAAGGACGCAGAGAAGACATTCGACAGTTTCAATAGAATGCATACGATTTGGATAGATAGAGTTTGAGATTAGAAAGCATAGATAGATTAGGGTCCGATCACATTCACTTAGTTCAAAAGATTCAACAAGGAGACATAGCTATAAGTGAATGCTGTAGAGGACAGAACACTAGTGTATATATATATATATATATATATATATATATATATATATATATATATATATATATATATATATCAGAAGACAACACGGTGAACATAATCATGAAGACAAGTTGAAATTGAAGACAAACCAAATGCGAAGACATAGCAACAGTAACGCCTTGTGAAAAACACTTCAAATAGAAGAATTTGGTGGTGGCCTTACCCACGGTATGGGAAGTATTAGACCCAGACACGGTGCACAATTATCGTGGCACTCCGAAGTCAAATTCCACGTTAATGTATGCACACTCAGAATGTATGTCTTCATTGATTGAAGATATACTTTACTTCGTGTGTTGCACATCTAAGTCATCAGCATGCATAAGTGTTAGGATGTGTGCCTGATCACAGGACATTTGAGGATTCCAAGATATTTAGCTCACACCGTAACTTGCAAAACCTTTTCTCATCCAAGGGCTTTGTGAAGATATAAGCCAGTTGCTCTTCAGTGTTGACGTGAATGATATCAATATCTTCCTTAATGACATGATCTCTGAGAAAGTGATGACGAATTTCAATGTACTTTGTCTTCAAATGCTGAACTGGATTGTTAGCAATCTTGATGGCGCTTTCCTTATCACAGAAGAGTGGTACTTGTTTCAGATGGATGCCATAGTCCTTGAGAGTTTGCTTCATCCATAGAAGCTGAGCGCAGCAAGATCCAACAGCAATGTATTCAGATTCAGCAATGGAGAGTGATACACAGTTCAGCTTCTTTGAAGACCAACAGACAAGTGATCGTCCCAGAAAATGACATGTGCCTGATGTATACTTGCGATCCACCTTGTCACCAGCATAATCAGCATCCGAGAATCCAACCAGATCAAATTCTGAGCCCTTTGGATACCATAATCCTAATGTTGGGGTGTAAGCCAAATATCGAAGAATTCGCTTCACAGCTAGGTGATGCGATTCCTTTGGTGCCGCTTGGAATCGAGCACACATGCAAACACTAAGCATAATATCTGGCCTAGATGCACATAGGTAAAGTAAAGAACCAATCATGGAGCGGTATACCTTTTGATCAAACTCTTTACCATTGCCATCGGGACCCAAATGGTGTTTGGCTGGCATTGGCGTCATGTAACCTTTGCAATCTTGCATCCCAAACTTCTTCAGGCAATCTTTGAGGTATTTTTCTTGAGAGCCATTCCTTTGCTGACGAATTTGAAGACCAAGGAAGAACTTTAGCTCACCCATCATGGACATCTGATATTGCTCTTGCATCATGTGTCCAAGCTCATCATTATACTTCTGATTGGTGCAGCCGAAGATAATATCGTCCACATAGATTTGGCACACAAACAGTTCACCATCATATGTCTTCGTGAAGAGCGTGGGATCAAGGGATCCAGTTTTGATGTCTTTGCTCTTCAAGAAGTCTTTGATCGTATCATACCAAGCGCGAGGAGCTTGTTTGAGGCCATACAGTGCTTTGTTTAGCGTGTACACCATATCAGGATGTTTTGGATCTTCAAAGCCAGGAGGTTGTGCGACGTATACTTCTTCTTCAATCTTGTCGCTAAGAAATGCACTCTTCACATCCATTTGATATAGGAAGATGTTGTGATGGTTAGCATAGGCTAGCAGTATGCCAATAGCTTCAAGCCTAGCCACGGGAGCAAATGTTTCATCGAAGTCAATCCCTTCAACTTGAGTATATCCTTGAGCGACGAGATGTTCTTTGTTTTTGATGACTTGACCATGCTCATCTTGCTTGTTTCGATATATCCATTTTGTGCCTATTATATTATGCTTGCGAGGGTCAGGACGCTTGACAAGTTCCCAAACATTGTTTAGCTTGGACTGTTGAAGCTCTTCTTGCATAGCTTGAATCCATTCGGGTTCCATAAAGGCTTCAGCAACTTTCTTGGGTTCTGATATTGACACAAAGGCAAAGTGCCCACAGAAATTGGCTAACTGTGTTGCTCTTGAGCGAGTAAGTGGACCAGGTGCATTGATGTTATCAATTATCTTCTCAATTTGTACTTCATTTGCAACGCGAGGATGAACTGGATGAAGATTTTGCTCTTGTTGATCATTATCAACCTTAGAAGGATTGTCTTCAGGCTGAGCATTGTCTTCAGGTTGATTAGGAGCAGAAATGATAAAATCCTCTTCAGGTTGTGCTTCAGAAGGCATGATTTCACCAGTTCCCATTATCTTGGTAGATTCATTGGGTGGAGCTTCGTCTAGCATATTTGGCAGGAGCTCTCTTTGTGAGCCATTGGTTTCATTGAATCGTACGTCCACAGTTTCAACGACATTGTAGAGATAGAGGTTGAAGCTCTGTACGAGTGCGAGTCCTTCCGCAACCGAGCATGAAACCTTCGTGAGCTTTAGGTGCAAATTTTGGTTTGTGATGTGGATCCTTGATCCAGCACTCACTACTAGGGAAAAGCCTATACACAGAATCTTACCAGTAGCGCTGTACAAAACCAAGCGCTACTGCTACTTAGTAGCAGCGCGTGTAAGTAAACCGCGCTACTGCTATGACTTTAGCAGTAGCGCGTACTAGCGAAAAGCTCTGCTGCTATGTTTGAACTGGGCGCACATGGCTAGCCCAACCTAGCAGTAGCGCGTATACTGGCCCGGTGCTACTGCTACTCTCCTTAGCTGTAGCGCGCTTACGTGTAGAAAAGTAAATGAAAATGAAAGAAATAGAAAAAGGAGAAAGGGAAAAAATAAAATGTAAAGAAAAATAAAAGAAAAAAGGGAAAAAGGAGAAAGGAATAGCAGTAGCGGGTTTCAGGAAACACGCTATAGCTAACTTAGCTATTGCGCGCTTCCGGAAACGCGCTACCGTTACGTTTCACTTAAACAGCGGTCCCCCCGCCCGGCCACCACTTCACCCAAATCCCTCGCCCTCGCCGCCGTCTCCCAAAATCGCCGTCGCCCCACTTCTCCGCTGTCTCCTCACTGCCGCCGCCCGAGGCCGCCCTCAGCCTCACCGCCGCCGCCCGAGGCCGCCCTCAGCCTCACCGTCGCCGCCCGAGGCCGCCCTCGACGTCACCGTCGGCGCCCTCCACTTCACCGCCGCCCGAGCCCGCCTAGGACCGCCGTTGCCCGTGCCCGAGCCCGCCCTCTCCGCCCCTGCCTCCGTCACCTCCCCGCCACCGTCTCTCTCCTCTCTGTAAGTCCCCCACCCCTCCCCCCACTCATCTCTCTCTGTATTTTAGAGAAAAAATTAGATGTTAATTAGATGTTTTTCAGTTAGGGCACTAGAGTTTTGCTGAATAGTAGTTAACTGAATAACCTAAATGAATGAAATTAGTAGTTAACTGAATTTTTTTTCCTTTCATCATTATAGAGCACTAAAGTTAACTGAATTTTGTTCTATTAGTAGTTAAATGAATTTTCTTCTACACTTTGTTTTTGAATTAGCTTGCGAAATTTGGACATGTGGTTGCTCGTGTATATTTGGACACTGTTTCCAGCGAATGATGCTTAGAGGCCTATGTTTTGCCGGAATGTTGATTCATTTCTTTTCCGGCAAATTTCAGGTTCTCGATTTGTCCACTTTTTAGCAAAGGTCATGCCGAAAGTTTTCGTGAATTTCGGCATGACTTGTGCTACAAACTAGGACATATCGAGTGCCCATGATTTGCCGCACCAGGAAGGAGTCAACATTCCTGCAAAACAATAGGCCTTTTTATGTCATTATTCATTTTATTAGGTCTAGAATTAGTTGACTAGATTTAATCATAGGGAACATGGCTAGCAACGATGAAGGACAGGGTTCTGGTGATTGCGATGATGCCTACTGGGCGGCAGACGAATTTTTTAGCCTTACCGACGACCAACCGATGTTATTGCGGGCCCACTGGTGGCATCGGGGACTGAGACTGACACGCAGACCGGTGCTGAGACTGAGACCGGCGCTCAGACCCAGACCGGCATCGAGACCGGCGCCGAGACTGAGACCGGCGCTGCCTCGGAGAGCGGAGCCGGTGTAGAACCAAAAGCAAAGAGGCAACGGGTTCCTAACAAACTCAGGACTACTAGAGTGGTGGTCACGAAGGTGGACGACGGCAATTTTGAGCCAACGACGCCCGAGGAAGCGCGTCGATGCTACGGCAATCAAATAGGCTGCATGGTACGGACAACCGCCACCATAAATGATGAGAAACTACAGAAGATAGAAAATGTGAGGAGCTCCCTCCTAAAGAAGTTTCACCAGATATTCTTGTTCCCGGGCCGGAATGAGAATGATTATAAAGATCCAGATGAGGACCCGACAATGAAGAAGATAAACAAACACGCCATGACCAAGTTTAGCGACGCATTGGCCGCCTGGAATAATCGAGTGAAAGCAAGGGTCATCGACGAGAAGGAACCCTACTCCGATATTGTCAAGGATAATCCGACAATCACGGAAGAGCAGTTTCAAATATTCAAGGAGGCTTGCGAGGCCGAAGATGCCAAAAAAAAGTCTGAGTACATGAAGGGGCTTCAAGAGAGGAACTTTGAGAGCCACCACCTCGGAAGCCGTGGTTACGGCGGAAAGAGGTCCAAATGGGCCAAGGAGGACGCGGAAGCCATGAGTCTGGGCATCCCAGACCCCTTGGCGGAGTTCACCGTCCCGCGGGAGCATGACGTCCTCAGGGCCCGGCACCGTTCGGACCCAGTGAAAAAGGTTTACGAGACAACACCGGTCATTACAGAGTTCATGAGACTGCTGGTAAATTTAGTTTCTGATCGATTTCACTGCACACGTTAGTCATATTTGTAAACGATCGTTGTGCCGATTGCGGAGAGAGCAGCACAGGATTGCGGCCGAAAGCGACTCGCCGTCTGAGGCATTGGCGAGGCCCAAGTGGGACACTCCATTCAACTGGGTGTTGAACATATTGAAACGACAACCGGTGGATACTCGACCGTCGTATGGACGCGTGCACGGTGTCGGAGACGGCGCCACGTAGAAGAAGTACTACCGTGAGACCACGGAGGAGAGAAAGGAAAGACGGAGGTTAAATGAAGAAAACATCGACAAGAGGGTTGAGATTGCGGTTGAGAAGAAATCAACTGAGACAGTCGCAACAGCGGTAGCTGCCGCAAAACAGGTGGCTGTAGATATTTCTACTACCTTGGTTCCGACCGTTTTCAATTGGACCAGGCAAAATCCATAAAAAAATGCGGTGGACTTTCCCCTTGCTGACTTCTTGGCGGGGAGCAGCTCGACTAGTGTTGCACCAGCACCTGCAGCTGCACCTGCTCCTGCACCGGCTCCCACACCGGACGTGCTAGGCGGTGCTTCATCTTTGGCTGAGCTCGACGCCCTCACGGTATCTGTCACACCGGCCCCCTTCAATATAAATGTATAATCTCCCGTTTTCGTTGCCTTTCGGATGTCTCACGCCGCAGACTTTTCTTTGCAGGCCGACGAAACCCCGTGCACCATATTGTACACCATCGGCGACCAGAAGGTGGAAGTGGGGAAGGCGACGATAATGGAGCCGAAGGAACCATTGTTCCACAGCCGGCCGATCCCCCCGAACGTCTTCAAGGTTTCCATGGCCAGTGTCAAACCGGGCCACGAGAATTTGCCTCCTCCAGTACTACTGGGGGATGACGACGAGACACCGCGGCGGCTTGGTGATTGTTGCAATGCTAGGTGGGTCCTGTTGTGGCCAAAGAGTCTGGTTCGTCTGGAGGTGGCCGGGAGCACGCCCACGAGCATGCAGCCTCAGCAAGGTATGAACATCAACACCCCACCTACCCAATTAGCGTCGGGTGTCGGGTTGGGTGATAGCGGACGGGGTAAGGAGGAGGCTCCATTAGTCGCTGATGATGTCGCCATGGATGAGGATGAGGACGACGATGGCGCTGCTGAACAGTATGTCTATACTGGCGCCTCCTCAGGGTTTGAGCATCATGAGTCGATGCCTGAATTGTCGTCTCAACATATTATGGACGACCTTCCGGTACTAAAGAAGTTTAGGAAGAGAGCGAGGAAAGGCAAAAAAGCTGTTTCTATGATCCATCCGCCTCAGCAGCCTCGGCTTCAGGACCGTATAGATATCCCCGATGAGAATAAATGGCATATCCCCAGTCAACCAATCCTACCTCCAACAGCGCTACGGGCCAGATTCGGCGATCTAAAGAGACTTCATGACGATGTGCTGCGGGTAGAGAAAGACCTCATCGCCTCGAAAGATCTAGGATACCCACTCTACGTGGTTAACGTTCCGCGGCAAATGTCGTACGTCGACAGCTTCCCCGCGGATAAGTTCTTCCTCCGATTCGATTACATACTCGACATGTTTCACGTGAAGAAGCTGGATTTTACGTTTGTCTGCCTTTATGCCTTGCACATGAACTACATCATCGGGGTTGAGCAGATATCTCATATCTGTGTCGCTGACCCGTACTACATGCACGAGGGCTTCTTGGGAGTCTGCACAAATCACCGTGAATACGCGAGGGATTACATCGTCAGTTTCATGCTCGCCAATAAGAACAAGGGGGCGATTCTCGTGCCTTATCATCCCGTGTAAGTCATCCGCGCTGCTATCCTTCCTTCGATTTCAATCATTCATTTGCACGGTGGAGGCTAATTAATTTGAGGACTTATTTTGCGCAGTGGCGGGCGTGCCGTCCTCATCATCCTCTACCCCCGATTCTCCCACGCTCTTTACTTGGACTCGTCGAAGAACATTCGCAAAAAGGATTACACCCACATCAAGGATGTTCTCGGCAGTGCTATGTATTACTACAAATCAATGGGTGGAGAGGTCAGGGACAAGAAGATGAGGGGCGGCAGGGTCGCCTTCGGCCATAAGACCGTCTGCTGCTGCATCCAGCAACCGAACGATTCTCTTAATGATGGATTCTATGTCCTACACCACATGCTGGAGTACAGACGGGATCACCAGAACCTTTGCATGGCACCTTCTTCTGGCGATGCCCATATTCTGCAATGGGCAAAGGACATAGGAGATATCGAGGATCATCGACTTCGAGCTGAGTTCTATAACATCCAACGCGAACTTGCCCAAATCATCATGAAGGAGGTCGTCGGAAAAACAGGGATGTTCTACGGAGAAGGACAAATGTCGCGGGAAGACGTCCGAACATGGATATCCTCTCAGCGTCTCGACCTGAAGCCTTTCACTAGGCTCGGGGACTATCTCCCTGACTTGGATGGATGGAACGACATGTTGGAGTGATTGTCGATATATGACAATGTGTCCGTTTAGTCCATACTTTCTGTATGACAAAACTTTGAGTTATGCACGGTGAAACTTTATTTGTGATGTAATTAAACCATCCTCCTCCTCGACTAGCGAAAATCACTCTAGTTAGGGCATTTTGGGGTACGATGAACTTTGTTATTTATGCTTATGATATGTTGTTTTTATTTTTGCCAAGTCTGTCTCTTTCTGTTGCTCAACTATATATGTTGCATATCATCGACTCATGTGATGATGCAGGTGCATAGATCATAGATGGCGAAGAAGTGCTATGCCAGGAGTATATATGCGACAAGTGGCCGGAGTGTCAGGCCCTTCCGGTTTCCGAGCGACAGGCAGCAGTTAGTTTAGAGGTTCACGCTAATGCGAGAGAGGGATACGAACTCATGTTCTCAAAGTGATAGCTCTTCTCGCGTATATCATTGTTTAGATGGATGATGATGTATTTGCATATCATTCGAGACTTGTATCGCTATTTTCGAGATGATGACGAGAGACCACTTTGTGTTGGATGATGATTATGATGATGACATGATTTGATGAGACTAATTGTATGTATATGCTATGATTGCATTTGTATGTGTATGATATGCTAAATATTATTGTATAAAGCCTATTCAAATACAAAAAAAATATGCAGGAAAAAAACTAATAAATAAACTAGTAGTAGCGAGGGGGGAAATTTAGCAGTAGCGCCGCATTATCAGTAGTGCGTCCCATCAAACAGCGCTGCAGATAATATCAGTAGTGCCCTTTCCCAAAGAGCGCTACAGCTATTCATGTATAGCAGTAGCGTGGGACAACCGGCGCTACTGCTATACGTTAGCTGTAGCGCCTTATTAGTAGCGCCGGTGCCCGCGCTACTAAGAGGCCCAAAACCCTCGCTGCTGCTAGGCTTTTCCCTAGTAGTGACTTAGCTCCAAATACTCTGAAGTAACTGACATTTGGCTTCTTGCCAGTGAGGAGTTCATAGGATGTTTTCTTCAGAAGCTTATGAAGATAAACACGGTTGATGACATGACATGCTGGATCAATAGCTTTAGGCCAGAACTTTCTTGGTGTCTTGTACTCATCGAGCATTGTTCGGGCCATCTTAATGAGGGTTCTGTTCTTGCACTCCATGATGCCATTTTGCTGAGGTGTGTACGGAGCAGAGAACTCATGAGTGATTCCCATTGTATCCAGATAAAGATCAAGTCCAGTGTTCTTGAACTCAGTGCCGTTGTCACTTATGATATGCTTGATCTTGACGCCATAATTATTCATGGCACGGTTGGCGAAGCGTCTGAAGACATCTTGCACTTCAGTCTTGTAGAGAATTATGTGCACCCACGTATATCTTGAGTAATCATCAACAATGACGAAGCCATAGAGACAAGCAGTTGTTGTGAGGGTAGAGTAGTGAGTAGGGCCAAATAAGTCCATGTGTAGTAGCTCGAAGGGTTGAGATGTCGTCATGATTGTTTTCGAGGGATGCTTGGCCCTAGTCATCTTTCCAGCTTCGCAGGCACCGCACTAATGATCCTTCTTGAACTTGACGCCCTCGATGCCTATGACATGCTTCTTCTTGGTGAGAGTGTGTAAGTTCCTCATGCCAGCATGCCCTAGCCTCCGATGCCAGAGCTAGCACTCTGAAGCTTTTGTAAGAAGACATACGGCAAGCTGCGGCCCTGCTAAAAAATCTACCATGTACAGATCATCTTTCCGGTACCCATCAAAGACTAGAGACTTGTCAGATTCCATTAGTACAAGGCAACGATATTGTCCAAATATCACAATAATGTTCAAGTCACAAAGCATTGAGACAGACATTAAGTTGAAACCAAGGGATTCAACAAGCATCACTTTATCCATGTGCTGATCCTTTGAGATTGCAACTCTACCTAGACCCAATACCTTGCTTTTACCAGTGTCAGCAAATGTGATGTGACTCTTGTCAGATGGACGTAAGGTTGAGTCCATGAGAAGACTTCGATCACCAGTCATATGATTAGTGCATCCGTTGTCCATAATCCATTCTGAAGCATGAGGTGTCATACCCTACAGTACAGTTAGGGGGATAGGCTTCACCAAGAGTATTGTGAAGCATAAACATTTGACGGGCAAGAGGATTATTGAAGCTCAGATCAAGATTAGGACTGATAGGATGTATGGCAAACGATTCAGGAACAAAATACATAGTAAGACCATTTGGGCATTTAATCTTGCGCCCTACAAGATGTTTTAGGTCCCCAGCAATAGCATCAGACGCCTTTGATTTTCGGCTGGAGACCTTTTCCTGCAAAAGAAAGTTAATTCTTCTTAACCACCCACATCTTCAGGGGTGGCTTAGAAGCAATGAGTCTAAGTGCAGCATCTGAGAACTTCGGCTTTGGAGCCCTAGCAAATAGCCTTGCAAGAGAAGAACGATAATCATATGAATAAGCAGAAAAGTTCTTAGTACTATGAACATAGCGGTTTGAAGACACACGCTCATATTCATAAGTCTGAGTATGGTTTCCCCGCAAAACATTGGCGTTGGGGTGACTCAGGTGAGTCCTCTGTCTGTATGAGTCCTTTGGACCATATGAAGCCTTAGATCTGGGGTTTGTCTTCTTCCCGGGTGGTGTCATGATGACATTCACAGGAAGATTCTCAAGACAGCTTTTGGGAACACAGATCTTCTTCATAGGTGGCCCATTCCTGCAGTTAGTACCAATATACCTGGCAAACACTTCACCATTCTGATTCTTAAATAGTTTATAGTTTGCATCAAAGGATTCATCAATGATAATAGAGTTAGCACAGGTAAATCCAGATAAGGTGGATGGGTCCACTGAAGGTCCGTTTGTAGCAACCCATGTGGTTTTGGGGTACTGCTCAGGCTTCCAGTAGGAACCATCAACATTCGTTTTCCTCTCGAACCCAACACCCTCTTTCCTAGGGTTTCGGTTCAGAATCTGCTTTTTGAGGACATCGCACAGTGTCTGATGCCCTTTCAAACTTTTGTACATCCCTGTTTCAAGCAATGTCTTCAACCTAGCATTTTCATCAGCAATAGTAGTGGCATCCTCAGCAGAGGGGTTAGTTACCACATCAGTAGTTGAAGACAATGCAACAGTAGCAGCAGTAGAACATTCAGCAACAAAGGTAGCATTGTCACGCTCAAGACATTTTAGACATGGTGGTTCAAATCCATCTTGAGCGGGACTGATCTGTTGAGCGCGAAGTGACTCATTCTCTTTTTGAAGATCTTCATGAGCCGCTCTCAATTTCTCAAGCTCTTCCTTCCTTTGAAGATAATCATAGGAGAGCTTTTCATGAGTGGTTGAGAGCGTTTCATGACGACTTTCAAGTTCTTGGTATTTAGCATGAAGATTTTTAATGTCTTCCACTAAGGACTGTGAACGGGTCATTTCCGCGTCCAACAGGTCATCGCTTTTGTCTAACAGTTTTTGAGTATGTTCCATAGCTTTTTGTTGTTCAATTGCAATTTTAGCAAGTGTTTTGTAACTGGGTTTGGATTCACAATCAGAGTCATCTTCACTTGACGTTTGAAAGTAAGCATCGCGTGATTTTACCTTGGCACCACGTGCCATGAAGCAGTAGGTGGGAGCAGGGTCGTCCTTGTCATTAGCTTCAGCGTTGGTGTGGAAGTCATTGTCTTCAGTGTTGAAGATGGACTTGGC
This sequence comes from Aegilops umbellulata, assembly GCA_032464435.1. Taxonomy (NCBI): domain Eukaryota; kingdom Viridiplantae; phylum Streptophyta; class Magnoliopsida; order Poales; family Poaceae; genus Aegilops; species Aegilops umbellulata. Next base: position 291,911,896 of record CP136056.1, on the reverse strand, counting down.
AACGTAGGCTGTGGCTAGAGCCATACTTGCAACGCCAGGGTCGGACTCCTCCTCAGACTCCAGCTCCGCCTCCTTAGAAGCAGACTCCTCCTTTGAATCCATCTCCTTGCCAACAAAAGAACGAGCCTTGCCAGATGAGCTCTTCTTATGAGATGAAGACTTGGATGAGGACTTGGAAGAAGACTTTGAAGATTTCTTCTTCTTCTTGTCATCAGAATCATATTCCTTCTTCTTCTTCTTCTTCTTCTTCTTCTTCTCATTATCCCACTGTGGACACTCAGAGATATAGTGTCCAAGTTTCTTGCACTTGTGACATGTTATCTTCTTGTAGTCCTGAGTGGAAGCTTCATCATTTCTTCAGCTGGATCGTGAAGACTTTCTGAAGCCCTTCTTCTTAGTGAACTTCTGGAACTTCTTCACAAGCATAGCAAGTTCCTTTCCAATGTCTTCAGGATCATCAGAAGTGCAGTCAGATTCTTCTTCAGATGAGGAAACAACTTTTGCCTTCAAAGCGCGAGTTCGTCCATAGTTGGGACCATAGATATATCTTTTCTCAGATAGCTGGAACTCATGTGTGTTGATCCTCTCAAGTATATCAAACGGATCGAGTGTCTTGAAGTCAGGGCGTTCTTGTATCATGAGGGCACGGGTGTCAAAGGAGCTGTCAAGTGATCTGAGTAGTGTCTTGACGATTTCATGCTTGGTAATCTCAGTGGCGTCGAGAGCACGAAGCTCATTTGTGATGTCGGTGAGGTGATCAAACGTGAGCTGGACATTTTCATTGTCGTTTCTCTTTAAGCGATTGAACAGGTTGCTAAGAACACTGATCCTTTGATCTCTCTGGGTTGAGACGCCTTCGTTGACCTTGAACAACCAGTCCCAGACCAGCTTCAACGTTTCCAGAGCACTCACGCGGCCATACTGTCCTTTGGTCAGATGACCACAGATGATGTTCTTGGCAGTAGAATCTAGTTGAATGAACTTCTTGACATCAGCAGGAGTGACACCTTCACCAGTCTTGGGAACGCCATTCTTGACGACATACCATAGGTCGACATCAATGGCTTCAAGATGCATGCACATCTTATTCTTCCAATAGGGATATTCAGTTCCATCGAAGACGGGGCAAGCAGCGGAGACTTTGATTATCCCTGCAGTCGACACAGCTAAAACTCCAGGTGGTTAAACCAAATCACACAGAACAAGGGAGTACCTTGCTCTGATACCAATTGAAAGTGCTAGTTATCGACTAGAGGGGGGGTGAATAGGCGATTTTTATGAAAGTCTTCAAAACATGGAAGTTTCAAAGACAAACAATAGAAATGTCCCTATTAGTATGCAGCGAAAGATAAACTACACTAAGCAAGCCATAGTCAAGTATGCAATAAAGTAATAGTACGAAGGCTAATAGGAGCTAGGTAGAAAGGATCGGGATGGAAGATGGTATGAAGCCAAACAACAATAGAAGTCAAACAGTGAAGAAAAATAGGTAAAGCAAATAGGCAATGACTTTACGAAGACAAACTCAAATAAAGAGAGAGAGAGAGAGAGGGAGAGAGAGAGAGAGAGAGAGAGAGAGAGGATAGAGCCGGTCACTTGTTGAGGACACAGGATTTGTTGGACCAGTTCCAGTTGCTGTGACAACTGTACATCTTGTTAGGGAGGCTGAGATTCAACTCAGAAGACCGCGTCTTCACCTTATTCCCCTTGAGCTAAGGACACCCAGTCCTCGCCCAATTACTCTGGTAAGTCTTCAAGATAGACTTCCAAACCTTCACAGACTTCGTTCACCGGCGATCCACAATGACTCTTGGATGCTCAGAACGCGACGCCTAACCGGCTGGAGGATTCACAGTCCTCAAGTGTAATAAGTCTTCAGGTCACGCAGACAGAAGGACTTCAGTGATGCCTAACACTCTTTGGCTCTGGGTGTTTGGGCTTTGTCCTCACAAGGATTTCTCTCTCTCAAAAGCTTCGAGGTGGGTTGCTCTCAAAACGACAAAAGCCGTGCACTAACTCTGAGTAGCCACCAATTTATGGTGTAGGGGGTGGGCTATTTATAGCCACTAGGCAACCCGGCCTGATATGTCAGAAATGACCTTGGGTCACTAAGGAACTGACACGGGTTCCAACAGTTAGATTTCAAACACACGCGGCAACTTTACTTGGGCTACAAGCAAAGCTGACTCATCCAGCTCTAGATAAGATTTGCTCTCATTGTCTTTGCTCGAAGACATAGGATTTTGGCTGAGCATCACTTCAGTCACTCTGACTTTGTTCACTTGGACAACACTTATCAATACGGTGGTTCCTATGACTCAACAAAGAACAAAAGGAAACAACAAAACAACTAAGTCTTCGCGCTCCATAGTCTTCTTGCAATGCCTTGTCTAGTCATAGTCTTCAATGTGAATATCTTCACATACCACCATTGTCTTCATACATTTTTAGGGGTCATCTGCGATAGGTAAACCGAATCAATGAGGGACTACTACCTGTGTTATCCTGCAATTCTCACAAACACATTAGTCCCTCAACCAGGTTTATCGTCAATACTCCAAAACCAACTAGGGGTGGCACTAGATGCACTTACAGCATGGCAATCCCTCCTCACTCACATTGATATCTATTGATGGGCATCTCCGTAGCCCGTTGATACGCCTAGTTCATGTGAGACTATATTCTCCTTTTTGTCTTCTCCACAACCACCATTCTATTCCACCTATAGTGTTATGTCCATGGCTCATGCTCATGTATTGCGTGAAGATTGAAAAAGTTTTGAGAATGTCAAAAGTATGAAACAATTGCTTGGCTTGTCATCGGGGTTGTGCATGATTTAAATACTTTGTGTGGTGAAGATAGAGCATAGCCAGACTATATGATTTTGTAGGGATAACTTTCTTTGGCCATGTTATTTTGAGAAGACATAATTGCTTTGTTAGTATGCTTGAAGTATTATTATTTTTAGGTCAATATGAACTTTTGTGTTGAATCTTTCGGATCTGAATATTCATACCACAATTAAGAATAATTACATTGAAACTATGCCAAGTAGCACTCCGCATCAAAAATTCTTTTTTTATCATTTACCTACTCGAGGACGAGCAGGAATTAAGCTTGGGGATGCTTGATACGTCTCCAACGTATCTATAATTTTTGATTGCTCCATGCTATATTATCTACTGTTTTGGCCAATATTGGGCTTTATTATCCACTTTTATATTATTTTTGGGACTAACCTATTAATCGGAGGCCCATCCCAGATTTGCTGTTTTTTCCCTATTTCAGTGTTTCGAAGAAAAGGAATATCAAACGGAGTCAAAACGGAACGAAATCAACTGGAGAAGTTATTTTTGGAAGGAAAGCTACCGGATAGACTTGGACCCCACGTCAGGAGATAAGGGAGGTGCTCACGAGGGTGGGGGCATGCCCACACCCTAGGGCGCGCCTCGTGGGGCCCCCGAAGCTCCACCGATGTACTTCTTCCGCCCATATATACCTACATATCGTAGAACTTCCAGAACAGAGATTAGATCGGGAGTTCCGCCGCCGCAAGCCTCTGTAGCCACCAAAAACCTCTCGGGGCCCTGTTCCGGCACCCTACCAGAGCGGGAACCCTCACCGGTGGCCATCGTCATCATCCCGGCGCTCTCCATGACGAGGAGGGAGTACTTCACCCTCGGGGCTGAGGGTATGTACCAGTAGCTATGTGTTTGATCTCTCTCTCTTGTGTTCTTGATTTGGCACGATCTTGATGTATCACGAGCTTTGCTATTACAGTTGGATCTTATGTTTCTTCTCCCCCTCCTCTCTCTTGTAATGGATTGAGTTTTCCCCTTGATGTATTTTTATCGGATTGAGTCTTTAAAGATTTGAGAACACTTGATGTATGTCTTGCCGTGCGTATCTGTGGTGGCAATGGGATATCACGTGCCACTTGATGTATGTTTTGTTGACCAACTTGCGGGTTCCGCCCATGAACCTATGCATAGGGGTTGGCACATGTTTTCATCGTGATTCTCTGGTAGAAACTTTGGGGCACTCGTTGAGGTACTTTGTGTTGGATTGAATAGATGAATCTGAGATTGTGTTATGCATATCGTATAATCATACCCACGGATACTTGAGGTGACATTGGAGTATCTAGGTGACATTAGGGTTTTGGTTGATTTGTTTCTTAAGGTGTTATTCTAGTACGAACTCTAGGGCTGTTTTTGACACTTATTGGAAAGAATAACTTTGAGGTGGTTTGGTACCCTACCATAATCTCTTCGTTTGTTCTCCGCTATTAGTGACTTTGGAGTGACTCTTTGTTGCATGTTGAGGGATAGTTATATGATCCAACTATGTTATTATTGTTGAGAGGACTTGCACTAGTGAAAGTATGAACCCTAGGCCTTGTTTCCTATCATTGCAATACCGTTTACGCTCACTTTTACCACTTGCTACCTTGCTGTTTTTATATTTTCAGTTTACAAAACCTATATCTACCATTCATATTGCACTTGTATCACCATCTCTTCGCCGAACTAGTACACCTATACAATTTACCATTGTATTGGGTGTGTTGAGGACACAAGAGACTCTTTATTATTTGGTTGCAGGGTTGTTTGAGAGAGACCATCTTCATCCTAGGCCTCCCATGGATTGATAAACCTTAGGTCATCCACTTGAGGGAAATTTGCTACTATCCTACAAACCTCTGCACTTGGAGGCCCAACAACGTCTATAAGAAGAAGGTTGTGTAGTAGACATCAGTTAACTTCAAATCGCCAGTTGAAGGAACCATCGGCCGAGTTGCTGACACGGCTCATACGGGATCATTTATAACCCGCCGTAGTCACCTCAACCTTCTATGCATTCACATCGTGGTATCAACACCAATGATATACAAGTTATGCCGGTTTATATCACGGTCAAATATGGAGAGTCTCAAGCCAACTCCTCGAGTCACCTTTGAGACTCGGGGGCTACGATGATGTGACTCAGTAAATCTTGCCAGTTTCAGCAAATTTAAGAACCCCATGACGATGGAGGGAAAGATAACCCGGTCCCAGAGGCTACTATTATATTGATGAAAATTTAAAGACCGTCGGAAAATTTCTGGCTTAGAAAGTATATGACAGTTACAAAATCCCGGCTCAATGAAGAAGTTCCGGGTCATCAGAAAGGATTCCGGTCTAAAATCTGGCTCAAGGGAAGTCAGTCTCACTGAAGCTCTCAAATCCGGTTTAAAAATGTCCGGTTCAAAAAGGAATTAACTTCTCGCAAGTTCGAGTTTAAAGGCCATCAGAAAATTTCCGGCTGAAAATGAGGATTCCGGTTTAAAATCCGGTTCAAGGGAAAGATGTCTCCCAGAAAGCTTTGAAGCTCTCAATATCCGGTTCAAAATCCCGGTTCAAGAAGAATTTATCTCTTGAAAAAAGTTAAAAGTTACTGAAGAGGACCTGCTGCCATGATGCGCGGTTGGTATCCCGCCTTATTGTCCTATCATATTATTGATCACATGGGGGCTTCTATTTCATAAAGCACCGTCCATTTTACCCCTTGATTCAGCTTATCAGAGCTTTATATAACATCACTTGGGGGCTTGGTCGTATCCGAAGCATAGCTACACCTCTTGATCGGCGCAATGCCACAACATCACTTGGGGGCTTGGTCGTATCCGAACCATAGTCACACCTCTTGATCGGCTCAAAGCCAAATCAATCAGGGGCCAAAGAGAGTCTTGTAAATCAACAACTCAAACATAGGCACCCACTAAGCACAGCTCAAAATGTAACTTGGGGATTCTTTGCTGTCGAAATGAACAAAGAATTTACACTTGTAACAGGCTATCAAGCCATGGCTTGGAAGCCTGGTGTATACACCTAAAACCCCGGGTTAGCCTGCCTATTTAAGTAAGTCACTCCGCCCAGGTAAACCTGGTATGACCCTTCGAACTTTGGCAAGTTACTCCAGAAAAGGACTCTGAACTTGTAAAGTTAAAACGATGATTGGTTAAGGATTGAGGGCCATCTTAAAAGGATTTGTGAAATGGTTTAACTCAGTGGCCTGGTAGCCCATGAAAAACCTCGAATTTGGGGCCTGTCAGCCCGTGAAAAGCCTCGACTACAAGTTTTCATTTTCTTTTTGCTAAATTTTTCTCTCTTTTGACAAAGCTTATGATGTTTTCTGTTAAACCGGCATTCATTGACCCGCCTTGGCTTTCAATTACAAGTTGAAAATACATGATCAATTATAATCCGGTATTATTAACCCCGTTTGGTTTCGACTACAAGTCGCCAGCATCGAATATGGATAATCCGGTGTTTATCACAACCCGGTACAGTTTTATCATAAACCGGCACAATACGGAAGGAGTTATCAGTACTCAAGATTGGGGTTATGACATTTACTACAATAAAGTTGGCCAACCAATGATGTGATTAATGTCACAGGTATGATATATTTCATATTTGATTATTCTTAAGTGTAGCCTTGGTTATCAACCCAGGTTATATGTTGGGCATTATGACCCGTCCGGCGGTAAACCGCCAGGACACTTTAAACTTGTTGTATGCAGAAACAGGTTCAATAAAGCATAATTATAAATCGCCGGTGTTTATTAACCCGGCCTGGCTTTAAGACGATAAGTCGCCAGTGTATGATGAGAAATTATCTGATGTTTGTTAACCCGGCCTGGCTTTGGACTATAAGTCGCCAGTATATATTTGGATTGCGCCATTGGAATCATGCGCTTATAAATCGTTGGGTATATTATTCACAACTTTAATAGCCAATATGGCTGGATTTTTCTTATGGTTATCAATAACCAGTATTATGATTAAGGGACAATTGCATTTTTGCCCCTAGTTGATTCCTACCCACGGGTTTTGCCCTTACTTTTCGAGCTTGCTCAGTTTTGCCCTTACTTTTCCCGTCGAGGTCCCAAGAATGCCCTTTGACCGTTTGACCAAAACTTTGAAAATTCATAACTAATTCATATGAACGTAGAAAAATGCAAATAAGATATCAAAATGTTCAGATAAACATTACCTTTATGTGCATATCATTTGCATTCAGGACAAAAGTACCCTCTATACTACTTGAGGTAATTAATGTTATTAACATTATTAAAGATAAAAAGGTATAAACAATATTTTTTTTTCATGAATAAAAATTACATGCAAATGTAGGTGATGTTTCCTGAACATCCTGATATCTTATTTGCATTTTTCTGAGTTCATATCAATTTGTTATGAAGTTTCCAAATAATGGTCCAAGTCATTAGAACATTCATAACAAGATGATATGAACTCAGAAAAATGCAAATAAGATATCTAGATGTGCAGAAAACATCACCTACATTTGCATGTAATTTTTATTCATGAAAAAAATATTGTTTATACCTTTTTATTTCTAATAATGTTAATAACATTAATTACCTCAGGTAGCTTAAAGGGTGATTTTATCCTAAATGCAAATGATATGCACATAAAGGTAATGTTTATCTGAACATTTTGATATCTTATTTGCATTTTCCTGAGTTCATATGAATTAGTTATGAATTTTCAAAGTTTTGGTCAAACGGTCAAAGGGCATTCGAGGGACCTTGACAGAAAATGTAAGGGCAAAACTGAGCAAGATCAAAAAGTAAGGGCAAAACCCGTGGGTAGGAACCAACTAGGGGCAAAAATGCAATTGTCCCTATGATTAAGGTTTTCGAAGTCGCTTTAGCGCAATGGCTATCATATTATCAATGGATATGATTTATTCTACAATTGAAGGAATAGTCCCGAGTCGCTGCAGGCTTACAACCCGGCACTTGGGGGCTACATTATTTAAATTGAGATTATATCAAATATGCAAGTCTCATGTCGCTGCGAGCATGCACCATGACACTTGGGGGCTAATGCAAAGTCATATTTTGCTCATCTTATTGAAGACCCGACTCATCATATCATAATGAGCTGGGCCTTGGGGGCTACCAATTGCTCCTGTCAAACATTCAAGTATATATCAAGTCTCGACAGTATTATCTTACTAAGCAGGCCCTTGGGGGCTACACATCACTGCTCAAGTCTACATGATTATATTTACAAAGTCCCTGCTCATTATTGCATAATGACCCGGCCCTTGGGGGCTACACTGATTGAAGTTTTTATAAGAAATTACAAGTCCCAGGTTGCTGCAAGCATGACAACCCGATACTTGGGGGATACATATATGGAGTATTCATTTTTTACTAGAGATGAACAACATGGGTTTCTTCAAAGTGGCAGTAATTATATGGAAACAAGTCTCAAATCATCACTTTGTTCTGTTCAAGACTTGGGGGCTACAGGTAATATGGATAAGGGAGAAATATCTTCCGATTTCCAGTTTTGAGCAAACCAGATTGACTCGGGATCACCAATCATTATGACCCGGTGTCTGCATCAATCATAACCCGGCGTCATCAATAATCATGAACCGGCGTTGGCACCAATCATGAACCGGCGTTGGAAACAATCATGACCCGAAATTATCAGTTTTTATAACCCGACAATTTTGGTAATATTAAATCGGCAAGTTTTACATCTTCAAACTGGTTGAATATTAGATGAGTATTTCAAGACCCATATTTCTTAAATCGGCACTTTGGAAGCCGACTCAAGTGGATTTTTCTTCACAATATTTCTCTGTGAGAAACCAATGTCAGCAAATTGAGTATGAAGCTGGCTTGTTGACCCGGATTTTCTAGAAGGAGGAAATGACAAGGACTTAAGGATGATCAGATGCCGGTTTACAAGAATTCTTAACCCGGAGCATAATATACCCCGCGGCGTAAACTGGCCGGAAGTATAACCCGGCCGGACTAGGCGGTTTACTTGAGACCCGACTGAAACTTGACGATTCACTGGCGACTCGTTTGGACCTGGCGATTTACGATTCATTGGTAATCTGGCAGGCGGGTCAGAGGAGCGACAAGACCCGGTGGCCCAACAGGCGGTTCATGAAGGCCGGTTCATATTATGGTGGGCCCGTTTAAGAGGAAAGGCATGACGAAAATTTACCTTACAAGGAGTTAAGACCAGGACTTGTATCTGGTTTGTATTAGAAGGTAGACTAGTCCTAATCGTAATAGGACTCCACATGTAACCCGCCCCTTCAGCATATATAAGGAGGGGCAGGGCTCCCCAAAGAGGACCATGCGACAAGCAAGAAGAAAGAATCTCTAGGGTTAGACACAAGAGTCATTTTACCGGCGACTCCCCCATGAGCATAATGACACCTAACCTCAAACAGCATGTAGGGCTATTACCGGATGATGTTTCCCAGGGCCCGAAGCTGTCTAAATCCTTGTCTTGTGTGTTTCGTCTCTCGATTCCCCTCAACCTAGCCTCAAGCTACTACATACATGCGTTGGCCTCACGACTAAGTCCTCACACTAGGACATCTGTCGTGACAAATCCACGACACTCCCCTTGTCATGACACTCTCCCGGCCACTCCGACAAACTCCCTCTCAGGGCTATGTCCTGGGTGGCCCTGTGCCTACCAAAGGCACCAACGGCCACCGCCATGGCAAAACGGTCCCAAACGGGGACAAGGTACCATAAAAACAAACGACCACACAAGGCTATGTCTGCTTACCAGGCGTGGGTATGCACGCCCATAACCTTCCCTCGTTGGAGGCACCGGATCAAGACCTCCCACAAGGTAAATGTGGTCGCACTGATAAAATCCCGATTTAGTGGCACCATGACTTGATCAACGTTATATTCAAGTTGGACTATTAACAGGTTTAACTTCAAAATAAAAATTGATCTACCAAGTCATATGATGCCATGATCATGCAACTAATTGACATGCAAAGCATGCAACCCCCATGTACGGATCAAACTTATCAACATAACTTTCTTGCACTACTCATGATTAAACTTTACTGGTTCTACCTCATTTTTATTATCATGCAATATTTTGATTAACTCATAATTTACATGAAAATATCACTTAGCATAAAGAACTACCAATATTTATCATAGCAATATAACTAAGGAAAATTTTTATTCTACTAGACCAAACTTGTCCATGCATTCGACCAGTAACTTAAACAAACATTTCAAGCATGACAAAGTAACTAGCAAGCAACCATATTTATTTAACAAATTTTTAAATGCATATAAGAACTCATATTTAAGTAGAAAAATCATAAATATTGAAATGACACCATTCAAATGCTGGTGTGGCTTGCCTTAGTGCAGAGGAGGGTCACACTCCTCCTGGTTATCTTCAAGGCAAGTTCCTCCTTCTGAAAATATTCAAAAACCACAAAACAAAATAACAAAAACCAATCCGAAAATTACCAGAAATTCTAGACAGCAAGGAAAATTCCACATTTTGGTGTGCTGCTAGAGCTTTCTAAAACAAACATAATGCAAAAAGAATCAACTCATTTAGACTTATGAGCTAGGAGTTATCACTGGTCAAAGTTGTGGTCAAATATTTGAATTAATTTGAATAAATCAGAAAACCTGGGCGGGGTGACGTCCATGGCGTAAAGACAGAATACGCCTCCACTCGTACCACTTCGGGTGCGAGTGGAGAGGCTGACACTGGGCCTCACCGGTTAGGAGAGAGAGGGGGAGAGAGGAAACATAGCGTGGCGGCTCTCTGCTGGAGCTTACGCCGGCGATGAGTGGGTCTTGGGTGAAACCAGTGGGATACAAATGGAGAGGGGGTCGCGGTGCACCTGCCTGTACCCGTGGCTTGTCGGGGGATGACCGGAGTTGTTCGCAATCAAGCTCGCAAACGGCGGTGGTGGACGGGGTTTGCCGGAGAGGAAGAAGGTGATGGCGAGAGGCGACTCCAGGGGCTCAGCTGCGTCTAGTTGACACAAGTGGATCCCCAACGACGCGCCTGAGAGGTTGATTGAGCTCGAGGGGCTCTGGAGTAGGGTGGTTGGGCTACGGCTCTCCTATGTGGTCGTGGTGGTTGTGAGGTGCGGTGTGAGGCTACGAAGCGGAGGGAGCGGCTCTATATATAGCCGGAGCGAGTCGGGGGTACGTGGCACCGCCGGAGTTCTCGGGGGCAAGGGCTCAGTGTGTAGGCGGGAGCTATCCATGCTCGCGGACGAGCACATGAGGCAGGGAAGAAGAAGACAAGGGCACGAGCGCACTATGGATTTTGGCCGCAACGTGCCCGTGCTCGTTGCGGCGTCTCCGGGTTCGGCGAGCGCCAGGGAGTGGTCAATTGTGATGAGTTGAGGCTGGTGGCGTGGCGCGGCAGCCGTCGGTGAGCTCTGGCTCGAGTACGCGCTGAACAGAGGCATTGGCGCGACGCAGAGCGCGTCGAGCACATACCAGACCCCGTGTCCACACGCGGTCACTACCCTGGCATGGTCAAAACGGCACCCACGATCGTCCAAACCTTGTCTGGGCTAAAGTCCATGCAGTGATAGGTCTAGGGAAGCTGAGCACTCATCGCCAGGCCGACCAGATGTAACTCAACCATCTTGGCAAGTTTCCGGACAGAAACTTGGCTGCTACGTTTGGATAGCTTCTAGATGGCCATTAGGGCTGATCTCCTAGAGTTAAGGGTTACTTAGGAGGGTGAAGAGGCTCAAGAAAAATCAGGGCCAAAGGATCAAGGAAAAACACACTTGTTGTACAATCTGCATCTTTGGGCCAAAAGAGAGATGATTTCCTGTAGAAAAAATATGACAAAAAGTCATGCAATATTTTTGCTTGGGGAGGCGGGCCATGGTTCAAAGAATATTCAAGAATTATTTCATATTTTTGGGAGAAATAAAAATGAGGGTTTCTTTGGAGCACTAGTTTCTGAAATGAGTTTAGAAGACAAAATGAAAATTTTTCTTTTACGAAAAATATTCATTTGACCATTTTGGGGATTTTTCAGAGAAATAAGATTGAATGAGAAGTAGATAGGTCACTTGGGTGAAAGTCAAGGGCATGCCCAAGTGATAAGTCCATTTGAATTGACTCCCAAAAACTCAAATCCAAGGCAAAGGCAAAACCAAGTCCGGAAAAAGAGAGAAGGCAAAATCCAGGCTATCACACCGGGGGTGTCGGTGTACTAAAGTAGGGGTACCTTAGTACCCCAGACTTGTGCACGGGCAGTTGTAGCACCCTGCGGCGAGGCCCGCCCAGGAAGCGCCAAGAGAAGACCAAGCATTCAAGACAAGGCCCCCGGCAAGAGGAGCTTGCCGGGCCAAGAAGACAAGACCCCGGCAAGAGGAGCTTGCCGGGACGACTAAGCCCATGTAATACCATCCAAGAACAAAGTATACGAGACAGAAGATCGAGACCCCGACAAGAGGAGCTTGTCGGGAAGGCCGAACCCAGGCACCACAAGAGAAGCCCGCCACGGCGCGCCATGCGCCCCGGCAAGGCCTGATAGCCGGCAAGCTATCAGGCACAGGAAGACGACCCCCGCGGCAAGCCACTTGCCGCGGCAAATCGCCACCTCAGGACTGCGCTCCAGCTCACCCGCCCACGCGTCGCTCCAGGGTTTCCCCCAAGGGCACGTGGCGGGGCACCGCGCAGCCTGGGGTATGCGGTGGCATGCAGCCACCACCGTGGCGAGCGGTGGCGCACCTAACGGTCCGCCTCGGTGCTGTCCAGGCGACCGTGACGGGCATTTAATGCCCTTGTCCCCTACCGTCAGAAGTAGGTATGATAACACTGTGCCGCACTGTAGCGCCACTGTTCCCGCACTGTTACAACTTCCACCCCTTTTACACTTTTACCCCTTTCTCTTACGTTGACACCTGTCGGTGACCCCTTTGCGCTATAAAAGGAGGCCCGTGTGCAACGTAGAGGGGGTTCGGAGATTCGGAATCCAGACAGCCATACGCTCGGTGTAGCTAGCTCTCCAAGCTCCCGAGCTCCCCAGTTCAATACAACCAAGCAGGAGTAGGGTTTTACGCGTCCATCGCGGCCCGAACCTGGGTAAACCGCCCGTGTGCTCGCCTCGATCTGCTCTCCGTGCTCCCTCCGCCCCCCTCACCGGACAACGAAAGGGGCTCCGGCCCCATAGGTGCTCGCGGGGGACGCCGTCCACCCCGACAGGGGGTGCCCAGACTTGCCTGCCTGGGCCCGTGGCGTGGCTCCATCAACGGCCCGGTACAGCCCAACTTCAGTTGTAGTAGCTCAAGACCCTAACGAGGGGCCAGGCCTCGTGAGGTGGACGACACCAAGACCTCCCTAGGGGCAGCCTCGCTAGGCTGGCTCTCGAGGAGCAGAGATATTAATGCAGGGTGCACGTCGTGATGTTCGCATGATGTGAGCCATGACGACCAAGGCTAGGCGGGCACCAGCGGACGCAGTGTACTAGTTTCCTCTTCGGTGCTAAGGATGCAAGCGCAGGCGCAGAGTCCCGAGGAATCAAGCAAAGGTTTCCATATCGGTGCAACGAGACCCAGACCGCCAGGACGAAGGTCATCGTGGAGCTGACAGCAGCATCACCACCAGAGCCTTTGCATGCAAAGACTACGTTTGTTAGGATAGCTTGTACTAGTTGCCCCCTTCAAACTTGGCCGTTGTGGGATCCATTCCAGCCTAACATTTGGGAAGAGGACCAAGGCCCTTATAAATAGGACTTAGCCACCACCGTAGCGGGCATCTGGAGGACGGGTCATTCAGATAATCCTCACACCCACCAGCTCATCGAGCCCAAGAACACCTCACCTCCTGAGGCTGTTCGTCCACTGTACTAGTTCAACCTCAGCCCCTCGAGGCAATCCACTACCAAGCTGGAGTAGGGTATTACACCGCAAGGTGGCCCGAACCAGGATAAATCTCTATGTCTCTTGTTCTTTGGGTTCGTCGAGCTAGGTCGTGGGATCGTTTAGCGGGAGAGCTAGGGAGAGTGTGTTCTTCATGCACACCCTAGAGTTCGAACCTCTCAAGGGTCTGCGGAAGCCGTAATCCGATACCGCTGGCGGGAGCCTCATCTTCTTGGTGCTAGGGCCAGCCGACTCCATTTTCCTTGCGGGCATCGTGTCGAGCTCACTGGTTTGAGCAGAGTAGCCAGAGATGAGCCTAGTGGCAGTGCGAGTGGGGAAGAAGGAGGGCTAGGTTTTTTTGTATGAGTGGAAGAAGAGGATTAGGCGTTTTCTGTACGAGTGAGGAAGAAGGTGAGCGGGGGTTTTCTGGACGAGTGAGGAAGATGGGGAGCAGGGGGAATTGGGTGGAGACGGAAGCGGGAGAGTCTAGCGAGCTGCAGTATAAGTGGTAGCAACGAGGAAGGAGGGTTTTTCTGGGATCGCCCCCTCTTCAAGAAATATGGGCTTCTCTGCGCCAAAAACAAAAACAAATGGCTTTAAGATGGATAGGCTTTTGTATCGGCCCAGTCGGTTGCCCGTGTTTTGTATTGGAGGGCCTTGTGCTAGAGGCAGACCGAGACACTCTCTAGCTTATTGCCCATTCGAAAGAAAAAAAAGAGATGCATCTAACTTATGGCAACTCATCGGTAACCTTTTTGAACTTGGCAACCACCAAATTAGAGGATGTTGTAGTCGATGCAGACACTCACACTGGTCGCGTAGCACGGCAAAGTGAGGTGTCAAATAACAGGCCTACAATATACTTACTAGATTGTGAAGGTTCACAGGCTAGTCAACATTCACAATAAACTAAGCTTCAGAAGATACGGTATGCATACTAACATTCAGAAGATCAAAAAGTTCAGCATGTTTATGCATCTCAATGATTCACCATACTATAACCAATACAAAGTTGTGAGAAGGTGTGGAAATAAAGAAAATCGGTGGATGCTTATCTGAGCAAAGGGCCTCCCCGCGCACGCATTAATTTCCTGGGCATGCTTGTTTCTTCTCAATGTTGCGAGCACTTTGAGCATGTTGGCAACTCCACAGCTAGCTAGCTGCCTCATCTTGCAATTGATGCTGACATATTTGCAACAAACACATGAGGCAATAGAGATGACTCAACATCAGCCCATATTGTGCAGTCCCCTTGAAATCATATTCATTGTCCTGAATCTGAAGAGATAGGAAAACAATAGCTATAATTAAACGGTGTTGCAAAAAAGTTGCACATATCAATAGCTCGGCATGACAAAACATTATCATTTGGACGAAGGGGATATTGACCTGCCTGTGGAAGATTATATATAATTTCATAAGTCCTTAGTTGATTTCCACCTTCGACTGCACTGCTTGTTTGCTCCTCCACACATGACAGGATCGTTCCGCACTGCAATCAGCAAGTCAACACACGAATAAGCTTATTTCATCTTGCGGTGGTCATTGTACCTAGTTATGAATGTAGGAATACCTGGAGCACCATGCGGTTAGCTGACAGCAGGTAGATGCAGCCATATAATTTTGTGCGGTGCTACCAAAATTGAGGTTTGTGTCCCTTCCCGTTATGAGAATTCTTCTTGGAGTTGGTAGAATGTGAGGCTTGTTCTTTGCATCAAACTTTTCTTTCCCCTGAGATTTGTTCTTGTTGTTTTGGGGCTGATTGGGCTAGAAGTTCTTCTCTGTTTACCATATGCATTCCTATCCTATTCCGTTGTTTTTCCTATCCCCGCGTTTTTAGAATCATGCAAGCCAAATGAGCCCTTACAGAATTACTTCAGTTACAGGTAGGTGTCGAAGAAAACTTTGTGTGGTTTGTCCTGCTCCTGCCGTGATATCGTCCACCTCAACTGAGCTGCTCCATCGACAGAAGCATCCACTAAACCAGACATACTCCTGACCATCTTTCGCCGCCTCAGATCTCCTTCCCTGCCGCCGGCACCCACCGCAATGGCATCACCATCATCGACTCAGCAGATGAACCTGAGGAGTACACGGGTCCACAAGAGAGGTCGCACTCTTTTGTTTCTGCTTATGTTATGCATTGCTTAAAATTACCTGCTACTTTATCGTCATGTTCACGTCTTAGACTCCAAGTCAGGTCCAAATTAATGTTCAAACTTGAGTTCTAAATTAGTTGTGGGGAACATATCGAGGCAACAATGAATAGTATCTCTGTCTAATATCTGGTTCACCTAGGGTATGCCTATGTCTAATATCGAAGCAATCATCAGCCTGCCATCATTATTTTTGGATCCATCCACTGGTTGTTAGCATCACTCTAGATTTCTGCATGCTCTCCTTACATAATCTTACCATATTTTTTGTATGCATGTCAGATATTGTACACAGTCATGTTGAACATGTAGAGGAAAAGAGAAGAGTTTTGCACGGCAATACAATGTCATGCAGACATCGCTCCATGGTGGGTTCAATGGCAAACCCTCCCCCTCTCCAGATTGTAATCCAGAGGAAGATATCTGTTCTGAGGCGGATTCAGACGCAGCTGACCTGTCCTATTTACCCCCAAGGTGTTTTCTCTACCTTGGCATGATGATGTTAGTCATATCATGCATATGTTGCCTTGTAGTGCCTACTTTCGACATCATATATGTCATATTCTTAGTTTACACATGTTCTGTAATGCCACATGTTTAGTTTCTATATCATATATGGGAATTATGCAGTCTCATGTCTTTTAGCCAGCCATAATATATGTGAAATGTGCAATGACATCCTGTTTAACCAGGCATCATATATTTGAATCATATCTTGCCCATCCTTTTCTTCATTACATTTCCATTTGTCGACAATGTTTGTACATTAAACTAGTCTTCCTGTGAATTAGCCATTTGGGTGGGAGATGGAAAAATCTGGAGTGAAAACAAGGCCTTTAGAGCAGACAATGCTACCTTTCGAAGCAGATCTCTTATTGGGTCCCGATAGCTCCTCTGAGATGGACTCAGGGACAGATGACCAGTCCTATTCCCCCACCAAGGTGTATGCTCTAACTTGGCACGATTATACTGCTCATATCATGCATATGGTGTCTTGCATTGCATAGTTTAGACATCATATACACAATATTCAACACCATGTTCTTAGTTCAGACATCAATTTTATGCGAATGCCCTCTGCTTAGCATATAAATCACATATGTGAATTAAATCATGCGATCCTGATTACTTACATAACATGTATGTGAATTATGTCATGCGGTCCTGTTTAGTTATTCATCATATCTTTGAATTATGTTATGCTATGCTATCCAGTTTAGATAGACATCATATATGTGAAATTTTGTCATGATACCCGTTTTAGTTAAACAATATACATGTCAACTATTTCATGCCCTCTTTTTTCCACACTATCTATTGCATCTGTCTCTCATACAATGTCTGTACATTCAACTATGTTTCTTGTTTATCAGCCATTTGAATTAGAGCGGGTGATGCCAGTATCTAGCGGAGTAAAAACACGGTCTTCAAATAAAACATTGCTAACTCTTGGTGGAGATAGCACCCCGGTTGTACATGCACGAGAACCAGCCCTACCACACATAACCCAGACTCCTGCAGATTGTACCCCTACTGCAATGGATAGAGAACCAGCTGCACCCAATCTAATCCTAACCCCAACAAGAGCAGTTAGTAAGGTAGCTCCAGTGCTCAAAGCGCCAGTACTACCACGACAAACCACAACTCCACCAGTTAGTACACCTATTCTTGTGGAGGAAGCACAACCAGCCATTCGTAGTTTAGCATCTATCGCATTTGATGTTGTTAAATCGTATGTGTGTATCTTCCCATCATGGAAATATTATACTAAAGATGAAGGAAAATGCTAGTTGCAGGTGTTTGTCCAGGAGTTGTGTGTAAGTAATGTTATTCATGGCAATTACTTTGCTTTGTCCCATAAATTCTACCTCCATGATGGTTATAATACAGCAAATTTTCCCATTTTTCTCTATAGAGAAGGAACGATTTTGAAACTTAGGATGAGGTAACATGTGCTAATACCTCTGCTATCTTCAAGAATTCTTGGTGGCAGTATCGGAATTACCTGAAGAAAACATACTTCACTCCCAAAGAAACTCATCAAATTCCCTTACGTTCTCCTGAGACACATTTATTGGATGATGACTGGGAAGACCTTGTTCTGTACTGGTCCCGAACCACGAATGTGGTAAGGTCTATGAGCTCATTTTCTATTTTTAAGTACTATATTTGTCACGACCGGTTTTCCAATAAAAATGTTTATTGAGAAACTGATCTATTGAGTCCAGTATGAGGAAAAATCCTCCTTACTGGTAGACAAATCTCTTGACAGAATAAGCCAGTAGCATAAAATATATTACAGGGTCGAGCTAAGGTTGCTCAACCAATTATTACAAACGCGCCAATAATTATACATAAAGGCGGATATGACACAGTGGGGTTGTGGTATACTACTGACTCGAGAATAAAGTGATGGTGGAATAACACTGTGGGGAGTGGATAACATGACTCTTAAACTAGCATCTCATCGAGCGTCGAAGTGAGGCTTGATGAATTTATTCGGGTAGCGGAAGCGAATATAATACAGTGACCAAATCCAGGGTCGCACGAGACTGACTGGGACTCCTCTAGGCGTCAGACTCGCTATAGAACTCTTCATCCATGAGATCGCCTTCGTCGGCATCTGGCCAAATCAACAAGCCAGGTGAGTACTTGGAAAGTACTCGCAAGACAGTTCGGACATAAGATACAACAAATGCATGCATGAATGCGTCATGATTAAATTTACCAATGCACATTCAATTTAGTAAACAAGGTAAATAAAAGGGAATCGGCGGTAGTACGCCTGAAAACCCAACAAAAATAATAGGAAACCGATCGGGTGTCTGAAGCGACGCCTCGAAAGGTAAACAAATAAATAAAGATCATGCCACAGTCGGGCGTCTAAGCGACACCACGTAAAGGGCTTAAACTGAAAATAAAAGGTATGCGTGCCACAGTCGGACGTCGGGGCGACATCACAGAAAGGGCTTATACTGAAAGTAAATAACAACACTGCCGCAGTCGGACGTCTGAGCGACATCACAGAAAGGGCTTATATTGAAAGTAAATAACAATGCCACAGTCGGACGTCGGAGCGACATCACAGAAAGGGCTTATATTGAAAGTAAATAACAATGCCACAGTCGGACGTCGGAGCGACATCACAGAAAGGGCTTACGTTGAAAGTAAATAACAATGCCACAGTCGGACGTCGGAGCGACATCATGGAAAGGGCTTATATTGAAAGTAAATAACAATGCCACAGTCGGACGTCGGAGCGACATCACAGAAAGGGCTTTCTTCACAAGGAAAGTAATACTCATAATAAATAATCAATTCACGATAATAAAGGGGTTAGTCCATCCACAGGAATAAACACTTAACCGGACTTAGCACTCATGTGATTCACCGGAGTCTCTGTCATCAAAACTAACACTTGTCAGGATAAAATAGTACCGAACTTGGACATGGAATTGATGATTCAAGGAATATATGACTCTGCAGAGTTTGTACGAAAATTTCCCACAGCCAACGGATTTCCATTGTCACGAGGGACTAGTTCCGTTTACGGTATTTCGAAAGAAACACAGCTAACCAGTACACACCCATCCAACCTCTCGATGCCAGGAATCACCCTAGACATCGTCCAAGAAAAACTTTTGAGACGGGGAGATCACAATCTCGATTAGCATGGGATCAAATTTATATACGCGCGCTCTAAGGGGTGCCCCCTCTCAGTCCCAACCGGAAACACCCATGCCCCATGACCGGATGACTGGCTTTAATCCAGGGCCATGGAACCATCATCACGGCCTCTCCTTTTGGTGTGTACCAGGAAAGCGGTTTGCAACTTACTACGCCATATTCCTTGCGGAAAACATGTGGTAGTACAGGGAAGAAAAACGGATGGAACTGGATCGATACGGGTTGACACTGAAGTCAAGCAGTCTGGCATAAGACTAGCATGCTACAACACTGCCATCTTACCCATTCTCATGCCAACACATGGCCATGCAAACTCATATCCATCCACTTATGGATTTTCGAAACTCACTTGCCTCAACGTTGCATGTAATATGACATTTATCGGTATGCTCATAAACATGCCATGAAACTACTTAATGCAAACATGCCAAAACACTCATTATATCAAAAGTTCAAACATGCTTGCCTGGTTCAGAGTAGTCAGAGCCTAGCTCGGTGAAGTTTGCGGCTCCGTCACCTCCCTCGGTATCTACGGTATAAAGAAAACATACGTGCTATCGTAAATACCGTGAGGTGCACAAAAATTACTCCAATTATTTTTCAAATAAATCTGATAAAAAACTAGGCAAAATTTCAAAGAGTACAGAAAAAGAATCAATCAAAAATACTCTTCTATTTAAAAGATATAAAGGTTTTTGTCTAGGGACTCATCTGTAATGAAACAGAAAGTTTCCAGGGGCTAACTCATAAAAACAGAAAACGCTTCAATAGGGAATACGCCGGCCCAGAGGGAAAACGCATTTTGGCAGAAGACGCTTTCAGAAAACGGTTCTTTTAGAAAGGACAGAGAGGCTGACAGGCGGGTCCCGCCCGTCAGGTTTGAAATTTCAAAAGAGGCGGCAGAGCTCGACGGTGCCCGAGAGCTGCGGTGGTCGCTGGCGGCGATCCACGGCAAGGTAGAAAGATCGGAAGGTACCTCCATGTTCAGGACGCCATTCCGCGTCGGTTGGTGGTGGTGGTGGTCGCCGGCGAGCACCTCGTCGACGGCGGCTCCTGCTCCGGCGGACAGCGGTTCGGGTGGTCGCGGGCCTCGTCGGAGAGTGCTGCGGAGGGCAGATTGAGGAGGGGGTTAGACCTCTGGTAGCTAGAGGGGGTAGCTGACGGGGTTTGGGCGCCGGGGACGGCCTCACCGGAGTGAATTGAGGTGGAGGCCGAGGCGGAACGAGGCGGCCGGAGTTGGGGGAGGAGACCTCCTTGAGGTCCTCCTAGTGGCCTGGCGGGGTGTTGGTGAGGTGCAGTGGTGGTGCGTGCTCGAGGGTGAGCTCGGGGTCCCCTTTTATAGGCGATCCGAGGCGGTGGCCGTGAACGAAGTTCTCCGGCGATGGATTACGGTGGTGCAGTGCTTGGTCGAGGGGTTTAGGAGGTTGGCCATCAACATGGAGGTCCACTGGCTCCATTCAGACGCTAAACGGACTTGGATTAGGAGTTTAGGGTAGGCTTTGTTGGAACAAGGCGGCGCAGGCCCGTCGGCGGTAGAGAGCGCGCCCAGTGCTTGCCGGGCCACGGCGACGGTGCAGCGGGGCTGCGCTGGCATGCATGAGCCACGCGTAGAGGTAGGGAGCAAAGGGCGGCGCTGAACGGCGTTGCAAGCTGGCGCTGCCTACTGTTGGCCGCCACGGGTGGCGTGGCGACCGCAGAAGCTACCAGCTCCGGCGATGCTCGCCGCCACCAACGCCAGGAACCAGCCAAGTGCGCGTGCGGCGCTCTGGACATGGAGGAGGAGCCGTGCGCAAAGCGCCAGGGCGCACTGTGGACAGGTGACCGATCACTGACGGAGAAACGACCCTGCATCTCTGAACATTCTGAATTTGCAGGGAAACAGTGTCGGCCAGGTGTTCGACAGAATGTTTCTGGCATGTAGGAGGTTCTCCTTGAGCTGAAACTTGGTGGGGTGGCCTCTCATTGCACCGGGAGGCTGCCTGAATTTTGGTAGAATTTTTGGAGAAGAGGAGATATGAATTTCACCAAATTTGGCAAATCTGGTCCAAATTTGCAGAGACTAAAATTTGAAAAATTTGAAAAGAGGAGGAGTGGATCAAGATGGTTCTGGGTTGTGGATGCTAAGGACAATCCACAGGAGTTGGTTTGAGATCAAAACTCAAAGGCAACAAGGTACTTGCTTTGAAAATCACTTAGGCTCAAAATAAGTGACAAAAAAGATTTGTGAGATAAAAATAATTGAAATAAAATGCAAAAATGGTTTGGACTTGATGGGACAGAGAATTTTGATTGTTCCAAGGAGGAAGAAGGGGTCTTGAGAGGTTTTATCACATGAGGCAAGATATGAAACATGGGTGTTTTTTTTTTCAAATGAAAGAAGTCCCAAAACTTCTAGGGTTTTCCTTTTAAATGAAAATAATTAAAATCAAAAATTCATTTGAGAGGGAAAGAATCAGAAGAAAAAGTTTTCATAATTCAAACACCAGAGTTGAAGAAAAATAAAATCCTTGCCAAAGGGTGAAAGTTTCTGAGAGAAAGGTTTTCTGGGAAAAAATTTAAATGGCCTCTTTTCAAAACCAACAAAGTTTTTGCTGAAAACCACAAGAAAATTTTTGGAGTGTCACAACACCTACCCCCTTAGGAAATATCTCGTCCCCGAGATTTCAGCTGATCCTTAAATAAGTGTGGATGCTCTGCCCGAAGAAAATCCTCTTTTTCCCAAGTTGCTTCACTTTCGGTGTGATTGCTCCACTGAACTTTGGAAAACTTGATGGTTTTCTGTCGGGTCCTCCCTTCAGACTCCTTTAATATTTTTACTGGATGTTCCCGATAGGTGAGGTCTGGCTGTATGTCTATGTCCTCCTGGGGTACTTGTTTCTCTGGGTTGCTTACGCACTTCCTTAACTGCTAGACGTGGAACACGTTGTGGACATCGGATAATTCCTCGGGTAAGTCTAGCTGGTAGGCTACCGTGCCTCTTCGTGTCACTATACAGAATGGTCCGATGAATCTCGGTGCTAGCTTTCCCTTAATCTTGAACCGTTGTAGGCCCCTCATAGGGGATACCCGTAGGTACACATAATCACTGGGTTCGAAGCTGACCCCACGATGTTTCTGATCGTAATAACTCTTCTGTCGACTTTGAGCGGTCTTGAGTCGGTCTCTGATTAGTTTGACCTTTTCCTCGGCTTCTTTGAGCATGTCTGGGCCGAAAATGCGGCTGTCTCCAGTCTGTGACCAATTTAGCGGGGTACGACATCTCCGTCCGTATAAAGCTTCAAATGGTGCCATTTGCAGGCTGGCCTGGTAACTGTTGTTGTACGCGAAATCGGCATGTGGTAGGCTTTCTTCCCAACTGGTTCCATAGGTGAGGACACATGCTCTCAGCATGTCCTCTAAAACATGGTTTACTCGTTCCGTTTGTCCATCAGTCTAGGGGTGGTATGATGTACTGAAGGCTAGTTGAGTTCCCAGAGCCTGTTGTAGATGATCCCAGAACCTCGAGATGAACTGGGTGCCTCTGTCGGATATTATAGTCTTCGGGACTCCGTGTAGACAAACTATGCGGGAGAGATAAATCCTGGCAAGCTTCTGAGTGGTGTGGGTCGTCTTTACTGGAATAAAGTGTGCCACCTTGGTTAACCTGTCGGTGATGACCCATATGGCATCATTCCCGTGTCGTGACCGAGGTAGTCCGACAATGAAATCCATCCCTATTTCATCCCATTTCCACTCAGGTATTTTGTTCGGTTGCAGTAGTCCGGCTGGTCTCTGATGCTCAGCTTTTATGCGTTGACAAGAGTCGCAACATGCAATGAATGTGGCTATGTCCCTCTTCATACCGTGCCACCAAAATCTTTCCTGAATATCCTTATACATTTTGGCTCCTCCAGGGTGGATCGAGTATGGGGAGGTGTGGGCTTCAGCTAGAATTTGCTGTTTGAGGTCCTTTATATTTGGCACGCAGAGTCTGTCTCCGTACCATAATATTCCTCCATCGTCCATGACGAACTCCGAGGCCTTGCCCATACCCACCTTTCTTTTGATGCCTTCGATGCTGGGGTGACCAGTCTGAGCTTCTTTAATTCTCTCCACAAGGTCGGGTTGTATTTCAAAGTTTGTTATGGTGCCTTCTGCGACCATTAACAAGTTGAGTTTGGCAAATTCTTGTTGGAATTCGGGTCTCAAGCTTTGCAGACTGTTTTCGTCAGAGCTGTGGTTCCGACTAAGAGCATCGGCCACTACATTTGCTTTTCCTGGATGGTAGTGGATACCAACATCATAATCCTTTACCAATTCCAACCAGCGTCGTTGCCGTAAGTTTAGTTCTGGCTGCGTGAAAATATATTTGAGACTCTTATGGTCCGTATATATTTCACATCGATTTCCAAGTGAGAAATGCCTCCATTCCTTGAGTGCATGAATGACAGCTGCCATTTCTAAGTCATGAGTGGGATAATTTTCTTCATGCTTGCGAAGTTGCCTTGAAGCGTATGCGACAACCTTGCCTTCTTGCATCAACACGCATCCGACACCCTTTGTGGACGCGTCACAATACACTTCAAAATTCTTGTGTATGTCTGGCACAATTAATAGCGGTGTTGTTGTTAATTTCCGTTTTAGCTCTTGGAAACTTTTCTCGCAGGCTTCTGTCCATTCAAACTTCTTGTCTTTCTTGAGTAACTGCGTCATAGGCTTGGCTATGGTGGAGAATCCTTCAATAAATCTGCGGTAATATCCTGCCATTCCCAAGAAACTTCGTATGTCTGTTACACTGGCTGGTGACTTCCAGCCAAGTACGGCCCTGACCTTCTCTGGGTCCACTGCGATACCGTCTTGGGTCAGCACGTGGCCTAGAAAACCTACTTGTCTTAGCCAAAATTCGCACTTGCTGAACTTGGCATACAATTGGTGTTTCCTGAGTTCTCCTAGCACAATCCTGAGATGTTCTGCATGCTCTTCTGGTGTCTTGGAGTGTACCAGAATATCGTCGATGAATACCACAACGAACTTGTCCATAAACTTCATAAATACTTTGTTTTCCCGTGGTCGTGTGTGAGAATTACGGTCCGGTTGAAGCAGTCAATAAAATCCTTGTTGGTGGTTAGCCAGTCCATCCCTAGGATGACATCCAGTCCTTTATTTTCCAACACAATAAGATTGGCGTGAAACTCCAATCCTTCGAACTCAATGACCACATCCTGACAGTAACTTTGAGTGACTTGCTGAATCCCAGGGGACTTGATGATCAAGGATTTTTCCAAGGGAAGCATCGAAAAATTATTTTGCAAAGCAAAACTTTTCGAAATGAAAGAGTGAGAAGCTCCAGAATCAAACAAAACCATTGCAGGTATTGTGTTGACAGGAAACGTACCGAGTACGATATCCGGAGCATTTTGTGCCTCCTCTTTGGTTACGTGGTTCAGATGACCCATCCCGTGGTTGTTGTGGGATTGAAATTGTTTCGCTTGGGCGTTGAATTACTGCCTCCGTTGTTCGGCTTTGGGGCTGAGCTTCTAGGCTTGGGACACTGCTTGGCATAGTGCCCTTCTTCTCCACAGGCGTAACAAGTGACGCCAGGGCGATATGTGAACTCCTTGTCCCTTGCATGAAAATTCTTGATTGGGCGTGAGACGTTGGACGAGGATTTGTGAGTCCCACCCTTTTGAAAATCTGTCTTGCTTCAGTGATTGCGAGCATGGTTAGTCTGGTCCCTTTTTCGCTTGCAGAAATCCTCCAAGCTGCGTCTCTCATTTTCCAGAGTAATGGCTTTGTCCACTAGTGTTTTAAAATCTGGAAAAGTGTGCAAGACCAGTTGGCATTTAAGTGCAGGCGCCAGACCGTCGAGGAATTTCTCCATCTTCTTGCTTTCAGTCATACGCTCTTCATTGGCGTAGCGAGACAATAGAGTAAATTGACCGTTGTAATCTGACACTGTCATGTTCCTTTGTTTGAGGTCATCGAACTCTCTCTTCTTGATTTTCATAATACTCTTAGGAATGTGTGCACCATGGAAACCTTCCTTGAAATCATCCCAGGTTATATCATTTTCGTTGGGATGCATGTGCAGGAAATTCTCCCACCATGATGCAGCTGCTCCTGTGAGATAGTGCGGGGCATAAAGTACCTTTTCGGGGTCTGAACATTTTGCAATAATTAATTTCCTCTCCATATCTCGAAGCCAGTCCTCGGCCTCATGAGGCTTGTCAGTATGAGAAAGTGTTTGGGGCCGTGTCTTCTGTAGCTCAGATAACTTGGAATGCTGCTGATACTGCCCATGGTGATTTCCCATGTTGATGACTTGGTTCATCATTTCCCGATGTTGTTGCTGACTCTGTTCATAAAGGCGGCACATTTGGGAAAGTGCCGTTTCACTGTCCTGTTGACTCGACTGCCCTTGTGTGAAATTGTTGCCCGGTTGAGTGTCATAATTTTCCTCTGGCGGAGTAGGCATGGAGCGAGTCCAAGGACGAGACATTTTTCACTCTGGGAATACATTTTGCAAAACCCATAAGGAGAATGAAAAAGGGATCGCAAAAATAAATCCATAAACGCACAAGGATGGCAAATAATTTAAAAGACCAAGATCGCTTGGAAAACAAATCGATTGCGCATGGGGAAGGAATGCTCATTACATATCTTACACGCGGGCGATAATTATACAATACATCACTCAGGATATGCGTACATAATCCTGACATGTTATTTAGGCTAGTGCACTTCTCCAGTTCCTACATGATGCGCAAACAAGCTACTTCTCACAACCTAAGTACATATCTCACAAGGCGGTACATCGCATGACGGCTAAGCGTACTCAGTCGGAGATGTTGATGAACTCCTTGGCCCTGCCAAGGGTGAGGCGCAGCGAGGCTGGGGACTCAACTTCCTCCTCGCTAATAGGCTCCATACGCATAGTGCTGCGCCGAGTAGATGGAGCGGGTGCCAGGGGCGGAACAACACGAACAGGAGTGGGCGCGAAGGGTGGTGCAGTGCGCGCTGGAGTGGGCGCAATGACTCGGTTGAACTCTTCGGTAGAAGGCAGGCGACGAGTAGGTTCATAAGATGCTGAGGACGAGACAAAAGTCAGTGGCGGTGCGGTGGGCAGGAGCTCCCTCCTGTTTGCGGCACAGCCATGGACTGAGTCCATGCGGGTAGCCACGAAGTCGTCCACCAGGTTGTCGAAGGCTGCCTCCAGGGCCCGGAGATACTCAATAAGCATCTCAAAAGCCTCGTCTCGTTCTCCTCTGGGGAAAGAGTGTCGGCGTTCTAGGAACGGGGGTCCCCAGACTTGCCTGCCTGCGGCCTGCGGCGTGGCTCAAATGGGGGCCCAGCATGGCCCATCTTCATCAACACAAGGCTCAAGACCCTCGCGAGGGGCCAAGCCTCGTGAGGCGGATGACGCGGCGCTTCCTCAAGCACGACCTCCTTAGGCTGGCTCGTGAGGAGGCGGAGAGATCAAGGCGGGTACCTCACGAGGTGCCCATGACGCAAGCCATGACGACCAAGGGTGCCAGGCGGGCGCCAGCCCGCGCAGCGTCTCCCTTTCCTCTTTGGTGCAAAGGGGGCAAGCGCGGGCGAGAGGATCAAGCAAAGGCAGCCATTTCGGTGCAACGAGACCAAGACCAGTCCAACGGTGAGAAGGAGGTCACCATGGAGCCCAGGACGGCGTCACCACAGGGCCTTTGGCAGGCGAAGACCAACTTTAGTCAGTATAAGTGTACCAGATGTTCCCCTTCAAATTGGCCAATTGTTGGCGCCCTTCCTGCTCAATATTTGGGAAGAGGCCCAGGGCCTTTGCCTATAAATAGGACTAGCCACCCCCAGGGTAGAGGCACCTGATTCAGTATCTAGAGGCAACTAATCCGGCATCTCATAGAGAGAGAGAGAGAGAGAGAAGGGCGAGCGAACTCCCCCTAGCAGTTCGTCCCCTAGCCAAGAACAGACCCTCACGAGGCTGTTCTTCCTTGTACTATTCTTCATCATCAGCCCAAGCGGCAATCCACCCACCACAAACTAGAGTAGGGTATTACACCACAATGGTGGCCCGAACTAGTATAAACCCTGTGTCTATTGTGTCGTTCTTGCAGTAGTTAGATCCTTTCGAGACGGAGAGGTAGAGGGCACGATCTCCGTGCGCACCCCAGAGTTCGAACCTTAAGGGTCTGCCGGAACCCGTGATCCGACATTTGGCGCGCCAGGTAGGGGTGCGCCGGAATCTGTCTTCCACCGCTCCGCTCTCCTCCGACCGTCACATCCATGTCTGACGCTCGTCGGGCCCGCGCTGAGCGCCGGGCCGCCATCGCTTCCCGCGTCGTCCAGACGGCCCCCGTCGGTGGGCGTCCTCGTCGTTCCCCGTCGCCCGCCGTCAACGCCGCCACCGGCCCGGCGGGGAACGAGCAGCAAGCATCCTCTCAGCACCCGTCCATGCGGCGGGATGGCCGCACCGCCACTCCATCGCTCACCCCGGCCGGTTC
Organism: Aegilops umbellulata; assembly: GCA_032464435.1. Classification (NCBI taxonomy): domain Eukaryota; kingdom Viridiplantae; phylum Streptophyta; class Magnoliopsida; order Poales; family Poaceae; genus Aegilops; species Aegilops umbellulata. Next base: position 291,883,869 of record CP136056.1, on the reverse strand, counting down.
TTCGTCGCACGCGCTTCGCGCGCCCTTGGAGGCTCGAGCTGCGCTCATCGCGGCGAACGAGCTCCTGCGCTACCGCCCCGTCGACGACGTCTACGAGGAGTGGCTCGACCGCGTCGCCGAGCTCGTCCGCGCCGCAGGGGGCTCTCCCGCACCTTCCGCACCGCTGCTCCGCACTCCGCCTCGCGTGGGCAATGAAGCCCCAGGGGCATTCCAGCCGCCTCCTTTGCAAGAAGATGCCATGGCCCCAAGGCGCGCAGCTCCTGGGCGGAACCCGCTCCGTCATGAGCCGGCCCAGCAGGAACGGAGCTGCCAAGAAGTCCCGCGACCGCAAGAGGCCGCCCGGGCGCTCCCAGCTCCGGTTCGCCGAGACCTCGCTCCGGCTCCGGCGCGTCAAGACCCCGCGCTGCTCCCAGCTGCAGCGCAAGGGGGCCCACAAGGCCAAGCTCTCCCTCAACCAAAACCTCCCGCGGCCCCCGCTGGCTGCCGCGCCTACACCGCCGAGCTGCGTGGAGTCGCGTGGCCCGGCAAGTTCAAGCCGGACCTGCCCCCTTGCTACGATGGCACGACTGATCCCACAGAGTTCCTCCAGCTCTACGAGATGGGAATCGAAGCAGCCCGCGGGGACGAAAAGGTCATGGCGAACTGGTTCCCCATGGCGCTGAAGGAAGGTTCTCGCACTTGGCTCCTGAACCTGGCCCCAGGCACGATCTCCTCCTGGGACCAGATGCGCACTCGCTTCATCGCCAACTTCCAAGGTACCCGCGCCCGGCCTCCCGCCGTGAGCGACATGCGCCGCATCAAGCAGCAACCTGGGGAGACCCTGCAAAAGTACATCCAGCACTTCAACAGTGCGCGCCTCAAGATCCCGAGGGTGTCCGAAGAATCCATCATTTCGGCCTTCTCCGATGGCGTGCGCGACGTCAAGATGAAGGAGGAGTTAGCGATTCACGAAGACCTCTGCACCTCCCTGGAGCTGTTCAACCTGGCGACCAAGTGCGCCAGGGCTGAGGAGGGACGCCTCTCCCTCCTCGAGCTGCCTGCCGCAGACCCAGAAGAGAAGAAGCCCAAGGCCAAGGACGTGAAGCGCAAGGGGGCTGCCGTGCTCGCGGCAGAGCCGAACACCAAGCGGGGCAAGGATCTGCCCGAATCCTCTGGGGGCAGCCGGTACTGTGTGTACCACGACCTCCACACCCACAACACCAATGAATGCCAAGAACTCCGCGCCATGCGAGAAGGAAGAGTCGGCCGACGCCCTGACCGTGCTGACCGGGGCTACGGCCGAGGCGGAGGAAGGAACCCGGGACGCTGGGAAGATCGTGGCCGACGTCAAGGCTGGCGTGACCAACCTCGCGAGGACCGCTGGCGTGACCTGCCTCGCGAGGAGGACTGGAGGGATCAGCCTCATGAGGATCGCCCTCATGGCAACCTAGGCCTGCCGCCGTTGCCGCCTCAGCCAAGAAGGAATGAAGACCGCCACCAAGACGAGGGGGCTGGGGGCTTCCAAGAGCCTCGCGCAATCGCCTGCATCCTGGGCGGAGCTCAAGCCCCAGCCTCTCAACGTATCTTCAAGCAGTTTGCTCGCGACGTGAACGCAGTTCTCCCCAAGCTCGAAGCAACGCGTCCCCTCAGGTGGTCGGCCTGCACCATCACGTTCAGCTCAGCAGACCAGCTCAAGTGCGCGGCCACAGCCGGAGTCCTCCCAATGCTTTGTTCCCCAGTCATCAGCAACATTCTAGTCACCAGGACCCTCATCAACGGAGGGGCAGGGCTCAATGTCTTGTCCGTGGAAACATTCAACAGCCTCCAAGTGCCCTATGACCAGCTTCAGCCAACCAAGCCCTTCTCCGGAGTCACCGATGGTTCCACAGTCCCGATCGGGCTGGTCCGCCTCCCAGTCACCTTCGGGGCCCGCAACAACTACCGCACCGAGCTCATCGACTTTGACGTCGCCCACATCCGCCAGCCGTACAACGCCATCCTCGGGTACCCGACGCTGGCCAAGTTCATGGCCGTGACTCACCATGGCTACAACGTCCTCAAGATGCCAGGAAGCGGCGGCGTCATCACGGTGCCCTGTCAAGAGAAGGATGCAGTGTGTACCCTGGAGCGAGCCTTTCAGGCCGCGTCACTAGAAGACCCAGATCGCGGAAGCAGGAGGCTTCCTAAGACCACCCCCAAGAAGAAGAAGACGACGTCAGGCTCAGCCCCTCAGGAGGCAGGCCCTTCAGGGCCCGCGTCTGCCCCGGGGGATCCTCCTTCGATCGCATAGGAAAGTGCGCCCGGCGCCCCCCTCAGGCACGGCTCGGGGGCTCTCACCTGGAGGGCCACCGACCTCGCCAAGGTCACGAGGGAGGCGCTGGGGCACCATGTGGAGGCATGTTTCGAAGCACGTTTCCCTTGAAAGGAAGCCAGGGAAAGAAGGTCAGACCAGCAGGAGTTTGTTAGCAAGGACATTCAAGAACTACAGGAGTCAAGGATCATGAGAGGTTGCCGTCGCCCGCCTGCTGTGGCTCCCCATCCAGGCGAGGATGGTGGGCTGCGCGTATGCGTCGACGTACCAGGGCTCAACCGGATCACCACGGCGGAGCGCCTCTGGCCCTCACAAGTGGGGCGCTGCGGAGGACCACCCCACAGTTATGTCTGCATGCCTTATGGCTTGCCGAGCGTGGCTGCGGCGTACCGGCGCCTCATGAGGAGCGTCTTGGAGGCGCAAGAAGACAGGCGTTCCACGGCCCTGGCGGAGATGGAGGCTGCTCATGAGGAGCCACCAGTGCCTCCGGAGCCTCCCGAGGCCCCTGGGCCTGGGGGCTCGTGAGGATCGGCTTCCGCAGCACACCGAGTCTGCTGCACCAACGCCACTGCACCGACGACATCTTTAGGTGACACCTTTCAAGTTTCATTCCCAGCTGGGAGCGCCCTCCCAGGGTTGCGTCATTCCCAGGACGCGTGGGTCCGTCCCTGTGGCATGTATCCCTTTTTATCTTTTCAGTCGCTAGCTTGCTTTGCTGGGGGCGCCCCTCGGGCTGCATCATCCCCAGGCCACTCGGGCTAGGCCCAGCGGCATATATCCCTTCCGCGTTTATCTCCAATTATGCATCATGCTTGATTACTTGATGCCGTCCACGGCACCTTTTCTTCCTCATGTCGACCACTTGCACGTTAAAGGGGGGGTGCCTGAGCATCGCGACTCAGGGCTCTTACTGGCTCTCTAGCCCTCACCCTCTGGCCTTGTCCACGGCATCGCGACCTGGCATACCAGCGACGGCTGAGACAAGCTCGAGGGCCGGGACCTGAGGACGTAGAGTGCCGGCATCTAACCAGATTTTGCAGGAACACATCTCAAGATAGGCCCAGTGCCAGGCGCAACCCGCCTAGAGGTAGGGCCTCGTGACTCCCGCGCTGGCTCACGGGTGCCCAGATACACCTCACCTAGCTCTACCGTGCCAGCCACGTGTCAGGGCGGGGCTGTACACGCCCCGGGGGCTCCTCCCGGAGGGGAGCCCCCTCCCACGTACCAGTGGAAGCACCATGCTCCGCGCTGGATGACGACACTGCCGAGGAGCGGCTATGCCCGTACACATACGGAAGCGCTATGCTCCGCGCTGGTGATAAACAACTGAGGGTGGCCTCCGGGCCGCGTTAACCTCAGGGAGCCCAGAGCTCAGTGGTCGGCCTCATCACAACGCCTCCCCCCCCGGGAGCGCTGCGCGAGGGGGCTGGGAACGGGGGCTACGACTGGGCCACGCCCAGCCGTACGCCCCAGCCAGGCCCCTCGGGCCTGGTTTATCGCGCGTCTCTCCCCGAGCGGAGCCAAGGTACGAAGGCCGTTCGCGCGTCAAGGGGACTCCTGAGCATCGTGACTCAGGAGCCTAACTGGCTCCGTAGCCCCTCACTCCTTAGTTCCGAAAGGCTATGGTGGGTGAGGTACGCACGGGGTCGGGCTCTGCAGACGTAGAACGGTAGCCCTGCCTACATTGCATCTCATGTTGTTCGCGCGTCAAGGGGGACTCCTGAGCATCGCGACTCAGGAGCCTAACTGGCTCCATAGCCCCTCACTCCTTAGTTCCGAAAGGCTATGCTGGGTGAGGTACGCGCGGGGTCGGGTTCTGCAGACGTAGAACGGTAGCCCCGCCTACATTCCATCTCATGCTGTTCGCGCGTCAAGGGGGACTCCTAAGCATCGTGACTCAGGAGCCTAACTGGCTCCGTAGCCCCTCACTCCTTAGTTCCGAAAGGCTATGCTGGGTGAGGTACGCGTGGGGTCGGGCTCTGCAGACGTAGAACGGGAAACGCACCTACATCGCGCTTCCCTACTTGTTGTTCGTGCGCCAAGGGGGACTCCTGAGCATCGCGACTCAGGAGCCTAACTTGTCACGTGGCCCCTCATTCCTTTGGTCCTGTCCTGGTTTTCGGTCGGGGCTGATGCTGGGTGAGGCATGCGCGTGGCCGGGCTCTGCCGGCGTAGAACATAAGCATGTAGGGAAGGGGAACATAAAATTCAAGGAACTTAAAAGTAAATATTACAACCCATACTGTCGCCTTGGTACCAAACACAAATTTAAATGCCTCCCCGAGGCGTCGTGCATGTGCAGGAATCGAAAGAAGAACAGGAACGATAGCGGAGTCACTTGTCGGCAGCAGAGTCGCGTGGAGTAGCTTCGCCTTGTGGGGTAGTGGGGCCGGCAGCGCCTCGCTTCGGCTTGGTGCTGAAGGCCCGGAACTTCCCTAGCAGCGCCTCTGCGCGCCACTTCACGGCCTCGACAGCGGCAGCGGCGCCCTCGCCGCTCACCGGCTCCAGCAGGCTGTCGAGGTCGGCACTGGGATCGCGAAGGTAGACATGGGAGAAGACCCGCGTCAGCGCGGCAGACGACAGGACTCGCGCCTCGGCCTCGGCCGTGGGGGCGAGTCCAAGGGTGACATCTCCAAAATCCTTCACCAAGAAGGGAAGCAGTTTGGCGGGGCCGTCCCCGTCACCAGCCAGCGGGCTATCCAAGACACTCTCGTAAAGCATCTTCAGTGAAGCGCGAGCATCCTTCTCCATGTCCGCGAAGGCCACGCGATCCTCGGCGAGGACCCGGGCCTTGGCGTCCAGCTCGGCCTTCGTCGTCTCCAGCTCCTTCTTCAACGCGCCTAGGTGGCTGCGGCGCTTCCTGAGCTTCGCCTCCCGGTCCTCGAGCGCCGCCTCGCGAGCTTTCACCCCCTTCTCCTGCTCTTGGCGAAGGCGGGTCTCCTCTGCAAGCTGACCACGCAGGCCTTGCAACTGGTCCTCCAGCTCCTTGCAGCGGCCGCGGATGCCAACCGCCTCTCCCAGGGCCGCGTCACGGGCAGCCTTCGCCTCGAGGGTGGCCTCCCTCTCCCCGTCACAGGCCGTTGAGGCCTAAACCAGCGCTGCCCGAATCGAGGCGTCGGAGCGAATCCACCCCGAGGCCAGCTCCAGGCGCCCGGCCACCAGGCGAGGGTCGGCACCTAGAAGATCCTGCCGCAGCCGGTCCAGTCCAGCAACAGCCCGCTCCAAGATGGAAGAAGAAGGTGGAGAAGCATCAGTGCGCTTCAAGGCAGCAGGAGGGGTCGTGGAAGCAGCGGTAAGTTGAACGGGAGGAGAAGATAGCGGCGGCGAAGCCACAGCGTCCGGAGGTGTAGTCCGCCACGCCTCCCCTGCCGTAGCAGCAACGTCAGACAAGAGCACCTCGGAGGTCACTTGAGCCACGGGGGCTGACGCCCCGGCCAGCTCGGCCAAGCCCCGCAAGGACGAGTGGGCAGGAGAAGCCCGTGCGTCGCGGTCACCCTCCCCTGCAGGCGGAGGTATCGCCACAGCTGGGGCCCCAGGGGCTCCCTTCAGCTTCTTCGCCGCGGGCGCCAGCCTGCTCAGGAGAAGTAATCGTCAAGCCTCATCGGCGTAACAAGAAACCAGGGATCAACGATCAAGCACTTACAGGTCGTCGCCAGAAAGCTCCAGCGGTCTCCTGCCAAACTTGAAGCCAGAGAGCCGGCTGGAGGGGTCGACCTCGGAAGCAGAAGGCGCGTCAGCAGTTCGCCCCGGAGTTAGGGCGGACCCGCAGGGAATCAACCCGGTCCTGCCCTTCTTCAGGACTGGGGGTGAGCTCCCGCTGCCCAGCACGTCGTCATCATCGCTCAGCGAAAGGCGGAGAGCGCGGGGCTTGCGCTAGAGCGGGGGAGCCCTAAACTCTCCGTCAGTCGCCTCGGAGTCGGGACCTCCCTCCCGCTCCTCCTCGTCCGCTCCTCCGCTGGAGTCGCCGGAAGACACATCCACCAGATCCTCGGGAGCCACCATGGGCACGAGCCCGTCCCCGTTGAAGACAGGCATGGACTTCACCGCTTGCTCCCAATCGTCGCGGAGGAACAGGGGCGAAGGTGCGCCATCCAGCCTTGCTACCTTGCCCCCGACCAGGGATTGGAGGACCGCAATTACGTCCTCTTCGCCCACGGCTGCGGGGCTCGTGTGAGGCCTCCACATTGTGGGAGAGTACTGCCAAAGCGGAGCCAACTGGTGCTCCAGGAGCTCCCTCAGCAGCGACGCGCCGGTCAGCTTCGCCGTCGCCATGTTGGCTGGCTTCATATCGGCGTCCATCTTCGCCAGCATCGACTTCGCGCGGGGATCCGTGAGCTCCGCTCGGCACCAGTCGCCCGAGCTCACGGGCGGCTCCGTGGGAAGGGTCAACTGAGGGTGGACGCGCCCGGCGTCAACCAATACCCACTTGCTCCGGAAGCCCTCGATCCTCTTCCCCGGATTCGAGATGTCCATGGAGCTGCTGCACGCGACGAAGCCCGCGCACGCAGAAGGGGAACCTTTGGAGGTCCGGAGGTAGAAGTAGTGGCGCAGCAAGGCCACTGAAGGCTGCACCCCCACATGCGCCTCGCAGTAGTAGGCAAAGATCGCCAGGAGAAGGACGGAGTTGGGGTGGAGATGCAAAGCTTGCAAGTTGTAATGGCGGAGGATGGCGAGGAAGAACTCAGAGAAAGGAGGCACCAGGCCCGCTGTAATGGAGCTCACGAAGAAAGGATAGAAGGTGCTCCCTTGGCCTTCAGGGGCATCGGAGCCGACCTTGAACATCTGCGCCCCGTCAATGCCCTGCGCCGCAGCCATCCGGTGCAGTAGGGCGAGGCTCGCCTCCGACACATTGGGCGAGTCCAAGGCAGGCGAGAACCAAGCTTCGGCCGGGGCCCGGCGAGGCGCCATGGCTACCTGGGTCGAGCAGGTGGAGCAGATCTGGAAGCTTGGAGGAAGAGAGGAGAAGCGCAAGAAAGGGGATCTGAGCAGCGGATGAAGATGGAGAAGAACAAAGCCCGAGCGGATGCCACACCTTTAATAACTTGCGCAGTTGCAAAAGCGCCTACGTCCGATCAACCGCCACGCGGTGCCCAAGGCCGCAGGCTGTTAGGGCCCGCGGCGCTTCGCCCTTGCCCTTTCACCCCTCGGCACGGCCAAGTCCATGCGCGCCTTGGGCCCGGGGGCTACTGTCAGTGTTCTGGGAACGGGAGTCCCCAGACTTGCCTGCCTGCGGCCTGCGGCGTGGCTCAAATGGGGGCCCAGCATGGCCCATCTTCATCAACACAAGGCTCAAGACCCTCGCGAGGGGCCAAGCCTCGCGAGGCGGACGACGCGGCGCTTCCTCAAGCACAGCCTCCTTAGGCTGGCTCGCGAGGAGGCGGAGAGATCAAGGCGGGTACCTCACGAGGTGTCCATGACGCAAGCCATGACGACCAAGGGTGTCAGGCGGGCGCCAGCCCGCGCAGCATCTCCCTTTCCTCTTTGGTGCAAAGGGGGCAAGCGTGGGCGAGAGGATCAAGCAAACGCACCCATTTTGGTGCAACGAGACCAAGACCAGTCCAACGGTGGGAAGGAGGTCACCATGGAGCCCAGGACGGCGTCACCACAGGGCCTTTGGCAGGCGAAGACCAACTTTAGTCAGGATAAGTGTACCAGATGTTCCCCTTCAAATTGGCCAATTGTTGGCGCCCTTCCCGCTCAGTATTTGGGAAGAGGCCCAGGGCCTTTGCCTATAAATAGGACTAGCCACCCTCGAGGTAGAGGCACCTGATTCAATATCTAGAGGCATCTAATCCGACATCTCATAGAGAGAGAGAAGGGCGATCGAACTCCCCCTAGCAGTTCATCCCCTAGCCAAGAACAGACCCTCACGAGGCTGTTCTTCCTTGTACTATTCTTCATCATCAGCCCAAGAGGCAATCCACCCACCACAAACTAGAGTAGGGTATTACACAACAATGGTGGCCCGAACTAGTATAAACCCTGTGTCTCTTGTGTTGTTCTTGCAGTAGTTAGATCCTTTCAAGACGGAGAGGTAGAGGGCACGATCTCCGCGCGCACCCCGGAGTTCAAACCTTAAGGGTCTGCCGGAACCCGTGATCCCACAAGGAGAATGCGTAGTGACAGGTGTAGGGCAGATGGCATGGAAGATAGCGGTAATGACGAGCCTTCATCACGGGAAGGACATCCCTGAGACGAGCTATCGCCTCGCGGGCTGCCATCTGGATAGCATGCCTCTCCGTAGGCATGGCTCTTCCCAAGAACCGGAAGCGGCGTAACTCACCACGCCCTCCCTTGAACTGCGCCGCGGCCTGGTGCATGGTCAGACTGTCGTTGACTCTATGCTGGCAGAGTGAGAAGACTGGGCGCATAGATGGCCCCATCGCGACCTGAACGATGAAGGAAAGAAGCTTGACGAACCCATCGGGCACGTTGGCGAAGGTCTGAGACTCGCAGCTATTGTCGGCCATCTACAAAAGTAGGCAAAAATTCTGAATGGTCAGATCATAAATATATGCTGACTGTCAGAAAAATGACTACAATTTGTAAAAATATAAATTAGCTCTATCATGCTAATAACCGATTAGCGATCGCACCTAGTGGCTTCCTACAGTCAGCCTGGCTCTGGTACCAAGCTTGTCACAACCGGTTTTCCAATAAAAATATTTGTTGAGAAACTAATCTATTGAGTCCAGTATGAGTAAAAATCCTCCTTACTGGTAGACAAATCTCTTGATACAATAAGCCAGTAGCATAAAATATATTACAGGGTCGAGCTGAGGTTGCTCAACCAATTATTACAAGCGCGGCAATAATTATACATAAAGGCGGATATGACACAGTGGGGTTGTGGTATACTACTGACTCGAGAATAAAGTGATGGTGGGATAACACTGTGGGGAGTGGATAACATGACTCTTAAACTAGCATCTCATCGAGCGTCGAGGTGAGGCTTGATGAATTTATTCGGGTAGCGGAAGCGAATATAATACAGTGAGCAAATCCAGGGTCGCACGAGACTGACTGGGACTCCTCTAGGCGTCGGAGTCGCTATCGAACTCTTCATCCATGAGATCGCCTTCGTTAGCATCTGGCCAAATCAACAAGCTAGGTGAGTACTTGGAAAGTACTTGCAAGACAGTTCGGACATAAGATACAACAAATGCATGCATGAATGCGTCATGATTAAATTTACCAATGCACATTCAATTTAGTAAACAAGGTAAATAAAAGGGAATCGGCGGTAGTCCGCCTAAAAACCCAACAAAAATAATAGGAAACCGATCGGGTGTCTGAAGGGACGCCTCGAAAGGTAAACAAATAAATAAAGATCATGCCACAGTCGGGTGTATAACCGACACCACGTAAAGGGCTTAAACTGAAAATAAAAGGTATGCGTGCCACAGTCGGACGTCGGGGCGACATCACAGAAAGGGCTTATACTGAAAGTAAATAACAACACTGCCGCAGTCGGACGTCTGAGCGACATCACAGAAAGGGCTTATATTGAAAGTATATAACAATGCCACAGTCGGACGTTGGAGCGACATCACAGAAAGGGCTTATATTGAAAGTAAATAACAATGCCACAGTCGGACGTCGGAGCGACATCACAGAAAGGGCTTATATTGAAAGTAAATAACAATGCCACAGTCGGACGTCGGAGCGACATCACAGAAAGGGCTTATATTGAAAGTAAATAACAATGCCACAGTCGGACGTCGGAGCGACATCACAGAAAGGGCTTTCTTCACAAGGAAAATAATACTCATAATAAATAATCAATTCATGATAATAAAGGGGTTAGTCCATCCACAGGAATAAACATTTAACCGGACTTAGCACTCATGTGATTCACCAGAGTCTCTGTCATCAAAACTAACACTTGTAAGGATAAGATAGTACCGAACTTGGACATGGAATTGATGATTCAAGGAATATATGACTCTGCAGAGTTTGTACGAAAATTTCCCACAGCCAACAGATTTCCATAGTCACGAGGGACTAGTTCCGTTTACGGTACTTCGGAAGAAACACAGCTAACCAGTACACACCCATCCAACCTCTCGATGCCAGGAATCACCCTAGACATTGTCCAAGAAAAACTTTTGAGACGGGGAGATCACAATCTCGATTAGTGTCGGTGTCAAAACCGGCGGATCTCGGGTAGGGGGTCCCGAACTGTCCGTCAAGGTCAGATGGTAACAGGAGACAAGGGACACTTTATTTTACCCAGGTTCGGGCCCTCTCGATGGAGGTAAAACCCTACTCCTGCTAGATTAATATTGATGATATGGGTAGTACAAGAGTGGATCTACCACGAGATCAAGGAGGCTAAACCCTAGAAGCTAGCCTACGGTATGATTGTGTATGATGATGGTTGTCCTACGGACTACAACCCTCCGGTTTATATAGACACCGGATAGGGTTAGGGTTACACAGAGTCGGTTACAATGGTAGGAGATCTCAAATATCCGCACACCTAGCTTGCCTTCCACGCCAAGAAAAGATCCTTCCGGACACTGGACGAAGTCTTCAACTTTGTATCTTCATAGTCCTGGAGTCCAGCTGAAGGTATAGTTCGGCTATCCGAATACCCCCTAATCTAGGACTCCCTCAGTAGCCCCTGAACCAGGCTTCAATGACGACGAGTCCGGCGCGCAGATTGTCTTCGGCATTGCAAGGTGGGTTCCTCCTCCAAGTTCTTCAAGAAGATTATAAACACCACAGAATAGTGTCCGGCTCTGCAAAATAAGTTTCCACATATTGCCATACAGAGAATAATATTAACACAAATCAAATCTACTGACGTATCCCGCAGTGCGTCATAACACTGCGGCCAAGCCTTCTATATAAATTGTTTTCATTGTTCCACCTCAGCTCGTATAGCGAGGCGGTTTCCTTGGCACGTCTTGTTGAAGCAGAGATCGTGTGCCCCCCTCTAACGGGATTCTCATTAATACGGACGTGGGTAAACCAACCACGCCTTTTACCGCGGCGTTTGGAAGGCAAGTGAGTTTTATTAGGTAGGTGAGGACGCCTAACCGTACCTGCTTATATAAAGGGATAAGGATTCACCTTTTTAACCTACGCCTTTGTCGGTGTACTAGAGTAGGGGTACCCTAGTATCCTGAACTTGTGCACGGGCAGTCGCAGCGTCGCGCGGCAAGGCTTGCCAGGTGACCGCCAAGGTCCTCCATGGTTCCTTTGGAGCCATTCAAGAACAAAGTATTTAAGCCAAGGAGACAAGTCCCCGGCAAGAGGAGCTTGCCGGAAAGGCCACTCAAGGCACAAGACCCCGGCAATAGGAGCTTGCCAGGAAGGCCAACCAAGGCATCTCAAGGAACTTGCCGCGACGCGCCACGCGTCCCGGCAGGACCCGGCGAGCGACAAGCTCCCGGACGCGGCAAGACAACGGCCGCGGCAAGGCGTTTGCCGCGGCAAGCCACCACTCTGTACCTGCGCTCCAGCACACCCACCTACGTGTCGCCCTGGGACCCTTCCAGGCGTACGTGGCGGGAGGCTGTGCAGCCAGGGGTACACTGTGGCTTGCGGCGCTGACAAGATCACCATCATGGCAAGCGGTGGCACCCCTGACGGTCCCTTTTCTGCACCGTCTGGGCGACGTAGATGGGCATTTAATGCCCTTGTCCCCTGCCGTCAGGGTTAGGTATGATACACTGTGTAGGTAGTTGTACCTACCGCAACACCTTTCCATTTTTGCCCTTGCCTACGTTGCCACCTGTTGGAGACCCCTTGAGCATATAAAAGGAGGCCCATGCACAACGTAGAGAAGGAGGACGAACAGTAGAACACTCACGCTCGGTCTCGTTAGCTGCTGGTGTGTACTGTAGCACTCTGCGCTCCCGAGCAAGAACTCAATACAATCCACAAAGCAGCAGTAGGAGTATTATCTCTCCGGAGAGCTCCGAAGCTAGGTAAAAACCCCTCGTGTGCCTTGCCTCGATCCGCTCTTTGCGCGACCTCCGCCCCCCGCCGAACCGAGAAGGGGCTCCGTCCCCATAGGTGCTCGAGGAGTCAGAATCCCCGACATCTTTGGCGCGCCAGGTAGGGGGCGTCGAGGTTGTGTGAACCTGATCCAGCGTTCACATGAGCTAGATCTTCATCGACTTCATCGACATGCCGCCGAAGAAGAAGGCCTCGGAGGCGGCTGCTCCGTCCGCGTCGAACCCACTGCCGCCGGAGCAAACGGCTGGTGGGGAAGACGCCGGCGGAAGAACGGACGTCGACGAGGGATCCCACGGTGCCGCCAGGTCCAAGGAGAAGGTTGCGCTGCCCGTCGGCGGCGTAGCAGGCTCCCATGACGACCGGGCATCCGTGGATGCTCCGTGCCCATCTCAGGAAGCGCGGGACCGGCAGCGTCGTTGTACTCACGGTACCATACGTTCGCTGGACCCAAATCGAGCTGGCGGATCTCGGGATGCTCAAGGCCAGCATGCACGCCAACGTGCTGGCGCGAGCGAGGGTCGCCTGGACGGAATACTGCTCCTTCTAACATCGTTGGAAGTCTGAGCATATCCCGCTCCTCGCACCGTTCGCCACCGCTGCCCGCCACTCCAGCAGAAGCTTTGGCGCGAGCACAACTGCTCCTAGACTTCCCTCCAACGCCATACAAGATCGACGACTGGAGGGCCACCATTCAGAGCCTCATCGGCTTCGCCAACGGTGACACTCCACGGCAGCCGACCACGTCGCAGCCGCGGCAAGCCAGCCAGGTGCGAGCCGATGGCGACGAGACCGGTGGGGGTGCAACCACCGTGCACTCTCCGCCCCGAAGGCCAAGATCGCCGACTCGCCGGGTCCACCGCGACAGCGACTCCACCGCTTCATCAGATCCACGAGCTCGTCGCGATCAGTGCCACGTTCTTCACGAACGACAGCAGGAAGACGCTCGCACTCGCATAGAGCGCCGAAGAGAAGCGCGATGTCAATCAGACCGGCGCGCTAGACCCACTGTCGACATGCATCGCCAGGGGAACCAGGCGACCTGCCGTATGAGGTAGGTTGCCCTGCGTTTACTCATGAGCCGCGGCAAGTCCAGTGGCCCAGCACGAAGAATTTCAAGCCAGACGTACCGGAGAAGTACGACGGCAGGTTGCATTCGTCGGAGTTCCTCAGCATCTACACCATCGCGGTGTAGGCGGCCGGGGGGCGAGACGACAAGATCCTTGCCAACTACTTCCCGCTGGTGCTCAAACCCAACGTCAGGTCCTGGCTCATGCACTTGCCAGAAAACTCTATATCTTCCTGGGCAGACCTATGCCATCAGTTTGTCGGCGCCTTTACGGGCGGCCACAAACCTCATGGCCAGGAGAGTGACCTTCACCTGCTTGCCCAGAAGGAAGGAGAGCCCCTGCGCAAGTACATCCAGAGATTCAGCCAAGTGCAACGCAACATCCCAGATGTCCACCCTGCCGCGGTCATTAGCGCGCTCCATCAGAATGTGCGTAACCGCAGGATGCGGGAGGAGATGGCGATGTGCAAGATCAGAGACGTCAGTGAGCTATATGCTCTGGCTGACAGGTGTGCACGTGCTGAAGAAGGGAGGAAACTCCCCGGAGAGAATACAGGAACGGGAGGATCTGACAGCGAGGATATTTGCCCCGGCAAATAAAAACTGGCGGCGGAACAACAGGAAGAGGAAAGGCAAAGATGTGCTAGTTGTTGAGCAGTCCGGCAACGATGGTGGCGCCAAGAAAGCCAAAGATGGTAGCTCCGGCAAGGAGGTTGCCGCATGCGCCAACTGCCAGGCTGTGGCGGCCGCCGACAAGCAGGACGACACCAACAAACAGTACTGGAAGATCCACCGCACCAAGGGCCATGACCTCCAGAGCTGCAAGAAAGTCGAGCAGCTTGTCGAGCTGCAAAAGGCCGAGTACGAGCGACGCGACAAGGAGAAAGCCCAAGCAGGTGCTGGAGGATCCGGTACGAAGCGCACCGGCCGGGGAGGACGCCGCGACAAGGCCAATCAGCGGCAAGGAGACAGACCTCCCCGCGGCCGCGACAAAGATGAAGACGATGACGACGAAGACATGGATGATGACGAGACCAGTGAGCAGGAGTTTCAGAAAGCCACAGAGGTCTCGTGTGTTGACGGCGGTGCTTCTCTGCATACTTCGCACCGCCAACTCAAGCAGTGGGTGCGGGAAGTCAATGCGGCAGAACCACTCGTTGAGTCACGCAAGCTTCTGAAATGGTCCAGCACGCCTATCATCTTTGATATTGAGGACCACCCTGATCGCACAACTGCGGTCGGGTGCTTGTCAATGTTGGTTTCACCAACTATCCGCAACCTCAAGGTCACTAAGATGCTAGTTGACGGCGGGGCCGGCTTGAACCTGATCTCCTCCGCTGTGCTCCGAAAACTCCAGGTCCCTGACAGCGAGCTCGAAGAGACCGGAACATTCCAAGGAATCAACCAGGGAAGGAGCAAGCCGAAGGGAAAGATCACGCTGCCGGTGACATTTGGCAGCGAGCTAAACTTCAGGACTGAGTGGATCACTTTTGATGTTGCCGATTTTTCATTGCCTTACAATGGAATTCTCGGCCGTCCAGCGCTCGCCAAGTTCATGGCGGCCTCTCACTACGCGTACAACATGCTGAAGATACCAGGCCCGATAAGTGTCATCTTTGTCCCTGGCGACAAGAAAGATGCTCTTATCTGTGCCGACAAGATCTACCGGGAAGCAGAAGCTGCAATGGATCGCGAGACACTTGCCGCTGAAGCTCCCGGGGGGAAGAAGAAGACCAAGTCCGGCAAGAGTTCTGATGCCCACTCCGGCAAGCGCACCTCTTCGGAGTGTTGCGCTACCGTCGAGGACGCACCATCGAGCTCCACCGGCAAGTGTAAGAATACAATGGCAGCTCCGCCAGCAACCAAGTAGGTGTCCGCCAAGGAGGACGGCACTGGTGGTACTTTCACCATCAGTGCCACTCTCGACCCTAAATAGGAAAGCGCGCTCATTGCTTTCCTGCGGGCGAACGTCGATGTGTTTGCGTGGCAACCGTATGACATCCCCGGCGTTCCCAGGAAAGTAATTGAGCACCACCTTGTCGTCTGTCCTCATGCGTGGCCCGTCAAGCAAAAAGTCAGGAAACAAGCAGTGGAGCACCAAGAATTCATCGCAGAAGAGATCAAGAAGTTGGAAGCAGCAGGCCTTGTCAGAGGAGTGCTCCATCCCACGTGGTTGGCCAATCCTGTAGTCGTGCGCAGGGCAAACGGGAAATGGAGGCTTTGTATCGACTTTACCGATGTTAACAAAGCTTGTCCCAAAGATCCATTTCCCTTGCCGCGCATCGACCAGATTGTTGACTCCACGGCCGGATGTGACTTGCTTTCATTTCTTGACGCATACTCAGGATACCATCAGATCTTCATGGCAGAAGAAGATGAGGAGAAGACCGCGTTCATCACTCCATGTGGCACGTACTGTTTCGTACGGATGCCTTTCGGTTTGAAGAATGCTGGTTCAACATTTGCAAGAGTAGTCCATACTGCTTTTGAACCGCAAATACACAGAAATGTGGAAGCCTACATGGATGACATAGTGGTCAAGAGCAGGGACAAAGCAACTCTGATTCAAGATCTAGAAGAGACTTTCGCAAATCTGCGCAAGATCAGCCTCAAGCTCAACCCCGAGAAGTGCGTGTTTGGAGTCCCTTCCGGCAAGCTTCTCGGGTTCTTCGTATCTCAGCGGGGAATTGAAGCCAATCCCGACAATATCAAGGCCATTGAGCAGATCGAAGCACCAAAGTGCGTCAAGGATGTGCGGAAGCTTGCCGGCTGCGTGGCGGCTCTCAGCAGGTTTATCTCTAAGTCTGCTGAGCGCGCCCTGCCGTTTTTCAAAATTTTGAAAAAGGCAGGTCCAATGAAATGGACTCCAGAAGCGGAGGCTGTGCTACAGGACTTGAAGAGATACCTGTCCTCCACTCCAATACTTGTCGCACCTAAACCACAAGAGAAGTTGCTGCTATATCTGCCGGCAACCAATCAAGTGGTTAGTGCTGCGTTAGTAGCAGAGAGGGAGGCTGATGATGAGCCAGCGACCACGACAAGCACATCCAGCGGCAGGCAGGGGGCTTCTCCGACAAGCTCTGGTCCCGACAAAGATGGATCTGCGCAGATGTGCGAAGAGATACAGCAGAAGAGAATGGTGCAACGCCCAGTCTACTTTGTCAGTTCCCTTCTGCAGGGGGCTAGGTCAAGGTACTCTGGTGTGCAAAAATTACTTTTCGGCCTTCTCATGGCCTCGAGAAAGCTGCGCCATTACTTCCAAGCGCATGAGATAACAGTGGTCACTCGCTTCCCGCTGAAGAGGATACTGCAGAATCCCGAAGCAACAGGCAGGATTGTTGAGTGGGCACTGGAACTGTCAAGCTTTGGCCTCAAGTTTGAGAGCACTTCAACTATCCAAAGCAGAGCATTGACAGAGTTCATAGCAGAGTGGACGCCAACACCGTACGAAGAAATTCCAGAAACGAGCATCCCCGTCAAGGAAGCGAGCAAAGAGTGGCTGATGTACTTTGATGGTGCTTTCTCGCTGCAAGGCGCCGGTGCTGGCGTGCTGCTTGTCGCACCCACCGGAGAGCACCTCAAGTACGTGGTCCAGATGCACTTTCCCAAGGAGCAAGCAACAAACAATACTGCAGAGTATGAGGGATTGCTTGCCGGTCTCAGGATCGCAGCAGACCTTGGGATCAAGCAGCTCATTGTCAGGGGTGACTCGCAGCTTGTCGTCCGCCAAGTGAACAAGAATTATCAGAGTCCGTTGATGGAAGCTTACGTTGATGAGGTGAGAAAGCTAGAAGAGCGCTTTGTCGGCCTACAGATGGAACATATTCCGAGAGCTCAGAACGACATTGCTGACGGCCTGTCAAAGTGCGCAGCACTTAAGTTACCTGTGGAACCAGGGATCTTTGTGCTCAAGCTGACTCAACCGTCTGTGAAGCCATCAACTGGACAGAGCAAGAAGAGGAAATTGATTTCTGGTGACTATTTTCCGGCAGAGCTTCCCGAAGCCACCGCCAAGAAGGTCCCCAAGATCAACGCCAAGAGTGCTGAGGAGCAGTCTGCTCCGGCAAGCCCCAGGGTTTGTTTCGTTGAAGCAGACGCTCCCGACAAGTTTTGCTCTGGCAAGCTTGCCGGGGAACGTCAAGCTCCGGCTGAGCCGCAGGTTCTCGCCGTAGAAGCGGATGTTCCCGCAGCAGCAGATACGCCTTTAGTCCTTGTTGTCGAGCCACAAGCTCCAGCATGGGCACAGCAGATCGTCCATTTCCTCCAGACAGGAGAACTTCCCGAAGAGCCAGAAGAAGCGGAAAGAGTAGCCCGGCAGTCAAGTATGTACCAGTTCGTCGACAACGCACTGTACAGAAGAAGGCTCAACGGAGTGAAATTGAAGTGTATTCACCGGGAAGATGGACAGAAGCTGTTGGCAGAGATACATGGAGGCATATGTGGTCACCACATTGGCGCAAGAGCGCTTGCCGACAAAGCTTTCCGGCAAGGTTTCTTTTGGCCGACACCCCTCCAGGATGCAACTGCACAAGTAACCAAGTGTGAAGCGTGCCAGTTCCATTCCAAGCAGATACACCAGCCAGCTCAAGCTCTCCAAACGATCCCTTTATCCTGGACATTTTCGGTCTGGGGGCTCGACATCCTCGGCCCCTTCCCCCGAGCAGTCGGGGGCTTTGAGTACTTGTACGTCGCAATCGACAAGTTCACAAAGTGGCCAGAAGTGGAACCAGTGAGGAAGGTGACAACACAGTCAGCAGTCAAGTTCTTCAGGTCGATTGTTTGCCGCTTCGGGATCCCTAACAGGATCATCACCAACAACGGTACGCAATTCACGAGCCGCACCTTCATGCAGTACGTCCAAGATCTTGGCGCCAAGGTCTGCTTCGCTTCTGTTGCTCACCCCAGGAGCAACGGTCAAGCGGAGAGGGCAAATGCTGAAGTGCTGCGTGGGCTCAAGACCAGGACTTTCGACAGGCTGCACAAGTGCGGAAGAAACTGGATTGAGGAGCTGCCGGTGGTTCTTTGGTCGATCAGGACGACGCCAAATCGAGCCACTGGCCAGACACCTTTCGCTCTAGTCTATGGAGCAGAGGCAGTTATCCCCACAGAACTCGTATACGGGTCACCTCGAGTGCTCGCTTATGATGAGCTTGAGCAAGAGCAGCTGCGACAAGATGACGCGCTGCTCCTTGAGAAAGATCGTCTTCAGGCCGCTGTGCGAGCTGCTCGCTACCAGCAAGCTTTGCGCCGCTACCATAGCCGCAAAGTTAACACCCGAAGTCTCGAGGAAGGCAACCTTGTTCTTCGGCGCGTTCATTCCGCCAAGAATTCCAACAAATTGATGCCGAAGTGGGAAGGCCCTTATCGGGTGAAACGAGTCACTAGGCCTGGCGCTGTCCGCCTTGAGACCGAAGATGGCATTCCGGTGAGCAACTCCTGGAACATCGATCATCTTCGTAAGTTTTACCCATAAGGCGCGGTTGTCGGACCCTGTCCTGCAACCACCTTTTTGTACAAGTCTTGCCGCTGTTGCATGTAATCCTTTGTACAAAGCCAGGCGCAGACCCGGTGTATAAATAAAGCTCACGTGCTCCGCACACCTTGTCAATTTCATGCTTTTTTGCATGAATTATCTGACACTTTGTGCAACGAACACCCCCGGTAAGCAATAACGAGCCATAAGGCTCCATATCATTATTTCCTCTACTTTCTTTTTTCTCAAGGAAATGAAGGCTCCTTCGCCCACAAGTTTGCCGGGGGGAAAGGGGAAGATAATGGTATGGACCAGGCGTCGTTCAAGAAACTTTCACCTTGCCAGGAAGCAAACGACAGAAAAGCTAAGTGCCAAAGTTTGAGCAATCAGATTTTTTAAAATTTTAAGTTATTTTCCTTGAACGACCATGCTTTGTATGGAAAACCTGTGTGAGAAGGAACCGGCTCGTGGCTAGTTGCGCCCTTACTTTGTTTCGAGTTCGCTCAACAGTTTAAGTGTGCTGCGACTAGAGTCGCACCCTTACTTTGTTTCGAGTCCGCTCAACAACTTAAGCGAGCTGCGACTAGTTACGGCAAGGTTTCTTGTCGGCAACGGCAATGCCAGCAGGCTGCTGACGTCCCGCACTCAGCGCTCGCGGCAAGAGTGCCCGCGCCGGCAAGTTCCCTAAAAGCATAGGGCAAAAACATACAGAGGAAGGAGTCAAGTAAAGGAAATAACATTGCAATCACTACCCAAAATAAAGTCATATATTATAAGATAGCTTGTCGCGGCTCTAATAGAATGCTTTCATAACATGATTAGCAGCGACAAGAAAAGAAGAAAACGGGCGGCCTAGTCCACACGATCGCCCTCAACCCTCTTGATCCCGCTCACCTTGTCCACAATGGGTGCGACAAGGTCCTTGAGCGCCTCCAGATCAGCTTCCGCCGGCAGGGATCTGAGGACATTGGTGAGGTTGAGGCCCGGGTTGCGGAAGGCTACCTTCACCAACACCTTCTGAACAGCTCCCGCGTAGATCATGCGCGACTCGTCGGCCAGCTGCTGTGGGATCCTTTCTCGGAGTCGTTGGAGGGCCGTCGCCACGCCTTTGAAGAACAGAGTGAGCTTGGCGCTGGATGGGACGGTCTCATCGGAGGGATACCCGAGATCCCCCATCCCCAGCTGCGTCAGCTCCTTGTCGATGTCTGCGGCAGCATTCACAAGACCCTCCGTCCACTGCTCCACAGTCTCTCTAAAATCATTCTGGGTGGCGGCAATGCTCTCCAGCAGCGCCTTGTCGGCCTTGATCTCCTTCTTCAGGGATGCCTCCTGCTCCCTGGTGCCGTCCAGCGTCTTGGTCAAGGCAGCCAGCTTTAGCTCAAGATCAGCGTTGGAATCCTTGGCGGCGCTAAGCTCCTTGATCTTCTCGGCGAGACGACCCTGTAGCTCACCAAAGGTGTAGGCGTCCTTCTTGCGCTCATGCTTGAGCGCGGCAAGCGCTTCACCGCTCGCCTTAAGATCAGCCTCCAGCTGCGCCACCTTCGTCTCCAGCTCCTTCTTGGCGGCCTCGGCAGCTGCGGCAGCGTCCTTTGCTTCCTCGAGGGCTCCGCCGAGTGTTTGCTTGCGCGCGGCGAGCTCCTCTTCGTGGTTGTCCAGGCTGGCCTTCAGCTGCACCAATTCGCCCTCCCGCCAGATAGCTCCTCGGCGGCAAGCCGCTGTTGCTCTGCAACTTCTGCCTTCTCGAGGATGAAGGCCTTCTGTGCTTCATCAAGCTGCACACGCTCCGCCGCCAGCGACCGGAGAGTTGCCTAGTTGAGACCTCGGAGCTCCTCCGCGCGCTTCTCCATGTCCACTCCCGCCTTCGCGACGAGCGCTTCGCGGGACTCCAGTTTGGCCTATCGAGCGCGGTAGAGTGACACCAGCTTCCGCAGCAGTCGCTCCTCCTCAGGCTCGTCGCTGCTACTGCCTGGCGCGTCGACCAGCGTCAGCCCAGTGGAGGCGAGCACCTCCATGTCAAAGCTTTCTCTTTCGACCGGCGCCTTGGACGTTGACGCCCAGGGGAGGCTGATGAAGACGCCATCGCCGGCCTTCAAGTAGACGCCTGGTTGGGGCTCTTCGGAGCCTGGCGCTGCGGCAGCGGCGGGAGGATCGGCGGCCGGTGTAGCGCCTGTCGCTCCTGCGGCCTCAGGGTCCTCAGTGCGATCGTCGGACCCCTCGTCGGCTGCTGCAGCGGCAGCCCTGGCGGCCTCTTCGCCGGCGGGATCATCAGCGTCGGCCGCTTCTTCGGTGGCAGCGGCATCGTCAACATCAACCTCGGTCTCCATCGGCTCCACAGTAGATGGATCTGACGGCCGGAAAAGGAAGAAAAGTCAAGCAAATATCCAAAAAGAAGAACCCAAGGGAAGTTCAGAAGAAAGGAGTACCTGTACCAGGCTCGGTAGTTGGGATCTCCGCTGCCGGGGGGTCGCCGGTACTGTCCCTTGCCGGAGACTTCTCCCTTGCCGGGGAGCTCTCCCTCGTCGGAGACTTCTCCCTTGCCGGGGAGCTCTCCCTTGTCGGAGACTTCTCCCTTGCCGGGGAACTCTCCCTTGTCGAAGGATTCTCCTTTGCCGGAGAACTCTCCCTTGGCGGCGTAGTCAAAGCAGATGGCATGTCAGGGGCGGCGTCCGGACGCTCCTGGTGGGGCTGCTCTGCTCCTGAACAAGCTAACGGTCAGATATCAGCAAGCAAAGAGTATCCATGCACGCCTAACAGCGGTAAGTAAACCATATACTTACGCTGGGGGCTGCGCTGGGGGCTGCGCTGGGGGCTGCTCTGAAGAACAGCCGTCGGGTCCGGCAAGTTTGTCTCGGGCGCACCCCCTGCTGGCACGGTGGGATCATCCTCGATGACAATCACCGGGACCTTGGCTCTCTTTGCCATTCTCTGGGCCAGAGTCCTAAAAAGGAATAAGTTCAGAGTGAAGCAAATGAGATACAAGACAAGACAACAAGTATTGAAGACATACAAGTACAACAAGAATCTTACTCTTCTTCTTCCTCGTCGGAGCTGAGCGCGGAGAAGTCAAAGGCTGGCCCACCTCCGGCGCGAGGAGGCGGAGGAGTAGGATCCCTTGGCCGCTTGGCGGGAGCTGGAGCGGTGGATCGGGAGGACCCCGCTCCAGTTGCCGCTGCAGCGTGAGGTGCTTCCGCGGCAACAGAACTTACCGCGGTGCAGCGTGTCGTACGGCGCGGCGGGGGGGTTGACTCGTCCGCCGCTCCGCTACGTCCCCGGCCTTGCGCCTTCTTGGTGGAGCCGGGGGCTCTCCTTGTGGAGCCTGTGGCTCTGCTTGTGGAGCCAGGGGCTCTACCTATGGAGTCGGGGGCTCTGCTTGCGGCAAGCTGTCCGAAGACGAAGAGGAAGAGAGCCGATCTCCAACGAGCCACTCGTATCCTCGGCGGGCCCGCTCGACTCGACATCGTGCCCGGCAGGCTCTCCCTCGCCGGCGAAATCCTCTCGCTCGTCAAGGCTTGCCGCCTCTGCTGCCTCTGCCTCCTCCAAGGTGAACCCAAACTCGCCTGCAGCTGCGGCTGCCGCCGCCTCTTCCAGCCTGGTGGCGATGTGCTTGAGCTCATCGTCGGTGGTGTCCCGGGTGAAGCCTCTCTTCTCATCGGTGTCGATCGGCACTTCTATCAAGTTGTCGAAGAATGCCCGCACGACATCATCTGCAGGCTCTATCCAGACTGGATCAATTCCATGTGAGTCGCACAGCGGCATCATTGCACGGATGCGGTCGAGCGCAGAGTTGTTGCACAGCAGAACGACGCCCCTCGGCAACTTGAACACTTCGGGATGCTGTGGGTCGTGCTTGAACAGCTCCTGGTGCATCGCGTTGAGCTCCAGGACAGTGAAGTTGAAGTTGAGACCCGGCCGCAACCTCATGATATCCGCCGCATTCTGGAACTCCCAGGCGGGTCTCCTCCTCTCCTGCAGGGGGGCGATGCGGCGGCGGAGGAAATCTGCGCCAACCGCTCCTATAGTAAGCCCGGCAAGCCTGAGGCGTAGGATCCGGGAGACGGCAATCTTCAGTCTGTCGTCTTCCGGGGCCAGGCTACTCCAATCACTACCGCGCACTACTGGAGTTTCGCGCAGAGCAGTAAACGGCTGCGGGTTCTCCTCGACAATCAGGCACCAGTCCGCCCTCCACTCCTCCCACTTGCTGCGGAACTCTCCATCCAGATAAGCATCCTTCTTGCCGGCCTTCGAGATCCAGGCGATTCCGCCGGATAAAGGCTCTCCTTTCTCAACTCGAGGCGAAAAGAAGTGGCGAAAAAGGGCTACGTTTGGATGGATTCCAACATAGTTTTCGCAGAGATGTGCGAAAACTGCCATGGTCAGGACAGCATTGGGGGTGAAGTCAAGGAGGTGGAGCCCGTAGGTGTTCATGATGTCATAGAAGAATTCAGAAAAGGGGGGCAGAGCCCGCAGTAGAAGAACAAGGCGAAGAAAGGGTACCCAGTGGGCTCCTTATCCCAAGCAGTAGCTGGGAGTACGTTCGTGCGCAGATGCGCTCGCGTCCCCGTCGACCAGAAGAGGTAGAAGTCCTCCTTTAGCTCCGCCGCCTGAAGCCTCGGAGGGAAGATTGCCCGCTCCTTTCGCAGCGCCGTGAGCCGCTGCGCCTCGGCCGACTTCGCCTTCTCAGCTTTCGAAGCCATGGCGGGAATGGTGAGGGAGGACAACGACGTTGGTGGTGCTGGTGGCGATGGGGGCGGGGCGCTGCTCTCCTTCGGCTTTGGGAAGAAGGGGAGTGGCGGAGATTCTCGAGGAGGGAATAGCAACGGGCTGATGGGCGAACTGCCCCTGTTCCCCCTGCTTATAAGGAGGGAGGGGGGCGGACGGTCTGCCTTTCTGAATAAAGAACCACCCACGACCTCTCCCACGATGCCGCAATCGACGCGTGCCATTCGGGGAGGGCGCGGTGGGTGCGGAGCAAGACATGACGTGGACCAGGCCGCGCGTGCCCGTGCCCTGTTTTGGGCCTGGCCCAACAGCGCTCGGCACCGTGTATGGCCCAGGCCCGGGGGCTCCTGTCGGTGTACTAGAGTAGGGGTACCCTAGTATCCCGAACTTGTGCACGGGCAGTCGCAGCGTCCCGCGGCAAGGCTTGGCAGGTGACCGCCAAGGTCCTCCGTGGTTCCTTTGGAGCCATTCAAGAACAAAGTATTTAAGCCAAGGAGACAAGTCCCCGGCAAGAGGAACTTGCCGGGAAGGCCACTCAAGGCACAAGACCCCGGCAAGAGGAGCTTGCCGGGAAGGCCAACCAAGGCATCTCAAGGAACTTGCCGCGACGCGCCACGCGTCCCGGCAGGACCCGGCGAGCGACAAGATCCCGGACGCGGCAAGACAACGGCCGCGGCAAGGCGTTTGCCGCGGCAAGCCACCACTCTGTACCTGCGCTCCAGCACACCCACCTACGTGTTGCCCTGGGACCCTTCCAAGCGTACGTGGCGGGAGGCTGTGCAGCCAGGGGTACACTATGGCATGCGGCGCTGACAAGATCGCCATCGTGGCAAGTGGTGGCGCCCCTGAAGGTCCCTTTTCTGCACCGTCTGGGCGACGTAGATAGGCATTTAATGCCCTTGTCCCCTGCCGTCAGGGTTAGGTATGATACACTGTGTAGGTAGCTGTACCTACCACAGCACCTTTCCATTTTTGCCCTTGCCTACGTTGCCACCTGTTGGAGACCCCTTGAGCATATAAAAGGAGGCCCATGCACAACGTAGAAAAGGAGGACGAACAATAGAACACTCACGCTCGGTCTCGTTAGCTTCTGGTGTGTACTGTAGCACTCAGCGCTCCCGAGCAAGAACTCAATACAATCCACAAAGCAGCAGTAGGAGTATTATCTCTCCGGAGAGCTCCGAAGCTGGGTAAAAACCCCTCGTGTGCCTCGCCTCGATCTGCTCTTTGCGCGACCTCCGCCCCCCGCCGAACCGAGAAGGGGCTCCGTCCCCATAGGTGCTCGAGGAGTCAGAATCCCCGACAGCCTTCTTCCTCCTTTGTCAATCCATCTCTCGCGCAATCAAGATCCAGCGCCCAAGTCCGCTCTTCTTCCTCAACCTTCTCCAACAATGTCCGGAGCGGGAGGCAAGTGGATGGTCTCCACCGTTACGGAGGCTCAAGTAAAAAGGCTAAGGAAAGCCGGATACTTGTCCAAGGATATCCCGCATCGGCTTCCTGATAAGGGGCAGCTTCTTCCTTCCCCAAGGCCCCATGAGAGGGTAGTTTTTCTCCCCCACTTCCTCCGCAGACTAGGCTTTCCACTTCACCCATTTGTCCGAGGGCTCATGTTCTACTACGGCCTGGATTTCCATGATCTGGCCCCGAACTTCGTTCTCAACATCTCGGCGTTTGTCGTCGTGTGTGAGGCCTTTCTCCGCATCCGCCCCCACTTCGGCCTCTGGCTCAAGACCTTCAACGTCAAGCCCAAGGTGGTGTCCGGCACCCAGGCAGAGTGCGGAGGCGCTATGGTTGGCAAGATTGCCAACGTCCTCTGGTTCGATGGCTCCCTCGTGGAGTCCCTAAAGGGGTGGCAGGCTGGGTGGTTTTACATCACCGAGCCCCGCGATCCGAAATGGGTCGCGGCCCCTGAGTTCAGATCCAGACCCCCCACGCGGCTCATGTCCTGGAAAGAGACAGGCCTGTCGTGGGGTAACGAGGAAGAAGTGACTGGGTTGCAAACATGCATCCAGTCCCTGGTGAACAAGCCAATCCGCCTCGCCAACATAGTCCAGGTCATGCTCGTTCGCCTGATCCTCCCGTGCCAAGAACGGGATTTTACTTTGTGGGAATTCGACCCGGCGCAGCACCAGACCCTCAGTAGGCTCTTCGACACGACGTATGAAGACGTCTGGAAGGTGCTAACCAAAGGCGCCGAGTCCCCCACATCCGCCTCCGAGGATCGCGGATACAGCTCGCAGCGTATCGCCGGCGAGGTAAGCTATCTATACCTTTGACAGGTTCGTTAAGCTCTTCTTCATAGATTATCTGTATGCGGGATCTAAACTCCCTTTTACCTTTGACAGGCTTGGCTGGAGATATCCGGACCGATTAACTGTCCGGCTCCTCTGCCCGAAGACCCGGCCCCAACTCTCTTGGTGAAGCTAATGGCTCCGGCACCTTACGTGGTGCCGGAGAGGAAGGCCAAGAAGAAGAAAACCACCGGGACTCGAAAAAGTTCCCGCAACATGGTGGTGTCGGACTCGTCGTCCGATGAGTCCGCAACGCCCTCCTCTCATGAAAACGAGGAGGAGGAACAAGGAAGCTCTCCCCCTCCAGCGAGGGGAGCAAAGAAGAAGAAGGCCACCCCAACGGCGGAGGCCGAGGGGTCAAGAAAAAGGAAGACCCCTCCGCCGGACTACTCCCGCGACGCCGAAGATGGCGGAGAGGAGTGGCCGGACAGAACCAAGCGTCCGGTGAAATCGTAAGTATTTATATACCAGAGTAACTCGTGATACTCTTTTTAGTGTGCGGCCTTCCCTGATATCACACGCATTTTATGCAGCCCGCCTCGGGCCTAACTCGACGACTCGTCGAGCGGCTCCCTGGATTCGTCGGACGTGAACTCTGTTCCGCCCGCGGTCTCCCCCCGCGGGGCGGACGACGCCGAAGTGGCACCCCGCCAAGCTTCGGGGCAGGAGGAGACAGTCCTGGAGGAGCCACAAGGCAATCCTCCGGACCCCAGGAGTGAAGGGGATAAAACCCTCCAGGGCTCCAAGTCCAGCTTTGTGCCGGACACCGCGCCGGACTCGACAGTCCCAGTCCGCGGTGGGCGAACTCCTTACAAGAGGAGTAAGCCATCTGAGACGGCGGCCTCCGTCCAACCGGAGGCGCCGGACAACCTGCTGGAGGTGCTTAAGGGCGCCGCCATCGATGAGGAGCACCGTACTGTTATGAGTACGATGATCCAAAGGATTCAGTCCGCCAAGAACAGACTGAATGAAGCTTGCGCTAGCCTTCTAACAGGCTTCGAGGTAAGCAAAAACATGTCAATTTATTTACCGCATAGACAGTAGCCCCTGATGCTCTGTTCGGTGTTCGGAAAGAAAAGCCGGATAGAGGATCTAATAATTTTCGCAGGAGTCTAACAAAAAATGTCAAATATGCGTATGCAGGCTTCACTGCTGTCCACCGCCGCACTGACTGCGCAGGTGGATGTCCTGAAACAGGACCTCGGGCGGACCGAGCAAGAGCTCGGCCTTGCCAAATGGCAGCTCGAGGAGAAGGAAGGTAAGAAATACCTAAAAAATAAAAAGAAGAAAAAAGGTGCCTGTAGAGAGGCTTGATTGCAGAAAGAAGTAACATGATTGTATTGCTTATTGCAGGGGCCACTACCGAGGTGACAACCCTGAAGCAGGCGCTGGCTGAGGCCGAGAAGAAAACGGCCGAGGAGCGCGCCGAGCGAGAGAGGCTTGGGGTTCAGGTCAGCGAGGTGCAGCAAGAGCTGCAAACTCTCATGAAAAAACATGAGGGTTTGGAGCTTGAGGCGAAAGCGCAAGCATCCGAGCTCGCGTCGGCCATCGAGACCGCCAAGAGTGCCAAGGCCGAAGCCCAAAAGGCCCTCCAAGAGTTGGAGGAGGTGAAAAAGATAGCAACGGGTAAGGCATTCTCAATGCAAAGTAGGAATATAAAAGTAAACTACCTATTACTTACCCGAATCCGGAGTTCTCTAGGGGCGTTCGCCGATCTTCCCCGTAGTGTATCCGACGCCGCCGCGTTCTACCAAGCTGAAGAGGGCAGCTCGACGGAGAGTGTGTTCTGGTCTCAGTATTCTGAGGCCGGACACACCGTGCCCTTAAGCGATCAGCTGAAACAGCTGGTCGAGCTCCACAAGGCGGCTGAACAGGCCATGAAGGGCTTACTAGTTCGGCTGTGGCTTGGAGAGGCCCTGCCTGGGAGCTATTTCGGGCTGGTGCGGCGGCTGGTGGAGGCCTGTCCACGGCTTGAAGTCATCAAGCGCTCCGTCTGCATTGAAGGTGCCTGGAGGGCCCTTGCCCGTGTAAGGGTACACTGGGGTAAGCTGGACGGAGAGAAGCTGGTGAAGGACGGGCCGCCGCAGGGGAAGGAGCATCGCAAGCCCGAGAACTAATACAAGGACGTTCTTGCCGGAGCCCGCCTTTTCGCGGATGAATGTACTAAAGATGTAGTATTTGAATGAACTCGCTCGTTTGTATCCTGTGCGCTGAAAACTTGTTCATATGCGCTAAGCAATGCTTGTTTAATTTAAAATATTATTTTCTGTGCGGCCGTTTATAAAAAATTGAGAGATGGCGAGTCGTCGGCTTCTGCCCCCATGCCACTAGTGCTGGGGTGTTCGGGATAAACCTGAGGGCTCTTGTTCCCATAGTTGGGTCCTTCGAGGGAGGCGCTCAGCACAGCGAACCAGGCAATCAGACTATAATGCTTGAACACTCTCACTTAGCCATAGAACGTTATAATTTTAAATTTCAGCGAAGCCCCTAGTTCGGAAGGCCGAATTCGGGGCGCTATCCACGCCTTTGGCCGGACATAGCCAGCTCCTCGCTCAAAGCGGCATAAGCCTTTAAGGACTCGAAAAACCTCTCGAACAGCGACCGGTCTCACGCCTTATCATGACAGTCTGTTTTAGCTTTCTCCACTGAGGTGCTCAACCCACCTGATCTAGGGCACAATCGCAGTGGTTCTCCTAGTGCTACCTTAGCCGATAGAGCGGAACGTAAGGTACCAAAACATAGGAGCCGGGCAAACCCAACATGTGACCAAAATCATGACTCGGAGCCGATGCATATAGTGCTATAAGTTCGGGGTGCCGCACTTGTGAAAGTGTACGGACTTCTCACACCAGATAAAAGGGTAATGAAGCCCCTGGCGTGGTTTGCCGTACCATGGTGTACGGGTGCGATCATGTTATATCATAAACACATATATTCAAAGGGGACAATGCAAAAAATAGACAAAAAGCTATGCATTGTTTTATGAAGAGGCTATTTATCAAAGCCGAACGATACAAGTAGTGCGATAAGCAAAGAAGATATTAGACTATTTGACATGTCCTGACCAGGCACGGGCCACGGAATTTAGAAATAGATATATCGCTCGAAATAGAGACCACCTGAGAGTTCCGGGATGCGGCGTAGATTTGTCTGCTTTCCTGGGTCTTGCATCGTCTGTGCGGCAACGCAGCCGAACAGGTTGTCCAGAGTATGGAGTCCTGAAATTAAAAAGGAAAAAATCCGGCAGCCCCTAGTACGTTTGACGCCGTGTTGTAGGCATGTCGTTAATGTGCCCCTCCCCCTGTGCCCATGGAATTTTGAGGGTGTAATTGTGTACTCGAGGTACTTGCTCCGCTATGTTGCGATGGCTGGGGTCGGGGCCGTATTGCTACGCTTGCTCTGATCGTGCCAGGTGGTCTTGTTGCAGGTTACTCCTGGCGCGCTTTGCATTGTCCGGTTTTGTAACGGCCGGACTGGAGAGTTGCCTTGAAAGGCTGCTTTGTACTTCCGCTGCGAGGGCCGCCGTGTGCTCTTCCGTACGGATGGAGTGTTTTGTGTTTCCGCTGACCGTAATTACTCCTTGAGGGCCTGACATCTTGAGCTTGAGATATGCGTAGTGCGGCACCGCATTGAATTTAGCGAATGCGGTTCGTCCGAGCAGGGCATGATAGCCACTGCGGAACGGCACTATATCGAAGATTAACTCTTCGCTTTGGAAGTTATCCGGAGATCTGAAGACCACATCAAGTGTTATCGAGCCTGTGCAATTGGCCTCTACACCTGGTATGACACCTTTAAAGGTCGTCCTTGTGGGCTTGATCCTTGATGGATCTATGCCCATTTTCCGCACTGTATCCTGATAAAGCAGGTTCAGGCTACTGCCGCCGTCCATGAGGACTCTTGTGAGATGAAATCCGTCCACGATTGGGTCGAGGACCAGTGCGGCAAAACCGCCATGACGGATGCTAGTGGGGTGGTCCCTTCGATCAAAAGTGATCGGGCAGGAGGACCATGGGTTGAACTTTGGGGCGACTGGCTCCATCGCGTATACGTCCCGTAGCGCACGCTTCCTCTCCCGCTTGGGAATGTGGGTCGCGTATATCATGTTCACCGTCCGCACTTGTGGGGGAAACCCTTTCTGTCCATTGTTGTTCGGCGGCCTGGGCTCCTCCTCGTCATCGCTATTCAGCCCCTTGTCCTTGTGTTCGGCTCTTAACTTGCCTGCCTGCTTGAACACCCAACAATCCCTGTTGGTGTGATTGGCTGGCCTTTCGGGGGTGCCATGAATCTGGCACGAGCGATCGAGTATCCGGTCCAAACTGGACAGGCCCTGGGTATTCTTTTTAAATGGCTTTTTCCGCTGACCGGATTTATAGCCTCTGAATCCGGCATTGACTGCCGTATCCTCATTGCTGTCGCTGCTAACGCGGCGCTTTTGATTATTTCGACGTGACCTGCCACTTTTGTCCTTGGTATCCGAATTACCGGGCTTCTTTGATAAGTTGTTGCTGCTAGCCAGCCAGCTATCTTCGCCCGCGCAAAAGCGGGTCATAAGTGCCGTGAGGGCTGCCATGGTTTTCGGCTTTTCCTGTCCCAGGTGCCGGGCAAGCCACTCGTCACGGATGTTATGTTTGAAGGCTGCTAGGGCCTCTGCGTTCGGACAATCGACTATCTGATTTTTCTTTGTTAGGAACTGTGTCCAGAATTGCCTGGCCGATTCTTCTGGCTGCTGAATTATGTGGCTTAGGTCGTCGGCATCCGGTGGCCGCACATAGGTCCCCTGAAAGTTGTCGAGGAATGCGGCTTCCAGGTCCTCCCAAGAACCGATTGAGTCCGCTGGTAGGTTGTTAAGCTAGTGCTGGGCTGGCCCTTTAAGCTTGAGGGGTAGGTATTTGATGGCGTGCAGATCATCGCCACGTGCCATGTGGATCTGAAGGAGATAATCCTCAATCCATACTGCCGGATCTGTCGTACCATCGTACGACTCGATATTGACGGGTTTAAAACCCTCTGGGATTTTATGATCCATTACTTCGTCTGTGAAGCACACTGGGTGTGCGGCGCCCCTGTACTGGGCTATGTCACGACGCAGCTCAAAAGAGCTGTGCCTGCTGTGTTCGGCCCGGCCGGATTTATTGTGTCCGGAGTGACGATCATCACGTGTCGTCGGGCGTCTTCGCGATCCATAGGTCGACCTTGTTTGCTTTGCTTTATCCTCCAGTACGTCTCGCAGGTCTGGCTCGTTTTCCCGTGCCTTATTCGAGCGGCACCGGGGCATGGCTTGCTGAGGGGCTCGACAGGCCTCTCTGTCTCGGCCACGGGGTGGCCGGTCTGCCATGTCATATGCTTCCCCCTCTGATTGGGGTAGCGTCCTGCGCTTAGGATAAATTTTGGAGGGGCGCCCGAGTTCATACTCTTCGGCCGCAAGGACTTCAGTCCATCTATCAGCTAGCAAATCTTGATCAGCTCTAAGCTGTTGCTGCTTTTTCTTTAGGCTGTTGGCCGTGGCTAGAAGCCTGCGTTGAAAACGCTCTTGTTCGGCGGGGTCTGATGGTACGACGAATTCGTCGTCGTCGAGGCTTGCCTCGTCTTCGGAGGGAGGCATGTAGTTATCATCCTCAACCTCTTGCTCTGCCGCTCTCTCCTGAGGGCTGGCTTTTCCATCTTCTTGCGCCGAATCTTGCTGGTTCTGGTGTTCTTCGGCGCTGTCCGGGGTAGTATTATCTCCCATGTCGGAATCACCGTTTTTGCTGTGGCGGGATTTAGAGCGGCGCCGTTGGCGCCGACGTTTTTGCGGTTTTTTCGATGTGTCGTCTTCCGCTGCTCCGTCGCCATCCGCATCCTTTGGAGCATCCACCATATATATGTCATACAACGAGGTGGTGGTCCAGCGCCCTACAGGTGCTGGTTCTTGTTCGTCTCCTCCTTTGTCGTCCATACTGTCGAAGTCTTCGGAGCCGAAGTCAAGCATGTCGGTTAAATCGTCGACAGTGGCTATTAAGTGGGTGGTGGGTGGGCTTTGAATTTCTTCGTTGTCCGAATCCCAACCTCGCAGACCATAGTCCGGCCTGGGCTCTGCTGATAAAGAGAGAGACTTGAGAGAATTCAGGATATCACCGAAAGGTGAGCACTGAAAGATGTCCGCGGCGGTGAACTCCATTATAGGCGCCCAATCAGATTCGATCGGCGGGGGTTCGGAAGGCTCAGAGTTTGGAGAAGAGTCCGGCTCCTTGGAGTCCTGGGCCGTACGGAGTACGGGGCTGGCGTTCGGCTCGATCGCCTTTGAGATCGCAGCCCCCGAGGTGACGTCCAACCGTTCATCCTCAGAGAACGCAGCGGGCTCCGAGTCAAAGATCGGGGCCGGAGCGTGTGCGGCCTCCAGGGTGCTATTCGGAGGCAGAGCTATATCGTGCCCCTCGAAATAGCGCGGCGCGCTTGGCTGTGGCTCGAACCCGTCGAAGATCAAGTCTCCGCGGATATCAGCCGTATAGTTTAAGCTTCCAAAGCTGACTTGATGGCCAGGGGCGTAGCTTTCGATCTGCTCTAGGTGACCAAGCGAATTGGCCCGCAGAGCGAAGTCGCCGAAGACGAAGATCTGTCCGGGGAGGAAAGTCTCACCCTGGACCTCGTCCTTGTTGATGATCAAAGGAGCCATCGGGCCTAAAAGCGACGACACAGAGGAACTCTCAATGAAAGCACCAATGTCAGTGTCAAAACCGGCGGATCTCGGGTAGGGGGTCCCGAACTGTGCGTCAAGGTCAGATGGTAACAGGAGACAAGGGACACTTTATTTTACCCAGGTTTGGGCCCTCTCGATGGAGGTAAAACCCTACTCCTGATAGATTAATATTGATGATATGGGTAGTACAAGAGTGGATCTACCACGAGATCAAGGAGGCTAAACCCTAGAAGCTAGCCTACGGTATGATTGTGTATGATGATGGTTGTCCTACGGACTACAACCCTCCGGTTTATATAGACACCGGATAGGGTTAGGGTTACACAGAGTCGGTTACAATGGTAGGAGATCTCGAATATCCGCACACCTAGCTTGCCTTCCACGCCAAGAAAAGATCCTTCCGGACACGGGACGAAGTCTTCAACTTTGTATCTTCATAGTCCTGGAGTCCGGCTGAAGGTATAGTTCGGCTATCCGAACACCCCTAATCCAGGACTCCCTCAATTAGCATGGGATCAAATTTATATACGCGCGCTCTAAGGGGTGCCCCCCTCTCGGTCCCAACCGTAAACACCCATGCGCCCTGACCGGATGACTGGCTTTAATCCAGGGCCATGGAACCATCATCACGGCCTCTCCTTTTGGTGTGTACCAGGAAAGCGGTTTGCAACTTACTACGCCATATTCCTTGCGGAAAACATGTGGTAGTACAGGGAAGAAAAACAGATGGAACTGGATCGATACGGGTTGACACTGAAGTCAAGCAGTCTGGCATAAGACTGGCATGCTACAACACTGCCATCTTACCCATTCTCATGCCAACACATGGCCATGCAAACTCACATCCATCCACTTATGGATTTTCGAAACTCACTTGCCTCAACGTTGCATGTAATATGACATTTATCGGTATGCTCATAAACATGCCATGAAACTACTTAATGCAAACATGCCAAATTACTCATCATATCAAAAGTTCAAACATGCTTGCCTGGTTCAGAGTAGTCGGAGCCTAGCTCGGTGAAGTTTGCGGCTCCGTCACCTCCCTTGGTATCTACGGTATAAAGAAAACATACGTGCTATCGTAAATACCGTGAGGTGCACAAAAATTACTCCAATTATTTTTCAAATAAATCTGATAAAAAACTAGAAAAAATTTCAAAGAGGACAGAAAAAGAATCATTCAAAAATACTCTTCTGTTTAAAAGATATAAAGGATTTTGTCCAAGGACTCATCTGTAATGAAACAGAAAGTTTCCAGGGGCTAACTCATAAAACCAGAAAACGCTTTGATAGGGAATACGCCGGCCCAGAGGGAAAACGCATTTTGGCAGAAGACGCTTTCAGAAAACGGTTCTTTTAGAAAGGACAGAGAGGCTGACAGGCGGGTCCCGCCCGTCAGGTTTGAAATTTCAAAAGAGGCGGCAGAGCTCGACGGTGCCCGAGAGCTGCGGTGGTCGCCGACGGCGATCCACGGCAAGGTAGAAAGATCGGAAGGTACCTCCGTGTTTAGGGCGCCATTCCGCGTCAGTTGGTGGTGGTGGTTGTCGCCGGCGAGCACCTCATCGACGGCGGCTCCTGCTCCGGCGGACGGCGGTTCGGGTGGTCCCGGGCCTCGTCGGAGAGTGCTGCGGAGGGCAGATTGAGGAGGGGGTTAGACCTCTGGTAGCTAGAGGGGGTAGCTGACGGGGTTTGGGCATCGGGGACAGCCTCACCGGAGTGAATCGAGGTGGAGGCCGAGGCGGAACGAGGCGGCCGGAGTTGGGGGAGGAGACCTCCTCGAGGTCCTCCTAGTGGCCTGGCGGGGTGTTGGTGAGGTGCACTGGTGGTGCGTGCTCGAGGGTGAGCTCGGGGTCCCCTTTTATAGGCGATCCGAGGCGGTGGCCGTGAACGGAGTTCTCCGACGATGGATTACCGCGGTGCAGTGCTTGGTCGGGGAGTTTAGGAGGTTGGCCATCAACGTGGAGGTCCACTGGCTCCATTCAGACGCTAAACAGACTTGGATTAGGAGCTTAGGGTAGGCTTTGTCGGAATAGGGCGGCGCGAGCTCGTCAGCGACAGAGAGCACGCCCAGTGCTTGCCGGGCCATGGCCACGGTGCAGCGGGGCTGCGCTGGTATGTATGAGCCACGCGTAGAGCTAGGGAGCAAAGGGCGGCGCTGAACGGCGTTGCAAGCTGGCGTTGCCTACTGTTGGCCGCCACGGGTGGCGTGGCCACCGCAGAAGCTACCAGCTCCGGCGATGCTCGCCGCCACCAATGCCAGGAACCAGCCAAGTGCGCGTGCGGCGCTCTGGACATGGAGGAGGAGCCGTGCGCAAAGCGCCAGGGCGCACTGTGGACAGGTGACCGATCACTGACGGAGAAACGACACTGCATCTCTGAACTTTCTGAATTTGCAGGGAAACGGTGCTGGCCAGGTGTTCGACAGAATGTTACTGGCATGTAGGAGGTTCTCCTTAAGCTGAAACTTGGTGGGGTGGCCTCTCATTGTACCAGGAGGCTGCCTGAATTTTGGTAGAATTTTTGGAGAAGAGGAGATATGAATTTCACCAAATTTGGCAAATTTGTTCCAAATTTGCAGAGACTAAAATTTGAAAAATTTGAAAAGAGGAGGAGTGGATCAAGATGGTTCTGGGTTGTGGATGCTAAGGACAATCCACAGGAGTTGGTTTGATATCAAAACTCAAAGGCAATAAGGTACTTGCTTTGAAAATCACTTAGGCTCAAAATAAGTGACAGAAAAGATTTGTGAGATAAAAATAATTGAAATAAAATCCAAAAATGGTTTGGACTTGATGGGACAGAGAATTTTGATTGTTCCAAGGAGGAAGAAGGGGTCTTGAGAGGTTTTATCACATGAGGCAAGATATGAAACATGGGTGTGTTTTTTTCAAATGAAAGAAGTCCCAAAACTTCTAGGGTTTTCCTTTTAAATGAAAATAATTAAAATCAAAAATTCATTTGAGAGGGAAAGAATCAGATGAAAAAGTTTTCATAATTAAAACACCAGAGTTGAAGAAAAATAAAATCCTTGCCAAAGGGTGAAAGTTTCTGAGAGAGAGGTTTTCTGGGAAATTTTTTAAATGGCCTCTTTTCAAAACCAACAAAGTTTTTGCTGAAAACCACAAGAAAATTTTTGGAGTGTCACAACATTCTTGGGTCTTACTATACTCTTTTCATGTAGAACAAGTGCTTAAAGCTGAGGAACAACTGTTCTCATTTAAGATCCCATTACTATTGTGCATTCTACTTTGCACTTGTATCACTGTATTTACTCATACAAACTTATTTTCAAATTTAAGGATCCAATCGAAACTCCAATGGCACAGCAGGTATGTTCACGCGTGTTTCTTCAATAGGTTTCCTCTTATCAATAGCTCTATTGATTTCAATTTCAATTGTGTATACAGTTGAATTCTCATATCATGCACATTACTAGCATCACAACAGAGCCAATAGTGTAGTTGTACATGTAGACCCGTGGTACCCATCTAAAATATTGTTGTGCCACGTAATTTCCCATGCTTTGTATTCTTTCAGTGATGCTTTGTCTTGAACTGATATGATTTGAACCGTGTCTCTTTTTTGATTTGGCAAGACAATGCAGACATAGATATATGTTTGTTTGATGCTTTTATTATGTACTACTTAGCAATAGAAGACTTGGTAGTTTAATCATGTCCACCTTACTAATGAACTGGTTCACCGAAATGAGTTTCATATACTAGTACATGCTAAACCTGTTATGTGTCTGCTTGTTTCTTCTTTTAGAATGCTGACAGAATATAGGGGAAGAGTGCCTTATTAAGCAATGGTAAAGGAAGTAATGCAGATAAGCTTCAGTATAGTGAGACATCCTTGTTGGTCTCCAACAAAGCTGGTAAAATAGCTAAGGAAAACTATCTTGAAGACAATGAGACAACCCCAAAGTCATGTCTTGGTTTAGTGTTCGAGTTACTGGCCACTACCGCTTGCACAAGCTATTCAAACTCACTGTCTGAATCAGTTTGGTTTCTTGAGTCGCAACTACAAGTTGAAAGACATCGATCAGTTGTGCTGCGACAAGAAGTGGAAGGACTGCGGAAGACCCTGGAGCATTCAGATGCATACCTTCTGGTGCAACAACAAGCGTTGGAGGATTTTAGCGCCAAACAGGACAAATCTAATAAGATTGCTAAGCTTATTGCCAGCATGGTGGATACCCAGGATAACGTTTCTTGAGCTCTTCTAAAGTTGTTTCAGTTATGGACTTGTTTTGCTACCACATTTATTTTCACTGGTGGCCAGTTTTGACGGCCAGTGTATGTAGTATGCTGGTTTGTTCCCTATATTTGCACTGGTGGCGAACTTTGATGCCCAGTGGATGCAATATGTGTAATAGCTGTAATAGCCTAGCGTTAGTTCCTTGTAGTCACTGTAGTTCTTTTTCTGCGTTTATTGGTAGTCACGGCCATTAATATGCTGCTTATTTATTTCCTTATTATCTTGTTTAGTTGTTTTCTTGTAGTCACTGTAGTTCTTTTTCCGCGTTTTTCTAGTGGGCACAATAAACTAGGCCACATTAACCATGGCAACACACGAACTGTTGTGACCATGGTCCTGCTACCTGATGTAGTGACCATGGCCCTCCACGGGCTGTATGATCCATGGGCCTTCCACAGGCCGTAGGATCCATGCGCCTTCCACGGGCCGTAGGATCCATGGGCCTTCTACAGTCCATAGGATCCATGGGCCTTCTATAGGTCGTCTTATCTATGGGCCTTCTACGGGCCGTATAATCGTTTTGCCAAACATGGGACATACTATTTGTGCACCAATGACGGACTGCAAAATGGGTCGTAAAAGGGCGAGAGTGGAAATCACATGTTTTATGGCCCGACCATAACGGGCCGTTAACAGGCCGTAATTGATGACGCTACGAAAACATCCCAACGTGTTAACGGGCCACAAGCAGGCCGAGTATAACCACGGGCTGAATTTGGCCCACAAGCTGAACAGGCCAGTAACGAACCGTAAGTAATCGAATTCTGGAAATGAGCCCAAGAATAAATGGGCCCTTAGAAGGCCGAAAGTTAACACGGGATGGAAACGGCCGATGGACTAATGGGTCGTTAATGGATATAAAGCGATACATTGTTCATTACGCAACAGTTTCACCACGGGCCATTAATGGGCCAAGATTTACCAAGGGCCTTATATGGGCAGAAAGACGTCATGGGCCATACATGGGCCGGAAGTTACAACGGGTTGGAATCTGTCGGCGTTCTGGGAACAGGGGTCCCCAGACTTGCCTGCCTGCGACCCGCGGCGTGGCTCAAAGCGGGGGCCCAGCGCGCCCATCTTCATCAACACAGACCAAAGACCCTCGCAAGGGGCCAAGCCTCGCGGGGCGGACGACACGGAGCTTCCTCAGGAACGACCTCATCAGGCTGGCTCACGAGGAGGCGGAGAGATCAAGGCGGGGTACCTCACGAGGTGCCCGTGACGCAAGCCATGACGACCAAGGG
Organism: Aegilops umbellulata; assembly: GCA_032464435.1. Classification (NCBI taxonomy): domain Eukaryota; kingdom Viridiplantae; phylum Streptophyta; class Magnoliopsida; order Poales; family Poaceae; genus Aegilops; species Aegilops umbellulata. Next base: position 291,845,875 of record CP136056.1, on the reverse strand, counting down.
CGCCAGGCGGGCGCCAGCCCGCGCAGTGTCCTCCTTTCCTCTTTGGTGCAAAGGGAGCAAGCACAGGCGAGAGCATCAAGCAAAGGCACCCGTTTCGGTGCAACAAGACCAAGACCAGTCCAACGGCAGGGAGGAAGTCATTGTGGAGCCCAAGCCAGCATCACCACTAGAGCCTTTGGCAGGCGAAGACCAACTTTAGTCAGGATAAGTGTGCCAGATGTTCCCCTTCAAAATGGCCAATTGTTGGCGCCCTTCCCGCTCAATATTTGGGAAGAGGCCCAGGGCCTTTGCCTATAAATAGGACTAGCCACCCCCAGGGTAGAAGCAAGGAAGCAATCGAAGAATCGACAACCAGAGAGAGAAAGAGAGAGAGAAGGGTGACTAAACTCCTCCTAGCAGTTCACCGCCCCAGCCAAGAACAGACCCTCGCGAGGTTGTTCTTCCTTGTATTGCTCATCATCATCAGCCCGAGAGGCAATCCACCACACCACAAACTGGAGTAGGGTATTGCACCACAACGGTGGCCCGAACCAGTATAAACCCTGTGTCTCTTGTGCTGTTCTTTCCATAGCTTAGATCTTAGCAAGGCGGTGGGGTGCAGGTAGGTAGAAGGCAAAATCTCCGCGCGCACCCCAGTGTTCGAACCTCAAGGGTCTGCCGGAACCCGAAATCCGACAGAATCATACTGGACGGCCCAGATGATGCTACTGGGCCTAATTCGGGTAAGCCATAACGGGTCGTGACCTAGCGGACTGTAAATGGGCTATATGCTAACAGGCCATTAACACGCTTTCCGTGGGCCGGCCCGCTACCTCTTTGACCAAGTCAAACGGGCCGGCCTTTTCACCAGAATGTGCCTCTGTTGGGTCGTGCCACATGTCGACGTATCAAAGGCGCCTCCTGTCCAATGACTGGATAACATTTGTCCCAAAGGTGAGCAATACAAGCTCCTGTCGGCGGGCGTCCTCGCCGTTCCCCGTCACCTGCCATCAATGCCGCCACCAGCCCGGCGGGGAACGAGCAGAAAGCGTCGTCTCAGCACCCGTCCGTGCGGCAAGACGGCCGCACCGCTACTCCCTCGCTTACCCCGGCCGGTTCTTCGTCCCGCGCGCTCCGCGCACCCATGGAGGCTCGAGCTGCGCTCATCACGGCAAACGAGCTCCTGCGCTACCGTCCCGTCGACGACGTCTACGAAGAATGGCTCGAGCGCCTCGCCGAGCTCGTCCGCGCCGCTGGTGGCTCTCCTGCGCCATCCATTCCGCTGCACCGCGCCCCGCCCAGCGCGGGCGACGAAGCTCCGGGGGCGCCCCAGCCGCCTCCTCCTCAAGAAGGCGCCCCGGCTCCAAGGCGCGTGGCCCCTGGGTGGAACCCGCTCCGTCAGGTGCCAGCGGAGCAAGAGCGGAGCTGCCAAGAAGTTCCTCGCCCGCAAGAAGCTGCCCGGGCGCTCCCTGCTCCAGCACGTCGTGACCATGCTCCTGCTCCCGCACGTCAAGACCCCACGCTGCTCCCAGCTACAGCGCATGGGGACCTGCAAGACCAGGCTCTCCGTCACCCAAGGCCTCCCGTGGCCACAGCAGGCTGTCGTGCCTTCACCACCGAGCTAAGCAGCGTCGCGTGGCCTGGCAAGTTCAAGCCAGACCTGCCTCCTCGTTACGACGGCACGGCCGACCCTGCGGAGTTCCTCCAGCTCTATGAGCTGGGCATCGAAGCTGCCAATGGAGATGAGAAGGTCATGGCGAACTGGTTTCCCATGGCGCTCAAGGACGGGGCCCGCACCTGGCTCCTGAACCTGGCCCCAGGCACGATCTCCTCCTGGGACGAGATGCACACCCGCTTCATCGCCAACTTCCAAGGTACTCGCGACCGGCCACCCGCTGTGAGCGACATGCGCCGCATCAAGCAACAACTCGGAGAGACCTTGTAGAAGTACATCCAGCGCTTCAACAACGCACGCCTCAAGATTCCCAAGGTGACCGAGGAGGCCATCATCTCAGCCTTCTCCGACGGCGTGTGCGACGTCAAGATGAAGGAGGAGCTGGTGATGCATGAAGACCTGTGCACTTCCTTGGAGCTGTTCAACTTGGCGACCAAGTGCGCCAGGGCTGAGGAAGGGCGTCTCTCCCTCCTCGAGCTGCCTGCCGCAGACCCAGAAGAGAAGAAATCCAAGGCCAAGGATGTGAAGCGCAAGGGGGCTGCCGTGCTCGCGGCAGAACCAGACACCAAGCGGGACAGAGATCAGCCCGAATCTTCCAAGGGCAGTCCGTACTGTGTGTACCACGACCTCCACACCCACAACACCAACGAATGTCAAGAGCTCCAAGCCGTGCGAGAAGGAAGGATCGGCCGTTGTCCCGACCGCGGTGACCGGGGCTACGGTGGAGGAGGAGTAAGGAAAGCAGGACGCTGGGAAGACCGCGGCCCGCGCTAAGGGTGGCGCGATCGACCTCGCGAGGACCGCTGGCAAGACCCGCCTCGCGAGGGAGACTGGAGGGATCAGCCTCGCGAGGATCGCCTGCAAGGCAACGCAGGCCTCCCTCCGCTGCCGCCGCAGCCAAGAAGAAACGAGGACCGCCATCAGGACGAGGGGGCTGGGGGCTTCCAGGAGCCGCGAGCGATCGCCTGCATCCTGGGCGGGACTCAAGCCCCAGCCTCTCAGCGCATCTTCAAGCAGTTCGCCCGCGAAGTGAATGCAGTCCTCCCCAAGCTCGAAGCCACGCGCCCTCTCAGGTGGTCGGCATGCGACATCACGTTCAGCTCAGCGGATCAGCTCAAGTGTGCGGCCACAGCCGGAGTCCTCCCGATGCTTTGTTCCCCAATCATCAGCAACGTGGTGGTCACCAGGACCCACATCGATGGCGGGGCGGCGCTCAACGTCCTGTCCGTGGAAACATTCAACAATCTCCAAGTGCCCTACAACCAGCTGCAGCCAACCAAGCCTTTCTCCGGAGTCACCGACGGCTCCACGGTCCCGATTGGGCAGGTCAGCCTCCCTGTCACCTCCGGGGCACGCGACAACTACCGCACCGAACTCATCGACTTCGATGTCGCTCACATTCGCCTGCCTTACAACGCCATCCTTGGGTACCCAGCGCTGGCCAAGTTCATGGTCGTAACTCACCACGGCTACAACGTCCTCAAGATGCCAGGAAGTGGCGGAGTCATCACGGTGCCCTGTGAAGAGAAGGACGCGGTGTGTTCCCTGGAACAAGCCTTTCAGGCCGCATCACTGGAAGACCCAGATCGCGGAAGCAGGAGGCTTCCCGAGACCACCCCAAGAAGAAGACATCGTCCGGCCCGGTCCCTCAGGAGGCAGGCCCCTCAGGGCCCGCGCCTGCCCAGGGGGAACCTCCTTTCATCGCATAGGAAAGCGCACCCGGCGCCCTCCTCAGGCAGGGCTCGGGGGCTCTCCCCTGGAGGGCCACCGACCTGGCTAAGGTCACGAGGGAGGCGCTTGGGCACCACACGGAGGTGTGTTTCGACGCATGTTTCCCTCAAGAAGGAGTAAGGCAAGGAGGGCCAGACCCTCAGGAGTTCGTCAGCAAGGCCATTCAGGAGCTACAAGAGTCAAGAGTCATGAGAGGCGGCCGCCGCCTACCAGCTGTGGCTCCCCATCCAGGCGAGGATGGTGGGCTGCGTGTCTGCATCGACATACCAGGGCTCAATCGAGTCGCCTCTCTGGAGCGCCTCTGGCCCTCGCGAGTGGGGCGCTGCGAAGGTCCACCCCGCAGCTACGTTCGCATGCCTTACGGCTTGCCGAACGCGGCTGCCATGTACCAGCGCCTCATGAGGGACATCATGGTGGCTCAAGAGGCTAGGCGTTCCGCAGCCTTGGCGGAGATGGAGATGGTCCGCGAGGAGCCACCAGCGCCTCCGGAGCCTTCCGAGGCCCCTGGGCCTGGGGGCTTGTGAGGATCGGCTTCCGCAGCCCACCGAGTCTGCTACACCAACACTCCTTTGTCCTCAACATCATCAGGGGTATCGTGAGCCGGTTCGGGGTGCCGAACCGCATCATCATAGACAACGGTTCGCAGTTCACTAGTAACCTCTTCAAAACATACTGTGCTAACCTTGGAACGCAGATATGCTACGCTTCGGTGGCGCACCCCCGAAGCAACGGCCAGGCCGAGCGAGCCAACGCAGAGGTCCTGAGGGGCCTCAAGATCAGGACATTCAAGAAGAAGCTGGAGGCCTGCGGCAGAGGTTGGTACGATGAGCTTCAGTCCGTGTTGTGGTCCATCCGCACCACCGCGACCAAGCCGACTGGAGAGACCCCGTTCTTCCTGGTCTACGGAGCCGAAGCGGTCCTCCCTCACAAGGTCAGACATCGCTCCGCACGGGTCCTGGCATTCGACGAGGCGCAGCAGGACGCCATGCGGGGGATGGACCTCGTGCTGGGGGAGGAACGTCACCGAGAAGCCGTGCTGCGAGCGGCGAGGTACCAACAAGCACTGCGACGATATCACTGCCGCAACATCCGCCCCCGAACATCGAGGTAGGAGACCTCGTGCTCAGGCGGGTTCTCTCTAGGGAGGGACTGCACAAGCTCTCCACCATGTGGGAGGGCCCGTTCAAGGTTGTTCATGTTTCCAGGCCTGGCTCCGCGCGCTTGGAGACTCAGGAGGGGGTGTCGGTCTAGGACGCATGGAACATCCAGCACCTCCAGAGGTTCTACCCCTAAAAAGGCCCAGAGCCTATGAAGAAGGCGAATGCCTGTGAAGATTATCCTTTTTGGAAAAGGCCCAGAGCCTGTGAAGAAGGCGAATGCCTGTGAAGATTATCCTTTTTGGAAAAGGCCCAGAGCCTGTGAAGAAGGCGAATGCCGGTGAAGCTGTCGCGTTTTGGAAAAGGCCCAGAGCTTGTGAAGAGGGCAAATGCCCGTGAAGCTTGCTTCCCCCAAGAAAGGCCTGGAGCCTGTGAAGAAGGTGTGACGCCCCAAGACCGGAGCTTCAGATGCCTTCCATGAGTTCTGGGTTTCATCGTGTGATTTGTTTGGTTCATTGCATTCATCTTTGCATCATGTGCATTGCGTCATGTCATTTCTTTTCTTAACTCAACTAAATAAATGGCATGGATCTTTGATCCATTTAAATTGAGGGAATTCACATGGTGATTCTCTTTATAAGATATCCTCCCGATATTAGGGAGCTATATTGAATATTCCATTTATTTGTAATTAACCATAACACACTTGCATATTAATTCCTTTGGCCTTTTCTTCTTCAAGTGTTGACTCTCTAACCTTGCCTTATATCCTTTCGTCATTTTCCGGAGCTCCACCTAGAATTTCATCATTTTTGGTCACTCCAAAAACCTCGTCCCAGTTCAGGCCTATTTGAATTAAATTCAAATGAGTTTGAATTTAAATCTTGCAATCTTGGCAATTCCAATTTTCTCGGAACAAACACCTTTTCGTGACTCCGGGAAAATTATCCCCATACCCAAACTCCACTCTAATCTCTCTAGACTTTTCTTCTATGTTTTTGTTTCTTTGAAATAGAGAGATAATTAGAGAGAGAGAGAGTTAGCAGCAGTGCCCCTTGGGCCTCTCTGTTCAGGCCCAGCCGCCCCCTCCATCCCTCCTAACCCTAGCCCAAAAATAACCCCTGCCCGATCCCCCCTCTCCCTCTCGTTCCCTTCCACCCCCATCTCCTTCCTCTCGATGTCTCCCTCCTTCCCCCGCTCGCGCCGCCAGAGAGGGGCGAGAGCCCCTGCGCCCGATCCCCCTCTGCCTCCTCCCCGCTACCACCTCGCCGCGCCTCCCCGTAGACCATGTCGCCATGGCCGTGGCCTCGAGCCGGCCCGCCGCCGCCAGCGCGAGTCCCGCGCCCCGCCTCCTCGTCACCGCGCCGCTCCGGTGACCCAACCGCCGGCAGGGCCCCGTCCCCACCTCCGGCGCGCCAGGCTCGCCGCCTCCCTGCCAGGCTGGAGCCCCGTCGCCACCCGCCGCCGTCGGCGACCGCCAGGAGGGCCACCCCGCACCGCTCATGCTCCGCGCCATCCTTCCCCCTGCGCCAAGTCCGTCCGCCACGCCGCCATGCTTTGGGTCGCCCTCGCCTCGTCGGTTTCGTCTCCGACCGGGGAGCCCCGCCACTCGCCTGAGCGTGGCATCCGCCTCGTTTTTCGTGCTGCATCGCCTCCGTGGTGCTGCTGCTCGCCAAGACTGCCGGGTTGCTGCCCATGTACGCCAAGGCCATCTTCTGGATTTTCGCCAAGTACCAGGAGGTCGATGAATGGTTCATCTACGTGCGTGAGAGACCATCTTCGGCAAGGGCCATGTACGGCTACACAACGATACGAGGACAAGTTAACGTGTACCTCGGACCCGTCAAGTACCCTTTGGATGCGCCAAGTTCCACGACGCCGCATAAGTTTCTTCTTGAACGTGTATGAGAACGCAGATTTGCCAAGTACCACGACGTCCGGAGCCCTCGGAACCATCAAGTTTGACTACCCTCGTGTGTACCACTACCGTCGCCCCGAAGACGTTGGAGTCATCAAGTACCTCGCCGAACGAACGTGAACCTCTACTTCCCACGACGACCGTCCCGAGAACGTCTACTTCATCTACTTTGCACCGAACGAGTACCATCTTTTGCACGCTTCGAAGGTATAACTCCGAGACGACCGCCGTGGACCGAATGCATGTGTTGAATGAGATGCACCGTTTTCACCGTGTCTGAATTGTCACTCGTTTCCATGCCTCTAACACGTGGGAACCCGGTAGTCGGGAGCACCCCACCATCTCTAGCATGTTCCGCACATCCGCACATCTCCTTTTGCACCGGTATCTCCATGAGCTACCGGTACCGATATGTTGCCGTGGCACAATTTTCGGATTCGTTGCCGTGGCACACTTTCTTTCCGCCACGATGACAAATGCTTCTTAATGCTCTTATCAACATTTTCATAAATATTGCATAAAACTTGAAATTGTCATCCGCATCATGATAACAACATTTAAAATGCTTAAAATTGTTGTTTGCATTTATTTTGCTAAATGGCATGTTAAAATGATTTATTCCATAACTAATAAATGTAACTCGGAATTTAATAATTTATATATGTAAATGGGGTGGAAAAAAGCCTAGTTTAACATGTTGCACTTTATTTTCCTGTTTAACAACATTAGAATTGTGTTTAGGTCAGAACAGTACCAAACCTAATATATGCATATGAGGTTTTTCCGGAATTGTTGTTCGTTGTCTCCGGCCTCATTTAAATTGCCTAGATAGGTAGTTTTGTTGTGCTTCACCTCTTGCCATGTTTAAAAACGTTTGATATTGTTGGGTACATAAACAAGAGAGAACTAAATAGTTGTTGTGGTGTTTCGTCAATATGCAACTCGTTGCATATTGAGCTCCACTTAATTTGTAGTGTTGTTTGTTGCATTTGCCATGCCATGAATCATTAAACCGGACATGCATCATACTTGATTGTGCATTATGCCATGTTTATGTGATGGTTGTTTACCATGTTGTTTGTTTCTTTCCGGGTTGCTTCTCTCGTTAGCTTCGGTTTCGTTCCGGAGTTGTGAGGATTCGTTCGTATTCGTCCGTTTGTCTTCTTCTTGGACTCGTTCTTCTTCCTTGCGGGATCTCGGGCAAGATGACCATACCCTCGAAATCACTTCTATCGTTGCTTGCTAGATTCCTCGCTCTTTTGCTATGCCTATGCTGCGATACCTACCACTTGCTTATCATGCCTCCCATATTGTTAGACCAAGCCTCTAACCCACCTTGTCCTAGCAAACCGTTGTTTGGCTATGTTACCGCTTTGCTCAGCCCCTCTTATAGCGTTGTTAGTTGCAGGTGAAGATGAAGTTTGTTCCGTGTTGGAACATGGAGATGTTGTTCCTTTTTGGAACATGTTTACTTGTTGGGATATCAAAATATATCTCTTTTAATTAATGCATCTATATACTTGGTAAAGGGTGGAAGGCTCGGCCTTATGCCTGGTGTTTTGTTCCACTCTTGCCGCCCTAGTTTCCGTCATATCGGTGTTATGTTCCCGGATTTTGCGTCCCTAACGCGGTCGGGTGATTTATGGGACCCCCTTGATAGTTCGCTTTGAATAAGACTCCTCGAGCAAGGCCCAACATTGGTTTTACCATTTGCCTCACCTATGCCCTTTTATTTCCCTTGGGTTTCCGGAGCCCGAGGGTCATCTTTATTTTAGTCCGACCCCCCCCGGGCCAATTCTCCTTCGAGTGCTGGTCCAAACCGAGCGATGTCCGGCGCCCCCTGGGCAATCAGGGTCTATGCCAACCCGACGTCTGGCTCATCCGGTGTGCCCTGAGACCGAGATATGTGCAGCTCCTATCAGGATTTGTCGGCACATCCGGGCGGCTTTGCTGGACTTGTTTTATTACTGTCGAAATGTCTTGTAGCCGGGATTCCGAGACTGATCGGGTCTTCCCGGGGAGAAGGAATATCCTTCGTTGATCACGAGAGCTTATCATGGGCTAAGTTGGGACACCCCTGCAGGGTTTGAACTTTTGAAAGCCGTGCTCGCGGTTATGTGGCAGATGGGAATTTGTTAATGTCCGGTTGTAGAAAACCCGAAGTTGATCTTAACTAAAATACACCAACCGCGTGTGTAACCGTGATGGTCTCTTCTCGGCGGGGTCGGGGAAGTGAACACGGTTGTTGGAGTTATGTTTGACGTAAGTAGTTCAGGATCACTTATTGATCATAGTTGTTCGACCGTGCTTTGCCTTCTCTTCTCGCTCTCATTTGCGTATGTTAGCCACCATATATGCTAGTCGCTTGCTGCAGCTCCACCTCATACCTTTTACCCTACCTATAAGCTTAAATAGTCTTGATCTCGCGGGTGTGAGATTGCTGAGTCCTCGTGACTCACCAGATACTTCCAAAACCCGTTTGCAGGTGCCGCTGAGACCGTGCAGGTGACGCACCCGAGCTCAAGGAGGAGTTCGATGGAGATCTTGCCCTTTATGTTGTTTCGTTCTAGTCGATCAGTAGTGGAGCCCAGTTGGGGTCGATCGTGGACCTTTGTCGCTTTTGGGGTTTCTTCTTTTATTTTGGCTCCGTAGTCGGGCCCTGATTGTAACTGTATGATGTAATGTTTCATTCATGTATTTGTGTGAAGTGGCGATTGTAAGCCAACTATGTATCTTTTCCCTTATGTATTACATGGGTTGTGTGAAGATTACCTCACTTGCGACATTGCTTTCAATGCGGTTATGCCTCTAAGTCGTGCTCCGACACGTGGGAGATATAGCCGCATTGAGGGCGTTACAAGTTGGTATCAGAGCCTTTCCCCGACCTTAGGAGCCCCCACTGATTGATCGTCTTTAGTGGCCGAGTTGTGTCTAGAAAAATGTTTTGAGTTATTTAGGAATTATATATCGAAGAGTTTAGGAATTCTTTTTACTCCCCAGTCCCTTCGACCTTCTGGAAAGGCATCCTGACGTAGAATTTTGACTCTTCTCTTCTCAAATTTCACTAAAAAAAAATTTAGGATCACGCGGGTATATTACAATTGTTCCGATGGTTTTATGATGACAACATTGTCTTGGTTGCCTCCTAACATTTAGGGGTTGTGGCAGTGTCCCGGGGAGTTGAGCTCCGAGGTGTTGTCGTCATAATCTTATCGTTGCAGTTTTGGAATACCTGAGTTTAGTACGCCGACATCGAAAATCTCTTCTGTACAGTTGTTGGTGAGATAACCCTGATAGCCCAGTACTGAGGCGAGTGCGGGAGTATTGCCATGACTCGTATAACGGATGCTTTTCGAAGGTTGAGGTAGATGATTTCCGAGGATTTCTTGGTTATGTGTTGAAGGATGGATACAGCTGGATCTAGGTATTGTTAGTTTGGGTGATATATTTTGTGTCCCCTGTATCCCCAACACCTGATTGCATAACCAGAAAGTTTCGGGAGTTTATAAGTGGGAATTCAAGTATCTCGTAGGATATCTTTCCAACAGACACATGATACGATATGGGATCTATCATATGTTTGTTTCCGGCTTATGCGGCAAGCCAGTCCTTTGTTTTTGTTTTGTTTTGTGGTTTTTGAGTTGCTTCAATGCCAAGTGTTGATTCCATACCTTCCCTAAACGGTGTTCTCATACTCTGGTGTGAATACCAATCATTCTTGATAACTGAGAGTGTCATGTCAATCCTTGTCAACCGGTGTGTCTCTCTCCAAGTGGATCCGATCACTTCAACATCCGCAAGATCATTTATCAGTTCTTCTCAACGGTGTTTGCTTCATCCGTTCCAAGTTGTCTTTGTTCTCCCGCCCTCCCACCCTTATTCCTTCAAGGACGTAGATTTCTTGATCAAGTATCCATTTTATTGATGTGAAGCCTCTCCATTCTTCTCCTTCATGTTCTTACCCGGTGTTTCTCATGAAGATTCTAACGGAGCCTAAAGTTTATAATTATTTGTTCTTTTATCTTCCCCGATGTGTTCAATGCAATCTTTCGATGGTGATCACATCTTTTCCTCGTTTCTAATGTTTTCTCGTGCCGGTGTATCTCGTAATCATTCACCTCTCGCTATTCATTTGTTCCAGAGTGATGAAGATGTCTCAGAAGATTCAAGTTTCCATTCTCAATTCACTCAAGTTCTTTTGAGGATGCTATCTCATTCAAGCCATTTAATTCAACCTGTGTAATCTCTCTTCCTAAGCAATTCTTTCAACGGTGTTTCTTTTGAGTGGGCCCTAACCCACAGGTCTTTTCCCAGGATCTTACCTGACTCTTCTTATTTTCCCGGAGCTATTCTCATAGTCTTTTCCAAGTGTGATGTAAGAATGAATTATCATCAGTCAAATGTCTTTCTCCAAGATCTTTCAAACTCTTTTCATCTTTAGCTCAACCTTTCCTCTTTTAATCCTTCCGGTGTTCCTCAACAGTTTGGTGATGTTTCTCCTCGTCATTCTCAGCATTGGAAGACCGAAGAAGAGTTTCTCATAAATCTTGTCCATTCTCTTAAAGATTAATGGTTCTAGCTTGATGCCATCCTCTCATAGTTGTTTTCGATTGTGAGAATTCTTTTCACCCACCCGGAGCCTTTCATCTCAGAATTATTCATTCTCAGCTTCGTCTATCGTTCTCCAAATCTTACCGGTGCATCATTCAATATTCTCTAATCAGTTCATGATCTCTTCATTCTCATGTATCTAAATCCTAGCAAGCATCTTCGTTCATTTGCTAATTCTTCCCGGTGTTTCCTTATCTTTTCTTCGTCCATTTTAAATTCTTACGGTGGTTCGTTCAAGATCCTTCTTCCTTTGTTATCATATAGATTCATCCTTTCTTTCCAATCCTACCGGCGGTTCGTTGAAGACATTCCCAAGTTTACGCTATATTTATCTTAATCCTTTCTATGAGAATAAGTAGTATGCCAAATCCGTTGCTTGTCATCAATCTAAATTGATGAAGGATACGCATAACATAATTCTTATTCTTGTTTCATCCAAGTGATTAATTCCTCCTTTCGGAGTTTAGTCATGATGAATAAATTCTTGATTTCAATTGTTTCACCTTATCTTCCTCGGAGTTCCAAGCTCTCGCAATTATATCACAACGGAGATCCATCTAATCATTGCTAGGCTTCAACCTTATTCTTTTCATCCTTCATTTCTTTTGATCATCCTTTTATTACCGGAGTTCTTTATGGAGGCTACATGATGATTCACAAAGGACTTAATTCCTTCTCGAAGTGTTCATCGAGATTCTTTTCAGAGGAGCTCGAGTATTCTTTATCTTGCATTTTAAAGTGCAATCATGTCAACCGTATCATTCGAGGTGGTATTATGTCATTCTTGATAATTGGAGTTCATGTCTCATGACTCACATGTTGTCAAGAATGAGGTATTTTAAATCCATCAATCTCTTCATTGGATTTATCTTGGGTTATATTTCACCTAAAGCCTTCCCTAAGGATTGTTGCTATTTGTGGTGCTCACTAATGACCCAAGTTCTTCATTTGTCCTCCCGGTGAAATAAGTTTCTTGTCTCCTTGTTGATATCAGTCCAATCATTTGTTTCCGTTGGTGGCAGAAGCTCACCTTATAATTTTGAGATGTTTTCATAAGCCAACTACAAGCTTATTCGTTTCGTTGTTGGTTCTCCAACAACTCCGTTCAATCCTTCTTTTAAGGAGGCTCTTTCAAATTCAATTGTGAAAGAAGTCATTGTTCTCTTCTCTGTTCTCTTGATTCCACCCTTTCATTTGTCCCGAAGGCATTGTGCTTTTGCTCTCTTTGAACCATCTTCTTGTTCTGTCAAGCTCATCTTCTTTTCTTGCTTATCCATTTAACCGGAGTGTTGTATCATCTCTTGAATATCTTTTCATCTCATCAAGTTTTCTTCTCTTTTCTACCGGAGTGCTGTCTAATTCGGTCATTCTTGTTCCTTGGTTATCTCATCATACCGACGTGGTCATATTCTTTTCGTTCATTAAGCTCTTGTTTCATGCACTTCAACCTACAAGGTTCTCGAATGTTCCTTGTTCCTCTTGCTGAACGGAGTGTTTTAAATTGTGTTCACCTCCGTCGTGTCATTTCTTCAAGCTCTGCGGCCTCTAAAGGTTCCTTGGTTTCACTCTTTTGTCAAAGAAGCAACTTTGTTTTACCTCTTGTTCTTCCATTTTCCCTCCGGTGTCATTCTAGATCTCGGGACGAGATCCTCTCGTAGTGGTGGAGTGTTGTGACGCCCCAAGACCGGAGCTTCAGATGCCTTCCATGAGTTCTGGGTTTCGTCGTGTGACTTGTTTGGTTCATTGCATTCATCTTTGCATCATGTGCATTGCGTCATGTCATTTTTTTTCTTAACTCAACTAAATAAATGGCATGGATCTTTGATCCATTTAAATTGAGGGAATTCACATGGTGATTCTCTTTATAAGATATCCTCCCGATATTAGGGAGCTATATTGAATATTCCATTTATTTGTAATTAACCATCACACACTTGCATATTAATTCATTTGGCCTTTTCTTCTTCAAGTGTTGACTCTCTAACCTTGCCTTATATCCTTTCGTCATTTTCCGGAGCTCCACCTAGAATTTCATCATTTTTGGTCACTCCAAAAACCTTTTCCCAGTTCAGGCCTATTTGAATTAAATTCAAATGAGTTTGAATTTAAATCTTGCAATCTTGGCAATTCCTATTTTCTCGGAACAAACACCTTTTCGTGACTCCAGGAAAATTATCCCCATACCCAAACTCCACTCTAATCTCTCTCGACTTTTCTTCTAAGTTTTTGTTTCTTTGAAATAGAGAGATAATTAGAGAGAGAGAGAGTTAGCAGCAGTGCCCCTTGGGCCTCTCTGTTCAGGCCCAGCCGCCCCCTCCATCCCTCCTAACCCTAGCCCAAAAAAACCCCTGCCCGATCCCCCCTCTCCCTCTCGTTCCCTTCCACCCAGCGCCGCCAGCCCCGCTCCCCCGATCCCATCTCCTTCCTCTCGATGTCTCCCTCCTTCCCCCGCTCGCGCCGCCAGAGAGGGGCGAGAGCCCCTGCGCCCGATCCCCCTCTGCCTCCTCCCCGCAACCACCTCGCCGCGCCTCCCCGTAGACCATGTCGCCTCTGCGCCATGGTCGTGGCCTTGAGCCGACCAGGGAGCCCCGCCACTCGCCTGAGCGTGGCATCCGCCTCGTTTTTCGTGCTACATCGCCTCCGTGCTGCTGCTGCTCGCCAAGACTGCCGGGTTGCTGCCCATGTACGCCAAGGCCATCTTCTGGATTTTCGCCAAGTACCAGGAGGTCGATGAATGGTTCATCTACGTGCGTGAGAGACCATCTTCGGCAAGGGCCATGTACGGCTACACAACGATACGAGGACAAGTTAACGTGTACCTCGGACCCGTCAAGTACCCTTTGGATGCGCCAAGTTCCACGACGCCGCATAAGTTTCTTCTTGAACGTGTATGAGAACGCAGATTCGCCAAGTACCACGACGTCCGGAGCCCTCGGAACCATCAAGTTCGACTACCCTCGTGTGTACCACTACCGTCGCCCCGAAGACGTTGGAGTCATCAAGTACCTCGCCGAACGAACGTGAACCTCTACTTCCCACGACGACCGTCCCGAGAACGTCTACTTCATCTACTTTGCACCGAACGAGTACCATCTTTTGCACGCTTCGAAGGTATAACTCCGAGACGACCGCCGTGGACCGAATGCATGTGTTGAATGAGATGCACCGTTTTCACCGTGTCTGAATTGTCACTCGTTTCCATGCCTCTAACACGTGGGAACCCGGTAGTCGGGAGCACCCCACCATCTCTAGCATGTTCCGCACATCCGCACATCTCCTTTTGCACCGGTATCTCCATGAGCTACCGGTACCGATATGTTGCCGTGGCACCATTTTCGGATTCGTTGCCGTGGCACACTTTCTTTCTGCCACGATGACAAATGCTTCTTAATGCTCTTATCAACATTTTCATAAATATTGCATAAAACTTGAAATTGTCATCCGCATCATGATAACAACATTTAAAATGCTTAAAATTGTTGTTTGCATTTATTTTGCTAAATGGCATGTTAAAATGATTTATTCCATAACTAATAACTGTAACTCGGAATTTAATAATTTATATATGTAAATGGGGTGGAAAAAAGCCTAGTTTAACATGTTGCACTTTATTTTCCTGTTTAACAACATTAGAATTGTGTTTAGGTCAGAACAGTACCAAACCTAATATATGCATATGAGGTTTTTCCGGAATTGTTGTTCGTTCTCTCCGGCCTCATTTAAATTGCCTAGATAGGTAGTTTTGTTGTGCTTCACCTCTTGCCATGTTTAAAAACGTTTGATATTGTTGGGTACATAAACAAGAGAGAACTAAATAGTTGTTGTGGTGTTTCGTCAATATGCAACTCGTTGCATATTGAGCTCCACTTAATTTGTAGTGTTGTTTGTTGCATTTGCCATGCCATGAATCATTAAACCGGACATGCATCATACTTGATTGTGCAGTATGCCATGTTTATGTGATGGTTTTTTACCATGTTGTTTGTTTCTTTCCGGGTTGCTTCTCTCGTTAGCTTCGGTTTTGTTCCGGAGTTGTGAGGATTCGTTCGTATTCGTCCGTTTGTCTTCTTCTTGGACTCGTTCTTCTTCCTTGCGGGATCTCGGGCAAGATGACCATACCCTCGAAATCACTTCTATCGTTGCTTGCTAGATTGCTCGCTCTTTTGCTATGCCTATGCTGCGATACCTACCACTTGCTTATCATGCCTCCCATATTGTTAGACCAAGCCTCTAACCCACCTTGTCCTAGCAAACCGTTGTTTGGCTATGTTACCGCTTTGCTCAGCCCCTCTTATAGCGTTGTTAGTTGCAGGTGAAGATGAAGTTTGTTCCGTGTTGGAACATGGAGATGTTGTTCCTTTTTGGAACATGTTTACTTGTTGGGATATCACAATATATCTATTTTAATTAATGCATCTATATACTTGGTAAAGGGTGGAAGGCTCGGCCTTATGCCTGGTGTTTTGTTCCACTCTTGCCGCCCTAGTTTCCGTCATATCGGTGTTATGTTCCCGGATTTTGCGTCCCTAACGCGGTCGGGTGATTTATGGGACCCCCTTGATAGTTCGCTTTGAATAAGACTCCTCGAGCAAGGCCCAACATTGGTTTTACCATTTGCCTCACCTATGCCCTTTTATTTCCCTTGGGTTTCCGGAGCCCGAGGGTCATCTTTATTTTAGTCCGACCCCCCCCGGGCCAATTCTCCTTCGAGTGCTGGTCCAAACCGAGCGATGTCCGGCGCCCCCTGGGCAATCAGGGTCTATGCCAACCCGACGTCTGGCTCATCCGGTGTGCCCTGAGACCGAGATATGTGCAGCTCCTATCAGGATTTGTCGGCACATCCGGGCGGCTTTGCTGGACTTGTTTTATTACTGTCGAAATGTCTTGTAGCCGGGATTCCGAGACTGATCGGGTCTTCCCGGGGAGAAGGAATATCCTTCGTTGATCACGAGAGCTTATCATGGGCTAAGTTGGGACACCCCTGCAGGGTTTGAACTTTTGAAAGCCGTGCGCGCGGTTATGTGGCAGATGGGAATTTGTTAATGTCCGGTTGTAGAAAACCCGAAGTTGATCTTAACTAAAATACACCAACCGCGTGTGTAACCGTGATGGTCTCTTCTCGGCGGGGTCGGGGAAGTGAACACGGTTGTTGGAGTTATGTTTGACGTAAGTAGTTCAGGATCACTTATTGATCATAGTTGTTCGACCGTGCTTTGCCTTCTCTTCTCGCTCTCATTTGCGTATGTTAGCCACCATATATGCTAGTCGCTTGCTGCAGCTCCACCTCATACCTTTTACCCTACCTATAAGCTTAAATAGTCTTGATCTCGCGGGTGTGAGATTGCTGAGTCCTCGTGACTCACCAGATACTTCCAAAACCCGTTTGCAGGTGCCGCTGAGACCGTGCAGGTGACGCACCCGAGCTCAAGGAGGAGTTCGATGGAGATCTTGCCCTTTATGTTGTTTCGTTCTAGTCGATCAGTAGTGGAGCCCAGTTGGGGTCGATCGTGGACCTTTGTCGCTTTTGGGGTTTCTTCTTTTATTTTGGCTCCGTAGTCGGGCCCTGATTGTAACTGTATGATGTAATGTTTCATTCATGTATTTGTGTGAAGTGGCGATTGTAAGCCAACTATGTATCTTTTCCCTTATGTATTACATGGGTTGTGTGAAGATTACCTCACTTGCGACATTGCTTTCAATGCGGTTATGCCTCTAAGTCGTGCTCCGACACGTGGGAGATATAGCCGCATTGAGGGCGTTACAGAAGGCCAACGCCTGTGAAGCTCGACGCCCGTGACACTCTCACGTAATAATGAGTTGGCGTTGTACACGCCCCGAAGTCTCAGGAGCGCCGGCCTCGGCCCTGGGGCTCCCTCCCACGCCCAGTGGCAGCACTTAGCTCTGCGCTGGTGAGAAGATGTCGAAGACTAGATTAGGTGCCGGACGCGGCTTTTTCATTTGCTTTCCGCAGTTGGCTTGTTCATTCTCATTCGAAGTTTTTGTTGAAGCTGTTACCGTCTTTGACTCGTGGTTCTTCGCCTTTTCACTCTCCTGCCTCGATTTCTCTTATGCAAGGCCTCGCGAGGGGGGCAGCCGAGCGCCCCCGTGAGTGTTTATGTCCTAGTCGTTCAAAGGTTCCGCGACCTGGGTCCATTACAGGAGCACCCCTCCAGTCTGTGCCCCACGGGCACCGCGACACGAACACAGGGCATGGGTCGGTCGCCCCCCCCCCCCACGGCTGGGGCCGGGAACTATCCACGCGCTGGCACGTAGACAGAAGGCACGATAACGAAAGCAAGTGATGACTAATAGCAATAACCCAAACACGCCCCCGCGGAGCTCCTCGCTACTGTCTTTTTACGCAGGAAAAAGGAAAAGAAAGAGCAAATCAGGCGCAGCTCGCCTCACACCGGCCTGCAGGGAAGGCTCGAGCCGCCTCCGGGGCTCAAGCCGACTCCCTCTCGCGCTTCACCAAGGCGCGACGGCAGGCAGACGCGCCACCACCTTCCAAGCGGGTACGACGGCGTGGAGGCTGACCGCGGCCACTGCTGGAAGAGTCGTCGCCTGAAGAAGAACCGGTGAAGCTTGGGGAACCCTGAGCGCCGCCAATCACGTGAGCGCTGTCCTCTCCGTCATCGCCAGGGGTGGGTCCCCGGCCGCGGTCGTCGTCCTCAGGGCAGTACCCTGCGCGGCGACCATCTTCCCCAAACACCCTCACGTAGAGGGTGGCATCACCGTCAAACTTGAAGTGCAGGGTGCACCGACGGCTCAGGCCACGCGCGCGGGCAAACGTCTGCCAACCGCGGGTGAAGGCCAGGCTCCCGGCTGCGGAGACCTCCAGTGAAGCCCATGAGGCCCGGCTGCAACAGCCGTCTGCCTGAAGCCAGAGGCCTCCCGGGAGCTCGTCGAGGGGGAAGCGAGGAAGTTGAAGCCGGGCGCTGGTCGGCTCCGCCGACCACACAACGAACTCCGGCAGCACCTCTGAAGCGCGAGAGCGCGGCCAAGGGGGACGCGCGACCCAGGCGCGCCCCCCAGCCACAGCTGTCCGCCCGTCACCATGCTGGAAACCATCTCTACGACCGCGGGGAGCTGCCATGGTGGCCACAGGATGTTTGCGAGGGCGCCCTCGGCCGCGCTTGGGCGGGGGAGAGGCAGGCTCAACCTGGCGAGCCTTCCCCTTCTCTGTGGCCGAGAACCTCCTCGACGGAGCCATCGCAGCAAGACGGAGCAAGGACCAGGAGGAAGGAGGAGCAAGAAGAGATGGACTGGAAGGGCGCGTGTTGTTTCGTATTTATGGTCGGCGAAGGCCAACCGCCGACCTCCACGATCGCAGGTAATCATGACCCGCTTTGCGTACAGGGACTTGTCCAATCCACGCAATTGCCGACGCGTCGTGGGGAAGCGGAGACGCCCACGTCCAATCAACCGCCACGCGGCGCCCAAGGCCGCAGGCTGTTAGGACCCGGAGCGCTTCGCCCTTGCCCTTTCGCCTCCCTGCAAGACCAAGTCCGGGCGCGCCTTGGGCCCGGGGGCTACTGTCTGCGTTCTGGGAACGGGGGTCCCCAGACTTGCCTGCCTGCGGACCGCGGCGTGGCTCAAAGGGGGGGCCCAGCGCGTCCCATCTTCATCAACACATATCCAAGACCCTCGCGAGGGGCCAAGCCTCGCGGGGCAGACGACACGGAGCTTCCTCAGGCACGGCCTCATCAGGCTGGCTCGCGAGGAGGCGGAGAGATCAAGGCGGGGTACCTCACGAGGTGCCCGTGACGCAAGCCATGACGACCAAGGGCGCCAGGCGGGCGCCAGCCCGCACAGTGTCCTCCTTTCCTCTTTGGTGCAAAGGGAGCAAGCGCAGGTGAGAGCATCAAGCAAAGGCACCCGTTTCGGTGCAACGAGACCAAGACCAGCCCAACGGCAGGGAAGAAGTCATTGTGGAGCCCAAGCCAGCGTCACCACTAGAGCCTTTGGCAGGCGAAGACCAACTTTAGTCAAGATAAGTGTACCAGATGTTCCCCTTCAAAATGGCCAATTGTTGGCGCCCTTCCCGCTCAATATTTGGGAAGAGGCCCAGGGCCTTTGCCTATAAATAGGACTAGCCGCCCCCAGGGTAGAAGCAAGGAAGCAATCGAAGAATCGGCAACCAAAGAGAGAAAGAGAGAGAGAAGGGTGACTGAACTCCTCCTAGCAGTTCACCGCCCCAGCCAAGAACAGACCCTCGCGAGGTTGTTCTTCCTTGTATTGCTCATCATCATCAGCCCGAGAGGCAATCCACCACACCACAAACTGGAGTAGGGTATTACACCACAACGGTGGCCCGAACCAGTATAAACCCTGTGTCTCTTGTGTTGTTCTTTCCATAGATTAGATCTTAGCGAGGCGGTGGGGTGCAGGTAGGTAGAAGGCGAAATCTTCGCGCGCACCCCAGTGTTCGAACCTCAAGGGTCTGCTGGAACCCGAAATCCGACAGAATCATACTGGACGGCCCAGATGATGCTACTGGGCCTAATTCGGGTAAGCCATAACGGGTCGTGACCTAGCGGACTGTAAATGGGCTATATGCTAACAGGCCATTAACACGCTTTCCGTGGGCCGGCCCGCTACCTCTTTAACCAAGTCAAACGGGCCGGCCTTTTCACCAGAATGTGCCTCTGTTGGGTCGTGCCACATGTCGACGTATCATAGGCGCCTCCTGTCCGATGACTGGATAACATTTGTCCCAAAGGTGAGCTAACATGTGTTTCCTCCAACCAATGAGAATTTTACACGTGGAAAATCCCCATTGGTCCGGGTTGTTAACGGGTTATCGGATCCAAAACCGGACCCGATAACTTAACAGCGACCCGTTATGGTGGATGCCACATGTCAGTCACCCTTGACAAAAGCACTTCCATGACGCGCCATTTATCATCATGGAAGTGGACACTTTCGTGATGATAATTTTTGTAATGTCATGGAATACTTCTATGACAGCACATGAATGACTATCTTGATTTTGTCATAAAATCGTCATGGATGTACATGCATGACAGAAAACGTGACCTACTATGACAAACACGTATCATCATGGAAGTGTATTTTTTTGTAGTGCCATGTGTGTACATGCCAGGCTCGTCAAGTTTAACCCGAGTATTCCGCATGTGCAAAATTTTCTTGCACCTGTTGTGTGTGAACGTAGAGTCTATCACATCCGATCATCACGTGGTGTCTCAACACGACGAACTGTCACAACGGTGCATACTCGGGGAGAACACTTATACCTTGAAATTTTAGTTAAGGGATCATCTTATAATGCTACAGCCGTACTAAGCAAAATAAGATGCATAAAAGATAAACACCGCATGCAATCAAAATATATAACATGATATGCCCATTATAATCTTGTACTTTTGGTCTCCATCTCCAAAGCATCGTCATGATCTCCATCGTTACTGGCTTGACACCTTGATATCCATCGTAGCGTCGTGGTCGCCTTGCCAACTATTGCTTCTACAACTATCGCTAACGCATAGTGATAAAGTAAAGCAATTACATGGTGTTTGCATTTCATACAATAAAGAGACAACCATAAGGCTCCTGCCGGTTGCCAATAACTTTTACAAAACATGATCATCTCATACAATAACATATATCACATCATTTCTTGACCATATCACATCACAACATGCCCTCCAAAAACAAGTTAGACGTCCTCTAATTTGTTGTTGCAAGTTTTATGTGGCTGCTACGGGCTTCTAGAAAGTATCGTTCTTACCTACGCATAAAAGCCATAACAGTGATTTATCAATTTTGATGTTTTAACCTTCAACAAGGACCGGCCAGATTCAAATTCGATTCAACTAAAGTTGGAGAAACAGACGCCCGCGCAACCACCTCTATGCAAAACTAGTTGCATGTCTGTCGGTGGAACCGGTCTCATGAACGTAGTCATGTAAGGTTGGTCCCAGTTGCTTCATCCAATAATACTATCGAATCAAAATAAGACATTGGTGGTAAGCAGTATGATGATCACCGCCCACAACTCTTTGTGTTCTACTCGTGCATATCATCTACGCATAGACCTGGCTCGGATGCCACTATTGGGAAACGTAGCATGCAATTTCCAAAAAAATCATACGCTCACGCAAGATCTATCTCGGAGAGGCATAGCAACGAGAGGGGGAGAGTGTGTCCAAGTACCCTCATAGACAGAAAGCGTAAGCGTTTGACAACATGATTGATGTAGTCGAACTTCTTCTAGATTCAACTGATCAAGCACCGAACATACGACACCTCCGAATTCTGCACATGTTCGGTTCGATGACGTCCCTCGTCCTCTTAATCTAGCAAAGGTGTCGAGGAAGAAGATGAGTTCTATCAGTACGACGGTGTGGTGATGGTGATGGTTAAGTGATCCTCGCAGGGCTTCGCCTAAGCACTACGAAGATATGACCTGAGGCGTAAACTGTGGAGGGGGGCGCCGCACACGGCTAATGATTATTGTTGTCTATTCTAGGCGCCCCCTCCCCATGTATATATAGGAGGGAGGGGGAGGGGAGCAGCCATGGGGCGCCCCAAGTAGGAGGAATCCTACTTGGGGTTCTATCCCAATTCGCCCCCCCCCTTCCTTATTTCACTGGAGAGGAAAAGGGAAGAGGGAAGGGAGGAAGGAAAGGAGGGGCGAACCCCCTCGTCCATCTCCAATTCAGCCTCCTTCCTAAAGTGGGGGCGCGCCAACCCTTGTGGGCTGGTGTTCTCCCCTCTTATGGCCCATAAGGCCCATTATTCCCCCAGGGGGTTCCGGTAACCCCCCCCCCCCTCGTACTCCGATAAATGCCCGATACAGTCCGAATCACTTTTGGTGTCTGAATACTATCATCTTATATATCAATCTTTACCACCCGACCATTTCTAGACTCGTCGTCATGTCCGTGATCTCATCCGGGACTCCAAACAATATTCAGTCACCAAATCAAATAACTCATATAATAGTAAATCGTCATCGAACGTTAAGCGTGCGGACCCTATGGGTTTGAGAACTATGTAGACATGACTGAGACACCTCTCTGGTCAATAACCAACAGCGGAACTTGGATGCTCATATTGGCTCCTACATATTCTACGAAGATCTTTAATAGTCGAACCGTTATGACAACATACGTTATTCCCTTTGTCATCGGTATGTTACTTGCCCGAGATTTGATTGTCGGTATCCACATACCTAGTTTAATCTCGTTACTGGCAAGTCTCTTTACTCATTCCGTAATACATCATCCCGCAACTAACTCATTAGTCACTTTGCTTGCAAGGCTTCTTATGATGTGCATTATTGAGAGGGCCCAGAGATACCTCTCCGATACTCGGAGTGGCAAATCCTAATCTCGATCTATGGCAACCCAATAAACACCTTCGGAGATACCTGTAGAGCATCTTTATAATCGTCGAGTTATGTTTTCACGTCTGTTAGCACACAAGGTATTCCTCCGGTATCCGGGAGTTGCATAATCTCATAGTCGAATGAATATGTATTTGACATGAAGAAAGCAATAGCAATAAAACAGAACGATCAATATGCTAAGCTAACGGATGGGTCTTCTCCATCACATCATTCTCCTACATGTCCATGGTTAGGAAACCTTAACCATCTTTGATCAACAAGCTAGTCAAGTAGAGGCTCAATAGGGACACAGTGTTTGTCTATGTATTCACACATGTATTTAGGTTTTCGATCAATACAATTCTAGCATGAATAATAAACATTTATCATGAATATGGAAATATAAAATAACAACTTTATTATTGCCTCTAGGGCATATTTCTTTCAATATACTCTCTCGTTATGCTAAGAAGTTGGAGCATGATTTAATATTGATTGTCCTCCTTATGAGTGGTAGACGGGGACGAGCGATGGTCTTTTCCTACCAATCTATCCCCCTAGGGGCATGCATAGTAGTACTTTACTTTGAGGGATAATAAACTTTCACAATAAGTATGTGAGTTCTTTATGACTAATGTGAGTCCATGGATTATACGCACTCTCACCTTTCCGCAATATGCTAGACTCTTTGTTACCATGCATTGCCCTTTCTCACCTTGAGATGTGGTGGAAACTTCACCGGTGCATCCAAACCCGTTGAGATGTGCTACTTATTGAGCTTGCGTTGATTTTTCCCTTGAAGAGGAAAGGGTGATGCAGCAAAGTAGATATAAGTATTTCCCTCAGTTAAGTGCCAAGGTCTCAATCCAGTAGGAGGCACAAGCAAGTCTCCAATCTATGCACCTGCACGAACTAAAAAAACACTTGCACACAATGCGAAAAAGGGGTTGTCAATCCCTTCACGGTCACAAACAAGAGTGAGATCTAATAGAGATAGGTATAAAAGATAAATAAAAGAGCAAACTAAAGTAAATATAAATAAATTGCAGCAAGGTATTTTTGGTTTATAGATCTAAAAAATATATGATGGAAAATAGACCCGGGGGCCATAGGTTTCACTAGAGGCTTCTCTCTTGAAAGAAAACATACGGTGGGTAAACAAATTACTGTCGAGCAATTGATAGAAAAGCACATAGTTATGACGATATCTAAGGCAATGATCATGAATATAGGCATCACGTTCGTGACAAGTAGACTGGAACGATTCTGCATCTACTACTATTACTCCACACATCGACCGCTATCCAGCATGCATCTAGAGTATTAAGTTCATAAGAGCGGAGTAACGCTTTAAGTAAGATGACAGGATGTAGAGGGATAAACTGAAGCAATATGATATAAACCCCATCTGTTTATCCTTGATGGCAACAATACAATACGTTCCTCACTACCGCATGATTGAACCCAAAACTAAGCAGCTCCCCCATTGCAAGAAAACCAATCGAGTTGGCCAAACCAAACCAACAGTTGGAAGAGAAATACAAAGATATCTTAATCATGCATAAAAGAGTTCAAAGAAGACTCAAATAATATGCATAGATAAACTAATCATAAATCCATAATACATCAGATCTTGACAAACACACCGCAAAAGAATATTACATCAGATAGAATTCCAAGAACATCGAGGACAACATTGTATTGAAGATCAAAGAGAGATAAGAAGCCATCTAGCAACTAGCTATGGACCCGTAGATCAGTTGTAAACTACTCGCGCTTCATCCAAAGGGCAGCAAGGTTGATGTAGAGGCCCTCCATGATCGAATCCCCTCCGGCAGGGTGCCGAAAAAGGCCCCAAGATGGGATCTCATGGGAACAGAGGCTTGCGGCCGCGGAAAAGTATTTTGGTGGATCCTTCTGCTGTTGGGGGAATATTTGGGAATTTATAGTGCAAAGATTAGGGTTGGGGGACTCCCGAGGGGTCCACAAGCCAGGGGTGCCCCCCTAGGGCGCGCCCTGAGGGCTTGTGGACTTCTCGTGAGTCTTCTGACCCCCTCCCCAAGTCTTCTGGGTGTCTTCTGGTCCAAGAAAATCATCACAAAGTTTTTATTCCATTTGCACTGTTTGATATTTCTTTTTTGTAAAAGTCAAAAAAAAGGAAAAACAGAAACTGGCACTGGGCTCTAGGGTAATAAGTTAGTCCCAAAAATAATATAAAATAGCATATAAATGCATATAAAACATCCAAAATAGATAATATAATAGCATGGAACAATAAAAAATTATAGATACGTTGGAGACGTATCAATATGCAACACTCAATTACACATAAGCCTCCTTATATCTTCCTCAAAACAGCCACTATACCTACCTATTATGGCATTTCCCAAGCCATTATGAGATATATTGCCATGCAACTTCCACCGTTCCATTTTTATGACACGCATCATCATTTTCATATTGATTTGCATGATCATATAGTCGACATCGTATTCGTGGCTCAGCCACCGTTCATCATTTTTTATACATGTTATGCTAGATCATTGCACATCCTGGTACACCGCCAGAGGCATTCATATAGTCATATTTTGTTCTAATATCGAGTTGTAATTTTGAGTTGTAAGTAAATAGAAGTGTGATTATCATCATTATTCATTATTAGAGCATTGTCCCAAGTGAGGAAATAAAAAAAGCCCAAAAAGAGCCCAACAAAAAAAGGAAAAAAATGAGAAAAAAGAGAGAAGGGGCAATGTTACTATCCTTTCCACAGTTGCGCTTCAAAGTAGCACCATGTTTTTCATATAGAGTCTCCTATGCTTTCATTTCCATATAACTAGTGGGACTTTTTCATTATAGAACTTGGTTTGTATATTCCAATGATGGGCTTCGTCAAATGCCCGAGGTATTCATGAGCAAGCAAGTGGATGCACACACACTTAGTTTTCTTTTTGAGCTTTCGTACACTTATAGCTCTTAGTGCATCTGTTGCATGGAAATCCTTACTGCCTGCATTCACATCAATTGATGGGCATCTCCATAGCCCATTGATTAGTCTCGTAAATGTCAGACTTTCTCCTTTTTTGTCTTCTCCATATTATCTCTCTCACCATACTCTATTCCACCCATGGTGCTATATCCATGGCTTGCGCTCATGTACTACGTGGGGGTTGAAAAAGCTAAAGCGTGTTAAAAAGTATGAACCAATTGCTCGGATTGTCATCGGGGTTGTGCATATAACTACTTTGTGTTAAGAATATGGAGTATGACAAGGCTATATGATTTTTAGGGATAATGTTCTTTAGCATTAATATTTTGAAAGGCATGATTGTTTTGTTGGTATGCCTTATTTTTTTATATTAAGTTATAGACTATTGCTTTGAATCATTCGGATCTTAAATATTCATGCCACAAAAGAAAGATTACATGATGAACATGTTAGGTAGCATTCCACAGAAAAAATTCTGTTTTGATCATTTACCTACTCGAGGATGAGCAGGAATTACGCTTGGGTATGCTCGATACGTCTCCACCATATCTATAATTTTTTGTTGTTCCATGCTATTATAGTATCAATATCTTTTATATGCCATTATATATCATTTTATGAGACTAACCTATTAACATAGTGCCAAGTGCTAGTTGTTTTTTTTGCTTATTTTTTGTTTTCAAGGAAATTATTTTCAAACAAAGTCCAAATGCCACCAAACTTTTTGTTGATTTTTTCTGGACATAAGAGAAACTAGAAGATTCAAAAGGAGGCAAGAAGACGAAGGAGTGGGCCACGAGCCACTTGGGCACGCCCAGGGGGTAGGTGCGCCCAAGTGCCTTGTGGGCCCATCGTTCCTCCGTTTGACCTAATTCTGAATCTATAAATTCTCTAAAATCGGGAAACCAATAGAGAGACACCCAAAATACCTTTTTCACCGCTGCAAGCTTCTGTTCTTGCGAGATCCCATTTGGAGGCCTTTTCCGGGACTCTGCCGGAGGGGGAATCAATCACGGAGGGCCTCTACATCAACCTTGCTGCCCTTTCGATGATGTGTGTGTAGTTTACGGTAGACCTACGGTTCCATAGCTAGTAGCTAGATGGCTTGGTCACTCTCTTTGTTCTTCCATACAATGTTCTCCTCGATGTTCTTGGAGATCTATTCAATGTAATCCTTTTTTGAGGTGTGTTTGTTGGGATCCGATGAATTGTCTGTTTATGATCAGATTATCTATGAATATTATTTGAGTCTTCTCTGAACTCTTTTATGCATGTTATTACATGCATAATTAACTAGGATAAACAATCATTTACTTCTTGCGGCGCTTGCCGGGTTTCTTAGGATTAACAAAGCCGAGAGGTTGTTTAACATAGATTTCCTCCTCAATTTCACCATTTAGAAAAGCACTTTTAATGTCCATTTGGTATAATGTGATATCATGATGCGTATGGACTCAAGTCTAGCAATGAGGGCATATGTCTCACCATAGTCCATACCTTCGACTTGAGTGTAGCCTTGGGCGACGAGACGTGCTTTGTTGCGAACGACTTGTCCATCTTTGTCTTGCTTGTTGCAAAACACCCATTTGGTACCAATGA
This sequence comes from Aegilops umbellulata, assembly GCA_032464435.1. NCBI lineage: Eukaryota > Viridiplantae > Streptophyta > Magnoliopsida > Poales > Poaceae > Aegilops > Aegilops umbellulata. Next base: position 291,818,926 of record CP136056.1, on the reverse strand, counting down.
TGTTGTGGTTGTTGTCGGGCTTCTCAACCAATGTCCACACTTGGTTCCTCTCAAATTTGTGTAGCTCTTCGTGCATGGCATTTATCCAATCCGGATCTTCCAATGCTTCTTCAACCTTCATAGGTTCAATGCTAGAGATGAATGAATAATGTTCACAAAAATAAGCCAAACGAGTTTTAGAGCGAGTAATTTTCCCGGTTTGGATATCATTGAAGATTTGTTCGATGGGATGGTCTCGTGAAACTCTTGCTCTAACTCGTGAGAGCTTTTGTTTGGGTCGGGGTGGAACATCTTCTTCATCATCTTGTTCTTCCTCTCGGCCTTCTTCGTTGTTGATGTTGTCGTTCTCTTGTCGAGGTGGAGAATGAGGCTGATGAGGTTCATCTTGGTGTACTTCCTCGTTTTGTTCATCTTGGCGTGTCCCACTTGTGGATGCCTCCGTGTCAACTCTTGGTTCACCTTGTCGTGAGGTAGAAGCTTCCACTTGGACGGACGAGTTACCCTCCTTCACCTCCGTTGGACGAATCTTGCCAATAGACAAGTCTTGGATTGCTTCTCAAGTGTCTTTGTCTCCTACATCAATTGTCAATTGCTCTACTTGCAAGCCGTTAGATTCATCAAACTTCACATCTACCGTCTCTTCAACCTTTCGGGTGAAATTGTGGTAGACACAGTATGTGTGAGAGTTTGAGCCATAACCGAGTAGGAAACCCTCATGAGATTAAGGAGCAAATTTAGAACGACGATGCTTATCAAGAATATAGCACTTTGAGCCAAATACTCGAAAGTATCCAACTTGGGGTTTGTTACCTGTGAGAAGCTCTTATGCCGTCTTGCCAAGTAACTTGTGAAGATATAGACGATTTGTTGCGTGACAAGCTGTCTCAACCGCTTCCGCCCAAAAGTGTTTTGGCATCTTGTACTCATCAAGCATCGTTCTTGCCATCTCAATAAGTGCCCGGTTCTTCCTCTCAACAACTCCATTTTGTTGAGGCATGTACGTAGCCAAGAACTCATGTGAAATCCCTTCTTCGTCAAGAAAGGTGTACACATTTGCGTTCTTGAACTCCGCTCCGTTGTTGCTGCGAACCTTCTTGATGTTCACTTCAAATTGATTTTGTGCCTTCCTTCCACAGTTCTTGAAGATCTTTTGGACCTGCGATTTATCATCAAGAAAGAACACCCACGTAAATCTTGAAAAATCATCGACTATGACTAAACCAAACGAGTTTCCACCAAGACTTTCATAGGCGTTTGGACCAAAGAGATCCATATGAAGTAGCTCGAGCGGTCTTCTCGTGGTCATGATGTTCTTCACGGGGTGGCTTCCTCCAACTTGTTTTCCTGCTTGACAAGCACTAAACAATCTATCCTTGTCAAATATAACATCTTTCACTCCAAGAATATGATCACCTTTACTAAGCTTATCAAGATTTCGCATACCCACATGACCTAACCTTCTATGCCACAACCAACCTTTAGAAGCTTTGGCAATTAAGCAAGTTCTAGGTTGAGCCTTTTTAGTGAAATCAACAATGTATAGATCACCTCTACGTATACCGGTAAATACCATATTGTGATTATCTCTTCGAAACACTTGGCAATCTACTTCAGTAAATAGGACATTGAAGCCAAAATCAGCTAGTCTAGATACGGAAAGTAAATTATAGCCAAGAGATTCAATGAGCGTAACATTTTGTATGGAGCTATCATGTGAGATGGCCACCTTACCAAGGCCAACCACCTTACCCTTTGAGTTATCACCAAAAGTGACATACTTTCGAGGGCCATCATTTTCAGCCAGCTCATGAAACATATCCTTGTCTCCGATCATGTGATCGGTACATCCACTATCAAGAACCCATTCCTTTCCTCCAGCCATGTAGCCGCGAAGATTATCCATAAGACTAAAGTGTCTCATAGACTCATCAAGATCGAAGTCACTATCATCATCCTCATCATAGTATCCATGTTCAACATCGTCTTGTGATAGATCATTTCCTAGAGAGAGTGATTCGTTAGATAAGTGATCATCACAATGTTCATCTTTATGAATTCTAATGACTTCGGAGATGATATTACTAATGATTCCAACATCTCCATTGGCACGCATAAGGTGACGAAGCTCAAACAAACAATCACCAAACTTAGGATCATTGGAATTCATCTTACTTAAGGCAATAGACTTATGAAGAATCACATCTAGATTTAGCAAGGAATGGTATGGAAATCGTTCCTCAAGAAATCTCCATATGGTGTAAGCACTATCAAGAGTAGGCAAGCAAACAATCAAATTTCTAGGAAAACCTCTAGTGATAAGATTGACAGTTCTAAGATTATGGATCATGTCAAGAGACTCATCGGGAGTAGGATGCAAAGGATAAACAAGGGGCACACAAGGGGTAGTAATGTACTTGTTCAAGTGATATTCATTCAAAATCTCAGGCATCTTATTTTTCCACTCATGAAAGAACTCTCCATCAGGTATAGGCACTCTACGTCTAAGACTCCCCAACGTAGACTCATCCATCTTCCTCCAATGGTGATTAAAGCAAAGCAATGGAGACCAATGTTGTGATACCAATTCAAAGGATCGAGAAGAGGTGTCTAGAGGGGGGTGATTAGACCCTCAACAATGAAAAGTAGCATTTTTTAAGTTCTTCAAGTTAAGGTGGAGTTTTAGCGCAAGTTTAAACATTCACAATACATTTCAAGCAAGCATGGCAAGAGTATATGAGCAGCGGAAATTAAAGCATGCAAGTTGCAAGAAAGTAAAGGGATGGGATTGGAGTGTGCAAACGCAATTGGATGCATGGAGATTTTTGTTGTGGTTCTGTCGGTGTACAAAAAGGGGGGCTACACTTTTTGTACCCCTATAATTGTGCACGGGCAGTCTGAGCCACGGGCACCGCCACACCGAGCATGACAAGGGAGGTGAGCCAAGGTAAGGCCGAAGCTCAAAAGAAGCAGAACGACGCCAAGACCAAGACCACAATGAGCAAAGGGGACGAAGCGGACTCCCCAGGCAAGATCCTTGCCGGGAGGCGGTTTTAGCAAACCCGGCAAGACCCTTGCCGTGGCAGCTCGCCCCACACCTATGGAGCGATTCGCCCTTGAGTCCACTGCCCCCATGGGGCAAGGATTCGGGAGACATCCCCGTGGTGGCATACAGATCTTTGTGAAGACATTCAAGATCAGATACACACTTTAGAAGATGGTGATCCTTGGCGGGATCCTAGCCAAGGAGGACCACAAGGCCCCCGGCAAGGGCCTTGCCGGGATGACAGCAGGCGCCACGGCAAGACCCTTGCCGGGGCCCCGGCAAGACCCTTGCGATGAACACCCGTAGGGCCACCATCAGGCCCACGCCAATCAGACCTCCACCGTTGTTCGCATGCAGCTGCCGACCCAACCAGCTGGGCAGGCACCTGCGTGGCCGCGTGCGGATCTTCGTGGAGACCCACCACTGCGCCACCTCAGCTGCCTGCCTGCCTACATGGCACCGCGGGCACCGCTGGCCAGGGCGCGTGTCGATGCAAGAGGGAGCGGCGACGGACGAGATAGGGCTCTCCCCCGTCCCCGATAAAGCAAGGACACGTAAGCAAGACGCATTAAATGTGCCTTGACATGTAATGCGAGGGACAACCTCGCATCACTGTACCCTTTCCTCCTCCTGTGTGCCACTGTGGCAACCCCTTTCCCTATAAAAGGAGGCCCAAGGCGACCAGGAGGAGGATTCGGCTTTTTGGAGCTCCTCACGCCCCATAGCTAGATCAAGAACACAGATATCCAATCCACCAAAGAAGGAGTAGGGTTTTACGCATCCTCGCGGCCCGAACCTGGATAAATGAACCGTGTGCTATCTGTTTGATCCGCTCTTCTCACGACCCCCGCGCCCTGCAACCGTAGTAGGGATTCTTGTGATCCCATAGGTGTCATTCCACCGACATCTTTGGCGCGCCAAGTAGGGGGCGCAGTTGTGAGAATCGGCTCTAGCAGTTAGTTCGACGCTTCTTCATCGTCATGGCGCCCAAGAAAAAGAAGACGGTGGCGGTTGGCCCGTCGGAAGCCGGACATCCCGTCCCGACGCGGGCAAGCAGCGGACCGGTCAAAGAAAAGACCCGGGGCGCCGTTCGCGAACACCAACACCGTCCCAGTAGCTGAAGTTTGGGAGGCGGCGATGTTCGTGCGCCTAGTAACGGGCCGCATGCCGCCAAATCCAAAGACGGAACCAGGTCCTCCGCGGGTGGCGCGGGGCCTTCCAGGATCGCTGCCACCCCACCCGAGGGCGACGCAAGGGCTTCCAAGACTCCCACACCGGCGCCGATGGCGCGCTCCTCTCAGGCGGCGCGCGATGAGCGGCGTAATCACGCCGAAGACCGCGGGCGTCGCCGCGGAAAGAGCCCCGAGCGCCACTCCCGGGGTGTAGAAGACCTGCCCGCTCGCCGAGGCGCTGGTGAAGATGGCATGCGACCGCGGGGTCGTGATAGAGCTCCTTCTGACATGGTCAGAAGTCGAAGCGCGTCGCGATCCGTGCATGTTTCGCTACCACCATGCCAGCAGAAGCCCTGGCACGCACGCAGTTGCTCCTCGATTTTCCTCCCACTACGGGGAAACTCGATGAATGGAGAGCACCTCAAGTACGTGATCCAGATGCACTTCCCCAGGGAGGTGTCAACAAACAATACGATAGAGTACGAAGGGCTGCTTGCCTGTCTCAGGATCGCGGCGGACCTCAGAATCAAGAAGCTCATCGTCAGGGGCTACTCGCAGCTTGTCGTCAAGCAGGTCAGCAAAGATTACCAGAGCCCGTTGATGAAGGCCTACGTTGATGAAGTGAGAAAGCTGGAAGAGCGTTTTGACGGTATACAAGCTGAATACGTTCCCCGAGCGGAGAACGACATCGCCGATTACCTGTCAAAACGCACTGCCCTCAAGCTACCTGTGGAACCAGGTACCTTTGTGCTTCAGCTAACTCAGCCATCCGTTGATCCATCAACAGAGCAGAGCAAGAGGAGGAAATCAGGGCCCTGCAAGTACTTTCCCGCCGAGCTCCCCGGAGCCGCCGGCAAGGATGTTGCCGGGGACACTGAGCCCGCGACGGGACGGCTAGCTCCGGCAGAGCGTCAAGCTCTTGCCGTCGAGGCAGCCGCTCCTATGGCGGAGGAAATGCCTTTAGTCCTCGCCGTCGAGCCCCAGGCTCCAGCGTGGGCACAGCATACCGTCTGATTCCTCCAAACAGGGGAACTTCCTGAGGAGCAGGAAGAAGCGGAAAAAGTAGCCCGTCACTCTACCATGAACCAGTTCGTCGATGACGTCCTGTACAAAAAGAGGCCGAACGGTGTGAAATTGAAGTGTATCCCTCGAGAGGAAGGACTGGAGCTATTGGCAGAGATACACGGAGGCATATGTGGATCCCACATCGGGTTAAGGGCCCTTGCCGGCAAGGCATTTCGGCAAGGCTTCTTCTGGCCCACCGCCCTCCAGGATGCGACGACACTAGTCACCAGGTGTGAAGCGTGTCAGTTCCATTCAAAGAAGCTTCATCAGCCAGCTTATGCCCTTCAAAATATACCTCTCTCCTGGCCCTTCTTGGTCTGGGGGCTCGACATAATGGGCCCTTTCCCCCGCGCTGTCGGGGCCTTTGAGTACTTGTACATTGCAATCGACAAGTTCACAAAGTGGCCGGAGGTGGAGGCAGTGAGGAAGGTCACAGCTCAGTCAGCCGTCAAGTTCTTCAAGGGACTAGTGTGCCGTTTTGGCGTACCCAACAGGGTTATCACCGACAACGGGACATAGTTCACAAGCCGCACCTTCATGCAATATACCCAAGACCTCGGCAGCAAAGTCTGTTTCGCTTCCGTTGCTCACCCACGAAGCAATGGTCAAGCTGAGAGGGCAACTGCTGAAGTACTGCGAGGCTTAAGGACCAAGACCTTTGACAGGCCGCGCAAGAGTGGAAGGCGCTGGATTGATGAGTTGCCGACGGTTCTTTGGTCGATCAGGACGACGCCAAATAGAGCCACCGGCCAGACACCCTTTGCCCTAGTATACGGGGTAGAAGCAGTTCTCCCCACTGAACTCATATATGGGTCACCTCGAGTGCTCGCTTATGATGAGCTTGAGCAAGAGCAACTGCGGCAAGATGACGCAATGCTCCTTGAGGAAGATCGTCTTCGGGCGGCTGTGAGAGCAGCACGCTACCAGCAAGCCATGTGCCGCTACCATAGCCGCAAGGTTCATGCCCGAAGCCTTGAGGAAGGCGACCTTGTCCTTCGGCGCGTTCAATCGGCCAAGAATTCCAACAAGTTGACGCCAAAGTGGGAAGGCCCTTATCGGGTAATACGAGTCACCAGGCCCGGCGCAGTCCGCCTGGAGACCGAAGATGTCGTTCCGGTGAGTAACTCCTGGAACATTGAGCATCTTTGCAAGTTTTACCCGTGAGGCATGGCTTGTCGGGCCCCCCCGGCAAGCCACCTTTTGTACAAGCATTGCCGATGATGCATGTAACCCTTTGTACAAAGCCAGGTGTAGACCCTGAGCATAATTAAATGAAGCGCTGGCGCCCTAAGTTATAGCATGCATGCTAGGTCGATCTCGTCCTTGGTTAGGGTTGATAGTGCTTAGCGGCGACTAACCCCTAGCTTAGAGGTCAAGTGTGCATCTCTTTGCCATTCTTTTGTCTTCTTTGGTTCGCAGGACTCACCGATATCCTTGCTGGATCACTTGAGGACGAAAAGGAGAAGAGGGACAGGCCAGCATCTAGACCCCCGCAAGCCAGTATTGCCGGGGGCTGCAAGTGCAAAGATTCACCCACGGCAAACCGGAGTTACCGGGGCTACAGCTTCAGATAAGCTCTTCATCCCTTATCATGCATTCCCTTATAGACTGAGGTATGTGAAACCTTGTTCCTTCCTAAAGCTACCGTGCTCCCCTAAACTCTAGGGCTCGTTCCCGGGGCCAGGTTTGGTCGTAGTCGTGGCAGCGAAAGGATGAAACAAGGAGCCTGAACCCACCTCATCCCTGCCTCCGCCAAAAGCGTGAGAAAGGTCGAGCGACGTGGGAAGACGGCAAGGAAATGTTTATCTTAGAGATATCAAGGATTTACTCCTTGACGTGGGTTCTACCCGCAAACAAATGACCCGGCAAGCATCCCTTTTTCATTAAAAACATCCCACTCGGGTACAGTCCATAGGGAATGAAAAACATGAATGATGGGATTACAAGTTTTAAATTCAGCCAAGGCCCGAAGGCTTACAAACTAAAAAGAGATAAGGTGCCCGTAATCCCTTTCTTGTCCCTCTCCTCAGGAGGCAGGTCAAGGAGGCGAAAAGGGCAAAAGGGGCGCCTAGGCGAGCTACGTATGGCAGAAGACACCAAGAGAACATCTCGGTGGCCGTCCCAAGGCTGGATGGTGATGGCGGCGCCGGAAGCAGAGCTCGAAGACGAGGCGGCAGAACGTCAGCACGCGTCGAAGGTGTCAGTGCCCGCGTATTCTGATTTGACGGCCTTGCCGCCCGCCCTCTTCCTCTTCCGCAGCCTCCCAATGCCAGCCGCCCAAGGAGACGACCCCGAGAAGTTCAGGGAGCCGGCAACACGGATGATGGAGTCGCCGGTGCCGCATGGAGCGGCGCCCGACACCTAGTCAGACCCGTCATCCTGCCGCCTGTTACCCTCGTTGTCGCTGTTGCTGTCCTCCTCGTCACTCCCGCCCGAGGAGGAGTCTTCGCTATCAGAAGAGCTCTCCACGCGGCACCTTGCACGGGTCCCGAAGAGCCCGAAGACCTTGACGGAGAGGAGGCCGCCCTCCATCAGCTTGAAATGGAGAGTGAGCCCCTCCATCAAGCGGTGGATATGAGCGAACGTTTTCCATCCCCGACGAAGATACATCACGTGAGGGGCTGGGAAGTCGACGCGAACCCGCGTGCCGCTGATCCCACAGCCCCTCATGTGCAGCCACAATGACTCCGGCGGGTCCAGCTCCATCTCTCGCGCGAATGGGGTCGGGAGACGAAGGCGGCGGCGCGGCAGCCGGCGCGGCCTGACGAAGACCTCGCAAGGGTCATCCCCAACGTGGCCCTCCATGGGGGGAGGAACTACTGGCGGAGGCAAGGCCGGCGCACCGCCCCATCCTCCTCTTCCCTGAGTGCCTCGGCCTCGCCCACGGCCTCGCCCCCTCCCCCTTCCCCTTGCGGCTGGCTCTACCACCGCAGGTGTAGGAGAAGGAGGGACGCGTTGTCGAGCGGCGACCCTCGCCGCCACCGCTGAAGGACCAGGGATCCCTCTCTCCATGGCGGATGGAAGGGGGGAGCAGAAGCTGAAGAAAGGAGGAGATGAAAGAATGCGGGACGCCATCCCCCCTCCCGCTCTTTATAAAGGAACGGGGTGGGGGCTCGGCTGCCCCGCTCAGCCAATCAATACGCGGAAGGCGCAGGGAACTGGGACCGACCCGCTGCCCCAGCCCGCGGCGGCCCGGTTTCCCGCCTCCACCGTTCGCCACCCCAAGCGCATGAGAGCCACGTGGCAGGCGTGCAGGGCCGAGGCGACCTCTCCCCACCTCGTGATCATGGGGAGCGGACGCCTTGAAGACCATGCCTCGGCCCCGTTCAGTAAATGGGTCGCGCCTCCACGCCTCCCCCCGTTTATGGGGAAGGCGCAAACTGCCCCCTTTACTCCGACGTGACGCATGCGTGCAGAGCTTAGCCCCACGCATGCCGCCCACGTCACACACGCAACCCCACACCGCGCCACACGCAGGAAGCGTGGGAAGCACAGCACGCGAAGGAACTTACCACGGTAAAAACCGCCCCGCCTGCCCGCGCACCGTTTTGGGGCCTAGCCCAACAACGCGTTGCGCTTATGTGTGGCCCAGGCCCGGGGGCTCCTGTCGATGTACAAAAAGGGGGTACACTTTTTGTACCCCTATAACTGTGCACGGGCAGTCTGAGCCACGGGCACCGCCACATCGAGCACGGCAAGGGAGGTGAGCCAAGGTAAGGCCAAAGCTCAAAAGAAGAGGAACGACGCCAAGACCAAGACCACAAAGAGCAAAGGGGACAAAGCGGACTCCCCCAGCAAGATCCTTGCCGAGAGGCGGTTTTAGCAAACCGGGCAAGACCCTTGCCGTGGCAGCTCGCCCCACACCTACGGAGCGAGTCGCCCTTGAGTCCACTGCCCCCATGTGGCAAGGATTCGGGAGACATCCCCGTGGTGGCATACAGATCTTTGTGAAGACATTCAAGACCAGATACACACTTTAGAAGATGGTGATCCTCGGCGGGATCCCAGCCAAGGAGGACCACAGGGCCCCTGGCAAGAGCCTTGTCGGGGATGACAGCAGGCGCCACGGCAAGACCCTTGCCGGGGCCCCGGCAAGACCCTTGCCATGAACACTCGTAGAGCCACCATCAGGCCCACGCCAATCATACCTCCACCGCCGTTCGCATGCAGCTGCTGACCCAACCAGCTGGGCAGGCACCTACGTGGCGGCGTGCGGATCTTCGTGGAGACCCACCACTGCGCCACCTCAGCTGCTTGCCTGCCTACATGGCACCGCGGTCACCGCTGGCCAGGGCGCGTGTCGACGCAAGAGGGAGCGGCGACGGACGAAACAGGGCTCTCCCCTGTCCCCGATAAAGCAAGGACACCTAAGCAAGACGCATTAAATGCGCCTTGACATGTAATGCGAGGGATAACCTCGCATCACTGTACCCTTTCCACCTCATGTGTGCCACTGTGGCAACCCCTTTCCCTATAAAATGAGGCCCAAGGCGACCAGGAGGAGGATTCGGCTTTTTGGAGCTCCTGACGCCCCATAGCTAGCTCAAGAACATAGATATCCAATCCACCAAAGCAGGAGTAGGGTTTTACGCATCCTCGCGGCCGAACTTGGATAAACTAACCGTGTGCTATCTGTTTGATCCGCTCTTCTCACGACCCCCACGCCCCGCAACCGTAATAGGGATTCTTGTGATCCCATAGGTGTCGTTCCCACCGACAGGTTCTGATAGGTAGTGCTATCGTACATCAACATTGATGGAGACTTCAAACCACGAAGGGTAACGGTTGCGTGAGTCCATGGAGGCCTCCACCCACAAAGCGTCCAGGAAGAAGCAAAACCTTGTCTAGCCCACCATGGCCATCGCCCACGAAGGACTTGCCTCACTAGGGTAGATCTTCATGAAGTAGGCGATCTCCTTGCTCGTACAAACTCCTTGGTTCAACTCCACAATCTTGACGGAGGCTCCCAAGTAACACCTAACCAATCTAGGAGACACCACTCTCCAAAAGGTAATAGATGTTGTGTTGATGATGAAATCCTTGCTCTTGTGCTTCAAATGATAGTCTCCCCAACAATCAACTCTCTCTCACAGATTTGGATATGGTGGAAAGATGATTTGAGTGGAAAGCAACTTGGGGAAGTGTCGTGGTTTTGTCACGGCAGATGTCCTCATGAAAGGACTTAGTCGTGGAGCCATCACGACGGGTTAGCTTGAAGGGGTTAGAGCGGACACAGGGACGCAAGAGAGTTTATACTAGTTCGGCCTCTTCGATGAAGGTAAAAGCCTACGTCTAGTTGTGATGGAATTGATGGGGTTTTGATGACTAGGGAGCAAAACAAGCTTCGCCTAAGTCTCGAGTTGTTGTTTGTTGTCCTTGAACCGCCGCCGGGTCGTCCCCTTATATACATGGGTGACGCCCGTCGGTTTACAGAGTCCCAACACCGGCTCATAGACGTGTCCGGTTTGCTCTCTACTTATTCCTGACTTACAATACAAGTTTACATACCAACGCCGGTTTACGGCTATAGGCTTTAAACCGACTGTGGGCCTTGAGCCCTGTTCTTCTTGTATGGGCTTCAACATACTTAACTATTGATGAAGTTAATCCGGCCTGTCCTGGCCAGTTTACGCCCAGTAGTAATATCCCCAACATTAGGCCCCAGATTGATTTGAACGGGTTCATGTAAATCCTTAGCAAAAACTTCATCTTCAACATCTTCTCATAAATTGGTGAACCGCCATTATGTCATCTTCTGTGATTGCTGTAAACCGGAGTGACGTCATCTGTCATAACGAAGCTATCCATGATACTTCCTTGTTTAATAGATCTGCGATAATCGAGGCGACAGCTCCGTTTCGTGGCCCCTTGATTCTCGCGTCTGACACATTATCCCTTTCCTTATAAATAGGACCGAAGGGTCATTTCCTTTTTTCCCCTTCATGCCCTTCTGCTTCGTCTTCCTCGAGCCGTCCAGCTTCGGAGCTCCGCCGCCGCCGTCAACTTCTGCATCAACCTAGGCCGCTGCATCACCCTGAACGCACCAAAGCACCGCGGCGATCTCCCGCATTTCCTCAGCCCCAGTAAGTCCTCTGTTATTTTCAATACAGATCTGTTTCTTAGGGTTTCCATGTTCCTCTAGTGTTCATCGTCTGCTTCGTGCTCATACACGATAGATCTTTAGATGAATCTGTGAACCTTTGCTCTGTATAGCGGTAGTTTTTAGTATCCGCCTTCACTTTGATATGTTTGGACCATAGATCGGATCCATAGCTTTACTTCACTGATTCCACACTTCTCCTTCTAGGTCTTGAATATTTATCCCTTTTACGAACATTGTCACAGCCCCAGTTTAGACCTTGCCTACCTTTGTTTGCATCCATGCATCATGTTAAAATTCCAAAGAAATTTGAAATGGGGATTGTTGAAACCCTAGCACTAAATGAAATTCACTAGGTTCAACTAAAATATTTTCATTGTTTCCAAATGGCTTTTAAAATGTTCATAATTTCTGGAAAAATGCTTTGAACCATAACCAGAGGTGTTGCACATTTTTCATGACATACTAGGTCACTGGATTAAATCTTTAATTATTTGAGTTTGGGCATTTAAATTATATAAAATATTTCAAGTGCTCAAATAACCCCAAACTAAAATGTTCCATGCTGGATATATTCCAAGTAGTGGCCATGTGCAGTTTGGTGATTTTTGAAGATGCCTAAGCATTTTTAGAAAAGCCACAAACCTACAGAAATAAAATAAAAAAGAAACAATTTAGAAAGGAACCTACCTGGCCTTACCTGCCTGGCAGCCCAGCTAGCAGCCCAGCTCCTCCAGCCGGCCCAGCCCACCAGGGGCATGCCTGTCTTCTTCTTCGTGCCAGCGCACGAAGCAGCTCGGTGGCGAGCACCGACGCCGCCCCGGCCACCTCCAGCCTGCCTGCTCGCCCTGGACGGCTCTGGACGATGCCACGCGACCCCCCCGTCTCTCTCGCTCTCTTTCGTCCCCATCTTCTCCCCTGCTGCTCTCTCTCTCGCTAGACCGAGCGGAGCTCGTCGCCGCCGCTCGCTGCCCGCGTAGCCACCGTCCCCCTCTCGCCGCAGGGCCATGCCCAGTAGCTCCGCCACGACCTCCTCTTCGTCCCCGACGAGCCACGCACCGCCGGACGCCCTGCTGCCCCGCCATCGCCTCGTCTTCTCCGTGCACGGCCGCCGGATCGCCATCGCCGTTACGCCGCCGTCTGGACCTCCCCGAGCTTGCTGAGCCTTCCTACCGACTCCATGTGAGCCCCTGCTTCGTTTACCCCTAACTCCATGCCCGATTTCGAGCTCTAGCTGCCTTCTCCACCGGAGCCGAGACGCACCGCCGCACGAGCTCGACGCCGGCGACACTCCGGTGACCATTTGGTCCCGGGCATGCGTCCAATGTATTCGCCGCACCGCGTAGAAGCCATAGGTGCTAACCCCGCATCGCCACGGCCGTTGTAGCCTCGACCCCGAGCTCGCCCGAACTCCGGCCGCCGCCTGGCTCGACGCCGGCGCCATTCCCGGCCACCCCAGCAACTCCCACCATCACCACTGGATGCGCGCAAGCGCCAGCAACCCGTAGCCACAAGCCGCTCGTCGAACGGTGGCCCGTAGAGCAATTCCGGCGCGGACGCCGCCGCGATCTGAGGTCGCCGGCGGTTAAACGCCGGTAGCTGACGTGGCGAGATTAGCTTAGGCGCTAAACTCGCTTAGTTAGTGCCTGTGTCCATGACATGTGGGCCCCCTAGCAAAATTAGGTTAGTCTAATTTTCTGTTAGGGTTAGTATTAACACGGGTGGACCCCACGTGTCAGCTTTGACTTGGTCAAGTCAACGTTGACTGGCCCCACCTGTCATCCACCCACACCGGCCTGAGACGCTGACGTATGGGTCCCAGCCGTCAGGTTTGACCTGGACCGGCTGTTGACTTGCTGAGTTCAGCATGACCTCATGCTGACGCAGTAATTGTTTTCTGGATTTAAAATAATTCAGGAAATTTCAGAAAATACTCTAAACTTCTAAAATTCATATCAATTCAACCGTAGCTCAGATTAAAATAAGTTATATATGAAAAATGATCAGAAAAATCCAATCTATCCATTTGTACCATTCTCATGCATGACTAAGCAACTTAACCTTGCTGTTTAGATGAAAACATGATAATACATCTTATAAATTCATAGTTTGATTTTGAATTTGAACCTTTGGTTCAAATCAACTCAAACCCTTCTCTTGATAGCTGCATTAGCTCAAATCACATCATTTTGCCATGTCATGATCATGCATCATATTGTCGCATTGCATTGATTGTGTTTCCTTCTCTGTTGCCGGTAATTGTCCCCTCTCGATAGACGATGTGCCGACGATGAGATCGATGACACTGATGAAGAACTATGTTATCTTCAGAAGTGCCAGGCAAGCAAAACCCCCTTGTTCATTCCGATACAATCCCACTCTCTCGCTCCTGCTCTCTTTTACTGCATTAGGACAACAACGATTCATGTGTTACTTGCTGCGGTAGCTGAACCCCTTTATCCTTTGCATGACCTGTCATTCCACAGTAATTAGATGAAACCCACTAGCATGAGTAGGAGTTGTTTGAGCCCTGTTGTGCCTACTCATACATGCTTGTTTGTCATGCCTGCTACTGCTTAGAGTTGAGTCGGGTCTGATTCATCGGGAGTGAATTGGAATGGTGATGAACATGTCCTACTGTGTGTGAGCTAAGTGTGTGAATACGATTTGGTAAAGGTATTGGTGAGAGGCCATGTAGGAGTACATGGTGGGTTATCTCATTGAAGCCGTCCTCAGGAACTGAGTTTTGTGTTTGTGATCCATGAAACAGCTACTACCATACATTGGGCCCTGAAATATGACCCCGCTCGACTTACTGACCCCTCTCGTTTTCTGTCCAGGAGTTGCAAGTAGTTTCTGGTGTTAGTAGTATGCTGGGGGCCGCACGCAGCGCTGACCGTAGGGGTGGGCTGTGTTGCGGTAGGCACGTGGCACGGTGTACCGGGCGCCCGTTTGGTGTTCCGGGAACCCTGCACACATCGTTTGGGGCTGTGAGCGAAACTCCGGCCGGATCTCCTCATGGATCGAACCCGAATAGGCGATAAACCTGGACTAGAGACTTGTTTGGTTGGTTAGGTCGTGGTCTACACCCACGTCGGCTTTCGCTTGAAGTCTGCCGAGCACATGTCGTGTGCAGACGCTAAGTGGTGGAAACATGTGTGAAGAAGTACACCCCTGCAGGGTTAACATCATCTATTCGAATAGCCGTGTCCGCGGTTATGGACTTCTGGGTTGCCTATAACAGTTCATAGACAAGTGAAAGTGGATACTCTAAAATGCGCAAGATAAGCGTGAGTGCTATGGATGGCGTTCTCGTAGGGAGACGGGAGCGGATCTATAGTGGTGTATTGATATGGTGAATATGTGGACTCGTGTGCGCCACCTCAAAAGAGTTACTTACAGTCGTAGTTCAGGATAGCCACTGAGTCAAAGCTGGCTTGCTGCAGTCAAACTCCACCACCCCCTTTATTGAAACTGATGCATATGTAGTTAGTTCTGATGTAAGTCTTGCTGAGTACGTTTGTACTCACGTTTGCCTATTTTATGTTTTGCAGAGAGACGTCAGTCTCGCTAGTAGTACCGCTTGGGCTTCGACGTTTAGCTTGATACCTCAGCTACGATCTTGTGCCCTTGGCAGGATCTGGTAGATAGTCAGGCTTCTCAGCCTTTTTCATTTGTAGATGTCTGTACTCAGACATGTTAAGCTTCCGCTTGTGTTTGACTTGTATGCTCTGAATGTTGGGTCATGAGACCCATGTTTGTAATATCTCGCTCCTCGGAGCCTAATGAATTAATACTGGAGTCGTAGAGTCTTGTTGTGATGCCATGTTGTATCTACACATATCGAGCATATTGTGTGTATGATTGAAATGCTTGCTATGTGTGGGATCCGACTATCTAGTTGTTTATCCTTGACAGCCTTTCATATGAGGAAATGTAAGTCTAGTGCTTCTGAGCGATAGTAGTCCGCTACAGCCCGGTTCACCGGAGTCCTGCTAGCCCAGCACTACTGCTCGGAACACTTGACTGGCCGGCATGTGTTTCACGTCGTCCCTATGTCTGTCCCTTCGGGGAAATGTCACGCGGTGACATCCGGAGTCCTGTTAGCCCAGTGCTACAGCCCGGATTCACACGTTGATGACCGACATGCTCGATGTGATTCATGTATGCCTGTCCTCATAGGTTAGCGCCGCTTTGGGTTCACGACTAGCCATGTCGGCCCGGGTTCTCTGTCATATTGATGCTAGCGACACTATCATATACGTGAGCCAAAAGGCGCAAACGGTCCCGGGCCAGGTAAGATGGCACCCGTGGGAATACCGTGCGTGAGGCCGCAAAGTGATATGATGTGTTACATGCTAGATCGATGTGGCTTAGGATCGGGGTCCTGACAGCGTTGGTATCAGAGCCTGACTGCCTGTAGGATTACCAAGCCAAACTGGTCGAAGTTGAGTCTAGAAATGCTTTAGTTATATAAGGGAATTGATTGTGGAAGGGAACGTAAGGCTCTTTTTACTCCTTATACCTCATGGCCTTCTGATCTGAGTCATCCTCTTCTCTTCTACGGGGTTTAAGAACTAGGCCTTCTCATCTATCTCCCAGGATGACGTGTTACTAAACCATAGTTGCTTAGGATTGTTGAGTTCAAGCCTCAGTTCGGTTCCTACTACTTCCATGTGTTCTTAGTTGATCTCAGAACATTGATATTGTGATGTTGAGTGGTTATGCCACCATTTTGCAGGATGTCTTAAATCATTTTGAGCATTTACAGCCGTTATGCTGTCCGAGTCACCCCAGGTTTCAAAACAGTCAGATGCATTTGCAAATCTTTTCTTCCTGTTCCCGATGTCCTTTTGGTCAGAATAAGCACACTAACCGGTGCGTTGAGGTAATTTATTGCCTTGACATATATGTTGGAGCTACTACTATGACCTTAGGTATCTTATGAATCATCTAACAATCTGTCCATGTCTTGTGTTTCTAATGTGATGATTCTGGCCACCATTCTCGAAAGCATCCCGTGATGCCAATTAGTAGTAGGTATTCTATTCCTGGGTTCTTGAACCCGAGATTCACCCTACTTACCTCATGTCGATAGTGTTTGCTAGTTCCTTTAGGATATTAGTAACCTTGTGATAGTCCTCGAGGTCCGTGGTATGTCATTCTTCCTAATACCATGAACCATCCTTGGCAGGAGTTCCTTTGAATCAAAAGATCACAACCAGGGTGCTCTTGAGGAGTACTCCACCCATATTGTGATTCTGCCAGTTCCTCCTTCCTGCATGGGTTCTCCGGAAGAAATTTGTTGAACTCGTTTGACATACTAACCCATGAATCCACAACTCAGGAAGTTATATGCTCCTCGAGTTGTTTCCCTTAGTTGTCTTCTGACCCTCGTCCATAAATTGATAGTCAAGAGTATGTGTGCCATCGTGTTCATCGATGCCTATTATTCTTGTGGTCCGTTAAGCCATTCTAGTCCAGAATGACTAGGAGAAACAAGCTCCAGTACCGCATCCATTTCTAGGATTGGGTCAAAGTAATTGTATCCCGCAGATCGAAATGCCAATCCAGCTTCTGCTCTGCTCTACCTTGGAGTGTTACCATCTTTATGTCAAGAGAGTCATGAGAATTGCACCATCTCTCATGAATTTTTGACGCAGTAATACTTCTTGCCATCATTGTTCATTCCTCGGTTTCGTGTTGTTGCAACCGGAATGCCGACTATTGATTCGTGATGTGTGAAATCAATACTCTGAGCAACTCGTTGCTTTGTAGTAAATGGACAATATTCTCATTCTTAGCGTGTTGGTTACTAAATCATCATCCTAAGATTGATCGTGCTACCTAGTCCTTATTTCTAGTGCACTCTTCGATCAATGAGTAAGGATTGTTCAATCCCTTGTTTATTTGATCATATCATCTTGCCCTGAAAGGCAAGATTGATCTCAAGCCTAGAGACATATCGGTGGTTCGTGATTTTCTGAATATCTTCTCGGGAGTATTACCAGGTTGTCCCCAGACTGTTATGTTGAGCTCGTGATCAAGTTGGTTCCTTGTGAACCACCCTTTCTCCAAGAATCTGTGTTAGATATCCCTGAGCTAGTTGGTTGAGCTAGACAATAACTTGGAGAGTTGGAAGATAAAGCTTGTCTGACTTAGTTCATGTTAAGGGATATCTTTTCTGGTGTGTGTTGAAGAAAGATGATATCTTCACCAATTGGTCCTCGTGATCAGTTGTTGGATGTATTGTCTTGTCAAAACTTTGACTTGAGTATGGGCTATCGTCAAGTCAAATCAGAACCAACGATGTTCGTAATGTTGTCTTACTCGTGGTTGATCCCTCGAGCATACACCATTACATCTTTTGGTCTGACCAATGCTATCACCGTGTTCACATGATGGTGGAAGTCCAGTGATATGGAAATTCGGATGAGTTGTTGTTGAGCCCATTAGCAGCATTTTGTCTCCCCCATGATTCATGTTGAACATTATACTAGTATTGGAAACTTTGTAAGCAATGCCTTCGTGTTCCGTTCATGAAGCTTATGCCTGGATGAAAGAAGTGACTTCCTCTAGTTCATGTGCATTTGGGGCAAGTTGCCGCCGTGGATTCGAGAAAGCTTGTTTTTGTTTCCTCTGGTACCATCCCAAGTCAGTCATGCATGTGCGAAGTATGCGATGGTTTGACAGGCTCGCAACCTTCCTTCCATATGTATCCCTAGCACACCAAGCCACTGATTGAATCGTTCAAGGAGAAGAAGTTCCTTCTTAAGAGCATGCCTTATGCAGGGACTTTGATATCCTCGACGATGGTTCCCAACCAGAACTCGGTAGTGTTTTATTATAAGACTACCATGTGGTCATGCTTGTCTAGGACAGCGTGTTCACATGTGTTTAGCAGAACCAGCTCATGTTTTGGAGCTTGCTATCGTAGTTCATTTCCTGAGAATCTTGCAACGTCATTTCGTCGATTTGTGTTGCAAACTTTCATTTTTCTTTCTAGACTTGATGGGTCTGGATTATCCTGTTACCAACTAGATCTGAATCTCAGGCAGATATGATGGTTGGAACTTTTCCAAGATCTATGATGTAGGTCCCGACAAGGTTGATGTCTGGCCGACACACCTAGCTGGAAGATCTACCATTATAGTATCTTGATTGAACTATTTGACCATCTTCTCCATGAGGATTTCGTGCGGCTTATTCTAGAAGTTGCTCCCTAGGGATCCTTGTGCTCTCAGTTTTCTCGATTATACCATAACCATTCAAACAGTGGAACTGCTCTCGACTGTTGAGTTATCTCCTAGTTACCAGAATCATTCCCAACATTTGCATTTGTTCCCAGCTTGCACCGCTGTTGTGCCATTCTACCTTGGGTTCCATCCATTTCCGATGATAAGCAAAATCATTCATTGCGTTGTCTTCAACAAGGTAGTCCACATCATCCAACCTAGTCCGAGTATGTCACCTTTCCGAGCTCCTTCAAACGATCGTTTGTGATTGCCTTAGGCTGGAATAAAGAGTTCCAATGATCTCAGTATCAAAAGTAATTCTTTTGCCACTTAAGGGAATAGTTCTTCGAGTCACGTTCCCTGAGGAGCCCCGTTTTGGAATCATAGCAATTCATCTCCTTGCTACTCATGCACCTTCTTTCCAAGTGTGGCATTGTTGCCCACCAAATCAAACCCCGTTGTTGTTCTTCCGTCCCTCACAATGCGTTTTGTGCCTCAACTCGAGATGTTCCAACATCTCATTCCACGAGTTAATCCTGAATGCTCGATCTTCGAGGAGATCGTTTCCTATAGAGTTTCTTTCTGTCACCATCGTGTTGGATGAAGATCTCAAAAGCAAGGACGTCAAGGTCAATATGATGCAATGAAGCTACTTCTTCGAGAAGGGCAGTTGGATCGAGGAGACCGTGATAGTTGTGACTTTCTTTCTTCTAACCTCACGACTTGAAATCTCGGGACGAGATTCTTGTTTAGTGGGGGTGAGCTGTCACAGCCCCAGTTTAGACCTTGCCTACCTTTGTTTGCATCCATGCATCATGTTAAAATTCCAAAGAAATTTGAAATGGGGATTGTTGAAACCCTAGCACTAAATGAAATTCACTAGGTTCAACTAAAATATTTTCATTGTTTCCAAATGGCTTTTAAAATGTTCATAATTTCTGGAAAAATGCTTTGAACCATAACCAGAGGTGTTGCACATTTTTCATGACATACTAGGTCACTGGATTAAATCTTTAATTATTTGAGTTTGGGCATTTAAATTATATAAAATATTTCAAGTGCTCAAATAACCCCAAACTAAAATGTTCCATGCTGGATATATTCCAAGTAGTGGCCATGTGCAGTTTGGTGATTTTTGAAGATGCCTAAGCATTTTTAGAAAAGCCACAAACCTACAGAAATAAAATAAAACAGAAACAATTTAGAAAGGAACCTACCTGGCCTTACCTGCCTGGCAGCCCAGCTAGCAGCCCAGCTCCTCCAGCCGGCCCAGCCCACCAGGGGCATGCCTGTCTTCTTCTTCGTGCCAGCGCACGAAGCAGCTCGGTGGCGAGCACCGACGCCGCCCCGGCCACCTCCAGCCTGCCTGCTCGCCCTGGACGGCTCTGGACGATGCCACGCGACCCCCCCCCCCCCCCGTCTCTCTCGCTCTCTCTCGTCCCCATCTTCTCCCCTGCTGCTCTCTCTCTCGCTAGACCGAGCGGAGCTCGTCACCGCCGCTCGCTGCCCGCGTAACCACCGTCCCCCTCTCGCCGCAGGGCCATGCCCAGTAGCTCCGCCACGACCTCCTCTTCGTCCCCGACGAGCCACGCACCGCCGGATGCCCTGCTGCCCCGCCATCGACTCGTCTTCTCCGTGCACGGCCGCCGGATCGCCATCGCCGTTACGCTGCCGTCTGGACCTCCCCGAGCTTGCTGAGCCTTCCTACCGACTCCATGTGAGCCCCTGCTTCGTTTACCCCTAACTCCATGCCCGATTTCGAGCTCTAGCTGCCTTCTCCACCGGAGCCGAGACGCACCGCCGCACGAGCTCGACGCCGGCGACACTCCGGTGACCATTTGGTCCCGGGCATGCGTCCAATGTATTCGCCGCACAGCGTAGAAGCCATAGGTGCTAACCCCGCATCGCCACGGCCGTTGTAGCCTCGACCCCGAGCTCGCCCGAACTCCGGCCGCCGCCTGGCTCGACGTCGGCGCCATTCCCGGCCACCCCAGCAACTCCCACCATCACCACTGGATGCGCGCAAGCGCCAGCAACCCGTAGCCACAAGCCGCTCGTCGAACGGTGGCCCGTAGAGCAATTCCGGCGCGGACGCCGCCGCGATCTGAGGTCGCCGGCGGTTAAACGCCGGTAGCTGACGTGGCGAGATTAGCTTAGGCGCTAAACTCGCTTAGTTAGTGCCTGTGTCCATGACATGTGGGCCCCCTAGCAAAATTAGGTTAGTCTAATTTTCTGTTAGGGTTAGTATTAACACGGGTGGACCCCACGTGTCAGCTTTGACTTGGTCAAGTCAACGTTGACTGGCCCCACCTGTCATCCACCCACACCGGCCTGAGACGCTGACGTATGGGTCCCAGCCGTCAGGTTTGACCTGGACCGGCTGTTGACTTGCTGAGTTCAGCATGACCTCATGCTGACGCAGTAATTGTTTTCCGGATTTAAAATAATTCAGGAAATTTCAGAAAATACTCTAAACTTCTAAAATTCATATCAATTCAACCGTAGCTCAGATTAAAATAAGTTATATATGAAAAATGATCAGAAAAATCCAATCTATCCATTTGTACCATTCTCATGCATGACTAAGCAACTTAACCTTGCTGTTTAGATGAAAACATGATAATACACCTTATAAATTCATAGTTTGATTTTGAATTTGAACCTTTGGTTCAAATCAACTCAAACCCTTCTCTTGATAGCTGCATTAGCTCAAATCACATCATTTTGCCATGTCATGATCATGCATCATATTGTCGCATTGCATTGATTGTGTTTCCTTCTCTGTTGCCGGTAATTGTCCCCTCTCGATAGACGATGTGCCGACGATGAGATCGATGACACTGATGAAGAACTATATTATCTTCAGAAGTGCCAGGCAAGCAAAAACCCCTTGTTCATTCCGATACAATCCCACTCTCTCGCTCCTGCTCTCTTTTACTGCATTAGGACAACAACGATTCATGTGTTACTTGCTGCGGTAGCTGAACCCCTTTATCCTTGGCATGACCTGTCATTCCACAGTAATTAGATGAAACCCACTAGCATGAGTAGGAGTTGTTTGAGCCCTGTTGTGCCTACTCATACATGCTTGTTTGTCATGCCTGCTACTGCTTAGAGTTGAGTCGGGTCTGATTCATCGGGAGTGAATTGGAATGGTGATGAACATGTCCTACTGTGTGTGAGCTAAGTGTGTGAATACGATTTGGTAAAGGTATTGGTGAGAGGCCATGTAGGAGCACATGGTGGGTTGTCTCATTGAAGCCGTCCTCAGGAACTGAGTTCTGTGTTTGTGATCCATGAAACAGCTACTACCATACATTGGGCCCTGAAATATGACCCCGCTCGACTTACTGACCCCTCTCGTTTTCTGTCCAGGAGTTGCAAGTAGTTTCTGGTGTTAGTAGTATGCTGGGGGCCGCACGCAGCGCTGACCGTAGGGGTGGGCTGTGTTGCGGTAGGCACGTGGCACGGTGTACCGGGCGCCCGTTTGGTGTTCCGGGAACCCTGCACACATCGTTTGGGGCTGTGAGCGAAACTCCGGCCGGATCTCCTCATGGATCGAACCCGAATAGGCGATAAACCTGGACTAGAGACTTGTTTGGTTGGTTAGGTCGTGGTCTACACCCACGTCGGCTTTCGCTTGAAGTCTGCCGAGCACATGTCGTGTGCAGACGCTAAGTGGTGGAAACATGTGTGAAGAAGTACACCCCTGCAGGGTTAACATCATCTATTCGAATAGCCGTGTCCGCGGTTATGGACTTCTGGGTTGCCTATAACAGTTCATAGACAAGTGAAAGTGGATACTCTAAAATGCGCAAGATAAGCGTGAGTGCTATGGATGGCGTTCTCGTAGGGAGACGGGAGCGGATCTATAGTGGTGTATTGATATGGTGAATATGTGGACTCGTGTGCGCCACCTCAAAAGAGTTACTTACAGTCGTAGTTCAGGATAGCCACTGAGTCAAAGCTGGCTTGCTGCAGTCAAACTCCACCACCCCCTTTATTGAAACTGATGCATATGTAGTTAGTTCTGATGTAAGTCTTGCTGAGTACGTTTGTACTCACGTTTGCCTATTTTATGTTTTGCAGAGAGACGTCAGTCTCGCTAGTAGTACCGCTTGGGCTTCGACGTTTAGCTTGATACCTCAGCTACGATCTTGTGCCCTTGGCAGGATCTGGTAGATAGTCAGGCTTCTCAGCCTTTTTCATTTGTAGATGTCTGTACTCAGACATGTTAAGCTTCCGCTTGTGTTTGACTTGTATGCTCTGAATGTTGGGTCATGAGACCCATGTTTGTAATATCTCGCTCCTCGGAGCCTAATGAATTAATACTGGAGTCGTAGAGTCTTGTTGTGATGCCATGTTGTATCTACACATATCGAGCATATTGTGTGTATGATTGAAATGCTTGCTATGTGTGGGATCCGACTATCTAGTTGTTTATCCTTGACAGCCTTTCATATGAGGAAATGTAAGTCTAGTGCTTCTGAGCGATAGTAGTCCGCTACAGCCCGGTTCACCGGAGTCCTGCTAGCCCAGCACTACTGCTCGGAACACTTGACTGGCCGGCATGTGTTTCACGTCGTCCCTATGTCTGTCCCTTCGGGGAAATGTCACGCGGTGACATCCGGAGTCCTGTTAGCCCAGTGCTACAGCCCGGATTCACACGTTGATGACCGACATGCTCGATGTGATTCATGTATGCCTGTCCTCATAGGTTAGCGCCGCTTTGGGTTCACGACTAGCCATGTCGGCCCGGGTTCTCTGTCATATTGATGCTAGCGACACTATCATATACGTGAGCCAAAAGGCGCAAACGGTCCCGGGCCAGGTAAGATGGCACCCGTGGGAATACCGTGCGTGAGGCCGCAAAGTGATATGATGTGTTACATGCTAGATCGATGTGGCTTAGGATCGGGGTCCTGACAAACATGCTCCAGATCCAATGCTATAATAAGATCTTGTGAAATTTGTTTCTGCATATTTACTCATCCGCAATCTCAATTGTTTCAATGTTTAGACCAGGCGGTTTAACTTTGTAGAAAAGAATTACCAAACTGGTATATACCATTAGTCCCCTTGTTGAACCGCCAGGATTCCTTAGCCAGGCACTGCCGCTTCGCAAACTCTGGTTTATAAGTAACTGCCTCCGGTTTAGGAATGTGTGCACCAGTGTATATTTGCCCAACATATTCTTGAACCGGAATTACTGCTTTTGTAGATCGCATCATGGCTAAACAAGTGTACGAGTGCAACTGGGTTCCCTCTCGCGTGACCGAGACTTAGTTGAATAATTTAGTCAAAACTGGCGCTTTAAGAAGTAAAGAGGTTATTCATTGGAGGGTCCCCGGTACAAAATGTCCTCCCACGCCTCAAGAGGGAGAGGTCGTTGTTTTCGCGTATCATCTAGCCCGGGGCTTCAATCCTCTCGGTTCAAAATTTTACCGGGATGTCTTAGCCAATTTCCAACTCCGTCCGCAAGATACTGGCCCAAACTCTGTAACCAACATATGTCACTTCTACGTGCTCTGTGAGGTATTCTTTCAAGAGGAACCCACAGTTGAATTGTTCAGAGACTGCTTCCATCTAAACCGCCGCACAGATTTTACCGATAGTTCCAATGCGGAATTAGGTGGTGTCGCGATTCAGAAAATGAAAGAGGTCACCTATCCTCATGCCAAATTGCACAGCCATCCCAAAGAGTGGAACCAAACATGGTTTTACTGTAAAGAAACCTCTCATTCTGAAGAAAATCCCTTGCCTGGTTATCGTCCGGAGTGGCTAAGCAACATGCATCCCTTTCCACAGAGGTTGACTGCCAAGGAGAGAAGCAACTATGCTCCCCAACTATCAAAGCTCAGGGCCTTCATGGCTAACGGTTTAAGAGGGCTTGATCTTGCTCGCTGTTGGATATCTTGGAGCATCTTGCCCCTAAGCCAGCGCTCGGGTTTGATGTGCGAATACACTGGTAGTGCCAACGACCCGCTGCGACACATTGACATCCAGCTCACAGATGACGAAGTTACAGAGGCTGTGAAGAAGATATTGAACGAACCGGAAGCCGTCTGTGCTCGAACCGGCTTGCTTCCATTTTGTGCCACCAACAAACCGCCAGCTGTAAGATTTACACTTTACTTTTTTATTGAATCTGTCCTTGCTAAATTTTACCAATTATTTAACATCAACATCTTTCAAACAGGGTGATGATCCGTTCTGGAGCAAGAAACTTCCACAGGAGAAACCAGAGAAACCAGAGAAACCGGAGAGACCAACCACTGCGTCTTCTGATCCGGCAGCTGACGATGATGTGGTTAATCCGGACCTTGAGGTAGAGCTTGATTCACTTGGCTTATTTTTCACATGCCCTATTGATAATGATTATTGCCAGGATGACGCCGAAGTCAGTCATGGTGATGTTGTAGAGGTAATTGCTCTCTCCTCCGATTCAAACCCTTTGCCTTCACTAAAAATCCGTCGGGCAAACCGGAAAGTTAAATTTTCTCATCCTCTTGCTTATTTGGACCCAAACTTTCTTATGAAGACACAACAGCATGAAGCTGGCCGCACAACTCGGCACAGCGGCCAGGTAGTTACCTCCGCCGGTTTACCGAACAGTCCGGTTCGGAAATGCCGTTCAGAGGTCTCTAACTCTCTTGTCAATGCTTGTCCTAAAGCGGGTTGTTTTCGTCAACCTCTTAATCCATCTGACTCTGATTATCAGGGCACTTCCCATTCATCGGCTGGCGAGTCATCAGCGACCTAGCTGCCGCCACTCAAAATGGTGCTTGGGTGAGCCATATTTCTTATGATGTTTCTGATGTATTACATTGTAACACATACTGTATTGATCCTTCTTACTCCTTTCAGGGCCAAGCCTAGGCCAAGCAAGAAGGCTCACTGGATAAAGTGGCCGAAGAGAATACTGTTCCTGAACCGGACAGAACGTCAGATCCTGAAGCGGCTATTCGTGAGGATGTGCCAAACGACCCCCCACCGCAAGATGATGATTTTGTTGTTGAAGAGCCACATGTTGACACCTCAGGTCCTATTGACCAGCCCATAAGCCCTGTCCGGATTGATAGATCCACCAGTCCATCCAAGCCTACGGACAAGCTGACGGCCCCAGTGCAAACCGGCGCCGCAAAAGATGATGAAATTGTTATTACTGGCATTGGTCGCACAGAGCCAAGCAACCCCATCGCTCTATCGAGGCACACTGCCAAAGAGGAATCTGCTGCTATTGGCAAAGGCAAATGGAATGCTGATATGTCAACTTATGCCACTCTGAACGCCCAAGATCTCCATTCCGGCTATCTGAACCGGCTATACACCAGTCGTGACTATGAAGCCGGTCTGGTTAATATGATGAAAGAGAAATACGAGGTAATTTCCATATGCTTATCTGCTTTTGTACTTCAATATGTCAACTCCCCTAGCCCCCAAGCGGCGGTTTAAGATCTCAACTTAAACCGGGACTTGCCAAGGGAGACTTCAATGTATCTGAATTTGCTGATGTAGCCCCCAAGGGCCGGTTTAACTTAGTGTAGTTAAACCGGGACTTTTAGGTAATAGAGTTTGTAGCATCAGTACTGATTGAGCAAATAGCCATTAGCCCCCAAGTGCCAAGTTGAATGCTGGTATTGATCTTGGGACATTATGAACAATTGTAGGATGAAGAGCAAATATGCATTAGCCCCCAAGTACCAAGGGCATAACTTGTTATGTGGTTGGTACTTCAATTCTTGTACTGTTATCTGAATCGTATTACTGTCTATATGCAGGCTGAGCTGAACAAAAGAGAAAGCCAAATCGCCGATCTGCAAGAAAATCTGAAGTCCCAACAAGCTAAAACCTCCAAAGCAAAAGAGGAATTAACCAGCGCTTTAAGCGCCATGGAACACCTTAAGGAGGGCTTCAAGAAAGAGCGGGTGGATTGGGCCACTGAAAAGTCCGCTTTAACCAAGCGAGCAAAAAATGTCGAGGCTGCACTGAAACCGGTAGTGGATGAACTGACCAGCATAAAGCGGAAAGTGCATGCCATGACTGCTGCTATCTTTGGTAAGTCTGCTTGATTTCTGGAGTAACTCGGCCTTCTTGTGGAATTGCCGGTTTGTTAATCCTTTGTAATATTTCAGGGACACACATTGGTCACTTGGGGTCGGACGTGCGGAGGAAATTGAAAGCCGCCTATACATTGATAGAGCAATTTTATACTGGCGCTCAGCGGATCATCTCTACCGCGTCCCATAACAACGCATCGCCCATCTTGATCCAGGATACTCTTAATAGACTATCGATGCTGCCTGCCCGGGTTGAAGAGCTGAAGAAATCTGTTGCTCGAACCGGTGCTATCAACGCCCTAATCCGGGCAAAAGCGTGGGTGCCGGACTTTGACCCTGTTGAAGCGGCTCAAGGCTATCCCAACTTGAAGGAAGATGGGTCAGAGTTCAGTGAGGAGGATCTGCGAGCGATAAACCGGGAGGTGCGCCCTCTAGCTTGTCAGTTGGTTGAAGAGGCAGATTTGTCTCACTATCAAGCCCAATATGATAATCAAAACAAACAAGCGGCTACACCAATTCCTGAAGCGGAAAACCTTATCCCTCCAATCCTTAAGCATACTTACGCTCCTGACATTGAACCGTCATTGATGATCAATGATGAAGCTGTCTTTCAAGCATTAATGGGAATCGACTGGGGAACTGTTGATTTCCAGCTGCTGGGTAGAGAAGCAGAGGCTGAAGCGGCGCGGGATTACCCGCAACCATCAGGCCAGGCTGGTGACCAAG
Source organism: Aegilops umbellulata (assembly GCA_032464435.1). Taxonomy (NCBI): domain Eukaryota; kingdom Viridiplantae; phylum Streptophyta; class Magnoliopsida; order Poales; family Poaceae; genus Aegilops; species Aegilops umbellulata. The sequence goes on along the minus strand of CP136056.1, from coordinate 291,791,525 downwards.
CTTGAACCGGAAGCCGGTTTAAATTGCTGCTCCTTTGTGTTCTGCGAAAAAACAATGATCTTATTTGGGCACTGTGCTGCCTTGTAATAGGCTAGCCAATACTCTTGATTTTGATATGCCTTCATGCATAATTACTACAACTTGTGCTTCCTTTAGATGATCCATCTACAAAATATTTTCTGCAATCAAAAAATCTTAAAGTGCCGCCGCGGTTGTACCGTCAGACGGATTATGATGTCTGTATATATGAAATCAAAATATCTGAAATTTAAGTATATGATCAAATCTTTGTGATACATAATACCTGCCATCGTTGGGCATGAAGTTGGCTTGACCAATCTTGAAGCGGAGGATTATAAACCCACACGGTCGGAGGAGAAAGCAGCTCCTGTATATATAATGTCGGTTTACCATGTAAACCGTGCCGGGTTATGATAAACGTCATGTTACTCCGTAATAGGATGTTAACAAGAAATCAAACCGGGCAAATAGTCTCTGGACTAAGAATCGACCGCGTTCCGTCAATTGACAGTGGAACCGTTTTAAGAATTTGTCGGCTTAAAAACGCAACAAAAGAAGTATTTATCAAAAGAAAAAACAAAATTTCAAGCAAAGGCAATGATAAAACCATTTGCAAAAAGAGGCTATTGAGCCGATCAAGAGGTATTACCATGGTCGGGCACGACCAAGCCCCCGATAGGCGTAGCTATGGTTCAAGTCAGCCAGGTCCCCAAATGATGTAGTGGCATTATGCTGATCAAGAGGTGTAGCGATGGTTCGGGTTCGACCAAGTCCCCAAGTGATTCTATGGCCTTAGGCCGATCAAGAGGCGTGACTGGTTCAGACGTGACCAAATCCCCAAGTGATCTTGTGGCTTTCGCCTATCAAAAGGTGTTGCATTGGTTCGGATACGACCAAGCCCCCAAGTGATATAACATGAAGCTTTTGAAAAGCTAATTCAAGGGGTAAACCGGAGGCCGCTTTAAGACAGATAAAACTCTGTGTAACCACACATGATGTAAAAAGAACAGAGACCCCACTTTAGCTAAGGCTCCGGTTTATTGTATTGATCATAATATATAAATTGTCATAATATGTACATAAGTAGAGCCAATGGCTCAGGTATAGTAAGGCCGAAGATGAGCTATGTTCCACGGCCTGTTGGTCTCCTCCTCTGATGTACGTGAGTCTTTATGCTCTCGAATATCGATCAGATAGTATGACCCGTTGTGCAGATTCTTGCTGACCATGAAAGGTCCCTCCCAAGGTGGGGATAACTTGTGCATGTCAGTCCGATCTTGGATGAGCCGAAGCACCAAATCTCCTTCTTGAAAGGTTCTGGTTAACTCGGCGACTGTGATAGCGACGGAGATCCTGTTGGTAAATCGCCGAGCGGGCAGCTGCTATGTCACGCTCTTCGTCCAACAGGTCCAAAGCATCTTGTCGTGCTGCCTCATTGTCCGCTTCAACATAAGCCGCTACACGAGGTGAATCATGACGGATATCACTGGGGAGAACCGCCTCCGCTTCGTAGACCATGAAGAACGGTGTGTATCATGTCGGTCTGTTGGGTGTAGTGTTAATGCACCATAATACAGATGGTAACTCTTCAACCCAACAACCCGGCGTTCGTTGCAAAGGAACCATAAGCCGGGGCTTGATGCCTCGCAAGATCTCTTGATTAGCCCTCTCTGCTTGACCATTGGATTGTGGGTGAGCCACTGATGAAACGTCAAGCCGGATGTGCTCACGTTGATAGAACTCCTTCATAGCACCCTTGGACAAGTTGGTACCATTATCAGTGATGATGCTGTGTGGAAAGCCAAACCGGAAAATCACCTTTTTGATAAATTGAACCGTCGTGGCCGCATCACACTTGCTAACGGGTTCTGCCTCCACCCACTTTGTAAACTTGTCAACCGCCACCAAAAGGTGGGTTTTCTTGTCCTTGGACCTTTTGAAAGGCCCAACCATATCCAGCCCCCAAGTCGCGAACGGACAAGTGATTGGAATCATCCTCAATTCTAGAGCCGGCACATGAGCACGTCTTGAGAACTTTTGGCAGCCGTCACATCGTCTGACCAGATCTTCCGCATCAGCATGAGCAGTCAACCAATAGAAGCCGTGACGAAACGCTTTAGCCACCAAAGATTTTGAGCCGGTGTGGTGACCACAATCTCCTTCGTGGATCTCACGCAAGATTTCACAGCCTTCCTCAATGGACACACAACGTTGAAACGCCCCTGACACACTGCAATGATGCAACTCGCCATTGACAATAGTCATGGACTTGGATCGCCGGATTATCTGCCGGGCCAGAATCTCATCCTCTGGTAACTCGTCCCGGTTCAAGTACGCAAGATGAGGAATCGTCCAATCCGGAATGACATGAAGAGCTACCACCAATTGAGCCTCCGGATTAGGAATAGCCAAATCCTCTTCACCAGGGAGCTTGAACGACGGGTTATGCAGCACATCCAAGAAAACATTAGGCGGGACCGGTTTGTGTTGAGAGCCCAACCGGCTTAAAGCGTCTGCCGCTTCATTCTTCCGGCAGTCCACGTGGTCCACCTGATAACCTTTGAAGTGACCTGCAACTACATCCACCTCACGACGATATGCTGCCATGAGCGGGTCCTTGGAATCCCAAGTGCCAGACACCTGCTGAGCCACCAGGTCTGAGTCACCGAAGCACTTAACTCGGCTTAGATTCACCTCCTTAGCCATCCGGAGAACATGAAGTAAGGCTTCATACTCAGCTGCATTGTTAGTACAAGGGAACATTAAGCGGAGAACGTAACAAAACTTATCACCTTGTGGGGAAGTTAATACGACTCCAGCCCCCGATCCCTCCAATTGCCTGGACCCATCAAAATGGATAGTCCAATATGTGTGATCCGGCTTCTCTTCAGGTGCTTGCAGTTTTGTCCAATCATTGATGAAATCGACAAGTGCTTGAGACTTGACCGCCGTCCGAGGCACGTATTTCAATCCATGCGGCCCAAGCTCTATAACCCACTTGGCAATCCGGCCAGTCGCTTCCCGTTTCTGGATTATATCTCCCAAGGGAGCAGAACTGACCACTGTGATGGGATGTCCCTGGAAGTACTGCTTAAGCTTCCGGCTTGCCATAAAAACTCCATATACCAGCTTCTGCCAATGCGGATACCTTTGCTTGGACTCAACAAGCACCTCGCTGATATAGTAAACCGGACGCTGAACCGGATGCTCCTTGCCTGCCTACTTTCGCTCCACCACAATAGCCACACTGACTTCATGAGTATTAGCGGCGACATATAGCAGCAACGGCTCCTTGTCAATTGGAGTGGCGAGCACAGGCGGATTAGCCAACTACCGCTTTAAATCCTCAAACGCTTTATCAGCAGCAGAACTCCAGATGAATTGATTCGTCTTCTTCAACATCTAATACAAAGGGATCGCCTTCTCACTGAGGCGGATGATAAACCGGCTTAACGCGGCAATCCGGCCTGCCAAGCGTTGAACATCATTGATACACTTCGGTTTAGCCAGGGATGTGATTGTTGTGATCTTCTCCGGATTAGCCTCAATTCCCCTATTGGACACCAGAAAACCCAATAACTTGCCTGCCGGTACACCAAAGACACACTTGGCTGGGTTGAGCATCATCTTGTACGTCCTCAGGTTATCAAAGGTTTCCTTCAAATCGTCAACCAGAGTCTCCTTCTCCCTTGACTTAACCACAATATCATCCACATAGGCATGTACATTACGGCCAATCTGTTTATGAAGGCAATTTTGTACACACCGTTGATAAGTTGCCTGGCACTCTTGAGCCCAAAGGGCATAGATACATAGCATAAGGCTCCAAACGGAGTTATGAACGTTGTCTTCTCCTGGTCCTTAACTGCCATCTTGATCTGACGATAACCAGAATATGCATCCAGAAAACTCAAACGCTCACAACCCGCCGTAGCATCAATAATTTGATCAATACGGGGGAGGGCAAAAGGATCTGCTGGGCAAGCTTTGTTAAGATCTGTGTAATCCACACACATGTGCCAGGTGCCGTTTTTCTTAAGGACCAGCACCGGATTAGCCAGCCATTCAGGATGCAAGACTTCAACAATAAAGCCAGCCGCTAAGAGCCTAGCCACCTCTTCTCCAATAGCTTTGTGTCTTTCTTCATTGAACCGGCGTAGGAACTGTTTCACCGGTTTGTACATAGGATCCACATTAAGAGTGTGCTCAGCGAGTTGCCTCGGTACACCTGGCATGTCAGAAGGCTTCCATGCAAAAATGTCCTGATTCTCACGGATGAACTCGATGAGCGCGCTTTCCTATTTCGGATCCAAGTTGGCACTGATACTGAACTGCTTGGACGAATCGCCAGGTATGAAGTCAACAAGCTTAGTCTCAGCTGCCGATTTGAACTTCAGGTCCGGATCATGCTCCGTAGTCGGCTTCTTCAATGGATTCATGTCTGCCGGATCAACATTGTCCTTGTAATATTTCAGCTCCTCCGTGGCACAAACCGACTCTACATAAGCCGCATCACCTTCTTCACACTCCAAAGCAATTTTGCGGCTTCCGTGAACCGTTATTGTTCCCTTGTGACCCGGCATCTTGAGCTATAAATTCACATAACAGGGTCGTGCCATAAATTTGGCGTAAGCCGGCCACCCAAACAGGGCATGATATGGACTCTGGATTTTTACCACCTCAAAAGTCAGTGTCTCTGACCTGGAATCATGATCATCTCCAAAGACTACTTCCAAAGCTATCTTGCCAACAGGATATGCTGACTTACCAGGCACCACACCATGGAACACCGTATTGGACGGTTTAAGATTTTTATCTGTTAATCCCATACGATGGAAGGTCTCATAGTATAAGATATTAATACTGCTCCCACCATCCATGAGCACCTTGGTGAACTAATAACCTCCCACCTGAGGTTCCACCACCAACGCTAGCTGACCCGGATTATCAACCCGGGGAGGGTGATCCTCTCTGCTCCATATGATTGGCTGTTCAGACCAACGTAGATAACGGGGCACGGCCGGTTCAACAGAGTTTACTGCTCGCTTATGAAGCTTCTGGTCTCGCTTGTCCAAGCTAGTGGTGAAGACATGATATTGCCCACTATTCAACTGCTTCGGGTGACTCTGATAACCCGGCTGCTGCTGCTGCTGGTGGTTCTAACCACCTTGGCTAATCTGATTACCTTGATTGTTATGTCCGCCCTGATTACCATTAAACCCTGAACCGGAATTTCCTCCGCCGTAACCCGGCCCGGATCCTGAGCCACCACGTGATCCGTGGTCATACCGGAAAGCATTAGAGTTCTTGAACTCCTGCATAATGTAACAATCCTTCCAAAGGTGATTGGCTGGCACCTCCTTCGTCCCATGCTTTGGACAGGGCTGGTTTAAAAGATAAGACAGGCGGTCCGGGTTAGGATTAGGCGCTCCACCGTGATTCGGTGTTTTACCCTTACGTCGCTGGCCCTTGTCCTGCACGTTGGTATTAGCCACAAAGTCCATGCTGCCATCCGCTTTACGATTGCCTCCGTTTCCATGACCTGTCGGGTTATGCTGCTATCCTTTGGAGTTGTTGTTCTTCTTTACCTTCCCTGCCTTGTCGTCATCAGACTCGGGATCCTTGGTACTATCAGAATCAGCATACTTCACTAATGCAGCCATGAGGATCCCTATATCATTGCAATGGCGCTTCATCCGTCCCAATTTCAACTTTAGAGGCCCAAACCGGTAGTTGCCTTCCAATGTTATAACCGCGGTGTCGGCATTGATACGGTCTGACGAATGCAAAATTTGTGAGACCCGCGCACCCAACGAGTCGTTGATTCTCCTTCTTCCTGAACATAGGCTGCTAAGTCCACTATTGATATGGGTTGTTTACATGTATCCTTGAAGTTCTGGATAAACCGGGCTCGCAATTGGGCCCATGAACTGATAGAGTTGGCTGGTAAACTTTTTAACCAAGTATGGGCCGTTCCTTCGAGCATCATGGTGAAGTACTTTGCACACGCCGCATCATCCACATCAAGCATCTCCATGGCCATCTCATAGCTCTCTACCCATGTCTCTGGAGGCTGATCGGCAGTGTGATTCGGCACCTTGCGCGGGCCCTTGAAATCCTTGGGCAGGCACACATTGCGTAAAGCGGGGACAAGATAAGGCACCCCCAAAGAGCTAGAAGAAACGCCAGGCTTGACTGAAGTAGTTGGACGAACCGGCGTAAGCTAGCGAGCCTCGTACTGTGCTGCTAACTCAGCCTCCCAGCGCGCTCGGCCCGGTCCACCACTTCCTGAGCATCACCAACACCACCCGCCGGGTTGTTACCACGTGGTACTTCACGGTTTCGTGCATTACTTGACACAGCCGGTTCATACATACGCCTGCTATAGCTCCGGCTTGGACGAGGGGTGGAATGAATTTGGTCTCGACTGTACGAGTATGCTTCCTATTGGATCAAAGTTGTCCGAAGAAGCTCCTTAACCCGGCGCGTTTCCACCGCCTGTGGCGAATCACCTTCAATTGGGATGGCCTCCAGCCGTGCAGCAGCAACAACATGGTCATCCATCGGGTTGGAGTAGTGACCTGGAGGCGTCGGGACAGCCTGAGGTACAATAGCGTTTTGACGAGGCAGATCTATCAAACGAGGGTGAACCAGCGCGCCCGTCCCTGGCGCTTCCGCCCGGTTTACCACTGGCGGGTTGCTGGTTCCTGCTCCCGGTGTGTTGAAGAGATCTCTAGCTTCGAAAACCGGGGGCAAGCGAGACCGGTGCTTCCGCTTCAGGACCTCATGCGACGCGCTCTGATCTAGAATAAGTCGGTAAGCTTGCGCATCCAAAGCGGCCCGCTCTGCAGTTATCCTGGCATTCTCAGCTGCTAGGTCGGCCTTGGCTTGAGTGATCTGATCCCTCACTTTTGCAATTTCCGCATCGTGGGCATTCTGATCTGCCAGATTAGCCTCTGCCATGAGCATAGCCAACACATCAAACAGATCAGATAAGACTTGAGTCGGCAGGTGCACAGGGCCTCCTGCCCCGACTGCCGTCGCCGTCCCTAATCCGGAGATCATTGCCGCTGCAGTCGAAGAGTGGATCCCTGCTTGTGTCCCGGCCATGAATATTCTGACCCGGTTTGGCAGATCAGAGGGGTCCGGAATACTGTCGCCATCGGAACAGCCCCCAATCCGGCCATCTTGCAAATGATATAACGATTCGGTTTCTCCGGTCGAGGACTCGTCGCCGGAATAAACGACGGTCTCGCCACCAGATTCTGAACCGCCCTCGTATTCTCCTCCATGGATGACCCCCACGAAGGCGCGCTTCACGGACGGTTTAACCAGGGTGGGTCGTGCACGCTGAGCCGTCTCGACAAGGTCGGTGCAGATGTCCGGCTCAGGGCCCGGTTCACCGATCTTGCCAATGAAGACGTGTATGCCACCAAAGGGGACCCGGTACCCGTACTTGATTGAGCCGGCCTCGGGGGGCCATCCTGCATCGTCGATGTAGAGATTGCCGCGACGACTCTTGGTCATCCGGCCCACAGCATAGCCCCTGAGTCCTTCGAAGTTGCCCTCCAAGAACTTGAAACCATCGTGCGATAGCCCCACGGTGGGCGCCAACTGTCGTGGTTTTGTCACGATAGATGTCCTCATGAAAGGACTTAGTCGTGGAGCCATCGCGACGGGTTAGCTTGAAGGGGTTAAAGCAGACAGAGGGACACAAGAGAGTTTATACTAGTTCGGCCCCTTCGATGAAGGTAAAAGCCTACGTCTAGTTGTGATGGAATTGATGGGGTTTTGATGACTAGGGAGCAAAACAAGCTTCGCCTAAGTCTTGAGTTGTTGTCTGTTGTCCTTGAACCGCCGCCGGGTCGTCCCCTTATATACATGGGTGACACCTGTCAGTTCACAGAGTCCCAACACCGGCTCATAGACGTGTCCGGTTTGGTCTCTACTTATTCCTAACTTACAATACAAGTTTACATACCAACGCTGGTTTACGGCTACAGGCTTTAAACTGACTGTGGGCCTTGAGCCCTGTTCTTCTTTTATGGGCTTCAACATACTTAACTACTGATGAAGGTAATCCGGCCTGTCCTGGCCGGTTTACGCCCAGTAGTAATATCCCCAACAGGAAGGCTAGAGATCAAGATTCTTGTGGTTGGATTGGAATGTCTTGGTCTCAACACATGAGTAGGTGGATTTCTCTCAGAAAATGAATGCTAGAAGTGTAGGCGCATTCTGATGGCTTTCTCCACAAATGGAGGATGGGTGGAGGGGTATATATAGCATCCACACAAAATCTAACCGTTACACACAATTTACCAAACTCGGTGGGACCAAATAGTGAAACTCGGTCAGACCGATTCAGTTCAAAATGTGAACGTTAGGCTTTTTGGTGGGAGAGACATGATCAACTCGGTGGGACCGATGTGCTAGGGTTAGGGTAAAACCTCAACTCGGTTTGACCGATTACACAAACTCGGTGAGACCGATTTTGGTAATGAGAAAAACAGAGAGTTGGTCACGCAAACTCGGTGGGACGGACTACATATCTTGGTGGGACCAAAATGATTACAACGGGCAATAGAGAGTTTGCAAGCCCATCTCAGTGAGACCGAGATCCCGTCGGTGAGACCGAACTGATTAGGGTTTCTGGTAGTGGCTATGTCAAATGAACTTGGTGGCGCCGGATAGATCAAATCGGTGGGGCCGAGTTTGACTTTAGGTTTAGGACATATGTGGAAATGAGAAAGTGGTTGAGGGCTTTGGAGCATATCACTAAGCACTTTGAGCAAGCAAGCTATTAAGCAACACCTCAACTCCTTTTAATAGTATTGGCTTTCCTATGGAGTAAATGTGATCTTGGATCACTAAAATGAAAATGTAGAGTCTTGAGCTTTTGCCAATGTTTGTACTTAGCATCTAGAAGGGCTTCCACATCCTCTTGTCCATGCCACGCCTTTGTTAAACTTTATGAAATATACTAGATAAAAATATTAGTCCAACAAGAGATGTGTTGACATTAATTACCAAAATCACCAAGGGAGCACTTGTGTTTTCAGATGCGCGTCATCGCCGGGGTTGCGCAAACCCTTGGCGCATAGCGCTTCAGCGCCGCGGATCAAGATAGGCATGTCAGCATCGAGAGGCTGCAAATTGCCACACAACATGATCAATGGTGTGCCGCAGAGCAAGCTAGGCATGTCCGCGCCGATAGGCTGTAGCTTGCCACACGGCGAGACCATTGGAGCACCGCAGAGCTTGAGGTGCGGCGTGCCGCACAGCAAGAGTGGATCCATCGGTGCTTGCCTGCTGTCGACAGGGCGTCGCAGCTGGGTACACGTCTTGTCAAATACCCACATTCCTCGCCAGGAGTGGGCAAAGGCCATCTGCACCGTACTTCCCAGAGGTCGGCTGTGCCGTACTTGCACCAGACACCCGCTGCGCCGTTCACACAGGTCGCGCCATTTGCCTTGTCCTCGGCCCGCTCGATGCCAACACGCTGGTCGCTAGGCTCGACCGCTTCCTTGGCCCAGGTGCCCACCTGGTCGTAGTAGAGGAACATGGCCGTCGCATCCTCAAGCCGGCGATCCCCGATGAAATAGCCAACTTGGAGCTCAAGATCGCACTCCAGATGTACCGCGAGCATGTCGACCACTTGGACAAACGCATGCACGAGTTTAGGCAGAGCCAAGAGCTACCATAGGCAAGGGTTGTTGGTCATGGACGCATTTATTTTGTTGACAACTTTCGACATGGAACGCTATGTATTCACAACAATCATAATATTGCTCTATTTATTGCTCTGTCTCAATGTGTGTACTTTGTTTTCCGTTCTTATGTGTTCTATTTCAATGTGTGTATATATGCTTTCCATTCTGTATATGTGGATGGTAATAGCTACATACAAATTCATATACGAAAACATGTAGAAAAATGGAATTCATAATATATATATTTATTGTTCATTAGTTCATCACAGAATATATATAATATCATCACTTATACGTGATGATACTTAACTACCATGTACAATGCATAAAATTGAAAACGAACAGTACTAGAACTAACAATCCCTCCTGGGGGCAGTATTCCGTTAGCCCCTCGCTAGCAGCTCCCAGGTGCGCGGCGTCTTCCCAGCGCGGAGGCAGTACTCCGCCTCTGCCGCCTCGCAGCGCTTGACGTACTGATCTGCCTCTTGCTGGCGGATGAGGACTAACGATCTTGCCATTTCATTGGGCGCCCACCGGAGCTCCTCGTCAGTGGCACGCTGGACCTTATCGGCCCACCTCCACGCAGCGATGAGGCGCCAAGTGCCTTTCACCTTCCTCGTGAAGTACCCATCTTCGTACACCTCCTCCACACAACGGCGTGCCCGCCCCCAAAGCTCCAACGCCTCATTTTTTCAGGCGGCCTCACGGGCTTCACAGGCCGCTTGGTACCTAGCTTCCTCCTCCGCCATCTCCTTCTTGAATGCCACTTGCCTTGTTTTCTCTGTCGGCGGCAACGGTTTCCACGGACAAAGATTGTACTAGCCCCAAAACCACTCCAAAGTTGGGGGGGGGAGGTCCGGCGCAACCACGTCCGACGGCCCGTAGGGGCCCTCCTCGTCGCTGCTCTTCGACTGAACGTCCTCGGGGGCGGTGCCTCCTCGTCGGTGCATGGGCAGATTGGCGGCGCCATGGCTGAGATTTGTGTGTGTGTGAGAGAGAGAGGGCGAGCGAGGGAAGGATGTAAATGAGAATGCAGGCGGGATGACATGAGCAAGGTGGTATTTTTTGGCGGCCGGAATCTAGATCGACAGGAACAGTACACACGCTGGTCACCGAAATTTATGAGTAATGTAGTTTGAATTGCACACGATTCCCGCAGCAAAAGCCGTGTGTGAACTTAATAGCTGATGGTTTCCACTACAAAACCGGGTCTGATTAATAACCCGCGCTACTCACCTTCAAAACCTCGTGGCATGAGATAGAGCGCCAAGCATGTGGGCCCGGTTGTCTTGCCATATAAGGGATGAATGCTTATTTTGTGTTACCATGGCACTCCATGCATGTGTCCAAGCCGTGATACTAATATGTTTAATAATTCCTTCCAATTTACTACACATGAAATAAATCCGTACACAAAAAGTACACAAATATGAATTTCAAACTATTATGGTTAGTTGTTGCATGTACATGTAGTTCAAATTTGATTTACGATCATCAAATGGCTAGAAAATCACTTAAATGACTTAAAAAGGTCAAATGACCCCTGGAATTTTCCAAATTTTGACATGACTGTTGTATTAGTGCATGTTAACTGTAGAAAAATTTGAAAGCCATAAGAGGAGGCTATTGCCGGTTCGTCATCAAACATGCATTGTGCCCTCTTGGAACCACGCCCCTTCTAGTGAGTTGTTCCAGTTTGTGAGGGGGGTGTGTGTCCAAACTTACGTCAAACATGCCAATTTTTTACCACACCATCATGAGGCCATGCCATTACGTCAAGCAAGGTTTCATGTGTTTCTGATCATTTTTTATCTTTTTTGGAATTTAAATGTCATGGCATGCACTTGATGTTTTGTGTCCAAGCCATGACACCAATATGTTTGAGAATTCCTTCCAATTTGCTGCACATGTAATTAAATCGCACACAAGTACAAAAATATGATTTTTCAAAACCGTTATGGTTAGATGTTGCATGTACATGTACTTAAAATTTGAATTACGGTCATTAAATGGTTAGAAAATCAATTAAATGTCTTTAAAAGGTCAAATGACCCCTGAAATTTTCCAAATTTTGACATGGCAGTTGTATTAGTGCATGTTTACTGTAGAAAATTTTTGAAGGCCATAAGAGGAAGCTATCGCGGGTTCATCATCAAAGATGCATTATTGTGTCCTCTTGGAACCACGAGCCTTCTATTGAGTAGCTCCGATTTGTCAGGGGTGTGTGTCCAAAGTTTCGTCAAACAGGCTAATTTTTTTACCACAACATCCTGGTGGCATGCCATTATGTCAAGCAAGGTTTAATGTATTTCTGGTCATTTTTTAATTTTTTGGAATTTAAATGTCATGGCACTCCATGCTTGTGTCCATGCTGTGACACCAATATGTTTAAAAAATCCTTCTAATTTACTGCACATGGAATTAACTCGCACACAAGTACACAAATATGTTTCTTCAAAACCATTATGGTTAGCTGTTGCATGTACATGCAGTTCAAATATGAATTACGGACATTAAATGGTTGGAAAATCACTTAAATGTCTTAAAAAGGTCAAATGACCCCTGAAAGTTTCTAAATTTTGACATGACAGTTGTATTCGTGCACGTTAACTGTCGAAAAAATTTGAAAGCCATAAGAGGAAGCTATCGTCGATTCGTCATCAAAGATGCATTATTGTGTCCTCTCGGAACCACGGGCCTTCTATTGAGTAGCTCCGGTTTGTGAGGGGTGTGTGTCCAAACTTTCGTCGAACGTGCCAAATTTGTTACCACAACATCCTGGTGGCATGTGAGGGAGTCCTGCATTAAGGGGTCCTCGGGCGTCCAGCCTGTTGGACATGGGCCGGACTGATGGGCTGTGAAGATACAAGACCGAAGACTCTCACCCGTGTCCGGATGGGACTCTCCTTGGCGTGGAAGGCAAGCTTGGCATCCTCATATGAAGATTCCTTTCTCTGTAACCGACTTTGTACAACCCTAGTCCCCTCCGGTGTCTATATAAACCGGAGGGCTTAGTCCGTAGAGGCAAGAATCATAGTCATACAGGCTAGACTTCTAGGGTTTTAGCCATTACGATCTCGAGGTAGATCAACTCTTGTAATACTCATATTCATCGATATTAATCAAGCAGGAAGTAGGGTATTACCTCCATAGAGAGGGCCCGAACCTGGGTAAACATCGTGTCCCCCGTCTCCTATTACCATCGACCTTAGACGCACAGTTCTGGACCCCCTACCCGAGATCCGCCGTTTTTGACACCGAAATTGGTGCTTTCATTGAGAGTTCCGCTGTGACATCGAAGACAGGATTGATGGCTCGCCTTGTTATCAAGGACAGTATCACCGCCGGAGGTGCCTGACCTTAGGTCAAACCCTCCGGCTGGGCGGCTTCACCATGACCGCCCCTACGACCGTTAAGACAACGTTGACTTCTCGAGTCATCGAAAACCACCTCCGTGTTAGCTCAAAATACTCTAAGCAGATGGATCCGGCTGATTTATCGTCTTTGAACGAGCTCCTAGATCGCATCGCCTCCCTGGGGGTCTCCGCAGACTACAATCAGATTGGGCTTAAACCCGACCATAGAGAAACTAAATCTCCGCTGATCACCCACCAGATAGCAGTAGTTGAGGAGCAAGATGACAACTCTTCCTCTATATTGAGGATGAACTATGTTCGGATTTCTGAGTTCGAAGAGCCAGACACCTGCCTTCGGAAAGACATAGCCCGCCCTCCGAACCTAGAATCGGACGACGGGCCTGAAAAATCGGTTAATATCCCGAAGCCCGAGCTATTAAGTTCAGGAGTTCTTCAAACTCCGGATTCCAAATTGGGTTAGGGTTCGGATTTAAAGCCACCCACCCACCCAGATAGACGCGATCTCACGTACATACGACAACAGTCTCAGGAAACAGTCCATCACTTTTGGGCCAGATTCCTCATTGGCAAAGACAAGATTAAAGATTGTTGCGATGAAGACGCGATCTTAGCATTCTCAATAATTGCACGGACGAAGGACTCCTCAACGCCATCAATCGTCGTCGCGTATTACACTTCGCTGACTTGGCAACTATCATACAAAAGTACTTCGCAATGGAAAGCGCCTGGAAAACTCAGGCAGCTCTTTGGGAACCATCAGTTTTGACTCAACCCTTCGTCCGGGCAAAAAGGGTGCACCCTCGCGGTGCACCAGATCCAATAGTAAAGAAACTCAAGCACACCATGGGCGCGAAACTGTTCTTGAAGGATGGCTCGATAGGCCATGCAAAATACATGCAATGCTGGACACCATACCAACCCACAGCCTTAGAGCATGTTGGATACTCTGGCAAGTGGCCAAAAGCGGCGAGGATATCCTCACCAAAAATACACCGGTGCAACACCCCCCGGAAGATGACGACCCCAGCGTTTTAACAGTCTTTGAGACTTCCGCTTCAAACAATCGGCGTAAAAGGGCTTTCCGCAACCTCGCCGAAGTCTGCCAAGTCGCGGGAATAAACCCTTGGAACGACACGGCCATAACTTTCAACGCCAGTGACGAACCAAAATTCCGGACAGTCCGGGCACTAGCCGCCTTGGTCCTTAATCCAATTGTGGACGGATTTCGGCTCACCAAAGTGCTCATGGACGGCGGCAGCGGATTAAACCTCATCTACGAGGATGCGCTCAATAAAATGGAAATTGACAGGAGCCGCATCGAGCAAAGTAGCACGACCTTCCGGGGAATGATTCCTAGTCGGGAGGCACGATGCGCGGGATAAATCACGCTCGACGTGGTATTTGGCACACTGGAGAATTATCGGTCCAAAGAGATAACCTTCCAAGTGGCTCCTTTCAACAGCGGATATGACGCCCTACTGGGGCGAGACGCATTTACACGCCTCCAAGCTATACCTCATACGGGTACATGGAGCTCATGATGCCCGGGACAAACGGTATCATCACCCTTGCCAGTGATCCGGACATAGCACTCCGCTAAAAAAATAAAACCGCATCCCTGACCCTCAAGGCATTGTCTGAAATACTCGCGGCCGAAGAGCTAACCGCGCTGCGCTCTACTGTGGATAGGGATGACATAATCCTGGACAAACGACCCAAATCCACCTTATTTAAACCAGCAGATGAAATAGTCAAATTTCAGGTCCACCCGACGGATCCCAAGAAGACAGCATCCATCGAAGAACTACTCGACCCAACGGTCGACGCCGCACTATGAGAGTTCCTGTGTTAGAACTGGGACATATTTTCCTGGCACCCTTCTAATATGCCAGGAATCCCACGCAGATTGGCCGGACACAGCCTCAATATATTGAAGGGACATAAACCGGTCAGGAAAACACTACGGCGTTTTTCCGAACCCAAGCGACAAGCCATGGGGGAGGAGCTAGACAAGTTACTCGAGGCCGGATTCATCAGAGAAATAAAACACCCGGACTGGCTAGCAAACCTAATGATGGTACCAAAGAAGGATAAATCCTGGCGCCTATGTGTCGATTTCAAAGACCTCAACAAGGCCTGCCCTAAGGATCCCTTCCCCCTCCCTTGCATCGATCAGATTATTGATACAACCGCAGGACACGACTCACTGTGTTTCCTCGACGCATACTCCGGATACCATCAAATCAAGATGAAGGAGTCCGACCAAGCCGCAACGACATTCATTACCCCATATGGGCCTTTCTGCTTCAACACTATGCCTTTCGGGCTCAAAAACACTGGCGCCACCTACCAACACATGATTCAAACATGTCTGGAGAAACAGATCGGCAAGACAGTTGAAGCATATGTTTTTTGACTGTGAACTGTGGGGCATATGTGGATGACGTCATCATCAAAACCAGGCATGTCGAGTCACTGATAGACGATTTACGTCTCACATTGGACAACCTCCGTACATACGACATCAAGCTCAATCCGGAAAAGTATGTTTTCGGCGGCCCCGTCGGAAAACTGTTGGGCTTCATCGTTTCCAATAGAGGAATTGAGGCAAATCCAGCCAACATCTGAGCTTTGTCACAATTGGCTATGCCAACAGACCTTAAAAAGGTCCAAAAACTCGCGGGATGCGTGGCAGCTTTAAGCCGCTTTATCTCCAAATTGGGAGAAAAAGCATTGCCAGTCTACCGCCTTCTCCGAGGCACCGACCACTTTGAATGGACGGATGCGGCAACGGCCGGACTAGAGGAAATAAAGGCCCTTTTAGTGAGCAACCCAATCCTGGCCGCGCCGAACATCGGCGAACCCATGCTATTACACATATCGGCAACACACCAAGTGGTGAGCGCCGTGCTTGTCGTTGAGTGAGAGCAGGACGGACACAAATTCCCGCTCCAGAAACCAGTATACTACGTATCCATTGTCCTCGCACCGTGCAAATCCCGATAACCTCATTACCAAAAAATAGCATACGCGGTCTTCATGGCATCTCAGAAGCTGCGACACTACTTTCAAGAGTGCTCGATTATGGTGGCTTCCGAGGTACCACTCAACGACATAATAAACAACTGCGATGCCACGGGCCGGATTGCTAAGTGGGCCATTGAGCTCCTTCCATTTGACATAACATACAAACCGCGCCGAGCCATTAAATCCCAAGTACTGGCTGACTTCATCGCCGAATGCACGGAGGTCGAACTCCCTAAAGAGTACGACACGTATTTCAACTGGGTTATGTACATCGATGGTTCCAAAATGTTGGCGGGGTCAAGGGCGGGTGTTGTCTTAACGTCCCCCACTAGAGATGTAGTTCAGTACATACTCCAAATATTATACACAGACTCCAACAATGCAGCCGAATATGAGGCCTTATTACATGGACTTCGGATGGCCGTCTCCACGGGCATACAACGCCTGGAAGTGCGTGGGGACTCAAACCTCGCAATGTCAAATAAATGGAGATGTTGATGCCAAAGATCCGAAGATGGTGGCTTACCATAACGTCGTCCTCAAAATGTCAGCTCAGTTCGAGGGGCTCGAGTTTAATCATGTGGCTCGATAAGGTAATCAAGCGGCGGGCGTCCTTGCTCGCATCGACGCCAAGCACGACCCCGTCCCACCTAACACCTTTCTGGAATGGCTTTTTAAACCGTCCATGGTGTGGCAAGGGGAGAGCGGCAACACCAGTCCGGATCCGACTACAACCCCAGATTCCGAACACACCGATATCATCGGGGGCTCAGCCACCGAAATAACACCGTCGACACATTTCATCATGGCAGTCATTTCCCCATGGACCGATTCCCTCTTGGCCTACCTTAATAGGCGAGAACTCCCTAAGGATCATAATGAGGCTCGCCGCATTGCCCGGCGCTCGAAGGCCTACAATGTTCACGACGGAGAACTCTACAAGAAAAGCGCTGCCGGAGTACTTCAAAGATGTATCTCCGAGGAAGAGGGGTGGCAGCTTTTGGCTGAAATCCATGCCGGTCTCGGTGGTCACCATGCCGCGGGTCGGGCCCTTGTAAGCAAGGCCTTCCGTATAGGTTTTTATTGGCCGACAGCCTGAGCAGATGCACAGGACCTTGTCAAATGTTGCATCAGATGCCAGCTTTTCGCCAACCAAAGCCATATGCCACCCACTGCTCTACAAACAATCCCCATCACCTGGCCTTTCACGGTTTGGGGACTTGATATGGTCGGACCCCTTAAAGGAGGAAGCCATAAGAAAAAGTATCTGCTGGTCATGGTGGATAAATTCACTAAGTGGATAGAGGCCAAACCAGTTAAAACGGCCGAAATCGGGCCAGTGATAGAATTCATATCCGGTGTGGTGCACCGTTATGGTGTTCCACACAGCATCATCACCGATAACGGCTCCAATTTCACAGCCGATGAGGTGAAAACCTGGTGTGCTAATCGGGGCATTAAGCTTGATTACGCCTCCGTCTATCACCTGCAAACAAAAGGTCAAGTCGAACGGGCCAATGGTCTTATTATGAGCGGCATCAAACCCAGACTAGTGCAGTCTTTGAAAGAATCAAACAAGCACTGGGTTGAGGAGCTCGACTCCGTACTCTGGGGGCTGCGGACCACACCCAACCGTACCACTGGATATACACCTTTCTTCATGGTGTATGGCGTGGAGGTTGTGTTACCTTGCGACATTATTCAAGACTCGCCTCGAGTGCGCATGTACAAAGAGAGAGAGGTCGGGCTTGATCGACAGGACATCCTAGATGCCTTAGAGGAGGAACGCGATGTCGCAAAAGCCTGTTCCGCATTTTATCAACAACAGGCCCGCAGATATCAAAGCAGAGAAGTATGGGCCAAGACTTATAATGTTGGCGAACTCGTTCTACGCTTGCCGGAGAAGAAAAAGAACAAACTCAAGCCCAAGTGGGAGGGTCCCTTCATCATTGATGAAGTTCTCACTGGAGGAGCGTACCGCCTGCATGATGCATCAGAAAATCGCCTAGAGCCGAACCCCTGGAACGCGGCCAGACTCTGAAGATTCTATGCCTAGCACCGAACTCTTTGTTCGTTTCCTTCTCCCTATTGTTTCCATTACTTTTTTCTATCTTTTCGCTTTTTTACTTTTTAGCCTGAAAGCTTTTCGTGCGGCTCAACTGTGCACCTGCGACATACACATACTCAAATATGTACGTCCATTATACCTGGGGGCTTCTTGGACAGAGGCTTATTATTGATATTGTCCGAGCATCAAGATCATCACATATGCGTGTTTTCCCCCATATGTACCTTTTCTTCGCCATTATATGCATCGATATGACTTATGTATTGGCCAAGCTGGGTTGCCTGGCTCCTGTGCTTATGCCCTACGTTCCCATTAGTTCAGCTAGGGCATAAAGGGAGAACCTCTACGATTGTTACTGCCGGGTCATCCAGATGTGTACCTTAGACTGGGTGAAGCCGAAAGCTAGCGTTCTTAAGGGAATATTCGGTCGGCAGACTAAAGATGTTCTTTCATTCACCCCATTGTGAACCCCCAGACGTTATGTATACTGCGATTTTTTTCAATCACAGCTCGGACATGCACATTAACACATGTACACCCAGGGAAAGGAACCCTTAACGGAACTATTCTCTTTGGAATATGTTTCTTACAATCACAATGTAATATAACATAGCTAGCCGGATACAACTTGTCTGCTCAAGCAACTATGACCCCTACGCCTAGTTTCCACGCATACCCCGGTCTATTTTTTCCGCTCAGGTATTCGGAAACACTCTGCACCTTCGGGCCCAGAGGTCGAAGCGAAAAGGTCTGCCATGACAATTGTTTTACAATCCGGCTAGGGATAAATATGTCAAGGAAAGTACACAGTCACTTGGACTCAACAATTTCCTCCTCTACACCATCTAAAAGGCTATCTAACTTACAATCCTGTTGGGAATATTTGGCGCCTACTTCGACAAGGTCATATACCAAATTAACGGGAATTTCTTTTCCATCTGACCCTAGAGGTCTGACCCAGGCCATATGATTCGGATCAAGCTTGGTATACCGTGTTTTCACCATGGCCCAGGCTTCTCGTGCACCTTCCCGGAAGGCCAATATCTTCCATAATCGAAAGTGCCGCCGCGCTCCCTTGAATAGTTGTATAAGCTCCTCCATCTTTCCTGGAGGAGAGGCGGATGGCCATAAGGCCTTGCCAACACTTCGCATCGCCTGCCGAGCTTGCTCGTGCATTTGCGACAGCTCTTGTAGCAGATCGCCCGAGAAACCGGACATCTCCTCTTCGAGACGTCCACCTCAAAGCCTCTTATTTTCCTTCATGGAGTCAGCCACCTGGGCCCGTACATCTTTCAGTTCTTCACCCAGCTGGGTATTGGAATCCTGGAGCTTGTTTTTCTCCTCCCCGACTCGTGTCAGCACACGCTCACCCGTGGCTAGTAGTCTTTTGGCTTCTTGTTCTCCCCCTTGAGCGGCTTTTAGTTGCTCCTGCAGTTGATCTAATGATCCTATCATGAGATGAGCAATAGTGTTAGCATTGTTGGTACAAAACTCGTGGACTCCGACGAACAGGGGAGCCACCAAGTGTGATTGGACCAATCTTCACAACAGCACTATCCCCATCAGCTTTGCTATTAACAGGTTGGGAACCAGCTTTCACACATGGGTTACGCCTCTGTGTGCCATCAGGATTTCGATCTGAAATCTTCCTCTTCAAAACAACTTTCTTCTCCTTAACTACATCACGAGTAAACACTTGCGTCAAACGAGTTTGCATCAGGTTTGTCTTCACAGGCAAGTCACTTCCATGAGATCCAGCATCAACAGTTGAGAAGGCCCCGTCACCACCTTCATCACCTACACCTTCTGGAGCTTGAGCAACATCCCCATCACTTCCTTGCACACAGGCAGCCTTTTGACGCTGTTCCAACTCCTTTCTCCTCTGGAAATCACACTTCTTCATTCTTATCCTTTCATCCTCGAGCTGTAACTGCATAGGAATATCCTCAGCCTGAGTAATATGCTCACTGCCATCAACACTCTGTGACTGAGTAACAGACAACTGCAAGCTGCCATCACCATCATCAACATTAAGAGAATACATTCCATCATTAATATCTTTGACAACATCAGAAATTTCCTCAGGAGCACCATGGCTGTCATTAACTGCATAAACCAATAACATAAGCACGCACATATAAAATTAAAACACAATTAACATTTGCAGAGACAAGATAAATAAAGCGCATAGCAGCAGACACAAACAAAAGGAACAACTATTGTAGCTAAGCATATTTATGTATTCAAGGCTGATAAAAAAAATAGGAAATATAAGGGAAACACCAGCAACATTCGCAAGTTCTTGTAGAGGATTTGGTGTCTCAAAAATAACATTCACAAGATCTTGAAAGCGTTCTGATTTGTCAGAATCAGGAGGCACCGGCACTCCAACATCTGCAACAACATCATAATTAGCAAAAAAGTACATGAACAAGCAATCAGTTCAACTATATGAACACTACAAGTGCACCCAATAAAACAATATCAACCCACCACTGGCACAACAAACTTCAAAATGACAACTCTTTCAACATCATACTAGTTCTTCACTAACTACTACAACCTATTCAAATGCCAGGACAGCAGTTCAAACTGCTCATGGTGATCAGTACTAAAATTTGTCTGCAGGTCACATCAATGCCAAAACTATACACACCACACATTCCAGGGCAAGATTAACAGCTAGCAAAATACATACAACTTATAAAGTCGATACAACAACACCTATACAACCTAAAAACCAGATCTGTTAAAACATCATCCAAATTACAGGGAAACATTCAACTTGTCCGGACTGGATGATGTACCCATTGAGATCTACAGACCTAAAATCTGCCGAACCAGATCTGCAAGACACATCAACAAAAATTAGGGCTCTAACCTATTTTAGAAACAAAACACGCCATACAAAGCAAAACTCTTACCAGCAAACACAAAATCCGCCACAGAATCCAGTATCACTGACGCAAACCGCTTGTTCAAGAGCAAAGGAACCCTAGTGAATCCAGCCTGAGACAGCAAGAGAGCAATAGCTTAGAAATAGACGGAAAATCTGTACATAAGGGGACGCAAGAGCAGTCAATGGCAGAGCAAAAGGGGAAAACAGAGCACCCAGACCTCCACCCCTGGGTTTCAACCCGCCGGCCGACGCTCCCGCGGAGAAACAGGAGAAGCAACTTCTCTGCGAGAAGAGAAGAAGAGGGGAACGAACAAGGATTCGATTTAGGGAGGGGAGCGGAGTGGAACGGGGAAGAGGGGAGGTTAAAAGGAGAGTGGGAGAAAACCAACGGCTAAAGCCCACAATCGTGGCAAAGCCCACTATCTCTGGGCAGTTACCAAAGATAATAGCAAAAATTAAATACAATAAAAAATTTAATATACAGGGAGAAAACAAACGGCTAAAGTACAAATAATAACTCACGACAGTAAAATAAAAATTATCAAAAAAAGTACAAATGAAATAATAATTCATAACGGTGCTGGTTTTTTCCCTAAAAAGATAAGATAATGGGGGCACGTCATGTTACGGACTCGCCTCCGCATGCGATGCCGCGGCACGCCGCGTCGTCGCCTGCTACGGCTCGTTCCTGGCTCGGCCTCGCCGGGATGGGGGAGGGGGTCCCGACCCCCTCCCCCCCCGGCTCGGCCTCGCCCTAACGCGGCAGTGCGCTCATTTGACACGCGTAGAGCGGTTATTCTGTCCCCCCCCACACACACACACGCACCCACACACCCCTAAGATAGATAATGGGGGTAGGTCCATACAAGGAAGATTTGTCAGTACAACTATGCCCATCGGTGCGGTGCGGGGGCAAGTCATGTTACGGACTCGCCTCCGCATGCAACGCCGCGGCATGCCAAGTCGTCGCCTGCTACGGCTCGTTCCTGGCTCGGCCTCACCGGGATGGGGGAGGGGTCACGACCCCCCCCCACCCCGGTTCGGCCTCGCGCTAACGCGGCAGTGCGCTCGTTTGACAAGCGCAGTGTAGTTATTCTATCCCCACACACACACACACACGAACCCACACACCCCTAAGATAGATAATGGGGGCAAGTCCATACAAGGAAGATGTGTCAGTACAACTATGCCCCTCGGTGCGGTGTGGTGGCAAGTCATGTAACGGACTCGCCTCCGCATGCGATGCCGCGGCACGCCGCGTCGTTGCCTTCTATGGCTCGTTACTGGCTCGGCCTCGCCGGGATGGGGAAGGGGCCCCCCGGCTCGGCCTCGCGCTAACGCCGTAGTGCTCTTGTTTGACAGGCGCAGTGTGGTTATTCTGTTTCCCACCCACACACCCCTAAGATAGATAATGTGGGCAAGTCCATACAAGGAAGATGTGTCAGTACAACTATGCCCCTCGGTGCGGTGCATTGCAGGGGCAAGTCATGTTACGGACTCGCCTCCGCATGCGACGCCGCGGCACGCCGCGCCGTCGCCTACTACGGCTCGTTCCTGGCTCGGCCTCGCCAGGATGGGGGAGGGTGACCCCTCACCCCCCTCCCCCCCCTCCTCCGGCTCAGACTCGCGCTAACGCGGCAGTGCGCTCGTTTGACAGGCGTAGTGCGGTTATTCTGTCCCCCCCCACACGCACCCACACACCCCTAAGATAGATAATGGGGGCAAGTCCATACAAGGAAGATGTGTCAGTACAACTATGCCCCTCGGTGCGATGCGGTGCGGTGCGGGGGTAAGTCATGTTACAGACTCGCCTCCGCATGCGATGTCGCGGCACACCGCCTCGTCGCCTGCTACGGCTCATTGCTGGCTCGGCCTCGCCGGGATGAGGGAGGGGGTCCCGACCCCCCCCCCTCCTCCCCCTGGCTCAGCCTCGCGCTAACGTGGCAGTGTGCTCGTTTGATACGCGCAGTGCGGTTATTCTGTTCCCCACCCCCCCCCCACACACACACACACGCACCCACACACCCCTAAGATAGATAATGGGGGCAAGTCCATACAAGGAAGATGTGTCAGTACAACTATGCCCCTTGGTGCGGTGCGGTGCAGGGGAAAGTCATGTTATGGACTCGCCTCCGCATGCGATGCCGCGGCACGTCGCGTCATCACCTGCTACGGCTCATTCCTGGCTCGGCCTCGCCAGGATGGGGGAGGGTGTCCCTCCCCCCTCCCCCCCCCCCCCGGCTCGGCCTCGCGCTAACGCGGCATTGCGCTTGTTTGACAGGCGCAGTGCTATTATTCTGTTCCCCTCACACGCACCCACACACCCCTAAGATAGATAATGGGGGTAAGTCCATACAAGGAAGACGTGTCAGTACAACTATGCCACTCGGTGCGGTGCGGGGGCAAGTCATGTTACTGACTCGCCTCCGCATGCCATGCCGCGGCACGCCGCATCGTCGCCTGCTACGGCTCTTTCCTGGTCGGCCTCACCGGGATGGGGGAAGGGGGTCCCGACCCTCCTCCCCCCCCCCCCCGGCTCGGCCTCGCGCTAACGCGGTAGTGTGCTCGTTTGACAGGCGCAGTGCGGTTATTCTGCCCCCCCCCACACGCACCCACACACCCCTAAGATAGATAATGGGGGCAAGTCCATACAAGGAAGATGTGTCAGGACAAGTATGCCCCTCGGTGCGGTGCGGGGGCAAGTCATGTTACGGACTCGCCTCCGCATGCAACGCCGCGGCTCGCCACGTCGTCGCCTGCTACGGCTCGTTCCTGGCTCGGCCTCGCGCTAACGCGGCAGTGCGCTCATATGACAGGCGCAGTGCGGTTATTCTGTCCCCCCCCCCCCCACACACACAAGCACCACGCCACGCACCCACACACCCCTAATAAAGATAGATGTTCTTCAGTCCATACAAAAAAATCTATCAGTACAAATATGCCACTTATAAACAGGTCTAGAGCCCCCTCGACTAGCGAGGTGGGACTAAACCCAGAGCGCACGCGCACGCCGCACTGCACAGCCGCGCGGACGAGCTATCTGGGCCGAAAACGACTCAGGCGGATGGCCCAACACAGTAGTTTGCCCCATTACAAAATTCAAGCCGATCACGCACGACCAAATAAAAAAACAAATGCAGATAATTTTCAAAAACCTCACAAGAAATCAGCTCAAAACAAATAATGTAAAAACTTCAAACACATGTTAATTGTAAAACTAAAAAAATTTGAAAAAAATATGTTTTTTGGAAAATTAAACGTAGAAGATTGTAATAAAAATTTCAGAAACAAATTTATACAAAGTTCAACTACTACAATTCATAAGGTTCAAGTAAAATTAGTATTGTGCAGCAAAGATTAAGTTCTTTTTATTTTTTTAAATACTAGAACTATCATTATTCAACTGTAAAAAGAAAAAAGTGTGCTCTAAAATTCATGTAAAAAAGTAAGAAAAATGCTATACAACAAAAAAATTGATTGGTAATTGACAACCTAAATAGTTGAGTACTATCATTAACAGCATGTAAGTTCAGCAAACTCAAAACCCAAAAGGGGTCCTACAAACATCATTAGTGTATAGTTCCGTCTGCGAGCTATGTACATGAAAATATCCCAGTCAAAACAAAGGATGCCCATCAGTTCAACTATAAGTGTTCTAGTTCAAATATAAAGAATATATAAAAAATAGTTATGCTTGAGCAAAACAATAGGAAAGCATTACATAAATTGTTCCAAACCATCTGATAATACCATAGAATTAAACCATCTCACATGCAGATGTTTTAAAGAAAAAATACTGCAACATAATCAAACACACACAAATCTCACAACCGGCGTCATTTGCCACATTTAAACCTAAAGCACATAAATTCTGAACGTCAGAGAGTCATCTTCCCTGGAGAACATAATCATAACCACATCACCATACTCAAATCCAGACTCTGCCACAAACTCCTTCCACCTAGTAGTTAGGTTAATGCAACCATCAAAGTCGATGTGGTAGGCAACTTCCATCAACTGATACCCATTTTTGTCTAAAGTCTCCATCTTCAGTATCCCGGAACTAGGAGCAACAATCCTGATCCTGGGTGACATTTTCTGCAAATGGGCATGGGAGTAGAAAACAAAGTGAACACCTGACATAACTGAACTTTTACACAGATCTAGGAACGGTTGCATAACAAACTGAAAAAGGAAAATCTGAACCAAAACAAAGACACCAAACTAACTAGTCATATGAACTGTATAAACTGAAGAAATATACATATCAATACACCTACAGTAAAAACATCTCACAAAAAATAGATCGAGGATTATACAAAAATGGATAAATACTGTTAAGTAATGAACAAATACACACACAAATCCCTACTAATAAATTCCGACAAAACCAAATAAAAATTATAGACAAACTATAGATAAAACTAAACTACAGATTCAGTCCATGGGATTCAAAAAGAGACCTACAGAAAAGAAGAAAACAAAATGAATAGAAACACATACCCATGATTCCTTCAAGTCCTCAGCTGTCAGGCGACAAACATAGGGTGCACGAAACCCATGGTTGTTGTACAGCAGACAAGAAAGTTGGCCACGGCCCTGAGTCTGGGTGAGCTCCAAACCAGATTTGTACACACAGCCGTCAACTATGCGCGCCATCTTTACCAGGCATCCGCATGAACAATCCACCATGGAAAACACAGGAACAGGGAAGAAAACAACAGAGAGAAGAGGGAGGAACCTAGATCTGATTCTGGAAGAAGGAAGAAAAAGGAGGGGGAGACTGAGCCACACACCACACATAGATGGATATAATTTATAGCCAGGGAGACTCGCAGATTGTAAAAATAATAAATAGGCAGGTGGGCAGCCAGCTGGTAGGAAATAATTATTATACAAGCCATGCAACATTTGACCGCAAATTAGTTCAACTTCAGATAAACCAGCAGTTCAAAAACTACACATGACAAACATATGCAGATAAAACAACACATTCAGAGGTAGACAGTTGAATTCATTTAGTCATTCAAACATCTGCTCCCTCACAACACAATCTTAAAAACATAATATTCAGTACTTCAGTCATAACGATCAAAGAAACGACGCCATTTGGCCCTGGTGGATGGATGTGGAGCCGTGGCTGCTCTCGCCCTAGCCCAACTGATGATCTGATTATGGTTCCTTCCCCTGTCCTCTGGGAAAAGAAGCTCCAATTCATTGGAGTTGCAAGTATCCATCACCTCGCGTGCAAGGCATCTGTTGAACTCTGCCTCCAGTTCCTCCTCGGCAGCACGTCGTGCCATTTTCCTGCGCCTGTGCCTCCTCCTCCTCCTCTGCTCCGCTACTGCAGCCCTCACATTGACGGCATCCCCCTCCTCCTCTGTGACCTCTCCCAGCTCAGGATCCATCTTGCTTTTCTTTGGTTGCAGCTGGTAGAATGAAAGTGACAGAGGGCTCATGCTTTATACTCAAAGTGTAGAGGTATCGGTAGGCAGCCAGTAGAAAATACTTACTCGATGTCAACGCACAGTAAGACAACTTTGACACGGAGCGGTCCAACTACACATACGGCAGCAATTCAAACAACACTGAAAACACGCAACTTAAATACACAGTTTGACCAGATTACAAGAAATTGCAGGCTACAGTCAGCCGCCATACACCACCTCCGCCAACGACAAAATAACATGGGAATCCGGGGTAGAAACAACTCAAAGAAGCAAAATTGACAACGTAAATCTTTTCATACAATCCTCATATCTCTCCCTGCAATGCCAATTCAAAAGTAAAACAACAGAAAAACAAGAACACATTTGCATGGCGGGCGTGGAAAACGACCAGGAACACCAAAACTTGTAATCAGAAATTACAGATGAAAATAATCTCCAAAAACTCTAACATACCGATAATTCTCACATCCAAAACAACAAATCGGACGTAAAAATGAGGCCTACGAACACCAAGGTAAACACCAACGCCCAAAACACGTCTGCCGCCAAATACCCACGCCATCACCTCCGGTGACTTGAGATCGAAAAACACGACCAAGTGAGTGCGCGCACGTGCGGAACCCCTTACATGTCTCCTATGGCAACGAATGGCCCATAGCACCGCGCCGGAGAACGCCCGGAAGCTCCATGTTGCATCCCCTGTTTCCGCCTGTTGTACACGCAGGAAGATAAGTTCAAGTAGAAAACCGCGTCAGTCCAACCTGTAAACTACGTCAGTTCAAGTTGGGTAACCGAATATTATTCTGTAACGCGAAACAGAATAGCCCAGAATATATATGTTGTTGTTCCGTATGCAATCCCATCGCACAACACACGCGTCTTATTAGCAGCAACCGGCTGTGTTATTATCGATCTTCTCACACATTTCTTATTACACACCTGGTTGCCGCATATCACACACATCTTGTTATATTGAACCGTTTATGTTCTCTTGTCTCAACACAAAAAGTTCATCCGAGTGAACCGCATGTCGTATATCGAACACACCTTGATCTGGTTGACTGTTTCTTTTGCGTTACCTAATGACAAACAGTTCATCTGAGTGAACCGTATGTTGTATTTTGCACACACCTTCATATGGTTGCCTGTTTCTTTTGTTCCTCCTCATCGCAAATAGTTAATGAACTGAACCATATGCCCTGCATCGCACATGCAACTAAAATCTGAACCGTGTTTGATGCATCCGTCATCGCAAATGTTTTGCACCTTTTTTGACGCTTTTTTTACACCATCGTTTGCAATTATTGCATCGCACACAGTTTCGTCGAAGGGTCTCTGATCGTAGTGTCACGTTAGCAGCATCCTACAGTAGTGTGTGTCCAAGCCGTGACACCAATATGTTTGAAAACTCTTTCCAATTTACTGCACATGGAATTAACTCGCACACAAGTACATAAAAATATGATTTTTCAAACCGTTATGGTTAGTTATTGCATGTACATGTAGTTCAAATTTAAATTACGGTCATTAAATGGCTAGAAAATCACTTAAATGTCTTAAAAATGTCAAATGACCCCTGAAAGTTTCCAAATTTTGACATGACAGTTGTATTAGTACTCCAAATTTTCTCGTACATTTAAAACACCATCCGTTGCCACTGTACCCCAAATTCGTCTTTCACAGCTAATACAAAATATCAACAACATCACACACAGTTTGTTGTAGGGACCGTTTGCAATGAAATTTCATGGGTCTACTTAAGTCTTCCTCCATAAGCTTCACTGGCTTCGTCTACTCTAGTGCCGGTCACCCCTGAATCCACGAATCTCAGATCCCCATTCCCGCAAACCCCTTCTTGCTAAGAATGATGCCATGGAAACTCTTCATGAGGGCTCATACGGTGGCCGCGTCCTTTGAGAGCACGGCCGCAGCCGCATTGAGAGGGCGTCCACGGCAGCCGACAGGGCAGCTACAGCAGCCGAAACGGCTGAAAACGTTGGGAGCGCTCGAGCTGCCGTCCATGCCGCCGTTGTTGCCCTGGCCCGGGTTGAGCCCATCCACGCCAAGATCGAGGACGCACACACCAAGATTTTCCAGGCCACCTCGGATTCTCATGCAACCCATGCCCGAAAAGGCGGCGGTGGCCATGGAGCACCTGCTTCCTCATGAGATCACCGAGTGGTAGCTGGAGATGCAGGAGGCAGCGAAGATCGAGGAGCGCCGGGAGGAGGAGTTGCGTGTGGTCGAGGTCAAGGTAGAGAAGAGTCTGTCCGTCGAGGAATCAGCGGTGGAGTACCAACGCGAGCTCTGGCGCAGCCACTACTATGAGTACTACAACCTTGAGGGCGGCATTGAGCACGAGGAGGACGAGGACGCGGTCAACTTCGGCAGGGGTACATGGAGTCCACCTACGGCGGCATGTCACCAGGACAAGTCATCGACGTCTCATCTCACACCGGCGATGCATAGGATGGTGCAGCGGCGGCTTTGTTAAATTATGCATACTTAGGCTTTGTTTATAATGCTGGTCTTTTGTTAGAGCAATGTTTAGGTCAACTGGCTCTGTTTAATTACTAAAATTGCCCAATTCAGTAAGTGTGGTCTGTGGTCTGTACGCTCTTTTGTGTGCCCAAATTAGCAAGCGATGTTTAATTATGCAATGGCATGGATGAGGACAGTACCTAGGGAAATCTCCACCAAAATTTGAATTATTAAACTCATCCCATGCACGTAAATCAGAAGAATCGTTTGCAATGCACACAATCGTTCAAAGTGAATGGTGTCCCGTGGCACCGCACGCAAAGTTTCCCTCCACATTTTGAAAGTTTTGGCCTACCGCTAAAATATCTACCCCCTTACCCACCCCCTTTTCTCCCCGACCACAAGTGAAATTTCCCCTATTTCTGAAGGAAATATGCCCTAGAGGCAATAATAAAGTTATTATTTATTTCCTTAATTCATGATAAATGTTTATTATTCATGCTAGAATTGTATTAACAGGAAACATAATACATGTGTGAATACATAGACAAACAGAGTGTCACTAGTATGTCTCTACTTGACTAGCTCATTAATCAAAGATGGTTATGTTTCCTAACCATAAACAAAGAGTTGTTATTTGATTAAGGAGATCACATCATTAGTTGAATGATCTGATTGACATGACCCATTCCATTAGCATAGCACCCGATCGTTTAGTATGTTGCTATTGCTTTTATCCATGACTTATACATGTTCCTTTAACTATGAGATTATGCAACTCCCGTTTACCGTAGGAACACTTTGTGTGCTACCAAACGTCACAACGTAACTGGGTGATTATAAAGGTGCTCTACAGGTGTCTCCGAAGGTACATATTGGGTTGGCGTATTTCGAGATTAGGATTTGTCACTCCGATTGTCGGAGAGGTATCTCAGGGCCTTCTCGGTAATGCACATCACATAAAGCCTTGCAAGCATTGCAACCAATGAGTTAGTTGCGAGATGATGTATTACGGAACGAGTAAAGAGACTTGCCGGTAATGAGATTGAACTAGGTATTGGATACCGACGATCGAATCTCGGGCAAGTAACATACCGATGACAAAGGGAACAACGTATGTTGTTATGCGGTCTGACCGATAAAGATCTTCGCAGAATATGTAGGAGCCAATATGGGCATCCAGGTCCCGCTATTGGTTATTGACCGGAGACGTGTCTCGGTCATGTCTACATTGTTCTCGAACCGTAGGGTCCGCACGCTTAAGGTTTCGATGACAGTTATATTATGAGTTTATGAGTTTTGATGTACCTAAGGAGTTCGGAGTCCCGGATGAGATCGGGGACATGACGAGGAGTCTCGAAATGGTCGAGACGTAAAGATCGATATATTGGACGACTATATTCGGACATCGGAAGGGTTCTGAGTGGTTCGGGTATTTTCGGAGGTACCGGGGAGTTACGGGATTACGGGAGAAGTAATGGGCCTTGATGGGCTTTAGTGGGAAGAGGAAAAAGGCTGCTGCGCCCCCCCTTCCCTCTGGTCCGAATTGGACTAGGGAAAAGGGGGCCGGCCACCTTTCCTTCTCCTCCTATTCCTTCTCCCTTCCTCCCCTCTTGGTGGACTCCTACTAGGACTTGGAAACCTAGAAGGACTCCACACCCTGGCGCGCCAATCCCTAGGCCGGCCAACCCCTCCCTTGCTCCTTTATATACGGGGGCAGGGGGCACCCCATAGATACACAAGTTGATCTACGGATCGTTCCTTAGCCGTGTGCGGTGCCCCCTTCCACCAAATTCCACCTCGGTCATATCGTTGCAGTGCTTAGGCGAAGCCCTGCGCTGGTAACACATCAAGATCGTCACCACGCCGTCGTGCTGACGGAACTCTTCCCCGACGCTTTGCTGGATCGGAGCCCGGGGATCGTTATCGAGCTGAACGTGTGCCAAGAACTCGGAGGTACCGGAGTAACGGTGCTGTGATCGGTTGATCGCGAGGAGAACGTACGACTACTTCCTCTACGTTGTGTCAACGCTTCCGCTTCGGTCTACGAGGGTACGTAGACGACACTCTCCCCTCTCGTTGCTATGCATCACCATGATCTTGCGTGTGCGTAGGAAATTTTTTGAAATTACTACGTTCCCCAACAGTGGCATCCGAGCCTAGGTTTTTATGGTTTGATGTTATTTGCACGAGTAGAACACAAGTGAGTTGTGGACGATACAAGTCATACTGCCTACCAGCATGTCATACTTTGGTTCAGCGGTATTGTTGGACGAGACGATCCGGACCAACCTTACGCGTACGCTTACGCGAGACCGGTTCCCTCGACGTGCTTTGCACATAGATGGCTTGCGGAAGACTGTCTCTCCAACTTTAGTTGAACCGAGTGTGGCTACGCCCGGTCCTTGAGAAGGTTAAAACGGAGTCTATTTGACAAACTATCGTTGTGGTTTTGATGCGTAGGTAAGATGAGTTCTTGCTTAAGCCCGTAGCAGCCACGTAAAACTTGCAACAACAAAGTAGAGGACGTCTAACTTGTTTTTGCAGGGCATGTTGTGATGTGATATGGTCAAGACATGATGCTAAATTTTATTGTATGAGATGATCATGTTTTGTAACCGAGTTATCGGCAACTGGCAGGAGCCATATGGTTGTCGCTTTATTGTATGCAATGCAATCGCGATGTAATGATTTACTTGATTACTAAGCGGTAGTGATAGTCGTAGAAGCATAAGATTGGCGAGACGACAACGATGCTACGATGGAGATCAAGGTGTCGCGCCGGTGACGATGGTGATCATGACGGTGCTTCGAAGATGGAGATCACAAGCACGAGATGATGATGGCCATATCATATCACTTATATTGATTGCATGTGATGTTTATCTTTTATGCATCTTATTTTGCTTTGATTGACGGTAGCATTATAAGATGATCTCTCACTAATTATCAAGAAGTGTTCTCCCTGAGTATGCACCGTTGCGAAAGTTCTTCGTGCTGAGACACCACGTGATGATCGGGTGTGATAGGCTCTACGTTCAAATACAACGGGTGCAAAACAGTTGCACACGCGGAATACTCAGGTTTAACTTGACGAGCCTAGCATATAACAGATATGGCCTCGGAACACAGAGACCGAAAGGTCGAGCGTGAATCATATAGTAGATATGATCAACATAAGATGTTCACCATTGAAACTACTCCATCTCACGTGATGATCGGACATGGTTTAGTTGATTTGGATCACGTGATCACTTAGAGGATTAGAGGGATGTCTATCTAAGTGGGAGTTCTTAAGTAATATGATTAATTGAACTTAAATTTATCATGAACTTAGTCCTGGTAGTATTAGCATATCTATGTTGTAGATCAATAGCTCGCGTTGTTGCTTCCCTGTCTTTATTTTGATATGTTCCTAGAGAAAATTGTGTTGAAAAATGTTAGTAGCAATGATGCGGATTGGATCCGTGATCTGAGGTTTATCCTCATTGCTGCACAGAAGAATTATGTCCTTGATGCACCGCTAGGTGACGGACCTATTGCAGGAGCAGATGCAGACATTATGAACGTTTTGCTAGCTCAATATGATGACTACTTAATAGTTTAGTGCACCATGCTTAACTGCTTAGAATCGGGACTTCAAAGACGTTTTGAACGTCATGGAGCATATGAGATGTTCTAGGAGTTGAAGTTAATATTTCAAGCAAATACCCGAGTTGAGAGATATGAAGTCTCCAACAAGTTCTATAGCTAAAAGATGGAGGAGAATCGCTCAACTAGTGAGCATGTGCTCAGATTGTCTGGGTACTACAATCACTTGAATCAAGTGGGAGTTAATCTTCCAGATAAGATAGTGATTGACAGAATTCTCTAGTCACCATCACCAAGTTAGTAGAACTTCGTGATGAACTATAATATGCAAGGGATAACGGAAAATATTCCCAAGCTCTTCGCGATGCTAAAATCAGCGAAGGTAGTAATCAAAGAAAAACATCAAGTGTTGATGATTGACAAGATCACTAGTTTCAAGAAAAGGGCAAAAGGAAAGAAGGGGAACTTCAAGAAGAACGGCAAGCAAGTTGCTGCTCAAGTGAAAAAGCCCAAGTCTGGTCCTAAGCCTGAGACTAAGTGCTTCTACTGCAAAGGGACTGGTCACTGGAAGCGGAACTACCCCAAGTGATTGGCGGATAAGAAGGATGGCAAAGTGAACATAAGTATATTTGATATACATGTTATTGATGTGTACTTTACTAGTGTTCATAGCAACCCCTCAGTATTTGGTACTAGTTCAAGTTGCTAAGATTAGTAACTCGAAACGGGAGTTGCAGAATGAACAAAAACTAGTTAAAGGGCAAGGTGACGATGTGTGTTGGAAGTGGTTCCAAGATTGATATGATCATCATCACACACTCCCTATACTTTCGGGATTAGTGTTGAAACTAAATAAGTGTTATTTGGTGTTTGCGTTGAGCATGAATATGATTTGATCATGTTAATTGCAATACGGTTATTCATTTAAGTTAGAGAATAAATTGTTGTTCTGTTTACATGAATAAAACCTTCTATGGTCATACACACCAATGAAAATAGTTCATTGGATCTCGATCGCAGTGATACACATATTCATAATATTGAAACCAAAATATGCGAAGTTAATAATGATAGTGCAACCTATTTGTGGCACTGCCGTTTAGGTCATATTGGTGTAAAGCGCATGAAGAAACTCCATGCTGATGGGATTTTGGAATCACTTGATTATGAATCACTTGATGCTTGCGAACCATGCCTCTTGGGCAAGATGACTAAAACGCCGTTCTCCGGAACAATGGAGCAAGCAACAGATTTTTTGGAAATCATACATACTAATGTATGTGGTCCGATGAATATTAAGGCTCGCGACAAGTATCATTATTTTCAGAACTTCACAGACGATTTAAGCAGATATGGGTATATCTACTTAATGGAACATAAGTCTGAAACATTTGAAAAGTTCAAAGAATTTCAGAGTGAAGTGGATAATCATCGTAACAAGAAAATAAAAAATTTCTACGATATGATCGCAGAGGTAAAATATTTGAGTTACGAGTTTTGGCCTTCAGTTAAAACCGTGTGGAATAGTTTCACAAATTCATGCCACCTGGAACACCACAGCATAATGGTGTGTCCGAACGTCATAACCGTACTTTATTGGATATAGTACAATCTATGATGTTTCTTACCGATTTACCAATATCGTTTTGGGATCATGCATTAGAGACAGCTGCATTCACGTTAAAAGGGGCACCATCTAAGTCCGTTGAGACGACACAATATGAACTGTGGTTTAGCAAGAAACCAAAGTTGTCGTTTCTTAAAGTTTGGGGTTGTGATGCTTATATGGAAAAGTTTCATCCTGATAAGCTCAAACCCAAATCGGAGAAATATGTCTTCATAGGATACCCAAAGGAAATTGTTGGGTACACCTTCTATCACAGATCCAAAGGCAAGACATTTGTTGCTGAGAATGGATCCTTTCTAGAGAAGGAGATTCCCTCGAAAGAAGTGAGTGGGAGGAAAGTAAAAACTTGATAAGGTAATTTTACCTTCTCCCTTATTGGAAAGTAGTTCATCACAGAAATATGTTCTTGTGACTACTACACCAATGAGTAAGGAAGCTAATGATGATGATCATGTAACTTCAAGATCAAGTTACTACCGAATCTCGTAAGAAAACTAGAGTGAGATCCGCACCGGAGTGGTACGGTAATCCTGTTCTGGAAGTCATGTTACTAGACCATGACGAACTTGCGAACTATGAGGAAGCGATGATGAGCCCAGATTCCGCAAAATGGTTAGAGGCCATGAAATCTGAGATATGATCCATGTATGAGAACAAAGTATGGACTTTGATGGATTTGCCCAATGATCGGCAAGCCAAAGAAAATAAATGGATCTTGAAGAGGAAGACGGACACTGATAGTAGTGTTACTATCTACAAAGCTAGAATTGTCGCAAAAGGTTTTCGACAAGTTCAAGGTGTTGACTACGATGAGAGTTTCTCACTCGTATCTATGCTTAAGTCTGTCCGAATCATATTAGCAATTGCCGCATTTTATGAAATCCGGCAAATGGATAAACAAAACTACATTCCTTAATGGATTTATTAAAAAAGAGTTGTATACGATGCAACTAGAAGGTTTTGTCGATCCTGAAGGTGTTAACAAAATATGCAAGCTCCAGCGATCCATCTATGGACTGGTGCAAGCATCTCGGAGTTGGAATATACGCTTTGATAAGTTGATCAAAGCATATAGTTTTATACAGACTTGCGGTGAAGCCTGTATTTACAAGAAAGTGAGTGGGAGCACTACAGCATTTCTGATAAGTATATGTAAATGACATATTATTGATCGGAAATAATGTAGAATTATTCTGTAAAGCATAAAGGAGTATTTGAAAGGAGTTTTTCGAAGAAGGACCTCGGGGAAGCTACTTACATATCGAGCATCAAGATCTATAGAGATAGATCGAGACGCTTGATAAGTTTTTTCAATGAGTACATACCTTGACAAGATTTTGAAGTAGTTCAAAATGGAACAGTCAAAGAAAGAGTTCTTGCCTGTGTTACAAAGTGTGAAATTGAGTAAGACTCAAAGCCCGACCACGGCAGAAGATAGAAAGAGAATGAAAGTCATTCCCTATGCTTTGGCCATAGGTTCTATAAAGTATGCCATGCTGTGTACCAGACCTATTGTATACCCTACCCTGAGATTGGCACGGGAGTACAATAGTGATCTAGGAGTAGATCACTGGACATCGGTCAAAATTATCCTTAGTAAAATAAGGATATGTTTCTCGATTATGAATGTGACAAAAAGGTTCGTCGTAAAAGGTTACGTCGATGCAAGTTTTGACACTAATCTAGATGACTCTAAGTCTCAATCTAGATACATATTGAAAGTGGGAGCAATTAGCTAAAGTAGCTCCGTGCAGAGCATTGTAGACATAGAAAATTGCAAAATACATAACGGATCTGAATGTGGCGGACCCGTTGACTAAACTTCTCTCACAAGCAAAACATGATCACACCGTAGTACTCTTTGGGTGTTAATCACATAGCGATGTGAACTAGATTACTGAATCTAGTAAAACCCTTTGGGTGTTGGTCATATATCGATGTGAACTATGGGTGTTAATCACATGGTGATGTGAACTATTGCTGATAAATCACATGGCGATGTGAACTAGATTATTGACTCTAGTGCAAGTGGGAGACTGAAGGAAATATGCCCTAGAGGCAATAATAAAGTTATTATTTGTTTCCTTAATTCATGATAAATGTTTATTATTCATGCTAGAATTGTATTAACAGGAAACATAATACATGTGTGAATACATAGACAAACAGAGTGTCACTAGTATGCCTCTACTTGACTAGCTCATTAATCAAAGATGGTTATGTTTCCTAACCATAAACAAAGAGTTGTTATTTGATTAACGAGATCACATCATTAGTTGAATGATCTGATTGACATGACCCATTCCATTAGCATAGCACCCGATCGTTTAGTATGTTGCTATTGCTTTTATCCATGACTTATACATGTTCCTTTAACTATGAGATTATGCAACTCCCGTTTACCGTAGGAACACTTTGTGTGCTACCAAACGTCACAACGTAACTGGGTGATTATAAAGGTGCTCTACAGGTGTCTCCGAAGGTACATATTGGGTTGGCGTATTTCGAGATTAGGATTTGTCACTCCGATTGTCGGAGAGGTATCTCAGGGCCTTCTCGGTAATGCACATCACATAAAGCCTTGCAAGCATTGCAACCAATGAGTTAGTTGCGAGATGATGTATTACGGAACGAGTAAAGAGACTTGCCGGTAACGAGATTGAACTAGGTATTGGATACCGACGATCGAATCTCGGGCAAGTAACATACCGATGACAAAGGGAACAACGTATGTTGTTATGCGGTCTGACCGATAAAGATCTTCGCAGAATATGTAGGAGCCAATATGGGCATCCAGGTCCCGCTATTGGTTATTGACCGGAGACGTGTCTCGGTCATGTCTACATTGTTCTCGAACCGTAGGGTCCGCACGCTTAAGGTTTCGATGACAGTTATATTATGAGTTTATGAGTTTTGATGTACCGAAGGAGTTCGGAGTCCCGGATGAGATCGGGGACATGACGAGGAGTCTCGAAATGGTCGAGACGTAAAGATCGATATATTGGACGACTATATTCGGACATCGGAAGGGTTCTGAGTGGTTCGGGTATTTTCGGAGGTACCGGGGAGTTACGGGATTACGGGAGAAGTAATGGGCCTTGATGGGCTTTAGTGGGAAGAGGAAAAAGGCTGCTGCGCCCCCCCTTCCCTCTGGTCCGAATTGGACTAGGGAAAAGGGGGCCGGCCACCTTTCCTTCTCCTCCTATTCCTTCTCCCTTCCTCCCCTCTTGGTGGACTCCTACTAGGACTTGGAAACCTAGTAGGACTCCACACCCTGGCGCGCCAATCCCTAGGCCGGCCAACCCCTCCCTTGCTCCTTTATATACGGGGGCAGGGGGCACCCCATAGACACACAAGTTGATCTACGGATCGTTCCTTAGCCGTGTGCGGTGCCCCCTTCCACCAAATTCCACCTCGGTCATATCGTTGCAGTGCTTAGGCGAAGCCCTGCGCCGGTAACACATCAAGATCGTCACCACGCCGTCGTGCTGACGGAACTCTTCCCCGACGCTTTGCTGGATCGGAGCCCGGGGATCGTCATCGAGCTGAACGTGTGCCAAGAACTCGGAGGTACCAGAGTAACGGTGCTGTGATCGGTTGATCGCGAGGAGAACGTACGACTACTTCCTCTACGTTGTGTCAACGCTTCCGCTTCGGTCTACGAGGGTACGTAGACGACACTCTCCCCTCTCGTTGCTATGCATCACCATGATCTTGCGTGTGCGTAGGAAAATTTTTGAAATTACTACGTTCCCCAACAATTTCATCCTTCCTTCTGAAGCTATAGCCACTTCCTTGCTCTTGTCGTCTCGCATCCTACCGCCGTGGTCGCCATGGTCTTCTTTCAATGACCTCTCCATCGGTTCGTCCTCTGACGATGACTCTTTCACCACACGGGTATGCCTCTCTTTGGGTTATGACTTGGAATGAAGGATTTTAACCCGGCGGTCAATTTGAGTCATTTCTTCCTCTTGTAGCTCCCTAGAACCATCAGTTGCGACAAATGGAGCGGGGTGGCTGAAGATCTGCCTACTCATTGCCACCATCAATCTCCGTGCGTGAAGTTAGTTGCGTTTGAATCTGTGGACAGTGGGAGGTAGTTTCTGGCATGTGGAGAGAAAGTTAGCCCCACTTTCGTTGTTACAAATCATTTGTTAGATGTGATTCAGACATTTTCACTCTTCTATGTTATTTTGGATGTTAAGACATTGTCACAGTTTGTACCTAGCATCGAAAAATGTTGCCATCTCATCAGCGGTGCCATTAGAAAATTATTTGGCACCGCTTCAGCAGTTTGTGCAGCCAACTTTGGTCCACACATCCGAGCAGCCAAGCAGTAAAATACTAAATCTTTATGGCACAAAGGAACTGGGCATTAGAGCAACTAGGTGCTCCGGAGTCCGGTTCCTTGATTTTTTTCCCGCTGCATCAGCTCGCCAGTGTAGGGCACCGGTGCCAAATGTAGCAGCAGTTGTCTTGACACCGGTTTTGGCATACATAGTGGACGACCTTAGTGCTATTAGTTCTATGTTACTAAATTTGTGCATGTACACACCTATTAGTATCAATTTGATGTCATCCAAAACACTATCACTATGTTGTTGAAGTTATATTTAGCTTCTCATAAAATGTTCATTTGTTATTTATAGTACATGACTAAGAACTTGTAGCATTCTTGTAGTCAATTATAGCTTCTGATGTTTCAGAATTTGGTTGTTGTCCCAGTAGTAATTAATTCATTTGCACATTGATCTTTTTGAGAAGATATGTCATAATTAACCTGTTTCTTCTGTTTTTCAAAATACGTATTTGGTGATTTTCTATGTTGCTAGAAACTCATTTCCCCTACAATTTTTACTGATCTAGTTTTAAATATTATAGGATGGACGTAAGTGTTCTTACCTGAAGTGGGTTGATCAAGAGTGACCACGGTCTTTGAAGATGTGCCTAGCCAAGCTCTGGAGCATGTATGAGGAAGAGAACAGAGGTAGGCTTAGATAAAGTGTTGTCAACGCTGAAGAATACTTCAAGATGCGGGAAGAAAAGAGGAAGATGGAGTAGATGGTGTTGGCGAAGGAGGAGGCACTTTCCCAGTTGGTCATTGCAAAACAGGTTCTTACCGAACTAAAAGCGGAGGTGGATAAGACGAGCCTGGATGATCTCAGTGAGGGAAATGAATATATTGTTCTAATATTGTTCTTATGAAGGTGAACTAGCTATATGTTGTATTGTGTTGTTTTCAGGTAGCTATCGTACTGTGATGTTAAAATATATTTATGTGTCTAATATGAAATTGGCAAACAATTGTTCGATAGGAATGTGAATTTGCGTAATATTGGAATTATTAATTATAAACTAGTAAACCTACTAAATGGCTCATGAAACTTTGCAAACGGTTCTAGCAGTAAAAGAGGTTGTGATGGATAGCCCAATGCCATACAGTATTCTTCATCAAATCGTGTGTGATGTAGTTGAATAAAAGCAAATGGTTAACTGAGACAGAGCGTGTGTGATCGTTACACCTATCACACACGAGGCTATACATAAAACTGTGAGGGATGTATATACGAACGAAAACCTTTTCCCTCGATTGACTGTGTGGGATGTACATACGAACGGAAACGTACTTCTTGGATTGACTGTGTGGGATGTACATAAGAACGGAAACGTATTCCTTGGATTGACTGTGTGGAATGTACATAACAAACAGAAATGTTTGTGTGAGACTGACTGTGTGGGAAGTACTTACGATCAGAACTGACTGGGCTTGTATAATTGTATTTGATCGCTCGCCCGTCGCACACGATCTCATTTTGCCCAGCGTGTGTGACCGGAGGGCCTATCCCCAACGGTTTTTGGGTCGTGTGGAAAGGACCCCCATATCACACTCACTCACTTGGCGATGGTTCAGAATGTCGTCGCGAAAAGGGGTTAAAAATCGTTTGTATAGCACCTCGTTGTACCAGTGTTTGTTCGAGAGAGAAGCCTCTAGTGAAAACTATGGCCCCCGGGTCTATCTTTATCATATATTAAAATCTAAAAATACCTCTTTTTTACCATAACTCTAAAAATACCTTGCTGCCAATTTTATTTACTTTATTTTATTTTGCGTTTTTATTTATCTATCTATCACTACGAGATTTGATCCTTGCGTTGGGTGCAAGTATTTGTTATTTTGTCTGTAGGTACTGCTAACGAGGTGTTGCGTGGTTCTCCTACTGGATTGATAATTAACCTTGGTTCTTTACTGAGGGAAATACTTATCTCTACTGTACTGCATCCTCCTCTCCTTTTCGGGGAAATTCCAACGCAACTCACAAGTAGCAGGGTTCATTTGACCTTTGTAAGACATTAAGTGAGTTTCTACCATATAATGGTCATAATTGGAATTTGAACTACATGCACATGTAATAGCAAAGCATCACGCATTGGAAAATCATACTTGTGTCCTTGTGTGCAAGTTAATGCCATGTGAAATAAATTGGAAGGAATTCTTGAATTTATTGGTGTCATCGCTTGGACACAAACATTGAGCATGACTTTTAAATTCTAAAAAAATCAAAAATGGTCAGAAACACATGAACCCTTGCCTGATGTCATGGCATGGCACCAATATGCTGGTAATAATGGCCTTTTTGACGAAAATTTTGACACACACCTCTCAGAAATTGGGGAATCTCATGATAAGACTCGTGGTTCCGAGAGGGAACAATGCATGTTTGATGATGAACCGACGATCGCTTCCTCGTATGGCCTTGAAATTTTTTCTGCGGTTAACATGCACTAATAAAACTTTCACATTAAAATTTGAAAAATTTAAGGGTTCATTTAACCTTTCAAGACATTAAATGAGTTTCTAAACATATAGTGGCCGTAATTCAAATTTGAACTTCATGTACAAGCAACAGCAAACCATCA
Organism: Aegilops umbellulata; assembly: GCA_032464435.1. Taxonomy (NCBI): domain Eukaryota; kingdom Viridiplantae; phylum Streptophyta; class Magnoliopsida; order Poales; family Poaceae; genus Aegilops; species Aegilops umbellulata. The sequence goes on along the minus strand of CP136056.1, from coordinate 291,750,356 downwards.
TGGGTTGGAAAATCATATTTGTGTCCTTGTGTGCAAGTTAATGCCCTATGAAGTAAACTGGAAGGGATTTCCAAACATATTGGTGTCACGACTTCGACAAAAACATTGCGAACCATGGCTTTTAAATTCCCAAAAATTCAAAAATGATCAGAAATAAATGAAACCTTTCTTGATGTCATGGCATGACACCAAGATGTTGTGGTAAAAGAATTGACCTTTTTGACGAAAGTTTTAACACACACCTCTCACAAAATCGGAGCATCTCACAAGAAGACCCGTGGTTCTGAGAGGGAATAATGCATGTTTGATGACGAACTGGCGCTCGCTTCCTCGTATGGCCCTGAATTTTTTTGTACCGTTACCATGCACTAATACAATGGTCATGTTAAATTCTGGAAATTTCCCGGGTTCAATTGACCTTTTTAAGACATAGAGTGAGTTTCTCGCCATACAGTGGTCATAGTTCAAATTTGAACTTACTTGTACATGCAAAAGAAGACCATCATCGGTTGGAAAGTCATATTTGGGTCCTTGTGTGCAAGTTAATGCCCTATGCAGTAATTTGGAAGGAATTTTCAACATATTGGTGTCACGGCTTGGACACAAACATTGAGTACCATGGCTTTTAAATTCCAAAAAAAATAAAAATCATTAGAAATACATAAACCTTGCTTGATGTCATGGCATGGCACCAAGATTCCATGGTAAAAAAATTGGCCTGCTTGACGAAAGTTTTGACACACACCTCTCACAAATCGGAGCTTCGTCAAGAGAAGACTCGTGGTTTCGAGAGGGAACAATGCATGATTCATGACAAACCGACGCTCGCTTCCTAGTACAGCCATGAAATTATTTGTACCATTAACATGCACTAATACAACGGTCATGTTAAATTCTAGAAATTTCCTGGGTTCATTTGACCCTTTTAAGATATTAAGTGAGTTTCTAGCCATATAATGATCTTAATTCAAATTTGACTAGATGTACATGCAAAAGAAGACCATCATAGGTTGGAAAGTCATATGTGTGTCCTTGTGTGCAAGTTAATGCTCTGTGCAGTAAATCTAAAGGAATTTTCAACATATTGGTGTCACAGCTTGGACACAAACATTGAGTACCATGGCTTTTAAATTCCAAAACAATCAAAATTCATCAGAAATACATAAACCTTGCTTGATGTCATGGCATGGCACCAAGATGCCATGGTAAAAAAAATTGGCATGCTTCACAAAATTTTGACACACACCTCACACAGATCGGAGCATCTCACGAGAAGACTCGTGATTCCGAGAGGGAACAATGCATGTTTGATGATGAACCGGCGCTCGCTTCCTCGTTATGGCCTTGAAATTTTTTGTACACTTAAAATGCACTAATACAATTGTCATGTTAAATTTTGGAGATATCCAGGGTTCATATGACCTTTTTAAGAAATTAAGTGATCGTTTTGTAGCCATATAAGGGTCTTAATTCAAATTTGAACTACAAGTACATGCAAAAGCAAACCATCATGGGTTGGAAAATCATATTTGTATCCTTCTGTGCAAGTTAATGCCCTGTGCGGTAAATTGGAATGAATTTTCAAACATATTGGTGTCACGGCTTGGACACAAACATTGCGAACCATGTCTTGTAAATTCCAAGAAATTCTAAAATGATCATAAATAGATAAAACCTTGCTTGATGTCATGAAATGGTAGCAAGATGTCGTGGTAAAAAAATTGTCATGTTTGTTGAAAGTTTTGGCACACACCTCTCACAAATCGGAGCATCTCTCGCGACAAGACTCGTGGTTCCAAGAGGAAACAATATGCATGTTTGATGACGAACCAACAATTTCTTCCTCTTATGGCTTGTCATTTTTTTTCTACCATTAACATGCACGAATGCAACTTTCTGTGACGCCCTCGATTCAATCTTACACTAATCATACATGCAAATGTGTACAATCAAGATCAAGGACTCACGGGAAGATATCACAACACAACTCTAGGCACAAATTAAAATAATACAAGCTTTATATTACAAGACAGGGGCCTCGAGGGCTCGAATACATAAACTCAAATACACAAGAGTCAGCGGAAGCAACATTATCTGAGTACAGACATGAGTTAGACAAGTTTGCCTTAAGAAGGCTAGCACAAAAGCAACATCGATCGAAAAGGCAAGGCCTCCTGCCTGGGAGCCTCCTAACTACTCCTGGTCGTCGATTGCCTCCACGTAGTAGTAGTACGCATCAAAGGCGGCATCTGGCTCCTGGGCTCCGACATCTGGTTGCAACAACCGGAAAGAAGAAGAAAGGGGGAAAGGGGTAGCAAAGAAACCGTGAGTACTCATCCAAAGTACTCGCAAGGAAAGATCTACACTACATATGCAACATTATCAAAGGAAGGCTGTATATGTGGACTGGGTTGCAGAAATGCCAGAATAGAGGGGAGAATCTAGTCCTATCGAAGACTAGCATCTTTTGAAAACCACCATCTTGCAGCAACAGGAGGGAGTAGAGTAGCATAAAGTAAAGTAGTAGAAGTTTTATCAACCTCGCCCAGAGATCCTTTCTTGACTCCCTGCAAGAAAGCAATCCCAGAGCCATACTATCCAGTTATCATCACAATCCATTTCTCATCACAAGTATCCAGTTCTAGTTGTATCGATCGGGATACAACTCCAAGTGTCCGTTACCATAGGACAGGCTATCGATAGATGCTTTCTTCCCTGCAGGGGTGCACCAACTTACCCACCATGCTCGATTAACTCCGGTCGGACACACTTTCCTGGGTCATGCCCGGCCTCGGCCAAACATAACGCCGTAACCCGACCTAGGCTTAATAGAGAGGCCAGCATGCCGGACTAAACCTATGCCCCAGGGGTCATGGGCCATCTCCCCAGGAACTCCTGCACGTTGCGTACGCAGCCGGTGAGCAGACCTAGCTACCTCCTTCAACAAGGCAGGTGCTTACGCAGTCCAACCCGGCGCGCGCCGCTCAGTCGCTGACGTCTATTAAGCTTCGGCTGATGCATACGACACAGAACGCCCATACTATGTCCACGTGATGGTTAGTGCTATCAGGCCACAGGCCCTCGGATCAAATATCCAAATCATAGTGGATTAGGAGCACGCGGTAACAAGCAGAGACTCATGAAAGATGTGACCCCATTGCCCCATCTCGAGGACTTGCGGCAAGGGCAAGGAATGCCCGGCCACGCCTCGTAATTATCTCACGGGCACCCTCCAGCTCAACCCGACTCCACATCACTCGCAATTAAGCTCGTGCGGGTACCCCTCAGGGCCGACCCGTCTTTCCAAGTAACAGTGGTAAAGTCCAAGTATCCGTGTGTCTAACACCGAGGGGAAAACCTTAGGAATCACCCTTGACGGATTCCACTCAATGTAATCATCAAGGTGAACGTAAGAGGGGCCACCCTCGAAGTTCACACTTGAGGGGTTGCACAACAGAGTCATATCGGAAGTGGTTAAGGCGGAATCACCCTCGATGACCACGACCGAATAGCTTCACTACAGAGTTAACATCAAAAATGCTGTAGAGGTCTCACCCTCGGCACTCGATAGTAAAACAGTAGTGTCGAGCAACTAAGGGGAAAGTGATGTGCGGTGTCGGGGCCTGGTCTTCGATCCCGTTGATCGGGTCTTCAATGATGGAGCAGGGGCAACAAGGACAAGGTGGGGGTCACTCAGGGATCACTAACCAACCTATACTAAGCAATTTAGGATAAGCAGGTAGGTAACAATAAGCAGGTTACAAAAGCAGGCTATGCATCAGAATAGGAGCAAACGATAACAGTAGCAAAATCTAATGCAAGCATGAGAGAATCGAATGGGCGATATTGGAATGATCAAAGCGGGGCCTTGCCTGGTTGCTCAGACGAGAAGGAGGGTCTTCGGTGACGTAGTCGAACATAGGGGCAGCATCGGTCTTGGAGTCTACCGAAGAGAAGAGGGGGAAGAAACAGTAAATATAAAGCAAACAAAGGTACCACTAAGCATGACAAGACGATAAGCAGAACTAGAGTCGACCTAACGTAGTACTACACGATATAGGTGAAGGGGGAATTCAACCGGGAATGTATTCCCGGTTCCGGACCTGTGTTAGACAGATGACCGGAGGGGGAATGTTCCATATTCAGATAGTCAGAGGCATCTGACAGGTAAACGGACCCTGCATCCGGATTCGTTGGATTTTTCTGAGCAACTTTCATGTAGAAAACATTTTCATTCGAGTTACGGTTTATTTTATATGAATTTTTAAAGATTTAAACATTTTCTGAAATTATTTGATTTAATAGAATGATTCAGAAGAAAAAAAAAAGAGAAATGACGTCAGCATGACGCAAGGACGACGTCAGCAGCTAACTGGTCGGCTGACCAGGTCAAACCTGACCTGTGGGTCCAGTGGGACCCACTGGTTAGTGAGAGTGATTATAACAGTGAAATAACTAATCTAACTAAACTAGTTAGGGGTGCGGGCCCCATATGTCAGTGAGACATTAGACTAATCTAATTACTTTAATTCAAAACATTTAGTTAGCGCATTAAGCGGCGGGGCCCACACGTCAGCGACACAGGGATGCCCAGTCAGCACGTTGACTAGTCAAACTAGCCAACGGGGCCACCAGGGCCCACTGGTCAGCGACCCAGGGGCGGGACCCATGGAGCCACGTCGGCGTCAGTGCCGGAGAGAGCTCTGGCGACCAAAACCGACGGCGGCACGTTCGGGAGGTGGTCGGGCTTCACGCACAGGGCGTCGTTTCTAGCGCGGCCGGGCTCGTTCGAACGAGAAGACGACGGCGAGGTGATCTGGGGTGGTGGCAGAGGCTGCGGTGGTCGGGAATGTCGACGGCGAGCGGCGAGGCGGACGCCAGACTTCGGTCGTCGTTGGGATCGGGGCTGGGGTGTGTTTGCAGGCAACCCAAGCGGCTAGACGAGGCCTACGCGGTGCAGTGAGCGCGATGGCGGCACGCACGGGACCCAAAGGTCACCGTGGCTACGCCGGCGACAAGCACGAGCGGCGGTGGTGCGTGTGAGCTTGAGCAGCAGTGGCGCGGCCGTGCAGGCGAGGCTCGCGACGGGGAGGCAGGCGGAGGCAAGGCGAGGCGCGCTAGGATGGGCGGCTAGCGGTGGTCGGCGGCGATGCAGGGCTAGGTACACGGGTGGGGTACGGGGAGTAGGCGTGCGGGAGCAGCGGCGGGGAAGCGAGCGTTGGCCGACGCGGACAGCGCAAGGCAGCAGGGGGCAACGAGCGCGGCCCCTGGGGCGAGGCAGGGTGTGGCCCCGCACAGGCGCACGCACAAGGGCACGGCCCGAACGAGGCAAGGCGCTGGCGGGCACGCGCTCGGGGGCGAGCTCGGGCACGGCCATGGCGACCACGGGTGAGCACGGGAACAACGACTACGGGCATCAAATCAAGCAGGGAGAGAGGCGGAAGGACGAGACTGCTCACCGGCCCCTGTAGTTGTGCTCAAATGGGCTCGGGGAGGCGTGTCGTCACCGGAATCATCGCCGGAGTCGAAGATGGCCGTAGGGGAAGAAGAGATCGTCGGGCTCGTCCCGGTGGCTCCCGGTTCCAATGGCTTGGACCGGACGACGCGGAGGATGACGGCGGAGCGCTACTTCATCGGGGCGAGGCGAGGGGTCGACGGGGAGTGCGGGCTCGACGGGCGCGCGGCAGCGGCTGCACTCGGTGAGGGAGGAGAAGGGGAGGGGGAGCGAGGGAGGGGAGGCGCAAGTGGGAGTTGGGAGTGGGGAGGGAGCCCGAGGCATCAGGGCTGCCCTTATCCCCTCGCCGGCGACGTGGCAGTACGGGGCGGCGCGCCCGGTCCGGCGGGGACGCGCCCTGGTCGGAGGAGCTGTGGGAAAGGGGACCGACCACGCGGGGAGGGAAAGGTGGGCCGGCCTACTGGGATGGCTCAGGGGGGTGGGTACGGTGGCCAGCCGGGCAGGCCAGTTGGCTGTGGCCCAAGGGTAGTGGGGGGTTCTTTTTATTTATTTATTTAACCTTTCCTGTTTTCTTTAGATTAGGGCATTAACCACTTTGCAAAAAAATGGTTCACCACCAATATTGACAAATGAAAAATTTGCCACAAAATGAACATTTTAGTTTGCATATTTGAGAAGTTTGAATTTTGACTTTAATTTGAATTTGAGATCTAGGCTGGATTAGAATCAAAGTGAGATTAGCAACAGTAACAATGATGACAAGGCATCATTAGAAGGGGATTACTATAGCATGATTCTCGGGGTGTTACAAATCTCATCCACTACAAGAAATCTCGTCCCGAGATTTAAGGGGTGGAGTAAGGGGAAAGACTCGGGAAGGACAGAGCTCAACACAAGATAGGTAACTGGGGGCTATCTCAGTGAACGTAGCATAGAGGCACCCCTTGAGTCGAAATTCAAGAAGGACGTCGAGATCAAGGTAAGGAGGTGCAATAAGAAGTTTCGAGCGGGCAGGCAACCGTCTGATGCCAAATCAGAAGGCCAAAGGGGTTCGGAGCAACGAAAGGAAATATTCCGTCTGATGCCAGACTATATCATCCATAGGACGGTGGCTCGAGAATTTCATACGAAGCCAATTGCAAAGAATACTTCAGAATAAAGGTTGTAAAAGGGAGTCAGGTTTTGATCCTATGGAACTGTGGGTTATGGGCCCGCCATGAGTGTTCAGAGTAGGAAAAGCGGCGACATCTTGCGCGGATATGATAGCAAGGCATGTCATAGTATAGCATGTCAGTTGTGTTGGCAACAACATTGGTACCAAGGGCGAGGGACGAAGAGAACCATTTTCCTGCTCATTGAACGAGGCGGACCAATAGGCAAAGTTCCCGTCCATCGGTGGTTACCGGAATGTTTTCAACAATAGTAATAGAGTCTTATTGACAGAGTTGTGCGCCGTGGTGTTTACCTAAGCAGAGAATTAACTCTGCTCCGATAAGTTAGATTACGAGAAAGGTTAAACAAACCAATGGAAAGGAAAATGTGACTAATAATTTAATTAGAACAATGGAAAGGAAAAGGTGTTTAAACACAAATATCAGGAGTATATCCTTCCCAAGGACAAGCAGAGGATGATATCCATGACAGGATAGTAAGTAGATAACTGTAAGTGCATCTAGTGCCACCCCTAGTTGGTTTTGGAGTATTGACGACAAAGTTGGTTGAGGGACTAATGTGTTTGTGAGAATTGCAGGATAACACAGGTAGTAGTCCCTCATTGATTCGGTTTACCTACCGGAGATGACCCCTAAAAATATATGAAGACATTGACGACAATGGTGGTATGAGAAGATATTCATATTGAAGACTATGACATGAGAAGACATTGATTGAAGACTATGGAGCGCGAAGACTTAGTCGTTTCGTTGTTTCCTTTTCTTCTTTGTTGAGTCATAGGAACCACCGTACTATTAAGTGGGGTCTAAGTGAACAAAGTCAGGATGACTAAAGTGATGCTCAACCCAAATCCTATGTCTTCGAGCGAAGACTGTGAGAGCAAATCTTATCCAGAGCTGGATGAGTCAGCTTTGCTTGTAGCCCAAGTAAAGTTGTTGTGTGTGTTTGAAATCTGACCGTTGGAACACGTGTCAGTTCCTTAGTGACCCAGGGTCATTTCAGATATATCAGGTCGGGTTGCCTAGTGGCTATAAATAGCCTACCCCCTACACCATAAATTGGTGGCTGCTCAGAGTTAGTGCACGGCTTTTGTCGTATTGAGAGCAACCCACCTCAAAGCCTTTGAGAGAGAGAAATCCTTGCGAGGACAAAGCCCAAACACCCAGAGCCAAAGAGTGTTAGGCATCACTGAAGTCTTTCTGTCTGTGTGACCTGAAGACTTATTACACTTGAGGACTGTGAATCCTCCAGCCGGTTAGGCGTCGCGTTCTGAGCATCCAAGAGTCATTGTGGATCGCCGGTGAACGAAGTCTGTGAAGGTTCGGAAGTCTACCTTGAAGACTTACCAGAGTGATTGGGCGAGGACTATGTGTCCTTAGCTCAAGGGGAATAAGGTGAAGATGAGGTCTTCTGAGTTGAATCTCAGCCTCCCTAACCAGATGTACAGTTGTCACAGCAACTGGAACTGGTCCAACAAATCCTGTGTCTTCAACAAGTGACTGGTTCTATCCTCTCCCTCTCTTTACTTAGAGTTTGTCTTCGTGAAGTCATTGCATGTTTGTTGAACCTGTTTGACTTCATTGCTTGACTACTATTGTTGTTTGGCTTCATACTATCTTCCATCCTGATCTTTACTACCTAGCTGCTATTAGTCCTTGTGATTTCACTTCATTACATATTTGACTATGGTTTTCTTAGTGTAGTCTACCTTCCGCTACATCTCAATAGGTTTATTCCTATTGTTTGTCTTCGAAACTTCCATGTTTTGAAGACTTCCACAAAAATCGCCTATTCACCCCCCCCCCCTCTAGTCGATAACTAGCACTTTCAATTGGTATCAGAGCAGGGTACTCCCTTGTTCTGTGTGATTTGGTTTAACCACCTGGAGTTTTAGCTATGTCGACTGCATGTATAATCAAAGTCTCCGCTGCTTGCCCCGTGTTCGATGGAACTGAATATCCCTACTGGAAGAATAAGATGCGCATGCATCTTGAAGCCATTGATGTCGACCTCTGGTATGTCGTCAAAAATGGCGTTCCCAAGACTGGTGAAGGTGTCACCCCTGCTGATGTCAAGAAGTTCATTTGACTGGACTCTACTGCCAAGAACATCATCTGTGGTCATCTGACCAAAGGACAGTATGGCCGCGTGAGTGCTCTGGAAACGTCGAAGCTAGTCTGGGACTGGCTATCCAAGGTCAATGAAGGCGTCTCAACCCAGAGAGATCAAAGGATCAGTGTTCTTCCCAACCTCTTCAATCGCTTCAAGAGAAACGACAATGAAAATGTCCAGCTCATGTTTGATCGCCTCACTGACATCACAAATGAGCTTCGTTCTCTCGGCGCCACTGAGATTACAAAGCATGAAATCGTCAAGACACTACTAAGATCACTTGACAGCTCCTTTGACACCCTTGCCCTCATGATACAAGAACGTCCTGACTTCAAGACACTCAATCCGTCTGATATACTCTTCTTATGAGATTCAGATGAGGAGTCTGCCTCTGAGGAGGCGGAGGTGGAGTCCGAGGAGGAGTCCGACCCTGGCGTCACAAGTCTGGCTCTAGCCACAGCCCACGTTGCCAAGTCCATCTTCAACACTGAAGACAATGACTTCCACACCAACGCTGAAGCTGATGACAAGGACAACCCTGCTCCCACCTACTGCTTCATGGCACGTGGTGCCAAGGGTATGTCACCTCATGCTTCAGAATGGATTATGGACAGCGGATGCACTAATCATATGACTGGTGATCGAAGTCTTCTCATGGACTCAACTTTACGTCCATCTGATAAGAGTCACATCACATTTGCTGACACTGGTAAAAGCAAGGTATTGGGTCTAGGTAGAGTTGCAATCTCAAGGGATCAGCACATGGATAAAGTGATGCTTGTTGAATCCCTTGGCTTCAAATTAATGTTTGTCTCAATGCTTTGTGACTTGAACATGATTGTGGTATTCGGAAAATATCATTGCCTTGTACTAATGGAATCTGAAAAATCTATAGTCTTTGAAGGGTATCGGAAAGATGATTTGTACATGGTAGATTTCTCAGCAGGACCACAGCTTGCCGTATGTCTTCTCACAAAAGCTTCAGAGTGCTGGCTATGGCATCGGAGGCTGGGGCATGCTGGCATGAGGAACTTACATACTCTCGCCAAGAAGAAGCATGGCATAGGCATCGAGGACGTCCAGTTCAAGAAGGATCATTTTGGCGGTGTCTGCGAAGCCGGAAAGATGACTAGGGCTAAGCATCCCTCGAAGATAATCATGATGACATATCAACCCTTCGAGCTGCTACACATGGACTTATTTGGCCCTACTCACTACTCTACCCTCACAACAACTGCTTGTCTCTATGGCTTCGTCATTGTTGATGATTATTCAAGATATACGTGGGTGCACATAATTCCTTTTAAGACTGAAGTGCAAGATGTCTTCAGACGCTTCGCCAACCGAGCCATGAACAATTATGGCATCAAGATCAAGCATATCAAAAGTGACAACAGCACTGAGTTCAAGAACACCGGACTTGATCTCTATCTGGATACAATGGGAATCACTCATGAGTTCTCCGCTCCCTACACACCTTAGCAAAATGGCATCGTAGAGCGCAAGAACAGAGCCCTCATTGAGATGGCTCGAACAATGCTCGACGAATACACGACACCAAGAAAGTTCTGGCCTGAAGCTATTGATACAGCATGTCACGTCATCAACCGTGTTTACATCCATAAGCTTCTGAATAAAACATCCTATGAGCTCCTCACTGGCAAGAAGCCAAATGTCAGCTACTTCAGAGTATTTGGAGCTAGGTGCTGGATCAAGGATCCCCATCACAAGTCAAAATTTGCACCTAAAGCTCACGAAGGCTTCATGCTCGGTTATGGAAAGGACTCGCACTCTTACAGAGTCTTCAACCTCTATCTCTACAAAATCGTTGAAACTATGGACGTTCGGTTTGATGAAACCAATGGTTCACAAAGAGAGCTCCTGCCAAGTACACTAGACGAAGCTTCACCCAGTGAAGCTATCAAGCTAATGGGAACTGGTGAAATCATGCCTTCTAAAGCACAGCCTGAAGAGGAACTTATCATTTCTGCACCTAACCAACCTGAAGACAATGCTCATCCTGAAGACAATCCTCCCAATGATGACAATGATCAGCAAGAGCAAAATCTTCGTCCAGTTCATCCTCGTGTTGCAAATGAAGTACATATTGAGAAGATAATTGACAGTATCAATGCACCTGGTCGACTTACTCTCTCAAGAGCAATACAGTTAGCAAATTTCTGTGGGCACTTTTCTTTTGTGTCTATATCAGAATCCAAGAAAGTTGTTGAAGCCTTTATGGAACCTGAATGGATTCAAGCTATGCAAGAAGAGCTTCAACAGTTCAAGCTGAACAATGTTTGGGAACTTGTCAAGTGTCCTGACCCTCGAAAGCATAACATAATTGGCACAAAATCGATATATCGAAACAAGCAAGATGAGCACGGTCAAGTCGTCAGAAACAAAGCACGTCTTGTGGCTCAAGGATATACTCAAGTTGAAGGAATTGACTTCGATGAAACATTTGCTCCTGTGGCTAGGCTTGAAGCTATTCGCATACTGCTAGCCTATGCTAACCACCACAACATCCTGCTATATCAAATGGATGTGAAGAGTGCATTTCTCAACAGCAAGATTGAAGAAGAAGTATACGTTGCTCAACCACCTGGCTTCGAAGATCCAAAACATCCTGATATGGTGTACAAGCTAAACAAAGCACTATATGGTCTCAAACAAGCTCCTCGCGCCTGGTATGATATTATCAAAGACTTCCTGAAGAGCAAAGGCTTCAAACCTGGATCCCTCGATCCCACACTCTTCACGAAGACATATGATGGTGAACTGTTTGTGTGCCAAATCTATGTGGACGATATTATCTTCGGCTGCACCAATCAGAAATACAGTGATGAGTTCGGGTACATGACGCAAGAGCAATATCAGATGTCCATGATGGGAGAGTTGAAGTTCTTCCTTGGTCTTCAAATTCGTCAGCAAAGAAACGGCATCTTCATATCTCAAGAAAAATACCTCAAAGATTGTCTGAAGAAGCTTGGAATGCAAGATTGCAAAGGTTACACGACGCCAATGCCAGCCAAACACCATCTGGGTCCCGACGACAATGGTAAAGAGTTCAATCAAAAGGTATACCGCTCCATGATTGGTTCTTTACTTTACCTATGTGCATCTAGGCCAGATATTATGCTTAGTGTTTGCATGTGTGCTCGATTCCAAGCGGCACCAAAGGAGTTGCATCACTTAGCTGTGAACCGAATTCTTTGATATTTGGCTTACACCGCAACACTAGGATTATGGTATCCAAAGGGCTCAGAGTTTGATCTGGTTGGATTCTTGGATGCTGATTATGCTGGTGACAAGGTGGATCGCAAGTCTACATCAGGCACATGCCACTTTCTGGGACGATCACTTGTCTGTTGGTCTTCAAAGAAGCAGAACTGTGTATCACTCTCAACTGCTGAATCTGAATACATTGCTGCTGGATCTTGCTGCGCTCAGCTTCTATGGATGAAGCAAACTCTCAAGGACAATGGCATCAATCCGAAACAAGTACCTCTCTTTTGCGACAAAGAAAGCGCCATCAAGATTGCCAACAACCCAGTTCATCACTCGAAGACAAAGCACATTGAAATTCGTCATCTCTTCCTCAGAGATCATGTCATGAAGAAAGATATTGATATCATTCACGTCAACACTGAAGAGCAATTGGCAGATATCTTCACAAAGCCCTTGGATAAGAAAAGGTTTTGCAAGCTACGATGTGAGCTAAATATCTTGGAACCCTCAAATGTCCTGTGATCAGGCACACATCCTAACACTTATGCATGTTGATGACTTAGATGTGCAACACGCGAAGTAAAGTATATCTTCAATCAATGAAGACTTACATTCTAAGTGTGAATACATTAACGTGGAATTTGACTTCGGAGCGCCACGATAATTGCGTGCCGTGTCTGGGTCTAATACTTCCTATACGGTGGGTAACGCCACCACCAATTTTTTCTGTTTGAAGAGTTTCACTCATGGCATTACATTTGACATGTCTACGCATTTGGTTTGTCTTCAAGTTCAATTTATCTTCATGATTATCTTCACTATGTTGATTTGATTGCTTTCTGGTATATATACTAGTGTTTTGTCCTCTACAGCATTCACTTATAGCTATGTCTTCCTTGTTTAATCTTTTGAACTAAGTGAATGTGATCAGACCCTAATCTCTCTATGCTTACTATCTCAAACTCTATCTGTCCAAATCATATGCATTCTATTGAAACTGTCGAATGTCTTCTCTGCATCCTTGTCAGCAGAAGACACAGAGACAAACATTAAGTCAATTTTAAATGCTCTATCCTTATTGCCTGAAATCCGGAGAAGCCGGAACGACCATCCGACAAACCTGACGGGCGTGGGAACGTGGGACAACTCTGAGTATGTTGCATGCTTGACACGTGCCCCTCAGATGTGAACCTCCAGGGGCACCTGCGTAATTGCGCTGTGCCGCACACTTCCTTATAAATACATGTCCCCTGCGGTAAAGAAAACCTTCTTCCACCTCTCCACCTCGTCAAAACCCTAGCGCCACCGCTAGCTCTCGACGACGCCGGCGACGAAGCGCTTAGATGTCGCGACTTCTCCGACGCCGTCCTCATGCCAGCCGCGGACATCGTCTTCTCCGCCGCCGCCGTAGGTGTCCTCCGTCGCCAAGTTAGGGCACGGTGGATTGAACTGCTCGGTCTCCTACTCTTCCCATCTAGCAGTTCCTCGCGTGGTAAATATAACTCTATTTTTACCATCTTTTCGATCCTCAAAGATTCATCCTGTTTGCCAAAATAGGTTTCTGCCTATACGAAGTTAGATCTACACTGTCTGCATCTCATACTGCCTAGTATATTCACTTAAGCTTCACATCTAGTTAGATTCCTCACTTGTACTTATTCGCGGATTCGTACAAATCTGGAACCAACTCTCAACACATAAGTGAATGTCTTCGCATCATGAGGTCAATGTCTTCAAACTGATTTATCTTCAAAATCTTCTGAGAATGCATATGACCTCTTCCCCTTCCCTCGCATCTCTAATGCTGTCACAGGTACATGTCCGTGGGAGAATCCCTTGGTTCTCATAGTCTGCATTCGTTTGCAGAATTCTTACAGCATCACATTAACTCTCCCGAAGCCAGTTCCTGTTTGTCCAGCAAGCGAAAGCCTTTGAAAGTGTTGAAGCCATTCAGTTTGAAGTACATGGCTGCAGAGAAATCAGTAAGGAAGGGTGGCAGACAGCGTCGTGGGGGAACGTCAAGAGATTTTCCTGATGACCTCTGAGAGCTTTACAAGACAGATCAAGAAGAGGATTACAATCAGCGCAAGACCCGAATCCAATGGATTCGAAGATATTGGGCAGAACAGTGGTACAAATATAGATTCGTGACCCAGGAATACGCAAAGAAAAATGCCATCAAGCGACCATGGGGAGATATTCTGTACAGAAATCTTCCACCCAGGTCCAGAGCTGAAGCCATTGAGCAAGGTTTCTACCCTTGCATGGTCCGTGGGCCACAGCCAGCTGATGCCGACCCATCATCTTTACTATGGTGTCGCGAAGAAAATCTGTTCAAACGCAATTATCAGTTCGCAAAAGCCTCAGCAAAGAAGAACAAAGATTCTTTGGGATTAGACTTCAATCCTGGTCCTCCTGCTCCCCGTGCTGATGGCACACGCGATGCAAAACCAAATATCATCGGACCCTTCTACAACCTTGATGGCCTCATCACCCACATCTCTGTTCAAGGTGCCAAAGTGGATCACTCTGATGATGCTGACACAGATGAAGCCCCTGCTCCAAAACCGCAGAAGCAGAAGAAGTCTAAAGCTTCAAGGTCAGCTGGTCCTCCTAAAGTTTCACGAACGAAGCCACTGGCCACTGCACCTCCTGAAGACACTGTGCAGTCTGAAGATCTATCACGTATCTCCAAGAAGACGGAGAAGAAAAATAAAATCGTCAAGAACACTGATCAGACCTTGACCCCTGCTACCATTCTGCGAGAAGAGCACATTGATCTGTCCAGCAATGAAGGTCTTGCAGATGACGCTCTTGAGCAACTGATCAAGAGCAAGGAAGAAGCGGAAATCTTCAATGATTTGCCTCTCTTTGATGTGGCAATCATCCACAACTTCATTGATGAATGGTTTGACACTCCCAACATCAGCTTTAAAGATTTGCAACTTCCCATTGGTCTCAGCGTCTCCTTCAATGGCGCCATTGCTTCTAAGCTCGCTCTTGCTCAGCGCATCGTTGAACTGAAGCACAAGATCGACTATGAGAAAGCTCAGTTCAAGAAGCATGTGGCAAAGCTCAGCGTGCAAGATGTCAAAAACTTCAAGATCATGATGCACGAGCTTAAAGAATCCTTTCTCAAGAAGCGCGAAGAAGATAAAGGTTCTCGTGAGCACATGAAGAGCCTGGCTGACAAGTGTGTGCAAGGCTACAATGAGGCTGAGAAGCGCAAGGCTCTTGGTCGTGCTGGCATCGACCCAAGAATGGCTGCAAAGAAGAAGAAGCCATCGACTGACCAATCTGCACCTTCAAGGCAGGGAGAGCCACGCATAGTCTTCCCAAGCAGCATGACTGGCTCGAAGCCAAAGGTCAAGTCAACAGCTTCAGAACTGAAGAAGACAAGGGCTGCCGAGGCTGAAGCCAGAAAAAGGAAAAATCCTGATGCTTCTGATGCAGCTCCCTCCAAGAAGAAGCGCAGAACCAAGAAGGATCGAGATGCTCCCATAGAGCCCTTAGTTGTTGAACCTATCTCAATGGTTCGCCCCGCATCTGAACACCAAGAACGACGGATGATTGTTCATGAGTCTGCTTCCACAGAGGCTCATGAAGCTGAAGACATTCCAGCAGTTGACCCCACCGCTGTTGAAGACATTGGTCACCATGACAATGTTGAAGATGATGAAGTTCTTCCTTAGATCGAACACACCTTGGTATCATCGCCTGTTCTCACGAACAGCGAATTCATCAGCATTGGTCGTCCTCTGACGCCAACTGCTCAGGATGCTTCATGGGCTGATCACCCACAACAACAAGAAACTCCAAGTACCCCCCAACAACAACAAGTCACACCACCTGTGCAAGAAGAAGATGATGACTTTGAGGCTCAGCCAACTCCATCTCCAAAGGCGTCGCCAGCTTTCCGCAGGCTTCGCAAAGGACCAAGGCCTCAAGTCCCTCTTCCGAGCGTTCTAGAAGGAGAAGTGCCTCACCAATCTGCTGCACGTCAAGTGTTTCCAGATGCCACTCCCACTGTGAATATTTCTGAGTCTGAAGCTAAAGCTGCTGAAGACAATCCGGCTGCATCAGCCGATGAAAAACAAGAAGATGAACATGTCCCTACTCCCCCCATTACCGAAGAAGTTGTTCCTCCTGTGAACGTGTCAGTGTCCGACCCTCCAGCTCATCAAGTGGAGGTTGAGAATCTTGAGGCTGCCACCACCAACACCAATGAAGCCAATGACGTAGTCATGGCTAAAGCAAATGTGGAGCCTGCACCGAGCAGTGTGCCAGAAGTGAATGAAGCCAATGATGCATCTGCACCTGAAGCCTCTGTTGTGCAGCCTGAAGCCACTGTTGATGCCACTGCTCCTGTTCTGCCACCAAGGCCACACACTATCAAGCAAGCATTTAACTATGGCCAGCTTATCACTGTCAAATGGCCTATTCTGACTCCTCCGCCTGGTGCTGGTCCTTAGTTTGATTACCACGTTGAGCACAGGCCTCGGGTTCAGAAGCCAATGCCAAGGTTGCCCAGGTTTCCAGGTACTGCATCAGCACCCGGATCTTTTAATATCAATGGCTTCAAGGCACACAACACTTTCTTTGACAGAGCCAAGAACCCCTACTCAAAGGCAAGAATATCTTCTGATCGGTTCTGGAGTTATCAGCAGCGAAGTTATTACTCATGCGTTCTGTACAATCAAGGTCGCATTTTCCCACATATGCGTCTTGATACTGAAGCCATAACTAGTCTGCCCTGTTTGGAAGAAGCTCTAGACTGCTTCAGAGAATCTGGCTTGCTGCAGTTCGTCACAGATAAGGAGCACTGGAATGAAGAATTACTGCTCCAATTCTATGCCACTCTGCATATTCGTGGCTACAACAGGGATCCGAAGACTTGGGTCCTTGAGTGGATGACAGGCAATGTTCATCATGAAGCCAAAGCCTTTGATGTCATTGGGCTTACTGGCCTGCCCACTCCAGCTGATCTCTATGAACCTGGTTGTCAGCTTCACAATGATGCTATGGAAAGCATCTTCCACAAGCCTAAGCCCAATATGAGTCAGATGCTTAGCATGATGAAGCCTTTGCCTCCAGATGTTGAATACCCCAAGGAGTTCTTTGTTGAAGACCTTGAGTATCTGCCTCGCACCATCTATCACATTATAAGGCGAACTCTCTGGCCCATCAAAGGACATTCTCCACATGCCAAACTGGAAGGCGCAATGAAGACTTTGGTCTTTTATATTCTTAATGGCAAAAGCTTCAATGCACAAGACTTCTTTATCCGCCAACTTGCTGCATCAGGATCTGACGTATTTGGTCTGAAATTCTATGCTCCCTGGATCATGCGTCTGATCAAGCTCCACTCTGCCTTCAACTATCAACCTTCTGCACGCAATCATATCATCTTTTTGCCGGAAGTTGATTTGTCTGTTGAAGCCATATACCCAGAGCCTGCCAAGGAGCCCCTTAGTCTTTAGAATGCTGATCACCAAAGCTTCACGCAGAACATTGAAGGAGTTCAAGCTATCGCTCGCGTCTATCTATTGGCTAGGATTACTCGCTTGCCTCACCGTGCGCAAACTGAAGCTACTGAAAGCACAATTGCCCAAAGGCCTAAGAAGCGCTCTCGCGTTCTCAATGACCGAGAGCTTCTGGTTGCCCTTCATCAAAAACAAGATAAGCATCATGACTGGCTGAAGCGCCAAATGCAAAGCCTCTTGGTGGACGTCAACAGAATTCGCAACCTTGCCACCAAAAATGCCTTTGTCGCTCATGAAACTTGTTAGCGATCATGGAAGAGTTTGACCCTGCTCAGTACTGAAGCAGATCTTCAAGACGATGGCTTCACTGAAAAATTCAAGTTTGACTCCACTCCTCCACGGAATGTTGTCTTACGTCGAAATCCATCCCTTGAAGACTCTGACTATTCTTCCTCCGCGACAACTGTGAACGCCAGAGTGATCGATGATGAAGACGATGCTACTTCACCGCCCCCTACTTCTGCACGCATCGACACTGCACCAAGTTCGTCTGCACCACCAAACAACACCAACGACCCTGCTGCTTCACCTACTCCTCATGGGAACGAGTAGATACTCTATGTCTTCAAACCTTTTTGGTCATTACTGACAAAAGGGGGAGAAGCATATGAGTTTGATAGTCTTCAAGCGGGTCCATATGGGCGGTTGCTTTATATTTTGCCTAGTGTTTACAACTCTCGTTTTTGATACATTTGGTTCTTTGAGTTGTAACACTTAAACTTGATGGTTGTTTGCTACTTATTTGCTATTCTGTGATGCGATGATAAATTCCGCATGTACGATGATAACTTCCGCACTTAGGTCATCTTGCAGACGTCCATTTTTCATTATGCATGTCATTATCTTCATTATATCTTATCATGCATGATGAATTGTCATCATAAGTTGAAGAGGATCTCCACAAGTACAACCTGCCATGTGCATTTGCATTCCAAAAGCAAATTACTTATATGCACATCTTCAGGGGGAGCCTTTGCCACTTATGAAGACAATACCCTATCCTTTACAATTTCACATACTTTATCCCCGTTGAAAACTTCAACCAGTTTGTCATCAATCACCAAAAAGGGGGAGATTGTAAGTGCATCTAGTGCCATCCCTAGTTGGTTTTGGAAGTATTGACGACAAAGTTGGTTGAGGGACTAATGTGTTGTGAGAATTGCAGGATAACACAGGTAGTAGTCCCTCATTGATTCGGTTTACCTACCGGAGATGACCCCTAAATTTGTATGAAGACATTGACGACAATGGTGGTATGAGAGGATATTCATATTGAAGACTATGACATGAGAAGACATTGATTGAAGACTATGGAGCACGAAGACTTAGTCGTTTCGTTGTTTCCTTTTCTTCTTTGTTGAGTCATAGGAACCACCGTACTGTTAAGTGTGGTCTAAGTGAACAAAGTCAGGATGACTGAAGTGATGCTCAACCCAAATCCTATGTCTTCGAGCGAAGACTATGAAAGCAAATCTTATCCAGAGCTGGATGAGTCAGCTTTGCTTGTAGCCCAAGTAAAGTTGCCGTGTGTGTTTGAAATCTGACCATTGGAACACGTGTCAATTCCTTAGTGACTCAGGGTCATTTCGGACATATCAGGTTGGGTTGCCTAGTGGTTATAAATAGCCCACCCCCTACACCATAAATTGGTGGCTGCTCAGAGTTAGTGCACGGCTTTTGTCGTATTGAGAGCAACCCACCTCGAAGCCTTTGAGAGAGAGAAATCCTTGCAAGGACAAAGCCCAAACACCCAGATCCAAAGAGTGTTAGGCATCACTGAAGTCTTTCTGTCTGTGTGACCTGAAGACTTATTACACTTGAGGACTGTGAATCCTCCAGCCGGTTAGGCGTCGCGTTTTGAGCATCCAAGAGTCATTGTGGATCGCCGGTGAATGAAGTCTGTGAAGGTTCGGAAGTCTACCTTGAAGACTTACCAGAGTGATTGGGCGAGGACTGTGTGTCCTTAGCTCAAGGGGAATAAGGTGAAGATGAGGTCTTCTGAGTTGAATCTCAGCCTCCCTAACCAGATGTACAGTTGTCACAGCAACTGGAACTGGTCCAACAAATCATGTGTCTTCAACAAGTGACTGGTTCTATCCTCTCCCTCTCTTTACTTAGAGTTTGTCTTCGTGAAGTCATTGCCTGTTTGTTGAATCTGTTTGACTTCATTGCTTGACTACTATTGTTTTTTGGCTTCATACTATCTTCCATCCTGATCTTTACTACCTAGCTGCTATTAGTCCTTGTGATTTCACTTCATTACATATTTGACTATGGTTTGCTTAGTGTAGTCTACCTTCCGCTGCATCTCAATAGGTTTATTTCTATTGTTTGTCTTTGAAACTTCCATGTTTTGAAGACTTCCACAAAAATCGCCTATTCACCCCCCCTCTAGTCGATAACTATCACTTTCAATAACCAAATAGGGGAAAGGGTGGGGAAATTGATGATGTTACCCATACAATGGTGTTTGGATAGATGATCCAGAAACATTTAGCATTGCGCCTCCAATGTTCTTAATGATGTTCGGAGTACCACAATCATGCTTCGGAATAGCATGGACATGGTGTTTCAAGCAAGATTGAATCTGAAGGTCACAAGAAGTACAAAGGAACAATTCCAAGAATGTCAAGCAATGTAAGATATAATCCAAAACATGTCCAAGTCTGTATTGGCAGGAAGTCAAGGATGGTGTCGAAGTCAACACGAATCATCGACGGGCAAGGATAGTATTTCTCCTCAAGAATTCGATTGATGTCGTAGAACAAGGTAGTATATTGATGGTGATGACGACAAATTTTGTCGAGAGGTTCTATGAAGATGCCATCGAGCAGCAACGACATCAAGCAAAAGGAATGATGAAGCGAAAGGTTATTGGAATCACGGGTACGATGCAAACTTGAAATCAAGCTTGTTGTTCAAGGCGAAATGATTTGACAAGGAAGATCAACGTAAGCTTAGCTCATTATCGAAAATTGTGCTTCGGGAAGAAGAACCAGGTAGCACAGTTAAAATTTGGCACGATAATGATATAGCCGATCATGCTAGGAATGACTTGAAGGATTATTAAACTCATAAGCAACAAAAAATATTTAGAGTTATTGAATCGGAGTGTGGGATCGATTCACTTATCGGTGTTCTCGAGTGACTAACAACTCAAACCCCGGGAAATCTGAAATCAATGAGAAGCAATACCAGATGAAGACTCATAGGAAGCAACACGGTTCCTTGTTATTCTCGAGGTACCGGAGGGTAATACTCGAAGGAAGATCAAAATAGAGGTTGCGGAGATGCATTGATCTGTAGAAGACAAGTGCTTTAACTTGTCTGAGAAATGGAATCAAAGGGGAACAATCATGGTCAGAACCACGGTTGCCAAGGACCAAACATAGATACCATATGAACTTATTATAAGGGGATTATTATATCACAAGAAGCTTCCATGATAAGTTCTACATCGGGTCCATGGGCATGAACACAAGGGTTCAAGGTCGACTCCCACTTGTTCAAGGCATAACCTTTCATTCACTCCTCGTTTTTCGAAGAAATTGGAGTGCAGAGGATTTATCTGGCGAAGTACCAGAAGAGTAAGACTCGTGAGAACTCTCGGGTTCACAGGGATTATGGAAGGCATAAGTTCAACCCATCGGGGCATTTTTACGAATCTATACAACCATCAACCAAGCAAAAGATACGAGTTCAAAAGCAGAGTATCGGAGTCAAAGCAGATGATACAACTTACCGAAGGTATTATGTATCAGGGAAAAACTCACAAGACTTTGGATGTGAAGGACATTGTTGGATAACAACCCAGCAATGTATCTGGCGATTCACGACAGAGTTGATGTGAGTATTGGTAATCAATCAGATGAAGAAGGGGATGCAAAGGCAACGGCTTGTAGAAACGTCTGAATGATTCGATGCTTGGGTACAAAGGAATTATGATTTCAAGACGAAGGATCAGAAGGAGAGGCTCTGATCAAAAGATGAGTAAGTGGAATAGACTTAGCGGTGTACCCGATCAATTCTAGATTGGGCAAGAACCAGCTCATATCTGGAAGAATGTCTGAGCCGGAAAGAAAATTTCCAAGGATTGATTGATGATTGCGAGTATTCGCACACATGTTGAATCCATAGGAACAGAATGACAACCACAAAGAATTTTAAAGAATATTGCTAGACATATGGAATTAATCCTAATGCAAGCAGGCAAGGAGAACCAAGAGCAATATGCTGCAGAGGATTTTGAAAGATCAGAAAGCCTTTTCAGGTATTTGGAAAGCAAATGAACAACTGGGGATGAATAAACCCCGGTTAAGTGAATTATCTGCAGTTCAAAAAGAAGTTGCAAAGCACAAGGCACAAAGGATTCTCGGAACAACAGAGAGTACTGGTGTTATCTTGTAATAACAAGAGCAACTAGGGATGAAGGTACAAGCGGCAAGGATGTTATTCAGGGGGGATTATCGATGGTCAGGAACTGGAAGGCAGTTGGCACAGGGTCTCGAGAAACATCGAGGAGTATCCGCAGAATCTTCTGGCGAAGCAAGCGATCATTGATCATGTCGGGGCTCTCCGGGAGGAAGTGGGTATGAGAACCTAATGTCAGAGTTAGTAAAATGTTTAACCCGAATAGAAGAGAGATCAGAGTCCCAGAGTATAGACGAGGAATAAAAGACCCTAATACCACCCAATGACGACATGGGCCCGTAAGCCACACAGCCAAGTTAGTAAAACGATTTTCGCTTTCTAGACTCAACTTCGCCCAAGGAGTTGGAAAGGGGGCTACCTACAGGCAGTCGGCTCTGATACCAACTTGTGACGCCCTCGATTCAATCGTACACTAATCATACACGCAAATGTGTACGATCAAGATCAAGGACTCACGGGAAGATATCACAACACAACTCTAGACACAAATTAAAATAATACAAGCTTTATATTACAAGCCAGGGGCCTCGAGGGCTCGAATACATAAACTCAAATACACAAGAGTCAGTGGAAGCAACATTATCTGAGTACAAACATGAGTTAGACAAGTTTGCCTTAAGAAGGCTAGCACAAAAGCAACATCGATCGAAAAGGCGAGGCCTCCTGCCTGGGAGCCTCCTAACTACTCCTGGTCGTCGGCAGCCTCCACGTAGTAGTAGGCATCAACAGTGGCATCTGGCTCCTGGGCTCCGACATCTGGTTGCAGCAACCGGAAAGAAGAAGAAAGGGGGGGAAAGGGGTAGCAAAGGAACCGTGAGTACTCATCCAAAGTACTCGCAAGCAAGGATCTACACTACATATGCAACATTATTAAAGGAAGGTTGTATATGTGGACTGGGCTGAAGAAATGCCAGAATAGAGGGGAGAACCTAGTCCTATCAAAGACTAGCATCTTCTGAAAACCACCATCTTGCAGCAACAGGAGGGAGTAGAGTAGCATAAAGTAAAGTAGTAGAAGTGTTATCAACCTCGGCCAGAGATCCTTTCTCGACTCCCTGCAAGAAAGCAATCCCAGAGCCATACTATCCAGTTATCATCACAATCCATTTCTCATCACAAGTATCCAATTCTAGTTGTATCGATCGGGATACAACTCCAAGTGTTCGTTACCGTAGGACAGGCTATCGATAGATGTTTTCTTCCCTGCAGGGGTGCACCAACTTACCCACCTCGCTCGATTAACTCCGGCCGGACACACTTTCCTGGGTCATGCCCGGCCTCGGCCAAACAATACGCCGCAACCCGACCTAGGCTTAATAGAGAGGCCAGCACGCCAGACTAAACATATGCCCCCAGGGGTCATGGGCCATCTCCCCGGGAACTCATGCACGTTGCGTACGCGGCCGGTGAGCAGACCTAGCTACCTCCTTCAACAAGGCAGGTGCTTACGCAGTCCAACCCGGCGCGCGTCGCTCAGTCGCTGACGTCTATTAAGCTTTGGCTGATGCATACGACGCAGAACGCCCATATTATGCCCACGTGATGGTTAGTGCTATTAGGCCAGAGGCCCCTCGGATCAAATATCCAAATCGTAGTGGATTAGGAGCACGCGGTAACAAGCAGAGACTCACGAAAGATGTGACCCTGTTGCCCCGTCTCGAGGACTTGCGGCAAGGGCTAGGAATGCCCGGCCACGCCTCGTAATTATCTCGCGGGCACCCTCCAGGTCAACCCGACTCCACATCACTCGCAATTAAGCTCGCGCGGGTACCCCTCAGGGTCGACCCGTCTTTGCA
This sequence comes from Aegilops umbellulata, assembly GCA_032464435.1. NCBI lineage: Eukaryota > Viridiplantae > Streptophyta > Magnoliopsida > Poales > Poaceae > Aegilops > Aegilops umbellulata. The sequence continues at coordinate 291,726,615 of CP136056.1, read as the reverse complement.
AGTAACAGTGGTAAAGTCCAAGTATCCGTGTGTCTAACACCAAGGGGAAAACCTGAGGAATCACCCTTGACGGATTCCACTCGATCTAATCATCAAGGTGAACGTAAGAGGAACCACCCTCGAAGTTCACACTTGAGGGGTTGCACGAAAGAGTCGTATCGGAAGTGGTTAAGGCGGAATCACCCTCGATGACCACAACCGAATAGCTACACTACAGAGTTAACATCAGAAGTGTTGTAGAGGTCTCACCCTCGGCACTCGATAGTAACCCAGTAGTGTCAAGCAACTAAAGGGAAAGTGATGTGCGGTGCCGGGGCCTGGTCTTCGATCCCGTTGATCGGGTCTTCAATGATGGAGAAGGGGCAACAAGGACAAGGTGGGGTCACTGATGGATCACTAACCAACCTATACTAAGCAGTTTAGGATAAGCAGGTAGGTAACAATGAGCAGGTTACAAAAGCAGGCTATGCATCAGAATAGGAGCAAACAATAACAGTAGCAAAATCTAATGCAAGCATGAGAGAATGGAATGGGCGATATCAGGATGATCAAAGGGGGGGCTTGCCTGGTTGATCAGACGAGAAGGAGGGTCGTCGGTGACGTAGTGGAACACAGGGGCAGCATCGCTCTCGGGGTCTACCAAAGAGAAGAGGGGGAAGAAACAGTAAATATAAAGCAAACAGAGGTACCACTAAGCATGACAAGACGATAAGCAGAACTAGAGTCGACCTAACGTAGTACTGCATGATATAGGTGACGGGGGAATTCAACCGGGAATGTATTCCCGGTTCTGGACCTGTGTCACACATATGACCGGAGGGGGAATGTTCCATGTTCAGATAGTTAGAGGCATCTGACAGGTAAACGGACCGCGTATCCGGATTCGTTGGATTTTTCTGAGCAACTTTCATGTAGAAAACATTTTCATTCGAGTTGCGGTTTATTTTATATGAATTTTTAAATATTTAAACATTTTCTAAAATTATTTGATTTAATAGAATTACTCAGAAAAAGAGAAATGGCGTCAGCATGACGCAAGGACGACGTCAGCAGGTAGCTGGTCGGCTGACCAGGTCAAACTTGACCTGTGGGTCCAGTGGGACCCACTGGTCAGTGAGAGTGGCTATAACAGTGAAATAACTAATCTAACTAAACTAGTTAGGGGTGCGGGCCCCATATGTCAGTGAGACATTAGACTAATCTAATTACTTTAATTTAAAAACGTCTAGTTAGCGCATTAAGCGGCGGGGCCCACACATCAGCATCACAGGGAGGCCTAGTCAGCACGTTGACTGGTCAAACCAGCTAACGGGGCCACCAGGGCCCACTGGTCAGCGACCCAGGGGCGGGACCCATGGAGCCACGTCGGTGTCGGTGCCGGAGAGAGCTCCGGCGACCAAAAACAACGGCAGCGCGTTCGGGAGGTGGTCGGGCTTCGCGCACAGGGCGCTGTTTCTAGCGCGGTCGGGCTCGTTCGAACGAGAAGACGATGGTGAGGCGATCTGGGATGGTGGCAGAGGTTGCGGTGGTCGGGAACGTCGATGGCGAGGCGGACGCCAGACTTCGGTCGTCGTCGGGGTCGGGGCTGGGGTGCGTTTGCAGGCAACCCAAGCGGCTAGACGAGTCCTACGCGGTGCGGTGAGCGCGATGGTGGCACGCACGGGACCCAAAGGTCACCGTGGCTACGCCAGCGACGAGCGCGAGCGGCGGTGGTGCGTGTGAGCTTGAGCAGCAGCGGCACGGCCGTGCAGGCGAGGCGCGCGACGGGGAGGCAGGCGGAGGCAAGGCGAAGCGCGCTAGGATGGGCGACTAGCGGCGGTCGGCGGCGATGCAGGGCTAGGCGCGCCGGCGGGGTAGCGAGGAGCAGGTGTGCGGGAGCAGCGGCGGGGAAGCGAGCGTTGGCCGACGCGGACAGCGCAAGGCAGCAGGCGCACGCACAAGGGCGCGGCCCGAACAAGGCAAGGCGCAGGCGGGCACGTGCTCGGGGGCGAGCTCGGGCACGGCCATGGCGACCACGGGTGAGCACGGGAACGATGACTACGGGCACCAAATCGAGCGGGCAGAGAGGGGGAAGGATGAAGACTGCTCACCGGGCCCTATAGTTATGCTCAAATGGGCTCGGGGAGGCGTGTCATCACCGGAATCATCGCCTGAGTCGAAGATGGCCGTAGGGGAAGAAGAGGTCACCGGGCTCGTCTTGGTGGCTCCTTGTTCCAATGGCTTGGACCGGACGACGCGGAGGACGACGGCAGAGCGCTACTTCATCGGGGCGAGGCGAGGGGTCGACGGGGAGCGCGGGATCGACGGGCGCGCGGTAGCGGCTGCGCTCGGTGAGGGAGGAGAAGGGTGAGGGGGAGCGAGGGAGGGGAGGCACAAGTGGGAGTGGGGAGGGAGCCCGAGGCGTCAGGGCTGCCCTTATCCCCTCGCCGGCGACGTGGCAGTACGGGGCAGCGCGCCCAGTCCGGCGGGGATGCGCCCCGGTCGGAGGAGCGGTGGGGAAGGGGACCGACCGCGCGGGGAGGGAAAGTTGGGCCGGCCTGCTGGGATGGCCCAGGGGGGTGGGTATGGTGGCCAGCCGAGCCGGCCAGTTGGCCGAGGCCCAAGGGTAGTGGGGGTTCTTTTTATTTATTTATTTAACCTTTCCTGTTTTCTTTAGATTAGGGCATTAACCACTTTGCAAAAAAAAATGGTTCACCACCAATATTAACAAATGAAAAATTTGCCACAAAATGAACATTTTAATTTGCATATTTGAGAAGTTGGAATTTTGACTTTAATTTGAATTTGAGATCTGGGCTGGATTAGAATCAAAGTGAGATTAGCAACAGTAACAATGATGACAAGGCATCATTAGAAAGGGATTACTGTAGCATGATTCTCGGGGTGTTACACTTTCATGTCAAAATTTCAAAATTTTCAGGGGTCTTTTCAAATTTTAAAGACATTAAGTGAGTTTCTAACCACTTAATGGCCATAATTCAAATTTGAACTAGATGTACATGCAACAACATATCATCATGGGTTGGAAAAATCATTTATGTGTTACATTTTAGATTTTACAATAATATCATGGTAACACGAATTAAGCATTCATGCAAAAGCATTTGGAAAGAAAATGTGATAGTTGGACTAGTATATTGCAAATTAGTTACCGATGAATAAAAGGGTGAAACACTTCCTTGCATGGCATTGGAAATTCTAACATGTGTTGTTTCAAATTTATTAACCGAACTCATCGTGTTGTTCATCGACCTAATGATTTGTAGGGTTGCCGATGCATGAGTTGGAATACATATGGTCATGTTACTAGTATCATAAGAAGTTGAAGCATGTAAATTACTTTGAATTGGCCCTTACACGTAATTAGATGCATGATTGAAAAACTAAGGCTGGCTGATAGAGTATATTCATCGAATGATTTAGTACATATGAATTATTTGCATCTACACAAGGGGATTGGGTATTCATATTATTTTTGTAGATTGCAAACACTTGATGACAATCTCTTTGTAGCAAGAGCAGGCTGGAGACCTTTCAAAGATTTTTTCCTCATTGGAGTCACCAAAAAGTGTGTTTGCACACGAACACGTCACCATGTACCCTCGACGCCAGGGGTGATGCAACACAGCTCACGTCTAAGGAGACCCGACCTGAAGTGTGGTATGCAAGCATTTCCAGTGGGCGCTTTGTAGACCTAAAACCCCACACGCCCGGGGGGGCTGTCAGGGCATGCAGTGGCTATGGGCTACCCTAGGATGACCTGATCGCCCCTAGGGTCTCGTGGATCGCTGCCCTTCAACACAAAGAATGAACAAAGAACGAGGAAGAAGAAGAACAACAAGGGAGAAGAAAAAATAAAGGTAAAGGTAGTAGATTGATTTGTTCGATTGCGTGATGTTCAATTGGTCATCACCTCTCATCTATTTATAAGGCAGCTGGACTTTCCGTACAAGGAACGACTCAAAATCCCGTCCAAATCCTTCCAAAATTTACCAAACTCGGATTTAAGTAAGTCTGAGACAACAGTTCGATTTTTAGGACTCACAGGCCATAAACTACCTCGGATGGAGACGAGCCTAAAAGAAAATTTAACTGCTTCAGCAAGACGAAGAACTTTCATGTTGAATATTTTTCGATTCGAGGCCATCTTCACGGCCTAATCATCCCCACAACCATTATAGCCGTGGAGATGCATGATTTCGGTTTCGACCGGACTGTACGCTCGACCGGACCAGACTGTCCTGTCACAACAGAAGGTTTTGACGTGTTTCTCGGCCCGGACTGGACAGCCTGGTCCAAATTCCACACAGTCCGGTCATCCAAATTTTTCTGCAGTTTTGACTATAACTTTTGCATCCGACCTTCGTTTTGGACCATCTTTATATCTATTTTGATCTTCTCGGAAAGGGCCATCCAATGGTGACTTCCACCCACTTCATCAATCAACTCCGCCGATGTTGAGCGTGCCTTTTAACTTGACAGAAGTAGCTCCTCCCACGCCACCTCGATAGAAACAACTCCTCTCACACCACTCTTTGTTCCTCGTCAGCCGCTCCTCCTGGCCGCGCCAAGCTCCATTCCTCCACAACTTCCGACATCGAGAAGAAAGACTCTTACTGAAGTCACTAGCTTCAACCTCAACCCCTCCAACCCGTGACTTCGAGCCAAGATAAGGGTGATACCGGTTGCGTAGATGGCTGAAAGGTTGCCCTGTCAGGTCATGGGTATAGTTGACGAGGGTCAATAGATCACAGAGGAGGCAACTAGCAAGTTTGTGGACATGTCCCAGAAAAGGCTGCTAGGCATGGTGATCACGACACTCCGTTTGCTCTTGAAGTTGGACTGCGAGCTGGCGATTATAGTCGAAGATGCTTTGATCAAGCATGGTGGTGAAGTTGGGCCCTAGATTCAGGCTTTGGGCAGCGATCTCGTTTTGGCGTCGAAGTGACTGAGCTCTTGCCAGTTTCATTTACATAGCTATGTTCTTCATGTTATCTTCCATCTTGATATGTACTAGATGACCCGTTTCACCATTGGCGTAAAGACTAACTGCAGCGTGGAAGGTGAGTGAACTATTTGAGATTTTTTTTTGAACTGTCTACAAATGATTATGTTCGTACTGCGTTTGTATTTGCCCTGGCGATATTTTACGAATGATCCGCAAAGGGAAGAAAATAAATTAAAACATAATTTTTATTTAAATGACACACTTGAGCTTTTGAAATTTTTTCAAACATGATCTGGAAAACTAGATGTACTATATTCACTCAATTGACGTGGTATTTGTACATGTGCGGTCAAATGCGCGAACAAATACAAAGTATACATGCATTATGTTCATGTCAGTATGATATCACCTATGAGTGGTTGCTGGGCCGGCCCACTAACCATGAGGCTGTGTTATGTTGATGTCACTATGATGTCACCTATGTATTTTTTCACATATTTATTTTCATTTTTTGCTTTACTTTTTTATCATTGCTTATATTTCAAAAAGAAAATCTAATATATACATGCATTTGAAAATGTTAACCATGTATAAAAACATAAATCATGTATACCAAAAAACGTTGTGACATTTAAAAAAATTCAAACGTATAAAAATGTACGTGATATTTAAAACAATGTTTATATAATGTAAAAAACGTTTCTGTAATTCAAAAAAAACATATGTTACATTTAAAAATATGTTCACAAGTTTCAAAAATGTGTCTGTGACATTTGCAAAAAAGTGTATACAATGTGAAAAATGTTTACATAATGTAAGGAATGTTTTGTACCACTAAAAAAATATGCGACCTTTTAAATAAAAATTCCCAGCGATTAAAATTTGTTCGTGGGTTTTAAACAAATGTTTATACAGTGTAAAATAATGTTCCCGTAGGTTAAAACATGTTTATTTCTCAAAACAAACATGTTTATTGCCATTGAAGAAATGTATGGGACGTTTTAAAGAAATATTCACGTGTTTCCAAAAAAATGTCCATGAACTTTTTTAAATTTCTAAATAATGTAGAAATGTTGTCTAGTTTATGGATTTTTTATTACCATTAAAAAATTACAACGTGCATTTAAAAATGTTACCATGTATTTAAAAAAGTGTTCAAAACATGTATTAAAAATGCACATCATGTATTTGATAATGTACAAAGTGTATCAAAAAACAACTCACGTGTGCGCTAAAACTGTACTTGATGTACTAAAAAAAGTAATCATGTGTTAAAAAGAAAGCGAATAAAACCGACAAAGAACAAAAAGGAAAATGTAAACACAAAGAAATAAATAAACAAAAAATATAACGAAGAAAGAGAAAACCTTACAAAACCAGTGAAAACCCAAGAAAAACAAGTATAACAAAGGAAAAAAATAAAGAAAACCATTAAGAACAAAAAAAAACCTAAGGAAAAAATAGGAGCGATCGAGCGAACCTACAGTCACGCACGATGACAGCAAGCGATTGCGCTGATAGGCCAGCCCGGTGGCTCATGACATGTAAAATATTCAAGAAATTTAATCATCTTCCTACCATTAAAAATAATATTCATGATACTTAAAACATATTCACTGATTTAAGTTTATGTTCATGTCATGTAAAAAACATATTCACGTCATTAAAAATAGTGTAATTTTAAAAAAGCATATGTTAGCATTAAAAAGCTTGATAATTTAATAATATTCACTTGTCATGAAAATGCAAAAATTATTCGCACAAATTTTAATTAAATGTTCATCTCTACTCTTATAAAAAATTGAGTTGGTGATGATGGTGTGCCTGCCATCTTGTAATATAGACCGTCCGATCTAAATCTGACGGATAAAAAGCAAACTATGACAATTTTACAAAAGATACCCGCACCTCTCTCCACATTTATAGATAAGGCCTTGCCTCTTTCATCCTTATCTCCCACAACCTTATTGTTGAGCAATTAAAAATGGAAGTCTCTGGAACAATCTAGCATGGTGGCCGATGCCGCCTGCCGGCGTCGTCCATCCTCATGCCTCCGCCCAGTCCGACCACCAATCACCACCACGCTCCACTCCTTCTCACCTTATCTCTCATCTTTCAATTTTTTCGATGAAATTCTCAAGATACCATTTTTCCGATAAAATTCTCGAGATATCATTAGTTTTTACACATGGGATTACTCCTGCATGGGTCAATCACAACAGGTGTTTTGTAAAAAAAATGCATCTTGATGTTCCGTGCTATGCACGAGCATCTTACTAGTGAAGTATAAAAAATCGTCCGTCATTTCATAGTAGAAAAAAATGTCAATATGTATTTATGAAAAGAAAAGCAACAAATGAAAAAGAAATAACAAACCAGAGAAGGAAAAAAAGGAAAGATAGTAGATATAGAAAGGCGAAGAAAAACCATAAAAGATAATAAAAACAAAAGACGAACAGGAAAAAAAAGAAATAGAAAACCCAAAATGTAGGCCAAAAACACAATAAAAGCGTAAGATTAATTAAACAGCCAAAAGGTTTGTAAAACCACTGTTGCACTTCCTAAAACCACATGTTGGGATGGCCGCACAATCCGTCTATCTAGCAATAAGTGAGACATAACAATTAGGGGAAATGTTGCGTCGAGCAAGGAAGAAGCATGGGCTATATTTCGCTTATTGTCAGATGTAGCCCTACATTGCCTCTAGCACCCCACTAAATAGGCCGTCACAACACCGTAGTCCCTCGAGTAATTTTGGGAAGGTTCCAGGAACCGGTTCGAACTGGTTTTAACAACACCCTGTTTGGTTTTCCTTCTTTATTTATTTATCTGTGTTATTATCAGTTTTCTTTGGTTATTTCAGGTCTTTTTTTTACATTTCCTTTTGTTTCCTTTTACTTTCAAATACAAGTTAAATTATTCAATATATGTCCAACTTTTTTGCATAAATGCGTAACAAATTTGATACACGTTGAACATTTCTCAGATATGACGAATATTTTTTTACATTATAAAATTCCCGAACATATTCACATTTTTTAATGGTCTGCATCATTTTCAAATTTATGCAGACACAATTTTGCATTGTATAATCATATTAAATAAATGCCCTGAACATATTTTGAAATGTGTGACCCTTTTTGAACACAACGGACATTTTCATGAATGTCAAAAATTATTTTCTAAAGTTACGATAACATTTTTACATTGTACATACATTTTATGAAAATACTAGAAACAATTTTGTGAAACACGTGACTATTTTTTAATGTCAAAAACACATATTGAATGATACGAGCCTCTTATAAAAATGGCACAAACATTTTTTATAGTGCATACATTTTTCAAATGCAGGATGAATGCTTTTAAACATTTTAAAACGGAATGCACCATGTCAACAGTCTCGTTATAAGAGGGACAAAGCTGTTAATCCCTCAACCAGCACCTTAAGCACCGGTTAAGGGCATTTTTGGAGAGCTCTTATTGGACGCTTGCGGGCGTCCAACAGTCCAGCGTTCGATGAAAGCTCACGCAAACGGGCCAGCCCATAACCAAACGAAAGAAACAATAAGACATATAACAAAAACTAAAGCAACTAATTGAGGTGCGCTTCTTCTCGAGTCTCCCAACGATCACTTGGGGTGGGCTGAGAGCACGCCACGCTCTTATCCGCCGCCACGTGTCGCACTCTGGCGCTTTCTTCGGATTGTGTTTATTATTTTTATTTTTTCCGCACACGTTTTTGGCTTTTTAAATGATTTTTTCGGCTTTTTGGTTTTCCACTGGTCTTTCTTAGCTTTCTGGAAAAAAATTGCTCGAAAAACGTGTTTTTTTTCCTTCCGCGAGAGGCACGGATTTGCTTCTGCAAGAGGCATGGTCGTGCCTCTCAAACAAAAAAAACACGTTTTCTTTTGCTTCCGCGAGAGGCACGATCGGGCCTCTCGGAAACGAAAAAAAATGTATTTCCTCTTTTTTATTCCTTTCGTGAGAGGCATGGTTTTGCTTCCGCGAGAGGCATGATTTTGCCTCTCGAAAATGAAAAAAAGTGTTTTTATCTTTTTGTTCCTTCAATGAGAGGCACGATTTTGCTTTCGCGAGAAGCAAGGTTTTGCTTCTGCAAGAGGCACGGCCGTGCCTCTCGGAAATGAAAAAAAAACGCTTATTTTTCCTTCCGTGAGAGGCTCAGTTTTACTTTCACGAGAGGCACAAATTTGCTTCCTTGAGTGGCATGGTCGTGCCTCTTGGAAAGGAAAAGAAACGCGCTCCTAGTTCGGTATTTTCGTCCATTATTGTCCGGTTTTTTCATGAGAAAAAGTTTTTAAAAATCTATCAACATGATATCTAGTTTTGATGATTTCGACATGAGGAATCCAACGGTTCAAATAGTTCGAGATTTAGACGCACGGTTTAAAAGATTCTTATTTTATAAACGGATCTACGAAAAAAAAGGAAAACTCTCAGGTTGCGACAAGTGGCGCACATGCACCACTTGTCGCAACCTGGGAAGGTGAAAGTAATCTCTGCAGGATGTACTCCTCAATTAGTGAGTTCGAACCAAAGCGTACGCGATGTAGTGGACCACCCCGACCTTATGCAGTAGCAGCGACGCCAACCACAAAAACTAGCACCTGAGTACGGCCTAATTGCAGCACTAATGTTAAAGTACAATGTACATCGATAGATCTGTTTTTTTTCTCCAAAATTTTGAAAAATTATTAGAAAAAAGTGTGAACGGTTTTCCATAAAATGTTTGAACAATGTTTGAAAATTATGAATAAATTTTGAAATTCGAAGAAAATTTTAAACCTGAAGAACTGTTGAGAATGTGATTTATTTGAAATTCCAAACACTTATTGATTTTTTATATATATACGATGGAAGTTTATGAATATACATTAAACTTTTTTTCATACAAGTTGAACAATTTAAAAATAAAAATTGAACATGTTTTGATATACACTGAACAATATTTAAATACACGGTGAACAAATTTTAATATATATTTAAACAATTTAGAATATATGCTGAATAATGTTTAAATATACATTAAACTTTTTTTCATACAAGTTGAACAATTTAAAAATAAAAATTGAACATGTTTTGATATACACTGAACAATATTTAAATACACGGTGAACAAATTTTAATATATATTTAAACAATTTAGAATATATGCTGAATAATGTTTAAATACACATTGAACATTTTTTGATATGCGTTGAACCGTGTTTAAATTTACATTGGAAATTTTGGTGATATATGCTGAATAATAACGTTTTTTGGAATTCAGATCTAAATTTTAATTTCAGAACAAGTATATGAAAACAGAAAAGAAAAAGAAACAATAAAGAAAAGAGAAATAAAAAAGAAACAAAAAAAGCGACGTCTATGTGTGCCAGCCCAACTCGGAGGGCCTGCAGCGAAGCCCGGACGTTTGGACGGCATTTCCTAAACGGCGCCCGTTGCGCCGGTTACAGGCATCGGCGCAAACGGGCGCACACCCCCGCCGCACGCCCGCGGCACCCTGGGCCGGTCCGTTTCACGTTTTTTCCACTTGTCGCAACCTGGGAAGGTGAAAATAATCTCTGCAGGATGTACTCCTCAATTAGTGAGTTCGAACCAAAGCGTACGCGATGTAGTGGACCACCCCGACCTTATGCAGTAGCAGCGACGCCAACCACAAAAACTAGCACCTGAGTACGGCCTAATTGCAGCACTAATGTTAAAGTACAATGTACATCGATAGATCTGTTTTTTTTCTCCAAATTTTTGAAAAATTATTAGAAAAAAGTGTGAACGGTTTTCCATAAAATGTTTGAACAATGTTTGAAAATTATGAATAAATTTTGAAATTCGAAGAAAATTTTAAACCTGAAGAACTGTTGAGAATGTGATTTATTTGAAATTCCAAACACTTATTGATTTTTTATATATATACGATGAAAGTTTATGAATATACATTAAACTTTTTTTCATACAGGTTGAACAATTTAAAAATAAAAATTGAACATGTTTTGATATACACTGAACAATATTTAAATACACGGTGAACAAATTTTAATATATATTTAAACAATTTAGAATATATGCTGAATAATGTTTAAATATACATTAAACTTTTTTTCATACAAGTTGAACAATTTAAAAATAAAAATTGAACATGTTTTGATATACACTGAACAATATTTAAATACACGGTGAACAAATTTTAATATATATTTAAACAATTTAGAATATATGCTGAATAATGTTTAAATACACATTGAACATTTTTTGATATGCGTTGAACCGTGTTTAAATTTACATTGGAAATTTTGGTGATATATGCTGAATAATAACGTTTTTTGGAATTCAGATCTAAATTTTAATTTCAGAACAAGTATATGAAAACAGAAAAGAAAAAGAAACAATAAAGAAAAGAGAAATAAAAAAGAAACAAAAAAAGCGACGTCTATGTGTGCCAGCCCAACTCGGAGGGCCTGCAGCGAAGCCCGGACGTTTGGACGGCATTTCCTAAACGGCGCCCGTTGCGCCGGTTACAGGCATCAGCGCAAACGGGCGCACACCCCCGCCGCACGCCCGCGGCACCCTGGGCCGGTCCGTTTCACGTTTTTTCCTGTTGAAAACAAAGCAAAAATTATCATGCGAAACGAGGGATCGAGCCCTAGATCGCTTGATTGAAGTGCAGCGCACTCACCATCAGATTAACCACGCGGCCGTGTCCATAAACTTCTTTCCGCTCTTTTAATCTTTATCGAGGTCCTTCGCTGGTCAGTTTCTGGACTTTTTTACCTTGTTCCTTTTTCATTTTTCTTTTCTCATTTCTGTTTTTTCCTTAAATGCGTGAACTTTTTATCAGATTCGTGAACTTTTTTCCAAATAGGATGAACTTTTTTCAAATTCAATGAACTTTTATTAAAATCGATGAACTTATTTCAAAATCTATGAACCTTTTTTAAATTCAATGAACTTTTCTTAAATTCAAGGAACTATTTTTTAAATCCGATGAACTAATCTAAAATCGGTGAACCTTTTTCAAGTTTGATGAACTTTTTTTCCAGTTTGATCATTTTTTTTTCAAATTCGATGAATTTTTATTAAAAGTTGTGAACTTTTTTTTAAACCGATGAACTTTTTTCAAAATCGGTGAACTTTTTTTCAAATTGATGAACTATTTTCAAATTCGATGAACTTTTTTAGCAATGGATGAACTTTTTGAAAAATTCATGAACTGTTTTGAAGTTTGTGATCTTTCTTTGAAAATTCGTTAACATATTCGAATTCATGTTTTTTTTTCTTCTGTTTTTTGTTTTTTTATCTTTTGCCTTTATTCTTCCAAAAGTTAACGGTTGACTGGTCAAACGCGATCGAGTGAACCAGGGCGACGACCCGACGTGCGGTGTGTAACAAGCGAGCGAATCGACGAGTGCAGGACGAGCGAACAAGCACGAGGCGACCTGGGCTGGCCCAGTTCGCGTGCGCGTGGGCGCCAACCCCTCGAGTCGGTGCTGAAGGCGCCCTATAGGGGCTCCCTGTTTGGACGCTCAGAAGCGTTAAATAGGATCCACCGCATTTTCGTACGGGGCTCCGCCGCCCCACGTACGCTAGTTATCAACGGGCCGGCCAACATACTTTTGGTTTGATTTTTTGAAATCACTAATTGAGTAGTACTCCTTCCAAAGATAAATCCCATCTTCTCAGATTGTGATAAGTGACGCTGCATGTGCTTCATTTGTCAAAACCTGGGGGTCCTTCTTTTTCCGTAGATTCGTTTTATCTCTTAAACCATGCGTTCAAATCTCGAACGTTTTTACCGTTGGAATCATGTTAATAGATTATCTTCAAAACAAAATCCTATGTTGATAGATTTTTACCAAAAAATCATTAAAAAGACAGACGAAAAAAACCAAACCTGGAGCACTTTTTTTCTTTTCCGAAAGCCGTTTTCGAGAGGCACGGCTGTGCCTCCCGCAGAAGCAAATCAATGGCTCTCGGCGAAGCAAAACCGTGCCTCTCACGAAAAAAAAGAGAAAACACGTTTTTTCATTTCCGAGAAGCTCGAATATGCCTCTCGCGGAAGACAAACCGTGCCTCTCACGAAAAAAAAAGATAAAACGTATGTTTCCATTTCCAAGACCGTGCTTCTCATGGAAGAAAAAAAAGAAAACACGTGCCTCTCGCGAAAGTAAAACGATGCCTCTCGCGGAAAAAAGCGTGTTTTTTGCTCAATTGTTTTTCGAATCTTTTTTTTGACGAAAAGCTAAGAAAGACTGATCGAAAATGAAAGTCAAAAACCCCCGAAAAAACCAATTAAAAAACTAAAAATGTGTGCAAAAGAATAAAAGGCGAAATCCGGAGGGAGCGCCCAGAGCGTGACACATGGCGGCGGCTAAGAGCGCGCCGGCACGCTCTCCTCATCCCATGTGATCGTTGGGGAGGCTCTCGAAGGAGCGCTCCCCAACTAGTAGCTCTGCTGATTTTTTGACCTTTTTCATGCTGGGTTTATCTGTTTGGACTTTTTTTTTCCTTCTCCTTTTGTTTCTTTTCGATTTTGGGGGAAAAAATCAAGGACATTTTTTTCCCAAAATTGTCAACCTTTTCTAATCAACGAACATTTTGCAAATTCGTGAATGTTTTAGCCCATGAGCACTTTTCAAATGATGAAATTTATCTCATGAATATTTTTTAGTTTTTATTTTTTAAACAATTTTGTGGACTATATGAAATTCATGAACTTTTTCGAATTCACGAACTTTAAGCTCATTATTTGTTTGAAATTCGTATTTTTCCAAATTTTATGAACTTTTTTTCAAATTCTTGAAGTTTCTTCAAATTGGGAACTTTTTCCAAATTCTCATACTTTCCTCAATTTCGTGAATTTTTTCCTTTTTCACAAACTTTAAAAGTTTGTACGAACCTTTTCCAATTCTTGATTTTTTCTCAAATTGATGAACTTTATTCATTTTCGCATTTTTTTTTCATTTTGTACGAGCCTTTTTTGGTTTCGTTATTTTTTTTCAACTTTTTGTGAATTATTTTTTCAAATAATTTATACTGGGTATATATTAATGTTGTACTAAAAGAAGGGGTCAAATAGCACTGTTCCTAATACAGTAGTAGACAACAAAGTGAACTCGATCCAGTGGTGTTTGGAGCTGGAATCCTACTTCTAGCAGAATAATGCGCTGAACAAAATGTAACCTTTTTTCTTTGCGTTTGCTTTTTGAGTAGGTTCCTAGGCCAGCCCTCTATGCTTTGTAAACGCTCAAAGTTGAGAAAGCAACACCCTTGTTAGGCCCTGTACAATGGCAGGTGCCCAGACAGGTGCTAGAGAATGCTAGAGGTTTTTTTTCTTGAGATTGGATTCCACCGATGCTTAGGGAGGGAGGTAGAAGCAAAGTTTTGCTCCCAGTGCCAGCCGGTGCTTGCAAAACATAACTGCTCCCTTCACGTCCAGCGAAGCTTCAAATAGTAGCAGGTGCCAGGCTAGGTGCTACGTGAATATTAAAGCAACTCAAGCATCTATGCTAAGCACTCCGCATAGCGAGACAACTTCTTTTTTGTGACCCAAGTTGTTCTCTCTCCTTAAGCATCTGTGTCTAGACACTCACCATTGTATAAGGCCTTAGGAGCCCTATAAACGCTGGGAGCATCAGCAACGCTAAACCACACTAGAGCTCTCGACAAAGCCGCACCCTCATTATAGCAACTGTGCTCTTTAAACCATCTAAAAAAAACTGTGCTCTTTAAACTGCTGCAATGTTGTCCAGGGATGGGCATAAAAACGACAACCGAAAAATTGAGCCAAATAACCGGGACCGAACCCGATCTGACCAAAACCGATTAATCTAGTGCCAAATTTGGTCATCAATTTTGCAAAACCGAACTAAGAACAAGACATTCGATTTTAACCTTCCGTTGCCTGAATTGACCGAAGGAACTGAGGAAACAGAAAAGGGCCAACTTCAGTGAATAGGAAGCTTAGAGCATCTTTAGCAGACCCATTAAAACGCACGAAACTATAAAATAACCACCGGTTTTCGGTTTTAAGCGGAAAAGGTGGCCTGGATAGAACCCGTTGTTAAACATATTGTATACGCCACCGGTTGGCTGACTTGATGATCACGTACAGGGAGTTAGAGATAGATTAGAGATTGATCCTTTTTCTGTTCAAACTCTTATCTCAACTCCCGTATGAATCTCTCCCTCTCCCTCACGTTCGATCTCTCTGTGACCCCCCGATTCAATCGTACACTAATCATGCACGCAAATGTGTACGATCAAGATCAGGGACTCACGGGAAGATATCACAACACAACTCTACCAAATAAAATAGTCATACAAGCATCATAATACAAGCCAGGGGCCTCGAGGGCTCGAATACAAATGCTCGATCATAGACGAGTCAGCGGAAGCAACAATATCTGAGTATAGACATAAGTTAAACAAGTTTGCCTTAACAAGGCTAGCACAAACTGGGATACAGATCGAACGAGGCGCAGGCCTCCTGCCTGGGATCCTCCTAAGTACTCCTGGTCGTCGTCAGCGGGCTGCACGTAGTAGTAGGCACCTCCAGAGTAGTAGGAGTCGTCGTCGAAGGTGGCGTCTGGACCCTGGGCTCCAGCATCTGGTTGCGGCAACCGGGTAGAAGGAAAAGGGGGAAAAGGGGGAGAAAAGCAACCGTGAGTACTCATCCAAAGTACTCGCAGGCAAGGAGCTACACTACATATGCAGGGGTATATGTGTAAAGGGCCATATCAGTGGACTGAACTGCAGAATGTCAGAATAAGAGGGGGATAGCTAGTCTTATCGAAGACTACGCTTCTGGTCGCCTCCGTCTTGCAGCATATAGAAGAGAGTAGACTGAAGTCCTCCAAGTAGCATCGCATAGCATAATCCTACCCGGCGATCCCCTCCTCGATGCCCTGTTAGAGAGCGATCACCGGGTTGTATCTGGCACTCGGAAGGGTGTGTTTTATTAAGTATCCAGTTCTAGTTGTCATAAGGTCAAGGTACAACTCCGGGTCGTCCTTTTACCGAGGGACACGGCTATTCGAATAGATAAACTTCCCTGCAGGGGTGCACCACATAACCCAACACGCTTGATCCCATTTGGCCGGACACACTTTCCTGGGTCATGCCCGGCCTCGGAAGATCAACACGTCGCAGCCCCACCTAGGCACAACAGAGCGGTCAGCACGCCGGCCTAAACCTAAGCGCGCAGCGGTCTGGGCTCATCGCCCTGAGCACACCTGCACGTTGCGAACGCGGCCGGAAGCAGACCTAGCAACCTCCAGTACAACGGAAGTCACGTTACGCGGCCCAATCTGGCGCGCGCCGCTCAGTCGCTGACGTCAAGAAGTGCTTCGGCTGATACCACGACGCCGAGTGCCCATATCTTTCCCGCGTAGTTGGTTAGTGTGTATAGACCAAATGGCCAGACTCAGATCTAATACCCAGATCTCGTTAAGCGTGTTAAGTATCCGCGAACGCTAACAGGGTGTGACGCCCCCGACTCAATCGTACACTAATCATGCACGCAAATGTGTACGATCAAGATCAGGGACTCACGGGAAGATATCACAACACAACTCTAAAACATAAATAAGTCATACAAGCATCATAATACAAGCCAGGGGCCTCGAGGGCTCGAATACAAGTGCTCGATCATAGACGAGTCAGCGGAAGCAACAATATCTGAGAACAGACATAAGTTAAACAAGTTTGCCTTAAGAAGGCTAGCACAAACTGGGATACAGATCGAACGAGGCGCAGGCCTCCTGCCTGGGATCCTCCTAACTACTCCTGGTCGTCGTCAGCGGGCTGCACGTAGTAGTAGGCACCTCCAGAGTAGTAGGAGTCGTCGTCGACGGTGGCGTCTGGATATTGGGCTCCATCGTCTGGTTGCGGCAACCGGGTAGAAGGGAAAGGGGGAAAAGGGGGAGAAAAGCAACCGTGAGTACTCATCCAAAGTACTCGCAAGCAAGGAGCTACACTACATATGCATGGATATATGTGTAAAGGGCCATATCAGTGGACTGAACTGCAGAATGCCAGAATAAGAGGGGGATAGCTAGTCTTATCGAAGACTACGCTTCTGGTCGCCTCCGTCTTGCAGCATATAGAAGAGAGTAGACTGAAGTCCTCCAAGTAGCATCGCATAGCATAATCCTACCCGGCGATCCCCTCCTCGATGCCCTGTTGGAGAGCAATCACCGGATTGTATCTGGCACTTGGAAGGATGTGTTATATTAAGTATCCAGTTCTAGTTGTCATAAGGTCAAGGTACAACTCCGGGTCGTCCTTTTACCGAGGGACACGGCTATTCGAATAGATAAACTTCCCTGCAGGGGTGCACCACATAGCCCAACACGCTTGATCCCATTTGGCCGGACACACTTTTCTGGGTCATGCCCGGCCTCGGAAGATCAACACGTCGCAGCCCCACCTAGGCACAACAGAGAGGTCAGCACGCCGGTCTAAACCTAAGCGCGCAACGGTCTGGGCCCATCGCCCTGAGCACACCTGCACGTTGCGTACGCGGCCGGAGAGCAGACCTAGCAACCTCCATTTCAAAGGAAGTCACGTTACGCGGTCCAACCCGGCGCGCGCCGCTCAGTCGCTGACGTCACGAAGTGCTTCGGCTGATACCACGACGTCGGGATACCCATAACTACTCCCGCGTAGGTGGTTAGTGCGTATAGACCAAATGGCCAGACTCAGATCAAATACCCAGATCTCGTTAAGCGTGTTAAGTATCGCGAACGCCGACTAGGGCCAGGCCCACCTCTCTCCTAGGTGGTCTGAACCTGCCCTATCGCTCCGCCACAAAGTAACAGTCGGGGGCCGTCGGGAACCCAGGCCCACCTCTACCGGGATGGAGCCACCTGCCCCTTCAGCCCCCATCTCCGAACAGTATCACAGGTAATGTAACAGTGTAAAGTATATAGTATATTTCCGCGATCACTTCCCGAAGTGATCACGGCCCAGTAGTATAGCATGGCAGACGGACAAGAATGTAGGGCCACTGATGGAACACTAGCATCCTATACTAAGCAGTAGGATTGCAGGTAAAGGTATCAACAGCAGTATCAAAGACAGGCTATGCATCAGGATAGGAATAACGAAAGCAGTAACATGCTGCACTACTCTAATGCAAGCAGTATAGAGAAGAATAGGCGATATCTGGTGATCAAAGGGGGGGCTTGCCTGGTTGCTCAGACAAGAAGGAGGGGTCGTCAACAACGTAGTCGATCGGGGCACCAGCAGCGGCGACAGTCTCGGTGTCTACCGGAAAGAAGTAACGGAGGGGGAAACACAATAAATAACAGAGCAATCAAAGCATCACAAAGCGTAACATGGCAACACGCGGTGCTAGAGGTGACCTAACGCAGTAGGAGGTGATAATGGCAAAGGGGGGAAACGTCCGGGAAACTATCCCCGGTGTTTCGTGTCTCCGGACAGATGAACCAGAGGGGGAAAGTTACGTGTTTGCTATGCTAGGGATGTGTGGCGGACGAACGGAGAGTGTATCCGGATTCGTCTCGCCATTCTGAGCAACTTTCATGTTGAAAATATTTTAATCCGAGTTACCGATTAAAAGATATGATTTTCTAAAGAATTTATTAATTTCTGCAATTTAATTAATTAGTTAAATTAATTCGAAAATGGATTAATGACATCAGCATGATGTCCTGCTGACGTCAGCAGTCAACAGAGTTGACTGGTCAACCTGACCAGTGGGTCCCACTGGTCAGAGACACATGTTAATTAACCAAATTTAATTAATCTAATCAGAATTAAATAGGGGGGGGGGGTGGGCCCCACTGCCATGCTAATTAATTAGCTAATTAACTAACCAGGTTAATTAGATAGCTAAGGTTTAATTAGTTTAATTATTTGATTAGTTTAATTAATCCAAATTAATTAAGTTAATTATTTCTTGAATTAATTAATTATTTAATTATTTTTGTTTCTTGTTTTATATATATTTTTTTAATTTCTTTTTTTAATAATCGTTCTAGGTGCTGGGGCCCGCGTGTAAGTGGCCCAGGGCCTTAACGGGCGCTGGGGCGCGGTTGCGGGCGCCCGTGCCCGAGGCCATAGCATGCCCGGGCAACAGGGGAGCCGGACGTGAGCTCCGGCGACCAGGGGCCGCGCCGGCGCTGGCCGGAACAGGGCAGCTGGGCGGAGGGGATGTGGCCGGCGGGGCGCGCGAGCGCATGGCGACGCGGGCGCGCGGCCGCGGATGCAGGCGAGTGGCAGTGGGAAGCGGCGCCAGCAAGGCAGAGGTGAGGCCGCGCGCGAGCGCAAGCGTGCGCGGGCGAGGCGCTGTCGGGGCGTGGACTGGACGCACGAGGGACGGCAGGGTGAGCGAGCCGGGTGCCCGCACGGGGCGCGGCGACGAGCGGTGGCTAGGGCCGGTGAGCGTGGACAGACGCGATGGCGGGCGCGAGCGATAGGAGGCGAGGCCACAGCGGGGCGCGGACGACGCGGTCGACAGGAGAGCGGGGACAGGGAGAGAGGAGGAGGGGAACGGCAGCTCACGGCCGTTGACGGGGAGCGGGCGCGATGAGGTGTGGTGGAGACCCGCGGGGAGGAGGTCGGGGAGGACGTCCGGTGGTGCTGGGCGAAACAGAGGCGGGGGGAGACGGGGCGGTCCGGCGGGGAAGCGGCGAGGTAGCGTCAGGCGGCGGCCGGTGTCGAGCGGCGAGGGGGTCGGGCGGCCTTGGTCGATCCAGCCACGGAGCTAGTCGGCGGGGATGAGGAGGTGATGGTGTGCGGCGGCGGCGGATCGCGGGGAAGGAACGAGCGACGTGGTCGGCGCGGTGGATTCGGTTCCCTGCCCCGATCTCGATCCAGATCGAGGGGGGGGGGAGAAGCGAGCGAGTGGGGGGAGAAGCGAGGGAGACGTGGGGGGCGAGTGGGGGCATGTCGGTGGGTTAGGGTTTTGGGTGCGAGGCCATATAGGCCAGCGGGGTGGGCTGGGCCGACATGCCGCTCGGCCACACGGCCAACTGGGCCAAGGCCCGGTCGGGTGGTAGTTGTTTTCTTTTCTTGCTTTTTTTGTTTTATTTTAATTAGCTGTTGTTTTCCAATTAAAACTTGATCCAAATGACTTTTGTAAAAGTGGAGCCTTAACACATAAATATTTATGCAATAAGCTGGACTGCCACCAGAAGTCTAGTCCCCAAATGATTTAGTTAGATATTTTATTAATTAGTAAAAGCATTTAACTAATTATGTTTGCTACTATTTTATTTATATTAGAGCATTTAAACACTTTATAAAAATGTTGCTTATACACCACAATTACCTATGCAGTATTTGGTTCACTCCGATTATTTTAGTTTTAATATTTGAAAACTTTTATTGTTTGCCTGAGTTTGAATTTGGATTTGAATCGGTTTCAAACTAACTCGAGATTAGCAACTATAATCGAGGTGACGTGGCATCATTAGCAAAGGGTTACTGTAGTTTAATTATCCGGGCGTCACAATTCTCCTCCACTACAAGAAATCTCGTCCCGAGATTTAAGAGGTAGAGAAGGGGGAAGGTCTAGTTATGAAATTCTAACGGATCTTCTCAGTCTTGGTTGCTCTTCTCGAAGAGGTCGATCCATTACACTGACGTCTGCATTCCTATTATTCAGGTCATCATGATGAAGTTGTCGTCCTTCCTTCAGGATCTTCATAGTACTTACGAAAGGGTAAGAAGGGAAACTCTATAGGGACGGATTCTAACAAGTTCGAGCATCAGACGGTTTACTCAGGGGAAGAAGCATAAGTATCTTCCGAATTGAAACTTAAGAAGATATCGAGAGCAAAGTAAGAAGGTACCATGAGAAGCTTCAAACGGATAGGCAATCGTTTGATGCCTAATCAAAAGGTGAAAGGTGTTCAGAGCAACGAGAATAAGTATTGCGTCTGATACCGGAATAGAACACTTGGCAGGTGGCCCGTGAGTTATAAGTCAAGCGCGATGAATAACTTTGACAACAGGGTGTACAGGAGAGTCAGGTCTCGATCCTGTGGAACTGTGGGTTATGGGCCCACCAGGTGGTTTTTTTTATAGGAGCAGGGACATCTTGCCCGGTCATGATAGCAAGGCATGTCAGAGAGTACCATGTCAGTCATGTCGGCAACAACGTTGGTACCAAGGGCGAGGGACGAAGAGAACCATTTTCCTGCTCGTTGAAACAAGGCGGACCAATAGGCAAAGTTCTCGTCCATCGATGGTTACTGAAATGTCATCATCAATAGCAACAAGGTATTACTGACAGAGTGGTACAACGAGGTTTTTACATAAGAAGTGAATTATTACTGCTTAGATTATATAGATCACAAGAAAGGTCAAACAAAACAATGGAAAGGAAAATGTGTTTAAACACATATTTCAGGGGTATATCCTTCCCAAGGACAAGCAGAGCATGATATCCTTGATAGGATATAAAGTAGAAAATCCTTTTAGGTAAGGGGGGAGGAACCTCATGATATTACCCATACAACGGTGTTAGGATAAATGATAAATAAAATTTAGCATCGTGCTTCAAATGTTCCTGTTGAAATTTGGAGTACCATTGACATGCTTTGAGATAGCATTGACATGGTCATCAGGTGAAGATCAGACTTTGGAAAACACAAAGGATCCATCAGGAATAACTTGTAGAATAAGTCTTACAATTTCCTCAGGGAAGAATGGATAACCTTGTTAAAAAGGAAACATTAACAATAGATCATCCGGCTAGGTGTGCTGGGCATGCCATCACCTTACCGGGTCATAAAAGGCCAGTGTTATAACTCTTGGAAATATGTTCCAACCATCATATCTGACCGAGATTCAGATCTGATTGGCGTCAGGATACCTCGGACTCAGGATGCCTGAGAAGAAAGGTGCAACACAAATTGTCGAGATGACATTGTGAGATTCTCGGGAAATTAACTACGGAAGCGAGTTCCGAAAGAAAAGCTCATCATTAAAACAATGAAGGGAGAAGGAGGTAGCTGATGAATTCAACGACAATTCATCGAGTCTTCCAAAAGATGGGTTTCCACAAGTATGTGAACAAGGAGATATCATTAGTCAGATGAAATGATATAAGGGGATATGCTCGAGGAAAACATACCCAGTTTAAGCATTGGTTGATAGGTGCACCCGAAATATGGGTTGGGTTGCACGACCAATGTTAGAATGGTGATTCAATAATCAGTAGTCTAAGAATGAACGGCCGACCATTTACTTCCAAGAAATAGGGTTGCTAGAAGTTTTGAATTCACACATCATAGTTCAATTGTGGGTACCCCGGTTGGAATCAACACGAGGACCAAGGAAGAATGGTGATGGTGAGAAGTATCATTATAGCAAGAATTCTGAAGAGGTGGAGCAATCCTCACTACATACTTGACATCAAAGATGGTAATACTCCGCGGTAGAATCATAACATAAATTGGATAGAAAGGAACTCAAGGTACAACACAAAACAGGAATAAATTTTGTGTTGGAGGGAAAGCAATAATGTTGTCGATGATAACCCATCTCATCGAGGGCAAGGATGTATTTCTCATCGTGAATTCGATTGATATCATGGAAACGCTCGGCATGTCGATGATGATATCGACACATTTGTCGAGAGGTTTCATGGAGATGTAATCGGTCGGCGATGACATCAAGTCAACGGAATGATGGAGCAAAAGTTATTGGAACCAAGGGTACGACACAAACTCGAAAATCATGCTTGTTGTCCAAGGCGAAATGATATGACGAGGAAAATCGACGTAAGCTTAGCTCACCGTCGAAAGTGGTGCTCCGGGAATAAGGACCAGGTAGCACAGTTTAAAATTATCAAGACAATGATATAGCCAAACAGGCTAGGAATAGCGTGACCGGGTACAAACTCATACTTAGAGAAGATTACTAAGAGTTGTCGAACCGTAGTGCGGACTCGGTTCAGTTATCGGTGTCTTTGAGTGATTAACAACTCAGAGCCCATGAAAAATTGTAATCAGTGAGAATGTAGTACTTGATGAAGAACTCATAGGTAGTTATGCAGTTCCAAGATAATCTCGAGATATCAGGGGGTAATACTCGACGACAAATCAAAGTAGAGGTTGGACTGGGGTATTGCTCTATAGAAGACAAGTGCTTAAACTTGCACAGGAAATGGTATTTAAAGGAGAACATGGTCGGAACCATGATTGCAAAGGATCAATTCACCGATACCAAAGGGTATTATATCACGGAAATAGTTACAAGAAGCTTCCATGATAGGATCTACATTGTGTCCATGGGCATGATCACAAAGTTCAAGGTCGACTCCCACTTCTTTAATGCATAACCTTTCATTCACTTCTTACTTTCGAAGAAGTTGTAGTGTTGAAATTTTATCTGGCAAAATACCAGAAGAGTATGACTCGTGAAAACTTTCGGGTTCACACGGTTTAGAGAAGGCATATGTTCAACCCATAGGGGCTTCTTAGAAACATATACCACAAGTTTCAAGAGTAAATATCACAAGCTCGATAGTAGAGCAAGGTTGAGAAAGTAGATGATACAATTTAACAAAGGCATTATGTATCCGAGGGAAGGCTCACAAGGTTATTGAACATGAAGGGCGATGTCGGATAAAATCCATTAAAGGATCTGCCGGTCCATAACAGAGCTGATGTGAGCATCGGCACACAACCAGAGGAAGTAACAATGCAAAGGCAGTGGATTATAGAAACAACTGACTAATCCAGAGCTCAAATGCAAAGGAATTTATGGTTTTCAAATCAAGGGATCAGAAGCAATGTTCTGATTAGGGATGGATAAGTAGAATAGCCTTAGGGGTACAAGCGACGACATTTGGATTTGT
This sequence comes from Aegilops umbellulata, assembly GCA_032464435.1. Taxonomy (NCBI): domain Eukaryota; kingdom Viridiplantae; phylum Streptophyta; class Magnoliopsida; order Poales; family Poaceae; genus Aegilops; species Aegilops umbellulata. The sequence goes on along the minus strand of CP136056.1, from coordinate 291,702,814 downwards.
TGAGAACCAGCTCATGTTTAAATTCACGGCTGAGCCAGAAAGATAATTTAAAAGGATCGAATGATGATTGCGTGCATTTGCACTCATGTTGAATCAAAGAGATCAAAATGACGGTGCCTAAGGATACTAACGAATTTTGCCAAACATATGGAAAGCATCCATCATGCAAGCAGACAAGTATTGCAGAGCAATAAGCTACTAAGGATTTTTGGAGGATCGAATAGTATTTCGAAGACCATTGTGAAACACATGAACAACTGGAGGATGAGAGGATACTCGATAAGTGCGAGAATTATCCGTAGGGGTATTCAGGTGACAAGGACAGCAAGGCAGTAAACTCAAAGGATTATCGAAACAACGACGAGTATTTCGGGGTATCTTGTAATAACAAGACCAACTGGGGATGAATGTATGAATAACAACTGCAAGTAGTTATCCATAAGGGTTGACGGTGGAAAGGGAATTGCAAACGCGATGAACACAAGTTCTCGGGTTAATAGCGGAGAGTATCTTCAGGGTCTTCTGGTGCAGCAGACGATCATCAATAACAAGGGGCTCTCCGGGTGAAAGTGATAACGAGATCCTAATGTTAGATTTAGCAAAATCATTTAAACCCGAATAGAAGAGAGGTTAGAGTCCCAGAGAAAAGGTCGAGGAATAAAAATATCTTACTACCACCCAATGGCGACGTGGGCCCATGGGCCACACAGCCATGTTAGTAAAAGTTTTGTAAAGTCTAGACTCAACTTCGGCCAAGGAGTTTAGAAAGGGGATTCCTACAGGCAGTCGGCTCTGATACCAACTTGTGACGCCCCTGACTCAATCGTACACTAATCATGCACGCAAATGTGTACGATCAAGATCAGGGACTCACGGGAAGATATCACAACACAACTCTAAAACATAAATAAGTCATACAAGCATCATAATACAAGCCAGGGGCCTCGAGGGCTCGAATACAAGTGCTCGATCATAGACGAGTCAGCGGAAGCAACAATATCTGAGAACAGACATAAGTTAAACAAGTTTGCCTTAAGAAGGCTAGCACAAACTGGGATACAGATCGAATGAGGCGCAGGCCTCCTGCCTGGGATCCTCCTAACTACTCCTGGTCGTCGTCAGCGCGCTGCACGTAGTAGTAGGCACCTCCAGAGTAGTAGATGTCGTCGTCGACGGTGGCGTCTGGATATTGGGCTCCATCGTCTGGTTGCGGCAACCGGGTAGAAGGGAAAGGGGGAAAAGGGGGAGAAAAGCAACCGTGAGTACTCATCCAAAGTACTCGCAAGCAAGGAGCTACACTACATATGCATGGATATATGTGTAAAGGGCCATATCAGTGGACTGAACTGCAGAATGCCAGAATAAGAGGGGGATAGCTAGTCTTATCGAAGACTATGCTTCTGGTCGGCTTCGTCTTGCAGCATATAGAAGAGAGTAGACTGAAGTCCTCCAAGTAGCATCGCATAGCATAATCCTACCCGGCGATCCCCTCCTCGATGCCCTGTTGGAGAGCAATCACCGGATTGTATCTGGCACTTGGAAGGATGTGTTATATTAAGTATCCAGTTCTAGTTGTCATAAGGTCAAGGTACAACTCCGGGTCGTCCTTTTACCGAGGGACACGGCTATTCGAATAGATAAACTTCCCTGCAGGGGTGCACCACATAGCCCAACACGCTTGATCCCATTTGGCCGGACACACTTTTCTGGGTCATGCCCGGCCTCGGAAGATCAACACGTCGCAGCCCCACCTAGGCACAACAGAGAGGTCAGCACGCCGGTCTAAACCTAAGCGCGCAACGGTCTGGGCCCATCGCCCTGAGCACACCTGCACGTTGCGTACGCGGCCGGAGAGCAGACCTAGCAACCTCCATTTCAAAGGAAGTCACGTTACGCGGTCCAACCCGGCGCGCGCCGCTCAGTCGCTGACGTCACGAAGTGCTTCGGCTGATACCACGACGTCGGGATACCCATAACTACTCCCGCGTAGGTGGTTAGTGCGTATAGACCAAATGGCCAGACTCAGATCAAATACCCAGATCTCGTTAAGCGTGTTAAGTATCGCGAACGCCGACTAGGGCCAGGCCCACCTCTCTCCTAGGTGGTCTGAACCTGCCCTATCGCTCCGCCACAAAGTAACAGTCGGGGGCCGTCGGGAACCCAGGCCCACCTCTACCGGGATGGAGCCACCTGCCCCTTCAGCCCCCATCTCCGAACAGTATCACAGGTAATGTAACAGTGTAAAGTATATAGTATATTTCCGCGATCACTTCCCGAAGTGATCACGGCCCAGTAGTATAGCATGGCAGACGGACAAGAATGTAGGGCCACTGATGGAACACTAGCATCCTATACTAAGCAGTAGGATTGCAGGTAAAGGTATCAACAGCAGTATCAAAGACAGGCTATGCATCAGGATAGGAATAACGAAAGCAGTAACATGCTGCACTACTCTAATGCAAGCAGTATAGAGAAGAATAGGCGATATCTGGTGATCAAAGGGGGGGCTTGCCTGGTTGCTCAGACAAGAAGGAGGGGTCGTCAACAACGTAGTCGATCGGGGCACCAGCAGCGGCGACAGTCTCGGTGTCTACCGGAAAGAAGTAACGGAGGGGGAAACACAATAAATAACAGAGCAATCAAAGCATCACAAAGCGTAACATGGCAACACGCGGTGCTAGAGGTGACCTAACGCAGTAGGAGGTGATAATGGCAAAGGGGGGAAACGTCCGGGAAACTATCCCCGGTGTTTCGTGTCTCCGGACAGATGAACCAGAGGGGGAAAGTTACGTGTTTGCTATGCTAGGGATGTGTGGCGGACGAACGGAGAGTGTATCCGGATTCGTCTCGCCATTCTGAGCAACTTTCATGTTGAAAATATTTTAATCCGAGTTACCGATTAAAAGATATGATTTTCTAAAGAATTTATTAATTTCTGCAATTTAATTAATTAGTTAAATTAATTCGAAAATGGATTAATGACATCAGCATGATGTCCTGCTGACGTCAGCAGTCAACAGAGTTGACTGGTCAACCTGACCAGTGGGTCCCACTGGTCAGAGACACATGTTAATTAACCAAATTTAATTAATCTAATCAGAATTAAATAGGGGGGGGGGGGTGGGCCCCACTGCCATGCTAATTAATTAGCTAATTAACTAACCAGGTTAATTAGATAGCTAAGGTTTAATTAGTTTAATTATTTGATTAGTTTAATTAATCCAAATTAATTAAGTTAATTATTTCTTGAATTAATTAATTAATTAATTATTTTTGTTTCTTGTTATATATATATTTTTTTAATTTCTTTTTTTTAATAATCGTTCTAGGTGCTGGGGCCCGCGTGTAAGTGGCCCAGGGCCTTAACGGGCGCTGGGGTGCGGTTGCGGGCACCCGTGCCCGAGGCCATAGCATGCCCGGGCAACAGGGGAGCCGGGCGCGAGCTCCGGCGACCAGGGGCCGCGCCGGCGCTGGCCGGAACAGGGCAGCTGGGCGGAGGGGATGTGGCCGGCGGGGCGCGCGAGCGCATGGCGGCGCGGGCGCGCGACCGCGGATGCAGGCGAGTGGCAGTGGGAAGCGGCGCCAGCAAGGTAGAGGTGAGGCCGCGCGCGAGCGCAAGCGTGCGCGGGCGAGGCGCTGTCGGGGCGTGGACTGGACGCACGAGGGACGGCAGGGTGCGCGAGCCGGGTGCCCGCACGGGGCGCGACGACGAGCGGTGGCTAGGGCCGGTGAGCGTGGACAGACGCGATGGCGGCGCGCGAGCGATAGGAGGCGAGGCCACAGCGGGGCGCGGACGACGCGGTCGACAGGAGAGCGGGGACGGGGAGAGAGGAGGAGGGGAACGACAGCTCACGGCCGTTGACGGGGAGCGGGCGCGACGAGGTGTGGTGGAGACCCGCGGGGAGGAGGTCGGGGAGGACGTCCGGCGATGCTGGGCGAAACAGAGGCGGGGGGAGACGGGGCGGTCCGGCGGGGAAGCGGCGAGGTAGCGTCAGGCGGCGGCCGGTGTCGAGCGGCGACGGGGTCGGGCGGCCTTGGTCGATCCAGCCACGGAGCTAGTCGGCGGGGATGAGGAGGTGATGGTGTGCGGCGGCGGCGGATCGCGGGGAAGGAACGAGCGACGTGGTCGGCGCGGTGGATTCGGTTCCCTGCCCCGATCTCGATCCAGATCGAGGGGGGGGGGGGGGAGAAGCGAGCGAGTGGGGGGAGAAGCGAGGGAGACGTGGGCGGCGAGTGGGGGCATGTCGGTGGGTTAGGGTTTTGGGTGCGAGGCCATATAGGCCAGCGGGGTGGGCTGGGCCGACATGCCGCTCGGCCACACGGCCAACTGGGCCAAGGCCCGGTCGGGTGGGAGTTGTTTTCTTTTCTTGCTTTTTTTGTTTTATTTTAATTAGCTGTTGTTTTCCAATTAAAACTTGATCCAAATGACTTTTGTAAAAGTGGAGCCTTAACACATAAATATTTATGCAATAAGCTGGACTGCCACCAGAAGTCTAGTCCCCAAATGATTTAGTTAGATATTTTATTAATTAGTAAAAGCATTTAACTAATTATGTTTGCTACTATTTTATTTATATTAGAGCATTTAAACACTTTATAAAAATGTTGCTTATACACCACAATTACCTATGCAGTATTTGGTTCACTCCGATTATTTTAGTTTTAATATTTGAAAACTTTTATTGTTTGCCTGAGTTTGAATTTGGATTTGAATCGGTTTCGAACTAACTCGAGATTAGCAACTATAATCGAGGTGATGTGGCATCATTAGCAAAGGGTTACTGTAGTTTAATTATCCGGGCGTCACACAGGGCCAGGCTCACCTCTCACCCAGGTAGCCCCGAACTGCCTTGCCGCTCCGCCACAAAGATCCACACAGAGGGCCGTCGGGACAAAGGTCCTTTCAGCCCCCAATCCGTGAATCACTCGCGGGTACTCCTCGAGCCAACCCGACTTTGGTCACCACATGTATCATGTTTAAAGTATAGTATATATCCATGATCACCTCCCGAGGTGATCACAGCCCAGTAGTATAGCAAGGTAGACAGACAAGAGTGTAGGGCCACTGATGGAACACTAGCATCCTATACTAAGCAAGTAGGATTGCAGGTAAAGGTATCAACAGCAGTATCAAGAACAGGCTATGCATCAGGATAGGAATAACGAAAGCAGTAACATGCTACACTACTCTAATGCAAGCAGTATTGATCAGAGTAGGCGATATCTGGTGATCAAGGGGGGGGCTTGCCTGGTTGCTCTGGCAAGAGAGAGGGGTCGTCAACTCCGTAGTCGAACGGGGCAGCAACAGCGTCGGTCTCGGTGTCTAGCGAGAGAGGAGGGGGAGGAAACAATAAACATTTAAGCAAACAAATGCATAGTGATGCATGACATGACAAGTAACGGCGTTAGAGGTGCCCTAACGCAGTATTGGATGATACCGGTGAAGGGGGGAAAACATCCGGGAAAGTTTTCCCAGGGGTTTCGCGTTTTCGAGCAGAGGAGCCGGAGGGGGAAAGTTGCGAGTTGGATAGGTTAGGGATGCGTGGTGGACGAACGGGCTGCGTATCCGGGTTCGTCTCGTCGTTTTGAGCAACTTTCATGTAGAAAGTATTTTAATCCGAGTTACGGATTAAAAGATATGATTTTATAAAGGTTTTATTAATTTCTGGAATTTAATTAATTAATTAATTTAATTCGAAATTAGAATTATGACATCAGCATGATGTCATGCTGACGTCAGCAGTCAACAGGGTTGACTGGGTCAAACTGACATGTGGGTCCAGTGGGACCCACCTGTCGTAGACTGTTTAGTCTAATTAGGGTTTAATTAACCTAACTGATTGATTAGATTAATTAACAGGATTAATTAACTTAATTAACTAACTAATTAATTATTTATTTATTTTGATTATTTATTATTTATTATTATTATTATTTATTTATTTATTTTTTATTCCTTTTTTTAACATTTTGTGGGGCTGGGGCATGGGGCCCCCATGTCATAGGTCCCTCGGGCCATACCGGGCCTGGGCGCTAACGGGTATGAGCGGTGCGTGCGCCCGCGCATCAGCCCGAGGCCACCAGGGGGGCACCGGCCGCAGCGGTGGCCGAAGCAGTGGTCTGGGGCGGCGGCCGGAGGAGTCGCCGGAGCCGTGCTAGGGCGGTGACGCGCTAGCAGGCGGCAAGGAGCAGAGGCGGGAGGCGGCCGGACGAAGCAGAAGCAGCAGCCAGCGGCGGACCTAGCAGCGCAACAGGGGGGGTGCTAGCGGACGGCAGCGGGGGCGTGCGGCGCAGGTCGCGGCAGTAGCAGCAAAAGGGGGCGGCGGCATAGCGAGGACAGAGGGTGCGGGACGCGGTCAACTGCAGTACGGCTGGGCGCGCGCTGGGGCGCGGCCATGGCGCAGTCGGCGCGGGGGGGGGGGAGCGAGCAGGGAGGAGGGGCGCCCGTGCGGGTGGGTGGCCGCGGCGAGGCGCGTCGGGACGGGGCGACGGGCGCGGCCAGGGCGCGGGGTGCACGCATCTGGCGCGCCGGAGCGCGGTGGCGCAGGCAGCAACGGCGTGTGTGCGTGCGGTGGCGCACCGAGGGAGGCGCGGACATCACGGGGGACAGGGGAAGGAGGAGGGCGGAGGCCGTGGCCTCACCGGGCTTTATAGGGACGGGGCAGCGGGCTTGACGGAGGTCGGGGACGAGGCCGTCGACGGAGAGGACAACGAGGATGAGGATGACGGGGGGGGGGGGGGCGTAGATCCGGCGATGGGCCGCAGGGAACGAGCGGCGCGGTCGATTCCGTGAGGGAGAGGCGTGGGAGGTGGATGTGGGAGCGATCTGGCGAGGCGGCACCGGCGACGAGCAGGTCGAGGACGAGTGCGGCCTCGGGGATGGTGGGGCGACGGGGAGGGGGCTCTCCCCGATCCAGATGGGATCGAGAGGAGATGGGGAGAGGGAGTGGCGTCTTGGGAGGGGGAATTGGGGGGTGCGGCGCTAGGGTTTGGTGGTGGGCAGTTAGTAGCCCGGGGGGGTTCGGCGCGGGTGGGCTGGCCCGATGGCCTAGCTGGGCCAAGGCCCAGCGGGGGGGGGGGGGGGGAGGGGGTTCTTTGTGTTTTTTTTGTTCCCTGTTTTGCATTTTCTTTCTTTTATTTATTTTCTTTTCTATTTTATTTTATTTTAAAACATTTAGGCATTTTCTAAAAATATTTTTGCTGCATTATAATTACCCTTGTAATATTCAGCACCGCCCGAACATTTTTGTTTCAATTTTTGAAAACTTTTGTTGTTTGACCTATTGTGAATTTAAATATTGAAACGGTTTCGAATCACCGCGAGGTTAGCAACAGTAGCCGAGGTGACATGGCATGATTAGCGTGGAATTACTGTAGCATGATTATCCGGGCGTCACAAATCTCCTCCACTACAAGAAATCTCGTCCCGAGATTTAAGAGGTAGTGCAAGGGGGAAGGTTTGGTAACGAATCTAGCGGGTCTTCTCATTCTGCCCTGCTCTTCTCGATGAGGTCGATCCATTATATTTATATCTTCATTTCTCTACTTCAGGTCATCATGATGAAGTCATCATCCTTTCTTCGTGATCTTCATCGTATTTATGAATAGGTAACGGGGCAGATCGGCAACGACAGAATGCTACAAGGGTAATAATCTGTGATTAACCCATGAATGAGCATATGAGTACCTCTCGAGTTGAACAAATAATTCACATCGAGAGTAAAGTTGGAAGGTACAACCAGAAGCTTCAAGCAAGCAGCCAGGCAATCGTTCAATGCCTAGACAGAAGGTGAAAGGGGTTTCAAAGCAACGGAATAATTATTGTGTCCGATATCAGACCTGAAGGTGGCTCGTGAATTACATACGAGGCCACGAGCGAGGAGTCACCTTGGAAACCGGGGGTGTATAGGAGAGTCAGGTTTCGATCCTGTGGAACGGTGGGTTATGGGCCCACCATGTGGATTAAGAGTAGGAAGGGCGGTGACGTCTTGCACGTCCATGTAAGCATGGCAAGTGAGAGGATAGTCTGTCGGTTATTTCAGTCAACACTGCGGTACCAAGGGCGAGGGATGAAGAGAACCATTTTCCTGCTCGTTGAACGAGGCGGACCAATAGGCAAAGTTCTCATCCATCGGTGGCTACCAGAATGTCATCAACAATAGTAACAAGGTCTTGCTGACAGAATTGTACACCGAGATGTTTTCATAAGCAAGAGAATATTACCGCATAGATCATATAGATCACAAGAAAGGTTAAACCAAACAATGGAAAAGAAAACATGTTTATCAGATTAAACAGATCAATGGAAAGGAAAATGTGTCTACACACATATTTCAAGGTATATCCTTCGGAAGGACGAGCAGAGCATGATATCCGTGACAGGATATAATATAGTAAACTCTTTAGGTAGGGGAGAGAATTTTCATGACATTACCCATACAACGGTGTTTGGATAATCGAGTAGGAAACATTTAGCACTGGGCTTCAAATGTTTTTGTTGAAAATCGGAGTACTATGGGCATGCTTCGGGATAGCACTGACATGGTTTGCAAGCAAGGGTCAGACTTTGTATTCACAAAGGATCCATCAGGAACATCTTATAGAATAAGTCTTACAATTTCCTTATGGAAGAATGGTTAACCTTGCTATAAAAGATACTAAAGCAATCGGTCCTCCGACCAGGTGTGCTAGGCATGACATCACCTTACCGGGTCATAAAGGACAAATGTTATGACTCTTGGAAATATGTTCAAACCATCACATCTGACCGAGGTTCAGATCCGATGGGCGTCAGGATACCTCGGACTCAGGATGCCTGAGAAGAAAAGGTGCAACACGATTAACGAGATGACATTATAAGATTCTCGGGCAATGAACTATGGAAGCGAGTTCCAAAACAAGATTTCATCGGTAAACCAAGGAGAGGATGAGGAGGTGGCTGATGAACTCAGCGACAACTCATCGAGATTTCCAAAATGATGGATTTCCACAATTATGTGAACAAGGAAATAACATTTGTCAGATCAAATGGTATAAGGAGATATGCTCGAGGAAAACATACCCACTTTAAACATTGGTTGAAAGTTGCACCCGCAATATGGGCTTAGGGTGCATGATCAAGTCCGAATTGGTGATCCAATAACCAATAGCCTAAGAACGAACGGTTGACCATTAACTTGAAAGCAATAGGGTCGCTAGGAGTTTTGAATTCACACATCATAGTTCAATTGTCGGTTTCCCGGTTAGACATCACGGGGACCAAGGAATGAACGGAGATGGCAGGAAGTATCACTTGTACCAAGAATTTTAAAGACGTGGAGCAATCCCCACAACATCCTTGTCAGAAAAGACAGTAATACTTCAAGGCAGAACACAACACTAGCTGGAGAGCAAGTTGTATTCATAATGTGGACAAGTTCGCGATGAAAGGAAGTCAAGGGCGTTGTTGATGATAATAAAATCATCGAGGGCAAGGAGGGTATTTCTCATCATGAACACAATTGACATCTCGGAAGAAGTCAAAGTGTTGAAGGTGATCCGACACATTAGCCGGGAGGTTTCAAGAGGATGCAATCAAACAACAATGGCAACAAGCAAGGAAATGACGAAGTGGCAAGTTATAGGATCAATATATAAGATGCAAGCTCGGGACCAAAGTTGCCTTTAAAGACAAGCAACATGATGTTGAAAGCTCGACGTAAGTCGTGCTCACACACTAAAGAATTCCTGCCCCAGAGAAGGACGCGGTAGCACAATCAACAGTAGAAAGACTAGGATGCAGCCAATAGTCTAGGAATGACCAGATTGGGTTCAGAATTTCCTAGTAAAAATACTAGGGGTATTTGATTTGTAGTGCAGAACAATTTCACTAGTCGGTGCCCTTGGTTGACAACAACCCAGAACTCGTAGAGTGATTATGGCAAGGAAAGACATTACTTCAACAAAGTTAGTAAGATGTGGTGCAATGGCAAGGTATCTCCGAGATACCAGGGGGTAATACTCGAAGGTAGAACATGATAGAAGTAGAACCGGGTCATTGACCTATGACAGTAGATACTTCAACCTTGCCAAAAATAGACGAGGCACTGGAATGAATTTCCCTCAGATATATCAGACCAGGACAGCATGGTCGGAACCATAACTATAAGGAATCAATTTCAAAAATACCGAAAGAATCATACAGTTGGATAATCATTTTGCAAGAAGCTTCCGAGATGGTCTACATCATTTTCACGGGCATGAACACAAAGTTCAAGGCTGACTCCCACTTCTTTGATGCATAACATTTCATTCACCTGTCGCTTAGATAAAACTGTAGTGTTGGAATTTATCTGGTAGAACACCGGGAAAGTAAGACTTGTGAAAACTTTCGGGTTCTCACGGATTAGGGGAAGACATAGGTTCAACCCATCGGGCATCTTTGTAACATATACCACAAGTTTCAAAAGTAAATACACAAGCTCGAAAGCAGGGCATGGTTGGCCAAGCAGAGGATACAATTTTATCGAAGGCATTATGTACCAGGGGGAGGACTCGCAAGGTGCTTGAATATGAAGGACACTGTCGGATAACAATCCAATAATGGATCGGGCGATCCGCAACGGAGCTGGCATGAGTATCGATACTCTTAGAGGAATAAAGAATGCAGAGGCATCAGATTCAAGAATCACCTGATTAGTCTGATGCTTAAATAGAAGAAATTATGGTTTCCTAAACGAAGGGTGAGAAGCAGACGCTCTGATCAAGGATGGATAAGTTGAAAACACTTAGTTGGGCAATCATAAAGGTTCGAATTGCTGAGAACCAACTCATGTCCGGAATGACGCCTGAGACGGAAAGATAATTTTAAAAGGATAACCTGATGACTGCGTGCCTATGCACACATTGGATCAATAGGCTCAAAATGACTACGACAAGGGATGTTAACGAGAACTAGTAGTCATATGGAGTTAACCATAATGCAAGCAGGCACGAATTTCAAGAGTAACAGGCTGCAGAAGATTTTCGAAAGATCGAAAAGTATTCCGAAGAATTATGTGAGACACATGAACAATTGAGAAGAACGGATCCTCGATAAATGTGAGGAAAAACCCGTAAGGGTTTTCATGCGAAATAAAACTGCAAGACAGTAAACTCAAAGGATTCTCGGGAGAATGGCGAATATTTCGAGGCATCTTGTAACAACAAGAGCGACGAGGAATGATCAAGAGAATGATAAGTGCATACAGATACCCATAGGGATATATCAGTGACATTGGATTGCAAAGGCGATGAACACAAGGGTCTCGGGAAAATATCGAGGGGTGTCCTCAGAATCTTCTGACAAAGCAGGTGATCTTCCAGAATGAGGGCTCTTCGGGAGAAATAGTTACGAGAACCTAGAGTTAGAGTTAGCAAAATCATTTACCCCGAATAGAAGAGAGATCAGAGTCCCAGAGTATAGACGAGGAATAAAAGATCCTAATACCACCCAATGGCGACGTGGGCCAATGGGCCGCACAGCCATGTTAGAAAAAGTTTTGCAATGTCTAGACTCGACTTCGGCCAAGGAGTATGGAAGGGGGATTCCTACAGGCAGTCGGCTCTGATACCAACTTGTGACCCCCCGATTCAATCGTACACTAATCATGCATGCAAATGTGTACGATCAAGATCAGGGACTCACGGGAAGATATCACAACACAACTCTACCAAATAAAATAGTCGTACAAGCATCATAATACAAGCCAGGGGCCTCGAGGGCTCGAATACAAATGCTCGATCATAGACGAGTCAGCGGAAGCAACAAGATCTGAGTACAGACATAAGTTAAACAAGTTTGCCTTAACAAGGCTAGCACAAACTGGGATACAGATCGAACGAGGCGCAGGCCTCCTGCCTGGGATCCTCCTAACTACTCCTAGTCATTGTCAGCGGGCTGCACGTAGTAGTAGGCACCTTCAGAGTAGTAGGAGTCGTCGTCGAAGGTGGCGTCTGGATCCTGGGCTCCAGCATCTGGTTGCGGCAATCGGGAAGAAGGAAAAGGGGGAAAAGGGGGAGAAAAGCAACCGTGAGTACTCATCCAAAGTACTCGCAAGCAAGGAGCTACACTACATATGCAGGGGTATATGTGTAAAGGGCCATATCAGTGGACTGAACTGCAGAATGCCAGAATAAGAGGGGGATAGCTAGTCTTATCGAAGACTACGCTTTTGGTCGCCTCCGTCTTGCAGCATATAGAAGAGAGTAGACTGAAGTCCTCCAAGTAGCATCGCATAGCATAATCCTACCCGGCAATCCCCTCCTCGATGCCCTGTTAGAGAGCGATCACCGGGTTGTATCTGGCACTCGGAAGGGTGTGTTTTATTAAGTATCAAGTTCTAGTTGTCATAAGGTGCACGGCTCCGGCTCCGGGTCGTCCTTTTACCGAGGGACACGACTATTCGAATAGATAAACTTCCCTGCAGGGGTGCACCACATAACCCAACACGCTTGATCCCATTTGGCCGGACACACTTTCCTGGGTCATGCCCGGCCTCAGAAGATCAACACGTCGCAGCCCCACCTAGGCACAACAGAGCGGTCAGCACGCCGGTCTAAACCTAAGCGCGCAGGGGTCTGGGCTCATCGCCCTGAGCACACCTGCACGTTGCGAACGCGGCCGGAAGCAGACCTAGCAACCTCCAGTACAACGGAAGGCGCGTTACGCGGCCCAATCTGCCGCGCGCCGCTCAGTCCCTGACGTCAAGAAGTGCTTCGGCTGATACCACGACGCCGAGTGCCCATATCTTTCCCGCGTAGTTGGTTAGTGCGTATAGACCAAATGGCCAGACTCAGATCAAATACCTAGATCTCGTTAAGCGTGTTAAGTATCCGTGAACGCCAACAGGGCCAGGCTCACCTCTCACCCAGGTAGCCCCAAACTGCCCTGCCGCTCCGCCACAAAGATCCACACAGAGGGCCATTGGGACAAAGGTCCTTTCAGCCCCAAATCCGTGAATCACTCGCGGGTACTCCTCGAGCCAACCCGACTTTGGTCACCACATGTATCATGTTTAAAGTATAGTATATATCCATGATCACCTCCCGAGGTGATCACAGCCCAGTAGTATAGCAAGGCAGACAGACAAGAGTGTAGGGCCACTAATGGAACACTAGCATCCTATACTAAGCAAGTAGGATTGCAGGTAAAGGTATCAACAGCAGTATCAAGAACAGGCTATGCATCAGGATAGGAATAACGAAAGCAGTAACATGCTACACTACTCTAATGCAAGCAGTATAGATCAGAGTAGGCGATATCTGGTGATCAGGGGGGGCTTGCCTGGTTGCTCTGGCAAGAGAGAGGGGTCGTCAACTCCGTAGTCGAACGGGGCAGCAGCAGCATCGGTCTCGGTGTCTAGCGAGAGAAGAGGGGGAGGAAACAATAAACATTTAAGCAAACAAATGCATAGTGATGCATGACATGACAAGTAACGGCGTTAGAGGTGCCCTAACGTAGTATTGGATGATACCGGTGAAGGGGGGAAACATCCGGGAAAGTTTTCCCCGGGGTTTCGCGTTTTCGAGCAGAGGAGCCGGAGGGGGAAAGTTGCGAGTTGGATAGGTTAGGGATGCGTGGTGGATGAACAGGCTGCGTATCCGGGTTCGTCTCGTCGTTCTGAGCAACTTTCATATAGAAAGTATTTTAATCCGAGTTACGGATTAAAAGATATGATTTTATAAAGGTTTTATTAATTTCTGGAATTTAATTAATTAATTAATTTAATTCGAAATTAGAATTATGACATCAGCATGATGTCATGCTGACGTCAGCAGTCAACAGGGTTGACTGGGTCAAACTGACATGTGGGTCCAGTGGGACCCACCTGTCATGGACTGTTTAGTTTAATTAGGGTTTAATTAACCTAACTAATTGATTAGATTAATTAACAGGATTAATTAACTTAATTAACTAACTAATTAATTAATTATTTATTTTAATTATTATTTATTATTATTTTTTGTTTTTTATTCCTTTTTTTAAACATTCTGTGGGGCTGGGGCATGGGTCCCCCATGTCATAGGTCCCTGGGGCCATACCGGGCCTGGGCGCTAACGGGTGTGAGCGGTGCGTGCGCCCGCGCATCAGCCCGAGGCCACCAGGGGGGCACCGGCCGCAGCGGTGGCCGGAGCAGTGGTCTGGGGCGGCGGCCGGAGGAGTCGCCGGAGCCGTGCTAGGGCGGTGACGCGCTAGCAGGCGGCGAGAAGCAGAGGCGGGAGGCGGCCGGATGAAGCAGAAGCAGCAGCCAGCGGCGGACCTAGCAGCGCAACAGGGGGGTGCTAGCGGACGGCAGCGGGGGCGCGCGGCGCAGGTCGCGGCATTAGCAGCAAAAGGGGGCGGCGGCATAGCGAGGACAGAGGGTGCGGGACGCGGTCAACTGCACTACGGCTGGGCGCGCGCTGGAGCGCGGCATGGCGCAGTCGGCGCGGGGGGGGGGGGGGGAGCGAGCAGGGAGGAGGGGCGCCCGTGCGGGTGGGTGGCCACGGCGAGGCGTGTCGGGACGGGGCGACGGGCGCGGCCAGGGCGCGGGGTGCACGCATCTGGCGCGCCGGAGCGCGGCGGCGCAGGCAGCAACGGCGTGTGTGCGCGCGTTGGCGCACCGAGGGAGGCGCGGACAGCACGGGGGACAGGGGAAGGAGGAGGGCGGAGGCCGTGGCCTCACCGGGCTTTGTAGGGACGGGGCAGCGGGCTTGACGGAGGTCGGGGACGAGGCCGTCGACGGAGAGGACGACGAGGATGAGGATGACGGGGGGGGGGGCGCAGATCCGGCGATGGGCCGCGGGGAACGAGCGGCCCGGTCGATTCCGTGAGGGAGAGGCGCGGGAGGTGGATGAGGGAGCAATCTGGCGAGGCGGCACCGGCGACGAGCAGGTCGAGGACGAGTGCAGCCTCGAGGATGGTGGGGCGACGGGGAGGGGGTTCTCCCCGATCCAGATGGGATCGAGAGGAGATGGGGAGAGGGAGTGGCGTCGTGGGAGGGGGAAGTGGGGGGGTGCGGCGCTAGGGTTTGGTGGTGGGCGGTTAGTAGCCCGGGGGGGTTCGGCGCGGGTAGGCTGGCCTGATGGCCTAGCTGGGCCAAGGCCCAGCGGGGGGGGGGGGGGGAGGGGGTTCTTTGTGTTTTTTTGTTCCCTGTTTTGCATTTTCTTTCTTTTATTTATTTTCTTTTCTGTTTTATTTCATTTTAAAACATTTAGGCATTTTCTAAAAATATGTTTGCTGCACTATAATTACCCTTGTAATATTCAGCACCGCCCGAACATTTTTGTTTCAACTTTTGAAAACTTTTGTTGTTTGACCTATTGTGAATTTAAATATTGAAACGGTTTCGGATCACCGCGAGGTTAGCAACACTAGCCGAGGTGACGTGGCATGATTAGCGTGGAATTACTGTAGCATGATTATCCGGGCATCACAAATCTCCCTCTCCCGCGTTCGATCTCTACCGAACCGCTTGTAATTCCTACGATCAATATATACTCTATGCGCCCCCCTTATTCGGGGTACGGCCCTTCATAAAATCTTTACATGGTATACAGAGCAGGCCCTTCCCATCACATCTAGCTCATCCACCTGGACGTATCATCGTCATCAACCTCCGTGGATTACCTCAACCATAACCATGTCTTCCTCCACCGCTATTCCCTCCATCGGCCTCAACTACAACATCCCTGAGCCCCTCACCAGGACGAATTATGTCGTCCAGCGAGCTCAAGCCCGATCCCAAATAATGGGCGCCGACTTGTACGACTACATCGACAATACCGTAGAGGAGCCTCCCAAGAACATCGTCGTCAAGGATAAAGAGGGCAAGGATCAAGTGGTGCCGAACCCCACCTATGCCCCATGGCTGATCTAGGATCAACAAATCGCCGCCTACCTCCTTCGGAACCTACGTGCCGCTCTCACCAATGCACAGAAGGGTACACAATCTACATCAACCTACTTTGGCTACATGCGGTATCTCTCCGACAAGCTTCCAGCAGCGGGCAAACCACTCGTGGAGCCGGAGCTCATCTCCTTCATTTGAGTTGGCCTTGATATGGAGTATCAGCCGCTCATCTCCGCACTGGATGTCTGCACGGAGCCAATCACGGTCGACCAGCTCTTCTCCCTTGTTGCCAACTTCGATTAGCGGGTCGAGCTATACCACGGCAACGGCAACTGTGGCTTCAAATCCTCTGCAAACGCCGCCTCTCGAGGTCGACAAGGCGACAGAGGGGGTTATCGCAATGAAAAAAATGGTGGCAGCGGTGGCGGCTCCCGTGGTGGAAGTAACAGCGGCGGTGGCCAATCTGGTGGTGGCGGCGGCTACCAAGGAGGCACTGGTGGCGGCGGCTACCACAAGGGTTTAGGGTTTAACAACAACAAATAATGTTGCTAAGGATTGTGATTGGTATTATGCTGATGACAATTTCCAAAGAAAGAAAGTTGCAACTGCAGTAGATGGGTCATATGGTGTCGACACCAAATGGTGAGGGAGCCGAAGGTTAGGCTTTCTCCCAGCGAGAGGCCGACGGGAGACGAAAAATATCCAATCTGAGACCGGTTTCCAGCCGGTGCGGCCCATGCCTGGCGCGCCAACTGACCTTACGAAATATCGCCAGATCCCTTGGTAGGGGGCCAAGTGTAGCTAGAAGTCTTAGATCAGAGATCGCACGAGGGTTTTGTCGGGGTTATGATCCTGACAATGAACGGCGCAAGTGTAGCACTCGGTTTTTACGAGTTCGGACCCCTCCCAAAGGAGGTAACAACCCTACGTCTCATGCCCTAAGGCTTGTTTTCTCTTGTGATGTATGATTATAGGTGGTGTTGAACCCTCGCCATGGAGGAAGAGGGCGGCTTATACAGAGTGTGCCTCGGCCTCTTTACTGCCAAGTTAAAAGGGGGATTAATGACCATAACTACGGCAGTTACAGGGGTTAATTGCCACAACTACGACAGTTACAGGTAATGGTAGCCATGACTGTACTTGAAGTCTGACTTAAGACTACTCGACGGTTGCGGCTCTCACATCGTGTGTATGCCTCCTATGTCCGTGTGGTTATGGCTGGCCGACTGGAGGGAGGGCGTTTGAGTGCCTTCGGTGTATCCAAGCGGATCCCTTGTGATGCGCATCCGAATGCGCCCTTGGTCCAGGGACCTATAATGATGGTGTGGGGCCCTAGGTGGGACTTAGATGTCTAGTCCTTGACCCTACCAGTAGTAGGTGAGGGAGTCCTGAATTAAGGGGTCCTCGGGCGTCCGGACTATGGTACGTGGGCCGGACTGATGGGCTGTGAAGATACAAGATTGAAGACTCTCTCCCATGTCCGGATGGGACTCTCCTTGGCGCGGAAGGCAAACTTGGCACCCTGATATGAAGATTCCTTTCTCTGTAACCGACTTTGTACAAACCTAGTCCCCTCCGTGTCTATATATGTCAGGACCCCGATCCTAAGCCACATCGATCCAGCGTGTAACACATCATATCACTTTGCGGCCTCACGCACGGTACTCCCACGGGTGCCACCTTACCTGGCCCGGGACCGTTTGCGCCTTTTGGCTCACGTATATGATAGTGTCGCTAGCATCCATATGACAGAGAACCCGGGCCGACATGGCTAGTCGTGAACCCAAAGCGGCGCTAGCCTATGAGGACAGGCATACATGAATCACATCGAACATGTTGGTCATCAACGTATCTATTCGGGCTGTAGCACTGGGCTAACAGGACTCCGGTAACCCGGGCTGTAGCAGGCTAGGCAGGACTCCGAATAACAGCGCGTGACATTTCCCCGAAGGGACAGACATAGGAACGACGTGAAACACATGCCGGCCAGTCAAGTGTCCAAGCAGTAGTGCTGGGCTAGCAGGACTCCGGTGAACCGGGCTGTAGCGGACTACTATCGCTCAGAAGCACAAGACTTACATTTCCCCATATGAAAGGCTGCCAAGGATAAACAACTAGATAGTCGGATCCCACTCATACCAAGCATTTCAATCATACACACAATATGCCCGATATGAGTAAATACAACATGGCATCACAACAGTACTCTACGACTCAAGTACTTTATTTAGAAGGCTCCGAGGAGCCATACATATCATCCATACAGATAGGGTCACATGACCCAACACTCAAGTCATACAAACATACAAGCACATGCGGAAGCAAAGTAGTCTGAGTACAGACACTAGAAAGAAAGAAGGCTTGACGAAGCCTGTCTATCTACAACGACCCTTCACAAGTCTTGGATCACCACCTGGGTGATAAGTCACTCGTCAACGTCGAGGTCTACATAGAACCCATCAGAGGGGTTGGTGCAGTCGTCTGAAAAAACATGATTAAAGCAACATGAGTACGGAGGTACTCAGCAAGTCTTACAACAGGAACCTACTATACATGCACATTCTCAAGAAGGTAGTGGGGTTATTGCAGCAAGCCAGCTTTGACTCTTGGCTAAGCTATCCTACCAAAGACACCATTTGTAAATCATTTGTCGCACACGAGTCCACTATCACCAACACAATACTCCACCGTGGATCCTCTCTCGCCATCCTACGAGAGGGCCATCCGCGGTACTCACACTTATCTTGAGATTTTTAGTAGTATCCATTTAACTTGTCTATGAACTGATATAGGCAACCCAGAAGTCCATTACCGCGGACACGGCTATTCGAATAGATCATTTATAACCCTGCAGGGGTGTACTTCTTCACACATGTTTCCACCACTTAGCGTCTGCACACGACATGTGCTCGGCAGACTTCAAGCGAAAGCCGACGTGGGTGTAGACCACGACCTACCTAAACACTCAAGTCTCTAGTCCAGGTTTATCGCCTATTCGGGTTCCATCCGCAGGGAGTCCGGCCGAGGTTTCCACTAACGGCCCCGAACGATGTGAACAGGGTTCCCGAGACACCAAACGGGCGAGTCGGTACACCGTGCCACGTGCCTACCGCAACACAGCCCACCCCGATGGTCAGCACCGCGTGCGGCCCCCAGCATACTACAAACACCAGAAACTACTTTGCAACTCCTGGACAGAGGACAAGCGTGATCAAGAAGCCGAGAGAGTCAATTAAGGATCCCAATGTGTGGTAGTAACTGTATCATGGATCACAAACACAGAACTCAGTTCCTAAGGACGGCCTCAATGAAACAACCCACCATGTACTCCTACATGGCCTCTCATCGATTCCTTTACCAAATCGTGTTCAACACTTCACTCTTGTCACCGACATAACCTTTCACTCCAGTTCATCATCCCGATGAGCCAGACCTGACACAACTCTAAGCATAGCAAGCATAGCATGGTAGGAACACACATACACATGTATTGGCTCAATCAACTCCTACACATGCTAGTGGGTTTCATCTAGTTACTGTGGCAATGACAGGTCATGCAAAGGAAGTGGGTTCAACTACCGCAACACACAGCAGTTTGAAACGCGTTGTCTTAATGCAGTAAACAAGGGCAGAAGCGAGAACATGGGTTTGTATCGGAATGATCAACGAGTTGCTTGCCTGATGGAGTGGTAGTAGAGTACTGCCCTTCAGTTGGATACTCGTGAATATCCTCGGAGGCAGAACCTACCACGGAGAACACATCGAAACATAAACAACACATGACGATATGCAACAATATGATGCATGCTATGACATGGCAATATGAATGTGCCCTGACCTAGTGCAAGTTAAACCAGAAGGGAATGAACCCATTTGAACCAAAGATTCAAATGGTAGCTCATTTATGAAGATCATATTAGTGTATCAACTTGTAATGCCTAAACAGTGGGTTTAACTTGTTCTGACATGCATGAAACCAGTACCAATGGATAGATTGGATTTTTCTGATAATTTTTCATATATAAAACTTTGCATTTGGAGTTATAGATAATTTTCTATGAATTTTTGAAGTTTGAACAATTTTCTGGAATTTCCTGTGCAAAAAAAAATAAATCCAGAAAATTAATTGTGGCGTCAGCATGAGGTCATGCTGACCTCAGCAGGTCAACAGACCCGGTCCAGGTCAAACCTGACGCGTGGGTCCCGCGTGTCAGGGTCATTAGCTTAAGCAAAACAGATTAATCCTAATCCTAGTTTAGTTAGCAGGCGGGGCCCACATGTCATAGACTCAGGGAATCAACAGGGGCCCACCAGTCAACGGTCAAGGTCAAACTCGCCGGCGTCTAGTCGCCGGCGAGGCCCGACGCGGCGGAGGAAGTGGTTTTGGCCATTCCGGCCACCAAATGAGGCGTGGAAGGCATCTACGGGCTCCTGGGAACGAGCCGCGGCTATTGGTGGCGGTGGTTTGGCTCGGGGTGGCCGGAGATGTCGCCGGCGATGAATTGGGCGGCGGCCGGAGCTCGGGTGAGCTCGAACTCGTTGCTAGGGGGCATGGTGAGGTGTGGGGAGTGCACGGTTGAACCCAACGCAACGTGGTGAGTGTGATGGACACGGTGGTGTGGCCGGAGTTAGGCCGGGAGCACGTCGGCGACGAGATCCGCGGCGGTGGGTGCGGGCGAGCTTCGTGCGCTCATTGTGGTGCACGGGAAGAGGAAAGGAGAGGATGGGGCGGTAGCCAGGCTCACAGCGGTCTCGTAGAGCCAGACGGCGCGGTCGGGGACGAGCTGGTGCGGCGGCGACGGCGAAAGGGATCTCCGGCGATGCTCGGTGAAGACGAGGTCGGTGTAGTGGCTTCGAGGCACGCGAGCGCTCGGGCTCGTGCTGCTCGACGAAGTCGACGACGGAGGAGAGGTTGGACACGGTCTCGTGGCACGGGGACGACGGTGGCTACGGCTATGACGGCGGAGCGGCGACGATGGCGTCGGCCATGGCGGGGAAGAGCGAGGGAGAGAGACAGGGGAGAAGTGGACGTGTCCACGGGGTCGGGGGCACGACGTGGAGGCCGTCCAGCGCGTCGGGCGGCGAAGCGGCGAGCAGGTGGCGTCGTGGCGAGCTCGCGCTCGTCGGCGTCACCACCCTGCCTGCCTGGCGGGGACGAAGCAGCTGGCTGGCTCGGGCCAGCACAGTGCTGGGCCGCCAGGTGGGCCGGCTGGGGGGTTTGGCCAGGTAAGTCTTTTCTGATTTTTGTTTCCTTTTCTATTTCTTTTGTAACTTTGTAGACTTATTAAAAATACTAGCACAACTCCAAAAATCACCAAACTGCACCTGGTCCTTAGTTGGAATATTTCCAGCAAGGAACATTTTAGTTTGGAGATATTTGGGCATTTGAAATGTTTTATAAATTTTAAATGCCCAAATTCAAATACTTATGCATTAATTCAATGACCTTCTGTTGACCTAGAAAAATGTGCACTATTTTTGCCAGAGGTTTAAGACCAAAGCAAAGATGATGAACATTTTAGAAGGGCATTTCAGGTTCATTGAAAAAGGTTTTAGTAAACCCTAGTAGATTCAGGAGGGGTGCTGGGGGTTCTGCCTTCCCCATTTCAATTTTCTTGTCAAAAGAAAACATGATGCACACTCTAATGCATGAACTAGGTAGGATGTGACAACTCACCCCCACTCAAAAGAATCTCGTCCCGAGATTTAGGATCTGTCGGAAAGAAGGTGGGGTACTCAAGTCGAAGACGATCCTCCCTTTCCCATGTAGCTTCTTGCTCGGAATGGTGTGACCATTGAACCTTGAGAAACTTGATATTGTGGCGTCGAGTGGTACGCTCAGCTTGATCAAGGATACGAACGGGGTATTCCCGATAAGTGAGGTTATCTTGGAGATCAAGCGTTTCGTGGTCCACTCCACGGATAGGATCCGCGAAGCAACGCCTGAGTTGAGAGACGTGGAAGACATCATGAACTCTGGAGAGATGCGGAGGTAGTTCCAGTTGGTAGGCAACTTCCCCTCGTTTGGCAAGAATGCGAAAAGGTCCAATGTAACGAGGAGCCAATTTGCCTTTGATACCGAATCGATGGGTTCCCTTTAAAGGTGTAACCCGAAGGTAAGCCATCTCGCCGACTTCATAAGCCATGGGCTTATGCTTGCGGTCATACTGACTCTTTTGTCGAGACTGGGCGGTTTTCAACTTCTCACGAATAATACGAACCTGCTCTTCTGCATCATGGATCATGTCCGGGCCGAAGAGTTGTCTCTCGCCGGTTTCTGACCAGTTAAGAGGCGTTCGACATTTTCGTCCATAAAGAACTTCGAAAGGAGCTTTACCCAAGCTAGCTTGATAACTGTTGTTATAAGCGAACTCGGCGAATGGAAGGCACTTCTCCCAATTCATACCGAAAGAGATGACAGAAGCTCGGAGCATATCCTCCAGAATTTGATTGACTCGTTCTACTTGACCACTTGACTGAGGATGGAAGGCGGTGCTAAAGGAGAGACGAGTCCCCATAGCATTTTGGAAACTTTCCCAAAATCGAGAGGTGAAAAGACTTCCACGGTCTGAATTAATTTCCAATGGAACACCATGGAGAGATACTATTCGAGAGATGTACAAATCCGCTAGCTGGCTAGCGTTTATACTCTCGTGAACAGGTAAGAAGTGGGCTACTTTGGAAAGACGATCGACAACAACGAAGATAGCATTATTCCCTCTTTTGGTTCTGGGAAACCCGGTAATGAAATCCATACCGATTTTATCCCATTTCCATTCAGGAATCTGCAATGGTTGAAGGGTGCCAGCGGGCCGTTGATGCTCTGCTTTGACACGACGACAGACGTCGCATCTAGCAATGTATTGAGCGATTTCTCTCTTCATCCTAGTCCACCAAAACCTCTGGCGTAGGTCTTGATACATTTTAGTACTACCGGGATGAATGGTGAGAGGGGATTCATGAGCTTCCTTAAGGATCAATTGTCGTAAATGTTGTTTCTTGGGAACCACCAAGCGGTTCTCGAAGAAGACAACACCTCGTTCGTCCATGGAAAAACATTTAGCAACTCCGCTAGCGATGTTTTCCTTAATCCGAGATATCCCTCTATCATACCGCTGAGCGGTAATGATTTGATCCGTAAGGTTAGGTTTCGCCACCAGGGTGGAAAGGAATCCTCGAGGAGCAATATGAAGGTTAAGCTTACTAAATTCCTCGTGGAGAAGTGGTTGACCTTGTTGTAACATCAGATTGTTACAATAAGATTTACGACTTAGTGCATCAGCCATGACATTGGCTTTGCCTGGGGTGTAAGTTATTCCTAAGTCGTAATCCGAGATCAACTCAACCCAACGTCTTTGCCTGAGATTCAAATCCGGCTGGGTGAAGATATATTTCAAACTTTGGTGATCAGTGTAGATTTCGCAGCGATTACCCAGAAGGTAATGTCGCCAGGTTTTGAGTGCATGGACTACTGCTGCAAGCTCTAGATCATGAGTGGGATAATTATCCTCATGTGGACGCAACTGTCGAGATGCGTAGGCAATCACATGACGATCTTGCATGAGTATGCAACCTAGTCCTTGTCGCGAGGCGTCGCAATAGATAACAAAGTCCTTAGAAAAATCTGGTGGTACCAGTACGGGAGCAGATGTCAGGCGTCTTTTCAGTTCCTGAAAGCTGAACTCGCACTGTGGGGTCCACTCGAACTTTTTATCTTTCTTGAGGAGTTTAGTTAGAGGCTTAGCAACTTTGGAGAAATTCTCGACGAAGCGGCGGCAATAGCTCGCTAAACCAAGAAAACTCCGAACTTGCTTGACCGTTTCAGGTGGAGTCCAGTCAAGGACAGCTTGAACTCGCTCGGGATTGACAGCAATGCCCTTGCCAGAGATTACATGGCCCAGATAGGTCACTTCTGGCAACCAGAATTCGCACTTGGAGAATTTGGCATAAAGGCGATGCTCTCGAAGTTTCATCAATACTAGCCTTAGATGTTCGGCATGTTCTTCCTCATTCTTGGAGTAGATGAGTATATCATCGAGGTATACCACGACGAATTTATCCAAGTACTCCATGAAGATCGAGTTCATTAACCGAGAGAAGGTGGCTGGAGCATTGGTTAAACCGAAGGACATGACGGTGTACTCGTATTGGCCGTAGCGAGTAACAAAGGCCGTTTTGGGAATGTCCCCGTTCTTGATTTTGCTTTGATGGTAGCCCAACCTCAAATCCATCTTGGAGAAGACTGAGGATCCTGCGAGCTGATCATACAGGTCGTTGATCCCGGGGAGCGGATACTTGTTCTTGATAGTGACCAAGTTGACAGGTCGATAATCCACAACCATCCGATACGTTCCATCCTTCTTCTTGACGAAGAGGACGGGGCAAGCCCATGGAGATGAACTAGGACGGATGAAACCTTTTTGCAAGGACTCATCGAGTTGTTTCTTAAGCTCAGCTAGTTCTAGGGGTGCCATCTTATAAGGTCTTCTAGAGATTGGGACGGTTCCTGGAACAAGGTCTATCACGAACTCGACATCTCTGTCAGGTGGAACACCTGGCAGTTCCTCTGGAAAGACATCCGGGAAGTCACGGACTACCGGAATATCTCCGAGGTCTGGAAGGGGATTGGCATTTAGAGAGTAGAGCTGACGCTCCGATACTCGGGTCAAAACATTGACTGTCTTGCCCGATGGATGGGTAAGTTGAACAGTTCTAGTTGAGCAGTCAATCTTGGCGTAATGAGCTGACATCCAGTCCATACCCAAGATGATGTTAATGTCTGAGGACTTGAGAGCTATTAGTGACGCAAGGAAGACCAATCTGTCAACAAGAATTTCATTTCCATGGCTGATTCTAGAGGTTTGCCACTTAGAACCAGGGGTTTGAATTACCATGGAGGTGGGCATGTCACAAAAGGTGGTGTTGTGCAAACGAGCATAGCTCTCAGAAATAAATGAATGAGATGCTCCAGTATCAAAGAGAACAATTGCTGGATGGCGATTAACAAGGAGCGTACCGAGAACGACGTTGGGGTCCTCTTGAGTTTCTTCAGCTGAAACGTAGTTGACATGGCCACGAGCAGTGGTGGCTGGCTTGGCGACAAGCACCTTCGCTGTTGACTTACCACGTCCAACAGACTTTCTGAACTGGCTGGGGTTGTTTTGGGGACACTCACGGATGTAGTGGCCCGGCTCACCACACTTGAAGCAAGTTATCGAATTGGGGCGTGGAGCAGCATTGGCAGTGGGGCCACCAAAAGTCTTGGGCGGCACATACTGTTGATTGGGGCGAGGCGCCTCAAAGGATGGCCTCGGGGTATACCTGGGTGGCATAGCAGAATTTGGGATCCAGACCCGGCGCTTCTGAGATCCAGAGCCGGATGAAGATCCATAGTCACGGGAGTGCTTGCGTGAAGCTTCAAAATCATTCTGCCCTGTCTCGGCACTGATGGCCTTATTGACTAGCTTCGGAAAAGAAATGCATTCATGCAGACGAAGGTCACGTCGGAGCTCAGGGCTAAGTCCCTTGCCGAACCTTGCTTGCTTTTTGGCGTCGGTGGATACCTCTTCGGGAGCATAGCGTGCAAGCTTTCCAAACTCGCGACTGTATGCATCCACAGTCAGCTTCCCCTGGGTGAAGTTACAGAACTCCTCCCTCTTGCGATCCATGAGACCTTCCGGAATATGATGCTCACGAAAAGCGGCACTGAAATCAGCCCAAGTAGTGAGTTGGCCGACCGGACGCATAACTTCATAATTCTCCCACCAAAGGCTGGCAGGGCCTTCGAGGTGATAGGCAGCAAAGGTGACTTTATCATCTTCAGCTACGTTGGCAGAACGTAGCTTGTGAGCGATGTTGCGGAGCCAGTCATCCGCATCGAGAGGTTCGATGGAATGATTGAACTTTGGCGGGTACAGCTTGACAAAGTCATTGATGGACACCGAATTGATCCTCTGCTGGCGTGCAGTGTTCTGCTCAATCCGCTCTAGCAAGCAATTGGTGTCGCGCCTGTTGCGCTCTGCCTCCAGCATCACTTCGGCCAGAGAAGGTGGTTGAGGCAGACTTTCCTCTCTAGGTGCACTAGCTTCTCCCTGCTCCGGAGCAGCAGGGTTGCTGCGGGTGTTGACCATCCTAGGAAAACAAAACAATGATTTAAACCAGGATGGCAAAATCTGGCCAAAGAAGTGCGGAATGTAATGGGTAACAAGGAATGCAGAGATGATCATCCGTATGACATGGTAATATAGAAACTGCCATATATATACCAACGGTCATACACATCATACATAGATTGGTACAAGCTCAAGCTGAAGTACAACTAAGACGAAAGACGTTACATCTCATCGGAGGCATTCCAAGCTCCTATACATTATTTTTCTACACCTCCGGAATTGATACACACTAAGTTATATTCCACAATCACGCAGGACGGTGGACATACAACTATTACAATACTAGCGAGACTACTACTAGCTCAGACGGCTCCGTAGAAGTCCTCATAGAAGTCACCACCCAGACCTGGAAGCGGAACATGGTCATCTGGGAACAGACGGTCCTGTGGTGCTTGTGGACCATAGGGACTTGGGTGCGGCCTCGGTCCAACAGATGGCGGCAGAAGAGGTCCACGAGGAGGGGTGATGCCTCCCACCTCACGCCATTCCATGAAGTCTGGCAGACTAGCCCGCACAGGGTACAAGTCTCTCGTGTCCATGTATCCGGCTTGCACAGCAGGTGCAAACCTCGTCAAGGTGGCCCAATGATCAGCACGAGCATTAAAGAGCTCCATACGCAAGGCCCGGTTTTCACGGTCCTTATCTTCCAACATCTCAGTAGTGGTGCAAAGGAGTGAGTCTTCATGGGATGCATCACTGTACATGCCCTGAAGGTAACCATGCGCCCCAGGGAGGGATGCTGGCATGTAGCGAAATTCAGTGTTGCTCAACAAGGCAGTTCTAGCTCGCATAATGGTCATCATCGAGTAGGCTGCATCTTGAAGGGACATCCCAATAGTGATCCCGAGTCCATAAGAACGGTGGAGTGGTTCCGTGGCTCCGGGATATGATGGATATATCCTGACCGTGCACAGATATTGGCTCTGGTTAAAATCTCTAAACTGCTCTTCGACGGTGTATTCAGGGTACCATCGGTAACCTGCCTCAACCATCACTCGAACCAACATGGCGGTATGACCACATACACCGATGCAACGGGTCAGACGAACCACTTGGTTTTGGGGACGGGTAGCCATCTGAAAGCACAAAATAGTGCAAAGGCATTAGAATTTCTGGATGAAATTGGACAGCATAACGGCTGTAAATGCTCAGAAAAAGACTTGAGACATCCACAACAGTTTGCGAAACCACTCAACAACATCATATCAAGGTTCTGGTTCAAATGGCAACATACTAAACTTTAGTAGAACTGAACTGGGTTGAACCAACAATCCTATAAGTTACTACGGATTTAGTAACACGTGAACCTGATAGAGAGAAGAGAGCCTAGTCCTTAACCCACGTAGAATGAGAAGAGAAAAACTCAGAGTAGAGGGCATAAGGTAAAGGAGTAAAAGAGCCTTACGTTCCCTCCCACAATCAATTCCCCTACATATAACTAAAGCATTTCTAGACTCGACATCGACCAGTTTGGCTTAGCGAACCTACAGGCAGTCCGGCTCTGATACCAACGCTGTCAGGACCCCGATCCTAAGCCACATCGATCCAGCGTGTAACACATCATATCACTTTGCGGCCTCACGCACGGTACTCCCACGGGTGCCACCTTACCTGGCCCGGGACCGTTTGTGCCTTTTGGCTCACGTATATGATAGTGTCGCTAGCATCCATATGACAGAGAACCCGGGCCGACATGGCTAGTCGTGAACCCAAAGCGGCGCTAGCCTATGAGGACAGGCATACATGAATCACATCGAACATGTCGGTCATCAACGTATCTATTCGGGCTGTAGCACTGGGCTAACAGGACTCCGGTAACCCGAGCTGTAGCAGGCTAGGCAGGACTCCGAATAACAGCGCGTGACATTTCCCCGAAGGGACAGACATAGGAACGACGTGAAACACATGCCGTCCAGTCAAGTGTCCAAGCAGTAGTGCTGGGCTAGCAGGACTCCGGTGAACCGGGCTGTAGCGGACTACTATCGCTCAGAAGCACAAGACTTACATTTCCCCATATGAAAGGCTGCCAAGGATAAACAACTAGATAGTCGGATCCCACTCATACCAAGCATTTCAATCATACACACAATATGCCCGATATGAGTAAATACAACATGGCATCACAACAGTACTCTACGACTCAAGTACTTTATTTAGAAGGCTCCGAGGAGCCATACATATCATCCATACAGATAGGGTCACATGACCCAACACTCAAGTCATACAAACATACAAGCACATGCGGAAGCAAAGTAGTCTGAGTACAGACACTAGAAAGAAAGAAGGCTTGACGAAGCCTGTCTATCTACAACGACCCTTCACAAGTCTTGGATCACCACCTGGGTGATAAGTCACTCGTCAACGTCGAGGTCTACATAGAACCCATCAGAGGGGTTGGTGCAGTCGTCTGAAAAAACATGATTAAAGCAACATGAGTACGGAGGTACTCAGCAAGTCTTACAACAGGAACCTACTATACATGCACATTCTCAAGAAGGTAGTGGGGTTATTGCAGCAAGCCAGCTTTGACTCTTGGCTAAGCTATCCTACCAAAGACACCATTTGTAAATCATTTGTCGCACACGAGTCCACTATCACCAACACAATACTCCACCGTGGATCCTCTCTCGCCATCCTACGAGAGGGCCATCCGCGGTACTCACACTTATCCTGAGATTTTTAGTAGTATCCATTTAACTTGTCTATGAACTGATATAGGCAACCCAGAAGTCCATTACCGCGGACACGGCTATTCGAATAGATCATTTATAACCCTGCAGGGGTGTACTTCTTCACACATGTTTCCACCACTTAGCGTCTGCACACGACATGTGCTCGGCAGACTTCAAGCGAAAGCCGACGTGGGTGTAGACCACGACCTACCTAAACACTCAAGTCTCTAGTCCAGGTTTATCGCCTATTCGGGTTCCATCCGCAGGGAGTCCGGCCGAGGTTTCCACTAACGGCCCCGAACGATGTGAACAGGGTTCCCGAGACACCAAACGGGCGAGTCGGTACACCGTGCCACGTGCCTACCGCAACACAGCCCACCCCGATGGTCAGCACCGCGTGCGGCCCCCAGCATACTACAAACACCAGAAACTACTTTGCAACTCCTGGACAGAGGACAAGCGTGATCAAGAAGCCGAGAGAGTCAATTAAGGATCCCAATGTGTGGTAGTAACTGTATCATGGATCACAAACACAGAACTCAGTTCCTAAGGACGGCCTCAATGAAACAACCCACCATGTACTCCTACATGGCCTCTCATCGATTCCTTTACCAAATCGTGTTCAACACTTCACTCTTGTCACCGACATAACCTTTCACTCCAGTTCATCATCCCGATGAGCCAGACCTGACACAACTCTAAGCATAGCAAGCATAGCATGGTAGGAACACACATACACATGTATTGGCTCAATCAACTCCTACACATGCTAGTGGGTTTCATCTAGTTACTGTGGCAATGACAGGTCATGCAAAGGAAGTGGGTTCAACTACCGCAACACACAGCAGTTTGAAACGCGTTGTCTTAATGCAGTAAACAAGGGCAGAAGCGAGAACATGGGTTTGTATCGGAATGATCAACGAGTTGCTTGCCTGATGGAGTGGTAGTAGAGTACTGCCCTTCAGTTGGATACTCGTGAATATCCTCGGAGGCAGAACCTACCATGGAGAACACATCGAAACATAAACAACACATGACGATATGCAACAATATGATGCATGCTATGACATGGCAATATGAATGTGCCCTGACCTAGTGCAAGTTAAACCAGAAGGGAATGAACCCATTTGAACCAAAGATTCAAATGGTAGCTCATTTATGAAGATCATATTAGTGTATCAACTTGTAATGCCTAAACAGTGGGTTTAACTTGTTCTGACATGCATGAAACCAGTACCAATGGATAGATTGGATTTTTCTGATAATTTTTCATATATAAAACTTTGCATTTGGAGTTATAGATAATTTTCTATGAATTTTTGAAGTTTGAACAATTTTCTGGAATTTCCTGTGCAAAAAAAATAAATCCAGAAAATTAATTGTGGCGTCAGCATGAGGTCATGCTGACCTCAGCAGGTCAACAGACCCGGTCCAGGTCAAACCTGACGCGTGGGTCCCGCGTGTCAGGGTCATTAGCTTAAGCAAAACAGATTAATCCTAATCCTAGTTTAGTTAGCAGGCGGGGCCCACATGTCATAGACTCAGGGAATCAACAGGGGCCCACCAGTCAACGGTCAAGGTCAAACTCGCCGGCGTCTAGTCGCCGGCGAGGCCCGACGCGGCGGAGGAAGTGGTTTTGGCCATTCCGGCCACCAAATGAGGCGCGGAAGGCATCTACGGGCTCCTGGGAACGAGCCGCGGCTATTGGTGGCGGTGGTTTGGCTCGGGGTGGCCGGAGATGTCGCCGGCGATGAATTGGGCGGCGGCCGGAGCTCGGGTGAGCTCGAACTCGTTGCTAGGGGGCATGGTGAGGTGTGGGGAGTGCACGGTTGAACCCAACGCAACGTGGTGAGTGTGATGGACACGATGGTGTGGCCGGAGTTAGGCCGGGAGCACGTCGGCGACGAGATCCGCGGCGGTGGGTGCGGGCGAGCTTCGTGCGCTCGTTGTGGTGCACGGGAAGAGGAAAGGAGAGGATGGGGCGGTAGCCAGGCTCACAGCGGTCTCGTAGAGCCAGACGGCGCGGTCGGGGACGAGCTGGTGCGGCGGCGACGGCGAAAGGGATCTCCGGCGATGCTCGGTGAAGACGAGGTCGGTGTAGTGGCTTCGAGGCACGCGAGCGCTCGGGCTCGTGCTGCTCGACGAAGTCGACGATGGAGGAGAGGTTGGACACGGTCTCGTGGCACGGGGACGACGGTGGCTACGGCTATGACGGCGGAGCGGCGACGATGGCGTCGGCCATGGTGGGGAAGAGCGAGGGAGAGAGACAGGGGAGAAGTGGACGTGTCCACGGGGTCGGGGGCACGACGTGGAGGCCGTCCAGCGCATCGGGCGGCGAAGCGGCGAGCAGGTGGCGTCGTGGCGAGCTCGCGCTCGTCGGCGTCACCACCCTGCCTGCCTGGCGGGGACGAAGCAGCTGGCTGGCTCGGGCCAGCACAGTGCTGGGCCGCCAGGTGGGCCGGCTGGGGGGTTTGGCCAGGTAAGTCTTTTCTGTTTTTTGTTTCCTTTTCTATTTCTTTTGTAACTTTGTAGACTTATTAAAAATACTAGCACAACTCCAAAAATCACCAAACTGCACCTGGTCCTTAGTTGGAATATTTCCAGCAAGGAACATTTTAGTTTGGAGATATTTGGGCATTTGAAATGTTTTATAAATTTTAAATGCCCAAATTCAAATACTTATGCATTAATTCAATGACCTTCTGTTGACCTAGAAAAATGTGCACTATTTTTGCCAGAGGTTTAAGACCAAAGCAAAGATGATGAACATTTTAGAAGGGCATTTCAGGTTCATTGAAAAAGGTTTTAGTAAACCCTAGTAGATTCAGGAGGGGTGCTGGGGGTTCTGCCTTCCCCATTTCAATTTTCTTGTCAAAAGAAAACATGATGCACACTCTAATGCATGAACTAGGTAGGATGTGACAATATAAACCGAAGGGCTTAGTCCGTAGAGGTAATCATAATCATAATAATAATCATAGTCATACAGGCTAGACTTTTAGGGTTTTAGCCATTACGATCTCGAGGTAGATCAACTCTTGTAATACTCATATTCATCAAGATCAATCAAGCAAGAAGTAGGGTATTACCTCCATAGAGAGGGCCCGAACCTGGGTAAACATCGTGTCCCCTGTCTCTTGTTACCATCAACCTTAGACGCACAGTTCGGGACCCCCTACCCGAGATCTGCCGATTTTGACACCGACATTGGTGCTTTCATTGAGAGTTTCGCTGTGACATCAAAAATAGGATTGATGGCTCGCCTTGTTATCAAGGACAGTGTCACCTCCAGAGAAGTACTGGCCTCAGGCCAAACCCTCTGGCTGGGCGGCTTTACCATGACCGCCCGTTCGGCCGTTAAGCCGACGATGACTTCTCGAGTAATCGCAAATCCCCTCTGTGTTGACTCCGAATACTCCAAGCAGATGGATCCGGCGGAGTTGTCGTCGAACGAGCTCCTAGATCGCATCGCCGCCTTGGGGGTCGCTACAAACTACGATCGGATTGGTCTTAAACCCAACCAGAGAGAAATTAAATCTCCACCGATCACCCACCAGATAGCGTTAGTAGAGGAGCAAGATGACAACTCTTCCTCTATACTGAGGATGAACTATGTTCGGATATCCGAGCTCGAAGAGTCGGATACCTGCCTTCGGAAAGATACGCCCCGCCCTCCGAACCTAGAATCAGACGACGGGCCTGAAAAATCAGTTGATATCCCGGAGCCCGAGCTATTGAGTTCGGAAGTTTTTCAAACTCCAGATCCCAAATCGGGTCAGGGTTAGGACCTAAAGCCACCCACCCGCCTAGATATAAACAATCGCATGCACATACACAACGGTCTCAGGAAACAGTCCATCACTTTTGCGCCAGATTCCTCCTTGTCAAGGACAAGATTAAAGATTGCCGCGACGAAGACGCGATATCAGTATTCAGCAACAATTGCACGGACGAAGGAATCCTCAACGCCATCAACCGTCATCGCGTATTACACTTTGCTGACTTGGCAACCATAGTACATAAGTACTGCGCAATGGAAAGCACCTGGAAAACCCAGGCAACTCGCTGGGAACCACCTGTTTCCACCCAACCCCCCGTTCGGACAAAAAGGATGCACCCTCGCGGGGCGCCCGACCCAACAGTAAAGAAATCTAAGCCCATTACGGGGCGCGGAACCGTTCTGGAAGGATGGCTCGATAGGCCATACAAAACACACACAACACCGGGTAACATACCAACCCACATCCTTAGAGCATGTTGGATACTCCAGCAAGTGGCCAAGAGCGGCGAGGAACTCCTCACTACAAATACCTCAGATCAACACCCCTGGAAGACGACGACCTCAGAGTATTGACGGTCTTCGAAACCTTCGCTTCAAATAACAGGCGCAAAAGGGCACTCCGTGACCTCGCCGATGTCTGCCATGTCGCAGCAATAAACCCCTGGAACGACACGGCGATAACTTTCAACGCCGGTGACGAACCAAAATTCAGGACAGTCCGGGCACCAGCCGTGTTGGTCCTTAGTCCAATCATGGACGGCTTTCAGCTTACCAAAGTGTTCATGGACGGCGGCAGCGGATTAAACCTCATCTACGAGGACACACTCAACAAAATGGAAATAGACAGGAGCCACATCGAGCAAAGTAGCACGACCTTCCAAGGAATTATTCCCAGTCGGGAGGCGCGATGTGCAGGAAAAATCACACTCGATGTGGTATTCGGCACGCCGGAGAATTACCGGTCCGACAAAATAACCTTCCAAGTGGCCCCTTCAACAGTGGATATCACGCCCTATTGGGGCGAGATGCATTTACACGCTTCCAAGCTATACCTCACTACGGGTATATGAAGCCCAAGATGCCCGTGCCCAATGGTATAATCACTCTTGCTAGTGATGCGGACATAGCACTCTGCGCCGAAAATAAGACCGCATCCCTGGCCCTCGAGGCATTGTCCGAAGCTCTCGCGGCAGAAGAATTAACCACACTACGCTCCACGGTGGATAGGGACGATGTAATCCTGGACAAGCGACCCAAATCCACCTTCTTTAAACCAGCAGATGAAATAGTCAAATTTCAAGTCCACCCAACGGACCCCAAGAAGACAGCATCCATCAGGGCACAACTGGACCCAATGGTTGATGCCGCGCTACGAGAGTTCCTGCGTGAGAATTGGGACATATTCGCCTGGCACCCTTCTGATATGCTAGGAATCCCGCTCAGGTTGGCCAAACACAGCCTCAATATATTGAAGGGATATAAACCGGTCAAGCAAACACTGCGGCGCTTTTCCGATCCCAAACGTCAAGCTATGGGGGAGGAGCTAGCCAACTTAATCGAAGCTGGATTCATTAGAGAAATAAAACACCTGGACTGGCTAGCAAACCTGGTGATGGTGCCAAAGAAGGATAAATCCCGGCGCTTGTGCGTCAATTTCAAAGACCTTAACAAGGCCTTCCCTAAGGATCCCTTCCCCCTCCCCCGCATCGACCAGATTATCGACGCTACCGCAGGACACGACTCACTGTGTTTCCTCAACGCATATTCCGGATACCATCAAATCAAAATGAAGGAGTCCGACCAAGCCGCAACGGCATTCATTACGCCATATGGGCCATTCAGCTTCAACACTATGCCCTTTGAGCTCAAAAACGTCGGGGCCACCTACCAACGCATGATTCAAACATGCCTGGAGAAACATATTGGCAAGACAGTTGAAGCGTATGTGGATGACGTCCTCATCAAAACTAGGCACATCGAGCCATTGATAGACGATTTACGTCTCACATTCGACAACCTCCGTACATATGACATCACGCTCAATCCGGAAAAAGTGTGTTTTTGGCGTTCTCGCTGGAAAACTGCTGGGCTTCATCGTCTCCAATAGAGGAATTGAGGCAAATCCAGCCAAAATCCGAGCTTTGTCACAATTGGCTACACCAACAGACCTTAAACAGGTCCAAAAACTAGCGAGATGCGTGGCAGCTTTAAGCCGCTTTATCTCCAGATTAGGAGAAAAAGCATTGCCACTTTATTGCCTTCTCCAACGCACCGACCACTTTGAGTGGACGGAGGCGGCAACGGCCGGACTGGAAGAAATAAAGGCCCTTTTAGCGAGCAACCCAATCCTGGCCGAGCCGAACATCGGCGAACCCATGTTATTATACATATCGGCAACACACCAGGTGGTGAGTGCCGTGCTGGTCGTCAAGCGTGAGCAGGACGGACACAAGTTCCCACTCCAGAAACCGGTATACTATGTATCCACCGTTCTCACACCATGCAAATCCCGATACCCTCATTACCAAAAGATAGCATATGCGGTCTTCATGGCATCCCGGAAACTGCGACACTACTTTCAAGAGTGCTCGATCACAGTGGCTTCCGAGGTACCACTCAACGACATAATTAACAACCGCGATGCCACGGGCCGGATTGCCAAGTGGGCCATTGAGCTCCTTCCATTCGACATAACATACAAACTGCACCGAGCCATTAAATCCCAAGTACTGGCTGACTTCGTCGCCGAATGGACAGAGGCCGAACTCCCTAAAGAGTATGACACATATTCCAACTGGGTTATGCACTTCGATGGTTCCAAAATGCTGGCGGGATTAGGGGCGGGCGTTTTCTTAACGTCCCCCACCGGAGACGCAGTTCAGTATGTACTCCAAATATTATACACAGACTCCAACAATGCAGCCGAATACGAGGCCTTATTACATGGTCTTCGGATGGCTGCCTCCATGGGCATACAACTCCTGGAAGTGCGCGGGGACTCAAACCTCGCAATATCTCAAATAAATGGAGATTTCGATGCCAAAGATCCGAAGATGACAACTTACCGTAATGCCATTCTAAAAATGTCATCTCGGTTCGAGGGGCTCGTGTTTCATCATGTGGCTCGAGAAAGCAATCAAGCGACGGATGTCCTTGCTCGCATAGGCACCAAGCGCGACCCCGTCCCACCTAACATCTTTCTGGAAAGGCTTTTCAAGCCATCCGTGGTATGGCAAGGGGAGAGCGGCAACACCAGTCCGGATCCGAGCATAACCCCAGATTCTGAACACAGTGATACCATCGGGGGCTCAGCCACCGAAATAACATCGTCGGCCCATCTTATCATGGCAATCATTGCCCCATGGACCGAACCCTTCTTGGCCTACCTTAATAGGCGAGAACTCCCTGAGGATCAGAATGAGGATCGCCGCGTTGTCCGGCGCTCGAAAGCCTACAAGGTTCACGATGGAGAACTCTACAAGAAAAGCGCTACCCGAGTACTTCAAAGATGTATCTCTGAGGAAGAGGGGCGGCAGATCTTGGCTGAAATTCATGTCGGTCTCGGTGGTCACCATGCTGCGGCTCGGGCCCTTGTAAGAAAGGCCTTCCGTACAGGTTTCTATTGGCCGAGGGCCCGAGCAGATGCACAGGACCTTGTCCAACGTTGCGTCGGATGCCAGCTTTTCGGCAACCAAAGCCGTATGCCACCCACTGCTCTACAAACAATCCCCATCACTTGGCCTTTCGCGGTCTGGGGGTTCGATATTGTCGGACCCCTTAAAGGAGGAAGCCATAATAAAAAGTATCTGCTGGTCATGGTGAATAATTTCACTAAGTGGATAGAGGCCAAACCAGTTAAAATGGCTGAAGTCGGACCAGTGATAGAATTCATATCCGGTGTTGTGCACCGTTATGGTGTTCCACACAACATCATCACCAATAACGGCTCCAATTTCACAGCCGATGAGGTGAAAACCTGGTGTGCTAATCTGGGCATTAAGCTCGATTACGCCTCTGTCTATCACCCGCAAACAAATAGTCAAGTCGAACGAGCCAATGGTCTTATTATGAGCGGCATTAAGCCCATACTAGTGCGGTCTTTGAAAGAATCAGACAAGCACTGGGTTGAGGAGCTCGACTCCGTACTCTAGGGGCTGCGGACCATGCCCAATCGCACTAATATATATACACCTTTCTTCATGGTGTACGACGCAGAGGCCGTGTTACCCTGCAACATTATTCATGACTCAACTCGAGTGCGCATGTACAAAGAGAGAGAGGCCGAGCTTGATCGGCAGGACAGCCTAGATGCCCTGGAGGAGGAGCGCGATGTTCCCAAAGCCCGTTCCGCATTTTATCAACAATAGGCCCGCAGATATCAAAGCAGAGAAGTGCGAGCCATGACTTATAATGTTGGCGAATTCGTTCTACGCTTGTCGGAGAAGAAAAAGGACAAACTCAAGCCCAAGTGGGAGGGTCCCTTCATCATTGATGAAGTTCTCACTGTGAGGAGCGTATCGCCTATGTGATGCATCAGACAATCGCTTAGAGCTGAACCCCTGGAACGCGGCCAAACTCTGAAGATTCTATGCCTAGCGTCGAACTCTTTGTTCGTCTCCTTCTCCCTATTGTTTCCATTATTTTTTCCTCTCTTTTCGCTTTTTCTTTTTTAGCCTTAAAGCTTTCATGCGGCTAAACCATGCACCTATGACGTACACATCCTCAAATATGTACGTCCATTATACCTGGGGCCTTCTTGGACAGAAGCTTACTATTGTTATTTTCCGAGCATCAAGCTCATCACATATGCGTTTTTTCCTCGTATGTACCTTTTCTTCTCCATTATATGCATCGGTATGACTTAAGTTTTGGCTAAGCTGGGTTGCCTGGCTCCTGTGCTTATGCCCTACGTTCCCGTTAGTTCGGCTAGGGCATAAAGGGAGCTCCTCTGCGATTGTTACTGTCGGGTCATCCGGATGTGTACCTCAGACTGGGTGAAGCCGAAAGCTAGTGTTGTTAAGGGAATATTCGGTCGGCGGACTAAAGATGTTTTTACATTCATTCCACTATGAACCCCCAGATGTTACGTATACTGTGATTTTTTCAATCACAGTTCGGACATGCACATTAACGCATGTACACCCAGGAAAAGGAAACCTTAACGGAACTATTCTCTCTGGAAGACGTTTCTTACAATCACAATGTTATATAACATAGCTAGTCGGATACAACTTATCTGTTCAAGAAACTATGACCCCTAT
Source organism: Aegilops umbellulata (assembly GCA_032464435.1). NCBI lineage: Eukaryota > Viridiplantae > Streptophyta > Magnoliopsida > Poales > Poaceae > Aegilops > Aegilops umbellulata. The sequence continues at coordinate 291,665,077 of CP136056.1, read as the reverse complement.
GTCTTGTTTCCACGCATATCCGGTTCTATTTTGCCGCTCAGGTATTCGAAAACACTCCGCACCTTCGGGTCCAGAGGTCGAAGCGAAAAGGTCTGCCATGACAATCGTTTTACAATCCGGCTAGGGACAAACATGTCAAGGAAAGTACATAGTCACTTGGACTCAAAAATTTCCTCCTCTATACCGTCTAACAGGCTGTCTAACTTAAAATCCTATTGGGAATATTTGGCGGCTACTTCTACTTGGTCATATACCAAATTAACGGGAATTTCTTTCCCATCTGACCCTAGAGGTCCGACCCGGGCCATATGATTTGGATCAAGCTTGGTATATCGTGTTTTCACCATGGCCCAGGCCTCTCGTGCACCTTCCTGGCAGGCTGATATCTTCCATAATCGGAAACGCCACCGCGCTCCCTTGAATACAAGCTCCTCCATACTTCCTGGAGGGGAGGCGGATGGCCATAAGGCCTTGGCAACACTCCGCATCGCCTGCTGAGCTTGCTCATGCATTTGCGACAGCTCTTGTAGCAGATCGCCCGAAGATTCGGACATCTCCTTTTCGGGACGGCCGGTCAGCATACCTACAGACATAACTCTGTTAGTTCCTTTCCTCGCTGAATTACACGGAGGCAAGTTTGAACACATACTAAATATGCCGCCTCACAGCCTCTTATTTTCTTTCACAGAGTCAGCCAGCTGGGCCCGCACATCTTTCAGTTCTCCGCCCAGCTGGGTGTTGGAATACTGGAATTTGTTTTTCTCCTCCCTGTCGTGTCAGTATACACTCGCCCATGGCTTGTTGCCTTTTGGCTTCTTGTCCACCCGCTTGCGTGACTTCTAGTGCCTCCCTTAGTTTATCTGACGATCATGCCATGGGATATGCAACACTATTAGCATTACTGCTATATAATTATATTTTCTCGATGGAGAGGAATATTACCAGGCGATGCCTTCTTGGGTTGTTCCAGTTGGACGGTAGCGGCATTTAGCTCGGTCCGACACTTTTCCAGTTCTTGAGTCAACAGGTTGTTCCTCTCCGTAAGCACCTGGTTATACAATGATCCTTAAATCAGTTGTATCAACTGCTTCAAGTCTCGGGGGCTACTGGTATATAATTATCATATTTGGACAATGTAAACTTACCCAAATATCTTTTAAATGCTGGTCTGTGGCTCTGTTAAGCCCGTCTCGAGCAGCTCGGATGTATGCATCAGCCGAGCTGAAGGCATTGAATGCCTCCTTTGTAAAGCTGGGGTCGCGTAGAGCGGCCCTCCGGCGCCGATGATTCATGGCGCTCTTTTTACGAGTTTGTGACGGATACATCATCTGAATCCTATGCCAAAGGACAATCCGGCGTCACTCCCGTATCAGCCCCCGTCTTTACGGCAGGGTCTGGAACCTGGCTATTGGGGGTATGGCCGGAAGGACCCCCGGACATAGTCCGGCGAACACTTTTCCTGGTAAGGCACAAATTGAAAATGTCACAGTTGAATGTGACTGCTAAGGGGCATATTTACAAAGCCATACCTCTTCGATGGCTTGCCCGGTGTGGGCGCCGCTCTCTTTGGAGTTGCCTCTGGTGCAGCATGGCGCGCCGAACGCCTCCCCTTTGGAGCATGAGACAGTGCGGTGAGTAAGGCAGAACGAGGAAGCTCTTTCGGAGGAGATGTCTCCTGATTGCTTACGTGTGAGGCAGGGAGAAGACCGGGATAGTCGGTGGTGATGGCCACTTCTGTGCCGTCATAGCTCGCCTGGTAGAACACCCCATCCTTGAGCACCACGAATATGTCCGGATCCTCTTCAAATTCGGGGTCAAGGTCCCGGTTGTGGTCCTCTGGCTGTGGGGCGGGGCTGTGGAGTGCTACCTCTTGAGCACTGCGTTGGATTTACTTGAAGAGGAAAGGATGATGCAGCAAAGTAGTGTAAGTATTTCCCTCAGTTTTTGAGAACCAAGGTATGAATCCAGTAGGAGGCTATGCGCGAGTCCCTCGTACCTGCACAAAGCAAATAACTCCTCACAACCAACGCGATAAGGGGTTGTCAATCCCTTCACGGTCACTTACGAGAGTGAGATCTGATAGATATGATAGGATAATATTTTTGGTATTTTTGTAATAAAGATGCAAAGTAAAATAAAAGCAAAGTTGTGACGCCCCCGATTCAATCGTACACTAATCATACACGCAAATGTGTACGATCAAGATCAGGGACTCACGGGAAGATATCACAACACAACTCTACAAATAAAATAAGTCATACAAGCATCATAATACAAGCCAGGGGCCTCGAGGGCTCGAATACAAGTGCTCGATCATAGACGAGTCAGCGGAAGCAACATTATCCGAGTACAGACATAAGTTAAACAAGTTTGCCTTAAGAAGGCTAGCACAAACTGGGATACAGATCGAACGAGGCGCAGGCCTCCTGCCTGGGATCCTCCTAACTACTCCTGGTCGTCGTCAGCGGGCTGCACGTAGTAGTAGGCACCTCCAAAGTAGTAGGAGTCATCGTCGAAGGTGGCGTCTGGATCCTGGGCTCCAACATCTGGTTGCGGCAACCGGGTAGAAGGGAAAGGGGGAAAAAGGGGAGAAAAGCAACCGTGAGTACTCATCCAAAGTACTCGCAAGCAAGGAACTACACTACATATGCATGGGTATATGTGTAAAGGGCCATATCGGTGGACTGAACTGCAGAATGCCAGAATAAGAGGGGGATATCTAATCCTGTCGAAGACTACGCTTCTGGAAGCCTCCGTCTTGCAGCAAGTAGAAGAGAGTAGACTGAAGTCCTCCAAGTAGCATCGCATAGCATAATCCTACCCGGCGATCCCCTCCTCGATGCCCTGTTAGAGAGCGATCACCGGGTTGTATCTGGCACTTGGAAGGGTGTGTTTTATTAAGTATCCGGTTCTAGTTGTCATAAGGTCAAGGTACAACTCCGGGTCGTCCTTTTACCGAGGGACACGGCTATTCGAATAGATAAACTTCCCTGCAGGGGTGCACCACATAGCCCAACGCGCTTGATCCCATTTGGCCGGACACACTTTCCTGGGTCATGCCCGGCCTCGGGAGATCAACACGTCGCAGCCCCACCTAGGCACAACAGAGCGGTCAGCACGCCGGTCTAAACCTATGCGCGCAGGGGTCTGGGCCCATCGCCCTGAGCACACCTGCACGTTGCGAACGCGGCCGGTGAGCAGACCTAGCAACCTCCAGTACAACGGAAGTCACGTTACGCGGTCCAACCCGGCGCGCGCCGCTCAGTCGCTGACGTCAAGAAGTGTTTCGGCTGATACCACGACGTCGGGATACCCATAACTACTCCCGCGTAGGTGGTTAGTGCGTATAGACCAAATGGCCAGACTCAGATCAAATACCCAGATCTCGTTAAGCGTGTTAAGTATCGCGAACGCCGACTAGGGCCAGGCCCACCTCTCTCCTAGGTGGTCTGAACCTGCCCTGTCGCTCCGCCTCAAAGTAATAGTCGGGGGCCGTCGGGAACCCAGGCCCACCTCTATCGGGATGGAGCCACCTGCCCCTTCAGCCCCCATCTCCGAACAGTATCACATGTAATGTAACAGTGTAAAGTATATAGTATGCGCGTGATCACCCCCGAGTGATCACGGCCCGATAGAATAGCATGGCAGACGTACAAGAGTGTAGGGCCACTGATGGAACACTAGCATCCTATACTAAGCAGTAGGATAACAGGTAAAGGTAACAACAGTAGTAGCAAGGACAGGCTATGCAGCAGTATAGGATTAACTGAAAGCAGTAACATGCTACACTACTCTAATGCAAGCAGTATAGAGAAGAATAGGCGATATCTTGTGATCAAAGGGGGGCTTGCCTAGTTGCTCTGGCAAGAGAGAGGGGTCGTCAACTCCGTAGTTGTACTGGGTAGCAGCAGCGTCGGTCTCGGTGTCTAGCGAGAGAAGAGGGGGGAGAAACAATAAATATTTAAGCAAACAGATGCATAGTGATGCATGACATGACAAGTAACGGTGTTAGGGGTGTCCTAACGCGGTATGCGGTGCTACCGGTGAAGGGGGGAAACATCCGGGAAAGTATCCCCGGTGTTTCACGTTTTCGGGCAAAGGAGCCGGAGGGGGAAAGTTGCGAGTTTGATATGTTAGGGGTGTGCGGTTGATGAACGGGCTGCGTATCCGGGTTCGTCTCGTCGTTCTGAGCAACTTTCATGTTGAAAATATTTTAATCCGAATTACGGATTAAAAGATATGATTTTCTAAAGATTTTATTAATTTTTGGAATTTAATTAATTATTTAAATCTAACATTATCGAAAACAGTGTTTGCCGACGTCATCATGACGTCAGTAGTCAACAGGGGTGTTGACTGGTCAAACTGACGTGTGGGTCCCACTGGTCAGTGACTGTTTAGCCTAATCAGGGTTAAACTAATCTAACTACTGTTTAATTAAACTAATTAGTTAATTAGGTTAATCTAATTACGATTAATTAACTTAATTAATTCCGTAATTAATTAATTATTTTTATTATTATTATTTTATTTTTTTATGCTTTTTTTTCGAAAAGAGGGAGGGGCCGGTGGGGCCCTGCTGGCAGTGGCCCATTCGGCCACTGGAGCGGGTGGTTAACGGAGCGGGCGCCCGTGCCCGAGGGGAGCTGCGCCCGAGCGGGGGGGGGGGGGGCCAGGCCATCGGCGACGAGGGAGCCCGCCGGGCAGCGCGGCGAGGTCGGGACGTCGGGGAGCGACGAGGTCAGAGGCAGAGCGGGGCCTGCGTATCCGGCTAGGCGCTAGACACGCGGCCGGGGGCGCGATGCGAGGCCGTCGGGCGCGGTGGGGCGCCGGCCAGGGGGGAACGGGATGGGCGCCGGCGCGCGGGGGGGGGGGGGGGTGCGTCCCTGGGCCTGCTTCGAGGGAGTATCGGGCGACGCGGTTGGCCACAGGGGGCAGAGGGGCACCGGGGAGGCGCGGTCCCGGGCACGGCGAGGGCGGGTGGTGCGGCGACGAACGGAGGCGAGGGGAAGTCGGGCCGTGCGGCAGACAGGCGTGGTGACCAGGGGGAGAGGAGAGAGGTGAGGCGCGCGCGTGCTCACATCGAGAAGTAGGGTCTAGGGCAGCGGGTGTTGAGGAGGAGGGCGGAGACGTCGGCGTCGAGGAGGCAATCCGGCGACGCGGTCCGGGGCGGCGTGGTCTCCAGGCGGCAACGGGCGACGGCGTCGGGGAGGAGGACGGTGGCGCCGGGGACGGCTTCGGGCGACGGGTGGCGGCGCCAAGGGCGTCGGGGGCGACGGGGACGTGCACCGGGGCGCCGGGCGCCGAGGTCGTTGCCCCGATCCAGAGGGGATCGGGGAGTGGGGGAGCGAGATGGATCAGGGGGGGCATGGGGGCGAGAGGAGTGGGGGAGCGAGTGGGTTAGGGTTTCGGAGGAGATAAGGGGAGTGGGGGCGGCCAGTTGGGCCAGTGGGGGAGGCCGGCTGGGCTTGGCCTGGTGGCCAGCTGGGTCGGCCCAGCTGGGGAAGGCCTTTCTCCCATTTTTTTATTAGGTTTTGTTTTTCGTTATTCCCTTTTCTTTATACTTATTTTCTCTTAATTTACAATTTGTTTTAATTTTGTATAAAAATATATAACTAGCATCTACTTTAGTGTTTTAACATACCCCAATGCCACAAAAGAGTTTGGTGACAAAAATAAAATTGTTTAATATTTTATTAAATGTAAAAGGCATTTAACTAATTGTTTTTGCTACTGTTTAAAATATGTTTACAGTATTAAACCTTTTCTAAAAATGTGGTTTCTCCACCATACTTACCTATGCATTATTTGGCTCACCCCGAACATTTTAATTTTAATATTTGAGAACTTTTATTGTTTGCTTGATTTTGAATTTGAATTTGAATCGGTTTCGAACTAACTCGGGATTAGCAACTATAATCGAGGTGACGTGACATCACTAGCAGAGGATCACTGTAGCTTAATTACCCGGGCGTCATAATTCTCCTCCACTACAAGAAATCTCGTCCCGAGATTTAAGAGGGGGACTAAGGGGGAAGGTGCTTGTAGCGAAAAATCTAACGAGTCATCTCGGTCTTGGTTACCCTTCCGAAGAGGTTGATCCCTTTCGTTGATGTCTTCAATTCTTTATTCCAAAGCATCATGATGAAGTTGTCGTCCTTTCTTCGGGGAACTCCATCGTACTTACGAATAGGTAAGGGGCAACTCTACAACGATAGGATGTTATAAGGGAAATTCATCTGGGGGTATCCCAAGAATGAACATATGAGTATCTCTCGAGTTGAACAAATGACACATATCGAGAGCAAAGTAAGACGGTGCAATAAGAAATTTCAAGCGGATAGGCAATCATTCATTGCCTGAAGCAGAGTGCGAAAGGGGTTCAGAGCAATGGGAATAAGTATTGTGTCCGATACCAGAATAGATCAACAGGCAAGTGGCCCATGAATTACATATAAAGTCAAGCACGAGGAATAATTTTGACAACAGGTTGAACAGGAGAGTCAGGTTTCGATCTTGGGACTTGTGGGTTATGGGCCCACCATGTGGGTTAAAAGTAGAAAGGGGGCTGACATCTTGTACGATCACGATAGCCAGGCATGTCAGAGAGTAGCATGTCAGTTATGTCGGCAACAATGTCGGTACCAAGGGCGAGGGACGAAGAGAACCATTTTCCTGCTCGTTGAAACAAGGCGGGCCAAGAGGCAATGTTCCCGTCCATCGGTGGTTACCGAAATGTCATCAACAATAGTAACAGGATCTGACTGATAAGGTGGTACACCGAGGTGTTTTCATAAGCAGGAAAATATTACTTCTTAGATCATATAGATCACCGAAAGGTTAAACAAATCAATGGAAAGGAAAAGGTGATCTTTAAATTCAACAGAACAATGGGGAGGAAAATGTGTATGCACACATATTTCAGGGGTATATCCTTCCCAAGGACAAGCAGAGCATGATATCCATGACAGGATATTATGTAGAAAACTCCCTAGGTAGGGGAGAGAAATTTCATGACATTACCCATACAACGGTGTTTGGATAATAGAGCAGGAAACATTTAGCATTGGGCTTCAAATGTTCTTGTTGAAAATCAGAGTACCATAGACATGCTTCGAGATAGCATTGACATGGTCATCCTGTGAATATCAGACTCTGGAAACACAAAGGATCCATCAGGAATAACTTGTAGAATAAGTCTTACAATTTCCTCATGAAAGAATGGTTAACCTTGTTAAAAAGGAAACTATAATGATAGGTCCTCCAGCTGGGGGGTGGGGGTGCTAGGCATGACATCAACTTACTGGGTCATATAAAGATCAATGTTATAACTCTTGGAAATATGTTCCAACCATCATATCTGACCGAGATTCAGATCTGATCGGTGCCAGGATACCTCAGACTCAGGATCCTGAGAAGAAAGATGCAACACAAATTGTCGAGATGACATTGTAAAATTCTCGGGAAATGAACTATGGGAGTGAGTATCGACACAAGAGTTCATCATTTAAACCAAAGAGAGGATGACGGGGTAGCTGACGGAGTCAGCGACAATCCTCGAGATTTCCAAAAAGGTGGATTTCCACAGTTACGTGGACAAGGAGATAACATTTGTCGGATCAAATGATATAATGATGTATGCTCGAGGAAAACATACACAATTAACAATTGGTTGAAAAGTGCACCCGAAATATGGGCTTATAGTAGCATGATCAACGTTAGAATGGTGGTTCCGCAACCGATAGGCTAAGAATGAATTATTGGTCATTAACTTCAAAGCAATAGGGTTGCTAGAAGTGCAGAATATAACCCACACCGTTCACTTGTGGGTACCCCGGTTGGAATCAACACGATGACCAAGAAGAATGGTGATGGTGAGAAGTATCATTATAGCAAGAATTTCTTAAGAGGTGGAGCAATCCTCACAACATTCTTGACATCAAAGATGGTAATACTCCGCGGTAGATCATAACATAAGTTGGATAGCAAGGAACTCAAGGTACAACACAAAACTTAGAACAAGTTTGTGTTGGAGGGAAGGCAATAAGGTGGTCGATGAGAACAAAAATCATCGAGGCAAGGATGGTATTTCTCATCACAAATTGAAATGATATCTTGGAAAAGCTCGGAATACTGATGATGATCACGACACATTTGTCGAGAGATTTCACGAAGATGTAACCGATCGACGATGACATCCAGTCAAACGAATGATGAAGCGAAAGGTTGTTGGAACCACGAGTAGGACACAGACCCAAGATCAAGTTTGTTGTTCAAGATGGAACGATAAGAAAAGGAAACCGACGTAAGCTTAGTTCAATCGTCGAATGTTGTGCTCCGGAATTAAGGACCCGATAGCACAGTTAAAATTAGCACGATAATGATGTAGCCGATCAGGCTAGGAGTGACAGGATGGAGTATTAAACTTCTCAACCACAAAGTACTGGGGGTACCGAATCTCATTGTTGATTCGATTCACAAATCGGGGTTCTCGGTTGACGACAACCCATAACCCGTGGAGTGACTGTGATGGGGAAACGTACTACTTCATCAGAAATTCGTAAGATGAAGTGCAATGGGTTAATATCCTCGAGATACTAGGGGGTAATACTCGAAGGTAGAACAAAATAGAGGTTGGGAAGGCGTACTGATCTGCAGAAGGCAAGTACTTTAACTTGTCCGAGAAATAGAATCAAAGGAGATCAATCATGGTCGGAACCCACGATCATAAAGGATCGAACCACGGATACAAGATGATCTTATAACAAGGGGTAATTATTTTTACGAGCAGCTTCCATGATAAGTTATACATTGTGTCCATGGGCATGAACAAAAAGTTCAAGGTCGACTCCCACTTCGTCAATGTATTACCTTCCATTCACTTCTCGCTTTGATAAAGGCATTAGTGTTGAAAGTTTTACCTGTTGAAATACCAGATGAGTATGACTCGTGACTCATGAAAACTTTCGGGTTCACATGGTTTAGAGAAGGCATATGTTCAACCCATAGGGCTTCTTAGAATCATATACCATAAATTTCAAGAATAAATAACACAAGATCGATAGTAGAGCATGCTTGAGCAAGCAGGGGATACAATTTACCAAAGGCATTATGTTTCCGAGAAAAGACTCAGAAAGTTATTGAATATGAAGGACGTCGTCGGATAAAATCCAATAAAGGTTCTGGTGGTCCTCAAGGGATCGGATGTGAGCATTGGTACTCAACCAGAAGAAGAAAGAATGCACGGGCATCATATTATAGAACATCTAAAAAAATCGATGCTTAGATAACAAAGGAATTATGATTTCCAAAACAAAAGATCAGAAGCAGACGCTCTGATCAAGGATGGATAAGTTGGATAGACCAGAGGCACAATTGACGACAAATAGTTTGGTCGAGAACCAGCTCATGTTCAAAATGACGTCTGAGCCGGAAAGATAATTTAGAAGGGTTGATAGATGATTGTGCGCATTCGCACACATGTTGAATCAATAGGATCAAAATGACGGTGTCAAAAGATACTAGTGAATATTGCTAGTGATATGGGAGCATCCATAATGTAAGCATACAAGTATTTGTAGAGCAATAGTTTGAAGAGGATGCTCAGAAGGTCGGATAGTATTTCAGAGTATCTTATGAAGCATACGAACAACTGGGGATGAACAGATACTCAATAAGTGCGAGGAATTTTCAATAGGGTTATTCATGTGGTAAGGAACTGCAAGGCAGTAAGCTTAAAGGATTTTCGGAACAACGGAGAGCAATTTAGGGCATCTTGTAATAACAAGAGCAACTGAAGATAAAAGTAAGCATGACAGGTGTAAGTATTTATCCATAGGGATATTTCGGTGTAAGGGAATTGCAAAAGCAACGGGCACAAGGCCTCGAGAGAATATTGGAGAGTATCTTCGAAATCTTCTGGTGCAGCAGACGATCATCGGTAATAAGTAGCTCTTCGGGTGAAAGTGACAACGAGATCCTAATGTTAGATTTAGCAAAATTCATTTTAACCTGGATAAAAGAGAGCTTAGAGTCCCAGAGTATAGACAAGGAGTAAAAGACCCTAATACCATCCGATGGCGACGTGGGCCCGTAAGGCACACAGCCATGTTAGTAAAAGTTTTTGCAATGTCTAGACTCAACTTCGGCCAAGGAGTTGGAAGGGGGATTCCTACAGGCAGTCGGCTCTGATACCAACTTGTGACGCCCCCGATTCAATCGTACACTAATCATACACGCAAATGTGTACGATCAAGATCAGGGACTCACGGGAAGATATCACAACACAACTCTACAAATAAAATAAGTCATACAAGCATCATAATACAAGCCAGGGGCCTCGAGGGCTCGAATACAAGTGCTCGATCATAGACGAGTCAGCGGAAGCAACATTATCCGAGTACAGACATAAGTTAAACAAGTTTGTCTTAAGAAGGCTAGCACAAACTGGGATACAGATCGAACGAGGCGCAGGCCTCCTGCCTGGGATCCTCCTAACTACTCCTGGTCGTCGTCAGTGGGCTGCACGTAGTAGTAGGCACCTCCAAAGTAGTAGGAGTCATCGTCGAAGGTGGCGTCTGGATCCTGGGCTCCAACATCTGGTTGCGGCAACCGGGTAGAAGGGAAAGGGGGAAAAAGGGGAGAAAAGCAACCGTGAGTACTCATCCAAAGTACTCGCAAGCAAGGAACTACACTACATATGCATGGGTATATGTGTAAAGGGCCATATCGGTGGACTGAACTGCAGAATGCCAGAATAAGAGGGGGATATCTAATCCTATCGAAGACTACGCTTCTGGCAGCCTCCGTCTTGCAGCAAGTAGAAGAGAGTAGACTGAAGTCCTCCAAGTAGCATCGCATAGCATAATCCTACCCGGCGATCCCCTCCTCGATGCCCTGTTAGAGAGCGATCACCGGGTTGTATCTAGCACTTGGAAGGGTGTGTTTTATTAAGTATCCGGTTCTAGTTGTCATAAGGTCAAGGTACAACTCCGGGTCGTCCTTTTACCGAGGGACACGGCTATTCGAATAGATAAACTTCCCTGCAGGGGTGCACCACATAGCCCAACGCGCTTGATCCCATTTGGCCGGACACACTTTCCTGGGTCATGCCCGGCCTCGGGAGATCAACACGTCGCAGCCCCACCTAGGCACAACAGAGCGGTCAGCACGCCGGTCTAAACCTATGCGCGCAGGGGTCTGGGCCCATCGCCCTGAGCACACCTGCACGTTGCGAACGCGGCCGGTGAGCAGACCTAGCAACCTCCAGTACAACGGAAGTCACGTTACGCGGTCCAACCCGGCGCGCGCCGCTCAGTCGCTGACGTCAAGAAGTGCTTCGGCTGATACCACGACGTCGGGATACCCATAACTACTCTCGCGTAGGTGGTTAGTGCGTATAGACCAAATGGCCAGACTCAGATCAAATACCCAGATCTCGTTAAGCGTGTTAAGTATCGCGAACGCCGACTAGGGCCAGTCCCACCTCTCTCCTAGGTGGTCTGAACCTGCCCTGTCGCTCCGCCTCAAAGTAACAGTCGGGGGCCGTCGGGAACCCAGGCCCACCTCTACCGGGATGGAGCCACCTGCCCCTTCAGCCCCCATCTCCGAACAGTATCACATGTAATGTAACAGTGTAAAGTATATAGTATGCGCGTGATCACCCCCGAGTGATCACGGCCCGATAGAATAGCATGGCAGATGGACAAGAGTGTAGGGCCACTGATGGAACACTAGCATCCTATACTAAGCAGTAGGATAACAGGTAAAGGTAACAATAGTAGTAGCAAGGACAGGCTATGCAGCAGTATAGGATTAACTGAAAGCAGTAACATGCTACACTACTCTAATGCAAGCAGTATAGAGAAGAATAGGCGATATCTGGTGATCAAAGGGGGGCTTGCCTGGTTGCTCTGGCAAGAGAGAGGGGTCGTCAACTCCGTAGTTGTACTGGGTAGCAGCAGCGTCGGTCTCGGTGTCTAGCGAGAGAAGAGGGGGGAGAAACAATAAATATTTAAGCAAACAGATGCATAGCGATGCATGACATGACAAGTAACGGTGTTAGGGGTGTCCTAACGCGGTATGCGGTGCTACCGGTGAAGGGGGGAAACATCCGGGAAAGTATCCCAGGTGTTTCACGTTTTCGGGCAAAGGAGCCGGAGGGGAAAGTTGCGAGTTTGATATGTTAGGGGTGTGCGGCGGATGAACGGGCTCCGTATCCGGGTTCGTCTCGTCGTTTTGAGCAACTTTCATGTTGAAAATATTTTAATCCGAGTTACGGATTAAAAGATATGATTTTCGAAAGATTTTATTAATTTTTGGAATTTAATTAATTATTTAAATCTAACATTATCCAAAACAGTGTTTGCTGACGTCATCATGACGTCAGCAGTCAACAGGGGTGTTGACTGGTCAAACTGACGTGTGGGTCCCACTGGTCAGTGACTGTTTAGCCTAATCAGGGTTAAACTAATCTAACTACTGTTTAATTAAACTAATTAGTTAATTAGGTTAATCTAATTACGATTAATTAACTTAATTAATTCCTTAATTAATTAATTATTTTTATTTTTATTATTTTATTATTTTTTATTTTTTTATGCTTTTTTTTCGAAAAGAGGGAGGGGCCGGTGGGGCCCTGCTGGCAGTGGCCCATTCAGCCACTGGAGCGGGTGGTTAACGGAGCGGGCGCCCGTGCCCGAGGGGAGCTGCGCTCGAGCGGGGGGGGGGGGGGGGGGGCGAGGCCATCGGCGACGAGGGAGCCCGCCGGGCGGCGCGGCGAGGTCGGGACGCCGGGGAGCGACGAGGTCAGAGGCAGAGCGGGGCCTGCATATCCGGCTAGGCGCGAAGGTTGGCAACGGCACCACGGCGCGAGACACGCGGCCGGGGGCGCGATGCGAGGCCGTCGGGCGCGGTGGGGCGCCGGCCAGGGGGGAACGGGATGGGGGCCGGCGCGGGGGGGGGGGGGTGCGGCCCTGGGCCTGCTTCGAGGGAGTATCGGGCGACGCGGTTGGCCACAGGGGGCAGAGGGGCACCGGGGAGGCGCGGTCCCGGGCACGGCGAGGGCGGGTGGTGCGGCGACGAACGGAGGCGAGGGGAAGTCGTGCCGTGCGGCAGACAGGCGTGGTGACCAGGGGGAGAGGAGAGAGGTGAGGCGCGCGCGTGCTCACATCGAGAAGTAGGGTCTAGGGCAGCGGGTGTTGAGGAGGAGGGCGGAGACGACGGCGTCGAGGAGGCAGTCCGGCGATGCGGTCCGGGGCGGCGTGGTCTCCAGGCGGCAACGGGCGACGGCGTCGGGGAGGAGGACGGCGGCGCCGGGGACGGCTTCGGGCGACGGGTGGCGGCGCCAGGGGCGTCGGGGGCGACGGGGACGTGCACCGGGGCGCCGGACGCCGAGGTCGTTGCCCCGATCCAAAGGGGATCGGGGAGTGGGGGAGCGAGATGGATCAGGGGGGGCATGGGGGCGATAGGAGTGGGGGAGCGAGTGGGTTAGGGTTTCGGAGGAGATAAGGGGAGTGGGGGCGGCCAGTTGGGCCAGTGGGGGAGGCCGGCTGGGCTTGGCCTGGTGGCCAGCTGGGTCGGCCCAGCTGGGGAAGGCCTTTCTCCCATTTTTTTATTAGGTTTTGTTTTTCGTTATTCCCTTTTCTTTATACTTATTTTCTCTTAATTTACAATTTGTTTTAATTTTGTATAAAAATATATAACTAGCATCTACTTTAGTGTTTTAACATACCCCAATGCCACAAAAGAGTTTGGTGACAAAAATAAAATTGTTTAATATTTTATTAAATGTAAAAGGCATTTAACTAATTGTTTTTGCTACTGTTTAAAATATGTTTACAGTATTAAACCTTTTCTAAAAATGTGGTTTCTCCACCATACTTACCTATGCATTATTTGGCTCACCCCGAACATTTTAGTTTTAATATTTGAGAACTTTTATTGTTTGCTTGATTTTGAATTTGAATTTGAATCGGTTTCGAACTAACTCGGGATTAGCAACTATAATCGAGGTGACGTGACATCACTAGCAGAGGATCACTGTAGCTTAATTACCCGGGCGTCATAAAAGTAAAAAAGCAAAGATAATAAACAAGTATTGGAAGGTTAATATGATGAAGATAGACCCGGGAGCCATAGGTTTCACTAGTGGCTTCTCTCAAGAGCATAAGTATTTTACGATGGGTGAACGAATTACTGTTGAGCAATTGACAGAATTGAGCATAGTTATGAGAATATCTAGGTATGATCATGTATATTGGCATCACGTCCGAGACAAGTAGACCGACTCCTGACTACATCTACTACTATTACTCCACTCATCGACCGCTATCCAACATGCATCTAGAGTATTAAGTTTATGAAAACAGAGTAACGCCTTAAGCAAGATGACATGATGTAGAGGGATAAATTCATGCAATATGATAAAAAACCCATCTTGTTATCCTCGATGGCAACAATACAATACGTGTCTTGCTGCCCCTACTATCACTGGAAAAGGACACCGCAAGATTGAACCCAAAGCTAAGCACTTCTCCCATTGCAAGAAGAACCAAGCTAGTAGGCCAAACCAAACTGATAATTCAAAGAGACTTGCAAAGATAACCAATCATACATAAAGAATTCAGAGAAGATTCAAATATTGTTCATAGATAATCTTGATCATAAACCCACAATTCATCGGACTCAACAAACACACCGCAAAAAGAAGATTACATGGAATAGATCTCCACGAGAGAGGGGGAGAACATTGTATTGAGATCCAAAAAGAGAGAAGAAGCCATCTAGCTACTAACTATGGACCCGAAGGTCTGAGGTAAACCACTCACACTTCATCGGAGAGCCTATGGTGTTGATGTAGAAGCCCTCCGTGATGGATGCCCCCTCCGGCAGAGCTCCGGAACAGGCCCCAAGATGGGATCTCGTGGGTACAGATGGTTGCGGCGGTGGAATTAGGTTTTTGGCTCTGTATCTGATTGTTTGGGGGTACGTAGGTATATATAGGAGGAAGGAGTACGTCGGTGTAGCAACAGGGGGCCCACGAGGGTGGAGGGCGCGCCCTGGGGGGTGGGTGTGCCCCCTACCTCGTGGCCTCCTCTTTTATTTCTTGGCATAGGGTCCAAGTCTCCCGGATCATAATCTTCCTAAAAATCACGTTCACGAAGGTTTCATTCCGTTTGGACTCCGTTTGATATTCTTTTTCTGCGAAACTCTGAAATAGGCAAAAAAACAGCAATTCTAGGCTGGGCCTCCGGTTAATAGGTTAGTCCCAAAAATAATATAAAAGTGGATAATAAAGCCCAATATTTTCCAAAACAGTAGATAATATAACATGGAGCAATCAAAAATTATAGATACGTTGGAGACATATCAGGCATCCCCAAGCTTAATTCCTGCTCGTCCTCGAGTAGGTAAATGATAAAAAAAGATAATTTTTGATGCGGAGTGCTACTTGGCATAATTTCAATGTAATTCTTCTTAATTGTGGTATGAATATTCAGATCCGAAAGATTCAAGACAAAAGTTTATATTGACATAAAAATAATAATACTTCAAGCATACTAACAAAGCAATTATGTCTTCTCAAAATAACATGGCCAAAGAAAGTTATCCCTACAAAATCATATAGTCTGGCTATGCTCTATCTTCCCCACACAAAGTATTTAAATCATGCACAACCCCGATGACAAGCCAAGCAATTGTTTCATACTTTTGACATTCTCAAACTTTTTCAATCTTCACGCAATACATGAGCGTGAGCCATGGATATAGCACTAAATGTGGAATAGAATGGTGGTTGTGGAGAAGACAAAAAGGGGAAGATAGTCTCACATCAACTAGGCGTATCAACGGGCTATGGAGATGCCCATTAATAGATATCAATGTGAGTGAGTAGGGATTGCCATGCAACGGATGCATTAGAGCTATAAGTATATGAAAGCTCAACAAAAGAAACTAAGTGGGTGTGCATCCAACTCGCTTGCTCACAAAGACCTAGGACATGCCCATCATTGGAATATACAAGCCAAGTTCTATAATGAAAAATTCCCACTAGTATATGAAAGTGACAAAATGAGATACTCTCTATCATGAAGATCATGGTGCTACTTTGAAGCACAAGTGTGGTAAAAGGATAGTAACATTGTCCCTTCTCTCTTTTTCTCTCATTTTTTTTATTTGGGTCTTTTCTCTTTTTTTATGGCCTCTTTTTTTTCGTCCGGAGTCTCATCCCTACTTGTGGGGGAATCATAGTCTCCATCATCCTTTTCCTCACTTGGCACAATGCTCTAATAATGATGATCATCACACTTTTATTTTCTTACAACTCAACAATTACAACTCGATACTTAGAACAAAATATGACTCTGTATGAATGCCTCCGGCGGTGTACCGGGATATGCAATGAATCAAGAGTGACATGTATGAAAGAATTATGAATGGTGGCTTTGCCACAAATACGATGTCAACTACATGATCATGCTAAGCAATATGACAATGATGAAGCGTGTCATAATAAACGGAACGGTGGAAAGTTGCATGGCAATATATCTCGGAATGGCTATGGAAATGCCATGATAGGTAGGTATGGTGGCTGTTTTGAGGAAGGTATATGGTGGGTGTATGATACCGGCGAAAAGTGTGCGGTATTAGAGAGGCTAGCAATGGTGGGAGGAAGAAAAGTGCATATAATCCATGGACTCAACATTAGTCATGAAGAACTCATATACTTATTGCAAAAAATCTACAAGTTATCAAAGCAAAGTATTACGCGCATGCTCCTAGGGGGATAGATTGGTAGGAAAAGACCATCGCTCATCCCCGACCGCCACTCATAAGGAAGACAATCAATGAATAAATCGTGCTCCGACTTCATCACATAACAGTTCACCATACGTGCATGCTACGGGAATCACAAACTTTAACACAAGTATTTCTCAAATTCACAACTACTCAACTAGCATGACTCTAATATCACCATCTTCATATCTCAAAACAATTATCAAGCATCAAACTTTTCTTAGTATTCAACACACTAAAAAGAAAGTTTTACAAATCTTGAATACCAAGCATATTAGGATTATTAAGCAAATTACCATGCTATTTAAGACTCTCAAAATAATCTAAGTGAAGCATGAGAGATCAATAGTTTCTATAAAACAAATCCACCACCGTGCTCTAAAAGATATAAGTGAAGCACTAGAGCAAAACTATATAGCTCAAAACATATAAGTGAAGCACATAGAGTATTCTTACAAATTCCAAATCATGTATGTCTCTCTGAAAATGTGTGTACAGCAAGGATGATTGTGGTAAACTAAAAAGCAAAGACTAAAATCATACAAGACGCTCGAAGCAAAACACATATCATGTGGTGAATAAAAATATAGCTCCAAGTAAAGTTACCGATGGAAGTAGACGAAAGAGGGGATGCCTTCCGGGGCATCCCCAAGCTTTGACTTTTTGGTGTCCTTAGATTATCTTAGAGGTTCCATGGGCACCCCCAAGCTTAGGCTCTTGCCACTCCTTGTTCCATAATCCATCAAAAATATTTCACCCAAAACTTGAAACCGTCACAACACAAAACCCAACAGAAATCTCATGAGCTCCGTTAGCGAAAGAAAACAAAAGACCACTTCAAGGTACTGTAATGAACTCATTATTTATTTATATTGGTGTTAAACCTACTGTATTCCAACTTCTCTATGGTTTATAAACTATTTTACTAGCCATAGATTCATCAAAATAAGCAAACAACACACAAAAAACAGAATCTGTCAAAAACAGAACAGTCTGTAGTAATCTGTAACTAACGCAAACTTCTGGAACTCCAAAAAATCATCCAAAATAGGAAGACCTAGGTAATTTGTTTATTGATCATCATAAATTGGAATCACTATTTTATCACGTTCTGGCGATTTTTAACAATTGTTTTCGTGAACAGAAAGTTTCTGGAAATTACAGCAAGCTCAAATAACTATCATCCAAGAAGATCCTATAGGTTTAACTTTGCACAAACACTAATTAAATCATAAAAACAAATCTAACCAGAGACTAGAAAAAATATTATTCCTAAACATAAGCAAAAGAAAAAAACTAAAATAAAATTGGGTTGCCTCCCAACAAGCCGCTATCGTTTAACGCCCCTAGCTAGGCATAAAAGCAAGGATAGATCTAGGTATTGCCATCTTTGGTAGGAAATCCATAAGTGGCTCTCATGATAGGTTCATATGGTAATTTTATTTTCTTCCTAGGGAAGTGTTCCATGCCTTTATTTAATGGGAATTGGAATCTAATATTCCCTTCCTTCATATCAATAATTGCACCAATCGTTCGAAGAAAAGGTCTACCAAGAATAATAGGACATGAAGGTTGCAATCTATATCAAGAACGATAAAATATATGGGCACATAATTCCTATTTGCAACAATAAGAACATCATTAATTCTTCTCATAGGTTTCTTAATAGTGGAATCCGCAAGGTGCAAGTTTAGAGAGCAGTCATCAAAATCACGGAAATCTAGTAAATCACACAAAGTTTTGGGAATAGTGGAAACACTAGCACCCAAATCACATAAAGCATAGAATTCATTATCCTTAATCTTAATTTTAATAGTTGGTTCCCACTCATCATAAAGTTTTCTAGGGATTGAAACTTCCAACTCAAGTTTTTCTTCATAAGATTGCATCAAGGCATCAACGATATGTTTGGTAAAGGCTTTATTTTGACTATAAGCATGAGGAGAATTTAGCACGGATTGCAACAAGGAAATACAATCAATCAAAGAGCAATTTTCATAATTAAATTCCTTGAAATCCAAAATAGTGAGTTTAGCAACATCTAGGGTTTTGATTTCTTCAATCCCACTTTCATCAATTTTAGCATCAAGATCTAAAAACTCCAAATTTTTGGAATGCCTTCTAGGTAGAGGTGGATCATATTCAGTCCCATCATTATCAAGATTCATATTGCAAAACAAAGATTTAATAGGGGACACATCAATAACTTTTAGATCTTCATCTTTATTTTCATAGGAACTAGAAGAACACGCTTTAATAAAGGCATCTTTCGTAGCACGCATCCTAGCGGTTCTTTCTTTGCACTCATCAATGGAAATTCTCATGGCTTTGAGAGATTCATTGATATCATGCTTAGGAGGAATAGATCTAAGCTTTAAAGAATCAACATCAAGATAAATTCTATCAACGTTCCTAGCCAATTCATCAACTTTAAGCAATTTCTCTTCAAGCAAAGCATTGAAATTCTTTTGTGAATTCATAAACTCTTTAACACTAGTCTCAAATTCAGAGGGCATCTTATTAAAATTTCCATAAGAGTTGTTGTAGGAATTTCCATAATTATTAGAGGAATTACTAGGATAAGGCCTAGGATTAAAGTTTCCTCTATACGCGTTGTTACCAAAATTATTCCTACCAACAAAATTCACATCCATAGATTCATTATTATTCTCAATCAAAGTATACAAAGGAATATCATTAGGATCAGAAGAAACACTCTTATTAGCAAATAATTTCATAAGTTCATCCATCTTTCCACTCAAAACATTAATTTCTTCTATCGCATGCACTTTTTTATTAGTAGATCTTTCAGTGTGCCTGAGGGAGTCCTGGATTAGGGGGTGTCCGGATAGCCGCACTATACCTTCAGCCGGACTCCTGAACTATGAAGATACAAGATTGAAGACTTCGTCCCGTGTCCGGAAGGGACTTTCCTTGTCGTGGAAGGCAAGCTTGGCAATACGGATATGTAGATCTCCTACCATTGTGACCGACTCTGTGTAACCCTAACCCTCTCCGGTGTCTATATAAACCGAAGGGTTTTAGTCCATAGGACAAAACAATCATACCATAGGCTAGCTTCTAGGGTTTAGCCTCCTTGATCTCGTGGTAGATCTACTCTTGTACTACCCTTATCATCAATATTAATCAAGCAGGACGTAGGGTTTTACCTCCATCGAGAGGGCCCGAACCTGGGTAAACCATCGTGTCCCCTGCCTCCTGTTACCATCCGCCTAGACGCACAATTTGGGACCCCCTACCCGAGATCCACCGGTTTTAACACCGACATTGGTGCTTTCATTGAGAGTTCCTCTGTGTTGTCACTTTTAGGCCTGATGGCTCCTCCGATCATCAATAGCGATGCAGTCCAGGGTGAGACCTTTCTCCCCAAACAGATCTTCGTCTTCGGCGGCTTTGCACTGCGGGCCAATTCGCTTGGCCACTTGGAGCAGATCGAAAGCTATGCCCCTGGCCATCAAGTCAGATTTGGAAGTTTAAACTACACGGCTGACATCCGTGGGGACTTGATCTTCGATGGATTCGAGCCACTGCCGAGCGCGCCGCACTGTCACGACGAGCATGATCTAGCTCTACCGCCGAACAGTGCCCTAGAGGCCGCACCCACATCGGCTTCGACCCTTAATTCGAAGCCAACTGCGCCGATCGAGGATTGGTGGTTGGACGCCACCTCGGGGGCTGTGATCCCAACAGCGATTGAGCCGAACACCAGCCCCGCACTCCGCGAGGCTCGTGACTCTAAGGAGCCGGAGTCTGAGCCCTCCATGCCCCTGCAGATCGAATCCGATTGGGCGCCGATCATGGAGTTCACCGCCGCGGACATCTTTCAGCACTCGCCCTTCGATGATATTCTGAAATCACTAAAGTATCTCTCTTTATCAGGAGAGTCCTGGCCGGATTATGACCGGCAGGATTGAGATACGGTCGACGAAGCAATTAGAAGCCCACCCACCACCCACTTGGTAGCCATTGTCGATAATTTAAACGATGTGCTCGACTTCGACTCCGAAGACATCGACGGTATGGACGACGATGTAGGAGACGAACATGAACCAACGCCTATAGGGCACTGGACAGCCACCTCATCTCATGATGTGTACATGGTGGACACACCTAAAGGAAGCGACGACGAGGAACACAGGGATGCAACGAGGGATCGTTCTCTCGAAAAGCAATCAAAGCAGCGACGTAAACGCCGCTCCAAGCCCCGCCTCGACAAAGACAGCAGCCATACAGACCCAGCCATAGAGCAGGACGAGCCGGCGGACGGCGAACAAGGCAACTTGAATAAACAAACCGAACAACCTGTCCCCGGCGAGAACAGCATTCCGGACGACCTTATGCCGGACAAGCTAATGGAGCAGAAGAACCTCCACCGAAGGCTCGTTGCCACTGCGCGTAGCCTAAAAAAGCAGAAGCGGAAGCTCAAAACTGCGGAAGCTGCACTCAGAATCAAATGGAGCAAAGTACTCAACACCGCAGACAAATACGGCAACAGTCACCACACCAAAAGCTATCCGAAGCGAAAGCTACTGCCGGAATTTGACGAGGAGGCCTTAGAGCCCCCGCAATCAAGAAATAAGAAAGCCACCCGGTCGGATAGATGACCCCATGGCCAGCATAAAGCGGCAAGCGGCGCCGCATACAAGCCGGCACGCGACCCACTCAAGGATTCACATCATAAAAATGGCCCAGCTAGATCTATCTATGGGCCAAGAAAGCAAGCTCTCATAAGCAGTGAAACACAACCAATATCCAAACATCACGGCACACCCAAATACAGGGGTGCCGCACACCCCCTATGTTTCACCGATGAGGTTCTGGACCATGAATTTCCATCGGGATTCAAGCCCGTAAACATAGAGGCGTACGACGGAACAACAGACCCTGGAGTCTGGATTGAGGATTATATGCTCCACATACACATGGCAAGAGGAGATGACCTCCACGCCATAAAATACTTACCCGTCAAGCTTAAAGGGCCAGCTCGGCATTGGCTCAAAAGCCTTCCCGAAAACACCATTGGAAGTTGGGGAGAGCTCGAAGACGCTTTCCGGGCAAATTTTCAAGGGACCTATGTCCGCCCTCCGGATGCAGACGATCTAAGTCACATAACTCAACAGCCCGGAGAGTCAGCCCGGAAATTCTGGAACAGATTTCTTACTAAAAAGAATCAGATAGTTGACTGTCTGGACGCCGAAGCCCTAGCAGCTTTTAGGCATAACGTTCGAGACGAATGGCTCGCCAGACACCTCGACCAAGAAAAGCCAAGAACAATGGATGCATTAACAAGCCTGATGACCCGCTTTTGCGCAGGAGAGGACAGCTGGTTGGCAAGATGTAGCACCAGAGACCCAAGTACATCCGAAACTAGGGATGGAAACAGAAAACCGCGACGCAACAAGGACCAACGCCGGACTAAGGAAAGCAGTCCGAAGAGCACGACAGTCAATGCCGGATTCAAAAGCTCTCGGCAAAATCAGAAAAAGCCGCCCCTCAAGGATAACAGGGACGAGCTATCCAACTTTAACAAAATCTTGGACAAGATATGTCAAATACACAATACTCCCGGGAAGCCTGCAAACCATACCCATAGAGATTGTTGGGTTTTCAAGCAATCCGGCAAACTCAACGCCGAACACAAGGGGCTCGACACACCAAGTGAAGACGATGACGAACCCTAAAGGCAGAGCACCAGGAAACAAAAGAATTTTCCACAAGAAGTCAAAACAGTAAACTTACTTCACATAACAAAACAAGCGGCGCCCATAGAGGTACGCACCATACAGCCTATCCCAAAGGAGTCTCGCCACCGGTTGTTAAAACCGATCACCTTCAATCATCTGGATTACTCTGGAAGTATCCGGAACGCAGGCTGGACTGCCTTGGTATTAGATCCAATAATCGGCGGACTCCACTTTACAAATGTCCTGATGGATGGCGGCAGTGGTCTAAACCTGATATATCAGGACACAATCCGCCACATGGGGATAGACCCAGCAAAAATTCGCCATAGCGAAACCTCCTTTAAAGGGGTAACACCAGGCCCGGACGCCCATTGCACGGGTTCTCGCCGGCTAGAAGTTAAATTCGGCTCCCCCGATAACTTCCTCGCGAAAGGCTAACCTTCCATATCGCCCCATTCTCAAGCAGCTATCAAGCACTAATGGGACGCGAAGCTTTCACCCGCTTTAACGCAATTCCGCACTATGCATCTCTTACGCTTAAGATGCCCGGTCCACGAGGCATCATCTCATTAAAGGGAAAGCATTGAGTACGCCTCCCGCGCGGGAGATTGTGCGGCTGCCTTAACAGCCCCACAATAAAATGGCTTCACCAGCTAAAAACATCTAAACAGGTCATTAAGACCACGGACACGGCTAGACGAGTCTGGCATAAAAATACAATTGATAAAGGCTTAATAGCCATACACCCCTGTACTAGGGGCTCCGCGCATATAAAGAAAGAGATAATCAAGCTCAATTTTACCCATTTCAATTTATACTTTGTTTATTTAGTATAACTTCTGTTCGGCACGACCTTTCTTCAACTAAGTTCCTCTCTTTTACAGATGAACACCGTGCTACGCCCGTCCAGGATACGGCACAACGGAGACACAGGCGCATACGTGCAGCAGGGACCCGTTCCAAGGATTCTTTTCAGATTAAGACCCTGCGTAAACCTTTTTTACTGTCTCTTTTTGATACACATCCCCTGGTTTTTTGGTATAACCAAGGAGGATGCTGGCGTCTTGGCATGTGGCCACGTCAGAATTTTGCGCGTACCTGGACACCAGGGGCTTATAATTAAGGGCGTTGTCCCGCCCGCCTTCATAAAGACCGAATACCTTAGGGAGTGTTCGGCGTCGTGAGTTTGGCCTTACATGCATCAGCTCCGAATCATGTCTTTGGTCAAATATTGGGTTGCCCGGCTCCTGTGTTTTGTTGCCTTACGTTCCGCTCTATCGGCTAAGGCGGCACCAGGAGAACTACTGCGATTGTGCCCCGGTTCGGCCAGGCGAGCACCTCAGTAGAGAAAGCCGAAAACTGACTGTCATGATATAGCGAGAGACTGGTCAACCACTCGATGTCTCACCGGAATCTTTAGGATTCCTCCGCATTAACGAAGGGTCGTTTCCCGGCCAGGCACATACGCGCCCCGAGTTCGGGCGAGCGCAGGCGCCACCAGGGGCTATATAAGTAGCCTCACTGTCAAACTCCTATGGCTAAGTGAAAGTGTTAAAGCATTATAGTCCGATTGCCTAGTTCGCTGCGCTATCACCTCCTTTGTAGGACCAAGACGTTGGATCAAGTGTGAAGACGCGTCTTCTGCGAACACCCCCGCAATATTTGTGTGGGGGCTGAAACCGACGACTGCCATCTTTCAGATTACATATACATATATCCTAAACGGCCGCACAGGAGGTGTTACAATACTTGAAGGCACAAGTATAAAAAGTTTCTACAATTTATCAAAAATTGTTTTACAATAACATATCCTATTTAAACATAACATCCTTCGAGCACTACGTCTCTATCACACGAGCGCCTTGAAGAACTTCCTGAAAATAGTGCTCGGCCGGTACTCGGCTTTCGTCCGAATCTCGGGATGCAACAACGGTGGTCTCCATCTTCGCCCAGTATGTTTTGACACGGGCAAGAGCCATCTGTGCACCCTCTATGCATGCTGACCTCTTCATCGCATTAATATGCGGCACCGCACCAAGGAACTGCTGCACCAAGTTGAAATAACTTTTCGGCTCTGGCCTCTCCGGCCACAGGTGGCTCATGACACACTTCATGGTGAGTCCGGACAACCTCTTCAGCTCAGCCCATTCGGCCAGACGATCGGCTACGGGCATCGAACGCTCTGGATTATGGAACTGCGACCAGAAGAGCTTCTCCACTTCGCGATCTTCTCTATCTCGAAAGTGTTCGGTCGCATCCGCAACACTCGCTGCCAAATCCAGATAGGTGTCCGCCGTACTCCACATTCGGTCTAGCGGAGCATGTTTCGGATCACAGAACTTCCTCCGCAGCATAAAGGGCTTCCCAACCGTGATCTCTCCGGCCTGATGCAACTCCTCCTTCATAGCTCTCATCGCAGAGCGAGCATCCTTGGCATCGGCAACGGCCTTCTCCAGGCCCGTCTGTTCCGCTCGGACTTCTTTTTCAAGAAGCTTGCAACGGTCAGCAGCACCTTTTAGCTTCATGGCCATCTCGACCATGCTTCGGCAGTGAGCAGCCTGTTCGGCTTTCAGCTCTTCAATTGCCTTTCCGGCAGCCGCATCACTTTTTCTGGCTTGCTCCTTGGCTCGGGCAAGTTCCGCCCGAAGATTCTCCATGGCAGCAGCACCATCTGCATTACGCACACACATTGTAAGATACTGGCATAAAGCTCCTCTTACTAGGTGCCACCGGAGGAACTACATACCTTGTGCCTCGTCAAGCCGCCTGTTAACAAGCGTGATGTCGGCATCTGCCACGTCAAGTTGCCGCTTTAGCTCGGCAAATTCACCAGTCCGGCTGGCCGCCGGACACTTCGCCACCTACACATGAAGGCGGCATTTTAGACCTGGGGTTATGATCCTCTGCGCGTCGTCATTTTTGACAACGCACAGAGTCTCAGGGGCTACTATCTACACAGGGCGCATCTTGTTCATGCGCAACCGTATACCTCAAAACCTGTCAGTAAACTCCTGACGGCCTCATGCAATCCGCTCTCCGCGGACGAAATCCTCTCAACCACCGTACCCATCAAGGCATGGTGCTCCTCTGAGATAGACGCTCGCCCTAGCAGATCTTTCAGCCCCTCCGACCGCGCACCGGACGGTACCGGACTCGTCCGATAGCCCTTTCCGAAGGCCGGATGCGGAGGGCTTTGGGGGCCCAGATGACTACCGTTCGGACCTGTCGGATTCGGAGAAACCCTCCGCGATGATACCTCAGGGTCGCCCGCCTCACTAGGCGGTACGACAGGGGAAGGCGTTCCGCTCTCCATCATCTCCGGAAGAAGGTCCCTCGAAGACGAGCCCTGCTGAGAAGGGCTGAGGTCCGAGCTACAAGGTAAAATTTCGGTTACTTTTCTCAGATATAAAGCAAGGATTTCTCTTATCTCTTAAAAAGAAAAAACCTCTCTCTACTTACGGCTCGGTGAAGGGTTGGTCCCCTTGAGGGCATAATTCGGCCGAGGTATCCCCTGGCGCGGGACCCTCTGACGAGGATTTCTTCCCCCGCTTTGAGGCCATGGTCTCCGGGTCTTCAGAGGCGGTCCTCTTCTTCCCCTGAGGAGAGGAATTTTCGATTCCTCCCTTCCGAACAACCTCCTTCGAGGAGGCCGTAGTTTCCTTGTCCCCTCCCTCGCTTTCCTCCAAAGGCACAATCTTCAACATCCTGACCAGCACGGGATCCGGCGTGGTCTCGGGGAGGGGAGCCGGACACCTGACAAGCTTTGCTTTCGCTATCCACTCCTGTTTAAAGGACAACTCTTTTAGGGGCAAGTTTATGACAAATATACTGATAGCAAGTCCGGGCACAAGGCTACTTACTTGAGTATCCGGGCGATTGCAGATCAGACATGCGTCCTCGGTCAAGTCCAGAAACATTGCTTGTGATCCAAAGAACAATTCATACATCTCCGCGGGCGTTGTGCCCATGAAATGCTGGAGAGCTCGCGGTCCCTCCGGATTAAACTCCCACAGGCGAAGGGGGCAACGTTTGCCGGGCAGGGTTCGGCGGATCAGCATGACCTGTGTCACTTTGACCAGGCTGAGGTCTCTTTCTAAGAGATCCCTGATGTGGCCCTGCAACAAGGGCACGTCCTTGGATGGCCCCCAGTCTAGTCCTTTATTGACCCGTGACGCTAGCTGTGGTGGGGGACCCGAGCGAAAGGCAGGTGGCGCCACCCACTTGGTGCCCCTGGGAGCGGTGATATAGAACCACTCTCGTTGCCATAAGCCGAGCTCCTCTTGAAAAGAGCCCTCGGGCCATGGAGCATCAACATTCTTGCTTATAACAGCGCCTCCGCACTCCGCGTGTCGTCCCTCGATCATCTTCGATTCAACTTTGAAGGTCTTGAGCCATAGTCCGAAGTGAGGAGTAACACGGAGGAAGGCTTCACACACGACGATGAATGAGGAAATGTGGAGGATGGACTCCGGAGCTAAGTCGTGAAATTCCAACCCATAATAAAACACGAGCCCCCTCACGAAGGGATCCGTCTGGAAGCCTAGCCCCCGTCGGAAGTGAGACATGAACACCACGCTCTCACCAGGCTTGGGAGTGGGAATGGCCTGCCCTTGAGCAGGTAAGCTATGTGAGATTTCGCCGGTCAAAAACCTGGCCTCTCTCAGCTTTAGCACGTCCTCCTCTGTAACGGAGGAGGGCATCCATCGGCCTCGAAGGTCGGGACCAGACATTGTCGAAGATCCGAAGTGCCTGAAATCTGGAGCCTTGGGTGTTGGAACTCGAGGCGAAGGGCGAACTCGTTTGAGATTGAAAAGAAGGAGTAAGGCCTTGGTCTCTTTATAAGAGGTTGAATACCACGGGCCCTCCCCGTAACCGTTTGGGACTCGCCTTTAATCGATAAAACATGCCAACGGGCACGATTGGGTTACCCACGTCCGTATTGATGAGAATCCCGTAAATAAAGGGGACACGATCTCTGCTTTGACAAGGCGTGCCAAGGAAACCGCCTCGCGAAATGCGCTAAGGTGGGGGAGTAAAAACGATTCGAATAAAGGCTTGGTCGTAGTGTGATGTCACGCTACGGAATACGTCAGCAGATTAGATTTTTGTAAATATTATTCTCTCTACGGCAATATGTGGAAACTTATTTTGCAGAGCCGGACACTATCCTTTGTGTTCAAAATCTTCTATGAAGTACTTGGAGGAGGAAGCCGCCTTGCAATGCCGAAGACAACCTGCGCGCCGGACTCGTCGTCATTGAAGCCTGGTTCAGGGGCTACTGAGGGAGTCCTAGATTAGGGGATGTCCGGATAGCTGGACTATACCTTCAGCCGGACTCCTGGACTATGAAGATACAAGATTGAAGACTTCGTCCCGTGTCCGGAAGGGACTTTCCTTGGCGTGGAAGGCAAGCTTGGCGATACGGATATGTAGATCTCCTACCATTGTAACCGACTCTGTGTAACCCTAACTGTCGGTGTCAAAACCGGCGGATCTCGGGTAGGGGGTCCCGAACTGTGCGTCAAGGTCGGATGGTAACAGGAGACAAGGGACACTTTATTTTACCCAGGTTCGGGCCCTCTCGGTGGAGGTAAAACCCTACTCCTACTAGATTAATATTGATGATATGGGTAGTACAAGAGTGGATCTACCACGAGATCAAGGAGGCTAAACCCTAGAAGCTAGCCTATGGTATGATTGTGTATGATGATGGTTGTCCTACGGACTACAACCCTCCGGTTTATATAGACACCGAATAGGGTTAGGGTTACACAGAGTCGGTTACAATGGTAGGAGATCTCGAATATCCGCACGCCTAGCTTGCCTTCCACGCCAAGAAAAGATCCTTCCGGACACGGGACGAAGTCTTCAATCTTGTATCTTCATAGTCCTGGAGTCCGGCTGAAGGTATAGTCCGGCTATCCGAACACCCCCTAATCCAGGACTCCCTCAGTAGCCCCTGAACCAGGCTTCAATGACGACGAGTCCGGCGCGCAGGTTGTCTTCGGCATTGCAAGGCGGGTTCCTCCTCCAAGTTCTTCAAGAAGATTATAAACACCAAAAATAGTGTCCGGCTCTGCAAAATAAGCTTCCACATATTGCCATATAGAGAATAATATTAACACAAATCAAATCTGCTGACGTATTCCGTAGTGCGTCATAACACTGCGACCAAGCCTTCTATATAAATTGCTTTCATTGTTCCACCTCAGCTCGTTTAGCGAGGCGGTTTCCTTGGCACGTCTTGTCAAAGCAGAGATAGTGTACCCCCTCTAACGGGATTCTCATTAATACGGTCGTGGATAACCCAATCGTGCCTGTTAGCACGTCTTGCCTTAATTAAATGCTAGTCCAAGACGGTTACGGGGAGGACGCTTGATATTCTGCCTCTTATAAAGAGACCAAGGCCCTGTTCCCCGCTTCTATTCTCAAAACGAGCTCGCCCGTCGCCTCGAGTTCCAACACCCTACGCTTCCAGATTCCGAGCGCACCAGATCTTCGATAATGTCCGGCTCCGACCTCCAAGGCCGATGGATGCCCTCCTCTGTTACGGAGGAGGATGTATCAAGATTGAGGGAACCTAGATTCCTGACCAGGGAGATTCCGCACAGGCTGCCTGTTCAAGGACAGGTGGTCCCTAGCCCTCAGCCCGGGGAGAGTGTGGTATTCATATCCCACTTCCTTCGGGGATTAGGCTTCCCCGTGGATCCCTTTGTAAGGGGGCTGATGTTTTATTATGGGCTGGAATTCCACGACTTAGCTCCGGAGTCCATCCTCCATATCTCCTCATTCATAGTTGTGTGCAAAGCGTTCCTCCGTGTTACCCCTCACTTCGGATTGTGGCTCAAGACCTTGAAAGTAGAACCGAAGATAATCGAAGGGCGCCACGCAGAGTGCGGAGGCACTGCTATAAAAAGAAATGCCGACGCTCCATGGCCCGAGGGCGCTTTTCAAGAGGAGCTTGGCTTATGGCAACAGGAGTGGTTCTACATCACCGCTCCTCGGGGCACCGCATGGGTGGCGCCTCCGGCCTTTCGCTCGGGTCCCCCACCACGGTTAGCATCGTGGATTAACATAGGGTTAGGTCCGGGCTTGCCCAAAGACGTTCCTCTGCTGCAGGGCCGCATTAAGGATCTCTTGAAGGGAGACCTCAACCTGGTCAAGGTGACACAAGTCATGCTGATTCGCCGGACACTGCCCGGCCAACGTCGCCCCCTTCGCTTGTGGGAATTCAATCCGGAGGGACCACGAGCTCTCCAGAATTTTATGGGCGTGACGCCTGTGGAGATATATAAACTGTTCTTCGGATCACAAGAGGTGAGTCCAGATTTGACCGAGGATGCTGGTTTAAGCCGCAATCGCCCGGATACTCAAGTAGGTGACCTTGCGACCGGACCTTCCATCCGCATAATTAACTTGCTTTTTAACAGCACTTTTCCTTTTAAGCAGGAGTGGATAGCAAAGGCGAAGCTGATCCGGTGCCCGGCTCCCCTTCCCGAAACCAAGCTGGATCCTGTGCTAGTCAGGATGCTAGAGGTAGTGCCTTTGGAGGGAAATATGGGAGCAGACAAGGAGACCGTGGCCTCTCCGAAAGAGACCATTCCAAAAGGGGGAATCGATAATTCTCCTCCTAAGGGAAAGAAAAGGGCCGCCTCTGACCGCCCGGAAACCATAGCTTCGAAGCGGGGGAAAGAATCCTTGTCAGAGGGCCCGACGCCAGGGAGCCCCTCGGCCGAACTAAACCCTCAAAGGGAACAGCTCTCCAGTGAGCCATAAGTAGAAGAAGAGTTATTCTTTTAAGAGAAATCCTTGATTTATATCTAAGAAGTTTTAACCGAAACTTTACTTTGTAGTTCGGACCTTAGCCCTTCTCAGCAGAACTCGTCTTCGGGGGATCTTCTTCCGGAGATGATGGAGAGCGGAACGCCTCCTCCTTCTGTATCACCTAGCAAGGCGGGCGACGCTGAAGTGTCATCGCGGGGGATTTCTTCGGATCCGCTAGGGGTGGATGGTGCAGCCCCCCGAGGTTCTCCGTGTCCGGCCTTTGAGGAAGGCCATGGGACGAGTCCGGCACCATCTGGTGTTCGATCGGAGGAGCTAAAGATTCTGCTGGGGCGAGCCTCTGTCTCAGAGGAGCATCGTGCGTTAATGAGCACGGTGATTGAAAAGATTTCATCCGCAGAAAGCGGACTGCACGAGGCCGTCAAGAGTTTAGTGGCAGGCCTTGAGGTACGTTTTAAATAACGTATATTTGTATTAATTGTGCATAAATAAAGTGCGCCCTATTTAGATAGTAGCCCCTGAGACTCTGTGCGTCGTAAAGATGTACGGCACGCAGAGGATCTTAATCCCAGGTCCTTTAAGTGGCACCTTTATACGTAGGTGGCTGATTGTCCGGAGTCGAGCCGGACTCGTGAATATGCCGAACTAAAGCGACAACTGGATGAGGCAGAAGCCGACATCGTGCTTGTTAACAAGCGGCTTGATGGTGCTCAAGGTATTGAAATCATTAGGGGATTGTTAGTAAGAGGAGCTTTATGTCAATATCTTACCGTGTGCGTGCTTGATGCAGATGGTGCGGCCGCCGTGGAAGGTCTTAGGGCCGAACTCGCCCGAGCGAAGGAACAAGCCAGAAAAAGCGATGCGGCTGCCGTGAAAGCCCTTGAAGAGCTGAAAGCCGAACAGGCTGCCCATTGCCGAAGCAAGGAGGAGGTGGCTGATATGGCTGTAATGTTAAAAAGTGCTACTAACCGTTGCAAGCTTCTTGAAGAAGAAGGTCGGGAGAGGCAAACGAGCTTAGAGAAAGCTGTTAACGACGCCAAGGACGCCCGCTCTGTAATGAGAGCGGCAAAGGAGGAGCTACGTTAAGCCGGACTAATTGCGGATGGAAAGCCCTTCTTGCTGCGGAGAAAATTTTGCGACCCGAGGTTTGCCCCGTTGGACCGAGCGTGGAGTGTAGAGGACACCTATCTGGATTTGGCGGCTAGCGCTGCTGATGCGACCAAACACTTTCAAGATAAGAAGGGTCATGAAGTGGAGAAGCTCTTCTGGCCGCAATTCATCAATCCAGAGCGTCCACTTGCAGTGGACGATCGCCTGGCCCAATGGGCCGAACTGAATAGGTTGTCCGGACTCGCCATGAAGTACGTCATGGATTATCTGTGTCCGGGAAGATCGAAGCCGAAGAGTTATTTCAGCTTGGTGCAGCAATTTCTCAACGTGGTGCCACGTATCGGTGCTATGAAGAGGTCAGCCTGCACGGAGGGAGCTCGGTTGGCTCTTGCCCGTGTCAAGACATACTGGGCAGATATGGAGCCCACCGTTGTTACGTCCCGGGATTCGGATAAAAGCCGAATACCTTCCGAGCAATATTTTGAGGAAGTCCTCGAAGGCACTCGCATAATAGAGACGCAGTGCTCGAAGGATGCTATGTTATGATAGCATATGTAATCATGAAACAATATTTTGATAAATTGTAGGGGGCATATTTTTAGACTTGTGCCTTCAAGTATTAGGAACACCTCCTGTGCGGCCGTTTAAATATATAAATTCTAAAAGATTGTAGTCGTTGGCTTCAGCCCCCACGCACATAGTGCGGGGGTGCGCGCAGAAGACGCATTTTCACACTTAACCCAATGTCTTGGTCCTATAAAGGAGGTGATAGCGTAGTGGGCTAGGCAACCGGACTATAATGCTTTAACACTTTCACTTAGCCATAGGAGCTTGACAGTGGGACTCTTTAGGTAGCCCTTTAGTGGCGACTGCGCTTTGCCCGAGTTCGGAGCGTGTACGTGCCTGACCAGGAAACGACCCTTCGTCAAAGCGGAGGAATTCGATAAATTCCTATGAGTCATCGAGTGGTGACCAGTCTCGTGCTACATCATGACAGTCGGTTTTCGGCTTTCTCTACTGAGGTGCTCACCCGGCCGAACCGGGGCACAATCGCAGTAGTTCTCCCGGTGCTACCTTAGCCGATAGAGCGGAACGTAAGGTAGCCGAACTCAGGAGCCGGGCAACCCAACATATGACCAAAATCATGATTCGGAGCTGATGCATATAGTGCCAAAACTCGCGACACCGAACACTCCCTAAGGTGTTCGGTCTTTGTGAGTGCGTGTGAAACAACACCCTTAAACAAAAGATAAAAAGCCCTTAGTGTCTAGGTATGAGCAAGAATTCTGGCGTGGCCAAAACGCCAGCCTCCTCCTTGGTTATATCGAAAAAGAAAAATCCAGGGGATGTATAGCAGCAAGAGACAGTAAAAAAGGTTTACGCAGGGTCTTAATCTAAAAAGAATCCTTTAGGACAGGTCCCTGCTGCACGTCTGCACCTATGTCTCCGTTGTGCTGTGTCCTGGACGGGCGCCGCACGACGTTCATCTGTAAAAGAGAAGAACTAATTTGAAAAATGGGTCGTGCGGAACAAAATATAAAGTAAAGAATATATAAGGTTGAGTTTTATTGTCTCTGCGTACAGCCCCTGGTCTGCGTTAATGATGGACTTGTGCCGAACTCGTTGAGTCTGGGTCCGTGGCCTTTGATGACTTATAAAAAAGTCCTTTGGCTGGCGAGGCCACTTTATTGTGCGGCTGTTTAAGCGGCCATGCAATCTTCCGTTTGGAGGAGGCGTATTTTAGTGCGCTCCTTTTAAAGAGATGATGCCTCGAGGACCGGGCATCTTAAGCATGAGAGATGCATAATGCGGTACTGCGTTAAAGCGAGCGAAAGCTTCGTGTCCCATTAGTGCTTGATAGCGACTTGAAAACGGGACTACATGGAAGGTCAGCTTTTCGCGACGAAAGTTATTGGGAGAGCCAAATATGACTACAAGCCGGAGAAAACCCATACAATGGGTGTCCGGGCCTGGTGCTACCCCTTGAAAGGAGGTTTTGCTGTGGCGGATTCTTGCTGGGTTTATGCCCATGCGGTGGATTGTATCCTGATATATCAGGTTTAGTCCACTGCCGCCATCCATAAGGACATTGGTAAACTGGAATCCATCGATTATTGGATCCAGTATCAGGGCAGTCCGGCCTGCGTTTTTGATATTTCTAGAATAATCTAGCTGATCAAAAATGATTGGCTTTAGTGACCAGTGGCGGGACTCCTGAGGGGAAAGCTTGATTGTGCGTACCTTTATGGGTGCCACACGTTTCGTTACGTGAAGTAAGTTCACTGTTTTGACTTCTTGCGGGAAGTTCTTTTGTTTCCTGGTATTCTGCCTTTGGTGTTCGTCCTCTTCTTCACTTGGTGTATCGAGCCCCTTGTGTGCGGCGTTAAGCTGTCCGGATTGTTTAAAAACCCAACAATCTCTGTGGGTGTGATTGGCAGGTCTCCCAGGAGTACTGTGTATCTGACATATTCTGTCCAGGATTCTTTTCAAGCTGGACGGATCATCCCTATTATTCTGAAGGGGTGGTTCTGTCTGATTTTGTCGTGAGCTTTTGAATCCGGCATTGATTGCCGTGCTCTTTGGACTTTTTCCTTTGATTCTGCGATGGTCCTTATTTCGCCGCGGTTTTCCGTTTCCATCCCTGATTTCTGATGTACTTGGGTCACTAGGGTTGCATCGTGCCAACCAGCTGTCCTCTCCTGCGCAAAAGCGGGTCATGAGGCTTGTGAGTGCGGCCATTGTTCTTGGCTTTTCCTGGCCGAGGTGTCTGGCGAGCCATTCGTCTCGGACATTATGCCTGAAAGCTGCTAGGGCTTCGGCGTCCGGACAATCCATTATCTGATTCTTTTTAGTGAGGAATCTGTTCCAGAACTGTCGAGCTGATTCTCCGGGCTGCTGAGTTATATGACTGAGATCGTCTGCGTCCGGGGGGCGGACATAGGTCCCTTGAAAGTTTGCTCGGAAAGCATCCTCGAGCTCTTCCCAACTTCCAATTGTGTTTTCGGGAAGGCTTTTAAGCCAGTGCCGGGCTGGCCCCTTAAGCTTAAGAGGTAAATATTTTATGGCGTGGAGATCATCTCCTCTAGCCATGTGTATGTGGAGGATGTAATCCTCGATCCAGACTCCAGTGTCTGTTGTTCCATCGTACGCCTCTATGTTAACGGGTTTGAATCCCTCTGGAAATTCATATTCCAAGACCTCATCGGTGAAACATAGGGGGTGTGCGGCGCCCATGTATTTGGGTGTGCCGGATTCTGATGATGGATTTTTTGCATTGCTTGTGAGAGCTTGCTTCCTTGGCCCGTAAATGGACCTGGTTGGGCCATGATGTGAGTCTTTAATTGGGTCGCATGGCGCCTTGAGTGTGGCGCCGCTTGCCGTTTTATGGTGGCCGTGGGGTCGTCTATCCGACCGTGTGGCTTTTTTATTTTTTAAGTGTGGGGGCTCTAGGGCCTCTTGGTCGAATTCGGGCAGTAGTTTTCTCTTCGGATAACTTTTAGTGCGGCGGCTGCCGCTGTATTTATCTGCGGTCTTGATTACCTTGTTCCATCTTGTTCTGAGTGCATCTTCTGCCGTCTTTAGCTTCCGCTTCTGCTATTTCAGGCTGCATGCTGTGGCAACGAGCCTTTCATGGAGATTCTTCTGCTCCGTGGTTTTATCCGGCGTGAGATCGTCCGGAGTTCTGTTATGGCCGGGGGAGGGCTGTCTGTCCTCTCCATCCGTGTTGCCCTGTTCGGACGGCTGCTCTGAGGCATGCTCGTTGTCTACCGGCTCATCCTGCTCTATGGCTGGGTCTTGATCGAGGCGGGGCTTGGCTTGGCGTCTACGTCGCCGCTTTGACTGCTTTTCGGAGGGTTTACCCCTTTTTCCGCCCCCTTTTTCCTCGTTGTCGTTTCCTGTAGGGGTATCCACCATGAATGTATGTTTAGGTGGGGTGGAGGTCCAGTGCCCTATAGGTGTTGCTCCTAGTTCGTCTCCGTCTTCGTCGTCCATACCGTCGAAGTCTTCGGATCCGAAGTCAAGTATGTCGGTTAAATCATCGACAGTGGCTATTAAATGGGTGGTGGGTGGGCTTTGAATTTCTTCGTCGTCCGAATCCCAACCTCGCAGACCATAGTCCGGCCTGGGCTCTCCTGATAAAGAGAGAGACTTGAAAGAATTCAGGATATCACCGAAAGGTGAGCACTGAAAGATGTCCACGGCGGTGAACTCCATTACAGGCGCCCAATCAGATTCGATCGGCGGGGGCACGGGAGGCCCGGAGTTCGGAGAAGAGTCCGGCTCCTTGGAGTTCTGGGCCGTGCGGAGTACGGGGCTGGCGTTCGGCTCGATCGCCTTTGAGATCGCAGCCCCCGAGGTGACGTCCAACTGTTCATCCTCGGAGAACGCAGCGGGCTCCGAGTCAAGGATCGGGGCCGAAGCGTGTGCGGCCTCCAGGGTACTATTCGGAGGCAGAGCTATATCATGCCCCTCGAAATAGTGCGGCGCGCTTGGTTGTGGCTCAAACCAGTCGAAGATCAAGTCTCCGCGGATATCAGCCGTGTAGTTTAAGCTTCCAAACCTGACTTGATGGCCAGGGGCGTAGCTTTCGATCTGCTCCAGATGACCAAGCGAATTGGCCCGCAGAGCGAAGCCGCCGAAGACGAAGATTTGTCCGGGGAGGAAAGTCTCACCCTGGACCTCATCGTTGTTGATGATCGAAGGAGCCATCGGGCCTAGAAGCGACGACACAGAGGAACTCTCAATGAAAGCACCAATGTCGGTGTCAAAACCGGCGGATCTCGTGTAGGGGGTCCCGAACTGTGCGTCAAGGTCGGATGGTAACAGGAGACAAGGGACACTTTATTTTACCCAGGTTCGGGCCCTCTCGGTGGAGGTAAAACCCTACTCCTGCTAGATTAATATTGATGATATGGGTAGTACAAGAGTGGATCTACCACGAGATCAAGGAGGCTAAACCCTAGAAGCTAGCCTATGGTATGATTGTGTATGATGATGGTTGTCCTACGGACTACAACCCTCCGGTTTATATAGACACCGGATAGGGTTAGGGTTACACAGAGTCGGTTACAATGGTAGGAGATCTCGAATATCTGCACGCCTAGCTTGCCTTCCACGCCAAGAAAAGATCCTTCCGGACACGGGACGAAGTCTTCAATCTTGTATCTTCATAGTCCTGGAGTCCGACTGAAGGTATAGTCCGGCTATCCGAACACCCCCTAATCCAGGACTCCCTCACTAACCCTCTCCGGTGTCTATATAAACCGGAGGGTTTTAGTCCGTAGGACAGAACAATCATACCATAGGCTAGCTTCTAGGGTTTAGCCTCCTTGATCTCGTGGTAGATCTACTCTTGTACTACCCATATCATCAATATTAATCAAGCAGGACATAGGGTTTTACCTCCATCGAGAGGGCCTGAACATGGGTAAAACATCGTGTCCCCATCCTCCTGTTACCATCCGCCTAGACGCACAGTTCGGGAACCCCTACCCGAGATCCGCCGGTTTTGACACCGACAGTGCCATTGAGAATAATTAACCATAATATTATCTAGGAGTTTAGTAGCTTCTCCTAAAGTGATTTCCATAAAAGTGCCTCCCGCGGCCGAATCTAAAATATTTCTAGAAGCAAAATTCAATCCGGCATAAAAAAATTGTATAATCATCCACAAATTCAAACCATGAGTAGGGCAATTATGTATCATTAATTTCATCCTCTCCCAAGCTTGTGCAACATGTTCATGATCAAGTTGCTTAAAATTCATAATATCGTTTCTAAGAGAAATGATCTTAGCGGGAGGAAAATACTTAGAAATAAAAGCATCTTTGCACTTGTTCCAAGAATCAATACTATTTTTAGGCAAAGACGAAAACCAAGCTTTAGCACGATCTCTAAGCGAAAAAGGAAATAGCTTCAATTTAACAATATCATTATCAACATCTTTCTTCTTTTGCATATCACACAAATCAACGAAGCTATTTAGATGAGTAGCGGCATCTTCACTAGGAAGGCCGGCGAATTGATCTTTCATGACAAGATTCAACAAAGCAGTATTGATTTCACAAGATTCAGTGTTGGTAAGAGGAGCAATCGAAGTGCTCAGGAAATCATTATTGTTGGTATTGGTGACAAACAAGCAATCCAACACACGAGCAAACAAAAAGCAAGCCGAAAAGAGGCAAACAAAAAAGAGAGGGCGAATAAAACGGCAAGGGTGAAGTGGGGGAGAGGAAAACGAGAGGCAAATGGCAAATAATGTAGTGCAGGAGATAAGGGATTGTGATGGGTACTTGGTATGTTGACTTTTGCGTAGACTCCCCCGCAACGGTGCCAGAAATTCTTCTTGCTACCTCTTGAGCACTGCGTTGGATTTCCTTGAAGAGGAAAGGATGATGCAGCAAAGTAGCGTAAGTATTTCCCTCAGTTTTTGAGAACCAAGGTATCAATCCAGTAGGAGGCTACGCATGAGTCCCTCGTACCTGCACAAAGCAAATAACTCCTCGCAACCAACGTGATAAGGGGTTGTCAATCCCTTCACGGTCACTTACGAGAGTGAGATCTGATAGATATGATAGGATAATATTTTTTGTATTTTTGTGATAAAGATGCAAAGTAAAATAAAAGAAAAGTAAAAAAGCAAAGATAATAAACAAGTATTGGAACATTAATATGATGAAGATAGACCCGGGGGCCATAGGTTTCACTAGTGGCTTCTCTCAAGAGCATAAGTATTTTACAGTGGGTGAACGAATTACTGTTGAGCAATTGACAGAATTGAGCATAGTTATGAGAATATCTAGGTATGATCAGGTATATAGGCATCACGTTCGAGACAAGTAGACCGACTCCTGCCTACATCTACTACTATTACTCCACTCATCGATCGCTATCCAGCATGCATCTAGAGTATTAAGTTTATGAAAATAGAGTGACGCCTTAAGCAAGATGACATGATGTAGAGGGATAAATTCATGCAATATGATAAAAACCCCATCTTGTTATCCTCGATGGCAACAATACAATATGGGCCTTGCTTCCCCTACTGTCATTGGGAAAGGACACCGCAAGATTGAACCCAAAGCTAAGAACTTCTCCCATTGCAAGAAGAACAAATCTAGTAGGCCAAACCAAACTGATAATTATAAGAGACTTGGAAAGATAACCAATCATACATAAAAGAATTCAGAGAAGATTCAAATATTATTCATAGATAGACTTGATCATAAACCCACAATTCATCGGTCTCAACAAACACACCGCAAAAAGAAGATTACATCGAATAGATCTCCACGAGAGAGGGGGAGAACATTGTATTGAGATCCAAAAAGAGAGAAGAAGCCATCTAGCTAATAACTATGGATCCGAAGGTCTGAGGTAAACTACTCACACTTCATCGGAGAGGCTATGATGATGTAGAAGCCCTCCTTGATGATGGCCCTCTTCGGCGGAGCTTCGGAACAGGCCCCAAGATGGGATCTCGTGGGTACAGAAGGTTGTGGCAGTGGAATTAGGTTTTTGGCTCCTGTTCTGATCGTTTGGGGGTATGTAGGTATATATAGGAGGAAGGAGTACGTCGGTGGAGCAACAGGGGGCCCACGAGGGTGGAGGGCGTGCCCTGGGGTGGGTGGGCGTGCCCCCCTACCTCGTGGCCTCCTCTTGTCTTTCTTGATGTAGGGTCCAAGTCTCCCGGATCACAATCTTCCTAAAAATCACGTTCCCGAAGGTTTCATTCCATTTGGACTCCGTTTGATATTCTTTTTCTGCAAAACTCTGAAATAGGCAAAAAAACAGCAATTCTGGGCTGGGCCTCCGATTAATAGGTTAGTCCCAAAAATAATATAAAAGTGGATAATAAAGCCCAATATCGTCCAAAACAGTAGATAATATTGCATGGAGCAATAAAAAAATATAGATACGTTGGAGACGTATCATGGAGCCCCTTGGTGATCTTTCGCCATTCCTGTTACAAATGGACGGATTGATGTTCATTAAAAGTGACTCAGGGAGTAGAATGAGTAGAGCAGTGGGATTGGAACTCACCCAGCTAGGAGGATTGTACATGGAAAGTCATCTCTGTGCTCGATATGAAGAAATTCCTCTTCCTCCCCTTTGAATGGTTCAACCAATATTTTGGCCAAAGCGGCGGGGGTGTCCAGACCCTTCCGACCGCAACGGGAGGCGTCATCTTCCCCATTATAGTGCCACATGGGAGGCCCTCTTTATTGGAGTGGCTGAACCCCTCGTACTATGGAAGTCGCCATTACCTCGACTATTGATAATCCGGACTGGGCAAGCGTCTTTATCTTGCTAATCAGTTGACAGACTTCTGCACTATCTTCCTCCTCGAGGCTCCGAGGGCACCAGCTGTGGCGTTTCTTCAACGGAACACTTGTAAATTCAGGAAGACCCATTCAGATTGGGTCAGGAAGGGC
Source organism: Aegilops umbellulata (assembly GCA_032464435.1). Lineage (NCBI taxonomy): Eukaryota > Viridiplantae > Streptophyta > Magnoliopsida > Poales > Poaceae > Aegilops > Aegilops umbellulata. Next base: position 291,625,248 of record CP136056.1, on the reverse strand, counting down.
GACGTCCTCGATATAGAACCATTCAGAAGGCCACTCTTCAGATGCCTTCTTCGGCGTGCCGGACAGGTATCCAATCCCAGGGATGCGCCATACCTCGGCTCTGCCCACTTCAAATATTGATCCCTCTTGGTTACGACGGACAAGGCAGAATAGCTTCCTCCACAATTCAAAATGGGACTCACAACCCAGGAATAACTCGCAAAGAGCAACGTAACCCGCGATGTGCAGGATGGAGGCAGGAGTGAAATTGTGCAGTTGAAGGCCATAATACTCCAGAAGTCCTCGGAGGAACGGGTGGATGGGAAATCCAATGCCTCTCAGCAAGTGGGGAACGAAGCACATTCGTTACTCCCTGGATGGGTTGGGGAAATTCTCTGCCTGAGCCCCGCCATTGAAGGAAGTCAATCCTGCTCGAACACGGACTAGATCCGTGGGGGGAAGAAATCCATGTGTCTGCAGTTTCACTAGCTGACCGTGGGATATGGAACATTTCTCCCAATCGCCTTTTTCGGGGCTGTGGGGACGGGAGGAAGAGCTGGGAGCGCTAACCCTATTGGAATGGTTTCTCCTAGCGAGCTCTGAGGATTCCTCGCTTGATGTGGAATGGATCTGAAGATCCCAATCTCTTTAATTAGACGTATTTCTTACATGGTCAGGGTGACATGTGCAAAAATATCCCAACCTCTCATATTCGCTCTACACATGGAAGCTGAAGTCATGAAGGCATGGAAGCGGATGGGCACGACATTAAATGGAAAGCCGAATACTGCTCTTTAAGTCAGGTACTTTGAAGTAATCGGAGGAGGAAACCGCCTTGCAATGCCGAAGACAATCTACACATTGGACACCTCATCATTGAAGCCTGGTTCAGGGGCTACTAAGGTAGTCCTGGATTAAGGGGTCCTCGGGCGTCCGGACTATGGTACGTGGGCCGGACTGATGGGCTGTGAAGATACAAGATCGAAGACTCTCTCCCGTGTCCGGATGGGACTCTCCTTGGCGTGGAAGGCAAGCTTGGCGCCCTGATATGAAGATTCCTTTCTCTGTAACCGACTTTGTACAAACCTAGTCCCCTTCGGAGTCTATATAAACCGGAGGTCTTAGTCCATAGAGGTAATCATAATCATAATAATAATCATAGTCATGCAGGCTAGACTTTTAGGGTTTTAGCCATTACGATCTCGAGGTAGATCAACTCTTGTAATACTCATATTCATCAAGATCAATCAAGCAGGAAGTAGTGTATTACCTCCATAGAGAGGGCCCGAACCTGGGTAAACATCATGTCCCCTGTCTCCTATTACCATCAACCTTAGACGCACAGTTTGGGACCCCCTACCTGAGATCCGCCGGTTTTGACACCGACAATAGGTGCCCCATCATTAGCCCCCGAATTGGTTGGGGTTTCACAGGATGAGTGAGATGAGCTTTCGGATCAATCCGAGTGCTTCAGGGGCACTCGGCATCCGTTCCCAAATGGTTATCCTTGAGTGGAACCGTGGAAAATTCTGGACTAAAGGTTTTCTGAGTGATCGGATAATGTTGATCACTGGGCAAAATTTGGTGGCATTCATGTGTATGTCGGGAGAGGTAGACTTGGGGTCCGAGTGAGGACATGCCATGAAACTCGAGTGACGAAGCCGACGCGTGGGCTGACTCTCCATAGAGACGCCACTCTTTATCCCAGGGAAATGCCAACATAGGCCATCTCCGAGTCCAAATTTATGAGGCTTGCGCCTTGGAGCCTAGTGGAAGGGCTCATCCCATTGCAATCTTAAAGATGACTTCATTCGGGTGTTTTGCGTCTGAGTGCATGGTGACCCTCGAGGGGAGGTCGGTCGGGCCGACAGATGTCTCTTTGGTACAGAAATAGCGGGCGATCAATCGGATTGACCTGCTGCTGAAATCTTGGGGTTTGAAATCGTGTGTGCGCGCGCAGAAGCGGTAACGTAGTGGATAATGGGGCACGATGCCTCGATCTTCGCCCCAAAAATCTGCCACGTGCCACACTTTACGTGCACGCATGACTGCCATGGATGCCACTTGATCCAGGAATCTGCGACTGGGATCCCGCGGTGCGATTTTCACCCATTGTATAAAAGGTTTGCGTGTTAGGGTAAATTCTAGATCCCCTTTTCACTCCCACACATCCCGCACACCACCCTCTCTACTCCAGCACCCAGTGCGCGTGCGCACTCGAGTCGATGGGAAGGGACTCCACCGCCAAGTTCGAGAAGGCGAAGAAGGTGGGGAGAGCCATGTCATCGAGCTCTGGCCCTCCAGCCGGCTGCGCCGCGGGGGATTGGCTCCCTTCACGCGTCTCACGAGGCAAGTGGAGGACCTTGTCATGGAGGGGCTCATCCCAGCGGACGGGTAGAGACATCCGAAGGTGGGCGAGGTTGAGCGCCACCGTAGAGGGACAAGCGCATCCTCCTGGTCACCCACATCGAGCGAGGTTTTTCGATGCCTCCTCACCCTTTCTTCCGTGCATTTTTTGGATTATTTTGGAGCGCAGCTCCACCACCTTCCTCGGAACACCATCGTCTATCTTTTTGCCTTCGTCTCTCTCTGCGAGAACTTCATCGGCTATCACCCGCATTGGGGATTGTTTAAACACATCTTCACATGTCTGTTGATGACTGTGAAGGACTCGCCAGACGGCGAGAAGACACACATAACCTAGCTGTGTGGAGGCTTAGGGATCCAGCTCAGGGGTGGCAACGCCTTCCCAAAGATGAGCTTTCCCTACTCCATCAACGGGTGGCAAGGCGTCTGGTTCTACTATCGGGACGTCCCTAGAGCCAATAGCCAGTCGGGCCTTCCTCCATACTTGGCGGAGAGGGTGAGGGTCCCGTGTCGCTCATGGTGACAAAGGAGGAGAAGGTGGACGTGGTCATCCTGGCCAACGACATGGTCGGGGTCGTGAATGCCGACGTCAATGGAATGGATCTGCTGGAGACATTCCACAGCTGGCGGATCCAACCGCTTCTGGCCAAGGCACACCCCATGTGGTTGTACGAGGGCTCGAGCGATCCCACTCGGGTGCACCTGGAGGAGCTGGGTAAGAAGGACGTGGGCGGTAAGATCAGGGTCATTACTTTGGCCCGAGATGACCCATGCGGGGCTAGGAGGGTGCCCCATATGACAAGGACACCCCGCCAATTGAGGTAACCCCGTCTTTGATCAGTCAGACTATTAGTAGGTTTCTTTTGTGCATTTGGGTGTTGACCAGTTACATCTCCAACGTATCTATAATTTATGAAGTATTCATGCCATGTTTACAACAATCCTATATGGTTTTGGTATGATTTGAATGGAAATAACCCGGACTAACATTGTTTTCCAGAACTACCGTGGTCTTGTTTTGTGCAGAAATCAAAGTTCTCCAAATGCATCAAAACTTTTTGACGATTTTTTTGCAACAAAAGAGGCACTAGAAGCTTTGTTGGAGGAATAGAAGGGGAAGGAGGTGGCCACTAGGCACCAGGGCGCGCCACCCCCCTCTGGCGCGCCCTGGTGGGTAGTGAGCCCCTCGAAGCCCATCTCAGCGTGAGACCAACGCCAAAATTTCCTGTAAATACAGAAACCACTAGAAATAACCCTAGATCAGAAGTTTCGCCGCCGCAAGCCTCTGTAGCCATGAAAAACCAATCTGGACCCTATTCCGGCACTCTGCCCGAGGGGGAAATCATCACCGGAGGCCATCTTCATCATCCCGGCGGCTACCATGATGAGGAGGTAGTAGTCCACCCTCGGGGCTGTGGGTTTGTACCAGTAGCTATGTGTTTAATCTCTCTCTCTCTCGTGTTCTTTATTTGGCACGATGTTGATGTACCGCGATCTTTGTTAATATAATTGGATCATATGGTGTTTTCCCCTCTCTATCTTGTTGTGATGAATTGAGTTTTACCTTTGAGATTTCATTATTATCGGATTGAATATTTCTATGGATTTGAGAGCACTTGATGTATGTCTTGGCACTCAACTCGCGGTTCCCGAAGTGACATTGGGGTAATCTATGCATAGGGGTTGATGCATGTTCCTGTCCTTGTTTCTTCGGTAGAAATCTTGGGGCACTCTTTGATGTTCTTTGTGTTCGATTGAGTATTATGAATCTGAAATTGTTTGATGCATATCGTATAATCAACTCACGGATACTCGCGATGACATTGGAGTATCTAGGTGACATTAGAGTTGGTTGATGTGTATCATATCGTGTTACTTTAGTACAAACTGTAGGGCTATTTGTGACACTTATAGGGATATCTCAAAAGATTGATCGGAAAGAATAACTTTGAGCTGGTTTTGTACCCTACAAACAATTTCTTCTTATGTTCTCTGCTAGATATTTGGAGTGATTCTTCATGGCACGTTGAGGGATGGTTATATGATCCAATTATATTAGCATTGTCGAGAGATTGCACTAGTGAAAGTATGAACCCTAGGCCTCATTTTCAAGCATTGCAATACCGTTTGTGCTCACTTTTGTTACTTCCTACCTTGCTGTTTTTGATTTTTCCTATTACAAAAATCAATATCTACTATCATTACTACACTTGTACCACCATCTCTTTGTCGAACTAGTGCACCTATACAATTTACCATCGTATTTGGTGCGTTGGGGACACAAGAGACTATTTGTTATTTGGTTGCAGGGTTGTTTGAGAGAGACCATCTTCATCCTACGCCTCCCATGGATTAATAAACCTTAAGTCATCCACTAGAGGGAAAATTGCTACTGTCCTACAAGACTCTACGATTGGAGGCCCAACATGAGTCTACAAGAATAAAGTTGCTTACTAGACATCAAGCTCTTTTCTGGCGCCGTTGCCAGGGAGGTGAGTGCTTGAAGGAATATCTTTAGATCTTGCAATTGAATCTTTTAGTTTCTTGTTTTATCACTAGTTTGGTTTATAAAGGAAAACTACAAAAAAATGGAATTGAGGTTGCCTCGTATTATTCATCTTTATCATGTCTTTCTTCAAAATGATGGAGCAGAAAATTGTGCTCAATTGATATAATAAGAATTCAATAAAATGTTTGGCATAAAGTCCTTTATTGATGAGCATGATTGCAATGTTGCTATCTTGAATTCTTTGAACATCCACGATGCTAATGATATGCAAAACCATAAGCTTGGGGATGCTGTGATTGATGAAGATGATATTTTTAGTCCCCCGAGATTTGATGTGCAAATTTGTTATAATGATTGCATGCCTCCTATTTATGATGATTATAATGATGAAAGTGGGTTTTGAAGAGTGTAAACTCTAGGTAATGATGATCCCACTATTTTGGAGGGTGTTGAATCTTATTGTAATAATTATGAAAGTGGATTTGGAGAGGTCATGACTTTATATAATGATGAATCCACTACTTTGGAAGAGGTTTCCATTGACTATGATAAAAAAAGTTGCTAGCTATTAAGATTATTGTGATGATATGTATGCTATAGAGAGTAATGATATCCATGAAAATTGTAATCATGATTTTAATGCTCAAATTGATTATCCCAATCAAGTATCACATGATAGTTATTTCACTGAATTTGCTCCCACAACCATTCATGAGAATAAATTTGCTTATATGGAGAGTAATAAAATTTCAATGCTCGTGGATCATGAAAAGAATGCTTTATGTGATAGTTATATTGTTAAATTCATTCACGATGCTACTGAAAATTATTATGAGATGGGAATATATGCTTTTACATATCTCAATAATATCAAGTTTTGCATCTATGTGTTGAAATTTTTGAAGTCATGCTTGTTTTGCATTCCTATGCTAGTTAATTCTTGTTCTCATAAATTGTTTGATCACAAAATCCTTATGAATAGGAAGTGGGTTAGTATTAAATGTGCTTTCCATGTGATTCATGATGCTCTCTTTGTGTTTCAATTCTTTACTTTGTTGTGAGCATCATTGAAATCATCATGCCTAGCTAAAAAGGCATTAAAGAAAAGCGCTTGTTGGGAGACAACCCAATATTTACCCCTACTATTTTTGTGTGTTCACATGATTAAGCTACTGTATTAATCATGTTTTATAGCTTTTTGTTTCAAATAAAGTGCCAAGTAAGACCTTTGGGATAATGTGGATGATAGTTGGCTTGATTCTGTGCAAAAATAGAAACTTCTGCACCCAGTAACAAAATTGTTTTAATTCACTGGAACGTGATAAAATTCAGAATTTTTTATAGATGATTGAAGTACAAATTTCCTACATTTTCCTATTTTCCATAATTTTTTGAGTAACATAAGTATGCTCATTGTCCAGATCATAACAAACTATTCTGTTTTTTACAGATTCTGTTTTCAATGCATAGTTTGCTTGTTTTCTAGTTTCTGTGGCTTATATTGCTCAATATAAATTGTGGAAATGATAAGTTATAGTAGGCATTGTGTGAGAACAATTATGAATCTTGTCTTTGACAGTAGCAAATTGAATGATTTGTTTTATCATACTAACCTATCTCAAAAAGTTCCGTTAAATTTTGTGTGATTGAAGTTTTCAAGTTTTGAGTGAGATGTCGATATGAGGAGAATAAGGAGTGACAAGACCCTAATATTGGGGATGCCCAAGGCACTCCCAAGGTAATTTTAAAGGAATATCCAAGCAACTAAGCTTGGGGATGCCCCAGACGGCATCCCCTCTTTCGTCTCCAACATTATCGGTAACCTTACTTGGGGCTATATTTTTATACGTCACATGATATGTGTTTTTCTTGTAGCGTCATTTTCTTTTGTTAGTATTTGCCTACTATTATTTAGAATAATGTTCTATATCTTTGATACGTCTCCAACGTATCTATAATTTTTTATTGTTCCATGTTATTATATTATCAATCTTGGATGTTTTATATGCATCTATATGCTATTTTATATTATTTTTGGGAAGAACCTATTAACCTAGAGCCCAGTGCCAGTTTCTGTTTTTTCCTTGTTTTTGAGTATCGCAGAAAAGGAAAACCAAACAGAGTCCAATTGACCTGAAACTTCACGGAACTTATTTTTGGACCAGAAGAAGGCCATGGAGTAAAAGAGTTAGGCCCGAAGAGTCCCGGGCTGCCCACGAGGGTGGGGGCGCGCCCACCCCCTGGGCGCGCCTCCCTACCTCATGGACAGCCCGGCGACCCCCCTGAGTTGTTCTCGACGCCAAAACCTCATATATATATATATACAGAAACCTCCAGAACATAACCAAGATCGGGAGTTCCGCCGCCGCAAGCCTCTGTAGCCACCAAAAACCAATCTAGACCCGTTCCGGCACCCTGCCGGAGGGGGGAACCCTCACCGGTGCCATCTTCATCATACCGACGCTCTCCATGACGAGGAGGGAGTAGTTCACCCTCGGGGCTGAGGGTATGTACCAGTAGCTATGTGTTTGATCTCTCTTTCTCTCTCGTGTTCTTGATTCGGCACGATCTTGATGTATCGCGAGCTTTGCTATTATAGTTGGATCTTATGATGTTTCTCCCCCTCTCCTCTCTTGTAATGGATTGAGTTTTCCCTTTAAAGTTATCTTATAGGATTGAGTCTTTAAGGATTTGAGAACACTTGATGTATGTCTTGCCGTGCGTACCTGTGGTGACAATGGGATATCACGTGATTCACTTGATGTATGTGACGCATATCGTATAATCATACCCCATGGATACTTGAGGTTACATTGGAGTATCTAGGTGACATTAGGGTTTTGGTTGATTTGTGTCTTAAGGTGTTATTCTAGTACGAACTCTAGGGCTGTTTGTGACACTTATAGGAATAGCCCAACGGATTGATTGGAAAGAATAACTTTGAGGTGGTTTCGTACCCTACCATAATCTCTTCGTTTGTTCTCCGCTATTAGTGACTTTGGAGTGACTCTTTGTTGCATGTTGAGGGATAGTTATATGATCCAATTATGTTATTATTGTTGAGAGAACTTGCACTAGTGAAAGTATGAACCCTAGGCCTTGTTTCCTAGCATTGCAATACCGTTTACGCTCACTTTTATCACTTGCTACCTTCCTGTTTTTATATTTTCAAATTACAAAAACCTTTATCTACCATCCATATTGCACTTGTATCACCATCTCTTCGCCGAACTAGTGCACCTATACAATTTACCATTGTATTGGGTGTGTTGGGGACACAAGAGACTCTTTGTTATTTGGTTGCAGGGTTGCTTGAGAGAGACCATCTTCATCCTACGCCTCCCACGGATTGATAAACCTTAGATCATCCACTTGAGGGAAATTTGCTACTGTCCTACAAACCTCTGCACTTGGAGGCCCAACAACGTCTACAAGGAGAAGGTTGCGTAGTAGACATCAAGCTCTTTTCTGGCGCCGTTGTCGGGGAGGTGAGTGCTTGAAGGTATATCTTTAGATCTTGCAATTGAATCTTTTAGTTTCTTGTTTTATCACTAGTTTAGTTTATAAAAGAAAACTACAAAAAAATGGAATTGAGTTTGTCTCAAACGCTTCACCTTTTTAATATCTTTCGTGAGTATGATGGAAAAGAAAATTGTGCCAAAGTATTAGAAGAAGAATGCATTAAATTGTTTGGCACTAAATCTTTGAATGATGAGCATGATTGCAATGTTGTTAGTATGAACTCCTTGAATATCCATAGTACTAATGATGATTGCACTAGTTATGATGAAAATGTCTCCTATAAACATGTCAATTTTTGTGGAGTACATTGGGTTTGCAAGTACACACCAAATAGGGAAGATAGATATTGAAAGACGCATAAGTATTTAGAAACTAAATTGTTGCAAGAAAGGCTAGATGTTTGTGCTGAAAAGTTAAATTTCTTGGCCATACTTGTGAACTTTGCCATGAACGAGGTCATTTAACTATCCGATGCAAATTGTTTCATGATCTAATCGTGTCCAAAAATTGTGATGACTTGATTTCCCTTGCATATTATAATGAACTTAGTTTGCTTATGGGCTACGAAGAAATGAAATGTATGACTAATTATCTTCCAGAATTTGACGTGATAAACTTCTTGGTTTTGATCTAGAGGAAATTTATATGTATTGCGCGGTGAATTGCTTTGAAAATCCTTATATTGCCAATTACATAAAGAAAAGAAGACAAATAGAAGATGAAGAGAATACTAACGAAAGGGAAGAGACTTCCCAATATTCTCCTATTATTTCTTATGATGAATCAGGTAACGAGGAGGATCCTTCTATTCAACCAATCTCATTAATAAGGAGCTCCAAAAAGAGGATTGAACCCACGCATGATGTGGTGAAGAAGAACAAAAGAAAAAGGTAGAGAGGTAAAAAGATATCTCTCCCAAATAATGTTGCTCCCATTATTGTTGTGCCTCATGAAAATGAATCAAAAATAATTGTGGAAGATGATGCACATGATGATGATCTCGTTATGCCTATTGCTTGTTGTGATGATTATGATTGGGAAGATAATGATACTTCTTATGATCTTGAAAATCTTTTTGGCACTTGCTTGGAAGAATATGATAATAATGTTTGCTATACTATTGGTGCTATCCATACTATTGATGATGAGAGTGATTATGCTTATGATATGACAAGGCCCAAGCTTGGGGAAGCTATGTTTGATGAGGATGACATATTTGAGAATATATTTGCTGAAATTAATGTTTGTCCCAAGCTTGGGGATGCTATGTTTAATGAAGATGATATTTTTAGCCTCCCAAGTTTTGATATGCAAATGTATAGAGATGATAGCATGCCTCCTACTTATGATGATTATATTGATGAAAGTGGATTTGGAGAGGTCATGACTTTATTTAGTAATGATTGCACTATCTTGGAAGAGGTTTCAATCGATTATGATGAGAACAAAGTTGCTACTTATGATGACTATTGTGATGAAACTTATGCTATAAAGAGTACTGATGATTATATTTATAAAACTTGTCATGATTATGAGTACCCTTTCTCTGAACATTACTCTTTTAATGTGGAAAAAATTTATAGTATTCAAGTCTCTTATGATACTCCCACCATTCTGAATGAGAAGAATTTTGCTTATGTGGAGAGTAATAAAATTTCTATGCTAGTAGATCATGAAAAGAATGCTTTATGTGCTGGTTATATTGTTGAATTAATTCATGATGCTACTGAAAATTATTATGAGGGAGCAATATATGCTTGTAGGAATTGCAATAATATCAAGTTTCCCCTCTATGTGCTTAAAGTTTTGAAGTTATGCTTGTTTTGCCTTTCTATGCTAGTTGATTCTTGTTCCCATAAGTTGTTTGCTCACAAAATCCCTATGCATAGGAAGTGTGTTAGACTTAAAAGTGCTAGTCATATTCTTTATGATGCTCCCTTTATGTTTCAATTCTTATCTTTTATGTGAGCATCATTGAAATCATCATGCCTAGCTAGGGGAGTTAAACGATAGCGCTTGTTGGCAGGCAACCCAATTTTATTTTAGTTCCTTGCTTTTTGGTTCTGTTTAGTAATAAATAATCCATATATCTTCTGTTTAGATGTGGTTTTTTGTTTTAATTAGTGTTTTTTCCAAGTAGAACCTTTGGGAAGACTTGGGTGAAGTCTTTATGATCATGCTGTAAAAAACAGAAACTTTAGCGCTCACGAGATTAGCTTCAAATTTTTACTGGAGAGTGCTATTTAGTTGATTCTCTTTGCAGATGATTACTAGACAAATTCTTAAGGTCCACCAATTTATTTGAGAATTTTTGGAGTTCCATAAGTATACGTTTGATACAGATTACTACAGACTGTTCTGTTTTTTGACAGATTCTGTTTTCTATGTGTTGTTTGCTTATTTTGATGACTCTATGGGTAGGGAAATAGTTTATAAACCATAGAGAAGTTGGAATACATTAGGTTTAACACCAATATAAATAAAGAATGAGTTCATTACAGTACCTAAGTGGTGATTTATTTTCTTATACTAACGGAGCTTATGAGTTTTCTGTTAAGTTTTGTGTTGTGAAGTTTTCAAGATTTGGGTAAAGATTCGATGGACTATGGAATAAGGAGTGGCAAGAGTGTTGGGGAACGTAGTAATTTCAAAAATTTCCTACGCACACGCAAGATCATGGTGATGCATAGCAACGAGAGGGGAGAGTGTTGTCTACGTACCCTCGTAGACCGAAAGCGGAAGCGTTATATCAACGCGGTTGATGTAGTCGTACGTCTTCATGATCCGACCGATCCAAGCACCGTTACTCCGGCACCTCCGAGTTCTTGGCACACGTTCAGCTCGATGACGATCCCCGGGCTCCGATCCAGCAAAGCGTCGGGGAGGAGTTCCGTCAGCACGACGGCGTGGTGACGATCCTGATGTTCTACTGTCGCAGGGCTTCAGCTAAGCACCGCTACAATATGACCGAGGTGGAATATGGTGGAGGGGGGCACCGCACACGGCTAAGGAACGATCACGAAGATCAACTTGTGTGTCTATGGGGTGCCCCCTACCCCCGTATATAAAGGAGTGGAGGAGGGGAGGGCCGACCCTCTCTATGGCGCGCCCTAGGGGAGTTCTACTCCCACCGGGAGTAGGATTCCCCCTTTCCTAGTCCAACTAGGAGTCCTTCCATGTATTAGGAGTAGGGGCAAGGAAGGGGAAAGGAGAAGGGAAGGAAGGAGGGGGCGCAGCCCCTCCCCCTAGTCCAATTCGGACTAGGCCTTGGGGAGGCGCGCGGCCTGCCCTAGGCAGCCCCTCTCCCTTTCCCGTATGGCCCAATAAGGCCCAATACTTCTCCCCCGTATTCCCGTAACTCCCCGGTACTCCCGAAAATACCCGAATCACTCAGAACCTTTCCGATGTCCGAATATAGTCGTCCAATATATCGATCTTTACGTCTCGACCAATTCGAGACTCCTCGTCATGTCCCCGATCTCATCCGGGACTCCGAACTCCTTCGGTACATCAAAACTCATAAACTCATAATATAACTGTCATCGAAACCTTAAGCGTGCGGACCCTGCGGTTCGAGAACAATGTAGACATGACCGAGACACGTCTCCGGTCAATAACCAATAGCGGGACCTGGATGCCCATATTGGTTCCTATATATTCTACGAAGATCTTTATCGGTCAGACCGCATAACAACATACGTTGTTCCCTTTGTCATCGGTATGTTACTTGCCCGAGATTCGATCGTCGGTATCTCAATACCTAGTTCAATCTCGTTACCGGCAAGTCTCTTTACTCGTTCAGTAATACATCATCTCGCAACTAACTCATTAGTTACAATGCTTGCAAGGCTTATGTGATGTGCATTACCGAGAGGGCCCAGAGATACCTCTCCGACAATCGGAGTGACAAATCCTAATCTCGAAATACGCCAACCCAACACCTACCTTTGGAGACACCTGTAGAGCTCCTTTATAATCACCCAGTTACGTTATGATGTTTGGTAGCACACAAAGTGTTCCTCCGGCAAACGGGAGTTGCATAATCTCATAGTCATAGGAACATGTATAAGTCATGAAGAAAGCAATAGCAATATACTAAATGATCGAGTGCTACGCTAACGGAATGGGTCATGTCAATCACATCATTCTCCTAATGATGTGATCCCGTTAATCAAATGATAACTTATGTCTATGGCTAGGAAACATAACCATCTTTGATCAACGAGCTAGTCAAGTAGAGGCATACTAGTGACACTCTGTTTGTCTATGTATTCACACATGTATCATGTTTCCGGTTGATAAAATTCTAGCATGAATAATAAACATTTATCATGAAATAAGGAAATAAATAATAACTTTATTATTGCCTCTAGGGCATATTTCCTTCAGTCTCCCACTTGCACTAGAGTCAATAATCTAGTTCACATCAGCATGTGATTTAACAGCAATAGTTCACATCACCATGTGATTAATACCCACAGTTCACATCATCATGTGACCAACACCCAAAGGGTTTACTAGAGTCAATAATCTAGTTCACATCGCTATGTGATTAACACCCAAAGAGTACTAATGTGTGATCATGTTTTGCTTGTGAGAGAATCTTAGTCAACGGGTCTGCCACATTCAGATCCGTATGTATTTTGCAAATTTATATGTCAACAATACTCTGCTCGAAGCTACTCTAGCTAATTGCTCCCACTTTCAATATGTATCTAGATTGAGACTTAGAGTCATCTAGATTGGTGTCAAAACTTGCATCGACATAACATTTTACGACGAACCTTTTTGTCACCTCCATAATCGAGAAACATATCCTTATTTCACTAAGGATAATTTTGACCGCTGTCCAGTGATCTACTCCTAGATCACTATTGTACTCCCTTGCCAAAATCAGTGTAGGGTATACAATAGATCTGGTACACAGCATGGCATACTTTATAGAACCTATGGCCAAGGCATAGGGAATGACTTTCATTCTCTTTCTATCTTTTGCCATGGTCGGGTTTTGAGTCTTACTCAATTTCACACCTTGTAACACAGGCAAGAACTCTTTCTTTGACTGTTACATTTTGAACTACTTCAAAATCTTGTCAAGGTATGTACTCATTGAAAAAACTTATCAAGCGTCTTGATCTATCTCTATAGATCTTGATACTCAATATGTAAGCAGCTTCACCGAGGTCTTTCTTTGAAAAACTCCTTTCAAACACTCCTTTATGCTTTGCAGAATAATTCTACATTATTTCCAATCAAAAATATGTTATTCACATATATTTATCAGAAATGCTGTAGTGCTCCCACTCACTTTCTTGTAAATACAGGCTTCACCGCAAGTCTGTATAAAACTATATGCTTTGATCAACTTATCAAAGCGTATATTCCAACTCCGAGATGCTTGCACCAGTCCATAGATGGATCGCTGGAGCTTGCATATTTTGTTAACACCTTTAGGATTGACAAAACCTTCTGGTTGCATCATATACAACTCTTCTTTAATAAATCCATTAAGGAATGCAGTTTTGTTTTATCCATTTGCCAGATTTCATAAAATGCGGCAATTGCTAACATGATTCGGATAGACTTAAGCATAGATACGAGTGAGAAACTCTCATCGTAGTCAACACCTTGAACTTGTCGAAAACCTTTTGCGACAATTCTAGCTTTGTAGATAGTAACGCTACTATCAGCGTCCGTCTTCCTCTTGAGGATCCATTTATTTTCTATGGCTTGCCGATCATCGGGCAAATCCATCAAAGTCCATACTTTGTTTTTATACATGGATCATATCTCAGATTTCATGGCCTCAAACCATTTCGCGGAATCTGGGCTCATCATCGCTTCCTCATAGTTCGCAAGTTCATCATGTTCTAGTAACATGACTTCCAGAACAAGATTACCGTACCACTCTGGTGCGGATCTCACTCTGGTTTACCTACGAGATTCGGTAGTAACTTGATCTGACGTTACATGATCATCATTAACTTCCTCACTAATTTGTGTAGTAGTCACAGGAACAGATTTCTGTGATGAACTACTTTCCAATAAGGGAGCAGGTACAGTTACCACATCAAGTTCTACTTTCCTCCCACTCACTTCTTTCGAGAGAAAACTCCTTCTCTAGAAAGGATCCATTCTTGGCAACGAATGTCTTGCCTTTGGATCTGTGATAGAAGGTGTACCCGACAGTCTCCTTTGGGTATCCTATGAAGACATATTTCTCCGATTTGGGTTTGAGCTTATCGGGATGGAACTTTTTCATATAAGCATCACAATCCCAAACTTTAAGAAACGACAACTTTGGTTTCTTGCTAAACCACAGTTCAGATTGTGTCGTCTCAACGGACTTAGATGGTGCCCTTTTAAACGTGAATGCAACTGTCTCTAATGCATGATCCCAAAACGATATTGGTAAATCGGTAAGAAATATCATAGATTGTACTATATCCAATAAAGTACGGTTATGACGTTCGGACACACCATTATGCTGTGGTGTTCCAGGTGGCATGAGTTTGTGAAACTATTCCACATTGTTTTAATTGAAGACCAAACTCGTAACTCAAATATTCTCCTCCACGATCATATCGTAGAATCTTTTATTTTCTTGTTACGATGATTCTCCACTTCACTCTGAAATACTCTGAACTTTTCAGACTTATGTTTCATCAAGTAGATATGCTCATATCTGCTTAAATCAATTGTGAGGGTCAGAAAATAATGATACTTGCTGTGAGCCTCAACACTCATCGGATTGCATACATCAATATGTATTATTTCCAATAAGTCAGTTGCTCGCTCTACTGTTCCGGAGAACGGAGTTTTAGTCATATTGCCCATAAGGCATGGTACGCAAGCATCAAGTGATTCATAATCAAGTGATTCCAAAATCCCATCAGCATGGAGTTTCTTCATGCGCTTTACACCAATATGACCTAAACAGCAGTGCCACAAATAAGTTGCACTATCATTATTAACTTCGCATCTTTTGGCTTCAATATTATGAATATGTGTATCACTACGATCGAGATCCAACAAACCATTTTGTTGGTGTGTATGACCATAGAAGGTTGTATTCATGTAAACAGAACAACAATTTATTCTCTTACTTAAATGAATAACCGTATTGCAATAAACATGATCAAATCATATTCATGCTCAACACCAAATAACACTTATTTAGGTTCCACACTAATCCCGAAAGTATAGGGAGTGTGCGATGATGATCATATCAATCTTGGAACTACTTCCAACTTTCATCGTCACTTCACCCTTAACTAGTCTCTATTCATTCTGCAACTCCCGTTTCGAGTTACTAATCATAGCAACTAAACTAGTACCAAATACTGAGGGGTTGCTATGAACACTAGTAAAGTACACATCAATAACATGTATATCAAATATACTTTTGTTTTCTTTTGCCATCCTTTCTTATCCACCAAATACTTGGGGTAGTTCCGCTTCCAATGACCAATCCCTTTGCAGTAGAAGCACTTAGTCTCAGGCTTAGGACCAGACTTGGGTTTCTTCACTTGAGCAGCAACTTGCTTGCTGTTCTTCTTGAAGTTCCCCTTTTTTTCCTTTGCCCTTTACTTGAAACTAGTGGCCTTGTCTACCATCAACACTTGATGTTTTTCTTGATTTCTACCTTCGTCGATTTTAGCATCACGAAGAGCTTGGAAATTGTTTCCGTTATCCCTTGCATATTATAGTTCATCACGAAGTTCTACTAACTTGGTGATGGTGACTAGAGAATTCTGTCAATCACTATTTTATCTGGAAGATTAACTCCCACTTGATTCAAGCGATTGTAGTACCCAGACAATCTGAGCACATGCTCACTAGTTGAGCGATTCTCCTCCATCTTTTAGCTATAGAACTTGTTGGAGACTTCATATCTCTCAACTCGGGTATTTGCTTGAAATATTAACTTAAACTCCTGGAACATCTTGTATGGTCCATGACGTTCAAAACGTCTTTGAAGTCCCGATTCTAAGCCGTTAAGCATGGTGCACTAAACTATTAAGTAGTCATCATATTGAGCTAGCCAAACGTTCATAACGTCTGCATCTGCTCCTGCAGTAGGTCCGTCACCTAGCGGTGCATCAAGGACATAATTCTTCTGTGCAGCAATGAGGATAAACCTCAGATCACGGAAACAATTCGCATCATTGCTACTAACATCTTTCAACACAATTTTCTCTAGGAACATATCAAAATAAACATATGAAAGCAACAACGCGAGCTATTGATCTACAACATAGATATGCTAATACTACCAGGACTAAGTTCATGATAAATTAAATTTCAATTAATCATATTACTTAAGAACTCCCACTTAGATAGACATCCCTCTAATCCTCTAAGTGATCACGTGATCCACATCAACTAAACCATGTCCGATCATCACGTCAGATGGAGTAGTTTCAATGGTGAACATCACTATGTTGATCATATCTACTATATGATTCACACTCGACCTTTCGGTCTCCGTGTTCCGAGGCCATATCTGAATATGCTAGGCTCGTCAAGTATAACCCGAGTATTCTGCGTGTGCAAAACTGGCTTGCACCCGTTGTAGATGGACGTAGAGCTTATCACACCCGATCATCACGTGGTGTCAGGGCACGACGAACTTTGGCAATGGTGCATACTCAGGGAGAACACTTCTTGATAATTTAGTGAGAGATCATATTATAATGCTACCGTCAATCAAAGCAAGCTAAGATGCATAAAAAATAAACATCACATGCAATCAATATAAGTGATATGATATGGCCATCATCATCTTGTGCTTGTGATCTCCATCTTCGAAGCACCGTCATGATCACCATCGTCACCGGTGCAACACCTTGATCTCCATCATAGCATCGTTGTCGTCTCGCCAATCTTATGCTACTACGACTATCGCTACCGCTTAGTGATAAAGTAAAGCATTACAGGGCGATTGCATTGCATACAATAAAGCAAAAACCATATGGCTCCTGCCAGTTGCCGATAACTCGGTTATAAAACATGATCATCTCATACAATAAAATTTAGCATCATGTCTTGACCATATCACATCACAACATGCCCTGCAAAAACAAGTTAGACGTCCTCTACTTTGTTTGTTGCAAGTTTTACGTGGCTGCTACGGGCTTAAGCAAGAACCAATCTCACCTACGCATCAAAATCACAACGATAGTTTGTCAAATAGACTCCGTTTTAACCTTCGCAAGGACCGGGCGTAGCCATACTCGGTTCAACTAAGGTTGGAGAAACTGACACCCGCCAGCCACCTGTGTGCAAAGCACGTCGGTAGAACCAGTCTCGCGTAAGCGTACGCGTAATGTCGGTCCGGGCCGCTTCATCCAACAATACTGCCGAACCAAAGTGTGACATGCTGGTAGGCAGTATGACTTATATCGTCCACAACTCACTTGTGTTCTACTCGTGCATATAACATCAAACCATAAAACCTAGGCTCGGATGCCACTGTTGGGGAACGTAGTAATTTCAAAAATTTCCTACGCACAAGCAAGATCACGGTGATGCATAGCAACGAGAGGGGAGAGTGTTGTCTACGTACCCTCGTAGACCGAAAGCGGAAGCGTTATATCAACGTGGTTGATGTATTCGTACGTCTTCACGATCCGACCGATCCAAGCACCGTTACTCCGGCACCTCCGAGTTCTTGGCACATGTTCAGCTCAATGACGATCCCCGGGCTCCGATCCAGCAAAGCGTCGGGGAGGAGTTCCGTCAGCACGAAGGCGTGGTGACGATCTTGATGTTCTACTGTCGCAGGGCTTCGCCTAAGCACCGCTACAATATGACCGAGGTGGAATATGGTGGAGGGGGGCACCGCACACGGCTAAGGAACGATCACGAAGATCAACTTGTGTGTCTATGGGGTGCCCCCTACCCCCGTATATAAAGGAGTGGAGGAGGGGAGGGCCGGCCCTCTCTATGGCGCGCCCTAGGGGAGTCCTACTCCCACCGGGAGTAGGATTCCCCCTTTCCTAGTCCAACTAGGAGTCCTTCCATGTATTAGGAGTAGGAGACAAGGAAGGGGAAAGGAGAAGGGAAGGAAGGAGGGGGCGCAGCCCCTCCCCCTAGTCCAATTCGGACTAGGCCTTGGGGGGCGCGCGGCCTGCCCTAGGCAGCCCCTCTTCCTTTCCCGTATGGCCCAATAAGGCCCAATACTTCTCCCCCGTATTCCCGTAACTCCCCGGTACTCCCGAAAATACCCGAATCACTCAGAACCTTTCCGATGTCCGAATATAGTCGTCCAATATATCGATCTTTACGTCTCGACCATTTCGAGACTCCTCTTCATGTCCCTGATCTCATCCGGGACTCCGAACTCCTTCGGTACATCAAAACTCATAAACTCATAATATAACTGTCATCAAAACCTTAAGCGTGCGGACCCTACGGTTCGAGAACAATGTAGACATGACCGAGACATGTCTCCGGTTAATAACCAATAGCGGGACCTGGATGCCCATATTGGTTCCTACATATTCTACGAAGATCTTTATTGGTCAGACCGCATAACAACATACGTTGTTCCCTTTGTCATCGGTATGTTACTTGCCCGAGATTCGATCGTGGTATCTCAATACCTAGTTCAATCTCGTTACCGGCAAGTCTCTTTACTCGTTCTATAATACATCATCTCGCAACTAACTCATTAGTTACAATGCTTGCAAGGCTTACGTGATGTGCATTACCGAGAGGGCCCAGAGATACCTCTCCGACAATCGGAGTGACAAATCCTAATCTCGAAATACGCCAACCCAACATCTACCTTTGGAGACACCTGTAGAGCTCCTTTATAATCACCCAGTTACGTTGTGACGTTTGGTAGCACACAAAGTGTTCCTCCGGCAAACGGGAGTTGCATAATCTCATAGTCACAGGAACATGTATAAGTCATGAAGAAAGCAATAGCAACATACTAAACGATCGAGTGCTACGCTAACGGAATGGGTCATGTCAATCACATCATTCTCCTAATGATGTGATCCCGTTAATCAAATGACAACTTATGTCTATGGCTAGGAAACATAACCATCTTTGATCAACGAGCTAGTCAAGTAGAGGCATACTAGTGACACTCTGTTTGTCTATGTATTCACACATGTATCATGTTTCCGGTTGATACAATTCTAGCATGAATAATAAACATTTATCATGAAATAAGGAAAATAAATAATAACTTTATTATTGCCTCTAGGGCATATTTCCTTCAAAGAGCCTAAGCTTGGGGATGCCCAAGGCACCCCAAGGTAATATTCATGGAGAACCAAGCGTCTAAGCTCGGGGATGCCCCGGAAGGCATCCCCTCTTTCGTCTTCATTCATCGGTAACTTTACTTGGAGCTATATTTTTATTCACCACATGATATGTGTTTTGCTTGGAGCATCATTTTATTTTCTTTAGCCTTGCTTGCTGTTTGGATAATATCCCAAGATCTGAAATTCTTAAATGTTAGAGAGTCTTCACAAAGCTACATAATTATTTAACTACTCATTGATCTTCACTTATATCTTTTCGGAGTAGTTTGTTGTTTGCTCTAGTGCTTCACTTATATCTTTTAGAGCACGGCGGTGGATTTATTTTGAAGAAATTATTGAACTCTCATGCTTCACTTTATTATTTTGAGAGTCCTAAACAACATGGTAATTTGCTTTGGTTATGAATTTAGTCCTAATATGATGGGCATCCAAGAGGGATATAATAAAAACTTTCATATGAAGTGCATTGAATACTATGACAAGTTTGATTCCTTATGATTGTTTTGAGATATGAAGATGGTGATATTAGAGTCATGCTAGTGGAGTAGTTGTGAATTTGAGAGATACTTGTTCTAAAGTTTGTGATTCCCGTAGCATGCACGTATGGTGAACCGTTATGTGATGAAGTCGGAGCATGATTTATTTATTGATTGTCCTCCTTATGAGTGGCGGTCTGGGACGAGCGATGGTCTTTTCCTACCAACCTATCCCCCTAGGAGCATGCGTGTAGTACTTTGTTTCGATAACTAATAGATTTTTGCAATAAGTATGTGAGTTCTTTATGACTAATGTTGAGTCCATGGATTATACGCACTCTCACCCTTCCACCATTGCGAGCCTCTCTAATACCGCGCACCTTTCGCCGGTATCATACACCCACCATATACCTTCCTCAAAACAGCCACCATACCTACCTACCATGACATTTCCATAGCCATTCCAAGATATATTGCCATGCAACCTTCCACCGTTCCGTTTATTATGACACGCTCCATCATTGTCATATTGCTTTGCATGATCATGTAGTTGACATCGTATTTGTGGCAAAGCCACCGTTCATAATTATTTCATACATGCCACTCTTGATTCATTGCACATCCCGGCACACCGTCGGAGGCATTCATATAGAGTCATATTTTGTTCTAAGTATTGAGTTGTAATTCTTGAGTTGTAAGTAAATAAAAGTGTGATGATCATCATTATTAGAGCATTGTCCCAGTGAGGAAAGGATGATGGAGACTATGATTCCCCCATAAGTCGGGATGAGACTCCGGACGAAAAAGAAAAAAAAGAAAAAAAGAGGCCATAAAAAAAGAGGCCATAAAAAAGAGAATGCCCAAAAAAATGAGAGAAAAGGAGAGAAGGGACAGTGCTACTATTCTTTTACCACACTTGTGCTTCAAAGTAGCACCATGATCTTCATGATAGAGAGTCTCCTATGTTGTCACTTTCATATACTAGTGGGAATCTTTCATTATAGAACTTGGCTTGTATATTCCAATGATGGGCTTCCTCAAAATGCCCTAGGTCTTCGTGAGCAAGCGAGTTGGATGCACACCCACTTAGTTTCTTTTGTTGAGCTTTCATACACTTATAGCTCTAGTGCATCTGTTGCATGGCAATCCCTACTCACTCACATTGATATCTATTGATGGGCATCTCCATAGCCCGTTGATATGCCTAGTTGATGTGAGACTATCTTCTCCTTTTTTTTCTTCTCCACAACCACCATTCTATTCCACCTATAGTGCTATGTTCATGGCTCACGCTCATGTATTGCGTGAAGATTGAAAAAGTTTGAGAACATCAAAAGTATGAAACAATTGCTTGGCTTGTCATCGGGGTTGTGCATGATTTAAATATTTTGTGTGATGAAGATAGAGCATAGCCAGACTATATGATTTTGTAGGGATAGCTTGCTTTAGCCATGTTATTTTGAGAAGACATGATTACTTTGTTAGTATGCTTGAAGTATTATTATTTTTATGTCAATATTAAACTTTTGTCTTGAATCTTATGGATTAGAATATTGTTGCCCTAATAAAGAAGATATCATTGATAAATGTGTTAGGTAGCATTCCACATCAAAAATTCTGTTTTTATCATTTACCTACTCGAGGACGAGCAGGAATTAAGCTTGGGGATGCTGATACTTCTCCAACGTATCTATAATTTTTGATTGTTGCATGCTATTATATTATCTGTTTTGGATGTTTATGGGCTTTATTAAACACTTTTATATTATTTTTGGGACTAACCTATTAACCCAGAGCCCAGTGCCAGTTCCTATTTTTCCCTTGTTTCAGTGTTTCGAAGAAAAGGAATATCAAACGGAGTCGAAACGGAATGAAACCTTCTGGAGAAGTTATTTTTGGAAGGAAAGCAACCCCGGAGACTTGGAGTCCACGTCAAGGAAGCAATAAGGGAGGCACGAGGCAAGGGGCGCCCCCCTAGGGCGCGCCCTCCACCCTCGTGGCTCCCCTGACGTACTTCTTCCTCCTATATATACCCATATACCCTAAAAACTTCAGAGAACAGAATAGATCGGGAGTTCCGCCGCCGCAAGCCTCTGTAGCCACCAAAAACATCTCGGGAGCCCGTTCCGTCACCCTGCCGGAGGGTGGAGCCCTCACCGGTGGCCATCTTCATCATCCCGGTGCTCTCCATGATGAGGAGGGAGTAGTTCACCCTCGGGGCTGAGGGTATGTACCAGTAGCTATGTGTTTGATCTCTCTTTCGTGTTCTTGATTTGGCATGATCTTGATGTATCGCGAGCTTTGCTATTATAGTTGGATCTTATGTTTCTTCTCCCCCTCTACTCTCTTGTAATGGATTGAGTTTTCCCTTTGAAGTAATCTTATCGGATTGAGTCTTTAATGATTTGAGAACACTTGATGTATGTCTTGCCATGCGTACCTGTGGTGACAATGGGATATCACGTGATTCACTTGATCAACTTGCGGGTTCCGCCCATGAACTTATGCATAGGGGTTGGCACACGTTTTCGTCTTGATTCTCCGGTAGAAACTTTGGGGCACTCTTTGAGGTTCTATGTGTTGGTTGAATAGATGAATCTGAGATTGTGTTACGCATATCGTATAATCATACCCACGGATACTTGAGGTGACATTGGAGTATCTAGGTGACATTAGGGTTTTGGTTGATTTGTGTCTTAAGGTGTTATTCTAGTACGAACTCTAGGGTTGTTTGTGACACTTATAGGAATAGCCCAACGGATTGATTGGAAAGAATAACTTTGAGGTGGTTTCGTACCCTACCATAATCTCTTCGTTTGTTCTCCGCTATTAGTGATTTTGGAGTGACTCTTTGTTGCATGTTGAGGGATAGTTATATGATCCAACTATGTTATTATTGTTGAGAGAACTTGCACTAGTGAAAGTATGAACCCTAGGCCTTGTTTCCTAGCATTGCAATACCGTTTACGCTCACTTTTATCATTAGTTACCTTGCTGTTTTTATATTTTCAGATTTCAAAAACCTTTATCTACCATCCATATTGCACTTGTATCACCATCTCTTCGCCGAACTAGTGCACCTATACAAGTTACCACTGTATTGGGTGTGTTGAGGACAGAAGAGACTCTTTGTTATTTGGTTGCATGGTTGCTTGACATAGACCATCTTCATCCTACGCCTCTGATACGTCTCCAACGTATCTATAATTTTTTATTGCTCCATGCTATATTATCTACTGTTTTGGACAATATTGGGCTTTATTTTCCACTTTTATATTATTTTTGGGACTAACCAATTGACCGGAGGCCCAGCCCAGAATTGCTGTTTTTTGCCTATTTCAGTGTTTCGAAGAAAAGGAATATCAAACGGAGTCCAATTGACCTGAAACTCCACGGAACCTATTTTTGGACCAGAAGAAGCCCACGAAGTACCGGAGCTACACTAGGGGAGTCCCGGACTGCCCACGAGGGTGGGGGCGCGCCCACCCCCTAGGGAGCGCCCCCCTGCCTCGTGGACAGCCCGGAGGTCCAC
Organism: Aegilops umbellulata; assembly: GCA_032464435.1. Lineage (NCBI taxonomy): Eukaryota > Viridiplantae > Streptophyta > Magnoliopsida > Poales > Poaceae > Aegilops > Aegilops umbellulata. The sequence continues at coordinate 291,601,581 of CP136056.1, read as the reverse complement.
CAACGTACTTTTTCCTCCCATATATACCCATATACCCTAAAAACTTCGGGGAACAGAATAGATCGGGAGTTCCGCCGCCGCAAGCCTCTGTAGCCACCAAAAGTCAATCGGGACCCTGTTCCGGCACCCTGCCGGAGGGGGGAACCCTCACCTGTGGCCATCTTCATCATCCCGGCGCTCTCCAAGACGAGGAGGGAGTAGTTCACCCTCAGGGCTGAGGGTATGTACTAGTAGCTATGTGTTTGATCTCTCTCTCTCTCTCGTGTTCTTGATTTAGCATGATCTTGATGTATCGCGAGCTTTGCTATTATAGTTGGATCTTATGTTGCTTCTCCCCCTCTACTCTCTTGTAATGGATTGAGTTTCCTCTTTGAAGTTATCTTATCGGATTGAGTCTTTAATGATTTGAGAACACTTGATGTATGTCTTGTCATGCGTATCTGTGGTGACAATGGGATATCACGTGATTCACTTGATGTATGTTTTGGTGATCAACTTGTGGGTTCCGCCCATGAACCTATGCATAGGGGTTGGCACACGTTTTCATCGTGATTCTCCGGTAGAAACTTTGGGGCACTCTTTGAGGTTCTATGTGTTGGTTGAATAGATGAATCTAAGATTGTGTGATGCATATTGTATAATCATACCCACGGATACTTGAGGTGACATTGGAGTATCTAGGTGACATTAGGGTTTTGGTTGATTTGTGTCTTAAGGTGTTATTTTAGTACGAACTCTAGGGCTGTTTGTGACACTTATAGGAATAGCCCAACGGATTGATTGGAAAGAATAACTTTGAGGTGGTTTCGTACCCTACCATAATCTCTTTGTTTGTTCTCTGCTATTAGTGATTTTGGAGTGACTCTTTGTTGCATGTTGAGGGATAGTTATATGATCCAACTATGTTATTATTGTTGAGAGAACTTGCACTAGTGAAAGTATGAACCCTAGGCCTTGTTTCCTAGCATTGCAATACCGTTTACGCTCACTTTTATCATTAGTTACCTTGCTGTTTTTATATTTTCAGATTACAAAAACCTATATCTACCATCCATATTGCACTTGTATCACCATCTCTTCGTCGAACTAGTGCACCTATACAATTTACCATTGTATTGGGTGTGTTGGGGACACAAGAGACTCTTTGTTATTTGGTTGCAGGGTTGTTTGAGAGATACCATCTTCATCCTACGCCTCCCACGGATTGATAAACCTTAGGTCATCCACTTGAGGGAAATTTGCTACTGTCCTACAAACCTCTGCACTTGGAGGCCCAACAACGTCTACAAGAAGAAGGTTGCGTAGTAGACATCAAGCTCTTTTCTGGCGCCATTGCCGCGGAGGTGAGTGCTTGAAGGTATATGTTTAGATCTTGCAATCGAATCTTTTTGTTTCTTGTTTTATCACTAGTTAGTTTATAAAATAAAATTACCAAAAAAATGGAATTGAGTTTGTCTCGTACGCTTTATCTTTTTAATATCTTTCGTGAGTATGATGGGAAGGAAAATTGTGCCAAAGTGTTAGAAGAATGCATTAAATTGTTTGGCACTAAATGTTTGAATGATGAGCATGATTGCAATGTTGTTAGTATGAACTCCTTGAATATCCATGGTACTGATGATGATTGCACTAGTTATGATGAAAATGTCTCCTATAAACATGTCAATTTTTGTGGAGTGCATTGGGTTTGCAAGTACACATCAAACAGGGAAGATAGATATTGCAAGAGGCATAAGTATTTAGAAACTAAATTGTTGCAAGAAAGTCTTGATGATTGCGCTGAAAGATTCAATATTTATCGCGCTCCTTGTGAACTTTGCAATGAACATAGTCATTTAAAGCTCCAATGCTATTTGTTTCATGATCAAGTCGTGTCCAAATATTGTGACAATTTGATTACCCTTGAGCATCATAAAGAGCTTAGTCTTATTTTGGGTTATGAAGAAATGAAACGTATAACTGAGGGTATTCCAAAATTTAATCTTGATAGATTTCTTGATTTTTATCTAGAGAAGATTTATATGTATTGTGTGGTGAATTGCATTGAAAATCCTTATATTGACAATTACATAAAGAAAAGAAAACAAATAGAAGATGAAGAGAATACTAATGAAAGGGAAGAGACTTCCCAATATCCTCCTAGTATTTCTTATGATGAATCAGGTAACGAGGAGGAGCCTTCTATTCAACCAATCTCATTAATAAGGAGATCCAAAAAGAGGATTGAACCCACAGATGATGTGGTGAAGAAGAAGAAAAGAAAAAGGAAGAGAGTTAAAAAGGTATCTCCCCCAAATAAGGTTGCTCCTATTATTGTTGTGCCTCATGAAAATGAAGATGATGCACTTGATGATGATCTAGTTATGTCTATTGCTTGTTGTGATGATTATGATTGGGAAGATAATGATATTTATTATGATCTTGAAAGTCTTTTTGGCACTTGCTTTGAGAATATGATAATTGCTATACTATTGGTGTTATCCATACTATTAATGATGAGAGTGATTATGCTTACGATATGAAAAGGCCCAAGCTTGGGGAAGCTATGTTTAATGGGGATGACATATTTGAGAATATATTTGCTGCAATTGATGTTTGTCCCAAGCTTGTGGATGCTATATTTAATGAAGATGATATTTTTAGCCTCTCAAGTTTTGATATGCAAAGTTGTTATGATGATAGCATGCCTTCTACCTATGATGATTATATTGATGAAAGTGGGTTTGAAAGAGTGTCAACTTTAGGAAGTAATGATCCCACTATTTTAGAGGATGTTGAATCTTATTATATTTATGAAAGTGGATTTGGATAGGTCATGACTTTATTTAGTGGTGTATCCACTATTTCGGAGGAGGTTTCAATTGATTATGATGAGAACAAAGTTGCTACTTATGAAGATTATTGTGATGAAACTTATGCGATAAAGAGTAATGATGATTATATTTATAAAACTTGTCATGATTATGATTACCCTTTTTCTGAACATTACTCTTTTAATGTGGAAACAATTTATAGCATTCAAGTCTCTTATGATACTCCCACTATTTCGAATAAGAAGAATTTTGCTTGTGTGGAGAGTAGTAAAATTTCTATGCTAGTAGATCATGAAAATAATGATTTAGGTGATGGTTATATTGTTGAATTAATTCATGATTCTACTGAAAATTATTATGAGGGAGCAATATATGCTTGTAGGATTTGCAATAATATCAAGTTTCCTCTATATATGCTTAAAGTTTTGAAGTTATGCTTGTTTTGCCTTCCTATGCTAGTTGATTATTGTTCCCATAAGTTGTTTGCCCACAAAATCCCTATGCATAGGAAGTGGATTAGACTTAAATGTGCTAGTCATATTCTTCATGATGCTCTCTTTATGTTTCAATTCTTATCTTTTATGTGAGCATCATTGAAATCATCATGCCTAGCTAGGGGCGTTAAACGATAGCGCTTGTTGGGAGGCAACCCAATTTTATTTTAGTTTTATTGCTTTTTAGTTCTGTTTAGTAATAAATAATCCATCTAGATTCTGTTTATATGTGGTTTTTGTGTTTTAATTAGTGTTTGTTCCAAGTAGAACCTTTGGGAAGACTTGGGTGAAGTCTTTATGATCATGCTGTAAAAAACAGAAACTTTAGCGCTCACGAGATTAGCTTCAACTTTTTACTTGAGAGTGTTATTTAGTTGATTATTTTTTAAGATGATTACTGGACAAATTCCTCAGGTCCACCAATTTATTTTATAATTTTTGGAGTTCCATAAGTATACGTTTGATACAGATTACTACAGACCGTTCTGTTTTTGACAGATTCTGATTTCATTGTGTTGCTTGCTTATTTTGATGAATCTATGGCTAGTAAATAGTTTATAAACCATAGAGAAGTTGGAATACATTAGGTTTAACACCAATATAAATAAAGAATGAGTTCATTACAGTACTTTGAAGTGGTGTTTTGTTTTCTTTCGCTAACCGAGCTTACGAGTTTTCTGTTAAGTTTTGGGTTGTGAAGTTTTCAAGTTTTGGGTAAAGATTTGATGGACTATGGAATAAGGAGTGGCAAGAGCCTAAGCTTGGGGATTCCCAAGGCACCCCAAGGTAATATTCAAGGATAACCAAGCGTCTAAGCTTGGGGATACCCCGGAAGGCATCCCCTCTTTCGTCTTCGTTCATTGGTAACTTTACTTGGAGCTATATTTTTATTCACCACATGATATGTGTTTTGCTTGGAGCGTCATTTTATTTTCTTTTGTTTTGCTTGATGTTTGAATAAATTATCAATATCTGAAATTCTTAAAATGATAGAGTCTTCACATGGTTGCATAATTATTTAACTACTCATTGATCTTCACTTATATCTTTCGGAGTAATTTGTTGTTCGCTCTAGTGCTTCACTTATATCTTTTAGAGCATGGTGGTAGTTTTATTTTGAAGAAATAGATGAACTCTCATGCTTCACCTATATTATTTTGAGAGTCTTAAGTAGCATGGTAATTTGCTTAATAATCCTAATATGCTTGGTATTCAAGGTTTGTAAAACTTTCTTTTGAGTGTGTTGAATACTAAGAAAAGTTTGATGCTTGATAATTGTTTTGAGATATGAAGATGGTGATATTAGAGTCATGCTAGTTGAGTAGTTGTGAATTTGAGAAATACTTGTTCTAAAGTTTGTGATTCCCGTAGCATGCACGTATGGTGAACCGTTATGTGATGAAGTCGGAGCATGATTTATTTATTGATTGTCCTCCTTATGAGTGGCGGTCGGGGATGAGCGATGGTCTTTTCCTACCAATCTATCCCCCTAGGAGCATGAGCGTAATACTTTGCTTTGATAACTTGTAGACTTTTGCAATAAGTATATGAGTTCTTCATGACTAATGTTGAGTCCATGGATTATACGCACTTTTCTTCCTTCCACCATTGCTAGCCTCTCTAATATCACGCACTTTTCGTCGGTATCATAAACCCACCATATACCTTCCTCAAAACAGCCATCATACCTACCTATTATGGCATTTCCATAGCCATTCCGAGATATATTGCAATGCAACTTTCCACCGTTCCGTTTATTATGACACGCTCCATCATTGTCATATTGCTTTGCATGATCATGTAGTTGACATCGTATTTGTGGCAAAGCCACCGTTCATAATTCTTTCATACATGTCACTCTTGTTTCATTGCACATCCCGGTACGCCGCCGGAGGCATTCATATAGAGTCATATCTTGTTCTAATTATCGAGTTGTAATTGTTGAGTTGTAAGAAAATAAAAGTGTGATAATCATCATTATTAGAGCATTGTCCCAGTGAGGAAAGGATGATGGAGACTATGATTCCCCCACAAGTCGGGATGAGACTCCGGACGAAAAATAAAAAAAGAGAAAAAATAGGCCATAAAAAAAGAGAAAAGGCCCAAATAAAAAAACAAAAAAACAAAAAATGCGAGAAAAATAGAGAAGGGACAATGCTACTATCCTTTTACCACACTTGTGCTTCGAAGTAGCACCATGATCTTCATGATAAAGAGTCTCCTATGTTGTCACTTTCATATACTAGTGGGAATTTTACATTATAGAACTTGTCTTGTATATTCCAATGATGGGCTTCCTCAAAATGCCCTAGGTCTTCATGAGCAAGCAAGTTGTATGCACACCCACTTAGTTTCTTTTTGAGCTTTCATACACTTATAGCTCTAGTGCATCCGTTGCATGGCAATCCCTACTCACTCACATTGATATCTATTGATGGGCATCTCCATAGCCCGTTAGTATGCCTAGTTGATGTGAGACTATCTTCTCCCTTTTTGTCTTCTCCACAACCACCATTCTATTCCACCTATAGTGTTATGTCCATGGCTCACGCTCATGTATTGCGTGAAAGTTGAAAAGGTTTGAGAACATCAAAAGTATGAAACAATTGCTTGGCTTGTCATCGGGGTTGTGCTTGATTTAAATACTTTGTGTGGTGAAGATAGAGCATAGCCAGACTATATGATTTTGTAGGGATAACTTTCTTTGGCCATGTTATTTTGAGAAGACATAATTGCTTAGTTAGTATGCTTGAACTATTATTATTTTTATGTCAATATGAACTTTTGTCTTGAATCTTTCGGATCTGAATATTCATATCACAATTAAGAAGAATTACATTGAAATTATGCCAACTAGCATTCCACATCAAAAATTATCTTTTTTATCATTTACCTACTCGAGAACGAGCAGGAATTAAGCTTGGGGATGCTTGATACGTCTCCAACGTATCTATAATTTTTTATTGCTCCATGCTATATTATCTACTCTTTTGGACAATATTGGGCTTTATTTTCCACTTTTATATTATTTTTGGGACTAACCTATTAACCGGAGGACCGGCCCAGAATTGCTGGTTTTTTTGCCTATTTTAGTGTTCCGAAGAAAAGGAATATCAAACGGAGTCCAATTGACCTGAAACTCCACGGAACCTATTTTTGGACCAAAAGAAGCCCACGGAGTACCGGAGCTACACTAGGGAGTCCCGGGCTGCCCACGAGGGTGGGGGGCGCGCCCACCCCCTAGGGCGTGCCCTGTGCCTCGTGGATAGCCCGGAGGTCCACCGACGTACTTTTTCCTCCCATATATACCCATATACCCTAAAAACTTTGGGGAACATAATAGATCGGGAGTTCCGCTGCCGCAAGCCTCTATAGCCACCAAGAGTCTATCCGGACCCTGTTCCGGCACCCTGCCGGAGGGGGGAACCCTCACCGGTGGCCATCTTCATCATCCCGGCGCTCTCCATGACGAGGAGGGAGTAGTTCACCCTCGGGGCTGAGGGTATGTACCAGTAGCTATGTGTTTGATCTCTCTCTCTCTCTCTCTCTCTCTCTCTCTCGTGTTCTTGATTTGGCACGATCTTGATGTATCGCGAGCTTTGCTATTATAGTTGGATCTTATGTTGCTTCTCCCCCTCTACTCTCTTGTAATGGATTGAGTTTCCCCTTTGAAGTTATCTTATCGGATTGGGTCTTTAATGATTTGAGAACACTTGATGTATGTCTTGCAGTGCGTGTCTGTGGTGACAATGGGATATCACGTGATTCACTTGATGTATGTTTTGGTGATCAACTTGCGGGTTCCTCCCATGAACCTATGCATAGGGGTTGGCACACATTTTCGTCATGATTCTCCGCTAGAAACTTTGGGGCACTCTTTGAGGTTCTATGTGTTGGTTGAATAGATGAATCTGAGATTGTGTGATGCATATCGTATAATCATACCCACGGATACTTGAGGTGACATTGGAATATCTTGGTGACATTAGGGATTTGGTTGATTTGTGTCTTAAGGTGTTATTCTAGTACGAACTCTAGGGCTGTTTGTGACACTTACAGGAATAGCCCAACGGATTGATTGGAAAGAACAACTTTGAGGTAGTTTCGTACCCTACCATACTCTCTTCGTTTGTTCTCCGCTATTAGTGATTTTGGAGTGACTCTTTGTTGCATGTTGATGGATAGTTATATGCTCCAACTATGTTATTATTGTTGAGAGAACTTGCACTAGTGAAAGTATGAACCCTAGGCCTTGTTTCCTAGCATTGCAATACCGTTTACGCTCACTTTTATCATTAGTTACCTTGCTGTTTTTATATTTTCAGATTACAAAAACCTATATCTACCATCCATATTGCACTTGTATCACCATCTCTTCACCGAACTAGTGCACCTATACAATTTACCATTGTATTGGGTGTGTTGGGGACAAAAGAGACTCTTTGTTATTTGGTTGCAGGGTTGTTTGAGAGAGACCATCTTCATCCTACGCCTCCCACGGATTGATAAACCTTAGGTCATCCACTTGAGAGAAATTTACTACTGTCCTACAAACCTCTGCACTTGGAGGCCCAACAACGTCTACAAGAAGAAGGTTGCGTAGTAGACAATAGCCTCCCATGGATTGATAAACCTTAGGTCATTTAATTGACGGTAATTTGCTACTGTCCTACAAACCTCTGCACTTGGAGGCCCAACAACGTCTACAAGGAGAAGGTTGCGTAGTAGACATCAGATGGTTATATTGTTGAATTCAATCATGATACTACTGAAAATTATTATGAGGGAGGAACATATGCTTGTAGGAACAGCAATAATATCAAGTTTCCTCTCTATGTGCTTAAAGTTTTGAAGTTATGCTTGTTTTGCCTTCCTATGCTAGTTGATTATTGTTCCCATAAGTTGTTTGCTCACAAAATCCCTATGCATAGGAAGTGGGTTAGAATTAAAAGTGCTAGTCATATTCTTCATGATGCTCTCTTTATGTTTCAATTCTTATATTTTATGTGAGCATCATTGAAATCATCATGCCTAGCTAGGGGCATTGAACGTTAGCGCTTGTTGGGAGGCAACCCAATTTTATTATTGTTCTTTGCCTTTTGCCCCTTTTTAGGAATAAATAATTCATCTAGCCCCTGTTTATATGTGTTTTTTATGCTTTAATTAGTGTTTGTGCCAAGTAGAACCTTTGGGAAGACTTGGGTGAAGTCTTTATGATCTTGTTGTAAAAAATAGAAACTTTAGCGCTCACGAGATTAGCTGCCATTTTTTACTGGAGAGTGCTTTTATGTTGATTCTTTTTTCAGATGATTAATAGTCAAATTCCTCAGGTAAACCAATTTATTTCAGAATTTTTGGAGTTACAGAAGTATTCGAATGACACAGATTACTACAGACTGTTCTGTTTTTGACAGATTCTGTTTTCATTGTGTTGTTTGCTTATTTTGATGAGTCTATGAGTAGTATCGGAGGGTATGAACCATAGAGAAGTTGGAATACAGTAGGTTTAACACCAATATAAATAAATAATGATTTCATTACAGTACCTAAGTGGTGGTTTTATTTTCTTATACTAACAGAGCTTACGAGTTTTCTGTTGAGTTTTGTGTTGTGAAGTTTTCAAGTTTTGGGTAAAGATTTGATGGACTATGGAATAAGGACTGGCAAGAGTCTAAGCTTGGGGATGCCCAAGGCACCCCAAGGTAATATTCAAGGACAACCAATAACCTAAGCTTGTGGATGCCCCGGATGGCATCCCCTCTTTTGTCTTCGTTCATCGGTAACTTTACTTGGAGTTATATTTTTATTCACCACATAATATGTGTTTTGCTTGGAGCGTCATTTTATTTTATTTTTTTGATTGTTGTTTGAATAAAATACCAAGATCTGGAATTCTTAAATGTTAGAGATTCTTCACATAGTTGCATAATTATTCAACTGCTTATTGATCTTCACTTATATCTTTCGGAGTAGTTTGTCATTTGCTCTAGTGCTTCACTTATATCCTTTTAGAGCACGGTGGTAGTTTTATTTTGAAGAAATAGATGAACTCTCATGCTTCACTTATATTATTTTGAGAGTCCTAACAACATGGTAATTTGCTTTGGTTATGAAATTAGTCCTAATATGATGGGCATCCAAGATGGATACAATAAAAACTTCCATATAGAGTGCATTGATTACTATGAGAAGTTTGATTCTTTATGATTGTTTTGATATATGAAGATGGTGATATTAGAGTCATGCTAGTTGAGTAATTGTGAATTTGAGAGATACTTGTGTTAAAGTTTGTGATTCACGTAGCATGCACGTATGGTGAACCGTTATGTGATGAAGTTGGAGCATGATTTATTTATTGATTGTCTTCCTTATGAGTGGCGATCGGGGACGAGCGATGGTCTTTTCCTATCAATCTATCCCCCTAGGAGCATGCGCGTAGTACTTCGTTTCGATAACTAACAGATTTTTGCAATAAGTATATGAGTTTTTTATGACTAATGTTGAGTCCATGGATTATACGCACTCTCACCCTTCCACCATTGCTAGCCTCTCTAATACCGCGCACCTTTCACCAGTATCATACACCCACCATATACCTTCCTCAAAAAAGCCACCATACCTACCTATTATGGCATTTCCATAGTCATTCTGAGATATATTGTCATGCAACTTTTCACCGTTCCGTTTATTATGACACGCTCCATCATTGTCATATTGCTTTGCATGATCATGTAGTTGACATCGTATTTGTGGCAAAGCCACCGTTCATAATTCTCTCATACATGTCACTCTTGATTCATTGCACATCCCGGTACACCGCGGGAGGCATTCACATAGAGTCATATTTGTTCTAAGTATCGAGTTGTAATTCTTGAGTTGTAAATAAATAAAAGTGTGACGATCATCATTATTAGAGCACTAGTCATCAACCCGTGCACCTGCACGGGCTAGTGACTTTGAGTCAAAAACTTAGTATTAATATACCCTAGAAAAAAAATAATCGGTCACAATACTGTTTACCGTTTCTAATTATAACTGCACTTTTCAAAATCGCAGTCACTTTTTTTAGCCTTTGAATGAACGTACAACCATTATCAGTGGTACTGTACAAATTTGATGTATGTCCACTACAAAATGAGGAAATAATACCTAAGTCATGGTAGTAATATGGAAAAGCCCAAAAATAGTATATTTTTGGAAAATTATTGTAAAAAATGATACATTATTTGAAAAATAGAATGGTAAAATTTAGTAATATTTTGGTAAATTGGTACATTTCTATTTACTGTAAATTTAGTCTTAGTTAGTTTTATCAATTTGAGATGATTGAAATTTGGTTTTTGTTGTGTGGTAATTAAAAAATATAGTTCTTCCCTTAAAACAGTTCAGTCTATTACTCTTTACCTATTGGCATAAAATACTATATACTGTGTGAGTTTACATTCTTTAGTGAATATATAAATTCTTATTTATCATTAAATTATACGAAGTTTTGTTTCTTTATTAAAAGACTAAATAGATGGTTACAAAAATTTAAAATTATGTGCTATTTTAAGACTTCAACTTCTGCAAATGGATGTTACACATATGTGTACCTAAAATTGCACACTATGACTTAATCTATTTTTTATTTTGCAACTTGGTCGGCTCAGAAATAACATTTGCTCAGTGGACTGAGAAATAACAAATTTGAAATATTATACTGAAATGTGGGTGCGGTTTATCTATGCCATTTGAAAGACCCATAAAAAAAGGTTTCTATTAGTCATTATGAAAGTTAGAAAATACATTTTGCATTATATATAGGTCGTAATCAAAATTAAGATATATGTACTTTTTAAATTGCGTACTTATAATTTTTATTTGGCATATTTTTCATTTATTGTCTTAGTTTTTGTCCCGGATGAAAATCATGAATCTTATATTTGGTACCATACGAATCTTGCCCTTTTTGGCTAGCAAGAAAAACTTTTATGGAACGTCAGGGTATGCAAGTGAGAAGAAGTTGGCGATCAAGGGAGACAATGGAGAAAACAATCGACAAAACCATGCAGTGTATTCTACTCGTAAAGAGAGTAAAAATTGACATTTTCTTGAGAGTATATCATAAAAAACTTGTTTATTGTAGTCCAAATTAACATTATTTGTTGGGCAAAAAAAATCTATATCATGAATCACTTGTATGCAGGCATTCTGTACTATTACCGTTTCTGTTTCCTCTGCACATATATGTGTGGATTACCTCGCTGGTAAATTAACATCAAGCCAGTTTTATTAATCTATATTGATACATGTTTTTTATAAGGGGACCTATTAGAGACGTGTTGTATGGGGCTTTCTTTTTTTCTTTGTTGTAGGACGTAACGTGTTTACTTTGGAAACTGCTAGTGGACACATTTTATTTACCATAATCTAATAGGATTGTTATACATGGACCATATGTATTACTTTTGATCCTAGTCGTATATTTAATAATCCTATTGTCGGTGTCAAAACCGGCGGATCTCGGGTAGGGGGTCCCGATCTGTGCGTCAAGGTCGGATGGTAACAGAAGACAAGGGACACTTTATTTTACCCAGGTTTGGGCCCTCTCGATGGAGGTAAAACCCTACTCCTGCTAGATTAATATTGATGATATGGGTAGTACAAGAGTAGATCTACCACGAGATCAAGGAGACTAAACCCTAGAAGCTAGCCTATGGGTATGATGATGGTTATGATGTGTTCGTCCTACGGACTACAACCCTCCGGATTATATAGGCACTGGATAGGGTTAGGGTTACACAGAGTCGGTTACATTGGGAGGAGATCTTGAATATCCGCACGCCTAGCTTGCCTTCCATACCAAGGAAAGAACCTTCCGGACACGGGACGAAGTCTTCAATCTTGTATCTTCATAGTCCTGGAGTCCGGATGAAGATATAGTTCGGCTATCCGAACACCTCCTAATCCAGGACTCCCTCAGTAGCCCCCGAACCAGGCTTCAATGACGTCGAGTCCAGTGCGCAAATTTGTCTTCGGCATTGCAAGGCGGGTTCCCCCTCCGAATCTTGTGTACCTGTATGAATAATGTCCGTAGCGCTCCTCGGTCTCGGTGCCCAATAATTGCCGTCTTCCACGTGTTGAACGAATGCGAAAAGCCCGGGGGTGTTTTCATATTCACACCCTTGGTCATATAAACGAGCCGCCTATTTAACGGGATGGGGATCTAGATCCAAACCACATCTTCTTCTCTCCGCGAGTCATCATCAGAGCGTCTCCAGCAAAGGTCCATTCCAACATGGCCAGCCGTCGTAGCTCCTCCCCTCGCCCCTCCAGCCCCAAATACGGAGACTGGGAGAGTTGCACCATCCCACACGGCGAGCTAGTGTCACTGCAGGCCAAATGATTCCTTCCCCAAGCATATATGGTCCCGGTCCGAGCCGGACTCGCCACCTACAACAGCGGCAGGCAAGCGGAGAGCACCCCCAATCCTTCAAAAGGAGAGCGGGTGTGCCTCGTCCCTTATTTATTAAGGGGTCTGGGATTTCCAATTCATCCATTCCTCCGCGGGCTTCTGGAGTTCTACGGGCTCCAGCTGCACAACCTCACGCCTGGCTCCGTGCTACATATTGCAGGCTTCGTTGCCCTTTGCGAGCTATTTCTAGGCGTCGAGGCTCATTTTGCGCTGTGGAAGAGGTTGTTCTGCTTGGTGCCCCGTTCTCAGAAGGGGTCTATATACCAAGTGGGCGGAGCCGAAATATGGCGCATCACCGGGACCGGATACCTATCCGAAACCCCAAAGAAGGCGTCCGAGGACTGGCCTTCAGAATGGTTCTACATAGACGACGTCCCGCTGCCGGACCCTGTCCGGCTCGGCCTCCCTGAGTTCAGCATGGCTCCCTTAAAGAAACGCTTAAGTTGGCGTCCGCGGAGCTCTCAGAGAGAAAGCAATAGAGACGTTTTTTACCTGATGGGCCGGATAAGACTGTTGGCTCATTCCGGACTAACCATGATTGGAGTCATGGACGCATGTATTATGCGGGGGGTGCAGCCTCTTCAATATATGAGCCACCCCACGTGGGATTTCAACGGAGAGGATGACGCCACCCGTTACGGCCGCAAGGGGCCAGACACAGCTGCCGCTCTAGTAAAGATTCTAACATATTTGTACAAGGGAGAAAAGGAGGACTTCCTCCGCGTCAACCCGCGGGCCGGATTCACTATGTATGAACCTCCAAGTTGGGTAAGTGAACAATTGCACTTGCCCGCTTATTTAATGCTCCCATGACTAGATACGTAATCTGGTGATTTCAATGCAGGAGCTTCGACAGGAGGTAAAGGATATCAACAGCTGCCCTCCACAGCCTGAGGACCCAGAACGGTCCCTCGATCCAGACTCCGAAGAGGATCCGGACATATCGGTGGAGCTCATCGACGGGGTGTTCCACCAGTTAAGCAAAGATAATACCTTGGTGGACATTACGGCTGATTCTCCCGGGTTAATCCCGGCCTCCCAGGTGACAGAAACCGGAGTGTTTATTCCCGCAAGAGAGATTCCATCCTTATATATTCCGGTGTTTCTGACGACAACCGTATTTTACAGGGGAGATTTCCGAGGAGGGAGGCCGAACCTGCGGCGGCTAGCAAACGAGGAGCCGCCGGGCCCCGTGGGGTAAAAAGGGATGAAGTCTGGACTGAGAGTTCGGCACAAAGGTATAACGCGCCCTCTGTCTTCCTGGCGTTATTCTGTCAGGGCATGTTAACATCCGTACTGTTTCCAGGACGAAGAGGCCTCGCCGGACTATATCCGGAGGGTCCACCAACCGCGCCTCTACCAGCCAGGCCCCAACGTCTGGTCCGGAGGCGGGGACAAACACCAGGCTTGCGCCGGACGCTCCTCCAACAGAGGACGCGGACCGGCTATCTGCCACAAATTCAGAAGTGGAGAGCGCCATGAACCATAGGCGTCGCCGGACAGTTCTACGCGACGCTTGTTTCTCCCGAGAGGCCTTAGACGCCTTCAATTCGGGAGATGCGTACCTTCGTGCTGCTCAAGATGGTTTAGCCAGAGCCACGGAGCAGTATGTGAAAGACATACGGGTAGGAAAATTTAAATATATATATACCAGTAGCCCCCGAGACTTGAAACAGTTAAACTAACTGATTTAAGGATCATATAATATGTAGGTTCTTACTACGAAGAATACCGTGCTGTCCCAGGAGCTGGAAAAGTGCAAGGCCCAACTAGAGGCCGCACTAGCCGCAACAGGGGAGCCCAAAGGGACCCCCTCAGGTATGATATACTTTGAGAGATTAGTATTGTGCGGCTTATGTGTGAATCTGACAATTAATGTTACAGATGGTGCCGGACTAGATCCGGAGAGGCAACAACTCTTACGCCACTTAAAGGCTGGCGAGAGTATGTTGACAAGGGTGAGGCGAGAGAAGAATGATCTTCAGGATGCCAACACCAAGCTGGATGTTGAACTGAAAGACGTTTGTGGCCAGCTATCTGACTCCACGAAGGAGAATCAGCATCTTCGACGCGGCATATTTAGTAAGTGCTTGAGCGAACCCTTTGAAAAAAAAGGAGTTCGGCGAGGAAGACGAATAACAGAATTATGTCTGTAGGTACGCTCACAGGTCGTCCTGCAAAGGAGATGCCCGGTTCTACGGGTGATCTTCTCCCCGAACTCCTGCAACTGCACGAACGAATTCGGCAGGCAATGCAAGGGGTTGCCCGGGCCTTATGGCCTGCCCACTCTACGCCCGAGGGCCTTGGAGAGCTTGCGGAGAAGCTGACGGGAGCTCGGCAGCGCATCCGGTTGTGGAAGATATCAGCCTGCCGACAAGGCGCGAGGGAGGCCTGGGCCATGGTGAAGACCCGCTTTACAAAGTCTGACCCCAATCACATGGCCGAGGTCGGACCAGTGGGGCCTGACGGGAAGGAGATCCCTGTGAGCTTGGTGTATAGCCAGGTAGAGCTGGCCGCAAAGTATTCCCAGCAGGACTGTAAATTAGACAGCCTATTAGATGGTATAGAGGAGGAATACGATCAGTCAAGATGACTATGTAATTTATAATTGACATGTGTAATGCCTTCTAGCCGGATTGTAGATCGTTTGTCGTTGCCGACCTTTCCGCTTCGACCTCGGGACCTGACGGTCCGGAGTGTGTCCGAATACCATAACGGCTATATAAAAGCCGGGGTATGCATGGAGACCAGGCGTAGGGGTCATTAGTGCTTTATCAGACAAGTGCCCAACTAGTTATGTTATATTACATGGTTAGTAAGAAACATCTTCCAGAGAGAATAGTTCCGTTAAGGGTTCCTTTCGCTGGGGTGGCGTGCCCTAAAGTGCACGTCCGGACTGCAAATGTATAAGATCATCTGGGGGCATGTATAAAATAAAAAGGTTCATCTTTAGTTCACCGACCGAATATTCCCTTAGGAACGCTAGCTTTCGGCTTCACCCAGTCTGAGGTACACATCCGGCTTATTCGGCAGTAACAATCGCAGAGGTGCTCCCTTTACCGCCTAGCCGAACAATTGGGAACGTAGGGGTAAGCACAGGAGCCAGGCAACCCAGCTTGGCCAAAACTTAAGTCATATCGATGCATATAATGGCGAAGAAAAGGTGCATGCGGAAGTCTGACGCATGCGTTGGGTGTGAAACCCATATAGACAAGCTTCTGTTAAAGAAGCCCCCAGGTTTAAGGAGCGCGGATAGCGCGTCACATAATGAGCCTTTTAAGGGCTAGAAAAGAAAAGAGTAGTAGACAAAGTAAAAAAAGGTATAAATGTAAATAATGGACAGAGGAAGGAGACAAACACAGAGTCCGGCGCTAGGCATAGAATCTTCGGAGACGTGTGGCGTTCCATGGGTTCGGCTCGAGTCGGTTGTCCGACGCATCTCGCAGGCGGTACGCTCCACCAGTTAGGACTTGGTCGATTATGAATGGACCTTCCCATTTGGGCTTGAGTTTGTTCTTTTGCTTATCCGGCAGGCGCAGAACTAGTTCACCAACGTTGTAATTTTTGGCCCGTACTTCTCAGCTTTGATATCTTCGAGCTTGCTGTTGATAGAATGCGGAACGGGCCTTAGCCATGTCACGCTCTTCCTCTAAGGCGTCCAGGTTGTCCTGCCGATCAAGCTCGGCTTCTCTTTCTTCGTACATGCGCACTCGAGGTGAGTCATGAATTATGTCGCAGGGCAGAATCGCCTCAGCGCCGTACACCATAAAGAATGGCGTGAATCCGGTGGTATGATTTGGCGTGGTTCGCAGCCCCCAGAGTACGGAGTCGAGCTCCTCTACCCAGTGCATATCAGATTCCTTGAGGGACCGCACTAGTCTGGGTTTGATGCCGCTCATGATGAGACCATTTGCACTTTCGACCTGACCGTTAGTTTGTGGGTGATAGACAGAAGCGTAGTCGAGCTTAATGCCCATGTTTTTTGCACCACAGCTTTACTTCATCAGAGGTAAAGTTTGTGCCGTTATCGGTGATAATGCTGTGGGGGACACCATAACGGTGTACGAACCCGGATACGAAGTCTATCACAGGTCCGGATTCAGCCGTCTTAACAGGCTTGGCTTCTATCCATTTGGTGAATTTATCCACCATGACCAATAAGTATTTTTTCTTGTGGGTTCCGCCTTTAAGGGGTCCCACCATATCGAGCCCCCAAACCGCGAAAGGCCAAGTGATGGGGATAGTTCGGAGGGCGTTGGGTGGCATATGGCTTTGGTTGGCAAAGAGCTGGCAACCGACGCACCGTTTGACTAGGTCCTGAGCGTCTGCTCTAGCCGTCGGCCAATAGAAGCCAGTACGGAAAGCCTTGCTTACAAGGGACCGAGCCGCAGCGTGATGGCCACCGAGTCCGGCATGAATTTCAGCCAACAGACTCCGCCCTTCCTCTTCGGAGATACACCTTTGAAGGACTCCTGTAGTGCTTTTCTTATATAGCTCTCCCTCGTGGACTTTATAGGCTTTAGATCGCCGCACTATGCAGCGTGCCTCGTTTTGGTCCTCGGGAAGTTCCTGCCTAGTAAGGTAGGCTAGGAATGGTTCCGTCCATGGGGCGATGACCGCCATTATTGCGTGGGCTGAGGGTGTAATTTCGGTGGCGGGGCCGCCGATTATGTCTGATTGTTCGGCATTGGGTTGTGCGGTTATGCCCGGGCTATTATCTGAGGGTTCCCCCTCCCATGTTACGGATGGTTTGAATAGTCTTTCTAAGAAGATGTTGGGGGGGACTGCATCTCGTTTTGCTCCAATGTGTGCCAGGACGTCCGCTGCCTGATTATTTTCTCGGGCTATGTGATGGAACTCCAGTCCCTCGAACCGAGCTGACATTTCTAGTACGGCATTGCGATAAGCTACCATTTTTGGGTCTTTGGCGCTGAAGTCGCCATTTATTTGGGATATCGCGAGGTTTGAGTCCCCGCGTACTTCCAGGCGTTGAATGCCCATGGATACCGCCATCCGGAGGCCATGTAGAAGGGCCTCGTATTTGGCTGCATTGTTGGAGTCCGTGTACATAATTTGGAGTACATATTGGACTGTATCTCCTGTAGGGGACGTCAAAACGACGCCAGCCCCCGTCCGGCCAGCATTTTGGAGCCGTCGAAATGCATGATCCAGTTTGAGTACGTGCCGTACTCTTTTGGGAGTTTGGCCTCTGTCCATTCGGCGACGAAGTCGGCTAGGACTTGCGATTTAATTGCTCGCCGTGGCTTGTAGGTTATATCGAACGAGAGGAGCTCTATGGCCCATTTTGCTATCCGGCCTGTTGCATCGCGGTTGTTGATAATATCGTTGAGTGG
Organism: Aegilops umbellulata; assembly: GCA_032464435.1. Lineage (NCBI taxonomy): Eukaryota > Viridiplantae > Streptophyta > Magnoliopsida > Poales > Poaceae > Aegilops > Aegilops umbellulata. Next base: position 291,583,463 of record CP136056.1, on the reverse strand, counting down.
TACTTCCGAGGCTACTGTAATAGAACACTCTTGAAAGTAGTGTCGTAGCTTCCGGGATGCCATGAATACGCGTATGCGATTTTTTGATAATGCGGGTACCGTGATTTGCATGGTGTGAGGACAGTGGACACGTAGTAAACCGGCCTTTGAAGGGGTAATTTATGTCCGTCCGTTATCCGTTCGACGATGAGTACTGCGCTAACAACTTGATGGGTTGCGGCAATGTACAATAGCATGGGTTCGCCAGTATTCGGCGCGGCCAGGACGGGGTTTGTTGCCAAGATGGCCTTTATTTCCTCGAGTCCGGCCGTGGCAGCGTCCGTCCACTCGAAGTGTTCGGTGCGCCTAAGGAGGCGGTAAAGGGGTAGTGCCTTTTCTCCCAAGCGGGAGATGAAGCGGCTTAAGGCCGCCACGCATCCGGTGAGTTTCTGAATTTGCTTGAGATCTTTTGGGACATCCAATTGTGACAGAGCTCGGATTTTAGCTGGATTTGCTTCAATTCCTCTGCCGGATACAATGAAGCCCAGGAGCTTTCCGGCTGGGACGCCGAAAACACATTTTTCCGGATTGAGCTTGATGTCGTATTTTCGCAGGTTGTCGAATGTAAGTCTCAAGTCGTCTACTAGAGATTCGACGTGTCTTGATTTAACGACCACATCATCTACGTACGCCTCCACTGTTTTGCCGATCTGGTTTGCCAAACATGTTTGAATCATGCGCTGATATGTCGCGCCGGCGTTTTTGAGCCCAAAGGGCATTGTGTTGAAGCAGAATGGGCCGTATGGCGTGATGAATGCTGTTGCAGCTTGGTCGGATTCTGCCATATTTATTTGATGGTAACCGGAGTATGCGTCGAGGAAACACAGGGAATCGTGTCCTGCAGTGGCATCGATGATTTGATCAATTCGAGGGAGGGGAAAGGGATCCTTTGGGCAGGCCTTATTAAGGTCTTTGAAGTCGACACACAGGCGCCAGGATTTGTCCTTCTTTGGTACCATTACCAGGTTTGCTAGCCAGTTCGGGTGTTTGATATCTCTAATGAATCCGGCCTCCAATAATTTGGCTAGATCCTCTCCCATGGCCTGTCTCTTTGGTTCAGAGAAACGCCGAAGGGTTTGTTTGACAGGTTTGAATCCTTTCTGGATATTTAAGCTGTGCTCGGCCAGCCTGCGTGGGATTCCTGGCATATCTGAGGGGTGCCAAGCGAAAATATCCCAGTACTCTCGTAGGAACTCGCGCAGTGAGGCGTTTACATCAGGGCTCAATTGTGCCCCGATGGAGGCTGTTTTATTCGGGTCCGTTGGGTGGACCTGGAATTTGACTATTTCGTCCGCTGGTTTGAAGGATGTGGATTTGGATCTCTTATCAAGTATCACATCATCCCTGCTAACCGTGGATCGCAGCGTCGTCAGCTCTTCGGCCACTAAGGCTTCAGATAGTGCCTCGAGGGCCAATGCGGTTGTCTTGTTTTCGGCGCGGAGTGCTATGTCCGGATCACTAGCGAGAGTGATAATTCCGTTTGGCCCAGGCATCTTAAGCTTCATGTACCCGTAATGGGGTATGGCTTGGAAAACTGTGAACGCCTCTCGTCCTAATATAGCGTGATATCCGCTTCTGAACGGGGCCACCTGGAACGTGATTTGTTCGGACCTGTAATTATCCGGCGTGCCGAATACCACATCTAGTGTGATCTTTCCGGTGCAGCGCGCTTCCTGACTGGGGATTATTCCTCTAAAGGTTGTGCTGCTTTGCTCAATGCGGTTCCAGTCTATTTCCATCTTTTGGAGGGTTTCCTCGTAGATGAGGTTCAATCCGCTGCCTCTGTCCATAAGTACCTTTGCGAGGCGACAGCCGTCCACTATGGGACTGAGAACCAATGCGGCCGGCGCTCTGGCTGTTCGGAATTTAGGTTCGTCGCTCGCATTGAAGGTGATGGCAGTATTGCTCCATGGATTTATGGTCGCTACTTGGTAGACTTCGGCGAGGCTGCGAAGTGTTCTTTTTCGCATGTTATTTGATGCGAAAGTCTCGGAGATTGTGAGAACGGTACTGAAATTCTCGGGCTGGTTTCCTTCGACCTCTGGATTTAGGAGGTCCTCGCCAATTTTGGCCACCTGCCGGAGTATCCAACATGCCCTGAGGCTCTGAGTTGGGGTGGCATCCTCTGTACTATGAATCTTGCAGGGTCCATCGAGCCACCTTTCTAGCACGGTTCCGTGCCCCATAGAGGTTTTTGATTTTTTATTTAATCCGGGCGCTTTGCTGTAGTGCGCCCTTTTGATTCGGACGGGATTGCTATTCAAGGCCGGATTATCCCAAAATTTAATTTCGGTTTTCCGAGCACTTTCCATCGCACAGTATTTTTGTACTATGGACGCCAAATCAGCGAAGCGCGTAATATTACGACGACTTATGGCGTTGAGTATCCCCTTGTCCGTGCAGTTACTGCAGAAGATTGAAATCGCGTCTCCCTCGTGGCAGTCCTTTATCCTGTTCATAAGCAGGAGGAATCTGGCCCAGCAACGATGTACTGTTTCTTCGGGCATCTGCTTGATTTGGGAGAGATCGCTTAAGATCGGACGGGCGGAATTCATTAGATCTGATACATCGCCCGGTTTGCTGTTCGGAGGCTGAACGACCTCCGGATTCCGAGATCCAGAGTCCTGTATGTTTTCCGGTTTGCCTGGTTCAAAGCCCAGGTCTTGGGTTGTATCCTCCCCTCCGTGGATATCCGGCATGGAGGGTTCCGGAATTCGGACGTAACTGGTCCTTAAGATTGATGAAGGGTCACCGCATTGTGTTTCCACCACAGCAACATGATGGGTGGCTTGGGGAGAGTTGATTTCCCTTAGATCGGGTTTAGGCCCAACCTAGTCGTAGTTTGTAGCGACCCCCAAGGCGGCGATGCGATCCAGGAGCTCGTTTATGCAGGAGAGCTCCACCGGATCTAGCTGCTCGGCCAATTCCGAGCTGACGCGGAGATTGTTTTCGATGGCCCGAGAGGTCACCGTCGGCGTAATGGCCGAACGGGCGGTCATGAGAAAACCACCCAGCCGGAGGGGTTGGCCGATAGCCAAAGCTCCCTCAGTGACGGCGCCGTCTTTAAAGACGGGAAAAGGCATCCTTCCTGATCGCGATGGCACAGAGGAACTCTCAATGAAAGCACCAATGTCAGTGTCAAAACCGGCGGATCTCGGGTAGGGGGTCCCGATCTGTGCGTCAAGGTCGGATGGTAACAGGAGACAAGGGACACTTTATTTTACCCAGGTTCGGGCCCTCTCGATGGAGGTAAAACCCTACTCCTGCTAGATTAATATTGATGATATGGGTAGTACAAGAGTAGATCTACCACGAGATCAAGGAGGCTAAACCCTAGAAGCTAGCCTATGGGTATGATGATGGTTATGATGTGTTCGTCCTACGGACTACAACCCTCCGGTTTATATAGGCACCGGATAGGGTTAGGGTTACACAGAGTCGGTTACATTGGGAGGAGATCTTGAATATCCGCACGCCTAGCTTGCCTTCCATGCCAAGGAAAGAACCTTCCGGACACGGGACGAAGTCTTCAATCTTGTATCTTCATAGTCCTGGAGTCCGGCTGAAGATATAGTTCGGCTATCCGAACACCCCCTAATCCAGGACTCCCTCACCTATGGTCATTATTGATCTTACTCTAGGATTAGCGTGGAGCCTCGTATGGTGCCTCTAATTAATAAATATAAGATATAAGATTGTCCCAAGTGAGGAAAGGATGATGGAGACTATGATTCCCCCATAAGTCGGGATGAGACTCCGGACAAAAATAAATAAATAAATAAATAAAAGAGGCCAAAGAAGCCCAAATAAAAAAAGAAAAAAGAGGCCATATAAAAAGAGAAGGCAAAAAATGAGAGAAAAAGAGAGAAGGGGCAATGCTACTATCCTTTTACCACACTTGTGCTTCAAAGTAGCACCATGATCTTCATGATAGAGAGTCTCCTATGTTATCACTTTCATATACTAGTGGGAATTTTTCATTATAGAACTTGGCTTGTATATTCCAATGATGGGATTCCCCAAAATGCCCTAGGTCTTCGTCAGCAAGCGAGTTGGGTGCACACCCACTTAGTTTCTTTTTGATCTTTCATACAGTTATAGCTCTAGTGCATCCGTTGCATGGAAATCCCTACTCACTCACATTGATATCTATTGATGGGCGTCTCCATAGCCCATTGATACGCCTAGTTGATGTGAGAGTATCTTCTCCTTTTTTGTCTTCTCCACAACCACCATTCTATTCCACATATAGTGCTATGTCCATGACTCACGCTCATGTATTGCGTGAAGATTGAAAAAGTTTGAGAGCATCAAAAGTATGAAACAATTGCTTGGCTTGTCATCGGGGTTGTGCATGATTTAAATATTTTGTGTGATGAAGATAGAGCATAGCGAGACTATATGATTTTGTAGGGAAAACTTTCTTTGGCCATGTTATTTTGAGAAGACATGATTGCTTTGTTAGTATGCTTGAAGTATTATTGTTTTCCTGTCAATATTAAACTTTTGTTTTGAATCTTATGGATAAGAATATTCTTGCCACAATAAAGAAGATTACATTGATAAATATGTTAGGTAGCATTCCACATAAAAAATTCTGTTTTTATCATTTACCTACTCGAGGGCGAGCAGGAATTAAGCTTGGGGATGCTTGATACGGCTTCAACGTATCTATAATTTTTTATTGTATTATCAATCTTGGATGTTTTATATGCATCTATATGCTATTTTATATGATTTTTGGGGACTAACCTATTAACCTAGAGCCCAGTGCCAGATTCTGTTTTTTCCTTGTTTTTGAGTATCGCAGAAAAGGAAAACCAAACAGAGTCCAATTGACCTGAAACTTCACGGAACTTTTTTTGGACCAGAAGAAGGCCATGGAGTAAAAGAGTTGGGCCAGAAGAGTCCCGAGCTGCCCACGACAGTGGGGGGCACGCCCAACCCCCTGGGCGCGCCTCCCTACCTCGTGGACAGCCTGGATACCCCTCTGACTTGTTCTTGACGCCAAAACCTCATATATATACAGAAACATCCAGAACATAACCTAGATCGGGAGTTATGCCGCCGCAAACCTCTACAGCCACCAAAAACCAATCTAGACCCGTTCCGGCACCCTGCCGGAGGGGGGAACCCTCACCGGTGGCCATCTTCATCATCCCGGCGCTCTCCATGATGAGGAGGGAGTAGTTCACCCTCTAGGCTGAGGGTATGTACCAGTAGCTATGTGTTTGATCTCTCTCTCTCTCTCTCTCTCTCTCTCGTGTTCTTGATTCGGCGCGGTCTTGATGTATCGCGAGCTTTGCTATTATAATTGGATCTTCTGATGTTTCTCCCCCTCTCCTCTCTTGTAATGGATTGAGTTTTCCCTTTGAAGTTATCTTATCGGATTGAGTCTTTAAGGATTTGAGAACACTTGATGTATGTCTTGCATGTGCTTATCTGTGGTGACAATGGGATATCACGTGATCCACTTGATGTATGTTTTGGTGATGAACTTGCGAGTTCCGTGACCTCGTTAACTTATGCATAGGGGTTGGCACACGTTTTCTTCTTGACTCTCCGGTAGAAACCTTGGGCACTATTTGAAGTTCTTTGTGTTGGTTGAATAGATGAATCTGAGATTGTGTGATGCATATCATATAATCATACCCGCGGATACTTGTGGTGACATTGGAGTATCTAGGTGACATTAGGGTTTTGGTTGATTTGTGTCTTAAGGTGTTATTCTAGTACGAACTATATGATAGATCAAAGGAAAGAATAGCTTCGTGTTATTTTACTACGGACTCTTGAATAGATCGATCAGAAAGGATAACTTTGAGGTGGTTTCGTACCCTACCATAATCTCCTTGTTTGTTCTCTACTATTAGTGACTTTGGAATGACTCTTTGTTGCATGTTGAGGGATAGTTATATGATCCAATTATGTTATTATTGTTGAGAGAACTTGCACTAGTGAAAGTATGAACCCTAGGCCTTGTTTCAAAGCATTGCAATACCGTTTACGCTCACTTTTATCATTAGTTACCTTGCTGTTTTTATATTTTCATATTACAAAAATCTATAACTACCATCCATATTGCACTTGTATCACCATCTCTTCGCCGAACTAGTGCACCTATATAATTTACCATTGTATTGGGTGTGTTGGGGACACAAGAGACTCTTTGTTATTTGGTTGCAGGGTTGTTTGAGAGAGACCATCTTCATCCTAGGCCTACCACGAATTGATAAACCTTAGGTCATCCACTTGAGGGAAATTTGCTACTGTCCTACAAACCTCTGCACTTGGAGGCCCAACAACGTCTACAAGAAGAAGGTTGTGTAGTAGACATCAATCTTTTACTTCAATAAAAATGTCAAGTATAGGCCTTTACCATGCTTATGATGCAAGTCTATATGTGGCTGTTTAAAAACAAAAAGTTGCATGCTAGTGCATGAATTCTTGAGAAAAGTAAGAATGTGATAAAATGTTATCTTTTTGCAAAATAAGCTATGAATTTTTTTCTACAGTGTGGTAAATTTTCAGAACTTTTGCTGTAACTTTTGGTTGGCTGTTCGCGGCCATACCCTTCTACGGCAGCTAGGACTTTAGTCCATCGGTCATTGAGGGTGTCCTATTCGGCTTTCATTTTGCGTTTTTGTTTCTTTAGGCTGTGGGAGATGGCTAAAAGCCTCTACTTGAGCCGTTCTTGCTCCAGAGGATCTTCGGGGATGGTGAAGTTGTCCTCCTCGAGAGTGACCACCTCTTCAGAGAGTGGTAGGTAATTGCTATCCTCGGAGTCGTCAGGGTTTTCTGTATTGAGCGGGTCCTCCTGTCCCGCGGGGTCATCCTGATGATGTTCATTGGCTGCGTCTCCGGCGAGGTCATCTGTATTATTTACAGTGCCGTTCTCCGCAGAGTCCATGTTGCTCGCATGGCTCCGGTGTGGCTTTGATCGATGGCGTTGTTTTTGGTGTTTGGGTGGCTCATCTCAAGGCTTGCCTCTGTCCTGATCAGGAGTGTCGTCGCCGTCCTTGGGGGTGTCCACCATGTAAATGTTGTAGGAGGATGTGGCCGACCAGCGGCCGGTGACGGGGAGGGAGGGCAACATCGGCGTTGGTCGTGGCTCCGTCCTCCTTGTCCATGTATTCGGCATTCTCCGAATTATAGTCTAGCATATCGGTTAAATCATCGATAGTGGCTACCAGATGGGTGGTGAGTGGGACGCAAAATCCCCTATGGTATGCCTTGAAGGGTTGATGATTGAAGGCGGAGTAGGTCCTCCTGAATGGACATATTCCGAATGCGGTCTAGCACCTCATTTAGCATTGCAAGGGTCACCGAACTTGAGGGTTCCGGGCCAGATTCCGATGTGACGGAGTGGGGGCAGTCAGTGCCCTGGCTGGTCCTTGATTTCTGCTAGCCATGGTAAGCTCGGGGTGTGGAGCCGGATCCTTGAAGGGGTCCGGATCATCACTGGAGGTCAGGGATGGGCCTTGGTCTTTGCGTGTGGCTTCCTCGCCGGGTTTTGAGATTGGGCTGCTTTGGGCTGGGGGTGACCCTGGCCGTTGGCTATCGCTTTGTCATAAGGGCTCAAGGCCAGGCGAGCGTTGTGAAAGGAAGGTTCGGCCAAGGTTGACTATTGGCCTCGGCCTCCTGATTCTACCTCGAAGGTCGAGGATAGGTCCTCCGCGGCCATGATGTGCCCGGACGAAGACGAAGCTTGGCCCTTGCTCGAAGTAGAGCTCTCCTGGCTCGAAGCCGTCGAGGCCGATCCACCGATCAAAATAGAAGGGGACTGCGGATCGGGCATGGCGAAGGGACGTGAGGGGAAGTGAATTCGGTAAAAGCCAGATCACCCCGCGTGTCCGCAACGTATTCCAGACCACCGAATTGAATTTGGTGTCTGGGAGCGAAGGTGTCGATCTGACCCAGGCAGCCAGTCGGGTCGGCGTGCATAACGATGCTACCAAACGCGAAGAGTTGCTCGGCGACGAAGAAGACCCCAGACTCGATGCCTTCTCCTATGATCAGGCGAGCCATCAATCCTTTTGGCGAACCCACAGTGGAACTCTCAATGAAAGCACCAATGTCAGTGTCAAAACAAGCAGACCTTGGGGTAGGGGTCCAGAGCTGTGGATCTAGGGTCGATGGGGAACAAGGGACGACGAACACGGTGTTGGTTCGGGCCCTCTCAACGAGGTAATACCCTACGTCCTGCTTGATTATATTGGATGTATGATGTAGTTTACAAAGTAGATCTACCTCAAGATCAGCATGAGGTAAACCCTAAGGCGATGAGGTGATGAATGTAGCTCTAGCCCTAAATACTAAAACCCCTCGGTTTATATAGACAGCGGTAGGGTCAGGCTTACCGAAGATAGATTACAATAAGGGTTTAAAGAGATCATGCGCCTACTTGACTTGGAGGGCACACCATGGCTCCATATATCTTCTGTCAATATACGAATCCACCAGTCCGGCCCATGTACAATGGGTTGTCGCCCCGAGGACCCCTTAGTCCATGACTCCCTCAGATTGACAAAACCTTTTCGTGTTGTGTACAAGTGTTTGTTTGTTTGTGCAGGTGCATATATTGGGGACTTTCTTGTGCCTCCTACTGGATTGATACCTTGGTTCTTAATTGGGGGAAATGCTTATCTCTATTTTGCTGCATCACCCTTTCCTCTTCAAGGGAAAAATCAACGCAAGCTCAAGAAGTAGCAGGAAGAATTTCTGGCGTCGTTGCCGGAGAGGTTCTACATCAAGCCTACAAAGTACCCATCATAAACTCTCATCTCTTGCACTTACATTATTTACGATTTGCCTCTCATTTTCATCTCCCCCACTTCTAAAACATTTTTAGAAAAAATACAAAAATATTTGCCTTTTTTATTCGTCCTTCTTTCGTTTGTCTTTTCGTTTGCTTTCCGTTTGCTTGTGTGCTAGATTTCTTGATTGCCTTCATGGCTCAACCCAAGAGCCTTGATCCTTACTATAGAAAGTTGGAAGAAATCGAAAACAATGAAAAAAAGTATGTCCTTACAATTCGAGCATAATAGCTTCTTTAGGAATGAAATTAAAGAACAAAAAACTATGATGGAGTATATTAATAAAGAGCTTGATGATGTTACTAAGGAAATTTATTGTCTTAAATATCAATTTGCTCATATTTAAAATTTAGTAGCCCGGATCTCCGATAAACAAAGTACATTAGTAAATAAGATGACCAATAAACGGGAGTCTTGTGATAATAATGATGAAGATCTTAAAGTGATTGGTGTGACTCCTATTGAATCTTTGTTTGATTATATAAATATTGATAAAGATGGGAAAGGAGATGAGTCAACTTTAGCTAGAAAGCGTCCCAATAATTTGGAGTTTGAAGATCTTAATGAAAAAATTGATAAAAGTGGGATCGGAGAGGTCAAAACTTTAAGTAGCGATGAACCCACTCTTTTGGATTTCAAGGACTTTAATTATGATAATTTTTCTTTGATAGATTGAATTTCCTTGTTAAAATCCATGTTAAATTTACATCATGCTTATAATCAAAATAAAGCTTTTACTAAACATATTGTTGATGCTATGATGAAATCGTTTGAAGAAAAACTTGAGTTGGAAGTTTCTATCCCTAGAAAGCTTTATGATGAGTGGGAACCTACTATTAAGATTAAAATTAAAGATTAGGAGTGCAATGCTTTGTGTGATTTGGGTGCTAGCGTTTCCACGATTCCAAAGACTTTATGTGATGTGCTAGGTTTCCATAAATTTGATGATTGTTCTTTGAATTTGCATCTAGCGGATTCCACTATTAAGAAACGTATGGGAAGGATTAATGATGTTCTTATTGTTGCAAATAGGAATTATGTGCCCGTAGATTTTGTTGTGCTAGATATAGGTTGCAATCTTACATGTCCTATTATTCTTGGTATACCTTTCCTTAGAATGATTGGTGCAATTATTGATATGAAAGAAGGAAATATTAGATTTCAATTTCCGTTAAGAAATGGCATCGAACACTTTCCAAGAAATAAAATTAAGTTGCCATATGAATCTATTATGAGGGATACTTATGGATTGCATACCAAAGATGACAATACCTAGATCTATGTTTTATGCCTAGCTAGGGGCGTTAAACAATAGCACTTGCTGGGAGGCAACCCAATTTTTATGTTTGTGTTTTTTTGTTTTTGCTACTGTTCTTCTCTTCTGTAGTAATTGTGTCTTAGTGTTTTTAATTAGTGTTTGTGCCAAGTAATACCTTTGGGATGGTCTATGGTGATAGTTGATTTGATCTTGCTGAAAGACAAAACTTTTGCATCCAGTAGTAGAATTGTTTAAATTCACAGAAGCGTGATAAAATTCTGAATTTTTTACACAAGATTTATATAAAAATTGCCTAGGTTGTCCTAATTTTTCAGAATTTTTGGACTACAGAAGTATACAAAGTTTCCAGATTACTATAGACTGTTCTGCTTTTGACAGATTCTGTTTTTCTATGTGTTGTTTGCTTATTTTTGATGAAACTATGGGTAGTATCGGGGGTATGAACCATGAAGAAGTTGGAATACAGTAGATATTAAACCAATACAAATTTAGAATGAGTGCACAACAGTACCTAAAATTGGTGATTTGCTTTATTATACTAACGGATCTTATGAGTTTTGTGTTGTGAAGTTTTCAAGTTTTGGATAAAGATTTGATGGACTATGGAATAAGGAGTGGCAAGACCCTAAGATTGGGGATGCCCAAGGCACCCCAAGGTAATATTCAACGACAACCAAGCATCTAAGCTTGGGGATGCCCCGGATGGCATCCTCTCTTTCGTCTTTAATACATTGGTAAATTTACTTGAGGCTATATTTTTATTCACCACATGATATGTGTTTTTCTTGGAGCGCCTTGTATGATATGAGTCTTTCCTTTTTAGTTTGCAAAAATCATACTTGCTGTACACACCTTTTGAGAGGGACACGCATTAATCGTGATTTATTAGAATTCTCTATGTGCTTCACTTATATCTTTTGAGCTAGGCAGTTTGCTCTAGTGCTTCACTTATATCTTTTTAGAGCACGGCGGTAGTTTTATTTTATAGAAATTGTTGAACTATCATGCTTCACTTATATTATTTTTAGAGTCTTAAACAGCACGGTAATTTGCTTAGGTTATGAATTTAGTCCTAATATGATGGGCATCCAAGAGGGATATAATAAAACTTTCATATAAAGAGCATTGAATATATGAGAAGTTTGATTCCTTGCATTTGTTTTGAGATATAAAGATGGTGATATTTGAAGGAAATATGCCCTAGAGGCAATAATAAAGTTATTATTTATTTCCTTATTTCATGATAAATGTTTATTATTCATGCTAGAATTGTATTAACCGGAAACATGATACATGTGTGAATACATAGACAAAACAGAGTGTCACTAGTATGCCTCTACTTGACTAGCTTGTTGATCAAAGATGGTTATGTTTCCTCACCATAGACATGAGTTGTCATTTGATTAACGGGATCACATCATTAGGAGAATGATGTGATTGACTTGACCCATTCCGTTAGCTTAGCACTTGATCGTTTAATATGTTGCTATTGCTTTCTTCATGACTTATACATGTTCCTATGACTATGAGATTATGCAACTCCCGTTTACCGGAGGAACACTTTGTGTGCTACCAAACGTCACAACGTAACTGGGTGATATAAAGGATCTCTACAGGTGTCTCCGAAGGTACATGTTGGGTTGGCGTATTTCGAGATTAGGATTTGTCACTCCGATTATCGGAGAGGTATCTCTGGGCCCTCTTGGTAATGCACATCACTTAAGCCTTGCAAGCAATGCAACTAATTAGTTAGTTGCGAGATGATATATTACAGAACGAGTAAAGAGACTTGCCGGTAACGAGATTGAACTAGGTATTGAGATACCGACGATCGAATCTCGGGCAAGTGACATACCGATGACGAAGGGAACAACGTATGTTGTTATGCGGTCTGACCGATAAAGATCTTCGTACAATATGTAGGAGCCAATATGAGCATCTAGGTTCCGCTATTGGTTATTGATCGGAGACGTGTCTCGGTCATGTCTACATTGTTCTCGAACCCATAGGGTCCGCACGCTTAAGGTTTCGATGATAGTTATATTATGAGTTTATGAGTTTTGATGTACCGAAGGAGTTCGGAGTCCCGGATGAGATCAGGGACATGACGAGGAGTCTCGAAATGGTCGAGACATAAAGATCGATATATTGGACGACTTTATTCGGACATCGGAAAGGTTCCGAGTGGTTCGGGTATTTTTCGGAGTACCGGAGAGTTACGGGAATACGGGGGAAGAAGTATATGGGCCTTATTGGGCTTTAGGGGAGAGGAGAGGCAGGCCGCCCCCCCCCCCCCCATTGACTAGTCCGAATTGGACTAGGGGAGGGGCGGCGCCCCCTCCTTCCTTCTCTTCCATCTTCCCCTTCCTTGTCTCCTACTCCTACTACTTGGAAGGACTCCTAGTTGGACTAGGAAAGGGGGAATCCTACTCCCGGTGGGAGTAGGACTCCCCTAGGGCGTGCCATAGAGAGGGCCGGCCCTCCCCTCCTCCACTCCTTTATATACGGGGGCAGCGGCACCCCATAGACACACAAGTTGATCTTCGTGATCGTTCTCTTAGCCGTGTGCGGTGCCCCCCTCCACCATAATCCTCGATAATATTGTAGCGGTGCTTAGGTGAAGCCCTGCGATGGAAGAACATCAAGATCGTCACCACGCCGTCGTGCTGATGGAACTCTTCCCCGACACTTTGCTGGATCAAAGTCCGGGGATCGTCATCGAGCTGAACGTGTGCTAGAACTCGGAGGTGCCGTAGTTTCGGTGCTTGATCGGTCGGGCCGTGAAGACGTACGACTACATCAACCGCGTTGTTATAACGCTTCCGCTTTCGGTCTACGAGGGTACATGGAAAACACTCTCCTCTCTCGTTGCTATGCATCACCATGATCTTGCGTGTGCGTAGGAATTTTTTTGAAATTACTACGTTCCCCAATAGTGGCATCCGAGCCTAGATTTTATGTGTTGATGTTATATGCACGAGTAGAACACAAGTGAGTTGTGGGTGATATAAGTCATACTGCTTACCAGCATGTCATACTTTGGTTCGGCGGTATTGTTGGATGAAGCGGCCCGGACCGACATTACGCGTACGCTTACGCGAGACTGGTTCTACCGACGTGCTTTGCACACAGGTAGCTGGCGGGTGTCAGTTTCTCCAACTTTAGTTGAACCGAGTGTGGCTACACCCGGTCCTTGCGAAGGTTAAAACAACACCAACTTGACAAACTATCATTGTGGTTTTGATGCGTAGGTAAGATTGGTTCTTGCTAAAGCCCGTAGCAGCCATGTAAAACTTGCAACAAACAAAGTAGAGGACGTCTAACTTGTTTTTGCAGGGCATGTTGTGATGTGATATGGTCAAGACATGATGCTAAATTTTATTGTATGAGATGATCATGTTTTGTAACCGAGTTATCGGCAACTGGCAGGAGCCATATGGTTGTCGCTTTATTGTATGCAATGCAATCGCCCTGTAATGCTTTACTTTATCACTAAGCGGTAGCGATAGTCGTAGAAGCATAAGATTGGCGAGACGACAACGATGCTGCGATGGAGATCAAGGTGTCGCGCCGGTGACGATGGTGATCATGATGATGCTTCGGAGATGGAGATCACAAGCACAAGATGATGATGGCCATATCATATCACTTATATTGATTGCATGTGATGGTTATCTTTTATGCATCTTATCTTGCTTTGATTGACGGTAGCATTATAAGATGATCTCTCACTAAATTTCAAGATAAAAGTGTTCTCCCTGAGTATGCATCGTTGCCAAAGTTCGTCGTGCCCAGACACCACGTGATGATCGAGTGTGATAAGCTCTACGTCCATCTACAACGGGTGCAAGCCAGTTTTGCACACACAGAATACTCAGGTAAAACTTGACGAGCCTAGCATATGCAGATATGGCCTCGGAACACTGAGACCGAAAGGTCGAGCGTGAATCATATAGAAGTTATGATCAACATAGTGATGTTCACCATTGAAAACTACTCCATTTCACGTGATGATCGGTTATGGTTTAGTTGATTTGGATCACATGATCACTTAGATGATTAGAGGGATGTCTATCTAAGTGGGAGTTCTTAAGTAATATGATTAATTGAACTTTAATTTATCATGAACTTAGTCCTGGTAGTATTAGCATATCTATGTTGTAGATCAATAGCTCGCGTTGTTGCTTCCCTATGTTTTATATATGTTCCTAGAGAAAACTAAGTTGAAAGATGTTAGTAGCAATGATGCGGATTGGATCCGTGATCTGAGGTTTATCCTCATTGCTGCACAGAAGATTTATGTCCTTGATGCACCGCTAGGTGACAGACCTATTGCAGGAGCAGATGCAGACGTTATGAACGTTTGGCTAGCTCAATATAATGACTACTTGATAGTTTAGTGCACCATGCTTAACGGCTTAGAATCGGGACTTCAAAGACGTTTTGAACGTCATGGACCATATGAGATGTTCCAGGAGTTGAAGTTAATATTTCAAGCAAATACCCGAGTTGAGAGATATGAAGTATCCAACAAGTTCTATAGCTAAAAGATGGAGGAGAATCGCTCATCTAGTGAGCATGTGCTCAGATTGTCTGGGTACTACAATCGCTTGAATCAAGTGGGAGTTAATCTTCCAGATAAAATAGTGATTGACAGAATTCTCTAGTCACCATCACCAAGTTAGTAGAACTTCGTGATGAACTATGATATGCAAGGGATAAATTCCCAAGCTCTTCGTAATGTTGAAATTGACGAAGGTAGAAATCGAGAAAAACATCAAGTGTTGATGGTAGACAAGACCACTAGTTTCGAGAAAAGGGCAAAGGGAAAAAGGGGAACTTCAAGAAGAACAGCAAGCAAGTTGCTGCTCAAGTGAAGAAGCCCAAGTCTGGTCCTAAGCCTGAGACTAAGTGCTTCTACTGCAAAGGGACTGGTCACTGGAAGCGGAACTGTGATGCCCGGGTAATTAAGCTACAGTAACCTCTACTAATGATGCCACATCACCTCGATTACAGTTGCTAAGTTCGCGTTAGTTCGAAAACCGATTCAAATTCAAAATTCAAAATAGAGGCAAACATTAAAAAAAAGTTATCAAATATTAAAACAAAAATGTTCAAAGTGTTGCAAACAATCCTTGAATAATTATCATAGTGGACCAACATTCTTATAAGTTGTTTAATTGCCCCAATGTAATAAACCAATGTCTATCAGAATAATTTAAATACCTTTTAAAAACTATATAAATTACAAACTATTTTAATTTGATGCCAAACTTAATATGGCAGTAGCTTGACTTATAATTCAATTTTAGGTGCAAGTTTCTTATTTTATGAAACTAATTTTGCTTTAGAAAAATAAAACAAAACTGAAGCTAAATAAAAAGAAAATCAAAGTAAGGCTGTGAATAAAAATAGGAGGAAAGGGAACCCCCCCCTCCCCGGTGCGCTGGGCCTCGGCCCATCTGGCCACTCCAGTCGGCCTGGTTGGACCGGCCCACCCCCACCTCACCTACTAACCCCCTGGGGACACCGAAACCCTAGCCCACTACCCCACTCCCCCCCCCCGATCTCTCCCCCTCTCGCTCCCTCGCCTCCTCCCCACGATCCAATCTGGATCGGGGCCGACTGTGTCACCCCTCGCCGCGCTGACCCCGCCGCCACTCGGTGCCGCCCGCATCCCGTCGCCGGAGCCGCGTCGCTGCCTCCTCAACCCTCCCGCCGTCGAGCTCCATCGTAGGATCGACCGGGTCGCCCCGACGCCGGTGACTTCCCCGAACAGCGCCGACCCCGTTTTCCTCCCTCGACGGTCTGCCTCCTCCCCCTACGCACGTCGTCCCCGTCGACCTCCTCGAACCTCACCGCGCACACTGCCTTGACCCTGCGAACCCCGGTGAGGCCTCGGGTCTCCCCCTCTCCTACCCTCTCGCTCGCCAGCCTCGCTAGCGCCGGTTACTATCGTTCCCCTGCTCACGTCGTCGCCGCGCCACCGCGCCCAAACCCTGCGTCGTGGCTCGCCATTGGCCTCGCCACGGCCTCCAACGGTCCTCGCCGCGCCCTGACCGCGCTCGTGCGCGTCCTTGCGCCGGCCTGCGCCTCCTGCTCTCGCCCCTCTGCACCGCCCCCGGTCACTGGCCTCCCCCTGTCTTCTGCCGCTGGCCACGGCTCGGCTGCGCCCGCGCCTTGGTCGTGCTGGCCGCGAGCCCCGCCACCGCACCTGCTCGTGCTCGCGTGCCCCGTAGTGCTCGTCGCCGCCTCCGCTCCATATTCCTCCCGTGGCGCCACCCGGGGCGGCCCTTCTGCCGTTGCCGCCGGCGGCCGGCCGCACCAGCCGCGCCCCTCGGCCCTGCTCCCGCTGCGCCTCGCTCCTGGGCGGGCTGCGGCTTCGCCCGCAGCTGCGCCCGCACGCCTGACCCGCTATGGCCCCTCTGGGCCTATGACACGGGGGCCCCACCCCACAGAACGGTTAAAAAAAAGAATTTAAAATAATAATAATAATAAATATAATAATTAAAATATTAATTAATTACTTAATTAAAGAATTAATTAAATTAATTAATCATAATTAGATTAACCTAATTAACTGTTAATTCAATCAGAACAGTAATTAATAGTTAAACCCTAATTAACCTAATCAGGGAATGACAGGTGGGTCCCACTGGACCCACATGTCAGGTTGACCAAGTCAACCCTGTTGACTGCTGACGTCAGCATGACATCATGCTGATGTCATAATTCTAATTTCGAATTAATTAATTAACTAAATTCCAGAAATTAATAAAACCTTTATAAAATCATATCTTTTAATCCGTAACTCGGATTAAAATACTTTCTACATGAAAGTTGCTCAGAACGACAA
Source organism: Aegilops umbellulata (assembly GCA_032464435.1). Lineage (NCBI taxonomy): Eukaryota > Viridiplantae > Streptophyta > Magnoliopsida > Poales > Poaceae > Aegilops > Aegilops umbellulata. The sequence continues at coordinate 291,566,473 of CP136056.1, read as the reverse complement.
GACGAACCCGGATATGCAACCCGTTCGTCCGCCACACCCCCCTAACCTATCTAACTCGCAACTTTCCCCCTCCAGCTCCTTTGTCCAAAAACGCGAAACACCGGGGATATTTTCCCGGATGTTTGCCCCCTTCACCGGTATCACCTCATACCGCGTTAGGGCACCTCTAACGCTGTTACTTGTCATGTCATGCATCACTATGCATCTGCTTGCTTAAATATTTATTGTTTCTTCCCCCTCTTCTCTCGCTAGATACCGAGACCGACGTTGCTGCTACCCAGTACGACTACGGAGTTGACGACCCCTCTCTCTTGCCAGAGCAACCAGGCAAGCCCCCCCTTGATCACCAGATATCGCCTACTCTCCTCTATACTGCTTGCATTAGAGTAGTGTAGCATGTTACTACTTTTGTTATTCCTATCCTGATGCATAGCCTGTTTTTGATACTGCTGTTGATACCTTTACCTGCAATCCTACTGCTTAGTATAGGATGCTAGTGTTCCATCAGTGGCCCTACACTCTTGTCCGTCTGCCATGCTATATTACTGGGTCGTGATCACTTCGGGAAGTGATCGCGGGCATATACTATATACTTTACACTTTTACCTGTGATACTGTTCGGAGATGGGGGCTGAAGGGGCAGGTGGCTCCATCCCGGTAGAGGTGGGCCTGGGTTCCCGACGGCCCCCGACTGTTACTTTGTGGCGGAGCGACAGGGCAGGTTCAGACCACCTAGGAGAGAGGTGGGCCTGGCCCTGGTCGGCGTTCGCGGATACTTAACCCGCTTAACGAGATCTGGGTATTTGATCTGAGTCTGGCCATTTGGTCTATACGCACTAACCACCTACGCGGGAGCAGTTATGGGTATCCCGATGTCGTGGTATCAGCCGAAGCACTTCGTGACGTCAGCGACTGAGCGGCGCGCGCCGGGTTGGACCGCGTAACGTGACTTCCTTTGAAATGTAGGTTGCTAGGTCTGCTCTCCGGCCGCGTACGCAACGTGCAGGTGTGCTCAGGGCGATGGGCCCAGACCCCTGCGTGCTTAGGTTTAGACCGGCGTGCTGACCTCTCTGTTGTGCCTAGGTGGGGCTGCGACGTGTTGATCTTCCGAGGCCGGGCATGACCCAGGAAAGTGTGTCCGGCCAAATGGGATCAAGCGTGTTGGGCTATGTGGTGCACCCCTGCAGGGAAGTTTATCTATTCGAATAGCCGTGTCCCTCGGTAAAAGGACGAGCCGGAGTTGTACCTTGACCTTATGACAACTAGAACTGGATACTTAATAAAACACACCCTTCCAAGTGCCAGATACAACCCGGTGATTGCTCTCCAACAGGGCATCGAGGAGGGGATCGCCGGGTAGGATTATGCTATACGATGCTACTTGGAGGACTTCAGTCTACTCTCTTCTACCTGCTGCAAGACGGAGGCGACCAGAAGCATAGTCTTCGATAAGACTAGCTATCCCCCTCTTATTCTGGCATTCTGCAGTTCAGTCCACTGATATGGCCCTTTACACATATATCCATGCATATGTAGTGTAGCTCCTTGCTTGCGAGTACTTTGGATGAGTACTCACGGTTGCTTTTCTCCCCCCTTTTCCCCCTTTCTCTTCTACCTGGTTGTCGCAACCAGATGTTGGAGCTCAGGATCCAGACGCCAACGTCAACTACGAGCCCTTCTACTCTGGAGGTGCCTACTACAACGTGCAGCCCATGACGACCAGGAGTAGTCTAGGAGGATCCCAGGCAGGAGGCCTGCGCCTCTTTCGATCTGTATCCCAGTTTGTGCTAGCCATCTTATGGCAACTTGTTTAACTTATGTCTGTACTCAGATATTGTTGCTTCCGCTGACTTGTCTATGATCGAGCACTTGTATTCGAGCCCTCGAGGCCCCTGGCTTGTATTATGATGCTTGTATGACTTATTTTATTTGTAGAGTTGTGTTGTGATATCTTCCCGTGAGTCCGTGATCTTGATCGTACACATTTGCGTGTATGATTAGTGTACGATCGAATCGGGGGCGTCACAAGTTGGTATCACAGCCGACTGCCTGTAGGAATCCCCCTTCCAAACTCCTTGGCCGAAGTCGAGTCTAGACATTGCAAAACTTTTACTAACATGGCTGTGCGGCCCATGGGCCCACGTCGCCATTGGGTGGTATTAAGATATTTTACTCCTCGATCTTTACTCCGGGATTCTGATCTCTCTTCTATTCGGGTTAAATGATTTTGCTAAAATCTAACTCTAGGTTCTCATTACCACTTCCTGCCGGAGAGCCCTTTCATTACGGAGGACCGACTGCTTCAACAGAAGATTCTGATAATACTCTCCGATATTCTCTCGAGACCTTGTGCCTGTTGCTTTTGCAATTCCCTACCACCGAAATATCCCTATGGATAAATACTTACACCTGTCGTGCTTACTTTTATTCCCAGTCGATCTTGTTATTACAAGGTACTCCGAGAATCCTTTGAGCTTACTGCCTTGCTGTTCCTTGTCACCTGAATACCCCTACGGATAATTCTCGCACTTATCGAGTATCCCTCATTCCCCGTTGTTCATGTGTTTCGCCAAAGACTTCAAAATATCATTCGATCTTCCGAAAATCCCGAGTAGCCTATTGCTCTTGAAATTCTCGCTTGCTTGCATTATGGTTAATCCCATAAGTTTCGTAATCTTATTGGCCTCCCTTGTCTTTATCATTTTAAGTCCATTGATTCAATATGTTGAGGATGCTCGCATTCCTCAGTCGAATCCTATGATTCATCCTTCTGGCTCAGACGTCATTTGGATATGAGCTGGTTCTTGACCAATCAATGCCTTGATCGTTAGTGCTTCCAAGTCTGTTGAACTTATTCATTTTCAATCAGAACGATTGCTTCTGATCCCTTGATCTAGAGATCATAAAATTTCTATGCATTAAGCTTTGAAATAGTCAGTTGTTTCTATAACCCGATGCCATGGCATTCCTTCTTCCTTTGGTTGAGTAACGTTACTCACATCAGCCCCGTTGTGGATCGCCTTACCCATTGCCGGGTTATTATCCGACAATGTCCTTCACAACCAAAAATCTTGTGAGTTCTTTACCTGATACATAATGCCCTTGGTAAATGGTATCATGTGCTTGGCCAACCATGCTCTGCTTTCGAGCTGGTGATATCTACTCTTGAATATTGTGGTATATGTTTCCACGATACCCTAACGGGTTGATCCGATGCCTTCCTTTATATGTGTGAACTCGGAAGTTTTCACGAGTCATACTCATCTGGTATTTCACCAGGTATAACTTTCAACACTAATGCCTTTATCAAAGCGAGGAGTGAATGGAAGGTTATACATTGAAGAAGTGGGAGTCGACCTTGAACTTTGTGTTCATGCCCATGGACATGATATAGATCCTATCATGAAAACTTCTTGTAATAATAAATATTTCCTTGATAAATATCATCTGGTATCTGTGAATTGATCCTTTGCAACTGTGGTTCCGACCATGACTTCTCCTTTGATTCTATATCTCGGAAAAGTTAAAGTACTTGCCTTCTGCAGATTAGTACGCCTTCCCAACCTCTATTTTGTTCTACCTTCGAGTATTACCCCCTGATACCTCGAGGATATCCACCCATTGCACTTCATCTTATGAAATTCTGATAAAGTAGTACCTTTTCCCATCATAGTCACTCCACGGGTTCTGGGTTGTCGTCAACCGAGAACACCGATTTTTGAATCGAATCAATACTAAGATTCAGTACTCTCAGTACTTTGTTGTTGAGAAGTTTAATACTCCCCGTCACTCCTAGCCTGATTGGCCATATCATTATCATGGTAAGTTTTAACTGTGCTACCTGGTCCTTCTTCCCGGAGCACAACTTTCGATGATGAGCTAAGCTTATGTCGATCTTCCTTGTCATATCTTTTCACCTTGAACATCAAGCTTGATTTTGAGTTCGTGACGTACCCTTGGTTCCAATAACTTTTGCTTCATCGGTCCTTTGACTTTATGTCATCGATGTTTGATTACATCTTCATGATATCTCTCGGCAAATGTGTCGCGATGATCATCAGCCTTCTGAGCTTTTCTAGGATATCAATTGAATTCATGATGAGAAATACCATCCTTGTCCTCGATGATTTGAGTTGTCATTGACCACTGTATGGCCTTCCTTCCAACACAAACTTGTTTGTGTTTTGTGTTATACCTTGATGTTCCTTGCTATCCAGCATTTGTTCTTCTTTACCTTGGAAAAATTACCACCTTTTATGACAAGATGTTGTGGGAAATTTCACCACCTCTTGAGAACTCTTAATACAAGTGATACTTCTCACCATCGCCATTCTTTCTTGGTTCTCGTGTTAATAAGATCGGTGTTGTTTGGATTCTGCCCTTCTAGCAACCATATTGCTTTGAAGATAATGGTCGGTCGTTCACTCTTAGAATATTTATTATTGAATCACCATTCTGACATTGGTCGTGCAACCCAACCCATATTTCGCCTTTCAACCAATGTTTAATTGTGTATGTTTTCCTTAAGCATACGTCATTACATCATTTTTTCTGACAAATGTTATCTCCTTATCCACATAATTGTGGAGATCCATCTTTTTGGATAGCTCGTGAATTATCGCTGAGTCCATCAGCCACCTTCTCATTCCCTCCTTGGTTTAATGATGAACTATTGTTTCGGAACTCGCTTCCATAGATCATTTCCTAAGAATTTTACAATGTCATCTCGTCAATTTTGTTGCATCTTTTCTTCTCAGGCATCCTGAGTCTGAGGTATCCTCACACCAATCAGATCTGAATCTTATTCAGGTATAATGGTTCGGGACATATTTCCAAGAGCTATAACATTGGTCCTTATCTACCGGTAAGGTGATGTCATGCCTAGCACTCCTGGCCATAGGACCTATTGTTATAGCTTCCTTTTTAACAAGGTTACCCATCCTTCCAAGAGGAAATTGTAAGACTTGTTCTATAAGTTGTTCATAATGGATCCTTTGTGTATCCAAAGTCCGATCTTTGATTGAAGACCATGTCAACGCTATCTCGAAGCATTTCGGTGGTATTCCAATCTTCAATAGAACAGTTGAAGCAATGTTATCTTTTCTTTATCGATTATCCTAAACCCTGTTGTATGGGTATTGCCATCAAACCCTCTCCCCTTACCTAAATGGTTTCTACTTTCTATCCTGTCGTGGATATCTTGCTCTATTTGCCCTTGGGAAGGAAATACCCTTGAATAATGTGTTTAAACACATTTTCCTTTCCATTGTTCTGTTTAATCTGATAATCATATTTTCCTTTCCATTGGTTTGTATAACCATTCTTGTAATCTACTTAACTAAGCAGTGATAATTCCCTGCTTAGGTAGGTACCTTGTTGTACCACTCTGTCTGTAAGACCCTGTTACTATTATTGATGACATTCTGGTAGCCACCGATGGACGAGAACCTTGCCTATTGGTCCGCCTCGTTCAACGAGCAGGAAAATGGTTCTCTTCGTCCCTCGCCCTTGGTACCAACGTTGTTGCCGACATAACTGACATGGTACTCTCTGACTTGCCTTGCTATCATGACCGGGCAAGAGGTCACTGTTTCAAAAAAAAACACCTGGTGGTCCCATAACCCACAGGTCCCAGGATCGAAACCTGACTCTCCAATACACCCCCTGTTCCCAAAGTTATTCCTCGCACGTGGCCTCGTATGTAATTCACGGGCCACCGTCCCAAGTGATCTATTCTGGTAACAGACGCAATACTCAATCTTGTTGCTTTGGACCCCTTTCGCATGTTGTTTCAGATATCGAACGATTGCCTACCTGCTTGAAACTTCCCATGATACCTCCTTACTTTACTCTCGATATCTTCTTAAGTTTCAATTCGAGAGCTACTTTCCGCCACCTTCCCCGATGTTATCGACCAGATGGTCAACCTTGCAGAGGTCCATTCTTCTGGAATACCCACCCTTTATTCTTTCGTAATTACGATGGCGATCCTGAAGAAAGGATGCCGGATTCATCATGATGACTAAAGCATAGGAATGAAGACATCAATGTTATGGATCGACCTCTTCGAGAAGAGCAACAAAGATCAAGAAGAATCATTAGGATTTCGTAACCTATTCTTCCCCCTTACTCCCCTCTTAAATCTCGGGACGAGATTTCTTGTAGTGGAGGAGAATTGTGACGCCCGGGTAATTAAGCTACAGTAACCTCTACTAATGATGCCACATCACCTCGATTACTGTTGCTAAGTTCGCGTTAGTTCGAAAACCGATTCAAATTCAAAATTCAAAATAGAGGCAAACATTAAAAAAAAGTTATCAAATATTAAAACAAAAATGTTCAAAGTGTTGCAAACAATCCTTGAATAATTATCATAGTGGACCAACATTCTTATAAGTTGTTTAATTGCCCCAATGTAATAAACCAATGTCTATCAGAATAATTTAAATACCTTTTAAAAACTATATAAATTACAAACTATTTTAATTTGATGCCAAACTTAATATGGCAGTAGCTTGACTTATAATTCAATTTTAGGTGCAAGTTTCTTATTTTATGAAACTAATTTTGCTTTAGAAAAATAAAACAAAACTGAAGCTAAATAAAAATAAAATCAAAGTAAGGCTGTGAATAAAAATAGGAGGAAAGGGAACCCCCCCCCTCCCTGGTGCGCTGGGCCTCGGCCCATCTGGCCACTCCAGTCGGCCTGGTTGGACCGGCCCACCCCCACCTCACCTACTAACCCCCTGGGGACACCGAAACCCTAGCCCACTACCCCACTCCCCCCCGATCTCTCCCCCTCTCGCTCCCTCGCCTCCTCCCCACGATCCAATCTAGATCGGGGCCGACTGAGTCGCCCCTCGCCGCGCTGACCCCGCCGCCACTCGGTGCCGCCCGCATCCCGTCGCCAGAGCCGCATCGCTGCCTCCTCAACCCTCCCGCCGTCGAGCTCCATCGTAGGATCGACCGGGTCGCCCCGACGCCGGTGACTTCCCCGAACGGCGTCGACCCCGTTTTCCTCCCTCGACGGTCTGCCTCCTCCCCCTACGCACGTCGTCCCCGTCGACCTCCTCGAACCTCACCGCGCCCACTGCCTTGACCCTGCGAACCCCGGTGAGGCCTCGGGTCTCCCCCTCTCCTACCCTCTCGCTCGCCGGCCTCGCTAGCGCCGGTTACTGTCGTTCCCCTTCTCACGTCGTCGCCGCGCCACCACGCCCAAACCCTGCGTCATGGATCGCCGTTGGCCTCGCCACGGCCTGCAACGGTCCTCGCCGCGCCCTGACCGCGCTCGTGCGCGTCCTTGCGCCAGCCTGCGCCTCCTGCTCTCGCCCCTCTGCACCGCCCCCGGTCACTGGCCTCCCCCTGTCTTCTGCCGCTGGCCACGGCTCGGCTGCGCCCGCGCCTTGGTCGTGCTGGCCGCGAGCCCCGCCACCGCACCTGCTCGCGCTCGCGTGCCCCGTAGTGCTCGTCGCCGCCTCCGCTCCATATTCCTCCCGTGGCGCCACCCGAGGCGGCCCTTCTGCCATTGCCATCGGCGGCCGGCCGCACCAGCCGCGCCCCTCGGCCCTGCTCCCGTTGCGCCTCGCACCTGGGCGGGCTGCGGCTTCGCCCGCAGCTGCGGCCGCATGCCTGACCCGCTATGGCCCCTCTGGGCCTATGACACGGGGGCCCCACCCCACAGAACGGTTTAAAAAAAAGAATTTAAATAATAATAATAATAAATATAATAATTAAAATATTAATTAATTAATTAATTAAAGAATTAATTAAGTTAATTAATCATAATTAGATTAACCTAATTAACTGTCTATTCAATCAGAACACTAATTAATTAGTTAAACCCTAATTAACCTAATCAGGGAATGACAGGTGGGTCCCACTGGACCCACATGTCAGGTTGACCAAGTCAACCCTGTTGACTGCTGACGTCAGCATGACATCATGCTGATGTCATAATTCTAATTTCGAATTAATTAATCAATTAAATTCCAGAAATTAACAAAACCTTTATAAAATCATATCTTTTAATCCGTAACTCGGATTAAAATACTTTCTACATGAAAGTTGCTCAGAACGACGAGACGAACCCGGCTACGCAACCCGTTCATCCGCCACACCCCCCTAACCTATCGAACTCGCAACTTTCCCCCTCCAGCTCCTCTGCCCGAAAACGCGGAACACCGGGGATATTTTCCCGGATGTTTCCCCCCTTCACCGGTATCACCTCATACCGCGTTAGGGCACCTCTAACGCCGTTACTTGTCATGTCATGCATCACTATGCATCTGCTTGCTTAAATATTTATTGTTTCTTCCCCCTCTTCTCTCGCTAGATACCGAGACCGACGCTGCTGCTACCCAGTACGACTACGGAGTTGACGACCCCTCTCTCTTGCCAGAGCAACCAGGCAAGCCCCCCCCCCCTTGATCACCAGATATCGCCTACTCTCCTCTATACTGCTTGCATTAGAGTAGTGTAGCATGTTACTGCTTTCGTTATTCCTATCCTGATGCATAGCCTGTTTTTGATACTGTTGTTGATACCTTTACCTGCAATCCTACTGCTTAGTATAGGATGCTAGTGTTCCATCAGTGGCCCTACACTCTTGTCCGTCTGCCATGCTATATTACTGGGTCGTGATCACTTCGGGAAGTGATCGCGGGCATATACTATATACTTTACACTTTTACCTGTGATACTGTTTGGAGATGGGGGCTGAAGGGGCAGGTGGCTCCATCCCGGTAGAGGTGGGCCTGGGTTCCTGATGGCCCCCGACTGTTACTTTGTGGCGGAGCGACAGGGCAGGTTCAGACCACCTAGGAGAGAGGTGGGCCTGGCCCTGGTCGGCGTTCGCGGATACTTAACCCGCTTAACGAGATCTGGGTATTTGATCTGAGTCTGGCCATTTGGTCTATACGCACTAACCACCTACGCAGGAGCAGTTATGGGTATCCCGACGTCGTGGTATCAGCCGAAGCACTTCGTGACGTCAGCGACTAAGCGGCGCGCGCCGGGTTGGACCGCGTAACGTGACTTCCTTTGAAATGGAGGTTGCTAGGTCTGCTCTCTGGCCGCGTATGCAACGTGCAGGTGTGCTCAGGGCAATGGGCCCAGACCCCTGCGCGCTTAGGTTTAGACCGGCGTGCTGACCTCTCTGTTGTGCCTAGGTGGGGTTACGACGTGTTGATCTTCCGAGGTCGGGCATGACCCAGGAAAGTGTGTCCGGCCAAATGGGATCAAGCGTGTTGGGCTATGTGGTGCACCCCTGCAGGGAAGTTTATCTATTCGAATAGCCGTGTCCCTTGGTAAAAGGCTGACCCGGAGTTGTACCTTGACCTTATGACAACTAGAACTGGATATTTAATAAAGCACACCCTTCCAAGTGCCAGATACAACCCGGTGATTGCTCTCCAACGGGGCATCAAGGAGGGGATCGCCGGGTAGGATTATGCTATACGATGCTACTTGGAGGACTTCAGTCTACTCTCTTCTACCTGCTGCAAGACGGAGGCGACCAGAAGCGTAGTCTTTGATAAGACTAGCTATCCCCCTCTTATTCTGGCATTCTGCAGTTCAGTCCACTGATATGGCCCTTTACACATATATCCATGCATATGTAGTGTAGCTCCTTGCTTGCGAGTACTTTGGATGAGTACTCACGGTTGCTTTTCTCCCCCTTTTCCCCCTTTCTCTTCTACCTGGTTGTCGCAACCAGATGTTGGAGCCCAGGATCCAGACGCCAACGTCAACTACGATCCCTTCTACTCTGGAGGTGCCTACTACTACGTGCAGCCCGTTGACGACGACCAAGAGTAGTTTAGGAGGATCCCAGGCAGGAGGCCTGCGCCTCTTTTGATCTGTATCCCAGTTTGTGCTAGCCATCTTATGGCAACTTGTTTAACTTATGTCTGTACTCAGATATTGTTGCTTCCGCTGACTCGTCTATGATCGAGCACTTGTATTCGAGCCCTCGAGGCCCCTGGCTTGTATTATGATGCTTGTATGACTTATTTTATTTGTAGAGTTGTGTTGTGATATCTTCCCGTGAGTCCCTGATCTTGATCGTACACATTTGTGTGTATGATTAGTGTACGATCGAATCGGGGGCGTCACAGGAACTACCCCAAGTGATTGGCGGATAAGAAGGATGGCAAAGTGAACATAAGTATATTTGATATACATGTTATTGATGTGTATTTTACTAGTGTTTATAGCAACCCCTCAGTATTCGATACTAGTTCAGGTACTATGATTAGTAACTTGAATCGGGAGTTGCAGAATGAACAAAGACTAGTTAAGGGTGAGGTGACGATGTGTGTTGGAAGTAGTTCCAAGACTGATATGATCATCATCGCACACTCCCTATACTTTCGGGATTAGTGTTGAACCTAAATAAGTGTTATTTGGTGTTTGCGTTGAGCATGAATATGATATGATCATGTTTATTGCAATACGGTTATTCATTTAAGTTAGAGAACAATTGTTGTTCTGTTTACATGAATAAAACCTTATATGGTTACACACCCAATGAAAATGGTTCATTGGATCTTGATCGTAGTGATACACATATTCATAATATCGAAGCCAAAAGATGCAAAGTTAATAATGATAGTGCAACTTATTTGTGGCACTACCGTTTAGGTCATATTGGTGTAAAGCGCATGAAGAAACTCCATGTTGATGGACTTTTGGAATCACTTGATTATGAACCACTTGATGCTTGCGAACCATGCCTCATGGGAAAGATGACTAAGACTCCGTTCTCCGGAACAATGAAGCGAGCAACTGACTTATTGGAAATAATGCATGCTGATGTATGCGGTCCGATCAGTGTTAAGGCTCATGGCAAGTATCGTTATTTTCTAACCTTCACAGATGATTTGAGCAGATATGGGTATATCTACTTGATGAAACATAAGTCTGAAACATTTGAAAAGTTCAAAGAATTTCATAGTGAAGTGGAAAATCATCGTAACAAGAAAATAAAGTTTCTATGATCTGATCATGGAGAAGAATATTTGAGTTACGAGTTTGGTCTTCAGTTAAAACAATGTGAAATAGTTTCACTACTCACGCCACCTGGAACACCACAGCATAATGGTGTGTCCAAACGTCATAACCGTACTTTATTGGATATAGTGCAATCTATGATGTTTCTTACCGATTTACCACTATCGTTTTCGGGGTTATGCATTAAAGACAGCTGCATTCACGTTAAAAGGGCACCATCTAACTCCATTGAGACGACACAATCTGAACTGTGGTTTGGCAAGAAACCAAAGTTGTCGTTTCTTAAAGTTTGGGGTTGTGATGCTTATATGAAAAAGTTTCATCCTAATAAGCTCAAACCCAAATCGGAGAAATATGTCTTCATAGGATACCCAAAGGAGACTGTTGGGTACACCTTCTATCACAAATCCGAAGGCAAGACATTCGTTGCTAAGAATGGATCTTTTCTAGAGGAGTTTCTCTAGAAAGAAGTGAGTGGGAGGAAAGTAGAACTTGATGAGGTAACTGTACCTGCTCCCTTATTGGAAAGTAGTTCATCACAGAAATCTGTTCCTGTGACTACTACACCAATTAGTGAGGAAGCTAATGATGATGATCATGTAACTTCAGATCAAGTTACTACCGAATCTCGTAGGTTAACCAGAGTGAGATCCACACCAGAGTGGTACGGTAATCTTGTTCTGGAGGTCATGCTACTTGACCATGACGAACCTACGAACTATGAGGAAGCGATGATGAGCCCAGATTCCGCAAAATGGCTTGAGGCCATGAAATCTGAGATGGGATCCATGTATGAGAACAAAGTATGGACTTTGGTTGACTTGCCCAATGATCGGCAAGCCATAGAAAATAAATGGATCTTCAAGAAGAAGACGGACGTTGATAGTAGTGTTACTATCTACAAAGCTAGACTTGTAAAAAAAGGTTTTTGACAAAGTTCAAGGTGTTGACTACAATGAGATTTTCTCACTCGTATCGATGCTTAAAATCCTGTCCGAATCATATTAGCAATTGCCGCATTTTATGAAATCTGGCAAATGGATAACAAAACTGCAATCCTTAATGGATTTCTTAAAGAAGAGTTGTATATGATGCAACCAGAAGGTTTTGTCAATCCTAAAGGTGTTAACAAAATGTGCAAGCTCCAGCGATCCATCTATGGACTGGTGCAAGCATCTCAGAGTTGGAATATACGCTTTGATAAGTTGATCAAAGGATATAGTATTATACAGACTTGCGGTGAAGCCTGTATTTACAAGAAAGTGAGTGGGAGCACTACAACATTTCTGATAAGTATATGTGAATGACATATTGTTGATCGAAAATAATGTAAAATTATTCTGCAAAGCATAAAGAAGTGTTTGAAAGGTTTTTTTTCAAAGAAAGACCTCGGTGAAGCTTCTTACATATTGAGCATCAAGATCTATAGAGATAGATCAAAACGCTTGATAAGTTTTTTCAATGAGTACATACCTTGACAAGATTTTGAAGTAGTTCAAAATGGAACAGTCAAAGAAAGAGTTCTTACCTGTGTTACAAGGTGTGAAATTGAGTAAGACTCAAAGCCCTACCACTGCAGAAGATAGAAAGAGAATGAAAGTCATACCCTATGCCTCAGCCATAGGTTCTATAAAGTATGCCATGCTGTGTACCAGATCTATTGTATACCCTACACTGAGTTTGACAAGGGAGTACAATAGTGATCTACGAGTAGATCACTAGACAGCGGTCAAAATTATCCTTAGTGGAATAAGGATATGTTTCTCGATTATGGAGGTGACAAAAAGGTTCGCCGTAAGGGTTACGTCGATACAAGTTTTGACACTAATCCAGATGATTCTAAGTCTCAATCTGGATACATATTGAAAGTGGGAGCAATTAGCTAGAGTAGCTCTGTGCAGAGCATTGTTGACATAGAAATTTGCAAAATACATGCGGATCTGAATGTGGTAGACCCGTTAACTAAACTTCTCTCACAAGCAAAACATGATCACACCGTAGTACTCTTCGGGTGTCAATCACATAGCGATGCGAACTAGATTACTGACTCTACTAAACCCTTTGGGTGTTGGTTACATGTCGATGTGAACTATGGGTGTTAACCACATAAAGATGTGAACTATTGATGTTAAATCACATGGCGGTGTGAACTAGATTATTGACTCTAGTGCAAGTGGGAGACTGAAGGAAATATGCCCTAGAGGCAATAATAAAGTTATTATTTATTTCCTTATTTCATGATAAATGTTTATTATTCATGCTAGAATTGTATTAACCGGAAACATGATACATGTGTGAATACATAGACAAAACAGAGTGTCACTAGTATGCCTCTACTTGACTAGCTTGTTGATTAAAGATGGTTATGTTTCTAACCATAGACATGAGTTGTCATTTGATTAACGGGATCACATCATTAGGAGAATGATGTGATTGACTTGACCCATTCCGTTAGCTTAACACTTGATCGTTTAGTATGTTGCTATTGCTTTCTTCATGACTTATACATGTTCCTATGACTATGAGATTATGCAACTCCCGTTTACCCGAGGAACACTTTGTGTGCTACCAAACGTCACAACGTAACTGCGTGATTATAAAGGATCTCTACAGGTGTCTCCGAAGGTACATGTTGGGTTGGCGTATTTCGAGATTAGGATTTGTCACTCCGATTATCGGAGAGGTATCTCTGGGCCCTCTCGGTAATGCACATCACTTAAGCCTTGCAAGCAATGCAACTAATCAGTTAGTTGCGAGATGATATATTACAGAACGAGTAAAGAGACTTTCTGGTAACGAGATTGAACTAGGTATTGAGATACCGACGATCAAATCTCGGGCAAGTAAGATACCGATGACAAAGTGAACAACGTATGTTGTTATGCGGTCTGACCGATAAAGATCTTCGTAGAATATGTAGGAGCCAATATGAGCATCCAGGTTCCGCTATTGGTTATTGACCGGAGACGTGTCTAGGTCATGTCTACATTCTTCTTGAACCCGTAGGGTCCGCACGCTTAAGGTTTCGATGACAGTTATATTATGAGTTTATGAGTTTTGATGTACTGAAGGAGTTCGGAGTCCCGGATGAGATCGGGGACATGACGAGGAGTCTCGAAATGGTCGAGACATAAAGATCAATATATTGGACGACTATATTCGGACATCGGAAAGGTTCCGACTGGTTCAGGTATTTTTTGGAGTACCGGGGAGTTACGGGAATACGGGGGAAGAAGTATATGGGCCTTATTGGGCTTTAGGGGAGAGGGAGAGGCAGCCCCCCCCCCCCCCGTTGACTAGTCCGAATTGGACTAGGGGAAGGGGCGGCGCCCCCTCCTTCCTTCTCTTCCCTCTTCCCCTTCCTTGTCTCCTACTCCTACTACTTGGAAGGACTCCTAGTTGGACTAGGAAAGGGGGAATCCTACTCCCGGTGGGAGTAGGACTCCCCTAGGGCGCGCCATAGAGAGGGCCGGCCCTCCCCTCCTCCACTCCTTTATATACGGGGGCAGGGGGCACCCCATAGACACACAAGTTGATCTTCGTGATCGTTCTATTAGCCGTGTGCGGTGCCCCCCTCCACCATAATCCTCGATAATATTGTAGCGGTGCTTAGGTGAAGCCCTGCGATGGTAGAACATCAAGATCGTCACCACGCCATCGTGCTGACGGAACCCTTCCCCGACACTTTGCTGGATCGGAGTCCGGGGATCGTCATCGAGCTGAACGTGTGCTATAACTCGGAGGTGCCGTAGTTTCGGTGCTTGATCGGTCGGGCCGTGAAGATGTATGACAACATCAACCGCGTTGTTATAACGCTTCCGCTTTTGGTCTACGAGGGTACATGGACAACACTCTCCCCTCTCGTTGCGATGCATCACCATGATCTTGCGTGTGCGTAGGAATTTTTTTGAAATTACTACGTTCCCCAACAATATTAGAGTCATGCTAGTGAGTAATTGTGGATTGCTAGAAGTACTTGTGTTAAAGGTTGTGATTCACGTAGCATGCACGTATGGTGAACCGTTATGTGATGAAGTCGGAGGATGATTTATTTTTTGATTGTCTTCCTTATGGGTGGCGGTCGGGGATGAGCGATGGTCTTTTCCTACCAATCTATCCCCCTAGGAGCATGTGTGTAGTACTTTATTTTGATGGCTAATAAATTTTTGCAATAAGTATGTGAGTTATTTATGACTAATGTTGAGTCCATGGATTATACGCACTCTCACCCTTCCACCATTGCTAGCCTCTCTAGTACCGGGCAACTTTCGCTGGTGCATTAAACCCACCATATACCTTCCTCAAAACAGCCACCATACCTACCTATTATGGCATTTCATAGCCATTCTGAGATATATTGCCATGCAACTTCCACCGTTCCGTTTATTATGAGACATACCATCATTGTTATATTGCTTTCCATGATCATGTAGTTGGCATAGTATTCATGGCAAGGTCACCGTTCATATTTTTTATACATGTCACTCTTGATATTGCACATCCTGGTACACCGTCGGAGGCATTCATATAGAGTCATATTTTGTTTTAGTATCGAGTTATAATTCTTGAGTTGTGAGTAAATAGAAGTGTGATGATCATCATTATTAGAGCATTGTCCCATGTGAGCAAAGGATGATGGAAGCTATGATTCCCTCACAAGTTGGGATGAGTATCCGGACTTTATAAAAAATAAAAGAGGCCAAAGAATCCCAACTAGAAAAAAGGCCAAAGAAGCCCAAATAAAAATAAAAAAATGAGAGAAAAGAGAGAAGGGACAATGTTACTATCATTTTTCCACACTTGTGCTTCAAAGTAGAACCATGTTCTTCATGATAGAGAGTCTCCTATTTTGTCACTTTCATATACTAGTGGGAATTTTTTATTACAAAACTTGGCTTGAATATTCCAATGATCGTGAGGGAGTCCTGGATTAGGGGGTGTTCGGATAGCCGGACTATACCTTCAGTCGGACTCCAGGACTATGAAGATACAAAGTTGAAGACTTCGTCCCGTGTCCGGAAGGATCTTTTCTTGGCATGAAAGGCAAGCTAGGCGTGCGGATATTCGAGATCTCCTACCATTGTAACCGACTCTGTGTAAACCCTAACCCTATCCGGTGTCTATATAAACCGGAGGGTTGTAGTCCGTAGGACAACCATCATCATACACAATCATACCATAGGCTAGCTTTTAGGGTTTAGCCTCCTTGATCTCGTGGTAGATCCACTCTTGTACTACCCATATCATCAATATTAATCTAGCAGGAGTAGGGTTTTACCTCCATCGAGAGGGCCCGAACATGGGTAAAATAAAGTGTCCCTTGTCTCCTGTTACCATCCGACCTTGACGCACAGTTTGGGACCCCCTACCCAAGATGCGCCGGTTTTGACACCGACATTGGTGCTTTCATTAAGAGTTCCTCTATGTCGTCGCTTTTAGGCCCGATGGCTCCTTTGATCATCAACAATGATGAGGTCCAGGGTGAGACTTTCCTCCCCGGACAAATCTTCGTCTTCGGCGGCTTCGCTCTGCGGGCCAATTCGCTTGGTCATCTGGAGCAGATCGAAAGCTACGCCCCTGGCCATCAAGTCAGGTTTGGAAGCTTAAACCAGGTTTGGAAGCTTAAACTACACGGCTGATATCCGCGGGGACTTGATCTTCGACGGGTTCGAGCCACAGCCAAGCGCGCCGCGCTATTTCGAGGGGCATGATATAGCTCTGCCTCCGAATAGCACCCTGGAGGTCGCACACGCTCCGGCCCCGATCTTTGACTCGGAGCCCGCTGCGTTCTCCAAGGATGAACAGTTGGACGTCACCTCGGGAGCTGCAATCTCAAAGGCGATCGAGCCGAACGCCAGCCCCGTACTCCGCACGGCCCAGGACTCCAAGGAGCCGGACTCTTCTCTGAACTCCGAGCCTTCCGCGCCCCTGCCGATCGAATCCGATTGGGCGCCTATAATGGAGTTCACCGCCGCGGACATCTTTTAGCACTCACCTCTCGGTGATATCCTGAATTCTCTCAAGTCTCTCTCTCTCTATCAGGAGAGCCCAGGCCGGACTATGGCCTGCGAGGTTGGGATTCGGACGACGAAGAAATTCAAAACCCACCCACCACCCACTTGATAGCCACTATCGATGATTTAACCGACATGCTTGACTTCGGATCCGAAGACTTCGACGGTATGGACGACGAAGATGGAGACGAAGAGGAACCAGCACCTATAAGGCGCTGGACCACCACCCCATCTAATGACGTATTCATGGTGGATACCCCTAAAGGAAACGACAACGAGGAAAAAGGGGACGAAAAAAGGGACAAACCCTCCGAAAAGCAATCAAAGCGGCGACGAAAACGCCGAGCCAAGCCCCGCCTCGATCGAGACCCAGCCATAGAGCAGGATGAGCCGATAGACGACGAGCTCGCCTCAGAGCAACCGTCCGAACAGGGCAACGCGGATAGAGAGGATAGACAGCCCTCCCCCGGCCATAACAGAACTTCGGACGATCTCACACCGGATAAAACCACGGAGTAGAAGAATCTCCATGAAAGGCTCGTTGCTACAGCACGCAGTCTGAAAGAGCAGAAGCGGAAGCTAAAGACGGCGGAAGATGCACTCAGAATAAGATGGAGCAAGGTAATCAAGACCGCAGACAAATACGGCGGCAGCCGCCGCACTAAAAGCTATCCGAAAAGAAATCTACTGCCCGAATTCGATCAAGAGGCCCTAGAGCCCTCGCATTCGAAAAATAAAAAAGCCATACGGTCAGATAGACGACCACACGGCCACAATAAAACATCAAGTGGAGCCGCATTCAATGCGGCATGCGACCCAATTAAAGACTCGCATCATGGCCCAGCCAGGTCCATTTATGGGCCAAGAAAGCAAGCTCTCACAAGCAACACAAAAAAGCCATCATCAGAATCTGGCACACCCAAATACAGGGGCGCCGCACACCCCCTATGTTTCACCGATGAGGTCCTGGAATACGAATTTCCAGAGGGATTCAAACCCGTCAACATAGAGGCGTACGATGGAACAACAGACCCCGGAGTCTGGATCGAGGATTATATCCTCCACATACATATGGCTAGAGGAGATGATCTCCACGCCATCAAATATTTACCCCTTAAGCTTAAAGGGCCAGCCCGGCACTGGCTTAAAAGCCTTCCCGAAAATACAATTGGAAGTTGGGAAGAGCTCGAGGACGCTTTCCGAGCAAATTTTCAAGGGACCTACGTCCGCCCTCCGGACGCAGACGATCTCAGTCACATAACTCAACAGCCCGGAGAATCAGTGCGACAGTTCTAGAACAGATTCCTTACTAAAAAGAATCACATAGTGGATTGTCCGGACGCCGAGGCCTTAGCAGCTTTCAGGCATAATGTCCGAGATGAATCGCTCGCCAGACACCTCGGCCAGGAAAAGCCAAGAACAATGGCCGCACTCACAAGCCTCATGACCCGCTTTTGCGTAGGAGAGGATAGCTGGTTGGCACGGCGCAGCCCCAGCGACCCAAGTACATCCGAAATCAGGGATGGAAACGGAAAACCGCGACGAAATAAGGACCGTCGCCGAATCAAAGGAAAAAGTCCGAAGAGCGCGGCAGTCAATGCCGGATTCAAAAGCTCGCGGCAAAATCAAACAAAACCACCCCCTCAGGATAACAGGGATGATCCGTCCAGCTTAAATAGAATCCTGGGCAGAATATGTCAGATACACAGTACTCCTGGGAAGCCTGCCAATCACACCCACAGAGATTGTTGGGTTTTTAAACAATTCGGACAGCTTAACGTTGAACACAAGGGGCTCGACACACCAAGTGAAGAAGAGGACGAACCCCAAAGGCAGAGTACCAGGAAACAAAAGAACTTCCCGCAAGAAGTCAAAACAGTGAACTTACTTCACGTAACAAAACGTTTGACACCCATAAAGGTACGTACAATCAAACTTTCCCCTCAGGAGTCTCGCCACTGGTCACTAAAGCCAATCATTTTTGATCAGCTAGATTATTCTAGAAATATCAAAAACGCAGGCCGGACTGCCCTGATACTAGATCCAATAATCGATGGATTCTAGTTTACCAATGTCCTTATGGATGGAGGCAGTGGACTAAACTTGATATATCAGGATACAATCCACCGC
The DNA here is from genome assembly GCA_032464435.1 of Aegilops umbellulata. Lineage (NCBI taxonomy): Eukaryota > Viridiplantae > Streptophyta > Magnoliopsida > Poales > Poaceae > Aegilops > Aegilops umbellulata. The sequence goes on along the minus strand of CP136056.1, from coordinate 291,547,319 downwards.
ATGGGCATAAACCCAGCAAGAATCCGCCACAGCAAAACCTCCTTTCAAGGGGTAGCACCAGGCCCGGACACCCATTGTATGGGTTTTCTCCGGCTTGTGGTCATATTTGGCTCTCCCAATAACTTTCGTCGCGAAAGGTTGACCTTCCATGTAGTCCTGTTTTCAAGTCGCTATCAAGCACTAATGGGACGCGGAGCTTTCGCTCGCTTTAACGCCATACCGCATTACGCATCTCTCACACTTAAGATGCCCGGTCCACGAGGCATCATCTCTTTAAAGGGAGCGCACTAAAATACGCCTCCTCCAAATGGAGGACTGCGCGGCCGCTTAAACAGCCGCACAATAAAGTGGCCTCGCCAGCCAAAAGACTTTTTTTATAAGTCATCAAAGGCCACGGACCCGGACTCAACAAGTTCGGCACAAGTTCGTCATCAACGCAGGCTCATAAACGCCATATACCCCCGTACCAGGGGCTATATGCAGAGACAATAAAGCTCAACTTAATATATTTTTTACTTTATATTTTGTTTATTATCTTTTTATTCCGCACAACCCATTTTCAATTCAGTTCCTCTCTTTTACAGATGAACGTCGTGCGGCGCCCGTCCAGGACACGGCACAGCAGAGACACAGGCGCAGACGTGCAGTAGGGACCCGTCTTAAGGTTTCTTTTTAGATTAAGACCCTGCGTAAACCTTTTTTACTGTCTCTTGCTGCTATACATCCCCTGGTTTTTTCTACTATAACCAAGGAGGAGGCTGGCGTTTTGGCATGTGGCCACGCCAGAATTATTGCTCGTACCTGGACACTAGGGGCTCTTTTTTTAAAGGGTGTTGTCTCACCCGCACTTATAAAGACCGAACACCTTAGGGAGTGTCCGGCGTCGCGAGTTTTGGCACTATATGCATCAGCTCTGAATCATGATTTTGGTCATATGTTGGGTTGCCCGGCTCCTGAGTTCGGCCACCTTACGTTCCGCTCTATCGGCTAAGGTAGCACCAGGAGAACTACTACGATTGTGCCCCGGTTCGGCCGGGTGAGCACCTCAGTAGAGAAAGCCGAAAACCGACTGTCATGATGTAGTGCAAGACTGGTCGCCACTCGATGACTCATAGGGATTTATTGAATTCCTCCGCTTTGACGAAGGGCCATTTTCCGGTCAGGCACGTACGCGCTCCGAATACGGGCAAAGCGCAGTCGCCACTAAAGGGCTACCTAAAGAGTCCCACTATCAAGCTCCTATGGCTAAGTGAAAGTGTTAAAGCATTATAGTTCGGTTGCCTAGCCCGCTGCGCTATCACCTCCTTTGTAGGACCAAGACATTGGGTTAAGTGTGAAAATGCGTCTTCTACGCGCACCCCCGCACCATGTGCGTGGGGGCTGAAGCCAACGACTGCAATCTTTCAGAATTTATATATTAAAACGGCCGCACAGGAGGTGTTCTTAATACTTGAAGGCACAAGTCTAAAAAATGCCACTACAATTTATCAAAATACTGTTTTATGATTACATATGCTATCATAATATAGCATCCTTCGAGCACTGCGTCTCTATTACGCGAGCGCCTTCGAGGACTTCCTCAAAATAGTGCTCGGCAGGTGTTCCGCTTTTATCTGAATCCCGGGACGCAACAATGGTGGGCTCCATATCTGCCCAGTATGTCTTGACACAGGCAAGAGCCAGCCAAGCGCCCTCTACGCATGCTGACCTCTTCATAGCATCGACACGTGGCACCACGTCTAGCAATTGCTGCACCAAGCCGAAATAACTCTTCGGCTTCGTTCTCCCCGGACACAAACGATCCATGACGTACTTCATGGCGAGTCCGGACAACCTATTCAGCCCGGCCCATTGGGCCAGGCGATCGTCCATTGCCAGCGGACGCTCTGGATTGACGAATTGCGACCAAAAGAGCTTCTCCACTTCATGATCCTTTTTATCTCGAAAGTGTTCGGTCGCATCAGTGGCACTAGCCGCCAAATCCAGATAGGTGTCCTCTATACTCCACATCCGGTTTAACGGGGCAAACTTCGGATCACAAAATTTTTCTCCGCAGCGAGAAGGGCTTTCCATCCGCAATCTGTCCGGCTTGACGCAACTCTTCCTTCGCCGCTCTCATTATAGAGCGGGCATCCTTGGCGTCAGCAACAGCCTTCTCTAAGCTTGTTTGCCTCGCCTGATCTTCTTCTTCGAGAAGCTTGCAACGGTCAGTAGCACTCTTTAACTTTATGGCCATATCAGCCATTTCATCCTTGCTTCGGCAATGGGCAGCCTGTTCGGCTTTTAGCTCCTCAAGGGCTTTCACGGCAGCCGCATCGCTTTTTCTGGCTTGTTCCTTCGCTCGGGCGAGTTCGGCCCTAAGACCTTCCACAGCGGCCGCACCATCTGCGTCAAGCACACACACAGTAAGATATTGACATACAGCTCGTCTTACTAACAATCGCCTAATGATTTCAATACCTTGAGCACCATCAAGCCGCTTGTTAACAAGCACGATGTCGGCTTCTGCCTCATCCAGTTGTCGCTTTAGTTCGGCATATTCACAAGACGGCTTGACTCCGGACAATCAGCCACCTACATATAAAGGTGCCACTTAAAGGACCTGGGATTAAGATCCTCTGCGCGCCGTACATCTTTACGACGCACAGAGTCTCAGGGGCTACTATCTACACAGGGCGCACTTTATTTATGCGCAATTAATACAAATATACGTTATTTAAAACGTACCTCAAGGCCTGCCACTAAACTCTTGGCGGCCTCGTGCAGTTCGCTTTCTGCGGATGAAATCTTTTCAATCACCGTGCTCATTAACGCACGGTGCTCCTCTGAGACAGAGGCTCGCCCCAGCAGAGTCTTTAGCTCCTCCGACCGAACACCATACGGTGCCGGACTCGTCCCATGGCCTTCCTCAAAGGCCGGACACGGAGAACCTTGGGGGGCAGCACCATCCGCCCTTAGTGGATCCGGAGAAATCTCCCGCGATGACACTTCAGCATCGCCCGCCTTGCTAGGCAATACAGAAGGAGGAGGCGTTCCGCTCTCCATCATCTCTGGAAGAAGATCCCCCGAGGACGAGTTCTGATGAGAAGGGCTGAGGTCCGAACTACAAAGTAAGGTTTCGGTTAAAACTTCTCAGACATAAATCAAGGATTTCTCTTAAAAGAAAAACTCTTCCTCTACTTACGGCTCGCTGGAGAGCTGGTCCCTTTTAAGGTTTAGTTCGGCCGAGGGGCTCCCCGGCGTTCGGTCCTCTGACAATGATTCTTTCCCCCGCTTCGAGGCTACGGTCTCCGGGTCATCAGAGGCGGCCCTTTTCTTTCCCTTAGGAGAGGAATTATCGATTCCCCCCTTCGGAAGGGCCTCTTTCGAAGAGGCCATGGTTTCCTTGTCCTCCCCCTTATTTCCCTCCAAAGGCACTTCCTCCAGCATCCTGACTAGCACGGGATCGAGCCTGGTTTCGGGAAGGGGAGCCGGACACCTGATCAGCTTCGCCTTCGCTATCCACTCCTGCTTAAAAGAAGAAGCATTGTTAAAAACAAGTTAATTATGCGGATAGAAGGTCCGGTTGCAAGGTCACCTACTTGAGTATCCGGGCGATTGCGGCTTAAACCAACATCCTCGGTCAAATCCGGACTCACTTCTTGTGATCCGAAGAACAGTTTATACATCTCCGCAGGCGTCATGCCCATAAAATTCTGGAGAGCTCGTGGTTCCTCCGGATTGAATTCCCACAAGCGAAGGGGGCGACGTTGGCCGGGCAGTGTCCGGCGAATCAGCATGACTTGTGTCACCTTGACCAGGTCAAAGTCTCCCTTCAAGAGATCCTTAATGCGGCCCTGCAGCAGAGAAACGTCTTTGGGCAAGCCCCGATCTAACCCCGTGTTAATCCACGATGCTAACCGTGGTGGGGGACCCGAGCGAAAGGCCGGAGGCGCCACCCACGCGGTGCCCCGAGGAGCGGTGATGTAGAACCACTCCTGTTTCCATAAGCCAAGCTCCTCTTGAAAAGCGCCCTCGGGCCATGGAGCGTCGACATTTCTTTTTATAGCAGCGCCTCCGCACTCTGCGTGACGCCCTTCGATTATCTTCGGTTCTACTTTGAAGGTCTTGAGCCACAGTCCGAAGTGAGGGGTAACATGGAGGAATGCTTCGCACACAACTATGAACGAGGAGATATGGAGGATGGACTCCGGAGCTAAGTCATGGAATTCCAGCCCATAATAAAACACCAGCCCCCTTACGAAGGGATCCACGGGGAAGCCAAATCCCCGGAGGAAGTGAGATATGAATACCACACTCTCGCCGGGCTGAGGGCTAGGGATCACCTGTCCTTGAACAGGCAGCCTGTGTGGAATCTGCCTGGTCAGGAATCTAGCTTCCCTCAATCTTGATACATCCTCCTCCGTAACAGAGGAGGGCATCCATCGGCCTTGGAGGTCGGAGCCGGACATTATCGAAGATCCGGTGCGCTCGGAATCTGGAAGCCTAGGGTGCTGGAACTCGAGGCGACGGGCGAGCTTGTTTTGAGAATAGAAGCGGGGAACAGGGCCTTGGTCTCTTTATAAGAGGCAGAATATCAAGCGCCCTCCCCGTAACCGTCTTGGACTAGCCTTTAATTAAGGCAAGACGTGCTAACAGGCACGATTGGGTTACCCACGTCCGTATTAATGAGAATCCCGTTAAAGGGGGCACACAATCTCTGCTTCGACAAGATGTGCCAAGGAAACCGCCTCGCTAAACGAGCTGAGGTGGAACAATGAAAACAATTTATATAGAAGGCTTGGCCGCAGTGTTGTGACGCACTACGGGATACGTCAGCAGATTTGATTTGTGTTAATATTATTCTCTGTATGGCAATATGTGGAAACTTATTTTGCAGAGTCGGACACTATTCTGTGGTGTTTATAATCTTCTTGAAGAACTTGGAGGAGGAACCCGCCTTGCAATGCCGAAGACAATCTGCGCGCCGGACTCGTCGTCATTGAAGCCTGGTTCAGGGGCTACTGAGGGAGTCCTGGATTAGGGGGTGTTCGGATAGCCGGACTATACCTTCAGCCGGACTCCAGGACTATGAAGATACAAAGTTGAAGACTTCGTCCCGTGTCCGGAAGGATCTTTTCTTGGCGTGGAAGGCAAGCTAGGCGTGCGGATATTCGAGATCTCCTACCATTGTAACCGACTCTGTGTAAACCCTAACCCTATCCGGTGTCTATATAAACCGGAGGGTTGTAGTCCGTAGGACAACCATCATCATACACAATCATACCATAGGCTAGCTTCTAGGGTTTAGCCTCCTTGATCTCGTGGTAGATCCACTCTTGTACTACCCATATCATCAATATTAATCTAGCAGGAGTAGGGTTTTACCTCCATCGAGAGGGCCCGAACCTGGGTAAAATAAAGTGTCCCTTGTCTCCTGTTACCATCCGACCTTGACGCACAGTTCGGGACCCCCTACCCGAGATCCGCCAGTTTTGACACCGACAGATGGGCTTCCTCAAATTGACATGGGTCTTCATGAGCAAGCAAGTTGGATGCACACCCACTTAGTTTATTTTTTGAGCTTTCATACACTTATAGTTCTAGTGCATCCGTTGCATGGCAATCCCTACTCACTTGCATCGATATCAATTGATGGGCATCTCCATAGCCCATTGATTTACCTAGTTGATGTGAGACTTTCTCCTTCTTTTTCTCTTCTCCACAACCACCCTATTCTATTCCACCTATAGTGTTATATCCATGGCTCACGCTCATGTATTGCGTGAAATTTGAAAAAGTTTGAGAACATCAAAAGTATGAAACAATTGTCTGGCTTGTCATCGGGGTTGTGCATGATGAAATACTTTGTGTGATGAAGACGGAGCATAGCCATACTATATGATTTTGTAGGGATAACTTTCTTTGGCCATGTTGTTTTGAGAAGACATGAATTCTTTATTAGTATGCTTGAAGTATTATTGTTTTTATGTCAATATTAAACTTTTGTTTTGAATCTTATGGATCTGAATATTATTGCTGCAATAAAGAAGATTGCATTGATAAATATGTTAGCTAGCATTCGACATCAAAAATTATGTTTTTATCATTTACCTACTCGAGGACGAGCAAGAATTAAGCTTGGGGATGCTTGATACGTCTCCAACATATTTATATTTTTTTATTGTTTCATGCTATTATATTATCTATTTAGATGTTTTATATGCATTAATATGCTATTTTATACTATTTTTGGGACTAACTTATTAACCGAGAGCCCAGCGTCAGTTTATGATTGTTTCCTTATTTTTGAGTTTTACAGAAAAGGAATATCAAACGGAGTACAAACGGAATAAAATTTTACAATGATTTTTCTTGGACCAGAAGACACCTACGTGACTTGGAGAGAGAGCCAGAAGAGTCCCGAGGAGGCCACAAGCCTCTAGGGCGCGCCCTGAGGGCTTGTGGGCCCCTCGGAAGTCCTCCAACCCTAATTCTAGCGCTACATATTCTCAAATATTCCGCCGACAACAGAAGCCACCAAAATACTTTTCCGCCACCGCAAGCCTCTGTTCCCGTGAGATCCTATCTTGGGGCCTTTTCCGGCACCCTGCCGGAGGGGGATTCGATCACGGAGGGCATCTACATCAACCTTGCTGCCCTTCCAATGAAGCGTGAGTAGTTTACCACAGACCTACGAGTCCATACCTAGTAGCTAGATGACTTCTTCTCTCTCTTTGATATCCAATACAATGTTCTCCTCGATGTTCTTAGAGTTCTATCCGATGTAATATTCTTTTGCAGTGCATTTGTTGAGATCTGATGAATTGTGGATTTATGATCAGATTATCTATGAATATTATTTAGTCTTCTCTGAACTCTTTTATGCATGATTAAGATATCTTTGTATTTCTCTTTGAACTATTGGTTTGGTTTGGCCAACTAGATTGATTTTTCTTGCAATGGGAGAGGTGCTTAGTTTTGGGTTCAATCTTGCAGTGTCCTCACCAAGTGACAGAAGGGGTAGCGAGGCACGTATTGTATTGTTTCCATCAAGGATAAAAAGATGGGGTTTATATCATAATGCTTGAGTTTATCCCTCTACATCATGTCATTTTACTTAAAGTGTTACTCCGTTCTTATGAACTTGATTACTCTATATGCATGCTGGATAGCGGTCGATGTGTGGAGTAATAGTAGTAGATGCAGGCAAGAGTCGGTCGACTTGTCACGGACGTGATGCCTATATTCATGATCATTGCCTTAGATATCGTCATAACTATGCGCTTTTCTATCAATTGCTCAACAGCAATTTGTTTACCCACCGTATGGTTTCTTTCAAGAGAGAAGCCTCTAGTGAAACCTATGGCCCCAGGGTCTATTTTCTATCATATATTTTTAGATTTATTAACCAAAAAACCCAAAAATACCTTGTTGCACTTTATTTATAATTACTTTAGTTCGCTCTTTTATTTATCTTTTATACCTATCTCTATTAGATCTCACTCTTGTTCGCGACCGTGAAGGGATTGACAACCCCTTTTTCGCATTGTGTGCAAGTGTTTGTTAGTTTGTGCACGTGCATATATTGGGGACTTGCTTGTGCCTCCTACTGGATTGATACCTTGGTTCTTAATTGAGAGAAATACTTATCTCTACTTTTCTGCATCACCCTTTCCTCTTCAAGGGGAAAATCAACGCAAGCTCAAGAAGTAGCAGTGACCCCAGTGGCGGAGCCAGGGGGACGAGCAGGGGCCAGCCCCCCCTCGCCCCCATAGATCGAGCAAAGAGAAAACAATGACTATGGAATTAGCGATACGATCACACATACACATGACTCCCCCCCATCTGAACGTCAATTTGGGAAAAAGGAAAAAAAAAGCCCATGTAAGAAGCCCATCGGGCCAGATTAAACGATTGGCTTGGGGTTGCATTCTCCCATAATTAGCGTGTACGTGGGATTAGTGTGCACAAAATTAGTCGTTTCCGTTCTACCGTCCACCCGCCTCTTCTCTCTGCCCTGCTGCTTGGGATCTTCCATGTCAATTCTTCAGGCTCCAATTAGCGAACTAGCCAAGGTTTAACATATCACATTAGTATATCTTTTGGCTGGATTAGTATATATTAATCTCTCTCAATTTTCATCTTGCATCGGTATCGAATTTAAACTGTTATGCATAAGATTTTGTTGTTTGATTATATCATCTGTGACGCTACGATTCTATGAAGAGTTCACATCATAGTTTTATATAACGCGCTAAGGCTCGTAGCAGCGGACCTCTTCTAAATGATATAGCGGTGCTATAGCGCGCTAAGGCTTGCAGTAGCGGACCTCTTCTAAATGCTATAGGAGTGCTATAGCGTGCTATTTAAAATGTTTGTTCATATGTTTGGATCAAAGTCCCTTAGTGCAGGACCGCTTTTAAACGTTATAGTGTGTTATTTAAAAGCATGGTTCCTATTATCGTAATTGTGATGCAAATTATCTTGTAGGAGTTCCTATCATTACATTTTTTCCTTAAGTTGAACTTATAGATTGTCTGTATTGCATACTTTTTTTCTACTTGGCTTGCCCCCCCTCCCCAATACTCAAATCCTGGCTCCGTCCCTGGGTGACCCCATCAGGTTTTAACCAGGTTCGGGCCTCCGAAGAGTAATACCCTACAACCTGCTTGTTTTGATTATTCATGGTAGAGAGATACCTCATGCGAGAGGTTACAATGGTGTATGATGTTGCTACCGAGAGTTTCTATCTGAGAGTAGATGCGAATGAGGGTTCCCTAGCCTCCCCTTGTATAGGCGGTGGGGGTCTAGGGTTTATATAGGGGTAGATGAGATCTAAGCCGCCGCCGACCTTGCCTTGAAGGGCAAGAAGGTCCCTGGCGTTCACCCCTTAGGGTTTCTCCTTTGTCATGGGCCTTCTCGGCCCCTGGTGATCTGAGGTCGGGCTCCCTTGGGTGAGTCACCCCCGGTGCATGACACCATCACCGACCCACGGTCAGGCGAGGTGGCCGCCCCACACCATGAGGTCGACGACAGCTGCATCCCCCCTGGCTGAGTCATTGCGACAAGTCTCGGACCCCGTCGCACCCAGAGCTAGCCCAGACAGGCTCCCGGGCAGGAGGCACCCGACCAAGGCAGAGGGAGGTGTCACCCTCCTGGCATGGCAGCCATCCCCAGCTCAGCACAACCACGACGGCGCACCAGAAGCGCCCCACCAGCGGCGATGCAGACTTGGTTTGAGGGAAGAGGGGAGGAAGGAGAGTAGAGGACGAGGTGGGATGCCCCGCCAACCCAGGCTTTACCCGCCGGGGCCTCTGCCCGAGAGGACGATGCCGGGCGAGGGGGCAGACCTTCCTTCTCTCTCAAATCTTTCTCCACCACCTATTCCCGGAGCAGGATCCTCTGACCCCCCTGACGTTGAACCACTTACGCATGGGCCCGGGGCCACATGTTAGTGGGCACCACGGCACGTTAGGGGAGCCGCGTCCCCTATTCCCTTGCTTACTTGCATTCCACGCTGGTGGTCGGCGGCCAGCGGGGTCACAACTGTGCAGCGGCCATTCCCTTCGGCCCTCTCAACCCTTCGCCACCCAACGACCTCTACAGTAGACTCGTGAGGTTGGTCCGGTGAAAAAGCCCTCGTGGCACTGTGGGCCCGGTCCGCATCCCGAAAATCTCACTCTCATCCGGGAGCGACTACAATAGAATAACAGCTTGTGATGCAAAAATAGAAAAAACTAATCTGGGCCATCGGACGGGGGAGCGACTACAATAAAAGCAAGGCCTCTGGTGAAAGAATAGAAAAATGAATCTGGGCCATTGGTTGGAAGATGACTGGTACAGATTTAAGTGAAGGATTCTCAGTGTACATTTCTAGAAAACCCCCTACCACTAGTTACATATAGAACATGACTTTTGCGGTAACCACCTCAAATCTCTCATATATCAATAATTCTGTCCTTCATAAACAAGACAATTTTTCAGGCATGTACGTGTGCCCCTCTGCTGTCAGGTTTACACAAAAACTGCACACATATATATATAATGTACGAAATTCATATATATTTGATTTCATAGTAGCTTCTACTATATCACGAATCATGCAAGCAATCCGAACATGTTGGTCAATATATGTATGTGAACATCATTACAAAAATATTAGAATACATGAGAACAGTAATCCGTCCACTTCAAATCATAACTAAACATACATTTGGAACTGCATGATCCCAGACCAAACACAATAGAAGAGACGCACATAATATCAAGTGTTACATAACATGAGAGGATCATTTTTGGTACATAACAGGCAAGACTAAAAACCAAGGACTAAAATAATCACCGTTCAACAAGCATTGCCACTAGAAATTGCATCAACTTTTGGCACTTGATGGTACACAACAGTAAAGCTGCCTTTGCCTGCGTTACTAGTGCTTATTGCTCATCGAGCTTCTTGTGCTGGAAGAGACGAGACCTAATAAAAAGAAGATTCAGTTAGCACAGGTCCGTACAAGTGACATGGATTCATACCTTATTACTCATAATCTAATCAAATGAATATGTATCAATGATGCCATCTAACTGTGTGCTGCACATACTACATGGAAGGACAAATAGAGATGAGTCAAATTCATCCCAAAACATGACCTATATGCTTCTATAGTCGAACTGACAGAGAAGCCAGCTATTTTGGATCATCCTAACTTACTGATAATGAAACAAATTATAAAACATTATTTGTCTTGTAAAAAAAACACTCTAATGCATTGAACAACCATCCATAGACCTCATATCAGCAGATTACAAGTTTCAAGGACTACTTAAAAGCAGAGATAGTTGTAAAAGAAAACGATCGCATGCATTATATTACTTTGGAATAATAACAAGAACACTACAACGATACAGGAAATAAAAATGAACAAGATGATTGAGAGGCCTGTATCATGGAAGAAGAATTGATCGTAAATCACGGGCATACATGATACATCCTTCTGTAGTGATACATCTTGATTTTGAACACTGTTGACCGATTCCACGGTGCAAACAAAATTTCAGTAAAAAAAGTACCAAAGAAGGACGAGATGCAGCAGCAAAACAACAGAGGACGAGCTTAATACTAGTCGACGAACTCCGGATCTATCTATCATACACAGAGCAGAAATTGTGTTTCCGCCAATATCACCTCAAAAAACAACAAAAAATGAGAAATCAGCCCCAATTCCAAGGTTGCAAATTTAAATGACACGCAGAAAAAGAGTCTTCGTTTTTAGGTAAAAAAGTTACAGTTGTTCTTTTTACAGTATCCAGCAAGATGACATATTTTCACAATGCCAAATTGCTCGAAAATCTAGTCTAAGCAAACTATAGCAAGCGTCTCATCCGGAACACGGAATCGACCAACCAGACCACAACGCACCGCGCGCCACGCCCGCCTGCCTCTCGGCTCTCAGCATGGACGCGGCGGAGAGGAGGCTAGCTCGCGTCACGGCTCACCTCCTGCCCTCCTCACTCCCGCTCGCCTCTGCCCCTCTCCTCGCGCCGTCCCCCGCTGCTGCGTCGTCGTCGCCCGCCGGAGACAGCTACCGGCGCGTACACGGCGATGTCTCGTCGGAGCCTCCGGAGTGGCGCGCCGCGACGGACGAGGATGGAAAGGGATTCGTCGACATCATCTACGAGAAGTCCGTCGGAGAGGGCATCGCCAAGGTCAAACATTCCTCTCCTACCAACACCCCTGTAAAATTTTGGGTTCAAAGTAAACACCGGCCGGCGAATCGAAGCATATGTCACACACACAACATTCTAGCACTACATTACTGTATTTAATGATTTGAATTGTTTCATTTCTTGTTCAAGATCACAATCAACCGTCCTGATAGGAGAAACGCATTCAGACCACTGACTGTCAAAGAGCTGATGCGTGCCTTCAGCGATGCTAGAGATGATAGTTCGATTGGAGTTGTCATATTGACAGGGAAGGTAAGGCTTGCTCCTTCTTCTAGAGGAACAACAAATTTTATCGTTTTATAGTTCTGGTCATGGTGTGTTGTATATGTACGAATCGATGTGGACTGAATCTTACTTTGATCTTTTTGCTGCATAGGGATCCAAAGCATTCTGTAGCGGCGGCGACCAAGCCTTGAGGGATTCTGATGGGTATGTTGACTTTGATAGCTTTGGCCGGCTCAACGTTCTAGACCTCCAGGTCAGATATGCATTCCTCTGACATTTTGCACAGAGTGACCTACTTGCTTACGGTACAGACGAATTGTTATGCTATGGCCTATTGGTGTGTTAGTGTTGTACTGTTCAGCGTCATTTCTGTATCAAATGATTTTTAACTCTGAGCACATCAGCTAAATCATTTCTCCAGGTACAAATTAGGCGCCTTCCAAAGCCAGTTATAGCAATGGTATGAGCATTGCCTTCGCTATTATTTCATGATCGGTTTTCTTTTACTATCCAACATATTGGTCCTGTTGAGTATGCTATCAGGTTGCTGGTTATGCAGTTGGTGGTGGACATGTTCTGCACATGGTGTGTGATCTAACAATTGCAGCTGACAATGCGATATTTGGGCAGACTGGTCCAAAGGTGTTTTCTCTGGCCTAGCTTGCTTCTTGCTTCCTAGTATGGAAATTGAAATTGTAGATTTTACATAATAAATTATATTATTGCCAGTTTTAAATCCTGTATGAAAGAGCAGTCTCCTTTTGAAGTTTATACATGTGGAACTTTGCTTGCCTTCTTTTTGCAAGGAGTTTTGGTTGCTAGTGTGCAACATGATTTTCTCCACACAAACTTAGCATCTACAACGCTAGTGAGTTCTGACAGAACATAACCAACGTCAATTTCTGGTAAAATAAAACAACGTCAAGACTGACAACTTTGTCTTCACAATAGCATGGATAAAAATCAGTAATCCACCTTTTGTAGTCTTAGTCAAAGTTCAACTAAATTTATTCTTGAATTGCTCGGGGGAAGTCAAAGCTATTGAATGTGGTTACCGTTTACTTATGAACCTGGTTGTATAATAAATGAATAGATAAATTATTTTGCTTCATTGAAGCCCATTTTAATGATTTATAATCAGGTTTTGGTTTGTGATATATCATGTATGTAGAATGACTTGGCGTGCCACTCTAACAGGTGTTATGCACGCATTTTTCTATGGCTTCCTCTATTCAAATTTGATTATATTTCCTTTTGTCCTGAAGGTGTATTACTTTAATAGGAAACTTTAAAGTTTAAGAAATACGTGCTCACAGGTTAACATAAGTATAACATATTGATTTCAGCTTCTTCTTCTTTTTGTCCTGTTCATTCATGTTCCTTTTTTTTCTTTCTATAAACACTACCAGTTTAAAGTTTACACGTAGCTTACTTCACATTTTCCCTCTGTGATTTGCATGGCAGGTTGGAAGCTTTGATGCTGGCTATGGCTCTTCCATCATGTCTCGATTGGTAAGCTACCATACTAATCTGGTTGCTTCATGTTTGACTAGCGATCAATTGAGATGCCCATTCTCTTTGTTCTTGTTAAGAACATACAACAATTATGCCCCACGCTAGCTGCCAAGTGGGGAGTGAACTCTACGTCAAGCACGACCATTACTACCGTGGAACAATTTTGGTCACTTTTAGAAAATAGCAGCAGTGCTTTCTATCTCATTTTATCTCTTGTGGACAGGTTGGACCAAAGAAAGCCCGCGAGATGTGGTTTCTGTCACGGTTCTATGCCGCTGAAGAAGCAGAGAGAATGGGACTCGTCAATGTAGTTGTACCAGTGAGTGCCCGAATTATTGATTGCAGAAAATAAAACTACTTATTAGGCAGTTGTCTGCTACTTTCATCTAGGATGCAGGTTGCAATATGCCCCAGCTAAGGTGCTTATGAAACCATGTACTTGATATATCCTTTGCATATGCAGCTTGCTGATTTGGAACGCGAAACTGTGAAATGGTGCCGGCAAATCTTAAGGAACAGTCCCATAGCCATTCGGGTGTTGAAATCTGCACTCAATGCAGCTGATGATGGTCATGCTGGTCTTCAGGTATTAATTTGTCGAGTGTCAAAAAGTCAAACGAATCATGGTCTTGTTCAACTGGTGATGGGATGTTCCTGTATGTCACATACACACATACTATGTCCTTGTAACTAATAATGTAATGGGACTTGTGCTGCAGGAGCTCGGCGGGAATGCGACATTGATCTTCTACGGTACTGAAGAGGCCAAAGAAGGAAAGAATGCGTACATGGAACGACGACGCCCTGATTTCTCAAGGTTTCCCCGGAAACCATGACTTCCACTTGATGGTTTCATCGTCTTGTAGTACTCCCTCCGTTCCAAATTACTTGTCTTAGATTTGTCTAGATACGGATGTGTCTAGCACTAAAATAAGTCTAGATACATCCGTATCTAGACAAATCTAAGACAAGTAATTCGGAACGGAGGGAGTAAATGTTATTGGATCTCTTCCCCTCCTCGATTTGCAGGAAGAACCCACACATTTGCCATCTCCCGTGGATAGTGCGGACATTGTTATCATCTACAAAGTGCCAAAATTTTCTTGACAATCTGTTGCTGGAAATGCAGTTTGTGTACACGAAAGAAAATGCCATACTTGTGAATGTCATTGCAATGTAATATATAATTACTATTGAAGTATATGTGGAATGCCCAATGTTCTCCATCAGTTTAGACTTTTTGGGTGAATAGTTGGTGCATGAAACTTTACATGGTATTGATTACTGCGTTTGCTCACCCTTATTCACAAACGTGGATGCGAGAGTGCCTGTTGTGCCCGCATTTGAGCAAGAGTGCCTGCGTGTGTGTGGGGGGGGGGGGGAGGGGGGGGGGTATATGTAGACACATATAAAGGATATAATTCACGTTAGTGTAATCACCGTTGGCTTGGCGCTATACCCAAGCCAATGGTGCACCAGTGGCTTGGCGCTATAGCCAAGCCAATGATGATTACACTAGGACATCCTACACCATTTTTCCTTGCCCGATGAATATTGATCAACCGGACCATAGAGAGGAGGAAGAAAATATTAGTTTTTGAGAAAACTAATTCTGTGAAATCACTAATTAAGGAGTATTCGTTGCAAAGAACACTCCATCTTCCTAGGTCACGACAAGTGGCGCACATGCAGCGCGCCACTTGTCGCAACCTGGGAGTTTTTCCTTTTTTGTAGATTCGTTTATTCAAAACGTTTTATCTCTTAAACCGTGCGTCCAAATCTCAAACCGTTTTCACCATTGGATTCCTCGCGTCGAGATCTTCAAAACTAGATCCCCATGTTGATAGGTTTTGACGAACCTTTTTTTCACGAAAAAACCGGACGAAAAAACCAAACCAGGAGCACGGTTTTTTTCCCTTTCCGATAGAGGCATGCCCATGCCTCTCGCGAAATCACAACCGTGTCTCTCGTGGAAGCAAAACCGTGACTCTCATGGAAAGAAAAAAAAAACAGAAAACGTGTTTTTTTTCCTTTCCGAAAGAGGCACGCCCGTGACTCTCGCGAAAGCACACCCGTGCCTCTGGCAAAATCAAAACCGTGACTCTCGCGAAAAAAAAGAAAACAGAAAACGCGTATATTTTTCCCTTTCCGAGAGGCACGGCCGTGACTCTCGCGAAAGCAGAACCGTGCCTCTCGCGGAAGCAAAACCGTGACTCTCGCGAAAGAAAAAAAACAGAAAACGCGTTTTGTTTTTCCCTTTCCAAGAGGCACGGCCGTGACTCTCACGAAAGCACAACCGTGCCTCTCGCGGAAGTAAAACCGTGACTCTCGCGAAAGAAAAAAAGACAAAAAACGCGTTTTTTTCCGTTTCCGAAAGGCACGGCCGTGACTCTCGCTAAAGCACAAGCGTGCCTCTCGTGAAAAAAAAACATGACTTTTCACGAAAGAAAAAAAAAGTAAACACGTTTTTTCACGCAAAAAAAATTTCAAATTGTTTTTGGTCGAAACGCTAAGGAAGACCGGGGAAAAACCAAAACATCGAAAAAAATCGGGAAAAGACCGTTTAAAAAGCCGAAAACGCGTGCGGAAAAATAAAAAAAATAAAATCTGAAGGGAGCGTCCAAAGAGCGACACGTGGCAAATGGCTGAGAGCGCGCCAAATGGCGCTGATTGTTGCGAGGCTTTCGAAGGAGTGCTCGTTAACTAGTTGCTCCCCTAATTCTGGTTGTACTCTTTTTAGGGCTTGACTTGATGCTGGTTGACCTAAGGCCCAGTGAAAAGCCAAGGCCCAGCCTGCCTGATGTTTATCCATCCATGCGGCCTGCGCTTCTCATCGGCGCGGATCTCCTACACCCACCACTCAAACAGCAACCGCCAGGTCTTCTCCACAAATAGCACGCCACGTCTCAAGTCAAGTCAGAGAGCCAGGTTTGCCCTAGCCCCTTGCAGCGCACCGGATCGCCACCTCTTCCGCGGCCGCATAAACTGTCGAAACCACAACTCCACAAATTTGCCTCCCCTCTTTCCCCAGGTTAAACAACCCATCCGGAGCCGGAGAACGTCAGAAGAATCCAGAGGCACCTCCGAGTTTTGTTGGCGATGTTGCGCGCGGGAGGAAGCCGGCTCGTCGCCCCCGGACTCCGGCGTCTCCTCGGCCCGGGCGAGAGGGCTACGCCGGGGCTGGCGGCGGCGGGGGCGAGGGCATACCACGAGCGGGTGGTGGACCACTACAACAACCCGCGGAACGTCGGGTCTTTCGACAAGGACGACCCCAACGTCGGCACCGGGCTGGTCGGCGCGCCGGCCTGCGGCGACGTCATGAAGCTGCAGATCCGTGTTGACGAAGGCACCGGGAAGATCGTCGACGCCTGCTTCAAGACCTTCGGCTGCGGCTCCGCTATCGCGTCGTCCTCCGTCGGTGAGCCCTCAAACCGCTCCCCCGTCCCCTTTCCCCACCTTTTCTCCCACCGGCGACTTGTTCTATTATATTCGTTGCAATCTTTAGAGGTGGTTAGCTTCTGCGAATTGTATCGAGGAAGATAATTTGTTGATTGGTTCCTGTAGTGATGCATTTATTTCGAATAGGGAGGGGAATTTTGAAGGATCAGATTTTTTTACCGGTTTGTAATCGATGCAATTTGATTGGGCCTGGCCAATTGACAATGACCTATCGTCGAATCCCTACTTATTAGATGATAGGATGTTTGTAAGGACGATTCTGACTGTGAAACATCGCCAGAAGAGATGATTAGTGGGTGCCGAATCTGATTAGATTAGAAGAAAGATAGGAGCTCTAGTGCCAATGTTATTGTTTGGATATTGCGCTTTCTCTGGGTCTATTTTAGTTGCTTGTTGTTGAATTGCCCTGTGGCATTTAATTTTGTTTGATGTTTACTGTCGGCACGACTAAAGTTTGGTTCGCAGACCTATTCATACAAGCTGTATGAATATGATAGGAAGTTCATGCATGGAGCACAGTTCATCTTAAGAATTTGCTTAGGACACGGTCCATTTGCCAGGCTTGTGGATGCTATGCTATTGCTGGTATAAGTGGTCTTTGATCTATTTGCCTTCTTAGTTTCCGATTTTTTTAGGCTTTGTATAGGGATGTTTATCTCATAGAACAATGATGGCTCTAGTTCATTTTCAGTTTCTAGAATTGATAGTTGCTTATCCAAGTTAGAAATGAGTGTTCTGTAATGCTGAATAGACACCTTTGAAAAGGTTTGTTTATTATTTGGAAGTATTTATTTTTGTAGATCATGCCCCAAAACAAAAGGGTCTCAACACTATTGCTGCTAGTAGTTGATAGTCGACAATTGGGCTGAGGCAGTTTGTGTTCATTTTTCTGATGTACTACTATGCTTCTATTTCCCTGCAAGATGTATGATACCCACATTAGCAAATCTTAAGTGCTGAAGTCAATTCTTGACCCCACCATTGTCCTTGCAGCTACTGAATGGGTGAAGGGAAAGCAAATGGAGGAAGTAGTGAGTATCAAGAACACGTAAGTTCTCCCAGATATTCTTGATCCATTACATTATTTTAACGGGTGTTCCTGTCTTCCCCGAACATTTAGTGCTGGCCTTCTGTTTGTCATTTTCGTATTGTTGTTTACTCTGCATTCACTGAACAGGCGTATCTATTAAAGTTCAAAAAAGCGCTAGGCGTTAGTTATGCGTTTGGCCACCTACTTGCGCTTTTCTAGGTTAGGCATGATTAGGCGCAATTAGGCGCAATTAGCGGTAGTACTGTAGGGTGAAGAAATAAGCTAATTAAACCACAAGCCCATCTTCCTATTCTTCTACTACTAAAGCTCCCGTATGTGCACAGTCGACAGAAATCTAGGTATCCTCCTCACGCCGCCTCTCCCCCTCGTCCTCTCTCTCTTGCTGCATGATGTCGCCTCTATCCCTCTTCCTCTCTCCCTTGCTACATGGATGAGAAGGCCAGTGAAGCTCGATTTCTTGCTGGAGAAGCTCGATCCCTCGCCGGAATCAGTCGATTTGTCGTCGGAGTGGTTTAATCCTCATCGGCAAGGATGAATCCTCGTTGGGGGTGAAATCCTTGCGGTGGAGATTGATTTCTCGCCTGAGAAACATTGATTCCTCGCCGGAAAGGCTGATTTCTCACCAGACGCTTTTTTGAGCCAAAGCGGGGCGTTAGGCCAACGCCCAGCGCTTAAGCGCGCCATTTTGAACTATGGCTAGTACTCTTGTGGTAGCTCTGTAACAAAGGTCCTGATACATAGTTTCCTTTGCAATTCTGTACTCTACCAGTATTAAGATATGGGAGATTGGATTGGCCTACTTCATTCACTCTTGATTATTTTACGATAACCATCTATTACCTCCGTTCCAAATTAGTTGTCTTAGGTTTGTCGAGATACGGATGTACCTAGCACTAAAACGTGTCTAGATACATATCTAAGACAATTAATTCAGGACGGAGGGAGTAGTATTCAAGTTGATGTTGTGGCATTTGATTGTTTTTGAAAAATTTTGAGAAGCAAAAAATGTTTGAGAATGCATTAAACCTGCATGCTGTAGATCTGCTTACTGGCATTTCATTACATTGTCAAGGTCTTTCCAAGTTACTAATAACATGGTCTTCTTGAGTTGCTAAAAAGAACCAGCTTAGTTTTAATTGGTGATTGTACTGGGTGTTGCTTTTGGTTACATGTTTAATGAGTTGTTATAGTAGTACAAGCTGGTCTCTGTCTTTAGAGGCTTTATATGACTGTTAACACTATAATTGTTTGGCTGTGTATATTTGCAAATGAATATTGATGCTAATCACATCAGGGGAAAGCTACAGCTCATGGTCTTAATCTCATCAGATGAATCAACCCATTTCCTTCTTTTTGCTATAATTGCAATGCGGCTGCTGATGGCTCAATGTCTTCAACATGCTGTTTATTGTTCAATATATAAAACTATTAACAAGCCCTTTTAAAAACAATAACAAGCTCCAATGCTCTGTTTTCAGTGAGATTGCAAAGCACTTGTCACTTCCACCAGTAAAGCTCCATTGCAGTATGCTTGCTGAAGATGCAATTAAAGCTGCCGTGAAAGATTATGAATCAAAGAAGGCGAAGCTGGGAGACAGCCCTGCAGAGAAGGCTGCCGAAGCATGAACATGATATATGCTTCTGTTCTATGAGGGTGAGAAATGGGGTGCAATGTTGACAAACTCCAGTGTTGTAGCATGTATCATAAGGATGAACACGAACAACTTGAAATAAATGTGATGTCATGTTAGGAGAAGTTGTGCATGTATAGCAGCTGCTAAGAAAATTTGTGCATGTATAGCAACTGCTTGGAAGTCTTAAAAGTACACTTGATGTCATTTGCCCGTTCTAAAAAATATTCGGTTCTATATTGCTGGTTATTTTGTTGAACTTGTCTGCAGGTTGCTAATCTACGCTTTGATTTTTCTGTGTGATGCCATGTTTGCCGATCAGAGACTCAGGGCGGCTGCTTCCTGGAGACGTGTGTGCTCCATGAGGCAGTTAACCCACTAGGGACTGAAAAGCCCAATTTAGGGGGTGTTCGTAATCTCTCCCGTCAGCTAACTCCGCTCCTCGCGCAGTCTGAGCCGCTCCCAGCAATAGTGCTCCGCTCCTCGTGAGGTCTGAGCCGCTCCCAGCAATAGTGCTGGCGCTCCGTCCGCTCCGGAGCTGATGTGGCGGAGCGGAGTGTATCCGAACAAGGCTTTAGGAGCACTCATGACCACCCACTTTAACAAACAGAAGGTTTACTATTCGCTGCGGTGGTGTTCTGTTATACTCCCTCTATCGATTAGATCAGCACTATAGTGATCTAAACGATCTTATTTTTTTTACAGAGAGCAGTTATAACCTGTATCTTGTTTTAGGTATAAAATCCGGGTAGTCAGTGTTAAACAATTAACCACTAAAATCGTCTGTGACTGTGAAGCATTTTCAACCTGGTAAGGGGATCTACAACCGGACCCCTCGAACAATCCCTAAATGTTCAAGCTGCTCAGACCGGAAAAAGGCCATTCAACTTTTTCTTTTTTGAAGATTCCATTCAACTGGACCAGTCTGAACGTCTGAACTATCTAGCACCCCAGAACCACTTCATATGTGAGGCAGATATAGGGGTGTCAGCTCGAATCGAAAAAAGCCACTCAACCAGACCCCTCGTAGCCAGCCCAAATGTCTAAGCGTCTAGCACCCCCAAACTCATCCTATGTGTGCGGATATCGAGTGGTTTGCAAGCGGCCGCCACCTCGGACCGTCCCAGGCTGGCCTAGTTTGACCCCACATATACCCTACCCTGGACCAAATCCTAGCCCATAGTCAATACTCTTGACCGCTCAGCTCCGCTCCACTGTCTGTATTCTCCCCTCCTTGCCCTTTCCCCTCCCAGCACCACCATGGCCAACTCCGGCAACAGATTCGGCAAAGTCCGACCCCGTCGACTGGCAGGTGCTCCTCAAGAAGGAATCCAGGTCTGCCCAGGACGACGAGGAGCTCGCGCTCTGTCGATCGCAGAAGGACATGGGCGAGACCGCGGGAGCTTCGCGGCCTCCTCGGTGGCCCATAGGGGTAGCAGCAGCTCCACGTTGACCCACCACGCTTCGCGCACTCCCCGGTTAGGGGGGGGAGGGGATGGTGCCCGACACCTCCAGCCCCTGCTCCTCCTAGAGGATGTTGGGGTGCTTGTTCCCGCACAGCTGGGCCCGCGACCGCGGCTACCCGAGTCGGAGGCGTGGGCCGCTCGTTGCATGAGGCAGAGAGCATCGCAGGCCGAATACAGCTGATCTGACTGCGGTCATGCAGATCCGCGCTCGAGCCGCTGCTGCCCGCCGACGACCTCTGCGACGTCATCCATTGATCCTTCACAGGTGGAGACGGATGCCCACCTTCGTCGCCGCAGAAACGCAAGAAATCGTGACTCGACATCAAGGAGTCCGAGTGGCTAACCCCTCAGAGGGCGGCCAGCGAGGCGAAGGCTTAGCGCCTCGACAAGGAGCAGGCCCACGCTGCTTGATGTCTGGCTTGGCTCCCCTCCTCGTCCTCCTCCATACGGCAACACCACTACCGATGACGACTATGCCCCTCTGGCTGCCGACGCCTACACTGCGGAATACGACCACTGCTTCGGAGACCGCAAGAGGAAGGGACCAGCGATGAAGTGGAGTCCGGCGCCCCCTTGCTCTATCTTATCTAACGTGGGATCTTCTGCAATATGTCCAATTAAACTTGGAAAAAGTCCATTTTAAACCCTAAACTTTTAGAGGTTTGATGAAATGAACCCTCAAGTCAAAATCCCGGTCGATTGCACCCTGAACTATGCAATCCCGGTCTAAATCAAACCTTGACATCGTTTGAGACATAAAAACGCTGACGTGGCAGGGATTTGTCTGGCTCGCGGGCCAATCAGCAACAATGTACAAGTGCACTCCGCTTCGTGATAGTTTAGTCTTTTATTCTATTTTTAATAACGATCATTTTTTCGTGCTAGATTCCAGCTTGTTTGCTTTTTCTGGCCGTTTTCCTTCTTTTTTCAATTTCGTGAACTTTTCTCGAGTTTATGAAATTTTTTCGTTTCTGTGAACTTTTTTTCGAATCTTTTGAATTCATGAACTTTTTCAAATTCAATGAACTTGTTTTCAAAATAATGAAATTTTTCTAAATTTGATGAACTTTTCAAGTCGACTAACTTTTCAATGAATTCGTATTTTTTTGCCTGTTAAAATGTCTTTTTTCTGTTACACTGCTAAAAAAATGTGTGCAAATAAGGTGTTTTGAACTCGCAACCTCCCCTTTTTGGTGCAAAAACTGTCCTTACCAACCACGCCACCTCACCTCTTGTGAATAATTTATTCCAATTTCTTGTCTAATGTGTGAAACTTTTTACAGAACTCGTGGACTTTTTTTGAATCCATGGACTTTTTTCAAATCCACAAACTCTTTTCATTTTTATAACTTTTTTAAAAATTCCAAGAACTTTTCTTTTGAAAATTTGTGAACTTCTTTTGAAAACATTTGAATTTTTTCCAAATCCATGAAATTTTTATAAAAAAAATTACGGCCTTTTTTCCTTTTGAAAAATTGGTTCATGAGGTTTTTTTCCGTTTGGTATTCCCTACTAAGATGTCCACGAATTTAACAAGAAACAGGGATAAAGTGAACAATTATGTGCTTACCTGGTGGTTATTTCGGTCGACTAACAATAGCAGGTCGTGGGTTTGAGTCACCCTACGTTCTTTTCTTTTTGCAGTTTTAAAGAATAAAAAACTGCGCGTTTTAAAAGAAGGAAAAAGAAAACTAAAGCAAGCCGGCCCAATGGGGAACAGTGCGGCGAAATGGCACCAATCCCGGCCATCCTCTGACACGTCGTTGATCCTGGTTTGCCAAACGACTCCAGGGTTCAGTTTAGACCGGGATTGCATAGTTCAGGGTGCAATCGACCGGAATTTCGACTTAAGGGTTTGTTTCGCCGAACCTCTATGAGTTCAGGGTTTAAAATGGACTTTTTCCAACTTGGAAAAAGTCCATTTTAAACTTGCTATGTCCGATCTTTTGTGAACTTGTATGCTATGTCTGGTTGTAAATTAAACTTGCTATTTTCAATTTATGATATATGCTATGTTCAATTTATCTAGGTGCTACCCTCAAATTTTCTATCCATGGGGTTGCATGGATTCGAGGGCTTGGATATGTGGGAAACAACCGTGGACGCGGCCAAATAAGGAGAGAGGTGACAGGATGCGCGTCCATGAACGTATAGGGGTCAAATTAGGGCATTGCCGCTGTAGATGCTCTATTGTTCCAATTTCAGGTGGGGCGAAGGGCATTGCCGCTATAGATGCTCTATTGTTCCAATTTCAGATGGGGATCCTCTTGTCCCGGTAATTATTAAAGAAAAGGAAAACCGGGCGTTCCACATCCAAAAGTTCCCGGTTCACGCCCGCTCCTCAGGTCGCTCCCGCGGGCGGCCAGGGGGGCGAACCCGAGCCGCCGCCCCCAATCCACAGCCAGACACTCCTCCCTCCTCCCTCCTCCCTCTCAAAGCCGCCACACGCGCTTGCAACTTCCCCCTTCTCCTTCCCCTTCCCACGCCGAGCGCTACTCCGGCGCGGGCGTCCACCTTTCCCCCGCCGTGTGCTACTCCGGCGCCGGCGTCCACCTTCTCCCACCTTCCTCACCCCCTCCCATCGGGGTGTGGTCGCGACCATGGGGTCAAGTCCCAGATCTGTTTCCACCCTATTCTGTCCGGAGGGTGAGCGCCCGATGGTCTCGGGTCTTGGGCTGTCGGGGAGCTCGGAGGGTTCGGAGGCGCGTGAGCTGCCGGCTGTCGACTCGGCGGTGCGGCCGGCGCCGGCGTCCGCGGAGGGCTGGGTGCATCGGCCCCCATCAAAGAAGGAGCTTTGGCGCATCCGCCATGGTTTGGTGGACCAAGATGGGGGCTCTAGTGCGGCGGCTGCGCGTTCCTCACCCCCGCCCAGGCCGGAAGTGATCCGGGAGATGAAAGACAAATGCTTCCGCTGCCTCGAGAAGGGCCACTACAGGCGCGACTGCACCAATCTGGAGGTGTGCATCCGGTGTGGGATGCCTGGCCATGGCTCCCGCGACTGCAAGCGTCCTCGGAGCCCCTCGTCGCCGGATGAGCTGCAGCGGGAGGCCATCGCCAAGGTGGCTTGCAGATCCTCCCCATGCTCCAGCCCCGACCGTCCTCCTCAGTGGGCTCAGCTCCCTCCGCCGCCTCCGCCCCCTGCCCCTGCCCTTCGGCCAGCGGTGTGGCCCCAGCTTGCCCCGCCCCGGCTACAGGTGGTTGTTGACCCAGAGGAGGGGGCGTCCGAGCTTTGCATAGTCCGGCGCTCGCAATCCATGGAGGATTTGGAGCGCCGGCTGCACTACGCGATGGTGGCATATGTGGGCGGGGCTCGGTGCCGGCTGCCGGTCCACCGGGTGTTCAAGATCCTGGCAGCTCGGCTGGGCATCGATGCGGATCAGCTCTCTGTTCACCCGTACCGGCCAGAGGATTTCTTGGTGGTGTTTGCTTCAGCAGAGGTTCGGAACAAGGTGGCGGCGTGCCTGTCGGTGGAGTATCAAGGTGACCGGCTGTTCTTCCGACCATGGAACCGGCAGTCGCAGGCAGTTCATTCAGTGTTGGGAATTAAGGTTTGGATTGAGATAGAAGGAATCCCGCCGCACGCCTGGGAGAGGGAGACTGCCGAAAAGTTGCTTGGTTCATCATGCAAGGTGGAGGCCGTGGCGCCGGAGACGAGCTCTCGGGAGGACTTGTCGTCCTTCAACCTCACTGCTTGGACGGCAGACCCGGAGGAAATCCCCACACTTCGTTGGCTTGCGGTGCCGGAGCCAGGCTCGGAAAGGCCGCCGCCACTGCTTCAATACAAGGTGCTAATTCATGTCGACGCGGTGGCTGATTTCAGAGATGCAGGGGAGCCGATGTTTTTAGGAGATTCCTCAGACAGTGGGCAGAGCGGGATCCCTGACTCGCATGATTGTTTCGGTGGTGGCGATAGCAGCAGTACCAGGCCGCACAGCCGCGCATGGCAGTTCGGAGTTCGCGACTCGCGCGGTGGTGGCAATGGCAGTGGCGGTGGTCGTGTCGCCGGCGGCGGCGGTGGACAGGGCAGTTCGGGGCGGTCTCGCTCAGATTGGCGTCTACCACTGATGGCCCCCACCCACGTCACGCGGAGGGAGCCAGCTGGACGGGTGTGGGACAGGCTGACGACCAGGCAATCGTCTTTTGACCGGCTCCATGACCAGACCAGCAGCCATGCCGTGATTGGCGGGAGGTCTCCAATCATTTCAAACGGGGGGGGGGGGGGGGCGAATCAGGTGGGGGCTGATCATGCGGGGGGAATCATTGCACCATCCAACTCGCTGGTGGTGAGAGAGCCACTGCACGTGGCGGGCCTGGAAAAGGTTCTAGAAGCATCAGCGGGCCCGGATGCCCCGCCATCCTCGGCGGCCGCTGCTGCCACAACGGCTGTTGCGACGCTTGATCTGGGAGGCAACTGCTCTGTTGAGGCAGCCACGGTGTCCCCGGCAGCTAGACCCCAGACTCCGGGTCTGGCGGTGGGGCAGCCCCTGATCGATGCAGCCCCCAAGGAGATGGTGGTGGTTGCTGTGGGTGGCCCCCATGGAGACAGCGACAAGGCACCCCGGTCGGGGGATGCAGATGCCACGGGTGGGGCCCCTGAGGAAAGCGACTTGCCACACCAACTGGAGACGTGCACGGATCCCAAGGAAGATGCGCTAGCTCTGGCCGGTGCGCCGGATATTGGTGGGACCCCTGATGGGATTCATGCACCGGGACGTGATTCTCGTGGTTCGGCTATTATGGAGACGGCGATCACTGTGGTTTCAGATGCAAACCCTCCCCTGGATGTGAACACGACTGCCCAGAAAGACCAGACCGCTCTGCCGGTAGGGGAGTTGAGTGACCCGGCAGCCATATCGGCAGTTCATGACATGCATATCACGGCGAGGAACCTGGACGTGGCGAGCGACATGCAACCAGTGCAATCATCAGAACAGGGAGGAATGAGGCCACAGGAGGTAGTTGCCTTTGATAAGCTAAAGTGGTTCTGCTCCTATCTTGTGAAGAAGCTTGCCCCCCCCCCACTACTCAAGGAAGTCCAAGCATCTAGACTCAGGCCCAAGGCGGAACCTTTCACACCGCGGCGCACTACACGTGCTACGAAGAGGGCACCCCACAGCAAGCAAGGCAAGGCCTCTCCGGCAGAGAATGTTCTCATGCATGCGTTAGGATTGGCGCCGCAAGACCTGGATGTGGACGAGGCTATTGTGGATGAGCTACATCAGCTATTTGACTCCCCCCTTCATGCACAACATGTTAGGGTGATTGTTGCGTTGTTTGGAAAGGAGGTCCCATCTGGGATGGAGCTGCGCAATGAGCCTGGATTGTCGGTTGTTGCACACTAGATGGTGTGCTCGGTGCTGGCTGATTCTTCTTCTTTATGGATCTAAACCCTCACATTTTGTGTTGGAATGTTAGGGGCCTTAACAGCCCGGCTAGGAAAAAGGTCGTTAGAGAATTCGTGTCTTCGGTGAGAGTAAACCTAGTATGTCTACAAGAGACGAAGCTTGATGCAATCGACCTCTTCATTGTTATGCAATGTATTGGACCATCTTTAGATGGTTTTGCTTATTTACCGGCGCATGATACACGTGGTGGCATCCTCTTGGCATGGGGCAAGACGGTTTTGGAGGTTGACAACATCATGCTTGATGACAATTCCCTCACTGGTCTTGTGCACACTAAGGAGGGAGTTGGATCGCAGTGGTCTATGGCCCCCAAGGAGACGATCTTAAAACTCAATTTTTGGATGAGCTTAAGAATAGAAGGGTGGCTTGTCAGGGCCCGTGGATGATTCTTGGAGATTTTAACATGAGCTTACGTGCCTCAGAGAAAAACAACACCAATCTCAATCGCTCGATGATGAGAAAGTTTAGGGACTTTGTGGACGAGCATGAGCTAAAAGAACTATACATGCATGGGCGAATTTTCACCTGGAGTAACGAAAGGGATGCACCGGTCATGACTAAAATTGATAGAGTCCTGGTGTCGGTTGATTGGGAGCTCCACTTTGCGGACAGCTTGCTGCAAGCTATGTCCACCAATGTCTCGGACCACGCGCCGCTGCACTTATCTACTAGTGCACAATTCTGCCCCAAAAAGAGATTCCGGTTCGAGATTTTCTGGACTAAGCTCGATGGCTTCATGGAAGCGATTCAGGAAGCTTGGGTTTGTGATGATTCTATCGTGGATCCCTTCAAGAGGTTAGACGCGCTCCTTAGAAACACAACGGCGTTTTTGCAAGCTTGGGGACAGCGCAAAGTGGGAAATATCAAACTTCAAATGGCTGTGGCTAACTATGTTATCCTTCGACTGGAGAGAGCCCAGGAGTCTAGGCTGCTTACCCTCGAGGAATTATGGCTCCGGCGCTCCCTTAAGCTTGCGGTGCTGGGCCTGGCGTCCCTGGAGAGAACGATAGCTCGACAGAGATCGAGGATCAGATGGTTGAAAGAAGGGTGTGACGCCCGGATAGTTACGCTACAGTAACCCTCCGCTAATGATGCCACGTCACCATGATTACTGTTGTTAATCTTGCGATGATTCAAATCCTGTTCAAATTTCAAATTTAAAATCAAGTCAAACAATTAAAGTTTTCTAACCTTAAAACATAAATGATTGGCTTGTACCAAATAATGCATAGGTAATTATGATGGGGAATCCACATTTTATTAAAATAACTAAATACCCTAAAGTGATTAAAACAGTAGCAAAACAATTGATTAAATTTCCTTTGGCAATTATTAAAATGTTAAGATATTTTAATTAGTTGCCCAAAATTAATGGGGCAGTAGCCTAACTTAAATACTAAATCAGGACTTGCTTTTATCTTTTATAAAACTAAGCAAAAAGGAAGCTAAAATAAAAACAGAAAAGGAAATAAATAAAAAGAAAAGAAACTACAAAAAAACAAATGGGGGATGGGACCAGACCCCTCCTGGGCTGCTTGGCCCACTACTACCTCACTGGCCCATGCCGGCCCGCCCCCACTCTCCCTTATCCCCTGGACCCAGAAACCCTAACCCCCCACGCACCCATTCCCACCCCACGTCGCCCGCTCCTCCTCCCCAATCTAGATCGAGATCGGGGGCAACGACCGAACTGCCGCCGACGCCGCCCTGGCTCCATGCTCGAGCCCCGCGCCGCCCGGCGACCCTACTGAGGTGGACGAGCCACCCATCGGCGACGAACCCCTCTCCCTCGCGCGCCGTGACCACGCCTCATCGCCGCCCCGACGCTGCCGACCGAGGACCTCGCCGGAGCTCCCTCGCCGGTCTGCTTCCTCCTCCTCGCCGGCCTGCCTCCACTTCGTCCGCGTCGTCCCCGACGACCTCCTCGCTGCCCCGCTGCCCCGTCCCTACAAACCCCGGTGAGGCCACGTCCTTGTCCGCCCTCGCTCCGTTCCCCTTTGCTTCGGTCGCCGTAGGCCGCCCCCAGCGCCCGTGCCACGCTCACCTCTCCGTAGCCGTGTCCGTGCCCACGCCTGGCCATCTCCTGCTCCTGACCGCGCCGAAGCACACGCGCTGCCCCCGCCCCGCTCGCCCTGCGCCACCGCTGCTCGCGCGCATGGCCGCCCCCGGCTCTGCCTTGACGCGCTCACCGCGCCCGCACCACGGCTCGACGGCGCGCTCCCACGCCCCATCGCTGTGTTGCCGCGCTGCCGTTGCCGCCGTGCGCGTCCCCCTGCTACTGGTGCGCCGCCGCGCCCCGGTCCCCATGCTGCTGCTCCTCTGCCGCCCGCGGGCTCGCTCGTCGCCGGCCCCGCACTCCTTCTCCCCCACGCCGGCTGGCCACCGCGGTCGCCCTGGCCACTCCTCGCCTCGCTGCACTCCGTGCGGGTGGGCGCTCGCCCAGGCGCCCGTCGCCCTCCTGCCCGCTAAACCGCTAAGGCCCCCGGGGCCTATGACAAGGGGGCCCCACCCCACAGAATGTTTCCAATAAAAAAAGAGAAATAATAAAATAAATAAATAAATAAACTTAATTAATTAATTAATTAAGTTAATTAATCCTAGTTAATTAATCTAATCAACCTGTTAGCTTAATTAAACAGTAATTAGTTTAACTAAACGCTAATTAACCTAACAGAGTATGACAGGTGGGTCCCACTGGACCCACACGTCAGTTTGACCCAGTCAACCCCTGTTGACTGCTGATGTCGGCATGACCTCATGCTGATGTCATAAATCCATTTTTGAATTAATTAATTAATTAATTAAATTCCCGAAATTAATAAAACCTTTAGAAAATCATATATTTTAATCCGTAACTCGGATTAAAATATTTTCAACATGAAAGTTGCTCAGAACGACGAGACCAACCCGGATACGCAGCCCGTTCATTCACCACGCATCCCTAACCTATCCAACTCGCAACTTTCCCCCTCCGGCTCCTCTGCCTGAAAACGCGAAACGCCGGGGATACTTTCCCGGATGTTTCCCCCCTTCACCGGTATCATCTCATACCGCGTTAGGGCACGCCTAGCATCACGCTTTGCTTTGTCATGCATCGTTATGCATCTGTTTGCATTGTATTTATTGTTTCTCCCCCCTCTTCTCTCGATAGACGCCGAGACCGACGCTGCTGCTGCCCCGTTCGACTACGGAGTTGATGATCCCTCTCTCTTGCCAGAGCAACCAGGCAAGCCCCCCCCTTGATCACCAGATATCGCCTACTCTTCTCTATACTGCTTGCATTAGAGTAGTGTAGCATGTTACTGCTTTCGTTATTCCTATCCTGATGCATAGCCTGTCTTTGATACTGTTGTTGATACCTTTTACCTGCAATCCTACTTGCTTAGTATAGGATGCTAGTGTTCCATCAGAGCCCCTACACTCTTGTCCGTCTGCCATGCTATACTATCGGGCCGTGATCACTCGGGGGTGATCACGGGCATATACTATATACTTTACACTGTTACATTACATGTGATACTGTTCGGAGATGGGGGCTGAAGGGGCAGGTGGCTCCATCCCGGTAGAGGTGGGCCTGGGTTCCTGACGGCCCCCGACTGTTACTTTGTGGCGGAGCGACAGGGCAGGTTCAGACCACCTAGGAGAGAGGTGGGCCTGGCCCTAGTTGGCGTTCGCAATACTTAACACGCTTAACGAGATCTGGCTATTTGATCTGAGTCTGGCCATTTGGTCTATACGCACTAACCACCTACGCGGGAGTAGTTATGGGTATCCCGACGTCGTGGTATCAGCCGAAGCACTTCGTGACGTCAGCGACTGAGCGGCGCGCGCCGGGTTGAACCGCGTAACGTAACTTCCTTTGTAATGGAGGTTGCTAGGTCTGCTCTCCGGCCGCGTACGCAACGTGCAGGTGTGCTCAGGGCGATGGGCCCAGACCCCTGCGCGCTTAGGTTTAGACCGGCGTGCTGACCTCTCTGTTGTGCCTAGGTGGGGCTGCGACGTGTTGATCTTCCGAGGCCGGGCATGACCCAGAAAAGTGTGTCCGGCCAAATGGGATCAAGCGTGTTGGGCTATGTGGTGCACCCCTGCAGGGAAGTTTATCTATTTGAATAGCCGTGTCCCTCGGTAAAAGGACGACCCGGAGTTGTACCTTGACCTTATGACCACTAGAACCGGATACTTAATAAAACACACCCTTCCAAGTGCCAGATACAACCCGGTGATCGCTCTCTAACAGGGCATCGAGGAGGGGATCGCCGGGTAGGATTATGCTATGCGATGCTAATTGGAGGACTTCAGTCTATTCTCTTCTATATGCTGCAAGACGGAGACCGCCAGAAGCGTAGTCTTCGACAGGAGTAGCTACCCCCCTCTTATTCTGGCATTCTGCAGTTCAGTCCACCGATATGGCCTTTTACACATATATCCATGCATATGTAGTGTAGCTCCTTGCTTGCGAGTACTTTGGATGAGTACTCACGGTTGCTTTTCTCCCCCTTTTCCCCTTTTCACTTCTACCCGGTTGCCGCAACCAGATGCTGGAGCCCAGGATCCAGACGCCACCTTCGACGACGACTCCTACTACTCTGGAGGTGCCTACTACTACGTGCAGCCTGCTGACGACGACCAGGAGTAGTTAGGAGGATCCCAGGCAGGAGGCCTGCGCCTCGTTCGATCTGTATCCCAGTTTGTGCTAGCCTTATTAAGGCAAACTTGTTTAACTTATGTTTGTACTCAGATATTGTTGCTTCCGCTGACTCGTCTATGATCAAGCACTTGTATTCGAGCCCTCGAGGCCCCTG
Organism: Aegilops umbellulata; assembly: GCA_032464435.1. Lineage (NCBI taxonomy): Eukaryota > Viridiplantae > Streptophyta > Magnoliopsida > Poales > Poaceae > Aegilops > Aegilops umbellulata. The sequence goes on along the minus strand of CP136056.1, from coordinate 291,516,059 downwards.
GCTTGTATTATGATGCTTGTATGACTTATTTTATTTGTAGAGTTGTGTTGTGATATCTTCCCGTGAGTCCCTGATCTTGATCGTACACATTTGCGTGCAGGATTAGTGTACGATTGAATCGGGGGCGTGACAAGTTGGTATCAGAGCCGACTGCCTGTAGGAATCCCCCTTCCACACTCCTTGGCCGAAGTCGAGTCTAGACATTGCAAAAACTTTTACTAACATGGCTGTGTGCCTTACGGGCCCACGTCGCCCTTGGGTGGTACTAGGATCTTTTACTCCTCGACCTTTACTCTGGGACTCTGATCTCTCTTCTATTCGGGTTAAATGATTTTGCTAAAATCTAACTCTAGGTTCTCGTTACCACTTCCTGCCGGAGAGCCCTTTCATTACGGAGGAGCGACTGCTTCAACAGAAGATTCTGACAATACTCTCCGATATTCTCTCGAGACCTTATGCCTGTTGCTTTTGCAATTCCCTACCACCGAAATATCCCTATGGATAAATACTTACACCTGTCGTGCTTACTTTTATTCCCAGTCGATCTTGTTATTACAAGGTACTCCGAGAATCCTTTGAGCTTACTGCCTTGCTGTTCCTTGTCACCTGAATACCCCTACGGATAATTCTCGCACTTATCGAGTATCCCTCATTCCCCGTTGTTCTTGTGTTTCGCCAAAGACTTCAAAATATCATTCGATCTTTCGAAAATCCCGAGTAGCCTATTGCTCTTGAAATTCTCGCTTGCTTGCATTATGGTTAATCCCATAAGTTTCGTAATCTTATTGGCCTCCCTTGTCTTTATCATTTTAAGTCCATTGATTCAATATGTTGAGGATGCTCGCATTCCTCAGTCGAATCCTAGGATTCATCCTTCTGGCTCAGACGTCATTTGGATATGAGCTGGTTCTTGACCAATCAATGCCTTGATCGTTAGTGCTTCCAAGTCTGTTGAACTTATTCATTTTCGATCAGAACGATTGCTTCTGATCCCTTGATCTGGAGATCATAAAATTTCTATGCATTAAGCTTTGAATTAGTCAGTTGTTTCTATAACCCGATGCCATGGCATTCCTTCTTCCTTTGGTTGAGTACCGTTACTCACATCAGCCCCGTTGTGGATCGCCTTACCCATTGCCGGGTTATTATCCGACAATGTCCTTCACAACCAAAAATCTTGTGAGTTCTTTACCTGATACATAATGCCCTTGGTAAATGGTATCATGTGCTTGGCCAACCATGCTCTGCTTTCGAGCTGGTGATATCTACTCTTGAATATTGTGGTATATGTTTCCACGATACCCTAACGGGTTGATCCGATGCCTTCCTTTATATGTGTGAACTCGGAAGTTTTCACGAGTCATACTCATCTGGTATTTCACCAGGTATAACTTTCAACACTAATGCCTTTATCAAAGCGAGGAGTGAATGGAAGGTTATACATTGAAGAAGTGGGAGTCGACCTTGAACTTTGTGTTCATGCCCATGGACACGATGTAGATCCTATCATGGAAGCTTCTTGTAACTATTTCCTTGATATAGTATCCTTTGGTATCGGTGAATTGATCCTTTGCAATCATGGTTCCGACCATGTTCTCCTTTAAATACCATTTCCTGTGCAAGTTTAAGCACTTGCCTTCTATAGAGCAATACCCCAGTCCAACCTCTACTTTGATCTACCGTCGAGTATTACCCCCTGGTATCTCGAGATTATCTTGGAACTGCATAATTTCTTATGAGTTCTTCTTCAAGTACTACATACTCACTAATTACAATTTTTCATGGGCTCTGAGTTATTAAACACTCAAAGACACCGATAACTGAACCGAGTCTGCACTACGGTTCAACGACACTTGATAATCTTCTTTAAGTACGAGTTTGTACCCGAGCACGCCATTCCTAGCCTGTATGGCTATATCATTGTCGTGGTGATTTTAACTGTGCTCCCTGGTCCTTATTCTTGGAGCACCACCTCGACGATGAGCTAAGCTTACGTCGATCTTTCTCGTCATATCAGTTCACCTTGAACAACAAGCTTTATTTCAAGTTTGTGTCCTACCCATGGTTCCAATAACCTTCCGCTTCATCATTCCTTTGACTTGATGTCGTCGCTGATTGATTACATCTTGAAATCTCTCGACAAAAGTGTCGTGAACCTCATCAACCTTATGAGGTCTTCCAAGATATCTATCGAATTCTTGATGAGAGATAGCACCCTTTGCCCTCGATGATTTGGGTTATCATCGACAACATTATTGCATTCCCTCCAACACAAAACTTGTTCCTGTTTTGTGTTGTACCTTGGGTTCCTTGCTATCCAACTTTGTTATGTTCTACCGCGGAGTATTACCATCTTTGATGTCAAGAATGTTGTGAGGATTGCTCCACCTCTTGAGAATTCTTCCTATAATGATACTTCTCACCATCACCATTCTTTCTTGGTCCTCGTGTCGATTCCAACCGGGGTACCCACAAGTGAACGGTGTTGTTTGGATTCTGCACTTCTAGCAACCCTATTGCTTTGAAGTTAATGATCGATAATTCATTCTTAGCCTATCGGTTGCTGAACCACCATTCTAACGTTGATCATACTACTATAAGCCCATATTTCGGGTGCACTTTTCAACCAATGTTTAATTGTGTATGTTTCCCTCGAGCATACATCATTATATCTTTTGTTCTGACAAATGTGATATCCTTGTTCACATACTTGTGGAAATACATCTTTTTGGAAACCTCAACGAATTGTCGCTGAGTTCATCAGCTACCACCTTATCCCTTCATTGGTTTAATGATGAGCTCCTATTTCGAAACTCGCTTCCGTAGTAGATTTCCCGAGAATCTTACAATGTCGTCTCGCCAATTTGTTTTGCACCTTTCCTTCTCAGGCATCCTGAGTCCGAGGTATCCTAACACCGATCAGATCTGAATCTCGGTCAGATATGATGGTTGGAACATTTTTCCAAGAGTTGTAACACTGGTCTTTTATGACTCGGTAAGGTGATGGCGTGTCCAGCACACCTGGCCGGATGACATGCTGTTATAGTTTCCTTATTAGCAAGGTTATCCATTCTTCCATGAGGAAATTGTAAGACTTACTCTACAAGTTTTTCCTGATGGATCCTTCCTGTTTCCAAAGTTTGATCTTCACCTGATGTCCATGTCAATGCTATTTCGAAGCATGTCTATGGTACTCCGATTTTCAGCAAGAACATTTGAAGCCCAATGCTAAATGTTTCCTGCTCAATTATCCAAACACCGCTTTATGGGTAATGTCATGAAATTTCTCTCCCCTACCTAAAGATTTTTCTACATTATATCCTGACATGGAGATCATGCTCTGCTTGTCCTTGGGAAGGATATACCCTTGAAATATGTGTTTAAACACATTATCCTTTCCATTGTTCTGTTTAACTTGATAATCATATTATCCTTTTCATTGTTTGGTTTAACCATTCTTGTGATCTATAAGATCTAAGCAGTAATATTCTCCTGCTTATGGTAACACCTCGGTGTACAACCGTGTCAGTAAGACCCTGTTGCATTTGTCGATAGCATCCCGGTTACCACTGATGGACGAGAACTTTGCCTATTGGTCCGCCTCGTTCAATGAGCAGGAAAATGGTTCTCCTTGTCCCTGGCCCTTGGTATCGATGTTGTTGCCGACATAACTGACAGGCTAACCTCTGACACGCCTTACTATCGTGACCGTGCAAGATGTCGGCCTCCTTCCTACTTTCAACCACATGGTGGGCCCATAACCACAGTTCCACAGGATCGAAACCTGACTCCCATGTACACCCCCGGTCCCCAAGGTTGTTCCTCGCGCGTGACCTCATATGTAATTCACGAGCCACCTTCAGGTCTGATATCGGACACACTACTTATTCCCGTTGTTTTGACCCTTTCACGCCCTATAACAGGCATAGAACGATTACCTGCCCGCTCGAAGCTTCCCAGGTTACCTCCTTACTTTGCTCTCGATAATTCCTTAAGATTCGATTTGAGAGTTACTTTCCGCCATCTTCCTCGATGTTGTCGACCCGATAGTCAACCTTGCGGACGTCCGTTCTCCCAGAATGCCCACCCTTTATTCTTTCGTAAGTACGATGGAGTTCGTGAAGAAAGGGCGCCGACTTCATCATGATGACCTGAAGCAGAGAAATGAAGACATCAATGTATTGGACCGGCCTCTTCGAGAAGAGCAACCAAGATTGAGAAGATTAGTTAGCATTTCGTAACCAGATCTTTCCCCCTACTCTACCTCTTAAATCTCGGGACGAGATTTCTTATAGTGGAGGAGAATTGTGACACCCGGATAGTTACGCTACAGTAACCATCCGCTAATGATGCCACGTCACCACGATTACTGTTGTTAATCTTGCGATGATTCAAATCCTGTTCAAATTTCAAATTTAAAATCAGGTCAAACAATTAAAGTTTTCTAACCTTAAAACATAAATGATCAGCTTGTACCAAATAATGCATAGGTAATTATGATGGGGAATCCACATTTTATTAAAATAACTAAATACCCTAAAGTGATTAAAACAGTAGCAAAACAATTAGTTGCCCAAAATTAATGGGGCAGTAGCCTAACTTAAATACTAAATCAGGACTTGCTTTTATCTTTTATAAAACTAAGCAAAAAGGAAACTAAAATAAAAACAGAAAAGGAAATAAATAAAAAGAAAAGAAACTACAAAAAAACAAATGGGGGATGGGAGCAGACCCCTCCTGGGCTGCTTGGCCCACTACTACCTCACCGGCCCATGCCGGCCCGCCCCCACTCTCCCTTATCCCCTGGACCCAGAAACCCTAACCCCCCCACGCACCCATTCCCACCCCACGTCGCCCACTCCTCCTCCCCCGATCTAGATCGAGATCGGGGGCAACGACCGAACTGCCGCCGACGCCGCCCTGGCTCCGTGCTCGAGCCCCGCGCCGCCCGGCGACCCTACTGAGGTGGACGAGCCACCCATCGGCGACGAACCCCTATCCCTCGCGCGCCGTGACCACGCCTCATTGCCGCCCCGACGCTGCCGACCGAGGACCTCGCCGGAGCTCCCTCGCTGGTCTGCTTCCTCCTCCTCGCCGGCCTGCCTCCACTTCGTCCGCGTCGTCCCCGAAGACCTCCTCGCCGCCCCGCTGCCCCGTCCCTACAAACCCCGGTGAGGCCACGGCCTTGTCCGCCCTCGCTCCGTTCCCCTTTGCTTCGGTCGCCGTAGGCCGCCCCCAGCGCCCGTGCCACGCTCACCCCTCCGTAGCCGCGTCCGTGCCCACGCCTGGCCATCTCCTGCTCCTGACCGCGCCGAAGCACACGCGCTGCCCGCGCCTCGCTCGCCCCGTGCCACCGCTGCTCGCGCGCATGGCCGCCCCCGGCTCTCCCTTGACGCGCTCACCGCGCCCGCACCACGGCTCGACGGCGCGCTCCCACGCCCCATCGTTGTGTTGCCGCGTTGCCATTGCCGCCGTGCGCGTCCCCTGCTGCTGGTGCGCCGCCGCGCCCCGGTCCCCATGCTGCTGCTCCTCCGCCGCCCGCGGGCTCGCTCGTCGCCGGCCCCGCACTCCTTCTCCCCCACGCCGGCTGGCCACCGCGGTCGCCCTGGCCACTCCTCGCCTCGCTGCACTCCGTGCGGGTGGGCGCTCGCCCAGGCGCCCGTCGCCCTCCTGCCCGCTAAACCGCTAAGGCCCCCGGGGCCTATGACAAGGGGGCCCCACCCCACAGAATGTTTCCAATAAAAAAAGAGAAATAATAAAATAAATAAATAAATAAACTTAATTAATTAACTAAATTAATTAAGTTAATTAATCCTAGTTAATTAATCTAATTAACCTGTTAGCTTAATTAAACAGTAATTAGTTTAACTAAATGCTAATTAACCTAACAGAGTATGACAGGTGGGTCCCACTGGACCCACACGTCAGTTTGACCCAGTCAACCCCTGTTGACTCCTGATGTCAGCATGACCTCATGCTGATGTCATAAATCCATTTTCGAATTAATTAATTAATTAATTAAATTCCCGAAATTAATAAAACCTTTAGAAAATCATATATTTTAATCCGTAACTCGGATTAAAATATTTTCAACACGAAAGTTGCTCAGAACGACGAGACGAACCCGGATACGCAGCCCGTTCGTTCACCACGCATCCCTAACCTATCCAACTCGCAACTTTCCCCCTCCGTCTCCTCTGCCCGAAAACGCGAAACGCCGGGGATACTATCCCGGATGTTTCCCCCCTTCACCGGTATCATCTCATACCGCGTTAGGGCACGCCTTGCATCACGCTTTGCTTTGTCATGCATCGTTATGCATCTGTTTGCATTGTATTTATTGTTTCTCCCCCCTCTTCTCTCGATAGACGCCGAGACCGACGCTGCTGCTGCCCCGTTCGACTACGGAGTTGACGATCCCTCTGTCTTGCCAGAGCAACCAGGCAAGCCCCCCCCTTGATCACCAGATATCGCCTACTCTTCTCTATACTGCTTGCATTAGAGTAGTGTAGCATGTTACTGCTTTCATTATTCCTATCCTGATGCATAGCCTGTCTTTGATACTGCTGTTGATACCTTTTACCTGCAATCCTACTTGCTTAGTATAGGATGCTAGTGTTCCATCAGAGCCCCTACACTCTTGTCCGTCTGCCATGCTATACTATCGGGCCGTGATCACTCGGGGGTGATCACGGGCATATACTATATACTTTACACTATTACATTACATGTGATACTGTTCAGAGATGGGGGCGGAAGGGGCAGGTGGCTCCATCCCGGTAGAGGTGGGCCTGGGTTCCCGACGGCCCCCGACTGTTACTTTGTGGCGGAGCGACAGGGCAGGTTCAGACCACCTAGGAGAGAGGTGGGCCTGGCCCTAGTCGGCGTTCGCGATACTTAACACGCTTAACGAGATCTGGGTATTTGATCTGAGTCTGGCCATTTGGTCTATACGCACTAACCACCTACGTGGGAGTAGTTATGGGTATCCCGACGTCGTGGTATCAGCCGAAGCACTTCGTGACGTCAGCGACTGAGCGGCGCGCGCCGGGTTGGACCGCGTAACGTGACTTCCTTTGTAATGGAGGTTGCTAGGTCTGCTCTCCGGCCGCGTACGCAACGTGCAGGTGTGCTCAGGGCGATGGGCCCAGACCCCTGTGCGCTTAGGTTTAGACCGGTGTGCTGACCTCTCTGTTGTGCCTAGGTGGGGCTGCGACGTGTTGATCTTCCGAGGCCGGGCATGACCCAGAAAAGTGTGTCCGGCCAAATGGGATCAAGCGTGTTTGGCTATGTGGTGCACCCCTGCAGGGAAGTTTATCTATTCGAATAGCCGTGTCCCTCGGTAAAAGGACGACCCGGAGTTGTACCTTGACCTTATGACCACTAGAACCGGATACTTAATAAAACACACCCTTCCAAGTGCCAGATACAACCCGGTGATCGCTCTCTAACAGGGCATCGAGGAGGGGATCGCCGGGTAGGATTATGCTATGCGATGCTAATTGGAGGACTTCAGTCTATTCTCTTCTATATGCTGCAAGACAGAGGCCGCCAGAAGCGTAGTCTTCGTCAGGAGTAGCTATCCCCCTCTTATTCTGGCATTCTGCAGTTCAGTCCACCGATATGGCCTTTTACACATATATCCATGCATATGTAGTGTAGCTCCTTGCTTGCGAGTACTTTGGATGAGTACTCACGGTTGCTTTTCTCCCCCTTTTCCCCTTTTCCCTTCTACCCGGTTGCCGCAACCATATGCTGGAGCCCAGGATCCAGACGCCACCTTCGACGACGACTCCTACTACTCTGGAGGTGCCTACTACTACGTGCAGCCTGCTGACGAGGACCAGGAGTAGTTAGGAGGATCCCAGGCAGGAGGCCTGCGCCTCGTTCGATCTGTATCCCAGTTTGTGCTAGCCTTCTTAAGGCAAACTTGTTTAACTTATGTCTGTACTCAGATATTGTTGCTTCCGCTGACTCGTCTATGATCGAGCACTTGTATTCGAGCCCTCGAGGCCCCTGGCTTGTATTATGATGCTTGTATGACTTATTTTATTTGTAGAGTTGTGTTGTGATATCTTCCCGTGAGTCCCTGATCTTGATCGTACACATTTGCGTGCATGATTAGTGTATGATTGAATCGGGGGCGTCACAAAGGGGATGCCAACACTAAACTTTTTCAGATTGTGGCCAATGGGAGAAGAGCTAAAAACTATATCCTCAAAGTTAAAAAAGGAGAGGAGATTGCCACCGATCAGGAGCGTAAGGGTGAGATTTTCACGGAAGCCTATGAGGAGTTGTTGGGAGGGGGAAATGCTAGGGAGGAGAGCCTCGACCTGGATTATCTGGACATAGATGAATGCGACCTGCACGAGCTCGAGGGCATGTTTACGGAATAGGAAGTTTGGAACACCATCAGAGAGCTGCCACCGGATCGCGCCCCTGGTCTGGATGGTTTCATTGGGGCTTTCTACCAGAAGGCATGGCCCATTATTAAGCATGACATGATGGCAGTAATGATGAAGTTATATGTGGGATATGGTAGAGGGTTTGGCAAGCTTAACCGAGCACACATTGTGCTTATACCTAAAAAGCAGGACGCGGAACTAGTTGGGGACTACCGACCCATAAGTCTAACTCATAGCGCAGCTACGTTGTTTGCTAAAATGCTCGCGCTCAGGGCAAGGAAGAGAATGAAAGAGGTCGTTGCTGCGAACCAATAGGCTTTTATACAAGGGCAGAACCTACATGACAATTTCCTGTTGGTAAGGCAAGTGGCTAGGAAGATCCATGAACGAAGAGAACCTGGGGTGTTTCTTAAGCTTGATACCTCACGCGCCTTTGACTCCCTGGCGTGGCCTTTTCTCTTTGAGGTTTTGAGAAAGAAAGGCTTTGGGGATAAGTGGATTGGATGGATCTCGATTTTGCTCAGAACTGCTTCAACAAAGGTGGTTGTGAATGGCATTCCTGGGAGAAGTATTGCTCATGCGTTTGGTCTTAGACAAGGAGACCCAGTGTCTCCTCTGTTGTTTGTGATTGCCATGGACGTCCTCACGAAGATTTTCAACAAGGGTGTGGAACAAGGAGTTTTGAGCTCGTTTTGCGGAATCATGCCCATGCAGAGGGTGTCCATTTATGCGGATGATGTTGCCCTTTTCGTCAGGCCCTCGGAAGGAGACTTGAGCTTGGTCAGCAGCACGCTTCATGCATTTGGAAAAGCTTCGGGCCTACGCGTAAACTACCAGAAGTCTTCGGCCATCCTCATTCGTGGCTCTGAGACGGATCAAGCACGCGTCGAGGCGATGTTGCAATGCAATATTGGGGAGTTTCCTTGCAAGTACCTTGGGCTGCAGTTGGCGATACGGCAACTCACGCGTGCGAAGGGGCAGCCGATCATGGACAAGGCTAAGAAGCTAGTCTCGGCTTGGCAGCGGGGACTCATTCAGCGCCCATGTCGTCTCATCCTTTTTAAGTCAGTTATGTCTGCGAGGCCGGTGCACCACTTCATGGTGATGGATGCCCCCAAGTGGGTCTTCGAGGAATTGGACAAGTGGATGAGAGCTTTCTTCTGGACGGCGGAGGATAAAGTGAATGCGGGGAAGTGTCTAGTGGCTTGGGATGCGATTTGCAGGCCAGTTTGCTTCGGAGGGCTGGGAGTCAAAAATCTGCAGTTACAAGCATTGGCACTTCGAGTAAGATGGGAATGGCTATGAAGAACCGACCCGAGCAGGCCATTGCAGGATATGCGCTTGATAGTTGACTTGTAAGCTAGACAAGTCTTTGATAGTTTGGTCTGCATTACGATGGGAGATTGTGACGCCCCGATTCAATCGTACACTAATCATACACACAAATGTGTACGAGCAAGATCAGGGACTCACGGGAAGATATCACAACACAACTCTACAAATAAAATAGTCATACAAGCATCATAATACAAGCCAGGGGCCTCGAGGGCTCGAATACAAGTGCTCGATCATAGACGAGTCAGCGGAAGCAACAATATCTGAGTACAGACATAAGTTAAACAAGGTTGCCTTAAGAAGGCTAGCACAAACTGGGATACAGATCGAACGAGGCGCAGGCCTCTTGCCTGGGATCCTCCTAACTACTCCTGGTCGTCGTCAGCGGCCTGCACATAGTAGTAGGCACCTCCAGAGTAGTAGGAGTCGTCGTCGACGGTGGCGTCTGGATCCTGGGCTCCATCGTCTGGTTGCGGCAACCGGGTAGAAGGGAAAAGGGGGAAAAGGGGAAGAAAGCAACCGTGAGTACTCATCCAAAGTACTCGCAAGCAAGGAGCTACGCTACATATGCATGGATATATGTGTAAAGGGCCATATCAGTGGACTGAACTGCAGAATGCCAGAATAAGAGGGGGATAGCTAGTCTTATCGAAGACTACGCTTCTGGTCGCCTCCGTCTTGCAAAATATAGAAGAGAGTAGACTGAAGTCCTCCAAGTAGCACCGCATAGCAATAATCCTACCCGGCGATCCCCTCCTCGTTGCCCTGTTAGAGAGCGATCACCGGGTTGTATCTGGCACTCGGAAGGGTGTGTTTTATTAAGTATCCGGTTCTAGTTGTCATCAGGTCAAGGTACAACTCCGGGTCGTCCTTTTACCGAGGGACACGGCTATTCGAATAGATAAACTTCCCTGCAGGGGTGCACCACATAGCCCAACACGCTTGATCCCATTTGGCCGGACACACTTTTCTGGGTCATGCCCGGCCTCGGAAGATCAACACGTCGCAGCCCCACCTAGGCACAACAGAGCGGTCAGCACGCCGGTCTAAACCTATGCGCGCAGGGGTCTGGGCCCATCGCCCTGAGCACACCTGCACGTTGCTTACGCGGCCGGAGAGCAGACCTAGCAACCTCCATTACAAAGGAAGTCGCGTTACGCGGTCCAACCCGGCGCGCGCCACTCAGTCGCTGACGTCAAGAAGTGCTTCGGCTGATACCACGATGTCGGGATACCCATAACTACTCCCGCGTAGGTGGTTAGTGCGTATAGACCAAATGGCCAGACTCAGATCAAATACCCAGATCTCGTTAAGCGTGTTAAGTATCCGCGAACGCCGACCAGGGCCAGGCCACCTCTCTCCTAGGTGGACTCAACCTGCCCTGTCGCTCCGCCTCAAAGTAACAGTCGGGGGCCGTCGGGAACCCAGGCCCACCTCTACCGGGATGGAGCCACCTGCCCCTTCATCCCCCATCTCCGAACAGTATCACAGGTAATGTAACAGTGTAAAGTATATAGTATGCCCGTGATCACCTCCCGAAGTGATCACGGCCCAGTAGTATAGCATGGCAGACGGACAAGAGTGTAGGGCCACTGACGGAACACTAGCATCCTATACTAAGCAGTAGGATAACAGGTAAAGGTAACAACAGTAGTAGCAAGGACAGGCTGTGCAGCAGTATAGGATTAACTAAAAGCAGTAACATGATACACTACTCTAATGCAAGCAGTATAGAGAAGAATAGGCGATATCTGGTGATCAAGGGGGGGGGGGCTTGCCTGGTTGCTCTGGCAAGAAGAAGGGTCGTCGATGTAGTCGATCACAGGGGTACCGGCATCGGTCTCAGGGTCTACCGGAAAGAGTAACGAAGGGGGAACACAATAAATAACAGAGCAATCAAATGTAACAAAAAGCAAGAAGCGGCAATACGTTGTGCTAGAGGTGACCTAACGTATGGATAGGTGATACCGGCGAAGGGGGGAAACATCCGGGAAAGTATTCCCGGTGTTTCGCGTTTTCGGGCAGAGGAGCCGGAGGGGGAAAGTTGCGAGTTTGATATGTTAGGAATGTGTGGCGGACGAACGGGCTACGTATCCGGGATCGTCTCGTCGTTCTGAGCAACTTTCATGTATAAAACTTTTTCATCCGAGCTACGGTTTATTTTATATGATTTTCTATAGTTTTAACAATATTCTGGAATTCCTGGATTTAATTAATAAATCGAATTAAATAGTAAAATGGCTATGGGTACCCAAAAGTGTACCCAGCCAGAATGTGCATGAGGCTGACAGGTGGGGCCAGTCAGCAGTTGACTGGCCGACGTTTGACTAGTCAACGATTTAGTGGGGCCCCTTGTCATACACTGTTTAGTTAATTAACTAGTTAATTAGGTTAATTAATTAGGATTAATTAACTGAATTAATTAGGATTAATTAACTGAATTAATTAAATTTATTTTTTATTACTTTTATTATTATTTTTCTAAAAATGTTCTCGGGCGTGGGCCCCCAATGTCAGTGGCACCAGGGCCTTAGCGGGCAACGACGAAGGGTTACGGGCGCGGGCAAATCGGGGCGGGTGGAACCGCCCGAACGAGGCGACGCTCCAGGGCGTCGGCACGGCGCCGGCGCCGTACGTCGGAGGTGGTGGCGCAGGCGGGCGGGTGGCGCTGGCGGAGGCGAGCGCGGCCGGCCGGAACGGGCGTGGGTGTGGGCACGCACGGCGAGCGGAGGCAGCAGTGGCGGCCGCGAGACTCGGAGCGTCAAGCAACGGCAAGGGACGACGCGGAGCAATGCGAGCAGCAGCAGTGTTAATGCAGTAGTCACAGCAGGCAACGGCGAGCATGCGCGGGAGGCCACAGGCGTGAGCGGGCGGGAGCACGCAGGGACGCGGCCCGGTTACAGGGGGGATGCGGCCGGGCGCGACGACGCAATGGTGAGCGGGTGCGAGGTTGCGGCGCTGATGCGAACGAGAGTTGAGCGGGAGAGATGTGGCGGGGGCCAGGGGCCTCACCCGCGTTGGAGAGACGAGGGGTGTCGTGGCTTGGGGAAGCCGGTCGGGGGAGAGGTCGGGGAGGTCCAGGGTGTCTCAGTCCGGTGATGTCCAACTACGACGCGGTCCCGGACGGGGCGGCGTGGTGGCGGGAGGTGTCGGGCGTCGTCGTCACGGCAAAGGGGGGTCGGGCGGAGGGGCGTTGAGCAGCCGCGGTGGACGCCATGGCCGCGTGGAGGAGTGCCCCGGCGTGAGCTCCTCTGCTCGACAATGGTGCGGGCACGGTGGCCTTCGTCAGCCACAGTGAGCGGCCGCACTGGTCGGCGGCTTGCCGAGGAGGCCCGGGCGCTTGGAGGCGAGCAGAAGGCGAAGAAGAAGACCAGGGGCGGGAGGTAGGAGGCGCACGGGGCTGGGCGCTGCCCTACGCGTGCGTAAGCGTGTGGCGGCGCGTGGGGAGCGAGGGAGGAGAGGAACGGGGTTGGGGGTCTAGGGTTCGGGGATGGAGAGAGGTAGGCCATATAGGCCAGGGGCGGGGTGGGCCGGCTGGGCCGGCCTGGTTGGCCCGATGGCCAGCTGGGCCACGTTCCAACAGGGGGGTCCTTTCTTTTGTTTTTATTTTTACTTTTTATACATTTTACTTTTCTTGTTATAGTTTTGTATCCTATTATTTTAGTTTTAGTAAATTATATACTTAGTATATAAATTAGTATTCAACCTAGTCCATACTCAAAAAGTTCGGTCTTCAATAAATTAGTTTGACATTTTATTAATTACAAAAGGTATTTAAATAATTGTTTTTGCTACTGTTTTATTCATCTCATATTATTTAAACATTTTATAAAGGTGTGGTTTCTCCACCATAATTATCTATGCAATATTTGGTTCACTTCGAACATTTTAATTTTAATATTTGAAAACTTTTATTGTTTGCTCGATTTTTTATTTGAATTAGAATCAGTTTCGAACTAATGGGAGATTACCAACAGTAATCGAAGTGACGTGGCATCATTAGCAGAGAATTACTGTAGCTTAAATATCCGGGCGTCACAATTCTCCTCCACTACAAGAAATCTCGTCCCGAGATTTAAGAGGGGAGATAAGGGGGAAGGGATTTGGTTGCGAAATTCTAACGTGTCTTCTCGGTCTTAGTTTCTCTTCTCGAAGAGGTCGATCCATTAAAATGTTGTCTTCATTTTTCTTCAGTTCATCATGATGAAGTAGGTATCTTTTCTTTTGGATCACCGTCGTACTTACGAAAGAATAAGGGGGTATACCGAAAGAATGGACCTCTGCAAGGTAGACTATCTGGTAGATAACAACGGGGAAGGTGGTGGAAATAACTCTTGAATTGAATATTAAGAAAATATCGAGAGCAAAGTAAGGAGGTACCATGAGAAGTTTCAAACGGATAGACAAGCGTTTGATGCCTAATCAGAAGGTGAAAGGGGTTCAGAGCAACGAGAATAAGTATTGCGTCTGATACCATAATAGATCACTAGGAAGGTGGCTCGTGATCTTTCATACAAAGCCAAGCGTGAGGAATAACTTTAGAAACAGGGGTGTACAGGAGAGTCAGGTTTTGATCCTGTGGAACTGTGGGTTATGGGCCCACCATGTGGGTTAAGGTAAGAGGGGCGGGGACATCTTGCACAGTCCTGATAGCAAGGTATGTCAGAAAATAGTCTGTCAGTTATGTCGCCAACAACGTTGGTACCAAGGGCGAGGGATGAAGAGAACATTTTACTGCTCGTTGAACGAGGCGGACCAATAGGCAAGGTTCTCGTCCATCGGTGGTTACCGGAATGTCATCAATTATAGTAATAGGGTCTTACTGGCAGAGTAGTATCACGAGGTGCTTACATAAGCTGGGATTTGCCACTGCTCAGTTAAGTAGATTATAAGAAAGTTTGAACAAAACAACGGAAAGGAAAATGTGTTTAAACACATATATCAGGGGTATATCCTTCCCAAATTCAAGCAGAGGATGATATCCAAGACAGGATATAAAGTAGAAAACCCTTTAAATAAGAGGAGAGAAATTTCATGACATTACCCATACAACGGTGTTTGGGTAATCTCAACAAGAAACATTTAGCATGGTGCTTCAAATGTTCTTATTGAAAATCGGAGTACCATAGACATGCTTCGAGATAGCACTGACATGTTCTTCAAGCAAATGTCAAACTTTGGATACACAAAGGATCCATTAGGAACAACTCATAGAATAAGTCTTGCAATAGGTCCTCCAACCAGGTGTGCTAGGCATGACATCACCTTATTGGGTTATAGAAAGACCAATGCTATGACTCTTGGAAAATGTTCCAGCCATCATATCTAACCGAGATTCAGATTTGATTGGTGTCAGGATACCTCAGACTCGAGATGCCTGAGAAGAAAAGGTGCAACACAATTTGACGAGATGACATTGTCAGATTCTCAGAAATGATCTATGGAAGTGAGGTCTGAAACAAGAGTTCATCAGTAAACCAAGGAGAGGATGAGGAGGTGGCTGATAGGCTCAGCAACAAATCATCGAGATTTCCAAAGGATTGGTTTCCACAATTATGTGAACAAGGAAATATCATTTGTCGGATCAAATGATATAATGACGGTAACGCCTCGGATGTAACTTGCCATATTTGTAATCCAATTCTTGCCATTTTCGGCTATGTGTTATGATATTCTCTCCGTGTTTGGGTTTCCCTTCGTTTTGCATTTTGTTCATGTCATGCATTTCATATCATGTCATCATGTGCATCGCATTCGCATACGTGTTCGTGTCATAAATCCAAGCATTTCCCCCGTTGTCCGTTTTGCAATCCGGCGCTCCTATGTTCCCCGGCGTCCCCTTTTACATTTCTTGGTGAGCGGGTATTAAACATTCTCGGAATGGGCCGAGGTTTGTCAAGCGGCCTCGGTATAGCACCGGTGGACCGCCTGTCAAGTTTCGGGTCAATCGGAGGTCGTTTGGTACTCCAACGGTTAACCGGGTAACCGTGAAGGCCTCGTGTGTGTTGCAGCCCAACACCGCTTCAAAACAGCCCAATAACCCATCTAAGACACTCCCATGTCCTCCGCCGTTCGATCACGATCGCGTGGCCGAAAACCGCACTCCATTTGGAGCCTCCTAGCTCCTCCTACCTATAAATATGTGCCCCCTCCTCCATTTTCGGGTCCAAAAACCCTAGCCCCGCTCCCCCGCCGCCACCGGACACGTCCGACCGCAGCCGGACACGTCCGCCGCCGCCGCCCGGCGAACCGGAGACTGCCACGTGTCCCCGCCGCCGCCGTACCCACCGCGCGCCGCCGCGGGCCTGCGAGCCCAGATCCGGCCCGCGCAGGCCCGTCCGCCCGCTCGGCCGCCGGAACCCCGTCGCCTAGCTCGCCGGCGCCGCCGCGCGCCTCCCGCGCGCCCCCGCCGCCGTTCGTCGCCGGCCACGCCGCCTCCCCGCCGAGGACGCATCTCCGCCGCGTCCAGCCGGCCCCGCTTCGCCGACCCGCGCCGCCAGCCCCCGTAGCCTCCGCGCCCGGCCGCGCCCTGCGCCGGCGCCGCCCTCCATGCCGGCCTCCGCCGCCCTTCGCCGGCTGGAGCCGCGCCGCGCGCCACCGGCGCCGCCCTCCTCCGTCGCCACCGCCATCGCCTCCTCCGCCTCGAACCGGGCCGGATCCGGTGAGATCCGGCCGGAGGAGTCCCGGATCCGGCCGTCTTCTTCTTCCCCGGCGCCAACTCCGGCGAGCCTCGGTTTGCGCGCGCCCGCGGTTGACTTTCCCTTCCCCCTCGAAATCTTTTAAGTCCCGAAATTATGCATATTTTGTCACATGTTCATCGCACCATGTCTCTGCGTGCGTAGCTCCGTTTCGTGCGTATAATATGTCAAATTGTTCTCCTCGAAGAGTACATCATTTAACTACATTTCAACCTTTTCATTTGAGGTCATTTTGATGCCCTAAATGCTGTTAGAAGAGGGCTATGTGATGTTAGTGGCTGGATCTTATCTGAGCATGCACTTTTGTCATTTTTGCCATGATTGATGTATGCCTCCTATGAAGTTGAGTCCTACATGAGTTTTGTAATATGCCATGTTACCTTTCCAGAGATTTATGCCATGTATTTTTGTGATCTTTGTGGTGACTAGAACAAGCATGCAAACTAGGGCACTTGATGTTGCTGATTTCAGAGGCTTTGTAATTTCACAGTCCCCGACTGCTGTTATTTTTATGCCATGTGTTCATGTTGTTTCCGAGAGATCTATGCATATTTTGAGCATGATCAGTAAGAGTGTTTTGTACTTGAGGATTTGCTATATCCATACATGCCTTTGTTTGTATTTATGGAGTGCCATAGATTGAGTCAATCGAGCTCTACTTTTGCTTCAAATTGTTGCTGGCAGATTGTTTACATGTTATTCGATTTTGCCAAGCTTGGTGTAGTTGATCCTTGCATGCTATGATGTTATTCTTGCCATGTCTATTTCCTATGCCATGTCTTGTTGATGTATGCATGCTTAGTTTATCATGTAATGCTATGCAGTGAGTGCATTGAGCTCACGAACATGCCTACTTGTTATCTGTTTTTGACATGTCCAGTTTTCTGCTAAGTCTGAAACCTGTAACGAAACTTGCTTAATTGACATGGGTGTAATCATATTTTCTGATCCTTTTTGGCTTATGGTCAGTAAGGGACTTTTGTAAAGTGCCTTGAGTAGATTCTTTCCGTGCCTTATTTTGCTACGTCCCGTTCCTGTAGCATGTTGTTTCATTGCTCTAAACATGCCATCCTGATGTTAGTTTTCTGCTATGTTGTTATTTCACTAAGTCTGTGAACCTGTTATCTTTTGCACTTTTGCCATGCTTGTTTCAACCTGTTGTGATGTGATTTAGCCGTAGCTCAGTGTTCATCTTTTGTCAAGCATCTTATGTAGATTACTGTAATATGCTTTGTTGATATGTTTGAGTGCAGTAGCTTAGTTTCTTGTTGCTTGCTAAGTAGCATCATGCTGTTAATGGCAGATTTCTGTCATTCTTGTATTGCTTGTCATTTGCAAACCGTGCATCCGATTCCGGTGATATTTATATCGATTTCAACCGAAATCACCTCACCTATCCAGTGGCATACTTGGTTTGCCAAGATTATGCCTTTTTCATCTTTGTCCTTCCGGAGCATGCATATGCATTGCATATCACATCTCGCATATCATGCCATGTTTTGCATCATGTTGCTTGCGCTTTGCATCGTGATTGATATTTGTCCCCTTTGCTTGTGTTCTTGTTGTGGGTAGAGCCGGGAGACGAGTACGTGAACGAGGAACCTGTTGATAACGCTTTCGAGGACCAAGCTTTCGACAACTCTGAGAACCTTGCAGGCAAGATGACCGTACCCTCGAAATCACTTCTATCTTTGCTTGCTAGATGCTCGCTCTTTTGCTATGCCTATGCTGCGATACCTACCACTTGCTATATCATGCCACCCATATTGCCATGTCAGCCTCTAACCATCCATGTCCTAGCAAACCGTTGATTGGCTATGTTACCGCTTCGCTCAGCCCCTCTTATAGCGTTGCTAGTTGCAGGTGAAGATGAAGTTTGTTCCTTGTTGGAACATGGACTTGTTGTTCCTTGTTGGAACATGTTTACTTGTTGGGATATCACAATACCTCTTATTTAATTAATGCATCTATATACTTGGTAAAGGGTGGAAGGCTCGGCCTTATGCCTGGTGTTTTGTTCCACTCTTGCCACCCTAGTTTTCGTCATATCGGTGTTATGTCCCCGGATTTTGCGTTCCTTACACGGTTGGGTGATTTATGGGACCCCCTTAACAGTTCGCTTTGAATAAGACTCTTCCGGCAAGGCCCAACTTTGGTTTTACCATTTGCCTACCACCTACCACTTTTCCCTTGGGTTTTCGCGAGCCCGAGGGTCATCTTTATTTTAGCCCCCCCGGACCAGTGCTCCTCTGGGTGCTGGCCCGAAACGAGCAGACTGCGGGGCCCCCTCGGGGAAACTCGAGGCTTGGTTTTACTCGTAGGATGTCTCATCCAGATGTGCCCTGAGACCGAGATATGTGCAGCTCCTATCAGGATTTGTCGGCACAATCGGGCGGCTTTGCTGGACTTGTTTTATTACTGCCGAGATGTCTTGTAGTCCGGGATTCCGAGAGTGATCGGGTCTTCCCGGTAGAAGGAATATCCTTCGTTGACCGTGAGAGCTTATAATGGGCTAAATTGGGACACCCCTGCAGGGTATTATCTTTCGAAAGCCGTGCCCGCGGTTATGAGGCAGATGGGAATTTGTTAATGTCCGGTTGTAGAAAACCCGAAGTTGACTTTAACTAAAACACATCAACCGCGTGTGTAACCGTGATGGTCTCTTCTCGGCGGGGTCCGGGAAGTGAACACGGTGTTGGAGTTATGTTTGACGTAGGTTGTTCTAGGATCACTTCTTGATCATTTCTAGTTTCACGACCGTGCTTTGCCTTCTCTTCTCGCTCTCTTTTGCGTTGTAGCCACCATAAATGCTAGTCGCTTGCGGCAGCTCCACCTTACTACCCCTTTCCTACCTATAAGCTTAAATAGTCTTGATCTCGCGGGTATGAGATTGCTGAGTCCCCGTGACTCACAGATTCTACCACAACAGTTGCAGGTACCAACGATGCCAGTGCAGATGACGCCTCTGAGCTCTCGTGGGAGTTCGACGAGGAACGTGGCCGTTACTATGTGTCTTTTCCAGATGATCAGTAGTGGAGCCCAGTTGGGGTGATCCGGGGATCTATTTAGCATTTGGGGTAGTCTTCTTTCATTTCGGTACCGTAGTCGGACCTTGAGTGTAATTTGTATGATGGATGTTTATTTATGTATTGTGTGAAGTGGCGACTGTAAGCCAACTATGTAACTCTTTCCCTTTATGTATTACATGGGTTGTGTGAAGATTACCTCACTTGCGACATTGCTTTCAATACGGTTATGCCTCTAAGTCGTGCCTCGACACGTGGGAGATATAGCCGCATCGAGGGTGTTACAGTATGCTTGATGGAAACATACACAACTGAACAATGATAGAAGGGTGCACCCAGGAATCTGGACTAGGTAGCACGATCAAAGTTTGAATGATGATTCAATAAGCAATAGACTTAGAATGAAATTGTAGACCAATAACTTCAAAGCAATAGTGTTGCTAGAAGTTTAGAATTTACAAATCACAGACCATTTGTCGGTATTCCGGTTAGAAACAACACGGAAACCAAGAAATGAACGCAAAAGGCGACAGATATTACTATAACAAGAATTCTCAAGAGGTGGTAAAATTACCACGACATTCTTGACATAAAAAGGTGGTAATATTCCAAGGTAAAGAAGAACAAATGCTGGATAGCAAGGATCTCAAGGTATAACACAAAACACGAACAAGTTTGTGTTGGAGGGAAGGCAATAAAGTGGCCGATGATAACACAAATCATCGGGGGCAAGGATGGTATTTCTCATCAAGAATTCGATATATATCTTGGAAGAGCTCAGGATGTTGATGATGACCACGACACATTTGTCGAGAGATTTCGTGAAGATGTAATCAGTCGGCGATGACCTCAAGTCAAATGATGATGCAGCGAAAGGTTATGGGAACCAAGGGTACGCCACAAACTCGAAATCAAGTTTGTGGTTCAAGGCGAAATGATATGACGAGGAAAGTCGACGTAAGCTTAGCTCATCGTCGAAAATTGTGCTTCGAAAAGAAGGACCAGATAGCACAATTAAAAAGTTGCACGATAATGATATAGCCGATCAGGCTAGGAATAACTTGAAGAGTTATTAAATCATAAGCAACGAAAATTACTTAGAGTTATTGAATCGTAATGCGGAATCGATCCACTTAATGGTGTTCTCGAGTGTTTCTCAGGGCCCGTGAAAAATTGGAACCAGTGAGAATGTAGCACTTGATGGAGAACTCATAAGAAGTTATGCAGTTCCATGATAATCTCGAGATACCAGGGGGGTAATACTCGACGACAGATCAAAGTAGAGGTTGGACTAGGGTAATGCTCTGCAGAAGACAAGTACTTAAACTTGCACTAGAAATGGTATTTAAAAGAGAACACGGTCCGAATCCACGATCATAAAGGATCGAACCACGGATACAAGATGAACTTATAACAAGGAGGTAATTATTTTTACGAGCAGCTTCCATGATAAGTTATTCACCGTGTCCCTGGGCATGAACGCAAGGTTCAAGGTCGACTCCCACTTCTCCAATGCATAACCTTCCATTCACCTCCTCGTATTTCGAAAATGACATTAGTTGTTGGAAGTTTTACCTGGTGCAATACCAGACAAGTATGATCCGTGAAATCTTTCGGGTTCACATAGATTAGGGAAGGCATTGGTTCAACCCATCGGGGGATCGTGGAAACATATACCACAAGCTTCAATACTAAATATCGCCAGCTCGAAAGCAGAGCATGGTTGGACAAATCAAGAAATAAGATTTACCAAAGGAATTGTGTAACAGGGAAAGAACTTCCAAAGGGATTGAATATGAAGGACATTGTCGGATAAAATCCAACAAGGTTCTGATGGTCCATAAGGATCTGATGTGAGTATCGGCTCACAACCAGAGGAAGAATCAATGCAAAGACATTGGATTTTAGAAACAACTGAGTAGCTTAGAGCTCAATTGCAAAGGAATTATGATTTACAAAGTGAAGGATCAGAAGCACACGCTCTGATCAAGGATGGATAAGTTCAATATACTTAGGGGCACAATCGACGACAATTTGATTGGCGAGAACCAGCTCACGTTTGAAATGACGTCTGAGCCAGAAGGATGAATTCTAGGATATGACTGAGGATTGAGAGCATTCACATCATATTGGATCAACAGACTTAAATGATAATGACAAAGGATGCTAATAAGATTACCAGACTTATAGGATTTAATCCCAATGCAAGCAACCAAGAATTTCAAGAGCAATAGGTTGTTGAGGATCTTTGAAAGATTGAATGGTATTTCAAAACCTTTTGTGAAATACCAAATCAACTAGGGATGAGCGGATACGAAATTATCCGTAGGGATATTCAAGTGGCAAAGAACTGCAAGGCAGTAGCCACAAAGTATTCTCAGAACAATTGAGAGAATTTCAGGTGTATCTTGTAATAACAAGAGCAGCCGGGAATAAAGGTAAGAACGACAAGTGTATGTATTTATCCATAGGGCTATATCGATAATAGGGATTTGCAAAAGAGACGGACACAAGGGTCTCGGGAATGATCGAAGAGTATCTTCAACATCTTCTGGTGCAGCCGGCGATCATCTGTGATAAGGGGGCTCTCCGGGAGAAGTAGTTACGAGAACCTAGAGTCAGATTTAGTAAAATCATTTAACCCGAGTAGAAGAGAGATAAGAGTCCCAGAGTAAAGGTCGAGGAGTAAAAGATCCTAGTACCACCCGATGGCGACGTGGGCCCGTAAGGCACACAACCAAGTTAGTAAAAGTTTTTGTAATGTCTAGACTCGACTTCGGCCAAGGAGTGTGGAAGGGGGATTCCTACAGGCAGTCAGCTCTGATACCAACTTGTGACGCCCCGATTCAATCATACACTAATCATACATGCAAATGTGTACGATCAAGATCAGGGACTCACGGGAAGATATCACAACACAACTCTACAAATAAAATAGTCATACAAGCATCATAATACAAGCCAGGGGCCTCGAGGGCTCGAATACAAGTGCTCGATCATAGACGAGTCAGCGGAAGCAACAATATCTGAGTACAGACATAAGTTAAACAAGGTTGCCTTAAGAAGGCTAGCACAAACTGGGATACAGATCGAACGAGGCGCAGGCCTCCTGCCTGGGATCCTCCTAACTACTCCTGGTCGTCGTCAGCAGCCTGCACGTAGTAGTAGGCACCTCCAGAGTAGTAGGAGTCGTCGTTGACGGTGGCGTCTGGATCCTGGGCTCCATCGTCTGGTTGCGGCAACCGGGTAGAAGGGAAAAGGGGGAAAAGGGGAAGAAAGCAACCGTGAGTACTCATCCAAAGTACTCGCAAGCAAGGAGCTATGCTACATATGCATGGATATATGTGTAAAGGGCCATATCAGTGGACTGAACTGCAGAATGCCAGAATAAGAGGGGGATAGCTAGTCTTATCGAAGACTACGCTTCTGGTCGCTTCCGTCTTGCAGCATATAGAAGAGAGTAGACTGAAGTCCTCCAAGTAGCACCGCATAGCAATAATCCTACCCGGCGATCCCCTCCTCGTTGCCCTGTTAGAGAGAGATCACCGGGTTGTATCTAGCACTCGGAAGGGTGTGTTTTATTAAGTATCCAGTTCTAGTTGTCATCAGGTCAAGGTACAACTCCGGGTCGTCCTTTTACCGAGGGACACAGCTATTCGAATAGATAAACTTCCCTGCAGGGATGCACCACATAGCCCAACACGCTTGATCCCATTTGGCCGGACACACTTTTCTGGGTCATGCCCGGCCTCAGAAGATCAACACGTCGAAGCCCCACCTAGGCACAACAGAGCGGTCAGCACGTCGGTCTAAACCTATGCGTGCAGGGGTCTGGGCCCATCGCCCTGAGCACACCTGCACGTTGCGTACGCGGCCGGAGAGCAGACCTAGCAACCTCCATTACAAAGGAAGTCGCGTTACGCGGTCCAACCCGGCGCGCGCCAGTCAGTCGCTGACGTCAAGAAGTGCTTCGGCTGATACCACGACGTCGGGATACCCATAACTACTCCCGCGTAGGTGGTTAGTGCGTATAGACCAAATGGCCAGACTCATATCAAATACCCAGATCTCGTTAAGCGTGTTAAGTATCCGCGAACGCCGACCAGGGCCAGGCCACCTCTCTCCTAGGTGGACTCAACCTGCCCTGTCGCTCCGTCTCAAAGTAACAGTCGGGGGCCGTTGGGAACCCAGGCCCACCTCTACCGGGATGGAGCCACCTGCCCCTTCAGCCCCCATCTCCGAACAGTATCACAGGTAATGTAACAGTGTAAAGTATATAGTATGCCCGTGATCACCTCCCGAAGTGATCACGGCCCAGTAGTATAGCATGGCAGACGGACAAGAGTGTAGGGCCACTGATGGAACACTAGCATCCTATACTAAGCAGTAGGATAACAGGTAAAGGTAACAACAGTAGTAGCAAGGACAGGCTGTGCAGCAGTATAGGATTAACTGAAAGCAGTAACATGATACACTACTCTAATGCAAGCAGTATAGAGAAGAATAGGCGATATCTGGTGATCAAGGGGGGGGCTTGCCTGGTTGCTCTGGCAAGAAGAAGGGTCGTCGATGTAGTCGATCACAGGGGTACCGGCATCGGCCTCAGGGTCTACCGGAAAGAGTAACGAAGGGGGAACACAATAGTTAACAGAGCAATCAAATGTAACAAAAAGCAAGAAGCGGCAATACGTTGTGCTAGAGGTGACCTAACGTAGGGATAGGTGATACCGGTGAAGGGGGGAAACATCCGGGAAAGTATTCCCGGTGTTTCGCGTTTTCGGGCAGAGGAGCCGGAGGGGGAAAGTTGCGAGTTTGATATGTTAGGAATGTGTGGCGGACGAACGGGCTGCGTATCCGGGTTCGTCTCGTCGTTCTGAGCAACTTTCATGTATAAAACTTTTTCATCCGAGCTACGGTTTATTTTATATGATTTTCTATAGTTTTAACAATATTCTGGAATTCCTGGATTTAATTAATAAATCGAATTAAATAGTAAAATGGCTATGGGTACCCAAAAGTGTACCCAGCCAGAATGTGCATGAGGCTGACAGGTGGGGCCAGTCAGCAGTTGACTGGCCGACGTTTGACTAGTCAACGATTTAGTGGGGCCCCTTGTCATACACTGTTTAGTTAATTAACTAGTTAATTAGGTTAATTAATTAGGATTAATTAACTGAATTAATTAAATTTATTTTTTATTACTTTTATTATTATTTTTCTAAAAATGTTCTCGGGCGTAGGCCCCTAATGTCAGTGGCACCAGGGCCTTAGCGGGCAACGACGAAGGGTTACGGGCGCGGGCGAATCGGGGCGGGTGGAACCGCCCGAACGAGGCGACGCTCCAGGGCGTCGGCACGGCGCCGGCGCCGTACGTCGGAGGTGGTGGCGCAGGCGGGCGGGTGGCGCTGGCGGAGGCGAGCGCGGCCGGCCGGAACGGGCGTGGGTGTGGGCACGCATGGCGAGCGGAGGCAGCAGTGGCGGCCGCGAGACTCGGAGCGTCAAGCAGCGGCATGGGACGGCGCGGAGCAATGCGAGCAGCAGCAGTGTTAACGCAGCAGTCGCAGCAGGCAACGACGAGCATGCGCGGGCGGCCACAGGCGTGAGCGGGCGGGAGCACGCAGGGACGCGGCCCGGTTACAGGGGGGATGCGGCCGGGCGCGATGACGCGATGGTGAGCGGGTGCGAGGGTGCGGCGCTGACGCGAACGAGAGTTGAGCGGGAGAGATGTGGCAGAGGCCAGGGGCCTCACCCGCGTTGGAGACACGAGGGGTGTCGTGGCTCGGGGAAGCCGGTCGGGGGAGAGGTCGGGGAGGTCCAGGGTGTCGCAGTCCGGTGATGTCCAGCTACGACGCGGTCCCGGACGGGGCGGCGTGGTGGCGGGAGGTGTCGGGCGTCGTCGTCACGGCGAAGGGGGGTCGGGCGGAGGGGCGTTGAGCAGCCGCGGTGGACGCCATGGCCGCGTGGAGGAGTGCTCCGGCGTGAGCTCCTCTGCTCGACAAGGGTGAGGGCACGGTGGCCATCGTCAGCCACAGCGAGCGGGCGCACTGGTCGGCGGCTTGCCGAGGAGGCCCGGGCGCTTGGAGGCGAGCAGAAGGCGAAGAAGAAGACCAGGGGCGGGAGGTAGGAGGCGCACGGGGCTGGGCGCTGCCCTACGCATGCGTGAGTGTGTGGCGGCGCGTGGGGAGCGAGGGAGGAGAGGAACGTGGTTGGGGGTCTAGGGTTCGAGGATGGAGAGAGGTAGGCCATATAGGCCAGGGGCGGGGTGGGCCGGCTGGGCCGGCCTGGTTGGCCCGATGGCCAGCTGGGCCGCGTTCCAGCAGGGGGGGTCCTTTCTTTTGTTTTTATTTTTACTTTTTATACATTTTACTTTTTCTGTTATAGTTTTGTATCCTATTATTTTAGTTTTAGTAAAATATATACTTAGTATATAAATTAGTATTCAACCTAGTCCATACTCAAAAAGTTCGGTCTTCAATAAATTAGTTTGACATTTTATTAATTACAAAAGGTATTTAAATAATTGTTTTTGCTACTATTTTATTCATCTCATATTATTTAAACATTTTATAAAGGTGTGGTTTCTCCACCATAATTATCTATGCAATATTTGGTTCACTTCGAACATTTTAATTTTAATATTTGAAAACTTTTATTGTTTGCTTGATTTTTTATTTGAATTAGAATCGGTTTCGAACTAATGGGAGATTAGCAACAGTAATCAAAGTGACGTGGCATCATTAGCAGAGAATTACTGTAGCTTAAATATCCGGGCGTCACAGAGATGGAGCTAAAACTCTTTTCTGGTGGGACCGTTGGCTACATGGTGCGTGCATTCTGGATATTGCTCCCCTGATATATGCCATGGTGGACTCGAGAAGAAGGAATCATCGAACGGTTCAGCAAGCTTTGGACAATAACAGTTGGATCCAAGACTTGGAGGGAGAGCTCAACTTTACTGGCCACATCCAATTCCTAAACCTCTGTGAGGCCATAGCCAATTTCCCACGAGACCCTCACACCCCGGACAAATTCACATGGCCAGCGGATGCCTCGGGGCAATACACGGCTCGTTCGGTCTACAACAGGCTATGCCAGGGTCTCGAGAGGGTGCCTTACGCTGATTGCATTTGGAGGAGTGGGGCACCGCTTAAATGTAAAATCCATGTCTGGCTTGCTATCCAGCATCGGATTTGGACGTCATCGGCGAGCTTGACATGGGTTGCAAGACCACCCATCAACTTGCTACACGTGTTTGCAAGAGGAAGACAATGCGGAGCACATACACATCCAATGTCCCTACGCGAGACAGGTGTGGCACCAATGCTTCACTACTTTGAATTTGGTAGTACGCCGACCACAAGAGGAGGACAATTTCTTGGAGTGGTGGCTGCTAGCTA
This sequence comes from Aegilops umbellulata, assembly GCA_032464435.1. NCBI lineage: Eukaryota > Viridiplantae > Streptophyta > Magnoliopsida > Poales > Poaceae > Aegilops > Aegilops umbellulata. The sequence goes on along the minus strand of CP136056.1, from coordinate 291,489,198 downwards.
GAAGCAACTTCACCAGGGCTAGCAAGAAAGCTTTTGACACGCTGGTGGTTGCCGTGGCATGGTCGCTTTGGAAGCAAAGAAACGCGAGGGTGTTCAACCGGATAAATCAACAGAAAACGGTCGATGAACTACACCAACACATCCTGGACGAGATCAAGGAGTGGAAGGAAGCCGGATTAGGTGCTGGATGCTTACATAGTTTCCTGAGAGAGTAGGCTTTGCTTCATAGGTGTGGGTGCAGGTGTTTTCTTCTTTCTTTTGTGTGATGTCCGCATCACTCGCTACTTCTTGTAAATATTTTTGCCTTCTATAAAAATATGGTATGCCTTTGGCGTACTCTCGAAAAAAAAAAACAGCCGCCGCCAGCGCAGCTCCACCGCCCCCTTCTCCCCTCGCTGCCGCCGGCAGAGGTCGCCGGGCAAAGCCCGCGCGGCCCGGCGGTGGCGGGGCAGTTTCCTCCTCCCGTCCGAGCTCCGGCAACGCGGACTGTTCGTCTCGATGGGTTCTCCGGTCTTGCTCCCGTGCTGGTGCGTGCTCCGGCTGGGGCGGCCGCGACTGGGCGTGGGAGGCGCGCGCAGGGGCGTCGCAGCGTGGCTGCGTCGATCTGGAGCAGTGGCAAGGGAGCCGGCTGGGGGCGTCGCGGCAAGGGAAGGCGTGGCTTGACGGGTGTCTGCAAGAGGAGGCAAAGGGAGCGCGGTCTCTGGCGGCCTGCGCGGATCGGGTGCTCCGACGAGGGGAGGCGCATTGAGGGATCGGGCTGGATGGGCCGAGGCGGGCGTCCTGGGAGTGCGGGAGGTCCAGGCAGCACGGATCTGTTGGGTGGGCACCGTGGCAAGGGCGCCGAGCGTGCGAGGGGCTCGGGCAGTGATGGTGGTGCTGCGGCGCGGTTGGTTGGCAAGGTGTGCAAGGGGCCCGTGGCGGCGAGGAAGTGCGGCTGCATGCCGCGGTCGTTTCAGATCTGGTCCCCGGTGGGTGCTTGGTGGCGCGCATGGTGCACGTTGCTGCGCTTGATGCAGGGCTGCGGCCTGGATCCATGGTGGCTCCTGGCCTCGGGCAACGCTCCTCTACCCCTTGCCGGCATGGTGCTTGGTAGGGCATGGTAGCTCACGTTGCGTCCGGTGGTCCATCCGGTCGACAGTTGATGGATTTGGCGCCTCACGCCGGAGTTTGGCCGCCGGTAGTCTCCGCGTGGTGCGGCTGGCTGCAGTGGTTCTTGGTGCTTCTTCGTCCATGGGTAGGTTCATTGGTGGTGGTGGTGATGGGTGGGCTTGTCGGCGTCAGTGTGGATTGATGTGCGGTCGAGGGTGTGCTGGGAGCTTGGGTGAAAACCCTGTCTCGGCCTTGTGCCGTGACTAGTGATGGCGATGGCTGCGGCAGTCGTTGACCTTCTTGGAGGCATCGCTGCTTTGCTGTCGCACCCCTCTTGCATGGATCCAGTCGACGGTGCAGCTCCGGGGGAAACCCTTGATCCTGGGTGATCGGACGATGGCGGCACCTTGGTGTCGTTTTCCCTCTAGGGGGCTTCACCTTTGGAGCTGGACATTGGCATGCGGGACTTGTGGATGGCATCGGTTCGCGTCGAGGCTTCTGTGGCGACAATGATGGGGGTGAGCAAGGTCGGAAACGTGGCGCTGGTTGAGGTAGTCGGCTCTTCTCCGACGTGTCTGTGGGATTGCCTCGGCTGTTTGTCGAGGTGAAGTCGAAGCTGTTGTGGCGGGGCCCAGTGGTATACGATGACGTGTGATGGGTGGTCCGTTCGGTGATCCTCCATGGCGCCAACCTTGCCTAGTTCTCCTTCGTAGTTCTCCACCAGAGTTGGAGTTGCGCTGTCTTGCCGCAGGTGGCTGAGTTCTGGCATGGGTCTTCATGTGGCTCCTCATGCCCTCTTCAGTATAGGTTGGGTCGATGATCGTCTACGGCAAAGTCGGAGTCGTTTGCTCGGTGTTTAAGGGTTGGCGATGAGGCCACTCGGGGAGAAGTGATGATGATGACGCCTGTGTGCTGTCTCGATGATACCCTTGTTGGAGTATGTGTGGGGGTATCCAGTGTGTGCCGCTCAGCGGTTTGTGATGGTTTTCGTCCGGTTTTCCAGTAATTAACCGGGCAACTCTTTTCTGCTTAATTAATGGATGAGTCAAATCTTTTGCCTCCGTTTCGAAAAAAAAAAGAAGGAAAACCCTTCAAAGATAAAAACAAAAAAGCACACTGGAACTGCGATCCGGCAGGTGCAGTCAGGGAGTACATCAAATGGAGCTCTCAACTGCAGAGTTGAGCTCGACTGCACCAACTCCAGATTGTTTCTGCTGGAGTACCTCTCTTTTCCTACAATGGATACACACTTCATTCGGCACGTCAGTCTCAAATCCAGGTTAATAATGATGTAACATGAGATGTACTTTGTTTGCAAGGTTTCTCCCGCCAAATATGGCTGATGCGGTGATGCCTACCAATATACACGTACCAAAGCGAGAGGCGAAAGTGAAACTCTTTCCGTTGGCTTACTTGATCCTTGTGGATGGGTAACATCAAGGGTGCAACAGCATCACCCGATTACACTTGGAAAGCAGAACTAGAGATTCAGAAATACAAAGTGGGCGTAAAGAAACTTTCAACGGCTTCGATAGATTCAAATCACGGGGGAAAACAAATTACTCTAGAGAAACAACACACAATATTTTCAGAGAACCTCCCAGTGTCAGCGCCACACATATATCTGCATCTGGGGAGTCCGTGTTCTTCAACTACCCAAACTCACATGCCATGTCCAAGGTAATACTCACATTGTTCTGCAGAGAAGGGAGATAAATTATATCAAAATAAGAACATGGAGGTTTATTTCTGTAAATACCATATAATAATGAAGGAAGCACTGGATGAATTCTCATGTAAAGGCAAATTATACGTAGCTTAAATATAGAAATGGGGAACTAAAATTGAGCTAACTCTCAGAACAAGCTAACTGACACGAGCCATCAACCTGCATCCAAGACCTTGTTGTTTGTGCGGTTTTCGGCCTAGTTTTCCACAACAACAAAAAAAGTACTGAGATCCCAGTGTGTGCACAAGCTCTGAATGTTACATCTACTATTTAACAATATTGTTGGACAAACTACGCAAAGATCTAGCAACATCACACCGTGGGAAGAATCGATCATCTGTATTCCATATCCGCTAGCTAAATACCTTTACTCACATATGCTCATCTTGGTTTGGGTGATATGTAAATGCATACCACCTGAAAGATAATTTAGACAAACAACATCTACACACTTGCTGAGCTGACTGCAAAGGTACAGCTCAAAGCATAGATTTTAAATTGTTCATTTGTGTGGCATTATACTTCAATATTCAGAAGGTCTAGCGACATCATGAATTTCTTAGTGGAAATACAAAATAACTAAGATTCCTTGTTCAAAATAAAGAAAAACATATCAGGAATATGTTTTAGTATGTGCAGAGGCATCAATCCAGTGTTCTCCAGAACAGTGGGCAAACCAAGGGTAGATAAATTGATAGTATAGTATTTTCCTAGATCAGCGGTAGCTTGACAGCACGCCAATCAATTATTCATTATACATACTGACTGTACATGTTATCAAGTGTATATACAAATAAACATAAACACACATTGCTCCATGGGGGAAAAAGGGAACACTTTCCACCATGTCACATTACTGTCTATTCTGTAAGACCCTGGAGAGTAATGTCATGTAGTAGCATTCTTGAACAATGTAGCACAATATGATGTAGCATTGTTAAATAATGTAATGTAATGGTTAGCAACATCCTGCGCGGAAGTTATAGTCCGAATTGACCTTGACTAAATACAGTGTTCATGTATGAACTATTTCTGAGGCTTCTTTCTCTGGAGATACTTCCGAGTCTTGATAACAAATCTCACGGGCAATTATAAACTGAGAGCTATTACAGGCTCAAAGATCAAAACGAGAGGTATGCCGCTCTATTGCTCCAATACAAACTCTAAAACTGGCAATGCATAATCTCTACAAACATGACAGTATCATATCCAAAACCAATAGTACCCATTATAGGAATCTAAAGAATGCAACATCCAGTAATTATACAAGACTGAATACAACACACGAACATGAACTAATAATTCCACACGCGCACTAATCTCATATGAAACAACAGTCCACGGCAATTACAAGAGGAATACAAAAGGTTGATATGAAACATAAAATGTAATGGGAGAAAAAAGGAGCCTAGTATACCTAGTCTCACGCTATGGACACCTTGGCGCCGACTCCCTCGAGCTGCTTCTTGGCCTCCTCGGCCTCGTCCTTGCTCACTGCCTCCTTGAGCTTCTTTGGGAGCCCCTCGATAAGATCCTTGGCCTCCTTCAGCGCCAGGTTGGTCAGTGCGCGCACAACCTTGATGGTTGCGATACGCGCGCTGCTGGGCACCTCCTCGATGACCACGTCGAACTCCGTTTTCTCGACCGGTGCCTCCTCGGCCGCCGCCGCCGCGGGAGCCGCGACCGCGGCAGCGGGAGCGAAGGAGGCGGCAGAGACGCCAAGACGTTCTTGGAGATGGTCGACAAGGTTGCGAGCCTCCTCAAGGGTGAGCCCGGCAATGGCGTCGCCGAGCTCAAGGACCTTCGGGGATTCAGTGGCGGTGGAGGCGACGGCGACGGCGCGGCGGCGGCGGTTGGCGACGGGGAGGGTCCTGGGGGCCGAGGCGGAGGGGGATGGTGAGGAGGAGGGGAGAGAGAGGATGGAGAAGGCGGAGGAGAACGTGGTGGAAGCCATTGGGAGCTCTCGAGGCTTCGCTTCGGGAGTGAGCGGGAGGAAGAGGAGGAGGAAGCGGGGACGGAGGGGGATAAGATGAGGCGAGGGGATAGGCGACCGGTGCTATCTATATAATCAGCTTGGTGAGTGGCTAATGGCTGGACTTCTACTTAGCAATCGCAACGCTGGATGAGCAAAGCCAATGGGATCGTTGTTTATTTCCTCTTTGCGCCTCTAAGTTTCTCTTATTATATAAACTAACCAGGTATAACTGATGGACTGTGCTAACGACCAGTCGACTGGTCATTAGCGACACATCCGCACGATTAGTTCGCTATCTTCCCACGCTCGCTTTCCACTGATTTTTTTCCTTCTCTCAAAAACCGTGATAAATCGCTAATGGTTTTTTCTGGTTTTTCGCCGCATAATATAAAATTAAAATAAAAATGCTTTAAAGAGGATTTGAACCTAGGTCTATGCAATACCTATTGAGCCTAATAACCAACTACACCACCTTTTGTTGTTGTCTATTGTAGGTAAACAATGTTATTTGAACCTTTCTTATTTCTGCCATATCAGAAAATAAATAAAGTTTGGCTTGATAACTTTGGCATGATCAGCATGATAATTAGGGTATGAGCAACATGATAACTATACCATGATAAGGCTGATAACTACAGTACGAGAAGGTTAAGGCATGAGGAAGTATGGTAATTTAACACATAAATTACCGATGAAAATGTTTAAAAAACTTTTTTCCCTTGGATGAAAGATACCATGATGTTTAAAACGTAAGATATTAGTTATCAAATCTGTGATATATACATTATCATGCTTTTTACATAGAAATTACCGGGTGTATATTTTTCAACAATAAAAATTCAGGTCAAAAATTATAATGGCGTTTGTATGTGAGTTATCAGCTTAGTATGTGTCTATTAACAAGCTATTTACATTTAAATTACCGGGGTTGCCCCCCCCCTCACCACAGACGCCAAATTATCAAGTCTGCGATGTGTGAGTTATCATGTTATTTGCAGAAGAGTTATCGTGGTATGGTTCAACAACTCCTCCCACCCTACCCCCGCCGATAAAGTTATCAGGATTGGGTACATAATTTATCATTTCTACGATGTGTGACTTATCATGTTATTTGCATAGAAGTTATCGTGGTATATTTCAGTGACTCCCCTCCCCCCCAACCCCAACCCCACCAACAAAATTACCAGGACTGGGTACATAATTTAATGTCTATGATGTGTGAGTTATCATATTATTTGCATAGAAGTTATCATGGTATGTTTCAACGACTCCCCCACTCCGGCCCCTCCGACAAAGTTACCAGGACTGGTACATAATTTATCATGTTTACGATGTGTGAGTTATCATGTTATTTGCATAGAAGTTACCGTCGTACGTTTCAACGACATCCCCACCCCAACCCCTCCGACAAAGTTATCAGGTCTACCATGTATGAGTTATCATGTTATTTGCGCAGAAGTTACCATGGAATGTTTCAGCGACTTGCCCCACCCCCATCCTCGCCGACCAAGTTATCAGGACCGGGGTACATAAGTTATCAGGTCCGCCATGTTTGAGTTATCATGCTATTTTCCTACCGAATATTCTGCACCATTCACACACGTGAGATCTTTTTAGCTTTTTTGGCCGGAGATAAAAAGGTACAAAAGAGAAATCGAACGAAATTTAATCAAAAAATCAAGATAGCCCAGGTGGTTATTGAGTTGTGAATTTAGCTATAGGTGGCAGGTTCGAATCCTGGCTTCTACACTTTTTTTTGAGAAATTGAATAGAAAAAAAGGAAACATATGCGTGGACTCAGAAATTAGTGGTCGAAAAAAAGGAAACGGCTGAGAAAAAAGGAAACTGAGAAATTGAATAGAAAAAGGGAAATAATTAAATGCGCACACTAATTAGTTGCCAAAAAAAAAAGGAAACGGCCGAAGAAAAAAGGAAACTGCCGCCAGCGACGTGCGTAGCAGCGGGCGCTAGATGCGCTTCCAACGGCGATCGCGTCGTTCGGATCTGTTACAAACCAACAGTCGACTGGTGGATAGATTTCCCCATAACTGATTGATGAACAAAATAAAATAAATAGTACAATCCAAAGGCTACACCGATGGCTTTCCTTCCCCCTCCTACCTCCCCCTCCGCTTCCCCTCCTCCCTTCTTCCCTCTCCCTCCGGTCACCGCCTTCCTCGGTGGCTCCCTCGCGTCGTCCTCTCCCTCCCTCACCCTCCTATCTACCGTCGCTGGCGCTCCTCTTCCCATGTGATGGATCTTCGGCGGTGGCGTCGTTGCTCGGTAGTCAGTTTTGGGCACTGGAGTATGAGGCCGAATCTGACTCCGAGGAGGACGTTGTCGTTGGTAGCACCGCGCCTGTGCCGACACTTCCTATGTTGCGCGGGGACCAACAGAGCCACAAGTTTGCTCTGGGTGGTCGTGGTCGTGCCCGGTGCGCTCTTCGTCTGTGAATATGGTGGATCCAAGTTGGTCGCTCGTCGCTCCTCGTGCCCGGAAATCTGGTAAGATTGCCTCCCGTTCTTCGGACTTGGGGATTCTTGGTCTGATTCCATCCTCTCCTGCTTCGTCGTCCTCCAATATCCCCTCTTGCGGCTCTCCCTCGACGCCGAGTGTTGTGCTGGTGGCGATGGCGCTGTCTCCGGTCAATACCCTAGTCGGGTGTCACATCCCATATTTTTTTCCCAAATCTAGTACGTTGAAAATTTCGCAGGGATTTTTTTCAAATATTTGTTTGACAATGATCGCATTGGTTGAAATTACCTTTGTTTGCTTGCTAGTCAAATAACAGTGCCTAGGATTGCTTGTTGATTGACTTGTTGCCTGTTTGAATCACCCAAGAGGGTAAGGACCCTATGGCCATATTTGGATCCCTTCTTTGAAACTTGGGAAAATAGAACGAATCCTAAAAGTTTTGGGAATAATTTTGAAATCCCAAATAGGGTGAATAATTAAAATATTTATTTATGCATAAGGCTATCCCTAATAAGTCCCAAATGAGATTCAAACCCTAATAAAATTTTCCTATATGATTAAAATGGATTGGTTTGGAATCAATTCAAAAATCAAGGGAAGTTATTAAGAAGGGGTTTTGCATTTATTTTGGCAAGAAAGTGAATTTCATAAGTCCAAATAATACGCCTGACTTTCTGTTAATTTCCCAAATTGGATTTGAAACATATTTGGGGTTTGAAACAAAATTGAAATTCAAAAGGAAAATAAAGTGGCAGAAATTATTTGTCCAAAGGGGCAAAATAAAATGCTCACACAAACAGAAATATTCCCATATGAATTTAGGGAAAGTTTGTTTTTGAAAGAAAAACCAATTTCAAAATCAAATTAAGATGATAAAAGAAAAATAGAAAAGGAAATAAAGAAAAAGAAAAACCTAAACCTAGCCATCCCAGCTAGCATGCGCCGCAGCCCAGCACCCGCACCTCTCTCTCTCCCTCTCTCTCCCTCACTCACTAACAGGGGGCCCCACCTGTCAGGGTCGTCCCCAACCTCCCACTACTGGGAAAGGGCTTATAGGTGAACTCAAATGAGTGGCGACCCACTATAACACCCGCCACTGCTATGCTGGAGAAGTAGCACTCACTACTACTGGATGCTGCTAATGTGACACTACAATCAAAGACCCTTCGAGAAAACTGTGTGCGATGCATTAATCGTAAATGATAGCTTAAGAAAACCGTCAAAAATGATATGAAACGTTTGTGATGGCAGAGATATCAAATACGTTTCAGATTATAGGTGTGTGTGCGATACGTGGCACACAGTTCACTTGCCTGATCTGTTTGCGACCAGATGAATGTGTGTGAGATATACGGCATACATTTCATTCGGATGAACTGTTTGCGATTACGCAACACAACAAAAATGGTTCAACTTAACAAGATGTGTGTGATATGTGGCCTGAAGGGAATATGCCCTAGAGGCAATAATAAAGTTGTTATTTTATATTTCCTTATTCATGATAATGTTTATTATTCATGCTAGAATTGTATTGATCGGAAACTTAAATACATGTGTGAATACATAAACAAATACCGTGTCCCTACTAAGCCTCTACTAGACTAGCTCGTTGATAAAAGATGGTTAAGGTTTCCTAACCATATACATGAGTTGTCATTTGATAATAGGATCACATCATTAGGAGAATGATGTGATGGACAAGACCCATCCGTTAGCTTAGTATATGATCATTCTGTTTATTGCTATTGCTTTCTTAATGTCAAATACATATTCCTTCGACTATGAGATCATGCAACTCCCGGGTACCAGAGGAATACCTTGTGTGCTATCAAATGTCACAACGTAACTGGGTGATCATAAAGATGCTCTACAGGTATCTCTGGAGGTGTCTGTTGAGTTGGCATGGATCAAGATTAGGGTTTGTCACTCCGAGTATCGGAGTGGTATCTCTGGGCCCTCTTGGTAATACACATCACAAGAAGCTTGCAAGCAAAGTGACTAATGAGTTAGTTACGAGATGATGTATTACAGAACAAGTAAAGAGACTTGCCGGTAACAAGATTGAACTAGGTATGAAGATACCGACGATCGAATCTCGGGCAACTAACATACCGACAGACATAGGGAATTACGTATGTTGACATAAGGTTCAACCGATAAAGATCTTCATGGAATATGTAGGAACCAATATGGGCATCCAGGTTCCACTATTGGTTATTGACCGAAGAGGTGTCTCGGTCATGTCTACATCATTCTCGAACCTGTAGGGTCCGCACGCTTAACGTTCGTTGACGATATAGTATTGTATGAGTTATGTGAGTTGATGACCGAATGTTGTTCGGAGTCCCGGGTGAGATCACGGACAATGGGAGGAGCTCCGTAATGGTCCGGAGGTAAAGATTGATACGTAGGACGATAGTATTTGGTCACCGGAAAGGTTTCGGAAGTACCGGGTATTTTATCGGAGTGTCGGAAGGGGTTTCGGGAGGCAACCGACAAGCGGTGGGCCTTATGGGCCAAAGGGGGAAGTACACCAGCCCACAAGGGGGCTGGTACGCCCCCTCCACCCCTTGCCCACGCACCAAAGAGGGAGGGAAGGAAGGAGGAGGTGCCCCAAAGGCAGACAACCCCCATTTCCTTCCTCCCATGCGCAAATATGGAAGGCGGGGATTTGGCCATGGCAGGCGCCCTAGGGCAGCCGCCGGCCACTTGGGGCACCCTAGGGGCTACCTCCCCTCCCCCTCCATCTATATATATGAGAGGAGGGAGAGGGGAAACACACACCACGATTCCCTAGTCGTGTGCGGCGCCCCTCTCCCTCTAGTTCGTCCTCGGTCATATTTTTGTAGTGCTCGGCGAAGCCCTGCAGAAATAGTTGCATCACCACCGTCATCACGCCGTCATGCTGTCGGAACTCATCTACTACTTCACCCGTCTTGATGGATCAAGAAGGCGATGATGTCACCGAGCTGAACATGTGCTTAACGGGAAGTGTCGTACGTTCGGTACTCGATCGGTTGGATCGCGAAGAAGTTTGACTACATCAACCGCGTTACTAAACGCTTCCGCCTACGGTCTGTGAGGGTACGTAGACACACTCTCCCCTCTCGTTGCTATGCATCTCCATGGATAGATCTTGCGTGTGCATAGAATTTTTTTGTTTCCATGCAACGTTCCCCAACAGTGGCATCCGAGCCAGGTCTATGCGTAGATGATATGCATGAGTAGAACACAAAGAGTTGTGGGCGGTGATAGTCGTACTTCTTACCACCAATGTCTTATTTTGATTCCGCGGTATTGTGGGATGAAGCATCCCGGACCAACCTTACATGTCCACGCACATGAGACCGGTTCCACCGACTGACATGCAACTTGTTTTGCATAAAGGTGGCTGGCGGGTGTCTGTGTCTCCTACTTTAGTTGAATCAAATTTGACTACTGATGGTCCTTGAAGAAGGTTAAAACAACAAACTTGATAAATCACCGTTGTGGTTTTTGCGTACGTAAGAACGGTTCTTGCTAGAAGCCCGTAGCAGCCACGTAAAACTTGCAACAACAAAGTAGAGGACGTCTAACTTGTTTTTGCAGGGCATGTTGTGATGTGATATGGTCAAGATGTGATGTAATATACACTGTTGTATGAGATGATCATGTTTTGTAATATCGACAACCGACAGGAGCCTTAGGTTCGTCTCTTAATTATTGTATGAAATGCAAGCGCCATGTAATCGCTTTACTCTATCGCTATGCGTTAGCAAATAACGGTAGAAGCAATAGTTGGCGAGACGACCCCGACGCAACGATGGAGTTCAAGGTATTGAGCCGGTGACGATAGAGGTCATGACGTTGCTTTGGAGATGAAGATCAAAAGCACAAGATGATGATGGCCATATCATATCACATATTTTGATTGCATGTGATGTTTATCCTTTATGCATCTTATTTTTGCTTAGAACGACAGTAGCATTATTAGATGATCCCTTCACTAAATTTCAAGGTAAAATTGTTCTCCCCGAGTATGCACCGTTGCCAAAGTTCATCGTTTCGAAGCACCTCGTGATGATCGGGTGTGATAGACTCTACGTTCACATACAATGGGTGTAAGACAGTTTTGCACATGCAGAATACTTGGGTTAAACTTGACGAGCCTAGCATGTACATACATGGTCTCGGAACACTAGAGACCGAAAGGTCGAACGTGAGTCATATAGTACATATGATCAACATAGGGATGTTCACCATTGATGACTACCCCATCTCACGTGATGATAGGACATGGGTTGGTTGATTTGGATCATGTATCACTTAGATAACTTGAGGGATGTTAATTTAAGTGGGAGTTTATCAGTAATTTGATTAATTGAACTTAATTTATCATGAACTTAGTCTTAAAAGTTTTTGCATATCTATGTTGTAGATCAATAGCTCGCGGTATAGCTCCCCTATTTTTGATAGGTTCCTAGAGAAATCAAAGTTGAAAGATGATGGTAGCAATAATGTGGACTGGGTCCGTGATCTGAGGATTATCCTCATTGTTGCATAGAAGAATTATGTCCTTGATGCACCGCTAGGTGACAGACCTGTTGCAGGAGCTGATGCAGACGTTATGAACATTTGGGAAGCTCGATATGATGACTACTTGATAGTTTAGTGCACCATGCTTTACGGCTTAGATTCGGGGCTCCAAAGACCTTTTTTTTGAACGCCATGGAACATATGAGATGTTCCAGGAGCTGAAATTGGTATTTCAGACTTATGCCCGTGCTAAGAGGTATGAGACCTCTAACAAGTACTTTGCCTACAAGACGGAGGAGAATAGCTCAGCCAGTGAGTATGTGCTCAGAATGTCTGGGTACTACAATCGCTTGAATCAAGTGGGAGTTAATCTTCTAGATAAGATAGTGATTGACAGAGTTCTCCAGTCACTATCACCAAGCTAATAGACCTTCGAGATGACCTATAATATGCAAGGAATTACTAAAACGATTTCCGAGCTCTTCGCGATGCTGAAATTGGCGGAGGTAGAAATCAAGAAAGAGCATCAAGTGTTGATGGTCAATAAGACCACTAGTTTCAAGAAAAAGGGCAAGGGAACTTCAAGAAGAATGGCAAGCAAATTGCCGCTCCCATGAAGAAGCTCAAAGCTGGACCCAAGCCTAAAATTGAGTGCTTCTACTGCAAAGGAAATGGTCACTAGAAGCGAAACTGCTCGAAATACGTGGCGGATAAGAAGGATGGCAAAGTGAACAAAGGTATATTTGATATACATGTTATTGATGTGTACCTTACTAGTGTTTTTAGTTGCCCTGGGTATTTGATACCGGTTCAGTTGCTAAGATTAGTAACTCGAAACAGGAGTTGCAGAATAAACAGAGACTAGTTAAGAGTGAGGTGACGATGTGTGTTCGAAGTGATTCCAAGGTTGATATGATCACCATCGCACACTCCCTCTACTTTCGGGATTAGTGTTGAACCTAAATAAATGTTATTTGGTGTTTGCGTTAAGCATGCATATGATTAGATCATGTTTATTGCAACACGGTTATTCATTTAAGTCAGAGAATAATTGTTGTTCTGTTTACATGAATAAAGGGGCTGTTTGGTTTGCAGCCCTCGTCCGCCATGTCAAAATATTGGCATTGACCTGAGCACCAGCGCCTGTTTGGATCAGTACCAATTAATTGGCTTGCCCCAGGCTCATTCACTTCCCCTGTTCATTTTGCGTCCAACTTATTGGCGAGTTCGTGGCGGCCGATTCCTCCGTCAACTTTTTGGCGAGCCAATGGTTGGCGTGGCCGTCACAGGCACAAACCAAATGTACCCAAAACCTTCTATGGTCATACACCCAATGTGAATGGTTTATTGAATATCGATCGTAGTGATACACATATTCATAATATTGATGCCAAAAGATACAACGTTGATAATGATAGTGCAACATACTTGTGGCACTGTCGTTTACGTCATATTAGTGTAAAGCGCATGAAGAAACTCCATGCAAATGGACTTTGGAATCACTTAATTATGAATCATTTGATACTTGCGAACCATGCCTCATGGGCAAGATGACTAAAACTCCGTTCTCCGGAACAATGGAACGAGCTAATGACTTATTGGAAATAATACATACTGATGTATGTTGTCCGATGAGTGTTGAAGCACGTGGCGGGAATCATTATTTTCTCACCTTCACACATGATTTGAGTAGGTATGCGTATATCTACTTGATGAAACACAAGTCTGAAACATTTGAAAAGTTCAAAGAATTTCAGAGTGAAGTGGAGAATCATCGTAACAAGAAAATAAAGTTTCTAAGATCTGATCGCGGAGGCGAATATTTGAGTTATGAATCTGGCCTTCATTTAAAACAATGTGGAATAGTTTCACGAGTCACGCCACCTAGAACACCATAGCGTAAATAGTGTGCCCGAATATCGTAACCATACTTTATTAGATATGGTGCATTCTATGATGTCTCTTACCAATTTACCACTATCGTTTTGGGGTTATGCATTAGAGACAGCCGCATTCACGTTAAATATGGCACCATCTAAATCCATTGAGATGACATCGTATGAACTGTGGTTTGGCAAGAAACCTAAGCTGTCGTTTCTTAAAAGTTTGGGGATGCGACGCTTATGTCAAAAGGCTTTAGCTTGATAAGCTCGAACCCAAAGCGGAGAAGTGCATCTTCATAGGATACCCGAAAGAAACTATTGGGTATACCTTCTACCACAGATCCGAAGGCAAAATCTTTGTTGCTAAGAATGGGTCCTTTCTAGAGAAGGAGTTTCTCTCGAAAGAAGTGTGTGGGAGGAAAGTAAAACTTGATGAGGTAGTTGTACCTTCTCTCGAATTGGAAAGTAGTACATTAGAGAAAGCCGTTCCCATGATGCCTACACCAACCAGAGAGGAAACAAATGATGATCATGAAACTTCAGATCAAGTTGCTACTGAACCTCGTAGGTCGACCACAACACGTTCCGCACCAGAGTGGTACGACAATCCTGTCCTGTAAGTCATGTTGTTGGACAACAACGAACCTACGAACTATGAATAAACTATGATGAGCCCAGATTCCGAAAAATGGCTTGAGGCCATGAAATCTGAGATATGATCCATGTATGAGAACAAAGTGTGGACTTTGGTGGACTTGCCCAACGATCGGCATGCCATTGAAAATAAATGGATCTTCAAGAGGAAGATGGACGCTAATGGTAATATCACTATCTATAAAGCTCGACTTGTCGCAAAAGGGTTTCGACAAGTTCAAGGAGTTGACTGCAATGAGACTTTCTCATCAGTAGCGATGCTTAAGTCTGTCCGAATCATGTTAGCAATTGCCGCATTTTATAATTATGAAATCTGGCAAATGGACGTTAAAACTGCATTCCTTAATGGATTTATTAAAGAAGAGTTGTATATGATGCAACTAGAAGGTTTTGTCGATCCTAAAGGTGCTAACAAAGTGTGCAAGCTCCAGCGATCCATCTATGGACTGGTGCAAGCATCTCGGAGTTGGAATATACGCTTTGATGAGGTGATCAAAGCATATGGTTTTATACAGACTTACGGTGAAGCCTGTATTTACAAGAAAGTGAGTGGGAGCTCTGTAGCATTTCTGATATTATATGTGGATGACATATTATTGATTGGAAATTATATAGAATTTCTGGATAGCAGAAAAGGATACTTGAATAAGAATTTTTCAATGAAAGACATCAGTGAAGCTGCTTATATATTGGGCATCAAGGTCTATAGGGATAGATCGAGACGCTTAATAGGACTTTCACAAAGCACATACCTTGACAAAGTTTTGAAGAAGTTCAAAATGGATCAGTCAAAGAAAGGGTTCTTGCCTGTGTTACAAGGTGTGAAGTTGAGTAAGACTCAACGCCCGACCACAGCAGAAGATAGAGAGAGAATGAAAGTCATTCCCTATGCCTCAGCCATAGGTTCTATAAAGTATGCCATGCCGTGTACCAGACCTGTTGTGTGCCTTTCCATGAGTTTGGCAAGGGGTACAATAGTGATCCAGGAATGGATCACTGGACAACGGTCAAGTCAAAAATATCCTTAGTTACCTAAGAAGACTAAGGAGATGTTTCTCGATTATGGAGGTGATAAAGAGTTCGTCGTAAAGGGTTACATCGATGCAAGCTTTAACACCGATTCAGATGACTTTGAGTCTCAATCTGTATACATATTGAAAGTGGGAGAAATTAGCTAGAGTATCTCCATGCAGAGCATTGTAGACATAGAGGTTTGCAAAAATACATACGGATCTGAATATGGCAGACACACTGACTAAACCTCTCTCACAAACAAAACATGATCACACCTTAGTACTCTTTGGGTATTAATCACCTTGCGATGTGAACTAGATTATTGACTCTAGTAAACTCTTTGATGTTAGTCACATGGTGATATGAACTATGGGTGTTAATCACATGGCTACCTTTGGGGCGCCTCCCCCTTCCTTCCCTCCCTCTTTGGTGCGTGGGCAAGGGGTGGAGGGGGCGCACCAGCCCCCTTGTGGGCTGGCGTGCTTCCCCCCTTTGGCCCATAAGGCCCACCGCTTGCCGGTTGTCTCCCGGAACCCCTTCCGGCACCCCGATAAAATACAATGCTAGAATTGTATTGATCGGAAATTTAAATACATGTGCGAATACATAAACAAACACAGTGTCCCTACTAAGCCTCTACTAGACTAGTATATGATCGTTCTGTTTATTGCAATTGCTTTCTTAATGTCAAATACACATTCCTTTGACTATGAGATCATGCAATTCCCGGATACCGGAGGAATACCTTCTGTGCTATCAAATGTCACAACGTAACTGGGTGATTATAGACATGCTCTATTGGTATCTCCGAATGTGTCTGTTGAGTTGGCATGGATCAAGATTAGGATTTGTCACTCCGAGTATCGGAGAGGTATCTCTGGGACCTCTCGGTAATAAACATCACAAGAAGCTTGCAAGCAAAGTAACTAAAGAGTTAGTTATGAGATGATGTATTACGCAACGAGTAAAGAGACTTGCTAGTAACGAGATTGCACTAGGTATGAAGATACCGACGGTCGAATCTCGGGCAAGTAACATACCCACAGACAAAGGGAATTACGTATGTTGTCATAAGGTTCGACTGATACAGATCTTAATAGAATATGTAGGAACCAATATGGGCATCCAGGTTCCGCTATTGTTTATTGACCAGAGAGGTGTCTCGGTCATGTCTACATCATTGTCGAACCCATAGGGTCCGTACGCTTAACGTTCGTTGATGATATAGTATTGTATGAGTTATGTGAGTTGATGACCGAATGTTGTTAGGAGTCCCGGATGATATCACAGACAAGACGAGGAGCTCCGGAATGGTCCGTAGGTAAGGATTGATATATAGGATGATAGTATTTGGTCACCAGAGAGGTTTGGGAAGTACCGGGTATTTTATTGGGGTGCCGGAAGGGGTTCCGGGAGACAACCGGCAAGCGGTGGGCCTTATGGGCCAAAGGGGGGAAGCACGCCAGCCCACAAGGGGGCTGGTGCGCCCCCTCCACCCCTTGTCCACGCACCAAAGAGGGAGGGAAGGAAGGGGGAGGCGCCCCAAAGGTAGCCAGCCCCCCTTTCCTCCCCCCATGCACAAATATGGAAGTTGGGGATTCGGCCAGGGCAGGCGCCCTAGGGCAGCCGCCGGCCACTTGGGGCGCCCTAGGGGCTGCCTCCACTCCCCCCTCCACCTATATATATGAGAGGAGGGAGAGGGGCAACACACACCACGATTCCCTAGTCGTGTGCGGCGCCCCTCTCCCTCTAGTTCGTCCTCGGTCATATTTTCGTAGTGCTCGGCGAAGCCCTGCGGAAATAGTTGCATCACGACCGTCACCACGCCTCGTTCTGCCAGAACTCATCTACTACTTCGCCCGTCTTGCTGGATCAAGAAGGCGAGGATGTCACCGAGCTGAACGTGTGCTGAACGTGGAGGTGTCGTACGTTCGGTACTCGATCGGTTGGATCACGAAGAAATTCGACTACAACAACCGTGTTACTAAATGCTTCCGCCTACGGTCTACGAGGGTACGTAGACACACTCTCCCCTCCCGTTTGTATGCACCTCCATGGACAGATCTTGCATGTGCGTAGAAATTTTTTGTTTTCCATGTAACGTTCCCCAACACGGCCAACAGGTCAGTAATCAGAAATGTGTGGGAATTTCCTCAGCAACTGGAATGAAGTCATCAGCCCTGGAACTCACATTTTCTTCAGCAGCCTGAATGTCATCAGCGGTGCTGGCATTTTCTTCAGTCGGCTGAGTAGATGCTTCAGCCTGAGGATTTATTTGTTGCGATGGAGCTGCAACTTTGGACGTGAACTTCTCAGTCAAGTTCACAAACCTGACTTTGGCTCCAAGCCAGTCAGCGTAGTAACGATCAAATTCATCACTCAGTTGCTTGATCTCAGCTTGCAAGGCAATGAGTTCTTCAGGGGAAAGCTTCAGGAAATTTTGCTTCAAAAAGTGTTGTTTCTTGTACTGCGCTTTCTTTACTCTTCTTCCTTGTTCAAATTTCCACTTTTCTTCTTTAATGAAGGTAGTCAAAACATGACTTTGACCAGGAGTGAGGTTCATCTCCGGCAAAGGCGTGTTGGGATCCTTGTGCCATAAGTCAATGAAGTCTAGGATCAGCTTCGGATCCAGAAGAAGAGGCACATTGCTGCATTTGGCTCTAGCGGCCTTGACTTGCCTATCTCTGATGATTTCAGCAAGTTCTTCATCATCAGCTTCATCATCTTCAGACGGCACTTGGAAGGTGACTTGCTTCTTCTGAGGACTAGGGCGAGGACCTCATCCAGCAGGGGCCTTTGTCTTCAGCAGAGAGGGTCCCGTTGAAGAATTTGGTGCAGCCGAGGAACTAGCAGAAGCTCCTGAGGCAATAGAGATTCCTGTTGTCCTTTGGCACGTGGCAAGGTGCACAGGTGCAGAGGACTTTGT
Source organism: Aegilops umbellulata (assembly GCA_032464435.1). Taxonomy (NCBI): domain Eukaryota; kingdom Viridiplantae; phylum Streptophyta; class Magnoliopsida; order Poales; family Poaceae; genus Aegilops; species Aegilops umbellulata. Next base: position 291,470,938 of record CP136056.1, on the reverse strand, counting down.
TGGAGCAGCTGAGGACTTGTGAGAAGCTGTTGAGGACTTTGGAGGAGCAGGAGCAGGATGAGGAATTGGCCTTGAGGGCTTTGAAGATTCTGGCCGTGAGGACATTGCTGAGGAACTTGGCCTTGAGGGCACTGAAGGTGAAGCACTTGGCTTACGCGCAGGCTTCTTTGCCATATATTTCTCCGGCTTGATAGAGGCCTCAGTGGCAGCAGCAGCAGCAGAGTCTTCATTGAATTTCCTCACCGCTTCTTTGGCTTGTCTAGCTAACTTGGCCTGGCGCTTGGCCCATTCATCTAGATAGTCCTCACCGCGCTTGAGGCTGGTGGGATTTGCTTCTTGGCCAGGTGCCAATGGAGGTCTTGGGCATGGAGGATTGAGAGCGAATTTCTTCATGTACTTTGGAGTTACATACATGTACTCCCTCCACTCTCTTGCCCATCTCCTTTCTATCCTCTGGATGCGCACCTTACGCTGATTTTTGTTCTCCTTACCAAACTTGGCCTCATCAGGAGTGCAATAGTCTTTGTATATGTCATCAGGGATCTCAAAGGCAGTGTCAATTTGAGGCCTCGTTTCTCCTTTCTGTGGCTTCTTTTCATCAGCCATTTTCTTCAGTTGAGGAATTTGAACAATTGAATTCTCTGAAGAAGTATGCAACTTTTCTTCGAGGAACGCTGCAAATGAGTTAAGTTGATGAGAACCTAGTGATTCAGCAGCGGACATGAATACCTGTGAACAGAGTATAGTTGCGAGGAATTTGGAGAGGTCATATGCATACTCAGAAGATTTTTCAAAAAGGAACAAGTTTGAGGAATTTGACCAGACGAGTCTTGAAGAATTTCACTAAGCATTCTTAGTCTTAGGTTCCAGAGTTGTACAGATCAGAAATCCGCACAATTGAGGAATCTTGAAGAGAAATTTGCAGCTTAGAGAAATGGATCAAGAGCAGACGATATGTGAGGTGTTTAGTGTGTGAAGAATTTGAAGAATAAACACCTTTGAGGATTTTGTAGAAATCATTTGAATCAACGAGGGCAGTAAAAGTAACTTTTAATTACCCTGGACGAAGAACACGACGAACTATGAGATGGAGAAGTGAAGTTCGTCTGTGTAGATCTTCCACGCCCTAACTCGGCGGAGGAAGACGGCTACGGCAGCGGCGGAGTGAAGATTTCCGCGGCCGACGCGAGTACGACGGCGACGAGGTTGAGGCAGTGAAGCTCTTCCTCACCGGCAACGATGAAGTAGCGGCGGCGCTAGGGTTTGAGAAGCTCGAGCTGGAGAAGGAGGTCGAGCGGAGTAAAGGAAGTGAGGAAGGGGAGAGGGGGTATTTATAGCCACGGTGAAAAACTGTTCGCCCGAAGATTTTGGACGAATGTGCCCCTGACCCTTCTTATTCGCATGACATGTGTCACCCACGTACAGAGAAGTGGAGATCGTGTTAGATCGTGGGTGAATAGATAAGTATATCGTGGGATGCGGAACAGTTTGAGCGGCAAAGCTGAAAATTGGATAAGATAAGTTTTAACGTTCCCTTCGCAAATTCTTCAGCTGACAAGGACACAGTGAAGATTTTGAACGTGTTCAAAATAGAACGCACATGAAGAATTTGTGAATAGATTGGGTTGAGTATAGCATAGAGGGGGAAGGGTCTGATCACAGCAGAAAAACCAAATTGAAGAATTAGCCATAAGTGAATGCTGTAGAGGACATAAACTAAGGGCTTTATGAAGATATCGGCTAGCTGTACTTCAGTCTTCACATGCTCAATAGAAATGTCGCCCTTCAACACATGATCACGAAGAAAATGATGACGAATTTGAATGTGCTTTGTCTTCGAGTGCTGAACTGGGTTGTGAGCAATCTTGATGGCACTCTCATTGTCACAGAGGAGAGGCACATTCTTCACATTGACGCCATAGTCCTTGAGAGTTTGCTTCATCCATAGCAGTTGAGCACAGCAAGAACCAACATAGATGTACTCAGCTTCAGCAGTAGACAGTGATATGCAGTTCTGTTTCTTCGAGGACCAACAGACCAAAGATCGGCCGAGGAAATGACATGCACCAGATGTTGACTTGCGATCCACACGATCACCAGCATAGTCAGAGTCAGAATATCCAATGAGATCAAAAACCGAGCCCTTGGGGTACCATAATCCAAGTGTTGGTGTGTGAGCTAGATATCGAAGATTGTGTTTCACAGCCTTATGTTGTGATTCCTTTGGTGTAGCTTGAAATCGGGCACACATGCAAACACTAAGCATTATATCTGGCCTAGATGCACATAAGTACAATAAAGAACCAATCATGGAGAGGTATACCTTATGATCGAAGTCAATACCATTTTCATCAGTGCACAGATGGCCATTTGTGGGCATAGGAATTTTGACGCCTTTGCAATCTTGCATGCCGAATTTCCTCAGTACATCCTTGAGGTATTTCTCCTGAGATATGAATATGCCATTGCGCTATTGACGAATTTGAAGACCTAAGAAGAATTTCAATGAAACGCCCTCGATGCGGCTATATCTCCTACGTGTCGAAGCACGACTTAGAGGCATAACCACATTGACAGCAATGTCGCAAGTGAGGTAATCTTCACACAACCCATGTAATACATAAGGGAAAGAGATACATAGTTGGCTTACAATCGCCACTTCACACAAATGCATGAATAAAACATTACATCATACAGTTACAATCAGGGCCCGACTACGGAGCCAAAATAAAAGAAGAAACCCCAAAAGTGACAAAGGTCCACGATCGACCCCAACTGGGCTCCACTACTGATCGACTAGAACGAAACAACATAAAGGACAAGATCTCCATCGAACTCCTCCTTGAGCTCGGGTGCGTCACTTGCACGGTCTCAGCGGCACCTGCAAACTGGTATTGGAAGTATCTGGTGAGTCACGGGGACTCAGCAATCTCACACCCGCGAGATCAAGACTATTTAAGCTTATAGGTAGGGTAAAAGGTATGAGGTGGAGCTGCAGCAAGCGACTAGCATATATGGTGGCTAATATACGCAAATGAGAGCGAGAAGAGAAGGCAAAGCACGGTCGAACAACTATGATCAGTAAGTGATCCTGAACTACTTACGTCAAACATAACTCCAACAACCGTGTTCACTTCCCGGACCCCGCCGAGAAGAGACCATCACGGTTACACACGCGGTTGGTGTATTTTCATTTAAAATCGACTTCGGGCTTCCTACAACCGGACATTAACAAATTCCCATCTGCCACATAACCGCGGGCACGGCTTTCGAAAGTTCAAAACCCTGCAGGGGTGTCCCAACTTAGCCCATGATAAGCTCTCGCGATCAACGAAGGATATTCCTTTTCCCCGGGAAGACCCGATCAGTCTCGGAATCCCGGCTACAAGACATTTCGACAGCAATAAAACAAGTCCAGCAAAACCGCCCGATGCGCCGACATCCTGATAGGAGCTGCACATATCTCGGTCTCAGGGCGACACCGGATGAGACTAGCTACGAGTAAAACCAGACCTCGAGTTTCCACGAGGGGGCCCCGCAGGCAGCTCAGTTCGGACCAACACTTAGACAAGCATTGGCCCGGGGGGGCTAAATAAAGATGACCCTCGGGTTGATCAGACCCAAGGGAAAGGGGTAGGTGGTAGGCGAATGGTAAAACCAAGGTTGGGCCTGCTGGAAAAGTCTTATTCAAAGCGAACTGTCAAGGGGGTCCCATAAATCACCCGACCGCGTTAGGGACGCAAAATCCGGGAACATAACACCGATATGACGGAAACTAGGGCGGCAAGAGTGGAACAAAACACCAGGCATAAGGCCGAGCCTTCCACCCTTTACCAAGTATATAGATGCATTAATTAAATAAGATATATTGTGATATCCCAACAAGTAAACATGTTCCAAACAAGGAACAACAACTCCATGTTCCAACAAGGAACAAACTTCATCTTCACCTGCAACTAACAACGCTATAAGAGGGGCTGAGCAAAGCGGTAACATAGCCAAACAACGGTTTGCTAGGACAAGGTGGGTTAGAGGCTTGGTTTAACAATATGGGAGGCATGATAAGCAAGTGGTAGGTATCGCATCAAAGGCATAGCAAAAGAGCAAGCAATCTAGCAAGCAAAGATAAAAGTGATTTCGAGGGTATGGTCATCTTGCCTGAAATCCCGCAAGGGAGAAGAACGAGTCCATGAAGAAGACAAACGGACGTAGTCGTACGGGTCCTCACAAACGCGATGATAACGGAATCAACCCGAAGAAGCAACACCGGAAAGAAGCACACAACATAGTAAACAACCAACACTTGAACATGGCATGATGCACAACCAAGTATGATGCATGTCCGGTTTAATGTAGCATGGCATGGCAAAGTGCAACATACAACGCTACAAATTAAGTGGAGCTCAATATGCAACGAGTTGCATATTGACAAAACACCACATTTAATTACTTAGTTCTCTCCCGTTTATATAAGCAACAAAATTAAATGTTGTTAAACATGGCAAGTGGGTGAAGCAAATGAATACTACCTATCTAGGCAAGTTTAAATGAGGTCGGAACAACAAACAACAAGTCCGGAAGAACCTCGTATGCATTTGTGGATTTGGTACTGTTCTGCCCTATACACAATTTTATTGTTGTTAAACAGCAAAATAAAGTGCACCATGTTAAACTAGGCATTTTCCCACCCCATTTACATATATAATTTATTTAATTCCGAGTAACGGTTATTTAGTTATGAATTAAAGCATTTTAGCATGTCATTTATGCAAATTAATGCAAACAGCAATTTTAAATATTTTTAACATGGATGAAGTTTGCATATTATGAAACTAGGCAAAATTCTAGGCATTTTACATATATAAAACATTTTAATATGATGCACTGTTCATGAGTTATTATATGCATGAAGTTGAGGGCTTTTCTGTAAAACTGTAATTCACTGGATAAAGACTAAATCGCAGACAGGAAAAAAAAACACTGTATGGGCCGAAACTGATAGGCCCAAAGGTGCACAAGGGAGGCTGGGGCGGCTGCTCACATAGCGGGCCGTGGCCCATGACGGTGAGGCCGGATCTGGAGGTCGCCTGGGCCTTGGAGAGGCGCTGGCCTCGCGCGTGCGAATAGAGGAGGCCACGGCGACGAGGCAAACAGCGACGAGGCTGGGACGGAACGAGGACGACACCGACGAGCTCCACGGCCACGGCGAACGGCGGAACTTGGCGGACCTAGAACGCCGCGAGGGAAGGGAGGCGGCTTGGCGCGGAGGCAGGGAAGCGCAAGGAGGACGCGTCTACGGTGCAGAGGAAGCAGGGGCGCGGCGACAAGGACTTGGGGCGCCGGCGACAGAGGGACGCGAGCGAGGCGGCAACCTGCTGGCTTCGGTCGGCGTGGACGAGGAGAAGGCAAGGCCTCGGGCACGGGACGGGCAGGAGAGGCGGGGTCGAGGTGCTGGTCCTCCTCTGCACTGCTTCGATGCAGAGAAACAGGAGGCACATGCGAGGCGGGCATGGCACGGCGGAGCTTGGGGCACCGGAGGAAGGAGGTATGGTGGGGCCCGAGGGCACAGGGCGTCGGGGTGGCTGGATCCCGGTCGCGGGAGGTCGCCGGGGTCACGTTCCCTGCCGGATCAAAGCAGGGGTGGGCCAGCGGACTTGGAGCTCCATGGCGCGGGGCTGCTGCTGCAACGAACAGAGAGAGAGATGAGAAGAGCGAACCGGAGGAAAGAGAGAAAGGGAACCAGGGCCGCGCTCATCTTAGACGACGACGGTGGATGTGCTCGGGGTTCGGGGATGCATGAGCTGCTCCTGCTGCCGGTGGCAGGGACGAGGCGGAGGAGACGCGTGGGCTCTGCTGGCCTTCGGGAGAACAAGAGGAGGTGCGGGGGAACTCGGCTCCATGGTGATGGTCGAAGCAGAGGATCCAGGGGCGCGATTTCGGTGGAGCTCGAGGGTGAGGGCGGCGCTCGGGGTTGGCTGCGTGTGCGGGAATCACGGGAGGTGGTCGGAGGCTGCGGTTGGAGGGGGGTGGATCTGAGATGGATGGGACAGAGAGGATCGGGCGATGATGTGGTTGGTCAGCGCTGAAACCAAGGGAGAGAGTGGCGTTGATGGATGGGACGGCTAGGTCTAGGGTTAGACTTATATAGGCAGGGGATTAGGGTAGGGGTCGTTTGGGTCCCTCCGATCATAATCGGACGGTCGCGAATAAAATAGTTAGGGAGCCCAATTAACAAAACGGAGATGTTTTGTAGACGTTAGTGGATGATCCGGACACAACGGTAACGACAGACCGGTTCGGGTTCGGGACAATTTTCGGACGCGCGCGAGGAGGGCCGCGGGCTGACGAGAGAGGTTAGGTTGGGTCTGGCGGATTGCGAAGAGCGGGTTGGTCTGAGAGAAGAGGGGAGAGATGCAGCCCGGCACGGTTTCCGGAGACCGAAAACATCCGACGTTAGACCGGCTATAATGCCGCTATATTTATTCGTTGGGGCGTCAAACAGACTCCGAATGCGATGAAACTTGGCAGGCGGTGTACTGACATCAAAACAACACAACACGCCAACTTTCATCCCATTCCGAGAACATTTTCCGGCCACTTATATAATACTTTTTCGGACATGCCGCGGGCGCGTGCAAGTGTGGTTGGTCTCAGAACGGACAAGGGAGAGAACTCGGAGAACCCGGACGGATGCAAGTTCCGAAAACATGATGATGCAATGCGGATGATGACATGGCAAGATGCGACACGCAAGCAAATGACAAAGCAACAACAGCGAATAACGGGAGGACAACTGGCACATCGGTCTCGGGGCGTTACAACACTCCACCACTACGAGAGGATCTCGTCCCGAGATCTAGGATGGCACCGGAGAGAAATGGAAGAGGAAGAGAAGAGGTAAAACTAAGTTGCTTCTTTGACAAACGAGTGAAACCATGAACCTTGAGAGGTTGAAAAGTTGAAAGAAAGAACACAACGGAGTTGAACGAACTTGAAAACACTCCGTTAGATAAGAGGAACATGGGATACGACAAGAACCAAGAGGTTTAGTGATAAGATAGATATTGAAAACACTCCGGTTAAAACTAGATTGAGAAGGAATAAGATTGATATAATTTGGGCAGCACTCTGACTGAAAGAAGAAGGAAAAACTTGATAAGAGGAAAAGAACTTTAAGAGATGATACAACACTCCGGTTGGAAATGGAGGAAAAGCATTTGAACTTGGCAAAATGAACGCACTTGGATGAGACTCCGGTTAAAAGAGGAATGATAGACACAACACTCCGGTTAAATCGATAAGCAAGCAAAAGGACATGATCTTGACAAAACAAGATGATGGGTCGAAGAGAGCAACATCACAATGCCTCTGAAAAACAATGCCTGATAGTTAGATAGTTGGAATGAATAGAACGAAGAATGAAACCAACATCTGCTACCATAAATGAATTTGAAAGAGCATCTTTACGAAGTAGGATTGAACGGAGTTGTTTGAAAAACAACAATGGTAAGGATAAGCTTGTTGTGGGCTTATGGAAAACATCTCAAAATTATGAGGTGACAACCGACCACCAAAAGGAAGCAATTGCTTGCTAGAGATCAACGAAGAGAAGAACATTTCTTTCACCGAGAGGAGAGGAGAAAACTTGGATCATTGATAAGCACCATAATTAGCAACAATCCTTAGGGAAAACTTTAGGTGAAATATAACCCAAGATAACTCCAATGAAGAGATTGATGGATTTAAATATCTCATTCTTGACAACATGTGAATCATGAAGCATGAACTCAAATTATCAAGAATGACGTAATACCACCTCCAAAGATAAGGTAGAAAGAATTGCACTTCGGAATGCAAAATGAAGAAATGCTTCAACTCCTCCAAACAAAACATGTGTTGAGCACCATGTTTATTTTGAAGTATGGCTTGACGGATCTTAACTCCGAGAGAAATCTTGATGAACAATTGAAGAATGAAAAGAATCCTTGACGAACCACCATGTAGAGCCTCCATGAAGAACTCCGGTAATAAAAGGATGATAAAAAGAAAGAGAAGTTGAAAATACAAGGTGGAGAGCTTTGAAAAGATATAACCGAGAAAACTTGGAACTCTGGAAGGAAAGATGACAAATGAAATCAAGAATTTTGATGCATCTCCGGAATAAGGAATTAATCACTTGGATGAAACAAGAACAAGAATTATGTTATGCGCATCCTTCACCCATTAAATTGATGACAAGCAATGGATTTGGCATACTACTTATTCTCGTAGAAAAGATTAAGAGAGATATAGCACAAACTTGGAGAAGGACTTCAACGAACCACCGGTAACAACGGAAGAGAATTTGGAAAGAATGGATGAATTGATATGATAACAACGGAAGAGAATTCTTGAACGAACCACCGTAAAAATTGAAAATGAAAGTAGTAAAGGCACAAAACACTGGGAAGAATTGGAAAATGAATAAGATACTTGAGGGTATTTAGATACATGGGAACGAAGAGATCAAGAGCTGACTAAAGGATACTTGAATGATAAACCGGTAAGATTTGGAGAACGAGAGATGAAAGCTTGAATGAATAATTCTGAGATGATGGGCTCCGAAGAATCAAACTAAAAAGGCTCCTGAAATTGCTCCGGATGGTTTGAAAAGAATCCTCACAATCGAAAACAATTATGAGAATATGGCATCAAGCTTGAACCATGAATCTTGAAGAGAATGGAGCAAGATTTAAGAGAAACTCTTCTTCGGTCTTCAAATGTTAAGAATGACGACGAAAAACACCACCATGAGTTGTTGAGGCACTCCGAAAAGAAAATTAGAAAGGTTGAACCAACGATGAAAAGAATTGAAAGGTCTTGGAGAAAGACATATGACTGATGAAAATTCATTCTTACGTCAAACTTCGAAAAGAATTTGGGAATAGCTTTGGGAAAATTAAAAGAGTCAGGTAAGATCCTGGAAAAAGACATGTGGGTTATGGGCCCACTCAAAAGAAACACCGTTGAAAAGATTGCTTGGAAGGGATATTGCACCGGTTGAATTAAATGGCTTGAATGAGATAACATCCTCAAAAGAACTTGAGTGAATTAAGAATGGAAACTTGAATCTTCTGAGATATCTTCATCACTCCGGAACAATTGAATAGCGAGAATTGAATGATTAAGAGGTGCACCAGCATAAGAAAGCACTTGAAATGAGAAAAAGGAATATGATCAATCCCCGAAATCTTGAACTGAAACCACCGGAGAAGAAAAGAATGAAGAATGATAAACTTGAAACTCCTGACCATCTTCATGATAATCACCGGATAAGAACATTGACGGAAACGAATGGAGAGACTTCCCATCAACAAAAAGGATACTTGTTTGAGAAAATCTGCGTCCTTGAAGAAATAAGGGCGGGAGGGCGGGAAAACAAAGGCAACTTGGAACGGATGAAGCAAACACCGTTGAGAAGAACTGATAATTGAACTTGCGAATGTTGAAGTGATCGGATCCACTTGAAGAGAGAGACACCGGTTGGAAAAGAATTAACATGATAATCTTGATGATCAAGAAGGACTAGCACTCCCATAGAAACATGAGAACACTGCTTAGGAAAGGTATGGAATCAACACTTGACATCGAAGCAACTCGAATACCACAATTAAAACAAAACAAAGGATTGGCTCGCAGAATAAGCCGGAAACAAATACATATGATAGAGATTTACCCAATCCCATATCATGCATCTGTCGGAAAGATATTCTAGGAACTACTTGAATTCCCACCTATCAACTCCCGAAACTTTCTGGTTATGCAATCAGGTGTTGGGGATACAGGGGACACAAAATATATCACCCAAACTAACAATACCTAGATCCAGCTGTATCCATCCTTCAACGCATAACCAAGAAACCTTCGGAAATCGTCTACCTCAACCTTTGAAAAGCATCCGTTATACGATTTATGGCAATACTCCCGCACTCGCCTCAGTACCGGGCTATCAGGGTTATCTCACCAACAACTGTACAAAAGAGATTTTCGATGTCGGCGTACTAGACTCAGGTATTCCAGAACTGCAACGATAAAATTATGACGACAACACCTCGGAGCTCAACTCCCCGGGACACCTCCACTAAACCCCTGCTGACGGGAGGCAACCAAGACAATGTTGTCATCACAAAACCATCGGAACGATTCTAAGATACCCGCGTGATCCTAAAATTTTTTTTAGTGAAATTTGAGAAGAGAAGAGTCAAAACTCTACGTCAGGATGCCTTACCAGAGCGATGAGGAGACTGGGAAGTAAAAAGAATTCCTAAACTCTCCGATATATAATTCCTAAATGACTCAAAACATTTTTCTAGACACAACTCGACCGCTAAAAACGATCAATCAGTGGGGGCTCCTAAGGTCGGGGAAGGCTCTGATACCAACTTGAAACGCCCTCGATGCGGCTATATCTCCTACGTGTCGAAGCATGACTTAGAGGCATAACCGCATTGACAGCAATGTCGCAAGTGAGGTAATCTTCACACAACCCATGTAATACATAAGGGAAAGAGATACATAGTTGGCTTACAATCTACACTTCACACAAATGCATGAATAAAACATTACATCATACAGTTACAATCAGGGCCTGACTACGGAGCCAAAATAAAAGAAGAAACCCCAAAAGTGACAAAGGTCCATGATCGACCCCAACTGGGCTCCACTACTGATCGACTAGAACGAAACAACATAAAGGACAAGATCTCCATCGAACTCCTCCTTGAGCTCGGGTGCGTCACCTACACGGTCTCAGCGGCACCTGCAAACAGGTATTGGAAGTATCTGGTGAGTCACGGGGACTCAGCAATCTCACACCCGCGAGATCAAGACTATTTAAGCTTATAGGTAGGGTAAAAGGTATGAGGTGGAGCTGCAGCAAGCGACTAGCATATATGGTGGCTAACATACGCAAATGAGAGCGAGAAGAGAAGGCAAAGCACGATCGAACAACTATGATCAGTAAGTGATCCTGAACTACTTACGTCAAACATAACTCCAACAATCGTGTTCACTTCCCGGACCCCGCCGAGAAGAGACCATCACGGTTACACACGCGGTTGGTGTATTTTAATTAAAATCGACTTCGGGTTTCCTACAACCGGACATTAACAAATTCCCATCTGCCACATAACCGCGGGCACGGCTTTCGAAAGTTCAAAACCCTGCAGGGGTGTCCCAACTTAGCCCATGATAAGCTCTCGCGATCAACAAAGGATATTCCTTCTCCCGAGGAAGACCCGACCAGTCTCGGAATCCCGGCTACAAGACATTTCGACAGCAATAAAACAAGTCCAGCAAAACCGCCCGATGCGCCGACATCCTAATAGGAGCTGCACATATCTCGGTCTCAGGGCAACACCGGATGAGACTAGCTATGTGTAAAACCAGGCCTCGAGTTTCCACGAGGGGGCCCCGCAGGCAGCTCAGTTCGGACCAACACTTAGACAAGCATTGGCCCGGGGGGGCTAAATAAAGATGACCCTCGGGTTGATCAGACCAAAGGGAAAGGGGTAGGTGGTAGGCGAATGGTAAAACCAAGGTTGGGCCTGCTGGAAAAGTCTTATTCAAAGCGAACTGTCAAGGGGGTCCCATAAATCACCCGACCGCGTTAGGGACGCAAAATCCGGGAACATAACACTGATATGACGGAAACTAGGGCGGCAAGAGTGGAACAAAACACCAGGCATAAGGCCGAGCCTTCCACCCTTTACCAAGTATATAGATGCATTAATTAAATAAGATATATTGTGATATCCCAACAAGTAAACATGTTCCAAACAAGGAACAACAACTCCATGTTCCAACAAGGAACAAACTTCATCTTCACCTGCAACTAACAACGCTATAAGAGGGGCTGAGCAAAGCGGTAACATAGCCAAACAACGGTTTGCTAGGACAAGGTGGGTTAGAGGCTTGGTTTAACAATATGGGAGGCATGATAAGCAAGTGGTAGGTATCGCAGCAAAGGCATAGCAAAAGAGCGAGCAATCTAGCAAGCAAAGATAGAAGTGATTTCGAGGGTATGGTCATCTTGCCTGAAATCCCGCAAGGGAGAAGAACGAGTCCATGAAGAAGACAAACGGACGTAGTCGTACGGGTCCTCATAAACGCGATGATAACAGAATCAACCCGAAGAAGCAACACCGAAAAGAAGCACACAACATAGTAAACAACCAACACATGAACATGGCATGATGCACAACCAAGTATGATGCATGTCCGGTTTAATGTAGCATGGCATGGCAAAGTGCAACATACAACGCTACAAATTAAGTGGAGCTCAATATGCAACGAGTTGCATATTGACAAAACACCACAATTAATTACTTAGTTCTCTCCCGTTTATATAAGCAACAAAATTAAATGTTGTTAAACATGGCAAGTGGGTGAAGAAAATGAATACTACCTATCTAGGCAAGTTTAAATGAGGCCGGAACAACAAACAACAAGTCCGGAAGAACCTCGTATGCATTTCTGGATTTGGTACTGTTCTGCCCTATACACAATTTTATTGTTGTTAAACAGCAAAATAAAGTGCACCATGTTAAACTAGGCATTTTTCCACCCCATTTACATATATAATTTATTTAATTCCGAGTAACGGTTATTTAGTTATGAATTAAAGCATTTTAGCATATCATTTATGCAAATTAATGCAAACAGCAATTTTAAATATTTTTAACATGGATGAAGTTTGCATATTATGAAACTAGGCAAAATTCTAGGCATTTTACATATATAAAACATTTTAATATGATGCACTGTTCATGAGTTATTATATGCATGAAGTTGAGAGCTTTTCTGTAAAACTGTAATTCCCTGGATAAAGACTAAATCGTAGACAGAAAAAAAAACACTGTATGGGCCGAAACTGATAGGCCCAAAGGTGCACAGGGGAGGCTGGGGTGGCTGCTCACATAGCGGGCCGTGGCCCATGAAGGTGAGGCCGGATCTGGAGGTCGCCTGGGCCTTGGAGAGGCGCTGGCCTCGCGCGTGCGAACAGAGGAGGCCACGGTGACGACGCAAATGGCGACGAGGCTGGGACGGAACGAGGACGACGCCGACGAGCTCCACGGCCACGGCGAACGGCGGAACTTGGCGGACCTGGAACGCCGCGAGGGAAGGGAGGCGGCTTGGCGCGGAGGCAGGGAAGCGCAAGGACGACGCGTCTATGGTGAAGAGGAAGAAGGGGCACGGCGCAGGGACTTGGGGCGCCGGCGACAGAGGGACACGAGCGAGGCGGTGACCTGCTGGCTTCGGTCGGCGCGGACGAGGAGAAGGCAGGGCCGCGGGCGCGGGACGGGCAGGAGAGGCGGGGTCGAGGTGCTTGTCCTCCTCTGCACTGCTTCGATGCAGAGAAACAGGAGGCACATGCGAGGCGGGCATGGCGCGGCGGAGCTTGGGGCACCGGAGGAAGGAGGTCTGGTGGGGCCCGAGGGCACAGGGCGTCGGGGTGGCTGGATCCCGGTCGCGGGAGGTCGCCGGGGTCACGTTCCCTGCCGGATCGAAGTAGGGGTGGGCCGGAGGACTTGGAGCTCCATGGCGCGGGGCTGCTGCTGCAACGAACAGAGAGAGAGAGATGAGAAGAGCGAACCGGAGGAAAGAGAGAAAGGGAACCAGGGCGGCGCTCATCTTAGACGACGACGGTGGATGTGCTCGGGGTTCGGGAATGCATGAGCTGCTCCTGCTGCCGGTGGCAGGGACGAGGCGGAGGAGACGCATGGGCTCTGCTGGCCTTCGGGAGAACAAGAGGAGGTGCGGGGGAACTCGGCTCCATGGAGATGGTCGAAGCAGAGGATCCAGGGGCGCGATTCCGGTGGAGCTCGAGGGTGAGGGCGGCGCTCGGGGTTGGCTGCGTGTGCGGGAATCACGGGAGGTGGTCGGAGGCTGCGGTTGGAGGGGGGTGGATCTGAGATGGATGGGACAGAGAGGATCGGGCGATGATGTGGTTGGTCGGCGCTGAAACCAAGGGAGAGAGTGGCGTTGATGGATGGGACGGCTAGGTCTAGGGTTAGACTTATATAGGCAGGGGATTAGGGTAGGGGTCGTTTGGGTCCCTCCGATCGTAATCGGACGGTCGCGAATAAAATAGTTAGGGAGCCCAATTAACAAAACGGAGATGTTTTGTAGACGTTAGTGGATGATCCGGACACAACGGTAACGACAGACCGGTTCGGGTTCGGGACAATTTTCGGACGCGCGCGAGGAGGGCCGCGGGCTGACGAGAGAGGTTAGGTTGGGTCTGGCGGATTGTGAAGAGCGGGTTGGTCTGAGAGAAGAGGGGGGAGATGCAGCCCGGCACGGTTTCCGGAGATCGAGAACGTCCGACGTTAGACCGGCTATAATGCCGCTATATTTATTCGTTGGGGCGTCAAACAGACTCCAAATGCGATGAAACTTGGCAGGCGGTGTACTGACATCAAAACAACACAACACGCCAACTTTCATCCCATTCTGAGAACATTTTCCGGCCACTTATATAATACTTTTTCGGACATGCCGCGGGTGCGTGCAAGTGTGGTTGGTCTCAGAACGGACAAGGGAGAGAACTCGGAGAACCCGGACGGATGCAAGTTCTGAAAACATGATGATGCAATGCGGATGATGACATGGCAAGATGCGACACACAAGCAAATGACAAAGCAACAACAGCGAATAACGGGAGGACAACTGGCACATCGGTCTCGGGGCGTTACATTCAACTCTCCCATCATAGACATTTGATATTCTTCACTGATCATATAGGCAAATTCATCACTATAACGTTGGCCAGTACAGCCAAAGATAATATCATCAACATATATTTGGCACACAAATAGTTCACCATCATAAGATTTAGTGAAAAGAGTAGGGTCGAGTGAACCGGGTTTGAAGCCTTTCTTCATGAGGAATTCCTTCAAAGTATCATACCATGCCCGAGGGGCCTGCTTGAGGCCATAGAGGGCCTTGTTGACTCTGAAGACTTTGTCAGGATTCTTTGGATCTTCAAAACCTGGGGGTTGAGCAACATATACTTCTTCCTCAAGCTTACCATTGAGGAATGCACTTTTCACATCCATTTGATATAAAGTGATATCATGATGGTTGGCATAAGCAAGTAATATGCGAATAGCCTCAAGTCTAGCAACAGGTGCAAAAGTTTCATCGAAATCAATTGCTTCAACCTGTGTGTAGCCTTGAGCTACAAGCCGTGCCTTATTCCTCACAACAAGGCCATTTTCATCTTGCTTGTTGCGGTAGATCCACTTTGTGCCAATGATATTGTGCTTGCAAGGATCTGGACGTTTGACCAGTTCCCAGACGTTGTTGAGCTCGAATTGATGTAATTCTTCTTGCATGGCCTGAATCCACTCAGGGTCCAGAAATGCTTCATCTACCTTAGTGGGCTCTGTGATAGAGACAAAAGCATAGTGCCCACAAAAGTTAGATAAATGTGAAGCTTTTGAGCGTGTGATGTAAGTGCATCTAGTGCCCCTTAGTGATTTTGGTGTATTGAAGACTTATAGGTTAAGGATCTAATGAGTTTATGAGTGTACACAGGTCTATAAGTCTATGAGGAGTTTGATATTTACAGAGAAAGTCGACCCCTAAAAATGAAGTTCTTCGACTGTAGACTTTGATATTCTGAAGACTTTCTAAAGACTTTAAAAGTGAAGAAATTGGTGTAACCTTGAAGACTTGGTATTCATTCGAGGAACATGAAGCGTGAAGACTTTTGTTTTTGTAGTTTCATTTTCTCTTTCTTGAGACATAGGAAACACCATACTGTTAAAGGGGGTCGAGGAAATTCTAAGGAAAAAATTTCCATGTGATGACTGATCGTGAGTTACTCCTCAGTCTTCATCATAAGGTTGATCGCAATCATAAATGGGTCAAGCGTCAGTTTGGTTCAATTCTTCACAACATGACTTCAACACACAATGCAGTGAAGAAAAACCAATACTACCTCCATGAAACCTTCAACCGTACCTGGGCTGTTCTCTCTCATGTCTACAACGCTGAAGATCTGAAGAAAATGGGTCTCAAGGAAGAATTTGACTGGTCTACACCTCCTCCGAAGAAATACAAGAAGGTCAAGGTTCCTTCCTTGGTGGCCAGCTCCTATTCGTCATCTGAAAGGATCGAGAAGAGGTGTCTAGAGGGGGGGGGGGGGTGATTAGACACTAAGTGCCAAAAGTTGCAGTTTTTAATATTCTTAAGTTTAGGTGTAGTTTAAGCACAACTTTAATGAACACAATACATATCAAGCAAGCATGCAATGAGTATATGAGCAGCGGAAAGTAAAGCATGCAACTTGCAAGAATGTAAAGAGAAGGGTTTGGAGGATTCAAACGCAATTGGAGACATGGATGTTTTTGGCGTGGTTCTGATAGGTGGTGCTATCGTACATCCACGTTGATGGAGACTTCAACCCACGGAGGGTAACGGTTGCGTGAGTCCATGGAGGGCTCCACCCACGAAGGGTCCACGAAGAAGCAACCTTGTCTATTCCATCACGGCCGTCGCCCATGAAGGACTTGCCTCACTAGCGGTAGATCTTCACGAAGTAGGCGATCTCCTTGCACATGAAGCAAGAGGCTCATTAAGCAACACCTCATCCCTCCTTGATAGTATTGGCTTTTCCTATAGACTCAATGTGATCTTGGATCACTAAAATAGAAAATGTAGAGTCTTGATCTTGAAGATTGAGCCAATCCTTTGTCCTTAGCATCTTGAAGGGGTTCCACATCCTCTAGTCCACGCCACTCCATTGTTGAACTTATCTGAAACATACTAGGTAGAAGTGTTAGTCCAATAAGAGATATGTTGACATTAATTACCAAAACCACCCAGGGAGCTCTTGTGCTTTCAATCTCCCCATTTTTGGTAATTGAGACAACATACATCAAAGCTTTAGGTAAAGATATAGAGAATAGCAAGTAAAGCTTTGGAAAGACATGTAACATGCATAGGCTCCCCCTACATGTATGTAATCATGTGAGTATGGAATATAGGAGCATGTGAATGCATAAGCATGACAGAGTAAGCAATGTGTTACATGTATCTTGGCTATATGCATCAGAGCAAATGATGTGAATATGAGAAAAGTACCTTCATGCTCATGAGTCCTTCTTGCAAACAGTATGTACATCAACAAGAACTTCTCATTCACATGACTGTGATGCATATACTTACCTTGTGGTCTTGAGTTGGCTTAGAATGGGATGAACCTGCGCAAACAAGGTTAGATAACACAGATACACCTACTAACCAGAGCAAACAAGAGAAACCACAAGAGAATCAAGACTGGGATGACATGTAGAGTGAGTACTAAGTACTTCATTGGATATAGACATGTCCCCAAAGATAAAGATATGCAATAAGATTAGAGATTCCCTTCCCTTTGATGTCTAGCTCCCCCTGAATCTAACATGAGATATTGGGAGAAGATAGGGAACAGAAAATCAGAGCAGTAGAAAATAAACAGCTGAGCTTGAGCTAAAGCAAGCAACTAAACATGTCTTTCCCCTCTTAAAGACATGTGACATCTCTCCTCTTGAACACCAAGCATTTGGGGTCATTGATGATATTACTTTCTCTCCCCCTGAGTATATTCTCCCCCTATAGGAAAGATTAAGCTTTGATGTGATCTCTCTCTCCCCCTTTGACATCAATTTCCAAGAAGGGTCTTCTGGACATGTGATACAAATGGGTTGGTCCTTGAGTCACAGATCAAAGCAGCATGTCTAATATAATGCTAGTAGAGGACAAGAATCACTGAGTGGAGCTAGAGCAAATAGAAATCAGGAATAGTGGCAGGTTGGTTTTACTGGGATGAAATCGGTGACTCCGAGTTGTGTGTTTTGGTTGCACCGAAAGCTTTCGGTTGGACCGTAGAGAACAAACCGGTGTGACCGAGTTCATCAGAGTGAAACCACTTGTCACCTCAACTCACTAGACAGGTAGGATCTCACAAGGATTTGCAAGGAATTGACTGAAAGATTTGCAATGAATTGGATGCAGAAAATGCATAACAAAAAGAAAAGACAAGAAACTAAAAGATCTAGATGAAGTTTTTTTGTTTGAAAAAGGGAAAACAAATATGCAAGGGAGAAATGCAATAACACAGAAAAGAACACAAGAGAACTTCATCTAGAATTGGGCGGCGACAAAGTCACCTATGTTAGAGTATATTGACTTAGGAGTCAAGTGAGAGCACTTGATCATAGGTCATACTCATGGTTTAAGCTCAAAATGGGGTTACCATTTTTCGTTTAAGCATCTTGATGTATTCACATCTTGTTGAGTTGCTTTGTCTCATTACTTGGAGTAAAGCTTCTCTAAGATGGAATGACATACCTTGGGTGGTGGTGTTGATCTTGCTCATGTAGTTGAACTTGTGTGGGTAGCTCAAGGTTGATGTAGTTCATCAAGAGTTGGGAGCACCACTTGGAGTTTGAGTTCATCTACCTACATGGGTTAGTCTTGCAAGGAAGAGCACTTGTGTATCCAAAATGACTATCATGAAACTCAACATAGAATTTGTCAAAGGATATGTTTGAAAGGTTTCGTGCTTCCTTTTCTTCAACCACCTTTGTGTAGAGTCTTGGTGATGTAGAGATTGCTCAAGATGTGAGTGAGTAGCAATCTCATAGATTTTGATTCACCCAAGTACCTACACGGGTTAGATAACATGCAAGGTGCAAATATATCCAAGACATATGAATAGCGTCATAAGAGAAATATCAAGGGTTAGTCATAGGCTCATGCCTCGCATGTATCAAATGGAGTTCCTACTCCAAGTTTGAAGCATCAATGATGTTCAATTCACCTCTTAACCTGCAAAACACTTTCTCATCAAGTTGTTTAGTGAATATATTCGCCAATTGCTTATCGGTGCGAACATGCTTAGGTTAATGTCCCCTTTGGCAACATTATCTCGAATGAAGTGATGACGAACTTCAATGTTCTTAGTTCGAGAGTGTTGCACGGGATTGTGAGCAATTTTAATAGCACTTTCATTGTCACATAGCAATGGAACATGTTTCACATATATCCCATAATCTTTAAGAGTTTGGGTCATCCAAAGTAATTGAGCACAACATGAACCAGCGGCAATGTATTCCGCTTCGGTGGTGGATAAGGATACCGAGTTTTGTTTCTTGGAAGACCAAGACACAAGAGATCTACCAAGGAATTGACAGGTACCCGAAGTGGACTTTCTATCAACCTTGTCTCCGGCATAGTCCGAATCGGAGTAGCCAACAAGTTCAAAAGAGGACCTCTTAGGATACCAAATGCCAAAATTTGGTGTATGAATTAGGTATCTCACTATCCTTTTCATAGCCTTAAGATGACATTCCTTAGGAGCAGCTTGATATCGTGCACACATGCACACACTTAGCATAATATCAGGACGAGAGGCACATAGATATAACAATGATCCAATAATAGAGCGATAAAATTTTTGATCAGCCGGTTCACCATCTTTGGTCAAATCAAGATGTCCACTAGTAGGCATGGGTGTAGGCATACCTTTGCATTCTTGCATATTGAACTTCTTGAATAAGTCTTTGGTGTACTTCGTTTGAGAGACAAAGGTACCTTCCTTAGTTTGCTTGATTTGCAAACCGAGAAAGAATTTGAGTTCACTCATCATAGACATCTCAAACTTCTCTGACATTAGCTTTCCAAACTTCTCACTAAAATGAGGGTTAGTTGAACCAAATATGATATCATCAACATAAATTTGGCACACAAATAGTTCTCCATTAACCCTTTTAGTAAAAAGAGTAGAATCGATTTTACCAATTTCAAAGCCTTTTTCAGTAAGGAACTTGGTCAAGCATTTATACCATGCTCTAGGAGCTTGTTTAAGACCATAAAGGGCTTTGTGAAGTTTGTAAACATGATTAGGTTTCTTAGGATTAACAAAGCCGGGGGGTTGCTTAACATAAACTTCCTCCTCAATTTTGCCATTTAGAAAAGCACTTTTAATGTCCATTTGGTACAAGGTGATATCATGGTGATTAGCATAGGCAAGTAAAATGCGAATGGACTCAAGTCTAGCAACGGGAGCATATGTCTCACCATAGTCCATACCTTCAACATGTGTATAGCCTTGGGCGACGAGACGTGCTTTGTTGCGAACCCCTTGTCCATCTTCATCTTGCTTGTTGCGAAACACCCATTTGGTACCAATGATGTTGTGGTTGTTATCGGGCTTCTCGACCAATGTCCATACTTGATTTCTCTCAAAGTTGTGTAGCTCTTCATGCATAGCGTTTATCCAATCCGGATCCTTCAATGCTTCTTCAACCTTCATAGGTTCAATTTTAGAAATGAATGAGTAATGTTCACAAAAGTTAGCTAAGCGATTTTTAGAGCGAGTGATTCTCCCGGTTTGGATATCATTGTAGATTTGCTCGACGGGATGATCTTTGGCAATTCTTGCTCGAACTTGTGAAAGCTTTTGCTTGGGTCGGGGTGGAACATCCTCTTCATCTTGTTCTTCTTCTTGGCCTTCTTCATTGTTGACGTTGTTGTTCTCTTGTCGTGGTGGAGAAGGAGGTTGTTGATGTTCATCTTGGTGTACTTCCTCGTTTTCTTCATCTTGACGTGTCCCACTTGTGGATGCTTCCGTATCAACTCTTGGTTCACCTAGTCGTGAGGTAGAAGCTTCCACTTGGACGGACGAGGTACTCTCCTTCATTTCCGTTGGACGAACCTTGCCAATGGACAAGTCTTGAATTGCTTCCAAAGGGTCTTTGTCTCCTACATCAATTGGCAATTGCTCTACTTGCGAGCCGTTAGATTCATCAAACTTCACATCTACCGTCTCTTCAGCCTTTTGGGTGAAATTGTTGTAGACACGGTAAGTGTGAGAGTTTGAGCCATAACCAAGTAGAAAACCTTCATGAGACTTAGGAGCAAATTTAGAACGACGATGCTTATCAAGAATGTAGCACTTTGAGCCGAATACTAGAAAGTATCCAACTTGGGGTTTGTTACCGGTGAGGAGCTCGTATGCCGTCTTGCCGAGTAGCTTGTGAAGATACAAGCGATTTGTTGCATGACAAGTTGTCTCAACCGCTTCCGCCCAAAATTGTTTTGGCGTCTTGTACTCATCAAGCATCGTTCTTGCCATCTCGTTAAGAGTCCGGTTCTTCCTCTCAACAACTCCATTTTGTTGAGGTGTGTACGTAGCCGAGAACTCGTGTGAAATCCCTTCTTCGTCAAGAAAGGTGTCCACATTTGCGTTCTTGAACTCCGTTCTGTTGTCACTCCGAACCTTCTTGATCTTCACGTCAAACTGATTTTGGGCCTTCCTAGCGAAGTTTTTGAAGATCTTTTGGACCTGCGACTTGTCATCAAGAAAGAACACCCACGTAAATCTTGAAAAATCATCAACTATGACTAGACCAAATGAGTTACCACCGAGACTCTTGTATGCATTTGGACCAAAGAGATCCATGTGAAGTAGCTCAAGTGGTGTGACGCCCGGGTAATCAAGCTACAGTAATCCCACGTTAACGGTGCCACGTCACCCCGGTTACTGTTGTAAGTATCGCGTTGGGTCGAAACTTTTCAAATTTTAAATTCAAATTAATGTCAACAATAAAAGTTTTTGAAAGTTAAAACAAAAATGTTCGGAGTGAGCCAAATAATGCATAAGTAGTAATGGTGGAGAAACCACATTGTTCTAAAAGGTTTAAATGCATTTAGGTAATTAAACAGTAGTTAAAACAATTAAATAAATACATATTGGATTTTATTAAATATTAAACTATTTTTTTGGGTTAATAATTACTATGGAAGTAGTATAATTATAAAGGCAAGTTTAGGTACTAGTGATAATTTTTATAAAACATAGACTAAGAGGAAACTAAAAATAAACAGAAAAGAAGGATAACTAAAACGAAAAAGAACAAATCACAAAATAGAAATAAAAGAGGAGGACCCCCCCACTAGGCCTCGACCCAAATGGCCTTCGGGCCAATCAGGCCGACCCACCCGTTGACCCATTATAACCCCCACCCCGACCAGAAACCCTAGCTACACCCCCACTCCCCTGCTGGATCTGGATTGAGGCAACCGTGCCCCGACCCATCGACGCCCCTCGCCCGACGGCCCCTGCTACGGTGGACGAGCTGCCCCACCGACGATGACCCCCTCCGCACTCGTGCCACGGCCTCCTCGCCTCGACGCCGCGATGCCGATGTCGTCGCCGGTGCTGCCTCGCCGGACTACCTCATCCCCGCCGCCCAGTCCTCATCCCTTCCCCGACGGCCTCCCCGCGCCTCGCCGAACCCTCTTCTCACAACGCACGTGAGATCCCTCTCTGTCCTTCCTTCCCACCTGCTCTGCCTGCATCGCACGCCCCTGAGATGCACTCGCATCGCTCCACCGACTCCCGGCCACGCGCCGCACGCGCCCGGTC
The DNA here is from genome assembly GCA_032464435.1 of Aegilops umbellulata. Classification (NCBI taxonomy): domain Eukaryota; kingdom Viridiplantae; phylum Streptophyta; class Magnoliopsida; order Poales; family Poaceae; genus Aegilops; species Aegilops umbellulata. The sequence continues at coordinate 291,448,479 of CP136056.1, read as the reverse complement.
GCGCTCCGTCGCCCCCGTGCAGGTCCTGGACGCCCTCGTCCCCTAACCGTCACCTCTAGCCGCACGCTCGCGACCACCCCTTCCCGCTCTGCGCCACCGCGACCACCCCTGCCCGCTCGCGCCGTGGTCGTCGCCCCCACGCCTGCGTCCGGCACCCGCGCCCCTGGAGTCCCGCAGCCACCGTGGCCCGCAGCCCCTCCCCACGCCGCGCCTGCTTGCCTCGCCGTTGTTCAGCGCCCGCGCGATCTCTGCCCCGCGACGCCGCTCTTCACCGCCGATCGTCCTGGGCAGCCGCTCCATCCCTAACCACCGGCCTCCCCTCCCGCGCCGCTCGAGGCCACCTCCGCTGCTGGGCCGCCGCCGGCGCGCCCTGCGCCCGCTTCCCCCTGTCGCGGCTGGCCGGTGAGCCCCGCCGTGGCCGCGACCATCGTCCGGGTTCGCCCCGGCGGGCGCCCCCGCCCACGCCCGCTACGACGCGCCCGCCCCGGTTGGCCTTCTGTGCCACTGCACGCAGGGCCCCACGCCCCACTTAAAAAAAGAGATAAAGAAAATTTATGTTTAAAATATAAATAATAAAATTAGTTAATTAATTAATTAAAAGGTTAATTAACTTAACTAACTCAGGATTAATTAGCCTAATCACCTAGTTTGGTTAACTAACCTGTTAGGCTAGACTAAACAGCCAATGACAGGGGGCCCCACCCCCTGTTGACCAGTCAAACGTTGACTGGTCAACTGGGACCCCGTGTCCCACTTGTCAGCCACTAGGTACACTTTGGTGTACACTGTGCTGGGTGCGCCTAGCATTTTAGCATTTATGTTCGTATCAAAATTAATTTCGAAATATTAATAAAACTTTGAAATTAATAGAAATTAAACCGTAGCTCGGATGGAAAAACTTTGTACATGAAAGTTGCTCAGAACGACGAGACGAATCCGGATACGCAGCCCGTTCGTCCGCCACACACCCCTAACATATCAAACTCGCAACTTTCCCCCTCCGGTTCATCTGTCCAAAAACGTGAAACACCGGGGATACTTTCCCGGATGTTCTCCCCCTTCGCCGGTATCACCTAGTACTGCGTTAGGGCACACCTAGCACCACGTATTGCCATGTTATGCCTTTTGTTGCTTTGATTGCTCTGTTATTTATTGTGTTCCCCCTGCGTTACTTTTCTGGTAGACGCCGAGACTGCCGCTGATGCCCCTGTGATCGACTACATCGACGACGACCCTCCTTCTTGTCTGAGCAACCAGGCAAGCCCCCCCCCCCCCTTGATCTCCAGATATCGCCTACTCTCCTCTATACTGCTTGCATTAGAGTAGTGTAGCATGTTACTGCTTTCGTTATTCCTATCCTGATGCATAGCCTGTCTTTGATACTGCTGTTGATACCTTTACCTGCAATCCTACTGCTTAGTATAGGATGCTAGTGTTCCATCAGTGGCCCTATACTCTTGTCCGTCTGCCATGCTATATTACTGGGCCGTGATCACTTCGGGAAGTGATCGCGGGCATATACTATATACTTTACACTGTTACCTGTGATACTGTTCGGAGATGGGGGCTGAAGGGGCAGGTGGCTCCATCCCGGTAGAGGTGGGCCTGGGTTCCCGACGGCCCCCGACTATTACTTTGTGGCGGAGCGGCAGGGCAGTTCGGGGCTACCTGGGTGAGAGGTGAGCCTGGCCCTGCTGGCTTTCCCGGATACTTAACACTCTTAACGAGATCTGGGTATTTGATCTGAGTCTGGCTGTTTGGTCTATACGCACTAACCAACTACGCGGGAAAGATATGGGCACTCGGCGTCGTGGTATCAGCCGAAGCACTTCGTGACGTCAGCGACTGAGCGGCGCGCGCCGGGTTGGACCTCGTAACGTGACTTCCGTTGTACTGGAGGTTGCTAGGTCTGCTCATCGGCCGCGTTCGCAACGTGCAGGTGTGCTCAGGGCGATGGGCCCAGACCCCTGCGCGCTTAGGTTTAGACCGGCGTGCTGACCGCTCTGTTGTGCCTAGGTGGGGCTGCGATGTGTTGATCTTCCGAGGCCGGGCATGACCCAGGAAAGTGTGTCCGGCCAAATGGGATCAAGCGTGTTGGGTTATGTGGTGCACCCCTGCAGGGAAGTTAATCTATTCGAAAAGCCGTGTCCCTCGGTAAAAGGACAACCCGGAGTTGTACCTTGACCTTATGACAACTAGAACCGGATACTTAATAAAACACACCCTTCCAAGTGCCAGATACAACCCGGTGATTGCTCTCCAACAGGGCATCGAGGAGGGGATTGCCGGGTAGGATTATGCTATGCGATGCTACTTGGAGGACTTCAGTCTACTCTCTTCTATATGCTGCAACACGGAGGCTGCCAGAAGCGTAGTCTTCGACAGGATTAGCTATCCCCCTCTTATTCTGGCTTTCTGCAGTTCAGTCCACTGATATGGCCCTTTACACATATATCCATGCATATGTAGTGTAGCTCTTGCTTGCGAGTACTTTGGATGAGTACTCACGGTTGCTTTGTTTCCCCTTTTCCCCATCTCTCTACCCGATTGCTGCAACCAGACGATGGAGCCCAGGATCCAGACGCCACCGTCGATGATGACTCCTTCTACACTGGAGGTGCCTACTACTACGTGCAGCCCGCTGACGACGATCATGAGTAGTTAGGAGGATCCCAGGCAGGAGGCCTGCGCCTCTTTCGATCTGTACCCCAGTTTGTGCTAGCCTTCTTAAGGCAAACTTGTTTAACTAACGTCTGTACTCAGATATTGTTGCTTCCGCTGACTCGTCTATGATCGAGCACTTGTATTCGAGCCCTCGAGGCCCCTGGCTTGTATTATGATGCTTGTATGACTATTTTATTTGTAGAGTTGTGTTGTGATATCTTCCCGTGAGTCCCTGATCTTGATCGTACACATTTGCGTGCATGATTAGTGTACGATTGAATCGGGGGCGTCACAAGTTGGTATCAGAGCCGACTACCTGTAGGAATCCCCCTCCCAACTCCTTGGCCGAAGTCGAGTCTAGACTTTACAAAACTTTTACTAACATGGCTGTGCGGCCCATGGGCCCACGTCGCCATCGGGTGGTATTAGGATCTTTTACTCCTCGATCTTTACTACGGGATTCTGAACTCTCTTCTATTCGGGTTATACGATTTTTACTAAAATCTAACTTTAGGTTCTCGAAAATACTTTCTCCCGGAGAGCCTCCTTTAGTCCAGATGATCGTCGGCTGCACCAGAAGATTTCGAAGATACTCTCCGATATTTTCTCGAGACCTTGTGCCCGTTGCTTTTGCAATTTCCTTCCACCGAAATATCCCTATTGATAAATACATACACTTGCCGTTCTTACTTTTATTCCCAGTTAATCTTGTTATTACAAGATACCTTGAAATCCTTTCTATTGTTCCGAGAATATTTTGTGCCTACTGCCTTGTAGTTCCTTGCCACCTGAATACCCCTACGGATAACTTCTCGCCCTTATCGAGTATCCGTTCATCCCCAGTTGTTCATGTGTTTCACAATAGTCTCTGAAATACTATTCAATCCTCCGAAAATCCTTAGCAGCTTTATTGCTCTGCAAATACTTGTCTACTTGCATTATGGATGCTTCCCATATATCTGGCAATATTCGTTAGTCTCCTTTGACACCATCATTTTGATCCTGTTGATTCAACATGAGTGCGAATGCACGCAATCATCGGTTGATCCTTTTAAATTATCTATCTGGCTCAGATGTCATTTTGAACATGAGTTGGTTCTAAGCTAGTCCAATTGCCGTAGATTGCACCCCTAAGACTAGTCAACTTATCCACCCCTAATCAGAACATTGCTTCTGATCCGTTGATTTGAAAATCATAGTTCCTTTGCATTTGAGCTCTGGATTAGTCAGTTCTTTCTATAATCCAATGCCTTTGCATTGTTAATTCCTTCTGATTGAGTACCGATATTCCCATCAGATTCCTTGTGGTCCGTGAGACCAATTGCTTGGTTATTATCCGACGGTGTCCTTCATATCCAATAACCTTGTCAGTTCTTCCCCTGATATATAATGCCTTTTGTAAATTGTATCCTCTGTTTTTGTTAACCATGCTCTACATTCGAGCTTGAGTTATTTTACTCCTGAAGTTTGTGGTATATGTTCCTAAGAGGCCCCGATGGGTTGGACATATGCCTTTTTCTAATATGTGTGAACTCGAAAGTTTTCACGAGTCATACTCTTCTGGTATTTTGCCAGATAAAATTTTCAACACTACAACTTCTTCGAAAGTGAGAAGTGGATGAAAGGTTATGCATTGGAGAAGTGGGAGTCGACCTTGAACTTTGTGTTCATGCCCATCGAAATGATGTAGATCGTATCATCAAAGCTTCTCTTCAAATAAATATTTCCTTGGTATAAGTTTATCTTATATCTGGGATCTGGCATTTTGCAATCGTGGTTCCGACCATGTTCTCTTTTAAATACCATTTCTCGTGCAAGTTTAAGCACGTGTCTTCTGCAGAACAATACCCAGTCCAACCTCTATTTTGATCTGTCGTCGAGTATTACCCCCCTGGTATCTCGAGATTATCACAGAACTGCATAACCTCTTATGAGTTCTTCATGAAGTACTACATTCTCACTGATTCCAATTTTTCACGGGCTCTCAGTTATTAAGCACTCAAAGACCCCGATAACTGAACCGAGTCCGCATTGCGGTTCAACAACTCCTACTGATATTCTTTACTTACGAGTTTGTACCCGATCATGTCATTCCTATCCTGATCGGCTATATCAGTATCGTGCTGATTTTGACCGCGCCACCTGGTCCTTATTCTCGGAGCACCACTTCGACGACGAACTAAGCTTACATCGATTTTCCTTGTCATATTATTTCACCTCGAAAAGCAAGCTTGATTTCAAGTTTGTGTCATATATGTGCTTCCATTGACCTCTTGATTCATCATTCCTTTGACTTGATGTCATCGCTGATCGATTACATCCTCATGAAGTCTCTCGACAAAATTTGTCGTGATCATCATCAACATTTGACTCCTTTCAGGATATCGATTGAATTCTTGATGATAAGTACCATCCTCGTCCCTTGGTAATTTGAGTTGCCAACGACAACATCCTTAATCCCTTTCATCACAAACTTGTTCATGTTATGGATGCAATTTGCTTTCCAGCTTGTATTTTGTTCTACCTTGAAGTAGTACTGTCTTTTATGTCAAGGATGTTGTGAGGATTGCTCCACCACTTAAGAATTCTTGGTATAGGGATACTTCTCCCCATCATCATTCTTTCTTGGTCCCCGTGTTGGATCTAACCGGGATACCAACAGGTGAACGGTGCTGTTTGGATTCTGCCCTTCTAGCAACCCTATTGCTTTGAGGTTAATGGTCGAACGTTCATTCTTAGACTATTGATCACTGAATCACCATTCTAACATTTGGTCATGCTACCTAAGGCCCTACTTTGGGCACCCTTTTCCACTAATGTTTAATGGTGTATGTTTTTCCTTGAGCATACATCATTATATCATTTGATCCGACAAATGTTATCTCCTTATTCACATAGTTATGGAAATCCATCCTTTTGCAAATCTCGAGGAATTGACGCCGAGTCCATCAGCCACCTCCCCGTCCTCTCCTTGGTTAAATGATGAACTCTTCTTTTGGAACTCGCTTCCATAGATCATTTCCAAGAATCTTACATTATCATCTCGTCAATATGTGTTACACCTTTTCTTCTCAGGCACCCTGAGTCTGAGGTATCCTAACACCGACCAGATCTGAATCCCGGTCAGATATGATGGTTGGGTTATATTTCCAAGGGTAATAACAATGTTCTTTTATGACCCGGTAAGGTGGTGTCATGCCCAACACACCTGGCCGGAGGACCTACTGTTATAGTTTCCTTTTTAGCAAGGTTATCCATTCTTCCATGAGGAAATTGAAAGACTTATTCTACAAGTTGTTCCTGATGAATCCTTTTTGTATCCCAAAGTCCGACATTTGCTTGAATACCATGTCAATGCTATCTCGAAGCATGTCTATGGTACTCCGATCTTCAACAGGAACATTTGAAGCCCAATGCTAAATGTTTCCTACTCAATTATCCAAACACCGATGTATGGGTAATGTCATGGAATTTCTCTCCCCTTTCCTAAAGGGTTTTTCTACATTATATCCTGTCATGGATATCATGCTCTGCTTGCCCTTGGGAAGGATATACCCCTGAAATATGTGTTTAAACACATTTTTCCTTCCATTGTTTTGTTCAATCTGATAAACATAATTTCCTTTCCATTGTTTTGCTTAACCTTTCTGTGATCTATATGGCATAAGCAATAACATCTCCCTGCTTATGTAAACACCATGATGTACAACTCGGTCAGTAAGACCTTGTTACTATTGTTGTTGATATTCCGGTAACCACCGATGGACGAGAACTTTGCCTATTGGTCCGCCTCGTTTCAACGAGCAGGAAAGTGGTTCTCTTCGCCCCTCGCCCTTGGTACCGGCGTTGTTGCCAACATAACTGACAGGCTACCCTCTGACATGCCTTACTTACATGATCGTGCAAGGCGTCACCACCCTTCCTACTTTTAACCCACATGGTGGGCCCATAACCCACAGGTCCCAGGATCGAAACCTGACTCCCCTGTACACCTTGTCGACACAGTTATCTCTTGCTCTTGGGTTCGTAGGTAAATCGCGAGCCACCCTCCTAGTGATCTATTATGGAATCAGACGCAATACTTATTCTCGTTGCTCTCAACCCCTTTTCACACTCCATTTCAGGCATCGAACGATTGCCTACCCGTTTGAAACTTTGGTACCATCGTATATTGCACTCAGCGGATTCACTGAAATACAACTCGTGGGGTACCTTATGTATTCCCCATTGAGTTCACCGTCAGATGCCCAGCTTTGTGGAGATGCGTTCTTCCGGAGTTTTCCCCCTTGGCCGCGCTCGTAGGACGATGGAGATCCCGAAGAAAGGATGACGACCTGATCATGATGACCTGGAGCAGAGAAATAAAGACTTCAACGTAATGGATCGACCTCTTCGAGGAGGGCAACCAAGATCGAGAAGACCCGTTAGAATTTCGTAACCAGAAATTTTTCTCCTTAGTCCCCCCTCTTAAATCTCGGGACAAGATTTCTTATAGTGGAGGAGAATTGTGACGCCCGGGTAATCAAGCTACAGTAATCCCACGTTAACGGTGCCACGTCACCCCGGTTACTGTTGTAAGTATCGCGTTGGGTCGAAACTTTTCAAATTTAAATTCAAATTAATGTCAACAATAAAAGTTTTTGAAAGTTAAAACAAAAATGTTCGGAGTGAGCCAAATAATGCATAAGTAGTAATGGTGGAGAAACCACATTGTTCTAAAAGGTTTAAATGCACTTAGGTAATTAAACAGTAGTTAAAACAATTAAATAAATACATATTGGATTTTATTAAATATTAAACTATTTTGTTTTGGGTTAATAATTACTATGGCAGTAGTATAATTATAAAGGCAAGTTTAGGTACTAGTGATAATTTATATAAAACATAGACTAAGAGGAAACTAAAAACAAACAGAAAAGAAGGATAACTAAAAAGAAAAAGAACAAATCAGAAAATAGCAATAAAAGAGGAGGACCCCCCCACTAGGCCTCGGCCCAAATGGCCTTCGGGCCAATCAGGCCGGCCCACCCGTTGACCCATTATAACCCCCACCCCGACCAGAAACCCTAGTTACACCCCACTCCCCCGCTGGATCTGGATCGAGGCAACCGTGCCCCGACCCATCGACGCCCCTCGCCCGACGGCCCCTGCTACGGTGGACAAGCCGTCCCACCGACGATGACCCCCTCCGCACTCGTGCCACGGCCTCCTCGCCTCGACGCCGCGATGCCGATGTCGTCGCCGGTGCTGCCTCGCCGGACTACCTCATCCCCGCCGCCTCGTCCTCATCCCTTCCCCGACGGCCTCCCCGCGCCTCGCCGAACCCTCTTCTCACAGCGCACGTGAGATCCCTCTCTGTCCTTCCTTCCCACCTGCTCTGCCTGCGTCGCACGCCCCTGAGATGCACTCGCATCGCTCTACGACTCCCGGCCACGCGCCGCACGCGCCCGGTCGCGCTCCGTCGCCCCCGTGCAGGTCCTGGACGCCCTCGTCCCCTAACCGTCACCTCTAGACGCACGCTCGCGACCACCCCTTCCCGCTCTGCGCCACCACGACCACCCCTGCCCGCTCGCGCCGTGGTCGTCGCCCCCGCGCCTGCGTCTGGCGCCCGCGCCCCTGGAGTCCCGCAGGCACCGTGGCCCGCAGCCCCTCCCCACGCCGCGCCTGCTTGCCTCGCCGACGTTCAGCGCCCGCGCGATCTCTGCCCCGCGACGCCGCCCTTCACCGCCGATCGTCCTGGGCAGCCGCTCCATCCCTGACCACCGGCCTCCCCTCCCGCGCCGCTCGAGGCCACCTCCGCTGCTGGGTCGCCGCCGGCGCGCCCTGCGCCCGCTTCCCCCTGTCGCGGCTGGCCGGTGAGCCCCGCCGTGGCCGCGACCATCGCCCAGGTTCGCCCCGGCGGGCGCCCCCGCCCACGCCCGCTACGACGCGCCCGCCCCGGTTGGCCTACTGTGCCACTGCACGCGGGGCCCCACGCCCCACTTAAAAAAAGAGATAAAGAAAATATATGTTTAAAATATAAATAATAAAATTAGTTAATTAATTAATTAAAAGGTTAATTAACTTAACTAACTCAGGATTAATTAGCCTAATCACCTAGTTTGGTTAACTAAACTGTTAGGCTAGACTAAACAACCAATGACAGGGGGCCCCACCCCCTATTGACCAGTCAAACGTTGACTGGTCAACTGGGACCCCCTGTCCCACTTGTCAGCCACTAGGTACACTTTGGTGTACACTGTGCTGGGTGCGCCTAGCATTTTAGCATTTATGTTCGTATCAAAATTAATTTCAAAATATTAATAAAACTTTGAAATTAATAGAAATTAAACCGTAGATCAGATGGAAAAACTTTGTACATGAAAGTTGCTCAGAACGACGAGACAAATCCGGATACGCAGCCCGTTCGTCCGCCACACACTCCTAACATATCAAACTCGCAACTTTCCCCCTCCGGTTCATCTGTCCGAAAACACGAAACACGGGGATACTTTCCCGGATGTTCTCCCCCTTCGCCGATATCACCTAGTACTGCATTAGGGCACACCTAGCACCGCGTATTGCCATGTTATCCTTGTGTTGCTTTGATTGCTCTTTTACTTATTGTGTTCCCCCTCCGTTACTTTTCTGGTAGACCCCGAGACTGCCGCTGATGCCCCTGTGATCGACTACATCGACGACGACCCTCCTTCTTGTCTGAGCAACCAGGCAAGCCCCCCCCCTTGATCACCAGATATCGCCTACTCTCCTCTATACTGCTTGCATTAGAGTAGTGTAGCATGTTACTGCTTTCGTTATTCCTATCCTGATGCATAGCCTGTCTTTGATACTGCTGTTGATACCTTTACCTGCAATCCTACTGCTTAGTATAGGATGCTAGTGTTCCATCAGTGGCCGTACACTCTTGTCCGTCTGCCATGCTATATTACTGGGCCGTGATCACTTCGGGAAGTGATCGCGGGCATATACTATATACTTTACACTGTTACCTGTGATACTGTTCGGAGATGGGGGCTGAAGGGGCAGGTGGCTCCATCCCGGTAGAGGTGGGCCTGGGTTCCCGACGGCCCCCGACTGTTACTTTGTGGCGGAGCGGCAGGGCAGTTCGGGGATACCTGGGTGAGAGGTGAGCCTGGCGCTGCTGGCTTTCGCGGATACTTAACACGCTTAACGAGATCTGGGTATTTGATCTGAGTCTGGCCATTTGGTCTATACGCACTAACCAACTACGCGGGAAAGATATGGGCACTCAACGTCGTGGTATCAGCCGAAGCACTTCGTGACGTCAGTGACTGAGCGGCGCGCGCCGGGTTGGACCTCGTAACGTGACTTCCGTTGTACTGGAGGTTGCTAGATCTGCTCACCGGCCGCGTTCGCAACATGCAGGTGTGCTCAGGGCGATGGGCCCAGACCCCTGCGCGCATAGGTTTAGACCGGCGTGCTGACCGCTCTGTTGTGCCCAGGTGGGGCTGCGACGTGTTGATCTTCCGAGGCCGGGCATGACCCAGGAAAGTGTGTCCGGCCAAATGGGATCAAGCGTTTTGGGTTATGTGGTGCACCCCTGCAGGGAAGTTAATCTATTCGAATAGCCGTGTCCCTCGGTAAAAGGATGACCCGGAGTTGTACCTTGACCTTATGACAACTAGAACCGGATACTTAATAAAACACACCCTTCCAAGTGCCAGATACAACCCGGTGATTGCTCTCCAACAGGGCATCGAGGAGGGGATTGCCGGGTAGGATTATGCTATGCGATGCTACTTGGAGGACTTCAGTCTACTCTCTTCTATATGCTGCAACACGGAGGCTGCCAGAAGCGTAGTCTTCGACAGGATTAGCTATCCCCCTCTTATTCTGGCTTTCTGCAGTTCAGTCCAATGATATGGCCCTTTACACATATATCCATGCATATGTAGTGTAGCTCCTTGCTTGCGAGTACTTTGGATGAGTACTCACGGTTGCTTTGTTTCCCCTTTTCCCCATCTCTCTACCCGATTGCTGCAACCAGATGATGGAGCCCAGGATCCAGACGCCACCGTCGACGACGACTCCTTCTACACTGGAGGTGCCTACTACTACGTGCAGCCCGCTGACGATGATCATGAGTAGTTAGGAGGATCCCAGGCAGGAGGCCTGCGCCTCTTTCAATCTGTACCCCAGTTTGTGCTAGCCTTCTTAAGGCAAACTTGTTTAACTAACGTCTGTACTCAGATATTGTTGCTTCCGCTGACTCGTCTATGATCGAGCACTTGTATTCGAGCCCTCGAGGCCCCTGGCTTGTATTATGATGCTTGTATGACTATTTTATTTGTAGAGTTGTGTTGTGATATCTTCCCGTGAGTCCCTGATCTTGATCGTACACATTTGCGTGCATGATTAGTGTACGATTGAATCGAGGGTGTCACAAGTGGTCTTCTTGTGGTCATGATGTTCTTCGCGCAGTGACTTCCTCCAACTTGTTTCCCTGCTTGACAAGCACTTCAAAGTCTATCCTTGTCAAATACGACATCTTTTATTCCAAGGATATGATCACCTTTAATAAGCTTATCAAGATTTCGCATTCCAACATGACCTAGTCTTCTATGCCACAACCAGCCTTTAGAAGATTTAGCAATTAAGCAAGTTTTAGGTTGAGCCCTTTTAGTGAAATCAACAATGTAAAGATCTCCTCTACTATACCGGTAAAGACCATTTTATGATTGTCTCTACGAAACACTTGGCAATCTACTTCAGTGAATAGGACATTGAAACCAAAATCCGCAAGTCTAGAAACTGAAAGTAAATTGTATCCAAGGGATTCAACGAGCATGACATTTTGTATGGAGCTATCATGTGAGAAGGCCACCTTACCAAGGCCAACCACCTTACCCTTTGAATTATCACCAAAGGTGACATATTTTCGAGGGCCGTCATTTTCAGCAAGCTCACGGAACATCTCTTCATCTCCGGTCATATGATCAGTACATCCACTATCAAGGACCCACTCCTTTCCTCCAGCCATGTAGCTGCGAAGATTTGCCATAAGACCAAAATGTCTCATTGCATCATCAAGATCATAGTCACTATCATCATCTTGATCATAATATCCATGTTCAACATCATCTTGTGATTGATCAATTCCTAGAGAGGGTAATTCATTAGGTAAATGATCATCAAAGTGGTTAACTTTATGAATTCTAATAGCTTCGGATATGATATCACTAATGATTCCAACATTTCCTTTAGCAAGCATGAGATTGGTAAGCTCAAATAGACAATCACCAAAACTAGGATCACTAGAGTTCATCTTACTCAAAGCAATAGACTTATGGAGAATTTCGTCTAAATTTTTTAAGGAATAATCGGGAAATCGTTCCTCAAGAAATTTCCATATAGTATAGGCACAATTAAGAGTAGGCAAACTAGCAATCAGATTTTTGGGTAATCCTCTAATGATGAGCTCAACAGTTCTAAGATTGCGAATCATGTCAATATCTTCATCTAGGGTAAGGTGCAAAGGATCAATATGAGGTGCACAAGGACTAGAAATGTACTTGATGATATTCATTGAAAATCTCAAGCAATTCATTTTTCCACTCATGAAAATACTCTCCATCAAGAATGGGCACTCTATGTCTAAGACTCCCTAAAGTAGACACATCCACCTTCCTCCAAAGGTGTTTAAACCAAGGCAATGGAGACCAAAGCTCTGACACCAATTGAAAGGATTGAGAACAGGTGTCTAGAGGGGGGGGGGTGATTAGACACTAAGTGCCAAAGTTGCAGTTTTTAATATTCTTAAGTCTAGGTGGAGTTTAAGCACAACTTTAAGGAACACAATACATATCAAGCAAGCATGCAATGAGTATATGAGTAGCGGAAAGTAAAGCATGCAACTTGCAAGAATGTAAAGAGAAGGGTTTGGAGGATTCAAACGCAATTGGAGACACGGATGTTTTCGGCGTGGTTCCGATAGGTGGTGCTATCGTACATCCACGTTGATGGAGACTTCAACCCACGGAGGGTAACGGTTGCTCGAGTCCACGGAGGGCTCCACCCACGAAGAAGAAACCTTGTCTATTCCATCACGGCCATCGCCCACGAAGGACTTGCCTCACTAGCGGTAGATCTTCACGAAGTAGGCGATCTCCTTGCCCTTACAAACTCCTTGGTTCAACTCCACAATCTTGTCGGAGGCTCCCAAGTGACACCTAGCCAATCTAGGAGACACCACTCTCCAAGAAGTAACAAATGGTGTGTTGATGATGAACTCCTTGCTCTTGTGCTTCAAATGATAGTCTCCCCAAGACTCAACTCTCTCTCACAGGATTTGGATTTGGTGGAAAGAGGATTTGAGTGGAAAGCAACTTGGGGAAGGCTAGAGATCAAGATTCATATGTGTGACGCCCGGGTAATCAAGCTACAGTAACCCTCTGGTAATGATGCCACGTCACCTCGATTATTGTTGATAATCTCGCGTTAATTCAAAGCCGATTCAAATTCAAATTTGAAGTTTAGGCAAACCACAAAAGTTTTCAAAAATTAAAACTAAAATGTTCGGGTGGTGTCAAATAAATCTTATGTAATAATGTTGGAGAAACCAACATTTCATATAATATCTTAATGCACTAAAACAACCAAAAGAGAGGGCATAATAATTAAATTAATGCCTTTTATAAAGTTACATTTATATAACTAATTTAGTAGTGTGCCAAAATAATCGTGGCAGTAGACCAATTAGTAATACTAATTTAGTTGCTCACTTCGTATTTTATAAAACAAGAATTAAATGAAGCTTTAAAGGAAAACAGTAAAGAAATAAAATAAAACAAACAGAAAACAAAAAAAAGGAAGAAGGACCCCCCCAACCGGGCCTCGGCCCAGCAGGCCATCGGGCCCCCAGGCTAGCCCAGTCGCCCCCTGCATAACCCCCTCCCCACTCAGCCGAACCCTAGCGCCACCCCACATTCCCCCATCGTCCCCACTTCCCTCCTCCCGATCCGAACTGGATCGGGATCGACCCCCGCGCCGCCCCTCACCAGGACGCCGCCGCCCGGAGCCCCCGCTGTCCCCTACGCCGGCCTGCCTCCTCGTCCTCGCCGGCCTGCTTCTCTTCTGGCGCCGTCATCCCCGTCCCCTCCCCGAGCACCGCTGCCCGAAACCCATACCGCCCCCCTGTGAGCGCCCCTCGATTCCGTCCCTCTCTCTCTACACCCAGGCGCCGGCGCCGCTCGCTCATGCCTGGCCGCCTCGCGCGCGCGTGCACGCGCCCCGCCTTGTCCCGGCTCGTCCGCAACCCCCCCGGCCTCGCGCCGCCCGCGAACCCCCTGCTGCCGCTCGCAGCCGCCGCGCCGCCGACGACCATAGCTGCTGCGCCGCACCCGTCGGCGGCCGCCCATCCCCGCACGCCTTCTCCCCCCCGCGTTCGTCCACTGAGCCCATGGCTATAGCCGCCTGGCGTTGCCCCTTGGCGCCCCCTGCTTGCGATGCTCCTCGTGCCGCGCCTGCCGAGCTGCTGCACCGCCGCGTGCATGCTCCCGCACCTCGCCGTGTCCCGCCGTGGACGCCGCCCTGGCCTCTGGCCTCGCCCCGCCGCTCCCTGCGGGCGAGCGCCACCACAGGCGCCCGTCGCCCCCATCCCGGGTGGGCTCGGGCGCGTGCCCACAGCCCGTTACGCCCGCTAGGCCCCTGGGCCTATGACGTTGGGGCCCCACCCCCGTGTGAAACTAAAAAAAAAGTAATAAAATATTAATAATAATAAAATAATTAATTAATTAACTTAATTAATTCTGATTAAATTAACTAGTTAGTGTTAATTAACCTAATGGTTAATTAACCTAATTAACTACTGTTAATTAGATAATTAATTAGTATGACAGTGGGGCCCACCCCCCTAATTAATTTTAATTAATCTGTTTAATTAAAACGTGTCACTGACTAGTGGGGCCCACTGGTCAGGTTGACCAGTCAACTCTGTTGACTGCTGACGTCAGCATGACCTCATGCTGATGTCATAAATATATTTTCGAATTAATTTAAATAATTAATTAAATTCCAAAAATTAATAAAATCTTTAAAAAAATCATATCTTTTAATCCGTAACTCGGATTAAAATACTTTCTACATGAAAGTTGCTCAGAACGACGAGACGAACCCGGATGCGCGGCCCGTTCGTCCACTACACATTCCTAACATATCAAACTCTCAACTTTTCCCCCTCTGGCTCCTGTGCTCGAAAACGCGAAACCTCGGGAAAACTTTCCCGGATGTTTCCCCCCTTCACCGGTATCATCCCATACCGCGTTAGGGCACCTCTAACGCCGTTACTTGTCATGTCATGCATCACTATGCATCCGCTTGCTTAAATATTTATTGTTTCTTCCCCCTCTTCTCTCGCTAGACACCGGGACCGACGCTGTTGCTGCCCCGTTCGACTACGGAGTTGACGATCCCTCTCTCTTGCCAGAGCAACCAGGCAAGCCCCCCCTTGATCACCAGATATCGCCTACTCTCCTCTATACTGCTTGCATTAGAGTAGTGTAGCTTGTTACTGCTTTCGTTATTCCTATCCTGATACATAGCCTGTCTTTGATACTGCTGTTGACACCTTTACCTGCAATCCTACATGCTTAGTATAGGATGCTAGTGTTCCATCAGTGTCCCTACACTCTTGTCCGTCTGCCATGCTATACTACTGGGTCGTGATCACTTCGGGAGGTGATCACGGGCATACTATATACTTTACACTGTTACATTACATGTGATACTGTTCGGAGATGGGGGCTGAAGGGGCAGGTGGCTCCATCCCGGTAGAGGTGGGCCTGGGTTCCCGACGGCCCCCGACTGTTACTTTGAGGAGGAGCGACAGGGCAGGTTCAGACCACCTAGGAGAGAGGTGGGCCTGGCCCTAGTCGGTGTTCGCGATACTTAACACGCTTAACGAGATCTGGGTATTTGATCCGAGTCTGGCCATTTGGTCTATACGCACTAACCACCTACGCGGGAGTAGTTATGGGTATCCCGACGTCGTGGTATCAGCCGAAGCACTTCGTGACGTCAGCGACTGAGCGGCGCGCGCCGGGTTGGACCGCGTAACGTGACTTCCTTTGAAATGGAGGTTGCTAGGTCTGCTCTCCGGCCGCGTACGCAACGTGCAGGTGTGCTCAGGGCGATGGGCCCAGACCCCTGCGCGCTTAGGTTTAGACCGGCGTGCTGACCGCTCTGTTGTGCCTAGGTGGGGCTGCGACGTGTTGATCTTCCGAGGCCGGGCATGACCCAGGAAAGTGTGTCCGGCCAAATGGGATCAAGCGTGTTGGGCTATGTGGTGCACCCCTGCAGGGAAGTTTATCTATTCGAATAGCCGTGTCCCTCGGTAAAAGGACGACCCGGAGTTGTACCTTGACCTTATGACAATTAGAACCAGATACTTAATAAAACACACCCTTCCAAGTGCCAGATACAACCCGGTGATCGCTCTCTGACAGGGCATCGAGGAGGGGATCGCCGGCTAGGATTATGCTATGCGATGCTACTTGGAGGACTTCAGTCTACTCTCTTTTATATGTTGCAAGACGGAGGCGACCAGAAGCGTAGTCTTCGATAAGACTAGCTATCCCCCTCTTATTCTGGCATTCTGCAGTTCAGTCCACTGATATGGCCCTTTACACATATATCCATGCATATGTAGTGTAGCTCCTTGCTTGCGAGTACTTTGGATGAGTACTCACGGTTGCTTTTCTCCCCCTTTTCCCCCTTTCCCTTCTACCTGGTTGTCGCAACCAGATGCCGGAGTCCAGGAGCCAGACGCCACCGTCGACGACGACTCCTACTACACTGGAGGTGCCTTCTACGTGCAGCCCGCTGACGACGACCAGGAGTAGTTAGGAGGATCCCAGGCAGGAGGCCTGCGCCTCGTTCGATCTGTATCCCAGTTTGTGCTAGCCATCTTATGGCAAACTTGTTTAACTTATGTCTGTACTCAGATATTGTTGCTTACGTTGACTCGTCTATGATCGAGCACTTGTATTCGAGCCCTCGAGGCCCCTGGCTTGTATTATGATGCTTGTATGACTTATTTTTATTTGTAGAGTTGTGTTGTGATATCTTCCCGTGAGTCCCTGATCTTGATCGTACACATTTGCGTGCATGATTAGTGTACGATTGAATCGGGGGCGTCACAAGTTGGTATCAGAGCCGACTGCCTGTAGGAATCCCCCTTCCACACTCCTTGGCCGAAGTCGAGTCTAGGCATTGCAAAAACTTTTACTAACATGGCTGTGTGTCTTACGGGCACACGTCGCCATTGGGTGGTAGTAGGATCTTTTATTCCTCGGCCTATACTCTGGGACTCTAAGCTCTCTTCTATTCGAGTTTAAATGAATTTTGCTAAATCTAACATTAGGATCTCGTTATCACTTTCACCCGAAGAGCACCTTCTTACCGATGATCGTCTGCTACACCAGAAGACCCTGAAGATACCCTCTGTTGTTAACCCGAGAACTTATGTTCATCGCGTTTGCAATTCCCCTTCCACCGTCATCCCTTATGGGTAACTACTTGAAGTTGTTTTTCTTACATTCATCCCCAGTTGGTCTTGTTATTACAAGGTACCCTGAAAAACTCATCATTGTTTCGATAATCCTTTGAGCTTACTGCCTTGCTGTTCTTTGTCACTTGAATACCCCTACGGATAATTCTCGCACTTGTCGATTATCCGCTCATTCCCTAGTTGTTCATGGGTTACACAAAAGTCTTCGAAATACCATTCGATCTTCCAAAAATCCTCAGCAACCTATTGCTCTGGAATTTTTGATTGCTTTCATTATGATTAATCCCATAAGTATAGTAATCTTATTGGCATCCTTTGTCACCATCATTTTTGAGTCCATTGATTCAATACGTTGTGAATGTTCACAATCATCAGTCGAATCCTAGGATTATCTTTTCGGCTCAGACGTCATTTTGGACATGAGTTGGTTCTCGACCAAACTATCTGTCGTCGATTGTGCCTCTGGTATATTCAATTGATCCATCCTTGATCAGAGCGTCTTCTTATGATCCTTCAATTTGGAAATCATAATTCCTTTGATATCTAAGCATCGAATCATTCAGATGTTTTATAATATGCTTTCTTCAACTGGTTGTGTGCCGATGCTCACATCAGCTCCACTATGGACCGTCGGATCATTTGTTGAAGTATCATCCGACATCGTCCTTCGTATACAAAAACCTCGAGAAGTTCTTTCCCTGATACATAATGCCTTTGGTAAATTGTATCCCCTTCTTTGACAACCATGCTCTACTTTCGGGCTTCTGTTCATTACTCTTGAAACTTGTGGTATATGTTTCCAAGAAGCCCCTATGGGTTGAACATATGCCTTCTCTAAACCGTGGGAACCCGAAAGTTTTCACGAGTCATACTCATCTGGTATTTCACCAGGTATAACTTTCAACACTAATGCCTTTATCAAAGCGAGGAGTGAATGGAAGGTTATACATTGAAGAAGTGGGAGTCGACCTTGAACTTTGTGTTCATGCCCATGGACACGATGTAGATCCTATCATGGAAGCTTCTTGTAACTATTTCCTTGATATAGTATCCTTTGGTATCGGTGAATTGATCCTTTGCAATCATGGTTCCGACCATGTTCTCCTTTAAATACCATTTCCTGTGCAAGTTTAAACACTTGCCTTCTATAGAGCAATACCCCAGTCCAACCTCTACTTTGATCTACCGTCGAGTATTATCCCCTGGTATCTCAAGATTATCTTGGAACTGCATAATTTCTTATGAGTTCTTCTTCAAGTACTACATACTCACCGATTACAATTTTTCATGGGCTCTGAGTTATTAAACACTCAAAGACACCGATAACTGAACCGAGTCTGCACTACGGTTCAACGACACTTGATAATCTTCTTTAAGTACGAGTTTGTACCCGAGCACGCCATTCCTAACCTGTATGGCTATATCATTGTCGTGGTGATTTTAACTGTGCTCCCTGGTCCTTATTCCCGGAGCACCACTTTCGACAATGAGCTAAGCTTACGTCGATCTTCCTCATCATATCATTTCGCCTTGAACAACGAGCTTGGTTTCGAGTTTGTGTCGTACCCTTGGTTCCAATAACCTTTCGCTTCACCATTCATTGACTTGATGTCATCGCCGATCGATTACATTTTGAAATCTCTCGACAGAGTGTGTCGTGATCATCATCAACATCCTGAGCTCTTCCAAGATATATATCGAATTCTTGATGAGAAATACCATCCTCGCCCCTCAATGGTTTGTGTTATCACCGACCACTTTATTGCCTCCCGTTCGACACAAACTTATTCGTGTTTTGTGTTATACTTGAGACCCTTGCTATCTAGCATTTGTTCTTCTTTACCTTGGAATATTACCACCTTTTATGTCAAGAATGTCGTGGTAAATTTACCACCTCTTGAGAATTCTTGATATAGTAATACCTCTCGCCTTTTGCGTTCATTTCTTGGTCTCCGTGATGTTTCTAACCGGAATACCGACAAATGGTCTGTGATGTGTAAATTCTAAACTTCTAGCAACCCTATTGCTTTGAAGTTATTGGTCTACAGTTTCACTCTAAGTCTTCCGATAATTGAATCACCATTCTAACATTGATCGTGCTACCTAAGCCCATATGTCGGGTGCACCTTTCAACCATTTTTAATTATGTATGATTTCCTCGAGCATACATCGTTATATCGTTTGACCTGACTAATGATATCTCCTTGTTCACATAATTGTGGAAACCCCTCTTTTGGAAGTCTCGATGAATTGTCGCTGAGTTCATCAGCTACCTCCTTATCCCTTCATTTGTTTAATGATGAGCTCCTATTTGGAACTCGCTTCCATAGTAGATTTCCCGAGAATCTTACAATGTCGTCTTGTCAATTTGTTTTGCACCTTTCCTTCTCAGACATCCTGAGTCCGAGGTATCCTAACACCGATCAGATCTGAATCTTGGTCAGATATGATGGTTGGAACATTTTTCCAAGAGTTATAACACTGGTCTTTTATGACCCGGTAAGGTGATGTCATGCCTAGCACACCTGGCTGGAGGGCCTATTGTTATAGTTTTTCCTTTTAGCAATGTTAACCATTCTTCCATGAGGAAATTGAAAGACTTATTCTATAAGTTGTTCCTGATGAATCCATTGAGTATCCAAAGTACAACCTTTGCTTGAAGACCATGTCAATGCTATCTCGAGGCATGTCTGTGGTACTCCGATTTTCAATAAGAACCTTTGAAGCACAAATGTTAAGTTTTCCTTATTAATTATCCAAACACCGATGTATGGGTAATGCCATGAAAATCCTCTCCCCTTACCTAAAAGGTTTTCTACTTTCTATCCTGTCATGGATATCATGCCCCGCTTGTCCTTTGGAAGGATATACAACTGGAATATGTGTTTTAACACATTTTCCTTTCCATTGTTCTGTTTAATCTAATAATCATATTTCCCTTTCCATTGTTTGGTTTAACCTCTCTTGTGATCTATATGATCTAAGCAGTAATATTCTCCTGCTTATGTAAACACCTCGGTGTACAATCCTGTCAGCAAGACCCTGTTTCTATTGTTGATGACATTCCGGTAACCACCGATGGACGAGAACTTTGCCTACTGGTCCGCCTCGTTTCATCGAGCAGGAAAATGGTTCTCTTCGCCCCTCGCCCTTGGTACCGACATTGTTGCCGCCATAATCGGCAGACTATCCTCTGACATGCCTTGCTTATATGATCATCCAAGATGACACCGCCCTTCCTGCTTTTAACCCACATGGTGGGCCCATAACCCATAGATCCACAAGATCGAAACCTGACTCTCCTGTACAACCTGATGTCAAAGTTATTCCTCGTGCTTGACTTTATATGTAATTCACGGGCCACTTGCCTGTTGATCTATTCTGGTATCGGACACAATACTTATTCCCGTTGCTCTGAACCCCTTTCGCACTCTGCTTCAGGAAATAAACGATTGCCTATCCGCTTGAAACTTCTTATTGCACCGTCTTACTTTGCTCTCGATGTGTGTCATTTGATCAGCTCGAGAGATACTCATATGTTCATTCTTGGGATACCCCCAGATGAATTTCCCTTATAACATACTATCACTGTAGAGCTGCCCCTTACCTATTTGTAAGTACGATGGAGTTCCCCGAAGAAAGGACGACAACTTCATCCTGATGTTTTGGAATAAAGAATTGAAGACACCAACGAAAGGGATTAACTACTTCGAGAAGATCCATTAGAATAACCAGAACTTTCCCCCTTACTCCCCTCTTAAATCTCGGGACGAGATTTCTTGTAGTGGAGGAGAATTGTGATGCCCGGGTAATCAAGCTACAGTAACCCTCTGGTAATGATGCCACGTCACCTCGATTATTGTTGATAATCTCGCGTTAATTCAAAGCCGATTCAAATTCAAATTTGAAGTTTAGGCAAACCACAAAAGTTTTCAAAAATTAAAACTAAAATGTTCGGGTGGTGTCCAATAAATCTTATGTAATAATGTTGGAGAAACCAACATTTCATATAATATCTTAATGCACTAAAACAACCAAAAGAGAGGGCATAATAATTAAATTAATGCCTTTTATAAAGTTACATTTATATAACTAATTTAGTAGTGTGCCAAAATAATCGTGGCAGTAGACCAATTAGTAATACTAATTTAGTTGCTCACTTCGTATTTTATAAAACAAGAATTAAATGAAGCTTTAAAGGAAAACAGTAAAGAAATAAAATAAAACAAACAGAAAACAAAAAAAAGGAAGAAGGACCCCCCCAACCGGGCCTCGGCCCAGCAGGCCATCGGGCCCCCAGGCTAGCCCAGTCGCCCCCTGCATAACCCCCTCCCCACTCAGCCGAACCCTAGCGCCACCCCACATTCCCCCATCGTCCCCACTTCCCCCCTCCCGATCCAAACTGGATCGGGATCGACCCCCGCGCCGCCCCTCACCAGGATGCCGCCGCCCGGAGCCCCCGTCGTCCCCTACGCCGGCCTGCCTCCTCGTCCTCGCCGGCCTGCTTCTCTTCCGGCGCCGTCATCCCCGTCCCCTCCCCGAGCACCGCTGCCCGAAACCCCTACCGCCCCCCTGTGAGCGCCCCTCGATTCTGTCCCTCTCTCTCTCTCTACACCCAGGCGCCGGCGCCGCTCGCTCATGCCTGGCCGCCTCGCGCGCGCGTGCACGCGCCCCGCCTCGTCCCGGCTCGTCCGCAACCCCCCCGTCCTCGTGCCACCCGCGAACCCCTTGCTGCCGCTCGCAGCCGACGACCATAGCTGCTGCGCCGCACCCGTCGGCGGCCGCCCGTCCCCGCACGCCTTCTCCCCCCCCCCCCCGCGTTCGTCCCCTGTGCCCATGGCTATAGCCGCCTGGCGTTGCCCCTTGGCGCCCCCTGCTTGCGATGCTCCTCGTGCCGCGCCTGCCGAGCTGCTGCACCGCCGCGTGCATGCTCCCGCACCTCGTCGTGTCCCGCCGTGGACGCCGCCCTGGCCTCTGGCCTCGCCTCGCCGCTCCCTGCGGGCGAGCGCCACCACAGGCGCCCGTCGCCCCCAGCCCGCTCGGGCGCGTGCCCACAGCCCGTTACGCCCGCTAGGCCCCTGGGCCTATGACGTTGGGGCCCCACCCCCGTGTGAAACGAAAAAAATAGTAATAAAATAATAATAATAATAAAATAAATAATTAATTAACTTAATTAATTCTGATTAAATTAACTAGTTAGTGTTAATTAACCTAATGGTTAATTAACCTAATTAACTACTGTTAATTAGATAATTAATTAGTATGACAGTGGGGCCCACCCTCCCTAATTAATTTTAATTAATCTGTTTAAGTAAAACGTGTCACTAACTAGTGGGGCCCACTGGTCAGGTTGACCAGTCA
This sequence comes from Aegilops umbellulata, assembly GCA_032464435.1. Classification (NCBI taxonomy): domain Eukaryota; kingdom Viridiplantae; phylum Streptophyta; class Magnoliopsida; order Poales; family Poaceae; genus Aegilops; species Aegilops umbellulata. Next base: position 291,425,927 of record CP136056.1, on the reverse strand, counting down.
ACTCTGTTGACTGCTGACGTCAGCATGACCTCATGCTGATGTCATAAATATATTTTCGAATTAATTTAAATAATTAATTAAATTCCAAAAATTAATAAAATCTTTAAAAAAATCATATCTTTTAATCCGTAACTCGGATTAAAATACTTTCTACATGAAAGTTGCTCAGAACGACGAGACGAACCCGGATAAGCGGCCCGTTCGTCCACTACACATTCCTAACATAACAAACTCGCAACTTTTCCCCCTCCGGCTCCTGTGCTCGAAAACGCGAAACCTCGGGAAAACTTTCCCGGATGTTTCCCCCCTTCACCGGTATCATCCCATACCGCGTTAGGGCACCTCTAACGCCGTTACTTGTCATGTCATGCATCACTATGCATCTGCTTGCTTAAATATTTATTGTTTCTTCCCCCTCTTCTCTCGCTAGACACCGGGACCGACGCTGTTGCTGCCCCGTTCGACTACGGAGTTGACGATCCCTCTCTCTTGCCAGAGCAACCAGGCAAGCCCCCCCTTGATCACCAGATATCGCCTACTCTCCTCTATACTGCTTGCATTAGAGTAGTGTAGCTTGTTACTGCTTTCGTTATTCCTATCCTGATACATAGCCTGTCTTTGATACTGCTGTTGACACCTTTACCTGCAATCCTACATGCTTAGTATAGGATGCTAGTGTTCCATCAGTGTCCCTACACTCTTGTCCGTCTGCCATGCTATACTACTGGGTCGTGATCACTTCGGGAGGTGATCACGGGCATACTATATACTTTACACTGTTACATTACATGTGATACTGTTCGGAGATGGGGGCTGAAGGGGCAGGTGGCTCCATCCCGGTAGAGGTGGGCCTGGGTTCCCGACGGCCCCCGACTGTTACTTTGAGGCGGAGCGACAGGGCAGGTTCATACCACCTAGGAGAGAGGTGGGCCTGGCCCTAGTCGGTGTTCGCGATACTTAACACGCTTAACGAGATCTAGGTATTTGATCTGAGTCTGGCCATTTGGTCTATACGCACTAACCACCTACGCGGGAGTAGTTATGGGTATCCCGACGTCGTGGTATCAACCGAAGCACTTCGTGACGTCAGCGACTGAGCGGCGCGCGCCGGGTTGGAGCGCGTAACGTGACTTCCTTTGAAATGGAGGTTGCTAGGTCTGCTCTCCGGCCGCGTACGCAACGTGCAGGTGTGCTCAGGGCGATGGGCCCAGACCCCTGCGCGCTTAGGTTTAGACCGGCGTGCTAACCGCTCTGTTGTGCCTAGGTGGGGCTGCGACGTGTTGATCTTCCGAGGCCGGGCATGACCCAGGAAAGTGTGTCCGACCAAATGGGATCAAGCGTGTTGGGCTATGTGGTGCACCCCTGCAGGGAAGTTTATCTATTCGAATAGCCGTGTCCCTCGGTAAAAGGACGACCCGGAGTTGTACCTTGACCTTATGACAACTAGAACCAGATACTTAATAAAACACACCCTTCCAAGTGCCAGATACAACCCGGTGATCGCTCTCTGACAGGGCATCGAGGAGGGGATCGCCGGGTAGGATTATGCTATGCGATGCTACTTGGAGGACTTCAGTCTACTCTCGTTTATATGGTGCAAGACGGAGGCGACCAGAAGCGTAGTCTTCGATAAGACTAGCTATCCCCCTCTTATTCTGGCATTCTGCAGTTCAGTCCACTGATATGGCCCTTTACACATATATCCATGCATATGTAGTGTAGCTCCTTGCTTGCGAGTACTTTGGATGAGTACTCACGGTTGCTTTTCTCCCCCTTTTCCCCCTTTCCCTTCTACCTGGTTGTCGCAACCAGATGCCGGAGTCCAGGAGCCAGACGCCACCGTCGACGACGACTCCTACTACACTGGAGGTGCCTTCTACGTGCAGCCCGCTGACGACGACCAGGAGTAGTTAGGAGGATCCCAGGCAGGAGGCCTGCGCCTCGTTCGATTTGTATCCCAGTTTGTGCTAGCCATCTTATGGCAAACTTGTTTAACTTATGTCTGTACTCAGATATTGTTGCTTCCGTTGACTCGTCTATGATCGAGCACTTGTATTCGAGCCCTCGAGGCCCCTGGCTTGTATTATGATGCTTGTATGATTTATTTTTATTTGTAGAGTTGTGTTGTGATATCTTCCCATGAGTCCCTGATCTTGATCGTACACATTTGCGTGCATGATTAGTGTACGATTGAATCGGGGGCGTCACAATATGGTAGGAATGGAATATCTTGAGCTCAACACAAGTGTAGGTGGTTCTCTCTCAGAACATGTGTATTGGAAGTATAGATGTGTTCTGATGGCTCTCTCCAGAAATGGAGAGTGGGTGGAGGGGTATATATAGCCTCCACACAAAATCTAACCGTTACACACAATCTGCCAAACTCGGTGGGACCGAATTGTTAAACTCGGTCGGACCGATTCAGCAAACCTAGTGACCGTTAGGATTTTCGGTGGGACTGAGATGCAACTCGGTAGGACCGATATGGTTAGGGTTTGGGCATAACGTAATCTCGGTGTGACCGATCACACAAACTCGGTGGGACCGATTTTGGTAATAAGCTAACCAAGAGTTGGTCAGGCAAACTCGGTGAGACCGATTACACAAACTCGGTGGGACCAATTTTGGTAATGTGCTGACCAGAGGTTTTGCATTGTAATCTCGGTAGTACCGATTGCTCAAACTCAGTGAGACCGATTTTGGCAATGGACATACACAGTGAGATTACAATCCCATATCGGTGAGACCAAGATCCCTATCGGTGAAACCGAATTGCTAGGGTTTGTGGCAGTGGCTATGACATGTGAAACTCGGTGGCGCCGGATGGAAAGAATCGGTGGGGCCGAGTTTGACTTTTGGTTTAGGTTAAATGTGGATGTGGGAAGATAGTTGAGGGTTTTGGAGCATATCACTAAGCACATGAAGCAAGAGACTCATTAAGCAACACCTCATCCCTCCTTGATAGTATTGGCTTTTCCTATAGACTCAATGTGATCTTGGATCACTAAAATAGAAAATGTAGAGTCTTGATCTTGAAGCTTGAGCCAATCCTTTGTGCTTAGCATCTTGAAGGGGTTCCACATCCTCTAGTCCATGCCACTCCATTTTGAACTTATCTAAAACATACTAGATAGAAGTGTTAGTCCAACAAGAGATAGGTTGACATTAATTACCAAAACCACCCAGGGAGCACTTGTGCTTTCATCATCGTGTGCCACTGATGAACATGAAGACTTGGACGACACTGCAACAGGCCCTACTACAACAACCGACCCCGACAACGCTGACGCTTGTCGGTGTGGAACGACACCTATGGGATCACAAGAATCCCTACTACGGTTGCGGGGCGCTGGGGTCGTGAGAAGAGTGGATCAAACAGATGGCACACGGTTCCTTTACCCAGGTTCGGGCCGCGAGGATGCGTAAAACCCTACTCCTGCTTTGGTGGATTGTATATCTGTGTTCTTGAGCTAGCTATGGGGCGTGAGGAGCTCCAAAATGCCGAATCCCTCCTCATGGTCGCCTTGGGCCTCCTTTTATAGGGAAAGGGGTTGCCACAGTGGCACACAGGAGGAGGAAAGGGTACAGTGATGCGAGGTTATCCCTCACATTACATGACAAGGCGCATTTAATGCGTCTTGCTTAGGTGTCCTTGCTTCATCGGGGACGGGGGAGAGCCCTGTCTCGTCCGTCGCTGCTCCCTCTTGTGTCGACACACGCCCTAGTCAGCGGTGCCCGCGGTGCCACGTAGGCAGGCAGGTAGCTGAGGTGGCAAAGTGGAGGGTCTCCATGAAGATCCGCATGCCGCCACGCAGGTGCCTGCCTAGCTGGTTGGGTCGGCAACTGCACGCGAACGATGGTGGAGGTCTGATTGGCGTGGGCCTGATGGTGGCCCTGCGGGTGTTCACGGCAAGGGCCTTGCCGCGGCCCCGGCAAGGGTCTTGCCGGGGCCTCGGCAAGGGTCTTGCCGGGGCCTCGGCAAGGGTCCCGCCGTGGCGCCAGCAAGGGTCCCGCCGTGGCGCCTGCTGTCATCCCCGGCAAGACTCTTGCCGGGGGCCTTGTGGTCCTCCTCGGCTAGGATCCCGCCAAGGATCATCATCTTCTAGCGTGTGTATCTGATCTTGAATGTCTTCACAAAGATCTGCATGCCACCACGGGGATGTCTCCCGAATCATTGCCCCATGGGGGCAGTGGACTGAAGGGTGACTCGCTCCGAAGGTGTGGGGCGAGCTGCCACGGCAAGGGTCTTGCCGGGTTTGCTAGAACTGCCCCCCCGGCAAGGATCTTGCCGGAGGAGTCCGCTTCGTCCCCTTTGCTCTTTGTGGTCTTGGTCTTGGCGTCGTTCTGCTTCTCTTGAGCTTCGGCCTTACCTTGGCTTACCTCCCTTGCCGTGCTTGGTGTGGCGGCGCCCGTGGCTCAGACTGCCCGTGCACAGTTATAGGGGTACAAAAAGCGTACTCCCCTTTTTGTACACCGGCAGCGCTCCTTCATCAACTTGATTATCTTCAGGGGCGTTAGTCCTCAGTTTTGATCCTTTTGGTCATTCGATGACAAAGGGCGAGAAATTTGAGTTAGTCTTCAAGCGGGTCTATTATATGGGCGTTTTTTTGCTAAGTTACAACTCTCGTTCTTCTGAAACTTTTATTGGATCGAGTTGTAAACTTAAACCCGATGGTGGTATGATACTTCTTCTACGTTATTCTGCATGCTTATTCCTCGTTAATATTTCGCACGCATGCTGAAATACCTCAGTCACCATTTTTCATCAAGCATTTCAAATTCTTCATAGTATATATCAAATGCGTGTATGAATTACAAGATATAGGGGGAGATCTCCATGACTCAACTCGTCAAGTGTGCATTGCTTCAAAAGCAAATTCCTCACTATGCACATCTTCAGGCGGAGTTCTTCTATATCTTGCAATCAAATTCCTCAATATCAGGATTTACACTTCATATGTTTATCCCCGTTGAAAACTTAACCTATATTGTCATCAATCACCAAAAAAGGGGAGATTGTAAGTGCATCTAGTGCCCCTTAGTGATTTTGGTGTATTGAAGACTTATATGTTAAGGATCTAATGAGTTTATGAGTGTACACATGTCTATAAGTTTATGAGGAGTTTGATATTTACAGAGAAAGTCGACCCCTAAAAATGAAGTTCTTCGACTGAAGACTTTGATATTCTGAAGACTTTCTGAAGACTTTGAAAGTGAAGAAGTTGGTGTAACCTTGAAGACTTGGTATTCATTCGAGGAACATGAAGCGTGAAGACTTTTGTTTTCGTAGTTTCATTTTCTCTTTATTGAGTCATAGGAAACACCGTACTGTTAAAGGGGGTCGAGGAAATTCTAAGGAAAAATTTCCATGTGATGCTCAACTCAAAATCCTACACCTACCAATCCCTTCGAGTGAAGCCATTGGAAATCTCATACAGTTCAGTCAATTTCTTCAGTGACAGAGACGCGGTTCTTATGGTCACTGAGGACTTTGTTCTGACTGAGGAGTTAGGAATTCGCTAGTGCGGATTGCCTACACAGTGAGGAACATGATAGCCCTGAGGAATTAGTACCTCAAATTTCCGTCCATTGTTGTGCTACGCGCCAGCTATCCCAAAATATCTTATCCATCCAACGATCATATCATTGAAGGGCATTTATGTCTTATCATGTCGGGCTGCTCCCTAGGCTATAAATAGCTGCCCCCTACAACCACTAGCTGGTTGGCTGCTCCAAGAGAAACTGACACTTGTCATTTGAGAGCATCCGATCCTCCGAGGACTTTGAGCAAAAATCATCAAGTGAGGAAAATCTAAAAACCCAAACCCAAACACCTACAAACCCAAAGTGATTGAGCATCACTGAAGAGATTGATCCTACGTGGATCCGACGCTTGTTACCTTTGAAGACTGTGCTTCTTCCAGACGGTTAGGCGTCATGGTCTAGAGCATCCAAGAGGAATAGTGGATCGCCGAGTGACCGAGTTTGTGAAGGTTCGGAAGTCACCTGAAGACTTACCACGAGTGATTGGGCGAGGACTGTGTGTCCTTAGCTCAAGGAGAATACGGTGAGGACTGTGTGTCCTCAGGTTTAAATACCTAGCCGCTCCAACCAGATGTACAACTGAGACAGCAGTTGGAACTGGTCTACCAAATCATTGTCTTCACCAAGCCAACTGGTTCTATTTCCTCAACACTTTCATTTCCTCATTACTGTGTTGCATGTTTGTTCATATCTGTGTTTGAAGACTTTGACTGAAGACTTTCTCAACTTCCTCAGTTCAAGTTCTTCAGTCTGTTTGTCTTCATCTTGTGCTGTCCTGTGTTTACGCTTTCCATACTCTGTGTTTGTCTTCATTTCATCATGATGACCGTGCATGCATTTTGTTATGTTTACTTGTGAGTACTTATTCCGCTGCAAGTAGTTCTTCATAAAGGAATTTCCTCACTAGCAAATTCCTCAGTGAAGAATTTCATAAAAATCGCCTATTCACCCCCCCTCTAGTCGATATAACGCACTTTCATGTGAGAGGACCTGGTGCTTTGATCTCATCGATGATCTTTTCAACTTGCACTTCTTTTGCAACGCGAGGATGAGCTGGTTGTCATCGAGGAATTTGATCAGCATTTTCTGCAGCACCATTTTCTTCAGCATTTTATTCCGGTGCATTAGCTCGACGTTCTTCATGCTCTGGAAGATGATATGCTTCAGATGCGATGGTGATAAGGGAGCATCCATTAATAGGTTCTTGTCACCAGTCATGTGATTTGTACATCCACTATCGAGGACCCACTCAGTGGCTTTGGGTTGATCATCCTGTAGATGAATTAGTGCAGCTTACGAACTTCATATACTTCATCAGTGAAGAATATGACATCAATTCATCAGATCAATTTCATCAAACAATGGACATATAAAACAGTATGAGGACGTGAGAAATGAAAGTTCATTTCTTCATGATTAGCCTGCGTCCTTTCAAGCAACTTTCAGGTCTCCAGCAAATTCTTCAGACGTTTGAGCACGTCTGGAGACCTAACCCTGCATAAGAGATTAGTTCTTTTTCTTCATCACCCACATCTGAAGGGGTGGCAAAGAGTTCATCACTCTGCGAGCTCCATACGAGAAAGGTGGCATAGAAGCCAATCCATTCGGTTTCCCGTAAGAGGAGTTACGATAAGCATATGAAAAGGCAGAGAAATTCTTCGAGGACTTATGAACATAATGGTTAGAAGAATAATGCTCGTATTCATAGCCCTTGGCTCTTCCCTGCGAAACAGAGTTGTTAACACGATGATGTTCATATGAGGACTTTGATCCTTTTGAGGAATTTGATCCACGTGAAGAACTTGATCCGTATGAGGACTTGGATCCATATGAAGAATTTGATCTGGGGTTTCTATTCTTCACAGGTGGTGTCATGAGGACATTCACCTGAAGACTTTCAAGGCACCTTTTGGGAACCCAAATTTTCTTCATTGGGGAACCGTTCCTGCAGTTAGTGCCAACATATCTAGCAAATACTTCACCATTCTGATTTTTGAACAATTTATAGTTGGAGTCAAATGACTCATCAGAAGAATGAGAAGATTCACATGTAAAGCCAGATAGATTAGATGGATCAATTGGAGGTCCCTTTGCAGCAACCCATGAGGTTTTGGGGTACTGCTCAGGCTTCCAATATGTACCATCAGCATTGAGTTTCCTCTCAAAGGCAATACCCTCTTTCCTAGGGTTCCTATTGAGGATCTGCTTTTTAAGCACATCACAAAGAGTCTGATTCCCTTTGAGGCTTTTGTACATGCCTGTCATGTACAATTCCTTCAGCCCTGCATCGTTAGTGATACTAGCAATGTCCTCAGATGAGGAATTAGTGATAGCAGAGGCAGGTGAAGAATTTGTAACATTAGAAGCATTTGAACATTTAGGTGAAGAATTAGCAGATTCACGTTCAATGTATTTCAAACATGGAGGAACGAATTCTTCTCGAGCAGCGCTGATTTGTTGAGAAAGTAATGAATCGCGCTCCTTCTAAAGATCTTCATAACTCACTCTTAGCTTCTCAATATCTTGCTTTCTTTGAAGAAATTCATAAGAAAGCTTCTCATGATCAGATAAGAGAGTGTTATGATGACCTTGAAGGTTGTCAAACCTGGTCTGAAGTCTCTGAAGATTTTTAGTCAAGGTTTTAGTGCGATCCATTTCTTCACCCAACATATCATCACTTTTGTCTAGCATGTTTTGAACCTTTTCAAAAGCCCTTTGTTGTTTTACAGCAATCTTAGCAAGTTTAGAGTAGTTGGGCTTAAGATTTTCATCAGATTCATTCTCACTTGATTCAGAGGAGGTATATTTGAGTACCTTGGCACCCTTTGCCATGAAGCAATAGGTGGGAGCGTAGTCATCATTGCCGTTGTCAGCCTTGTTGGTGAGGTCATTTTCTTCAGTGTTGAAGATAGACTTGCTGACGAATGCAGTAGCGAGGGCTAGGCTCGCCACACCAGACTCGGACTCCTCAGAAGCCTCCTCTTCCTCATTTTCTTCAGATTCAGCCTCAGAGTCCATTTCCTATCCAATGAATGCCCGAGCCTTCTTGGAGCTGCTCTTCTTGTGAGGTGAAGACTTTGAGGATTTTGACGACGAAGATTTTGAGGATTTCTTCTTTTTCTTCGCATCATCAGAACTGTAATCCTTGTATTTCTTCTTCTTTGATTCATTTTCCCACTGAGGACAATCTTGAATGTAGTGTCCAGGTTTCTTGCACTTGTGACAAAGCCTCTTCTTGTAGTCACTGGATGAGGAATCATTGCTCCTTGAGGGTCTTCCAAAGCGACCACGTCTTGAGAACTTTTGGAATTTTTTCATGATCAGTGCTAGCTCATGACTCAGTTCTTTAGGGTCACCAAGGCTGTTACCAGAGTCTTCATCTTCGGACTCAGATACTGCCTTGGCCTTCAGTGCACGTGATCTGCCATAGCTCGAACCATAGAGATCTCTCTTTTCAGCAAGCTGGAACTCATGAGTATTTAGCCTCTCGAGGATATCAGCGGGATCAAGTGACTTGTAATCAGCACATTCTTGTATCATCAATGCCAGAGTATCAAATGAGGAATCAAGCGATCTCAGCAATTTCTTCACCACCTCATGGTCGGTGATGTCAGTGGAACCAAGTGCTTGAAGCTCATTTGAGATGTCAGTGAGGCGATCGAAGGTTTGCCGAACATTTTCATTATCGAGTCTTTTGAAGCGGTTGAAGAGATTGCGAAGAACATCAACTCGAGAGTCACGGTGTGTTGAGACTCCTTCATTGACTTTGGACAGCCTATCCCAGATAAGCTTAGCAGTTTCCAAAGCACTCACTCTTCCATACCGTCCTTTGCTCAGATGGCCACAAATGATATTCTTCGCTTGAGAATCGAGTTGCTTGAATCTCTTCACATCAGTAGCATTCAGAGAAGGTGTGACTGAGGGAACACCATTTTCCACAACATACCAGAGATCGTTATCAATTGCCTCAAGATGCATTCGCATCTTATTCTTCCAGTAGGGGTAGTCCGTCCCATCAAAGGTAGCACACCCAACAGAGACCTTGATCAAACCTGCAGTCGACATAACTAAAACTCCAGGCGGTTAAACCAAAATCACACAGAACAAGGGAGTACCTTGCTCTGATACCGATTGAAAGTGCATTATATTGACTAGAGGGGGGGTGAATAGGCGATTTTTATGAATTCTTCACTGAGGAATTTGCTAGTGAGGAAATTCCTTAGTGAAGAACTACTTGCAGCGGAATAAGTAGTCAAAAGTAAACATAACAGAAGACAAGCATAGTCATCATGATGAAATGAAGACAAGCACAGAGTACAGAAAGCATAATCACAAGATAACACAGGATGAAGACAAACAGACTGAAGAAATTGAACTGAGGAAGTTGAGAAAGTCTTCAGTCAAAGTCTTCAAACACAGATATGACAATCACACAATACAGTAATGAGGAAATGAAAGAGTTGAGGAAACAGAACCAGTTGGCTTGGTGAAGACAATGATTTGGTAGACCAGTTCCAACTATTGTCTCAGTTGTACATCTGGTTGGAGCGGCTAGGTATTTAAACCCGAGGACACACAGTCCTCACCGTATTCTCCTTGAACTAAGGTCACACAGACCTCGTCCAATCACTCGTGGTAAGTCTTCAGGTGACTTCCGAACCTTCACAAACTCGGTCACTCGGCAATCCACAATTCCTCTTGGATGCTCTAGACCATGACGCCTAACCGTCTGGAAGAAGCATAGTCTTCAAAAGTAATAAGCGTCGTATCCAGGCAGGATCAATCTCTTCAGTGATGCTCGATCACTTTGGGTTTGTAGGTGTTTGGGTTTGGGTTTTCCTCACTTGATGATTTTCGCTCAAAGTGCTCGGAGGATGGGATGCTCTCAAATGACAAGTGTTAGTTTCTCTCGGAGCAGCCAACCAGCTAGTGGTTGTAGGGGGCGGCTATTTATAGGCTAGGGAGCAGCCCGACTTGATAAGACATAAATGCCCTTCAATAATATGACCGTTAGGTGGGTAGATATTTTGGGACAGCTGGCGCATAGCACAGCAACGGTCGGAAATTTGAGTATCAAATTCCTCAGGGCTATCATGTTCCTCGCTATGTAGGCAATCCACACTGGCGAATTCCTAACTCGTCAGTCAGAACAAATTCCTCAGTGACCAGAAGAACTTCGTCTATGTCACTGAAGAAATTGACTGAACTGTATGCGATTTCCAATGGCTTCACTCGAAGGGATTGGTAGGTGTAGGATTTTGAGTTGAGCATCACATGAAAATTTTTCCTTAGTATTTCCTCGACCCCCTTTAACAGTACGGTGTTTCCTATGACTCAAGAAAGAGAAAGTGAAACTATGAAAACAAAAGTCTTCACGCTTCATGTTCCTCAAATGAATACCAAGTCTTCAAGGTCACACCAATTTCTTCACTTTCAAAGTCTTCAGAAAGTCTTCAGAAATCCAAAGTCTTCAGTCGAAGAACTTCATTTTTAGGGGTCGACTTTCTCTGTAAATATCAAAATCCTTATAGACTTATAGACCTGTGTACACTCATAAACGCATTAGTCTCTTAACCTATAAGTCTTCAATACACCAAAATCACTAAGGGGCACTAGATGCACTTACAGCCGTAAGCCATCCCAAAGGTCTTAATTGACAAAAACACTAATTGAAACATAAAAAACACATCTAACCAGAGGCTAGATGACAAAATTATTGAAAAACAGAACCAAAAAAACAAGAACAAAATTAAAACTGGGTTGCCTCACAACAAGAGCTATTGTTTAACGCCCTTAGCTAGGCATAAAAACATAGATCCAGGTATCGTCATATTTGGTATGCAATCCATAAGTAGCTCTCATAATAGATTCATATGGAAATTTAATTTTCTTTCTAGGAAAGTGTTCCATGCCCTTCCGTAAAGGAAGTTGAAATCTAATGTTTCCTTCCTTCATATCAATAATTGCACCAATTGTTCTAAGGAAAGGCCTACCAAGAATAATAGGACATGTAGGATTGAAATCTATATTAAGAACAATGAAATCTACAGGGACATAATTCATATTTGCAACAATAAGAACATCATTAATCCTTCCCATAGGTTTCTTAATAGTGGAATCCACAAGATGCAAATTTAAAGAACAATCATCAAATTCACGGAAACCTAACACATCACATAAAGTTTTTGGAATCATGGAAACGCTAGCACCAAAATCACACAAAGCATGACACTAAAAATATTTAATCTTAATATTAATAGTAGGTTCCCACTCATCATAAAGTTTCCTAGGAATAGAAACTTCAAATTCAAGCATTTCTTCAAAAGATTGCATCATAGCATCAACGATATGTCTAGTAAAAGCTTTATTTTGATTATAAGCATGAGGAGAATTCAACATGGATTGTAACAAGGAAATACAATCTATCAAATAACAATTATGATAAATAAAATCCTTGAAATCCAAGAGAGTGGGTTCATTGCTACTTAAAGTTTTGACCACTCCAATCCCACTTTTATCAATTTTTTGCATCAAGATCTATAGACTCCAAATTATTGGGACGCCTTTTAACTAAAGTTGACTCATCTCCAGTCCCATACTTATCAAGATTTATATTAGAAAACAAAGATTCAATAGGATTCACATCAATCACTTTAAGATCTTCATCATTATTTTCACAAAAACTAGAAGAACACGCTTTTACAAACCAATCTCGCTTACCACGCATCTTAGCGGTTCTTTCTTTGCACTCATCAATTTAAATTCTCATAGCTTTCAGAGATTCATTAATATCATGCTTGGGTGGAATAAATCTAATTTTCAAAGAATCAATCTCAAGAGAAATTCTATCCACGTTCTTAGCCAAATCATCAATCTTAAGCAATTTTTCTTCAACCAAAGCATTGAAATTCTTTTGCAAACTAATAAATTCTTTAATATTGTTCTCAAGATCAGAGGGAATCTTATTATAATTTCCATAAGAATTGTTGTAGGAATTACCATAATTATTAGAGGAATTACTAGGAAATGGCCTAGGATTAAAATTACCTCTATACGCGTTATTACCAAAATTGTTCCTACCAACAAAATTCACATCCATAGATTCATTATTATTATCAATCAAAGTAGACAAAGGCATATCATTAGGATCAATAGGATCACTCTTACTAGCAAACAATTTCATAAGTTCATCCATCTTTCCACTCAAAACATTAATCTCTTCAATCGCATGCACTTTTTTACTAGTAGAAGATCTTTAAGTATGCCATTGAGAATAATTAACCACAATATTATCTCGAAGTTTAGTAGCTTCTCCTAAAGTAATTTCCATAAAATTACCTCCCGCGGCCGAATCTAAAAGATTTCTAGAAGCAAAATTCAAACCGGCATAATTTTTTTGTATGATCATCCATAGAATTAAACCATGAGTAGGGCAATTTCGTATCATCAATTTCATCCTCTCCTAAGATTGTGAAACATGTTCATGATCAAGTTGCTTAAAATTCATAATATCGTTCCTAAGGAGATGATCTTAGCGGGAGTAAAATACTTCGAAATAAAAGCACCTTTGCACTTATTCCATGAATCAATATTATTTTTAGGCAAAGATGAAAACCAAGTTTTAGCACGATCTCGTAGTGAGAACGGAGATAGATTCAATTTAACAATATCATTATCCACATCTTTATTCTTTTGCATCTCGCACAACTCAACAAAATTATTTAGATGGGATGCGTCATCTTCACTAGGAAGGCCAGAAAATTGATCTTTCATAACAAGATTCAGCAAAGCGACATTAATTTCATAAGATTCCGCACTAGTGGCGGGAGCAATTGGAGTAATAATAAAGTCATTATTATTAGTATTGAAAAAATCACACAACTTGGTATTATCTTGAGACATCATGACAAAGCAAGCAATCTAACACACGAGCAAACAAAAAGCAAGTGAAGAGACAAACAGAAGAAGGGCGAATAAAAAGGCAAATCTTTTTGCATTTTCTTGAAAACATTTTAGAAGCGGGGGAGAGTAAAACGAGAGGCAAATGGAAAATAATGTAATGCAAGAGATGAGAGTTTATGATGGGTACTTGGTAGGCTATACGTAGATCTCCCCGGCAATGGCGCCAGAAATTCCTCCCGCTACTTCTTGAGCTTGCATTGGTTTTTCCCTTGAAGAGAAAAGGGCAATGCAGCACAGTAGAGATAAGTATTTCCCTCAGTTAAGAATCAAGGTATAAATCCAGTAGGAGAAATGCGCAAGTCCCCAATAGATGCACTTACACAAACAATCAAACACTTGCACCCAACGCGATAAAGGGGTTGTCAATCCCTTCACGGTCACTTCCAAAGGTGAGATCCGATAGGGATAGATAAAACTAAACAAAAGATAACTAAATTTTTTGGGTTTTTTGTTTTATAGATCTGAAAATAAAAAATTGCAGAACAGTAGATCGGAAACATAATATGATGGAAAATAGACACGGGGGCCATAGGTTTCACTAGAGGATTCTCTCTTGAAGGAAAATAACACGGTGGGTGAACAAATTATTGTCGAGCAATTGATAGAAAAGCGCAAAGTTATGACAATATCCAAGGCAATGATTATGCATATAGGCATCACGTCCGTGTTAGACCTACTCCTGCCTGCATCTACTACTATTACTCCACACATAGACCACTATCCAGCATGCATCTAGAGTATTAAGTTCGTAAAGAACGGAGTAACGCCTTAAGTAAGATGACATGATGTAGAGGAATAAACTCAAGCAATGTGATGAAAACCCCATCTTTTTATCCTCGATGGCAGCAATTCAATATGTGTCTCGCTACCCCTATTTGTCACTGGGTGAAATCACACAAGATTGAACCCAAAGCTAAGCACCTCTCCCATTGCAAGAAAAACCAATCTAGTTGGCCAAACTAAACCGATAATTAGAAGAGAAATACAAAGATATCAGATCATGCATATAAGAATTCAGAGAAGATTCAAATAATATTCATAGATAAGCTGATCATAAATCCACAATTCATCGGATGTCGACAAACACACAGCAAAAGAAGATTACGTCCGATAGATCTCCAAGAACATCGAGGAGAACATGGTATTGAGAATCAGAGAGAGAGAAGAAGCCATCTAGATACTAGCTATGGACCCGTAAGTCTGAGGTAAACTACTCACGCTTGATCGAAAGGGCAATAGGGTTGGTGTAGATACCCTCCGTGATCGAATCCCCTTCCGGCAGGATGACGGTAAAGGCCCCAAGATGGGATCTCACGGGAACAGAAGGTTGCAGCACCGGAAAAGTATTTTTGTGGATTGCTATGAGGGTTTTGGAATATATGTTAATATATATGACGAAGAAGTAGGTCAGGGGACTCCCGAGGCGGCCACAAGGCAGGGGGAGCCCCCCTAGGGCGCGCCCTCCACCCTTGCTGCCGCCTCGTGGGTCTTCTGTCTTGGACTCCAAGTCCTCTAGATGTCTTCTGGTCCAAGAAAAATCATCATAAATTTTTATTTCGTTTGGACTCCGTTTGATATTCCTTTTCTGCGAAACTCAAAAACAAGGAAAAAACAGAAACTAGCACTGGGCTCTAGGTTAATAAGTTAGTCCCAAAAATAATATAAATAGCATAATAATGCATATAAAACATCCAAAACAGATAATATAATAGCATGGAACAATCAAAATTATAGATACGTTGGAGACGTATCAGCACGCACATCTGGGCGATGACGACCTTGGGACGAGACCCGGCATGAGTGTAGGTGTACTCGAGGTCGAACCCGACCACCTTGTACTTCTCATCAGCAAGCAACAGCTCCATGATGTGGATGGAGTGCTCCACCCAGACCAGGTTGTTGGTGTACACCACCGAGAGCTCCGTGAACCTTCTGTGGGTGTCCACCACGACATTCATGGTGAACTGCTGCTCGTCGTCGACAGCCTCTCGGAGCGCCATTGGAGCCGCGAGGATATGTATGAAATTTTTCATGGTGGGTGTGCTTCTTGCAATACCGAGGCACGATCGAAAGGTTAAAGATACACAAGGGTTCAATGTCCTCTATAATAAATGGGGGCCTGCCTGCCAGTATTCATCACGTCTTGTCACCGCGTTCATAGCGGAGGATTCCGATGCATGCTTGAGCACACCACACATGTTTCATTTGATCACGCGTGGGCTCAAAGAGGTGCCAGATGTATCATTGGTGATCCTGTTCCCGCGCAACCGCGCAGTTTACCGCATGCAACCGCGCAAGCTTCCCGCCCGCCTAGTTTGGCCACACGTCGGCTAGAAGAGGGGCAAATCGCGGGTGTTTATTGGCAAAAGGCTTTGCAAAAACGAAGTGTGTGGAATGACTTCAATCATTATTTTACCCATGGGTGGTGAGGTCAAAGTTACACAGAAGGGTGATGATGGACACTCGAGTGCAATAATTAATTATGCGCTCTACAGGGCAAACGGTTGAAGAAACCAACTGTGTGCAATAATGTCGAAGAGCACAGTCGAGTTAGCAATACAGATCATTTGCTATGAGATCGACAAGGGAAACACATTCGAGAATGGTTAATAAAATCTAAGTCCATTGCATATTAAGCTCAAAATAGTACTACAAATATACGAGTCTCATACGATGCCACTTCAACGATTGTACCACAAAAGCCCGAAATATTACAAGGTTCAAATTCCAGAGTTATATGGCTCAAATTCGAAGATTACAAGGTTCAAACTGATATTAGAAATGAAATTCAGCTCATTCAGCTGCAAACACCTGCACTGATCAGCTGAACATGGATATAAGAGAGGTTCAAACTAATATTACCACTTGTAAGGCTGGTTTCGAAACCTCATCATTTCTGCAAAGGGATCAGCCACTGACAACTCATGTATGGGGTTGACACAATGACTTCCAATTACTCTGTCATATGAAGTTCTAAAATGAAATTCAGTTTTTTGGAGCCTTTTTCCATTCTGCCGCAGCCGTCGGTGCTCATCAACAAACCATTCATTTTTGCGAAATAAATGTAGGGCAAACCTCATTACCTTCAGCACCCTTGCTCTGACAACAAAGAACCCGGCGAATATAGTCTCCGGTAAGGTCCCTCGGTAGGAGTTCAAAGTAATTTTCGAGAGATGCAGATCTAGGCATTCGATGTGATTGTTATATTGTATCACATTATCCACCATCGAGCCTAATCTTATCTGCAATAGAAGAAAACGTATTAGTGCCTACGTGTAGTTTTGAACACTACTACATGCCTATTTGGTTTGCAGGATTTGTAAAATGCACTAACGTGCCATCTTTGATCTGACATGATTAACATGGGCATTTGATTACAATCTAGAGAAATGTAGCCTTCTTCATAAGAGGTTGGAGTGGATGAAAAATTCCCTAAGAAAACTAGTACAGATGAATCCAAAGGAGAAATGCTTATGGATTGTAACCATATGAATCAAGCAACCAATATGGGGGAAAACATGTATGTAATGAAATCCTCCAAAATTCCTTAAGAAATCGTAGTACATTGT
The DNA here is from genome assembly GCA_032464435.1 of Aegilops umbellulata. Lineage (NCBI taxonomy): Eukaryota > Viridiplantae > Streptophyta > Magnoliopsida > Poales > Poaceae > Aegilops > Aegilops umbellulata. The sequence continues at coordinate 291,408,852 of CP136056.1, read as the reverse complement.
CATTGTAAACTTGGGAAAAGGTGTCAAAAAGTGAACTCCTTTATGGTTAAAATTTAACAACAAAGGAACATCACCTTGATATATAGCTTCTCCAGGCACGGAAAGCATCTCAGGAAACTGACAACTTGGTCCAGGTTGGGGCCGATAGACTCTAGTGCCAAGATCTTCACTGTGCGCAGATTCGGGGTCAAGCTTGTCGGAATCATTTTGTGGATGACAAATGAACATACATCTTCAAAATTAGAAATAATGTTAATTTCAAGAAGGAGAGGTAGAAGGCGACTGTTGTACCTGAACGCGTGTCGATCCAATAACAAGTTTGGAGTATTTGATAGATGAGTAGCCACCACTGTCAATTTCAGCGCAGAAATGACATTGACTCTTGTTGGACCTTGTCGGTCAACTACAAGTAATCTCTCAAGTGAATCTGTTTCCTCAATGACCATACTATGGTACACCTTTTGTGATGTCTTGTTGCGGCACCAGCAACACACATAAATAGTCCGGAGAGTCATGGAGGTATGTGGAAGCTACTTGATACGTCTCCAACGTATCTATAATTTTTTATTGTTCCATGATGTTATATTATCATTATTGGATGTTTTACAATCATTTTAAATCATTTTTTGGGACTAACCTATTGACATAGTGCCCAGAGCTAGTTGTTGTTTTCTGCTTGTTTTTTACATCATAGGAAATCAATACCAAATGGAGTCCAAACGCAGCGAAACTTTTTGTGTATTTTTTTAGGACCAGAAGACACCTGTTGGGCCAATAAAGTACCTGAGGGGTGGTCCAAGGGGAGCACAACCCACCAGGGCATGCCTGGGGGCCGAGGCGCGCCCAGGTGGGTTGTGCCCACCTTGGTGGCCTCCCGCACCGCCTCTTTGCTCTATAAATACCCCAATATTCCAGAAACCCTAGGGGAGTCGACAAAAATCAATTCCAGGCGCCGTAAGTTCCAGAACCACCAGATCCAATCTAGACACCATCATGGAGGGGTTCATCATCCTCATTGGTTTCTCTCCGATGATGCGTGAGTAGTTCATTGTAGACCTACGGGTTCGTAGTTAGTAGCTAGATGGCTTTCTCTCTCTCTCTCTCTCTCTCTCTCTCTCTCTCTCTCTCTTTTGATTCTCAATACAATGGTCTCTTGGAGATCTATTTGATGTAACTCTTTTTGCATTGTGTTTGTTGGGATCCGATGAACTTTGAGTTTATGATCAGATCTAACAACATGGAACAATAAAAAATTATAGATACATTGGAGACGTATCAGCATTCCCAAGCTTAATTCCTGCTCGTCCTCGAGTAGGTAAATGATAAAAACAGAATTTTTGATGTGGAATGCTGCCTAACATGTTCATCACATATTCTCTTGTTTGTAGCATGGACATTTGGACTTCTATATGATTCAAAGCGATTCCAGAGATATTCATTTTCCTAAAGAGGCGGATAAGATATTAGGTGGCTGTTTGATACCGCCAGAAAGACAAAAAAAGATTCTAAGGAATCAAAAAAATAGTCTAGTTTTGACATGAAGACTCCAATACTCAAGCATATCAACAAGCAACTATGTCTTTCAAAATATTAACACTAAAGCAAGTTATCCCTAGCCCATTATGCTCGATCATTGATCCATTCATGAAACACACTCGCATATTAGTTACACCCAATGCTCAAGTACGATCATAGTGCCTCTTAGTTGGTGCTTTATAAGAGAAGATGGAGACTCAAGTAAAAATAAAAATTGCATAAAGTAAATAGAAAGGCCCTTCGCAGAGGGAAGTAGGGATTTGTAGAGGTGCCAGAGCTCAAAGAAAAAAAGATAGAGATAAAAACATTTTGGGTGGCATGCTTTTCTTGTCAACGAAAACGATTGAGTAGTTCCCAATACTTTCCATGCTAGATATATCATAGGCGGTTCCCAAACAGAAAATAAAGTTTATTCCTTTTTCCACCATACTTTCTCATTCCATGGATAACCAAATCCACGGGTGCCGTCCATACCAACACTTTCCAAGGAATTTATTATTTGACAACACAAAGTAAATCCATTTTTTATTTCAGGACTGGGCATCCCTAATACCTTTGCCGTACACTCGTGCAATGACTAGTGAATAAACACCCATCTTGAGAATAACACATCTAGCATGGAAAAATATCAGCCACCCCCTATCATTTCATGAGCGGTACGAGCACGCAAAAAGGAAATGTATTTTTAAGATTATAGATGGCACATAAAAATTTGCTTAGAACGGCAAAAGAATACCGCATATAGGTAGGTGTAGTGGACTCATATGGCAACACTGGTTTAAGGAATTTGGATGCACAAATAGTAATCATACTTAGTGCAAGTGAAGGCCAGCAAAAGATTTAGAAGCATCCAACCAAGAAACAAAAAATCTCATAAGCGAGCATTAAGAATAACTAACACCGAATAATGCACCATAAGTAGGATGTAATTTCATTGCATGACTATTGACTTTCATGCTTGCATAGGGAATCACAAACCTTAACATCAATATTCTTACTAAAGCATAATTACTCATCAACATGGCTCACATATTATATCATCATATCACAAAACTATTACAAATAATCAAGTTTATTTTGTCCAATGATCTTGATGGAAGCTTTTATTATATCCCTCTTGAATATCTATCACTTTGGGACTTGTCGGTGTACTAAAGTAGGGGTACCTTAGTACCCCGAACTTGTGCACGGGCAGTAGTAGCCTCCCGCGGCAAGGCCTGCCAGGGGAGCGACAAGAGTCTCCGCGGCCCTTTCCGGGCCGGACGAAGGCCAAGTGATCGAGCCTAGAAGACCAAGCCCCGGCAAGAGGAGCTTGCCGGGTCGAGAAGGCAAGGTCCGGCAAGAGGAGCTTGCCGGGCCAAGGCGACAAGGCCCCGGCAAGAGGAGCTTGCCGGGACGACTAAGCCGAAGCACCAAGGCCCCGGCGGGAGGAGCTCGCCGGGACGGCCAAGCCAAGGCACCTCAAGAGAAGCCCGCCGCGGCGCGCAGCGCGCCCCGGCAAGGCCTGGCGAGCGGCAAGCTCCCAGGTGCGGCAAGGCAACTACCGCGGCAAGCCACTTGCCGCGGCAAACCACCATATCAGGCCCACGCTCCAGCTCACCTGCCCACGCGTCGCTCTGGGGCTTCCCCGGAGGCACGTGGCGGGACGCCGCGCAACCTGAGACGCGCGGTGGCATGCGACGTTGGCAGAGTCGCCCCCGTGGCGAACGGAGGCGCTCCTAACGGTCCGCCTCGGCACTGTTCAGGCGATCCAGATGGGCATTTAATGCCTTTGTCCCCCGCCGTCAGAGTTAGGTGCGATAGCACTGTGCGGCCACTATTCACACAGTCCCTTGCCATTTTTACCCTCACCTGCGTCGCTCCCTGTGGAAAACCCCTTGGCATATAAAAGGAGGCCCATGCGCACGTAGAGAGGGGATCGGACCCAATAGGCCCTCGCCTACGTCCAGCTCCAGCTTACTGTAGCTTCTTGCGCTCCAGAGCAAGAACCCGAATCAACCAGACATGCAACAGTAGGGTTTTACGCATCCATGCGGCCCGAAGCTGGGTAAAATCGTTGTGTGTGTGTGTGTCGCCTCGATCTGCTCTTTGTGCATCCTCCGCCCCCGCCGAACCGACAAGGGGCTCCGTCCCCATAGGTGCTCGTGGAGGCCAGATTTCCCCCGACATCTTTGGCGCGCCAGGTAGGGGGGCGTCGAGGTTGTGTGAATCAGATCCGGCGTCCGCGCAAGCCAGACTCTCATCGTCCGCGCCAGCATGGCGCCGAAGAAGAAAGCTCCGGAGGTGACCGGCCCGTCAGCGTCGAACCCACCGCCCATGGAGCAGACGGGTGGTGGGGAGGACGCCGGCGGAGGAACGGGCACCGTTGAACCAGTTCTTGGTCCCGCGGCGTCCGAGCTCGCCCCGCGCCCCTCGCAGGAGGCGCGAAACCAGCAGCGCCATGGTACCCATGGTACCATACGCTCGCTGGACCCGAGCCACGCTGGTGGATCCCAGGGCGCTCAGGACCGGCATGCGATCCAGCGTGCCGGGACGAGCGTCGCGCGGCTGCCTGGACCGGGTGCTGCTCCTTCTAACGTGGTTAGTAGTTTGAGCACATCCCGCTCCTCGTGCCGCTCGCTGCCTCTGCCCGCCACCCCAGCGGAAGCTCTCGTGCGAGCTCAGCTGCTCCTAGACTACCCTCCAACGGCGGACAAGCTCGACGGCTGGAGGGCAACCATCCAAAGCCTCATCGGTTTCGCCAACGGTGACACTCCGCGGCAGCATAGCGCGTCGCAGCCGCGGCCAGTCACCCAGGCGAGAACCGACGGCGCCAAGCATGGCGGGGGTGCGACCACCATGCACTCCCCGCCCCAGAAGCCACGGTCGCCGACTCGCCGGGCTCACCTCGACGACGATTCTACCGCGTCGTCGAACCCGCGAACTCGCCGCGACCAACGCCAAGTCCTTCACGAACGAAGGGAAGAAGACGCTCGAACCCGCATCGAGCGCAGAAGAGAGGCGCGGCGTCAATCAGCCCAGCGCGTTGGGCCCACTGGAGACATGCACGCGCCGAGGGAACCAGGCGAACTACCGTATTCGGTAGGTTGCCCTGCGTTCACCCGCGAGCTGCGGCAAGTCCAGTGGCCCAGCACGAAGAACTTCAAGCCTGACGTGCCCGAGAAGTACGACGGCAAGTCGCATCCGTCTGAGTTCCTTAGCATCTACACCATTGCGGTGCAGGCTGCCGGGGGACGGGACGATAAGATCCTTGCCAACTACTTCCCGCTGGTACTCAAGCCCAACGTCAGATCCTGGCTCATGCACTTGCCGGACGGCTCCATCTCTTCCTGGCCAGATTTATGCCATCAGTTCGTGGGCGCCTTCACGGGCGGCCACAAACCCCATGGCCAGGCAAGCGACCTTCATTTGCTCGTTCAGAAGGAGGGGGAGCCTTTGCGCAAGTTCATCCAGAGGTTCAGCCGTGTGCACTACAACATCCCAGACGTCCACCCCGCCGCGGTGATCAGCGCGTTCCACCAGAACGTGCGTAACCGCAGGATGCGGGAGGAGATGGCGATGTGCAAAATCAAGGAGGTCAGCGAGCTTTACGCCCTGGCCGACAAGTGTGCACGCACTGAGGAGGGGAGGCGGCTCCCCGGAGAAAGTGTTGGAGAAGGAGACTCCGACAGTGAAGGTACCGCCCCGGCAAGGAGAGGCCGGCGGCGGAACGGCAAGAAGAAGAAAAACCCAGAGGTACTACTTGTCGAGAAGTCCGGCAGCGAGGGCTCCGCCAAGAAAGCCTAGGCGGGAGGCCCCGGCAAGGAGGTTGCCGGGTGCGCCAACTGCCGGGCGGTGGCGGCTGCCGATAAGCGGGACGGTACCGACAAGAAGTACTGCAAGATCCACCGCACCAGGGGCCACGACCTCCAGAGTTGCAAGCAAGTCGAGCGACTCGTCGACCTGCAAAAGGCCGAGTACGCACGACGCGACAAGGAGAGGGCCCAAGCAGGTGGCGGGGGATCCGGCACGAAGCGTCCCGGCCCGGGGGAGCGCCGCGGCAAGGACAAGCAGCGGCAAGCAGACAGACCTCCCCGGGGCCGCGACAAGAGCGAAAGCGAAGACGATGACGAAGACATGGAAGACCCCTAGACCAGCGAGTAGGAGTTTCAGAAAGCCACTGAGGTCTTGTGTGTCGACGGCGGTGCCTCCCTGCACGCTTCCCACCACCAGCTTAAACGGTGGGTGCGGGAGGTCAATGCAGTGGAGCCACCCGTCGAGTCACGCAGACCCCTGAGATGGTCCAGCACGCCTATCATCTTTGACATTGAGGACCACCCTGATCGCACAACCGCGGTCGGGTGCTTGCCGATGTTGGTTTCCCCAACGATCCGCAACCTCAAGGTCACTAAGATGCTAGTTGACGGCGGGGCCGGCTTGAACCTGATCTCCTCTGCTGTTCTCCGGAGACTCCAGGTTCCCGACAGCGAGCTCGAAGAAACCGGCACATTCCAAGGAATCAACCCGGGAAGGAGCAAGCCGAAGGGAAAGATCACGCTGCCGGTAACATTTGGCAGCGAGCTGAATTTCAGAACTGAGAAGGTCACCTTTGACGTCGCCGACCTTCCGTTTCCTTACAACAGGATCCTCGGCCGACCAGCACTCGCCAAGTTCATGGCGGCCTCTCACTATGCGTATAACATGCTCAAGATGCCCGGCCCGATAAGAATCATTTCTGTCCCCGGCGACAAGAAGGATGCCCTTATCTGCGCCGACCAATTATACCGGGACGCAACGGCGGCAACGGCCCGCGGTCCGCTCGCCGCTGGAGCTTCCGGGGGAAAGAAGAAGTCCGACGAATGCTCTGGCACCCACTCCGGCAAGCGCGCCTCTTCAGAGTACTGCGCTGCCGTCGAGGACGTGCCATCAAGCCCCGCCGGCACGAAGACCAAGCCCGGCGAATGCTCTGGCACCCACTCCGGCAAGAGCGCCTCTTCGGAGTGCTGCGCCGCCGTCGAGGACGTGCCATCGAGCCCCGCCGGCAAGAAGGCCAAGCCCGGCGAATGCTCTGGTGCCCACTCCGGCAAGCGCGCCTCTTCGGAGTGCTGCGCTGCCGTCGAGGACGTGCCATCGAGCCCCGCCGGCGAACACGAGAAGACGACGGCTGCTCCACCTGCGACCAAGAAGGTGCCCGCCAAGGAGGACGGCACTGGTGGTACCTTCACCATCAGTGCCACTCTCGGCCACAAATAGGAAGACGCGCTCGTTGCTTTCCTACGGGCGAATGTCGATGTGTTTTCCTGGCAACCATCTGACATCCCCGGCGTTCCCAGGGAAGTGATTGAGCACCACCTTGCCGTCTGTCCTCATGCGCGGCCCGTCAAGCAAAAGGTCAGGAAACAAGCGGTGGAGCGCCAAGAGTTTATCACGGAGGAAATCAAGAAGTTGGAAGCGGCAGGCCTCGTCAGAGGCGTGCTCCATCCGACGTGGTTGGCCAATCCTGTCGTCGTGCGTAAGGCAAGCGGGAAGTGGAGGCTTTGCATCGATTTCACCGATGTCAACAGAGCTTGCCCTAAAGATCCATTTCCCTTGCCGCGCATCGACCATATTGTTGACTCCACGGCCGGATGCGACCTGCTTTCATTCCTTGACGCCTACTCCGGGTACCACCAGGTCTTCATGGCCGAAGAAGACGAAGAGAAGACTGCGTTCATCACTCCGTGCGGCACGTACTGCTTTGTGCGGATGCCTTTTGGACTGAAGAACGCGGGCTCGACATTTGCGAGGGTTGTCCACACTGCTTTTGAGCCATAGATCCACAGAAATGTGGAGGCCTACATGGATGACATTGTGGTCAAGAGCAGAGACAAGGCAACCTTGGTACAAGACTTGGAAGAGACCTTTGCAAACTTGCGCAAGATCAGCCTCAAGCTCAACCCCGAGAAGTGCGTGTTCGGAGTTCCCTCCGGCAAGCTTCTCGGGTTCTTCGTGTCTCAGCGTGGGATCGAAGCCAACCCCGACAAGATCAAGGCCATCGAGCAGATTGAAGCACCAACGCGTGTCAAGGACGTGCGAAGACTTGCCAGCTGCGTGGCGGCTCTCAGCAGATTTATTTCTAGGTCCGCGGAACGCGCCCTGCCGTTTTTCAAAATCTTGAAAAAGGCAGGTCCAGTAAAATGGACTCCGGAAGCGGAGGCTGCGCTGCAAGACCTGAAGAAATACCTGTCCTCCGCCCCTATACTTGTCGCGCCTAGACCACAAGAGAAGTTGCTGCTCTACCTAGCGGCAACCAATCAGGTGGCTAGTGCTGCGTTAGTTGCGGAGAGGGAAGCTGATGACGAGCCAGCAGCCACGGCAAGCGCGTCCGACGGCAAGCAGGGGGCTTCCCCGTCAAGCTCTGGCCCCGACAAAGGCGGATCCGCGCAAGCGCAAGGGGAAGTGCAGAGGAAGAGGATGGTGCAGCGCCCAGTTTACTTCGTCAGTTCCCTCTTGCAGGGGGCTAGGTCGAGGTACTCTGGTGTGCAGAAATTGCTCTTCGGCCTCCTCATGGCCTCGAGGAAGCTGCGCCATTACTTCCAAGCACACGAGATCACAGTGGTCACTCGCTTTCCGCTTAAGAGGATACTGCAGAATCCCGAAGCGACAGGCAGGATTGTCGAGTGGGCACTAGAACTGTCAAGCTTTGGCCTCAAGTTCGAGAGCACATCGACCATCTAGAGCCGAGCATTGGCAGAGTTCATAGTAGAGTGGACGCCGACACCGGACGAAGAAGTTCCAGAGACGAGCATCCCCGGCAAGGAAGCAACCAAAGAGTGGCTGATGTACTTTGATGGTGCCTTTTCGCTGGAAGGCGCCGGTGCCGGCGTGCTGCTCATCGCGCCCACCGGAGAGCACCTCAAGTACGTCGTCCAGATGCACTTTCCCAAGGAGCAAGCAACCAACAATACGGAAGAGTATGAAGGTTTGCTCGCCGGTCTCAGGATCGCGGCGGAACTTGGGATCAAGAAGCTCATTGTCAGGGGTGACTCGCAGCTCGTCGTCCGCCAAGTGAACAAGGATTACCAGTGCCCGTTGATGGAAGCTTACGTTGATGGAGTGAGGAAGCTGGAAGAGCGCTTTGACGGCTTGCAAATGGAATACGTTCCAAGAGCAGAGAACGACATCGCCGACGGCCTGTCAAAATGCGCCGCACTAAAGCTACCTGTGGAACCAGGGACCTTTGTGCTCAAGCTGACTCAGCCATCCGTGACGCCATCGACTGGGCCAAGCAAGAAGAGAAGACCGGTCTCTGACGGCTCTCTCCCGGTAGAGCTTCCCGAAGCCGCCGCCAAGAGAGTCCCCGAGATCGACGCCAAGAGTGCTGAGGAGCTGCCTGCTCCGGCAAGCCCCAGGGTTTGCCCCGACGAAGCAGGCGCCCCCGGCAAGCCACGCCCCGGCAAGCCTGCCGAGGAACGTCAAGCTCCGGCTGAGCCCCGAGTCCTCGCCGTAGAAGCTGATGTTCCCGCAGCCGCCGACATGCCTTTGGTCCTCGTCGTCGAGCCCCAGGCTCCGACGTGGGCACAGCAGATCGTCCATTTCCTCCAGACGGGAGAGCTTCCCGAAGAACAAGAAGAAGCTGAAAGAGTAGCCCGGCAGTCCAGTATGTACCAGTTCGTCGACAGCGCACTGTACAGAAGAGGACGCAATGGGGTGAAATTGAAGTGCATCCACCGGGAAGACGGACAGAGGCTGTTGGCGGAGATACACGGAGGCATATGTGGGCACCACATTGGCGCCGGAGCACTTGCCAGAAAGGCGTTCCGGCAGGGCTTCTTCTGGCCCACAGCCCTCCAGGATGCAACTGCACAAGTAACCAAGTGTGAAGCGTGCCAGTTCCATTCCAAGAAGATACACCAGCCAGCTCAAGCTCTCCAGACGATCCCTTTATCCTGGCCCTTCTCGGTCTGGGGGCTCGATATCCTCAGCCCCTTCCCCCGATCCGTCGGGGGCTTTGAGTACTTGTTCGTTGCCATCGACAAGTTCACAAAGTGGCCAGAATTGGAACCAGTGAGGAAGGTGACCGCCCAGTCCGCGATCAAATTCTTCAGGTCGATTGTTTGCCACTTCGGGATCCCCAACAGGATCATCACCGACAACGGTACGCAGTTCACAAGCCACGCCTTCATGCAGTACACCCAAGATCTCGGCACCAAGGTCTGCTTCGCTTCTGTTGCCCATCCCCGGAGCAACGGTCAAGCGGAAAGGGCCAACGCCGAGGTACTGCGCGGGCTCAAGACCAGAAGTTTTGACAAGCTGCTCAAGCGCGGACGGAACTGGATCGAGGAGCTGCCGGCGGTTCTTTGGTCGGTCAGAACGACGCCAAATCGAGCCACCGGCCAGACACCATTTGCTCTAGTCTATGGAGCAGAAGCAGTTACCCCCACGGAACTCGTATACGGGTCACCTCGAGTGCTCGCTTATGATGAGCTTGAGCAAGAGCGGTCGCGTGAAGATGACGCACTGCTCCTTGAGGAGGATCGTCTCCAGGCCGCTGTGCGATCCGCTCGCTACCAGCAAGCTCTGCGTCGCTATCATAGCCGCAAAGTTAAGGCCAGGAGCCTCGAGGAAGGCGACCTTGTTCTTCGGTGCGTTCAGTCGGCCAAGATACACAACAAGTTGACGCCAAAGTGGGAAGGCCCTTACCGGGTGAAACGAGTCACGAGGCCCGGCGCCGTCCGCCTCGAGACCGAAGATGGTACTCCGGTGAGCAATTCCTAGAACATTGAGCATCTTCGCAAGTTTTACCCGTAAGGCGCGGTTGTCGGACCCCGTCCGGCAACCAACTCTTTGTACAAAAGTCTTGCCGCAGACGCATGTAATCCTTTGTACAAAGCCAGGCGCAGACCCTGGCCGCAATTACGCGCTGGGACCCCCCAAGTTTTAGCATGCATGCTGAGTCGAGTCTCGTCCTTGGTTAGGGTCGATAGTGCCTAACAGTCGCTAACCCCTAACTTGGAGGTCGAGTCCGCGTCTTTTTCCCGTCCTTTCCCTTTGGCTCGCGGGAACCGCCTACCCTTGCCGAGCCGCTCAAGGACGAAGAAAGGGAGAAGGACGAGCCAGCACCCGCCTCCCGACAAGCCAGAGTTGCCGGGGGCTGCAACCTCAGATAAGTCTTTACATCCCTTATCATGCATTCTCTCGTGAGCTGGGGAATGTGAAAGCCTTGCTTCCTCCTAAAAAGCTGCTGTGCTCTCTTAAGCGGCAAACCCCGGAGCGCGTTCCCGGGGCCCGCTTCGGATGGTAGCCGCGGCGGCAAGGGGAGGAAGCGAGGGGCCTGAACCCGCCTTCTCCCTGCCTCCGCCTAGAGCGGGAGGAGGGCCAAGGGGCGCGGGGGACGGCAGGGTCCGTTGCCGGGCGGAGAAGTGTCTATCTTAACGGTGCGAAGGGTCCGCCCCTTGCTGCGGGATGTACCCGCGAGACAAATGATCCGGCAAACAACCCCTTTTCATTAAAAACATTCCACTCAGGTACAGTTCAGAGAGAATGAAAAACATGAAAGATGGGATTACAAGATTTTAATGCAACTAAGGCCCGAGGGCTTACAGGATAAAAAGAGATAAGGTGCCCGTAATCCCTTTCTTGTCTCTCTCCTCAGGAGGTAGGGCAAGGAGGCGAGAAGGGCAAAAGGGGCGCCTAGACGAGCTACGGGTGGCAGAAGACGCCAAGAGAGTGTCCGAGGCCCCACCCCGGAGCTCCGGAGGCCGGAAGAAGACGGCGACGCCGGAAGCGGAGCTCGAGAAGGAGGCGGCGGGACGTCGACACGCTGTCGAGGGCATCTAGCCCTCGTACTCCGAGTTGACGGCCTTGCCGCCAGCCTCTTCCGCAGCCTCGCCACTCCGGCCGCCCGAGAAGACGAAGCCCCGGCAAGAGGAGCTTGCCGGGCCGGAGAGAAGACCCCGGTGGTCGTCGCCGCGAGCAGGGGTGGTGACGGCGTCTGGGGCGAGGTTGGAAGACGAGGCAGCGACCTTGCCTCCCGTCCTCTTCCTCTTCCGCATCCTCCCTACGCCAGCCACCCAAGGAGACGACCCCGGGGAGTTCACGACGCCAGGGACGCGGACGATGGGGGCCGCCGGTGCCACACGGAGCTGCGACTAGCGCCTGGTCGTGCCCGTCACCCCGGCAACCGCCCGCCCTCGTCGTCGCTGTCGCTCCCCTCCTCGTCACTCTCGCTCGACGAGGAGCCTTCGCTGTCGGAGGAGCTATCCACGCAGCACCGGGCCCGGGTGCCGAGGTCCCCGAAGACCTTGACGGAGAGCAGATCGCCCTCCATCAGCTTGAAATGGAGGGTCAACCCCGCCGTCAAGCTATGGATCCGGGCGAACGACTTCCACCCTCGGCCCAGGCACATCACGCCGGGGGCTCGGGATTCGACGTGGACTCGCGTACCACTGATCCCGCAGCCCCTCATGCGCAGCCTCAGCGTCTCGTGTTGTTCCGCCTCCAAGACGTCCGCAAAGGGGGCCAGGAGGCGGAGGCGACGGCGAGGCGCCTGGCGCAGCCTGATGATGAACTCGCAGGGGTCGTCCCCGAGATGAACCGCCGGGGGAAACGGAGCCGCCGGCGGAGGCGAGGCCGGCACGCCGCCCTGCCCGCCTCGTGCGCCTCGCCCCGTCCACGGCCTCGTCCACGACCTCGCCCCCTCCCCCTTCCCCTTACGGTTGGCTCCGCCGCCGCGGGTGCAAGGGGAGGAGGGGCACGCTGCCTGGCGGCAACCCTTGCCGCCACCGAAGAAGGACCAGGGTTCCCTTCCTCCATGACAGCTGGGGAAAGGGGACCAGGGATCTAAGAGGAGGAAGAAGGAAGGAATGCGGACCCTCGTCATCCCCTTCTGCTCCTTATAAAGGGGCGAAGTGGGGGCTCGGCCGCCCCGCCCAACCAATCAAAGCAGAGGAAGGGCAGGCGACGGGGCCGACCCTCTACCTCGACCCGCGTCGGCCCGGCTTCCTGCCTCCACCACCGCGACCCCAAGTGCATGGAGGACGCGTGGCGGGCGGGCAGGGCCGAGGCGACTGGTGAGGCGACCTCTCTTCCCCCCCCCCACTCGAAAGTGGGGGCGGGCGTTTCGCTTCTCCAAATAAAAGAGATCGTGCATGACGTGACGTATGCCTGCGGGCCTCAACCCCGCGCACGCCACCCACGTCACGCACGCCTCGCACGCCTCGCCCCCCCCACGACGCCGCGATAAGCGTGCGCCACTTGGGGAGGGCGCGACGAGCATGGAGTTAAGGAGCTGCACAATCCAGGCCACGCGTGCCCGTGCACTGTTAGGGCCTGGCCCAACAAGGCTCGGCACCGTGTATGGCCCAGACCCGGGGGCTCCTGTCGGTGTACTAAAGTAGGGGTACCTTAGTACCCCGAACTTGTGCACGGGCAGTAGTAGCCTCCCACGGCAAGGCCTGCCAGGGGAGCGACAAGAGTCTCCGCGGCCCTTTCCGGGCCGGACGAAGGCCAAGTGATCGAGCCTAGAAGACCAAGCCCCGGCAAGAGGAGCTTGCCGGGTCGAGAAGGCAAGGTCCGGCAAGAGGAGCTTGCCGGGCCAAGGCGACAAGGCCCCGGCAAGAGGAGCTTGCTAGGACGACTAAGCCGAAGCACCAAGGCCCCGGCGGGAGGAGCTCGCCGGGACGGCCAAGCCAAGGCACCTCAAGAGAAGTCCGCCGCGGCGCGCCGCGCGCCCCGGCAAGGCCTGGCGAGCGGCAAGCTCCCAGGTGCGGCAAGGCAACTACCACGGCAAGCCACTTGCCGCGGCAAACCACCATATCAGGCCCGCGCTCCAGCTCACCTGCCCACGCGTCGCTCTGGGGCTTCCCCGGAGGCACGTGGCGGGACGCCGCGCAACCTGAGACGTGCGGTGGCATGCGACGTTGGCAGAGTCGCCCCCGTGGCGAACGGAGGCGCTCCTAACGGTCCGCCTCGGCACTGTTCAGGCGATCCAGACGGGCATTTAATGCCTTTGTCCCCCGCCGTCAGAGTTAGGTGCGATAGCACTGTGCGGCCACTATTCACACAGTCCCTTGCCATTTTTACCCTCACCTGCGTCGCTCCCTGTGGAAAACCCCTTGGCATATAAAAGGAGGCCCATGCGCACGTAGAGAGGGGATCGGACCCAATAGGCCCTCGCCTACGTCCAGCTCCAGCTTACTGTAGCTTCTTGCGCTCCATAGCAAGAACCCGAATCAACTAGACATGCAGCAGTAGGGTTTTACGCATCCATGCGGCCCGAAGCTGGGTAAAATTGTTGTGTGTGTGTCGCCTCGATCTGCTCTTTGTGCATCCTCCGCCCCCGCCGAACCGACAAGGGGCTCCGTCCCCATAGGTGCTCGCGGAGGCCAGATTTCCCCCGACATCTTTGGCGCGCTAGGTAGGGGGGCGTCGAGGTTGTGTGAATCAGATCCGGCGTCCGCGCAAAACAAGCAAAGACTCATATATATATAATACAAGACGCTCTAAGAAAAACTCATGATATGTGATGAATAAAAATATAGCTCCAAGTAAAATACCGATGGTCGTTAGAAGAAAGAGGGGATGCCACTCGGGCATCCCCAAGCTTAGTTGCTTGCTTCTCTTTTAGATAATAGCTTGGGATGCCATGGGCATCCCCAAGCTTAGGCTCTTCTTACTCCTTATTCCTTCATCCATCGTGATCTCACCCAAAACTTGAAATTTTCAATCACGCAAAACTCAACAAAACCTTCGTGAGATCCGTTAGTATAACAAAGCAAATCACTACTCTAAGTATTGTTGCAAACCCATTCATATTTTATTTTTGCATTATATCTACTGTATTCCAACTTTACCATGGCTTACACCCTCCAATAAAAACCATAGATTCATTAAAATAAGCACACAACGCAAAGAAAACAGAATCTGTCAAAAATAGAACAGTCTGTAGCAATCTGAAAACTTCATATACTTCTATAACTCCAAAATTTCTGAAAATTTAGGACAATGTGGGCAATTTGTATATAAATCATGTGTACAAAAATCAGAATTTTATTGCGCTTAGTCATTTTTCAAAACTGTTTTACTGGACGCAAAAGTTTCTATTTTTCAACAAGATCGAATCAACTATCACCCAACATGATCCCAAAGGCTTTGCTTGGCACAAACACTAATTAAAACACAAAAAACACAATCATAACAGTAGAATAATTGTGCAAACACTGAGGAACAGAAAGAAAAATCCAAAAATATATTTTATTCATTGGATTGCCTCCCAACAAGCACTATTGTTTTATGCCCCTAGCTAGGCATAATGCATAGATTTCAATGGTGCTCCCATGAAAGATAGTAATTGAAAAACAAAGAGAGAATCAAGTAGCATGTGAAAAACACATTTAAGTCTAACATACTTCCTATGCATAGGCATTTTTATAGGAGAACAAATTATCAAGACAAGAAAAACCTAGCATATGCAAGGAAGGAGAAAGAAACAATAGCAATCTCAACACGAAGAGAGGTAATTTAGTAACATGAACATTTCCACAACCATGTTTTCCTCTCTCATAATAATTACAGATAGGATCATATTCAAATTCAACAATATAACTATCAGATAAAATATTTCTACATGATCCACGTGCATGCAAAGTTGACACTCTTCCAAAATAATGGGATTATCATCAAATAATGTCATGACCTCTCCAAGCCCACTTTTATCAAAAATTCATAAGATTAAACACTCTCCAAATGTGTGGGATTATTTTTACCTAGAGTTGACACTCTTCCAAACCCACTTTTAATATTATTGCAAGCATATTCATCATGAGGTTTAAATAAATTTTCAAGATCATAAGAATCATTATCACCCCAATCATGATCATTGCAATAAGTAGTGGACATAACAAAACAAGCATCCCCAAGCTTGGGGTTTTGTATATCACTAACACAATTGACATTATTAGAATGTACAATAACATCATTGGAATCATGCTTTTCATTCAAGGAGCTATCATGAATCACTTCATAAATTTCTTCGTTTAACACTTCATCACAATTTTCAGATTCATGAATCTCAAGCAAAACTTCATAAAGATAATCTAGTGAACTCAATTCACTATGAATTGGTTCATCATAAGTGGTTCTTTTAAAAATATTAGCAAGTGGATGAGTATCCATATCAATAGATTTTTAGCAAGCAAAGATGCAGGCAAATAGGAGACACATGGCAACACAAGTAAAGAGGCAAACAAGCAAACAAGAGATCTGATGAGAAAAAGGCAAACAAAAAAGAAGGTGAGTAACAAAGGAAAATATTTGTGAAGTGGGGGAGATGAAAACAAGAGGCAAATGGCAAATAATGTAAATTGCAAGGAGATGAGATTTGTGATTAGGAACCTGATAGATGTTGATGATGTCTCCCCGGCAACGGTGCCAGAAATTGGCACGTGGCCGGGAGACTATCTTGACTCGATCCTCCCCGGCAACGGCGCCAGAAATTCCTTTTGATGCGGCTTGAACTACGTCGGTATTTCCCCAAAGAGGAAGGGATGATGCGGCACATCTACAATAGGTATTTCCCTCAGTGATGAGACCAAGGTTATCGACCCAGTAGGAGAACCACGCAACACTACATGAACGGTACATGCACACAAAGAACAAATACTTGCAACCCGACGTAAAAGAGGGGTTGTCAATCCCTCCCGGGTAAAAAGATAGATAAAATTGTAGTAGATTGGATAAATGGATCTCATGGGAACACGAGATAAAATAAATAACAAAATATTGCAGCAAGGTATTTTTGGGTTTTTGGATTAATAGATCTGAAAATAAAAGCAAATAAAAATAGATCTTGAAGGCAAATATGATAAAGAAGAGACCCGGGGGCTGTAGATTTCACTAGTGGCTTATCTCGAGAAAAATAGCATACGGCGGGTAAAAAAATTACTGTTGGGCAATTGATAGAACTTAAAATAATTATGACGATATCCAGGCAATGATCATTATATAGGCATCACGTCCAAGTTTAGTAGACCGACTCCTGCCTACATCTACTACTATTACTGCACACATCGACCGCTATCCAGCATGCATCTATTGTATTAAGTTCAGAAACGGAGCAATGCAATAAGAACAATGACATGATGTAGACAAGATCTATTCATGTAGGAATATACCCCATCTTGTTATCCTTAATAGCAATGATACATACGTGTCATTTCCCCTTCTGTCACTGGGATTGAGCACCGTAAGATCGAACCCATCACAAAGCAACTCTTCCCATGGAAACAAAAATGTATCTAGTCGGCCTAACTAAACCAAAGATTCGAAGAAGAAATACAAGGCTATAAGTAATCATACATATAAGAGATCAAAACTCAAATAACTTTCATGGATAAAATAGATCTGATTATAAACTCAAAGTTCATCGGATCCCAACAAACACACCGCAAAAAGAGTTACATCAAATAGATTTCCAAGAGACCATTGTATTGAGAATAAAAAGAGAGAGAGGAAGCCATCTAGCTACTAACTACGGACCTGTAGGTCTACAATGAACTACTCACGCATCATCGGTGAGGCACCAATGAGGATGATGAATCCCTCCGTGATGGTGTCTAGATTGGATCTGTGGTTTCTGGAACTTGCGGCGGTTGGAATTGTGTTTCATAGAATCCCCTAGGGTTTTTGGAATATTGGGGTATTTATAGAGCAAAGAGGCGGTGCGGGAGGCCACCGAGGTGGGCACAACCCACCAGGGCGCGCCTGGGCCCCCAAGCGTGCCCAAGTAGGTTGTGCCCCCCCTCAGGGCACCCCTCTAGTACTTCTTCGGCCCATCTTGTGTCATTTGGCCCAAAAAATTCTCCAAAAAGTTTTGCTGCGTTTGGACTTCGTTTGGTATTGATTTTCTGTGAAGTAAAAAACAAGCAAAAAATAGCAACTGGCACTGGGCACTAAGTCAATAGGTCAATCCCAAAAAATGATATAAAGTTGCTATAAAATGATTGTAAAACATCCAAGATTGATAATATAACAACATGAACAATCAAAAATTATAGATATGTTGGAGATGTATCAGCCACATGCAGTCGGTGGTTGTCCTACACGGCGCTTACTCGCTTGTGACGCTTTCTATGGGCCCGCTGATACATCTCCAATGTATCTATAATTTTTTGTTGTTCCATGCTATTATATTATCTGTTTTGGATGTTTTATATGCATGATCATTTCCTTGTATATCGTCATAATTATTTTCTTTTCTATCAATTGCCCAACAGTAATTTGTCTACCCACTGTTTGCTATTTTCTCGATAGAAGCCTCTAGTGAAAACTATGGGCCCCGGGTCTACCTTATCATATATTAAAATCCAAAAATACCTCGCTTCATTTTTATTTTATTTATTTATTTTATATTTTTGTACACTCTATGGAGATGCCCATCAATAGATATGAATGTGAATGAGTAGGGATTGCCATGCAACGGATGCACTAGAGCTATAAGTTTATGAAAGCTCAAAAAATAAAACTAAGTGGGTGTGCATCCAACTTGCTTGCTCATGAAGACCTAGGGCGTATTGAGGAAGCCCATCGTTGGAATATACAAGCCAAGTTCTATAATGAAAATTCCCACTAGTATATGAAAGTGATATCATAGGAGACTCTCTATCATGAAGATCATGGTGCTACTTTGAAGCACAAGTGTGGAAAAAGGATAGTAACATTGTCCCTTCTCTCTTTTCTCTATTTTTTTTGGGCCTTCTTTTTTTATTTGGCCTTTTCTCTCTCTTTGTTTATTTCCTCACGCGGTACAATGCTCTAATAATGAAAATCATCACACTTTTATTTACTTACAACTCAAAAATTACAACTCGATACTAGAACAAAATATGACTATGCGAATGCCTCGGGCGGTGTACCGGGATGTGCAATGAATCAAGAGCGTCGTGTTAAAAAATGATGAATGGTGGCTATGCCACAAATACGATGTTAACTACATGACCATGCAAAACAATATAACAATGATCATGTGTGTCATAATAAACGAAATGGTGGAAAGTTGCATGGCAATATATCTCGGAATGGCTATGGAAATGCCATAATAGGTAGGTATGGTGGCTATTTTGAGGAAGGTATAAGGTGAGTGTATGATACCGGCGAAAGTTGCATGGTACTAGAGAGGCTAGCAATGGCGGAAAGGTGAGAGTGCGTATAATCCATGGAATCAACATTAGTCATAAAGAACTCACATACTTATTGCAAAATCTATTAGTCATCTAAACAAAGTACTATGCGCATGCTCCTAGGGTGATAGATTGGTAGGAAAAGATCATCGCTCGTCCCCGACCGCCACTCATAAGGAAGAAAATAAAAAAATATATCATGCTCCAACTTCGTTACATAACGATTCACCATACGTGCATGCTACGGGACTCGCAGACCTTAACACAAGTATTTCTCAAATTCACAACTACTTACTAGCATGACTCTAATATCACCATCTTCATATCTCAAAACAATCATAAGGAATCAAACTTCTCATAGTATTCAATGCACTTTATATAAAAGTTTTTATTATATTTCTATTAGATGCCTATCATATTAGGACTAATTTTATAACCAAAATAAATTACCATGCTGTTTTAAATACTCTCAAAATAATATAAGTGAAGTGAGAGAGTTCATCAATTTCTATAAAATAAAACCACCGCCGTGCTCTAAAAAGATATAATTGAAGCACTAGAGCAAATTTGCCTAGTGCTACCTCTTGAGCACTGTGTTGGTTTTCCCTTGAAGAGGAAAGGGTGATGCAGCAAAGTAGCGTAAGTATTTCCCTCAGCCTTTGAGAACCAAGGTATCAATCTAGTAGGAGGCCACGTACGAGTCCCTCGCACCTACACAAACAAATAAATCCTCGCAACCAACGCAATAAAGAGGTTGTCAATCCCTTCACGGTCACTTACGAGAGTGAGATCTGATAGATATGATAAGATAATATTTTTGGTATTTTTATGATAAAGATGCAAAGTAAAATAAAAGGCAATAAAAATAGCTAAATGTTGGAAGATTAATATGATGGAAAATAGACCCGGGGGCCATAGGTTTCACTAGTGATTTCTCTCAAGAGCATAAGTATTACGGTGGGTGAACAAATTACTGTTGAGCAATTGACAGAATTGAGCATAGTTATGAGAATATCTAGGTACGATCATGTATATAGGCATCACGTCCGAGACAAGTAGACCGACTCCTGCCTGCATCTACTACTATTACTCCACACATCGACCGCTATCCAGCATGCATCTAGAGTATTAAGTTCACAAGAACAGAGTAACGCTTTAAGTAAGATGACATGATGTAGAGGGATAAACTCATGCAATATGATGTAAACCCCATCTTGTTATCCTCGATGGCAACAATACATTACGTGCCTTGCTGCCCCTACTGTCACTGGGAAAGGACACCGCAAGATTGAACCCAAACCTAAGCACTTCTCCCATTGCAAGAAAGATCAATCTAGTAGGCCAAACCAAACTAATAATTCGAAGAGACTTGCAAAGATAACCAATCATACATAAAAGAATTCAGAGAAGATTAAAATATTGTTCATAGATAAACTTGATCATAAACCCACAATTCATCGGTCTCAACAAACACACCACAAAAGAAGATTACATCAAATAGATCTCCACAAGAGAGGGGGAGAACATTATATTTAGATCCAAAAAGAGAGAAGAAGCCATCTAGCTAATAACTATGGACCCGAAGGTCTGAGGTAAACTACTCACACAACATCGGAGAGGCTATGGTGTTGATGTAGAAGCCCTCCATGATCGATGCCCCCTCTGGCGGAGCTCCGGAAAAGGCCCCAAGATGGTATCTCACGGGTACAGAAGGTTGTGGCGGTGGAATTAGGTTTTTGGCTCCGTGTCTAGTAGTTTGGGGGTACGTACGTATATATAGGAGGAAGAAGTACGTCGGTGGAGCAACGTGGGGCCCATGAGGGTGGAGGGCACGCCCAGGGGGGTAGGCGCCCCCCTACCTTGTGCCCTCCTGGTTGATGTCTTGACGTAGGGTCCAAGTCCTCTGGATCACGTTCGTTCCGAAAATCACGTTCCCAAAGGTTTCATTCTGTTTGGACTCCGTTTAATATTCTATTTCTGTGAAACTCTGAAATAGGCAAAAACAGCAATTCCACGCTGGGCCTCCGGTTAATAGGTTAGTTCCAAAAATATATAAAAGTGCATAACAAAACCCATTAATGTCCAAAACAGAATATAATATAGCATGAATGTAGCGACCCGACCTCAAACGGTCAAGTCTCTGTGCTTCAGTGTCATCCCTGGATCGGTAATGCTGACACACACAGTACTCAAAGGATTTATAATAGAGTAGCAATCACACACTTATTACATCGAATGTCTCAGAAGAGAACTTATTACAATAAATATGTCTTAAGGCCATCTAATACGATAACAACAGAAGGCTTGGAAGATAAAGTGAGTCCATCAACTCCAACGACATAGCTAAGTTGCATGGCAACGACCTAACCAACCTTACTCCTTGTCTGAAAAGTCTACAACATAATACGTTGCAGCCCGAGAACGTGTCAGCACATGGAATATACTGGCAATATAACACAGTAGAGCAAGAACAGAATAATTCTATCACTACATGCATATTTGGCTAGTGGAAAGCTCTATGGTTATAGTTTTGCGAAAAGCCAACTTTTTTCCTACAACAAAGGAATAAGTTTTATTTTAACTATCATGGTAGTTGAAACATCATTGAGAAGGTTCCTCCAACTCAATCCCAATTAAAGTAATAATCAACCCAACAATATTAAATTAGAGTGATGAGATACATAGGATAATCCAAGTACTAGATACTCAAGCTGTCCATAACCGGGGACACGGCTAATCATGATTAGATTGTACACTCTGCAGAGGTTTGCGCACTTTTCCCCACAAGACTCGATCTCCTCCGTTGGATTTCTCGCACTACATGGTGTTTGAGAAATGGGTGACCGAGACACAATCTTTCAGAAACATTAACTCTTTACTCCGGGTAGACTATACGAACATGCATCCCTCTACATCTGCTAGTCCACCTCTTCAAGAGCTCACACAACTTACTCAATTATGCTAGAGCCAATAATAGCTTATGGCTGCACACGGAAGTTTCTAGCATGAAATATCTTAGTTCCCTTTGATCCTGGGTGGCAGGCCTTTAGGATGATCACACGGGTACTCCGGGATATCCTAGGACAACACTGGATTCTCCAGGTGCCCGACAAGCAATCCACCCAGATGTGTATTTAAGTTGACACCTTAAGTTGAACCATTAATTATCAATCTCACATCTGTCATCGATTCACTCAACCAAACCACGTCTACGAGCATAGCATAGCGATATAAGCAATACGTAGAAGTAACTCCCAAGGGTTTGATTATAACATGGCAATAGGTTCTACCTCATCAACTACTTCCCAATACCCACAAGTTAATCACATCCTAATCATGCAATGTTTGAGGATTGGATCTAATGCATAAAAACTGGGTATGAAAAGAGTATGATCAATGTGTTACTTGCCTTGCTCACGATCCGCAAAACCTAGGGACTCGTAGTAGCACGCTTCGTACTCCGGAATTCTATCGCAAGCAAATAGCATACATAAGCAATCAATCACAGATGCACGATCAAAACTCAATTAATAAGAATTGACCAGAAAGTTCAACTTAAGAACTCCGGTTTGCAAAAAGAATCAAATCAAACGGAGCAATGAAACTCAAACAGCGAGAGAAACAAGATCCGTTTGCCAATCTGAACTAAAGTCAAATTTTACAGTACCAAAATCTTGTTCAAGTTGGTTAAACAGAAAGAGGGTATCGAGACGAAGATCTAGGCGCTTGAATCGCCTGATTCCGATAAACGAGCGAAAAGATAAACTAAAACGAAAATCGGAGCAGAAATCGCGATCGAAAATAATCGCGAAAAACCCGAGAAAAAGAAAAACTGACGAACAGGCTAACGAACGAACGTTCGTTGTCTGACTAACAAGCGAAAACCGTTCGTTAAAACGAACATACGGACGAACGTCCGCTAAATAAACTAAACCGAGAAAACCGGTGAACCAATCTAAAAAAACGAAACTAGGGTTTTATAAAAAAACGACGGTTTTTACCTAAACCAAAAAAAACGGCGAGATCGGATTGGATCGGTGGCGGCTCCAGTGGCTTCCGCGATGGCGCGGTGAGGCGGGGGCGGCGTGGGGCGGCTCGGCGGCGGCGCGGTAGCAGCGGCGTGCGACGGCGGCGGCAGCAGCGGCGCAAGGCGGCGGGGCGGGCGGCTTGCGGCGGCGGCTCCGGCTCCGGCTTGGGGCTCCAGGGGGGCCCCGGGTGGGCTTTTAAAGGGGGCGTGGTGGCTTGTGGGAGGGGGCAGGGGGCGTGGCCGACTCGGCCACGGCAATCGGTGGCATGGCGGTCGCGGTCTCCGCGAGGGAGACGGCGGCGCGGCGACGGGTGGGCCAGCTGGGCCTCGGCCCAGTTCGGTCCGGCGGGCTCTCTCTCTGTTTTTTTAAACAGATTCCACCGAAAACAAATCCTAGAAAAATAAATAAAAATCTAAAAATGTCAAAACAAATTTTCACCATCTAAATAAAATATTTAGAACAAGATGAACATTTTGTTGGCTCTAAAATGCAATTTGGAAAACATGCAATTTTTCTAATGCAAATAAAATAATAATAAAATCCGAATGAAATCAATATTTGATTTTAATATTTTTCCTCCAATATTTCATTTATTTTGGAAAAGTCATATTATATCCTCTCATTTATTTTTAATATGAAATATTTTCGGAGAGAAAAATAATTAAAACAAATAATCCTCGTTTCAATATTTGATAAAATTCAAATATGAAAACAGTGAAATCGCCAACTCTCTCCGAGGGTCCTTGAGTTGCCTAGAATTTCAAGGATCGCAAAACGAAATGCAACAAAAATATGATATGCATGAATGATCTATGTATAACATCCCAAATTGAAAATTTGGGATGTTACAAACCTACCCCCCTTAAGATGAATCTTGCCCTCGAGATTCGGGTTGGCTAGAAAATAGGTGCGGGTGGTCTTTGCGAAGATCATCCTCTCGTTCCTAGGTGGCTTCATCCTCGGTATGGTGGCTCCACTGAACTTTGCAAAACTTGATAACCTTGCTGCGAGTGACTCGACTGGCAAATTCAAGAATCCTGACGGGCTTCTCCTCATAGGTCAGATCACTGTCCAATTGAATTGCTTCCAAGGGCACTGTATCTCTTAGAGGTATATCGGCCATCTCAGCATGACACTTCTTCAACTGTGAAACATGAAACACATCATGAACTCCTGACAGTCCTTCAGGTAACTCCAACTTGTAGGCAACTTCTCCCATACGTTCCAAAACACGGTACGGTCCTACAAATCTCGGGGCTAACTTTCCCTTAACTCCAAAACGTTTCACTCCTCGCAGGGGTGACACTCGAAGATATGCTCTATCTCCAATTTCATAGGTTACCTCCTTCCGTTTCGAATCTGCATAACTCTTCTGCCTGGACTGAGCTACCTTTAGTCTATCGTGAATCAACTTAACCTTCTCTTCAGACCTCTTGATCAAATCTAGTACAAACAACTGTCGATCTCCAACTTCATCCCACAACAACGGTGTTCTGCACCTTCGTCCATACAGGGCTTCAAACAGTGCCATCTTCAAATTGGCCTGGTAGTATTGTTGTATGAGAACTCTGCGTAGGGCAAATTGTCATCCCAACTAGATCCATAATCTAGCGCACAAGCTCTCAACATATCCTCCAGAATCTGGTTGACTCTTTCGGTCTGTCCATCTATCCGCGGGTGAAAAGCTGTACTGAACTCCAGTCTTGTACCCAAAGTCTGGTGCAGCTGATGCCAAAACTTTGAAGTAAACTGTGTTCCTCTATCTGATACGATGGTCCTCGGGACTCCATGCAGACATATGATCCTGGTCATGTATATCTTGGCCAACTTCGCACTTGTATAGGTGGTTCTCACTAGGATAAAGTGAGCCACTTTGGTCAAGCGATCAATTACTACCCATATAGAATCATATCCTGATGTGGTCCTAGGCAATCCGGTGATAAAATCCATGCCAAGTTTATCCCACTTCCATTCGGGTATTGGCATAGGCTGTAACAACCCTGCTGGCTTTTGATGCTATGCCTTCACTCTTTGACATACATCACATATGGCTACATACTCGGCAATATCCTTCTTCATACCAGTCCACCAGAAACGTTCCTTCAAATCCAAATACATCTTGGTGTTTCCGGGGTGTATCGAGTATGGTGAGTCATGAGCCTCCTGAAGTATTAACTTCCTGATCTCTATGTTATTGGGCACATAAACACGGTCCTCAAACCATAAGGTGTCGTGCTCATCCTCACGAAAACCTTTGGCCTTTCCTTTGCTCATTCTCTCTTTTATCTCGGCAATCTCTTTGTCATCCTTTTGAGATTCTCGAATCATTCCTAACAATGTAGACTGAACCTCCATTGTTGCAACAAAACCTCTAGGAACAATCTCCAATCGAAGTTCCCTGAGATCCTATGCTAACTCCTTTGGCAATCCCGTGCTTACTAGAGTGTTAGCATAACTCTTCCGACTCAAGGCGTCTGCTAAGACATTGGCCTTGCCTGGATGATAGTGAAGCTTCATGTCATAATCCTTTATAAGCTCCAACCATCTCCTCTGCCTAAGGTTCAGCTCCTTCTGTGTGAAAATGTAGTTCAAACTCTTATGATCCGTGTACACATCACAACGGTTTCCAATAAGGTAATGTCTCCAAGTCTTGAGTGCATGCACTACAGCTGCTAACTCCAAATCATACGTGGCATAATTCAATTCGTGCGGTTTTAGTTGTCGTGAGGCATACGAAACAACTCTTCCGTCCTGCATAAGCACACTTCCAAGTCCTAGGCGAGAGGCGTCGCAATACACTTGGAAATCCTTGCGTATATCCGGCAGAATCAGCACCGGGGTTGTAGTCAAACGTTTCTTTAACTCCTAAAAACTTGCATTGCATTCTTCCGTCCATTTAAATTTGGTATCCTTCTTCAATAACTCCGTCATTGGCTTCGCAATCTTGGAAAAATTCTCAATGAATCTCCGATAGTATCCTGCGAGTCCGAGAAAACTACGGATCTCGCTAACTGAAGTGGGTGCCAACCATTCAGTGACTGACTGAACCTTGGTGGGGTCTACTGCTATACCTTCTCCTGATATAACATGTCCAAGGAATCCAACTTCCTTCAACCAAAACTCACATTTGCTGAACTTGGCATGCAACTGATGTTCCCTGAGTTTCTCGAGAACTAAACGCAAATGCTCCTTGTGCTCCTCCTCATTCTTCGAGTATACCATTATATCATCAATGAACACCACCACAAACTTATCCAAATATTCCGTGAACACGTTGTTCATCATGCTCATGAAGTAAGCAGGGGCGTTAGTCAGTCCAAATGACATGACCGTTCATACAACCCGTACCATGTGGTGAAGGCTGTCTTTGGTATATCCTTCTCTCGAATCTTCACCTGGTGATACCCTGATCGCAAATCGATCTTCGAACACACCTTAGCTCCTTGCAACTGGTCAAACAAATCATTGATCATCGGCAGTGGGTATTTGTTCTTAATCGTCACTTCATTCAACGCCCGATAATCAACAACCATTCTCAATGATCCATCCATCTTCTTGACCAAGAACACTGGGGCTCCCCACGGTGATGAACTTCGTCGAATGTAACCTTTCTCCAATAACTCCTTGATCTGCTTCTTAATCTCCTCCAGGTCATTTGCGGGCATCCGGTATGGTCGCTTTGATATAGGCCCGGTGCCTGGCAACAGTTCTATCAAAAACTCGATGTCTCGATCTGGCGGCATGCCTGGTAATTCCTATGGAAATACATCTGGGTAATCCTTTACGATAGGTACTTCCTCCTGAACAACTCCTGAGAGGGAATTTACTTGGCTCCTCCTAGGCGCGTGCCTAGATACATACTTGATCCTTTTTCCCTCCGGGGTGGTGAGATAACTTGCTAAACTCATCCACGTACTGAGCTACAGTACGGTTCCCCTGGCGTAAGTTGTGAAACTCACACTTCTTCATATTCATAGCTCCAGTTGAGACATGGGCTGTGCGGAAAGCTTGTTGAAAGTGATCCCAAGTGACATTGGCTATGGGGAAAGTGGCCGTATAATTCTCCCACCATGAGGCTGCTGGTCCATCCAATTGATGTGTGGCAAAGCACACCTTCTCAGCATCTGTGCACCCTGCGGTGGTCAACTCCCTTCCAATACGGCGTAGCCAATCATCTACAACTATAGGCTTGGTGCTACTGGAAAACACCGGCGGCTGCAACCTCAGAAAGCGATCTAAGTTGTCAACTGGAGGCGTGTTGTTGTTGTTGTTGTTGTTGTTGTTGTTGTTGTTGTTGTTGTTGTTGTTGTTGTTGTTGTTGTTGTTGTTGTTGTTGTTGTTGTTGTTGTTGTTGTTGTTGTTGTTGTTGTTGTTGTTGTTGTTGTTGTTGTTGTTGTTGTTGTTGTTGTTGTTGTTGTTGTTGTTGTTGTTGTTGTTGTTGTTGTTGTTGTTGTTGTTGTTGTTGTTGTTGTTGTTGTTGTTGTTGTTGTTGTTGTTGTTGTTGTTGTTGTTGTTGTTGTTGTTGTTGTTGTTGTTGTTGTTGTTGTTGTTGTTGTTGTTGTTGTTGTTGTTGTTGTTGTTGTTGTTGTTGTTGTTGTTGTTGTTGTTGTTGTTGTTGTTGTTGTTGTTGTTGTTGTTGTTGTTGTTGTTGTTGTTGCCTTCGTTCTGGACTAACAATTTGTTGTTGTTGCCTTCGTTCTGGACTAACAATTGCATCAAGGCATTCTGCTGCTGGATCAACTGAGTGAGCTCCGGCCGGAAGGAAAATCCGGTGTCACGTCTCGGAGGCATCTGATGGGTTTAGAGGGGAGAGATTTAGAATAGAAAAGGGGTCTAGTGAGAAAGCACTACCCATATGCACATGAGACAAACACAATCATTTCACTCAATCAATCAAGCAAGGGCATACAAACAGTCTAGAACTATCGTTGAAAGTGCTCAACTAGTACTATATACATGGGGAAATACTACTAATTATTTGGTGGTCATCTAGAAATTTTGATCGGTGGAAGACTCCATGATGTATGCTCCAGCTTCGTCTTCAAAGTCATCTTCACTGGGGTCGGAGTCGATGTCGTCGATGATGATGTAGTTCTCCAAGCAAGTGGAATCGTCGTCCTCTCCTCCTGGCGCGGGGTCTCCCATGAATATTCGATCTTCTTTATCAGGTCGTCATTCTTCTCCAATAGTGTGGCAATTTCCTCCTCATATCCATCGTGTGTAGACTTAAGTTCTTCTTCCAGCTCGATGATCCTTGTCTTCGCCTTCTTCAAATCTATCATGTCTGCGCACATCTGATTCTCCTGGCGTCGAATGTGCTGGTTTAACTCCTGGATGAAAGCTGCAATGGATCTGTCCTTCTTGGTGCTGATCATCTCCCATTACTCATCTTGGCGCCCACATATATGACAGATAGTGTCCTTAAGATCCTTGTTGTAGACTTCTCCGATGCGTCCTATGGTAATGTGGGCTGCCATGCTCTTGCCTAGACTCCAGGTTGGTGCATCAAAAGAAAACTCTATGGGCTTAGTGGTTGGCGAGAACGCCCTTCCCGGAACTTGAACTTGAATCATCTAGCGCTCCTCTTCTGGTAAAGTGGCGTTGTAAGTCCCAGTGAAGCTTGGTATTCCGATGTTCAGATACCTAGTGACTTCCTTCAAGTGGCGTCCAAAGGGGGTGTCTTCATCCGGTTGTGCAAACTTGTTCCTCGAATCCGCCATCCTAAGAGTAGAAAATGGAGAGGAGTCAGAAATGAGTAGAGAAGAGTGACCTATGGCTTATCTTAGTGGTCGTGTCCTACACTCAGCGTGTGCTCTGATACCATCTTGTAGCGACCCGACCTCAAACGATCAAGTCTATGTGCTTCAGTGTCATCCCTGGATCGATAATGCTGACACACACAGTACTCGAAGGATTTATAACAGAGTAGCAATCACACACTTATTACATCAAATGTCTTAGAAGAGAACTTATTATAATAAATATGGCTTAAGGCCATCTAATACGATAACAGCGGAAGGCTTGGAAGATAAAGTGAGTCCATCAACTCCAATAGCATAGCTGAGCTGCACGGCAACGACCTAACGAACCTTACTCCTCGTCTGAAAAGTCTGCAACATAATACGTTGCAGCCCGAGAACGGGCCAGCACATGGAATATGCTGGCAATATAACACAGTAGAGCAAGAACAGAATAATGCTATCACTAAATGCATATTTAGCTGGTGGAAAGCTCTATGGTTATAGTTTTGCGAAAAGCCAATTTTTTCCTACAACAAAGGAATAAGTTTTATTTTAACTATCATGGTAGTTGAAACATCATTGAGAAGGTTCCTCCAACTCAATCCCAATTAAAGTAATTATCAACCCAACAATATTAAATTAAAGTGATGAGATACTTAGGATAATCCAAGTACTCGATACTCAAGATGTCCATAACCGGGGACACGGCTAATCATGATTAGATTGTACACTCTGCAGAGGTTTGTGCACTTTTCCCCACAAGACTCGATCTCCTCCGTTGGATTTCTCGCACTACATGGTGTTTGAGAAACGGATGACCCAGACACAGTCTTTCAGAAACATTAACTCTTTACTCCGGGTAGACTATACCAACCTACATCCCTCTACATCTGCTAGTCCACCTCTTCAAGAGCTCACGCAACTTACTCAACAATGCTAGAGCCCATAATAGCTTGTGGCTGCACACGGAAGTTTCTAGCATGAAATATCTCAGTTCCCTTTGAGCCTGGGTGGCGGACCTTTAGGATGATCACACGGGTACTCCGGGATATCCTAGGACAACACTGGATTCTCCAGGTGCCCGACAAGCAATCCACCCAAATGTGTATTTAAGTTGCCACCTTAAGTTGAACCATTAATTATTAATCTCACATCTATCATGGATTCATTCACCCAAACCACGTCTACGAGCATAGCATAGCGATA
The DNA here is from genome assembly GCA_032464435.1 of Aegilops umbellulata. Taxonomy (NCBI): domain Eukaryota; kingdom Viridiplantae; phylum Streptophyta; class Magnoliopsida; order Poales; family Poaceae; genus Aegilops; species Aegilops umbellulata. Next base: position 291,379,206 of record CP136056.1, on the reverse strand, counting down.
TAAGCAATACGTAGAAGTAACTCCCAAGGGTTTGATTATAACATGGCAATAGGTTCTACCTCATCAACTACTTCCCAATACCCACAAGTTAATCACATCCTAATCATGCAATGTTTGAGGATTGGAGCTAATGCATAAAAGCTGGGTATGAAAAGAGTATGATCAATGTGTTACTTGCCTTGCCGATGATCCGCAAAACCTAGGGACTCGTAGTAGCACGCTTCGCACTCCGAGAATTCTATTGCAAGCAAACAATAGCATACATAAGCAATCAATCACAGATGCACGAGCAAAACTCAAATAAGAAGAATTGACCAGAAAGTTCAACTTAAGAACTCCGGTTTGCAAAAAGAATCAAATCAAACGGAGCAACGAAACTCAAACTGCGAGAGAAACAAGATCCGTTTATTAATCTAAACTAAAGTCAAATTTTACAGTACCAAAATCTTGTTCAAGTTGGTTAAACAGAAAGAGGGTTTCGAGACGAAGATCTAGGCGCTTGAATCGCCTGATTCCGATAAATGAGCGAAAAGATAAACTAAAACAAAAATCGGATCAGAAATCACGATCGAAAATAATCGCAAAAAACCCAAGAAAAAGAAAAACTGACGACCATGCTAACGAACGAACGTTCGTTGTCTGTAACTAACAAGCAAAAACCGTTCGTTAAAACAAACGTACGGACGAACGTCCGCTAAATAAACTAAACCGAGAAAACTGGTGAACCGATCTAAAAAAACGAAACTAGGGTTTTATAAAAAAATCGACGGTTTTTACCTAAACTGAAAAAAAAAACGAACGGTGAGATCGGATAGGCGGCGGCTCCGGCGGCTTCCACGGCGGCGTGGCGAGGCGGGGGCAGCTTGGGGCGGAGGCGCGGGGCGGCTCGGCGGCGGCGCCGCAGCAGCGGCGAGCGGCGGCGCAAGGCGGCGGGGCGGGCGGCTTGCGGCGGCGGTGGCTCCGGCTTGGGGCTCCAGGGGGGCCCGGGTCGGCTTTTAAAGGGGGGTGGTGGCTTGCGGGAGGGGCAGGGGCGTGGCCGACATAAAAACTGGTGGCTTGCGAGAATTTTTTATGTGGAATGCTACTTGGCATAATTTCAATGTAATTATCTTAATTGTGGTATGAATATTCAGATCCGAAAGATTCAAGACAAAAGTTTAATATTGACATAAAAACAATAATACTTCAAGCATACTAACTAAGCAATTATGTCTTCTGAAAATAACATGGCCAAAGAAAGTTATCCCTACAAAATCATATAGTCTTGCTATGCTCTATCTTCACCACGCAAATTATTTAAATCATGCACAACCCCGATGACAAGCCAAGCAATTGTTTCATACTTTTGATGTTCTCAAACTTTTTCAATCTTCACACAATACATGAGCGTGAGCCATGGACATAGCACTATATGTGGAATAGAATGGTGGTTGTGGAGAAGACAAAAAGGGAGAAGATAGTCTCACATAAACTAGGCGTATCAACGGGCTATGGAGATGCCCATTAATAGATATCAATGTGAGTGAGTAGGAATTGCCATGCAACGGATGCACTAGAGCTATAAGTATATGAAAGCTCAACAAAAGAAACTAAGTGGGTGTGCATCCAACTCGCTTGCTCACGAAGACCTAGGGCATTTTGAGGAAGCCCATCATTGGAATATACAAGCCAAGTTTTATAATGAAAATTTCCCACTAGTATATGAAAGTGATAACATAGGAGACTCTCTATCATGAAGATCATGGTGCTACTTTGAAGCACAAGTGTGGTAAAAGGATAGTAACATTATCCCTTCTCTCTTTTTCTCCCATTTCATTTTTTTATTTGGGCCTTTTTATGGCCTCTTTTTTTTAGTCTAGAGTCCCATCCCGACTTGTGGGGGAATCATAGTCTCCATCATCCTTTCCTCACTTGGGACAATGCTCTAAAAATGATGATCATCACACTTTTATTTACTTACAACTCAACAATTACAACTTAATACTTAGAACAAAATATGACTCTACGTGAATGCCTCCGGCGGTGTACCGGAATATGCAATGAATCAAGAGTGACATCTATGAAATAATTATGAACGGTGGCACTGCCACAAATACGATGTCAATTACATGATCATGCGAAGCAATATGACAATGATGGAGCGTGTCATAGTAAATGGAACGGTGAAAGTTGCATGGCAATATATCTCGGAATGGCTATGGAATGCCATGGTAGGTAGGTATGGTGGCTGTTTTGACGAAGGTATATGGTGGGTGTATGATACCGGCGAAAGGTGCGCGGTATTAGAGAGGCTAGCAATGGTGGAAGGAAGGAAGAAAAGTCTGTATAATCCATGGACTCAACATTAGTCATAAAGAACTCATATACTTATTGCAAAAATCTACAAGTTATCAAAGAAAAGTATTACGCGCATGCTCCTAGGGGGATAGATTGGTAGGAAAAGACCATCGCTCGTCCCTGACCGCCACTCATAAGGAAGACAATCAATAAATAAATCAGGCTCTGACTTCATCACATAACGGTTCACCATACGTGCATGCTAAGGGAATCACAAACTTTAACACAAGTATTTCTCAAATTCACAACTACTCAACTAGCATTACTCTAATATCATCATCTCCATATCTCAAAACAATTATCAAGCATCTAACTTCTCATAGTATTCAACACACTCATAAGAAAAAAAATTACTAATCTGGAATGCCTATCATAATTAAAGAAAATTACCATGCTGTTTTGTAGGACTCTCAAAATAATCTAAGTGAAGCATGAGAGAACAATATTTTCTATAAAATAAAACCACCACCGTGCTCTAAAAGATGTAAGTGAAGCAGTAGAGCAAAAACTATATAGCTCAAAAGATATAAGTTAAGCACATAGAGTATTCTAATAAATTCCGAATCATGTGTGTATCTCTAAAAAGGTGTGTACAGCAAGGATGATTGTGGCAAACTAACAAACAAAGACTCAACTAATACAAGACGCTCCAAGCAAAACAAATATCATGTGGTGAATAAAAATATAGCTCCAAGTAAAGTTACCGATGGAAGTAGATGAATGAGGGGATGCCTTCCGGGGCATCCCCAAGCTTTGGATTTTTGGTGTCCTTAGATTATCTTTGGGTGCCATGGGCATCCCCAAGCTTAGGCTCTTGCCACTCCTTGTTCCATAATACATCAAATCTTTTACCCAAAACTTGAAAACTTTACAACACAAAACTCAGCAGAAAATCTTGTGAGCTCCGTTAGCGAAAGAAAACAAAACATCACTTCAAGGTACTGTAATAAACTCATTATTTATTTATATTGGTGTTAAACCTACTGTATTCCAACTTCTCTATGGTTTATAAACTATTTTACTAGCCATAGATTCATCAAAATAAGCAAACAACACATGAAAAACAGAATCTGTCAAAAACAGAACAGTCTGTAGTAATCTGTAACTAACGCAAACTTATGAAACTCCAAAAATTCAGCCAAAATAGGACGACCTAGAAACTTTGTTTATTGATCAGCAGAAATTGGAATAAATATTTTATCATGTTCTGGAGATTTTTAACAATTATTTTCGTGAACAGAAAGTTTCTGCAATTTTCAGCAAGATCAAATAACTATCATCCAAGAAGATCCTATAGGTTAAACTTGGAACAAACACTAATTAAAACATAAAAACAAATCTAACCAGAGGCTAGATCAAATATTTATTCCTAAACAAAAGCAAAAAGAAAAAAACTAAAAATAAAATTGGGTTGCCTCCCAACAAGTGCTATCGTTTAGCTAGGCATAATAGCAAGGATAGATCTAGGTATTGCCATCTTTGGTAGGCAATCCATAAGTGGCTCTCATGATAGATTCATATGGTAATTTTATTTTCTTTCTAGAAAAGTGTTCCATGGCTTTCCTTAACGGAAATTGTAATCTAATATTTCCTTCCTTCATATCAATAATTACACCAATCGTTCTAAGGAAATGTCTACCAAGAATAATAGGACATGAAGGATTGCAATCTATATCAAGAACAATAAAATCTATGGGCACATAATTCCTATTTTCAATAATAAGAACATCATTAATTCTTCCCATAGGTTTCTTAATGTGGAATCCGCAAGGTGCAAGTTTAAAGAGCAATCATCAAAATCACGGAAACCTAGCAAATCGCACAAAGTTTTTGGAATCGCGAAAACACTAGCACCCAATTCACACAAAGCATAGCATTCATGATTTTTAATTTTAATTTTAATAGTAGGTTCCCACTCATCATAAAGTTTCTAGGGATAGAAACTTCCAACTCAAGTTTTTCTTCAAAAGATTGCATCAAAGCATCAATGATATGTTTAGTAAAAGCTTTATGTTGGCTATAAGCATGTGGAGAATTTAGCACGGATTGCAACAAGGAAATACAATCTATCAAAGAGCAATTATCATAATTAAATTCCTTGAAATCCAAAATAGTGGGTTCATTAATAACTAGAGTTTTGATCTCTTCAATCCCACTTTTACCAATTTTTGCATCAAGATCTAAAGACTCCGAATTTTTGGTACGCCTTCTATGTAAAGGTGGATCATATTCAATCCCATCATTATCAAGATTCATATTGCAAAACAAAGATTTAATAGGGGACACATCAATAACCTTTAGATCTTCATCTTTATTTTTGTAGAAATTAGAAGAACACGCTTTCACAAAGCAACCTTTCTTAGCACGCATCCTAGCGGTTCTTTCTTTGCACTCATCAATGGAAATTCTCATGGCTTTGAGAGACTCATTGATATCATGCTTAGGTGGAATAGATCTAAGTTTCAAAGAATCAACATCAAGAGAAATTCTATCAACGTTCCTAGCCAATTCATCAACTTTAAGCAATTTTTCTTCAAGCAAAGCATTGAAATTCTTTTATGAATTCATAAACTCCTTAACACTAGTCTCAAATTAATAAGGCATCTTATTAAAATTTCCATAAGAATTGTTGTAGGAATTACCATAATTATTAGAGTAGTTACTAGGATACGGCCTAGGATTAAAGTTTCCTCTATACGCTTTGTTACCAAAATTATTCCTACCAACAAAATTCACATCCATAGATTCATTATTATTCTCAATCAAAGTAGACAAAGGCATATCATTAGGATCAGAAGAAACACTTTTATTAGCAAATAATTTCATAAGTTCATCCATCTTTCCACTCAAAACATTAATTTTTTCTATCGCATGCACTTTTTTATTAGTAGATCTTTCAGTGTGCCATTGAGAATAATTAACCATAATATTATCTAGGATTTTAGTAGCTTCTCCTAAAGTGATTTCTATAAAAGTGCCTCCCGCGGCCGAATCTAAAAGATTTCTAGAAGCAAAATTCAATCCGGCATAAATTTTTTGTATGATCATCCACAAATTCAAACCATGTGTAGGACAATTACGTATCATTAATTTCATCCTCTCCCAAGCTTGTGCAACATGTTCATGATCAAGTTGCTTAAAATTCATAATATCGTTTCTAAGAGAGATGATCATAGCGGGAGGAAAATACTTAGAGATAAAAGCATCTTTGCACTTATTCCAAGAGTCAATACTATTTTTAGGTAAAGATGAAAAGCAAGCTTTAGCATGATCTCTTAGCGAAAAAGGAAATAGCTTCAATTTAACAATATCATTATCCACATCTTTCTTCTTTTGCATATCACACAAATCAATGAAGCTATTTAGATGGGTGAAAGTGCAACTATCCCTGGGTGGTTTTGGTAATTCCTAACAACATATAGCTCATTGAGCTAACATTATTCCAAGATTAATATTTCAGGAAAAGCTCAATGAATGGCATGGCATGGATGAGGAAAGTGGATCCCTCAAAATATTAAGGACAAAAGTTTGGCTCAAGCTTGAAGCTCAAGACTCTACATTTTATATTTTAGTGATCCAAGATCACATTGAGTCCATAGGAAAAGCCAATACTATCAAGGAGGGATGAGGTGTTGCTTAATGAGCCTCTTGCTTCATGTGCTTAGTGATATGCTCCAAAACCCTCAACTATCTTCCCACATCCACATATGGCCTAAACCAAAAGTCAAACTCGACCCCACCGATTCTTTCTATCCGGCGCCACCGAGTTTCAAATGTCATAGCCACTGCCACAAACCCTAGGCAAATCGGTCTCACCGAGGTGGGATTGTAATCTCTCTGTTTCCCTTAGTAACGTTTCGGTCTTACCGAGATGAGCGATCGGTCCCACCGAGATTGCAATGTAAACTCCCTGTTTCCCTTTTGTAACATTTCGGTCTCACCGAGATGAGCGAATCGGTCCCATCGAGTTTACTTGACCAACTCTCTGGTTAGCTTATTACCAAAATCGGTCCCACCGAGTTTGTATAATCGGTCACACCGAGATTACGTTATGCCCTAACCCTAACCATATCGGTCCTACCGAGTTGCATCTCAGTCCCACCAAAAATCCTAACGGTCACTAGGTTTGCTGAATCGGTCCGACCGAGTTTAACCATTCGGTCCCACCGAGTTTGGCAAATTGTGTGTAACGGTTAGATTTTGTGTGGAGGCTATATATACCCCTCCACCCACTCTTCATTCATGGAGAGAGCCATCAGAACATACCTACACTTCCAATACACATGTTCTGGGAGAGAACCACCTACACTTGTGTTAAGGTCAAGATATTCCATTCCTACCATATGAATCTTGATCTCTAGCCTTCCCAAGTTGCTTTCCACTCAAATCTTCTTTCCACCAAATGCAAATCCTATGAGAGAGAGTTGAGTGTTGGGGAGACTATCATTTGAAGCACAAGAACAAGGAGTTCATCATCAACACACCATTTGTTACTTCTTGGAGAGTAGTGTCTCCTAGATTGGCCAGGTGTCACTTGGGAGCCTCCGACAAGATTGTGGAGTTGAACCAAGGAGTTTGTGAGGGCAAGGAGATCGCCTACTTCGTGAAGATCTACCGCTAGTGAGGCAAGTCCTTCATGGGCGATGGTCGTGATGGAATAGACAAGGTTGCTTCTTCGTGGACCCTTCGTGGGTGGAGCCCTCCGTGGACTCGCGCAACCATTACCCTTCGTGGGTTGAAGTCTCCATCAACGTGGATGTATGATAGCACCACCTATCGGAACCACGACAAAAACATCTGTGTCTCCAGTTGCGTTTGAATCCTCCAAACCCTTCCCTTTACATTCTTGCAAGTTGCATGCTTTACTTTCCGCTGCTCATATACTCTTTTGCATGCTTGCTTGAATTGTGTGGAGATTGCTTGACTTGTGCTAAGATAGCTAAAATCTGCCAAGAACTAAAATTAGGAAAAGGCTAGATTTTTATTTGGTCAAGTAGTCTAATCACCCCCCTCTAGACATACTTTCGATCCTACAAGTGGTATCAGAGCTTTGGTCTCCATTTGCTTTGATTTCCATAGCTTTTGGTGGTCATAGCCTTGGTTTCACAACCTAGGAGAGTACGGCGTCTAGCGAGGGAAATTATCACCGTAGAGGTCCTTACTTTGATGGTACTAATTTTGCTAGTTGGAAGCATAAGATGAAAATGCATATTCCTGGACATAACCCCGCCGTTTGGGCTATTGTGTGTATTGGCTTGCAAGGTGAATTATTTGATGGGAAAGAACCGAACCGTGAAGCTACCGCGGAAGAGTTGAAGATGCTGCAATACAATGCTCAAGCTTGTGATATCCTCTTCAACGGATTGTGCCCCGAAGAATTCAACAAAATCAGCCGTCTTGAGAATGCAAAGGAAATTTGGGATACTTTGATTGATATGCACGAAGGTACCGACTCCGTCAAGGAATCCAAATTGGATGTGCTTCAAAGTCACTTGACAAGTTCAAAATGAAGGATGGTGAAGGTGTCGCTAAAATGTACTCTAGGCTTGCTCTTATCACAAATGAGATTGCCGGCTTAGGGAGTGAAGAGATGACCGATAGATTCATCATCAAGAAGATCCTAAGAGCCTTGGATGGAAAATATGATACCGTGTGCACATTGATCCAAATGATGCCCAATTACAAAGATCTCAAGCCAAGGGAAGTCATCGGAAGAATTGTTGCTCATGAGATGTCACTCAAGGATAAAGAGGAACTTCACAACAAATCAAGTGGTGCTTACAAAGCCTCATGTGAAGCCCCCACATCATCAAGTGAGAAACAAACCTTCAATGAAGAATTGAGCTTAATGGTGAAGAACTTCAACAAGTTTTACAAGAGTAGAAGCAAAGAGAGAAGCTCCAAGTCAAGGTCCTACAATTACAAAAGATCTTCTAGTCGAGAGCGAAACGGCTACAATTGTGGAAGGCCCGGACACTATTCCAATGAGTGTACGACCCCCTACAAGAGAAGAGAAGATTCTCCCAAGATAAGAAGTAGAAGAGAAGAATCACCATATAGAGAAAGAAGGAGTAGAGATGATCGTTATGAACGAAGACCCTCACGGAGAAGCAAGGATTCGGAAAGAAAGGACAAGTCATCAAGGAGCTACACAAAATGAAGACATCAAGCTCATGTTGGTGAATGGGTATCCGGCTCCGACTCCGACAACCACTCCGAAAGAAGCTATCACTCCGACTACGAATATACTCAAGATGAAGGTGTTGCCGGTCTAGCACTTGTGACAACCAACTCCTACGACATATCTGACTCACCAAATGAAGGAGTTGGAACATGCTTCATGGCTAAAGGCCCAAAGGTATCACACCCCAAGTATGTTGATTTCAATAGTGATGAAGATGACTTGTTAGGTGATGATGATTTACTTGTTGACAACTCTAGTGATGAATACTATGATGAAACGTCAATTAATCATGCTAATCAAGATAAAACGAATGACAATGATAAGGATAAGATTGAGTCTCTAACTAAAGAACTAAACACTCTTAAGTTAGCTCATGAAACTATATTAGGAGATCATCGAGAACTTTTAAGGACTCGTGAGAAATTACGCTTTGAAAAGCTCAACCTTGAGCAAGAGCATGAGTTCTTAAAAGCAATCAATGATGATCTTCGTAAGAAAAGTTCTTCTTACATTGCCAAGCGTTTACTCTTATCCACTTACATGCCTCAAGTCAAGTCTAGTAACAAGAACAAGAAAGATTCTTCCTCTAGTAGTAGCAATAATCATGCTAAAACCAATATTGTTGCTTCTAGTAGTTCTCTTGATTCCACTAATGATTCTCTTAGACAAGTTACACTTGAGCAAGAAAATAGCTTATTGAAGGGAATTATAGAGAAAGGTGTTTACAAGAGCCTTGCCGGAAGTAAGCAATTCGAGGAAATTGTACACAAGCAAGGAAGGCACCGGAAGAATCAAGGTGTTGGTTTTGAACGAAAGTTCAATGCCAATGGAGTTGAGTGGGAAGAAGACCAATACCCCAAGACGAAGTTTGTTCCTCAACAAGAGAAGTATGACCCTACTTCTTTCCAAGGGACACAAGCTCAAGATGATCTTCCACCACAAGACCACAAGCAAAAAGGCAAGGACAAGCTTCAAGAGGAAATTGATGCATTTGAAGAAGCTCCTAAGGCCTTGGTTAGGTGGGTTCCCAAGACTACTTCAATGTCACGACCGGTTTTTCCGGACATTTCCTTCCAGAAAAATGGCCGTCGAGCTCATCAGCCCCAGGATTACTGTTAGCTGATGAGGTTCCAACTTGATACAAGAATTCCAAGCAAGAGTACAAAATATGCAGTACAAGACCATTGTGGCCTATGAGTACAACAAATGGTTTCTAGTGGTTGAGGCCGGAAGCGGTTTGTGGATCACCACGGCTATGGGACTCCATTTCCCACGGGAACAGCTGACCAGGTTAACTCCTATCTTCGCGAGGCTGCTATCACCGTTACTTAGGTTTCCGAGGCTGTCATCGCAACGCTCCTCTCCAAGCAAGCAATCTGGCCAAGACAATAGCCATGGACAAGCCAGTGAGTACTTTGAATGTACTCGCAAACATTAAGAACACAGGTATAATGTAGGCACAGATAATCCTGCTTCAAAATTTTATACGGTTACTCTGATTATCATGGGGTAAAGTTCATGTTGTATACGAGTATAAATTTAAGGAATGCATGGGCTATTCACAAGAAAATGAAATAAATAAAAGTGTCGCAGTCACCACAAAAAGGGCTTTTAAAGAAATGCCACCGTCGGGCGTCTGAGCGACACCACATACAGGGCTTTAAAAGAAATGCCACCATCGGGCGTCTGAGCGACACCACATACAGGGCTTTAAAAGAAATGCCACAGTCGGGCGTCTGAGTGACACCACATACAGGGCTTTAAAAGAAATGCCACAGTCGGGCGTCTGAGCGACACCACATAAAGGGCTTTAAAATTAAATAATCATAGTGAAATATCCCGGAGGTAGAACCATCCCAGAGATACTCGATGATAACAATAATGTCACGGGTTAGTCAACAATAGTAATAATCATAATCATCACTAGTCTCAAGTAGTAGTTCCCGTTCTGGTTTAACCGTTTCACCTCCGAAGACCGACACTAAGACCGACGCTTGACCCATCCTAGACTGTAGTCCTTGACCATGGACATGGCTATTCGAATAGGTTTAATCTCTACAGAGGGTGTACGCTTTACCCACGAGTAACGGATTCCTTTAGTCCATCGGGACTAATTCCGTCTACGGTCTTTTAATTGAAAACACACCTGACTTGCACACACCAGCTTAACTTACCGGTGTCTGGAATCACCCACGACACCTGTCAAGCAAACTCTAAGTGGGGAGGCTACAACCTCGACGTAGCATGGGATCACAAAATTTATACCGCGCGCAAACTAGGGGAGCTACCCCCTTCGGCTACAACCGAAACACCCATGCCCCCGGACCAGGTGGCATGCCTACCGGATGCAGCCGGTATCTTCCACCATGGCCTCTCTGTACGGTGTGTGCCATGACAAGGGTTAACAACTTACTGAACCATACCCTACTCACGGTAGGGACTTGTGGCAGTACGAAACAAGTATGGGGGTTACCGGAACAAGACTCGATCTATGGTCGACTCAGGAGGTAGTAACATTTCCTGCAAGGTTAGCATAACAATGCATATTCTTCAACCAACAGATAGAAACACCATACGACATACCCCATCATGCCATACCAGACACGACCGTCTCAACGGAGGACTAGGGACAAGACCGCGTCTACCCAAGACAGAGGTCTTCCCGGCATTCCTTCCGGTATGCATGAAAAGTGTATGGCGGTGATTTCAAACACAAATCATGTCAACTCCATTAGCATGAAAATCACTAATATGCACTATGAATAGGATCACATCCTCACATAAAATGACGCATGCAAGTGTCGGGGTGGTGTTGTCACCGGGCCAAACAACACATACAAAAAAATTACACCAGGGTTCAGAATGCTTGCCTTTAGGTCATGGAAAAGAGGGGTGCATCCAAAACCTCTTGAAATCTTCCAAAATCCTATTTAAAGGAATATGTATGAATTAACACATACAATTAAAACAGCACAGAAAGTTGTTTGGAAAAATTTTCAAATAAATCTTAAAATAAACTAGACAAAATTTAAGGAATGTAGGAAAAAGAATCAATTCGTTTGGGGTATTATTTAAAGAGTTATGTTCAGTCAAAGTTCAGTCAAAACTGTTATTTGAATTAAAACAGAAAAGAAAACGATTAAACGAGCATACGCTTTCAATCAGAGGAGGCGTACTTGCGGCTTTACGCTTCCACTTATACACGTGGGCGGTGTGGGGGTGTCACTGACAGTGGGTCCGGGACCCCACTAATCAGGTTTGACTAGTCGCCCGCGCTTTCCCCTTCCTCTGCCCGAGAGGAGCGGGGCTCCGGTGGTCGTCGCCCGCGAACGGCGGCACTTCGTGGGCATCCGATGGTGGAGGTGGATCCGCACGGCTGGGGCGTTTTTCCTGGTGGTTGCTTTGTTCTCTGGGGTGGACGGAGCTGGCGGCGATGAGCTCCGCGGCGGACGGCGGTCGTCGGAGAAAGTGGAATATTGCCTGCGGCGTGCCCCGATCAAGATTGAGTAGGGGAACGAGCTCACGGGAGGATGAGGGTGTTTCTGGTGAAGAGAAAGGAGAGGGGAGGGCTCTGGTGGCGCCGTGCTGGTCGGGGCAATGGCGGCGGCCGAGGTTGCCGGAGAGGAAGAAGACAACCTTTCCCTCTTCGTCTGACGGCCAAATGGGGCTCTAGCAAGGTGGCTTGGGGTCGTCTCCGAGCGGAGGTGAGCTCGGGGCTCCTTATATAGGCGGTGGTGGTCGGTTCCGAAGCGGCCGGCGATAAGGATGACGGCGAACCGCCTTTCTGTGCTTGCAGGGCGACGTGGCGGCGACAAGCGCTAGGGGACGACGTTGCACTGCTCCAGGAGGCAGGTGGCGAGCGCTGGCTAGTGCAGGAGTGGTCGGGCGGCGGTAGCGGCCACGAGCGTGCCGCCAAATGGCCTCTGACAACGGCGTTGTAGGGTGCCAGGGCGGATGGCGTGTTGTGGCGAGGCGGGGAGTGCGTGGCGAAGTTCTCCCGTGCGGGCCAAGGCAGGGGGTGCGACGCGGCGGCTCGGTTGCGTGGCTGCAATACGCGCGCTCTGGGCACGCCCAGAGCACGCTCACCAGCTGCTCGGCGAAATGCCAGGGCGAGCTAGAGGTCTCGAGTGAGGCTGGGACTTAGCAGGCCTAAGCTAGGGGTAGTGGGGAGTCCATTGGACAAGGTAGCTTGGCAAGGGAAGCAAGATCACAGTGTAAACAAAAATTCATGCCAAATCTGATCATGTCCACAGGGTGTTTGATAAAATGCCAGAGGCATTTAGGAAGGTCTTGGAGTGATCAAATTCTCCAGATTAGTGTCTCCTTGGATGCACAAGAGGGTGGTGAGGTCATTTGGGCAAAAGGGGGAACTTGCTAGTGCAAGTTTTGCAAAACTACACTTCTGGACAGGGAGTAAATGGCCTCATTTCATGAACCAGAAGTGATCCAAAAGTTGCATGCTCTTGGACTTAGGGGTTTGGTAGGGTTGGCTACAAGTAGAAAAAGGAATCATGGGTAAAGGAGCAACTAAAAATGTGGTTGCTGTACAAACCAGCAAGTTGGGTCAGAATGAAGATGAGGTTGATTCACTCAAATTCTCCAAATAACAACTCTATGTTTTTGCATAAAGTTGAATCATATGCTGCTACTCACATCCCATAATTTTGGTGGAGGCTAGAAAGAAATATTTAAACGGGTTGTAGTGCAAAATTGCCCACTGGACCAGAGAAGAAAATTAGGTGTAGAGCTCAAATTATTTCAAGAATAAAATATATTTTTGCACAAAAGTGATTTAAAAACTTCACATGACATCTCCAAATTTTGGTGGGATTCTTGAAAAAATTTATGAAGAGGTTGTAGTTCAAATATGGCCTTATAGCCTTGAAAAACCATTTTTCAAGAAAAATAAGGATCAAGCAATTTAATTTTGTAATTAGCTCTACTAATACAAGAAAAGTTTTTCCTTGAGAGTTTAAACAAGCCCAAAAACATGTTTGAAAAGTTTTCACTTTGGGGAAAAACTCCATAATAACCAAGTTCAAAAATCAAAAGGGATCTCAGAAAATAAAAGTTTTAATTCCTGGCAAAATTTTAATTAGTAAAACAAGGTCAAATTTTTTTTTGGTGTCACAACACTACCCCCCTTAAGAAAAATCTCGTCCTCGAGATTTGCTAAGGGTTGTTTTTAAAAACTCTCCGGGTTTTTTTGTGAGGGAAAATGGTTAAAATAAAGGAGCACAAGTCACAACAAAACCATACATATTAGTAGAAGCCAAATAACTTATTCGTCGCGCAAGCTCAGGTTATCACGCATAAGTCATAATACATAATTAAATGTTGCCATAATGAACACAGCAGCAATGTCTAAAATGGAAACGGTAACTGGATGGGGTCCTGCGAGAACATTTCTGGTACTGAGACACATTCCTCTTCTATCGGGGGAAGGGGTTTAACCAGCCGATGTATGCGCCTCTCTTGGCTGGGCCTTAGGGGTCTGCCGATGGCGATCTGAGGATTTAAATCCGCGAGACTCTGGAGATAACCCATCACATGTTGGGTGAAGCGTTCTTGAGCGATGACATACTGGACCAGGTTGGCTAGGACTGGGTCTTTCTTAATTCGTCCACCGGGAAAAGATGACACTCCACCGGGTGCTGCACGGCTCGGAAAGTAATAATACCCTCGTTCGCTGGCATAGGGTACCGCGAATCGAAGGCGAGCAAGAGCTTCATATGCAGTAGCCTCTATGGCCATAAGCGGGGTTGGCATAGATTTCCCCACGAAGGAGACCTCTGTTGGGTCTTGGTCTGAGTTCACGGGAGGGATGTGCACTGCTGCCCAGTATCTCGAGGTGGTAGAGGTGATCCTCGATTTGAACAGCTCGTACTGGGGTGGCTGGGTAGCGCCCATGGTACTGCAGGTAAAATCCCACAATATCTTGACAAAACTACCCGAGGTTGCATTTGGGGTTCTCAGATGAATGCTGGGGCTCGGCATGGCAAGAAATGGTTGTGAGGGTGGTGCACAAGGTGAGAGGTGCTTTGGCAAGGTCACGCGGTGGCCTTTTATAGCACTGGAGCTGGGTCACTATTACCATGGTGAATGGTAAGGAACTTCCAGCTCCGCTCCACGGGCCGGAGTCAAGCTACAGATACACATATTTCACCGAGGTGACGTGTTACTATGGGGGTCACCGGGGTCTTTGGCAACCGTGCCTGGGTAGAAATGCTGGCATACCCATGCAAGGCTGCAGGGGCTCACGACAGGCGACGTTTATTTACAAGGTCACACGATTACAAGTGAGAATACTCCGGGACTCGATATTACTCGGGTGACTTAGTCTACCTCGTCTACATCCATGCGGGCGTGCCTGGTGGATGTTGAGGCTCCTCCACGGGTATTGCCGTCGGAATCCACTGGAGTGGGTTGAGGGGCTGCAGGCTCAGGGTAGCGATGATGACCATCTCTGGGATTGCTGGCTACAACCCTGTTGGAGTGTGTCCCCAATATGCGACGAAGCACTTCCGGGGTTATCGCAACACTTTGGCCGATGGCTGGGGTAGACCTCAGGGGCTCGATCGGTTGTCCAAACATCACGACTGGGTTGTCGGTGCTGGGCTCGTCCTCTCTTCTCGCCGGGGCTCGACGAACCAGCTCCCCACGAGCTGCGATAAGATCAATAGTGACCTGATCGCACAGTTCCTCTAGTGCACTTATGTAGCGCACTAGGTGCAGTAATGCAGGATCTGTTTCGTGATCTCCATTGGCAACTTGGGGTGGTCTACCATATCCTTCCCGTCTGGGGTAGTAGTGGAACGAGCGACAGTCAACTCGGGGCGATAAGTGCCGGAGATGAACTATAGCTTCTCGAGCGGCTAGTTGGATGGCTTGTGGCTCAAAGGAAGTTGTTCTTCCGGTGAACCTGTAGGGGCGTTCGGGTGCTAGACCCCTACCATAGACATGCACAGCGGCCCAGAATTGACGGCTCTCACCGCTCATGGATCCTTGGTACACGACATATTCTGGGGGCTCCTCTAACGTATAGGCACGACGGGTGAGGTTTGCGAGTATGGTCACAAAACCTCCAAGGTTGGTTGCCGTAGTCTCAGTGTGCACGACGGGACCAGGCATTGTGGTTCGGTTTAGGATAGCGGTTGTGCTGTGCTAGTTTGGGGCTAGCGTGCCCTTTTTATAGGAAAAAGGGGACGGAGTCTTCCTTCGCACGCTTGCATGAAAGATTATTCAGGATTCGGTCACTGGCGCATGATTGACGGCTAGGTTGGTAGGTTGGGCACCGACTGCCAAAAGGTGTCGGGTCACTGTGGGGCTATCTTGCAGGAGAAGCTTGGCTGGGGCTTTGATTATGGCTTGGTGGGTTGGTTTGCCTAAGATTTTTGACCTGGCTAGGATAGGATTAGCAAATGGTCAGCCTGGCTCTGATACCAAGTCTGTCACGACCGGTTTTTCCGGACATTTCCTTCCAGAAAAATGGCCGTCGAGCTCATCAGCCCCAGGATTACTGTTAGCTGATGAGGTTCCAACTTGATACAAGAATTCCAAGCAAGAGTACAAAATATGCAGTACAAGACCATTGTGGCCTATGAGTACAACAAATGGTTTCTAGTGGTTGAGGGCGGAAGCGGTTTGTGGATCACCACGGCTATGGGACTCCATTTCCCACGGGAACAGCTGACCAGGTTAACTCCTATCTTCGCGAGGCTGCTATCACCGTTACTTAGGTTTCCGAGGCTGTCATCGCAACGCTCCTCTCCAAGCAAGCAATCTGGCCAAGACAATAGCCAGGGACAAGCCAGTGAGTACTTTGAATGTACTCGCAAACATTAAGAACACAGGTATAATGTAGGCACAGATAATCCTGCTTCAAAATTTTATACGGTTACTCTGATTATCATGGGGTAAAGTTCATGTTGTATACGAGTATAAATTTAAGGAATGCATGGGTTATTCACAAGAAAATGAAATAAATAAAAGTGCCGCAGTCACCACAAAAAGGGCTTTTAAAGAAATGCCACCGTCGGGCGTCTGAGCGACACCACATACAGGGCTTTAAAAGAAATGCCACCGTCGGGCGTTTGAGCGACACCACATACAGGGCTTTAAAAGAAATGCCACAGTCGGGCGTCTGAGCGACACCACATACAGGGCTTTAAAAGAAATGCCACAGTCGGGCGTCTGAGCGACACCACATACAGGGCTTTAAAAGAAATGCCACAGTCGGGCGTCTGAGCGACACCACATAAAGGGCTTAAAAGAAATGCCACAGTCGGGCGTCTGAGCGACACCACAAAAAGGGCTTAAAAGAAATGCCACAGTCGGGCGTCTGAGCGACACCACATACAGGGCTTTAAAAGAAATGCCACAGTCGGGCGTCTGAGCGACACCACATACAGGGCTTTAAAAGAAATGCCACAGTCGGGCGTCTGAGCGACACCACATAAAGGGCTTAAAAGAAATGCCACAGTCGGGCGTCTGAGCGACACCACAAAAAGGGCTTAAAAGAAATGCCACAGTCGGGCGTCTGAGCGACACCACATAAAGGGCTTTAAAATTAAATAATCATAGTGAAATATCCCGGAGGTAGAACCATCCCAGAGATACTCGATGATAACAATAATGTCACGGGTTAGTCAAAAATAGTAATAATCATAATCATCACTAGTCTCAAGTAGTAGTTCCCGTTCTTGTTTAACCGTTTCACCTCCGAAGACCGACACTAAGACCGACGCTTGACCCATCCCAGACTGTAGTCCTTAACCATGGACATGGCTATTCGAATAGGTTTAATCTCTGCAGAGGGTGTACTCTTTACCCACGAGTAACGGATTCCTTTAGTCCATCGGTACTAATTCCGTCTACGGTCTTTTAATTGAAAACACACCTGACTTGCACACACCAGCTTAACTTACCGGTGTCTGGAATCACCCACGACACCTGTCAAGCAAACTCTAAGTGGGGAGGCTACAACCTCGACGTAGCATGGGATCACAAAATTTATACCGCGCGCAAACTAGGGGAGCTACCCCCTTCGGCTACAACCGAAACACCCATGCTCCCGGACCAGGTGGCATGCCTACCGGATGCAGCCGGTATCTTCCACCATGGCCTCTCTGTACGGTGTGTGCCATTACAATGGTTAACAACTTACTGAACCATACCCTACTCACGGTAGGGACTTGTGGCAGTACGAAACAAGTATGGGGGTTACCGGAACAAGACTCGATCTATGGCCGACTCAGGAGGTAGTAACATTTCCTGCAAGGTTAGCATAACAATGCATATTCTTCAACCAACAGATAGAAACACCATACGACATACCCCATCATGCCATACCGGACACGACCGTCTCAACGGAGGACTAGGGACAAGACCGCGTCTACCCAAGACAGAGGTCTTCCCGGCATTCCTTCCGGTATGCATGAAAAGTGTATGGCGGTGATTTCAAACACAAATCATGTCAACTCCATTAGCATGAAAATCACTAATATGCACTATGAATAGGATCACATCCTCACATAAAATGACGCATGCAAGTGTCGGGGTGGTGTTGTCACCGGGCCAAACAACACATACAAAAAAATTACACCAGGGTTCAGAATGCTTGCCTTTAGGTCATGGAAAAGAGGGGTGCATCCAAAACCTCTTGAAATCTTCCAAAATCCTATTTAAAGGAATATGTATGAATTAACACATACAATTAAAACAGCACAGAAAGTTGTTTGGAAAAATTATCAAATAAATCTTAAAATAAACTAGACAAAATTTAAGGAATGTAGGAAAAAGAATCAATTCGTTTGGGGTATTATTTAAAGAGTTATGTTCAGTCAAAGTTCAGTCAAAACTGTTATTTGAATTAAAACAGAAAAGAAAACGATTAAACGAGAATACGCTTTCAATCAGAGGAGGCGTACTTGCGGCTTTACGCTTCCACTTATACACGTGGGCGGTGTGGGGGTGTCACTGACAGTGGGTCCGGGACCCCACTAGTCAGGTTTGACTAGTCGCCCGCTCTTTCCCCTTCCTCTGCCCGAGAGGAGCGGGGCTCCGGTGGTCGTCGCCCGCGAACGGCGGCACTTCATGGGCATCCGATGGTGGAGGTGGATCCGCACGGCTGGGGCGTTTCTCCTGGTGGTTGCTTTGTTCTCTGGGGTGGACGGAGCTGGCGGCGACGAGCTCCGCGGCGGACGGCGGTCGTCGGAGAAAGTGGAATATTGCCTGCGGCGTGCCCCGATCAAGATTGAGTAGGGGAACGAGCTCACGGGAGGATGAGGGTGTTTCTGGTGAAGAGAAAGGGGAGGGTAGGGCTCTGGTGGCGCCATGCTGGTCGGGGCAATGGCGGCGGCCGAGGTTGCCGGAGAGGAAGAAGACGACCTTTCCCTCTTCGTCTGACGGCCAAATGGGGCTCTAGCAAGGTGGCTTGGGGTCGTCTCCGAGCGGAGGTGAGCTCGGGGCTCCTTATATAGGCGGTGGTGGTCAGTTCCGAAGCAGCCGGCGATAAGGATGACGGCGAACCGCCTTTCTGTGCTTGCAGGGCGACGTGGCGGCGACAAGCGCTAGGGGACGACGTTGCACTGCTCCAGGAGGCAGGTGGCGAGCGTTGGGAGCTTGTGCGGCGCTGGCTAGTGCAGGAGTGGTCGGGCGGCGGTAGCGGCCGCGAGCGTGCCGCCAAATGGCCTCTGACGGCGGCGCTGTAGGGTGCCAGGGCGGATGGCATGTTGTGGCGAGGCGGGGAGTGCGTGGCGAAGTTCTCCCGTGCGGGCCAAGGCAGGGGGTGCGACGCGGCGGCTCGGTTGCGTGGCTGCAATACGCGCGCTCTGGGCGCGCCCAGAGCACGCTCACCAGCTGCTCGGCGAAATGCCAGGGCGAGCTAGAGGTCTCGAGTGAGGCTGGGACTTAGCAGGCCTAAGCTAGGGGTATTGGGGAGTCCATTGGACAAGGTAGCTTGGCAAGGGAAGCAAGATCACAGTGTAAACAAAAATTCATGCCAAATCTGATCATGTCCACAGGGTGTTTGATAAAATGCCAGAGGCATTTAGGAAGGTCTTGGAGTGATCAAATTCTCCAGATTAGTGTCTCCTTGGATGCACAAGAGGGTGGTGAGGTCATTTGGGCAAAAGGGGGAACTTGCTAGTGCAAGTTTTGCAAAACTACACTTCTGGACAGGGAGTAAATGGCCTCATTTCATGAACCAGAAGTGATCCAAAAGTTGCATGCTCTTGGACTTAGGGGTTTGGTAGGGTTGGCTACAAGTAGAAAAAGGAATCATGGGTAAAGGAGCAACTAAAAATGTGGTTGCTGTACAAACCAGCAAGTTGGGTCAGAATGAAGATGAGGTTGATTCACTCAAATTCTCCAAATAACAACTCTATGTTTTTGCATAAAGTTGAATCATATGCTGCTACTCACATCCCATAATTTTGGTGGAGGCTAGAAAGAAATATTTAAATGGGTTGTAGTGCAAAATTTCCCACTGGACCAGAGAAGAAAATTAGGTGTAGAGCTCAAATTATTTCAAGAATAAAAGATATTTTTGCACAAAAGTGATTTAAAAACTTCACATGACATCTCCAAATTTTGGTGGGATTCTTGAAAAAATTTATGAAGAGGTTGTAGTTCAAATATGGCCTTATAGCCTTGAAAAACCATTTTTCAAGAAAAATAAGGATCAAGCAATTTAATTTTGTAATTAGCTCTACTAATACAAGAAAAGTTTTTCCTTGAGAGTTTAAACAAGCCCAAAAACATGTTTGAAAAGTTTTCACTTTGGGGAAAAACTCCATAATAACCAAGTTCAAAAATCAAAAGGGATCTCAGAAAATAAAAGTTTTAATTCCTGGCAAAATTTTAATTAGTAAAACAAGGTCAAATTTTTTTTTGGGTGTCACATTCAAGTTCCACTTCATCAAGTACAACTATAACACCGAGGATTCCCATCAAGATGGTGTGGATCCCGAAGAAGAAGAACTAGAGAGTTCTTGAGGGTGACTCCGCCAACATACTTCACTCTTATCATCTTGGCAAGAACAAGTGCAATCAACTTCCACATCTTGCACTAGTTCAAGGAGTCACAAACCCTCTTGTTGGTAAGACAAGGGACAAGGTAACCTAAAAGCTTTCATAGACATCATCTTGTGTGTGCATCACTTTATGTCTATGGATATCCTTGTTTGTTCCTTGTGGGACTAACCCGTGTAGGTATTGAAAGTGCAACTCACTCCAATGGATAGCTCCAAATGATCTACATCAACATTGAGCATCCACATCTTCAACATCTACATGAAGTCATCATCGACAAAACCCAAGGTTAGTTCGTCCCTCTTAGGGGGGATATCACATCTAGGGGGAGCTTTACACTAAGAATTGAGCTAAAGCAACTCTAATGGTGTGAACACAACAATGCTTTATGCAAAAGTGGTAACCCCACTTTTGCTTAAACGATGAGTATGACCTATGATCAAATGTTCTCATTTGACTCCTAAGTCAATATACTCATATATAGATGACCTAGTCATCGCAAATTGCTTGATAGATGCTAGAATTGGTTGTGCATGCTTTGCCACATATTTCAATTGCCATTTTATTGTGTGAGAATGTTGATTGCATATTTTACTCATTCGAGGACATCCACTTGTTGTTTTGATTGATTGGTTTCTTTTTCTTTGGCCAAGTGGATGGAAAAGAATGCCTAAGAACCTTCTCTAGCTATCTATGCTTTTCTTGTCTCAAACTCTATTCATGCTACATCACAAAATTTGATCAAGTCAGATTCGAACCACTCTGTGTGAGGAGCACTCGGAGTCCCCGATTCGTCATGGACTTAAACTTCCAAAACTTCTTTGTGCGTTTCAGTCTGACCGATTCCTCCATTTTGGTCATACCAAGATCACTAAGTCGATCTAGGTTTTCAATTTCGGTGCAACCGATTTGAACCTTTCGGTCACACCGAGTTGCTGTAACTGTCAACAGTTATGCATCTCGGTGCCACCGAGTTGTTCCACTCGGTCACACCGACAGGTACGGGCTATATATACTCACGGGCAAAATTTTGGAAATTTCTCCGAAACCCCTTCGCCCGCGCATAGCTCGCTCTGCCTCCTGGGTCTCCGGATCGTCCTCCTTGTCGCCAGCCGCCTCCTGTCGCTGGTCTCCGCCGCCGTCAACAGAATTCTTCTCTGTCGTTGTCGCCGTAGCAAATTCATCGCCGAACTAGGGTATGGACTCGATCACAGTGCTATCCCCGTCTGATTCCTAGCACATTGTGTTCATTATGAATCTTGCCACGATTGAAACGCTTCTATCCAGTCAAAACACTCCGTAGATTAGATTTGAATCGAAAATTTAGGGTTAGGTTTCCGCCTAAACCATCTCGGACCCACCGGGTTCCAGAACTCGGTTCCACCGATTCGGCCAAGGCCATTGCACATGTGGTTCTCGGTCTGACCGAGATTTGCAAATCGGTGTGACCGAGTTCAGGACTTTGTGAAACCCTAGCAGTCTTGGTGCCACCGAACTATGACTCGGTCTGACCGAGTTCACTAGTTTTGGTTCCAAAAGCTGCTTGGGTATCACCGTGTTTGCAAATCGGTTGATCCGAAATGCTTTCTGTGGAAAACTAAAACTAAGTTTTTGACTCATCCTTTTGCAAAAATCTTTGTATTTTTTTATGCTCATCCACTCTATCTCATCTATAACTCTTCACATGGTCAGCATTCAGTCATTGCAACATGTCAGACCAAAGTGACAGCCAGAACAAGTCAGAGGAGCAGGTTCACATGAGTGAGGGCACTAGTCCCTCTAGCAGCTCAGATGAGGGTAGCAGAAGCACTCCCAACAATTTGCCAAAGGCTGCCACTAGAGCAAGCAAGAATAGAACTTCAGAATCTGAGGATGAAGATTATGTGGCAGAGGAAGAGGAAGCCACATCAAATAAGAAGGTGCTCAAGAAGGAATATGGCTCAGCTGCAGCCACAAAGCCAGGTATGCAGAAGAAGGCACCTGCAAGGAGAGTTCCCACTTCCAAACCTAGGAAGGTTGCCACTGGAGAAACCATGAAGTTTACCATTGAGTCAGAAGAGGAAGCTAGTGGCCAAGATAAGAAGAAAAAGAGAGTCGGAACTACTACTGCTAGAGTTCTTGGCAAACCCTCTATGAGGAAAGAATATGAAGAGGAAGAAGAAGAAGAGGAAGAGGTTGCTGCACCAGCACCTAAGGCACAAAAGCTGATGGGTGATGCTATGAAGTCAGGGGCTGCTTCGTCTATGCCCAAAGAAGCACCCAAAGCTGCCTCCAAGCCCAAGAGTGCACCTAAGAGGAATACCAGGAACATATCTGCTGCTGAGAAGAACAAGGCCCCAGTGCCTGAAGTTGCTGCTGATGAAGATGATGAAGGACAAGTCCTGAGGAAGCTCAAACCCAAGATTCTAGACTACAATGATGCTCATCCTGTGGCTGAGAACATGAAGATCAAGAGAGATTCAGGGTTGAGGAAATGGAGAGAGACAGATCCATATGCTACAAGGAGAAGGACTGTTGTTGATTACAGGTTCCACACCAAGGAACAACAGGATTTCTATGAGACAATCTTGTTGGACAAGAAGCCTATAGTGTGTGACATGAGGTGGGTCGACTGGACCTACATGAAGGAGAATGAAGAACACTATCCTGGTGTGTTTGACAGTTTCAGTGCTTGTGGAGTTGCAGACTTTGTTGGGCAGAAGCTCACAAAGTGGAATGAGGAGCTCATAATGCAATTCTACTCCACAGCACACTTCTATCCAGATGGCAGCATAGTATGGATGTCTGAAGGTACAAGGTACCACTCAACTATTGAGGAATGGGCAAATCTGATCAATGCTCCTACGGAAGAAGAAGATGACTTGGATGTCTATGCCAAGAAGAAGATGGATCACAATTCTATGGCAAACATGTAGAAGGAAGTTCCTGAAGATGATCTTGAGACTCACCAGTTTGGGTCAGTAAAACACTTGCTGTCAGGGCTTCCTACAATCAATTGGATCCTTAGGCACACTCTGTTGCCCAAGTCAGGTGATCACATAATGATCAGAGGCCATGCAATTAACTTGCTACATATATTTGATGTGCCACAGAAGTTCAAGGTCATGAGTCTTATAGTTGAGACTATCAAGAGGACAGCAGCTGACCAGAAAAGAAGTTGTGGATATGCCCCACAAATTCAGGAGTTGATTAACTCAAAGATGGGCACAGGCACATACTTGTTGGACAAGGAACACTTGGCCATCTATCCAGATTTCGAGGACAATCAAGTTGTGATGAATGAGAATGAACCATCATTAGTACAAGCTCAAGCAAAGAAGGAGAAGGCAAAGAAAGAGAAGGCTGCCAAGATGCCAACTCGAGAGGAGGCATCTGAGTATTTTTTGAAGAGCAAGCAGGACCAGCTTAGTTATTTGATAGCATCAACTCTGAGGATTGAGAAGGGGTTGGCCACCCTAACTCAAAACCAGGAGAGCCTGGAAAGAATCATGGAATAAAAATTCTATGATTTAGATGTCAAAGTAACTGAGATTCAGTCGGCTGTGGAGCAGCTACAGGATGACATGCAGGAGAGGAAGGGCAGAACAACCACTGATGCATTTGCCAGATTGCCTCGAGCTCAGAGATCAATTGCAGTGCCAGTAACAGACACCAGAGCCACTTCATCTGCAGCATCTACAGCTTCAGTGCCACCAGCTCCAGCATCTACTCCAACAGCTCCATCTACATCAACAGAAGCCTTCGTCCTTGGCGTTATCCGGACTCCACCACCTGAAGATCAAGCCTGAGAGTCGTTTTAGTGCTATGCATTTTCTAGGAACTTTTTGGTAACTTGTTGCCAAAGGGGGAGAAAAATGTATAGATCATAGGCTTCGAGAGAGAGAGTTTGCTTTTGTTCTCTCTTGTCTTCTTGGTTGAACTTTGTTTGCTTTTGCTTGCTTGAGATACTATGCTGTTTGTGATACTTGGATGATCATGTGTGTTTGATCATATGCTACATTAATGCTTGTTGGATGATATTATCTTACTTATCCTTATATGATCATTCACTTTGCTTGGTGATGAGTGCATGTATTTAATTCTTATCATTTTGAGAGCTCCACCAAGATGTATGTGACATGGAAGAGTAACCCATGATCCTAACTTATTGTGCATTTGCAGTCCAAAGCAAATCTTAAACTATGCACAAATTTAGGGGGAGCTCTTGCTTTTCACATACTTCTCACAGCGACGATGTTTTTCAATCTTATTATCATTTGTCGAAGCTTTGATCTATATGTTGTCATCAATTACCAAAAATGGGGAGATTTAAAGTGCAACTATCCCTGGGTGGTTTTGGTAATTCCTAACAACTTATAGCTCATCGAGCTAACATTATTCCAAGATTAATATTTCAGGAAAAGCTCAATGAATGGCATGGCATGGATGAGGAAAGTGGATCCCTCAAAATATTAAGGACAAAAGTTTGGCTCAAGCTTGAAGCTCAAGACTCTACATTTTATATTTTAGTGATCCAAGATCACATTGAGTCCATAGGAAAAACCAATACTATCAAGGAGGGATGAGGTGTTGCTTAATGAGCCTCTTGCTTCATGTGCTTAGTGATATGCTCCAAAACCCTCAACTATCTTCCCACATCCACATATGACCTAAACCAAAAGTCAAACTTGGCCCCACCGATTCTTTCTATCCGGCGCCACCGAGTTTCAAATGTCATAGCCACTGCCACAAACCCTAGGCAAATAGGTCTCACCGATAAGGATCTCGGTCTCACCGAGATGGGATTGTAATCTCTCTGTTTCCCTTCGTAACGTTTCGGTCTTACCGAGATGAGCGATCGGTCCCACCGAGATTGCAATGTAAACTCTCTGTTTCCCTTTTGTAACATTTCGGTCTCACCGAGATGAGCGAATCGGTCCCACCGAGTTTACCTGACCAACTCTCTGGTTAGCTTATTACCAAAATCGGTCCCACCGAGTTTGTGTAATCGGTCACACCGAGATTACGTTATGCCCTAACCCTAACCATATCGGTACTACCGAGTTGCATCTCAGTCCCACCAAAAATCCTAACGGTCACTAGGTTTGCTAAATCGGTCCAACTGAATTTAACCATTCGGTCCCACCGAGTTTGGCAAATTGTGTGTAACGGTTAGATTTTGTGTGGAGGCTATATATACCCCTCCACCCACTCTTCATTCGTGGAGAGAGCCATCAGAACATACCTACACTTCCAATACACATGTTCTGAGAGAGAACCACCTACACTTGTGTTGAGGTCAAGATATTCCATTCCTACCATATGAATCTTGATCTCTAGCCTTCCCAAGTTGCTTTCCACTCAAATCTTCTTTCCACCAAATCCAAATCCTGTGAGAGAGAGTTGAGTGTTGGGGAGACTATCATTTGAAGCACAAGAGCAAGGAGTTCATCATCAACACACCATTTGTTACTTCTTGGAGAGTGTGTCTCCTAGATTGGCTAGGTGTCACTTGGGAGCCTCCGACAAGATTGTGGAGTTGAACCAAGGAGTTTGTAAGGGCAAGGAGATCGCCTACTTCGTGAAGATCTACCGCTAGTGAGGCAAGTCCTTCGTGGGCGACGGCCGTGATGGAATAGACAAGGTTGATTCTTCGTGGACCCTTTGTGGGTGGAGCCCTCCATGGACTCGCGCAACCGTTACCCTCCGTGGGTTGAAGTCTCCATCAACGTGGATGTACGATAGCACCACCTATCGGAACCACGACAAAAACATCCGTGTCTCCAATTGCGTTTGAATCCTCCAAACCCTTCTCTTTACATTCTTGCAAGTTGCATGCTTTACTTTCCGCTGCTCATATACTCTTTTGCATGCTTGCTTGAATTGTGTGGAGATTGCTTGACTTGTGCTAAGATAGCTAAAATCTGCCAAGAACTAAAATTGGGAAAAGGCTAGATTTTTATTTGGTCAAGTAGTCTAATCACCCCCCCCCTCTAGACATACTTTCGATCCTACAATGGGTAGCGGCATCTTCACTAGGAAGGCCGGCGAATTGATCTTTCATGACAAGATTCAACAAAGCAGCATTGATTTCACAAGATTCAGTATCGGTAAGAGGGGCAATCGGAGTGCTAAGAAAATCATTATTGTTGGTATTGGTAAAGTCACACAATTTAGTATTATCTTGAGCCATCGTGACAAGCAAGCAATCCAACACACAAGCAAACAAGAAGCAAGCGAGAAAAAGCAAACGAAAAAGAGAGGGCGAATAAAACGGCAAGGGTGAAGTGGGGGAGAGGAAAACGAGAGGCAAATGGCAAATAATGTAATGTGGGAGATAAGGGTTTGTGATGGGTACTTGGTATGTTGACTTTTGCGTAGACTCCCCGGCAACGGCGCCAGAAATGGCTCGTTGTCGGGAGTCAAATCTTGACTTGACTTCGCATAAGCCTCCCCGGCAACGGCGCCAAAAATCCTTCTTGATACCTCTTGAGCACTGCGTTGGTTTTCCCTTGAAGAGGAAAGGGTGATGCAGCAAAGTAGCGTAAGTATTTCCCTCGGTCTTTGAGAACCAAGGTATCAATCCAGTAGGAGGCCATGCACGAGTCCCTCGCACCTACACAAATAAATAAATCCTCGCAACCAACGCAATAAAGGGGTTGTCAATCCCTTCAGGTCACTTACGAGAGTGAGATCTGATAGATATGATAAGATAATATTTTTCGTATTTTTATGATAAAGATGCAAAGTAAAATAAAAGGCAATAAAAATAGCTAAGTGTTGGAAGATTAATATGATGGAAAATAGACCCGGGGGCCATAGGTTTCACTAGTGGCTTCTCTCAAGAGCATAAGTATTACGGTGGGTGAACAAATTACTGTTGAGCAATTGACAGAATTGAGCATAGTTATGAGAATATCTAGGTATGATCATGTATATAGGCATCACATCCGAGACAAGTAGACCGACTCCTGCCTGCATCTACTACTATTACTCCACACATCGACCGCTATCCAGCATGCATCTAGAGTATTGAGTTCACAAGAACAGAGTAACACTTTAAATAAGATGACATGATGTAGAGGGATAAAATCATGCAATATGATATAAACCCCATCTTGTGATCCTCGATGGCAACAATACAATACGTGCCTTGTTGCCCCTACTGTCACTGGGAAAGGACACCGCAAGATTGAACTGTGACGCCCGGATAATTAGGCTACAGTAATCCCACGTTAACGATGCCACGTCACCTCGGTTACTATTGCTAACCTCGCGATAGATCGAAACCGATTCGGATTCCAACTCAAAATCAATCAAACAATAAAAGTTTTCGAATATTAAAACTAAAATGTTAGGAGTGATCCAACTAATGCATAGGTAATTATGGTGAAGAAACCACATTCTTATAGAAAGTTTAGATGCATTTGAAAAATTAAAACAGTAGGTAAAACAATGAAATAAATGTCTTTTGCATTTTATAAAATAATAAAATGTTTATTTAGATGCCCCTAAGTTAATGGGGCAGTAGCATAATTATTAACACTAAATTAGTGACTGCTTTTATAATTTATAAAACTATTACAAATGAGAAATTAAAAAGAAAACAGAAAAGTAAATAAATAAAAGAAAAGAAAATACAAAAGAGAAAAACTAAACTAACAAAAAAACAAAGAGAAAGCCCCCCCCCCCCCCCGCTGGGCCAAGTGGCCCAGCTGGCCTCCGCCGTCCAAATGGACCGGCCCACCGGCCCAGCCGCCCACCCATAAGCTCCCCCTGGGGTCAAACCCTAGCGCACACCCCCTCCCCCACGATCCCCACTCCTCCCTCTGTTTCCTCCCGATCCAGATCGGATCGGGCACTCGGCGACGCCCCCCTCGCCGCGCCAGGACGCCGCAGCCCGAGACGCCTCCGTCGCCGGCACCCAACCCCGACACCAGCACCGCTGGACCACGCCACCGTCACCTGGAACGCCGCCTCGCCGTCTTCCTCCTCGACAGCACGCCGCGGCCACCGTCGCCTTCCTCTCCCTCGCGGGCTCTCCTCCTCGTCGGCGTCGCGTCACCGTCATCTTCCTCGTCCCCCGTTGCCCCTGACCCTACATCTACCACGTGAGCACCCTCCTCCTCTCACGGTCACCGCACGCGCCTGCGCGCCCGGCGCCCGCCGCAGTCACCGTGCGCCCTCGTCGCGGTCGTCGCGACCGTTGACGCCGCCCCCCCCCCACGCGCCCTTGGCCCCGCTTGGCTGCGCAACGGCGCCCGCGCCCCGCCCGCGACCCTGACCGCCCGCCTGCGCGCCAGGTCGAGCCGCCCCCCCCCCCCGGTTCCCCTGCTGCTCCTCCTCCCCCTGTCCCGCCGCGCGAGGTGCGCGCCCGCACTCGCCTGCGACCGGCGCCCACTGCGCGTCATCCCGTGGCGCTCCTCGCCCCTGATGCTCCCTTCCCGTGCAGCCCCTACCGGCCCCCTCCACCGCAGACCTGCAGCCGTTCCTACCGGCCCCGCCGCTCGCCGGCGCTGGCCGCCCCTCTCCCCGACCCCATCGGCGCCCGCGCGCCCAGCCGGGTGCGCCCTGGTGGCTGCGCCCGTGCGCCCGAACCCCCTGCTTCCCCGCAAGCCCCCCCTACTCCGGCGTCGTGCCGTGGCCGCCGGCGCCGAGGCGGGTGCGCCCCTGCCAGCCACACCCCCAGCGCCGTATCGGGCTAGCGCCCGTCGCCCGCGCCCGTTAGCCCCCCTGGCCCAATGACAGAGGGGCCTGTGACGCCCCCAATTCAATCGTACACTAATCATGCACGCAAATGTGTACGATCAAGATCAGGGACTCACAGGAAGATATCTCAACACAACTCTACAAATAAAATAAGTCATACAAGCATCATAATACAAGCCAGGGGCCTCGAGGGCTCGAATACAAGTGCTCGATCATAGAAGAGTCAGCGGAAGCAACAATATCTGAGTACAGACATAAGTTAAACAAGTTTGCCTTAAGAAGGCTAGCACAAACTGGGATATAGATCGGAAGAGGCGCAGGCCTCCTGCCTGGGATCCTCCTAACTACTCCTGGCCGTCGTCAGCAGGCTGCACGTAGTAGTAGGCACCTCCAGAGTAGTAGGAGTCATCGTCGACGGTGACGTCTGGATCCTGGGCTCCAACATCTGGTTGTGACATCCAGAAGAAAGGGAAGGGGAAAAAGGGGAAGAAAGCAACCGTGAGTACTCATCCAAAGTACTCGCAAGCAAGGAGCTACACTACATATGCATGGATATATGTGTAAAGGGCCATATCAGTGGACTGAACTGCAGAATGCCAGAATAAGAGGGGGATAGCTAGTCTTATCGAAGACTACGCTTCTGGTCGCCTCCGTCTTGCAACATATAGAAGAGAGTAGACTGAAGTCCTCCAAGTAGCATCGCATAGCATAATCCTACCCGGCGATCCCCTCCTCGATGCCCTGTCAGAGAGCGATCACCGGGTTGTATCTGGCACTTGGAAGGGTGTGTTTTATTTGGTATCCGGTTCTAGTTGTCATAAGGTCAAGGTACAACTCCGGGTCGTCCTTTTACCAAGGGACACGGCTATTCGAATAGATAAACTTCCCTGCAGGGGTGCACCACATAGCCCAACACGCTTGATCCCATTTGGCCGGACACACTTTCCTGGTTCATGCCCGGCCTCGGAAGATCAACACGTCGCAGCCCCACCTAGGCACAACAGAGCGGTCAGCAAGCCGGTCTAAACCTATGCGCGCAGGGGTCTGGGCCCATCGCCCTGAGCACACCTGCACGTTGCGTACGCGGCCGGAGAGCAGACCTAGCAACCTCCATTTCAAAGGAAGTCACGTTACGCGGTCCAACCCGGCGCGCGCCGCTCAGTCGCTGACGTCACGAAGTGCTTCGGCTGATACCACGACGTCGGGATACCCATAACTACTCCCGCGTAGGTGGTTAGTGCGTATAGACCAAATGGCCAGACTCAGATCAAATACCCAGATCTTGAAGGAAATATGCCCTAGAGGCAATAATAAAGTTATTATTTATTTCCTTACATATCATGATAAATGTTTATTATTCATGCTAGAATTGTATTAACTGGAAACATAATACATGTGTGAATACATAGACAAACAGAGTCTCACTAGTATGCCTCTACTTGACTAGCTCATTAATCAAAGATGGTTATGTTTCCTAACCATGAACAAAGTGTTGTTATTTGATTAACGAGATCACATCATTAGTTGAATGATCTGATTGACATGACCCATTTCATTAGCATAGCACCCGATCGTTTAGTATGTTGCTATTGCTTTTATCCATGACTTATACATGTTCCTTTAAACAAGAGATTATGCAACTCCCGTTTACCGTAGGAACACTTTGTGTGCTACCAAACGTCACAACGTAACTGGGTGATTATAAAGGTGCTCTACAGGTGTCTCCGAAGGTACATGTTAGGTTGGCGTATATCGAGATTAGGATTTGTCACTCCGATTGTCGGAGAGGTATCTCAGGGCCTTCTCGGTAATGCACATCACATAAAAGCCTTGCAAGCATTGCAACCAATGAGTTAGTTGCGAGATGATGTATTACGGAACGAGTAAAGAGACTTGCCGGTAACGAGATTGAACTAGGTATTGGATACCGACGATCGAATCTCGGGCAAGTAACATACCGATGACAAAGGGAACAACATATGTTGTTATGCGGTCTGACCGATAAAGATCTTCGTAGAATATGTAGGAGCCAATATGGGCATCCAGGTCCCGCTATTGGTTATTGACCGGAGACGTGTCTCGGTCATGTCTACATTGTTCTTGAACCGTAGGGTCCGCACGCTTAACGTTACGATGACAGTTATTATGAGTTTATGCATTTTGATGTACCGAAGGAGTTCGGAGTCCCGGATGTGATCACGGACATGACGAGGAGTCTCGAAATGGTCGAGACGTAAAGAATGATATATTGGAAGCCTATGTTTGGACATCGGATGCATTCCAGGTGAAATCAGGATTTTACCGGAATACCGGGAGGGTTACCGGAACCCCCCGGGGGCATAATGGGCCAACATGGGCCTTGGAGGAGAGGTGAGAGGGCTGGCCTCATGGGCTGCGCGCCTCCCCCCTTCCCCTAGTCCTATTAGGACTAGGAGAGGTGGGCGCCCCCCCTCTCTCTCTCTCCCCCTTGAAGAATCCTAGTCCAACTAGGATTGGGGGGGGGGGGAATCCTACTCCCAGAGGGAGTAGGACTCTCCTGGCGCGCCAGGCTTGGCCGGCCAGCCCCTCCCCCTTGGCTCCTTTATATACAGGGGCAGGGGGCACCCCAGAGACACACAATTGATCATTGAGATCTTTCCTTAGCCGTGTGCGGTGCCCCCTTCCACCAAATTCCACCTCGGTCATATCGTTGCAGTGCTTAGGCGAAGCCCTGCGCCGGTAACACATCAAGATCGTCACCACGCTGTCGTGCTGACGGAACTCTTCCCCGACGCTTTGCTGGATCGGAGCCCGGGGATCGTCATCGAGCTGAACGTGTGCCAAGAACTCGGAGGTGCCGGAGTAACGGTGCTGTGATCGGTTGGATCGCGAGGAGAACGTACGACTACTTCCTCTACGTTGTGTCAACGCTTCCGCTTCGGTCTACGAGGGTACATAGACAACACTCTCCTCTCTCGTTGCTATGCATCACCATGATCTTGCGTGTGCGTAGGAAATTTTTTGAAATTACTACGTTTCCCAACAGTGGCATCCGAGCCTAGGTTTTATGGTTTGATGTTATTTGCACGAGTGGAACACAAGTGAGTTGTGGACGATACAAGTCATACTGCCTACCAGCATGTCATACTTTGGTTCAGCGGTATTGTTGGACGAGACGATCCGGACCAACCTTACGCGTACTCTTACGCGAGACCGGTTCCCTCGACGTGCTTTGCACATAGATGGCTTGCGGAAGACTGTCTCTCCAACTTTAGTTGAACCGAGTGTGGCTACGCCCGGTCCTTGAGAAGGTTAAAACAGAGTCTATTTGACAAACTATCGTTGTGGTTTTGATGCGTAGGTAAGATGAGTTCTTGCTTAAAGCCCGTAGCAGCCACGTAAAACTTGCAACAACAAAGTAGAGGACGTCTAACTTGTTTTTGCAGGGCATGTTGTGATGTGATATGGTCAAGACATGATGCTAAATTTTATTGTATGAGATGATCATGTTTTGTAACCGAGTTATCGGCAACTGGCAGGAGCCATATGGTTGTCGCTTTATTGTATGCAATGCAATCGCGATGTAATGCTTTACTTTATTACTAAACGGTAGTGATAGTCATGGAAGCATAAGATTGGCGAGACGACAACGATGCTGCAATGAAGATCAAGGTGTCGCGCCGGTGACGATGGTGATCATGACGGTGCTTCGAAGATGGAGATCACAAGCACGAGATGATGATGGCCATATCATATCACTTATATTGATTGCATGTGATGTTTATCCTTTTATGCATCTTATCTTGCTTTGATTGACGGTAGCATTATAAGATGATCTCTCACTAAATTATCAAGAAGTGTTCTCCCTGAGTATGCACCGTTGCGAAAGTTCTTCGTGCTGAGACACCACGTGATGATCGGGTGTGATAGGCTCTACGTTCAAATACAACGGGTGCAAAACAGTTGCACACGCGGAATACTCAGGTTTAACTTGACGAGCCTAGCATATAACAGATATGGCCTCGGAACACGGAGACCGAAAGGTCGAGCGTGAATCATATAGTAGATATGATCAACATAGTGATGTTCACCTTTGAAACTACTCCATCTCACGTGATGATCGGACATGGTTTAGTTGATTTGGATCACGTGATCACTTAGAGGATTAGAGGGATGTCTCTCTAAGTGGGAGTTCTTAAGTAATATGATTAATTGAACTTAAATTTATCATGAACTTAGTACCTGATAGTATCTTGCTTGTCTATGTTGTGTAGATAGATGGCTCGTGCTGTTGTTCCGTTGAATTTTAATGCGTTCCTTGAGAAAGCAAAGTTGAAAGATGATGGTAGCAATTACACGGACTGGGTCCGTAACTTGAGGATTATCCTCATTGCTGCACAGAAGAATTACGTCCTGGAAGCACCGCTAGGTGCCAGGCCTGGTGCAAGAGCTACGCCAGATGTTGTGAACGTCTGGCAAAGCAAAGCTGATGACTACTCTATAGTTCAGTGTGCCATGCTTTACGGCTTAGAACCGGGACTTCAACGACGTTTTGAACACCATGGAGCATATGAGATGTTCTAGGAGTTGAATTTAATATTTCAAGCAAATGCCCGGATTGAGAGATATGAAGTCTCCAATAAGTTCTATAGCTGTAAAATGGAGGAGAACGGTTCTGTCAGTGAGCATATACTCAGAATGTCTGGGTATAACAATCACTTGATTCAACTGGGAGTTAATATTCCGGATGATTGCGTCATTGACAGAATTCTCCAATCACTGCCACCAAGCTACAAGAGCTTTGTGATGAACTATAATATGCAAGGGATGACCAAAACTATGCCCGAGCTCTTCGCGATGCTGAAAGCCGCGGAGGTAGAAATCAAAAAGGAGCATCAAGTGTTGATGGTTAACAAAACCACTAGTTTCAAGAAAAAAGGGCAAAGGGAAGAAAAAGGGGAACTTCAAAAAGAACAGCAAGCAAGTTGCTAATCAAGAGAAGAAACCCAAGTCTGGACCTAAGCCTGAAACTGAGTGCTTCTATTGCAAGCAGACTGGTCACTGGAAGCGGAACTGCCCCAAGTATTTGGCGGATAAGAAGGATGGCAAGGTTAACAAAGGTATATATGATATACATGTTATTGATGTGTACCTTACTAATTCTCGCAGTAGCACCTGGGTATTTGATACTGGTTCTGTTGCTAATATTTGCAACTCAAAACAGGGGCTACGGATTAAGCGAAGATTGGCTAAGGACGAGGTGACGATGCGCGTGGGAAATGGTTCCAAAGTCGATGTGATCGCGGTCGGCACGCTACCTCTACATCTACCTTCGGGATTAATATTAGATCTAAATAATTGTTATTTAGTACCAGCGTTAAGCATGAACATTATATCTGGATCTTGTTTGATGCGAGACGGTTATTCATTTAAATCAGAGAATAATGGTTGTTCTATTTATATGAGTAATATCTTTTATGGTCATGCACCATTAAAGAATGGTTTGTTCTTACTTAATCTCGATAGTAGTGATACACATATTCATAATGTTGAAGCCAAAAGATGCAGAGTTGATAATGATAGTGCAACTTATTTGTGGCACTGCCGTTTAGGTCATATCGGTGTAAAACGCATGAAGAAACTCCATACTGATGGACTTTTGGAGTCACTTGATTATGAATCACTTGGCACTTGCGAACCGTGCCTTATGGGCAAGATGACTAAAACACCGTTCTCCGGTACTGTGGAGAGAGCAACAGATTTATTGGAAATCATACATACTGATGTATGTGGTCCAATGAATGTTGAGGCTCGTGGCCGATATCGTTATTTTCTCACCTTCACTGATGATTTAAGCAGATATGGGTATATCTACTTAATGAAACACAAGTCTGAAACATTTGAAAAGTGCAATTTCAGAGTGAAGTGGAAAATCATCGTAACAAGTTTCTACGATCTGATCGTGGAGGAGAATATTTGAGTTACGAGTTTGGTCTACATTTGAAGCAATACGGAATAGTTTCACAACTCACGCCACCCGGAACACCACAACGTAATGGTGTGTCCGAACGTCGTAATCGTACTTTACTAGATATGGTGCGATCTATGATGTCTCTTACCGATTTACCGCTATCTTTTTGGGGTTATGCTCTAGAGACGGCCGCATTCACGTTAAATAGGGCACCATCAAAATCCGTTGAGACGACACCTTATGAACTGTGGTTTGGCAAGAAACCAAAGTTGTCGTTTCTTAAAGTTTGGGGCTGCGATGCTTATGTGAAAAAGCTTCAACCTGATAAGCTCGAACCCAAATCAGAAAAATGTGTCTTCATAGGATACCCAAAGGAGACTGTTGGGTATACCTTCTATCACAGATCCGAAGGCAAAATTTTTGTTGCTAAAGTCGGAAACTTTCTAGAGAAGGAGTTTCTCTTGAAAGAAGTGAGTGGGAGGAAAGTAGAACTTGATGAGATAACAGTATCTACTCCCTTATTGAGAAGTAGTACATCACAGAAATCAGTTTCTGTGACACCTACATCAAATAGGGAGGAAGCTAATGATAATGATCATGAAACTTCAGATCAAGTTTCTACTGAACTTCGTAGATCAACCAGAATAAGATCCGCACCAGAGTGGTACGGTAATCCTATTTTGGAAGTCATGTTACTAGACCATGATGAACCTACGAACTATGAAGAAGCGATGGTGAGCCCAGATTCCGCAAAGTGGCTTGAGGCCATGAAATCTGAGATGGGATCCATGTATGAGAACAAAGTGTGGACTTTGGTTGACTTGCCCGATGATCGGCAAGCAATTGAGAATAAATGGATTTTTAAGAAGAAGACTGACGCTGATGGTAATGTTACTGTCTATAAAGCTCGACTTGTTGCAAAAGGTTTTCGACAAGTTCAAGGGATTGACTACGATGAGACTTTCTCACCCGTAGCGATGCTTAAGTCTGTCCGAATCATGTTAGCAGTTGCCGCATTTTATGATTATGAAATTTGGCAAATGGATGTCAAAACTGCATTCCTGAATGGATTTCTGGAAGAAGAGTTGTATATGATGCAACCAGAAGGTTTTGTCGATCCAAAGGGAGCTAACAAAGTGTGCAAGCTCCAGCGATCCATTTATGGATTGGTGCAAGCCTCTCGGAGTTGGAATAAACGCTTTGATAGTGTGATCAAAGCATTTGGTTTTATACAGACTTTTGGAGAAGCCTGTATTTACAAGAAAGTGAGTGGGAGCTCTGTAGCATTTCTGATATTATATGTGGATGACATATTACTGATCGAAAATAATATAGAATTTCTGGATAGCATAAAGGGATACTTGAATAAGAGTTTTTCAATGAAAGACCTCGGTGAAGCTGCTTACATATTGGGCATTAAGATCTATAGAGATAGATCAATACGCTTAATAGGACTTTCACAAAGCACATACCTTGACAAAGTTTTGAAGAAGTTCAAAATGGATCAGGCAAAGAAAGGGTTCTTGCCTGTGTTACAAGGTGTGAAGTTGAGTAAGACTCAATGCCCGACCACCGCAGAAGATAGAGAGAAAATGAAAAATGTTCCCTATGCTTCAGCCATAGGCTCTATCATGTATGCAATGCTGTGTACCAGACCTGATGTGTGCCTTGCTGTAAGTTTAGCAGGCAGGTACCAAAGTAATCCAGGAGTGGATCACTGGACAGCGGTCAAGAACATCCTTAAGTACTTGAGAAGGACTAAGGATATGTTTCTCATTTATGGAGGTGACAAAGAGCTCGTCGTAAACGGTTACGTCGATGCAAGCTTTGACACTGATCCGGACGATTCTAAATCGCAAACCAGATACGTATTTACATTAAACAGTGGAGCTGTCAGTTGGTGCAGTTCTAAACAAAGCGTCGTGGCGGGATCTACATGTGAAGCTGAGTACATAGCCGCTTCGGAAGCAGCTAATGAAGGAGTCTGGATGAAGGAGTTCATATCCGATCTAGGTGTTGTACCTAGCATATCGGGTCCAATGAAAATCTTTTGTGACAATACTGGTGCAATTGCCTTGGCAAAGGAATCCAGATTTCACAAAAGAACCAAACACATCAAAAGACGCTTCAACTCCATCCGGGATTTGGTCCAGGTGGGAGACATAGAGATATGCAAGATACATACGG
The DNA here is from genome assembly GCA_032464435.1 of Aegilops umbellulata. Lineage (NCBI taxonomy): Eukaryota > Viridiplantae > Streptophyta > Magnoliopsida > Poales > Poaceae > Aegilops > Aegilops umbellulata. The sequence continues at coordinate 291,341,827 of CP136056.1, read as the reverse complement.
ATCTGAATGTTGCAGACCCGTTGACTAAGCCTCTTCCATGAGCAAAACATGATCAGCACCAAGACTCCATGGGTGTTAGAATCATTACTTTGTAATCTAGATTATTGACTCTAGTGCAAGTGGGAGACTGAAGGAAATATGCCCTAGAGGCAATAATAAAGTTATTATTTATTTCCTTACATATCATGATAAATGTTTATTATTCATGCTAGAATTGTATTAACTGGAAACATAATACATGTGTGAATACATAGACAAACAGAGTCTCACTAGTATGCCTCTACTTGACTAGCTCATTAATCAAAGATGGTTATGTTTCCTAACCATGAACAAAGTGTTGTTATTTGATTAACGAGATCACATCATTAGTTGAATGATCTGATTGACATGACCCATTTCATTAGCATAGCACCCGATCGTTTAGTATGTTGCTATTGCTTTTATCCATGACTTATACATGTTCCTTTAAACTATGAGATTATGCAACTCCCGTTTACCGTAGGAACACTTTGTGTGCTACCAAACGTCACAACGTAACTGGGTGATTATAAAGGTGCTCTACAGGTGTCTCCGAAGGTACATGTTGGGTTGGCGTATTTCGAGATTAGGATTTGTCACTCCGATTGTCGGAGAGGTATCTCAGGGCCTTCTCGGTAATGCACATCACATAAAAGCCTTGCAAGCATTGCAACCAATGAGTTAGTTGCGAGATGATGTATTACGGAACGAGTAAAGAGACTTGCCGGTAACGAGATTGAACTAGGTATTGGATACCGACGATCGAATCTCGGGCAAGTAACATACCGATGACAAAGGGAACAACGTATGTTGTTATGCGGTCTGACCGATAAAGATCTTCGTAGAATATGTAGGAGCCAATATGGGCATCCAGGTCCCGCTATTGGTTATTGACCAGAGACGTGTCTCGGTCATGTCTACATTGTTCTCGAACAGTAGGGTCCGCACGCTTAACGTTACGATGACAGTTATTATGAGTTTATGCATTTTGATGTACCGAAGGAGTTCGGAGTCCCGGATGTGATCACGGACATGACGAGGAGTCTCGAAATGGTCGAGACGTAAAGCATGATATATTGGAAGCCTATGTTTGGACATCGGATGCATTCCAGGTGAAATCAGGATTTTACCGGAATACCGGGAGGGTTACCGGAACCCCCCGGGGGCATAATGGGCCAACATGGGCCTTGGAGGAGAGGTGAGAGGGCTGCCCTCATGGGCTGCGCGCCTCCCCCCTTCCCCTAGTCCTATTAGGACTAGGAGAGGTGGGCGCCCCCTCTCTCTCCCTCTCCCCCTTGAAGAATCCTAGTCCAACTAGGATTGGGGGGGGATCCTACTCCCAGAGGGAGTAGGACTCTCCTGGCGCGCCAGGCTTGGCCGGCCAGCCCCTCCCCCTTGTCTCCTTTATATACAGGGGCAGGGGGCACCCCAGAGACACACAATTGATCATTGAGATCTTTCCTTAGCCGTGTGCGGTGCCCCCTTCCACCAAATTCCACCTCGGTCATATCGTTGCAGTGCTTAGGCGAAGCCCTGCGCCGGTAACACATCAAGATCGTCACCACGCCGTCATGCTGACGGAACTCTTCCCCGACGCTTTGCTGGATCGGAGCCCGGGGATCGTCATCGAGCTGAACGTGTGCCAAGAACTCGGAGGTGCCGGAGTAACGGTGCTGTGATCGGTTGGATCGCGAGGAGAACGTACGACTACTTCCTCTACGTTGTGTCAACGCTTCCGCTTCGGTCTATGAGGGTACGTAGACAACACTCTCCTCTCTCGTTGCTATGCATCACCATGATCTTGCGTGTGCGTAGGAAATTTTTTGAAATTACTACGTTTCCCAACAGATCTCGTTAAGCGTGTTAAGTATCGCGAACGCCGACTAGGGCCAGGCCCACCTCTCTCCTAGGTGGTCTGAACCTGCCCTGTCGCTCCGCCACAAAGTAACAGTCGGGGGCCGTCGGGGACCCAGGCCCACCTCTACCGGGATGGAGCCACCTGCCCCTTCAGCCCCCATCTCCGAACAGTATCACATGTAATGTAACAGTGTAAAGTATATAGTATATGCCCGTGATCACCTCCCGAAGTGATCACGGCCCAGTAGTATAGCATGGCAGACGGACAAGAGTGTATGGCCACTGATGGAACACTAGCATCCTATACTAAGCAGTAGGATTGCAGGTAAAGGTATCAACAGCAGTATCAAAGACAGGCTATGCATCAGGATAGGAATAACGAAAGCAGTAACATGCTACACTACTCTAATGCAAGCAGTATAGGGGAGAGTAGGCGATATCTGGTGATCAAGGGGGGGGCTTGCCTGGTTGCACAGACAAGAAGGAGGGGTCGTCGTCGACGTAGTCGTACCCAGGGGCATCAGCATCAGTCTCGGGGTCTACCGGAGAAGAAGAGGGGGAAGAAACAATAAATGCAGAGCAATCAAAGCAATACAAAGCATAACATGGCGATACGCGGTGCTAGGGGTGACATAACGTAGTGGTAGGTGATACCGGCGAAGGGGGGAAACATCCGGGAAAGTATCCCCGGTGTTTCGCGTTTTCGGACAGATGAACCGGAGGTGAAATGTTGCAGGTTCGATAGGTTAGGGATGTGTGGCGGACGAACGGGTTGCGTAACCGGATTCGTCTCGTCGTTCTGAGCAACTTTCATGTACAAAGTTTTTCCATCCGAGCTACGGTTTATTTTATATTAATTTTAAAGGATTTAGATTAATTTTAGCATTTATTTAATTAACTTAATACAACATTATCCAAAACAGTGCATGCTGATGTCAGCATGACGTCAGCATGATGTCAGCAGTCAACAGATGTGTTGACTGGGTCGCTGACGTGTGGGTCCCGTTCGTCATTGACTAGACTAACTAATCATGACTAATTAGTTAACTAAGTTATTAGATTAATCTAATACATAATTAATTAAGTTAATTAATTCTTTAATTAATTAATTAATTAATATTTTATTTATTATTAATTTTAAACCTCTTTTTTTTAATGTTCAGGGGCTGGGCCCCACTTGTCATAGGGCCTAGGGGGCCATAGCGGGTTCGGGCGCAATGGGCGCGGGCGCGGTTGCGGGCAACGGGCACCGGCGTGCGGGCGTGGTGACCGGCCCCAACAGGGCGCCCGAGGGGGTGCCGGCGAGGCGCGGAGCGGGGCGAGGATGGCGGGGCGCCGCCGGCCACCGCACAAGCGGCAGCAGGGCGTAGGGAGCCGAGGCCGGCGCGTGGGCGCGCGGGGACGGCGGTCGGCAACGGCGCGGTCCCGAGCAGTAGCAGGGGACGGGGACGGCGAAGCTCGACGGAGTCTGGTGGTGGAGCCGGTCGGGGAAGGAGAGGCGGGGGCGGAACGGTCCGGCGCGGCAGGGCGCCTCCGGGGCGAGGTGCAGCTAGGTGAGGCTCGGTCGCGTGCGGGGCGGTGCGTGCGTGCTGTGGATAGCAGGGCACTGCGGTGGCGAAGCAGCACGAGGCCGGTGGCCATTGGGGACGGCGCCAGGCCACGGCGCGGACAGCGGGCACGGTCGGATCCCGCGACGGAAGCAGAGGGGGGAGAAGAGAGGGGCGATGCTCACGGAGGGTGCAGGGGATCGGGCGGCGAGGCGCGATGAAGCGAGTCGGGGAGGAGGCGAGGACGAAGCAGTCCGGCGAGGAGGAGACGAGGAGGACGAGGCGACGGGCGGTGGCGGGTTCCGGCGAGGAGGAGGCCGTGGCACGGGCGCGAGGGAGGGGGTCGTCGCTGGCGGGCGGCTCGTCCACCGCAGCAGGGTCGCCAGGCGGTGCGGGGTTGGCGAGGCGTCGGCAGGGAAGGGCTTTGGCGCGGGAGTGGCAACGGAGGTGGGTGCGGCTCCGATGGGTATTCCGGGCGGCGGCGGCGAACGCCCCCGATCCGATCTGGATCGGGGAGGGGGCAGAGGAGTGGAGCGAGTGGGGGGAGGTGGGGTGACTGGGAGAGGGGCGTGGGTTAGGGTTACGGGAGGGAGGCCGGCCTAAGTAGGCCAGATGTGTGCGGGCGGGCCGGCCTAGTTGGATGGCCAGCTGGGTCGAGGCCCAGTGAGGGGGGGGGCGCTTTTGATTTCTTTTGCTTTTATTATTATTATTATTATTATTTGTTCCTTTTCTGTTTTTTTACCCTTTATTTTTAGTTTAGTAAAATATGACAACAGCTCCAAAAATAGTGTTTTAAAATAACCCACTGCCATAAAAGTTTGGTGACTAATTAAACTAGTTTTAAATTTGCTTATTAATTTTAAAAGCATTCTCATAATTATTTCGCTACTGTTTTATTTAGTTTAGAGCCTTTGAACTTTTTATAAAAGTGTGGTTTCTCCACCATAATTACCTATGCATTATTAGGCTCCACCCGAACATTTAGTTTGCTTTATATTTGAAAACTTTTATTGTTTGTTTGATTTTGGATTTAAATTTGAATCGGTTTCGAACTAACTCGAGTTTAACCACAGTAACCGAGGTCACGTGGCACCATTAGCAGAGTTTTACTGTAGCTTGATTATCCGGGCGTCACAATTCTCCTCCACTACAAGAAATCTCGTCCCGAGATTTAAGAGGTAGTGAGAGGGGGAAAGGTTTGGTTACGAATCTAGCGGGTCTCCTCATTCTGGCTTGCTCTTCTCGAAGAGAACCGGTCCAATACATTGATGTCTTCATTTCTCTACTTCAGGTCCTTATGATGAAGTCGACATCCTTTCTTCGGGATCTTCATCGTATTTACGAATAGGTAACGGGGTAGATCGGAAACGACAGAATGCTATAAGGGTAATAACCTGGGATTAACCCATGAATGAGCATATGAGTACCTCTCGAGTTGAACTAACAGAACACATCGAGAGTAAAGTTGGAAGGTCCGACAAGAAGTTTCAAGCAGCCAGGCAATCGTTCAATGCCTAGTCATAAGGTGAAAGGGGTTTCAAGCAACGGAAAAATTATTGTTTCCGATGCCAGAATTGATGATCTCATGGAAGGTGGCCCATGAATTACATACGAGTCCAAGCGGGAGGAATAATTCTAGGAACAAGGGGTGTACAGGAGAGTCAGGTTACGATCCTGTGGAACTGTGGGTTATGGGCCCACCATGTGGGTTAAAGGTAGGAAGGGGGGCTGACATCTTGTACGGTCACAATAGCAAGGCATGCCAGAGGGTAGCCTGTTAGTTATGTCGGCAACAACATCGATACCAAGGGCGAGGGACGAAGAGAACCATTTTCCTGCTCGTTGAACGAGGCGGACCAATAGGCAAGGTTCCCATCCGTCGGTGGTTACCGAAATGTCATCAACAATAGTAACAGGGTCTGACTGATAAGGTGGTGCGCCGAGGTGTTTTCGTAAGCAGGGAAATATTACTGCTTAGATCATATAAACCTCAAGAAAGGTTAAACCAAACAATGGAAAGGATAATATGGTTATCAAATTAATCAGAACAATGGAAAGGAAAATGTATTTAAGCACATATATCAGGGGTATATCCTCCCCAAGGACAAGTAGAGCATGATATCCATGACGAGATATAATATAGAAAACTCTTTAGGTAAGGGGGGGGGAATTTCATGACATTACCCATACAACGGTGTTTGGATAATTGAGCAGGAAACACTTAACATCGGGTTCAAATATTCCTGTTGAAAATCGGGGTACCATAGACATGCTTCGAGATAGCATTGACATGGTATTCAAGCAAAGGTCAGACTTTGGGATACACAAAGGATTCATCAGGAACAACTTATAGAATAAGTCTTTCAATTTCCTCATGGAAGGATGGATAACCTTGCTAAAAGGAAACTATAACAGTAGGTCCTCCGGCCAGGTGTGCCGGGCATGACATCACCTTACCGGGTCATGAAAGAACATTGTTATTATCCTTGCAAATATATTCCAACCATCATATCTGACCGGGATTCAGATCTGGCCGGTGTTAGGATACCTCAGACTCAGGGTGCCTGAGCAGAAAAGGTGTAACACACATTGACGAGATGATAATGTAAGATTCTTGGAATTGAACTATGGAAGCGAGTTCCAAAACAAGGGTTCATCATTTAACCAAGGAGGGGACGAGGAGGTGGCTGATGGACTCAGTGACAATTCCTCGAGATTTCCAAAAGATGGATTTCCACAATTATGTGAACAAGGAAATATCATTTGTCAGATCAAATGGTATAATGATGTATGCTTGAGGGAAACATACTCAACTGAACAATGATAGAAGGGTGCACCCAGGAACCTGGACTAGGTAGCACGATCAATGTTTGAATGATGACTCAATAAGCAATACGAAACTGTAGACCAATAACTTCAAAGCAATAGGGTTGCTAGAAGTTTAGAATTTACACATCACAGACCATTTGTCGGTATTCCGGTTAGAATCAACACGGAGACCAAGAAATGAACGCAAATGGCGAGAGATATTACTATAACAAGAATTCTCAAGGGGTGGTAAAATTACCACGACATTCTTGACATAAAAGGTGGTAATATTCCAAGGTAAAGAAGGTCAAATGCTGGATAGCAAGGGAATCGAAGTATAACACAAAACATGAACAAGTTTGTGTTGGAGGGAAGGCAATAAAGTGGCCGATGATAACACAAATCATCGGGGGCAAGGATGGTATTTCTCATTATGAATTCAGTTGATATCCTTGAAGAGTTCAGAATGCTGATGATTAACATTAGCACGATAATGATGTATCCGTTCAGGCTAGGACAGACATGGAGTATTAAACTTGTAAGCGATGAAGATCTCTAATCCTTGTTGAATCGCCGTGCAGACTCGATTCCGTTATCGGTGTCCTTGAGTGTTTCATAACTCAAAGCCCGTGAAAAATTGGAGTCCGTGAGAATGTAATACCTGATGAAGAACTCATAAGAGGTTATGTAGTTCCATGATAATCTCGAGATACCAGGGGGGTAATGCTCGACGATAGATCAAAGTAGAGATTGGACTAGGGTATTGCTCTGTAGAAGACAAAGACTTAAACTTGCACGAGAAAGGTCATTTAAAGGAGAACATGGTCGGAACCACGATTGCAAAAGATCAATCCACTGATACCAAAGGATATTATATCAAGGAAATAGTTACAAGAAGCTTCCATGATAGGATCTACATCGTGTCCATGGGCATGAACAAAAAGTTCAAGGTCAACTCCCACTTCTCCAATGCATAACCTTTCATTCACTTCTCGCGTTCGATGAAGTTGCAGTGTTGAAATTTTATCTGGCGAAACATCAGAAGAGTATGGCTCGTGAAAACTTTCGGGTTCTCACGGTTTAGAGAAGGCATACATTTGACCCATAGGGCCTTCTCAGAAACATATACCACAAGTTTCAAGAGTAATCAACACAAGCCCGAAAGCAGAGCATGGTTGGCCAAGCAGAGGATACAACTTAACGAAGGCATTATTTATCAGAGGAAAAACTCACAAAGTGATCAAATGTGAATGACACTATCGGATAACAATCCAACAAAGGACTTGATGGTCCACAAAGGATCTGATATGAGTATCGATACTCAACCAGAAGAGGAGGGAATGCAATTGCAACAGGTTATGGAATCATCTGAATAATTCAAAGCTTCAATGCAAAGGAATTATGATTTCCAAAACAAAGGATCGGAAACAGATGCTCTAATCAACAATGGATCAATTGAATATACCAGAGGCACAATCGACAACAGATAGTTTGGTCAAGAACCAGCTCATGTTCAAAATGTCGTCTGAGCCGGAAAGATAATCCTAGGACTCGATTGATGATTGTGAACATTCACAACATATTGGATCAACAGACTTAAAATGATAATGACAGAGGATGCCAATAAGGTTAATAGGCTTATAGGATTTAATCCCAATGCAAGCAACCAAGAATTTCAAGAGCAATAGGTTGTTGAGGATCTTCGAAAGATCGAATGGTATTTCAAAAGCTTTTGTGAAATACCAGAATCAACGGGGGATGAGCGGATACTCGGTAAGTGCGAGAATTATCCGTAGGGGTATTCAGGTGACAAAGTACATCAAGGCACTAAGCTCAAAAGATTCTCGGAACAACAGAGAGTATTTCGGGACATCTTGTAATAACAAGATCAACGGAGAATGATTGTATGAATGGCAAGTGTACGCAGTTTTCATAGGGGTTGACGGTGGAAGGAAATCGCAAATGCGGTGTCACAAAGACTCGAAAGAACATCATAGAGTAACTTCGGAATCTTCTAGTGCACCAGGCGATCATCTGAAGTGAGGGGCTCTCCGGGAGAAAGTATTATCGAGAACCTAAAGTTAGTTTTGTTTTTAGCAAAACCATTTAACCCGAATAGAAGAGAGCTCAAAGTCCCAGAGTAAAGGTCGAGGAGTAAAGGATCCTAATACCACCCAATGGTGATGTGTGCCCGTAAGACACACAGCCATGTTAGTAAAAGTTTTGCAATGTCTAGACTCGACTTCGGCCAAGGAGTGTGGAAGGGGGATTCCTACAGGTAGTCGTCTCTGATACCAACTTATGACGCCCCCGATTCAATCGTACACTAATCATGCACGCAAATGTGTACGATCAAGATCAGGGACTCACAGGAAGATATCACAACACAACTCTACAAATAAAATAAGTCATACAAGCATCATAATACAAGCCAGGGGCCTCGAGGGCTCGAATACAAGTGCTCGATCATAGACGAGTCAGCGGAAGCAACAATATCTGAGTACAGACATAAGTTAAACAAGTTTGCCTTAAGAAGGCTAGCACAAACTGGGATACAGATTGGAAGAGGCGCAGGCCTCCTGCCTGGGATCCTCCTATCTACTCCTGGTCGTCGTCAGCAGGCTGCACGTAGTAGTAGGCACCTCCAGAGTAGTAGGAGTCGTCGTCGACGGTGGCGTCTGGATCCTGGGCTCCAACATCTGGTTGTGACATCCAGAAGAAAGGAAAGGGGAAAAAGGGGAAGAAAGCAACCGTGAGTACTCATCCAAAGTACTCGCAAGCAAGGAGCTACACTACATATGCATGGATATATGTGTAAAGGGCCATATCAGTGGACTGAACTGCAGAATGCCAGAATAAGAGGGGGATAGCTAGTCTTATCGAAGACTACGCTTCTGGTCGCCTCCGTCTTGCAGCATATAGAAGAGAGTAGACTGAAGTCCTCCAAGTAGCATCGCATAGCATAATCCTACCCGGCGATCCCCTCCTCGATGCCCTGTCAGAGAGCGATCACCGGGTTGTATCTGGCACTTGGAAGGGTGTGTTTTATTTGGTATCCGGTTCTAGTTGTCATAAGGTCAAGGTACAACTCCGGGTCGTCCTTTTACCGAGGGACACGGCTATTCGAATAGATAAACTTCCCTGCAGGGGTGCACCACATAGCCCAACACGCTTGATCCCATTTGGCCGGACACACTTTCCTGGGTCATGCCCGGCCTCGGAAGATCAACACGTCGCAGCCCCACCTAGGCACAACAGAGCGGTCAGCACGCCGGTGTAAACCTATGCGCGCAGGGGTCTGGGCCCATCGCCCTGAGCACACCTGCACGTTGCGTACGCGGCCGGAGAGCAGACCTAGCAACCTCCATTTCAAAGGAAGTCACGTTACGCGGTCCAACCCGGCGCGCGCCACTCAGTCGCTGACGTCATGAAGTGCTTCGGCTGATACCATGACGTCGGGATACCCATAACTACTCCCGCGTAGGTGGTTAGTGCGTATAGACCAAATGGCCAGACTCAGATCAAATATCCAGATCTCGTTAAGCGTGTTAAGTATCGCGAACGCCGACTAGGGCCAGGCCCACCTCTCTCCTAGGTGGTCTGAACCTGCCCTGTCGCTCCGCCACAAAGTAACAGTCGGGGGCCGTCGGGAACCCAGGCCCACCTCTACCGGGATGGAGCCACCTGCCCCTTCAGCCCCCATCTCTGAACAGTATCACATGTAATGTAACAGTGTAAAGTATATAGTATATGCCCGTGATCACCTCCCGAAGTGATCACGGCCCAGTAGTATAGCATGGCAGACGGACAAGAGTGTATGGCCACTGATGGAACACTAGCATCCTATACTAAGCAGTAGGATTGCAGGTAAAGGTATCAACAGCAGTATCAAAGACAGGCTATGCATCAGGATAGGAATAACGAAAGTAGTAACATGCTACACTACTCTAATGCAAGCAGTATAGGGGAGAGTAGGCGATATCTGGTGATCAAGGGGGGGGGCTTGCCTGGTTGCACAGACAAGAAGGAGGGGTCGTCGTCGACGTAGTCGTACCCAGGGGCATCAGCATCAGTCTCGGGGTCTACCGGAGAAGAAGAGGGGGAAGAAACAATAAATGCAGAGCAATCAAAGCAATACAAAGCATAACATGGCGATACACGGTGCTAGGGGTGACATAACGTAGTGGTAGGTGATACCGGCGAAGGGGGGAAACATCCGGGAAAGTATCCCCGGTGTTTCGCGTTTTCGGACAGATGAACCGGAGGTGAAATGTTGCAGGTTCGATAGGTTAGGGATGTGTGGCGGACGAACGGGTTGCGTAACCGGATTCGTCTCGTCGTTCTGAGCAACTTTCATGTACAAAGTTTTTTCATCCGAGCTACGGTTTATTTTATATTAATTTTAAAGGATTTAGATTAATTTTAGCATTTATTTAATTAACTTAATACAACATTATCCAAAACAGTGCATGCTGATGTCAGCATGACGTCAGCATGATGTCAGCAGTCAACAGATGTGTTGACTGGGTCGCTGACGTGTGGGTCCCGTTCGTCATTGACTAGACTAACTAATCATGATTAATTAGTTAACTCAGTTATTAGATTAATCTAATACATAATTAATTAAGTTAATTAATTCTTTAATTAATTAATTAATTAATTAATATTTTATTTATTATTAATTTTAAACCTCTTTTTTTAATGTTCAGGGGCTGGGCCCCACTTGTCATAGGGCCTAGGGGGGCATAGCGGGTTCGGGCGCAATGGGCGCGGGCGCGGTTCCGGGCAACGGGCACCGGCGTGCGGGCGTGGTGACCGGCCCCAACAGGGCGCCCGAGGGGGTGCCGGCGAGGCGCGGAGCGGGGCGAGGATGGCGGGGCGCCGCCGGCCACCGCACAAGCGGCAGCAGGGCGTAGGGAGCCGAGGCCGGCGCGTGGGCGCGCGGGGACGGCGGTCGGCAACGGCGCGGTCCCGAGCAGTAGCAGGGGACGGGGACGGCGAAGCTCGACGGAGTCCGGTGGTGGAGCCGGTCGGGGAAGGAGAGGCAGGGGCGGAACGGTCCGGCGCGGCAGGGCGCCTCCGGGGCGAGGTGCAGCTAGGTGAGGCTCGGTCGCGTGCGGGGCGGTGCGTGCGTGCTGTGGATAGCAGGGCACTGCGGTGGCGAAGCAGCACGAGGCCGGTGGCCATTGGGGACGGCGCCAGGCCACGGCGCGGACAGCGGGCATGGTCGGATCCCGCGACGGAAGCAGAGGGGGGAGAAGAGAGGGGCGATGCTCACGGAGGGTGCAGGGGATCGGGCGGCGAGGCGCGATGAAGCGAGTCGGGGAGGAGGCGAGGACGAAGCAGTCCGGCGAGGAGGAGACGAGGAGGACGAGGCGACGGGCGGTGGCGGGTTCCGGTGAGGAGGAGGCCGTGGCACGGGCGCGAGGGAGGGGGTCGTCGCTGGCGGGCGGCTCGTCCACCGCAGCAGGGTCGCCAGGCGGTGCGGGGTTGGCGAGGCGTCGGCAGGGAAGGGCTTTGGCGTGGGAGTGGCAACGGAGGTGGGTGCGGCTCCGATGGGTATTCCGGGCGGCGGCGGCGAACGCCCCCGATCCGATCTGGATCGGGGAGGGGGCAGAGGAGTGGAGCGAGTGGGGGGAGGTGGGGTGACTGGGAGAGGGGCGTGGGTTAGGGTTACGGGAGGGAGGCCGGCCTAAGTAGGCCAGATGTGTGCGGGCGGGCCGGCCTAGTTGGATGGCCAGCTGGGTCGAGGCCCAGTGAGGGGGGGGCGCTTTTGATTTCTTTTGCTTTTATTATTATTATTATTATTATTATTTGTTCCTTTTCTAATTTTTTTACCCTTTATTTTTAGTTTAGTAAAATATGACAACAGCTCCAAAAATAGTGTTTTAAAATAACCCACTGCCTTAAAAGTTTGGTGACTAATTAAACTAGTTTTAAATTTGCTTATTAATTTTAAAAGCATTCTCATAATTATTTCGCTACTGTTTTATTTAGTTTAGAGCCTTTGAACTTTTTATAAAAGTGTGGTTTCTCCACCATAATTACCTATGCATTATTAGGCTCCACCCAAACATTTAGTTTGCTTTATATTTGAAAACTTTTATTGTTTGTTTGATTTTGGATTTAAATTTGAATCGGTTTCGAACTAACTTGAGTTTAACCACAGTAACCGAGGTCACGTGGCACCATTAGCAGAGTTTTACTGTAGCTTGATTATCCGGGCGTCACAGGGCCCCACCAAAGAACGTTTTTATATAAAAAAGAATTTTAATAAATAATAATAATTAAATTAATTAATTAATTAAGGAATTAATTAAATTAATTAATCTTGATTAAGATTTACCTAATTACTAGTTAACTTAACTAATCCTAATTAGCCTAATCAATCAATGACATGCGGGACCCACACATAGTTGACCGAGTCAGCTGCTCAGTTGACTGCTGACGTCAGCATGATGTCATGCTGACATCATTGTTTACTGTTATGGTTAATGTCGGATTAAATAAATTAAATAAATTCTAAAAATGATTTAAATCTTTTAAAAATCATATAAAATAAACCGTAGCTCGGATGGAAAAACTTTGTACATGAAAGTTGCTCAGAACGACGAGACGAACCCGGATGCGCAGCCCGTTCATCCGCCACACACCCCTAACATATCAAACTCGCAACTTTCCCCCTCCGGCTCCTCTGCCCGAAAACGCGTAACGCCGGGGATACTTTCCCGGATGTTCCCCCCTTCACCGGTATCATCTCATACCGCGTTAGGGCACGCCCAGCATCACGCTTTGCTTTGTCATGCATAGTTATGCATCTGTTTGCATTGTATTTATTGTTTCTCCCCCTCTTCTCTCGCTAGACACCGAGACCGACGCCGCTGCTACCCAGTACAACTACGGAGTTGACGACCCGTCCTTCTTGCCAGAGCAACCAGGCAAGCCCCCCCTTGATCACCAGATATCGCCTACTCTGCTCTTACTGCTTGCATTAGAGTAGTGTAGCATGTTACTGCTTTCGTTATTCCTATCCTGATGCATAGCCTGTTCTTGATACTGCTGTTGATACCTTTACCTGCAACCCTACTTGCTTAGTATAGGATGCTAGTGTTCCATCAGTGGCCCTACACTCTTGTCTGTCTGCCTTGCTATACTACTGGGCTGTGATCACCTCGGGAGGTGATCATGGATATATACTATACTTTAAACATGATACATGTGGTGACCAAAGTCGGGTTGGCTCGAGGAGTACCCGCGAGTGATTCACGAATTGGGGGCTGAAAGGACCTTTGTCCCGACGGCCCTCTGTGTGGATCTTTGTGGCGGAGCGGCAGGGCAGTTCGGGGCTACCTGGGTGTGAGGTGAGCCTGGCCCTGTTGGCGTTCGCGGATACTTAACATGCTTAACGAGATCTGGGTATTTGATCTGAGTCTGGCCATTTGGTCTATACGCACTAACCAACTACGCGGGAAAGATATGGGCACTCGGCGTCGTGGTATCAGCCGAAGCACTTTTTGACGTCAGCGACTGAGTGGCGCGTGCCGCATTGGATCGTAAGCTCGCACTTGTATTAAGGGGGCTAGATCTGCTTCCGGCCGTGTACGCAACGTGCAGGTGTGCTCAGGGCGATGGGCCTAGACCCCTGCGCGCATAGGTTTTGACCGGCGTGCTGACCGCTCTGTTGTGCCTAGGTGGGGCTGCGACGTGTTGATCTTCCGAGGCCGGGCATGACCCAGGAAAGTGTGTCCGGCCAAATGGGATCAAGCGTGTTGGGTTATGTGGTGCACCCCTGCAGGGAAGTTTATCTATTCGAATAGCCGTGTCCCTCGGTAAAAGGACGACCCGGAGTTGTACCTTGACCTTATGACAACTAGAGTCGGATACTTAATAAAATACACCCTTCCAAGTGCCAGATACAACCCGGTGATCGCTCTCTAACAGGGCATCGAGGAGGGGATCGCCGGGTAGGATTATGCTATGCGATGCTACTTGGAGGACTTCAGTCTACTCTCTTCTGTATGCTGCAAGACGGAGGCGACCAGAAGCGTAGTCTTCGATAAGACTAGCTATCCCCCTCTTATTCTGGCATTCTGCAGTTCAGTCCACTGATATGGCCCTTTACACATATGTCCATGCATATGTAGTGTAGCTCCTTGCTTGCGAGTACTTTGGATGAGTACTCACGGTTGCCTTTCTTCCCCTTTTCCCCCCTTTCCCTTCTACCCGGTTGCCGCAACCAGATGCTGGAGCCCAGGATCCAGACTCCACCGTCGTCGACGACTCCTACTACTCTGGAGGTGCCTACTACTACGTGTAGCCCGCTAACGACGACCAGGAGTAGTTAGGATGATCCCAGGCAGGAGGCCTGCGCCTCGTTCGATCTGTATCCCCAGATTGTGCTAGCCATCTTATGGCAAACTTGTTTAACTTATGTCTGTACTCAGATATTGTTGCTTCCGCTGACTCGTCTATGATCGAGCACTTGTATTCGAGCCCTCGAGGCCCCTGGCTTGTATTATGATGCTTGTATGACTATTTTTATTTGTAGAGTTGTGTTGTGATATCTTCCCGTGAGTCCCTGATCTTGATCGTACACATTTGCGTGCATGATTAGTGTACGATTGAATCGGGGGCGTCACAAGTTGGTATCAGAGCCGACTGCCTGTAGGAATCCCCCTTTCCAACACCTTGGCCGAAGTCGAGTCTAGACATTGCAAAACGTTTACTAACATGGATGTGTGTCTTACGGGCACACGTCGCCATTTGGGTGGTATTAGGATCTTTTACTCCTCGATCTTTACTCCGGGATTTTGAACTCTCTTCTATTCGGGTTAACGATTTTTGCTAAAATCTAACTCTAGGTTCTCGATAATACTTTCTCCCGGAGAGCCCCTTATTACAAATGATTGTCTGCTACACCAGAAGGATCCGAAGATACTCTCCGATGTCTCTTGAGACTTTATGGCGTCGCTTTTGCAATTCCTTTCCACCGAAATATCCCTATGGATAAATACTTACACCTGTCGTGCTTACTTTTATTCCCAGTCGATCTTGTTATTACAAGATACCCCGAGAATATTTTGTGCTTACTGCTTTGCTGTACTTTGTCACCTGAATAACCCTATGGATAATTCTTGCACTTATCGAGTATCCGCTCATTCCCCGTTGATCATGTGTTACGCCAAAGACTTCAAAATATCATTCGATCTTCCGAAAATCCCGAGCAGCCTATTGCTCTTGAAATTCTCGCTTGCTTGCATTATGGATAATCCCATAAGTTTCGAAATCTTATTGGCCTCCCTTGCCTTCATCATTTTAAGTCCGTTGATTCCATATGTTGAGGATGCTCGCATTCCTCAGTCGAATCCTAGGATTCATCCTTCCGGCCCAGACGTCATTTGGATATGAGCTGGATCTTGACCAATCAATGCCTTGATCGTTTGTGTTTCCAAGCCTATTGAACTTATTCGTTCTCGATCAGAACGATTGCTTCTGATCCCTTGATTTGGAAATCATAAAATTTCTTAGCATTAAGCTTTGAATTAGTCAGTTGTTTCCATAATCCGATGCCTTGGCATTCCTTCTTCCTTAGATTGAGTACCGATACTCACATCAGCCCCGTTGTGGACCGCCGTACCCATTGCCGGGTTATTATCCGACAATGTCCTTCACAGCCAAAAATTCTTGTGAATTCTTTACCTGATACATAATGCCCTTGGTAAATTGTATCATCCACTTGGCCAACCATGCTCTGTTTTCGAGCTGGTGATATCTACTCTTGAAGCTTGGGGTATATGTTCCTAAGAAGCCCCTATGGGTTTAACCAATGCCTTCCCTAATCTGTGCAAACCCGAAAGATTTCATAGGGCATAGTTATCTGGTATTGCACCAGGTAAAATATTCAACACTAATGCCATTATCAAAACGAGAAGTGAATGTAAGGTTCTGCATTAAAGAAGTGGGAGTCGACCTTGAACTTTGTGTTCATGCCCATGAAAATGATGTAGACCATCTCGGAAGCTTCTTGCAAAATGATTATCCAGCTTTGATTCATTCGGTATTCTCGAAATTGATTCCTTACAGTTATGTTTCCGACCATGCTGTTCTGATCTGATATATCTTGTGGGAATTCATTCCAGTGCCTCGTCTATTTTTGGCGAGGTTGAAGTATCTACTGTCTTAGGTCAATGAACCGGTTCTACTTCTATCACGTTCTACCTTTGAGTATTACCTCCTGGTATCTCGGAGATGTCTTGCCATTGCACCACAACTTACTAACTTTGTTGAAGTAATGTCTTCCTTGTAATCACTCTATGGGTTCTGGGTTGTTATCAATCGAGGACTCCGACTAGTGAAGTTATTTCGCACTACAAATCAAATACCCCTAGTATTTTACTAGGAAATTCTGAACTCAATCTGGTCATTCCTAGACTATCGGTTGCATCCTGGTCTTGCTACCTTTGACTGTGCTACCTTGTCCTTCTCTGGTGCACGTAATCTTCAGTGTGTGAGCACGACTTACGTCAAGCTTTCAACATCTTGTTGCTTGCCTTGAAAGGCAACTTTGGTTCCGAGCTTGCCTCTTATATATTGATCCTATAACTTTCCACTTCGTCATTTCCTTGCTTGTTGCCGTTGTTATTTGATTGCACCTTCTTGAAACCTCCCGGCAAATGTGTCGGATCACCTTCAACACTTTGACTTCCTCCAAGACGTCAACTGTGTTCATGATGAGAATACTCTCCTTGCCCTCGATGATTTTTATTATCATCGACATCACCCTTGACTTCCTTTCATCGCGAACTTGTCCACATAATGAATGCAACTTGCTCTCCAGCTAGTGTTGTGTTCTGCCTTCAAGTATTACTGTCTATTATGTCAAGAATGTTTTTGGGATTGCTCCACCTCTTACAAATTCTCGGCATGATGATACTTATCACCATCACCATTCTTTTCCTGGTCACCGTGTTGTTTCTAACCACCGACAAATGGACTGTAATGTGTAATTCCAAAACTTCTAGCAACCCTATTGCTTGAAGTTAATGGTTGACAGTTTCACTCTAAGTCTTTCGATAATTGAATCACCATTCTGACATTGGTCGTGCAAACCCGACCCATATTTCGGGCGCACCTTTCAACCAATGTTTAATTGTGTATGTTTTCCTCGAGCATACCTCATTATATCATTTGATATGACAAATGTTATCCCCGTGTTCACATAATTGTGGAAATCGATCTTGTTGGAAATCTCGATGAAGTGTCGCTGAGACCGTCAGCCACCTCCCCATCCTCTCCTCGGTTTAAGAGTGAACTCTTGTTTTGGACTCGCCCCCATAGTTCATTTCTTGAGAATCTTACAATGTCATCTCATAAATTTGTGTCGCACCTTTTCTTCTCGGGCATCCTGAGTCTGGGGTATCATGACACCAATTGGATCTGAATCTCGATCAGATATGATGGTTGAGACATCTTTCCGAGAGTTATGATGTTGGTCCTGTGATGACCCGGTAACATGATGTCATGCCTAGCACCCCCCCCCCCCGGCTGGAGGACCTATCATGATAGTTTTCCTTTTTAACAAGGTTAACCATTCTTCCATGAAGAAATTGTAAGACTTATTCTACAAGTTATTCCTGATGGATCCTTGGTGTTCCCAAAGTCTGGTCTTCATAGGATGACCATGTCAATGCTATCTTGAAGCATGTCTATGGTACTCTGATTTTCAACAAGAACATTTGAAGCCCAATGCTAAATGTTTCCTGCTCTATTATCCAAACACCGTTGTATGGATAATGTCATGAAAATTCTCTCCCCTACCTAAAGAGTTTTCTGCATTATAACCTGTCATGGATATCATGCTCTGCTTATCCTTGGGAAGGATATATCCATGAAATATGTGTTTAAACACAATTTCCTTTCCATTGTTCTGTCTAATATGATAATCATATTTGACTTTCCATTGGTTGTTTGAACCTTTCTTGTGATCTATATGATCTAAGAAGCAATATTCTACTGCTTATGTAAACTCCTCGGTGTGCAATTCTGTCAGCAAGAACCTGTTACTATTGTAGATGACATTTCGGTAGCCACCGATGGACGAGAACTCTGCCTATTGGTCCGCCTCGTTCAACGAGCAGGAAAATGGTTCTCTTCGTCCCTCGCCCTTGGTATCGACGTTGTTGCCAACATAACTGACAGGCTACCCTCTGACACGCCTTACTATCGTGACCGTGCAAGATGTCGGCCCCTTCCTACTTTCAACCACATGGTGGGCCCATAACCCACAGTTCCCAGGATCGAAACCTGACTCTCCTGTACACCCCCTGTTCGCAAGGTTGTTCCTCGTGCGTCGCCTCGTATGTACTTCACGGACCACCTGCCTAGTAATCTATTTTGGTATGAGGCGCAATACCTATTCTCGTTGCCCTGAAACCCTTTCACCTTCTAATTGGGCATCGACCGATTGCCTATCCGCTTGATACTTCTTACAATACCTTCTTGCTTGGCTCTCGATGAGTTTCATTTGACCAACTCGAGAGATACCCCTGTGTTCATTCATGGGATAACCCCGATGGTTAACCCTTATAGCATTCTATCATTGTCGAACTGCCCCTTACCTATTCGTAAGTACGAGATAGACCCCGAAGAATGGATGCTGACTTCATCATGATGACTTGAAGCAGAGAAATGAAGACATCAACAAAAGGGATCAACCTCTTCGGAAGGGCAACTATGACCGAGGAGAATCGTTAGAATTACGTAACCAGGTCCCTCCCCCCCTTACTCCCCTCTTAAATCTCGGGACGAGATTTCTTATAGTGGAGGAGAATTGTGACGCCCGGATAATTAGGCTACAGTAATCCCACGTTAACGATGCCACGTCACCTCGGTTACTATTGCTAACCTCGCGATAGATCGAAACCGATTCGGATTCCAACTCAAAATCAATCAAACAATAAAAGTTTTCGAATATTAAAACTAAAATGTTCGGAGTGATCCAACTAATGCATAGGTAATTATGGTGAAGAAACCACATTCTTATAGAAAGTTTAGATGCATTTGAAAAATTAAAACAGTAGGTAAAACAATGAAATAAATGTCTTTTGCATTTTATAAAATAATAAAATGTTTATTTAGATGCCCCTAAGTTAATGGGGCAGTAGCATAATTGTTAACACTAAATTAGTGACTGCTTTTATAATTTATAAAACTATAACAAATGAGGAATTAAAAAGAAAACAGAAAAGTAAATAAATAAAAGAAAAGAAAATACAAAAGAGAAACACTAAACTAACAAAAAAAAGAGAAAGCCCCCCCCCCCCCCCCCCCCGCTGGGCCAAGTGGCCCAGCTGGCCTCCGCCGTCCAAATGGACCGGCCCACCGGCCCAGCCGCCCACCCATAAGCTCCCCTTGGGGTCAAACCCTAGCGCACACCCCCCCATGATCCCCACTCCTCCCTCTGTTTCCTCCCGATCCAGATCGGATCGGGCACTCGGCGACGCCCCCCTCGCCGCGCCAGGACGCCGCAGCCCGAGACGCCTCCGTCGCCGGCACCCAACCCCGACACCAGCACCGCTGGACCACGCCACCGTCACCCGGAACGCCGCCTCGCCGTCTTCCTCCTCGACAGCACGCCGCGGCCACCGTCGCCTTCCTCTCCCTCGCGGGCTCTCCTCCTCGTCGGCGTCACATCACCGTCATCTTCCTCGTCCCCCGTTGCCCCTGACCCTACATCTACCACGTGAGCACCCTCCTCCTCTCACGGTCACCGCACGCGCCTGCGCGCCCGGCGCCCGCCGCAGTCATCGTGCGCCCTCGTCGCGGTCGTCGCGACCGTTGACGCCGCCCTCCCACGCGCCCTTGGCCCCGCTTGGCCGCGCACCGGCGCCCGCGCCCCGCCCGCGACCCTGACCGCCCGCCTGCGCGCCAGGTCGAGATGCCCCCCCCCCCCCCCGTTCCCCTGCTGCTCCTCCTCCCCCCGTCCCGCCGCGCGAGGTGCGCGCCCGCACGCGCCTGCGACCGGCGCCCACTGCGCGTCGTCCCGCGGCGCCCCTCGCCCCTGATGCTCCCTTCCCGTGCAGCCCCTACCAGCCCCCTCCACCGCAGACCTGCAGCCGTTCCTACCGGCCCCGCCGCTCGCCGGCGCTGGCCGCCCCTCTCCCTGACCCCATCGACGCCCGCGCGCCCAGCCGGGTGCGCCCTGGTGGCTGCGCCCGTGCGCCCGAACCCCCTGCTTCCCCGCAAGCCCCCCCTACTCCGGCGTCATGCCGTGGCCGCCGGCGTCAAGGCGGGTGCGCCCCTGCCGGCCACACCCCCAGCGCCGTATCGGGCTAGCGCCCAGCGCCCGTCGCCCGCGCCCGTTAGCCCCCCTGGCCCAATGACAGAGGGGCCCCACCACAGAACGTTTTTATATTAAAAAAGAATTTAAATAAATAATAATAATTAAATTAATTAATTAATTCAGGAATTAATTAAATTAATTAATCTTGATTAAGATTCACCTAATTACTAGTTAACTTAACTAATCCTGATTAGCCTAATCAATCAATGACATGCGGGACCCACACATAGTTGACCGAGTCAACTGCTCAGTTGACTGCTGACGTCAGCATGATGTCATGCTGACATCATTGTTTACTGTTCTGGTTAATGTCGGATTAAATAAATTAAATAAATTCTAAAAATGACTTAAATCTTTTAAAAATCATATAAAATAAACCGTAGCTCGGATGGAAAAACTTTGTACATGAAAGTTGCTCAGAATGACGAGACGAACCTGGATGCGCAGCCCGTTCATCCGCCACACACCCCTAACATATCAAACTCGCAACTTTCCCCCTCCGGCTCCTCTGCCCGAAAACGCGTAACGCCGGGGATACTTTCCCGGATGTTCCCCCTTCACCGGTATCATCTCATACCGCGTTAGGGCATGCCCAGCATCACGCTTTGCTTTGTCATGCATAGTTATGCATCTGTTTGCATTGTATTTATTGTTTCCCCCCCCCCCCTCTTCTCTCGCTAGACACCGAGACCGACGCCGCTGCTACCCAGTACAACTACGGAGTTGACGACCCGTCCTTCTTGCCAGAGCAACCAGGCAAACCCCCCCTTGATCACCAGATATCGCCTACTCTGCTCTTACTGCTTGCATTAGAGTAGTGTAGCATGTTACTGCTTTCGTTATTCCTATCCTGATGCATAGCCTGTTCTTGATACTGCTGTTGATACCTTTACCTGCAATCCTACTTGCTTAGTATAGGATGCTAGTGTTCCATCAGTGGCCCTACACTCTTGTCTGTCTGCCTTGCTATACTACTGGGATGTGATCACCTCGGGAGGTGATCATGGATATATACTATACTTTAAACATGATACATGTGGTGACCAAAGTCGGGTTGGCTCGAGGAGTACCGCGAGTGATTCACGAATTGGGAGCTGAAAGGACCTTTGTCCCGACGGCCCTCTGTGTGGATCTTTGTGGCGGAGCGGCAGGGCAGTTCGGGGCTACCTGGGTGTGAGGTGAGCCTGGCCCTGTTGGCGTTCGTGGATACTTAACACGCTTAACGAGATCTGGGTATTTGATCTGAGTCTGGCCATTTGGTCTATACGCACTAACCAACTACGCGGGAAAGATATGGGCACTCGGCGTCGTGGTATCAGCCGAAGCACTTTTTAACGTCAGCGACTGAGTGGCGCACGCCGCATTGGATCGTAAGCTCGCACTTGTATTAAGGGGGCTAGATCTGCTTCCGGCCGCGTACGCAACGTGCAGGTGTGCTCAGGGCGATGGGCCCAGACCCCTGCGCGCATAGGTTTAGACCGGCGTGCTGACCGCTCTGTTGTGCCTAGGTGGGGCTGCGACGTGTTGATCTTCCGAGGCTGGGCATGACCCAGGAAAGTGCGTCCGGCCAAATGGGATCAAGCGTGTTGGGTTATGTGGTGCACCCCTGCAGGGAAGTTTATCTATTCGAATAGCCGTGTCCCTCGGTAAAAGGACGACCCGAAGTTGTACCTTGACCTTATGACAACTAGAATCGGATACTTAATAAAATACACCCTTCCAAGTGCCAGATACAACCCGGTGATCGCTCTCTAACAGGGCATCGAGGAGGGGATCGCCGGGTAGGATTATGCTATGCGATGCTACTTGGAGGACTTCAGTCTACTCTCTTCTGTATGCTGCAAGACGGAGGCGACCAGAAGCGTAGTCTTCGATAAGACTAGCTATCCCCCTCTTATTCTGGCATTCTGCAGTTCAGTCCACTGATATGGCCCTTTACACATATATCCATGCATATGTAGTGTAGCTCCTTGCTTGCGAGTACTTTGGATGAGTACTCACGGTTGCTTTTCTTCCCCCTTTTCCCCTTTTCCCCTTCTACCCGGTTGCCGCAACCAGGCGATGGAACCCAGGATCCAGACGCCACCGTCGTCGACGACTCCTACTACTCTGGAGGTGCCTACTACTACGTGCAGCCCGCTGACGACGACCAGGAGTAGTTAGGATGATCCCAGGCAGGAGGCCTGCGCCTCGTTCGATCTGTATCCCCAGATTGTGCTAGCCATCTTATGGCAAACTTGTTTAACTTATGTCTGTACTCAGATATTGTTGCTTCCGCTGACTCGTCTATGATCGAGCACTTGTATTCAAGCCCTCGAGGCCCCTGGCTTGTATTATGATGCTTGTATGACTATTTTTATTTCTAGAGTTGTGTTGTGATATCTTCCCGTGAGTCCC
Organism: Aegilops umbellulata; assembly: GCA_032464435.1. Lineage (NCBI taxonomy): Eukaryota > Viridiplantae > Streptophyta > Magnoliopsida > Poales > Poaceae > Aegilops > Aegilops umbellulata. Next base: position 291,318,859 of record CP136056.1, on the reverse strand, counting down.
TGGTCTTGATCGTACACATTTGCGTGCATGATTAGTGTACGATTGAATCGGGGGCGTCACATGGACCCAAACCTAAGCACTTCTCCCATTGCAAGAAAGATCAATCTAGTAGGCCAAACCAGACTGATAATTCAAAGAGACTTCTAAAGATAACCAATCATACATAAAAGAATTCAGAGAAGATTCAAATATTGTTCATAGATAAACTTGATCATAAACCCACAATTCATCGGTCTCAACAAACACACCGCAAAAGAAGATTACATCGAATAGATCTCCACAAGAGAGGGGGAGAACATTGTATTGAGATCCAAAAAGAGAGAAGAAGCCATCTAGCTAATAACTATGGACCCGGAGGTCTGAGGTAAACTACTCACACATCATCGGAGAGGCTATGGTGTTGATGTAGAAGCCCTCCATGATCGATGCCCCCTTCGGCGGAGCTCTGGAAAAGGCCCCAAGATGGGATCTCACGGGTACAGAAGGTTGCGGCGATGGAATTAGGTTTTTGGCTCCGTGTCTGGTAGTTTGGGGGTACGTAGGTATATATAGGAGGAAGAAGTACGTCGGTGGAGCAACGTGGGGCCCATGAGGGTGGAGGGCGCACCCAGGGGGGTAGGCGCGCCCCCTACCTCGTGCCCTTCTGGTTGATGTCTTGATGTAGGGTCCAAGTCCTCTGGATCACGTTCGTTCCGAAAATCACGTTCCCGAAGGTTTCGTTCGTTTGGACTCCGTTTGATATTCTTTTTCTGCGAAACTCTAAAATAGGCAAAAAAACAGTAATTCTGGGCTGGGCCTACGGCTAATAGGTTAGTCCCCAAAAATAATATAAAAGTGTATAACAAAGCCCATTAATGTCCAAAACAGAATATAATATAGCATGGAACAATCAAAAATTATAGATACGTTGGAGACGTATCACCTAGCTCAAAAGATATAAGTGAAGCACATAGAGTATTCTAATAAATCACGATTCATGCGTGTGTCTCTCAAAAGGTGTGTACATCAAGGATGATTGTGGAAAACTAAAAAGCAAAGACTCAAATCATACAAGACGCTCCAAGCAAAACACATATCATGTGGTGAACAAAAATATAGCCTCAAGTAAAGTTACCGATAGATGAAGACGAAAGAGGGGATGCCTTCCGGGGCATCCCCAAGCTTAGGCTCTTGGTTTTCCTTGAATATTACCTTGGGGTGTCTTGGGAATCCCCAAGCTTAGGCTCTTGCCACTCCTTATTCCATAGTCCATCAAATCCTTACCCAAAACTTGGAAACTTCACAACACAAAACTCAAGAGAGAATCTCGTAAGCTCCGTTAGTATAAGAAAATAAATCACCACTTTTGGTAGTGTTGTGAACTCATTCTTTATTTATATTGGTGCAATATCTATTGTATTCCAACTTTTCCATGGTTCATACCCCCGATACTAGCCATAGATGCATCAAAATAAGCAAACAACACGCGAAAAAACAGAATCTGCCAAAAACAGAACAACCTATAGTAATCTAGATAGTTCTCATACTTCTGTAACTCCAAAAATCCTGAAACATTAGGACGACCTGAGCAATTTGTATATCAATCTACTGTAAAAAATTAAATATTTTATCACGCTTCTGTAATTTTAAACAATTCTGGGAATGAGCGCAAAAGTTTATGTTTTTTCAGCAAGATCAAATCAACTATTACTATAAACTATCCCAAAGGTCTTACTTGGCACAAACACTAACTAAAACACAAAACCACATCTAACCAGAGGCTAGATGAATATTTAATGCAAAACAGAACCTAAAAAGCAAAAACAAAAATAAAGTTGGGTTGCCTCCCAACAAGCACCATTGTTTAACGCCCATAGCTAGGCATAAAACACGAATAGATCTAGGTATTATCATGTTTGGTTTTCATCTTTTTAATGGAATTATGCTCAAATCCGGGGTTTCTTTGCGTTTCTCCTCATATTCGGAAATCTTTAGATCTAGAGCATCCAACCGCTTATTGCAAAGAGTAATCAACATATTCATGCGGTGGAGTTTCCACTAACATTTTTGAGAGGTTCAAGAGATTTTTGCAAAATTTTCGTTACTTCACACAGTTTCTCAAAAATTTGTGTTCCCTCTTGCGTGTGATATAATCCTTTTTGTGGGGGTAGCATTCCTACCACTCCTTCTATTATCTCATAAGCAATGTTGGGATCAATTTCAATAAATTCCCCTTAGCCGCGAAATCCAAAAGTTGCCTATGGACATGTTTAGCCCAACATAAAAATTACGAAGTAAAATCTTGAAGTCCCCCTCTATAGTGCAATTACGATAGGATTCCATCATCCTATACCAAGCATCCTTTAAATTTTCTCCTTGTCTCTGTTTGAAGTGAAGAACCTCAAAATCAGGAGACAAGGGAGGGGGAAAAGCTCTAGCCATGAGAACAAGACAAACGATCTAACGTACTAGCAAGCAAAGAGCAAACGAAGAAGACGAACGGAAGAGGGGCGAAGAAAAGGCAAATCTTTTTGAAAATCGTTTTAGAAGTGGGGGAGAGGAAAACAAGAGGCGAATGGCAAATATGTAATGTGAGGGATGAGAGTTTATGATGGGTACTTGGTATGTCTCGGCTTGGCGTGGATCTCCCGGCAACAGCGCCAAAAATTCTTCCTGCTGCCTCTTGAGCTTGCATTGGTGTTTCCCTTGAAGAGGAAAGGGTGACGCAGCAAAGTAGAGTAAGTATTTCCCTCAGCTTTTGAGAACCAAGGTATCAATCTAGTAGGAGACAACGCGCAAGCCACCGAATACCTGCATAAACAAACACCAACTTGCACCCAATGCGATAAAATGGGTTGTCAATCCCTTCACGGTTATTTGCAAAGTGAGATCTGATAGAGATGGATAAACGGTAAAGTAATATTTTTGATATTTTTGGTTTATGGAACGGAAAGTAAAAGATTGCAAAGAAAGTAAATAGGAAACTAAAATTGTAGAACGGAAACTTATATGATGGAAAGTAGACCTGGGGGCCATAGGTTTCACTAGAGGCTTCTCTCAAGATAGAAAATATTATAGTGGGTGAACAAATTACTCCATCTACTACTATTACTCCACACATCGACCGACTCCTGCGTGCATCTAGAGCATTAAGTTCATAAGAACAGAGTAACGCATTAAGTAAGATGACATGATGTAGCGGGATTAACTCAAGCAATATGATGAAAACCCCATCTTGTTATCCTCGATGGCAATAATACAATACGTGTCGGTTCCCATTCTGTCACTAGGATCGAGCACCACAAGATTGAACCCAAAGCTAAGCACTTCTCCTATTGCAAGAAAAACCAATCTAGTTGGCCAAACCAAATCGATAGTTCGAAGAGACTTGCAAAGATATCAAATCATGCATATAAGAATTCAAAGGAGATTCAAATAGTATTCATAGATAAGTTGATCATAAATCCACAGTTCATCGGATCTCGACAAACACACCGCAAAAAGAGTACTACATCGAATAGATCTCCAAGAACATTGAGGAGAACATGGTATTGAGAATCAAAGAGAGAGAAGAAGCCACCTAGTTACTAGCTATGGACCCGTAGGTCTGTGGTAAACTACTCACGCTTCATCGGAGAGGCAATAATGTTGATGTAGAAGCCCCCCGTGATTGAATCCTCCTCCGGCAGGACATCGAAAAACGCCCCTAGATGGGATCTCATGGGTATAGAAGGTTACGGCGGTGGAAAAGTGGTTTTGTGGCTCTCCTGGAAGGTTTTGGGATATTTGAGAATATATAGGACGAAGAAATAGGTCGGTGGAGTCACAAGGGGCCTACAAGGGTGGGGGCGCACCCTACCCCCCTGGGCGCGCCTCCCGACCTTGTGGCCGCCTCGTGGCTTTCCTGACATGCACTCCAAGCCCTCTGGATGTCTTCTGGTCCAAGAAAAATCATCGCGAAAGTTTCATTCCATTTGGTATTCCTTTTCTGTGAAACTCTAAAACAAGGAAAAAACAGGAACTGGCACTGGGCTCTAGGTTAATATATTAGTCCCAAAAATCATATAAAATAGCATATTAATGCATATAAAACATCCAAAACAGATAATATAATAGCATGCAACAATCAAAAAATTATAGATACATTGGAGACGTATCATTCATGTTGGGTTGGAAGGATTTGTTGTTTGTGTGCAGGTGCTGCTAACAAGGTGTTGCTCGGTTCTCCTACTGGATTGATAACCTTGGTTCCTAACTGAGGGAAATACTTATCTCTATTGTACTGCATCATCCCCTCCTCTTCGGGGAAATCCCAACGCAGTTCACAAGTAGTAGTGGACTGGGAATTCGTTGATGATAACGAAGATCACTTTTCCCCATGTGCATGAGAGCTTCAAGATGATATGCGTTGATAAGTTCATAGGGAAGAAGTTTACTGCTTGGAATGATGAGATGATCATGCAGTTCTACTCCACAGCTCATTTCTATCCCAGTGGCAAGATCACTTGGATGATAGAATGTGTTCGATATCAATCTACCATTGAAGAATGGGCATCTTTGCTAGATGTAACCGAGCCCGAGGAGAATGACATCAATGTGTATGCCAAGCCAAAGATGGATCACAATTCCATGGCTAACATGTATAAGGAAATTCCTTTGGAAGATCTCTAGTCTCACAAGCTAGGCTCACTTTATCATTTGTTGGCAGGACTTGCTACCTCCAACATGATCATGAGGCATACTTTGATGCCCAAGTCAGGAGATGAGGGAATGATTAGAGGACATTCCATGAATATGCTTCATTACATTGACCATTTAGAGAGATTCAAGGTCATGGATCACATTGTAGAGATTATTACGAGGACTGCCGTAGATCAGAAAAGGTCATGTGGATTTGCTCCACACATTCAGATGCTTATCAACTCTAAGGTTGGTACCAAGACATATTTGCTTGACTGTGAGCACTTGCCTCTAAAGCTAGAGTTCGAGGACAACACTATGACGATAGATCCTTCCCATCCCACTTCAGCTGCAGCACAGGCAGAGAAGGAAGCACGAGCGGAGTCTGCTAAGTCTGCAGAGCCCAGAGCCACATATACTTCGTCATTGAAGACCAAGGCCAATCAGATGAAGTATCTTCTTCGAGCTACTCATAGGATCGAGTGGAGTTTGACCAACCTCCCAGAGAACCAGAAGAGTCTTGAGAACCCACAAGTATAGGGGGTCGCAATAGTCTTCGAGGGTAGAGTATTCAACCCAAATTTATTGATTCAACACAAGGGGAGCCAAAGAATATTCTCAAGTATTAGCAGCTGAGTTGTCAATTCAACCACACCTGAAAGACTTAATATCTGCAGCAAAGTATTTTGTAGCAAAGTAGTATGGAAGTGACGGTAATGGTGGCAAAAGTAACAGTAGCAAATTTGTAGTAATCGTAACAGTGGCAATGGAAAAGTAACAAAGCAAAGATCAATATGAAACGAGCTCGTAGGCAATGGATCAATGATGGATAATTATGTTGTATGGCATTCATCATGCAACGGTTATAACATAGGGTGACACAGAGCTAGCTCCAATTCATCAATATAATGTAGGCATGTATTCCGAATATAGTCATACGTGCTTATGGAAAAGAACTTGCATGATATCTTTAGTCCTACTCTCCCGTGGCAGCGGGGTCCTATTGGAAACTAAGGGATATTAAGGCCTCCTTTTAATAGAGTACCAGACCAAAGCATTAGCACTTAGTGAATACATGAACTCCTCAAACTACAGGCATCACCGGGAAGTGTCCAGACTATTGTCACTCCAGGGTTGCCGGATCATAACACGTAGTAGGTGACTACTATTACTTGCAAGATAGGATCAAGAAAACAAATATATTCATCAAAACATAATAGGTTCAGATCTGAAATCATGGCACTCGGGCCCTAGTGACAAGCATTAAGCATAGCAAAGTCATAGGAACATCAATCTTAGAACATAGTGGATACTAGGGATCAAACCCTAACAAAACTAACTCGATTACATGGTAAATCACATCCAACCCATCACCGCCCAGCAAGCCTACGATGGGATTACTCACGCACGGCGGTGAGCATCATGGAATTGGTGATGGAGGATGGTTGATGATGACGCTGGCGACGATTTCCCCTCTCCAGAGCCCCGAACAAACTCCAGATCTGCTCTCCCGAGGAAGAACAGGGCTTGGCGGTGGCTCCGTATCGTAAAACGTGATGCATCCTTCTCTCTGATTTTTTACCCCCCGAACGTGAATATATGGAGTTGGAATTGAGGTCGGTGGAGGTCCAGGGGGCCCACAAGGACAGAGGGCGCGCCCCCACCCTTGTGGCCAGGGTGTGGGCCTGATAGGTCTCCAACATATATATAATTTTTGATTGTTCCATGCTATTATATTATCTATCTTGGATGTTTTATATGCATTTATTTGCTATTTTATATGATTTTTGGGACTAACCTATTAACCTAGAGCCGAGTGCCAGTTTATGATTTTTCCTTGTTTTTGAGTTTCGTAGAAAAGGAATATCAAACGGAGTCCAATTGACCTGAAAATTTATGGAGAATATTTTTGGAAAATTAAAAAATACTGGAAAGAAAAGATATCGAAGAGGAGTCCCGAGGCCACCACAAGGGTGGAGGGCGCCCCCATCCTTGTCATCGCCTTGTGGGCCCCCTTGATTTGTTCCCAACGCCAACACCTCCTATAAATCCCAAAACCTCCAGAACAGAACCTAGATCGGGAGTTCCGCCGCCGCAAGCCTCTGTAGCCACGAAAAACCAATCAGGAGCCTGTTCCGGCACCCTGCCAGAGGGGGAAACCATCACCGGTGGCCATCTTCATCATCCAGGCGGTCTCCATGACGAGGAGGGAGTAGTTCACCCTCGAGGCTGAGGGTACGTACCAGTAGCTATGTGTTTGATCTCTCTCTCTCTCTCTCTCGTGTTCTTGATTTGGCATGATCTTGATGTACCGCGAGCTTTGTTACTATAGTTGGATCGTATGGTGTTTCTCCCCCTCTACCTTCTTGTGATGAATTGAGTCTTGCTCTTTGACGTTTTGTTATGTTGGGTTGAGTATTGGATTTGAGAACACTTGATGTATGTCTTGCGATGAGATATCTGTGGTGACAATGGGATGTTCTATTGATTCATTTGATGTATGTTTTGGCACTCAACTCGGGGATTCCCGAGGTGACATTGGGATAATCTATGCACAGGGGTTGATGCATGTTTTCATCCTACGTTCTCCGATAGAAACTTTGGAGTGATTCTTTGTTGCACATTGAGGGATTGTTATATGATCCAGTTATGTTATCATTGTTGAGATATTTTGCACTAGTGAAAGTATGAACCCTGGCCTTGTTTTCAAGCATTGCAATACCGTTTGTGCTTACTTTTATCGCTTTCTACCTTGCTGTTTTTATATTTTCAAATTACAAAAAAGCTATATCTACCATCCATATTACACTTGTATCACCATTTCTTCGCCAAACTAGTGCACCTATACAATTTACCATTGTATTGGGTGTGTTGCGGACACAGGAGACTCCTTGTTATTTCGTTGCAGGGTTGTTTGAGAGAGACCATCTTCATCCTAAGCCTCCAATGGATTGATAAACCTTAGGTCATCCACTTGAGGTAAAATTGCTACTGTCCTACAAAACTCTGCGCTTGGAGGCCCAACACAAGTCTACAAGAAGAAGGTTTCGTAGTAGACATCAAACTCTTTTCTGGCGCCATTGCCGGGGAGGTTAGTGCTTGAAGGTATATGTTTGGATCTTGCAATTGAATCTTTTAGTTTCTTGTTTTATCACTAGTTTAGTCTATAAAACAAAACTACAAAAAATGGAATTAAGGTTGCCTCATATGCTTCATCTTTTTAATGTCTTTCGTGAAAATGATGGAAAGAAAAATTGTGCTCAAGTGTTAGAAGAAGAAGTCAATAAACTGTTTGGCATAAATTTTTTGAATGGTGAGCATGATTGCAATGTTGTTAGTATGAATTCTTTGAATATCCATGATGCTAATGATATGCAAAGCTACAAGCTTGGGGATGCTATGTTTGATGAAGATGATATTTTTAGCCCCCCAAGTTTTGATGAGCAAATTTATTATGATGATAGCATGCCTCCTATTTATGATGATTATATTGGTGAGAGTGGGTTTGGAAGAGTGTCAACTTTAGATAATAATTATCCCACTATTTTGGAGGGTGTTGAATCTTATTACCATATTTATAGATGTGGATTTGGAGAGGTCATTACTTTATTTAGTGATGAATCCACTATTTTGGAAGAGGTTCCAATTGATTTTGATAACAAAGTATCTATGTATGATGATTATGCTGATGACATGTATGCTATAAAGAATAATGATAACCATGAAACTTGTCATCATGATTTTAATGTTCAATTTGATTATGTCAATCAAGTATTTCATGATAGTTACTTTGTTGAGTTTGCTCCCACTACTATGGATGAGAAGAAATTTGCTTATGTGGAGAGTAATAAATTTTTATGCTTGTGGATCATGGAAATAATGATTTATGTGATATTAATATTGTTTAATTCATTCATGATGCTATTGAAAATTATTATGAGAGAGGAACATATGTTTTTACATATCTCAATAATATCAAGTTTCCTCTCTTTATGTGCTTTGGCTTCATATGCTAGTTGATTCTTGTTCCCATAAATTGTTTTGTCACAAAATCCCTATGCATAGGAAGTGGGTTAGACTTAAATGTGCTAGTAATATGCTTCATGATGCTCCCATTATTTCAAACCTTATCTCCTATGTGAGCATCATTGAATCATCATGCCTAGCTAAAAATGTGTTAAAGAAAAGCGCTTGTTGGGAGACAACCCAACATTTACCTCTACTGATTTTGAGTGTTCACATGATTAAGCTAATGTAGTAATCATGCTTTATAGCTTTTGTTTCAATAAAGTGCCAAGTAAAGCCTTTGGGATAGTGTGGATGACAGTTGACTTGAGTCTGTGCAAAAACAAAAACTTTTGCTTCCAGTAACAGAATTGTTTAAATTCACTGGAACGTGATACAATTCTGAATTTTTTCACTTTATTGATGTACAAATTGCCTACATTGTCCTAATTTGTCAGAATTTTTGGAGTAACAGAAGTATGGTAGTTGTTCAGATCATTACAAACTGTTCTATTTTTGACAGATTCTGTTTTCAATGCATAGTTTGCTTGTTTTTGTGTTTACATAACTTATATTAAGTGATATAAATTATGGAAATGATAAGGTACAATAGGCATTCTGTGAGAACAATTATGAATCTTATCTTGACAGTACCAAAGTGAATGATTTATCTTTATCATACTAACCCATCTCACGAAGTTCCGTTAAGTTTTGTGTGATTCAAGTTTTCAAGCTTTGGGTGAGATATCGATATGAGGAGAATAAGGAGTGGAAATACCCTAATCTTGGGGATGCCCAAGGCACCCCAAGGTAATATTCAAGGAATATCCAAGCAACTAAGCTTGGGGATGCCCCGGAAGGCATCCCCTCTTTCGTCTTCAACATTATCAGTAACCTTACATGGAGCTATATTTTTATTCGTCACATGATATGATTTTTGCTTGGAGTGTCATTTTATTTTTAGTTGTAATTGCTTGCTGTCATTTAGAATAGTGTTTCCACCTTTTAGTTCAATAAAAAGGTCAAGTATAGCCTTTACCATGCTTATTTTGCAAGTCCATATTTTGCTGTTTTGAAAACAGAATTTTTCTATCATTGTCTGAATTGTTAAAAAAATGTTAGAACTTGATAAAATCTTGAAATTTTTACACAGTATGCTATGGTAAATTTTCTACATTGTGGTAATTTTTCAGAATTTTTGAAGTTAAATAAGTATTGATATTCTTGCATCCTTTACAGACTATCATGTTTAGGCAGATTGCTGTTATGATTGCATTGTTTGCATATGATTGATTGTTTAATGATTATATTTGAGGATACGAGTATTAAATATAAAGAGGAATTTAGTATGCAATGCTAAATAATAATTTTAGTGATTTGCTACTGTAGAGAATGATAAGGTTTTGCATTGATTTATACTAACTTATCTCACAAGTTCTTGTTGAGTTTTGTGTGGATGAAGTTTTTAAGAATTAGGAAAACCGTTATATGAGAGGAATTAAGGAGACACAAAAGCTCAATCTTGGGGATGCCCAAGGCATCCCTAGTTAATATTTTAAGAAGTCTCAAGTATCTAAGCTTGGGGATGCCCCGGTTGGCATCCCGCATTTCTTCTTCAACAATGATTGGTCAGTTTTAGTTGAGCCTAAGTTTTTGCTTCTTCACATAATATGTGCTATCCTTGGAATGTCATTTTATTTTGTTTTGCTTGCTGTTTGAATAAAATACTTAAGATCTAAACTTTTAAATGAGAGAGTCTTCACATAGCTACGTAATTATTCAACTACTCATTAATCTTCACTCATACCTTTTGGAGTAGTTTGTCATTTACTCTCGTGCTTCACTTATATCTTTTTGAGAGTCTTATAAATAGTAATGGTAACATGCATGTGTTATCAAATTGGTCCCAATATGATGAGCATCCAAGAGGGATATAATAAAAACTTTCATATAAAGAAGATTGAATATATGAGAAGTTTGATTCCTTGCATTTGTTTTGAGATATAAAGATGGTGATATTAGAGTCATGCTAGTGAATAATTGTGGATTGGTAGAAATACTTGTGTTAAATTTTGTGATTCCCATAGCATGCACGTATGGTGAACCATCATGTGATGAAGTCGGAGCATGATTTTCATTGTAGAGAGTCTCCTATGTTGTCACTTTCATATACTAATGGGAATTTTTCATTATAGAACTTGGATTGTATATTCCAATGATGGGCTTCCTCAAATTACTCTAGGTCTTCGTGAGCAAGCGAGTTGGATGCACACCCACTTAGTTTCTTTTTGAGCTTTCATACACTTATAGCTCTGGTGCATCCTTTGCATGGAAACCCCTACTCACTCACATTGATATCTATTGATGGGCATATCCATAGCACATTGATTTGCCTAGTTGATGTGAGACTTTCTGCCTTTTTGTCTTCTCCTCACAACCTCCACCATATTCTATTCCACCTACAGTGCTATACCATGGCTCACGCTCATGTATTGCGTGAAAGTTGAAAAAGCTTGAGAACATTAAAAGTATGAAGCAATTGTTTGGCTTGTCATTGGGGTTGTGCATGATGAAATATTTTGTGTGGTGAAGATAGAGCATAGCGAGACTATATGATTTTTTAGGGATAACTTTCTTTGGCCATGTTATTTTGAGAAGACATGATTGCTTTATTAGTATGCTTGAAGTATTATTGTTTTTATGTCAATATTAAACTTCTGTTTGAATCTTATGGATATGAATATTCATGCCAAAATAAAGAAGATAACATGGATAAATATCTTAGGTAGCATTCCACATCAAAAATTATGTTTTAATCATTTACCTACTCGAGGACGAGCAAGAATTAAGCTTGGGGATGCTTGATACGTCTCCAACGTATCTATAACTTTTTATTGTTCCATGCTATTATATTATCTGTTTTGGTTGTTTTATATGCATTAATATGCTATTTTATAATATTTTTGGGACTAACCTATTAACCTAGAGCCTAGTGCCAGTTTCTGTTTTTTCCTTGTTTTTGAGTTTTACAGAAAAGGAATATCAAACGGAGTCCAAACAAGCTGAAAATTTACAGTGATTTTTGATGGACCGGAAGGGACCCGCGGAGCATCGGAGCTAGACGAGAAGAGTCCTGAGGAGACCACAAGCCTCAGGGGCGCGCCCTACCCCTCTGGGCGTGCCATGAGTGCTTGTGGGCCCCTCCGGAACCCCCCTGACTTGTTTCTGACGCCAAAAATTCCTACAAATATAGAAACCCCCAAAAAGAAACCTAGATTGGAAGTTCCGCCGCCGCAAGCCTCTGTAGCCACAAAAACCCAATCGGGACCCTGTTTCGGCACCCTGCTGGAGGGGGAAACCATCACTGGAGGCCATCTTCATCATCCCGGCGGTCTCCATGACAAGGAGGGAGTAGTTCACCCTCGAGGCTGAGGGTACGTACCAGTAGCTATGTCTTTGATCTCTCTCTCTCTCTCTCTCTCTCTCTCTCTCTCTCTCTCTCTCTCTCGTGTTCTTGATTTGGCATGATCTTGATGTACCGCGAGCTTTGTTACTATAGTTGGATCGTATGGTGTTTCTCCCCCTCTACCTTCTTGTGATGAATTGAGTCTTGCTCTTTGACGTTTTGTTATGTTGGGTTGAGTATTGGATTTGAGAACACTTGATGTATGTCTTGCGATGAGATATCTGTGGTGACAATGGGATGTTCTATTGATTCATTTGATGTATGTTTTGGCACTCAACTCGGGGATTCCCGAGGTGACATTGGGGTAATCTATGAACAGGGGTTGATGCACGTTTTCTCCTACGTTCTCCGATAGAAACTTTGGAGTGATTCTTTGTTGCATGTTGAGGGATTGTTATATGATCCAATTATGTTATCATTTTTTAGATATTTTGCACTAGTGAAAGTATGAACCCTAGGCCTTGTTTTCAAGCATTACAATACCGTTTGTGCTTACTTTTATCGCTTGCTACCTTGCTGTTTTTATATTTTCATATTACAAAAAGCTATATCTACCATCCATATTACACTTGTATCACCATCTCTTCGCCGAACTATTGCACCTATACAATTTACCATTGTATTGGGTGTGTTGGGGACTCAAGTTGCAGGGTTGTTTGAGTGAGACCATCTTCATCCTACGCCTCCCACGGATTAAACCTTAGGTCATCCACTTGAGGGAAAATTGCTACTGTCCTACAAAACTCTACGCTTGGAGGCCCAACACGAGTCTACAAGAAGAAGGTTGCGTATTAGACATCACCCGCAAGGTCGTCGTCCATCACTTCGACCTACAGCTGGCAGAGGTTAATTTGACCAGCAAGGTTGATTATTTTTTGTTTGTTTTAAAGTGGGAGTATATAGTACGTGTCGAAGAGGTGGGAGGGGACCGGTATATATACTACGTACGCGTCCATGAACACACCTCACTCAGTGTGGGGACTTTTTGGGTTCTGAGGTACGTGCCACATCAAAGTTGTGCATTGGCTATTCAAACATCACACAACACCTCTTTGGGCCACATGCATGGAGGCGGTGGTTATCCTAGGACAATCACGTGTGATGCTTCCATCTGTGGGCCCGTGAGGTCGTCGTCCATGCATGCATCACTTTGACCTACATTGGGAGAGCTTAATTAATTTCACCATCAAGGAGGATTATTTTTGGTTTGTATTACGGTAGGAGTGTATAGTACATCGAAGAGGGGGAAGGGGACCAGCATATATACTATGCTTCATGAACCTCGCTCTGTGTGGGGACTTTATATTACGGTTTTCGAGGCATGTGCCACATCAAAGTTGTGAATTTTGGGTATTCAAACATCACAACCACACACGCCTCCATACATATGTTCGGCCCACATGCAAAGCGATGGCGGATGTCCTCTGGCACCCACTCACACGGTTATCAGCGATATCGATGCTTTCCATCTATGGACCTGCTTGGTCCATCACTACTTTGATCGACAGCGAGAGAGGTTAATTTGACTTAGGAGGGGGTTATTTATTTTCTTTATATTACGGTATATAGGTCATGCTCAGGGATGACATGATATAGTTTGAGCACATGCATGTGTACGCATGAATCCCTCCCACCGAGTTGAAGTGGGCGGTAGGGGGAGGGGCGGCGCACCATGACACATCATAATCCGATTTCGCTCTGTGTGGGGACTGTATGATTTTCGACACACACACGCCACATCAATGTTGTGCATGGTATTCAAATATGCACGCATCACCTCCATACATACATATGCATGCAGTGGTTGTCTTCGAACGGTACTCTCCCTCATGTGGTTATCGGCGGCAAGCCTATATATTCACGGCCCAGCGTGGACATCCATGATCACTTTGACCGACAACAGGATAGGTTACCATGGCGGATTCTTCTTCTTTGGTTCGTGTTAGCGTAGTAGGTCATGGTGAGATTGCAGACCTAAGTTTGAGCGCATATGTACATATGCATGCATGAATCCTGGTCATCAGCTCAAAGGGTGGTGTGACATACATATATACAACGCGTCGTCAACTAACCCTCACTCCGTGTGGGGATTTCTGGTTCGAAAGCACGGTGGAACATCAAAGTTGTTCCATTGGGTATTCAAACATCAACACTCCATACATATGTTTGGGCCACATGCAGGCAGTGGTTATCTTCGGAAACTAGCTACTTGCGTGATTATTGGCAAGCTAGCCCATCTCTAGGGTCGCGTGGATGTCCATCACTTTGACTAACAATAAGATAGAGGTTGTACGTCCAAGGTGGATTCTTCTTGGTCCGTTTTATGATACATCTTGGTTAGATGCCCTCTCCCGCCGACTGAAAAAGTGTGTGTGTGTGTGTGTGTGTGTGTGTGTGTGTGTGTGTGTGTGTTTGAGGGGATAGGCTGCTACTTCACACTTTGATATAGGTGAACCTCCGTGGGGTCGGCGATGTCCGGTTAATTTGCGAGGCATGTGCCGCATCAAAGTTGTGAATTGGGTATTTAAATATCACACCACCTTTTTCATACATATAGTTGGGATACGCGCAGGTGGTTCATATGTGGTCTCACCCATCTCGCGCCAGAAGTACACATTTGTGGGCCGGCACACGGTCCACCTTTCACTGGAAACGAAAGGGGGGCGTGGTTTGACCACGATGGACTCCCATAGGTTAAGTGTTATGGTAGGGTGATATGTTAGACCTAGCTATTTGGGGGCATGCATTTATAGCTAGGATTTCCCTCCTGTCAACACGAGGGGGGACAAGCAATACCGTGCGCTTTGTGAGACAGGTGCCACATCGAAGTTGTCCATTTGGTATTTGAACATCAAACCACCATTTTCATACATATTTTTGGTCCACATGCAAGTTTGTTCCTGTTCTGACCCTTTCCCGCGTTATTTTCGCCAAATTTATAAGCATTAGACAAGTCAGTTGACGCAACAGACATGGTTCACTCACACTACCTGTGTGCCATGCCGGTGCCCCTATCACTCACATCAGCACTGTACATTGGGCTCCACGAGGCTTCCCTCGCAATCTCAAAAATATCTACCCACCTGTAGGGTTTTTCTATTTGATAACACATGGTTATTATGTTTCGACCGTGTGTGATGTTTGTTATTCCCACGCCCGCCTACATCCCTCAAAAATATCTGCCCGACTCAAGGTTTTTCTGTTTGATAACACACAGTTGTTATCTCGGAACCGTGTGCGATGCATGATCCAAACTTTCAATAGCCCCGACATTTTACTCTCGCGTAGTAAAAAAATCCAGTAGCTGCGTTATTTCCTCAAACACCCCCTCCACACACACACCCCAAAAACTCCGCACGCGCAAGTGCGCGCGCACACACACACAGACAACCACCACCACAACAACAACTCCTCCCTCGCTTGAAACCCTAGTAAGGTCGCCGCCGCAAGGCCTCCATTGTCAACATCTGCCGGTTTGCCCGTGCAGCTTACCCACCGATCTCCATACCCTGGCCACCCTGAGTTTCTTAGATGACACCTGCCAAATGCCCCCTTTCCCACAGATCCCCATATCCCCACCCCCCTCTCCAGAGTGTCGGACCCTAAGCCCAGCTATGCTTCCCGTGGAGCTCAAGGACTGACCGGCTCCAAAGAGATGTATGGCGACCTCTTCGCCCAACGTCGTCGAGGTGGCCATCGAGGAAGCTGACGACCATTACTGGCCGCAGGCTCTTAATCAGCGGGCTAGAGTACGTTGGTATGTCAATGCCGACTACGACATCGACGGCCTAACGCAGGCTATGGCACAGGTTAAGTGGCCCACCCCCAACCCCTCGGGTTCAACCGCCGTCGATCTCATCCATGGCCCCGCCGTTGACCTCCTCTGGCTCACTGTCAAGAATTTGCCATCCTACATCGCCATCGAGCCCCTTTTGTCATTTCTGAAGGACATGTTCTGCGACGCTGGCTTGGGATCCACAATTGCCAAGTTAGGCCTCATCGACGGCGACCGTGAGGAGGGCACCCTCTCCAGCTCTTCCAAGGGAAAGAACCCATCTGCGACATCAGGGAGGGCACCTTCCTCTTCAGAAATGCAGTGTTGAAGGACTTCGGTGGCACTAGGCTTGTAGAGTTCTCCCTTGTGAACTTTATAAGTGGCAAATCGTTGAATGATGCCTTGTGCATCTGTCTGGTACTCGGGCAACTCCCGGTGCATCAAGTATGCAAGGAGTGGTTCGGTGCATGGTGCAATTACCACCATGATCTCATGGGCCAAAGAGGTTTCTTCTAGTTCTGGTCCTCCGACTACATCCTTGTCCAGCTCTATGGCAGGCAGCGTGACCACCTCACTGGTTAGGTCATCGGATTGTATGCCGGGCTCGTCATTACCTTTCCACTTCATCGATGTCTTGAACAATCGTTCAAGGAAGGTGTTCTGGGGCACGGGTTCATGTCATGCACTCAACCTTGCAAGTGTATCTGTAGCTTGATTGTTTTCTACTAAATGTGATTGAATTCTTGGCCCTCGAAACGAGCCGATATGGCTATTACTGCATCTTGGTAGGCTGATATTTTTGGGTCCTTAGCGTCAAACTCACCATTGATCTGAGATATTCCAAGCTTCGAGTCACCTCGGACTTCTAGACATTGGATACCCATTGTCACTGCCATCCGAAGTCCATCAAGAAGTGCCTCGTATTCCCCCGCATTGTTGGAACATGTGTACATGATCTAGAGTACGTACTGCATGGTGTCGTAGGTTGGTGAAATGAGAATCACCCGTGCTCCGAGTCCGGCGAGCATTTTAGAACCATTGAAGTACATTACCTAGGTGGAGTAAGCTATGTGCTCTCTAGGGAGCTCGACCTATGTCCATTTGGTGACAAAATCAACCAACACCTGGGATTTAATAGCTCGACGTGGTCAGTAGAGGATTTGAAAGGAAGGATCTCTATGGAGCACTTCGCAATTCGACTGGTTGCATCCCGGTTATTTATGATGTCATTACGCGGCACTTCCGAGGCAACGGTTATCCAGCACTCTTGAAAAAAGTGTCATAGTTTTTGGGAAGCCATGAAAACTACATCGGCTATATTCTAGTAATGTGGGTACCTGGTTTTTCTTGGAATGAGTACCTCATAAACATAATATACTGGCCTTTGCACTTTTAGCTTGTGGCTATCCATGTCTTGCTCGATGACTAGGACGGCGCTCACCACCTAGTTGGTTGCCGAGATATATTATAACATCATTGGCTCGCTGGGGTGTGGACTCGCTAGGACATGATTAGTTGCCAACAGTGTTTTGATTTGTTCCAGAGCCGAGGTGACCTCAGGGGTCCACCTAAAGCCCCCAGTCTACTTAATTATCTAGTACAGGGGTATAAAGCGGCCGAGGGAGGCAACGCATCCGGTCAGCCTCTGGATTTCTCAAAGTTCGGTAGGTGTCTTGAATTTTGCTAGTGCCCTGATCTTATTGGGGTTGGCCTCTACTCCTCTTTGAGAGACTATGAAGCCGAGGAGTTTTTTGGACGGGACATCGAAAAAGCACTTCTTTGGATTTAATTTGGTGTTGTATGCGTAGAGGATCTTAAATGTATCGCGCAAGTCATCAGTGAGGGTGTCTGCTTGCCTGGTCTTGACCACCACGTCGTCCATGTATGCCTCAGCCGTCTTGTTGATCTGTGGATGTAGGCAAGTTTGTATCATTCGCTGGTAAGTTGCACCAGCGTTTTTTAGCCCAAAAGGCATAATGTTGAAGCAAAACAGGTTGTAGGGAATAATAAAAGTTGTTGCTTCCTCGTGGATTCTTTCATTCCAATCTAATGGTATCCTGAGTATGCATCCAGAAAGCATAGCAAGTCATGCCCAGCCATAGCATCAATGATCTGGTCGATCCAAGGTAGAGGGGAAGGATCTTTAGGACATGCTTTGTTGACGTCCTTGAAGTCGACACACGGACGCCAAATTTATCCTTTTTGGGCACCATGACTAGGTTTGCGAGTAATTCTGGGTGTTTAACTTCTCTGATAAATCCGGCCTCCAGCAATTTGGCCAATTCTTCTCCCATGGCTTGTCGTTTGGGTTCAGAGAACCTTCACAGCGCCTGTTGACTGGTTTAAATCTGTCGATTACCTTAAGGCTGTGTTCAACAAGGTTCCCAGGGATGTTTGACATATCTCAGGGATGTCGGGTAAATATATCCCAGATTTATTGAAGAAAACTGCGGAGTGCCCCGTCCAGCATGGTGTCCAAGGTAGTTCCAATAGAGGCTATTTCAGAGTGGTCATTAGGATGGATCTGGAACTTGACAATTTCATTGGCTAGTTTGAATGATGTTGACTTGGAGCATTTATCAAGGATAACATCGCCCTTGTCAACTATTGCCCGTAGCTCGTATAACTCCTCGACTACTAGGGTCTTGGATTCTGCCTCAAGGGCTAAAGTTGTAGTCTTGGGCTCTGAACGAACAATTTGGGTTGTTGTTTGCTATAATCACACTATTTGGCCCCAACATCTTTAGTTACATATATGCATAGAGGGGCACAACTTGGAACTTAGCAAATGCAGGTCACCCGAGCAGCGCATGGTAGTCACTCCGAAACAGAACTATGTCAAAGATTAACTCCTCGACTTGATAGTTTGTTGGGAGATCCGAACATCACATCAAGCGTGACTTTCCCAATGCACCGTGCTTATTTTCAGGTGACTATACCTTTAAAGGTTGTCCTGCTCGGCTGTATGCGGGGTCTGTCGAACTGCATCTTTTACAAGGTATCCTGGTAGATAAGGTTGAGGCTACTACCTCCGTCCATCAAGACCTTGGACAGATGATAACGGCCAATGATATCGAGGACGAGCGTAGCTACTCCTCGGCTGTGGAATCCCATTAGTTGATCTTGATGATCAAAGGTGATTGGAATGTCTGACCACTTGTTTTCTGATGTTGTTACATCCTTAACGTGAAAGATCTCAAGAAAAGCCATTTTTCATTGGTTTATTTAGGGATGAGTCTCATAAATCATGAGGACATCCTGAACCTCGGACGGGTACTATCCTTGATGGTGGTTGATGGCTACACCTCGGCTTGTTTGAGTGTCGGGGTTATCGAGGAACTCCACTCCTCCTTTTTCCACATGCCTAACGACCTAGTTGCTTCCGAGGTTGTGTGTGGCTGGTTGATCTACATAGGTGGATTAGATTGCACATAGTTCATCGAGTATAATGTCTAGAAGTGATTTAGCTCTGTTGCCACTCGACCGACCTTTCTTTTGAGAAGGCTAATTGTCATGTTTATCGGTGTTGGCGTGCTTTGATCGTTGGTTGCGGTGCGGGTGCCTGCTTTCTTCCCATGAATCGGATAGCACCAAGCTAGGGTTTTTATGCCATTGATTTGCTAACCAGGAGTCCTCCATCACGGAATACTTTGTCACTATGTCAGAGAGTTCGGTAAACATCCTCAAACGTTGTCGAAAGACTTCTCTTCGAATCCCTTCATCATAGATATTGAGGCAGAATGCCACCATGGCTTCCTGATCCATGCAATCCAGAATTTCATTTTTCATAAACAGAAAACGTATTTTCCTGAATTGTTGGGTCGTCTCCTTTGTGTTTCGCATAACAAGGGCTAAATCCCATATGTCGGTTGGACCCGATTTATCCGGGTGATACTTGACATGGGTGGTGGGTGTGAGTGAAAATTTCGTTCCAATCCGATCTGACATCAGTTTGCCAAATGAGTTTTCCCAAGGCCAATCTAACATCAGCCCTGGTAATTTTTGCGGGGCCTGGCTAGCCTGGCCACCGCTTTGTGCCATCGGATCCGAGCTCTAGTCTTGGTATGATAAAGCGTAACTTTCGCCCCATGCCCGGTATAATGCTGGATTTGGGCGGAAGGCGTCCGTTGTTCCTCATCCAGGTCTGACATCGTGGGGGAGGAAATCACAACAGCGTTGGATCTGTCAAGTTCGATCTTGACAAAGGATTAGAGTCTCAATCTTATCCGATGATTCAGTCAAACTAAAGTGAAGGGATTCCGGCGCACGACCTGTGCCGGCTCCAATCTGGTTGTCGGCTCGTGACGCCATCGAGCCGCTTCGACTACACAGAGGGACCTGTATGAGTCACCAATGTTGGAGCTAAATCTAGAAGATCTCTGGTAGGGTGCCCCGATCTGGTAGCCTTGGCTAGATGGTAACAAAGACACAAGGGACACAGGTGTACCCAGGTTCAGGCCTCTCGAAGAGGTAAAACCCTATGTCATATTTTGCTTGTTTTGATTGTGGCTAGGATACAAAGTACGGGTGATCTACCGCGAGACCGTATGTGAATGGATATGGCCTCTACGACCCTGGCACCTTGATTTATATAGATATCAGGGGTTCCTAGGGTTACACATAAGTCAGTTGTACCTAGGGGCAAATACGCTGGAGACTACCTCAAAACCTTGGGGTGCATGTGTATGGATCATTCTTTCTTGGCTTTCTCGGAATAGACGAACAAGGCTCACTAGTGGATAGGCTTCGGCAGGTCCTTGGCCCATCCCAAAGGAATAGAACCGACATGCTGAGCACCCCCTAATCCATGACTCTATCACCAAGTTTGACTTTTCCAAATCTAAATTCCTTTGAAACTGAATTCAAAACCTGTTTGAACCTATGATTCAAACCAAAAGTCCAAATCAAATGAATCTTTATTCAAATGATGATCACAACCTATTTGAACCAAACCAAGCCTATTATCTTTGAATTATTTTGAATTTCAATTCAAACCTAGTTTGAATTATAATTTCCAAACCTAATTGAATTATAATTCCAAACCTAATTGAATTAAAAATGCACCCTTTTGTATATTGATACAAATTTTGTATTCAAATCACCGAAACTTTTGGAATTCAAACAAGGTCATTCAAATTTTATTTCAAATCAAATTTGAATATGAACTTCATTAAACCATAACTCATAAACTACTTACCCAAATGCAATGATTATTTTTGCATATTGAATCATGCATTGTACCTTAACTAGTATAATATTACTAAGTTGTTCTTATTTGGTTTTATTGTTGTTCATGCAAGTTTTCCCTTTGCATGGATTATCGGTTCATATATGAGTACTCTTTTAACGTATAGATTGCGAAGAGTGCTACACCTATGACTATGAGATTACACCTTTGACATCAATAACCAAGGCAAGTGGAATTTTGATGATGCCACCCTATTTTCATTATGCATGTAGTATGCCATGATAGGGTGTGAGTATATGACTATTCTACTAATATGCTATTACTAGGCAAGTGGAATTTTGATCATGTCACCCTATTTTGATTATGCATGTAGTATGCCATGATAGGGTGTGAGTATAAGACTTTTCTACTAATATGCTATTGCTACGCAACCTAGTAGTATAACCTTAGGTGTGACGCCCCCGATTCAATCGTACACTAATCATGCACGCAAATGTGTACGATCAAGATCAGGGACTCACAGGAAGATATCACAACATAACTCTAAAACATAAATAAGTCATACAAGCATCATAATACAAGCCATGGGCCTCGAGGGCTCGAATACAAGTGCTCGATCATAGACGAGTCAGCGGAAGCAACAATATCTGAGTACAGACATAAGTTCAACAAGTTTGCCTTAAGAAGGCTAACACAAACGGGGATACAGATCGAACGAGGCCCAGGCCTCCTGCCTGGGATCCTCCTAACTACTCCTGGTCGTCATCAGCGGGCTGCACGTAGTAGTAGGCACCTCCAGTGTAGTAGGAGTCGTCGCCGACGGTGGCGTCTGGATCCTGAGCTCCAACATCTGGTTGCGACAACCAGGTAGAAGGGATAGGGGGAATAGAAGGAGAAAGCAACCGTGAGTACTCATCCAAAGTACTCGCAAGCAAGGAGCTACACTACATATGCATGGATATATGTGTAAAGGGCCATATCAGTGGACTGAACTGCAGAATGCCAGAATAAGAGGGGGATAGCTAGTCTTATCGAAGACTACGCTTCTGGTCGCCTCCGTCTTGCAGCATATAGAAGAGAGTAGACTGAAGTCCTCCAAGTAGCATCACATAGCATAATCCTACCCGGCGATCCCCTCCTCGATGCCCTGTTGGAGAGCCATCACCGGGTTGTATCTGGCACTTGGAAGGGTGTGTTTTATTAAGTATCCGGTTCTAGTTGTCATAAGGTGAAGGTACAACTCCGGGTCGTCCTTTTACCGAGGGACACGGCTATTCGAATAGATAAACTTCCCTGCAGGGGTGCACCACATAGCCCAACACGCTTGATCCCATTTGGCCGGACACACTTTCCTGGGTCATGCCCGGCCTCGGGAGATCAACACGTCGCAGCCCCACCTAGGCACAACAGAGCGGTCAGCACGCCGGTCTAAACCTAAGCGCGCAGGGGTCTGGGCCCATCGCCCTGAGCACACCTGCACGTTGCGAATGCGGCCGGAAGCAGACCTAGCCTAGTGGCGTTCCGGTCCAATCCGGCGCGCGCCACTCAGTCGCTGACGTCAAGAAGTGCTTCGGCTGATACCACGACGTCGGGATACCCATAACTACTCCCGCGTAGGTGGTTAGTGCGTATAGACCAAATGGCCAGACTCAGATCAAATACCCAGATCTCGTTAAGCGTGTTAAGTATCGCGAACGCCGACTAGGGCCAGGCCCACCTCTCTCCTAGGTGGTCTGAACCTGCCCTATCGCTCCGCCACAAAATAACAGTCGGGGGCCGTCGGGAACCCAGGCCCACCTCTACCGGGATGGAGCCACCTGCCCCTTCAGCCCCCATCTCCGAACAGTATCACAGGTAATGTAACAGTGTAAAGTATATAGTATATGTCCGCGATCACTTCCCGAAGTGATCACGACCCAGTACTATAGCATGGCAGACGGACAAGAGTATAGGGCCACTGATGGAACACTAGCATCCTATACTAAGCAGTAGGATAACAGGTAAAGGTAACAACAATAGTAGCAAGGATAGGCTATGCAGCAGTATAGGATTAACTGAAAGCAGTAACATGCTACACTACTCTAATGCAAGCAGTATAGAGAAGAATAGGCGATATCTGGTGATCAAAGGGGGGCTTGCCTGGTTGCTCTGGCAAGAGAGAGGGATCGTCAACTCCGTAGTCGAACGGGGCAGCAGCAGCGTCGGCCTCGATGTCTATCGAGAGGAGAGGGGGGAGAAACAATAAATATTTAAACAAGCAGAGGCATAGTGATGCAAGACATGACAAGTAACGGCGTTAGAGGTGCCCTAACGCGGTATGGGATGATACCGGTGAAGGGGGGAAACATCCGGGAAAGTATCCCCGGGGTTCCGCGTTTTCGGGCAGAGGAGCCGGAGGGGGAAAGTTGCGAGTTTGAGATGTTAGGGGTGTGCGGCGGATGAACGTGCTGCGTATCCGGGTTCGTCTTGTCGTTCTGAGCAACTTTCATGTTGAAAATAATTTAATCCGAGTTACGGATTAAAAGATATGATTTTCTAAAGATTTTATTAATTTCTGGAATTTAATTAATTATTTAAATCTAACATTATCCCAAAACAGTGTTTGCTGACGTCAGCATGACGTCAGCAGTCAACAGGGGTGTTGACTAGTCAAGCTGACGTGTGGGTCCCACCTGTCATTATGTGATTAAGCTAATCAGGGTTATCTAACTAATTACTATTTAATTAGATTAATTAGTTAATTAGGTTAATCTAATTATGATTAATTAACTTAATTAATTCCTTAATTAATTAATTAATTATCTATTTAGTTATTTTTATTATTATTAATTTTAGTTCCTTCTTTTTTTTAATTAAACGTTTCCAGGGCGTGGGCCCCGGCTGTCATAGGCCCAGAGGGGCCAAGCGGGCGCACGGGCGCGCGGGCACTGCCCGAACGGCGCCGCGGTTGCGGGCGCTGGGGGGTGCGCCGGCCCAAGCCAAGGAGGTGCTGGGGGACCGGGGGCGGCGGCGAGGTGCGCTGGGGGTTGTGGGCGCCCGCACTGGATGCAACCAGTCGGGGCCACGGCGAGGGGGGGGTCGCCGGCGTGGCAGTGGCGAGGCCACGGCGGGCAAAATGGGAGGAGCAGGGCACGGGCGACCGGTGCAGGGCGCGGGGCGCACGCGGCCAACGGCCAGCGGCGTTGCCAGGAGAGGGGCGAGGCCATGGCGAGGGGGAGTGAGGCCAGGCCCAGTGCAGGGGGGCACGGCGAAGCGGGTCGCGGGCACCGGACACAGCCGCGGGGGGGCACGAGGGGCGACCGCGGGGACGAACGGGGCGGCGCGGGCGAGACGGGGCGACGGCGCGCGGCCAGGGCGCGGCGACCGCCGTGCGGGGCCGCGGCTGGGCGCGGACGGCGCCGGCGACAGAGGGGGAAGGGAGGAGGAGGAGCTCACGGGAGGGGGTAGGGACTCGGGAGCGTGCTCGGGGAAGTTCGGGGCAGGGGATGGGGACGGCGTCGACGCAGGGGAGGAGGCGGCCCGGCGAGGGAGGAGCTTCGAGCTCCGAGCGGCGACGGCGTCGGGTCCTCCTCCTCTCGACCCCGATCCAGTCGAGGGAGAGAGAGGAGGGCAAGATATTTTGCGGGGGGGAATGGGTGTCGGTGGGGGGGGCTCTCACCGGGTGGGGGGGGAATAAGGAGAGAGGGGTGGGCCTTGGCCCAGTTGGGCCAGCCGGTTAGCTGGGCCGTGGCCCAGGGGAGGGAGGTTCCCCTTTCTCTCTTTTTTTGTTTGTTTTCTTTTTGTATCTTCTTTTATTATTTCTTTTCTGTTTTAATCATTTTAAATTACTTAAGCATTTTGTAAAAAGATGTTGGCTACACCATAATTACCTTTGTATTATTTGGCGCACCCCAAACATTTTAGTTTTATTTTTTGGAGACTTTTATTGTTATCAATAATTTAAATTGAATTTGAACGGTTTCGAATTATTGCGAGGTTAGTAACAGTAATCGGGATGATGTGGCATGATTAGCGCAGGATTACTGTAGCAAGATTATCCGGGTGTTACAAATCTCCTCCACTACAAGAAATCTCGTCCCGAGATTTAGGAGGTAGAAGGAAACAGTGCGGGGTATTCTTCACGAAGACGATCCTCGCGTTCCCAGGTGGCTTCATCTTCAGAATGGTGCGACCACTGGACTTTGAGGAACTTGATCGCCTTCTGACGGGTGCGGCGTTCAGCTTGGTCGAGAATGCGGACCAGATGCTCTTTATAGGAGAGGTCCTGTTGCAATTCGAGCACTTCATCATCCACTGCTCGGATTGGGTCCTTGAAGCAGCGACGGAGTTGTGACACGTGGAACACATCGTGAACCTGAGAAAGGTTCGGCGGAAGCTCCAGTTGATAAGCCACTTTTCCACGCCTCTCGAGAATAGTGAAAGGACCAATATAGCGGGGAGCTAGCTTTCCTTTGATCCCGAAGCGGTGTGCACCCTTCATTGGTGTAACTCGAAGATAGGCCTTTTCGCCAGGTTGATAGACCATGTCTTTATGATGACGGTCATAGTTACTCTTTTGGCGTGACTGAGCAGTCTTGAGATTCTCGCGAATAATGCGGACTTGATCTTCGGCATGTTGGACAATATCCGGACCAAAGAGTGGACGTTCCCCAGTTTCTGACCAGTTCAGAGGGGTTCGGCACTTTCGTCCATATAACACTTCGAAGGGGGCCATCTTCAGACTAGCTTGATAGCTATTATTATAAGAGAACTCAGCATACGGGAGAGATTCCTCCCATTTCTTGCCAAAGGAAATAACACAAGCTCGAAGCATGTCTTCGAGAACTTGGTTGACACGTTCAACTTGCCCTTGTGACTGCGGATGAAACGCAGTACTGAAAGATAAGTGGGTCCCCATAGCTTCTTGGAAACTTGCCCAGAATCTTGAAGTGAATAAGCTGCCACGGTCCGAACTGATAACCAGTGGGATACCGTGAAGTGAAACAATTCTGGACATGTAGAGAGTTGCAAGCTGGCTAGCAGTGATAGTTTCCTTGACCGCCAGAAAATGTGCAACTTTAGAAAGCCGGTCAATGACGACAAGAATAGCATCATTACCTTTCTGAGATTTGGGAAATCCAGTGACGAAGTCCATTTCAACATGGTCCCATTTCCATTCCGGAATAGAGATAGGTTGCAGGGTTCCAGCAGGCCTTTGATGTTCTGCTTTGATACGACGGCAAACGTCACACTCGGCAACATAGCGAGCAATGTCTTGCTTCATATTAGACCACCAGAATCTTTGACGAATGTCCTGGTACATCTTAGTACTACCAGGATGGATACACAGAGGCGTATCATGAGCTTCTTTCATAACTTTCCGAGTCATATTCAGGTTTTCCTTCTTACACGGCACCACTAGGCGGCCTTTGAAGTACAAGGCGCCATCACCAGCAATAGTGAAGTATGAGGGTTTTCCTTCCTTGAGGTCGCGCTTAATCTTGTGGACTTCAGAGTCATATCCTTGTATTGTCTTGATGGAGCTCACGAGATCGGGTTCGACAGCCAGGGTATAGAGGGAACCCTGGGGAATAACACGGAGGTTCATCTTCTGAAACTCCTCAGGAGGGGGAGCGAGTGCACCCGGGGGAACAATATGGAGGTTCAGCTTTCTGAATTCTTCAACGAGCAAGGGCTGAACTTTATGAACCTGGAGGTGGTTGCAGTAAGACTTGCGGCTCAAGGCATCTGCCATTACATTAGCCTTGCCTGGTGTATAGGAAATACCCAAGTCAAAATCTGCTACGATCTCCATCCATCTCTGCTGACGGAGGTTCAGGTCTGGCTGAGTAAACAGATACTTCAGACTTTGATGGTCAGTGAATATCTCGCAACGATTACCGAGAAGGTAATGCCGCCACTGCTTCAGTGCATGAATGACAGCAGCAAGCTCGAGATCGTGAACTGGGTAGTTCTCTTCATGAGGGCGCAATTGACGAGAGGCATAGGCAATCACTCTGCGCTCTTGCATTAGGACACAGCCTAATCCTTGACGGGAAGCGTCGCAGTAAATGACGAAGTCCTTCTTTGTATCAGGTGGAGCTAGCACTGGGGCAGAAGTCAACTTGTCTTTAAGTGCCTGGAAGCTTTCCTGACATTTGTCTATCCAATGGAACTTGACGCCCTTATGCAGCAAGTTAGTCAGAGGCCTGGCAATCTTGGAGAAGTTCTCGACGAATCGACGGCAATAGCTGGCGAGACCGAGAAAACTTCTGACTTGCTTGACATTCTTTGGAGGAGTCCAATCAAGAATAGCCTGAACTTGTTCAGGGTTAACGGCAATACCATCCTTAGAGATGACATGCCCAAGATAGGTTACTTCAGGAAGCCAGAATTCACATTTGGAGAACTTGGCGTATAGCTGATGCTCTCGTAGCTTTTCCAGCACAAGACGAAGATGTTCAGCATGTTCTTCTTCGTTCTTGGAAAATACCAGGATATCATCCAGATAAACCACGACGAACTTGTCGAGGTAATCCATGAATATATAGTTCATCAGGCGAGAGAAGGTGGCTGGAGCATTGGTTAAGCCAAATGACATGACAGTGTACTCGTATGAACCATAGCGAGTCACAAATGCGGTCTTGGGAATATCCTCTTCGCGAACACGGATCTGGTGGTAACCCAACCTCAAGTCGAGTTTAGAGAACACTGATGAACCAGCCAGTTGATCATACAGATCATTAATCCAAGGAAGAGGATATTTGTTCTGAATGGTAGCTTGGTTAATAGGACGGTAGTCTTGGACTAGTCGGTTTGTCCCATCCTTCTTCTTAACAAAGAGAGAAGGTGCTCCCCAAGGAGAGCAACTTGGGCGAATGAAACCATTTTGAAGAGATTTGTCGATTTCCTCCTTAAGCTCAAGGAGTTCATGCGGCGGCATCTTGTAGGGTCGCTTGGCAATAGGAGTGGTGCCTGGTTTCAAGTCGATGACGAATTCGACAGCTCTAGCAGGGGGAATCCCTGGAAGTTCTTCAGGAAAGACGTCGAGGAAGTCACGCACGAAGGGGATGTTTTCAATGCCCTCGAGTGGTGCAGAGTTCAATGCATTCAAGGCATATAGCCTAGCTTCGGCATTTTGCACCAGGCGAGCGTGGTATGTAACTATTTCATCTGAAGGATGTAGCAGATGGACGGTCTTAGTGGCGCAAACTATGGAAACAGTATGCGCTTTCAACCAATCCATCCCTAGAATGAGGTCGATGTTAGACGTCTTCAGGATAATGGGCGAGGCATAGAATTCCAGCCCTTCGATTTCCACGGGGACGTCGACGCCCACCATGGAGGTTTGACATTGTCCCACGGGGGTTTTTACCACTACCGAAGTGTTCATCTCCTCGTATTTAATGCCATGCTTGAATGCAAAATCTTCTGACATGAATGAATGCGATGCTCCTGTATCGAATAAAACAGATGCAGGTACTGAATTTACGAGGAGTGTACCCATCATAGTAGAAGGCTGGTCTTGAGCTTCGTTCAGATCAACGTGGTTGGCATGAACACGGCCATAGGACTTGGCTTTGCTGTTACGGTTCTAGTTGCTTCCACGGCCTGTTGCTGGAAGGGCCAGTTGATTCTGTTTCTGGTTGCATTCCCTAGCACGGTGCCCTGGTTGTCCGCACCTGAAGCACAAGCCATTCTCGGGAGTAGGAACAGGAGCTTGGGGTGGTGGAGCTGGAAGTCTTGGCTGCCTAGTAGGAGCAGTAGGCAGACGAGGTGCAGCATAGGACTGCCTAGGGACAGGTGCATTCGACTGGTACATGCTGTTGGGAATCCATATCTTGCGCTTCTGCGAGGACGGGCCCGAAGATGAGCCCGTGTCACGGCTGCGCCTGTGAGAGCTCTGGTATTCCTGCAGACCAGTTTCGACGTTGATGGCTTTGTTCACCAAGGTGGCGAATCAGCAAAGTCGTGCACTAGAAGTGCGAACTTGATGTCACCTTGAAGGCCGTCACGGAACTTCTCCTGTCTGTGTGAATCAGTAGCAATGTCCTCTTCAGCATAGCGGGACAAGTCCAGAAACTCCCGCTGATAAGCTTCAACAGTTTTGTTGCCTTGGATGAGGTTGCGGAACTCACGCTTCTTTCGGTCCATGACTCCCTGAGGAATGAAGCGGGCACGGAAAGCAGTTTGGAAGTCTAGCCAGGTGATGATTGTTCCAGCTGGCAGAGTACGCCTGTGGCTGTCCCACCATTGAGTCGCGGGTCCCTTCAGGAAGAAGGAAGCAAACGTGACATAGCTGGCAGGGGCTACATCAGCAGACTCCATCTCATAGGTGATGTCATGGAGCCAGTCATCAGCATCCAGAGGCTGAGTTGAGCTGCGGTACACAGTTGGGTTCAGGCGTATGAAATCTTGCAGAGTTACTGTGTTTGGCTGCTGGTTCATATTGGGGCGAGGAAACTGAGCCATCATGTTCTCCATGAACTGGCGATTCATCTCAAGCTGTTGGATCATACCAGCCATGTACTCAGGCGGTGGTGGGAAGTTGCCACCACGACCACGACCAGCTGGTCTAACCATCCTGCTAATATATAACAGGGGTATTTCAGTATTTGAGAAATTGGCAAATACAAGAATCATTCAAGATGAAACATGCATAATGAAAGCAGCACGATAGATACCGCATAATAGACGGCACGTCTTACAAAAGAGATCATGCATAGTGTTCGGTACATAGAGTTCAGTACACAGACTAAGACATCATGGGCGGCACGCAGGCTCGCGGTGAATGCATCTAACATATGCAAGCAAGTCTACATCAGTCCCACACGACACTGCGGAGGTAGGTGTAGCCTGAAAGCTGGTAGTGTGGCAACGGGTACACCACATCGGCAACCTGGGGTCCACGGGTGCTCTGGTGCTGAACCCGACGCTCTGGCGGCAGAAGTGGACCAAGTGCGGGAGAGTATCCTCCCACCTCTGGCCAACCGACACCCTGAGGCATCACGGTCCTGGCTGGGTAGATAGCAGAACGCGGCAGCTCCCCAGATCCAACAAAGGGGTGCAACATCGTCAAAGCACGGTAGAGGTGTTGGCAAGTGGTGTACAACTCGTGGCGAAGAGCTCGGTTAGCTCGATCCAGCCCATCAGCATGCAGAACAAAGTTTTGATGGTGGAAGGGCTCGCGGGTGACAGTGGAGTAGGCAGCAGTGTAGTAACCCTCTGCACCAACATCAGATGCGATAGCAATGTGCCTGAAAGGGGAGGTGTCCAACTCCCGGTACTCCCTACGAAGGCGTGTCAGAGAAGCATAGGCAGCATCGTGAACTGCCATATCGATGGTCACTCCAACACCATAAGCGGTGTGTAGCACAGTAGTGGAGTCATACTCCCGAGAGTAGAGGTGGACGGTGGCACGGTACTGCTCCTGGTTAAAGTCCTGGTACTCCTCGGTGATGGTGTACTCGGGGTGCCAGCGATAACCTAGATAGGTCATCATCTCAGCTAGCACGGCCGGTGATCCCGAGGCACCAATGGCCGCCGTGTGGCGCACGACCTGCCTCGTGGGTTCCATATGAAAACAAAGATGTTTCAAAGGAGTCAAATGACAGTGTGGAAATTGTGCAAAACACTATACCAAGGAATAACTATGGCTTTTATCCAACTTTGGGGTGAATGTCGTCGCGGGATCCTAGTGTCAGGGTTAGTAAATTTGTTTAACCCGAGTAGAAGAGAGTTTAGAGTCCCAGAGTAAAGGTCGCGGAGTAAAAGATCCTAGTACCACCCGATGGCGACGTGGGCCCGTAAGGCACACAGCCAATGTTAGTCAAGTTTTTGTAATGTCTAGACTCGACTTCGGCCAAGGAGTGTGGAAGAGGGATTCCTACAGGCAGTCGGCTCTGATACCAACTTGTGACGCCCCCGATTCAATCGTACACTAATCATGCACGCAAATGTGTACGATCAAGATCAAGGACTCACGGGAAGATATCACAACACAACTCTACAAATAAAATAAGTCATACAAGCATCATAATACAAGCCAGGGGCCTCGAGGGCTCGAATAGAAGTGCTCGATCATAGACGAGTCAGCGGAAGCAACAATATCTGAGTACAGACATAAGTTAAACAAGTTTGCCTTAAGAAGGCTAGCACAAACTGGGATACAGATCGAACGAGGCGCAGGCCTCCTGCCTGGGATCCTCCTAACTACTCCTGGTCGTCATCAGCGGGCTGCACGTAGTAGTAGGCACCTCCAGGGTAGTAGGATTCGTCGTCGACGGTGGCGTCTGGATCCTGAGCTCCAACATCTGGTTGCGACAACCAGGTAGAAGGGATAGGGGGAAAAGACGGAGAAAGCAACCGTGAGTACTCATCCAAAGTACTCGCAAGCAAGGAGCTACACTACATATGCATGGATATATGTGTAAAGGGCCATATCAGTGGACTGAACTGCAGAATGCCAGAATAAGAGGGGGATAGCTAGTCTTATCGAAGACTACGCTTCTGGTCGCCTCCGTCTTGAAGCATATAGGAGAGAGTAGACTGAAGTCCTCCAAGTAGCATCGTATAGCATAATCCTACCCGGCGATCCCCTCCTCGATGCCCTGTTGGAGAGCCATCACCGGGTTGTATCTGGCACTTGGAAGGGTGTGTTTTATTAAGTATCCGGTTCTAGTTGTCATAAGGTGAAGGTACAACTCCGGGTCGTCCTTTTACCGAGGGACACGGCTATTCGAATAGATAAACTTCCCTGCAGGGGTGCACCACATAGCCCAACACGCTTGATCCCATTTGGCCGGACACACTTTCCTGGGTCATGCCCGGCCTCGGGAGATCAACACGTCGCAGCCCCACCTAGGCACAACAGAGCGGTCAGCACGCCGGTCTAAACCTAAGCGCGCAGGGGTCTGGGCCCATCGCCCTGAGCACACCTGCACGTTGCGAACGCGGCCGGAAGCAGACCTAGCCTAGTGGCGTTCCAGTCCAATCCGGCGCGCGCCACTCAGTCGCTGACGTCAAGAAGTGCTTCGGCTGATACCACGACGTCGGGATACCCATAACTACTCCCGCGTAGGTGGTTAGTGCGTATAGACCAAATGGCCAGACTCAGATCAAATACCCAGATCTCGTTAAGCGTGTTAAGTATCGCGAACGCCGACTAGGGCCAGGCCCACCTCTCTCCTAGGTGGTCTGAACCTGCCCTATCGCTCCGCCACAAAGTAACAGTCGGGGGCCGTCGGGAACCCAGGCCCACCTCTACCGGGATGGAGCCACCTGCCCCTTCAGCCCCCATCTTCGAACAGTATCACAGGTAATGTAACAGTGTAAAGTATATAGTATATGTCCGCGATCACTTCCCGAAGTGATCACGACCCAGTACTATAGCATGGCAGACGGACAAGAGTATAGGGCCACTGATGGAACACTAGCATCCTATACTAAGCAGTAGGATAACAGGTAAAGGTAACAACAATAGTAGCAAGGATAGGCTATGCAGCAGTATAGGATTAACTGAAAGCAGTAACATGCTACACTACTCTAATGCAAGCAGTATAGAGAAGAATAGGCGATATCTGGTGATCAAAGGGGGGCTTGCCTGGTTGCTCTGGCAAGAGAGAGGGATCGTCAACTCCGTAGTCGAACGGGGCAGCAGCAGCGTCGGCCTCGATGTCTATCGAGAGGAGAGGGGGGAGAAACAATAAATATTTAAACAAGCAGAGGCATAGTGATGCAAGACATGACAAGTAACGGCGTTAGAGGTGCCCTAACGCGGTATGGGATGATACCGGTGAAGGGGGGGAAACATCCGGGAAAGTATCCCCGGGGTTCCGCGTTTTCGGGCAGAGGAGCCGGAGGGGGAAAGTTGCGAGTTTGAGATGTTAGGGGTGTGCGGCGGATGAACGGGCTGCGTATCCGGGTTCGTCTCGTCGTTCTGAGCAACTTTCATGTTGAAAATAATTTAATCCGAGTTACGGATTAAAAGAAATGATTTTCTAAAGATTTTATTAATTTCTGGAATTTAATTAATTATTTAAATCTAACATTATCCCAAAACAGTGTTTGCTGACGTCAGCATGACGTCAGCAGTCAACAGGGGTGTTGACTAGTCAAGCTGACGTGTGGGTCCCACCTGTCATTATGTGATTAAGCTAATCAGGGTTATCTAACTAATTACTATTTAATTAGATTAATTAGTTAATTAGGTTAATCTAATTATGATTAATTAACTTAATTAATTAATTAATTGTCTATTTAGTTATTTTTATTATTATTAATTTTAGTTCCTTCTTCTTTTTTTTAATTAAACGTTTCCAGGGCGTGGGCCCCGGCTGTCATAGGCCCAGAGGGGCCAAGCGGGCGCACGGGCGCGCGGGCACTGCCCGAACGGCGCCGCAGTTGCGGGCGCTGGGGGGGGGGCGCCGGCCCAAGCCAAGGAGGTACTGGGGGACCGGGGGCGGCGGCGAGGTGCGCTGGGGGTTGCGGGCGCCCGCACTGGATGCAACCAGTCGGGGCCACGGCGAGGGGGGGGTCGCCGGCGTGGCAGTGGCGAGGCCACGGCGGGCAAAATGGGAGGAGCAGGGCACGGGCGACCGGTGCAGGGCGCGGGGCGCACGCGGCCAACGGCCAGCGGCGTTGCCAGGAGAGGGGCGAGGCCATGGCGAGGGGGAGTGAGGCCAGGGCCAGTGCAGGGGGGCACGGCGAAGCGGGTCGCGGGCACCGGACACAGCCGCGGGGGGGCACGAGAAGCGACCGCGGGGACGAACGGGGCGGCGCGGGCGAGACGGGGCGACGGCGCGCGGCCAGGGCGCGGCAACCGCCGTGCGGGGCCGCGGCTGGGCGCGGACGGCGCCGGCGACAGAGGGGGAAGGGAGGAGGATGTGACGCCCGGATAATTAAGCTACAGTAACCTCTGCTAATAATGCCACGTCACCTCGATTACGGTTGCTAATCTCGCGTTAGTTCGAAACTGATTCAAATTCAAATTCAAATTCAAAAGAAAAGCAAACAACAAAAGTTTTCAAAAAAAATTAATTAAAACTAAAATGTTCAGAGTGTGCAGTTAAATGCCAGGGTAATTATAATAAGGCAAACACATTTTTATAAAATGCCTAAATGATTTAAAATGAAATAAAACAGAAAAGAAAAGAAAATACAAAGAGAAAACTAAACTAACAAAAAAAACAAACAAAGAGAAAGCCCACCCCCCCGCTGGGCCAAGTGGCCCAGCTGGCCTCCGCCTTCCGAATGGGCCGGCCCAACTGGCCCAGCCGGCCACGCCTTATCCCCGCACCCCCGCACCCCCGCAAACCCTAATCCCCACGCCCCCACTCCACCCCCTCTCGCCCCCCTGGTGGATCTGGATCGGGGCACGATGCCCCGACTCCACCGCCCGACGCCGCGCCACTGCCGACGCTGCCCTGCCGCTCGACGCCTGGAACCGAACCACCCCGCCGCCCCGGTCGTAGGATCCTCGCCGCCCGGAGCTCGACGCGCCTCCACCTCGCCGGAGCCTCCCCCCGTCGAACTGCCTCCTCCTCTCCGCTGGGTCGTCCCCATCGACCACCCTGACCGAACTGCTCGCCGGCTTCTCCACGCTCGCCGCCTCTTCCCTCCTCGCACGTGAGGGGCTCCCCTTCCTCTCCCCCTCTGCCCCCGTTGCCGGATCTAGCCGCACCGCGCCGCTATCGCCCCGGCCGCCACCGCACGCGTGTCGCGCGCTAGCCTCGCTGGCCTCGCCCGCTACGCCGCTCGCCGCCCCTCCCTGCACGCGCCCACCCGTGCCCCATGGCCGCGCCCTGCCTCGCCACGGCCTCCCCTGCTCGACGCGCACCCGCGCCACCGCGCGCGCACGTGCTCGCCGAGCCGCGGCCCGCTCTACCCGCGCCCAGTACGCGCGCTCCCCACGCCGCCCGTGCCCGACCCGTAAGCCCCCGCCAGCGCCCTTTGTTCTCCACCGCGCCGCCCCCCCCCTCTTCCCGCCGCTGCTGGGGCTGCTTCTGCTGGCCCCGCGCGCCGCTGGTGGCGCTCTGCTGCCTCCGGCCGGCGTCCCTCTCCGGCAATCGCCCGGCCTCGCCGGCCTCGTTGCCGTGACGCCCCTGGATGGGCGCCCGGTTGGCCGCGCCCGAAACCCGTCGCCCGCACCCCGTTAGGCCCCTGTGGGCCTAAGACAGATGGGGGCCACACCCAGAACTTTATTAAAAAAAAGGAATTAAAAATAATTAATTAATTAATTAATTAATAATTATATTAATTAATTAATCAATAAGTGAATTAATTAAGTTCATTAATCTAGTTTAATTAGTCTAATTAACTAGTTAGTTTAATTAAATAGTAATTAGTTTAACTAAGACCTAATTAATCTAAACAGCGTATGACAGGTGGGTCCCACTGGACCCACATGTTAGTTTGACCCAGTCAACTCTGTTGACTGCTGACGTCAGCATGACATCATGCTGATGTCATTATTTCATTTTCGAATTAATTTAAATAATTAATTAAATACCAGAAATTAATAAAACTTTTATAAAATCATATCTTTTAATCCGTAACTCGGATTAAAATATTTTCAACATGAAAGTTGCTCAGAACGACGAGACGCTTCCGGATACGCAACCCGTTCGTCCGCCACACCCCCTAACCTATCGAACTCGCAACTTTCCCCCTCCGGCTCCTGTGCCCGAAAACGCGAAACACCGGGGATATTTTCCCGGATGTTTCCCCCCTTCACCGGTATCATCCCATACCGCGTTAGGGCACCTCTAACGCCGTTACTTGTCATGTCATGCATCACTATGCATCTGCTTGCTTAAATATTTATTGTTTCTTCCCCCTCTTCTCTCGCTAGACACCGGGACCGACGCTGCTGCTGCCCTGTTCGACTACGGAGTTGACGATCCCCCTCCTTGTCTGAGCAACCAGGCAAGCCCCCCCCCCCCCTGATCACCAGATATAGCCTACTCTCCTCTATAATACTTGCATTAGAGTAGTGTAGCATGTTACTGCTTTCGTTATTCCTATCCTGATGCATAGCCTGTCTTTGATACTGCTGTTGATGCCTTTACCTGCAATCCTACATGCTTAGTATAGGATGCTAGTGTTCCATCAGTGGCCCTACACTCTTGTCCGTCTGCCATGCTATACTACTGGGCCGTGATCACTTCGGGAGGTGATCACGGGCATACTATATACTTTACACTATTACATTACCTGTGATACTGTTCGGAGATGGGGGCTGAAGGGGCAGGTGGCTCCATCCCGGTAGAGGTGGGCCTGGGTTCCCGACGTCCCCCGACTGTTACTTTGTGGCGGAGCGACAGGGCAGGTTCAGACCACCTAGGAGAGAGGTGGGCCTGGCCCTAGTCGGCGTTCGCGATACTTAACACGCTTAACGAGATCTGGGTATTTGATCTGTGTCTGGCCATTTGGTCTATACGCACTAACCACCTACGCGGGAGTAGTTATGGGTATCCCGACGTCGTGGTATCAGCCGAAGCACTTCTTGACGTTAGCGACTTAGTGGCGCGCGCCGGATTGGACTGGAACGCCACTAGGCTAGGTCTGCTTCCGGCCGCGTCCGCAACGTGCAGGTGTGCTCAGGGCGATGGGCCCAGACCCCTACGCGCTTAGGTTTAGACCGGCGTGCTGACCGCTCTGTTGTGCCTAGGTGGGGTTGCGACGTGTTGATCTTCCGAGGCCGGGCATGACCCAGGAAAGTGTGTCCGGCCAAATGGGATCAAGCGTGTTGGGCTATGTGGTGCACCCCTGCAGGGAAGTTTATCTATTCGAATAGCCGTGTCCCTCGGTAAAAGGACGACCCGGAGTTGTACCTTGACCTTATGACAACTAGAACCGGATACTTAATAAAACACACCCTTCCAAGTGCCAGATACAACCCGGTGATCGCTCTCTAACAGGGCATCGAGGAGGGGATCGTCGGGTAGGATTATGCTATGCGATGCTACTTGGAGGACTTCAGTCTACTCTCTTCTATATGCTGCAAGACGGTGGCGACCAAAAGCGTAGTCTTCGATAAGACTAGCTATCCCCCTCTTATTCTGGCATTCTGCAGTTCAGTCCACTGATATGGCCCTTTACACATATATCCATGCATATGTAGTGTAGCTCCTTGCTTGCGAGTACTTTGGATGAGTACTCACGGTTGCCTTTCTCCCCCTTTTCCCCCCTTTCCCTTCTACCCGGTTGCCGCAACCAGATGCTGGAGCCCAGGATCCAGACGCCACCTTCAACGACGACTCCTACTACTCTGGAGGTGCCTACTACTACGTGCAGCCCGCTGACGACGACCAGGAGTAATTTAGGAGGATCCCAGGCAGGAGGCCTGCGCCTCGTTCGATCTGTATCCCAGTTTGTGCTAGCCTTCTTAAGGCAAACTTGTTTAACTTATGTCTGTACTCAGATATTGTTGCTTCCGCTGACTCGTCTATGATAGAGCACTTCTATTCGAGCCCTCGAGGCCCCTGGCTTGTATTATGATGCTTGTATGACTTATTTTATTTGTAGAGTTGTGTTGTGATATCTTCCCGTGAGTCCTTGATCTTGATCGTACACATTTGCGTGCATGATTAGTGTACGATTGAATCGGGGGCGTCACAAGTTGGTATCAGAGCCGACTGCCTGTAGGAATCCCTCTTCCACACTCCTTGGCCGAAGTCGAGTCTAGACATTGCAAAAACTTTTACTAACATGGCTGTGTGCCTTACGGGCCCACGTCGCCATCGGGTGGTACTTGGATCTTTTACTCCTCGACCTTTACTCTGGGACTCTGAACTCTCTTCTATTCGGGTTAAACGATTTTGCTAAAATCTAACTCTAGGTTCTCGTTACCACTTCCTGCCGGAGAGCCCTTTCATGACAGATGATCGCCGGCTACACCAGAAGATTTCAAAGATACTCTCTGATATTCTCTTGAGACCTTGTGCCCATTGCTTTTGCAATTCCCTCCCATCGAAATATCCCTATGGATAAATACTTACACCTGTCATGCTTACTTTTATTCCCACTCGATCTTGTTATTACAAGATACCCCGAGAATATTTTGTGCCTACTGCCTTGCAGTTCCTTGCCACCTGAATACCCCTAAGAATAAATTCTCGCACTTTCCGAGTATCCGCTCCTCCCCAGTTGTTCAGGTGTTTCACAAAAGTCTTTGAAATACTATTCAATCCCCCGAAAATCCTTAACAGCTTTATTGCTTTGCAAATACTTGTCTACTTGCATTATGGATGCTTCCCATATATCTGGCAATATTCACTAGTATCTTTTGACACCGTCATTTTGATCCTATTGATTACATGTGTGCGAAAGCACACAATCATCTATCAACCCTTCTAAATTATCTTTCCGGCTCAGACATCATTTTTGAACATGAGCTGGTTCTCGACCAAACTATTTGTCGTCAATTGTGCCTCTGGTCTATCCAACTTATCCATCCTTGATCAGAGCGTCTGCTTCTGATCCTTTGTTTTGGAAATTATAATTCCTTTGCATTTAAGCTTTGAATTATTCAGATGATTCCATAAACTGTTGCATTTAAATTCCTTCCTCTTCTGGTTGAGTATCGATACTCACATCAGATCCTTTGTGGAACATCAAGTCCTTTGTTGGATTGTTATCCAACAGTGTCTTTCACTTTTGATCACTTTGTGAGTTCTCCCCCTGATACATAATGCGTTTGTTAAGTTGTATCCTCTGCTTGGCCAACCATGCTCTGCCTTCGGGTTTGTGTTATTTACTCTTGAAACTTGTGGTATATGTTTCTAAGAAGCCCTATGGGTTGAACATATGCCTTCTCTAAACCATGTGAACCCGAAAGTTTTCACGAGTCACGAGTCATACTCATCTGGTATTTCACCAGGTAAAACTTTCAACACTAATGCCTTTATCAAAGCGAGAAGTGAATGGAAGGTAATACATTGACGAAGTGGGAGTCGACCTTGAACTTTGTGTTCATGCCCATGGACACGATGTAGAACTTATCATGGAAGCTGCTCGTAAAAATAATTACCCCCTTGATAGAAGTTCATCTTGTACTCGTGGTTTGATCTTTTATGATTGTGGTTCCGACCATAATTTCTTTTGATTCCACTTCCCAGACAAGTTAAAGCGCTTGTCTTCTACATATCGATACACCCCACTTCAACATCTCATTTGATATGCCTTCAAGTATTATCCCCTGGTATCTCGAGGATATCATGCCATTGCACTACATCTTATGAATTTGTGCTGGAGTAATACCTTTCCCTATCAGAGTCACTCCACGAGTTCTGGGTTGTCGTCAACCGAGAACATCGAGAAGTGAATTGATTCCGCACTCTGCTTCAGTAACTCTAAGTAATTCTTGTTGCTTACGAGTTTAATAACCCTTCAAGTCATTTCCAAGCCTTATCGGCTATATCATTATCATGCAAACTTTTGACTGTGCTACTTGGTCCTTCTTCCTGTAGCACAATTTTTGAGGATAAGCTAAGCTTACATCAATTTTCCTCATCATATCATTTCGCCTTGATCAACAAGCTTGATATCAAGTTTGTGTCGTACCCATGGTTCCAATAACCTCTTGCTTCATCATTCCGTTGACTTGATGTCATCGCTGACCGATTACATCTTCATGAAATCTCTTGACAAATGTGTCGTGGTCATCATCAACATCCTGAGCTCTTCCAAGATATATATCGAATTCTTGATGAGAAATACCATCTTCACCCCTCAATGGTTTGTGTTATCACCGACCACTTTATTGCCTTCCGTTCAACACAAACTTATTCGTGTTTTGTGTTATACCTTGAGATCCTTGCTATCCAGCATTTGTTCTTCTTTACCTTGGAATATTACCACCTTTTATGTCAAGAATGTCGTGGTAATTTTACCACCTCTTGAGAATTCTTGGTATAGTAATATCTCTCGCCTTTTGCGTTCATTTCTTGGTCTCCGTGTTGTTTCTAACCGGAATACCGACAAATGGTCTGTGATGTGTAAATTCTAAACTTCTAGCAACCCTATTGCTTTGAAGTTATTGGTCTACAATTTCATTCTAAGTCTATTGCTTATTTAATCATCATTCGAACATTGATCGTGCTACCTAGACCAGATTCCTGGGTGCACCCTCCTATCATTGTTCAGTTGTGTATGTTTTCCTCGAGCATACATCATTATATCATTTGTTCCGACAAATGATATTTCCTTGTTCACATAATTGTGGAAATCCATCTTTTTGGAAATCTCGATGAGTTGTCGCTGAGTCCATCAGCCACCTCCTCATCCTCTCCTTAGTTTAATGATGAACTCTTGTTTCGGAACTCACTCCCATAGTTCAGTCCCCGAGTCTGAGTTATCCTGACACCAATCAGATCTGAATCTCGGCCAGATATGGTGGCTGGAACATTTTCCAAAAGTTATAACGTTGGTCTTTTTACGACTCGGTAAGGTGATGTCATGCCTAGCACACCTGACCGGAGGACCTATTGTTATAATTTTCCTTTTACCAATGCTATCCATTCTTCCATGAGGAAATTATAAGACTTAATCTATAAGTTGTTCCTAATGGATCCTTTGTGTATCCCAAAATCTGACCTTTGCTTGAATACCTTGTCAATGCTATCTTGAAGCATGTCTATGGTACTCTGATTTTCAACAAGAACATTTGAAGCCCAAGGCTAAATGTTTCCTTCTCTATTATCCAAACACCGTTGTATGGATAATGTCATGAAAATTCTCTCCCCTACTTAAAGAGTTTTCTGCATTATAACCTGTCATGGATATCATGCTCTGCTTGTCCTTGGGAAGGATATACCCTTGAAATATGTGTTAAACACATTTTCCTTTCCATTGTCCTGTTAATCTGATGATCACAATTCCTTTACATTGGTTTGTTTAACCTTTCCGATGATCTGTATGATCTAAGAAGTAGTATTCTTCTGCTTATGTAAACACCTTGATGTACACCTCTGTCAGTAAGACCCTGTTACTATTGTTGATGACATTCCGGTGACCACCGTTGGACGAGAACTTTGCCTATTGGTCCGCCTCGTTCAACGAGCAGGAAAATGGTTCTCTTCGTCCCTCGCCCTTGGTTCGATGTTGTTGCCGACGTAACTAACAGGCTACCCTCTGACATGCCTTGCTATCGTGACCGTGCAAGATGTCACCGTCCTTCCTACTTTAAACCACATGGTGGGCCCATAACCCACAGGTCCCAGGATCGAAAACTGACTCTCCTATACACCCCCTGTTCTTAAGGTTGTTCCTCGCACTTGGCCTCATATGTAATTCACGAGCCAGCTTCCGCGAGATCATCAATTCTGGTATCAGACATAATACTTATTTCCGTCGCCTTGAACCCCTTTCGCACTCTGTTTTAGGCAACGAACGATTGTCTATCCGATTGAAAATTCTTATGGTACCTTCTTACTTGGCTCTCAATATGTTTCATTCGTTCAACTCAAGAGATACTCATGTGTTCATTCCTGGGATAACCCCAAATGAATCTCCCCTTATATCATTCTATTGTTGTAGAGCATCCCCTTACCTATTCGTAAGTACGAAGGAATTTTCGAAGATAGGAGGACGACTTCATCATGATGACCTGGAGAAGAGGAATGAAGGCATCAATTTAATGGATCGACCTCTTCGAGAAGAGTAACCAAGACCGAGAAGATTCGTTAGGATTTCGTAACCAGACGTTTCCCCCTTATTACACCTCTTAAATCTCGAGACGAGATTTCTTGTAGTGGAGGAGAATTGTGACGCCCGGATAATTAAGCTACAGTAACCTCTGCTAATAATGCCACGTCACCTCGATTACGGTTGCTAATCTCGCGTTAGTTCGAAACTGATTCAAATTCAAATTCAAAAGAAAAGCAAACAACAAAAGTTTTCAAAAAAATTAATTAAAACTAAAATGTTCAGAGTGTGCAGTTAAATGCCAGGGTAATTATAATAAGGCAAACACATTTTTATAAAATGCCTAAATGATTTAAAATGAAATAAAACAGAAAAGAAAAGAAAATACAAAGAGAAAACTAAACTAACAAAAAAAACAAACAAAGAGAAAGCCCACCCCCCCGCTGGGCCAAGTGGCCCAGCTGGCCTCCGCCTTCCGAATGGGCCGGCCCAACTGGCCCAGCCGGCCACGCCTTATCCCCGCACCCCCGCACCCCCGCAAACCCTAATCCCCACGCCCCCACTCCACCCCCTCTCGCCCCCCTGGTGGATCTGGATCGGGGCACGATGCCCCGACTCCACCGCCCGACGCCGCGCCACTGCCGACGCTGCCCCGCCGCTCGACGCCTGGAACCGAACCACCCCGCCGCCTCGGTCGCAGGATCCTCGCCGCCCGGAGCTCGACGCGCCTCCACCTCGCCGGAGCCTCCCCCCGCCGAACTGCCTCCTCCTCTCCGCCGGGTCGTCCCCATCGACCACCCCGACCGAACTGCTCGCCGGCTTCTCCACGCTCGCCGCCTCTTCCCTCCTCGCACGTGAGCGGCTCCCCTCTCCTTTCCCCCTCTGCCCCCGTTGCCGGATCTAGCCGCACCGCGCCGCTATCGCCCCGGCCGCCACCGCACGCGTGTCGCGCGCTAGCCTCGCTGGCCTCGCCCGCTACGCCGCTCGCCGCCCCTCCCTGCACGCGCCCACCCGTGCCCCATGGCCGCGCCCTGCCTCGCCACGGCCTCCCCTGCTCGACGCGCACCCGCGCCACCGCGCGCGCACGTGCTCGCCGAGCCGCGGCCCGCTCTACCCGCGCCCAGTACGCGCGCTCCCTACGCCGCCCGTGCCCGACCCATGCGCCCCCGCCGGCGCCCTTCGTCTCCACCGCGCCGCCCCCCCTCTTCCCGCCGCTGCTGGGGCTGCTTCTGCTGGCCCCGCGCGCCGCTGGTGGCGCTCTGCTGCCTCCGGCCGGCGTCCCTCTCCGGCAATCGCCCAGCCTCGCCGGCCTCGTTGGCGTGACGCCCCTGGATGGGCGCCCGGTTGGCCGCGCCCGAAACCCGTCGCCCGCACCCCGTTAGGCCCCTGTGGGCCTAAGACAGATGGGGGCCACGCCCCAGAACTTTATAAAAAAAAAGGAATTAAAAATAATTAATTAATTAATTAATTAATAATTATATTAATTAATTAATCAATAAGTGAATTAATTAAGTTCATTAATCTAGTTTAATTAGTCTAATTAACTAGTTAGTTTAATTAAATAGTAATTAGTTTAACTAAGACCTAATTAATCTAAACAGCGTATGACAGGTGGGTCCCACTGGACCCACATGTTAGTTTGACCCAGTCAACTCTGTTGACTGCTGACGTCAGCATGACATCATGCTGATGTCATTATTTCATTTTCGAATTAATTTAAATAATTAATTAAATACCAGAAATTAATAAAACTTTTATAAAATCATATCTTTTAATCCGTAACTCGGATTAAAATATTTTCAACATGAAAGTTGCTCAGAACGACGAGATGCTACCGGATACGCAACCCGTTCGTCCGCCACACCCCCCTAACCTATCGAACTCGCAACTTTCCCCCTCCGACTCCTCTGCCCGAAAACGCGAAACACCGGGGATATTTTCCCGGATGTTTCCCCCCTTCACCGGTATCATCCCATACCGCGTTAGGGCACCTCTAACGCCGTTACTTGTCATGTCATGCATCACTATGCATCTGCTTGCTTAAATATTTATTGTTTCTTCCCCCTCTTCTCTCGCTAGACACCGGGACCGACGCTGCTGCTGCCCTGTTCGACTACGGAGTTGACGATCCCCATCCTTGTCTGAGCAACCAGGCAAGCCCCCCCCCCCCTTGATCACCAGATATCGCCTACTCTCCTCTATACTGCTTGCATTAGAGTAGTGTAGCATGTTACTGCTTTCGTTATTCCTATCCTGATGCATAGCCTGTCTTTGATACTGCTGTTGATGCCTTTACCTGCAATCCTACATGCTTAGTATAGGATGCTAGTGTTCCATCAGTGGCCCTACACTCTTGT
Organism: Aegilops umbellulata; assembly: GCA_032464435.1. NCBI lineage: Eukaryota > Viridiplantae > Streptophyta > Magnoliopsida > Poales > Poaceae > Aegilops > Aegilops umbellulata. The sequence goes on along the minus strand of CP136056.1, from coordinate 291,274,784 downwards.
CCGTCTGCCATGCTATACTACTGGGCCGTGATCACTTCGGGAGGTGATCACGGGCATACTATATACTTTACACTATTACATTACCTGTGATACTGTTCGGAGATGGGGGCTGAAGGGGCAGGTGGCTCCATCCCGGTAGAGGTGGGCCTGGGTTCCCGACGTCCCCCGACTGTTACTTTGTGGCGGAGCGACAGGGCAGGTTCAGACCACCTAGGAGAGAGGTGGGCCTGGCCCTAGTCGGCGTTCGTGATACTTAACACGCTTAACGAGATCTGGGTATTTGATCTGTGTCTGGCCATTTGGTCTATACGCACTAACCACCTATGCGGGAGTAGTTATGGGTATCCCGACGTCGTGGTATCAGCCGAAGCACTTCTTGACGTCAGCGACTGAGTGGCGCGCGCCGGATTGGACTGGAACGCCACTAGGCTAGGTCTGCTTCCGGCCGCGTTCGCAACGTGCAGGTGTGCTCAGGGCGATGGGCCCAGACCCCTGCACGCTTAGGTTTAGACCGGCGTGCTGACCGCTCTGTTGTGCCTAGGTGGGGGTGCGACATGTTGATCTTCCGAGGCCGGGCATGACCCAGGAAAGTGTGTCCGGCCAAATGGGATCAAGCGTGTTGGGCTATGTGGTGCACCCCTGCAGGGAAGTTTATCTATTCGAATAGCCGTGTCCCTCGGTAAAAGGACGACCCGGAGTTGTACCTTGACCTTATGACAACTAGAACCGGATACTTAATAAAACACACCCTTCCAAGTGCCAGATACAACCCGGTGATCGCTCTCTAACAGGGCATCGAGGAGGGGATCGCCGGGTAGGATTATGCTATGCGATGCTACTTGGAGGACTTCAGTCTACTCTCTTCTATATGCTGCAAGACGGTGGCGACCAAAAGCGTAGTCTTCGATAAGACTAGCTATCCCCCTCTTATTCTGGCATTCTGCAGTTCAGTCCACTGATATGGCCCTTTACACATATATCCATGCATATGTAGTGTAGCTCCTTGCTTGCGAGTACTTTGGATGAGTACTCACGGTTGCCTTTCTCCCCCTTTTCCCCCCTTTCCCTTCTACCCGGTTGCCGCAACCAGATGCTGGAGCCCAGGATCCAGACGCCACCTTCGACGACGACTCCTACTACTCTGGAGGTGCCTACTACTACGTGCAGCCCGCTGACGACGACCAGGAGTAGTTTAGGAGGATCCCAGGCAGGAGGCCTACGCCTCATTCGATCTGTATCCCAGTTTGTGCTAGCCTTCTTAAGGCAAACTTGTTTAACTTATGTCTGTACTCAGATATTGTTGCTTCCGCTGACTCGTCTATGATCGAGCACTTGTATTCGAGCCCTCGAGGCCCCTGGCTTGTATTATGATTATTGTATGACTTATTTTATTTGTAGAGTTGTGTTGTGATATCTTCTCGTGAGTCCTTGATCTTGATCGTACACATTTGCGTGCATGATTAGTGTACGATTGAATCGGGGGCATCACAGAGGAGGAGCTCACGGGAGGGGGTAGGGACTCGGGAGCGTGCTCGGGGAAGTTCGGGGCGGGGGATGGGGACGGCGTCGACGCAGGGGAGGAGGCGGCCCGGCGAGGGAGGAGCTTCGAGCTCCGGGCGGCGACGGCGTCGGGTCCTCCTCCTCTCTATCCCGATCCAGTCGGGGGAGAGAGAGGAGGGCGAGATATTTTGCGGGGGGGGGGGGAATGGGTGTCGGTGGGGGGGCTCTCACCGGGTGGGGGGGGGGAATAAGGAGAGAGGGGTGGGCCTTGGCCCAGTTGGGCCAGCCGGTTAGCTGGGTCGTGGCCTAGGGGAGGGAGGTTCCCCTTTCTCTCTTTTTTTTTGTTTTCTTTTTGTATCTTCTTTTATTATTTCTTTTCTATTTTAATCATTTTAAATTACTTAAGCATTTTGTAAAAAGATGTTGGCTACACCATAATTACCTTTGTATTATTTGGCGCACCCCAAACATTTTGGTTTTAATTTTTGGAGACTTTTATTGTTATCAATAATTTAAATTGAATTTGAACGGTTTCGAATTATTGCGAGGTTAGTAACAGTAATCGGGATGATGTGGCATGATTAGCGCAGGATTACTGTAGCAAGATTATCCGGGTGTTACATTAGGATTGTTCCATTGTCCCTTGTCGCCACCGTGTAGTCACATCGCTTAGCTTGGTATGAAAATTATGAGGTGGGACCACATCAATTATGAAAGTTGATACTTTACTAGTGACTACTTAATGTCAACTTAATTAATGAACATCTTGGCAGATCGGTTGAATGGTCGTCGAGTGTTTGAGGCGGGGTCCACCACCCAGGTTCAAGTTTAGTAGCTTCCATAGGTAACCGCGTGCCATCATGGACTCTGCCCCGACTAAGTAAGTTGTAGAAACCTGGCTTGGTAGACTAGTTGATATAGGTATTGATAGGTTGTATGGGTCTACCTTGTGGTTTAGGCTACTGCCTCTGAAAGTTCTTCTCTCTGTCTTACCCGACCACTCCACACCTTTGAGTGTGGTAGCAAAAAGGATTGACTGGGTCATGCCTAAAAGAAGGATCCCTCTCATGAGTGTAAAAACTGATCATGATTAGTCGTGTCCTCGGTTATGGGAAACTTTGAGTGGCTTGACCTTGAGTTGTCTATAAGATCTCATCACCATAATTTCTTAAACTAAAAACTTATTGGGTTGAACTAGGGAATATGACTAACATGAGGGTGTACCTCTATGTCTAAGACAACTACTAGGGTGTACCAGTAGGCAACTATTGGGGCGTACCAGTATGTCTAATTATGCCACATATCTACTCAGGATTTATCGATAAGTCATATGTGTAGGTTAGACCACCTAATATAAGAATAGGATGAAACTCTTATAGTCTTATTGATTTCTGCAAAGGAAACAAAAAACCCACTTTTCCCGAAGAGCATGTAGGTGAGATAGCCTATTATATTCTTTCTAATGACACATGTAAATACATTCGATGTATTGACCCTTGTGGCTACACCATATGATGTTATAGGTTATTACGATGAGTGGTGTTTAGGTAGGGTCACGAGTTTCCACTCGACATGGTTTGCATGTGGCATAGATGGGACTCTTTTAAGTTATATGCTTTCGTTGTAGTGCTAATCTATTTTTCCTAGCCTTTAGCTAGTGATCTATATCAGACTGTGTTACTATGCACCTTTTCAATGTATCTGATATGATGCACTTGTGTTTGATATTATTTCAGTACCATGTATGTTGTCAAATCGATCCAAGGGCTAGCATGGTAAACATAGAGACCTAAACCTTATCAGGTTGGTTGTTACAAGGGTCCATACAACATCCGTTGCCACTGCAAAGGAATCCTCTTGGCAACAAAGACATATCCCACACGTGGCTTAAATGGGATGTAGTTAGTGTGGTACAATTGCATAGGTGCATTTTCGTTCCTTGTTTGGATTTTTTTAATATAAATATTATAATCTTATTAATATTAAAAACAAGTAAAAAATATCCCAGTGTTATAAAAAACATCTGTATATGTAAAAACTAAAATTCATATGTGCTTTTAATAATTGTTGATGTATTTTTGAAAAAATATCACATATTTTTTAAATGATCGTGCAATTAAATATGTTTTCGGTATTTAATAACGTAATCATGTGATTTTAAATTTTTCCACACATTTAAAATATAATCATGTAATAAAAATGAATCCACATAATTAAAAAAAGTTGACCTATTTTTCAATATGTTTGTGTAATTTTAAAAAGGTTTTCATGTCATTAATAACTATGCACATGTAGGTTTACCAAAGTGGTCACGCATTTATAAAAAATATTTGTGTATTTTGCAAAATATCTACAATTCTTTAAAAAGTTTGACATACAGAACAAAATGCAAAAATAAACATAAAAAGGTGAAAACAAAAAAGGAAACACCATATAAAAGTAAAACATGAAAACGAAGTACAAAACCAGAAAAGGGAAAAATGGAAACTGGAACTGAAAGGGATTATTATTTTTTAGATAACGACCACTAATTTTGTTAATCAAATGTAATGCTCATTGGAACTCTTGCAAGATCACGGGAAACACCCAACCATACATGTTGACCAACAGTAATGATAAAGAAAAAACTGTGATTGGATGGTTAGAAGGATAGTAGTATTCCTAGCCCACCAGAGTTCAAGTCATAAAGTTGACATTGGTGCTTGTATTATTTCTGGATTTATTTCAGTCTTCCGGCGATGTTCGTTCAGTGGGAGGAGAAATTCCTGTCGACTGCGAGGCACCTGCGGTGACTTCGTAAATTATCAAGATGCTATGCCGTCTCGGTCTCTCGGAGGTGCCCATAGGGATAGAGTGTGCGTGCGTACGTTCATAGGGATGAGTGTATGCTCGTGTATGTGAGTGACTTTGATGTACTTGTTAAAAAAACAGTAATAATAGATAAAGAAAATTTAGCTAATTTATGGGCATCGTGATTGATGCTTCTTCCCACATGGGAATAGTAAAGGGAAAAGTGAAAAGGCAAAGGGCAGCGCTTTGTAAATACATATATTCCAAAGACATAACATGGACCAGCCCCTTCCATGTTAGTTCATTTTTTCATTCGTTCATTTTTTTTTTTATTTGGTATTATTTAGGAATGTTGTAAATAGATGTATCCCAAAGACATAAAATTACTTAAATAAAATTTGGAAACCGTGATTTGAAAAACGAATAATGCAGTGTAAAAAAATAGATTAATTCACAAAATATTGATAGCATTAAAAAAGTGTTTGTGACATTTAAAAAATTGGCCATGGTTTCAAAGCAATGTTTTATACCATTCAAACAACATGTACGTTATATCTCAAAAAATGTTCATGCTTTTCAGAATACTATGTCCATGACATTGTTTTAAAGACATAAAATTAATTAAATAAAATTTGGAAACCGTGAATTTGGAAAACAAATAACGTAGTATAAAAAAAATATTAGATTAATTAAAAAAAGTTGATAGCACTAAAACACTATTTGTGACATTTAAAAAATGGTCATGGTTTCAAAACAATGTTTTATACCATTCAAACAACATGTACGTGATGTCACGAAAAATGTTCATGCTTTTCATAATACTATGTCGATGACAATTTTTTTATACAATCTACAATAATGTTATCGTAGCATAAAATTTTATCATGTTCAAACAAAATGTTCCAAGTTGTATTTGAAAAATGTTTAACACATTTTCACCAAAAAGTCCAAAAGCATTTGTTTGTAAAAATATTAAGGTTGTATATGCAAGATATTATACATGTATAAAAAATGTACAATCTTTTTAAAAAAAATAGACAACAAACATGTAATTGGATAAATTATCTAAGAAGCATTAAACATGTACTCCCTCCATCTCAAAATAAGTGTCTTGAGCTTAGTACAAATTTGTACTAGAGCTAGTACAAAGTTCAGACACTTATTTTGGGATGGAGGTAGTATAAAACAATGTTCCTGGTGTATACCAAAAATTATAATGTGTACGAAAAATGTAGGTGTGTGTATTGGAAACAAAGGAAAGAAAAGAAGAAAAGAAGGGCGAAATATGTTCCCATTATTTTTTTTAAAAGTTCAACACCTATATATTTTAAAAAAATCAATCATTTTTTGAAAATTAATCAACATGTATAATGAAAATATTGCACATCTACACTGAAAATGTACATTATGTAAAAGTAGACATGTGTAGAAAATAAAGAAAAAGAGAATGAGAGGAAAAAACACAAAAAATAAAACCATGAAGAAATGCTCAAAAATATAAGAAAACCGTGAGGAAACTAAGAAGAATAAAAACCATTTAAAACCTGTAAATAAATGCAGAAAAAGAAGGGTGAACGAAAAAAAAGATATCAGCAACTTGAGCGCGGTAGTAGCCCAGTGATCATGATACACTAGCAGACAGCCTAGTTATGCCGAAGGATGACACAGAGGAAGCCGAACGTACGATGCGCGGCTACGCGAGAACAATATCTCGTATTAAGCGAGATGGTAGCTTCTCTCGTATAGACATCAACATTAATGGGTCAGCCGCTAAGACATGGTGGAGTTCATGATAGATAAAGTAGAAAGAAAAAGGACAGGTGTGGGGTTCGAACCATAGATCTCGAAGTTTCTTCGTGGCGCTGGTACCGCTAAGAAATGGTGGAGTTCATGATAGATAAAAATGGTTCGGTATATTTGAAGGAAAAACGGCGGGTTTTGCATTGGCTTTCCTTTTTCAATTTTCTTTTCTTGTTTTCCACCAGTTTTTCTTCGCTTTTGTCTTTTTATTGGTTTTTTATTTTCTTTATTTCTCCTTTGATTTTCTTGGGTTCTATTTGTTTTTCTTTGATTTTCTTTCTTTTCTTTGGTTTTGTTCCTTTCTTTCTTGTTTTTCATGCGTTATTTTTGTTTCTCTCTCATGTTTTCAATGTTTTACATTACAAGTTTAACATTATTTTAATACATGGTCAACATTTTTTCTATATACATTTTTCAGATGTTTGATTAACATTTTTCCATTACCATATTAAAATAAATTGAATACATGGTCAACATTTTCTTTATAAATATTAAAAAAATAAAAATGCTTTATTAACATTTTTGAAATATAAGTTTGACATTTTTCTAATACATGGTCAACATTTTTCTATACACATCTAATATTCTTCAAATACAATTTGATGTTTTTTTAATAAACGGTCAAAAGTTTTTATACACATTTAGCATTCTTAAAATACATGTTCAACATTTTTTGAATACATGGTCAGCATTTTTTGAATACACGTATCACATTTTTCGAATAAATGGTCAAAAAATCTATACAAATTTTAACATTTTTCAAATGCGTCATTAATATTTTTCACATGCTTGATTAACATTTTTCAAATACTCATTTAACAATTGTTTTCAAAATCTTTATTAACCTTTTTAAATACATGATCAACTTTTTCACACATTTATGAAGGGGCATGGTCGACAATTTTTCTATACACATTTCACATTGTTTAATGCACCTCCCTCTGCAGCGACTGGGCCGGCCCATGTATCTGCTTTTTTCTTTCTAAAAGCTCAAACAAATGTGCGTCTGCAAGAATTCGAACTCATGATCTGCTCTTGTACCCCAACAACCGCAACCACGAAGCCATAGAACGACTCTGTTTTGTAACTTTTCCATCTTTTTATTTCCTTCTCAAGTCGCGGGAACTGTTTTTTCGGTTCGTTGGTCATTTTCAGGTGTTGTTTTATTTGGTCTTTTTCTTTTCTTTTGTTCCTTTTTTCGTTTTTTAAATGCGTCTTTAAAGAAATCGCTTTCTTTTTCAAAGTCAATGATTTCTCTCCTTTTCATATTTTTTGTAAAAACTGATGAACTTTTTCCAAATACGATGAACTTTTTTCAAACTTGATGAACTTTTTTCAAATTTGATGATGTGACGCCCCCGATTCAATCATACACTAATCATGCACGCAAATGTGTACGATCAAGATCAGGGACTCACGGGAAGATATCACAACACAACTCTACAAATAAAAAAAAGTCATACAAGCATCATAATACAAGCCAGGGGCCTCGAGGGCTCGAATACAAGTGCTCGATCATAGACGAGTCAGCGGAAGCACCAATATCTGAGCACAGACATAAGTTAAACAAGGTTGCCATAAGATGGCTAGCACAAACGGGGATACAGATCGAACGAGGCGCAGGCCTCCTGCCTGGGATCCTCCTAACTACTCCTGATCGTCGTCAGCGGGCTGCACGTAGTAGTAGGCACCTCCCGTGTAGTAGGAGTCGTCGTCGACGGTGGCGTCTGGATCCTGGGCTCCATCGTCTGGTTGCGGCAACCGGGTCGAAGGGAAAAGGGGAAAAGGGGGAGAAAAGCAACCGTGAGTACTCATCCAAAGTACTCGCAAGCAAGGAGCTACACTACATATGCATGGATATATGTGTAAGGGGCCATATCAGTGGACTGAACTGCAGAATGCCAGAATAAGAGGGGGATAGCTAGTCTTATCGAAGACTACGCTTCTGGTCCCCTCCGTCTTGCAGCATGTAGAAGAGAGTAGACTGAAGTCCTCCAAGTAGCATCGCATAGCATAATCCTACCCGGCGATCCCCTCCTCGATGCCCTGTTAGAGAGCGATCAGCGGGTTGTATCTGGCACTTGGAAGGGTGTGTTTTATTAAGTATCCGGTTCTAGTTGTCATAAGGTCAAGGTACAACTCCGGGTCGTCCTTTTACCGAGGGACACGGCTATTCGAATAGATAAACTTCCCTGCAGGGGTGCACCACATAACCCAACACGCTTGATCCTATTTGGCCGGACACACTTTCCTGGGTCATGCCCGGCCTCGGAAGATCAACACGTCGCAGCCCCACCAAGGCACAACAGAGTGGTCAGCACGCCGGTCTAAACCTATGCGCGCAGGGGTCTGGGCCCATCGCCCTGAGCACACCTGCACGTTGCGTACGCGGCCGGAAGCAGATCTAGCCCCCTTAATACAAGTGCGAGCTTACGATCCAATGCGGCGCGCGCCACTCAGTCGCTGACGTCAAGAAGTGCTTCGGCTGATACCACGACGTCGAGTGCCCATATATTTCCCGCGTAGTTGGTTAGTGCGTATAGACCAAATGGCCAGACTCAGATCAAATACCCAGATCTCGTTAAGCGTGTTAAGTATCCGCGAACGCCAACAGGGCCAGGCTCACCTCTCACCCAGGTAGCCCCGAACTGCCCTGCCGCTCCGCCTCAAAGTAACAGTTGGGGGCCGTCGGGAACCCAGGCCCACCTCTACCGGGATGGAACCACCTGCCCCTTCAGCCCCCATCTCCGAACAGTATCACAGGTAATGTAACAGTGTAAAGTATAGAGTATATGCCCGTGATCACCTCCCGAAGTGATCACGGCCCAGTAGTATAGCATGGCAGACGGACAAGAGTGTAGGGCCACTGATGGAACACTAGCATCCTATACTAAGCAGTAGGATTGCAGGTAAAGGTATCAACAGCAGTATCAAAGACAGGCTATGCATCAGGATAGGAATAACGAAAGCAGTAACATGCTACACTACTCTAATGCAAGCAGTATAGAGGAGAGTAGGCGATATCTGGTGATCAAGGGGGGGGGGCTTGCCTGGTTGCTCTGGCAAGAGAGAGGGATCGTCAACACCGTAGTCGATCACAGGGGTACCGGCAGCGGTCTCGGGGTCTACCGGAAAAAGTAACTGAGGGGGAACACAATAAATAACATAGCAATCAAAGCATAACATGACAAACGCGGTGCTAGAGGTGATCTAACGCAGGGATAGATGATACCGGCGAAGGGGGGGAACATCCGGGAAAGTATCCCCGGTGTTTCGTGTTTTCGGGCAAAGGAACCGGAGGCGGAAAGTTGCGAGTTTGATATGTTAGGGGTGTGTGGCAGACAAACTGGCTGCGTATCCGGGTTTGTCTCGTCGTTCTGAGCAACTTTCATGTATAAAACTTTTTCATCCGAGCTACGGTTTAATTTCTATTAATTTTCAAAGTTTTATTAATATTCTGAAATTAATTTTAATACGAAAATAAATGCTAAAATGCTAGGCGCACCCAGCATAGTGTACACCAAAGTGTACCCAGTGGCTGACAAGTGGGCCAGGGGGTCCCAGTTGACCAGTCAACGTTTGACTGGTCAACAGGGGTGTGGGGCCCCCTGTCATAGGCTGTTTAGTCTAGCCTAACAGTTTAGTTAACCAAACTAGGTGATTAGGCTAATTAATCCGGAGTTAGTTAAGTTAATTAACTTTTTAATTAATTAATCAACTAATTTTATTATTTATTTATTTTAAACATATATTTGTTTTCTTTTTTTAAGGGGGCGTGGGGCCTCGCATGCAGTGGCACAGAAGGCCAACCGGGGCGGGCGCGTCGTAGCGGGCGTGGGCGGGGGCGCCCGTCGGGGCGAACCCGGGCGACGGTCGCGGCCACGGCGGGGCTGCAGGGTAGGGGCGGCACGGCGCTAGGGGGAGACGGGCGCGGCTGGGCGGTGCGAGCACGGCCTGGCGCGGGCTGCAGCAGCAGGCAGTAGCGCGTGAAGGAGGCGACGGGCACGGGCGGCAGCAGGCGGGGCCGCGTCCAAGGAGGCGAGGACAGGCACGGCCAAGCGAAGTGGTTACGGAGGATGCGGGTGAGGCCAGGTAAGGCGAGCGCGGGCGCGCGAGCTCGTGCGTAGCACGCGGCCACGGGCGCGGACGCGACGAGCGCAAGGCCCGGGCGCGGCCTCGGTGACGGAGGACTGCAGGGAAAAAAGGGAAACGGCGAGGGGCTCACAGCGGAGCGTAGGGAGGCGGCAGTGGGCTCGGGGAGGGTCGAGGTGGCCGGAGACGACGACGAGGGCAGCGGCGTTCGAGAAGGGAGACGATTCGGGGAGGCGTCGATCCGCTTGATGCGTCGACTCCGAGCTCCATCCGGGGCTTGTAGCCGACGTGGAGGAGGCCGCTGGAGCCGTTGGATGCGTCGGCGTGGTGAGGGAGGGGCCGAGGCCGCGGCAACGGCGCCGACGGCGCTCCGGCAGAGAGCACCGAGAGGGAGAGAGCCGGGCGAGGGGGATACCTGGGGCTGACGAGGACGAGGCCGAGGGGGAGACTTATCCCCTCGGCGGCGTGGGTGGTTCGTGTAGGCCGGCCTGGCCGACCAGCTAGATGGCCAGCTGGGCCACGAGGCCCACTAGGGGGGTGGTGGCCTTTTCTTTTAGTTCTTTTTTTTGAATTGCCTCTGTTTCGTATTTAAAAGAGCTACTGAATTATTTTTGTTAAATGTGGCACTTTGCACAAAAATAGATAGGAACAAAGTGAAGTTGCATAAGAAGTTTGGGGTCAAAAGGAGTTGGCTAACCATTTTCAGAAAATGGAAAGGCCAATTTATTTATTGTTGAACCACAAGATAAAATCCCAGGGACATTTTCGGAACTCAAATGAGGTTGGTTCAAACCTGATAAATATCCAAGGATTATTTGCCACATCTTGAAAATTTTAGTTTTCATGTTTGACAAACTCGGATTTTTGACTTTAAATTTGAATTTGATTTTGAATCATGATTTGGATCAAGCAAGGATTAGCAACAGTAATGTGATGACGTGGCATCATTAGCGGAGGATTACTGTAGCTTAATTATCCGGGCGTCACAATTCTCCTCCACTACAAGAAATCTCGCCCCGAGATTTAAGAGGGAAGTAAGGGGGAAAGAATAGGTTACGACATTCTAACGGATCTTCTCATTCATGTCTGCTCTCCCTGAAGTAGTTGATCCTCTTCGTTGATGTCTTTATTTCTCTGCTTCAGGTCATCATGATGAAGTTGTCTTCCTTCCGTCAGGATCTTCACCGTACTTACAAAAGGGTAAGAAGGGAAAACTTGATATGGATGGATTCTAACAAGATCGAGCATCAGACAGTTAATTCAGGGAAGATGCATAAGTATCTCTCGATTTGAAACTTTAAGAAGATATCGAGAGCAAAGTAAGAAGGTACCATGAGAAGTTTCAAACGGATAGTCAGTCGTTCGATGTCTAAAACAACATGCGAAAGGGGCCCAGAGCAACAATATTGAGTATTGCGTCTGTTACCAGAATAGATCACTTGGGACGGTGGCCCATGAATTACATATGAGGCCACGCGCGAGGAATAACTTTGGGCACAGGGGGTGTACAGGAGAGTCAGGTTTCGATCCTGGGAGCTGTGGGTTATGGGCCCACTATGTGGTTGAAAGTAGGAAGGGGGTCGACATCTTGCACGGTCACGATAGTAAGGCGTGTCAGAGGGTAGCCTGTCAGTTATGTCGGCAACAACATCGATACCAAGGCGAGGGAAGAAGAGAACCACTTTCCTGCTCGTTGAACGAGGCGGGCCAAGAGGCAAAGTTCTCATCCATCAGCGGTTACCGAAATGTCATCAACAATAGAAACAGGGTCTCACTGGCAGAGTTGTACACTGAGGTGTTTATCTAAGCAGTGAATTATTACTGCTTAGATTATATAGATCACAAGAAAGGTTAAACCAAACAACGGAAAGGAAATATGGTTATCAAATTGCACAGAACAATGGCAAGGAAAATGTGTTCAAACACATATTTCAGGGTTATATCCTTCCCAAGGATAAGCAGAGCATGATATCCATGACAGGTTATAATGCAGAAAACTCTTTAGGTAGGGGAGAGAATTTTCATGACATTATCCATACAACGGTGTTTGGACAATATAGCAGGAAACACTTAGCATTGGGCTTCAAATGTTCTTGTTGAAAATCAGAGTACCATAGACATGCTTCGAGATAGCATTGACATAGTCATCCTGTGAAGATCAGACTTTGGAAACATAAAGGATCCATCAGGAATAACTTGGAGAATAAGTCTTACAATTTCCTCATGGAAGAATGGTTAACCTTGTTAAAAAGGAAACTATAATGATAGGTCCTCCAGCCGGGGGGGGGGGTGCTAGGCATGACATCATGTTACCGGGTCATCACAGGACCAAGATCATAATTCTCGGAAAGATGCCCCAAGCATCATATCTAATCGAGATTCAGATCCGATTGGTGTCATGATACCCCAGACTCAGGGTGTTCGAGAGGAAAAGGTGCAACACAAATTGACGAGATGTCAATGTAAGATTCTCAAGAAATGAACTATGGAAGCGAGTTTCGAAACAAGAGTTCATCATGCCAAGAGAGGATGAGGAGGTGCCGATGGACTCGGTGATAATTCATCGAGATTTCCAGAAAGATGGATTTCCACAATTGCGTGAACACAGAGATATCATTTGTCAGATTAGATGACTTAATGATGTATGCTGGAGGAACACATACACAATTAAACATTGGTTGAAAGGTACACCCGAAATATGAGCTGGGTTGCACGACCAATGTCAGAATGGTGATGGTGAGAAGTATCACTATACCAAGAAATTTTTAAGGGGTGGGGCAATTCTCACAACCTTCTTGACATAAAAGATGGTAATACTCCAAGGTAGGGCATAACATAAGTCGGATAGCAAGGAACTCAAGGTACAACGAAAAACTAGAACAAGTTTTGTATAGCGGAAACGCAAGAATGTCGTTGATGATAACACAATTCATCGAGGGCAAGGATCGTATTTCTCATCATGAATTCCATTGGAAACCTAGGAGGAGTCAAAATGTTGATGATGATCACGACAATTTGTCGAGAGAATTTATGAAGATGTAATCAATTGACGATGACATCAAGTCAAAGGAATGATGAAGCAAAAAGGTTATTGAAACCATGGGTACGACACAAACTCGAAATCAAGTTTGTTGGTCAAGGAGAAATGGTATGACGAGGGAGATCGACGTAAGCTTAGCTCATCATCGAAACGGGTGCTCCCGGAATAAGGACCAGGTAGAACAGTTTAAAATCAACAAGACAATGATATATCCAAACAGGCTAGGAATGGCGTGATCGGGTACAAACTCGTACTTATAGAAGCTTACTGATGTGACGCCCCCGATTCAATCGTACACTAATCATGCACGCAAATGTGTACGATCAAGATCAGGGACTCACGGGAAGATATCACAACACAACTCTACAAATAAAATAAGTCATACAAGCATCATAATACAACCAAGGGGCCTCGAAGGCTCGAATACAAGTGCTCGATCATAGACGAGTCAGCGGAAGCAACAATATCTGAGTACAGACATAAGTTAAACAAGTTTGCCTTAAGAAGGCTAGCACAAACGGGGATACAGATCGAAGGAGGCGCAGGCCTCCTGCCTGGGATCCTCCTAACTACTCCTGGTCGTCGTCAGCGGGCTGCACGTAGTAGTAGGCACCTCCAGAGTAGTAGGAGTCATCGTCGACGGTGGCGTCTGGATCCTGGGCTCCATCGTCTGGTTGCAGCAATCGGGTAGAGAGATGGGGAAAAGGGGAAACAAGGCAACCGTGAGTACTCATCCAAAGTACTCGCAAGCAAGGAGCTACACTACATACGCATGGATATATGTGTAAAGGGCCATATCAGTGGACTAAACTGCAGAATGCCAGAATAAGAGGGGGATAGCTAGTCTTATCGAAGACTACGCTTCTGGCCGCCTCCGTCTTGCAGCATATAGAAGAGAGTAGACTGAAGTCCTCCAAGTAGCATCGCATAGCATAATCCTACCCGGCGATCCCCTCCTCGATGCCCTATTAGAGAGCGATCACCGGGTTGTATCTGGCACTTGGAAGGGTGTGTTTTATTAAGTATCCGGTTCTAGTTGTCATAAGGTCAAGGTACAACTCCAGGTCGTCCTTTTACTGAGGGACACGGCTATTCGAATAGATTAACTTCCCTGCAGGGGTGCACCACATAGCCCAACACGCTTGATCCCGTTTGGCCGGACACACTTTCCTGGGTCATGCCCGGCCTCGGAAGATCAACACGTCGCAGCCCCACCTAGGCACAACAGAGAGGTCAACACGCCGGTCTAAACCTATGCGCGCAGGGGTCTGGGCCCATCGCCCTGAGCACACCTGCACGTTGCGAGGGCGGCCGGAAGCAGACCTAGCCTAGTGGCGTTCCAGTCCAATCCGGCGCGCGCCGCTCCGTCGCTGACGTCAAAAGTGCTTCGGCTGATACCACGACGCCGGGATACCCATAACTACTCCCGCGTAGATGGTTAGTGGGTATAGACCAAATGGCCAGACTCAGATCAAATACCCAGATCTCGTTAAGCATGTTAAGTATCCGCGAACGCCGACCAGGGCCAGGCCCACCTCCTAGGTGGTCTGAACCTGCCCTGTCGCTCCGCCACAAAGTAACAGTCGGGGGCCGTCGGGAACCCAGGCCCACCTCTACCGGGATGGAGCCACCTGCCCCTTCAGCCCCCATCTCCGAACAGTATCACAGGTAATGTAACAGTGTAAAGTATATAGAATATGCCCGCGATCACTTCCCGAAGTGATCACGGCCCAGTAGTATAGCATGGCAGACGGACAAGAGTGTAGGGCCACTGATGGAACACTAGCATCCTATACTAAGCAGTAGGATTGCAGGTAAAGGTATCAACAGCAGTATCAAAGACAGGCTATGCATCAGGATAGGAATAACGAAAGTAGTAACATGCTACACTACTCTAATGCAAGTAGTATAGAGGAGAGTAGGCGATATCTGGTGATCAAGGGGGGGCTTGCCTGGTTGCCCTGGCAAGAAGGAGGGGTCGTCGATGTAGTCGATCACAGGGGGGTACCGGCATCGGTCTTAGGGTCTACCGGAAAGAAGTAACGAAGGGGGAACACAATAAATAACAAAGCAATCAAATGTAACACAACGCAAGAAGCGGCAATACGCGGTGCTAGAGGTGACCTAACACAGTAGGAGGTGATACCGGCGAAGGGGGAAAACATCCGGGAAAGTATCCCCGGTGTTTCGCGTTTTCGGACTGGTGAACCGGAGGGGGAAAGTTGCGAGTTCGATAGGTTAGGGATGCGTGGTGGACGAACGGGCTGTGTATCCGGGTTCGTCTCGTCGTTCTGAGCAACTTTCATGTACAAAGTTTTTTTCATCTGAGCTACGGTTTATTTTATATGATTTTCTAAAGTTTTAAATCATTTTTAGAATTTATTTAATTAATTAAATCGAACATTATCCAGAACAGTGAAAGGCGATGTCAGCATGACATCACCATGACGTCAGCAGGTCAAACCCAGCTGACCAGAGTCCAATCAGGACAGTGGGTCCAGTGGGACCCACCTGTCATAGACTAACATGTTAATGATGGTATAATTAAGCAGGATTTGTTAAGTTTAATTAATTGATTAGGTTAATTTAACATATCTAATTAAGTTAACTAATTAAGTAATTAAATAATTAATATTTTTAATTATATTTTTTTATTCTCATTTTTTTACTCTACTTCCTTTCTTTCTTTTTTTACAGGGGGAGGACCCCACCTGAAAGTGGCTCTGGCCACCTCCCTCCGATGCACAAATGCACACAGGTGAGGGCAGAGGGCGCGCGGTAGGGGACGGCTGCCGGCGCACGGGGCGCGAGCGAGGGGTGCTCACCGGCGGTGGACGCGGTCGGCTGTGGCGGCCAGAGGAGCCGTCGGAGCCGTGCTGGGGCGGCGGCGCGCTAGCGAGCGACGGGGAGCCGAGGCTGGGCGTGGGCGGCGACCGCGGGTCCGGCGAGCAGGCCGTGGGCGCGGCTGCGCGGGGGGGCAGGGGCTGCATGCAGTGGCGCACTATGCGCGGCCCCAAGCAGCACGCAGGGGAGGAGGCGAGCGCAGCGCGGCGGCGATGGCAACCGCGGGTTGCGGAGCCACGGCCCTGGGAAGCCAAGACCCAGGCGTGCGCGTAGGCGGACAAGGAGGCCGGAGGAGGCCTCGGCGGGCGTGACCTAGCGGGCGAAGGCGAGGCGCGCACGAGCAGGGAGACGGGATGGAGGGATGGGGCGCTCACCTTGCGGTGCAGGGCAATGGCAGCAGGCTCGAGGGAGGCTCGGGGCAGCCGGAGTCGGCGGCGGCGTGCGGCAGCCCGAGGAGGAAGCCGAGCACGGGGCGGCGTCGTGGGGGCGTCCGTCGGTGGAGGGGTCGGCAAGGTGAGGCGGTCGACGGCGACGGGCGCGAGGGGGGAAGGGCGTCGGCACGAGGGAGAGGAGGGCGAGGAGTGAATCGGGGGCAGGGGCGTGGTCGCCCCGATCCTGATCTGGATCGGGGGAGGAGGGGGGAGAGAGCGGCTGGGGGAGGGAGTGCGTGGTGGGAGGGTTAGGGTTCGGTGGTGGGGAGGCCATATAGGCCAGGGCGACTGGGTCGGCCAGCTGGGCCGGTTTTGGCCAGCTGGGCCATTCGGTCCAGTGGAGGGGGCTTTTCAATTCCTTTTTTTTACTGTTTTGTCTTTCCTTTTTTTTATTTAATGTTCTTTTCTATTTTATTAATTTTTTTTATAAAATACAAAGTTGTACCTAAAAGAGCATTAATACGTATGCACCTACCACAATTAGCTTCGCACCTAAACAAAATAGTTTGTAATTGTTTATTATTTTAAAATCATTTAAATAATTGTTTCTGCTACTGTTTTATTTAGTTTTATGCATTTAAACATTTGATGAATACTTGGTTCCTCCACCAATATTACTTATGAATTGTTCGGCACCTCCAGAACATTTTAGTTTTAATATTTGAAAACTCTTGTCATTTGACATCGACTTTGAATTTGAACTCGAACGTGATTTGAAACATCGCGAGATTATCAACAATAATCATGGTGATGTGGCATCATTAGTAGAAGGTTATTGTAGCTTGATTATCCGGGCGTCACAACTGAAGAGTTGTTGAACCGTAGTGCGGACTCGGTTCAGCTATCGGTGTCGTTGATTGTTTAATAACTCAGAGTCCGTGAAAAATTGGAATCAGTGGGAAGGTAGCACTTGATGAATAACTCATAAGAAGTTATGCAGTTCCATTGTAACCTCGAGATACCAGGGGGTAATACTCGATGACAGATCAAAGTAGAGGTTGGACTGGGGTATTGCTCTATAGAAGACAAGTGCTTAAACTTGCACAGGAAATGGTATTTAAAGGAGAACATGGTCAGAACCATGATGGCAAAGGATCAATTCAACGATACCAAAGGATATTATATCAAGGAACTAGTTACCAGAAGCTTCCATGATAGGATCTACATCGTGTCTATGGGCATGAACACAAAGTTCAAGGTCGACTCCCACTTCTCCAATGCATAACCTTTCATTCACTTCTCGCGTTCGATGAAGTTGCAGTGTTGAAATTTTATCTGGCAAAGCACCATAAGAGTATGACTCGTGAAAACCTTTGGATTCACACGGTTTAGAGAAGGCATATGTTCAACCCATAGGGCTTCTTAGAAACATATACCACAGTTTCAAGAGCAAATAACACAAGCTCGATAGTAGAGCATGGGAGACAAAACGAGAGGATACAATTTACCGAAGGCATTATGTATCAGGGAAGAACTTATCGAGGGTTTTGTATACGAAGGACACTGTTGGATGATATTTCAACAAAAGATCCGATGATCCATAGCGAAGCTGGTGTGAGTATCATCACACAACCAGAGGGAGAAACAAGGTGAAGGCATCGGATTATAGAAGCAACTGGCTAATACAAAGCTCACATGAAAAGGAATTATGATTTCCAAATCAAAGGATCAGAAGTAAATGCTCTGATTAAGCATGGATAAGTTGAGTAAGATTAGGGTAAAATCGACCACAATTTGATTGGTCGAGATTCAGCTCATGTTTAAAATGACGTCTGAGCCGAAAGAATGAATTCTAGGACATGATTAAGGATTGCGAGTATTCGCAACATTTCGCATCAACAGACTCAAAATGATAATGACAAGGGATGCCAATAAGATTACGAGGCTTATGGGATTAACCATAATGCAAGCAAGCAAGAATTTCAGGAGCAATAGGCTCCTGAGGATTTTCGGAGGGTTGAATAGTATTTCAAAGACTATTGTGAAACACATGAATAACTGGGGATGAACGGATACTCGATAAGGGCGAGAAATTATTCGTAGGGGTATTCAGGTGGCAAGGAACTGCAAGGCAGTAGGCACAAAATATTCTCGGAACAATAGAAAAGATTTCAAGGTATCTTGTAATAACAAGATTAACTGGGAATAAAAGTAAGAACGGCAAGTGTATGTATTTATCCATAGGGATATTTCGATGGTAAGGAATTGCAAAAGCAACGGGCACAAAGTCTCAAAAGAGTATCGGAGAGTAACTTCGAAATCTTCTGGTTTAACAGGCGATCATCTGGACCGAAGGGGCTCTCCGGGAGAAAGTAGTTACGAGAACCTAGAGTCAGATTTAGTGAAATTATTTAACCCGAATAGAAGAGAGATCAGAGTCCCAGAGTATAGACGAGGAGTAAAAGATCCTAATACCACCCGATGGCGACGTGTGCCCGTAAGACACACAGCCATGTTAGTAAGAGTTTTGCAATGTCTAGACTCGACTTCGGCCAAGGAGTTGGAAGGGGGATTCCTACAGGCAGTCGGCTCTGATACCAACTTGTGACGCCCCCGATTTAATCGTACACTAATCATGCACGGAAATGTGTACGATCAAATCAGGGACTCACGGGAAGATATCACAACACAACTCTACAAATAAAAAAAGTCATACAAGCATCATAATACAAGCCAGGGGCCTCGAGGGCTCGAATACAAGTGCTCGATTATAGACGAGTCAGCGGAAGCAACAATATCTGAGCACAAACATAAGTTAAACAAGGTTGCCATAAGATGGCTAGCACAAACGGGGATACAGATCGAACAAGGCGCAGGCCTCCTGCCTGGGATCCTCCTAACTACTCCTGGTCGTCGTCAGCGGGCTGCACGTAGTAGTAGGCACCTCCGATGTAGTAGGAGTCGTCGTCGACGATGGCGTCTGGATCCTGGGCTCCATCGTATGGTTGCGGCAACCGGGTAGAAGGGAAAAGGGGAAAAGGGGGAGAAAAGCAACCGTGAGTACTCATCCAAAGTACTCGCAAGCAAGGAGCTACACTACATATGCATGGATATATGTGTAAGGGACCATATCAGTGGACTGAACTGCAGAATGCCAGAATAAGAGGGGGATATCTAATCCTGTCGAAGACTACGCTTCTGGCAGCCTCCGTCTTGCAGCATATAGAAGAGAGTAGACTGGAGTCCTCCAAGTAGCATCGTATAGCATAATCCTACCCGGCGATCCCCTCCTCGTTGCCCTGTTAGAGAGCGATCACCGGGTTGTATCTGGCACTTGGAAGGGTGTGTTTTATTAAGTATCCGGTTCTAGTTGTCATAAGGTCAAGGTACAACTCCGGGTCGTCCTTTTACAGAGGGACACGGCTATTCGAATAGATAAACTTCCCTGCAGGGTTGCACCACATAACCCAACACGCTTGATCCTATTTGGCCGGACACACTTTCCTGGGTCATGCCCGGCCTCGGAAGATCAACACGTCGCAGCCCCACCTAGGCACAACAGAGCGGTCAGCACGCCGGTCTAAACCTATGCGCGCAGGGGTCTGGGCCCATCGCCCTGAGCACACCTGCACGTTGCGTACGCGGCGGGAAGCAGATCTAGCCCCCTTAATACAAGTGCGAGCTTACGATCCAATGCGGCGCGCGCCACTCAGTCGCTGACGTCAAGAAGTGCTTCGGCTGATACCACGACGCCGAGTGCCCATATCTTTCCCGCGTAGTTGGTTAGTGCGTATAGACCAAATGGCCAGACTCAGATCAAATACCCAGATCTCGTTAAGCGGGGTAAGTATCCGCGAACGCCAACAGGGCCAGGCTCACCTCTCACCCAGGTAGCCCCGAACTGCCCTGCCGCTCCGCCTCAAAGTAACAGTCGGGGGCCATCGGGAACCCAGGCCCACCTCTACCGGGATGGAACCACCTGCGCCTTCAGCCCCCATCTCCGAACAGTATCACAGGTAATGTAACAGTGTAAAGTATATAGTATATGCCCATGATCACCTCCCGAAGTGATCACGGCCCAGTAGTATAGCATGGCAGACGGACAAGAGTGTAGGGCCACTGATGGAACACTAGCATCCTATACTAAGCAGTAGGATTGCAGGTAAAGGTATCAACAGCAGTATCAAAGACAGGCTATGCATCAGGATAGCAATAACGAAAGCAGTAACATGCTACACTACTCTAATGCAAGCAGTATAGAGGAGAGTAGGCGATATCTGGTGATCAAGGGGGGGGGGCTTGCCTGGTTGCTCTGGCAAGAGAGAGGGATCGTCAACACAGTAGTCGATCACAGGGGTACCGGCAGCGGTCTCGGGTCTACCGGAAAAAGTAACGGAGGGGGAACACAATAAATAACATAGCAATCAAAGCATAACATGACAAACGCGGTGCTAGAGGTGATCTAACGCAGGGATAGGTGATACCGGCGAAGGGGGGGAACATCCGGGAAAGTATCCCCGGTGTTTCGTGTTTTCGGGCAGAGGAGCCGGAGGGGAAAAGTTACGAGTTTGATATGTTAGGGGTGTGTGGCAGACGAACGGGCTGCGTATCCAGGTTCGTCTCGTCGTTCTAAGCAACTTTCATGTACA
The DNA here is from genome assembly GCA_032464435.1 of Aegilops umbellulata. Lineage (NCBI taxonomy): Eukaryota > Viridiplantae > Streptophyta > Magnoliopsida > Poales > Poaceae > Aegilops > Aegilops umbellulata. Next base: position 291,253,698 of record CP136056.1, on the reverse strand, counting down.
AAACTTTTTCATCCGAGCTACGGTTTAATTTCTATTAATTTTCAAAGTTTTATTAATATTTTGAAATTAATTTTAATACGAAAATAAATGCTAAAATGCTAGGCGCACCCAGCACAGTGTACACCAAAGTGTACCCAGTGGCTGACAAGTGGGCCAGGGGGTCCCAGTTGACCAGTCAACGTTTGACGGGTCAACAGGGGTGTGGGGCCCCCTGTCATAGGCTGTTTAGTCTAGCCTAACAGTTTAGTTAACCAAACTAGGTGATTAGGCTAATTAATCCGGAGTTAGTTAAGTTAATTAACTTTTTAATTAATTAACCAACTAATTTTATTATTTATTTATTTTAAACATATATTTGTTTTCTTTTTTTAAGGGGGCGTGGGGCCTCGTGTGCAGTGGCACAGAAGGCCAACCGGGGCGGGCGCGTCGTAGCGGGCGTGGGCGGGGGCACCCGTCGGGGCTAACCCGGGCGACGGTCGCGGCCACGGCGGGGCTACAGGGTAGGGCCGGCGCGGCGCTAGGGGGAGACGGGCGCGGCCGGGCGGTGCGAGCACGGCCTGGCGCGGGCTGCAGCAGCAGGCAGTAGCGCGTGAAGGAGGCGGCAGGCACGGGCGGCAGCAGGCGGGGCCGCGTCCAAGGAGGCGAGGACAGCCACGGCCAAGCGAAGTGGTTACGGAGGATGCGGGTGAAGCCAGGTAAGGCGAGCGCGGGCGCGCGAGCTCGTGCGTAGCACGCGGCCACGGGCGCGGACGCGACGAGCGCAAGGCCCGGGCGCGGCCTCAGTGACGGAGGACTGCAGGGAAAAAAGGGAAACGGCGAGGGGCTCACAGCGGAGCGTAGGGAGGCGGCAGTGGGCTCGGGGAGGGTCGAGGTGGCCGGAGACGACGACGAGGGCAGTGGCGTTCGAGAAGGGAGACGATTCGGGGAGGTGTCGATCCGCTTGATGCGTCGACTCCGAGCTCCATCCGGGGCTTGTAGCCGACGTGGAGGAGGCCGCTGGAGCCGTTGGATGCGTCGGCGTGGTGAGGGAGGGGCCGAGGCCGCGGCAACAGCGCCGACGGCGCTCCGGCAGAGAGCACCGGGAGGGAGAGAGCCGGGCGAGGGGGGGATACCTGGGGCTGACGAGGACGAGGCCGAGGGGGAGACTTATCCCCTCGGCGGCGTGGGTGGTTCGTGTAGGCCGGCCTGGCCGACCAGCTGGATGGCCAGCTGGGCCACGAGGCCCACTAGGGGGGGTGGCCTTTTCTTTTAGTTCTTTTTTTTAATTGCCTCTGTTTCGTATTTAAAAGAGCTACTGAATTATTTTTGTTAAATGTGGCACTTTGCACAAGAATAGATAGGAACAAAGTGAAGTTGCATAAGAAGTTTGGGGTCAAAAGGAGTTGGCTAACCATTTTCAGAAATTGGAAAGGCCAATTTAATTATTGTTGAACCACAAGATAAAATCCCAGGGACATTTTGGGAACTCAAATGAGGTAGGTTCAAACCTGATAAATATCCAAGGATTATTTGCCACATCTTGAACATTTTAGTTTTCATGTTTGACAAACTCGGATTTTTGACTTTAAATTTGAATTTGATTTTGAATCATGATTTGGATCAAGCAAGGATTAGCAACAGTAATGTGATGACGTGGCATCATTAGCAGAGGATTACTGTAGCTTAATTATCCGGGCGTCACAGATGAACTTTTTCAAAATCTGATGAACTTTTTCCAGATTTGGTGAACTTTTTTTCAAATACAGTGAACTTTTTTCAAGTTCAATGAAATTTTTTTCAAACACGATGAACTTTTTCCAAAATTGATGAACCTTTTTTCAAATAATGAACTTTTTAAAATTTATGTACTTTTTTATAGTCGAATGAACTTTTTTTTTCAAATTTTCAATTTTTTTAAAGCTTCATGCACATTTTCGAATTCATGAACTTTTAAACAGTAATTCTGAACCCTTTTTTCAATTTCTCTGAACCTTTTTTTTCAAATTCGTGGCTGTTTTCAACCTTTTAGAGTTTTTTTTCAATTTATACTTTTTTTCAAAATTAGTTATGCTGGGTATATATAATATGTGTTAATAGAAGGAAAGGTCAAATAGTACTAGATTCTAGTTGTGGGCAATGATATGATCTCAACCTAGCGGTCATGAGCTTCCATTGAGTCTCTGCAACAGTAATGTGATGACGTGGCATCATTAGCAGAGGATTACTGTAGCTTAATTATCCGGGCGTCACAGATGAACTTTTTCAAAATCTGATGAACTTTTTCCAGATTTGGTGAACTTTTTTTCAAATACAGTGAACTTTTTTCAAGTTCAATGAAATTTTTTTCAAACACGATGAACTTTTTCCAAAATTGATGAACCTTTTTTCAAATAATGAACTTTTTAAAATTTATGTACTTTTTTATAGTCGAATGAACTTTTTTTTTCAAATTTTCAATTTTTTTAAAGCTTCATGCACATTTTCGAATTCATGAACTTTTAAACAGTAATTCTGAACCCTTTTTTCAATTTCTCTGAACCTTTTTTTTCAAATTCGTGGCTGTTTTCAACCTTTTAGAGTTTTTTTTCAATTTATACTTTTTTTCAAAATTAGTTATGCTGGGTATATATAATATGTGTTAATAGAAGGAAAGGTCAAATAGTACTAGATTCTAGTTGTGGGCAATGATATGATCTCAACCTAGCGGTCATGAGCTACTGCTGTCGACGCCTGTGTGCCGATGTTGAATTCTGCTATTCTTGTAGCTCCAAAAAAGTTCGACTTCGCTGGGAATCGATCCAACGATCACATGCTGCCGACGAGAAGCCGCAATCGGCTGAGCTAGCGATATTTTCTGATAAGGCGGCAATGTCAACCTATAAGAACCAATACGCAACGCAGATCCGAATTACTTTCAGAATTTTAAAAGCAGCATATTTTTTAAAAACCTGAGTGCTTTGTGAAACACAAACACTGTTCAAATTTGCAAATTGTTTTACAAAATTGAAACACTTTTCGAAATCATGAACGTTTATTTTCTGAAAACAGGAACAATTTTTGAAAATCCAAATGAAAATTGTGCAAACGCGAACATTTTTTAAACTCCCGAACAAACTTTGAAAACACGAACAATTTTTTGAAAATTTTGAACAAATTTTGAAGAGGGAACATATTTTTAAACACAAAAAATTAAAACCTGAACTTTTTTTAAATGGGAACATTTTCTGAAAAGTTGTGATTTTTTTTAGCAGAAACATTCCGCACATTTTTTTCAATATGGGATTTTTTTCTATTTAAGAACAAAAACTGAAAACACAACCTTTAATGAATATTGATAGATATTTAGAAGCAAGAAACTTTCTTAAAATTTCTAAACATATTAAATAAAACAACGTTGAAAAATGTAAAACAAATAGTACATGAACAATTTTTAAAAGTGCGAACATTTTTCGAATTTACGAACAAAATTTGTGAACACAAACTTTTTTGAAATTTGATTTTTTTTTTAAAAGCATGAACATTTTTTAAATTTCAGAACATTTTTTGAAGATGCGAACAAAATTTGAATTTTCTGAACTTTGATGAATTTCTGAATTTTACTAAACTGGAACATTCAATGAAAAAACGAACAAATTTTGGAAAAGGCAAACATGTTTTGAATTTTTGAACATTTTTTGAACAAGAAAATGAAAGAAGATAATATAGGAATGAAAATAAAAAAGGAATCTCAAAAAACATAAAAAGGAAAGTAAAGGGAAACAGGAAAAAAGAAAATGAAAAGGAAAAAAAAGAAAACATGGTTCTGGATCTTCTAGAAGGTTAACAAAACCAAAATAAACCGGCTGGAAACCCGTGGAACATTCCCAAAACAGGAAACAGAAAGTTTTGCGTGCAGTCATGAAATGGGCCGGCCCGTCGCTCGTTGTCGATCTCTGCCTGTGCGTTGCGGCGACAATTTGCCACACCGTGCGGCAAATAGGAAATTCCGTACAAGAGGTCCCACCCCCTCTGTGCCGCCGCGAGAGCTATTTGTGCATTAAGCGATACAACTAGCAGCTCTTGCTGAAGGTTTCTCCTTCCCGGGCAAGCCCTTTTGCGCTCGGGAAATGTTTTACGCCGGCTGACCGGCTTAACTTTGAGCCGGTCGCTCGCGCACATGGCCCTGGCCCACTTGTGTTACGCGCTCGCCAGGTATCTCACGTGTCACCGCTTCCATCTTTCGTTGTTGACCAGGCCACCGCGCCAACACCTTCCTCTATCTCCTCGTCTGCTCCACAAAGCAAATAGGCACATCCATGGCCATCGCTGCACATAGCTGCTCACCATCGTGAGATGCTGTTTCTTTTTGAACGACTTTTCTCATTGCGAATCTGGTGTTGCCGGGTGCGGGGCCGCCAACGGCAGCTGGCCGGAGCCGGGGGAGCTTCGAGCGCGAGGTTACAGAGCTGCAACCGATGAAATGCGGGGCGACCAGCTGCGCGGCGAGGCCCCGGGTGCTGCAACCGCCTGTGCGTAAAGCTGGGACCGGCGCGCCAAGGTGCTACAACCGACATGTGTCTGTGCCGCGACCAGCACATATAGGTGTTGGAACCAACGCGGCGTAGTGCTACGACCAGCGCGGCGGCGACGGCCACTGTCGGCCAAAAAGCTACAACCATCTATGTTGATGGCTGCAACCAGCGGCGACAAATGCTACAACCCCGTCCTCGGCACTGTGGTGACGCTCGCACCGGCAATGCTACGACAGCGAGACGAGGTGCTACTACCGGCAAATTTTTTGCTGGAACCAGCTGCCAATCTTGCTGGAACCAGCTGACACAATAGCTGCAACGATGGCTTGCCGGAGGCTGCATGCACGCGCACCACATGCTGGAACCGGCGCGCAATTTTGTTGGAAGCCGCAGGCCAATTTGCTGGAAGGTGCAGGCCATTTTGTCGCGAACAGCAGGCTTTTTTGCTGGGATGGCCGAGCGGCGAGCTACAACCATTGTCCCTGTGAGTTGGAACCGTACGTGGAGGAAGTTGCAACCGTAGTACAGGGGGGCTTTGTTTTTTGCTGCAACAGCAGAGGATAGTGCTCAACGGCGACGACGGTGGCAACATGTTTTTGTTGCATTGGTTCATTTTTTTTGCTAGAACCAGCAATGAGTTTTGCTGGAACCAACTTTTGTTTGCTGCAAAATAGGAGAGGATAGTGCTGAGCGGCCACGGCGATCGCCGCCATGATTTTTTGTTGCATTTTTTTCCTGGAATCAAAAATCATTTTAGCTGCAAGCACGATCCAGTTTTGCTATGACCACCCGGGTTACAACGTTTTGTTGCAGCGACCATAGGGCAGAGAGCTGCAACCGCCATTGTTTTTTGCTACGACCAACAAAACCTTTTGCTACATCCATCCACGACGGAACTGCGACTGGCGACGGCGGTGGTGACATTTTTGCTGCAACCGCTATTGGTTTTTGCTACGACCAACAATTTTTTTGCTACATACATGCCCGGCGGACCTGCGACCCGCGATGGCTGCGGTGATGTTTTTGTTGCAACTGTTGTCGGGTTCTGCTACAACGGATGAAACATTTTGCTACATCCATTCATGGTTGACAGGTGGTTGTTGTTTGTAGAACCCTGTGCGGCAAGCTCGACGGCGAGGGCGATGAGTGGCGCACCGGGATGCTGCAACCATGAGCTCGATGGCAAGGAGTTGCAACCGGACAGCCGAGGAAATTGCATCGGGCTTTGACGGCAAAGCTGCAACCAAGATCGACGAACTGCAAAGGCTTCCTCGGCGAGAAACGGAAGGCAACGCTGCGAGGAGGCGAGGTGTGACCGTGTGAGCGACCGGCGGCCATGCGGAGGCGGGAAGCAGGAAACTGCTACTATCGCGCGGGAGCGCGCACGTGAAGGCTGGAGGTCACGAACTGCTGCGTTGACCAAGCCAGGGAAGAAAACATTTTTTTTAAGGAAGGGAAGAAAACGTTTGGGAAAGGAGACATCCGACACGAACTGTTGCCTTGACCAAGCCAGAGAAAAAACTATTGGGAAAGGCGAGGCATCCGACGGCTGCTGGAAGCCAAATCGGAGGGCTCGCGCGTGACCGGTCGGGCTTTCGGCCGGTCCGCCGGAGCCTATTGCTGGCCTTTGCGCTCGCGCAGCGAGTAAAAATACTTTAAAAGGAGAGAGAAAGAGGGCTCGATCACTGGCCTCCATAGAAACCGCATGCGTTGACAGCAACCCAGCCAGCTCCCATACGTGATTATTTGTAGGGGCGAGACCTACTTGAGTTGACTCAAGGCTTTTTTTTTATCCTTTTCCGTTTTCCTTTCTTTTTTTTCCTTTTTTGGGTTTGTTTGTTCTTTTGGTTATTATTCTACACTTTCATGTCAACAATATTTTTCAAATATGTGTCTAACATGTATTCTCCATTTTTTTTATTTTTTTTTCTTTTCATGCTACATTTTTGTATACATTTTTCTTTTCATGCTACATCCTGCTACATTTTCAAATATGTGTCTAACATGTATTCTCCATTCTAACATGAATTCAACATTTTTCAAATACTTTTTTTTTAAAAATCGAATGTGTTTTTAAAGAGTGTCTTTTGTCAATATATTTTTAGAATATTATAAAGTATAAACAAAAGTAAAAAAGTAGAAAAACAAAAACAAAAACATGAAAAAATAAACAGAAAGACATGCTGGTATATCCCCCGCACGTGGGCCGGCCCAAGTGGCAGTTTCCCTTCAGCGAGGGGGTTTACTCGCTCTCGAAGAAAGCAAGAAATAGACAACATTTTTTCATCTTTACTTTTTTTCAATTTTTTGTGAATTTTATTTTCAAATTCACAAACACATTTTTGTTCACTTAATTCAAAAGATGTTCATCAATGTGAAAAAAATGTTCAATAGTTCAAAAATGTTCATGGAATTCAACTTTTTTGTCCATCGGATTTCAAAAATGTTCACCAAAATTCAAATTTTGTTCACCGACCTACAAAAATGCTCATTAAATTACAATAAATCGTCATCTTCAAAAAATGTTCATCAAACTCAAAATTTGTTCATTGAATTGAAAATTTGTTCATCCATTTTTCGAAGAAAAATTTTCTTCAATACAAATTTTGTTCGTCAAGTTCAATTTTTTTAATCAAATTCAAAATTTGTTCATGGAATATAAAAATGTTCATAATTATAAAATATTCTCATAAAAATGTTCATTAAAATTAGAAAGATGTTCATTCTTTTGAATCGGAAACATTTTTTAATTCAAGAACATTTTTTTATGATAATTCACAATATCTTGAATTTTAGGCCCAATCCAGAATTATTTGAATATAGAATAAAATAAAGTAAAAGTAAAAGTAAATAACGAAAACGAAAAAAAAGGGGGTGGCCGCCCCGCGCATGGGCCGGCCCAACAGGGCGCGCGGCTCGTAAAGCTCGTCGGCGCGCGAAATGATCGTGATCGAGGCAATGGTTCACTCAGTACCATCTCGGTTATCTCTCACCTCTTCGCCGCCAGCCGGCACCACGCTGAGGGCGGACGGACGGCCATCTCTCACCTCTTCGCCGCCAGCCGCTTGGAGCTGCTGCGCAGATCCGGGACTGCACGTCTTCCAATCAAACACTAAAATGTAAGGCCCGTGTGGCTTTACCGGCTAGGAACAGGCAAGCTGGTAACGTCCTTACCGATTTGGAGCAGCCAAGTACGTAGCTTCACTTTTATATGGACGACCTCAAGAGATTAGCTGACATGGCTCGCTGTAGCGGCTACAACGTCGCTTTCTACTCAGAGTTCCCACGCGATAGTTCACGGCCATTCGTCTGCCCGCCGCTACTGGTACAAAACTATACTCGCGACACAAACTGTAGCCTAAACAGACAACACGGTCCAGCCTCCAGGTGTGGAGCCGGTGGCCGTAGGTACGTGTCATGTTCTGCCTCCGACGTTCCTTATCGTTTAGGTACAACAGATGCTGAAATACCACCGTCAGTGAGACGTAGGATGAAGCCATTCATTCTAGTTTATTAATTATGTTTCTCCGTCGGCTACTTGACGCAAGGCTTGCTTACTGGAATACGCGGGAGCCAACGCCCGGTGCTTAATTTATGTGAATAATCTATATCCACTTGTGATCTATGTCTAATGCCATTGTTTAATGGTCATTCGATTCTCGATTGGCTAACTAGTTAGTGTATTCTATTTTCCGACGCCATGCCTACTAATCGTGTCGTGTGAATGATTTAGTTTGCTGAATAAGCGATCGATTCTCATTATCCAGTTTGTTTTCTGTCACCTATCGATGCTGATGGCTCATCTAACTGAATAAAAAACACCTACTGTACATATTTCTTTTCAGGGTGAATGGGTAGGAATCCTTACAATAGCATATTATTATCCTCTCCAAAAAGATAGTCTTATGTTTCTTGCGTTACAACCTCTGTGAACACAAGTACGCAGTGAGATTAGTTTGCCTCTACATTTAAAACTGCAAATATTCTGCTAGTATTTTTTTTTCTTTTCTTTTGACATCAATTCTGCTATATTGTTGTTAATAGTAGATGATCACCTTTACAAAATGATCAAACAACGTACCTCCTTGCTCTCTCATTGACTGCGACAACCATACTGTTTCTTGTCATTATCTTCTTCAGTTTTAAATGCAAAACAACCAATCAGTTAGAGCTTGCCATCTGCTTGATTATAGTGTTTTATATATAACATATAAGGTTACTCAATTGAATAGTAGAAGTATATATAGTGTATCAAAAGGAAATATGACGGTTTCGTACGTGTAAGGCCATACAATGACTGAAGACTAAACAATCATTGCGAAGAGCATTACGTGACTAGATGCCGACGGACAAGTGCAAGCTTGACTTCGTCATCGTCACCAGACAACTCTGCGCATCTTGCAGAAATACATAAGCTCTAGCTAAGTATGTACCACATGAACCAGTAATAATAGAGTTAGTCTGGTAAATGTACAACTTAACAAATATGCTTGGGGTACGTACATCACATCACATGGCGAGTGCATAGAGTATCATATCCATGCCATTTGGCCCTTCATAAACGAGAAAAATGGTCAAAGAAGAAAAACCCGGCGGAGGGTACATGCATGGCATGCAGATGCAGGACACCTCAGCTTGGACATCTCAAATCAGAAACACACCCTCGCCAAACCCACGTGGTGCTGCCGCAGCAAGCAGGCTACCCCTTATTCTCTTGACTCAATGGCCGGGAAAGGTTCACGTCCCCTGCACTGTAGTTTACTGTGCGGACAGCCTAGCAGGATTTGACCATGTTTAAGCAGCAGCTAGCTGCGCCTGCGCACATGAACTGCAGCCCGCGGCCGTTCCGTCGATCTGGCAGAGGCAGATAGTACCGCGCACCACACCTGGATCGCGATCTGGCTCGCGAAACCAACGACCTACATCCTGTCTAGCCCGTGAGTAAATTTCACTGCAAAATGCACCCTTGTGTTTTGTCTCCGGTTAAGGTATTGATCTCGCAGATCCTAACCGCATGATCGTACGTACTTATCTAAGCAGATTCCGAAGTTACAGGTTACTGCGGTATCCAGGTGAGGTTACGAGATGAAATGGAGAAAACTGTGTGGCGTGTCGTGTCATGGGCATCTTCCTCGTCGTCTGTTCTTCTTCACTCTCGCCGGCCACGTACGGTACACAGTAACACAACATACTCGCGGGCGCGCACATGCGAATACGACAAGGTGACTTGCCACTATAAACAACTCGTGTTATTAAAGCCCAAGCGATGTGACCTGCGATAAGATGTGCACTGCTTCACAACCGCATATTCAAAGGAAAACTACGGCGTAAGTCCACCGACAAGCCGTGACTAGACGTGAACTTTTATATATAATATTTCACAGAAAGTCGGGAACATTTATAGAACCTATTTGTAGAACCTGTGAAGGGCCTTTTCAAATGATCTAATCCGTTTTGATTTGATTTCTTTGTCGAGGTATCTAAATAAAATCAACATGAGAACGGGGTGTCACTCCGTTGGCTGGGCGCGTGAGTTGGTAACCAGCCCGCCCGTGTTTGAGCCTTGGCTCTAGCGCTTGGTGCTCACTGAGTTTTCTTCTATAAAAAAGACCAACAAGTGTTATCATTAGATGCATGATAAATAGGGGCGGAGGGGGGCGAGCGGGTTTCAGCTCCCCTCCCCACACCACCACCACATGGATCAACAATCGATTTGTTGATCAATCTGAATCGCCCTTAAAACTCAATTGGTTGTCGTCCTAGGCTCGAACAGGGCGAAAGACATGATCTAAGGCAACATCTCATAAAGGAAAGGGCATTGGAGATCATCTACCCCTTGATCCCAGTGCACCACTATGATGGCGCTTGCACTCTCCGAAAGCTTCATGACTAAGATGGGGGAGAGCCTTCGGGTTTCCTCTGAGCTAGCTCTCCCTCCAAAACAAAGGAGAATGAAGGGCATCACTATGAAAAGACAAGGACCTTGGATGTAGCCTCGTCTGGTTGTGACAGATTTCTCATCACCAAAGGTGTGGCATAACTTTAAGGCATGGAGGCCATCTAGAGATGAGAACCTTTGTGTAACTTTTGGCATGAGTGTATTCAAAAATTTGTTACTATAAGGGGGCAAGCCCCCCCCCCCACACACACACACATGGATCAGCAATCAATTTGTCGATCAATCTAAATTGCCCTGACAAATCAATTGGTTGTCGTCCTACGCTCAAACAGGGTGAAAGAAAGGATCTAAGGCATCATCTCATGAAGGAAAGGGGATTAGAGATCATCTACCTCTTGATCCCGGTGCATTGGTCGCTGCAGCGTGTCAATACCCCTAACCTCGCTCGCGTTGAACGTCGATAATGCAAACAACACCACTATGACGACGCTTACAATCTCCGAAAGCTTCATGGCCGAGATGGGGGAGAGCTTTCGGTTTTCCTTTGAGCTAGCTCTCCCTCCAAAACAAAGGAGAATGAAGGACATCACTATGAAGGGACAAGGACCTTGGATGTAGCCTAGTCTGATTGTGACAGTCCTCATCACCAAAGGTATGGCATAACTTTAAGGCTTGGAGGCCATCTAGAGATGAGAACCTTTGTGTAACTTTTGGCGTGAGTGTATTCAAAAATTTGTTACTACAAGGGGGCCACGGCCCCCTCCCCCCACCACATGGATTGATAATTGATTTGTCGATCAATCTGAATCGCCCTGACAACACAACTGGTTGTCGACCTAGGCACGAACAGGGCAAAAGAAAGTATCTAAGGCAACGTATCATAAAGGAAAGGGGATTAGAGATCATCTACCTCTTGATCCCGCTGCACCGGTCACTGCAGCGTGTCAATACCAGTAACCTCGCTCCCGTTGAATATACATAATGCAAACAACACCATCATGATGGCGCTTGCAATCTCCGAAAGCTTCATGGTCGATATGGGGAAAGATTTCGGGTTTCCTATGAGCTAGCTCTCCCTCCAAAACAAAGGAGAATGAAGTGCATCACTACGAAAGGACAAGGACCTTCGATGTATCCTGGTCTGGTTGTGATAGTCCTCATCACCAAAGGTAGGGCATAACTTTAAGGCGTGGAGGCCATCAAGAGATGAGAACCTTCGTGTAACTTTTCGCACGGGTGTATCCAAAATTTTGTTACTACAAGGGGGCCAGGGCCCCCTCCCCCCACCACATGGATCGGCAATCGATTTGTCGATCAATCTGAATCGCCATGACAACTCAACTGGTTGTCGTCCCAGGCTCAAACAGTGTGAAAGAAAGGATCTAAGGCAACATCCCATAAAGCAAACGGGATTAGAGATCATCTACCTCCTGATCCCGGTGCACCGGTCGCTGCAGCCTATTAATACCCCTAACCTCGTTGGCGTTGAATGTTGATAATGCAAACAACATCACTATGATGGAGCTTGCGATCTTTGAAATCTTCATGGCCGAGATACGAGAGAGCTTCCGGGTTTCCTCTGAGCTAGCTCTCCCTCCAGTACAAAGGAGAATGAAGGGCATCACTACGAAAGGACAAGGACCTTGGATGTAGCCTAGTCTGGTTGTATAGTCCTCATCGACAAAGGTATGGTATAACTTTAAGGCGTGGAGGCCATCCAAAGATGCCGACATCAAGGAACCTTTGTGGAACTTTTGGCGTGAGTGTATTCAAAAATTTGTTACTACAAGGGGGCAAGGGCCCTCTCCCCCACCACATGGATTGGCAATCGATTTGTTGATTAATCCAAATCACCCTGACAACTCAATTGGTTGTCGTCCCAGGCTCAAATAGGGTGAAAGAAAGGACCTAAGGCAACATCTCATAAAGGAAAGGGGATCAGAGATCATCTAGCTCTTGATCTCGGTGCACCCACTACTAGGAAAAGGGTTATAGCTAATATGGACATTAATGGCGCACCATGTATGTGATGCGCCACTGCTATATAGCAGTGGCGCACCAGAGACAGGTGCGCCATCATTGACATATTACTAATGGCGCACCTGATGTGTGGTGCGCCATTACTAGTTTAGAAAAAAAATGTTAGTAATGGCGCACCAGGGGATAGTGCGCCATTACTAGTTGACATAGTAATGGCGCACCTTCACCAAAGTGCGCCATTATTATGTGCATGATTTGGTCAAACCTTGGTCAAAGTTAGTAATGGCGCACTTTGTGTAGGTGCGTCATTAAGGCGCACTTTGTGTAGGTGCGTCATTACTATTAGTAATGACGCACCTACACAAAGTGCGCCATTACTAACTTTGACCAAGGTTTGACCAAGTCATACAAGTAATTACGCACTCTGTGAAGGTGCGTCATTACTAAGTCAACTAGTAATGACGCACTATCCCCTGGTGCACCATTACTAACTTTCTTTGCACCCCCCGGTGGACCGCCTTTTCAGTTTTAAAAAAATAAAATAAAATGATGGAAATGTCAAAAAAATAAAAGAAAATAAGTTTCCCATGTGATATGTAGTCTAGTTGTTGGGAAAATTTACAAATATGAATTTCGACTTTATTTGCAAAATCTCTCTGGAATTTAGTAAAATGGGCATAACTTTTGCATATGAACTCGGATTAAAAAGTTTTTTATATGAAAAATCATCTACTCGAAAAGTTAGATCCGAATTGAACCGAGGGAACTTTGTTCAAGATTTTCAGAATCCCCAAAAACCTAACAGAACGAAAGATACGGGGTGAGGGAGTCCTGGATTAGGGGGTGTCCGGATAGCCGGACTATACCTTCGGAAGATACAAGATTGAAGACTTCGTCCCGTGTCCGGAAGGGACTTTCCTTGGCGTGGAAGGAAAGCTTGGCGATACAGATATGTAGATCTCCTACCATTGTAACCGACTCAGTGTAACCCCAGCCCTCTCCGGTGTCTATATAAATCAGAGGGGTTTAGTCCGTAGGACGAACAATAGAACAACAATCATACCATAGGCTAGCTTCTAGGGTTTAGCATCCTTGATCTTGTGGTAGATCTACTCTTGTACTACCCATATCATCAATATTAATCAAGCAGGAGTAGGGTTTTACCTCCATCGAGAGGGCCCGGACCTGGGTAAAAACATCGTGTCCCTTGTCTCCTGTTACCATCCGCCTAGACGCACAGTTCAGGACCCCCTACCCGAGATCCGCCGGTTAACACCAACATTGGTGCTTTCATTGAGAGTTCCTCTGTGTCGTCGCCATCAGGAAGGATGCCTCATCCCGTCTTTAAAGACGGCACCGTCGCTAAGGGAGCTTTGGCTATCGGCCAGACTCTCCGGCTAGGTGGTTTTCTTATGACCGCCTGTTCGGCTGCTGCGCCGACGAAGACCTCTCGGGTCATCAAAAGCAATCTTCATGTCAGCTCGGAACTTGCCGAGCAGTTAGATCCAATGGAGCTCTCTTCCATAAACGAGCTCTTGGATCGCATCGCCGCCCTGGGAGTCGCAACGGATTACGACCAGATCGCGCCTAAACCCGATCTGAGAGAGATCAACTCTCCCCAGGTCACCCATCACGTTGCCGTGGTAGAGGGACAACGCGGCGACCCTTCATCTATCTTAAAGACCAGCTACGTCTGGATTCCCGATCCCTCCAAGCTGGATACCCGCGGAGGGGAGGACATCACTCAAGACCTGAACTTAGAGTCAGGCAATGGGCTAGATTCATTGGACAACATCCAAGGATCCAAACTTTCGAGTTCGGAGACTCCTTGGCCTCTGAGTCTCGGATTGGGTGAGGTTCCGGATTTAATTCCACCCACCCACCCGAACATATGCGATCTATCCCAAATTAGGCAAAGCCCAGAAGAAACAGTACATCATTACTGGGCCAGATTCCTCCTGGTTATGAACAGGATCAAGGACTGCCACGAGGAAGACGCAATCTCATTCTTATACAATAATTGCACGCACAAGGGAATCCTCAACGCCATAAGTCGCCGTGATATTACACGCTTCGCTGACTTGGCGTCCATAGTACAAAAGTACTGTGCGATGGAAAGCGCCGGGAAAACCGAAGTAAAATTTTGGGATAATCCGGCCCTGAATACAAACCCAGTCCGAAATAAAAGGGTGCATCATCGCCGGACACCCGAGTTAAATACCAAAAAGCAAAAACCCTCTACAGGGCATGGAACCGTACTGGAAGGATGGCTTAATGGACCCTGTAAAATTCATAGTACAGAGGGCGCCACACCAACTCACAGCCTTAGAGCATGTTGGATACTCCGGCAGGTGGCCAAAATTGGCGAAGATCTTCTAATTCTGGAGGCCACAGAAAGCCACCCCAGAGACACCGGTACGGTATTAACAGTCTTTGAGACTTTCGCATCAAATAATATGCGAAAAAGAACACTCCGCAGCCTTGCCGAAGTCTACCAAGTAGCAACAATAAACCCATGGAGTGACACGGCTGTTACTTTCAATGCCAGTGATGAACCTAAATTCCGAACAGCCCGAGCACCAGCCGCATTGGTCCTCAGTCCAATAGTGGACGACTTTCGCCTTACCAAGGTACTCATGGATGGAGGCAGCGGATTGAACCTCATTTACAAGGAAACCCTTCAAAAAATGGAAATAGACTGAAACCGCATTGAGCGAAGCAGCACAACCTTTATAGGAATAATCCCCAATCGGGAAGCACGTTGTACAGGAAAAATCACATTAGATGTGGTGTTCGGCACACCGGAGAATTACAGGTCCGAAGAGGTCACGTTCCAAGTGGCCCCGTTCAGTAGTGGATACCACGCTCTACTAGGGCGGGAAGCGTTTACAATCTTCCAAGCAATACCCCATTACGGGTACATGAAGCTTAAGATGCCCGGGCCGCACGGAATTATCACTCTCGCTAGTGATCCGGACATAGCACTCCACGCCGACTATAAGACAGCCGCACTGGCCCTTGAGGCACTCTCCGAAGCCCTAGCGACTAAGGAGCTGACTGCGCTGCGCTCCACGGTGGACAAGATGATGTGATACTCGACAAAAGATCCAAGTCCACCTCCTTTAAACCAGCGGACGAAATAGTCAAATTCCAGGTCCATCCAACGGACCCCAATAAAACAGCTTCCATCGGGGCACAACTAAACCCTGGTGTAGACGCCGCACTGCGAAAGTTCCTACGTGAGAACTGGGACATTTTCGCCTGGCACCCCTCACACATGCCAGGAATCCCACGCAGGCTGGCCGAACACAGCTTAAATATCCTAAAAGGATTCAAACCCGTCAAACAGGCTCTCCGGCGTTTCTCCGAACCTAAGAGACAGGCCATGGGAGAGGAGCTAGCCAAGCTATTGGAGGCCGGATTCATCAGAGATATAAAACATCCGGACTGGCTAGCAAACTTGGTAATGGTATCAAAGAAGGACAAATCCTGGCGCCTGTGCGTTGATTTTAAAGACCTTAACAAGGCTTTCCCAAAGGATCCCTTCCCTCTACCCCGCATCGATCAAATCATCGACGTCACCACAGGACACGATTCGTTGTGTTTCCTCGACGCATATTCTGGTTACCATCAAATCAAGATGGCAGAATCCGACCAAGCCGCAACGGCATTCATCACACCTTACGACCCATTCTGCTTCAACACAATGCCCTTCGGGCTCAAAAACGCCGGCGTAACATATCAGCGCATGATTCAGACATGTCTCAAACCAGATCGGCAAAACAGTGGAGGCATACGTGGATGACGTGGTCGTTAAAACAAGACATGTCGAGTCTCTAGTAGACGACTTGAGGCTCACATTTGATAACCTCCGAACATACGATATCAAGCTCAATCCGAAAAAATGCGTTTTCGGCGTTCCAGCCGGAAAGCTCTTGGGCTTCATTGTATCCGGTAGAGGAATCGAAGCAAATCCGGCCAAGATCCGAGCTCTGGCACAATTGGATATCCCAAAGGACCTCAAACAAATACAAATATTAACCGGATGCGTGGCGGCTTTAAGCCACTTTATCTCCCGCTTGGGAGAAAAGGCACTACCCCTCTACCGCCTCCTTCAGCGCACCGAACACTTCGAGTGGACGGACACCGCCACGGCCGGACTCGACGAAATAAAAGTCATATTGGCAACAAACCCAGTCCTGGCCGCGCCAAACATTGGCGAACCAATGCTATTGTACATTGCAACAACCCATCAGGTTGTAAGCGCAGTGCTCGTCGTCGAACGAGAAACGGACGGACACAAATTCCCCCTTCAAAAGCCGGTCTATTGTGTGTCCACTGTCCTCACTCCGTGCAAATCACTGTACCCGCATTATCAAAAGATTGCGTACGCGGTATTCATGGCATCCCGGAAGCTGCGACACTACTTTCAAGAGTGTTCAATAACAGTAGCCTCGGAAGTACCACTTAACGATATCATAAACAACCGCGACGCGACGGGCTGGATTGCAAAATGGGCCATTGAGCTCCTCCCGTTCGACATAACTTATAAGCCACGACGAGCTATCAAGTCGCAAGTTTTGGCCGACTTTATCGCAGAATGGATGGAGGCCGAACTCCCTAAAGAGTACGACACATATTCAAACTGGATCATGCATTTCAACGGCTCCAAAATGTTGGCCGGTCTAGGGGCTGGCGTCGTTTTGACGTCCCCCACAGGAGACACAGTTCAATACGTACTCCAGATTATGTACACAGACTCCAACAATGCAGCCGAATTTGAGGCCCTTTTACATGGTCTCCGGATGGCAGTATCCATGGGCATTCAACGCCTAGAGGTGCGCAGGGATTCGAATCTCGTGATATCCCAAATAAATGGAGAGCTTGATGCCAAGGATCCAAAAATGGCAGCTTACCGCAACGCCGTCTTAAAAATGTCAGCTCGGTTCGAAGGGCTCGAATTTCACCATATAGCCCGGGAAAATAATCAGGCGACACATGTCCTGGCACGCATCGGCGCAAAACGCGATGTAGTCCCCCCAACATCTTCTTGGAAAGGTTGTTCAAGCCATCCGTAGCATGGGACGGGGAACCCGGCAATAACATACCAGACCCAACCGCATTGCCCGATACCGAACAATCTGACATAATTGGAGGCTCTGCCAATGAAACAACACCTTCAACCCACGTAATAATGGCCGTCATCGCCCCGTGGACAGAACCTTTCCTAGCCTACCTTACTAGGCAGGAACTCCCCGAGGATCAAAACGCGGCACGCTGCATAGTGCGGCAATCTAAAGCCTACAAAGTCCATGAGGGAGAGCTTTATAAAAAAAGCACTACCGGAGTCCTTCAAAGGTGCATCTCTGAAGAGGAAGGGCGGAACCTTCTGGCTGAAATTCACGCCGGACTCGGTGGTCATCATGCCGCAGCTCGGTCCCTTGTAAGCAAGGCCTTCGGTACAGGCTTTTATTGGCCGACGGCCCGGGCAGACGCCCAGGACTTAGTCCAACGATGCGTCGGTTGCCAGCTTTTTGCAAACCAAAGCCACATGCCACCCACCGCCCTCCAAACTATCCCCATAACTTGGCCCTTCCCAGTCTGGGGGCTTGACATGGTTGGACCCCTTAAAGGCGGAACCCACAAGAAAAAAAATACTTACTGGTCATGGTGGATAAGTTCACCAAATGGATAGAAGCCAAGCCTGTTAAGACGGCCGAATCTGGACCGGTGATAGACTTTATATCCGGGGTTGTACACCATTACGGCATCCCCCACGGCATCATCACTGATAACGGCACGAACTTTACGGCCGACGAGGTAAAACTCTGGTTCAAAAACATGGGCATCAAGCTCGATTACGCTTCCGTCTATCACCCACAAACTAACGGCCAGGTCGAACGTGCAAATGGTCTTATCATGAGCGGCATCAAACCCAGATTAGTGCGGTCCCTCAAGGAATCTAACACGCACTGGGTAGAGGAGCTCGACTCCGTATTCTGGGGGCTGCGGACCACGCCAAATCGCACCACCGGATACACACCATTCTTCATGGTGTACGACGCAGAGGCAGTTTTGCCTTGCGACATAATTCATGACTCACCTCGAGTGTGCATGTATGAAGAAAGAGAAGCCAAGCTCGATCGGCAGGACAGTTTGGACGCCTTGGAGGAGGAGCGTGACGTGGAAAAAGCCCGTTCCGCATTTTATCAACAGCAGGCTCGAAGATACCAAAGCAGAGAAGTACGGGCCAAAAAGTACAACATTGGCGAATTAGTTCTACGCCTGCCGGACAAGAAAAAGGACAAACTCCAGCCCAAGTGGGAAGGTCCCTTCATAATTGACCAAGTCCTGATTGGCGGAGCATACCGCCTGCGAGATGCATCGGATAATCGACTCGAGCCGAACCCATGGAACACAGCCCGTCTCCGAAGATTCTATGCCTAGCGCCGGACTCTGTGTTCGTCTCCTTCCTCTGTCCATTTTTTATATACTGTCTGTCTTACATTTCTCTCCTTCTCCCCTCCCTTTCACTTATAGCCTTTAAAGGCTCATCAAATGACGTGCTATTCGCACTCATTAAACCTAGGGGCTTCTTTTAACATAAGCTTATCTATACGGGCTTTACGCCCAGCACATGTGTCACACTTCCGCATGTACCTTTTATTTCACCATTATATGCATCGATATGACTTAAGTTTTGGCCAAGCTAGGTTGCCTGGCTCCTGTGCTTACCCCTACGTTCCCGATTGTTCGGCTAGGTGGTAAAGGGAGCACCTCTGTGATTGTTACTGTCGGGTCAGCCGGATGTGTACCTCAGACTAGGTGAAGCCGAAAGCTAGCGTTCTTGAGGGAATATTCGGTTGGTGACCTAAAAGATGCTCTTTTCACTTATTTATTTATGCGCCCCCAGATGCTTTTTCCTGCATCTTTTTCACAGAATGGACATGCACTTTACGGCATGCCTCCCAGGGAAAGGAACCCTTAACGGAACTATTCTCCCTGGAAGATGTTTCTTACTAACCATGTAATATAACATAACTAGTTGGGCACTTGTCTGTTCAAGCACTAATGACCCCTACGCCTGGTCTCCATGCATACCCCGGTTCTTACATAACCGCGAGGGTACTCGGACACACTTCGGACCGTCAAGTCCCGAGGTTGAAGCGAAAAGTTTGGCCATGACAAACGATCTACAATCCGGCTAGAAGGCATTCCAAATGTCAATTAAAATTACATAGTCATTCTGACTCATTGTATTCCTCTTCAATACCATCTAACAAGCTGTCTAGTTTACAGTCCTGCTGGGAATACTTCGCACCCAATTCTACTTGGCCGTATACTAAGCTTACATGGATCTCCTTCCCATCGGGCCCCACAGGTCTGACCTCGGCCATGTGGTTGGGGTCGGCCTTCGTGTACCGCGTCTTCACCATGGCCCAGGCCTCCCTAGCGCCTTGACGGCAGGCCGATATATTCCACAATCAGAAGCGCCGCCGCGCTCCCTTCAGCTTCTCTGCAAGCTCTCCAAGGCCTTCGGGCATGGAGATGGATGGCCACAAGGCCTGGGCGACGCCTTGCATCACCTGTCGAACTCGCTCGTGCAGTTGCGAGAGCTCGGGAAGAAGGTCACCCGTAGAACCGGGCATCTCCTCTGTAGGACGACCTGTTAGCACACCTACAGACATTACTCGGTTAGCCGACTTCCTCGCCGAACTCTGTTTTTTTCCAGAGGTTCGTTTAAGCACGTACTAAATATGTCGCGCCGAAGCCTCTGATTCTCCTTAACGGAGTCCGACAGCTGGGCACAAACATCTTTCAGTTCAACGCCCAGCTTGGTGTTGGCATCTTGGAGATCATTCTTCTCCCGCCTCACCTTTGTCAGCACGCTCTCACCAGCCTTTAACTGGCGTAGGAGTTGTTGCTTTTCTGGATCTAATCCGGCGCCATATGCAATTTCATTTGTCAGATTTGCACACACGCCGCACTTCACAAAATACTTATCTTTTGGAAGTATATATTACCAACGGGGGTCTCCTTGGGCTCCCCTGTCGCGGCTAGTGCAGCCTCAAGTTGGGCTTTGCACTCTTCTAGCTCCTGGGACAGTTGGGTATTCTTTTCCACAAGACCCTGCATTATTCAATGATCCTTAAATCAGTTCTTCTAACTGTTTCAAGTCTCGGGGGCTACTGATATATATAACCATTAAATTTTCTCACCCGTATGTCTTTTACATATTGCTCCATGGCTCTGGCTAGACCATTTTGAGCGGCACGAAGGTACGCATCTCCCGAATTGAAGGCATCCAACGCCTCTTGGGAGAAACAAGCGTCGCGAAGAACTGTCCGGCGACGCCTGTGGTTCATGGCACTCTCCACCTCGGAATTGGTGGCAGACAGCCTGTCCGCGTCCTCTGTTGGAGGAGCATCCGGTGCGCGCCTCGTGTTCGCCTCCGCCTCCGGACCAGGATTTGGAGCCTGGCTGGTGGAGGCGCGTTTGGCAGCCTCTCCGGATATAGTCCGGCGAGGTCTCTTCGTCCTAAAAGAGAGCATGAGTGTTAATATGCCTTGAAGGAATAATACCTGGAATAAGAGGGCGCGCTATACCTTTGCGCTGGCACCTTGCTCCGGACTGCACTTCTTTTCTGCCCGTGGGGCCCTGCAGCCCCTCGTTGGCTTGTCGCCGCAGGTTCGGCTTCCCGTCTCAAAAACCTCCCCTACAAAACACGGTTGTAATCAGGAAACTGAAAACACGCGAGGGTGGACCCCTTTTCGGGGTACTCGGACTTCGATCTCAGTTACCTGGGAGGCCGGGATTAGCCCTGGGTAATCGGCCGTAATGGCCACCAAGGCGTTGTCCTTTCTCAATTGATGGAACACTCCATCAGTCAGCTCCACAGATAAGTCTGAATCCTCTTGGGAGGCCGGGTCGAGGGACCGTCCCGGATCCTCGGGTTGTGGAGGAGGGCTGTTTATTTCTTTAACAGCCTGGCGCAGTTCTTGCGCTGAAGTCATTAGACTATATGCTTAAACGATGGGAATGTAAAACGGATGGGCAAGTAACAGTGTCCACTTACCCAACTCGGAGAATTGTACATAGTAAATCCACCCTGTGGGTTGACGCGGAGAAATTCCTCCTCTTCTCCCTTGAACAAAGCGGATAAGATCTTTATCAGAGCGGCAGCCGAGTCCGGCCCCTTGCGGCCGTGATGGGTGGCGTCATCCTCCCCGTTGAAGTCCCACATGGGGTGGCCTCTATACTGAAGCGGCTGCACCCCCCGCATGATGCATGCAGCCATGACTCCTATCATGGTTAGTCCGGAATGAGCTAGTAATCTTATCCGGCCCATCAAGTAAAGGACATCCCTGTCACTTTCCCTGTGAGGGCTCCGTGGGCGCCAGCTTAGGCGCTTCTTCAGGGGAGCTGTGTCGAACTCAGGGAGGCCGATCCGAACAGGATCCAGCAGCGGGACGTCCTCTATATAAAACCATTCCGAAGGCCAATTCTCGGACGCCTTCTTTGGGGTTCCGGATAGATATCCAGTCCCGGCGATGCGCCACACTTCAGCTCCGCCCACTTGATATATTGACCCCTCCTGAGAACGGGGCACGAGGCAAAATAGCCTCTTCCACAGCGCGAAATGAGCCTCAACACCCAAAAATAGCTCGCAGAGGGCTACGAAGCCCGCGATGTGCAATATGGAGGCGGGCGTGAGGTTGTGCAGCTGGAGACCATAGAACTCCAGGAGCCCCCGGAGAAATGGGTGGATTGGAAATCCGACCCCTCTTATTAAATCAGAGACAAGGCAAACCCGCTCTCCTTTGGAGGGATTGGGGGCACTCTCCGCTTGCTCTCCGCCATTATAGGTGGCAAGTCCGGCTTGAACCGGGACCATATAGGCCGAGGGGAGAAATCCCTTGGTCTGGAGCGTCACTAGCTCGCTGTGGGGGATGGAACATCTCTCCCAATCTCCAGGCTGAGGGCTGGAAGGGCGAGAGGAGGAGTTGCGACGGCTGGCCATGGTAGGATGGACCTTTGTCGGATGCGCTCTGATGAATACTCGCGGAGGGGAGAAGGTGTGGTTTGGATCTAAATCCTCGTCCCCTTAAATAGGCGGCTCATTTACGCGGCTAGGGCTGTGAATGTAAAAACACCCAGGCTTTCCGTATTCATTTGACACGTGGAAGATGGCCATTATTGGGCGTAGAAGCCAAGGATCGCAACATTTACAAGAAACCGGACATTATTCAACAGGTACACGGAATTTGGAGGAGAACCTGCCTTGCAATGCCGAAGACAATTTGCGCGCCGGACTCGTCGTCATTGAAGCCTGGTTCGGGGGCTACTGAGGGAGTCCTGGATTAGGGGGTGTTCGGATAGCCGGACTATACCTTCGGCCGGACTCCTGGACTATGAAGATACAAGATTGAAGACTTCGTCCCGTGTCCGGAAGGGACTTTCCTTGGCGTGGAAGGCAAGCTTGGCGATACGGATATGTAGATCTCCTACCATTGTAACCGACTATGTGTAACCCTAGCCCTCTCCGGTGTCTATATAAACCGGACCGTAGGACAAACAATAGAACAGCAATCATACCATAGGCTAGCTTCTAGGGTTTAGCCTCCTTGATCTCGTGGTAGATCTACTCTTGTACTACCCATATCATCAATATTAATCAAGTAGGACTAGGGTTTCACCTCCATCGAGAGGGCCCGAACCTGGGTAAAAACATCGTGTCCCTTGTCTCCTGTTACCATCCGCCTAGACGCACAGTTCGGGACCCCCTACGCGAGATCCACCGGTTTTGACACCGACACGGGGCTTTTAAGATCTAGAGGGGGGAAATGGAAAAAGTTTCAAACTTACTAGTGGCGCATCATTTGCTAGGTGCGCCACTAGTAATAGAAAAAAAATTGGTTTTGAATTTTTTTTGGATTTTTTTTCAAAATATGATATGTAATATGACATGGAAGTTTGAAATATTTTTTCAAAATTTCATCACACTCATGAACATGAACAAAGTCCTAGACATCAACAAGGTTTAATAGGATTGATATGATAGATATATCAACAAGTGCCTGTGAAGTGAGCTGGTGCTGGGGTTGGATAGAACTGCGAAGTTAAGTGTGCTTGGACTGGAGTAGCGTGAGGATGGGTGACCTTTCAGGAAGTTTGTCCACGGAGTGCGATTTGACTTGAGATTAAGCATATTGACGCGAGATTAAGCCATAGTGACCCGAGATTAAGAAAAATTTGGAAAAAAAATGAAAAAAAATTGTTAGTAATGGCGCACTTCTATGTGGTGCGCCATTACTAAGTCAGATAGTAATGGCGCACCAGATAGGCATAGTAATGGCGCACTATAGGTGCGCCACTACTATTCGTTACTAATGGCGTGATAATAGTGGCGCACCTATAGTGCGCCATTAATGGCCAAAATAGGTGCGCCACTAATTAGCCTTTTCCTAGTAGTGACCGGTCACTGCGGCCTATCAATACCCCTAACGTCATTGGAATTGAACGTCGGTAATACAAAGAACAACACTATGATGGCACTTGCAATATCCGAAAGCTTCATGGCCGAGATGGGGGAGAGCTTCCGAGTTTCCTTTGAGGTAGCTCTCCCTCCAAAACAAAGGAGAATGAAATGCATCACTACAAAAGGACAAGGACCTTGGATGTAGACTGGCCTGGTTGTGACAGATCTCATCACCAAAGGTATGCCATAACTTTAAGGCATGGAGGCCATCTAGAGATGCCAACATCTCAAAACCTTAGCATAACTTTTGGCGTGGGTGTATTCAGAAATTTGTTACTATAAGTAGTGTGGCTATCAGAGTCAATGATGATGTAGGCCATTACTTCTAGACAAAAATAAAACTACGCCAAGGTGACCCTCTATCTCCAAAGTTATTTAACATTGTTGTTGACATGTTGGCTATTCTGGTCAAACACGCCAAAAAGGATGACCAAATTGGAGGATTAGTTCCACATCTTATGGATGTGGGCCTCTCAATCTTGCAATATGTCGATGATACGATTCTCTTTATGGAAGATGAACTTGATAAAACTACAAATCTTTAAGAAGGTCTTGCCTTCAACTTTGAGCAAATGTCATGTCCTAAATTAACTTCCATAAAAGTGAATTGTTCTATTTCAGAGAATCCAAAGAGACGTCCACACAATACGAGTTACAACGGAAGAATACGAGTTGGCGTAGATCGTACTAGAAGTCCCTCGAACCGTTCATTAACGAACCGTCGAATGGAAGACCAAAAGCATAGTATCTCCACAGTTTGCAAGTGTAAGGTCTTCATGATCTGGCAGCACTTCACTGTCCAGAGCTAATCATTGTCGTAGAATTAGAGGGAGAAGATTAGAACCACACTGGGCTTCTAATTATGAGGACAGGACAGGATTAGATCTAGCTCTAATTGGATCAACTAGAACTACAAAACTAGAGGAGGCTCTAAAACTTGTGTCTCTCAAGGGCCAAATCCTCAAGTATATAGAGGTTGGAAGGAGGGGAGGGGGAGCCACACAAGGGGGAAGGCTCCCCCCTTGCGCCAGCCTATGAGGGAAATCTCCCTCTAATTCGGCCTCCCCTAGCTTCTCTATGAAGCTAGGGGGTGCCACCTCCTATTGGGCCACATAGGCCCAATATCCTTCTACCACTTGTGTCTATGCCAAAACCAGCGGATCTCGGGTAGGGGTCCCGAGCTTTAGGTCCAGGAACAACTATAACAGGGGACAAAGGGAGACGATGTTTACCTAGGTTCAGGCCCTCTCGAAGAGGTAGAACCCTACGTCATGCTTTGATTGTATTGATATGATGGTGTACATAGTACAAGATGATCTAGCTCTAGATCGTATGATTGTGTTCTAAACCCTAAGGCTGGTAATCATGCCCCTAAAGACTAAACCCCTCGGCCTATATATGCACCGATGGTACCTAGGTTACACACATGGTTAGTTGTCAACGTGCCGGGCATAGAGCAATCCTTGAAGTACACGCCAAGTCTTTGGAGGTTTCCATCTTGGTCACGCCAAGGATCATAGCTTTGGTAATCCTTCCTTTAGTGATCGGTGGGCCATAAGCCCGGGCCATGGACTGCAAGCCGTATAGGTTAATACCCATTAGTCCAGGACACCGTCAACTTGGACTTTTAATGCTCATTGATATCTAATTAAATATAAAGGCCTCCTGATAATTATTAGAGCCTTTTATTACTAATTTAAAACTCCGATAATATTTTCCACCTATATATTAATTCTGGTATTACCCGATAAACCCCAAGACCCTTCCGCTAACCTGGAATGCTTGTGTTTCTCTCAAAACTATTTCTACCATTAATAAAACTATTTCATAAATATTTCCTCATAAATCTTAATCCACTAATACTCAATAGATCATGATTACCTTAAGCTTGCGACCATGTAGGTTCGGTAAAACATAGACATGAACAATACTCCTTTTGTTCAATGATCGATAGCAGAACCATGGCAACCATATCAATCCCTATGAGTACACGAATGACATTCCAGCGAACATTTGGTTATGATGTGCTATTCCCTTTGCTTTGTGATACTTTAGAAAACCCGAGGTGAGATATATCGGTATCCTATTGAGTCATTCTCATGCTCACTATGCCGGTCTCCTCGTTACCGATTTTGTTCTTCTTTCTCATTGACATGTTCCGACAATCCCGTGACCTAGTCACCTGTGTATGGCTAGACGATGATGGATGTCGTCACACCGAGAGGGCCTTAATAATATCTCTCCATCATTAGAGGAGAAAATGTTGGAAATATGCCCTACAGGCAATAATAAATTAGTTATTATCATATTTCCTTGTTTATGGTAAAGGTTTATTATTCATGCTAGAATTGTATTGACTGGAAACTTAAATACATGTGTGAATACATAAACAAATACTATGTCCCTAGTGAGCCTCTACTAGACTAGCTCGTTGATCAGAGATGGTTAAGGTTTCCTAACCATAGACATGAGCTGTCATTTTATAACGGGATCACATCATTAGGAGAATGATGTGATGGACAAGACCCAACCGTAAGCTTAGCAGTTGATCGTATCAGTTTATTGCTATAGATTTCTTCATGTCAAGTATGCATTCCTAAGACCATGAGATCGTGCAACACCCTGACACCGGAGGAATACTTAGTGTGTATCCAAACATCACTTCATAACTGGGTAATCATAAAGGTGCTCTACAGGTATCACCGAAGGTATTTGTTGGGTTGGCACGGATCGAGACTAGGGTTTGTCACTATGTATGACAGAGAGATATCTCCGAGCCCTCTCGGTAATACAACATCGTAAAGAGCTTGCAAGCAATGTGGCTAATGAGTTAGTCATGAGATCTTGTATTACGGAACGAGTAAAGAGACTTTCCGGTAACAAGATTGAACTAGGTATGGAGATACCGACGATCGAATCTCGGGCAAGTAACATATCGCCGGATAAAGGGAATTGCATACGGGATTAACGAATCCTTGACATCATGGTTCAAACAATAAAATATCTTCATGGAATATATAGGAACCAATATGGGCATCCAGGTCCCGCTATTGGTTATTGACCGAAGAGAGGTCTCGGTCATGACTACATGATTTTCCTAAACCCATAGGGTCGCACGCTTAACGTTCGTTGACGCTAGAGTAGTATTGGGATATATGATGATTGGTAACTGAATGTTGTTCGGTGTCCGGGATGAGATCCCGGACGTCACGAGGAGCCTCGGAATGGTCGAGAGGTAAATATTTATATATGACAAGTTATATTTTTGGTTTCGGAAAAAGGTGCAGTTTTTTGTATTGTACCGGGAAGCTTCCAGAAGGTTCTGGAGGGGTCCAGAAGTCCACAAGTGGGTCCACCATGTCCCAAGTGCTGGCATGGCCTGAAGGGAGGCGCCCTGGACTTATTGGTACAGGCGCACCAAGTCCTAGGAAGCCCATGCAGCTAGGCAAGGGAAAAAAGGGGAGTCCTAGTTGGAATAGATTGGACTTGGAGTCCAATGAAGGAAATATGCCCTAGAGGCAATAATAAAGTTGTTATTTTATATTTTCTTATTCATGATAATGTTGGAGAACGCAGTAATTCAAAGAATTTCCTACGCACACGCAATATCCATCTAGGTGATGCATAGCAAAGAGAGGGAGAGTGTTGTCCACGTACCCTCGTAGACCGAAAGCGGAAGCATTATGACAACAAGGTTGATGTAGTCGTACGTCTTCACGATCTGACCGGTCCTAGTACCGAAAGTACAACACCTTCGTGATCTACACACATTCAGCTCGGTGACGTCCCACGAACTCTAGATCCAGCTGAGTGTCGAGGGAGAGCTTCGTCAGCACGACGGCGTGATGACGGTGATGATGAAGTTACCGATGCAGGGCTTCGCCTAAGCACTACAACGATATGACTGAGGTGGAAATATGTGGAGGGGGGCACTGCACACGGCTAAACAATCAACTTGTTTATCCTAGGGTGCCCCCCTCCCCACGTATATAAAGGAGGGAGGGGGAGGCCGGTCGGCCCTCCTTGACTCTAAGTCCTAGTAGGTTTCCACCAAACGGAAGAGAGGGGAAAGGAAGGAGAGGGAGAGGGGGAAAGGAAAAAGGGGGCGCCGCCCCCCTTCCTTGTCCTATTCAGACTCAAGGGGGAGGGGGCATGCGGCCTGCCCTGGCCGCCCCTTTCTCTCTCCACTAAGGCCCATCGAGACCCATTAGTTCCCCCGGGGGTTCCGATAACCCTCCGGCACTCCGGTTTTATCCGAAACCTCCCGGAACCTTTCCGGTGTCCGAACATAGCCATCTAATATATCAATCTTTATGTCTCGACCATTTCGAGACTCCTCGCCATGTTTGTGATCACATCCGGGACTCCCAACTACATTCGATACATCAAAACACATAAGCTCATAATACCGATCGTCACCGAACGTTAAGCGTGCGGACCCTACGGGTTCGAGAACTATGTACACATGACCGAGACTCGTCTCCGGTCAATAACCAATAGCTGAACCTGGATGCTCATATTGGTTCCTACATATTCTACAAAGATCTTTATCGGTCAAACCGCATAACCACATACGTTGTTCCCTTTGTTATCGGTATGTTACTTGCCCGAGATTCAATCGTCGGTATCTCAATACCTAGTTCAATCTCGTTACCGACAAGTCTCTTTACTCGTTCCATAATACCTCATCCCACAACTAACTCATTAGTCACATTGCTTGCAAGGCTTATAGTGATGTGCATTACCGAGAGGGCCCAAAGATACCTCTCCGATACTTGGAGTGACAAATCCTGATCTCGATCTATGCCAACTCAACAAACACCATCGGAGACACCTTTAGAGCATCTTTATAATCACCCGATTACGTTGTGATGTTTGATAGCACACTAAATGTTCCTCCGGTATTCGGGAGTTGCATAATCTCATAGTCATAGGAACATGTATAAGTCATGAAGAAAGCAATAGCAACAAACTAAACGATCATCGTGCTAAGCTAACGGATGGGTCAAGTCAATCACATCATTCTCTAATGATGTGATCCTGTTAATCAAATGACAACTCATGTCTATGGCTTGGAAACTTAACCATCTTTGATTCAATGAGCTAGTCAAGTAGATGCATACAAGTGACACTCTGTTTGTCTATGTATTCACACATGTACTAAGTTTCCGGTTAATACAATTCTAGCATGAATAATAAACATTTATCATGATATAAGGAAATATAAATAACAACTTTATTATTGTCTTTAAGGCATATTTCCTTCAGATAAAGGTTTATTATTCATGCTAGAATTGTATTGATCGGAAACTTAAATACATGTGTGAATACATAAATAAATACCGTGTCCCTAGTGAGCCTCTACTAGACTAGCTCATTGATCAAAGACGGTTAAGGTTTCCTAACCATGTACATGTGTTGTCATTTGATGACAGGATCACATCACTAGGAGAATGATGTGATGGATAAGACCCATCTATTAGCTTAGCATAATGATCATTCAGTTTATTGCTATTGCTTTCTTCATGTCAAATACATATTCCTTCGACTATGAGATTATGCAACTCCCGGATACTGGAGGAATACCTTGTGTGCTATCAAATGTCACAATGTAACTAGGTGAACATAAAGATGCTATTCAGGTATCTCCGAAGGTGTTTGTTGAGTTGCCATAGATCAAGATTAGGATTTGTCACTCCGAGTTTTGGAGAGGTATCTCCGGGCCCTCTCGGTCATACACATCATAAGCTTGCAAGCAAATAACTAAGGAGCTAGTTACGAGATGATGTATTATGGAACGAGTAAAGAGACTTGCCAGTAACGAGATTGAGCTAGGTATGGATATATTGAAGATCGAATCTCGGGCAAGTAACATACCGATGGACAAAGGGAATTACGTATGTTGTCATAACGGTTCGAGCGATAAAGAAAATATGTAGGAGCCAATATAGGCATCCAAGTTCCGCTATTGGTTATTGATCGGAGAGGTGCCTCGGTCATGTCTACATAGTTCTCGAACCCGTAGGGTTTGCACGCTTAACGTTCGTTGACAATATAGTGTTATATGAGTTATATGATTTGGTGACCGAATGTTGTTCGGAGTCCCGGATGAGATCACGGACATGACGAGGAGTTTCGAAATGGTTGAGAGGTAAAGATTAATATATAGGACGATGGTATTCGGACGCCGAAAGAGTTTTAGAGTGCACCGAATATTTATCGGGGCACCGGAAGGGGTTCCGGACACCCGCGACAAGTGTATGGGCCTTATGGGCCAAAGGGGGAGAAGCACACCAGCCCACAAGGGGCTGGTGCGCCCCTTCTACCCCTTGCCCACGTATCAAAGAGGGAGGGGTGTCTAAAAAAACCAAAGAGGGAGGAAGGAAAGGGGAGGCGCCCCAAAGGCAGCCAACCCCCTTTCCTCCTCCAATACACAAATATGGAAAGGGGGATTCGGCCAGGGCAGGCGCCCTAGAGCAGCCGCCGGCCACTTGGGGCGCCTTAGGGACTGCCTCCCCTCGCTCCTCCACCTATATATATGAGAGGAAGGAGAGGGCAATACACAGGATGATTCCCTAGCCGTGTGCGGCGCCCCTCTCTCTCTCTCTAGTTCATCCCTCGGTCATATTTTCGTAGTGCTTAGACGAAGCTCTGCAGAGATAGCATCACCATCACCGTCACCCATCCACTACTTCTCCCGTATTGCTGGATCAAGAAGTTGAGGACGTCACTGAGCTGAACGTGTGCAGAACTCGGAGGTGTCGTACATTCGGTACTTGATCGGTTCGAGCGTGAAGAATGTTCGACTACATCAACCGCGTTGTGAAACGCTTCCGCTTACAGTCTACGAGGTACGTAGACACACTCTCCCCTCTCGTTGCTATGCATCTCCTTGATAGATCTTGCATGGGCGTAGGAATTTTTTTGTTTTCATGCAATGTTCCCAACATTGGCATCACGAGCCAGGTTTATGCGTAAATGATATGCACGATTATAACACAAAGAAGTTGTGGGCGGTGATGTTCATACTGCTTACCACCAACGTCTTATTTTGATTCGGCGGCATTGTGGGATGAAGCGGCCCGGACCAACCTTACATGTCCATGCACATGAGACCGGTTCCACCGACTGACATGCAACTAGTTTTGCATAAAGGTGGCTGGCGGGTGTCCGTTTCTCCTACTTTAGTTGAATCAAATTTGACTGCGACCGGTCCTTGAAGAAGGTTAAAACAACAAACTTGATAAATCACCATTGTGGTTTTTGCCGTAGGTAAGAACGGTTCTTGCTAGAAGCCCCGTAGCAGCCATGTAAAACTTGCAGCAACAAAGTAGAGGACGTCTAACTTGTTTTTGCAGGGCTTGTTGTGATGTGATATGGTCAAGACATGATGTGATACACGTTATTGTATGAGATGAATATGTTTTGTAAGACATTAGGCAACCGGCAGGAGCCTTATGGTTGTCTCTTTATTGTATGAAATGCAAAGGCCATGTAATTGCTTTACTTTATCGCTATGCGTTAGCAATAGTTGTAGAAGCAATAGTTGGCGAGATGACCATGACGCAACGATGGAGATCAAGGTGTCGAGCCGGTGATGATGGAGATCATGACAATGCTTTGGAGATGGATATCAAAAGCATGGGATGATGATGGCCATATCATGTCACATATTTTGATTGCATTTGATGTTTATCTTTTATGCATCTTATTGTGCTTAGTATGACAATAATATTATAAGATGATCGCTTCACTAAATTTCAAGGTAGAAGTGTTCTCCCTGAGTATGCACCATTGCTACAGTTCGTCGTTTCGAGACACCACGTGATGATCGAGTGTGATAGACTCTACGTTCACATACAATGGGTGTAAGCCAGATTTACACACGCGAAATGCTTGGGTCAAACTTGACGAGCCTAGCATGTACAGACATGGCCTCGAAACACTAGAGACTGAAAGGTCGAACTTGAGTCATATAGTAGATATGATCAACATAGAGATGTTCACCATTGATGACTACCCCATCTCACGTGATGATCGGACATGGGTTAGTTGATATGGATCATGTATCACTTAGACAACTTGAGGGATGTTGATTTAAGTGGGATTTCATTAGTAATTTAATTAATTGAACTTAATATATCATGAACCTAGTCCTGATAGTATTTGCAAATCTATGTTGTAGACCAATAGCTCGCGATATAGCTCCCTTATTTTTGATATGTTCCTAGAGAAAAACTAAGTTGAAAGATGATAGTAGCAATGATGCGGACTGGGTCCGTGATCTGAGGATTATCCTCATTGTTGCACAGAATAATTATGTCTTTGCTGCACCGCTAGGTGACAGACCTATTGCAGGAGCAGATGCAAACGTTATGAACGTCTCGCAAGCTCGGTACTTAATAGTTTAGTGCACCATGCTTTACGGCTTAAAACCAGGACTTCAAAAATGTTTTGAACGCCACGGAGCATATGAGATGTTTCAAGAGCTGAAATTGGTATTTCAGACTCACGCCCGTGTCGAGAGGTATGAGACCTCTAATAAGTAATTTGCCTACAAGATGGAGGAGAATAGCTCAGCCAGTGAGCATGTGCTCAGAATGTCTGGGTACTACAATCGCTTGAATCAAGTGGGAGTTAATATTCCAGATAAGATAGTGATTTAAAGAGTTCTCTAGTCACTATCACCAAGCTACTAGAACTTCGTGATAAACTACAATATGCAAGGGATGACGAAACGATTCCCGGGCTCTTCGCGATGCTGAAATCGGTGATATGTCTCCAACATATCTATATTTTTTTATTGCTCCATGCTATATTATCTACTGTTTTGGACTATATTGGGCTTTATTTTCCACTTTTATATTACTTTTGGGACTAACCTATTAACCGAAGGCCCAGCCCAGAATTGCTGTTTTTTTTGCCTATTTCAGTGTTTTGAAGAAACAGAATATCAAAAGGAGTCCAAACGGAATGAAACCTTCGGGAACGTGATTTTCTCAACAAATATGATCCAGGAGACTTGGACCCTCCGTCAAGAAAGGAGGGAGGCGTCCACGAGGGTGGAGGGCGCCCCCCTAGGGTGCGCCCCTGCCTCGTGGGCCCACCTTTGCTCCACGGACGTACTCCTTCCTCCTATATATACCTACGTACCCCCAAACGATCAGATACGGAGCCAAAAACCTAATTCCACTGCCGCAACCTTCTGTACCCACGAGATCGCATCTTGGGGCCTGTTCCGGAGCTCTGCCGGAAGGGGAATCCACCACGAAGGGCTTCTACATCATTACCATAGCCCCTCCGATAAAATGTGAGTAGTTTACCTCCGACCTTCGGGTCCATAGTTAGTAGCTAGATGGATTCTTCTCTCTTTTTGGATCTTAATACAAAGTTCTCCCCCTCTCTCGTGGAGATCTATTCGATGTAATCTTCTTTTTGCGGTGTGTTTGTTGAGACCGATGAATTGTGGGTTTATGATCAAGATTATCTATGAACAATATTTGAATCTTCTCTGAATTCTTTTATGTATGATAGGTTATCTTTGCAAGTCTCTTCGAATTATCAGTTTGGTTTGGCCTACTAGATTGGTTTTTCTTGCAATGGGAGAAGTGCTTAGCTTTGGGTTCAATCTTGCGGTGTCCTTTCCTAGTGACAGTAGGGGCAGCAAGGCACGTATTGTATTTTTGCCATCGAGGATAACAAGATGGGGTATTTATCATATTGCATGAATTTATTCCTCTACATCATGTCATCTTGCTTAAGGCGTTACTCTGTTTTCTTGAACTTAATACTCTAGATGCATGCTGGATAGCAGTCGGTGAGTGGAGTAATACTAGTAGATGCAGGCAGGAGTCGGTCTACTTGTCTCGGACGTGATGCCTATATACATGATCATACCTAGATATTCTCATAACTATGCTCAATTCTGTCAATTGCTCAACAGTAATTTGTTCACCCACCGTAAAATACTTATGCTCTTGAGAGAAGCCACTAGTGAATTATATGGCCCCGGGTCTATTCTCATCATATCAATCTTCCATCACTTTATTATTGCTTTTCTTTTTTACTTTGCCTTTTATTTTACCTTGCATCTTTGTATCAAAAATACCAAAAATATTATCTATCATCTCTATCATATCTCACTCTCGTAAGTGACCGTGAAGGGATTGACAACCCCTAATCGCCTTGGTTGCGTTGAGCTGTTTGTTATGTGTAGGTATGAGGGACTCGCGCGTAGCCTCCTACTGGATTGATACCTTGGTTCTCAAAACTGAGTGAAATACTTACTTTACTCTGCTGCATCACCCTTCCCTCTTCAAGGAAATCCAACGCAGTGCTCAAGAGGTAGCAGGAAGATTTCTGGCGCCGTTGCCGGGGAGTCTACGCAAAAGTCAACATACCAAGTACCCATCACAATTCCTTATCTCTCACATTACATTATTTGCCATTTGCCTCTCGTTTTCCTCTCCCCCACTTCAGCCTTGCCGTTTTATTCGCCCTCTCTTTTCCGTTTGCCTTTTTCTCGTTTGCCTTTTGTTTGCTCGTGTGTTGGACTGCTTGTTTGTCGCGATGGCTCAAGATAATACCAAATTATGTGACTTTACCAATACCAACAATAATGATTTCCTTAGCACTCCCATTGCTCCTCTTACCAATACTGAATCTTGTGAAATCAATACTGCTTTATTGAATCTTGTTATGAAAGATCATTCGCCGGCCTTCCTAGTGAAGATGCCGCTGCTCATCTAAATAGCTTCGTTGATTTATGTGATATGCAAAAGAAGAAAAATATCGATAATGATATTATTAAATTGAAGCTATTTCCTTTTTCGCTTAGAGATCGTGCTAAAGCTTGGTTTCCGTCTTTGCCTAAAAATAGTATTGATTCTTGGAACAAGTGCAAAGATGCTTTTATCTCTATGTATTTTCCTCCCGCTAAGATCATCTCTCTTAGAAACGATATTATGAATTTTAAGCAACTTGATCATGGACATGTTTCACAAGCTTGGGAGAGAATGAAATTAATGATACGTAATTGCCCTACTCATGGTTTGAACTTGTGGATATTATACAAAAAATTTATGCCGGATTGAATTTTGCTTCTAGAAATCTTTTAGATTCGGCCGCGGGAGGCACTTTTATGGAAATCACTTTGGGAGATGCTACTAAACTCCTAGATAATATTATGGTTAATTATTCTCGATGGCACACTGAAAGATCTACTAATAAAAAAGTGCATGCGATAGAAGAAATCAATGTTTTGAGTGGAAAGATGGATGAACTTATGAAATTATTTGCTACTAAGAGTGTTTCTTCTGATCCTAATGATATGCCTTTGTCTACCTTGATTGAGAATAATAATGAATCTATGGATGTGAATTTTGTTGGTAGGAATAATTTTGGTAACAACGCGTATAGAGGGAACTTTAATCCTAGGCCTTATCCTAGTAATCCTTCTAATGATTATGGAAATTCCTACAACAACTCTTATGGAAATTTTAATAAGATGCCCTCTGAATTTGAGAATAGTGTTAAAGAGTTTGTGAATTCACAAAAGAATGTTAATGCTTTGCTTGAAGAGAAATTACTTAAAGTTGATGAATTGGCTAGGAACGTTGATAGAATTTCTTGATGTTGATTCTTTAAAGCTTAGATCTATTCCTCCTAAGCATGATATCAATGATTCTCTCAAAGCCATGAGAATTTCCATTGATGAGTGCAAGGAAAGAACCACTAGGATGTGTGCTACGAAAGATGCCTTTATTAAAGCGTGTTCTTCCAATTCCTATGAAAATCAAGATAAAGATCTAAAAGTTATTGATGTGTCCCCTATTAAATCTTTGTTTTGCAATATGAATCTTGATGAGACTGAATATGATCCACCTTTACCTAGAAGGCGTTCCAAAAATTCGGAGTATTTAGATCTTGATGATGAAATTGATAAAAGTGGGATTGAAAAGAATAAAACTCTAGATGTTGCTAAACCCACTATATTGGATTGCAAGGAATTTAATTATGAAAGTTGCTCTTTAATTGATTGTATTTCCTTGTTGCAATCCGTGCTAAATTCTCCACATGCTTATAGTCAAAATAAAGTGTTTACTAAACATATCGTTGATGCCTTGATACAATCTTATGAAGAAAAACTTGAGTTGGAAGTTTCTATCCCTAGAAAACTCTATGATGAGTGAGAACCAACTATTAAAATTAAGATTAAGGATCATGAATTTTATGCTTTATGTGATTTGGGTGCTAGTGTTTCCACTATTCCCAAAACTTTGTGTGATTTGCTAGATTTCCGTGATTTTGATGATTGCTCTCTAAACTTGCACCTTCAGGATTCCACTATTAAGAAACCTATGGGAAGAATTAATGACGTTCTTATTGTTGCAAATAGGAATTATGTGCCCGTAGATTTTATCGTTCTTGATATAGATTGCAATCCTTCTTGCCCTATTATTCTTGGTAGACCTTTTCTTAGTATTGATATGAAGGAAGGGAATATTAGATTCCAATTTCCATTAAAGAAAGGCATGGAACACTTCCCTAGGAAGAAAATAAAATTACCATATGAATCTATCATGAGAGACACTTATGGATTGCCTAACAAAGATGACAATACCTAGATCTATCCTTGCTTTATGCCTAGCTAGGGGCGTTAAACGATAGCGCTTGTTGGGAGGCAACCCAATTTTATTTTTAGTTTTTTTTGCTTTTGTTTCTATTTAGGAATAAATAATCCATCTAACTTCTGTTTAGATGTGGTTTTATCTTTTAGTTAGTGTTTGTGCCAAGTTAAACCTATAGGATCTTCTTGGATGATAGTTATTTGATCTTGCTGTAATTTCCAGAAACTTTCTGTTCACGAAAACAATTGTTAAAAATCACCAGAAAGCGATAAAATACTGATTCCAATTGCTGATGATCAATAAACAAATTTCCTAGGTCTTACTATTTTGGCTGAGTTTTTGGAGTTCCAGAAGTTTGCGTTAGTTACAGATTACTACAAACTATTCTGTTTTTGACAGATTCTGTTTTTCGTGTGTTGTTTGCTTATTTTGATGAATCTATGGCTAGTAAAATAGTTTATAATCCACATATAAGTTGGAATGCAGTAGGTTTAACACCAATTTAAATAAAGAATGAGTTCATTACAGTACCTTGAAGTGTTCTTTTGTTTTCTTTCGCTAACGGAGCTCATGAGATTTCTGTTGAGTTTTGTGTTGTGAAGTTTTCAAGTTTTGGGTGAAATCTTTTGATGGATTATGGAACAAGGAGTGGCAAGAGCCTAAGCTTGGGGATGCCCATGGAAACCCAAAGATAACACAAGGACACCAAAAATTGAAAGCTTGGGGATGCCCCGGAAGGCATCCCCTCTTTCGTCCACTTCCATCGGTAACTTTACTTGGAGCTATATTTTTATTCACCACATGATATGTGTTTTGCTTGGAGTGTCTTGTATGATTTGAGTCTTTGATTTTTAGTTTACCAAAATCATCTTTGCTGCACACACCTTTTGAGAGAACCATACATGAATTGGAATTTGATAGAATACTCTATGTGCTTCACTTATATCCTTTGAGTTATATAGTTTTGCTTTAGTGCTTCACTTATATCTTTTAGAGCACGGTGGTGGATTTGTTTTAAAGAAACTATTGATCTCTCATGCTTCACTTAGATTATTTTGAGATTCTTAAATAGCATGGTAATTTGCTTAATAATAATAATATGCTTGGTATTCAAGATTTGTAAAACTTTCTTTTGAGTGCGTTGAATACTAAGAAAAGTTTGATGCTTGATAATTGTTTTGAGATATGAAGATGGTGATATTAGAGTCATGCTAGTTGAGTAGTTGTGAATTTGAGAAATACTTGTGTTAAAGTTTGTGATTCCCGTAGCATGCACGTATGGTGAACCGTTATGTGATGAAGTCGGAGCATGATTTATTTATTGACTGTCTTCCTTATGAGTGGCGGTCGGGGACGAGCGATGGTCTTTTCCTACCAATCTATCCCCCTAGGAGCATGAGCGTAATACTTCGCTTTGGTAACTTCTAGATTTTTGCAATAAGTATATGAGTTTTTTATGACTAATGTTGAGTCCATGGATTATACACACTTTTCTCATCCTTCCACCATTGCTAGCCTCTCTAATACCGCGCACTTTTCGCCGGTATCATACACCCACCATATACCTTCCTCAAAACAGCCACCATACCTACCTATCATGGCATTTCCATAGCCATTCCGAGATATATTGCCATGCAAATTTCCACCGTTCTGTTTATTATGACACGCTCCATCATTGTCATATTGTTAGCATGATCATGTAGTTGACATCGTATTTGTGGCAAAGCCACCATTCATAATTCTTGCATACATGTCACTCTTGATTAATTGCATATCCCGGTACACCGCCGGAGGCATTCATATAGAGTCATATTTTGTTCTAAGTATTGAGTTGTAATTATTGAGTTGTAAGAAAAATAAAAGTGTGATGATCATCATTTTTAGAGCATTGTCCCAAGTGAGGAAAGGATGATGGAGTCCATGATTCCCCCACAAGTCAGGATGAGACTCCTGACGAAAAAGAAAAAAAAGAAAAAAAAGAGGCCATAAAAAAGAGAAAAGGCCCATATAAAAAATGAGAGAAAAAGAGAGAAGGGACAATGTTACGATCCTTTTACCACACTTGTGCTTCAAAGTAGCACCATGATCTTCATGATAGAGAATCTCTCATTTTGTCACTTTCATATACTAGTGGGAATTTTTCATTTATAGAACTTGGTTTGTATATTCCAATGATGGGCTTCCTCAAAATGCACTAGGTCTTCGTGAGCAAGCGAGTTGGATGCACACCTACTTAGTTTCTTTTGTTGAGCTTTCATATACTTATAACTCTAGTGCATCCGTTGCATGGCAATCCCTACTCACTCACATTGATATCTATTGATGGGCATCTCCATAGCCCGTTGATACGCCTAGTTGATGTGAGACTATCTTCCCCTGTTTTTGTCTTCTCCACAACCACCATTCTATTCCACATATAGTGCTATATCCATGGCTCACGCTCATGTATTGCGTGAAGATTGAAAAAGTTTTGAAAATGTCAAAAGTATGAAACAATTGCTTGGCTTGTCATCGGGGTTGTGCATGATTTAAATACTTTGTGTGGTGAAGATAGAGCATAGCCAGACTATATGGTTTTGTAGGGATAACTTTCTTTGGCCATGTTATTTTGAGAAGACATAATTGCTTTGTTACTATGCTTGAAGTATTATTATTTTTATGTCAATATGAACTTTTGTCTTGAATCTTTCGGATCTGAATATTCATACCACAATTAAAAAGAGTTACATTGAAATTATGCCAAGTAGCACTCCGCATCAAAAATTCTCTTTTTATCATTTACTTACTCGAGGACGAGCAGGAATTAAGCTTGGGGATGCCTGATACGTCTCCGACGTATCTATAATTTTTTATTGCTCCATGCAATATTATCTATTGTTTTGGACTATATTGGGCTTTATTTTCCACTTTTATATTACTTTTGGGACTAACCTATTAACCGGAGGCCCAGCCCAGAAATGCTGTTTTTTTGCCTATTTCAGTGTTTCGAAGAAACGGAATATCAAACGGAGTCCAAACGGAATGAAACTTTCCGGAACGTGATTTTCTCAACAAATATGATCCAGGAGACTTGGACCCTCCGTCAAGAAAGGAGGGAGGCGGCCACGAGGGTGGAGGGCGCGCCCCTGCCTCGTGGGCCCCCCTTTGCTCCACCGACATACTCCTTCCTCCTATATATACCTACGTACCCCCAAACGATCAGATACGGAGCCAAAAACCTAATTCCACTTTCGCAACCTTCTGTACCCACGAGATCCCATCTTGGGGCCTGTTCCAGAGCTCCGCCGGAAGGGGAATCCACCACGGAGGGCTTCTACATCATCACCATAGCCCCTCCGATGAAGTGTGATTATTTTACCTCAGACCTTCGGGTCCATAGTTAGTTGCTAGATGGCTTCTTCTCTCTTTATGGATCTCAATACAAAGTTCTCCCCCTCTGTCGTGGAGATCTATTCGATGTAATCTTCTTTTTGCGGTGTGTTTTTTGAGACGATGAATTGTGGGTTTATGATCAAGATTATCTATGAACAATATTTGAATCTTCTCTGAATTCTTTTATGTATCATTGGTTATCTTTGCAAGTCTCTTCGAATTATCAGTTTGGTTTGGCCTACTAGATTGGTTTTTCTTGCAATGGAATAAGTGCTTAGCTTTGGGTTCAATCTTGTGGTGTCCTTTCCCAGTGACAGTAGGGGAAGGAAGGCACGTATTGTATTGTTGCCATCGAGGATAACAAGATGGGGTATTTATCATATTGCATGAATTTATCCCTCTACATCATGTCATCTTGCTTAAGACGTTACTCTGTTTTCTTGAACTTAATACTCTAGATGCATGCTGGATAACAGTCGATGAGTGGAGTAATAGTAGTAGATGCAGGCAGGAGTCGGTATACTTGTCTCGGACGTGATGCCTATATACATGATCATACCTAGATATTCTTATAACTATGCTCAATTCTGTCAATTGCTCAATAGTAATTTGTTCACCCACCGTAAAATACTTATGCTCTTGAGAGAAGCCACTAGTGAAATCTATGCCCCCGGGTCTATTCTCATCATATCAATCATCAATCACTTTATTATTGCTTTTCTTTTTTACTTTGCCTTTTATTTTACCTTGCATCTTTATATCAAAAATACCAAAAATATTATCTATCATCTCTATCAAATCTCACTCTCGTAAGTGACCGTGAAGGGATTGACAACCCCTAATCGTGTTGGTTGCGTTGAGCTATTTGTTTTGTGTAGGTATGAGGGACTCGCGCATAGCCTCCTACTGGATTGATACCTTGGTTCTCAAAAACTGAGGGAAATACTTACTGTACTCTGCTGCATCACCCTTTCCTCTTCAAGGAAATCCAACGTAGTGCTCAAGAGGTAGCAATCGGCGAAGGTAGAAATCAATAAAGAGCATCAAATGTTGATGGTTAATAAGACCACTAGTTTCAAGAAAAAGGGCAAGGGAAAGAAAGGGAACTTCAAAAAGAATGGCAGGTAAGTTGCCACTCCCATGAAGAAGCCCAAAGCTGGACCCGAGGCTAAAACTGAGTGCTTCTACTACAAAGGAAATGGTCACTGGAAGCGGAACTGCCCCAAATACTTGGCGGATAAGAAGGATGGCAAAGTGAACAAAGGTATATTTGATATACATCTTATTCATGTGTACCTTACTAGTGTTCATAGTAGCCCCCCGGTATTTGATACCGGTTTCAGTTGCTAAGATTAGTGATGACCCACAAGTATAGGGGACCAATTGTAGCTCTTTTCGATAAATAAGAGTGTCGAACCCAACGAGGAGTAGAAGGAAATGACAAGTGGTTTTCAGCAAGGTAATGACTGCAAGTGCTGAAATTATAAGTAGCAGAGTAGTTTAATAGCAAGATAATTTGTAACGAGCAAGTAATGATAGTAGTAATAGAAGTACAGCAAGGTAGCCCAATCCTTTTGAGGCAAAGGACAGGCCAAACTGGTCTCTTATGATAAGCAAAGCGTTCTTGAGGGTACACGGGATTTTCATCTAGTCACTTATGTTGGTTTGTTTTGTGTTTGATACTTTGATAATTTGATATGTAGGTGGACTGGTGCTTAAGTGTTGTTCTTACTTTAACAAACCTCCTACTTATGATTAACCCTCCTGCAAGCATCCGCAACTACGAGAAAAGTATTAAGAATAAATTCTAACCATAGCATTAAACTTTTGGATCCAATCGGTCCCTTATAGAATAGCGCATAAACTGGGGTTTAAGCTTCTGTCACTCTCGCAACCCATCATGTAATTGCTACTCCACAATGCATTCCCTTAGGCCCAAATATGATGAAGTTTCATGTAGTCGACGTTCACATGACACCACTAAGGGAATCACAACATACATACTATCAAAATATCGAACACATATCAAGTTCACATGATTACTTGCAACGTGATTTCTCCCGTGACCTCAAGAACAAAAGTAACTACTCACAAATGATAATAATGCTCAAGATAAAAGGGGTATTAAATAGCATATTGAATCTTAACATATAATCTTCCACTAAATAAACCATATAGTAATCAACTACAAGATGTAATCAACACTACTAGTCACGCACAAGCACCAATCTATAGTTCCGGTAACAACATTGAACACAAGAGATGAACTATGGTTTGAGATGAGATGGTGTTGTTGAAGATGTTGATGGAGATTGCCCTCCCCAAGATGGGAGGGTTGTTGGTCATGATGAGGTGGATGATTTCCCCCTCCGGCAGGGAAGTTCCCCTGGCGGAATCACTCTGTCGGAGGGCAAAAGTGCTCCTGCCCAAGTTCCGCCTCGAGACGGTGACGCTCCGTCCCGAAAGTCCTCTGCTTATTTTTCTAGGTCAAAATGACCTATATACCAAAAGATGGGCACCGTAGGTGGGCCTGGGTGAGCACAACCCACCAGGGCGCGCCTGGGCTCCCTGACGCGCCCAGGTGGGTTGTGCCCACCTGGTGGGGCCCCTATGGTAGCTATTTGCTCCAATATTCATCATATATTTGATAAAAAATCTCGGTGAAGTTTTAGCTTGTTTAGAGTTGTGAAGAATAGGTGGCCTGACATAGCTTTTCCAGGTCCAGATTTCCAGCTGCCGGAATTCTCCCTCTTTGTGTATACCTTGCATATTATGAGAGAAAAGGCATTAGAATTACTCCAAAAAGCATTATTATGGATAAAAACATCATAAATAACGGGAAGGAAACATAATGCA
The DNA here is from genome assembly GCA_032464435.1 of Aegilops umbellulata. Taxonomy (NCBI): domain Eukaryota; kingdom Viridiplantae; phylum Streptophyta; class Magnoliopsida; order Poales; family Poaceae; genus Aegilops; species Aegilops umbellulata. The sequence continues at coordinate 291,210,933 of CP136056.1, read as the reverse complement.
AAATGGACGTATCAACTCCCCCAAGCTTAGACCTCGCTTGTCCTCAAGCGAAAAAACAAAATCGAAAAACATGCCCACATGCTTAGAGAGAGAGGTGTTGATAAAAACAAAGTACGGACATAGAAGCATCATGTTCATTATTATAACAACAATAAACTTAAACATAAGACTCTTATCATAAAGCTCTTATCATAGACTTCTCATGAATAAGTGACAATTCATCACACTATTGAAGTATAAAGCAAAAACTCTATTAAAAACCAACAAACTATGTTCTCAGTCAACTTTGCAACTACAATTCATCATTTTTTTAGTAAGGGTCACGTATCAGAGCTTTTAGGCAAGTCCACATACTCAACCATCATATAGTCTTGTATGATTGCTAACACTCACCGCGTATACATGAGCAAAACGTTTCAACCGGACACACAGAAAGATAGGGGCTTATAGTTTCGCCTCCCAGCGTATTCACCTCAAGGGTGATGTCAACAATAATAACTCATGCTATCTATATTCAACTGGACATATGTTCCTAGATCTTTCCTCACCACATGATGCTTGCCAAAGGAGAAAAATAAAAAAGAATAGAAGGAAAACTTTGACTCTTTGCATAAAAGTAAATACATAAAAGTAAAAGACAGGCCCTTCGCAGAGGGAAGAAGAGGTTGCCATGCGCTTATTTGTTTGTATGCTCAATCCCTTAGTGCAAAAGAACATCACGTTGTATTGCCCCTTGTGATAGCAACCATTATTATGTAGTCTGTCGCTTTTATTCTTCACCATCACAAGTTCGTACAACACTCAATTTTCTCTTACACTAAATGATCTCACACTTTTAGAAGCAATTTTTATTGCCTTTTTGCACCGATGACAAGTTACTTGGGGGATCTTGCTCAATCCCTAGGTAGGTATGGTGGACACTTGAAAATAAGATTTGGGTTTAAGGGTTTTTGGATGCACAAGTAGTATCTCTACTTAGTGCAGAATTTTTGGCTAGCAAAGATAGGGGGAAAGCACCACATGTTAAAGGATCCATGACAATATGGCTTCCATGTGAATATAAACAAACATAAACCATTAAGTTGTCTTCCTTGTCCAACGTCAATAATTTTGGCATATAATATTTTGATGAGGGCTCACAATCACAAAAGAGTTCTAGGATAGTATATTTATATGTGAATCTTCTCTTCCCTTATTAATTCTTTCATGAGTTGCATCATTGACTAATGTTATGTTTGTCAATCTCTAACAAAATGTTCTACTTATACTTTTCCTTATGTGGTGTCATCACCTACCATAAGATTAGTATATGATCTTTTTAATTTATTTCCTTTCTTTTATTTATTTTATTTCTCTTTTTCTTCCTTATTTCTTTTCTTTTATATGCAACATGAAAGTAAAGAAAGCAAAAACTCAAACTGAACTTCATTATATATCTTGCACACGATTACAAGGATATATCACTAAGCAAACTCTCAAAGAAGAAAGGATCGAACTAAGCTTTAATTCATCTAAAGCAAAAGATTGAACTAAAATAAGTAAAGGCAAAAAGATAGTGGGATGATACGATACCGGGGCACCTCCCCCAAGCTTGGTGGAAGCCAAGGCGAGTGCTTATACCCGATACTCAATTTTCCTTTGGTGGTGAAGAAGATGATGGTGGTGATGAAGCAATCCTATCCTTAAGGATCAAGACATTCTCCAATCGATGAATGACGCTCCGGAGATGGATGATATGCTATTGATGCAGAATATTTCACGAGTGAGATACTTTTTTTGCACGCGAATTGTTTTAATGATGCGAAAGGCTTCAATCTCAGTAGGGGTAAGATGAGCAAGGTAAGGCTTAAGGATATCTTCTTCCTCCTCCTCGGACGGCAGTGCTCGTTCCACCACTGAGGGTGGATCTACAGTAGCCTCCTTGCCCTTGTCTCCCTTGACGGCATCCGTAGGCTCCTCCCACTTCAGCTCGATCTTCATCAACCAAGCATCTTCTTCCATGTTGTTGGAGGAGGAGGAAGACATGATGCCTGGCTTGATAGATCTGACCGAGAACAACAAGAAAAGATAATAGAGGATTTCTCCACGATACGGTGATCAACAGGTTCGGGAAGTATATATAGATTGTTTTACCTTGGGGGACAAGCAAACTGTATAAAAACGGAGTCTGGAAGGTGTCCCAGGTGGGCACAACCCACCTGGGCGCGCCAGGCGCGCCCTGGTGTCTTCTGCCCACCAGGGCACGCTTCTTGGAAGTTTCTTATTTTCCTATTTTTCTAAATATTCCAAAACTGGCAAAAATATTTTTGCGGATTTTTCAAAGTCCGTTTACTTACTGTATCACATACCTCCTTATTTTCCCGATTCTGGAGTGTTCCGGAATGACTCTTTTATGTGTTCTTCCGGTGTCAAAGTTTGGATAATATTACTTTCAACATTAATGGGCGTACCTGAGATATAATGTTTTATTCATTGCCCATTGACAACCTTCGGGTCAGTACCTTCGGCATTATTTATTTTGATGGCTCCAGACCGATAAACCTCCTCGATAACATAGGGGCCTTCCCATTTTGAGAGGAGTTTTCCTGCAAAGAATCTGAAATGAGAGTTGTACAAAAGAACATATTCTCCGACTTTAAACTCATGCTTTCGGATTCTTTTGTCATGCCATTTTCTAACTTTTTCTTTGAATAATTTTGCATTTTCATAAGCTTGGGTTCTCCATTCATCTAAAGAACTAGTATCAAATAACCTCTTTTCACCGGGGAGTTTGAAATCATAATTGAGTTCTTTGATGGCCCAATATGCTTTATGTTCTAAGTCAAGAGGCAAATGACAAGATTTTCCATAAACCATTTTATAAGGAGACATACTGAGGGAGTCCTGGATTAGGGGGTGTTCGGGTAGCCGGACTATACCTTCGCCAGACTCCTGGACTATGAAGATACAAGATTGAAGACTTCGTCCCGTGTCCGGATGGGACTTTCCTTGGCGTGGTAGGCAAGCTTGGCGATGCGGATATTCAAGATATCCTACCATTGTAACCGACTTTGTGTACCCCTAACCCTATTCGGTGTCTATATAAACTGGAGGGTTGTAGTCCGTAGGACAATCATCTTCATACACAATCATACCATAGGATAGCTTCTAGGGTTTAGCCTCCTTGATCTCGTGGTAGATCTACTCTTGTACTACCCATATCATCAATATTAATCAAGCAGGAGTAGGGTATTACCTCCATCGAGAGGGCCCGATCCTGGGTAAAAACATCGTGTCCCTTGTCTCCTACTACCATCCGGCCTTGACGCATAGATCGGGACCCCCTACCCGAGATCCGCCGGTTTTGACACCGACATTGGTGCTTTCATTGAGAGTTCCTCTGTGCCGTCACAATTAGGAAGGATGCCTCTTCCCGTCTTTAAAGACGGCGCCGTTACTAAGGGAGCCTTGGCTGTCGGCCAGACCCTCCGGCTAGGCGGTTTTCTCATGACCGCCTGTTCGGCCTTTGCGCCGACGGTGACCTCTCGGGTCATCGAAAGCAACCTTCACGTCAGCTCGGAGCTTGTCGAGCAGCTGGATCCAATGGAGCTCTCTTCCGTAAACGAGCTCTTGGATCGCATGGCCGCCCTGGGGGTCGCTACGGATTATGACCAGGTTGGGCTTAAACCCGATCTAAGAGAAATTAACTCTCCCCAAGTCACCCACCACGTTGCCGTGGTAGAGGCGCAGTGCGGCGACCCTTCATCTATTTTAAGGACTAGCTACGTCCGAATTCCCGACCCCTCCAAGCCGGATACCCGCGGAGGGGAAGATATAACTCAAGACCTGAGCTTAGAATCAGGCAACGGGCTAGATTCATTGGACAACATCCAAGACTCCGAACTTCAGAGTTCGGAAGCTCTTCGGCCTCCGAATCTTAGATTGGGTGAGGTTTCAGATTCAACGCCCCCCGCCCGCCCGAACATAAGCGATCTTTCCCAAATCAGGCAAAAGCCCGAGGAAACAGTACATCATTACTGGGCCAGATTCCTCCTGGTTATGAACAGGATAAAGGATTGCCGCGAGGGAGACGCAATTTCAATCTTTTGCAGTAATTGCACGGACGAGGGAATACTTAACGCCATAAGTCGTCGTGATATTACACGCTTCGCTGACTTGGCGTCCATAGTACAAAAGTACTGTGCGATGGAAAGCGCCTGGAAAACCGAAATAAAATTTTGCGATAATCCGGCCTTGAATAGCAATCCCGTCCGAACTAAGAGGGTGCATCATAGTAAGACACCCGGATTAAATATCAAAAAGCCAAAACCCTCTACAGGGCATGGAACCGAACTGGAAAGGTGGCTTGATGGACCCTGTAGAATTCACAGTACAGAGGACGCCACACCAACTCACAGCCTTAGAGCATGTTGGATACTCCGGCAGGTGGCCAAAATTGGCAAGGACCTCCTAATATCGGAGGCCGCAGAAAGCCAGCCCGAGGACACCAGTACCGTTCTCACAGTCTTCGAGACTTTCGCATCAAATAATATGCGAAAAAGAACACTCCGCATCCTCGCCGAAGTCTATCAAGTAGCAACAATAAACCCATGGAGCGACACGGCTATCACCTTCAACGCGAGTGATGAACCTAAATTCCAAACAGCCCGAGCACCAGCCGCATTGGTCCTCAGTCCCATAGTAGACGGCTTTCGCCTCACCAAGGTACTCATGGATGGAGGCAGCGGATAGAACCTCATTTACGAGGAAACCCTCCAAAAAATGGATATAGACTGGAACCGCATCGAGCGAAGCAGCACAACCTTTAGAGGAATAATCCCCAGTCGGGAAGCGCGCTGCATAGGAAAAATCACACTAGATGTTGTGTTTGGCACGCCGGATAATTACAGGTCCGAAGAGGTCACGTTCCAGGTGGCCCCGTTCGATAGCGGATACCACGCTATACTAGGGTGGGAGGCATTTACAATCTTCCAAGCAATACCTCATTAAGGGTACATGAAGCTCAAGATGCCCGGGCCGAACGGAATTATCACTCCCGCTAGTAATCCGGACACAGCACTCCGCGCCGAAAACAAGACGGCCGCATTGGCCCTTGAGGCACTATCTGAAGCCTTAGCAGCTGAAGAACTGACTGCGCTGCGCTCCACGGTTAATAGGGATGATGTGATACTCGATAAGAGATCAAAGTCCACATCCTTCAAGCCAGCAGACGAAATAGTAAAATTCCAGGTCCATCCAACGGACCCCAATAAAACAACTTCCATCGGGGCACGACTGAACCCTGATGTAGATGCCGCACTGCGAGAGTTCCTACAAGAGAACTGGGACATTTTCGCCTGGCACCCTTCAGACATGCCAGGAATCCCACGCAGGCTGGCCGAACACAGCTTAAATATCCTGAAAGGATTCAAACCTGTTAAACAAGACCTTCGGCGTTTTTTCCGAACCGAAGAGACAGGCTATGGGAGAGGAGCTAGCCAAGTTATTGGAGGCCGGATTCATTAAAGACATAAAACATCCATACTGGCTAGCAAACCTGGTGACGGTACCAAAGAAGGACAAATCCTGGCGCATGTGTGTCGATTTTAAAGACCTTAACAAGGCCTGCCCAAAGGATCCCTTCCCCCTCCCCCGTATCGATCAAATTATCGACGCCACCGCAGGACACGATTCGTTGTGTTTCCTCGACGCATACTCCGGTTACCATCAAATCAAGATGGCAGAATCAGACCAAGCCGCAACAGCATTCATCACACCATACGGCCCATTCTGCTTCAACACAATGCCCTTCGGGCTGAAAAATGCCGGCGCAACATATCAGCGCATGATACAGACATGTCTGGCAAACCAGATCGGCAAAACAGTGGAGGCGTATGTGGATGATGTGGTCGTCAAATCAAAACACGTGGAATCCCTAGTAGACGACTTGAGGCTTACATTCGATAACCTCTGAAAATACGACATCAAGCTCAACCCGGAGAAATGCGTTTTCGGCGTTCCAGCCGGAAAGCTCTTGGGCTTCATTGTATCCGGTAGAGGAATTGAAGTAAATCCAGCAAAGATCCGAGCTTTGTCACAATTGGATGTCCCAAAGGACCTCAAAAAAATACAGAAATTAAAAGGATGCATGGCGACTCTAAGCCGCTTCATCTCCCGCTTGGGAGAAAAGGCACTACCCCTTTATCGCCTCCTTCGGCGAACCGAACACTTCGAGTGGACGGATGCCGCCACGGCCGGACTCGATGAAATAAAAGCCGTATTGGCAACAAACCCAGTCCTGGCCGCGCCAAACACCGGCGAGCCAATGCTATTGTACATCGCGGCAACCCATCAAGTTGTCAGCGCAGTGCTCGTCGTCGAGCGGGAAACGGACGGACACAAATTACCCCTTCAAAGGCCGGTATACTACGTGTCCAATGTCCTCACTCCATGCAAATCACGGTACCCGCATTATAAAAAGATTGCATACGCGGTATTCATGGCATCCCGGAAGTTACGACACTACTTTCAAGAGTGTTCGATTACAGTAGCCTCGGAAGTACCACTCAATGACATTATCAACAACTGCGATGCAACGGGCCGGATCGCAAAATGGGCCATTGAGCTCCTCCCGTTCGATATAACCTATAAGCCACGGCGAGCTATCAAATCACAAGTTTTGGCCGACTTCGTCGCAGAATGCACGGAGGCCGAACTCCCTAAAGAGTACGGCACATACTCAAACTGGATCATGCATTTCGACGGCTCCAAAATGTTGGCCGGATTGGGGGCTGGCGTCGTTTTGACTTCCCCCATAGGAGACACAGTCCAATATGTACTCCAAATTATGTACACGAACTCCAACAATGCAGCAGAATATGAGGCCCTTCTACATGGCCTCCGGATGGCAGTATCCATGGGCATTCAACGCCTAGAGGTACGCGGGGATTCGAACCTCGCGATATCCCAAATAAATGGCGACTTCGACGCCAAGGATCCAAAAATGGCAGCTTACCGCAATGCCGTCCTAAAAATTTCAGCCCGGTTCGAAGGGCTAAAGTTTCACCATATAGCCCGAGAAAATAATCAAGCAGCGGATGTCCTGGCACGCATTGGAGCAAAACGCGATGCAGTCCCCCCCAACATCTTTTTGGAAAGATTGTTCAAGCCATCTGTAGCATGGGAGGGGGAACCCGCATATAACTGTCCGGACCAAGCCGCACCACTCGACGCCGAACAATCTGACATAATTGGAGGCTCTACCAACGAAATCACACTTTCAACCCACGTAATAATGGCGGTTATCGCCCCGTGGACTGAACCATTCCTAGCCTACCTTACTAGGCAGGAACTCCGAGAGGACCAAAACGAGGCTCGCTGCATAGTGCGACGATCTAAAGCCTATAAAGTCCATGAGGGAGAGCTTTATAAGAAAAGCACTACCGGAGTCCTTCAAAGGTGCATCTCCGAAAAGGAAGGGCGGAACCTTCTGGCTGAAATTCATGCCGGACTCGGTGTTCATCACGCTGCTGCTCGGTCCCTTGTTAGCAAGGCTTTCCGTACAGGCTTTTATTGGCCGACAGCCCAGGCAGACGCTCAGGACTTAGTCCAACAATGCGTTGGTTGCCAACTTTTCGCCAACCAAAGCCATATGCCACCCACCGCACTCCAAACCATCCCCATCACCTGGCCCTTTGCGGTCTGGGGGCTTGACATGGTCGGAACCCTCAAAGGGGGGACCCATAAGAAAAATACTTGCTGGTCATGGTGGATAAGTTCACCAAATGGATAGAAGCCAAGCCTGTTAAAACAGCCGAATCCGGACCGGTGATAGACTTCATATCCAGGGTAGTACACCGTTACGGCGTCCCCCACAGCATCATAACCGATAATAGTACAAACTTTACAGCCGATGAGGTAAAACTCTGGTGCAAAAACATGGGCATTAAGCTCGATTATGCTTCCGTCTATCACCCACAAACCAACGGCCAGGTCGAACGTGCAAATGGTCTTATCATGAGCGGCATTAAACCCAGACTAGTGCGGTCCCTGAAGGAATCTAACACGCACTGGGTAGAGGAGCTCGACTCCGTACTCTGGGGGCTGCGGACCACGCCGAATTGTACCACTGGATACACACCATTCTTTATGGTGTACGGCGCAGAGGCAGTTCGGCCCTGCGACATAATTCATGACTCACCTCGAGTGCGTATGTACGAAGAAAGAGAAGCCGAGCTCGATCGGCAGGACAACCTGGACGCCTTGGAGGAGGAGCGCGACGTGGCAAAAGCCCGTCCCGCATTCTATCAACAGCAGGCTCGAAGATATCAAAGCAGAGAAGTACGGGCCAAAAATTACAATATTGGTGAACTAGTTCTACGCCTGCCGGATAAGAAAAAGGACAAACTCAAGCCCAAGTGGGAAGGTCCATTCATAATCGACCAAGTCCTGACTGGTGGAGCGTACCGCCTGCGAGATGCGTCAGATAACCGACTCGAGCCGAACCCATGGAACGCCACCCGTCTTCAAGGATTCTATGCCTAGCGTCGGATTCTGTGTTCGTCTCCTTCCTCTGTCCATTTTTTTTACATTTTTCTGTCTTATATTTCTCCTCTTCTCCTCTTTTTCTTTTTATAGCCCTTAAAGGCTCATCAAGTGATGCGCCACTCGCGCTCATTAAACCTGGGGGCTTCTTTAACAGAAGCTTATTTATACGGGCTTCACGCCCACCACATGTGTTAAACTTCCGCATGTACCTTTTTTCTTCACCATTATATGCATCGGTATGACTTAAGTTTTGGCCAAGCTGGGTTGCCTGGCTCCTGTGTTAACCCCTACGTTCCCGATTGTTCGGCTAGGCGGTAAAGGGAGCACCTCTGCGATTGTTACTGCCGGGTCAGCCGGATGTGTACCTCAGACTGGGTGAAGCCGAAAGCTAGCGTTCTTCAAGGAATATTCGGTTGGTGAAATAAAAGATGATCTCTTTACTAATTTTATGCGCCCCCAGATGCTTTTTCTGCGTCTTTTTACGCAGTCCGGACATGCACTTTAGGGCATGCCTCCCCAGCGAAAGGAACCCTTAACGGAACTATTCTCTCTGGAAGATGTTTCTTACTAACCATGTAATATAACATAACTAGTTGGGCACTTGTCTGATAAAGCACTAATGACCCATACGCCTGGTCTCCACGCATACCCCGGTTCTTATATAACCGCTGCGGTATTCGGACACACTCCGGACCGTCAGGTCCCGAGGTTGAAGCGAAAAGGTCGGCAAAGACAAACGATCTACAATCCGGCTAGAAGGCATTACACATGTCATTTCAAACTTACATAGTCATTCTGACTGATCGTATTCCTCTTCTATACCTTCTAACAGGCTGTCTAATTTACAGTCCTGCTGGGAATACTTCGCGGCCAACTCTACTTGGCCGTATACTAAGCTTACAGGGATCTCCTTCCCGTCAGGCCCCACTGGTCCGACCTCGGCCATGTGGTTTGGGTCAGACCTCGTAAAACGGGTCTTCACCATGGCCCAGACCTTCCTAGCGCCTTGTTGGCAGGCCGATATCTTCCACAACCGGAAGCGCCGCCGAGCTCCCTTCAGCTTCTCCGCAAGCTCTCCAAGGTCCTCGTGCATGGAGTGGGAAGGCCATAAGGCTTGGGCAACGCCTCACATCACCTGCCGAATTCGCTCGTGCAGTTGCAGGAGTTCGGGAAGAAGGTCACCCATAGAACCGGGCATCTCCTCTGCAGGATGACCTGTGAGCATACCTACAGACATTACTCTGTTAGTCGACTTCCTCGCCGAACTCTTTTTTCAAAGTTCGTTCAAGCACTTACTAAATATGCCGCGTCGAAGCCACTGATTCTCCTTCGTGGAGTCCGACAGCTGGCCACGAACGTCTTTAAGTTCGACGTCCAGCTTGGTGTTGGCATCCTGAAGGTCATTCTTCTCTCACCTCACCTTTGTCAACGTACTCTCACCGGCCTTTAGCCGGTGTAAGAGTTGTTGCTTTTCCAGATCGAATCCGGCGCCATCTGCAATATGACTTGTCAGATTTGCACCCAAACCGCACAACACTAATCTTTCGAAGTGTATCTTACCTGAGGGGGTCCCTTTGGGCTCCCCTGTTGCGGCCAGTGCGGCCTCTAGTTGGGCCTTGCACTTTTCCAGCTCATGGGACAGTACGGTGTTCTTCTCTGTAAGAACCTGCATATTAAATGATCCTTAAATCAGTTACTTTAACTGTTTCAAGTCTCGGGGGCTACTGGTATATATATATATTTGACCAAAATTTTCTTACCCGTATGTGTTTTACATACTGCTCCGTGGCTCTGGCTAAACCACTTTGAGCGGCACGGAGGTATGCATCTCCCGATTTAAAGGCATTTAAAGCCTCTTGGGAGAAACAAGCGTCGCGTAGAACTGCCCAGCGACGCCTGTGGTTCATGGCACTCTCCACTTCAGAATTTGTGGCAGACAGCCTGTCCGCATCCTCTGTCGGAGGAGCGTCCGGTTCGCGCCTAGTGCTCGCCTCCGCCTCCTGGCCAGACGTTGGAGCCTGGCTGGTGGAGGCGCGATTGGCAACCTCTCCGGATATAGTCCGGCGAGGTCTCTTCGCCCTGAAGACAGCACGAATGTTAATATGCCCTGACAGAGTAACACCAGGGAAACAGAGGGTGTGCTATACATTTGCGCCGGCATCTCAGTCCGGACTACATTCCTTTTGGCCCCACGGGGCCCTGCGGCCCCTCGTTGGCCAGCCGCCGCAGGTTCGGCCTCCCGCCTCGGAAATCTCCCCTGCAAAACACGGTTGTCGTTAGAGACGCCGGAATACATGATAATGGAATCTCTCTCAGGGGAATAAAAACTCCGGTTTCTGTCACCTGGGAGGCCAGGATTAACCCGGGGTAATCAGCCGTAATGGCTACCAAGGTATTGTCCTTGCTTAGTTGATGGAACACCCCGTTGATAAGCTCCACTGATATGTCCGGATCCTCTTCGGAGTCCAGATCGAGGGACCGTTCTGGGTCCTCGGGCTGTGGAGGGCGGCTGTTTATATTCTTTACTTCCTGTCGTAGTTCCTGCATCGAAGTCGTTAGACTAGATATCTAACTGTGGGAGTATAAAACAAACGGGCAGGCGCAATTGTTCACTTACCCAACTTGTAGGTTCGTACATAGTGAATCCGGCCCGCTGATTGACGCAGAGGAATTCCTCCTTTTCTCCCTTGTACAAAGAGGATAAAATCTTTATTAGAGCGGCAGCTGAGGCTGTCCCCTTACGACCGTAACGGGTGGCGTCATCCTCCCCGTTGAAATCCCACATGGGGTGGCCTCTATATTGAAGCGGCTACACCCCCTGCATAATGCATGCGGCCATGACTCCAATCATGGTTAGTCCGGAATGAGCCAACAGTCTTATCCGGCCCATCAGGTAAAGGATGTCTCTGTCGCTTTCTCTCTGAGAGCTCCGCGGACGCCAGCTCAAGCGTTTCTTCAATGGAGCACTATTGAACTCGGGGAGACCGATCCGGATAGGGTCCGGTAGCGGGATGTCATCTATGTAAAACCATTCCGAAGGCCAGTCCTCGGACGCCTTCTTTGGGGTTCCGGATAAGTATCCGGTCCCGGCGATGCGCCATACTTCGGCTCCGCCCACTTGATATATAGACCCCTCTTGAGAACGGGGCACTAGGCAGAATAACCTCTTCCATAGCGCGAAATGAGCCTCAACGCCTAAAAATAGCTCGCAAAGGGCGACGAAACCCGCAATATGCAATACGGAGGCGGGCGTGAGATTGTGCAGCTGGAGGCCGTAGAACTCCAGGAGCCCGCGGAGAAATGTATGAATTGGAAATACCAGTCCCCTTATTAGATAGGGGACGAGGCACACCCGCTCTCCTTTAGAGGGATTGGGGGTGCTCTCCGCTTGTTTTCCGCCATTGTAGGTGGCGAGACCGGCTCGGACCGGGACCATGTATGCTTGAGGGAGAAATCCCTTGGCTTGAAGCGACACTAACTCGCTATGCGGGATGGTGCAACTCTCCCAGTCCCCGGGTTTAGGACCGGAGGGGCGAGGGGAGGAGTTGTGACGGCTGGCCATTTTGGAATGGACCTTTGCTGGGAGCGCTCTAATGATAACTCGCGGAGAGGAGAAGATGTGGTTTGGATCTGAATCCTCATCCCGTTAAATATGCGGCTCGTTTGTACGGCCAGGGGTGTGAATGTAAAAACACTTCGGCTTTTCGCATTCGTTTAACATGTGGAAGACAACCATTATTGGGCGTGGAAGCCAAGGAGCGCTGCATTACAAAAATCGGATATTATTCCTACAGGTACACAGGATTTGGAGGAGGAACCCGCCTTGCAATGCCGAAGACAATCTGCGCGCCGGACTCGTCGTCATTGAAGCCTGGTTCGGGGGCTACTGAGGGAGTCCTAGATTAGGGGGTGTTCGGGTAGCCGGACTATACCTTCGTCGGACTCCTGGACTATGAAGATACAAGATTGAAGACTTATCCCGTGTCCGGATGGGACTTTCCTTGGCGTGGAAGGCAAGCTTGGCGATGTGGATATTCAAGATCTCCTACCACTGTAACCGACTCTGTGTAACCCTGACCCTATCCGGTGTCTATATAAACCGGAGGGTTGTAGTCCGTAGGACAATCATCTTCATACACAATCATACCATAGGCTAGCTTCTAGGGTTTAGCCTCCTTGATCTTGTGGTAGATCTACTCTTGTACTACCCATATCATCAATATTAATCAAGCAGGAGTAGGGTATTACCTCCATCGAGAGGGCCCGAACCTGGGTAAAAACATCGTGTCCCTTGTCTCTTGTTACCATCCGGCCTTGACGCACAGATCGGGACCCCCTACCCGAGATCCGCCGGTTTTGACACCGACACATACCCATAGGATTTTTATATGCTATTCTATAATCCCAAAGTGCATCATATAATTTCTTAGACCAATTCTTCCTGGACCTATTGGCAGTCTTTTGCAAAATTAATTTTATTTCTCTATTGCTAAATTCAACTTGACCACTAGACTGTGGATGATAAGGTGATGCAATTCTATGGTTAACATCATACTTGGCAAGCATTTTATAGAAAGCACCATGAAAAAAGTGTGAACCACCATCAGTCATTAAATATCCCCAAACATCAAATGGTTCAATAGCAAGCGAATAGTTCATAGGCATTTCTTGACGCTTCTTGATATTACCTATTCTTTGATATTCATCACAAGATAAGACGAACTTACAGGCATCATTGAAGAGAGTATGCCAATAAAATCCAGATTGCAATACCTTGTGAGCAGTTCTATCTCCCGCATGATGTCCTCCATAAGCTTCGGAGTGACATTTTCGTAGGATTTGTCCTAGTTCATGCTCAGGTACATAACGTCTAATAATACCATCTACTCCTTCTTTATAAAGATGTGGCTCATCCCAAAAGTAATGTCTTAAATCATAGAAGAATTTCTTGTTTTGTTGGTATGTAAAGCTAGGTGGTAAATATTTAGCAACAATGTAATTAGCATAGTCAGCATACCAAGGAGTACTAGGAGCAACATTTATTGCAGCTAACTGCTCATCAGGAAAACTATGATCAATAGGTAGTGGGTCATCAGGCAAATTTTCAAGCCTAGATAAATTATCAGCTACGGGGTCTTCAGCTCCTTTTCTATCAATGATATGTAAATCAAATTCTTGTAACAAGAGAACCCAACGAATAAGTCTAGGTTTAGCATCTTTCTTTTCCATAAGATATTTAATAGCAGCATGATCAGTGTGAACAATTACTTTGGAATCAATAATATAAGGTCTAAATTTATCACAAGCAAACAACACTGCTAAGAATTCTTTTTCAGTAGTAGCATAGTTTCGTCGAGCATTGTCTAGAGTTTTACAAGCATAATGAATAACATTCAATTTCTTATCAACTCTTTATCCTAGATCAGCACCAATAGCATAATCACTAGCATCACACGTAATTTCAAAAGGCAAGTTCCAGTCAGGTGGTTGAACAATAGGTGCAGAAATTAAGGTTTCTTGAGTGTTTCAAAGGCTTCTAAACAATCATCATAAAAACAAAAGGAATATCCTTTTGCAAAAGATTCATAAGAGGCCTAGAAATTTTAGAAAAATCTTTGATAAATCTCCTATAGAAACCAGCATGACCTAAGAAACTACGAATACCTTTTATATCTTTAGGGCATGGCATTTTTTCAATTGCATCAACCTTAGCTTTGTCCACTTCAATACCTCTTTCAGAAATTTTATGACCCAAGACAATGCCTTCATTAACCGTAAACTGGCACTTCTCCCACTTCAAGACAAGATTTTTTGTTCACATCTCTGCAAAACTCGATCAAGATTGCTTAAACAATCGTCAAAAGACTTCCCATAAACAAATAAGTCGTCCATGAAAACGTCAACAATCTTTTCACAAAATTCAGAGAATATACCAGTCATACATCTTTGAAAGGTAGCAGGTGCATTGCATAAACCGAAAGGCATATGTCTATAAGCATAAGTTCCAAAGGGACAAGTAAAAGTGGTCTTTTCTTGATCAGGTTGAGAAACAGGTATTTGTGAAAACCCAGAATATCCATCAAGGAAGCAAAAATGTGTGTGCTTAGATAATATTTCAAGCATTTGATCAATAAAAGGCAGAGGGTAATGATCTTTTCTAGTTGCTTTGTTTAATTTTCTAAAATCAATTACCATTCTATAGCCTGTAACAATTCTTTGTGGAATAAGTTCAGAACAACAATTATACCTAATTTATTAGGGACACAATGAACATGACTTACCCATCTACTATCAGCTATAGGATAGATTATACCTGCTTCCAGAAGTATTAATATTTCTGTTCTTACCACTTCCTTCATTTTTGGATTTAACCGACGTTCGTGATCAACAACGGGTTTAGCATCATGTTCCATGTTAATTTTGTGCTGACATAGAGTGGGACTAATGCCCTTTAAATCATCAAGAGTATATCCAATAGCAGCTCGGTGCTTCCTTAGAACATTCAATAATCTTAATAATAACAGGATATATCTTATTTTCATGAAGATAGGCATATTTCAAAGTGTCTGGCAATTGTTTTAATTCAAACACAGGATCACCTTTAGGTGGAGGAGGACCTCCTTGAGTTTCAATAGGCAAATTGTGTTTAAGTAGAGGATGTTGTTCAAAGAAACTCTTATCTATTTCATTTCTTTCATGCATATGTAAATCATTTTCATGGTCTAGCAAATATTGTTCTAAAGGATCAGTAGTTGGTACAACAATAGAAGTAAGACCAATTCATCCTTACAAGGCAATTATTTTTCAAGAAGCTTTCTACTAAACTTGGAAAAATTAATGGTGTTCAAGAAAGGTCTACCAAAGATAATGGGACAAAAGTCATCTTGTGGGGAACCAAGAACAAGAAAATCAGTAGGGTATTTTATTTTCCCACACAAGACTTCAACATCTCTAACAATCCCAATTGGTGATATAGTGTATCTGTTAGCAAGTTTAATAGTAACATCTATGTCTTTGATCTCTACGGGTGCTATGTCATTCATAATTTCTTGATATAAGGAATAAGGAATAGCACTCACACTAGCACCTATGTCACATAAACCATTATAACAGTGATCTCCTATTTTAACTGAGACAATGGGCATGCCAACAACAGGTCTATGTTTATCCTTTTTATCAGGTTTGGCAATTCTAGCAGCTTCTTCACAGAAGTAAATAACATGCCCATCTACATTTTCTTCCAAGATATCTTTAACAATAGCAATACTAGGTTCCACTTTAATTTGTTCATCAGGTTTAGGTGTTCTAATGTAACTCTTGTTACCCACAGTTGAAACTTTAGCATGTTCCTTTATCCTAACAGGGAAAGGTGGTTTCTCAATATAAGCAGCAGGAACAACTGGATCAATATTGCAAATTATGGTTTCTTCTTTAATTGACATTGTTTCTTTGATTTCTTCTTTAATAGGCGGGTGATATTTAAACCACTTCTCTTTAGGGAGATCAACATGAGTAGCAAATGATTCACAAAAGGAGGCTACTATCTCAGAGTCAAGTCCATATTTAGTGCTAAACTTTTGAAAAGCATCGGTATTCATAAAAGATTTGACACAATCATACTTAAGTTTAATACCTGACTCTTTACCTTTGTCGAGTTCCAATCTTTAGAGTTGCGCTTAATTCTTTCCAAAATATCCCACCGGAATTCAACAGTCTTCTTCATAAAAGAACCAACACAAGAAGTATCGGGCATGGTTTGATCATTACGAGAAAGCCGAGCATAAAAGTTCTGGATAATAATTTCTTTTGAGAGCTCATGATTGGGGCATGAATATAACATTGACTTAAGCCTCCCCCAAGCTAGAGCGATCCTTTCTCCTTCACGAGGCCAAAAGTTATATGTATATAATTCCGATCACGATGAACTAGATGCATAGGATAATTTTTTTGGTGGAACTCCAATTTCAAACGATTCCAATTCCAAGAGCCAATATCATTGATACCATGCTAATGCTTTTCCCTTGAAAGATAAAGGGAAAGCCTTTTTCATAACTTAATCCCCGGGTAAACCTGCAAGCTTGAACAATCCACAAATTTGTTCTACAGATATCAAGTGCATATCAGGATGTTCGGTTCCATCTCCTGCATAAGGATTAGCTAGCAGTTGTTCTATCATACCCGAAGAAATTTCATATTCAATATTTTCAGTAGGTGCATTATGTTGAGGGGTAGTTAATTGTGGTTCTGGTTGAGGTGAAGATACCCCGAACAAACCCCTCAAAGGATTGTTTTCCATAGTAACAAGTGACAATAAATTTCAGCACACTATATAAATGTTTCCTTACCAAAGGCGCTTCATTCCCCGGCAACGGTGCCAGAAAATAGCCTTGATGACCCACAAGTATATGGGATCAATTGTAGATCTTTTTGATAAGTAAGAGTGTTGAACCCAACGAGGAGCAGAAGGAAATGACAAGTGGTTTTCAGCAAGGTAATGTGTGCAAGTGCTGAAATTATAAGTAGTAGAGTAGCTTGATAGCAAGATAATTTGTAACGAGAAAGTAACGATAGTAGTAATAAAAGTGCAGCAAGGTATCCCAATCCTTTTGAGGTAAATGACATGCCAAAACGGTCTCTTATAATAAGCAAAGTGTTCTTGAGGGTACACGGAATTTTCATCTAGTCACTTTCACCATGTTTGTTTGATTTGTGTTTGGTACTTTGATAATTTGATATGTGGGTGGACCGGTGCTTAGGTGTTGTTCTTACTTGAACAAAACTCCTACTTATGATTAACCCTCCGCAAGCATCCGCAACTACGAGAAAAGTATTAAGAATAAATTCTAACCATAGCATTAAACTTTTGGATCCAATCGGTCCCTTACGGAATAGCGCAGAAACTGGAGTTTAAGCTTCTGTCACTCTTGCAGCCCATCATATAATTTCTACTCCACAATGCATTCCCTTAGGCCCAAATATGGTGAAGTGTCATGTAGTCGACGTTCACATGACACCACTAAGGGAATCACAACATACATACTATCAAAATATCGAACACATATCAAGTTCACATGATTACTTGCAACATGATTTCTCCCATGACCTCAAGAACAAAAGTAACTACTCACAAATGCTAATCACGCTCAAGATAAGAGGGGTATTAAATATCATATTGAATCTTAACATATAATCTTCCACTAAATAAACCATATAGTAATCAACTACAAGATGTAATCAACACTACTAGTCACGCACAAGCACCAATCTATAGTTCCGGTAACAACATTGAACACAAGAGATGAACTACGGTTTGAGATGAGATGGTGTTGTTGAAGATGTTGATGGAGATTGCCCTCCCCAAGATGGGAGGGTTGTTGGTGATGATGAGGACGATGATTCCCCCTCCGGGAGGGAAGTTCACCTGGCGGAATCACTCTGTCAGAGGGCAAAAGTGCTCCTGCCCAAGTTCCGCCTCAAGACGGTGGCGCTCCATACCGAAAGTCCTCTGCTTATTTTTTCTAGGTCAAAATGACCTATATACCAGAAGATGGGCATCGGAGGTGGGCCTAGGTGAGCACAACCCACCAGGGCGCGCCTGGGCTCCCTGGCGCGCCCAGGTGGGTTGTGCCCACCTGGTGGGGCCCCCTGGTAGTTATTTGCTCCAATATTCATCATATATTTGATAAAAAACTCCGTGAAGTTTCAGCTTGTTTGGAGTTGTGCAGAATAGGTGGCCTGACGTAGCTTTTCCAGGTCCAGATTTCCAGCTGCTGGAATTCTCCCTCTTTGTGTATACCTTGCATATCATGAGAGAAAAGGCATTATAATTACTCCAAAAATCATTATTATGGATAAAAACATCATAAATAACAGTAAGGAAACATGATGCAAAATGGACGTATCAATTAGTAACTCCAAACAGGAGTTGCAAAATGAACAGAGACTAGTTAAGGGCGAGGTGACGATGTGTGTTGGAAGTGATTCCAAGGTTGATAAGATCACCATCACATACTCCCTCTACCTTTGGGATTAGTGTTGAACCTAAATAAATGTTATTTGGTGTTTGCGTTGAGCATGAATATGATTGGATCATGTTTATTGCAATACGGTTATTCATTTAATTCACAAAATAATTGTTGTTCTGTTTACATGAATAAAACCTTCTATGGTCATACACCCAATGTAAATGGTTTATTGAATCTCTATCGTAGTGATACACATATTCATAATATTGATGCCAAAAGATGCGTAGTTGATAATGATAGTGAAACATACTTGTGGCACTGCCGTTTTGGTCATATTGGTGTAAAGCGCATGAAGAAACTCCATGTAGATGGACTTTTGGAATCACTTGATTATGAATCATTTGTTACTCGCGAACCATATCTCATGGGAAAGATGACTAAAAAATCCGTTCTCCGGAACAATGGAGAGAGCTGTGACTTATTGGATATAATACATGTCGATGTATGCGGTCTGATGAGTATTGAAGCACGCGATGGGTATCATTATTTTCTGACCTTCACAAGATGATTTGAGTAGGTATGGGTATATCTACTTCATGAAACACAAGTATGAAACATTTGAAAAGTTCAAAGAATTTCAGAGTGAAGTGGAGAATCATCGTAATAAGAATATTAGGTTTCTGCGATCTAATCGCAGAGGCGAAAATTTGAGTTACGAGTTTGGCCTTCATTTAAAACAATGTGGAATAGTTTCACAACTCACACCACCTGGAACACCACAGCGTAATGGTGTGTCCTAATGTCGTAACCGTCCTTTATTAGATATAGTGCGTTCTATGATGTCTCCTACCGATTTACCACTATCATTTTGGGGTTATGCATTAGAGATAGCCGCATTCACGTTAAATAGGGCACCGTCGAAATCCGTTGAGACGACACCATAGGAACTGCGGTTTGGCAAGAAACCTAAGCTTTCGTTTCTTAAAGTTTGGGGTTGCAACACTTATGTCAAAAGGCTTCAGCCTGATAAGCTCGAACCCAAATGGGCGAAGTGCGTCTTCATAGGATACCCTAAGGAAACAATTGGGTACACCTTCTACCACAGATCCAAAGGCAAGATCTTTGTTGCTAAGAATGGATCCTTTCCAGAGAAGGAGTTTCTCTCGAAAGAAGTGAGTGGGAGGAAATTAGAACTTGATGATGTAGTTGTACCTTCTCTCGAATTGGAAAGTAGTACATCGGAGAAAACTGTTCCCGTGATGCCTACACCAACTAGAGAGGAAGCTAATGTTGATGATCATGAAACTTCAGATCAAGTTACTACTGAACTTCGTAGGTCAACTGGAGCACGATCCACACTAGAGTGGTCTGGTAATCCTGTCCTGGAAGTCATGCTACTAGACCAAGGTGAACCTACAAACTATGAAGAAGCTATGATGAGCCCAGATCCCGACAGATGGCTTGAGGCCATGAAATCTGAGATAGGATCCATGTATGTGAACAAAGTGTGGACTTTGGTGGACTTGCCCGATGATCGGTAAACCATAGAAAATAAATGGATCTTCAAGAAGAAGACTGACGCTGATAGTAATGTTATTGTCTACAAAGCTTGACTTGTCGCAAAAAGTTTTTTGACAAGTTCAAGGAGTTGACTACGATGAGACTTTCTCACCCATAGCGATGCTTAAGTCTATCTGAATCATGTTAGCAATTGCCACATTTTATGATTATAAAATCTGGCGACTAGACGTCAAAACTGCATTCCTTAATGGATTTCCTAAAGAAGAGTTGTATATCATGAAACCAGAAGGTTTTGTCGATCCTAAAGGTGCTGACAAAGTGTGCAAACTGCAGCGATCCATATATGGATTGGTGCAAGCATCTCGGAGTTGGATTATACGCTTTGATGAGGTGATCAAAGCATATGGTTTTATACAGACTTACGGTGAAGCCTGTATTTACAAGAAAGTGAGTGGGAGCTATGTAGTATTTCTAATATTATATGTGGACGACATATTGTTGATTGGAAATGATATAGAATTTCTGGATTGCATAAAACGATGCTTGAATAAGAATTTTTCAATGAAAGACATCAGTGAAGCTGCTTATATATTGGGCATCAAGATCTATAGAGATAGATCAAGACGCTTAATAGGACTTTCACAAAGCATAGACCTTGACAAAGTTTTGAAGAAGTTCAAAATGGACCGGTCAAAGAAAGGGTTCTTGCCTGTGTTACAAGGTGTAAAGTTTAGTAAGAATCAAAGCACGATCACGGCAGAAGATAGAGAGAGAATGAAAGTCATTCCCTATGCATGAGCCATAGGTTCTATAAAGTATGCCATGTTGTGTACCAGACCGGTTGTGTGCTTTGCCATGAGCTAGGCAAGGGGGTACAATAGTGATCCAGGAGTGGATCACTGAACAACGGTCAAAATTATCCTTAGTTACCGAAGAAGACTAAGGAAATGTTTCTCGGTTATGGAGGTGATAAAGAGTTCCTTATAAAGGGTTACGTTGATGCAAGCTTTGACACCGATTCGGATGACTCTGAGTCTCAACTTAGATACATATTGAAAGTGGGAGCAATTAGCTAGAGTAGCACCATGCAGAGCATTGTAGACATAGAAATTTACAAAATTCATACGGATCTAAATGTGACAGACCCTTGACTAAACTTCTCTCACAAGCAAAACATGATCACACCTTAGTACTCTTTGGGTGCTAATCACATGGCATGTGAACTAGATTATTGACTCTAGTAAACTCTTTGGGTGTTGGTCACATGGCGATGTGAACTATGGGTGTTAAATCACATGGTGATGTGAAATAGATTATTGACTCCAGTGCAAGTGGGAGACTGAAGGAAATATGCCCTAGAGGCAATAATAAAGTTTTTGTTCTATATTTCCTTATTCATGATAAAGGTTTATTATTCATGCTAGAATTGTATTGATCGGAAACTTAAATACATGTGTGAATACATAAACAAATACCGTGTCCCTAGTGAGCCTCTACTAGACTAGCTCGTTGATCAAAGATGGTTAAGGTTTCCTAACCATGGACATGTGCTGTCATTTAATTACCGGATCACATCACTAGGAGAATGATGTGACAAGACCCATCCGTTAGCTTAGCATAATGATCGTTGAGTATATCTATTGCTTTCTTCATGTCAAATACATATTCCTTCGACTATGAAATTATGCAACTCCCGGATACCGGAGGAATACCATGTGTGCTATCAAACGTCACAACGTAACTGGGTGATCATAAATATGTTCTACAGGTATCTCCGAAGGTGTTTGTTGAGTTGGCATAGATCAAGATTAGGATTTGTCACTCGGAGTGGTATCTCTGGGCCCTCTCGGTAATACACATCATAAGCTTGCAAGCAAATAACTAAGGAGTTAGTTACGACATGATGTACTACGAAACGAGTAAATAGACTTACTGGTAACGATATTGAACTAGGTATGGATATACCGACGATCGAATCTCGGGCAAGTAACATACCGATGGACAAAGGGAATTACGTATGTTGTCATAACGGTTCGACCGATAAATATCTTCATAGAATATGTAGGAGCCAATATGGGCATCCAAGTTCCACTATTGGTTGTTGATCGAAGAGGTGTCTCGGTCATGTCTACATAGTTCTCGAACCCGTAGGATCCGCACGCTTAACATTCGTTGACGATATAGTGTTATATGAGTTATATGATTTGGTGACAGGATGTTGTTCGGAGTGCCGGATGAGATCACAGACATGACGAGGAGACTCTAAATGGTCGAGAGGTAAAGATTGATATATAGGACGATGGTATTCGGACACCAGAAGAGTTTCGAAGTGCACCGAGTAGTCATCGGGGCACCAGTAGGGGTTCCGGACACCCCCGACGAGTGTATGGGTCTTATGGGCCAAAGGGGGAAGCAAACCAGCCCACGAGGGGCTGGTGCGCCCCTTCTACCCCTTGCCCACATACCAAAGAGGGAGGGAAGGAAAGGGGAGGCACCCCAAAGGCAGCCAACCCCCCTTTCCTCCCCCCCCCATACACAAATATGGAAAGGGTGGATTCGGCCAGGGCGGGCACCCTAGGGGCTGCCTCCCCTCCCCCCTCCACCTATATATATGAGAGGAAGGAGAGGGCCAGGACACACGATGATTCCCTAGCCATGTACGGCACCCCTCTCTCTTTAGTTTGTCCCTCGGTCATATTTTCGTAGTGCTTAAGCGAAGCCCTGCGAAGATAGCATCACCATCACCGTCACCACGCCGTCGTGCTGCCGGAAGCCATCCACTACTTTGCCCGTCTTGCTGGATCAAGAAGGTGAGGACGTCACCGAGGTGAACGTGTGCAGAACTCGGAGGTGCCGTACGTTTGGTACTTGATCGGTTGGAGCGCGAAGAAAGTTCGACTACATCAACCGTGTTGTGAAACGCTTCCACTTACTGTCTATGAGGGTACATAGACACACTCTCCACTCTCATTGTTTTGCATCTCCTTGATAGATCTTGCGTGGGTGTAAGAATTTTTGTTTTGTTTTCATGCAACGTTCCCAACATCCAAGTCCTCTCTCCCTTGGCGCCAACTCCTATTAGGAGTGGGGCTGGACTCCCAGCCCTCCCATGCATATAAATATAGGGGAGGGGGCGCAAAAAGGCACCCCAACACATTGGCCTTGGTTGTTGCCCCGTCTCTCCCTCCCGGCATAGTTCTCGTCCATTGTTTCTTGCTTATCGAAATCCTGCCGGTATTCCGACTCCACCACCACCATCACCACCATGATGGTTGTGATCCCATCTACTTATCTGCCTTCTCTTGCTGGATCAAGGAGGAGTAGACGTCATCGAGCCGCAAGTGTGCTAAATTCGGAGGTGCCGTATGTTCAAAACTAGATCGGTTGGATCGTTATCGGATCGCGAAGAGTACGACTACATCAACCGCGATATACACTTTCGCTTTTGGTCTACGAGGGTACATAGACACACTCTCCCCTCTCGTTGATATGCTTCTCCCAGATAGATCTTGGGTGTTTGTAGGATTTTTTTTGATTTTCATGCTTTGTTCCCCATCAATGGCATCATGAGCTAGGTCTATGCGTAGATGTATATGCACGAGTAGAACACAAAGAGTTGTAGGTGTTGATACTCAAATTTCTTACCTCTCTTGTCTCATTTGGATTCGGCGGTATTGTGGGATGAAGTGGCCCAGACCAATCTTACTTGTCCACGCACAAGATACCGGTTCCACCGAAAAACATGCAACTTGTTTTGCATAAGGTGGCTAGCGGGTGAGGTCCTTGTAGAAGGTTAAAATGCAACTTGATTATCACCGTTGTGGCTTTATGTAGGTAGGAACGGTTCTTGCTAGTTGCCCATAGCAGCCACGTAAAATTTGCAACAACAAAGTAGAGGACGTCTAACTTGTTTTTGCAGGGCATGTTGTGATGTGGTATGGCCAAAACGTGACGTGATATATGTTGATGTATGAGATGATCATGTTTTTAATAGGTTCACGACTTGCATGTCGATGAGTAAGACAGCCGGCAGGAGCCATAGGGTTGTCTTTAATTTCTTATTCGTCATGTAATTGCTTTACTTTATCGCTATGCATTAGCAATAGTTGTAGAAGCAATAGTTAGCGAGATGACCACGTGACGACACGATGATGGAGATCATGGTGTTATGCAGGTGATGATGGAGATCATGCTGGTGCTTTGGAGTTGGAAATCAAAGGCACGAGATGATAATGGCCATATCATGTCACATATTGATTGCATGTGATGTTTATCTTTTTATGCATCTTATTTTGCTTAGAACGACGATAGAATTATAAGATGATCCTTTCACTTAATTTCAATAAATCGTGTTCTCCCTTGGTATGCACCGTTGTAAAAGTTTGTCGTTTCGAAGCACCTCGTGATGATCAGGTGTGATAGACTCTACGTTCACATACAATGGGTGTAAGCCAGTTTTACACATGCAGAATACTTGGGTTAAACTTGACGAGCCTAGCATGTACAGACATGGCCTCAAAACACAGGAGACCGAAAGGTCGACCATGAGTCATATAGTAGATATGATCAACATGGAGATGTTCACCATTGATGACTACCCCATCTCACGTGATGGTCGGATATGGGTTAGTTGACTTCGATCATGTGTCACTTAGACAACTTGAGGGATGTTCATTTCAGTGGGAGCTCATTAGTAATTTCATTAATTGAACTGAATAATCATGAACTTCGTCTTAACTTTCTTTGCAAAATTTGTGTTGTAGATCAACGGCCCACACTATAGGTCGCCTGAATTTTAATGCATTCCTAGAGAAAGCTAAGTTGAAAGATGATGGAAGTAACTATGCGTACTGGGTCCGTAACTTGAGGATTATCCTCATTGCTGCATGCTACCTCTTGAGCATGCGTTGGTTTTCCCTTGAAGAGGAAAGGGTGATGCAGCAAAGTAGCGTAAGTATTTCCCTCAGTTTTTGAGAACCAAGGTATAAATCCAGTAGGAGACTACACGCAGATCTCCTAGTACCTGCACAAACAATCAAGAACCTTACAACCAACGCGATAAAGGGGTTGTCAATCCCTTCACGGCCACTTGCAAAAGTGAGATCTGATAAAAGATAATAAGATAAATATTTTTGGTATTTTTGTTGTATAGATTGAAAAGTAAAGATTCCAAAATAAATAGTAAACTAGAATTATAGATCGGAAACTTTATGATGTAAAGTAGACCCGGGTGCCATAGGTTTCACTAGTGGCTTCTCTCATAATAGCATACATTACGGTGGGCGAACAAAGTACTACCGAGCAATTGATAGAAAAGCGCACAGTTATGAGAATATCTAGGCATGATCATGAACATAGGCATCACGTCCGTGTCAAGTACACCGAAACGATTCTGCATCTACTACTATTACTCCACACATCGACCGCTATCCAGTATGCAACTAGAGTATTAAGTTCATAAGAACAGAGTAATGCATTAAGCAAGATGACATGATGTAGAGGGATAAACTCAAGCAATATGATATAAACCCCATCTTTTTATCCTCGATGGCAACAATGCAATATGTGTCGGTTCCCTTTCTGTCACTGGGATCGAGCACCGCAAGATTGAACCCAAAGCTAAGCACATCTCCTATTGCAAGAAATATCAATCTAGTAGGCCAAACTAAACCGATAATTTGAAGAGACTTGCAAAGATACCAAATCATGCATATAAGAATTCAGAGAAGAATCATATATTGTTGATAGATAATCTTGATCATAAACCCACAATTCATGGGATCTCGGCAAACACACCGCAAAAAGTATTACATCGAATAGATCTCCAAGAACATCGAGGAGAACTTTGTATTGAGAACCAAAGAGAGAGAAGAAGCCATCTAGCTAATAACTATGGACCCGGAGGTCTATGTGCTAAACTACTCACACATCATCGGAGAGGCTATGGTGTTGATGTAGAAGCCCTCCGTGATCGAATCCCCCTCTGGCAGATCGCCGGAAAAGGCCCCAAGATGGGATCTCACGGGTACAGAAGGTTGCGGCAGTGGAAAAGTGGTTTCGTGGCTCCCCTGGATGTTTTCAGGGTATAAGAGTATATATAGGCGAAAGAAGTAGGTCGGTGGAGCTACGAGGGGCCCACGAGGGTGGGGGCGCGCCTACCCCTTGGGCGCGCCCTCCTGCCTCATGGCCGCCTTGCTGCGTCTCTGACTTCCACTCCAAGTCTCATGAATTGCGTTTGTTCCAAGAAAGATCCTCGCGAAGGTTTTGTTCCGTTTGGATCCTCTTTGATATTCCTTTTCTGCGAAACACTGAAATAGGCAAAAAAACAGCAACTGGCACT
This sequence comes from Aegilops umbellulata, assembly GCA_032464435.1. Classification (NCBI taxonomy): domain Eukaryota; kingdom Viridiplantae; phylum Streptophyta; class Magnoliopsida; order Poales; family Poaceae; genus Aegilops; species Aegilops umbellulata. The sequence continues at coordinate 291,184,581 of CP136056.1, read as the reverse complement.
GGGCCTCCGGTTAATAGGTTCCCAAAAATAATATAAAAGAGCATATAAAAGCCCATTAAACATCCAAAACAGATAATACAATAGCATGGAACAATAAAAAATTATAGATACGTTGGAGACATATCAGCATACCCAAGCTTAATTCCCGCTCGTCCTCGAGTAGGTAAATGATAAAAACAGAATTTTTGATGTGGAATGCTACCTAACATAATTTTCAATGTAATTTACTTTATTGTGGCATGAATGTTCAGATCCGAAAGATTCAAGAAAAAAGTAAATATTGACATAAAAATAATAATACTTCAAGCATACTAACTAAGAAATTATGTCTTCTCAAAATAACATAGCCAAAGAAAGCTCATCCCTACAAAATCATATAGTTTGGCCATGCTTCATTTTCGTCACACAAAGTGCTCTCATCATGCACAACCCTGATGACAAGCCAAGAAATTGTTTCATATTTAGTATTCTCATACTTTTTCAAATTTCACGAATTACAGGAGCGCGAGCCATGGACATAGCACTATGGGTGGAATAGAATATGGTGATGGAGGTTGTGTGGAGAAGACAAAAAGGAGAAAGTCTCACATCGATGCGGCTAATCAACGGGCTATGGAGATGCCCATCAATTGATGTCAATGCGTGGAGTAGGCATTGCCATGCAACAGATGCACTAGAGTTATAAATGTATGAAAGCTCAATAAAAGGAACTAAATGGGTGTGCATCCAACTTGCTTGCTCACGAAGACCTAGGGCATTTGAGGAAGCCCATTGTTGGAATATACAAGCCAAGTTCTATAATGAAAAATTCCCACTAGTATATGAAAGTGACAAAATAGGAGACTCTCTATCATGAAGATCATGGTGCTATTTTGAAGCACAAGTGTGGAAAAAGGATAGTAACATTGTCCCTTCTCTCTTTTTCTCTCATTTTTTGGGCCTTCTCTTTTTTTATTTGGCCTTTCTCATTTTTTGGCCTTTCTCTTTTTTTGGCCTTTCTTTTTTTCCTCACACGGGACAATGCTCTAATGATGATCATCATTCTTCTATTTATTTACATCTCAAGGATTACAACTCGATACTATAACAAAATATGACTCTATATGAATGCCTCCGGCGGTGTAATGGGATGGGCAATGAATCAAGAGTGACATGTATGAAAATTATGCATGGTGGCCTTGCCACAAATATGATGTCAACTACATGATCATGCAAGGCAATATGACAATGATGAAGCGTGTCATAATAAACAGAATGGTGGAAAGTTGCATGGCAATATATCTCGGAATGGCTATGGAAATGCCATAATAGGTAGGTATGGTGGATGTTTTGAGGAAGATATAAGTGGGCTTATGTGTGATAGAGCGTATCATATCATGGGGTTTGGATGCACCGGCGAAGTTTGCACCAACTCTCGAGGTGAGAAAGGGCAATGCACGGTACCGAAGAGGCTAGCAATGATGGAAGGGTGAGAGTGCGTATAATCCATGGACTCAACATTAGTCATAAAGAACTCACATACTTATTGAAAAAATCTACAAGTCATCAAAACCAAGTACTACGCGCATGCTCCTAGGGGGATAGATTGGTAGGAAAAGACCATCACTCATTCCCGACCGCCACTCATAAGGAGGACAATCAAAGAAACACCTCATGCTTCAAATTTGTTACACAATGGTTACTAGACGTGCATGCTACGGGACTTGCAAACTTCAACACAAGTATTTCTCAAATTCACAATTACTCAACTAGTAGGACTCTAATATTACCATCTTCATATCTCAAAACAATCATCAAGTATCAAACTTCTCATAGTATTCAATGCACTCTATATGGAAGTTTTTATTATACCCATCTTGGCTGCCTATCATATTAGGACTAATTTTATAGCCAAAGCAAATTACCATGCTGTTCTGAAAGACTCTCAAAATAATATGAGTGAAGCATGAGATATTAATAATTTCTATAAAATAAAACCACCACCGTGCTCTAAAATATACAATTGAAGCACTAGAGCAAAATTATCTAGCTCAAAAGATATAAGTGAAGCACATAGAATATTCTAATAAATTCTGATTCATGCGTGTCTCTCCCAAAAGGTGTGCACAGCAAGGATGATTGTGGTAAACTAAAAAGCGAAGACTCAAATCATACAGGACGCTCCAAGGAAAACACATATCATGTGGTGAATAAAAATATAGCCTCAAGTAAAGTTATCGATAGACGAAGACGAAAGAGGGGATGCCTTCCGGGGCATCCCCAAGCTTAGGCTTTTGGTTGTCCTCGAATTTTACCTTGGGGTGCCTTGGGCATCCCCAAGCTTAGGCTCTTCCCACTCATTATTCCACAATCCATCAAATCTTTACCCAAAAACTTGAAAACTTCACAACACAAAACTTAAACAGAAAATCTCATGAGCTCCGTTAGTGTAAGAAAACAAACCACCACTTTAAGGTAATGTAATGAACTCATTCTTTATTTTTATTGGTGTTAAACCTACTGTATTCCAACTTATCTATGGTTCATACCCCCCGATACTAGCCATAGATTCATCAAAATAAGCAAACAACACACGAAAAACAGAATCTTTCAAAAAGAGAATAGTCTGTAGTAATCTATATCAAACGTATACTTCTGAACTCCAAAAATTCTGAAATAAATTGGTGGACGTGAGGAATTTGTCTGTTAATCATCTGCAAAAAGAATCAACCTAAAATCACTTCCAGTAAAAGATGGCAGCTAATCTCGTGAGCGCTAAAGTTTCTGTTTTTTACAGCAAGATCGCAAAGACTTCACCCAAGTCTTCCCAAAGGTTCTACTTAGCACAAACACTAATTAAAACATAAAACCACATCTAAATAGAGGCTAGATGAATTATTTATTACTAAACAGGAACAAAAAGCAAGGAACAAAAATAAAATTGGGTTGCCTCCCAACAAGCGCTATCGTTTAACGCCCCTAGCTAGGCATAAAGCAAGAATAGATCTAGGTATTGTCATCTTTGGTATGCAATCCATAAGTGGCTCTCATAATATATTCATAAGGTAATTTAATTTTCTTACTAGGAAAGTGTTCCATGCCTTTCCTTAATGGAATTTGGAATATAATATTGTTGGGGAACGTAGTAATTTCAAAAAATTTCCTACGCACACGCAAGACCATGGTGATGCATAGCAACGAGAGGGGAGAGTGTTGTCTACGTACCCTCGTAGACCGAAGCGGAAGCATTGACTCAACGTAGAGGAAGTAGTCGTACGTTCTCCTCGCGATCCGACCGATCCAAGTACCGTTACTCCGGCACCTCCGAGTTCTTGGCACACGTTCAGCTCGATGACGATCCCCGGGCTCTGATCCAGCAAAGCGTCGGGGAAGAGTTCCGTCAGCACGACGGCGTGGTGACGATCTTGATGTGTTACCGGCGCAGGGCTTCGCCTAAGCACTGCAACGATATGACCGAGGTGGAATTTGGTGGAAGGGGGCACCGCACACGGCTAAGGAAAGATCTCAATGATCAATTGTGTGTCATGGGGTGCCCCCTGCCCCCGTATATAAAGGAGCAAGGGAGGGGGTGGCCGGCCTAGGGTTTGGCGCGCCAGGGTGTGGAGTCCTACTAGGTCTCCAAGTCCTAGTAGGAGTCCACCAAGAGGGGAGGAAGGGAGAAGGAATAGGAGGAGTAGGAAAGGTGGCCGGCCCCCTTTTCCCTAGTCCAATTCGGACTAGAGGGGAGGGGGGGCGCAGCAGCCCTTTTTTTTCTCTTCCCACTAAAGCCCATCAAGGCCCATTACTTCTCCCGTGATCCCATAACTCCCCGGTACCTCTGAAAATACCCGAACCACTCAGAACCCTTCCGATGTCCGAATATAGTCGTCCAATATATCGATCTTTACGTCTCGACCATTTCGAGACTCCTCGTCATGTCCCCGATCTCATCCGGAACTCCGAACTCCTTCGGTACATCAAAACTCATAAACTCATAATATAACTGTCATCGAAACCTTAAGCGTGCGGACCCTACGGTTCGAGAACAATGTAGACATGACCGAGACACGTCTCCGGTCAATAACCAATAGCGGGACCTGGATGCCCATATTGGCTCCTACATATTCTGCGAAGATCTTTATCGGTCAGACCGCATAACAACATACGTTGTTCCCTTTGTCATCGGTATGTTACTTGCCCGAGATTCGATCGTCGGTATCCAATACCTAGTTCAATCTCGTTACCGGCAAGTCTCTTTACTCGTTCCGTAATACATCATCTCACAACTAACACATTAGTTGCAATGCTTGCAAGGCTTATGTGATGTGCATTACCGAGAGGGCCCAGAGATACCTCTCCGACAATCGGAGTGACAAATCCTAATCTCGAAATACGCCAACCCAACATGTACCTTCGGAGACACCTGTAGAGCACCTTTATAATCACCTAGTTATGTTGTGACGTTTGGTAGCACACAAAGTGTTCCTACGGTAAACGGGAGTTGCATAATCTCATAGTTAAAGGAACATGTATAAGTCATGGATAAAAGCAATAGCAACATACTAAACGATCGGGTGCTATGCTAATGGAATGGGTCATGTCAATCAGATCATTCAACTAATGATGTGATCTCGTTAATCAAATAACAACTCTTTGTTCATGGTTAGGAAACATAACCATCTTTGATTAATGAGCTAGTCAAGTAGAGGCATACTAGTGACACTCTGTTTGTCTATGTATTCACACATGTATTATGTTTCCAGTTAATACAATTCTAGCATGAATAATAAACATTTATCATGATATAAGGAAATAAATAATAACTTTATCATTGCCTCTAGGGCATATTTCCTTCAGTCTCCCACTTGCACTAGAGTCAATAATCTAGATCACATCACCATGTGATTAACATCAATAGTTCACATCATCATGTGATTAACACCCATAGTTCACATCGATATGTGACCAACACCCAAAGGGTTTACTAGATTCAGTAATCTAGTTCACATCGCTATGTGATTAACACCCAAAGAGTACTACGGTGTGATCATGTTTTGCTTGTGAGAGAAATTTAGTCAACGGGTCTGCCACATTCAGATCCGTTATGTATTTTGCAATTTTCTATGTCTACAATGCTCTGCACGGAGCTACTTTAGCTAATTGCTCCCACTTTCAATATGTATCTAGATTGAGACTTAGAGTCATCTAGATTAGTGTCAAAACTTGCATCGACGTAACCTTTTACGACGAACCTTTTTGTCACCTCCATAATCGAGAAACATATCCTTATTCCACTAAGGATAATTTTGACCGCCGTCCAGTGATCTACTCTTAGATCACTATTGTACTCCCGTGCCAATCTCAGGGTAGGGTATACAATAGGTCTGGTACACAGCATGGCATACTTTATAGAACCTATGGCCAAAGCATAGGGAATGACTTTCATTCTCTTTCTATCTTCTGCCGTGGTCGGGCTTTGAGTCTTACTCAATTTCACACTTTGTAACACAGGCAAGAACTCTTTCTTTGACTGTTCCATTTTGAACTACTTCAAAATCTTGTCAAGGTATGTACTCATTGAAAAAACTTATCAAGCGTCTCGATCTATCTCTATAGATCTTGATGCTCGATATGTAAGTAGCTTCCCCGAGGTCTTTCTTTGAAAAACTCCTTTCAAATACTCCTTTATGCTTTACAGAATAATTCTACATTATTTTCGATCAATAATATGTCATTTACATATACTTATCAGAAATGCTGTAGTGCTCCCACTCACTTTCTTGTAAATACAGGCTTCACCGCAAGTCTGTATAAAACTATATGCTTTGATCAACTTATCAAAGCGTATATTCCAACTCCGAGATGCTTGCACCAGTCCATAGATGGATCGCTAGAGCTTGCATATTTTGTTAACACCTTCAGGATCGACAAAACCTTCTAGTTGCATCGTATACAACTCTTCTTTAATAAATCCATTAAGGAATGTAGTTTTGTTTATCCATTTGCCGGATTTCATAAAATGCGACAATTGCTAACATGATTCGGACAGACTTAAGCATAGATACGAGTGAGAAACTCTCATCGTAGTCAACACCTTGAACTTGTCGAAAACCTTTTGCGACAATTCTAGCTTTGTAGATAGTAACACTACTATCAGTGTCCGTCTTCCTCTTGAAGATCCATTTATTTTCTTTGGCTTGCCGATCATCGGGCAAATCCCTCAAAGTCCATACTTTGTTCTCATACATGGATCATATCTCAGATTTCATGGCCTCTAACCATTTCGCGGAATCTGGGCTCATCATCGCTTCCTCATAGTTCGTAAGTTCGTCATGGTCTAGTAACATGACTTCCAGAACAGGATTACCGTACCACTCTGGTGCGGATCTCACTCTGGTTTACTTACGAGATTCGGTAGTAACTTGATCTTGAAGTTACATGATCATCATCATTAGCTTCCTTACTAATTGGTGTAGTAGTCACAAGAACAGATTTCTGTGATGAACTACTTTCCAATAAGGGAGAAGGTACAATTACCTTATCAAGTTTTCTACTTTCCTCCCACTCACTTCTTTCGAAAGAAACTCTTTCTCTAGAAAGTTTCCGAACTTAGCAACAAAAGTCTTGCCTTCGGATCTTGTGATAGAAGGTGTATCCAACAGTTTCCTTTGGATATCCTATGAAGACACATTTATCCGATTTGGGTTCGAGCTTATCAGGTTGAAGCTTTTTCACATAAGCATCGCAGCCCCAAACTTTAAGAAACGACAGCTTAGGTTTATTGCTAAACCATAGTTCCTACGGTGTCGTCTCAACGGATTTAGATGGTGCCTCTTTTAACGTGAATGCAGCTGTCTCTAATGCATGATCCCAAAACGATATTGGTAAATCGGTAAGAAACATCATAGATTGTACTATATCCAATAAAGTACGGTTATGACGTTCGGACACACCATTATGCTGTGGTGTTCCAGGTGGCATGAATTTGTGAAACTATTCCACATTGTTTTAATTGAAGACCAAACTCGTAACTCAAATATTTGTCTCCGCGATCAGATCGTAGAAACCTTATTTTCTTGTCACGATGATTTTCACTTCACTCTAAAATTCTTTGAACTTTTCAAACGTTTCAGACTTATGTTTCATCAAGTAGATATACCCATATCTGCTCAAATCATCTGTGAAGGTTAGAAAATAATGATACTTGTCGCGAGCCTTAATATTCATCGGATCATATACATCAGTATGTATGATTTCCAACAAATCTGTTGCTTGCTCCATTGTTCCGGAGAACGGCGTTTTTAGTCATCTTGCCCAAGAGGCATGGTTCGCAAGCATCAAGTGATTCATAATCAAGTGATTCCAAAATCCCATCAGCATGGAGTTTCTTCATGCGCTTTACACCAATATGACCTAAACGGCAGTGCCACAAATAGGTTGCACTATCATTATTAACTTCGCATCTTTTTGGTTTCAATATCATGAATATGTGTATCACTGCGATCGAGATCCAATGAACTATTTTCATTGGTGTGTATGACCATAGAAGGTTTTATTCATGTAAACAGAACAACAATTGTTCTCTAACTTAAATGAATAACTGTATTGCAATTAACATGATCAAATCATATTCATGCTCAACGCAAACACCAAATAACACTTATTTAGTTTCAACACTAATCCTGAAAGTATAGGGAGTGTGTGATAATGATCATATCAATCTTGGAACCACTTCCAACACACATCGTCACCTTGTCCTTTAACTAGTCTTTGTTCATTCTGCAACTCCCGTTTCGAGTTACTAAATTTTAGCAACTGAACTAGTACCAAATACTAAGGGGTTGCTATGAACACTAGTAAAGTACACATCAATAACATGTATATCAAATATACTTATGTTCACTTTGCCATCCTTCTTATCCGCCAATCACTTGGGGTAGTTCCGCTTCCAGTGACCAGTCCCTTTGCAGTAGAAGCACTTAGTCTCAGGCTTAGGACCATACTTGGGCTTTTTCACTTGAGCAGCAACTTGCTTGCCGTTCTTCTTGAAGTTCCCCTTCTTTCCTTTTGCCCTTTTCTTAAAACTAGTGATCTTGTCAACCATCAACACTTGATGTTTTTCTTTGATTTCTACCTTCGCTGATTTTAGCATCGCGAAGAGCTTGGGAATATTTTCCGTTATCCCTTGCATATTATAGTTCATCACGAAGTTCTACTAACTTGGTGATGGTGACTAGAGAATTCTGTCAATCACTATCTTATCTGGAAGATTAACTCCCACTTGATTCAAGCGATTGTAGTACCCAGACAATCTGAGCACATGCTCACTAGTTGAGCGATTCTCCTCCATCTTTTAGCTATAGAACTTGTTGGAGACTTCATATCTCTCAACTCGGGTATTTGCTTGAAATATTAACTTCAACTCCTAGAACATCTCATATGCTCCATGACGTTCAAAACGTCTTTGAAGTCCCGATTCTAAGCAGTTAAGCATGGTGCACTAAACTATTAAGTAGTCATCATATTGAGCTAGCAAAACGTTCATAATGTCTGCATCTGCTCCTGCAATAGGTCCGTCACCTAGCGGTGCATCAAGGACATAATTCTTCTGTGCAGCAATGAGGATAAACCTCAGATCACGGATCCAATCCGCATCATTGCTACTAACATTTTTCAACACAATTTTCTCTAGGAACATATCAAAATAAACATAGGGAAGTAACAACGCGAGCTATTGATCTACAACATAGATATGCTAATACTACCAGGACTAAGTTCATGATAAATTAAAGTTCAATTAATCATATTACTTAAGAACTCCCACTTAGATAGACATCCCTCTAATCCTCTAAGTGATCACGTGATCCAAATCAACTAAACCATGTCCGATCATCACGTGAGATGGAGTAGTTTCAATGGTGAACATCACTATGTTGATCATATCTACTATATGATTCACGCTCGACCTTTCGGTCTCCGTGTTCCGAGGCCATATCTGTTATATGCTAGGCTCGTCAAGTATAACCTGAGTATTCCGCGTGTGCAACTGTTTTGCACCCGTTGTATTTGAACGTAGAGCCTATCACACCCGATCATCACGTGGTGTCTCAGCACGAAGAACTTTCGCAACGGTGCATACTCAGGGAGAACACTTCTTGATAATTAGTGAGAGATCATCTTATAATGCTACCGTCAATCAAAGCAAGATAAGATGCATAAAAGATAAACATCACATGCAATCAATATAAGTGATATGATATGGCCATCATCATCTCGTGCTTGTGATCTCCATCTTCGAAGCACCGTCATGATCACCATCGTCACCGGCGCGACACCTTGATCTCCATCGCAGCATCGTTGTCGTCTCGCCAATCTTATGCTTCCACGACTATCACTACCGCTTAGTAATAAAGTAAAGCATTACATCGCGATTGCATTGCATACAATAAAGCGACAACCATATGGCTCCTGCCAGTTGCCGATAACTCGGTTACAAAACATGATCATCTCATACAATAAAATTTAGCATCATGTCTTGACCATATCACATCACAACATGCCCTGCAAAAACAAGTTAGACGTCCTCTACTTTGTTGTTGCAAGTTTTACGTGGCTGCTACGGGCTTAAGCAAGAACTCATCTTACCTACGCATCAAAACCACAACGATAGTTTGTCAAATAGACTCCGTTTTAACCTTCTCAAGGACCGGGCGTAGCCACACTCGGTTCAACTAAAGTTGGAGAGACAGTCTTCCGCAAGCCATCTATGTGCAAAGCACGTCGAGGGAACCGGTCTCGCGTAAGCGTACGCGTAAGGTTGGTCCGGATCGTCTCGTCCAACAATACCGCTGAACCAAAGTATGACATGCTGGTAGGCAGTATGACTTGTATCGCCCACAACTCACTTGTGTTCTACTCGTGCAAATAACATCAAACCATAAAACCTGGGCTCGGATGCCACTGTTGGGGAACGTAGTAATTTCAAAAAAATTCCTACGCACACGCAAGACCATGGTGATGCATAGCAACAAGAGGGGAGAGTGTTGTCTACGTACCCTCGTAGACCGAAGCGGAAGCGTTGACTCAACGTAGAGGAAGTAGTCGTACGTTCTCCTCGCGATCCGACCGATCCAAGTACCGTTACTCCGGCACCTCCGAGTTCTTGGCACACGTTCAGCTCGATGACGATCCCCGGGCTCTGATCCAGCAAAGCGTCGGGGAAGAGTTCCGTCAGCACGACGGCGTGGTGACGATCTTGATGTGTTACCGGCGCAGGGCTTCGCCTAAGCACTGCAACGATGTGACCGAGGTGAAATTTGGTGGAAGGGGGGCACCGCACACGGCTAAGGAAAGATCTCAATGATCAATTGTGTGTCATGGGGTGCCCCCTGCCCCCGTATATAAAGGAGCAAGGGAGGGGGTGGCCGGCCTAGGGTTTGGCGCGCCAGGGTGTGGAGTCCTACTAGGTCTCCAAGTCCTAGTAGGAGTCCACCAAGAGGGGAGGAAGGGAGAAGGAATAGGAGGAGTAGGAAAGGTGGCCGGCCCCCTTTTCCCTAGTCCAATTCGGACTAGAGGGGAGGGGGGGCGCAGCAGCCCTTTTTTTTTCTCTTCCCACTAAAGCCCATCAAGGCCCATTACTTCTCCCGTGATCCCATAACTCCCCGGTACCTCTGAAAATACCCGAACCACTCAGAACCCTTCCGATGTCCGAATATAGTCGTCCAATATATCGATCTTTACGTCTCGACCATTTCGAGACTCCTCGTCATGTCCCCGATCTCATCCGGAACTCCGAACTCCTTCGGTACATCAAAACTCATAAACTCATAATATAACTGTCATCGAAACCTTAAGCGTGCGGACCCTACGGTTCGAGAACAATGTAGACATGACCGAGACACGTCTCCGGTCAATAACCAATAGCGGGACCTGGATGCCCATATTGGCTCCTACATATTCTGCGAAGATCTTTATCGGTCAGACCGCATAACAACATACGTTGTTCCCTTTGTCATCGGTATGTTACTTGCCCGAGATTCGATCGTCGGTATCCAATACCTAGTTCAATCTCGTTACCGGCAAGTCTCTTTACTCGTTCCGTAATACATCATCTCACAACTAACACATTAGTTGCAATGCTTGCAAGGCTTATGTGATGTGCATTACCGAGAGGGCCCAGAGATACCTCTCCGACAATCGGAGTGACAAATCCTAATCTCGAAATACGCCAACCCAACATGTACCTTCGGAGACACCTGTAGAGCACCTTTATAATCACCTAGTTATGTTGTGACGTTTGGTAGCACACAAAGTGTTCCTACGGTAAACGGGAGTTGCATAATCTCATAGTTAAAGGAACATGTATAAGTCATGGATAAAAGCAATAGCAACATACTAAACGATCGGGTGCTATGCTAATGGAATGGGTCATGTCAATCAGATCATTCAACTAATGATGTGATCTCGTTAATCAAATAACAACTCTTTGTTCATGGTTAGGAAACATAACCATCTTTGATTAATGAGCTAGTCAAGTAGAGGCATACTAGTGACACTCTGTTTGTCTATGTATTCACACATGTATTATGTTTCCAGTTAATACAATTCTAGCATGAATAATAAACATTTATCATGATATAAGGAAATAAATAATAACTTTATCATTGCCTCTAGGGCATATTTCCTTCAGTCTCCCACTTGCACTAGAGTCAATAATCTAGATCACATCACCATGTGATTAACATCAATAGTTCACATCATCATGTGATTAACACCCATAGTTCACATCGATATGTGACCAACACCCAAAGGGTTTACTAGATTCAGTAATCTAGTTCACATCGCTATGTGATTAACACCCAAAGAGTACTACGGTGTGATCATGTTTTGCTTGTGAGAGAAATTTAGTCAACGGGTCTGCCACATTCAGATCCGTTATGTATTTTGCAATTTTCTATGTCTACAATGCTCTGCACGGAGCTACTTTAGCTAATTGCTCCCACTTTCAATATGTATCTAGATTGAGACTTAGAGTCATCTAGATTAGTGTCAAAACTTGCATCGACGTAACCTTTTACGACGAACCTTTTTGTCACCTCCATAATCGAGAAACATATCCTTATTCCACTAAGGATAATTTTGACCGCCGTCCAGTGATCTACTCTTAGATCACTATTGTACTCCCGTGCCAATCTCAGGGTAGGGTATACAATAGGTCTGGTACACAGCATGGCATACTTTATAGAACCTATGGCCAAAGCATAGGGAATGACTTTCATTCTCTTTCTATCTTCTGCCGTGGTCGGGCTTTGAGTCTTACTCAATTTCACACTTTGTAACACAGGCAAGAACTCTTTCTTTGACTGTTCCATTTTGAACTACTTCAAAATCTTGTCAAGGTATGTACTCATTGAAAAAACTTATCAAGCGTCTCGATCTATCTCTATAGATCTTGATGCTCGATATGTAAGTAGCTTCCCCGAGGTCTTTCTTTGAAAAACTCCTTTCAAATACTCCTTTATGCTTTACAGAATAATTCTACATTATTTTCGATCAATAATATGTCATTTACATATACTTATCAGAAATGCTGTAGTGCTCCCACTCACTTTCTTGTAAATACAGGCTTCACCGCAAGTCTGTATAAAACTATATGCTTTGATCAACTTATCAAAGCGTATATTCCAACTCCGAGATGCTTGCACCAGTCCATAGATGGATCGCTAGAGCTTGCATATTTTGTTAACACCTTCAGGATCGACAAAACCTTCTAGTTGCATCGTATACAACTCTTCTTTAATAAATCCATTAAGGAATGTAGTTTTGTTTATCCATTTGCCGGATTTCATAAAATGCGACAATTGCTAACATGATTCGGACAGACTTAAGCATAGATACGAGTGAGAAACTCTCATCGTAGTCAACACCTTGAACTTGTCGAAAACCTTTTGCGACAATTCTAGCTTTGTAGATAGTAACACTACTATCAGTGTCCGTCTTCCTCTTGAAGATCCATTTATTTTCTTTGGCTTGCCGATCATCGGGCAAATCCCTCAAAGTCCATACTTTGTTCTCATACATGGATCATATCTCAGATTTCATGGCCTCTAACCATTTCGCGGAATCTGGGCTCATCATCGCTTCCTCATAGTTCGTAAGTTCGTCATGGTCTAGTAACATGACTTCCAGAACAGGATTACCGTACCACTCTGGTGCGGATCTCACTCTGGTTTACTTACGAGATTCGGTAGTAACTTGATCTTGAAGTTACATGATCATCATCATTAGCTTCCTTACTAATTGGTGTAGTAGTCACAAGAACAGATTTCTGTGATGAACTACTTTCCAATAAGGGAGAAGGTACAATTACCTTATCAAGTTTTCTACTTTCCTCCCACTCACTTCTTTCGAAAGAAACTCTTTCTCTAGAAAGTTTCCGAACTTAGCAACAAAAGTCTTGCCTTCGGATCTTGTGATAGAAGGTGTATCCAACAGTTTCCTTTGGATATCCTATGAAGACACATTTATCCGATTTGGGTTCGAGCTTATCAGGTTGAAGCTTTTTCACATAAGCATCGCAGCCCCAAACTTTAAGAAACGACAGCTTAGGTTTATTGCTAAACCATAGTTCCTACGGTGTCGTCTCAACGGATTTAGATGGTGCCTCTTTTAACGTGAATGCAGCTGTCTCTAATGCATGATCCCAAAACGATATTGGTAAATCGGTAAGAAACATCATAGATTGTACTATATCCAATAAAGTACGGTTATGACGTTCGGACACACCATTATGCTGTGGTGTTCCAGGTGGCATGAATTTGTGAAACTATTCCACATTGTTTTAATTGAAGACCAAACTCGTAACTCAAATATTTGTCTCCGCGATCAGATCGTAGAAACCTTATTTTCTTGTCACGATGATTTTCACTTCACTCTAAAATTCTTTGAACTTTTCAAACGTTTCAGACTTATGTTTCATCAAGTAGATATACCCATATCTGCTCAAATCATCTGTGAAGGTTAGAAAATAATGATACTTGTCGCGAGCCTTAATATTCATCGGATCATATACATCAGTATGTATGATTTCCAACAAATCTGTTGCTTGCTCCATTGTTCCGGAGAACGGCGTTTTTAGTCATCTTGCCCAAGAGGCATGGTTCGCAAGCATCAAGTGATTCATAATCAAGTGATTCCAAAATCCCATCAGCATGGAGTTTCTTCATGCGCTTTACACCAATATGACCTAAACGGCAGTGCCACAAATAGGTTGCACTATCATTATTAACTTCGCATCTTTTTGGTTTCAATATCATGAATATGTGTATCACTGCGATCGAGATCCAATGAACTATTTTCATTGGTGTGTATGACCATAGAAGGTTTTATTCATGTAAACAGAACAACAATTGTTCTCTAACTTAAATGAATAACTGTATTGCAATTAACATGATCAAATCATATTCATGCTCAACGCAAACACCAAATAACACTTATTTAGTTTCAACACTAATCCTGAAAGTATAGGGAGTGTGTGATAATGATCATATCAATCTTGGAACCACTTCCAACACACATCGTCACCTTGTCCTTTAACTAGTCTTTGTTCATTCTGCAACTCCCGTTTCGAGTTACTAAATTTTAGCAACTGAACTAGTACCAAATACTAAGGGGTTGCTATGAACACTAGTAAAGTACACATCAATAACATGTATATCAAATATACTTATGTTCACTTTGCCATCCTTCTTATCCGCCAATCACTTGGGGTAGTTCCGCTTCCAGTGACCAGTCCCTTTGCAGTAGAAGCACTTAGTCTCAGGCTTAGGACCATACTTGGGCTTTTTCACTTGAGCAGCAACTTGCTTGCCGTTCTTCTTGAAGTTCCCCTTCTTTCCTTTTGCCCTTTTCTTGAAACTAGTGATCTTGTCAACCATCAACACTTGATGTTTTTCTTTGATTTCTACCTTCGCTGATTTTAGCATCGCGAAGAGCTTGGGAATATTTTCCGTTATCCCTTGCATATTATAGTTCATCACGAAGTTCTACTAACTTGGTGATGGTGACTAGAGAATTCTGTCAATCACTATCTTATCTGGAAGATTAACTCCCACTTGATTCAAGCGATTGTAGTACCCAGACAATCTGAGCACATGCTCACTAGTTGAGCGATTCTCCTCCATCTTTTAGCTATAGAACTTGTTGGAGACTTCATATCTCTCAACTCGGGTATTTGCTTGAAATATTAACTTCAACTCCTAGAACATCTCATATGCTCCATGACGTTCAAAACGTCTTTGAAGTCCCGATTCTAAGCAGTTAAGCATGGTGCACTAAACTATTAAGTAGTCATCATATTGAGCTAGCAAAACGTTCATAATGTCTGCATCTGCTCCTGCAATAGGTCCGTCACCTAGCGGTGCATCAAGGACATAATTCTTCTGTGCAGCAATGAGGATAAACCTCAGATCACGGATCCAATCCGCATCATTGCTACTAACATTTTTCAACACAATTTTCTCTAGGAACATATCAAAATAAACATAGGGAAGTAACAACGCGAGCTATTGATCTACAACATAGATATGCTAATACTACCAGGACTAAGTTCATGATAAATTAAAGTTCAATTAATCATATTACTTAAGAACTCCCACTTAGATAGACATCCCTCTAATCCTCTAAGTGATCACGTGATCCAAATCAACTAAACCATGTCCGATCATCACGTGAGATGGAGTAGTTTCAATGGTGAACATCACTATGTTGATCATATCTACTATATGATTCACGCTCGACCTTTCGGTCTCCGTGTTCCGAGGCCATATCTGTTATATGCTAGGCTCGTCAAGTATAACCTGAGTATTCCGCGTGTGCAACTGTTTTGCACCCGTTGTATTTGAACGTAGAGCCTATCACACCCGATCATCACGTGGTGTCTCAGCACGAAGAACTTTCGCAACGGTGCATACTCAGGGAGAACACTTCTTGATAATTAGTGAGAGATCATCTTATAATGCTACCGTCAATCAAAGCAAGATAAGATGCATAAAAGATAAACATCACATGCAATCAATATAAGTGATATGATATGGCCATCATCATCTCGTGCTTGTGATCTCCATCTTCGAAGCACCGTCATGATCACCATCGTCACCGGCGCGACACCTTGATCTCCATCGCAGCATCGTTGTCGTCTCGCCAATCTTATGCTTCCACGACTATCACTACCGCTTAGTAATAAAGTAAAGCATTACATCGCGATTGCATTGCATACAATAAAGCGACAACCATATGGCTCCTGCCAGTTGCCGATAACTCGGTTACAAAACATGATCATCTCATACAATAAAATTTAGCATCATGTCTTGACCATATCACATCACAACATGCCCTGCAAAAACAAGTTAGACGTCCTCTACTTTGTTGTTGCAAGTTTTACGTGGCTGCTACGGGCTTAAGCAAGAACTCATCTTACCTACGCATCAAAACCACAACGATAGTTTGTCAAATAGACTCCGTTTTAACCTTCTCAAGGACCGGGCGTAGCCACACTCGGTTCAACTAAAGTTGGAGAGACAGTCTTCCGCAAGCCATCTATGTGCAAAGCACGTCGAGGGAACCGGTCTCGCGTAAGCGTACGCGTAAGGTTGGTCCGGATCGTCTCGTCCAACAATACCGCTGAACCAAAGTATGACATGCTGGTAGGCAGTATGACTTGTATCGCCCACAACTCACTTGTGTTCTACTCGTGCAAATAACATCAAACCATAAAACCTGGGCTCGGATGCCACTGTTGGGGAACGTAGTAATTTCAAAAAAATTCCTACGCACACGCAAGACCATGGTGATGCATAGCAACAAGAGGGGAGAGTGTTGTCTACGTACCCTCGTAGACCGAAGCGGAAGCGTTGACTCAACGTAGAGGAAGTAGTCGTACGTTCTCCTCGCGATCCGACCGATCCAAGTACCGTTACTCCGGCACCTCCGAGTTCTTGGCACACGTTCAGCTCGATGACGATCCCCGGGCTCTGATCCAGCAAAGCGTCGGGAAAGAGTTCCGTCAGCACGACGGCGTGGTGACGATCTTGATGTGTTACCGGCGCAGGGCTTCGCCTAAGCACTGCAACGATGTGACCGAGGTGAAATTTGGTGGAAGGGGGGCACCGCACACGGCTACGGAAAGATCTCAATGATCAATTGTGTGTCATGGGGTGCCCCCTGCCCCCGTATATAAAGGAGCAAGGGAGGGGGTGGCCGGCCTAGGGTTTGGCGCGCCAGGGTGTGGAGTCCTACTAGGTCTCCAAGTCCTAGTAGGAGTCCACCAAGAGGGGAGGAAGGGAGAAGGAATAGGAGGAGTAGGAAAGGTGGCCGGCCCCCTTTTCCCTAGTCCAATTCAGACTAGAGGGGAGGGGGGGCGCAGCAGCCCTTTTTTTTTCTCTTCCCATTAAAGCCCATCAAGGCCCATTACTTCTTCCGTGATCCCATAACTCCCCGGTACCTCTGAAAATACCCGAACCACTCAGAACCCTTCCGATGTCCGAATATAGTCGTCCAATATATCGATCTTTACGTCTCGACCATTTCGAGACTCCTCGTCATGTCCCCGATCTCATCCGGGACTCCGAACTCCTTCGGTACATCAAAACTCATAAACTCATAATATAACTGTCATCGAAACCTTAAGCGTGCGGACCCTACGGTTCGAGAACAATGTAGACATGACCGAGACACGTCTCCGGTCAATAACCAATAGCGGAACCTGGATGCCCATATTGGCTCCTACATATTCTGCGAAGATCTTTATCGGTCAGACCGCATAACAACATACGTTGTTCCCTTTGTCATCGGTATGTTACTTGCCCGAGATTCGATCGTCGGTATCCAATACCTAGTTCAATCTCGTTACCGGCAAGTCTCTTTACTCGTTCCGTAATACATCATCTCACAACTAACACATTAGTTGCAATGCTTGCAAGGCTTATGTGATGTGCATTACCGAGAGGGCCCAGAGATACCTCTCCGACAATCGGAGTGACAAATCCTAATCTCGAAATACGCCAACCCAACATGTACCTTCGGAGACACCTGTAGAGCACCTTTATAATCACCCAGTTACGTTGTGACGTTTGGTAGCACACAAAGTGTTCCTACGGTAAACGGGAGTTGCATAATCTCATAGTTAAAGGAACATGTATAAGTCATGGATAAAAGCAATAGCAACATACTAAACGATCGGGTGCTATGCTAATGGAATGGGTCATGTCAATCAGATCATTCAACTAATGATGTGATCTCGTTAATCAAATAACAACTCTTTGTTCATGGTTAGGAAACATAACCATCTTTGATTAATGAGCTAGTCAAGTAGAGGCATACTAGTGACACTCTGTTTGTCTATGTATTCACACATGTATTATGTTTCCAGTTAATACAATTCTAGCATGAATAATAAACATTTATCATGATATAAGGAAATAAATAATAACTTTATCATTGCCTCTAGGGCATATTTCCTTCAAATATTTCCTTCTTTCATATCAATAATTGCACCAATCGTTCTAAGAAAAAGTCTACCAAGAATAATAGGACATGTAGGATTGCAATCTATATCAAGAACAATGAAATCTACGGGCACATAATTCCTATTTGCAACAATAAGAACATCATTAATACTTCCCATAGGTTTCTTAATGGTGGAATCTACAAGGTGCAAATTTAAAGAACAATCATCAAACTCACGGAAACGAAACACATCACACAAAGTTTTTGGAATCGTGGAAACTCTAGCACCCAAATCACATAAAGCATAGCATTCATGATCTTTAATCTTGATTTTAATAGTAGGTTCCCACTCATCATAAAGTTTTCTAGCGATAGAAACTTCTAATTCAAGCTTTTCTTCATAAGATTGCATTAAAGCATCAACGATATGTTTAGTAAAAGCTTTATTTTGATCATAAGCATGAGGAGAATTTAACACGGATTGCAACAAGGAAATACAATATATCAAAAAACAATTATCATAATTAAATTCCTTGAAATCCAAAATAGTGGGTTCATTGCTATTAAAGTTTTGACCTCTTCAATCCCACTTTTATTAATTTTAGCATCAAGATCTAAAAACTCCGAATCATTTGGACGCCTTTTAACTAAAGTTGTCTCATCTCAAGTCCCGTATTTATAAAGATACATCTTGGAAAACAAAGATTTAATAGGAGACACATCAATCACTTTTAGATCTTCATCATTATTATCATGAAAACTAGAAGAACACGCTTTCACAAAGCAATCCTTTTTAGCACGCATCCTAGCGGTTCTTTCGTTGCACTCATCAATGGAAATTATCATGGCTTCGAGAGAATCGTTGATATCATGCTTAGGTGGAATAGATCTAAGTTTCAAACAATCAACATCAAGAGAAATTCTATCCATGTTCCTAGCCAACTCATCAATCTTAGGCAATTTTTCTTCAAGCAAAGCATTGAAATTATTTTGTGAATTCATAAATTCTTTAACACTAGTCTCAAAATCAGAGGGCATCTTATTAAAATTTCCATAAGAGTTGTTGTAGGAATTACCATAATTATTAGAGGAATTACTAGGAAACGGCCTAGAATTAAAATTTCCTCTATACGCGTTGTTACCAAAATTGTTCCTACCAACAAAATTCACATCCATATTCATTAATATTCTCAATCAAAGTGGACAAAGGCATATCATTAGGATCATAAGAAACACTCTTATTAGCAAATAATTTCATAAGTTCATCCATCTTTCCAGTCAAAACATTAACCTCTTCAATAGCATGAACCTTTTTACTAGTGGACCTTTCGGTGTGCCATTGAGAATAATTAACCATAATATTATCTAGGAGTTTAGTAGCTTCTCCTAAAGTGATTACCATAAAAGTGCCTCCCGCGGCAGAATCTAATAGATTTCTAGAAGCAAAATTCAATCCAGCATAATTTTTTTGTATAATCATCCATAAATTCAAACCATGTGTAGGGCAATTACGTATCATTAATTTCATCCTCTCCCAAGCTTGTGCAACATGCTCATGATCAAATTGCTTAAAATTCATAATATCGTTTCTAAGAGAGATAATCTTAGTGGGAGGAAAATACTTAGAGATAAAAGCATCTTTGCACTTATTCCAAGAATCAATACTATGTTTAGGCAAAGAAGAGAACCAAGTTTTAGCACAATCTCTAAGTGAAAACGGAAAGATTTAACAATATCATTATCCACATCTTTCTTCTTTTGCATATCGCACAAATCCACAAAGTTGTTTAGATGGGTAGTGGAATCTTCACTAGGAAGGCCAGAAAATTGATCTTTCATGACAAGATTCAACAAAGTAGCATTAATTTCACAAGATTCAGCATTGGTAATAGGCGCAATTGGAGTGCTAATGAAATCATAGTTGTTGGTATTGGGAAAAGTCACACAATTTAGTATTATCTTGACCCATCATGACAAACAATCAATCCAACACACAAGTACGGAAGAAGCAAGCGAGAAGAGGCGAACGAAAAAGGGCGAATAAAACGGCAAAGGTAAAGTGGGGGAGAGGAAAACGAGAGGCAAATGGCAAATAATGTAATGCGAGGGAGAAGAGTTTGTGATGGGTACTTTGTATATCTTGACTTGAGCGTAGATCTCCCTGGCAACGGCGCCAGAAATCCTTCTTGCTACCTCTTGAGCATGTGTTGGTTTTCCCTTGAAGAGGAAAGGGTGATACAACAAAGTAACGTAAGTATTTCCCTCAGTTTTTGAGAACCAAGGTATCAATCCAGTAGGAGACTACACGCAAATCGCCGAGTACCTCCACAAGCAATCAAGAACCTTGCAACCAACGCGATAAAGGGGTTGTCAATCCCTTCACGGCCACTTGCAAAAGTGAGATCTGATAAAAGATAATAAGATAAATATTTTTGGTATTTTTGTTGTATAGATTGAAAAGTAAAGATTCCAAAATAAATAGTAAACTAGAATTATAGATCGGAAACTTTATGATGTAAAGTAGACCCGGGGGCCATAGGTTTCACTAGTGGCTTCTCTCATGATAGCATATATTACGGTGGGTGAACAAATTACTACCGAGCAATTGATAGAAAAGCGCATAGTTATGAGAATATCTAGGCATGATCATGAACATAGGCATCACGTCCGTGTCAAGTAGACCAAAACGATTCTGCATCTACTACTATTACTCCACACACCGACCGCTATCCAGCATGCATCTAGAGTATTAAGTTCATAAGAACAGAATAATGCATTAAGCAAGATGACATGATGTAGAGGGATAAACTCAAGCAATATGATATAAACCCCATCTTTTTCTCCTCAGTGGCAACAATACAATACGTGTCGGTTCCCTTTCTGTCACTGGGATCGAGCACCACAAGATTGAACCCAAAGCTAAGCACTTCTCCCATTGCAAGAAATATCAATCTAGTATGCCAAACTAAACCGATAATTCGAAGAGACTTGTAAAGATATCAAATCATGCATATAAGAATTCAGAGAAGAATCAAATATTGTTCATAGATAATCTTGATCATAAACCCACAATTCATCGGATCTCGGCAAGCACACCGCAAAAAGTATTACATCTAATAGATCTCCAAGAATATCGAGGAGAACTTTGTATTGAGAACCAAAGAGAGAGAAGAAGCCATCTAGATAATAACTATGGACCCGAAGGTCTGTGGTAAACTACTCACACATCATCGAAGAGGCTATGGTGTTGATGTAGAAGCCCTCCGTGATCGAATCCGCCTGCGGCAGATCGCCGGAAAAGGCCCCAAGATGGGATCTCATGGGTACAGAAGGTTACGGCGGTGGAAAAGTGGTTTCGTGGCTCCCCTGGATGTTTTCAGGGTATAAGAGTATATATAGGCGAAAGAAGTAGGTCGGTGGAGCTACGAGGGGCCCACGAGGGTGGGAGGCACACCTACCCCCCTAGGTGTGCCCTCCTGCCTCATGGCCGCCTCGTTGTGTCTCTGACTTCAACTCCAAGTCTCCTCGATTGCGTTTGTTCCAAGAAAGATCCTCGCGAAGGTTTTGTTCCGTTTGGATTCCGTTTGATATTCCTTTTCTGCGAAACACTGAAATAGGCAAAAAAACAGCAACTGGCACTGGGCCTCCGGTTAATAGGTTAGTCCCAAAAATAATATAAAATAGCATATTAAAGCCCATTAAACATCCAAAACAGATAATATAATAGCATGGGACAATAAAAAATTATAGATACGTTGGAGACGTATCAGCTGTAAATTTTTAAACCAAAGCCAACCAGCTATTACATTAAAATATAGTTGATGGTTAAAAAGATCACTAGTTTCAAGAAAGAAAAGGGAAAGAAAGGGAACTTCAAGAAGAACAAAAAGAAAGTAGCCGCTCCCATGAAAAAACCCGAGACTGGACCCAAACCTGAGGCTGAGTGCTTCTACTATAAGGGGAATGGTCACTAGAAGCGGAATTGCCCCGAGTACTTGACAGATAAGAATGTTGTCAACGTGAGCAAAGGTATATGTCATATACAAGTTATTGATGTGTACCTTACTAGTGCTCATAGTAGCGGCTGCTATTTGATACTGGTTCGGTTGCTAATATTTGTAACTCAAAACAGGAGCTGCGGAATAAACAAAGACAGGCTAAGGACGATGTGACGATGTGCGTCGGAAATGGTTCCAAGGTTGATGTGATCGCCGTCGTCACTCTACCTCTACATCTACCTTTGGGATTAGTTCTAATCCTAAATAATTGTTATTTGGTGCCTGCGTTGAACATGAACATTATATTTGGATCTTGTTTATTGCCAAAGGGTTATTCATTTAAGTCAGAGAATAATTGTTGTTCTATTTATATGAGTAACATCTTGTATGGTCATGCAACCCTTGCAAATGGTTTATTCTTGTTGAATCTCGACCGTGGTGATACACATATTCATAATATTAATGCCAAGAGATGCAAAGTTAATAAAGATTGTACCATATATTTGTGGCACTACCGCTTAAGTCATATTAGTGTAAAGTGCATGAAGAAACTCCATGCTGATATACTTTTGGAATCTCTTGATTATGAATCATTAGAGACATGTGAACCATGCCTTATGGGCAAGATGAGTAAAACTCCGTTCTCTGAAACAATGGAACGAGCTAGTGACTTATTAGTTTCTTAAGGAAGAGTTATATATGATGCAACCAGAAGGTTTTGTCAATCCTAGGGATGCTAACAAAGTACGCAAGCTCCAGCGATCCATCTATGGACTGGTGCAAGCATCTCGGAGTTGGAATATATGCTTTGAGAGGTGATCAAAGATTTTAGTTTTATACAAACTTACACAGAAGCTTGTATTACAAGAAAGTGAGTGGGAGCTCTGTAGCATTTCTAATATTATATGTGGATGCCATATTGTTTAATGGGAAATGATATGGAATTTATAGAAAGCATAAAAGGATATTTGAACAAGAATTTTTCAATGAAAGGCATCGGTGAAGCTGCTTACATATTGGGCATAAAAATCTATAGAGATAGATCAAGACGCCTAATAGGATTTTCACAAAGCACATACCTTGACAAAGTTCTGAAGAACTTCAAGATGGACCAGTCAAAGAAAGGGTTCTTGTCTGTGTTGCAAGGTGTGAAGTTGAGTAAGACCCAAAGTCCGACCACGACAGAAGAAAGAGAAAGGATGAAAGTCATCCCCTATGCTTCAGCCATAGGCTCTATAATGTATGCCATGCTGTGTATCAGACCTGATGTGTGCCTTGCCATAAGTCTGGCAGGGAGGTACCAAAGTGATCCAGGAGTAGATCACTGGACAACGATTAAGAATATCCTGAAGTATCTGAAAATGACTAAGGACATGTTTCTCGTTTATGAAGGTGACGAAGAGCTCGTCGTGAAGGGTTACGTCGATGCTAGCTTCGACACATATCCGAATGACTCTAAGTCTCAGATTGGATATGTATTTATATTAAATGGTGGAGCGGCCAGTTGGTGTAGTTCCAAACAGAGCGTCGTGGCGTACATGTGAAGCGGAGTATATAGTTGTTTCGGAAGCAACACAAGGAGTCTTTATGAAGATGTTCATATTCGATCTGGATGTAATATCTAGTGCATCGGATCCCATGACTATTTCCTGTGACAACACTAGAGCTATTGCCATTGCCAAAGAGCCTAGGTTTCACAAGAGAATCAAGCATATTAAGTGTCGTTTTAACTCCATTCGTAATTATGTTAAGGATGGAGACACAGAACTTTGCAAAGTACATACGAATCTGAATATGACAGACCCGTTGACTAAACCACTTCCATGGGCAAAATATGATCAGCACCAACAGTCCATGGGTGTTAGATTCATAATTATGTAAACTAGATTATTGACTCTAGTGCAAGTGGGGGACTGTTGGGAATATGCCCTAGAGGCAATAATAAATTGGTCATTATAATATTTCATTGTTCATGATAAAGGTTTATTATTCATGCTAGAATTGTATTGGCCGGAAACTTAGATACATGTGTGAGTACATAAACAAATACTATGTCCCTAGTGAGCCTCTACTAGACTAGCTCGTTGATCAAAGATGGTTAAAATTTCCTAACCATATACATGAGTTATAACGGGATCACATCAAGAGAATGATGTGATGGACAAGACCCAACCATAAGCTTAGCAGTTGATCGTGCCAGTGTATTGCTATAACTTTTTTCATGTCAAGTATCTATTCCTAAGACCATTAGATTGTGCAACTCCCTGACACTAGAGGAATACTTAATGTATATCCAAACGTCACTTCGTAACTGGGTAATCATAAAGGTGCTCTACAGGTATCACCGAAGATGTTTGTTGGGTTGACACGGATCGAGACTGGGATTTGTGATTTGTCACTTCGTATGACGAAGAGATATCTCTAGGCTCTCTCGGTAATACAACATCGTAAAGAGTTTGCAAACAATGTGGCTAATGAGTTAGTCATGATATCTTATATTACGAAACGAGTAAAGAGACTTACCGGTAACGAGATTGAATTAGGTATGGAGATACCGACGATCGAATCTCGGGCAAGTAACATATCGCGCGACCTCAAAAATAGGTCGGGTCACTGTTCTGCACAAACGCCGACCCAAACACAAAAGCGGACATGGGTGTCCGCTAGGTCGATCCAAACCGATAAAAAACGGACCAAATCATCGTCATTTTGGGTCAACCGGTTGGAGTTGTTCTAACCTACTTAAAAAGACAAACCAGCGTGTCGTGGCATCATTCCATCTTCCCCAACGAAACAAAACCATTCAATCCTATGATGCCAGATCGGAGTAAGACCATTTGACCATGCAAAACGTAAAGAACTGCCAAGTTTGGAATTTCCTCGGGCTGGCGTTAGTACATTGATGACTCGTTTGTCGTACACTATACAGCGCGAGTGATACGTGGCTCATTTTGCGTAAAAATAAGGTGAAGAAAGAGGAGCTCCCGGTAAGAAGCCAAGCCCCTGCCCGTCCCGAGGAGAGGTCAAACAAGATTCTCAGGCCGTGTCTTCGATAATGAATTACTCCTACGTACTATCACTGGCACCCTCCAGCGCCACAGATTCTCTCAGCCCAGTGCCTGGCCTCGAGCAGTTGGTGAATTGGCATCGGCAAAGCTTAACAAAATCTGGCACCGATTTTTTTAGTTAAGCCCAGACTGAGATAATAATCTAGCTTTACACGGGAGTGTGCTGTGCATGCATGCAGAACACTTCTGGCGAGTGCATCGACTCAGCATTTGTCCTTTTGTTCTTAGTTTGAAAACGATCCAGCATTTCTTCCCAAACATTTCCGACGCAGCAGCTTGACAGCAGCTAGTGGCCTCCCTAGTCAGCTGTGTATAAAGCCACGAGAAACAGAGCCTCGGGGCAAGGGAGCTCTCACCCCTCCCGTTTCCCTTCCCTACCTCGGTTCAAATCACCCACGCCGCCTCAAACTCGAGATCGAGCCCGTCCGAGAAGCTCCTCCTCGCCCACCGTCGCTCTGATCGATCCATCGTCATGTCTCCCTTCGTCGTTGACCCATCCAAGACCTCGGCGTGCGGTCTTTGATCCTAACGACGCCGGCACAGACGATCGACGGCGCGCCTCCCCTTCACCGCAAGTAAGACTGCTGCTCCTACCTGATCTGATGAAGCTCAAACTGTTCTGTTCTTGTTAGCCGTGAACTTGGTGCTTCCGGTCGCCCCCGATCGCCGTGGCCACAACAGATGCGATTGCTTGCTACTTCCTTCGTTTCTAAATATTTGTCTTTCTAGAAATTTTTATATACACTTGTACGTGTGGCTCAAATGCGTAGTACTACTGTTACCGAAGCTGAGGCGCGCTGGAGTCCTTTACCCCCAAACATCAATCACTTGGCAATCGCATGGTGGTTAAATTCACAGCCGTGACAACACTAGAATGAGACATGACACATTTGACTAAGATTCCCAGCACCAAAGCGAGAGACGCACATGCGGCTCTTAAATGCCCAGTAGGAGTACAGCAGTACCAACTGAAGCAGGAGTAGAGGTTGTCGAGTAGCTAGGCCAAGCAAATTAGAGCATGGTTAATAATATAGCCAGTTGCCGGCTATAAGTCAGTGCCATGTCATCTATAGCCCGTCTTATAGCCAACATGTACAATAGTATATCAAAAGAGTGTATTACCTTGTTTATTATGTGGTCCATTTTCATTTTTATGAAGTGCCTAGGAGCACGTGATAGAGCTGACTCTTCACGAAGAGCCCGCTTACCTTCTCTCTCCTTTTCTCTTTTCTCCGACTAAGCAGAAATATACTAGTTTAATCCTTATAGCCCGCTGACTCAGCTCTATTGTACTTGCTCTTACTACTCCCTCCATTCCAAAATATAGTGCGTTCGCGCTTCCCGAGGTCCAACTTTGACCATAAATTTAACAACGAGACCAACTGCGGCGGGAGAAAAAATTATATAATTGAAAACTTTTTTTGAATACGAATTCATTGATATAGTTTTTGCTCCCGCCGCAATCGGTCTTGGTAGTTAAATTTACGGTCAAAGTTAAAGCACGTGAATAGAGGAAGCGCTACATTATGGAACGGAGGGAGTACTACTACTATTATTTCATGCAGCCGCGCAGGGAAAAGAAAACGCAAAAATAAAAACACATGGGCGATGTGCCTCGGCAAGTGTGATATCCTAGGAGATCTAGCCACTGCTCTGAAACGATGGCAGGGCTGCTGCACACACCCATGCACGCAGAGGAGAGGAGTCAGGAAACCTCGGCTCGGTAGCGCTGACACGCGCTACGCGGTGATCGATCGACGGTGTGAGCGTTAACTCTTCTTTTCTCGTCGTCAAGAGTATGCATCACCATATTATGTATGGATGCATTTCTGTGCTCTTTCGATCTTCGTCGCTAGGGAATGGTCGAGTTCATGTCTAGGGATTAAGCCAACTCCACCGCGCGGCCCTAAATCGTCCGGGGCTATCCGTTTGGGGTTAAACGAACAAACGAGACGTCCCAGCGCGTGGCCCCATCCGTAAAAAGCGTTTCTTTTTTGTCCGCCTCACCTCATCCTGGGCGCAAACTTGGTCTGGTTTTGCGTCTGAAACGGATACGTCCGGACGTTTTCTGCGTGGTCCTCGTCCGCCCCTGTCCGTTCGCATGTGAGGCCTGGCCCGCTAGTCATTGAAACAGAGGGGCCCACCCACCCATCCCTCCTCTCTCTCCTCCTTTTCTCTCGCCGCTCTCGCGCACGACCCCGGCAGCCGCGACGCCGGCTGGCACGGCGCGGGCGTGGCGCGGGCTGGCAAGGCGCAGGCGTGACGGGGAGCATCGTTGGCGGGGCGCGGCGCGGGCGGGCCGGGGGCGGGGTGTGGCGCGGGCGGGACGCGGCGCAGGCGCTGGCGGGGGCGGGGCGGCGCGGCGTGCGCGGGCGGGACGCGGCGCAGGCGCTGGCGGGGGCGGGGGCGGCGCGGCGTGCGCGGTCAGGGCGCGGGCGTGGCGCGGCGCTAGCACGGGCAGGGCGCGGCGCGGGCGGGGCGGCGTGCGCTGGCGTGGTCGGGGCGGGGCGGGCACGGGGCCAGGCGGGGCAGGACGGGGCGGGGCGCGGTGCGGCGCGCGAGCGCGCACGCGGCCAGCAGGCGGGGCGGGGCACGCGCGGGCGCGGCCGAGCTCGCCGCGGCCGGGGCGCGGCGCAGTGGCCGGGGCGGGGCGGAGGGCGCGGGCGCGCATGGGCCGGGGGCGCTGGCGCGGCGTGGGACGCGGCCGGGGCGCGAGCCCGGGCGCGGTGCGGCGGGGGGACCTCGCGCCCGGACGAGCGGCGAGCACGGCGCGAGGGCGGCTGCGGGCGCGGCGTGAGGGCGTATTTGGGGCTGCGGACAGTTTGAGGTAAAACGCCGCGCTGGGCGCCTCGGCCCAGAGCCGGACATGCGTGTCCGTTTTACTACCTATTGCCATCCCAAACAGACGAAATTCAGACAAAGCGGACGTCCGTTTGGGGTCGTGCGGTGGAGTTGGCCTTAGGAAATGGTTGAGTTCCTGGGTGTTTGTCTTGGAGTGCTCATGCATGCTTGCGTAGACTCGCCTATTTCCTATGCCGCCAGCGCCTAGCAGAATTTTTCCGTCTCTTTCATGATGGCAATAGGCCAACGCGTATATACACGGATATACTCTACCCCCAGACCATTAAGAATTCTTGAGATGAAACTTTTATAACTAGTATACTATGCCTTTTCCCAAAGGAAATACTAGTATAGATGTGTGTGCGCATTGCTTTCAGACAAACCACACCCATAAAAATAGGATACCCTGAACTGAAGGAGCTTGTTTGGAGTAGGTGCCAAATATCCAGTCCATTGCTGAGATCACAAAGACTTTCGGACGGCGTAGCTTTTGCCGCTTCCTAATCATGCCACCCTTTTGGTAGATTATGCCCTAATAAACGCTAAATAGTGGAGTAGTAAAATAGAAGACATGTCCCTGTTCATGTATGTCCTAGTATACACAGGATTGTAGAGTTTGATGATGGAGATGGTTTCTTTCTTTCAACACAGAAAGCTACTGACGGCTTCAAACTTAGAATTAAAAATTCAGACAGGGGCCAGTGGACCAAAGCTATGCCAGTTTGGCATTAGAAGAATTCAGGTTCCTTTGCTTAACCACCTATGGAATGTACATTAAACATGGATGAAGGGTGCAAACTTGGTCGTGCCAATAATCATCTACTATGTGAATGCAATAATTCGGGGACAAGGACACAGCATGGTTTTGCTCTGCACCATATTTAATTGTCGCCTGATGCGCACCACAGTGGGATTGATGGCGACCCTCGTCAGTTTGGTTACGCAGTACCGTACGTACTTACTCCCTCCGTTTCTTTTACTCCGCATATAAGATTTGGTCAAAGTCAAACTATATAAAGTTTGACCAAATTTATATAAAAAATATAAACATCTACAATATTAAAACTATATAGTTTGAAAATACATTTCGTGATGCATCTGATAATGTTGATTTCATATTATCAATGTTTATATTTTTTTAATATAAAGTTAGTTAAACTTTACAAAGCTTGACTTTGACTAAACCTTATATGCAGACTAAAAAGAAACGGAGGGAGTATATCATAATATCGTCTTGTAGTAATGCTTTAGGTGTACTTGGAAGCTGTTGTTACTGTTTGGTTAATGATGTTTTGGGTGCTCAATCAATCATGTGATAAGTAGAGACAAATCACAACATAGTATCAGATATTGATATTCAGATTCCTCCTGGTCCGACATGTTCCATCCAAGCCACTCGGACACGTAGTACGGTGTACCACCTCCAGCTCAGCCTCGTCGTCCAATAATGAAACACAGGAGGGAGAAAAGAAAAAACATAGGAGTGGTCTAGCGGAAACAAAGCGTGAAAGAAGGCTAGGGCATTATTTGGAGTTGGACCCGTCTTTATCATCGTCTGGTGTACTTGTCACAAACAAAGCAACCTATCCAATCCAATCCACCCCCCAAGGGCCCCCAACCCCATGCCTTTGAATGGCTCGTATCTGTGCCGAGCAAGTAAACGTACCTAAAGGCCGGCAGTTACTGCGGCCCGGCCCGGCCGGGGCCCCCCACACGCGAAGCCGCAGGCGGGCAAGGAATCGGGCAAGAGATCCATGGCACGTACGCCGCTGATGCCTGCTACAGTTTCCGGCTTTACCCGTCCGACGTGTCCGCACAGTAGCCAGACCGGAATGTGAAGCCCCACTCCACGCACCCAACGCAGCTACCCGCCACAGGGAGGGAGGGAGTTCTCTTCATTTTGAAACTCACCAGGCAGTTTATTGTGCTGGTTGGCTTGATCATGGGGTTTAGGGGAATTATTAGCGCCATTTGTTTTCTAACATAGCACACGCGCACATTTTACCTCTACGATTATCTGCGTGAGACTGAGCCGACATATTATCTTAAATCTTAACGGGTATTGCCTCGCCATCTGCCAAACTTTCGCTTTCTATTTCAGGCGGACGCATTTACTGGCATGTGTCCATGTCCAGAGGCTTAATTTACAGCATGTGCCTGTCTACATTGCCAGTTTGCTCGCCACTCGCCTTTTTATTTCTTCCCAAACACCGCTCTCGCGCAAAAACGCCCCGTTTCAATTGCCACAAGTATTACTCTTTCGTCGTGATGCCATGACCATGTCGGCCATTTCCTCGGCTCCCGTCGCCTTGCTCACCTCTCACAATGGACAGGCGGCATGAGGCGTTGACCGGTCGGAGCGGCCGGGGGCGCTGTGCTGGCTCGATGTCGCGGCGCCACGGACGGTTCCACCACGACGGCGACCAAGGCGCTGGGCCGGCCGCGGCGCCGGCCGTGGTCGACCACGCGGACTGCACGGCGCAGTCATGCCGGTCGTGCGTGGCGGTGTCGCTGGCGGACTGCATCGCGCTGGGCTGCTGCCCGTGCGCGGTCGTCAGCCTGCTGGGGCTGGCGCTCGTCAAGGCCCCGCTCGCCGTAGGCCGCCGCTGCGTGCAGCGGCTGCGCCGGCGGCATGGGAAGCTGCAGCACAAGAAGCGCGTGCGCGACATGGACCTTGCGGGCGGCCGCCCTGGCCCAAGCGCTGCTGGCGCCAAGTGTGCGGGCGGGGGCGGCCACCGGGAGCCTGGTCCCGGCGAGGCCGCGTCAAAAGGCGAGGACGACGTGGCGACGGCGGCGTATCAGGGCGCGGCTGCGAGCGAGGAGGAAAGGGTGTGGCTGGAGATGTACCAGGTGGGGCAGTGGGGGTTCGGCCGCTTGTCCTTCTCCGTGAACCCGCCATCGAGGGCCGGCCGCAGCGCCGACGGCGACGGCTGCGAAAGCGACGTGTGAGATGGCCAAACCGTCCGCCCGCCCGCCGATGCTTCGCTGCTTTTCCGTACGGTCTGTCCCTGTCGCTGCGGCACGGACGGCGCGCCGGCGACAGGTCAGAATTCCGTCGTGCTGGCTGGCCGGCATTCGCATTTCTCTGGGCAAAAGCCACGGGGGAGCAGAGCACCGAGAGATACTTCCATGGCGCGCTGATTTCCAGCAGATGATCCAACGCAAATTTCGTTGCCTTGGGGATGATTAGGAGAAGCGGCGGCAGTAATGGTGTCCTGGTCGACTGCTTGGGAGCTTCGTGGTCATGCGCCCCCAAGTAGAAGAGCTCAATGCACAATGGTGAGCTGGGACAGGCCGTCGAGTGTTCATTCTTTCTTCTGTGTCCATGGGTTTGGGGAGCTCGATTTGTACTTATGAATTGTACATAATTTGTGCCTTCGAGGTCTCTAGATTTGGGAATCCCCTCCCTGTATATACTTCCGGGAAAAATTAACAGTTCTGGTTCGTACTACTATGTGGGATTGCCATTAAGCGTTTCACCGTGAAATGTGGTTGTTATGGCAAGGCAACATTTGACAAAATCAGTTCCGTTGAAGGTTCGAAACAAAATCAGTTCCATTCCATTAGCCTGCTGCTTAGGAAATGGGTGCCTGCGTGCAGTAGATTTAGTGTTCAGAAACTTGTGTTGGACTATGTGCAGGGATTTTTTCTTTTCTTTGGAAAAGGGGAGTACCCCGGCATTTATGTTCAGAGACTAGTGCTATGGCTTTAATCATGTAGGAAACCGGGTACCTGAGTTTCATCGTTTCCTCAGCTAGAGTACCAAGGTAAATGAATAATACAGTAATTTGTTTTGTATGTTCCTTCGAGAACACACAAAAGACTTGCGTATTACTCCGAATGAAGGGTTATAATGCAAGACTGGTTTTACAAACATCCATGGAATCCGCCAACTTAGAATTCTGTTCAGTATTCCCGATGGAAAACATTCAGTAGGGCGGTGACCCGGTAAGGCGGTAAGAGCATCTATAACCGGACCCCTCAAACCCGTCTTAAACGTTCGGGCTGGCCGCCTGGTCACGATTTTTTGACCCAGACTGGCCTCTTAAACGGTCCTCAAACGTCCGGACTGACCGGCACCCCTTATATCCAGCCCAAATATAGGACGGATATGGGGGCGCCCGGGCACGCCCGCCACGTCGGACTGACGGCGTGGCCCACACGGACTCGCCGGGAAACCCGACGGTCCGACGGGCGCCTCGACCCTCGTCGCGGTGTGACCGCCGCGTGGCGCCACCTGAGGCCGTACCGGCTATTTAAGCCGTCCGGCGCCCCAGCCCTAGCACATCTGCCTCTTCCCTCCCTCCGCCGCCACTCGAGCCCGTTATCCATGCCCCCACGCCGCCGCTACTACACGATCCAGCACCGTCTCTTCCTCCTTGAGCAGGTCTGGATCCGTAGGGAAGCGAGGCTACCTCTGGAACCGGAGGAGGATTTGGAGGAGGTTGAGGAGGAGGTGTCGGGGGATGAGGAAGAGGAGGAGGAGCAGGAGCCGGCGGAGGAGGAGGAGCGGGTGTCGTGGTTCTAAGTCTGACAGTAGAATGGGGGTAGGGATGTAGATGCAAGATCCTAGCCATGGAGGAGTTGTACACGCGAGTTTTACGAGTTCAGGCCCTTCTCGGAGGAAGTAACAGCCCTACGTCTCGGAGCCCAGAGACGGTCGACTGGATTATATGCGTGTGAGTTACAGGGGGTGCGAACCCTTGTCACTGAGGAGGGGGGTGGCTTATATAGAGTTCGCCAGATCCCTCCGGCCCTCAGTTACGCTGGGTTTAAAGTACATTAAGATAGGGCGTTACTGGTAACACTAAGAATAAAGTGACATAATGACCATTAAAGCTACATAATGACCGACCATTGCAATGCGGAGTGGCTTTAGATTTCCTGGTGGTCGAGTGATAGTCTTCATGGTCGAGTGGCTTCAAGTCTGTCGAGTGGAACACTTCATAGTCGATTGAAAGATGGTTCTTCTTCGAACGCTTCTGGTGATAAAGTGATGTCCTTGGAGAGGGTATCTAGGTCAGGCCTGTGACCCTACCCTAGGTACATGTCTTCGTCATTAGCCCCCGAATGGATCAGGGTTTGAGTGGGGAAGGAGTTAAAAAATACTTCCGACTCATTTTTTGCACTTTGGGTGTGTCTGGTCTTGGATCAGCGAACCGAGGTGGTGACATCAACTTCTTTTTCAGTCGCCTTGATCCATTCTTGTTTTTGTCGAGTGAACTTTTACTGGAAGAGCTCCGAGTGCCGATGTGGAGGAGATCTTCTGTCTGACAAGTTGTTCTGCTGTCCGCGGATCTCGCGGGATTCGAATTTCGGGAAGCGCGCGCGGCGGAGGAGGCCGCAGTAATCGGGCTGGATAAGGCAGGGCCGCCTCGATTTCTGCGCCACCTTTTTTGCCACGTATCGTGCGCAAGACTGTTGCGGGATTTGATAAGATCGCCCGGGCCTACAAGTCAGTCACTCGGAAGTAACCTCATATAAGGCGTCGGACCGTGGTTTTTGAATAGTGCGCCCTCATTCTTCTTCCTCCTTCTCAGATTTCTCCGCTGCGCCTGCTCTCGGCCCAGTGCCGCCGTTCTGTTCGAGCTCCGTCTGCTGCGATGGGGAAAGAGAAGACGGTGGCTCTGGAGCGCGCGAAGAAGGCGACGGCGAAGGCGAAGGGGAAAAAGTCCAGCCGGGGCGGATCTTCCTCGAGGTATGGCCTACCACCGGGCTGGATCCAGGGCGACTGGATTCGCTCGGCGATCCGTCAGGACGACATCGACGACCTGGTCGAGGGAGGGCTGATTCCCCACGAATCGGCGTGGTTCCCGGGGAATGAGACCGAGCCGCAACCACGTGAGGGTGAGTGTGTTCTCCTCGCCACTCACATTGACCGCGGGTTTTCGTTGTCTCCCCACCCTTTTCTTTCGAGGTTTCTTGAATTTCTTTGGGGCGCAACTCCACCACTTTACTCCAAACACCATCGTGTACCTTGTTGCCTTCATGTCTCTGTGCGAAAATTTCTTGGGTTGCCGACCCCATCGGGGCCTTTTCAAGCACATTTTCACATGTCGCTCCCAGTCGGTCAAAAAAGCTAATCCGAGTGACGAAAGGACGCAAGTGATCCAGATGTGTGGGAGTCTCGGGATTCAGATGAGGGGCAAAAGTTCCTTCCCAGCCATGACTCTTCCCGATTCGGTCCGAGGGCGGCAGTCGACCTGGTTCTACTGCAAAGACCAGCCGACTCCAGGGCAGTCAACTAGTCTTCCCCCCTTTTCCATGGCCCGAGTGGGGAAGCCCTCCACTTTGAAGGTGATCCTGAAGGAGAAGGCACAAGTCAAGGTGCTGGTCGATCGAGTAGTTCAACTTGTCCGTGATGGGGTGACTGGTATGGACTTGCTGGAGGTCTTCCTTCGGCGACACATCCAACTGCTTCAAGCTCGTGACCATCCGATGTGGATGTATTCGGGCACTGATGACACCACTCGGACTCATCCGGAGGAGGTCGACGAAACTACGTTGAAGGGGTGGCTGATGAGTATCACTGGAAACAAATATAATCCCAGGGGAGCCAGGAGAATTCCTCCGCTCGACCAATCTTACAAACCAGACAAGGTCCAATTCTGAATTACCGAATGTAATCTTGATTTATTCGTACAGCTGTTTATGCTTCACCGACTGACTTTGTCCTGCTTGTTTTCTTCCAGGCTCTTATCAAAATGTACTCGATGCCTAACGGAGAGCAGGAGCAGGATCCGGAGGGGGAGGCAAGCGGAGGCGAAAGTGGCGAATGGCATTCTGACGGAGAGGGGGGCGAGGAGAGCGACGACCCGAGTGACGAAGAAGAGGTCGACTCTCCTCCCTGCAGGGAAAGGCGATCCAAGCTCACTCAAGATCCGGCGAGCGCCCGTGACAAGGCGGTTGCTCAGACTGGGCAGTCGTCAAAGCGTCCTCGGACGTCCTCTCCGACACCAACTGAGAAAGCCCCAAAGCAGTCCAAGGTTGTGGTGCAGAAGACTCGAAAGGCGCTGCCAAAAATCAAGATTGACATTCCTGCTGCTTCTGCGTGAGTGTTTTTCTTTCGCTTTTACTTGACGTTCTGTGTTTTTATCTTTCCTTTGGTTTGACCGAATGAATCTTGAAACTAGAAGTGCCGCTACCTCTGGGACTTCAACTTATAAAAACGAGGATGAGGAAATGGAAGATGCGGTCATATCCAATCTGGGTACAATCTTCGCTATTCTGTCTTCCCTTTGTCGACTGAACTGTGATATATCCAATCGGGCGATGAAATTTTGGCGACTGATCTTTTTACAGCTCTCGACATTATTGACCTCCCCGACGATGATGAGGACGAGCCACAGAGGCCTTTGAGGAGGAAAAACAGGAAACCCTTCGCTGGCAAGACGCTTCAGTCGACGCCGGTGGCGGAACCGGTAGTTCAGGACGCCGGCGATGCCAATCGGACTTCTGTCTCTTTTTCCATACCACTATCGAGTGCTCGACTCCGCGTCAGCTGCACATGCTCCTGCAGATCCACCCTCAGTTTTTGCTACACATCACGTCCCAGAGGACGAAGTGGGTGCTGCCAAAGAAGCTATACGCAAGGCGGGCATTATGATGGAGAAGATGAAGATGGTGCGGGATGCCAGCCAGGCTGCTTATGATGCCAGCTCTGCTCTCCAGAGCAACGTCCAGGTTGATTGTCGATTGACTCTCTTGGCTTGTTCTGTTTAGGATATGGGGCTTGTTCTGTTTAGGATATGGTACCTGAAAACTCTCTTTCAAAGGATCTTTTCTTCTGTACACCCACTGGGTGTTTCGATTTGTCAATGAGCAAATTCGTACTTTGAGCTGAGTTCGATGTTGTCGTCGATTGAATTTTTGGACTAGTGGGGGCATGCTGAGTGCACCCACTGGGTGTAGTCCCCGAGACTATGATGGACTGCGGGCAGTCGATCGTAGTCTTGGATTTTGAATTTCTTCACTTGGTCTGGTCGGGCCATGTCGAGTGGAATTTTGAACTAGCGGGGGCACGCTGAGTGCACCCACTGGGTGTAGCCCCCAAGACCGTGATCGACTGCTGGCAGTTGACTATGGTCTGAAGACTCTGTTTGTTGCTGTCTCTCCCTTTTTTTTGCACTCCCGCTGGAAAAGGCCTTGTCGAGTGTAAACTGAACCAGTGGGGGCACGCTAAGTGCACCCATTGGGTGTAGTCCCCGAGACTACTATTGGATGTTTGATTCGGCAGTAGTCTTAGAATTTGTGGGCTTTATCCTTTTACCCCTCCGAAATAACTAATCTTTTCCCCTGTCGACTGACCCGTTCTTTGGTCGTAAAGATCTTGTGATCTTGGAGCTCGCTTTGCTAACCTAGAGAAACAGCAGATTCAACTCAACCTCGATCTGGAGTTGGCCAAGACAGAACTGCAGAAAGCCAATGATGACGCCACTGGTAAGAAAGACTTGTCGACTGGTTTGTCCTTGATCTGGATTTCATTCTGCTTTTTCTGAATCAAGCCTTATTTCTTTTCAGAGAAACTGAACCAAGCTCTGGCGAAAAAGGATCAAGATCCGGCTGCTGCGCAGAAAAAGGCTGATGAGAAAACCACTCTGGCTGAATAGAAGCTGGCTTCAGTCGGCAAATTGGAGGAAGAAAACGCCAAGATAAAATCTGCTCTGGACGAAGCCAATAAGGAAGTAACTCGCTTGAAGAAGGACAAGGTCAATCTGAATGAGAAGATGGAAGGTATTGCCCGCAGGAGGAACGATCTGGAGAGTTATCTGAGGAGCCTTGCTAAGAAGTTGTTCGTCAAGCTTGAAGGTATATTCTTTGTTCCGACTGGTTTGTCCTTGTCGACTCGGCATACAACTATTGACTCACCCTTGGATTGTGCATGCAGAGTTTTGCCGGGACTTCGAGGAGGAGACCGGGCAAATTGAACCAAGCTTAGACCCCATCAACTCCCCCATGAAAGATGAAGCTGCCATGAATGTGCTCTGACTGGAATCCCGCATCGACGGTGTTGTTGACTACCTTGCCCGACTGAAGGTCGCAACGTCGCGGATCGACATAGCACTCTGGCCAAGGGCAACGCTCTAGAATGACCTCGAGTCTCTGATGACTCGACTTAACGAGATCCCCGATCGAGTGCAGGAGTGGAAGAAGTCTTCTGCCTGGTGCGGTGCTGATGTGGCTCTGTCTTTGGTTCGCGTCCATTGCAAAGAAGCACGAGAAGAAAAGCTGGCAGCGATCAAGGTTGCCAACACCACGAGGCATGATTTCCAATCCTTTATGGAGACTTTCATTGCTGCCGCCACTCGGATTGCCGACGGCATTGACCTGGACGAATTCGTCGAGCCTGCCAGCCCTCCTTCTGCGGAGTGAACAAACTTTTAAATTCAACCTTGAATTTGCCTCGGGATGCCGAGTGAATTCTGCAATCGTTAAACTCCTTCGGGCTGAATGTCCGAGTACCTTGATCCGTGGTCTTGAACCTTTAGGGTTCATCTGAACTTGATTTATCTCAGGATATGCTTGCGACTGCTTTTGGAATTTGTTCTTTATTTGGAATGACCTTTGTGTTTGAGATGCAGCCCTGAAGTGGAGACTTAGATCGACCTGCGCCTCATTGTCCTTGCGTACAGGGATGGAGCACACATTGTATTTGTGGTGCAGCTCCGAAGGAGAAGGTTGCAGTCGACTTGCACTTCGTCGTCCTTGCGGATAGGGATGGAGCGCACGTCGTATTTGTGGCGTAGCTCCAAAGGAGAAGGTTGCAGTCGACCTACACCTCGTCGTCCTTGCGGAGAGGGACGGAGCGCACGTTGTATTTGTGGCGTAGCTCCGAAGGAGAAGGTTGCAGTCGACCTGCACCTCGTCGTCCTTGCGGACAGGGATGGAGCTCATGTTGTATTTGTGGCGTAGCTCTGAAGGAGAAGGTTGCAGTCAACCTGCACCTCATCGTCCTTGCGTACAGGGATGTGTTTCAAAGTTAGGCGAGTACAAGACTGTAGCTAAGACTCTGAGTGGAAGGGTTTCTCACCACTCAGTAGGATTTTTCAAACTTAGGCGAGTACTGGACTGCAGCTAAGCCCCCGAGTGGGAGGGATGCTCACCACTCGGTAGGATTTTTCAAACTTAGGCGAGTACTGGACTGCAGCTAAGCCCCTGAGTGGGAGAGTTGCTCACCACTCGGTAGGATTTTTCACACTTAGGCGAGTACTGGACTACAACTAAGCCCCCGAGTGGGAGGGTTGCTCACCACTCGGTGGGATTTTTCACACTTAGGCGAGTACTAGACTGCAGCTAAGCCCCCGAGTGGGCGGGTTGCTCGCCACTCGGTAGGATTTTTCAAACTTAGGCGAGTACTGGACTACAGCTAAGCCCCCGAGTGGGAGGGTTGCTTACCACTCGGTGGGATTTTCACACTTAGGCGAGTACTGGACTGCAGCTAAGCCCCCAAGTGGGAGGGTTGCTCGCCACTCGGTAGGATTTTTCAAACTTAGGCGAGTACTGGACTGCAGCTAAGCCCCCGAGTGGGAGGGTTGCTCCCCACTCGATGGGATTTTTCACACTTAGGCAAGTACTGGAATGCAGCTAAGCCCCCGAGTGGGAGGGTTGCTCACCACTCGGTAGAATTTTTCACACTTAGGCGAGTACTGGACTGCAGCTAAGCCCCCGAGTGAGAGGCTTGCTCACCACTCGGTAGGATTTTTCAAACTTAGGCGAATACTGGACTGCAGCTAAGCCCCCCGAGTGAGAGGCTTGCTCACCACTCGGTATTATTTTTCAAACTTAGGCGAAACGGATTCGCAGCAAAGTCACCCACTGGGGGATTTCAGACACAAACAAAAGCAACAACAATCGTTTAAGAAGATTGTAAAGCTCTCGTCTTTGATAAGCAAACTACAAAGGTATTTCTTATTACATCTCATCCGAATGAGTACTTAAGTATAAAAGGGGCAGAGAAGCTCCGCATTCCAAGCCCGTGGCTCGTCTTTCTTATGCTCGATATTTGTAAAGATGATATGCTCCACTGTGGAGAACTCGGGTGACAATGAAGGGACCTTCCCAAGCAGGGGCGAGCTTGTGTGGTTTCTGCTGATCGACTCGAAGGACCAAGTCTCCCTCTTGAAAGGCTCGACCCCTCACGTTTCTAGCATGGAATCGACGCAAGTCTTGCTGATAAATGGTCGACCGGATTAAGGCCATCTCCCTTTCCTCCTCTAGGAGATCGACTGCGTCCTGCCGGGCCTGTTCTGCTTCATCTTCAGAGAAAAGCTCGACTCAGGGTGCATTGTGAAGCAAGTCACTCAGTAGAACAACTTCAGCTCCATAGACCAAGAAGAATAGAGTTCGGCCAGTCGACCGATTGGGAGTTGTCCTCAATCCCCAAAAAACTGATGGAAGTTCATCAACCCAGGCGCCTGCTGCGTGCTTGAGATCTCGCATTAGTCGGGGTTTCAGTCCTTTGAGAAACAGGCCATTTGCTCTTTCTGCTTGTCCATTCGACTAGGGATGGGCGACTGAAGCATAGTCGACTCGTGTGCCTTCGGAGGCGCAGAAGGTTCTGAACTCATCATAATTGAGGTTCGTTCCATTATCAGTGATGATGCTGTGCGGAACCCCATATTTGAATGTCAACTCTCTGATGAAGCTAACGGCAGTACTGGCTTCAAGATTCTTAATAGGCTTGGCTTCAATCCATTTGGTAAACTTGTCGACTGCTACAAGCACATGAGTGAAGCCGCTCCTACTAGTTCTCAAGGGTCCAACCATGTCCAATCCCCAAATAGCAAAGGGCCAGACGAGTGGAATGGTCTTCAGGGCTGACGCAGGCTTGTGAGACATATTGGAGTAAAACCGACAATCTTCACATTTGTCGACTATATCTTTCGCCATTTCATTTGCTCGAGGCCAGTAAAATCCAGCTCGGTATGCTTTAGCCACAATGGCCCGAGAGGACACATGGTGAGCAAAGGTCCCTGAGTGGATGCCGTTGAGGATCACTCGACCTTCTTCTGGTGTTATGCATTTCTGGCTGACTCCGGTTACGCTTTCCCTGAACAGTTGTCCTCTTATCACAGTAAAGGCTTTGGATCGGCGGATGATCTGTCGAGCCTCTTCTTCATCCTCTGGGAGTTCCTTCCTAAGGATATATGCAATGTATGGCACTGTCCAGTCGGGAGTGATGACCAAAACCTCCATGATCAGGTCGACCACGACCGGGACCTCGACTTCAGTCGGATCTGTGGCACTCTTAGGCTGCGGGGGCTCTTCAGTGAAAGGATCTTCTTGAACTGTCGGTGTGTGAATGTGCTGCAAAAACACATTGCAGGGAATGGCTTCTCTCTTGGAACCTATCTTTGCCAAATCATCGACTGCTTGATTTTTCAGTCGGGGTATATGATAGAGTTCTAACCCCTCAAACTTCTTTTCCAACTTCTTCACCGCGTTGCAGTAACCAGTCATGGTTGGGCTTCTGACATCCCACTCCTTCATCACTTGATTGACTACCAAATCTGAGTCACCATAGACCATGAGGCGACGGACGCCGAGTGAGATGGCCATACGCAACCCATACAAGAGTGCTTCATATTCTGCTTCATTATTCGAGGAATCAAAGTGAATCTGGAGGACATATTTGAGCTTGTCTCCTCGGGGGGATACCAGTACCACCCCAGCACCGGAACCATTCAACATCTTGGAACCATCAAAGAACATGGTCCAATGCTCCGAGTGAACTTGAGTCAGCAATTCTTGTTCGATCCACTCGGTGAGGAAATCTGCTATTGCTTGGGACTTGATAGCTTTCTTTGCCTCAAACTTGATATCGAAGGGAAGGATTTCAATCGCCCACTTTGCCACTCGACCAGTTGCATCTCTGTTGTTCAGAATCTCGGATAATGGAGCGTCGCTGACGACTATAATGGAGTGGCCAGAGAAGTAGTGTGCAACCTTCTTCGTGGTCATATAAATCCCATAAACAAGCTTATGATAATGTGGATCTCTTTGCTTTGATGGAGTCAAGACTTCAGAAACATAATATACTGGGCACTGAACTTTATAAGCTTTTCCTTCTTCTTCCCGCTCGACCGTAAGTACTGTACTGACGACTTGTCGAGTGGCTGCAATGTAAAGCAGTAAAGGCTCTTTGCTGATTGGGGCAGCAAGCACCGGCTAGGTGGAAAGCAGGGCTTTAAGCTCCGCAAACGATGCATCAGCTTCAGGAGTCCACTCGAACTTATCTGACTTCTTCATCAGTCGGTAAAGAGGCAGTGCCTTTTCACCGATGCGAGAAATGAATCGAATTAGAGCGGACAAACAACCAACAAGCTTTTGGACATCATGCACATGCACATGGCGTTTCATCCGGAGTATGGCATCCACTTTCTCTGGGTTAGCGTCGATCCCTCATTCGGAAACGAGAAAACCGAGTAATTTCCCGCCTAGAACTCCGAATGTGCACTTTGATGGATTAAGCTTGATATCATACCTTCTCAGGTTGGCAAAGGTTTCAGCAAGGTCAGCCAGTAGGTCGGAACCTTTATGTGACTTGACCACAATGTCATCCATCTACGCTTCCACATTCCGACTGATTTGAGTGAGTAAACACTTCTGAATCATCCGCATGAATGTGGCTCCAGCGTTCTTCAAGCCGAATGGCATAGTGACATAATAGAAGCACCCAAATGGGGTGATGAAAGATGTTTTTATCTCATCGGGTCCATACAGACGGATCTGATGATACCTGGAATAAGCATCCAAAAAGGACAAGCGCTCACACCCCGCAGTCGAGTCAATTATTTGGTCGATGCGGGGGAGAGGGAAGTGATCTTTCGGGCAGGCCCGCTTGATATGCTTGAAGTCAATGCACATGCGAAGTGAGTCGTCCTTCTTAGGGACCATGACAACATTAGCTAGCCACTCGGAGTGGTAAATCTCTCGGATAAACTTAGCTGCTAGAAGCCGAGCCACTTCTTCACCGATTGCCTTTCTCTTCTGTACGG
This sequence comes from Aegilops umbellulata, assembly GCA_032464435.1. Taxonomy (NCBI): domain Eukaryota; kingdom Viridiplantae; phylum Streptophyta; class Magnoliopsida; order Poales; family Poaceae; genus Aegilops; species Aegilops umbellulata. The sequence goes on along the minus strand of CP136056.1, from coordinate 291,142,194 downwards.
TGGACCGTCGAAGATGTTCTTTGACTGGTTTCACTTTTGGGTTGACTCGCAAACGATGCTCAGCCAGCCCCCTGGGAACACCCGACATGTCAGAAGGTTTCCATGCAAAGATGTCCCAGTTCTCACGGAGGAACTGGATGAGCGCTTCTTCCTATTTGGAGTCGAGTGTTGTTGAAATGTGAGTCGGAGCAGCATTGGGATCCGTCGGGTGAATATGAATCGGCTTCATTTCACCAGACGACTGAAATGCCGAATCTGTGGTAGGCTTCTTAGCTTGCAACAAATCACTCGGATCTGCATTTTTTTGATACTCCTGCAATTCCACTACCGCCATCTGTGCATCGATGATCTTTGAGCCCTTCTGGAAGCACTCTTCTGCCTTCTTTTGATTGCCGCTGATAATGATCACTCCTTTAGGACCAGGCATCTTCAATTTGAGGTACACGTAACATGGTCGAGCCATAAAACGTGCATAAGCTGGCCTGCCCAGAATAGCATGATAAGCACTCTGGAAATCCACAACTTCAAATGTCAACTTTACTTTGCGATAATTCTTGGAATCACCGAAAACTACATCAAGGGCGATCTGGCCGAGTGACTCAGCCTTCTTGCCAGGAATAACTCCATGGAAACTCATATTGCTTTCAATGAGTCCGGACATCGGAATGCTCGTTCCTTTCAACGTCTCCGCATACAGTATATTCAGGCCACTGCCACCATCCATCAGAACCTTTGTCAACCGAGTGCCCTCGACGACTGGGTCGACCACCAACGCTTGCCTCCCAGGGGTGGCTATGTGTGTCGGGTGATCAGACTGGTCGAATGTAATGGCAGTCTGAGACCATTTCAAATAACTGGGCGTCGCCGAATCGACCATGTTTATTTCTCTGTTGATGACTTTCAGTCGACTTTTGCTCTCAACATCAGCAAGAATCATCAGAGTGGAATTGACGTGGGGGTAACCATCATCACTTTCCTCTTTGTCCTCAACTTTGTCCGACTCTTTTTCCTTTTCTTTGGGCTATTTCTCTCAGAACTGCTGGATTAGGAGCCGACACTGTCGAGTGGTATGCTTCGGGTAAATGAGATTACCCTCTTCATCTTTCTTTGTGTGAATGTGGCATGGCAAATCCAACACATCATTTCCGTCTTGATCTTTTATTTTCTTGGGGTTCCACGGTCCTTTGGGCTTCCCCTTGAACTTTCCCTGAGTCACGGCTAAGGTTTCTCCAGGAGCAGCTGGCTCGGCTTTGCGCTTTTGCTTCCGACTGGAGTTTTCTCCTCCGGTTTCGTGGGCGACTGTTTTGTGTTTGCCACTCCAGAGCCGATCCTCCTCTTCACCATTGGCATACTTGGTGGCAATCTCCATCATTCGACTCAGAGACATATCTTCGGTCCGACCAAACTTCAGATTCAACTCTCGATATTTGACACCCTCCTTGAAGGCACAAACTACTTGGTGATCAGACACATTCTCCACCGTGTGGTGCAACGTGATCCATCTCCGGATATAATCCCTCAAAGTTTCATTTGGCTTCTGCACACAAGATTGCAGCTCTGTTAGCACCGCTGGCCGTTTGCATGTTCCTTCGAATGTTCTGACAAACACTCGGGCAAGTTCTTCCTAACTATAAATACTGCCGTGTGCTAACTGATTTAACCATGCTCTGGCCGAGCCCTCTAACATCAGAGGAAGGTGCTTCATGGCCACCTCATCATTGCCTCCACCAATCTGCACAGCCACTCAGTAGTCCTCAAGCCAAGTGCCAGGCTTGGACCCACCAGTGAACTTACTGACTCCAGTCGCCAACCTGAAGTTGGGAGGAATCACCGCGGCTCTGATGGCTCTGTTGAAGCACTCTGGACCTGAGACATGCACTCTGCTGCTGGTTGGAAAATCTCTATCATAGCCTTCTCTATGAGCTCTATTTCTGTCGACCAGACCCTGAACGAGAATAGATCTCACATCAAAGCCCGGTTCCCTGGGGTCGACTGGAATCCTTCGCCCACCACTATGAGGGCGTCTGTCATCATGCTGCCGAGGCACGTATGACCCACTCCTTGGGGGAGGCTTGGGCACTCGACGACGATCATCGTGATCGAGTCGGTGATCATACTGCTTACGGTTTCTGTACTGATCTCGCCGGTCCCCACGTCCCTCACGCCTCGGGGGGGGGGGGGGATCTTGGGTTGTGAGCCGACTGGACTGTATCTACTACAACGGATCTGCTATGGATCCTATTCCACGACTGTGACACAGCTGTATTCTGTTCTCCCGCTGCCCGGAGTAAAGCCCTGATCTGCATCAAACCTCTGCCAGCTTCTGACTGAGAAGGCGGGATTGACTCTGCTATTCGGGCTGCAGCTGTGAGATTCTGGATCGGAGTTCGATATACCTGGGTTGGAGGCGGAAAAAGTTGTCATCGACTGGATTCTGGAACTCGCTGCCGAGCACGCTCGTCGAGTGTGTGCTGGAGGTTCTCCAGTCGATTGCGCTCGGCCAAGTTGGCTAGGCGTACCTCCTCCAAGGCTCGAGCCTCGGGGGTTTCTCCAACGATAGGAGTGTGAAGTGCATCCATGTTCCGGCGGCGAAGTTCTTCCCTCTGCTGCAAAGAGAGGGGTTCGGAGAGGTACTCCTCGTGGACACGCGATGGATCGCCTCCGCCATCGCCACCGTTGACGCGAGGGAAGCCAGGAGGACTGCGAGGTCCATTAACCATCAGAACTTCTGCCGCGGGGTCACTACTATCGCACTCGGATGCAGTCTCTGCGGAGCCAGTTGAACAGTCCGTAGAGAGTTTCGTCGGGCTCGATTGCCGCAACTTGAGGGGCGGCCGACTGGCGAGCCACCGCGTGCCTCACCCACCATTGAAGCCTCGATCGACCGGAACGCTTGCGCCGGCGGGCAACAGGGGGGGAGGACGCCGCAGGAGCCGACCGATACTGAGTCGACGGCTGCCGTAGGAGGACGCCGCGGACGCACGCGCGATAGTGTGTTGCCCTGCGGACGGGGACTGCCTCGACGTCGAGTGGAGCTTCTTGGAGCCAAGCGGAGTCGTCGGCGACGAACACGAGTGCGCCGAAACGGATCTCGCGGCCCTCAACCAAACCTCCGCCTGAAACCATGTTGATGAGGATCAAAAAAATCGCAACTTCTCCAACAAGTCGCTAAGACACCTGCCCCAAGGTGGGCACCAACTGTCGTGGTTCTAAGTCTAACAGTAGAATAGGGCGTAGGGATGTAGAGGCAAGATCGTAGCTATGGAGGAGTTGTACACGCGAGTTTTATGAGTTCAGGCCCTTCTCGGAGGAAGTGACAGCCCTACGTCTCGGAGCCCGGAGGCGGTCGACTGGATTATATGCGTGTGAGTTACAGGGGGTGCGAACCCTTGTTACTGAGGAGGGGGTGGCTTATATAGAGTTTGCTAGACCCCTCCGGCCTTCAGTTACGCTGGGTTTAAAGTACATTAAGATAGGGCGTTACTGGTAACGCTAAGAATAAAGTGACATAATGACCATTAAAGCTACATAATGACCGACCGTTGCAATGCGGACTGGCTTTAGATTTCCTGGTGGTCGAGTGATAGTCTTCATGGTCGAGTGGCTTCAAGTCTATCAAGTGGAACACTTCATAGTTGATTGAAAGATGATTCTTCTTCGAATGCTTCTGGTGATAAAGTGATGTCCTTGGGGAGGGTATCTAGGTCAGGCCTGTGACCCTACCCTAGGTATATGTCTTCGTCAGCGGGAGCAGAAGCCGGTGGAGGAGGATGAAGGAAATATGCCCTAGAGGCAATAATAAAGTTGTTATTTATATTTCCTTATATCATGAAAAATGTTTATTATTCATGCTAGAATTGTATTAACCGGAAACTTAGTACATGTGTGAATACATAGACAAATAGAGCGTCCCTAGTATGCCTCTACTTGACTAGATCGTTAATCAAAGTTGGTTAAGTTTCCTAACCATAGACATGTGTTGTCATTTGATGAATGGGATCACATCATTAGAGAATGATGTGATGGATAAGACCCGTCCGTTAGCTTAGCATAATGATTATTTAGTTTTATTCCTATTGTTTTCTTCATGACTTATACATATTCCTCTGATTATGAGATTATGCAACTCCCGCATACCGGAGGAACACTTTATGTGCTATCAAACGTCACAACGTAACTGGGTGATTATAAAGATGCTCTACAGGTTTCTCCGATGGTGTTTGTTGGGTTGGCATAGATCGAGATTAGGATTTGTCACTCAGTGTATCGGAGAGGTATCTCTGGGCCCTCTCGGTAATGCACAACACTATAAGCCTTTCAAGCAATGTGACTAATGAGTTAGTTACTGGATGATGCATTATGGGACGAGTAAAGAGGCTTGCCGGTAACGAGATTGAACTATGTATGATGATACCAACGATCGAATCTCGGGCAAGTAAAATACCGATGACAAAGGGAATAACGTATGTTATTATGCGGTTTGACCGATAAAGATCTTCGTAGAATATGTAGGAGCCAATATGAGCATCCAGGTTCCGCTATTGGTTATTGACAGGATATGTGTCTCGGTCATGTCTACATAGTTCTCCAACCCGTAGGGTCCGCACGCTTAACGTTCGATGACGATTTGTATTATGAGTTATGTGATTTGATGACCGAAGTTTGTTCGGAGTCCCGGATGAGATAACGGACATGACGAGGAGTCTTGAAATGGTTGAGAGGTAAATATTCATATATTGTAAGATTATATTCGGATATCGGAATGGTTCCAGGTGATCCAGGTATTTTTTCGGAGAACCGAGGGGTTACCGGAACCCCTGGGGAAGTTAATGGGCCTTAGTGGGCTTTAGTGGAGAGAGGGAAGAAGGGCCACGAGGTGGCGCGCACCTTCCCCCCTGCCCAAACCGAATTGGACTAGTGGTGGGGCGTGGCCCCCTCCTTCCTTCCCCTTCTCCCCTCCTTCCTTTCCCTCCGGTGGAAGAAAGGAAAGGGGGGGGGGGCAAATCCTACTTGGACTAGGAGTCCAAGTAGGACTCCCCCTGGCGAGCCCAACCTGGCTGGCCTCCTCTCTCCCTCCCTCCTTTATATACGTGGCCAGGGGCACCCCAATAGCACAACATACAATCTCTTAGCCGTGTGTGGTGCCCCCCTCCACAGTTTAACACCTCAGTCATGTTGTCGTAGTGCTTAGGCAAAGCCCTGTGTCGGTAACATCATCATCACCGTCGCCACGCCGCCGTGCTGACGGAACACTTTCTTGTCCTCAACTGGATCAAGAGCAACACTTCCGCTTTCGGTGTATGAGGGTAGGTGGACACACTCTCCTGTCTCATTGCTATGCATCTCCTAGATAGATCTTGCGTGATCGTAGGTAAAATTTTTGAAATACTGCGTTCCTCAACAGAGGAGCAGGAACAGGCGGAGGAGGAGGAGGCGCCGCTGCTGGATGTGGGGGAGGAGGAGGCCCCGACGATGGAGGACGTGGGCGTGTGTCTGGAGTAGCACGCCATCCTGAACTCCATCCGCTCGGAGTCGGCTATGGAGGCCAGACTTCACCGTCAGCAACAAATGGAGGCGGCGCAGGCGGCCCAAGCTCCGACGCTGGTGGCTCCGACCATTGCCAACAACGACGAAATTTGAGTAGTATAGAAAATAGTACGTAGCTACATATTTTGCATGCTTTTGTATGAATTTAGGGGATGGATATGAGAGAGTTGTATATGGAGAAGGAAATATGAGGCGTGCCCGGTCAGTGCCCACGGACGCGCCCGGGCGCGTCCGCGGGTGTTTGATGGGCTGGATTTGCCGTATGTGGCTCTAGATGCTCTAACTCCGTCTTATTTGAAACCTCTTTATACGGGCCTGGAACAAAAACGAGCAATAGGCCTTTTTACGGACGCGCCAATTGATGGCCCAGACAGAAGAAAAAGTCTTTTGCTGGAAAGAATGTGTTTTCAAAGGAAGCAGTGTTTGACACCATGCTTTGCAAGGGGCGTATCCTTGGGTCAGTACGTCTTGATCTTCAGTTCTCACCTTTCTTTTAGCAAAGATAGCTTGGCTTTATTGATCATTAACAATGTTTACAGGAGTAATGATTGGATCATGAGGTGTTCCCAAGCATAGATGTCTCCATTAAGGGAGAGAAACACCAAACCTAGCTATATTTTGAGCTTCAAAATTGAAAACTCGAGGTTCAAAAGAGAAGTTACATGACGTAAATACTCAAGCAGTTTCTAAATCTCTTTGATAATGCCGCCATAATTTCCTCCAACGGCTTTGAATGTGTTTGACGACATGTTTGCAGTCCGAAGCTACCTGAATATGTTGCATCCCTAGGTCTTGTGCCAATGAAAGCGCTTACCTGCAAGCAAGGGACTCCAATGTGGAGGGATCTACCGAACCCTGGATGACCAGTAAAGAAGGACCCAAGTAGGAGCCATCTTGATCACGGCATATGGAAGCAGCAACGCCCACATTGTGATCGACCGAAACACCTGCATCCACATTTATATTAACATGTCCTCTTGTTCGTGGCATCCATCTCCCCCTAACCTGAGCTAGTGGAGCGCATGATATCACATGTGGCTCGGGGGCCACGTTGAGTTGGTCTAACTCAAATATGAACTTTGTGACATATGTATAGCACACATACTATGATTAATCCCCCAGTGTACAAGTTTCCTTCACGCATACCAAAGTGCCTGTAGAGTGAAAGACATCCGAATTCTTGCTAACTCATCATGATTTAAAACCTCCATGATGGAGAAAATCTAGCTTCTCGCTAACAGCTCCATCATGGCGATCATATGTTACAGTAGGTCATGGTCTACCAATGACCAGATGCACCATGCCATAGTGCATTCCAGTAGGTTGTGTCTCCAAGAATCCTAAGCTCCAAATACAAAGCACTCATCATGGTGCGGCATTTTTCTCTGCTTTCGGACATCCTTAGTTGGGAGTGAGTTCTTTGCTAACCTCCAAAGGAAAACTTTAATTTTCGCTGGCAGCACAACATGCCAAAGTGTAGACCAAGATTTTTCATTTTCAGTATTATTTGATGAACCAACTGAAGGAAATATGCCCTAGGGCAATAATAAAGTTGTTATTTTATATTTCCTTATTCATGATAAAGGTTTATTATTCATGCTAGAATTGTATTGATCGGGAACTTAAATACATGTGTGAATATATAAACAAATACCGTGTCCCTAGTAAGCATCTACTAGACTAGCTCGTTGATCAAAGATGGTTAAGGTTTCCTAGCCATAGGAGGGATTATGAGATTATGCAACTCCCGGATACTGGAGGAATACCTTGTGTGCTATCAAACGTCACAACGTAACTAGGTAATTATAAAGATGCTCTACATGTATCTCTGAAGGTGTTTGAAATTGCTTGCTACCTTCCCCAACAATTGGCTCCTACATATTCTACGAAGATCTTTATCAGTCAAACCGCATAACAACATACGTCATTCCCTTTGTCATGTTACTTGCCCGAGATTCGATTGTCGATATCATCGTACCTAGTTCAATCTCGTTACCGGCAAGTCTCTTTACTCGTTCTATAATGTACCATCCTGCAACTAACTCATTAGTCACATTGCTTGCAAGGCTTATAGTGATGTGCATTACCGAGAGGGCCCAGAGATACCTCTTCGATACATGGAGTGACAAATCCTAATCTTGATCTATGCCAACTCAACAAACACCTTCGGAGACACCTATAGAGCATCTTTATAATCACCCAGTTACGTTGTGACGTTTGATAGCACACAAGATGTTCCTCCGGTATACGGGAGTTGCACAATCTCATAGTCATAGGAATATGTATAAGTCATGAAGAAAGCAATAGCGATAAGACTAAATGATCGTAATGTTGGGGAACGCAGTATTTCAAAAAATTTACCTATGATCACGCAAGATCTATCTAGGAGATGCATAGCAACAAGTGGGAGAGTGTGTCCACGTACCCTCGTAGACCGAAAGTGGAAGCGTTTAGTAACACGGTTGATGTAGTCGAACGTCTTCGCGATCCAACCGATCCAAGTACCGAACGTACGGCACCTCCGCGATAAGCACACGTTCAGATCGATGACGTCCACTGAACTCTTGATCCAGTTGAGGCCGAGGGAGAGTTCCGTAAGCACGATGGCGTGGCGACGGTGATGATGAAGTTACCGGCGCAGGGCTTCGCCTAAGCACTACGACGATATGACTGAGGTGTTAACTGTGGAGGGGGGCGCCGCACACGGCTAGGAATAATTGATGTGTGTTCTAGGGGTGCCCTCCCCACGTATACAAAGGAGGGAGAGGGAGGGAGGCAGTTAGCGCGTGCCCAAGTAGGAGGAATCCTACTTGGGCCCCTAGTCCAATTCGGCCCCCTACCATATTTGGACAAGGGGGAAAGGAAGGAGGGGGGAGGGGAAGGAAGTAGGAGTCCTACTTCATACTTTCCTTTTCCTCCTATCATTTCCCTTTCTGCCCATGTGGCTGGCCCTATAGGGGATGCACCAGCTCCTTGTGGGCTGGTGTGTTCCCTTACTTGGCCATTAAGCCCATATCTTTGTCGGGCGAACCCCTTCCAGTGACCTAGTATTACCTAGAACACTTCCGGTGTCCAAACACCATCGTCCTATATATATGAATCTTTACCTCTCAACCATTTCGAGACTCCTCGTCATGTCCGTGATCTCATCCGGGACTCCCAACAAACTTCGGTTCATCAAAACACATAACTCATAATACAAATCGTCATCGAACGTTAAGCGTGCGGACCCTACGGGTTCGAGAACTGTGTAGACATGACTGAGACACATCTCCGGTCAATAACCAATAGCGGAACCTGGATGCTCATATTGGTTCCTACATATTCTACGAAGATCTTCATCGGTAAAACCGCATAACTACGTAAGTTGTTCCCTTTGTCTTTGGTACGTTACTTGCCCGAGATTCGATTGTTGGTATCATCATACCTAGTTCAATCTCGTTACCGGCAAGTTTCTTTACTCATTTCGTAATGCATCATCCTGTGACTAACTAATTAGTCACATTGCTTGCAAGGCTTATAGTGATGTGCATTACCGAGAGGGCCCAGAGACACCTCTCCGATACACGTAGTGACAAATCCTAATCTTGATTTATGCCAACCAAACAAACACCTTTGGAGACATCTGTAGAGCATCTTTATAATCACCCAGTTACGTTGTGACGTTTTATAGCACACAAGGTGTTCCTCCGGTATTCAAGAGTTGCATAATCTCATAGTTAGAGGAACATGTATAAGTCATGAAGAAAGCAATAGATCATTCTCCTAATGATGTGATCTCATTCATAAAATGACAGCACATGTCTATGGTCAGGAAACTTAACCATCTTTGATTAACGAGCTAGTCTAGTAGAGGCATACTAGGGACACACTATTTTGTCTATGTATTCACACATGTACTAAGTTTCTGGTTAATACAATTCTAGCATGAATAATAAACATTTATCATGATATAAGGAAATATAAATAACAACTTTATTATTGCCTCTAGGGGATATTTCCTTCAGTCTCCCACTTGCACTAGAGTCAATAATCTAGTTCACATCGCCATGTGATTTAACACCAATAGTTCACATCACCATGTGATTAGTTCACATCGCCATGTGGCTAATACCCAAAGTGTTTTACTAGAGTCAATAATCTAGTTCACATCGCTATGTGATTAACACCCAAAGAGTACTAAGGTGTGATTATGTTTTGCTTGTGAGGGAAGCTTAGTCAATGGGTCTGTCACATTCAGAGCCGTATGTATTTTGCAAATTTTCTATGTCTAAAATGCTCTGCATGGAGCTACTCTAGCTAATTGCTCCCACTTTCAATATGTATCCAGATTGAGACTCAGAGTCATCCGGATCGGTGCAAAAGCTTGCATTGGCGTAACTCTTTACGACGAACTCTTTATCACCTCCACAATCGAGAAATATCTCCTTAGTCTTCTAAGGATAATTTTGACCGCTGTCAAGTGATCCACACCCGGATCAATATCGTACCCCCTTGCCAAACTCATGGCAAGGTACACAACAAAGCATACTTTATAGAACCTATGGCTGAGGCATAGGGAATGATTTTCATTCTCTTTCTATTTTCTGCCGTGGTCATGTTTTGAGTCTTACTCAACTTTACACCTTGCAATACAGGCAAGAACTCCTCTTTGACTGTTCCATTTTGGACTACTTCAAAAATCTTGTCAAGGTATGTACTCATTGAAAAATCTTATCAAGCGTCTTGATCTATCTCTATAGATCTTGATGCCCAATATGTAAGCAGCTTCACCGAGGTCTTTCTTTGAAAAACTCCTTTCAAACACTCCTTTATGCTTTCCAGAAAATTCTACATCATTTCCAATCAACAATATGTCATTCTCATATACTTATCAGAAAGGCTGTAGTGCTCCCACTCACTTTCTTGTATATACAGGCTTCATTGCATGTCTGTATAAAACTATATGCTTTGATCAACTTATCAAAGCGTATATTCCAGCTTTGAGATGCTTGCACCAGTCCATAGATGGATCGCTGGAGCTTGCACATTTTGTTAGCACCTTTAGGATTGACAAAACCTTCTGGTTGTATCATATACAACTCTTCTTTAAAAAATCCATTAAGGAATGCAGTTTTGATATCCATTTGTCAGATTTCATAAAATGTGGCAATTGCTAACATGATTCGGACAGACTTTAAGCATCGATACGAGTGAGAAAATCTCATCGTAGTCAACATCTTGAATTTGTCAAAAACCCTTTTCCACAAGTCGAGCTTTGTAGATAGTAACACTACTACCAGCATCTGTCTTCCTCTTGAAGATCCATTTATTCTCAATGGCTTGCCGATCATCGGGCAACTCCACCAAAGTCCACACTTTGTTCTCATACATGGACTCTATCTCAGATTTCATGGCCTCAAGCCATCTGTCGGAATCTAGGCTCATCATCGCTTCCTCATAGTTCGTAGGTTCATCATGGTCTAGCAACATGAATTCCATAACAGGATTACCGTACCACTCTGGTGCGGATTGTACTCTGGTTAACCTACGAGGTTCGGTAGTAACTTGATCTGAACTTCCTCACTAATTGGTGTAGGCATCACTGGAACTGATTTTAGTGATGAGCTATTTTCCAATTCGAGAGAAGGTACAATTACCTCATCAAGTTCTACTTTCCTCCCACTCACTTCTTTCGAGAGAAACTCCTTCTCTGGAAAAGGATCCACTCTTAGCAACAAAGGTCTTGCCTTTGGATCTGTGATAGAAGGTGTACCCAACAGTTTCTTTTGGGTATCCTATGAAGACGCACTTCTCCGATTTGGTTTTGATCTTATCAGGCTGAAACTTTTTCACATAAGCATCGTAACCCCAAACTTTAAGAAACGACAGCTTAGGTTTCTTGGTAAACCACAGTTCATACGGTGTCGTCTCAACAGATTTTTAGACGGTGCCCTATTTAATTTGAATGCAGCTTTCTCTAATGCATAACCCCAAAACGATAGTGGTAAATCGGTAAGAGACATCATAGATCGCACCATATCTAATAAAGTACGGTTAGGGCGTTCGGACACACCATTACGCTGTGGTGTTTCAGGTGGCGTGAGTTGCGAAACTATTCCACATTGCTTCAAATGAAGGCCAAACTCGTAACTCAAATATTCTCCTCCGCGATCAGATCATAGAAACTTTATTTTCTTGTTACGATGTTCAGTCTAAAATTCTTTGAACTTTTCAAATGTTTCAGACTTGTGTTTCATTAAGTAGATATACCCATATCTGCTCAAATCATCTGTGAAGGTCAGAAAAGAACGATACCTGCCGCGAGCCTCAACACTCATCGGACCGCATACATCGGTATGTACTATTTCCAATAAGTCACTGGCTCGCTCCATTTTTCCAGAGAACAGAGTCTTAGTCATCTTGCCCATGAGGCATGGTTCGCAAGCATCTAGTGATTCATAGTCAAGTGATTCCATAAGCCTACCATCATGGAGTTTCTTCATGCACTTTACACCAATATGACCTAAACGGCAGTGCCACAAATAAGTTGCACTATCATTATTAACCTTGCATCTTTTGGCTTCAATATTATGAATATGTGTATTACTACAATCGAGATTCAATAAACCATTCACCTTGGGTGTATGACCACAGAAGGTTTTATTCATGTAAACAGAATAACAATTATTTTTTGACTTAAATGAATAACCGTGTTCCAATAAACATGATCCAATCATATTATGCTCAACGCAAACACCAAATAACATTTATTTTAGGTTCAACACTAATCGGGAAGGTAAAGGGAGTGTGCGATGGTGATCTTATCAACCTTGGAATCACTTCTAACACACATCATCACCTTGCCCTCAACTAGTCTCTGTTCATTTTATAACTCCTGTTTCAATTTACAAATCATAACAACTGAACCAGTATCAAATACCCAGGGGCTACTATGAATACTAGTAAAGTACACATCAATAACATGTATATCATATATAGTTTTGTTCACTTTGCCATCCTTCTTATCCGCCAAGTATTTGGTGCAGTTCCACTTCCAGTGACCATTTCCTTTGCAGTAGAAAAACTTAGTTTCAAGCTTGGGTCTAGCTTTGGGCTTCTTCATGGGAATGGCAACTTGCTTGTCATTCTTCTTGAAGTTCCCTTTCTTTCCCTTGCCCTTTTACTTGAAACTAGTGGTCTTGTCAACCATTAACACTTGATGCTTTTCTTGATTTCTACCTTCGCCGATTTCATCATCGCAAAGAGCTCGGGGAATCGTTTTCGTCATCCCTTGCATATTATAGTTCATCACGAAGTTCCAGTAACTTGGTGATAGTGACTAGAGAACTCTGTCAATCACTATCTTATCTGGAAGATTAACTCCCACTTGATTCAAGCGATTGTAGTACTCAGACATTATGAGCACATGCTCACTAGTTGAGCTATTCTCCTCCATCTTGTAGCAAAAAATACTTGTCAGAGGTCTCATACCTCTCGACTCGGGCATGAGTCTGAAATACCAATTTCAACTCTTGGAACATCTCATATGCTCCATGGCATTTCAAAACATTTTTGAAGTCCCGGTTCTAAGTCATAAAGCATGGTGCACTAAACTATCAAGTGGTCATCATACCAAGCTTGTCAAATGTTCATAACGTCTGCATTTGCTCCTGCAATAGTTCTGTCACCTTGCGGTGCATTAAGGACATAATTCTTTTGTGCAGCAATGAGGATAATCCTCAAATCACGGACCTAGTCCGCATCATTGCTACTATCAACTTTCAACTTAGTTTTCTCTAGGAACATATCATAAATAAAACGGGGAAGCTATACGCGAGCAATTGATCTACAACATAGATATGCAAATACTATCAGGACTAAGTTCATGATAAATTTAAGTTCAATTAATAATACTACTTAAGAACTCCCACTTATATAGACATCCCTCTAGTCATCTAAATGATCATGTGATCCATATCAACTAAACCATGTCCGATCATCACGTGAGATGGAGTAGCTTTGAATGGTGAACATCACTATGTTGATCATACTATATGATCACGTTCGACCTTTCGGTCTCAGTGTTCCGAGGCCATATTTGCATATGCAAGGCTCGTCAAGTTTAACCCGAGTATTCTGCGTGTGCAAAACTGGCTTGCACCCGTTGTATGTGAACATAGAGCTTATCACACACGATCATCACGTGGTGTCTCAGCACGATGAACTATAGCAACAGTGCATACTCAGGGAGAACACTTGTACCTTGAAATTTAGTGAGGGGTCATCTTATAATGCTACCGCTGTACTAAGCAAAATAAGATGCATAAAGGATAAACACCACATGCAATTAAAATAAGTGATATGATCACCATCGTCACCAGCTTGAAACCTTGATCTCCATCGTAGCATCGTTGTCGTCTCGCCAACTATTGCTTCTACGACTATCGATACCGCTTAGTGATAAAGTAAAGCAATTATATGGCGATTGCATTTCATACAATAAAGCGACAACCATATGGCTCCTGGCAGTTGTCGATAACTATTTACAAAACATGATCATCTCATAGAACAATTTATATATCATCACATCTTGACCATATCACATCACAACATGCCCTGCAAAAACAAGTTAGACGTCCTCTACTTTGTTGTTGGAAGTTTTACGTGACTGCTATGGGCTTCTAGCAAGAACCGTTCTTACCTACGCATCAAAACCACAACGATTTTTCGTCAAGTGTGTTGTTTTAACCTTCAACAAGGACCAGGCGTAGTCAAACTTGATTCAACTAAAGCTGGAGAAACAGACACCCTCTGGCCACCTGTGTGCGAAGAACGTCGGTAGAACCAGTCTCATGAATGCGGTCATGTAATGTCGGTCCGGGCCGCTCCATCCAACAATACCGCCGAATCAAAGTAAGACATTGCTGGTAAGTAGTATGAGTATAATTTTTTTAAAAAAGTAGTATGACTATTATCACCCACAACTCGTTGTGTTCTACTCGTGCATATAACATCCACGCATGGACCTGGCTCTGATACCACTGTTGGGGAACGCAATATTTCAAAAAAATTATCTATGATCACGCAAGATCTATCTAGGAGATGCATATCAACAAGTGGGGAGAGTGTGTCCATGTACCCTCGTAGACCGAAAGTGGAAGCATTTAGTAACACGGTTGATGTAGTCGAACGTCTTCGTGATCCAACCGATCTAAGTACCGAACGTACGGCACCTTCGCGATCCGCAGACGTTCAGCTCGATGACGTCCCTCGAACTCTTGATCCAGTTGAGGCCGAGGGAGAGTTCCGTCAGCACGATGGCGTGGCGACAACGATGATGAATTTACTGGCGCAGGGCTTCGCCTAAGCACTACGACAATATGACCGAGGTGTTAACTGTGGAGGGGGCGCCGCACACGACTAGGAACAATTGATGTGTGTTCTAGGGGTGTCCTTCCCATGTATATAAAGGAGGGAGAGGGAGGGAGGCAGCCTAGGGCGCGCCCAAGTAGGAGGAATCCTACTTGGGCCCCTAGTCCAATTCGCCCCCCCTACCATATTTTAACAAGGGGGAAAGGAAGGAGGGGGAGGGGAAGGAAGTAGGAGTCCTACTTCATACTTTCCTTTTCCTCCTCTCCTTTCCCTTTCTCTTGGAGTGGGTGGCCCTATAGGGGCGCACCAGCCCCTTGTGGGCTAGTGTGTTCCCTTACTTGTCCCATTAAGCCCATAACTTTGCCGGGGGTTGCCCGAAACCGCTTCCTCTAACCCGGTATTACCCAGTACACTTCCGGTGTCCAAATACCATCGTCCTATATATGAATCTTTACCTCTCAACCATTTCGAGATTCCTCGTCATGTCCGTGAACTCATCCGGGACTCCGAACAAACTTCGGTTCATCAAAACACATAACTCATAATACAAATCATCATCGAACGTTAAGTGTGCGGACCCTACAGGTTCAAGAACTATGTAGACATGACCGAGACACATCTCCGGTCAATAACCAATAGCGGAACCTGAATGCTCATATTGGTTCCTACATATTCTACGAAGATCTTTATCGGTTAAACCCCATAACAACATACGTTGTTCCCTTTGTCATCGGTATGTTACTTGCCCGGGATTCGATCGTCGGTATCATCATACCTAGTTCAATCTCGTTATCGGCAAGTCTCTTTACTCATTCCGTAATGCATCATCCCATGACTAACTCATTAGTCACATTACTTGCAAGGTTTCACTACAAAAAAAGGACACATCCGTGACATTTTGGGCCGAACGATTTTTTTTTCTGTCATACATATGACACTTCTATGACGATAATTGTGACAAAACCCAGTATCATCATAGATGTGGTGGGCTCCTACTTCTATGACAAAAAATCATGACAGAAAATGGGCTTTTCGTCCTGGGTGTGCCGGAGACGCAGTTGCATGACATTCTTTGGGCCGTCCATGACGGAAAAAACCGTGGTAGAAGTGAGGGGGAGGAAAATTTCGGGGAGTTCCCGGTTACAGTGGGAGATCGGGGGTCGAGCGATGCGCGTTTCTCTCGTACACGTATGTGTGTATGTGCGAGGCATTGGCCCTAACTGAACCCGAGCGAGGCGTTGGGCTCTAACTGAACCCGAGCGATTGCACTGCAGGCTACAAGTTACTGAACCCGAGCGATCGATCGATGGCTGTTAACTAAACCCGATCGAGCGATTCCTTCACTACTGCTGCTAACTGAAGCCGATCGATGGGATGAACAGTGAGTGTTGAGGGGGGGGGGGGTTGGATGAATAGTGAGCGGTGGCGTTGCCTCTGGATGAACAGGACCCCGTGTTGTGGTGGAGGGCCGGATGAACAGTAGACGGTGGAGGGGTGCCCGTGGAGGGGTGGATGAACAGGACCCCGTGGTGTGGGGGGCTGGATGAACAGTAGATGGTAGAGGGGTGCCCGTGGAGGGGTGGTTGAACAGGACCCCGTGGTGTGGAGGGCTGGATGAACAGTAGACGCTGGAGGGGTGGTTGAACAGTAGCCGGTGGAGTAGCGCGCGGTGGAGGCTGGATGAACAGGAGCCCGTGGAGGCTGGAGGAGGTCGACGGTGGAGATGAACAGTATCCGGTGGAGTCCCGTTTTGCGGTACGCCACACCCCTCCCGATGAACATGACCCCCGTTTCGACCTTAACGCTCCAACACAAGTCCGTTTCCTCCGTTTTGCGGTATGCCACACCCCTCCCAATCAACAGGACCCCCGTTTTGACCGTAGGAGGTCCGTTTCCTCCGTTTTGCGGTACGCCAGACCCCTCCCGATCAACAGGACCCCGTTTCAAATGTAGGAGCTCTGTTTCCTCCGTTGTGCGGTATGCCAGGCCTCGTTTCCATGGCCTATTCCGTCCAAGCCCTCCCGATGAACACGACCACGCATTCCGTTCCGACCCAGCCGGTTGGCTCCGACGTGTTCTGTTGCCTCCCGATGAACACGACACATTATGTTGCCTCCCCATGAACACTACGCATTCCGTTGCATCCCCATGAACACGACGACGACGCTTTTTCTCCGTTCCGACCCAGCCATGTACACGAGCCCTCGCCGTACGTATGTGCAAGTAGGCGTTCGAGACCCCGCCCGTATGTACACATACGTGGCCGTATTTTAGTTCTTGCACCCTGGCCGCTGTACGTACGTGTACATGCTACGTGCGCGCCTCTACTACGACACGTACGCGCCTCTACTACGACACGTGCGCGCCTCTACATCCACCAGTATATATGTACGTACACGTTCGCGACCAGAATGACAAGGATACGTACGCTTTGACCAGGTGGGTCCTGACTGTCAGGCACTTCCTTGACTGCGAAGATGTAGCTGGTGGGTCCCAGCAGTCAGGGGGGCGAATCATTTTTTTTGCCCGGACGCACTTCCTTGCGTGCGAAGATGTAGCTGGTGGGTCCCAGCAGTCAGGGGCAAATGTTTTTTTCACGAAATACGGTGGCCCGTCCGGTGGGTCCCCACTATCAGGTGGAGGAATAATTATTTTGCATGTAATAAGGAGGCACTTCCTTGCTGCGGCCGTGGACCCAGCTGTCAGCCTCTCCACGTACAGTCCACGTCCGATGGAAGCCGTTCCTTGACCATGTTGACCACGCCGCGTCGAGAGCACCAGGGCGGTGGACGACGATGAGACCTAGGAAGGGGACGACGTGGAGCCGGGGAAGACGCGGCAGTGGATGCCCACGCGTAGAGGAGTACGAGGGTTCACTGGTTCGCTGTGGTGTGAGGCTGCCATCGCCGCAGAATAACAGGGGGTGTGGGTGAGTAGAGGGATGGCCTGGCCAACAGTGGGAGTAGTAGGGGGCGGTGAGGCCTCCGTCGCATCGCAGCCGGCCACGGGAGGCAGGAGCACGAGGCACGACCGACGCTGGTTTGGGTGGCTGGAGCAAGAAGACTAGAGGTTGAAGAAGCACTACGGCCGTTGGATGGACATCGTACGGTCACTGGAGCTAGAATCGTGCATATTGACTAAGTTGACAAAGCCCTCCGTCCCCGTCAACTTAGTAGGCCCACAAGTCATCCTCCCACCAAGGTGGGTCCCAGCCAGCAGGGGGTATTCATTTTTTTGTGCGCAATAAGGAGGCACTTCTGGTGGGTCCGAGCTGACAGCAGGGGGAACATTTTTTCGCGAAATACGGTGGCCCGTCGGGTGGGTCCCAGCAGTCAGGGGCAAACATTTTTTTCCGCGATATACTGGTGGGCGTCCGATGGGTCCCTGCTGTCAGGTGGAGGAATAATTATTTTCCGTGTAATAAGGAGGCACTTCCTTGCGGCTGCCGTGGACCCAGCTGTCAGCCTCTCCACGTATAGTATTCTTCCAATGCTGTCAGGTGGAGGAATAATTATTTTCCGTGTAATAAGGAGAGCACCACGGCGGTGGACGACGGCGAGGCCTAGGAAGGGGGCGACTCGGAGCCGGGGAAGACGCGGTAGTAGATGCCCACGCGGAGAGGAGTACGAGGGTTCACTGGTTCGGCTGCGCTGCCGTCGTCGCAGAATAACAGGGGGTGTGGGTGAGTGGAGTGGAGGGATGGCCTGGCCAGCGGTGGGAGTAGTATGGGGGCGGTGAGGCCTCTGCGGCAGCATAGCCGGCCATGGGAGGCAGGAGCAGGCGGCACGACTGGCGCTGCTTTGGGCGGCTGGAGCAAGAAGACGAGAGGTTGAAGAAGCACTACGGCCGTTGGATGGACATCGTATGGTCAGTCGAGCTAGAATGGTGCATATTGGCTAAGTTGACAAAGCCCTTCGTCCCCGTCAACTTAGTAGGCCCACTATACTGGGTCCCAGCTAGCAGGGGGAGTATTCATTTTTTGTGCGAAATAAGGAGGCACTTCCTTGCGTGCGAAGATATAGCTGGTGGGTCTGAGCTGTCAGCGGCGGTAACGTTTTTTCGCGAAATACAGAGGCCCTTTCGGTGGGTCCGAGATGTCAGGTGGAGGAATCATCATTTTGCGCGTAATAAGGAGGCATTTCCTTGCGTGCGGCCATGGACCCAGTTGTCAGCCTCTCCATGTACAGTCCACTTCAGATGCATGTCGGTCGTTGACCACGTTGACCACGCCACGCCAAGAGCACCAGGGCGATGGACGATGGCGAGGCCTAGGAAGGGAGCGACACGGAAGCAGGGAAGAGTCGGCTGTTGTTTTTGTTTCCCACGCGGAGGGGAGTATGACTGTACGAGGGTTTACCGGTTCGTCTGTCGTCGCCCGAGAATAACAGCAGGTGTGGGTGAGTAGAGGGATGGCTTGGCCAGCGATGGGAGTACGGTGGGGCGGTGAGGCCTGCACAGCAGCACAGCCGGCCGCGGGGAGGAGGGAGCAGGCAGTCCCACCGGCGCTTGTTTGAGCGGCTGGAGCAGGAAGAGCAGAGATTGAAGAAGCACCACGGCCGTTGGATGGACATCCAACAGTATACATGCCATCTGTGGAAAGCCTCAAATCTGCGGAAAACAGCATACATCCCATCTGTCATTATTTCAAATAATTTATAGCCCATTTGCTAATTCTTACGGTTTTTTTGGAGCCCATATTCTTTTTGTTAACATTACAGCCCATATTGTGGCCACGGTTAAAAAGTTATACGAACTTTTGCATATGTCGGTGCGGTGTGAATTGTTTTTAATCCCGAAATTTCGAGTCACATTCAGACTGATTTTAAAAATAAATGTATATCAATATAAAATCCAATAAATTGTCCACGCATAAAAATCAATGCAATTTAAAATCTCGAAATGAAAAAAAGATATTTGAAAATAATTGCCAGTTTGATGTGTTTTAAAAATGTACAACCCATTTCTCATTACTGATAGGCCATTTTCTCAGCCAGCCGAATGAAGCTCTCCTCATCTTGAAAGATTTGCAGCCCAACAGGCCTGATAAAGTGACTTACTTGACAAATCACAAAAAAACTGGGCTAGCCATTTTCAAAAAAAAATTACTGGGCTGGTCTATGGTAAACATAAAAGAAAAGGCTGTCTAGACAGGCCAGAGTGTCGCGCACAGCCCAGTTGACACCCTGCTTCCGTCTCAAAAACAAATTAGATAAATGCCACTCCAATTATGGCGATTCATAAAAATGCCACTGCAATTTCCAAACTTTGAAAAATGCCACTACAATTTTTGCAAACTTTGAAAAACGCCACTGCGGTTTGCAAACTTTGAATAACGCCACTCCAGACTTTGAAAAATGCCACTAGAAATGGCATGAAATGGCGTTTTTCAAAGTTTGGAAATTGCAGTGGCATTTCTCGGATACACCATATTTGGAGTGGCATTTATCAAATTAACCGAAAACAAAAATAACTGGGCGAGCTGCTGGGTCCCTGGTGTCAGCCGCTCGTTGTGCAATTCTCTCGTTTATTGACTACATTGACAATGGCATGGGACCGAGATGTCAGAAATCCACTAGGAGGAGCCATTTTTTATTGGCTTGAAATAAGGAGGCACTTGCTTCCGTACTTCCATTACCTTGGCGGGTCCCTGCTGTCATCCTCTCCACGTACAATCATCTCCTGATTGTGTACGCGTCAACTTGCTAGGCCCACAAGTCAGCCTCTAAACCCGTGGAGGACAAATACAACCCATTTAAAATAATAACAGCCCATTCCATACGTTTAAACGGAAAGTTCAACATTCAGAGCAAAGTAACAGGTCTGATCCACATATAGAGTACTGAACTTCCATGTTGACAACCATCATAACCAAGTTAACTATCTACTCCCACTAACACTCTAGTAGCATACAAGTACTAACTTACTCTTAGCTAACTAGACGATGCCGGCCGCCATCTGCTGTCCGTGCTAAACGCCGGCACCGGCGTCCTCCACCTCGATTCGCACTTGCCAGAGGTGCGATAGGGCGCGTTGCTCGTGCGCGTTGGCCCTTTCCATGCCGGCATGGTCCACCGAAGCTTCGTCTTCCAAGCGGGAAACCCACATGACGAGCTGGTAGTAAAAATTGGCGTCGCGAACGCGTGCGTGCCCGACAGCCTCCAGGGCTATTTGCCGGGTGCCGGCCTCCATGTAGTCGGCCCAGTTGCGGGGCTCTGCTCGCGACTCAGAGCGTCGGTGCGCTGCTGCTCCATGTCCCGCTGGCGGCGCAAATCGGCGATACGCTCCTCCTCCGCCAGACGGTCGCGCTCCAACAACTCCTGCTCCTCCGCCATGCGGTCGCGCTCCAACAACTCCTCGATCTCCGCATTGCGATCTAAAGACAGATATAATGCCTCCTCCCTCCGTCTGTCTTCCGGTGAAAACCCGAACACTAGTTCCGGCGGTGACCGCCTCCGGCGTCGCCTACCATGGACGGGCGGGGGCATGGCGAACGTGGCGAGCGACGTCGGGCCGGTGGGGGATTATGTGGATATGGCGAGTTGGGTCAAGGTGGCACCGGAGAAGGCCGGGAAACAGTACTTGTAGGCGGATGGTAGCGCGACGGTCATTGGAATTCAATGCATAATGGCTTAGCGCGCCATCTTGCCGTGGAAAACTAGAGAAACTGAAATTATGATTGTGCCGTCCCGTCCCGTCTGGGTTGCACGCCGGCATGGCGGTCAAATGAGTGCACTCGAATCATCTCCCTCCTTGTCAATAATGATTCCATGGATTTAAAGCGTATCTTTTTTCGCATCAGTTAACTGCCTTAATTATGGTCGGCTGCATGCAGGCACTCAGAATTGCTCGCAGGCAGTACGCGAAGCAGCATGCAACGAGTCACAGCTGAGGGCACACATGCAACCACTTAAATCGCTGGAATTAATTAGGCTTAAACTTCTGCATGCCGTTAATTATTGCCATGCCTTGGTCTTGCTGCTTTGCTAACGGGACTAATAAACCCGGACGGAGGGAGTACCTTGGTTGGTGAGAGGTTTGAATTAAGCTCTGCAAACCGGAAAGGATGTACTAGTACGTGCGTGATCCGCTATTTATTTGTGTAGGATCGAGTAGGTCGTTTCTTGAATTGAGCCCTGCAAACCGGAAAGGGGGTAGTACGTGCGTGATCCGCTATTTATCCGTGTAGGATCGATAGTGTAGCTTGTCAGTTTCTTCAGAGGTAGGCATTTTTATTCAAAAAACTGCCACTTTGCATCTTGCGTCGCAAATAAAACTGCCAGGAGCGCATTTGTAGGCTAGCTAGTGATCGATCAGTAACTTGTAAACACTGAGCGAACAAAAATAAGTAACTGTTAATGCATTTCAATGATTCACAGATCATATACAAATATGTAGCTCCAAAAGCAAAGATCAGCCACTTCGGATCTTGCGTCGCAGCTAAAACTAACTAGTATGATTCCCATACATAAGATCAACATGTTAATGCATCTCAATGATTCATACATCATATACAAATATGTAGCTCCAAAAGCAAAGATCTAGAAAAAACATCTGTTCTTCCTACTAACATGGATGCTTCTCTTGGCCAACATTCAGTACAGACTGAAAGACAAATTTGTTTGTGAAGTCTACAATTCCTCTTGCAAACGTAAGTGGTTTCACCAACAGATGGAACCATGAGTTGGTCTTCTCTCGATCACACCACGAGACTATTTTCGGAATATAAACTTTAACTTAGGCAAAATGATGCCCATTGTATAATCAGACCAAAGCAATGAAGCACCTAGTGTTGGCCAATAAATAGTACAGTACTACTTTTCTGCAGTCCATGAAGTGACTATCCAATCTTTCCGTGTCTATTTTCAAATGCACTGCATGCAGTGACTATACTATTCTCTTGTGCAGTTCAACCAAAATTGCGGACACTTTGTTTGTTTGCCAAATAGCAACGGGCAGACATCTCTGTCTACACAAATATCAAGCAGCTAGTAAACATATACCACACCTTGTATTTTTGGTTTAAACATGTCTCTTCCACTTAGCATCTGTCATGTTCTGCACTGGACAATCTGATATAGTTAAGTTTTGCCCTGGACAATTTCATATTGAATTGATTTGTTGGTTCAGAGCAGAAATATAGCGCCTATTCTTCATCAGACCAAGGATATCCATGTTCGCAGTGATGGAAGAGGTGAAATCGATACAACCGAAATTGAGCATCCAATCATTGAATCATGTCCTGCACCTCCAATGTAGGTCCACCCTGCCAAAAAAATCACATGCAAACCACTTGTATTACTATCTAATGACAGTACAAAAAGAGTAGCAAGATAGTAGCAAACCATGTACCTTCGTAATGAACAACACATAGTGCCACCAATTGGATATAAAGGTTTGGAAAAAAACATGCTCCTAATGTTGAACCAGTTGGACTTTTTGTGCAGTTCCACTAAAATTGAGCATCCCTCTTTGCATAGATATTGAAAGTGTGATTACTCTAAAAGTGGCACTAGTTCAAGCATAGACTCACAAATATAAGCATTCCAGTTTCTTAATGGGAAAAGGTAGCAAGACTGTTTCTAACCACCTGTTTGAAGGAATAAATAAAGCAACATCGGCTGATGTCAGGAAGGCATACATAGTTTTTTCTGGAAAAGTGAGCCATTCCTGACCTTTCCTCTTCTTTTAAGCAAATTTTGTGCAGTTCTACTAAAATAAAATGCCATCACTGCCTTGAAAATTCAGTGACACTGTACAAAAGGAAATGACTTAACATTACATCATGATGTCAGGTGTAACGCCCCAGATCTGATGCGCCAGGTGTCTGCCGGTTATTCACCATTGTTGCCATGTCATTTGCTTGCGTGTTGCATTTTGCCATGTCATCATGTGCATCTCATTTTGGATACGTGTTCGTCTCATCCATCCGAGCATTTTCCCCGCTGTCCGTTTTCCAATCCGGCACTCCTATGTTCCCCGGCGCCCCCTTTTGCCTTTTTTCGTGTGCGGTTGTTAAACTTTCTCGGAATGGCCCGAGGTTTGCCAAGCGGCCTTGGTACACCACTAGTAGACCGCCTGTCAAGTTTCGTGCCATTTGGAGTCCGTTTGATACACCAACGGTTAACCGCGTAGCCGCAAATCCCTCTTTTGTTGCAGCCCAACACCCCCTACAAAGTGGCCCAATAACCCATCCTACCCCCTCCATCTTCTCGGTCGTTCGATCACGATCGTGTGGGCGAAAACCGCTCTCCATTTGGACACTCCTACCTTCTCCTAGCTATAAATATGTGCTCTCCCCGAAAATCTCGCAGTCCAAACCCTAGTCTTCTTCATCCTCGCGCCGCCGGACACGTCCGCTTGCGCCGCCCGGCGAATCCCAGCGCGCCACGTGGCCCGCGCCGCGCCCACTTCGCCGCCGGCCTGCGGGGCCCAGTTCCGGCCCCCGCGGCCCGCTTCCCCGCCGCCGCCGCCCGCGGATCTGCCGCCCCGCGCCCGCCAGACCCCGCCGCCTTCTCCCTCGCCGGTGCCGCCACCCGTGCCGGCCACCGCGACCCTCGTCGGCCGCCGCCTCGCCGGTGCGCGCCACCATGCCTCCCGCCAGCGCCGCTGACCACCGCCGCCGCGCATGTCTGCCTTCGCCCGGAGCTCCGCCTGCAGCCGGCGCCTGCGCACCGCCCGCCGCCGCGCCACCTCACCTCCTCTCGCCGGAGACTGCCCGCCCTCGCCGGAGTCGTATCCGGTCGAATCCGTCCAGGTGGGACGAGATCCACCAGGATCCGATCCAAACGCCGACCTCGCGCCCTGGATCTCCTCGTCCCGCTCCTCCCCGTCCCGTTTCCCGCGAGGTGAAATCTGCTAAGTCCTGAGATTTGCATATTCTGGTTCTATATTTGACCTGTCATATCTCCTTGCATACTGCTCCGTTTTGCATGCATGATATATCGAAATGTTCATCTGGTTGTGCTCTTCAGTTTGTTCCATTGTGCCATGTTCATTAGAGTTCATCTTGATGCCCTAAGCATCGTTGCAAGAGTGCTACTTTTTGTTAGTTTCAGGTTTTTATCAGCAATTGCTCTTTTGTCATTTTTGCCATGATTAATGTGTGCATGCTATGATCCTGAGCTCTACATGTGTTTTGTTGTATGCCATGCCATCTTTACAGGGGTGTATGCCATGTATTTTTGTGATCTTTGTGGTGACTAGCACAAGCATGCGAAGTAGCTTACTTAATGGTGCTGATTTCAGGGTCTTAGAATTTCACCGTCTTTGTCTGCTGTTATTTTAATTCCATGTATTCATACTGCTACAGTGGGATCCATGCCTTTTTTGAGCATGCTCAGTAAGGTTGTTTTTGACATATGGTTATGCTATATCTATCCATGCCTTGTTTTGTATTTATAGAGTGCTCTAGAATGTCCTAATCTTGCTCTACTTTTGTTATAAAATGTTCCTGGCAGATTGTTTACATGTTTTTCAATTTTGCTAAGGTTGTTATAGTTGATACAAGCATGCTATGAACTTTCTCTTGCCATGTTTAGCTTCATGAACATGTCTTATTGCTGTAGGTTTACTTGTTTTGTCATGAAATGCCTTGTGGTGAGTGATTCAAGCTCACCAACATGCCTACTTATCGTTGTTCCTGCCATGTGCTGTTATTTTCACTAAGTCTGAATCTGTAACGAAACTTGCTAACTTTATATGGGTGCCATCATATCTTCTGATCCTTTTTGGCTCATGGTCAGTAAGGGATTCTTGTTATATGCTTTTAGTAAATTCATGCCATGCTCTAGTTTGACATGATAGCTTGCTGTAACATGTTGTTTTATAGCTCTAAACATTGCAATCTGATGTTATTTCTGCCATGTCCTGTGAATTCTGCCAAGTCTGTGAACCTGTTGTTATTTGCAAACTTGCCATGTCCTTTTGAGCATGTTTTAGTAGTTTCTGGAGATAGCTCACTGTTCATGTTTTGTCATACTTTACCTGTACATCATGTCCATGCCTTTTGTTTTCATGTTGAGATCCTGTAGCTTGTTGTTTTGGTACTTGCAATATGCCTAGTTGCTGTTTTGGACAGCAAGCCCTTTAAACTTGTATAGAGTGTATGTGTTGAACCGTTGCTCCGTTTTGCGTGTGCTCTATATGAAACTTGTTTAGTTTTGTGTATAGCTTCATGTTACCTTGTTGCATCTATGTTCTGAGGTGTTTGCTTGATGTTTGAATGCATTTTGCATCAATGCCATGCTTAACTTGTTTTGCTCATATCTTCTAGGCCGTAGCTCCGAATCTAATGAACTTAAAATGTAACTTATCTAGAATTTCGTGTAGATCATCATGGTGCATACTAACTTGCTCTTTAACAACTTGAACATAAAGTTTATTCAGATCTGTACCAATTTTGAAATTTGCATATGAGGACTTACCGGAATTGTCCTATGTTGTCTCCGGCCTCATTTAAACTTGCTTTGATGTGTTGTTCTTGTATGCATCATCTCTTGCCATGAGTAGCTTCATGTAGCCTTGTAATTGCATCATACTTGGTTGAGCATCATGCCTTGTTCATGTGTGGTGTGTTTACCATGTTGTGTGTGTGATGCCCGGATAATTAGGCTACAGTAATCCCGCGTTAACGATGACACGTCACATCGGTTACTGTTGCTAACCTCGCGTTAGATCGAAACCGATTCGAAATCAAATTCAAAATCAATCAAAAAAAAATAAACTTTTCAAATATTAAAACTAAAATGTTTGGAGTGAACCAAATATAGTATAGATAATTATGGTGGAGAAGTCACACCTTTATAAAATGTTTAAATACTATAAGATGAATAAAACAACACCAAAAACAACTATTTAAATACCTTTTGTAATAAATAAAATGTCAAACTAATTTATTGGTGGACTAGACTTCTTGTGACTATGGACTAAGTTGAAATACTAATTTAGATACTAAGTGTATATTTTACTAAAACTAGAATAATAAGAAACAAAACTAAAACAGAAAAAGTAAAGTAAATAAAAACTAAAAACAAAACAAAATAGAAGAAAAGAGAACCCCCCCACCTAGGCCAGTCGGCCCAGTTGCTTGCCAGGCCGGCCCAAACCGGCCCAGGCCGCCCCCTCACTCCACCATAACCACCCACCCCGGTCAAACCCTAACCCAACCGAACCCCACTCCCTCCCACGACACCCACTCCCCCTCATTCCTCTCGCCCCTCCCCCCCCCACGATCTGGATCGGGGGCGCTTGCTCCCGACGACCGCGTCGACACCGCCGTGTTGACCCCGTCGTCGCGGGCGCCCTCCTCCGCCCCCGTGGATCCGGTCTGGGCATTCGACGCCCCGCGCCTCCCGTCGCCTCCCCGACCTCGTCACCGGACCGGCCCCATCTTCCTCCCTCGACGGCCTGCCTCCTCTCCGGTGCTGTCGTCCCCGTCGCCCCCTCTTCCCTGCTCGCAAGTGAGCGTCGTCGTCCCCCTTCGCCCCCTCTCTCCCTGTGTCGCCACGGTCACCACGCTCCCCGCCCGCGGTCGACACGCTCCGGCCCCGCCCGTTGTGCGCTCACCGCGCACCTCTCCCCGTCGCTCCCGCGCACGGCCTCGCTGGCCCACGGCGCTCGACCGCGCTGCTCGCGACCCGTGGCCGCGCCACCATCGCCTCCTCATGCGCCTTCCCCCCCCCACTGTGTCACGGCCTTCGCCTGGGCGCCGCCCCTCGCTGCCGATTCCCGGCGCCCGCAGGCGCGCCGGCCGCCTCAGTCGCGCCCGGTGGCCTAACTCCCACTCCGCCGCCCTGCTCCCTTGCCACCCCAGCGCCCTACTGCTGCCACGTCGTCCTGCCTCCGCCCTACCGCCCTGTTCCGGCCAGCGCCATCACGGCCCTTGGCCGCCGGAGCCCGTACCCGGCTCCCCCCCATCGCCCGGGTAGGCTACGACCTCGTGCACGGGCACCACACCCGCTGCCCGCTAGCGCTGGCGCCCGCTAAGCCCCCCTGACCCAATGACATGTGGGGCCTAGCCCCTGGAACGTTTATATAAAAAAGGATTAAAAGATAATAATAAAAATATTAATTAATTAATTAATTGGTTAATTAAATTAATTAACATAACTAATCCTGATTAGATTAACCTAATTACTAATTAGACTAATTAATCTGTTTTAGTTAATCTCAGACAATGACAAACGGGACCCACTGGTCAGGTTGACCAGTCAACTCTATTGACTGCTGAAGTCAGCATGACATCATGCTGATGTCATAAATCCGTTTTCGAATTAAATTAAGTAATTAATTAAATTCCAAAAAAATTAATAAAATCTTTAGAAAATCATATCTTTTAATCCGTAACTCGGATTAAATTATTTTCAACATGAAAGTTGCTCAGAACAACGAGACGAATCCGGATACGCAACCCGTTCATCCGCCACGCGTCCCTAGCATAGTGAACCTGCAACATTTCACCCCGTTTCATCTGTCCGAAAACGCGAAACACCGGGAATACTTTCCCGGATGTTTCCTTCCTTTCTCGGTAGCACCCAGTACTGCGTTAGGGCACCGCTAACGCCGTTACTTGTCATGTCATGCATCACTATGCATCTGCTTGCTTAAATATTCATTGTTTATTCCCCCTCTTCTTCCGCTAGACACCGCGACCGACGCTGCTGCTGGCCCGTTCGACTACGGAGTTGACGATCCCTCTCTCTTGCTAGAGCAACCAGGCAAGCCCCCCCTTGATCACCAGATATCGCCTACTCTTCTCTATACTGCTTGCATTAGAGTAGTGTAGCATGCTACTGCTTTCGTTATACCTATCCTGATGCATAGCCTGTCTTTGATACTGCTGTTGATACCTTACCTGCAATCCTACTTGCTTAGTATAGGATGCTAGTGTTCCATCAGTGGCCCTACACTCTTGTTCGTCTGCCATGCTATTCTATCGGGCCGTGATCACTCGGGGGTGATCACGGGCATATACTATATACTTTACACTGTTACATTACATGTGATACTGTTCGGAGATGGGGGCTGAAGGGGCAGGTGGCTCCATCCCGGTAGAGGTGGGCCTGGGTTCCCGACGGCCCCCGACTGTTACTTTGTGGCGGCGCGACAGGGCAGGTTCAGACCACCTAGGAGAGAGGTGGGCCTGGCCCTAGTCGGCGTTCGCGATACTTAACACACTTAACGAGATCTGGGTATTTGATCTGAGTCTGGCCATTTGGTCTATACGCACTAACCACCTACGCGGGAGTAGTTATGGGTATCTCGACGTCGTGGTATCAGCCGAAGCACTTCGTGACGTCAGCGACTGAGCGGCGCGCGCCGGGTTGGACCGCGTAACGTGACTTCCTTTGAAATGGAGGTTGCTAGGTCTGCTCTCCGGCCGCGTACGCAACGTGCAGGTGTGCTCAGGGCGATGGGCCCAGACCCCTACGCGCATAGGTTTAGACCAGCGTGTTGACCGCTCTGTTGTGCCTAGGTGGGGTTGCGACGTGTTGATCTTCCGAGGCCGGGCATGACCCAGGAAAGTGTGTCCGGCCAAACGGGATCAAGCGTGTTGGGCTATGTGGTGCACCCCTGCAGGGAAGTTAATCTATTCGAATAGCCGTGTCCCTCGGTAAAAGGACGACCCGGAGTTGTACCTTGACCTTATGACAACTAGAACCGGATACTTAATAAAACACACCCTTCCAAGTGCCAGATACAACCCGGTGATCGCTCTCTAACAGGGCATCGAGGAGGGGATCGCCGGGTAGGATTATGCTATGCGATGCTACTTGGAGGACTTCAGTCTACTCTCTTCTATATGCTGCAAGACGGAGGCGGCCAGAAGCGTAGTCTTCGATAAGACTAGCTATCCCCCTCTTATTCTGGCATTCTGCAGTTCAGTCCACTGATATGGCCCTTTACACATATATCCATGCGTATGTAGTGTAGCTCCTTGCTTGCGAGTACTTTGGATGAGTACTCACGGTTGCCTTGTTTCCCCTTTTCCCCATCTCTCTACCCGATTGCTGCAACCAGACGATGGAGCCCAGGATCCAGACGCCACCGTCGATGACGACTCCTACTACTCTGGAGGTGCCTACTACTACGTGCAGCCTGCTGACGACGACCAGGAGTAGTTAGGAGGATCCCAGGCAGGAGGTCTGCGCCTCGTTCGATCTGTATCCCAGTTTGTGCTAGCCTTCTTAAGGCAACCTTGTTTAACTTATGTCTGTACTCAGATATTGTTGCTTCCGCTGACTCGTCTATGATCGAGCACTTGTATTCGAGCCCTCGAGGCCCCTGGCTTGTATTATGATGCTTGTATGACTTATTTTATTTGTAGAGTTGTGTTGTGATATCTTCCCGTGAGTCCCTGATCTTGATCGTACACATTTGCGTGCATGATTAGTGTACGATCGAATCGGGGGCGTCACAAGTTGGTATCAGAGCCGACTGCCTGTAGGAATCCCCCTTCCACACTCCTTGGCCAAAGTCGAGTCCAGACATTGCAAAAACTTTTACTAACATGGCTGTGTGCCTTACGGGCCCACGTCGCCATTGGGTGGTATTAGGATCTTTTACTCCTAGATCTATACTCTGGGACTCTGAGCTCTCTTCTATTCGGGTTAAATGCTTTTGCTAAAAAAAAAACTAACTTTAGGTTCTCGATAATACTTTCTCCCGGAGAGTCCCTCACTTCAGACGATCGCCTGATGCACTAGAAGATTCCGAAGTTACTCTACGATGTTCTTTCGAGTCTTTATGACATCGCATTGCGATTTCCTTCCACCATCAACCCCTATGAAAACTGCATACACTTGCCATTCAGACAATCATTCCCCGTTGATCTTGTTATTACAAGATGTCCCGAAATACTCTCTGTTGTTCCGAGAATCCTTTGAGCTTAGTGCCTTGCTGTACTTTGTCACCTGAATACCCCTACGGATAATTCTCGCACTTACCGAGTATCCGCTCATCCCCAGTTGATTCTGGTATTTCACAAAAGCTTTTGAAATACCATTTGATCTTCCGAAGATCCTCAACAACCTATTGCTCTTGAAATTCTTGGTTGCTTGCATTGGGATTAAATCCTATAAGCCTAGTAACCTTATTGGGATCCTATGTCGTTATCATTTTAAGTCTGTTGATCCAATATGATGTGAATGCTCTCAATCCTCATTCATATCCTAGAATTCATCTTTCTGGCTCAGACGTCATTTCAAACCTGAGCTGGTTATTGACCAATCAAATTTGCCATCGATGGTACCCTAAGCCTATTCGACTTATCCATCCTTGATCAGAGTGTTTGCTTCTGATCCCTTGATTTGAAGATCATAACTCCTTTGCCTTTGAACTTGGATTAGTTAGTTGTTTCGATAATCTGATCTCTTTCCTTCCTTTCTTCTTCTGGTTGAGTACCGATACTCACATCAGATCCCTTATGGACCACCAGATCCTTACTGGATTTGATCCGACAGCGTCCTTTATATTCAATAACCTTGTGAGTCTTTTCTCGGATACATAATGCCTTTGGTAAATTGTATCCTCTGATTGGTCAAACATGCTCTGCTTTCGAGCTTGTGTTATCTACTCTTGAATATTGTGGTATATGTTTCCACGATACCCTAACGGGTTGATCCGATGCCTTCCTTTATATGTGTGAACTCGGAAGTTTTCACGAGTCATACTCATCTGGTATTTCACCAGGTAAAACTTTCAACACTAATGCCTTTATCAAAGCGAGGAGTGAATGGAAGGTTATACATTGAAGAAGTGGGAGTCGACCTTGAACTTTGTGTTCATGCCCATGGACACGATGTAGATCCTATCATGGAAGCTTCTTGTAACTATTTACTTGATATAGTATCCTTTGGTATCGGTGAATTGATCCTTTGCAATCATGGTTCCGACCATGTTCTCCTTTTAAATACCATTTCCTGTGCAAGTTTAAGCACTTGCCTTCTATAGAGCAATACCCCAGTCCAACCTCTACTTTGATCTACCGTCGAGTATTACCCCCTGGTATCTCGAGATTATCTTGGAACTGCATAATTTCTTATGAGTTCTTCTTCAAGTACTACATACTCACTGATTACAATTTTTCATGGGCTCTGAGTTATTAAACACTCAAAGACACCGATAACTGAACCGAGTCTGCACTACGGTTCAACGACACTTGATAATCTTCTTTAAGTACGAGTTTGTACCCGATCACGCCATTCCTAGCCTGTATGGCTATATCATTGTCGTGGTGATTTTAACTGTGCTACCTGGTCCTTATTCTCGGAGCACCACCTCGACGATGAGCTAAGCTTATGTCGATTTTCCTTGTCATATTATTTCACCTTGAAAATCAAGCTTGATTTCAAGTTTGTGTCGTATCTGTGCTTCCATTGACCTCTTGATTCATCATTCCTTTGACTTGATGTCATCGGTGATCAATTACGTCCTCATGAAACCTCCCGACAACTGTGTTGTGATCATCATCGACATTCTGAGGTCCTCCAAGATATCGGTCGAATTCATAATGAGAAATACCATCCTTGCCCCCGATGATTTGTGTTATCATCGGCCACGTTATTGCCTTCCCTCCAACACAAGCTTATTCACGTTTTGTGTTATACTTTGCTTCCCTTGCTATCCAGCATTTGACCTTCTTTACCTTGGAATATTACCACCTTCTATGTCAAGAATGTCGTGGTAATTTTACCACCTCTTGAGAATTCTTGATATGGTAATATCTCTCGCCATTTGCGTTCATTTCTTGGTCTCCGTGTTGATTCTCACCGGAATACCGACAAATGGTCTGTGATGTGTAAATTCTAAACTTCTAGCAACCCTATTGCTTTGAAGTTATTGGTTTACAGTTTCATTATGAGTCTATTGCTTATTGAGTCATCATTCGAACATTGATCGTGCTACCTAGTCCAGGTTCCTGGGTACACCCTTCTATCATTGTTCAGTTGAGTATGTTTCCCTCGAGCATACATCATTATACCATTTGATCTGGCCAATGATATTTCCTTGTTCACATAATTGTGGAAATCCATCTTTTGGAAATCTCGAGGAATTGTCACTGAGTCCATCAGCCACCTCCTCGTCCCCTCCTTGGTTAAATGATGAACCCTTGTTTTGGATCTCGCTTCCATAGTTCAATTCTAAGAATCTTACATTATCATCTCGTCAATGTGTGTTACACCTTTTCTGCTCAGACACCCTGAGTCTGAGGTATCCTAACACCGGCCAGATCTGAATCCCGGTCAGATATGATGGTTGGAATATATTTGCAAGGGTAATAACAATGTTCTTTTATGACCCAGTAAGGTGATGTCATGCCCGGCACACCTGGCCGGAGGACCTACTGTTATAGTTTTCTTTTTAGCAAGGTTATCCATCCTTCCATGAGGAAATTGAAAGACTTATTCTATAAGTTGTTCCTGATGGATCCTTTGTGTATCCCAAAGTCTGACCTTTGCTTGAATACCATGTCAGTGCTATCTCCAAGCATGTCTATGGTACCCCGATTTTCAACAGGAATATTTGAACCCGATGCTAAGTGATTCCTGCTCAATTATCCAAACACCGTTGTATGGGTAATGTCATGAAATTTCTTTCCCTTACCTAAATGGTTTTCTACAATTATACCCTGTCATGGACAGCATGCTATGTTTGTCCTTGGGAAGGTTATACCCCCCCTGAATAATGTGTTTAAACACATTTTCCTTTCCATTGTTCTATTTAATCTGATGATCACCTTTTCCTTTCCATTATTTGTTTAACCTTTTTGGTGATCTCTATGATCTAAGCAGTATTATTCTTCTGCTTATGTACACACCTAGGTGTACAATCGTGGCGGTAAGACCCTGTTACTATTGATGATGACACCCCGATAACCGCCGATGGACGAGAACTTTGCCTAATGGTCCGCCTCGTTCAACGAGCAGGGAAATTGTTCTCTTCGTCCCTCGCCTTGGTATCGACATTATTGCCAACATAACCGATAGGCTACCGTCTGACATGTCTTGCTATCATGACCGCGCAAGATGTCCACGCCTTTCCTACATTAAACCACATGGTGGGCCCATAACCCACAGTTCCCAGGATCGAAACCTGACTCTCCTGTACACCCCCTGTTCCTAAAGTTATTCCTCGCGTGTGGCCTCGTATGTAATTCACGGGCCACCGTCGTAGTGATCTATTCTGGTAACAGACGCAATACTTATTCCCCTTTGCTCTGAACCCCTTTCACATTTCGTATCAGGCAACAAATGATTGCCTATCCACTTGAAACTTCTTATTGCACCTTATTACCTTGCTCTCGATATTTTCTTCAGTTTCAATTCGAGAGTTACTTTCTGCCACCTTCCCCGATGTTATTGACCAGGTAGTCAACCTTGTAGAGGTCTGCTCTTTCGGAATAACCACCATTTATTCTTTTGTAAGAACGATGGAGATCCGGAAGAAAGGACGACAAACTTCATCATGATGACCTAAAGCAGAGAAACGAAGACCTCAACATAATGGATCGACCTCTTCGAGAGGAGCAACCAAGCCTGGGAACACTCGCTAGAATTTCGTAACCAAAACTTTCCCCCTTACACCCCTCTTAAATCTCGGGACGAGATTTCTTGTAGTGGAGGAGAATTGTGACGCCCGGATAATTAGGCTACAATAATCCCGCGTTAACGATGACACGTCACATCGGTTACTGTTGCTAACCTCGCGTTAGATCGAAACCGATTCGAAATCAAATTCAAAATCAATCAAAAAAATAAACTTTGCAAATATTAAAACTAAAATGTTCGGAGTGAACCAAATATAGTATAGATAATTATGGTGGAGAAGCCACACCTTTATAAAATGTTTAAATACTATAAGATGAATAAAACAATAGCAAAAACAACTATTTAAATACCTTTTGTAATAAATAAAATGTCAAACTAATTTATTGGTGGACTAGACTTCTTGTGACTATGGACTAAGTTGAAATACTAATTTAGATACTAAGTGTATATTTTACTAAAACTAGAATAATAAGAAACAAAACTAAAACAGAAAAAGTAAAGTAAATAAAAACTAAAAATAAAACAAAATAGAAGAAAAGAGAACCCCCCCACCTAGGCCAGTCGGCCCAGTTGCTTGCCAGGCCGGCCCAAACCGGCCCAGGCCGCCCCCTCACTCCACCATAACCACGCACCCCGGTCAAACCCTAACCCAACCGAACCCCACTCCCTCCCACGACACCCACTCCCCCTCATTCCTCTCGCCCTCCCCCCCCACGATCTGGATCGGGGGCGCTTGCTCCCGACGACCGCGTCGACACCGCCGTGTTGACCCCGCCGTCGCGGGCGCCCTCCTCCGCCCCCGTGGATCCGGTCTGGGCATTCGATGCCCCGCGCCTCCCGTCGCCTCCCCGACCTCGTCACTGGGCCGGCCCCGTCTTCCTCCCTCGACGGCCTGCCTCCTCTCCGGTGCTGTCGTCCCCGTCGGCCCCTCTTCCCTGCTCGCAAGTGAGCGCCGTCGTCTCCCTTCGCCCCCTCTCTCCCTGTGTCGCCACGGTCACCACGCTCCCCGCCCGCGGTCGACACGCTCCGGCCCCGCCCGTTGTGCGCTCACCGCGCACCTCTCCCCGTCGCTCCCGCGCACGGCCTCGCTGGCCCACGGCGCTCGACCGCGCTGCTCGCGACCCGTGGCCGCGCCACCATCGCCTCCTCATGCGCCTTCCCCCCCACTGTGTCACGGCCTTCGCCTGGGCGCCGCCCCTCGCTGCCGATTCCCGGCGCCCGCACGCGCGCCGGCCGCCTCAGTCGCGCCCGGTGGCCTAACTCCCACTCCGTCGCCCTGCTCCCCTGCCACCCCAGCGCCCTACTGCTGCCACGTCGTCCTGCCTCCGCCCTATCGCCCTGTTCCGGCCAGCGCCATCGCGGCCCTTGGCCGCCGGAGCCCGTACCCGGCTCCCCCCCATCGCCCGGGTAGGCTACGACCTCGGGCACGGGCACCACACCCGCTGCCCGCTAGCGCTGGCGCCCGCTAAGCCCCCCTGACCCAATGACATGTGGGGCCTAGCCCCTGGAACGTTTATATAAAAAAAGGATTAAAAGATAATAATAAAAATATTAATTAATTAATTAATTGGTTAATTAAATTAATTAACATAACTAATCCTGATTAGATTAACCTAATTACTAATTAGACTAATTAATCTGTTTTAGTTAATCTCAGACAATGACAAACGGGACCCACTGGTCAGGTTGACCAGTCAACTCTATTGACTGCTGACGTCAGCATGACATCATGCTGATGTCATAAATCCGTTTTCGAATTAAATTAAATAATTCATTAAATTCCAAAAAAAATTAATAAAATCTTTAGAAAATCATAGCTTTTAATCCGTAACTCGGATTAAATTATTTTCAACATGAAAGTTGCTCAGAACAACGAGACGAATCCGGATACGCAGCCCGTTCGTCCGCCACGCGTCCCTAGCATAGTGAACCTGCAACATTTCACCCCGTTTCATCTGTCCGAAAACGCGAAACACCGGGAATACTTTCCCGGATGTTTCCTTCCTTTCTCGGTAGCACCCAGTACTGCATTATGGCACCTCTAACGCCGTTACTTGTCATGTCATGCATCACTATGCATCTGCTTGCTTAAATATTCATTGTTTCTTCCCCCTCTTCTTCCGCTAGACACCGCGACCGACGCTGCTGCTGGCCCGTTCGACTACGGAGTTGACGATCCCTCTCTCTTGCTAGAGCAACCAGGCAAGCCCCCCCTTGATCACCAGATATCGCCTACTCTTCTCTATACTGCTTGCATTAGAGTAGTGTAGCATGTTACTGCTTTCGTTATACCTATCCTGATGCATAGCCTGTCTTTGATACTGCTGTTGATACCTTACCTGCAATCCTACTTGCTTAGTATAGGATGCTAGTGTTCCATCAGTGGCCCTACACTCTTGTCCGTCTGCCATGCTATTCTATCGGGCCGTGATCACTCGGGGGTGATCACGTGCATATACTATATACTTTACACTATTACATTACATGTGATACTGTTCGGAGATGGGGGCTGAAGGGGCAGGTGGCTCCATCCCGGTAGAGGTGGGCCTGGGTTCCCGACGGCCCCCGACTGTTACTTTGTGGCGGCGCGACAGGGCAGGTTCAGACCACCTAGGAGAGAGGTGGGCCTGGCCCTAGTCGGCGTTCGCGATACTTAACACACTTAACGAGATCTGGGTATTTGATCTGAGTCTGGCCATTTGGTCTATACGCACTAACCACCTACGCGGGAGTAGTTATGGGTATCTCGACGTCGTGGTATCAGCCGAAGCACTTCGTGACGTCAGCGACTGAGCGGCGCGCGCCGGGTTGGACCGCGTAACGTGACTTCCTTTGAAATGGAGGTTGCTAGGTCTGCTCTCCGGCCGCGTACGCAACGTGCAGGTGTGCTCAGGGCGATGGGCCCAGACCCCTGCGCGCTTAGGTTTAGACCGGCGTGCTGACCGCTCTGTTGTGCCTAGGTGGGGCTGCGACGTGTTGATCTTCCGAGGCCGGGCATGACCCAGGAAAGTGTGTCCGGCCAAATGGGATCAAGCGTGTTGGGCTATGTGGTGCACCCCTGCAGGGAAGTTTATCTATTCGAATAGCCGTGTCCCTCGGTAAAAGGACGACCCGGAGTTGTACCTTGACCTTATGACAACTAGAACCAGATACTTAATAAAACACACCCTTCCAAGTGCCAGATACAACCCGGTGATCGCTCTCTAACAGGGCATCGAGGAGGGGATCGCCGGGTAGGATTATGCTATGCGATGGTACTTAGAGGACTTCAGTCTACTCTCTTCTATATGCTGCAAGACGGAGGCGACCAGAAGGTAGTCTTCGATAAGACTAGCTATCCCCCTCTTATTCTGGCATTCTGCAGTTCAGTCCACTGATATGGCCCTTTACACATATATCCATGCATATGTAGTGTAGCTCCTTGCTTGCGAGTACTTTGGATGAGTACTCACGGTTGCTTTTCTCCCCCTTTTCCCCTTTTCCCTTCTACCCGGTTGCCGCAACCAGATGCTAGAGCCCAGGATCCAGACGCCACCTTCGACGACGACTCCTACTACTCTGGAGGTGCCTACTACTACGTGCAGCCTGCTGACGACGACCAGGAGTAGTTAGGAGGATCCCAGGCAGGAGGTCTGCGCCTCGTTCGATCTGTATCCCAGTTTGTGCTAGCCTTCTTAAGGCAAACTTGTTTAACTTATGTCTGTACTCAGATATTGTTGCTTCCGCTGACTCGTCTATGATCGAGCACTTGTATTCGAGCCCTCGAGGCCCCTGGCTTGTATTATGATGCTTGTATGACTTATTTTATTTGTAGAGTTGTGTTGTGATATCTTCCCATGAGTCCCTGATCTTGATCGTACACATTTGCGTGCATGATTAGTGTACGATTGAATCGGGGGCGTCACAGTGTGCTTCTTCTCGCTAGTTCCCGTTTCGTTGCGATCGTGAGGATTCGTTCGTCTTCGTGGCTTCATCTTCTTCATGGACTCGTTCTTCTTCCTTGCGGGATTTCAGGCAAGAGGACCACCACCTTGGATCTCATTACTATCATTGCTATGCTAGCTGCTTCGTTCTATCGCTATGTTGCGTTACCTACCACTTGCTTATCAAGCCTCCCAATTGCCATGAACCTCTAACCGTTGTCACCCTTACTAGCAAACCGTTGTTTGGCTATGTTACCGCTTTTGCTCAGCCCCTCTTATAGCGTTGCTAGTTGTAGGTGAAGATGAAGATTGCTCCATGTTGGATTATGTTTATGTTTATGTTGGGATATCACAATATCTCTTATATTATTAATGCGTCTATATACTTGGTAAAGGGTGGAAGGCTCGGCCTTATGCCTGGTGTTTTGTTCCACTCTTGCCACCTTAGTTTCCGTCATATCGGTATTATGTTCCCGGATTTTGCGTCCCTAACGCGGTTGGGTGATTTATGGGACCCCCTTGACAGTTCGCTTTGAATAAGACTCCTCCAGCAAGGCCCAAACTTGGTTTTACCATTTGCCTCACCACCACCTACTTTTCCCTTGGGAGTCACGCTCTCGAGGGTCATCTTATTTTACCCCCCCGGGCCAGTGCTCGTCGTGAGTGCTGGTCGAAACCGTCAGCCGCCGGTGGCCACCAGGGGCAACTCTGGACTCGCCTACCAGAAGTTTGGACAATCCGGTGTGCCCTGAGACCGAGATATGTGCAGCTCCTATCAGGATTTGTGGGCACATCCGGGCGGCTTTGCTGGACTTGTTTTACCATTGTCGAAATGTCTTGTAGTCGGGATTCCGAGACTGATCGGGTCTTTCCGGGGAGAAGGAATATCCTTCGTTGATCGCGAGAGCTTATGATGGGCTAAGTTGGGACACCCCTGCAGGGTTTGAACTTTCGAAAGTCGTGCCCGTGGTTATGTGGCAGATGGGAATTTGTTAATGTCCGGTTGTAGTAAACTTAAAGTAAACTCTTCTAAAATACACCAACCGTGTGCGTAACGGTGAGTGTCTCTTTTCGGGGTTGATCGAGAGGAGAACGCGGTTTCTGGGTTATGGCTGACGTAAGTAGGAGTTCAGGATCACTTCTTGATCATTACTAGTTGACGACCGCTTGCTTTGCCTCTCTTCTCGCTCTTATTGGCGTATGTTAGCCACCATACATGCTTAGTCGCTGCTGCAACCTCACGACTTTACCCCTTCCTTACCCATTAAGCTTTGCTAGTCTTGATACCCATGGTAATGGGATTGCTGAGTCCTCGTGGCTCACAGATTACTACAACTCCAGTTGCAGGTACAAGTTTTGCGATGTTCATGACGTGAGAGCGATGTTTATTTGTGTTGGAGTTCTTCTTTTTCTTCTTCTTCTTCGATTGAGGGATAGGCTCCAGGTTGGCAGCCTGGGCTAGCAGAGTGGATATTGTTTGAGTTTATGTTTATTTTTCATCCGTAGTCGGATGTTGATCTTATGTATGATGTATTGCTGTATTCATGTGGCATTGTATGCCTTGGTTGTATCCCCACTAATATGTAATGTTGATGTAATGATATCCACCTTGCAAAAGCGTCTTTAAGATGCGCTTCTATCCTTGGTGGGACCTTCGAGTTCCTTTAGGATAGAGTCGCATCTTGGGCGTGACATCAGGTATGTAGTCGACAGGCATTAGAGACAAACATACAGACCTCCTCTGATAACATAATGAACATTAATTTTAACAAAGGTGTGACTAGATTTACCGGGATAATTTGAGTGAACTCTACACCCTTTGTTCCTTAATATAAGACGTTTTCGTGGTTCAATTTAATGTACCCAAACGTCTAGTATTTAGAAATACAGGTAGTAGTTTTCTTGAGCACATATCTGGGGAAGCTTGCCACACATTATTTATGTCCATACGCTAATGCAACACCATTCGTATACTACAAATATACACTAATCCAGTGGCTAGTGCAACAGTAGAGTAGTTAGTTTATTACAGGGTACACTACAATGGTTTTACTGAACAGATTTCAATAAACTCTAGCATTGGAAGGTTTCTATAAGAATTAACAATACAAAATGCAAAGGTAACAAGTTTCAGCATTGGTATACTAGCTGTGCATGAGCATTAAACCAAATCAAAAGTCTGAAGGTAACTAGCATTATTAACTAATGACAATATAAAAAAATTTGCAAACCATGTACCTCCAAGGTAAATATCATTTCGAACTCGGGGGGACCTTAAAAATTGCTATCCCAATCTTCATAATCGATCAAACATAAACACTTGATC
This sequence comes from Aegilops umbellulata, assembly GCA_032464435.1. Taxonomy (NCBI): domain Eukaryota; kingdom Viridiplantae; phylum Streptophyta; class Magnoliopsida; order Poales; family Poaceae; genus Aegilops; species Aegilops umbellulata. The sequence goes on along the minus strand of CP136056.1, from coordinate 291,101,497 downwards.
GAACGAATCGAGAGAACAGCCGGAGGAGGAGGTGCCCACTCTTGACCTTTCCTCTTGTCTTCATAATTGTCTGTGCAGTTTAACCAAAATAAAATGACATCAGCGCCTTGGCATTTTGGTGACACTGTACAAAAAAATTAACTTATCTCATGAAAGTGACGTATGTAATCTATAAGCATTAACAGTGCAAAAATCTAAAGGTAGTAACAAGTTTCATCGTTGGTATACTGGCTGTGCAATAGCATTAGAATACCTTAGCTGAAAAATCTTTAATACATCCACAATCAACAGCTAACCCTGAAACAATCCAGTGACATTAAATGGCATTGCTTAAATTTATGGGTGGCATTAGACTGAGAGCGGCATTAGTTAAATGTGGCATCACTTTAGCAGTAGCATTGCTTGACTTGACTGCTGGCGTTATACTAACAGCAAAAAAAGTGGAAATAAGAGCATGGGAGGCCCATTCGGACAGTGGGCGTACCAGTACGATGTACCTCCACGGACGCAGACTGGTGAGGGAGGTTTGGTTGCCCAGAGCAACAAATATCCAGGCAGCATATGTGGATTACGTCCCATTTTTGTTCTATTTAGCCACCTTTTTCCTATGCGAGGACAACAAACCGATCGACCTGGTCATTCTCTATTGAGTTGTCATGCCTTTCTACCCTTCTTCAACCAAGAGACACGAGACTCGTTCCTTAGCTACTGATTTTCCCCTTTTCAACCTAGATGCGGGTTCGATGCCTACTCTCTTGGACAGTACAGTCTCCCTTCCTTTCCTTATTCAACCCAGACATGGATTAGTCTGCATGAAGTAGGGTTTCCTTTAATAGTGCAAATTATGGTTTTCGTCTGCGTGGCTAGCAGATCAGAGGATAGCAAATTGGGAAGATGGTGGAGTGGAAAAAGATCCACATGCAACGACGTGGCAGATGGGGCAATAGAACAAGGTTATGGTTCGAAAAGAGGTAGCATACCTGAGGGTCGGCGGGAAGTGGCTTCGCTCGTGGTCGTCGTCCTCCACACACACTACGACAGCGAGCTTGGGGACGGAGGCCATCCCGCGCGGGCGCTAGGTCTGAGAGGACGGCCTTGTCGTCAGTGCGTGACCTCGCTCGCCAACGACGATTGCGTCAACGCTGCACGTCCTTTTCTTCCCCGGCGGACCACCGGTGAGGAGGGAGAGAGGGGCCGTATTTTTTAGATCTGGAGAGAGGGTGGTAGTGTGAGAAGCAAGTGGGCAACCCTTAGCGAGAAAGTGCTGAAGCTCCAGCCTATATATCTTTTTTATACTACTAGTACTGGAGGTGGAGTAGTGGTAGAGTAGTTTATATTTTCTCTACGTACAGTACCAGTTAGTTGTGCTTCAAAACTGATCGGCACGCCATTAAAAAAATAAAGGTCGATAACTAATGCAACTCCTCGGGCCAACGCGGCCAGATCGCATTTTGCACGAGAAATTACACACCATGTTTCGTTGACATGTGGTCCCGTTCCAACATATCAGTGAGACGACGGCGAGTAGTAGGAGTATTTCCGAACGGACGTGTAGGCCCCGGCGCCTCTTCGTGAACCGTGGCAAACTCGCAACCATCCACCGACTGTTCGCCTTTCCCTCTCGATTTGGAACTGCTGTGGCACGCTCTTCCTCTCCCTCCTCCATCTTCCTTCAGCCCTTCACCCTTTCTTCTGCCATTGTTCGATCGTCTTCTCCATGGAGGGAACAGGCTGTAAACGACCCCATTATTCTTGCCCCGATCTAAAAGATGACGTGGTGGAGGAACTCATTGATCGGTGCGACGTCATCACCTCGGCTAGCATGGCAGGTTCGTTCAAGCCCATTCTCGACTCAACTAATAACATCATTGCAAGGAACCCAAGAGTCAAGGAGCGGTTTGATCTCCCCTATGTTCTTCGCCATGACCCTGATGACTGGCGCCGGCACGACGGAGGCCTTGCCCTATGCAAGTTGATGCCGCTTCATAATGATACATATGCTGTTAACATGCCATCGCTTGAGGGCAACGCTTGGGCGGGCGCAAATGGAGATTGGGTTGTTTACATTGGGTCCAACTGCGAGTGGGAACTTGTGAATGTGTACACTCGTGACCGGGTTCCACTTCCAAAAATCTCAGCACACTGCCCAGAGGTTGAGCACACCGGTAATGTACGCACGTTCAAATACGATCATGGTGACTGTCTTCTATGGAAGATAGCAATTTGTCGAGTTCCCAACCGCTCTTGGAATTACGACAACTATGAAGTTGTTGCTATCTTTGACAAGCTTGTTGTCGTCATTGATGGTTTGACTCGATGGATATTGCTCAAAAATCAGTTTCTATACACGGATGAGTACTATGATGCAATTCAATATGAGGACCTTGTGTTTGCTGCTACCACTCGTGGCACTGTTTTTTCATGGGATCCTCGTAGTTTCGGTACGTTTGTCTTCCACCATAATTATAATTTTTTCATCCACATGCATGCGGGTTAGCAAGTTTCCCTTTACTAATTAACCTTCTTCTTGTGTTTCCAAGGTCCCGTGAACATCCCACCACCTATACTTGAAATTTTTTATAACCAAGGGGGAGATGCCGATGGTGATGATCACGAGCAGCGCCCATATACTCTGTGGCGCCTGGAAACTAATTCCAATGGATCACCTCTTGTGTATATATAGCCCACTGATGATGTTACTGCTAAGGAAGCAGGTGTCTCCCATGGTCGCACTCTCCGGACCTATTCCAACACCCGTTGCATGGTATTCGGGATGGATACTAGTGTGCTAGCGCCAACTCCTTCTCCCTGGCACAGAATTGATAGTCTTGGAGAAAACTCGCTCTTCCTTGGACAAAACTATCGGATGATGGTGAAAGGCGATCCAACTGCTGTTGACACATTTATGAGAAGCAACTGTGTCTATACCTCGGACATTTGGGTGGTTCCCTACCCTGGTACTGATATAGTAGGCCACTTCAGCCTGGATGATCAGTCCTGCGTTGGTCTCCAGATCGACAATGGATGGCCCGTCCCAGAGAATCACTTGTGGTTCAAAGCAAGCGTTTCCAACGCCGCGGAATGGTTGAGTTGAAGTTCATTTCATGGCTTGTTATTTGTTGTGTGGTGAAAACTTTTGTATTTATAATGTATCCTCGTTGTCGATGCGGGTTGATGACCTGTTGTATGTAATAAAATGATATGCCTGTGATAAACTTACTAAATTTATGAATGGTTTTTGAGTCGCTTCTCTGAGTGAGTGGTGCGACGAGGCAAAAAATATTTTCCGGATACATAATTGTACGTGCATTGCAACAGGTTATCGGATGAGGCCAATCAACAATAGTAGTACACTATTTGTACTAGCTTCACATGCTTCGCGCGTCGGGCGGGTGTTTTTACTGTAGCCATATGTTAATGTGTTTGTTGTACGTAATCAGCACCTCGAATCCTCGATACTAGGACTATATAGTAGGAGTAAGTAGTAGGAGTAGTAGGGTGGCATGGGCCAGAACAAGCATTCACGTCCAGGAGTACGGCACACGCCACCACCACGACATCCATCTGACACCATATTATTTCTTGGAGTCCGTGCTAGAGCAATCTCTTCAACCTCGTCGTTTCTCTAACTTCAGCCATCGCGCGGCGTGCGAGGTGGGGGTTTGCCGATAGTCGGTTTCCTTAACTACGGTCCCACTTGTAAGGCCAACTCCAACGCACGACCCCAAACGGACCTCTGTTTTGCACGAACTCCAACGATAATTTTTACTATAAAAGCAAGACCAAAGAAAACAAGAACCACAAGAATACATTTTACTACTCTTGTAAGTTGGATTAGTGCCTTCTCGATGCATTCATTGTTGATCTGCGGAGGCTTGATATTGCGTGCTTCTTTCTTCTTCGAGTGTAAAGAAGTAGACGTTGCTTCCTCGCATCTAGTCTCATGTCTAGCCTCTATTCTAGTAGGAGTATCAACAAGTGCACTAATCTCATCTCTAGCCTCTGTCCTACTAGCTAAAAGTGATAGAACATCTACCAAATTGTGCTCTGTCAATATATGGATGTACTCTTCTTCCCAATACAAAAACTTGCATCCATTCTACTCCCTCCGTCGCACAATACTTGCCTTCTATTTGTCAAAATATATATGTATCTAGACATGTTTTAGTATATAGGTACATCCATTTTTAGAAAAATGGAAGTCAAGTATTTTGGAACGGAGGGAGTACACAATAAATTTTTTAAGTTAGCACAACTAGTCTAATCAGAGAGCAGAACCGAAGATTTGGTCGGGTTCTTCCTCCTTTTGCCGACACGTGGGACATCCAGCATCTAGGTCGTGTCATAAAAGAAAATAGAGTGGTAGTTGAAGCCACGAGATGTGCATCTTGGGTTAAACTGTAAATAGAATCTTACTACTCTTGAGTAACTCCAAAAGCGGCCACCAAAGATCTTTATTGGATTTGTTTTTCATCACCAGCACGTCGAGGTGAAAGATGTGCAGGTTCAGTGGGTCGTCTTGCGTTTTCACTGACATGTGGGGCCGCATGTGAGCAAACAGACGATGGGCTCCGCGCGTCCGCTGGCTGGCTGAGAAGAGAGATAGAGGAGGGATGAGCACGGACTGCAGGAAATTTGTTCTACGTACCTTGATATAGGCTCGATATAGTGGGGTGGCATGGGCCATAACTAGCATTCACGTCTAGCAGTATGGCACACGCCACCCACACGAGTCCCATCTGACACCAATTTTCTTGGAGTCCGTGCTACAACCATCTCTTCTCCCTCCTGTTTTCTCAGCCATCGCGCGGTGGGCGGGGTGGGGGTTTGCCGATAGTCAGTTTGCTCAACTGCGGTCGCACTTGTAAGTGAAAATGCAACACCGCACGCATTCCCGCTTGAGCGGCGTGCCGGACCAACCGTGTGGGGGTGCGACGCGAACACGGTAGACTTTTCCTTTTGAACTTGTAACTTGTAATATTTGGTTCTGCTCCATGGCGCGACCGGAGATAGAAAATAACGATTTTGCCTAGAGTAATGAGAGGTTTGGTTCTGGCGCCGTTCACGCATGGAGTACGTACAAAAATTATGAAGTTGATGCGAAAGGTAAGATAATTACTGTAGTATCCTATACTACTACATGGATTTGATGGAAAGATAAAAATACATACGGATCCATCTGTGACGCCCCCGATTCAATCGTACACTAATCATGCATGCAAATGTGTACGATCAAGATCAGGGACTCACGGGAAGATATCACAACACAACTCTACAAATAAAATAAGTCATACAAGCATCATAATACAAGCCAGGGGCCTCGAGGGCTCGAATACAAGTGCTCGATCATAGACGAGTCAGCAGAAGCAACAATATCTGAGTACAGACATAAGTTAAACAAGTTTGCCTTAAGAAGGCTAGCACAAACGGGGATACAGATCGAACGAGGCGCAGGCCTCCTGCCTGGCATCCTCCTAACTACTCCTGGTCGTCGTCAGCGGGCTGCACGTAGTAGTAGGCACCTCTAGAGTAGTAGGATTCGTCGTCGAAGGTGGCGTCTGGATCCTGGGCTCTAGCATCTGGTTGCGGCAACCGGGTAGAAGGGAAAGGGGGAAAAGGGGGAGAAAAGCAACCGTGAGTACTCATCCAAAGTACTCGCAAGCAAGGAGCTACACTACATATGCATGGATATATGTGTAAAGGGCCATATCAGTGGACTGAACTGCAGAATGCCAGAATAAGAGGGGGATAGCTAGTCTTATCGAAGACTACGCTTCTGGTCGCCTCCGTCTTGCAGCATATAGAAGAGAGTAGACTAAAGTCCTCCAAGTAGCATCGCATAGCATAATCATACCCGGCGATCCCCTCCTCGATGCCCTGTTAGAGAGCGATCACCGGGTTGTATCTGGCACTTGGAAGGGTGTGTTTTATTAAGTATCCGGTTCTAGTTGTCATAAGGTCAAGGTACAACTCCGGGTCGTCCTTTTACCGAGGGACACGGCTATTCTAATAGATAAACTTCCCTGCAGGGGTGCACCACATAACCCAACACGCTTGATCCCATTTGGCCGGACACACTTTCCTGGGTCAAGCCCGGCCTCGGAAGATCAACACGTCGCAGCCCCACCTAGGCACAACAGAGCAGTCAGCACGCCGGTCTAAACCTATGCGTGCAGGGGTCTGGGCCCATCGCCCTGAGTACACCTGCACGTTGCGTACGCGGCCGGAAGCAGATCTAGCCCCCTTAATACAAGTGCGAGCTTACGATCCAATGCGGCGCGCGCCACTCAGTCGCTGACGTCAAGAAGTGCTACGGCTGATACCACGACGCCGAGTGCCCATATCTTTCCCGCGTAGTTGGTTAGTGTGTATAGACCAAATGGCCAGACTCAGATCAAATACCCAGATCTCGTTAAGCATGTTAAGTATCCGCGAACGCCAACAGGGCCAGGCTCACCTCTCACCCAGGTAGCCCCGAACTGCCCTGCCGCTCCGCCTCAAAGATCCACTCGCGGGTACTCCTACGAGCCGACCCGTCTTTGGTCACCACATGTATCATGTATATAGTATATACCCGTGATCACCTCCCGAGTGATCACGGCCCGATAGTATAGCACAGCAGACGGACAAGAATGTAGGGCCACTGATGGTAAACTAGCATCCTAAACTAAGCAAGTAGGATTGCAGGTAAAGGTATCAACAGAAGTATCAAAGACAGGCTATGCATCAGGATAGGAGTAACGAAAGCAGTAACATGCTACACTACACTAATGCAAGCAGTATAGAGGAGAGTAGGCGATATCTGGTGATCAAGGGGGGGGGGGCTTGCCTGGTTGCTCTGGCAAGAGAGAGGGATCGTCAACTCCGTAGTCGAACGGGGCAGCAGCATCGTCGGTCTCGGTGTCTAGCGAGAGAAGAGGGGGGAGAAACAATAAATATTTAAGCAAACAGATGCATAGCGATGCATGACATGACAAGTAACGGTGTTAGGGGTGCCCTAACGCGGTATGCGTTGATACCGGTGAAGGGGGGAAACATCCGAGAAAGTATCCCCGGTGTTTCGCGTTTTCGGGCAGAGGAGCCGGAGGGGAAAAGTTGCGAGTTTGATATGTTATGAATGTGTAGTGGACGAACGGGCTGCGTATCCTGGTTCGTCTCGTCGTTCTGAGCAACTTTCATGTTTAAAACTTTTTCATCGGAGTTACGGTTTAATTTCTATTAATTTTCAAAGATTTAAACATTTTCTTGAATTTGTTTTAATTCGATTTGAAAAGGAAAAAACTAAGTGCACACAGCAGCAGCTTAGCTACAGTGGCTCACAAGTGGGGTCCAGTGGCTGGGTTGACCCAGTCAACATTTGACTGGTCAATATATGAACAGTAGGAGTGGGTCCAACATGTCATAGGCTCATGTATTTTTAATTGTTTTAACCTTTAATTGTCAGGAGGGTCCACATGTCATTTGGCTATGCTTAAGCACTAATTAGTCTAGCCAGACTAAGCTAACAAGCCGTCCACCACACGGCCATGTGCAAAGGCACTAGGCCATGGCCACGACACAGGAGGCCTGAAGGTGATTGCGGCCTCAACCAACAGCAGCAGTAGCTATGGCAGCACAAGTAACGACAGGTAGCAGCGGCAAGTATAGAGTAGCAGCTAGCGGGAGAAGCAGTATGCAGGAAGCAGCGACAGTTGAGCAGCGGCAACAGCAGCAACGTCTGCACGCGGGGCTGGTCGGCACGGTCGGAGAGCAACAGACTAGTGCAGGTGTGCGCGGGAGCGACCGACTGAAGCGACGAGGCAACGAGGTACGCGCCAAGGCAGAGGCGGTGCTTGCGCACATGCGAACGCAGACGGCTACATTGACAGTAGGCGAGCGGCGAAGTACGGGCAGGCACAGCTGCAGTAGTTTGAGCAGCAGCAAGCGAGGGTAGGCGCGGGAGTGACGACCACGCGTGGGCGGGCGGCTCGCGGCGCGTGTGCTGGGAGTGGGCGGCCAGCACGGCCGAGGCAGATGCGGGAGCAGAGCAGGCGCACAGCAGCCAAGCAGTAGCAGCAACGCAACGATGTACAGGGGTGCGACGTGATGGGCGCGAGGTCAGAACGCGGCGGTGACGACGACCTACGGTGCCGGATTCGAATGGAAAAAATTGGGGATGGAGCAAGGGGCTCACATCGGTGCCGAAGGTGAACTTGAGGAGGTCGGGGATATCCTGGATGTGGCAGATCGACGGGCGGCGTCTGGCGACCGTAGTCGGAGAAGGGAGTCGATGGCGAGGCTTCGAGCCAGCACGGGGCTTGTACTTGCACCACGAGGACGAGGGAGATGAAGGTGACCTCCTGGATGTGGTCTCAGGTGGCGGGGAGCTTGTTGGGAGGGCGCCGCTGCCTCCCGATCCAGATCGGGGGAGAGGGAGGAGCGGGGGCGGGGGGGGGGGGGGAGTGTGGGGGTGGACCTAGGTCACGGGAGGGGAGGAGGCCTAGTAGGCCAGGGGTGCGGGAGTGGGTCGGCTGGGCCGACCGGCTCCTTCGGCCAACTGGGCCATGGCCCAGTCAGGGGGGGGGGTTGTGTTTGATTTTTTTGTTTTGGTTTGTTTTGTTTTCTTATTTTTTATTTATTACTTTTCTGTTTAAATTCATTTAAAAGTAATTAGGCATTTTATAAAAAGGTGTTTGCTGCACCATAATTATCTTTGTATTATTTGGCGCTCTCCGAACATTTTTGTTTTAATTTTTTGGAAACTTTTATTGTTATCAATAATTTGAATTTGAATTTCGAACGGTTTCGAATTATTGCGAGGATAGCAACAGTAACCGAGGTGTCATGGCCTGATTAGCGTGGGATTACTGTAGCATGATTATCCGGGCGTTACAAATCTCCTCCACTACAAGAAATCTCGTCCCGAGATTTAGGAGGTAGAAGGAAACAGTGCGGGGTATTCATCGCGCAAGCGATCCTCGCGTTCCCAGGTGGCTTCGTCTTCAGAGTGATTCGACCACTGGACTTTGAGGAACTTGATCGCTTTCTGACATGTGCGGTGTTCAGCTTGGTCGAGAATGCGGACCGGATGCTCTTTATAGGAGAGGTCCTGTTGCAATTCGAGCAGTTCATGGTCCACAGCTCGGATTGGGTCCTTGAAGCAGCGACGGAGTTGTGACACGTGGAACACATCGTGAACCTGAGAAAGGTTCGGCGGAAGCTCCAGTTGATAGGCCACTTTTCCACGCCTCTCGAGAATAGTGAAAGGACCAATATAGCGGGGAGCTAGCTTTCCTTTGATCCCGAAGCGGTGTGCACCCTTCATTGGTGTAACTCGAAGATAGGCCTTTTCGCCAGGTTGATAGACCATGTCTTTATGGTGACGGTCATAATTACTCTTTTGGCGTGACTGAGCAGTCTTGAGATTCTCGCGAATAATGCGGACTTGTTCTTCGGCATGTTGGATAATATCCGGACCAAAGAGTGGACGTTCCCTAGTTTCTGACCAGTTCAGAGGGGTTCGACACTTTCGTCCATATAACACTTCAAAGGGGGCCATCTTCAGACTAGCTTGATAGCTATTATTATAAGAGAACTCAGCATACGGGAGAGATTCCTCCCATTTCTTGCCGAAGGAAATAACACAAGCCCGAAGCATGTCTTCAAGAACTTGGTTGACACGTTCAACTTGCCCTTGAGACTGCGGATGGAAAGCAGTATTGAATGATAGATGAGTTCCCATAGCTTCTTGGAAACTAGCCCAGAATCTTGAAGTGAATAAGCTGCCACGGTCCGAACTGATAACCAGTGGAATACCGTGAAGTGAAACAATTCTGGACATATAGAGAGTTGCAAGCTGACTAGCAGTGATAGTTTCCTTGACCGCCAGAAAATGTGCAACTTTAGAAAGCCGGTCAATGACGACGAGAATAGCATCGTTACCTTTCCGCGATTTAGGAAAACCAGTGACGAAGTCCATTTCAACATGGTCCCATTTCCATTCAGGAATAGAGATAGGTTGCAGAGTTCCAGCAGGCCTTTGATGTTCTGCTTTGATACGACGACAAACGTCACACTCGGCAACATAGCGAGCAATGTCTTGCTTCATGTTAGACCACCAGAATCTTTGACGAATGTCCTGGTACATCTTTGTACTACCAGGATGGATACATAGGGGTGTATCATGAGCCTCTTTCATAACCTTCTGAGACAAATCCATGTTTTCCCTCTTACTCGGAACTACTAGGCGACCTTTGAAGAACAAGGTGCCAGCGTCATCAACGGTGAAGAATGAGGGCTTTCCTTGTGCGATATAACGTTTAATCCTCTCCACTTCATCGTCACATTTCTGTATCCATTTGATGGTTTCCACAAGATCTGGCCTAGCAACCAGTGTATTGAGAGAACCTTTGGGGACAACATGGAGGTTCATCTTGCGAAACTCCTTAGGAGGGGGAGCGAGTGCACCCGGAGGAACAATATGGAGGTTCAGCTTTCTGAATTCTTCAACGAGCGGGGACTGTACTTTGTGAACCTGGAGATGGTTGCAGTAAGACTTGCGGCTCAAGGCGTTAGCCATTACATTAGCCTTGCCTGGTGTATAGGAAATACCCAAGTCAAAGTCTGCGACGATCTCCATCCATCTCTGCTGACGGAGGTTCAGGTATGGCTGAGTAAACAGATACTTCAGACTTTGATGGTCGGTGAAGATCTCGCAACGATTACCGAGAAGGTAATGTCGCCACTGCTTCAGTGCATGAATGACAGCAGCAAGCTCGAGATCGTGAACTGGGTAGTTCTCTTCATGAGGGCGCAATTGACGTGAGGCATAAGCAATCACTCTGCGCTCTTGCATTAGGACACAGCCTAATCCTTGACGAGAAGCGTCGCAATAAATGACGAAGTCCTTCTTTGTATCTGGTGGAGCTAGCACTGGGGCGGAAGTCAACTTGTCTTTAAGTGCCTGGAAGCTTTCCTGACATTTGTCTGTCCATTGGAACTTGACGCCCTTATGCAACAGATTAGTCAGAGGCCAGGCAATCTTGGAGAAGTTCTTGACGAATCGACGGCAATAGCTGGCGAGACCGAGAAAACTTCTGACTTGCTTGACATTCTTCGGAGGAGTCCAATCAAGAATAGCCTGAACTCGTTCAGGGTTAACGGCAATACCATCCTTAGAGATGACATGTCCAAGATAGGTTACTTCAGGAAGCCAGAATTCACATTTAGAGAACTTAGCGTACAGCTCATGCTCTCGTAGCTTTTCCAGCACAAGACGAAGATGTTCAGCATGCTCTTCTTCGTTCTTTGAAAATACCAGGATATCATCCAGATAAACCACGACGAACTTGTCGAGGTAATCCATGAATATATAGTTCATCAGGCGAGAGAAGGTGGCTGGGGCATTGGTTAAGCCGAAGGACATGACAGTGTACTCGTATGAACCATAACGAGTCACAAAGGCAGTCCTTGGGATATCCTCTTCACGAACACGGATCTGGTGGTAACCCAACCTCAAGTCAAGTTTAGAGAACACGGATGATCCAGCCAGCTGATCATACAAATCATTGATCCGAGGAAGAGGATACTTGTTCTGAATGGTAGCTTGATTAATAGGCCGGTAGTCTTGGACCAGTCGGTTTGTCCCATCCTTCTTCTTGACAAAGAGAGAAGGTGCTCCCCAAGGAGAGCAACTTGGGTGAATGAAACCATTTTGAAGAGATTTGTCTATTTCCTCCTTAAGCTCAAGGAGTTCATGTGGTGGCATCTTGTAGGGTCGCTTGGCAATAGGAGTGGTGCCTGGTTTCAAGTCGATGACGAATTCGACAGCTCTAGCAGGGGGAATCCCTGGAAGTTCTTCAGGAAAGATGTCGAGGAAGTCACGCACGACGGGGATGTTTTCAATGCCCTCGAGTGGTGCAGAATTCAATGCATTCAAGGCATAAAGCCTTGCCTCGGCATTTTGCACCAGGCGAGCATGGTATGTAACTATTTCATCTGAAGGATGTAGCAGATGGACGGTCTTAGTGGCGCAAACTATGGAAGCAGTATGCGCTTTCAACCAATCCATCCCCAGAATGAGGTCGATGTTAGACGTCTTCAGGATAATGGGCGAGGCATAGAATTCCAGCCCTTCGATTTCCACGGGGAGGTCGACGCCAACCATGGAGGTTTGACATTGTCCCACGGGGTTTTTTACCACTACCGAAGTGTTCATCTCCTCACATTTAACGTCGTGCTTGTATGCAAAATCTTCTGACATGAATGAATGCGATGCTCCTGTATCGAATAAAACAGATGCAGGTACTAAATTTACGAGGAGTGTACCCATCACAGTAGCAGGCTGGTCTTGAGCTTCGTTCAGATCAACGTGGTTGGCATGAACACGACCATAAGACTTGGCATTGTTGTTGCGGTTCTGGTTGTTTCCACGGCCAGCTGCAGGAAGGGCCAGTTGATTCGGATGGCAATCCCTAGCACGGTGACCTGGTTGACCACACTTGTAGCACAGGCCATTATTGGGAGTGGGAACAGGAGCTTGGGGTGGTGGAGCTGGAAGCCTTGGCTGCCTAGCAGGAGCAGTATGCAGACGAGGTGCAGCATAGGACTGCCTTGGGGCAGGTGCATTCGGCTGGTACATGCTGTTGGGAATCCATATCCTGCGCTTCTGCGAGGACGGGCCCAAAGATGAGCCCGTGTCACGGCTGCGCCTGTGAGAGCTCTGGTATTCCTGCAGACCAGTTTCGACATTGATGTCCTTGTTCACCAAGGTGGCGAAATCAGCAAATTCGTGCACTAGAAGTGCGAGCTTGATGTCAGCTTGAAGGCCGTCACGGAACTTCTCATGTCTGCGTGCATCAGTTGCAATGTCTTCTTCAGCATAGCGAGACAAGTCCAGAAACTCTCGCTGATAAGCTTCAACAGTTTTGTTGCCTTGGATGAGGCTGCGGAACTCACGCTTCTTCCGATCCATGACTCCCTGAGGAATGAAGCGGGCACGGAAAGCAGCTTGGAAGTCTGGCCAGGTGATGATTGTTCCAACTGGCAGAGTACGCCTGTGGCTGTCCCACCATTGAGCTGCGGGTCCCTTCAGGAAGAAGGAAGCAAACCTGACATAGCTGGCAGGGGCTACATCAGCAGATTCCATCTCATAGGTGATGTCACGGAGCCAGTCATCAGCATCCAGAGGCTGAGTTGAGCTGCGGTACACAGTTGGGTTCAGGCGCATGAAATCCTGCAGAGTTACTGTGTTTGGCTGCTGGTTCATATTGGGGCGAGGAAACTGAGCCATCATGTTCTCCATGAACTGGCGATTCATCTCAAGCTGTTGGATCATACCAGCCATGTACTCGGGCGGTGGTGGGAAGTTGCCACCCCGACCACGACCACCTGGTCTAACCATCCTGCTAATATATAACAGGGGTAGTTTAGCTTTTGAGAATATTTGCAAAGACAAGAATCATTCAAGACGAAACATGCATAATGAAAGCAGCACGATAGATACCACATAATAGTCGGCACATCTTACAAAAGAGATCATGCATAGTGTTCGGTACATAGAGTTCAGTACACCGACTAAGACATCATGGGCGGCACGCAGGCTCGCGGTGAATGCATCTAACATAAGCAAGCAAGTCTACATAAGTCCCACACGACACTGCGGAGGTAGGTGTAGCCTGAAAGCTGGTAGTGTGGCAACGGGTACACCACGTCGGCAACCTGGGGTCCGCGGGTGCTCTGGTGCTGAACCCGATGCTCTGGCGGCAGAAGTGGACCAAGTGCGGGAGAGTAGCCTCCCACCTCTGGCCAACCAACACCCTGAGGCATCACGGTCCTGGCTGGGTAGATAGCAGAACACGGCAGCTCCCCAGATCCAACAAAGGGGTGCAACATCGTCAAAGCACGGTAGAGGTGCTGATGAGTGGTGTACAACTCGTGGCGAAGAGCTCGGTTAGCTCGATCCAGCCCATCAGCATGCAGAACAAAGTTCTGATGGTGGAAGGGCTCGCGGGTGACAGTGGAGTAGGCAGAAGTGTAGTAACCCTCCGCACCAATATCAGATGCGATAGCAATGTGCCTGAAGGGGGAGGTGTCCAACTCCCGGTACTCCCTACGAAGGCGTGTCGGAGCAGCAGAGGCAACATCGTGAACTGCCATATCAATGGTCACTCCCACACCATAAGCGGTGTGCAGCACTGTAGTGGAGTCATACTCCCGAGAGTAGAGGTGGACGGTGGCACGGTACTGCTCCTGGTTAAAGTCCTGGTACTCCTCGGTGACGGTGTACTCGGGGTGCCAGCGATAACCCAGATAGGTCATCATCTCAGCTAGCACGGCCAGTGATCCCGAGGCACCAATGGCCGCCGTGTGGCGCACGACCTGCCTCGTGGGTTCCATCTGAAAACAAAGATGTTTCAAAGGAGTCAAATGACAGTGTGGAAATTGTGCAAAACACTATACCAAGGAATAACTATGGCTTTTATCCAACTTTGGGGTGAATGTCGTCACGGGATCCTAGTGTCAGAGTTAGTAAATTTGTTTAACCTGAGTAGAAGAGAGTTCAGAGTCCCAGAGTAAAGGTCGAGGAGTAAAAGATCCTAGTACCACCCGATGGCGACGTGGGCCCGTAAGGCACACAGCCAAGTTAGTAAAAGTTTTTGTAATGTCTAGACTCGACTTCGGCCAAGGAGTGTGGAAGGGGGATTCCTACAGGCAGTCGGCTCTGATACCAACTTGTGACGCCCCCGATTCAATCGTACACTAATCATGAACGCAAATGTGTACGATCAAGATCAGGGACTCAAGGGAAGATATCACAACACACCTCTACAAATAAAATAAGTCATACAAGCATCATAATACAAGCCAGGGGCCTCGAGGGATCGAATACAAGTGCTCGATCATAGACGAGTCAGCGGAAGCAACAATATCTGAGTACATACATAAGTTAAACAAGTTTGCCTTAAAAAGGCTAGCACAAACGGGGATACAGATCGAACGAGGCGCATGCCTCCTGCCTGGGATCCTCCTAACTACTCCTGGTCGTCGTCAGCGGACTGCACGTAGTAGTAGGCACCTCCAGAGTAGTAGGAGTCGTTGTCGAAGGTGGCGTATGGATCCTGGGCTCCAGCATCTGGTTGCGGCAACCGGGTAGAAGGGAAAGGGGGAAAAGGGGGAGAAAAGCAACCGTGAGTGCTCATCCAAAGTACTCGCAAGCAAGGAGCTACACTACATATGCATGGATATATGTGTAAAGGGCCATATCAGTGGACTGAACTGCAGAATGCCAGAATAAGAGGGGGGTAGCTAGTCTTATCGAAGACTACGCTTCTGGTCACCTCCGTCTTGCAGCATATAGAAGAGAGTAGACTGAAGTCCTCCAAGTAGCATCGCATAGCATAATCCTACCCGGCGATCCCATCCTCAATGCCCTGTTAGAGAGCGATCACCGGGTTGTATCTGGCACTTGGAAGGGTGTGTTTTATTAAGTATCCGGTTCTAGTTGTCATAAGGTCAAGGTACAACTCCGGGTCGTCCTTTTACCGAGGGACACGGCTATTCTAATAGATAAACTTCCCTGCAAGGGTGCACCACATAACCCAACACGCTTGATCCCATTTGGCCGGACACACTTTCCTGGGTCATGCCCGGCCTCGGAAGATCAACACGTCGCAGCCCCACCTAGGCACAACAGAGCGGTCAGCACGCCGGTCTAAACCTATGCGTGCAGGGGTCTGGGCCCATCGCCCTGAGCACACCTGCACGTTGCGTACGCGGCCGGAAGCAGATCTAGCCCCCTTAATACAAGTGCGAGCTTACGATCCAATGCGGCGCGCGCCACTCAGTCGCTGACGTCAAGAAGTGCTACGGCTGATACCACGACGCCGAGTGCCCATATCTTTCCCGCGTAGTTGGTTAGTGCGTATAGACCAAATGGCCAGAATCAGATCAAATACCCAGATCTCGTTAAGCATGTTAAGTATCCGCGAACGCCAACAGGGCCAGGCTCACCTCTCACCCAGGTAGCCCCGAACTGCCCTGCCGCTCCGCCTCAAAGATCCACTCGCGGGTACTCCTACGAGCCGACCCGTCTTTGGTCACCACATGTATCATGTATATAGTATATACCCGTGATCACCTCCCGAGTGATCACGGCCCGATAGTATAGCACAGCAGACGGACAAGAATGTAGGGCCACTGATGGTAAACTAGCATCCTAAACTAAGCAAGTAGGATTGCAGGTAAAGGTATCAACAGAAGTATCAATGACAGGCTATGCATCAGGATAGGAGTAACGAAAGCAGTAACATGCTACACTACACTAATGCAAGCAGTATAGAGGAGAGTAGGCGATATCTGGTGATCAAGGGGGGGGGGCTTGCCTGGTTGCTCTGGCAAGAGAGAGGGATCGTCAACTCCGTAGTCGAACGGGGCAGCAGCATCGTCGGTCTCGGTGTCTAGCGAGAGAAGAGGGGGGAGAAACAATAAATATTTAAGCAAACAGATGCATAGCGATGCATGACATGACAAGTAACGGTGTTAGGGGTGCCCTAACGCGGTATGCGTTGATACCGGTGAAGGGGGGAAACATCCGAGAAAGTATCCCCGGTGTTTCGCGTTTTCGGGCAGAGGAGCCGGAGGGGAAAAGTTGCGAGTTTGATATGTTATGAATGTGTAGTGGACGAACGGGCTGCGTATCCTGGTTCGTCTCGTCGTTCTGAGCAACTTTCATGTTTAAAACTTTTTCATCGGAGTTACGGTTTAATTTCTATTAATTTTCAAAGATTTAAACATTTTCTAGAATTTGTTTTAATTCGATTTGAAAAGGAAAAAACTAAGTGCACACAGCAGCAGCTTAGCTACAGTGGCTCACAAGTGGGGTCTAGTGGCTGGGTTGACCCAGTCAACATTTGACTGGTCAATATATGAACAGTAGGAGTGGGTCCAACATGTCATAGGCTCATGTATTTTTAATTGTTTTAACCTTTAATTGTCAGGAGGGTCCACATGTCATTTGGCTATGCTTAAGCACTAATTAGTCTAGCCAGACTAAGCTAACAAGCCGTCCACCACACGGCCATGTGCAAAGGCACTAGGCCATGGCCACGACACAGGAGGCCTGAAGGTGCTTGCGGCCTCAACCAACAGCAGCAGTAGCTATGGCAGCACAAGTAACGACAGGTAGCAGCGGCAAGTATAGAGCAGCAGCTAGCGGGAGAAGCAGTATGCAGGAAGCAGCGGCAGTTGAGCAGCGGCAACAGCAGCAACGTCTGCACGCGGGGCTGGTCGGCGTGGTCGGCGAGCAACAGACGAGTGCAGGTGTGCGCGGGAGTGGCCGACTGAAGCGACGAGGCAACGAGGTACGCGCCAAGGCAGAGGCGGTGCTTGCGCACATGCGAACGCAGACGGCTACGGTGACCGTAGGCGAGCGGCGACCGCAAGTACGGGCAGGCGCAGCTGCAGTAGTTTGAGCAGCAGCAAGCGAGGGTAGGCGCGGGAGTGACGACCACGCGCGGGCGGGCGGCTCGCGGCGCGCGTGCTGGGAGTGGGCGGCCAACACGGCCGAGGCAGATGCGGGAGCAGAGCAGGCGCACAACAGCCAAGCAGTAGCAGCAACGCAACGACGTACAGGGGGGCGACGTGATGGGCGCGAGGTCAGAACGCGGTGGTGACGACGACCTACGGTGCCGGATTCGAATGGAAAAAATTGGGGATGGAGCAAGGGGCTCACATCGGTGCCGAAGGTGAACTTGAGGAGGTCGGGGATATCCTGGATGTGGCAGATCGACGGGCGGCGTCCGGCGACCGTAGTGGGAGAAGGGAGTCGATGGCGAGGCTTCGAGGCAACACGGGGCTTGTACTTGCACCACGAGGACGAGGGAGATGAAGGTGACCTCCTGGATGTGGCCTCAGGTGGCGGGGAGCTTGTTGGGAGGGCGCCGCTGCCTCCCGATCCAGATCGGGGGAGAGGGAGGAGCGGGGGCTTGGGGGGGGGGAGTGTGGGGGTGGAGCTAGGTCACGGGAGGGGAGGAGGCCTAGTAGGCCAGGGGTGCGGGAGTGGGTCGGCTGGGCCGACCGGCTCCTTCGGCCAACTCGGCCATGGCCCAGTCGGGCGGGGGGTTGTCTTTGATTTTTTTTGGTTTGTTTTGTTTTCTTATTTTTTTATTACTTTTCTGTTTAAATTCATTTAGAAGTAATTAGGCATTTTATAAAAAGGTGTTTGCTGCACCATAATTATCTTTGTATTATTTGGCGCTCTCCGAACATTTTTGTTTTAATTTTTTGGAAACTTTTATTGTTATCAATAATTTGAATTTGAATTTCGAACGATTTCGAATTATTGCGAGGATAGCAACAGTAACCGAGGTGTCATGGCCCGATTAGCGTGGGATTACTGTAGCATGATTATCCGGGCGTTACACCATCAACGTTCAATGACATCCTCACGCCCTAGTGCGCCGGGTCACCAACCGACGTTTGAGGAGCAGCGGCGTTGGCGGCGAGCTCAACGTGCTTCTGAATAGTGTTGTCCAAGGTTGCCCTGCGCTCCAAGAAGGCCAGCGTCCTATCGTCCTCCTCTTGCATGTAGTAGTCCTTGTGGACGATTTACGCGTAGACATGGGTGATTATGTCGATGGTGTCTTGCTGCGCAAGGCGCTGCGCGGTGAGCGCGACCTCGAGGTGGACATTCTCCGGCGCGACGGCAGGCAGTCGCAGGGCCACCAGTGCGTCAAAGAGGCTGTCACCATAGTGGCCGTTGAGGGTGGCGGGCATCACAGAGCCTGGGCGCGTCGTCTGGAGGCTTACGTCAAAGTCGTCCTCAAGCTTCTTGACGACGGTGAACTTGTCGAGGAAACCGACGAGGACCTCATCGAACAAGGAGACGAAGCTGTCGTCCAAGAGGCCCCTCGCCCTGGCGGCCTCAAGCAATACTACCTTGAGACGTTCCTCGATGCCGGGCCGCAGGCCGGCGTCGTGGACCATCTGGCACAGTCGGCTGATGCTCGCGCTCATCGCCTCCATGGCTCTAGCGTAGCTTCTAGTCAACTGATCTTGCGATTCGAGTGATCACTCTTGCCCTTGGTTAGCGTGCGTAGGTGCGTAGGATTTCGTACTACTCCTCGACCCTCTACTACACCTGCCTTTGGTTGTATGATAGGTGGGTCAGCCACCCCTTGGGACCACGTGTCATTCACCCAAAGGCAGTTGCCGTAAGTCAATGAAGTTGCGTCCCCCTTCGTGCCGGTGCAGTATAGTCATCTCACCGGACCTCTAGTTGGGGCCAAATGAGAGAAGTTTGATGTTTACTGCTTTATTGGTCCCCTTTGCATTTTGCGCCAAGTTTTGACCTTTGATCTAACTAATAAAATGTTAATGCATGTAAACAAAAATGTTGTGTAGGTCGCCTTACGAAAACCAAATAATCCCGAAATACTTAGGCACGGTGCATTAACTCCCTCCTTGTTTCTTATTTCGTGACATATCAACCAAGGAGAGATGTGGGCCGTGCATGCTTTCAATGACTTGAGACTACCAAACATGACATGCAGTGTTTAGTTCATTGCATGTAATCCTATTAGTACTCTAGTTAGCAAGAAAACATTAAGTTCTCTCGCCGATAGGAATAAAACACCATGTATTTATTTACAGAGGGAGTAGTACATTTTTTGTGACATGCATTACTAGATATTGCTAGTCAAATACTAAAATCCAGATGGACGTGGTAGTACTCCTAAATCCAGACGGTGGTGCTACTAGTACTAGTAGTAGTACTACCAATGTAGTAGTAGGAGTACTAGCACTGTACTACCCGTTGGTCAAATTATTACGTGCTGCTCCTTACAGTGAAGTGACACGACCCTGCGCCGGAGATGACACCTGAGTATAGGCGCCGTGTTCGCTATACCATAGTCAGCCTCACTGTCTGCAGTCACTATCATCATGGCTGTAGAGCTAGCCTGCTTACAACTAGCCCTGTTCGACATAATTTCCCGTGCGTAGATGCCCATGCATTGCACGGGACACCGAGATTGGGGGTGGACGTCTCCGGCAGCGGCCATCGCACCAGATTTTTCAACGACTTTCTAGATGTGGTGGGGAGGAGATAAGGCTGATTGTGAGAGACAAGGAGTTGTTTGTAAATAGGGAACAAGTGCGGGCATCTTTTTGCCAAAATGGAGAAGCTTGGTTTGTATGCGTCAGATCTAGATCCGACGGCTATTGGCGAAATATGGGAGGCACAACATCATCACCAACTCAGGACCTGTTTGATTCGCAGGATTTTGTAAACACAGGAACAGGACACGACAATATTACAAGTTTCAAACCGATATTACAAATGTTAGGAGTAATGATGCACCTACGAAGAGGGAATTACTAGGAAGTTTACGTAAGAACTTTCGTTACTTTAGGTGGATGCAACATTATCGTACAAACTAAAATCCACCGCCCTGACAAGTCACTAATGGGCGTTTCGAGTCTCTGGCCGCTTGATGTTTCAGAAACAAATTTAGCTTATGTGGAGACTTTGTCATTTTGGCTTAGACGCTTGCGGTGATCAGCACTCCATTTATTGTTGCACCAGAGAACGCCAAACCTCATTACCTTGAGCACACTTGCCTCCAGAACAAAGAACCTGGCCAATTTAATCTCGGATGTTCTGCCTCGGTAGTCGATCAAATCAATTTTTGTTATAGTGCAGCACATTTTTCACTTTCGGGTCTTTTTTTATCTGCACAAGAAGAGAACATATTAGAGTAGCTGGCTGCATAAGATTGTCGTGTCATCAAGAGGTACCAATATCATTCGCTCATACGATAGGGTTGGCTGGCTAGTGATATTTTTTTCATTCTCTCTCTCTCTCTCTCTCTCTCTCTCTCTCTCTCTATTTCCTCTCATTTAACTAGGAGCACGTGAAGAGCTTGGCAATTTGTTGCCTTCCACTATGTGGCCGATGCCATATTTCGCAAAAGTATGCCACATAATACGCATCGATGTCAAATCAAAAGATTTTGGCACCGCTCTCGCGATGTGAGAGAGTTGGCAACGCTGTGCCCACAGACCCACATGTATAAACAAATCAATCAAACCAACTACACCAGCCTATCACTCTCCCAAACAAGTGTTTTTTTATTGCCTCAGTCCTCTCTCTCTCCCACACAGTGTTTTTTTCATTGCGTGAGTTAATTTGGCACCGGAGCAAAGTAGGTGATCCAGATTGGGACACCAGGTGAGCAATGGAGGGGCATCGATGCCAAATGCATCACAAGTGAATTTGGCACATGTTTTGGCCTACATAGCCCACTTTTGTACTCCCTCCGTCCCAAAATTCTTGTCTTAAATTTGTCTAAATGCGGATGTATCTAGTTACATTTTATGGTTATATACATCCGTATCTAAACAAATGTATGACATGAATTTTGGGACGGAGGGAATACTACATCGTATTTAGTATAAAATGTTGACCATAGATTTACCTAAGAAAATGCCAATGCATGTCACTAAAAATTACATCATTTGAAATTATGTTCGAATACGAATCCAATGATATAGTTCTTAGTGACATGCATTAACATTTTGTCAGTTAAATCTATGGTCAAATTTTGATATTACAAAATTGGAAGAGTAAACCAGGACGAAGGTAGTACTTGCTCTTAGGGTAACCATAGAGTTAATAGAGTAGTCTAAGTTACTTTCCACTATCACTAGCCTAGGCTACTATAGTAGTACAGCATAAAAACGATGCAGGTGATCACATGAGAAAAAAATACTAAAAACATTTCTTCCGGTGCAGTGCGTAGATGCAGTTTTGAACACTACACTTGTCATCGTAATTTGGGAAAATTATGAAAAAATTGAGCTACGTTGTGATTACCGTTTACTTATAGGAAAGAAGTTTCACCTCGATGAGTAGCTTATCTCTGCACGGAAAGCATGTAAGGAAACCAACAACTTGATCCAGACTGGGGCCGATAGATTTTAGTGCTAAGATCTTCACTGTGCGCATGGACTGGGTCAAGCTTGTTGGAATCATTTTCTGGAAGACGGTCGTAAATACATCAAGAAGAAATTTAAAAATGTGAATTTCAAGAAGACGGTGAAGAAGATGAGTGTTGTACCTGAACGATTACGGATCCAATAAAGAGTTCGAAGAATTTGGCAGACGAGTACACCAACACTGTCAATTTCGGCGCGTCAATGACCCTGATTTTTGTTGGACCTTCTAGATCCGATACAAGCAATCTCTCCAGGAAAGGTGCATTCTCAATGACCATAACGTGGAACAGCTGGAGTGATCTCTTCCCAATTGATGTCTTGTTGCGGGGCCAGTGATAACCCACAAGTATAGGGGATCGCAACAGCTTTCGAGGGTAGAGTATTCAACCCAAATTTGTTGATTCGACACAAGCGGAGCCAAAGAATATTATTAAGTATTAGCAGCTGAGTTGTCAATTCAACCACACCTGGAAACTTAATATCTGCAGCAAAGTGTTTAGTAGCAAAGTAATATGATAGTGGTGGTAGCGGCAACAAAAGTAAAGACAGCAAAAGTAATGTTTTTGGTATTTTGTAGTGATTGTAACAGTAGCAGCGGGAAAGTAAATAAGCGAGAACCAGTATACGGAAAACTCGTAGGCACCGGATTGGTGATGGATAATTATGCCGGATGCGGTTCATCATGTATCAGTCATAACATAGGGTGACACAGAACTAGCTCCAATTCATCAATGTAATGTAGGCATGTATTCCGTATATAGTCATACATGCTTATGGAAAAGAACTTGCACGACTTATTTTGTCCTACCCTCCCGTGGCAGCGGGATCCTATTGGAAACTAAGGGATATTAAGGCCTCCTTTTAATAGAGAACCGGAACAAAGCATTAGCACATAGTGAATACATGAACTCCTCAAACTATGGTCATCACCGGGAGTGGTCCCGATTATTGTCACTTCGGGGTTGCCAGATCATAACACATAGTAGGTGACTATAGACTTGCAAGATAGGATCAAGGACACATATATATTCATGAAAACATAATAGGTTCAGATCTGAAATCATGGCACTCGGGCCCTAGTGACAAGCATTAAGCATAGCAAAGTCATAGCAACATCAATCTCAGAACATAGTGGATACTAGGGATCAAACCCTAACAAAACTAACTCGATTACATGATAAATCTCATCCAACCCATCACCGTCCAGCAAGCCTACGATGGAATTACTCACGCACGGCGGTGAGCATCATGAAATTGGTGATGGAGGATGGTTGATGATGACGACAGCGACGAATCCCCCTCTCCGGAGCCCCGAACGGACTCCAGATAAGCGCACCCTAGGGGGGGGGGCGCCCCCACCCTCGTGGATAGGGTGTGGGCCCCCTGGTCTTCATCTTTGGCGAGGATTGTTTATTGTTTTTTTCTAAGATGTTCCGTGGAGTTTGAGGACATTCCGAGAATATTTGTGTTCTGCACATAAAACAACATCATGGCAATTCTTCTGAAAACAGCGTCCGTCCGGGTTAGTTCCATTCAAATCATACAAGTTAGAGTCCAAAACAAGGGAAAAAGTGTTTGGAAAAGTAGATACGACGGAGACGTATCAACTCCCCCAAGCTTAAACCCTTGCTTGTCCTCAAGCAATTCAGTTGACAAACTGAAAGAGGAAAAGAAGAACTTTTACAAACTATGTTTGCTCTTGTGGTTGTAACTATGCCAAGCCAGCATTCAAGTTTTCAACATATATCATAACTAACCACATTTGCAATAATTCTCAGGTCTCATAATTACTCATATCAATAGCATAATCAACTAGCAAGCCATAATAATAAATCTCGGATGACAACACTTTCTCAAAACAATCATAATATGATATAACAAGATGGTATCTCGCTAGCCCTTTCTGAGACCGCAAAACATAAATGCAGAGCACCTTTAAAGATCAAGGACTGACTAGACATTGTAATTCATGGTAAAAGAGATTCAATCATAGTCAGACCCAACATAGATTAATAGTGATGAATGCAAATGACAGCTGTGCTCTCCAGATAGTGCTTTTTAATAAGAGGGTGATGACTCAACATAAAAGTAAATAGATAGGCCCTTCGCAGAGGGAAGCAGGGATTTGTAGAGGTGCCAGAGCTCGGTTTTGAAATAGAGATAAATTATATTTTGAGCGGTATACTTTCATTGTCAACGTAGCAACTAAGAGATGGCGATATCTTCCATGCTAAACACATTATAGGCGGTTCCCAAACAGAATGGTAAAGTTTATACTCCCCTTCCACCAACAAGCATCAATCCATGACTTGCTCGAAACAACGAGTTTCTCCAACATACATCAGGTCCCAGAGGGAGTTTTGTTTGCAATTAATTTTGATTTAGTTTGCATAAAGCATGGGACTGGGCATCCCGGTGACCAGCCATTTTCTCGTGAGTGAGGAGCGGAGTCCACTCCTCTTGAGAATAACCCGCCTAACACGGAAGATAAGGACAACCTTGGTTGATACATGAGCTATTCGAGCATACAAAACAGAATGTTTATTTGAAGGTTTAGAGTTTGGCACATACAAATTTACTTGGAACGGCAGGTTGATACCGCATATAGGAAGGTATAGTGGACTCATCTAGAATAACTTTGGGGTTTAAGTTATTGGATGCACAAGCAGTATTCCCGCTTAGTACAAGTGAAGGCTAGCAAAAGACTGGGAAGCGACCAACTAGAGAGCGACAACAGCCATGTACATCCATTAAAATTAATAAACGTTGGATGCAAGCATGAGTAGGATATAATCCACCATGAACATAAATATCATGAAGGCTATGTTGATTTGTTTCAACTACATGCGTGAACATGTGCCAAGTCAAGTCACTTAAATCATTCAAAGGAGGATACCACCCCATCATACCACATCATAATCATCTCAATAGCATGTTGGCACACAAGGTAAATCATTATAACTCATAGCTAATCAAGCATGGCACAAGCAACTATGATCTCTAATTGTCATTGCAAACATGTTTATTCATAATAAGCTGAATCAAGAACGATAGACTCATCATATTTACAAAAACAAAAGAGGTCGAGTTCATACCAGCTTTTCCCTTCTCAGTCAGTCCATCATTATCATCATAATTGCCTTTCACTTGCATGACCGAACGGTGTGAATAATAATAAGAGTGCACGTGCATTGGACTAAGCTGGAATCTGCGAGCATTCAATAAACAGGAGAAGACAAGGCAATATGGGCTCTTGGTTAAATCAACAATAAAGCATATAAGAGCCACTTCAACAATTTAATCATGGTCTTCTCCTACTGACCCCCAAAGAAAAGAAAAGAAATAAAAACTATTTACACGGGAAAGCTCCCAACAAGCAAAAGAAGAATGGGAAATATTTTTGGGTTTTGTTTTTAATTACTACTACAGCAAGAAAGTAAACTACTACTAATTTTTTTTGTTTTTCTTAAGGTTTAACAAACACATAAGAAGAAAGCAGGAAAAAGAAAATAAACTAGCATGGATATTACAGAGAAAGAGTATGAGCACCGACATCTAGCAATGAGTGTGTGTGAACATAAATGTAATGTCGGTGATAAATACGTACTCCCCCAAGCTTAGGCTTTTGGCCTAAGTTGGTTTATTGCCAGGGATAGCCTGGTGGATACCCGTAAGTGTGGCTGGGATCATACTGTGATACAATAGTTATCGCCTGCTGAGCTGCAGCGTGGAGTCGGGCTGCTTCCGCTCTCCTCTCGTAATCATCTGCCTCCTCTCTGGTAATAGTATATCTTTGTTTCGTCTAAGAATCAAAGAAGGTAGGAGCAGGGAGAGTAATACGAACAACATGCCATTTGTTAAAAATAAACGATATAGGAGAGGTGATTCAGGTCTCTCGACAAACTGGTGCGAAGCCATAGAGTTATAATCTAAATATGCAGGAGGCAACTCCGTATCACCCTCTCGGATGTCTATCTCAAGAAAATTAGCTAAGCGGGTCGCATAGACTCCTCCAAAGAAATCTCCATTATGTCTATTATGATGCAACCTACGAGCTACAATGGCTCCCATATGATAAGATTGGTCTCCTAACACAGCACTCCTAAGAATGCTGAGGTCAGGGACACACATGTGACATGCTTCATCCTTAGCATTTATGCATCTACCGATGAAGAGAGCAAAATAATGTATAGCAGGAGAATGAATGCTCCCTATGGTAGCCTGCGTTATATCTCTAGATTCCCCTACAGTTATACTAGCAAGAAAGTTTCTAAATTCAGATTTAGGGGATCCCTAATACTGCCCCATGATGGAAGTTTGCAAGCAAGAGTGAAATCCTCTATGTCCATGGTATAAGATTTGTCATAAAGATCAAACATGACTGAAGGAGAATTACGTGAAGATGAATACTCAATCCTTCTCACAAACGAACTTGTGAGATCATGATACTGGGGGCATTTGTTAGCCTCAAAATCATCAAGACCGACATTGCACAAATATGCTTTGAATTCTTCTTTAATTCCCGCACGGTCCATAAAATTTTCCGACGGCCATTCGCAAGGCCGCACCGGAGCGTCTCTTGGTGGATCCTCATCAGCATCACGCATAGCAATTCTGGGTCCTTGCTTCCTTGAAGAACCACCTTGGAACATCTTCCTAAGCATATTGCTTTTCTCTGGAAAAAATCTAAAAATTTTAGTAACTTCAAACAAAAGTGAACCAACCTCAATAAAACTGATAGCAACTACTCCTACAAGTGCCTAGAGCCTATATCAAGCATTAGAACTACTTGGAACCATATAAATTTGACATGCAAGCTCAAGAACATGGTCACCTATGCAGCACAAATTTGCAAAGAATAGAGCACTAGAACAAAAACTAATTGGACCAATGGAGGAGTCACATACCAAGGAACAATCTCCCCAAGCAGTTTTGCGAGAGGTGCTTTGAGCAAGGAGATCGAAAATCACAGCAAAAGTGGCTGGAACTCGTGCTTGAGTTGGTTTTTCGGGTTTGTGTGAGGCAGAGGAAGAAGATGGGTGCAGGGATAAGCGGAGGAGGGCCACCATGGGCCCACGAGGCAAGGGGCACGCCCTAGAGGGGGGGGCTCCCTCCACCCTCGTGGCCAGGTGGCAGCTCCTCCCGTGGTAATTTTTGCACAGTAAATCCTCAAATATTCCCAAAAAAATCATATTAAATTGGCATGTCATTCTGAGGACTTTTATTTTCGAGATATTTTTATATTGCACGGATAAGACAGGAAACAGACAGAAAAATACTATTTTACTTTATTTCTACTAAAGAACAGAAAATATAAAGAGGGTACATAAGGTTGTGCTTCTAGTTTCATCCATCTCATGCTCATAAAAAAGAATCCACTGACAAGGTTGATCAAGTCTTGTTAACAAACTCAATCCGATAATCATGAAACCGGAGAAATTTCGAATAACACTAGGTTACCTCAACGGGGATATGCACATCCCCAAATAATAAGTATATCATATTTCTTTTTGACAGTAGGAAGAGGAAATTCAAAACCTCCAAATATAATCGATGGAATTTTTCCAATAGAGTTGATACTATGGACTTGAGATTGTTTCCTCGGAAAGTGTATCGTATGCTCATTACCATTAACATGAAAAGTGACATTGCCTTTGTTGCAATCAATAACAGCCCCTGCAATATTAAGAAAAGGTCTTCCAAGAATAATAGACATACTATCATCCTTGAGAATATCAAGAATAACAAAGTCCGTTAAAATAGTAACGTTTGCAACCACAATAGGCACATCTTCACAAATACCGACAGGTATAGCAGTTGATTTATCAGCCATTTGCAAATATATTTCAGTAGGTGTCAACTTATTCAAGTCAAGTCTACGATATAAAGAGAGAGGCATAACACTAACACCGGCTCCAAGATCACATAAAGCAGTTTTAATATAATTTCTTTTACTGGAGCAAGGTATAGTGGGTACTCTGGGATCTCCAAGTTTCTTTGGTATTCCACCCTTAAAAGTATAATTAGCAAGCATGGTGGAAATTTCAGCTTCCGGTGTCTTTCTTTTATTAGTAATGATATCTTTCATATATTTATCATAAGGATTCATTTTGAGCACATCAGTCAATCGCATACGCAAGAAAATAGGTCTAATCATTTCAGCAAAGCGCTCAAAATCCTCATCATCCTTTTTCTTGGATGGCTTGGGAGGAAAAGGCATGGATTTCTGAACCCAATGTTCTCTTTCTTTACCATGTTTCCTAGCAACAAAGTCTCGTTTATCATAACGTTGATTCTTTGATTGTGGGTTATCAAGATCAACAGCAGGTTCAATTTCTACATCATTATCATTACTAGGTTGAGCATCATCATGAACATCATCATTAACATTTTCATTAGGTTCATGTTCATTACCAGATTGTGTTTCAGCATCAGACATAGAGATATCATTTGGATTATCAGGTGGTTTAGTAATAGGTTCACTAGAAGTTTGCACAGTTCTATCATTTTTCTTTTTCTTTTTCGTAGAAGAACTAGGTGCATCAATATTGTTTCTCTGAGAATCTTGCTCGATTCTCTTAGGGTGGCCTTCAGGATACAAAGGTTCCTGAGTCATTCTACCAGTTCTAGTATCCACTCTAACAGCATAATCATTTTTCTTACTATTCATTTCATCAAGTACTTCTTTTTGAGCTTTAAGTACTTGTTCTACTTGAGTGGTAACCATAGAAGCATGTTTGCTAACAAGTTTAAGTTCACCTCTAATATTAGCCATGTAATCACTCAAGCGTTTAATCATATCGGAATCGTAATTCAATTGTCTACCAAAATAAGCATTAAAATTTTCTTGTTTCACAATAAAGTTACCAAACTCTTCAAAGCATTGTCTAGTAGACTTATAGTGAGGGATATCACCTTCATCAAATCTATAGAGAGAATTTACCATTACTACCTGTGTCGGGATATCGGGATCAGGAGGTTCTTTAATAAATAAGTGATTGAGATCATATGTTTCTTCAATAGGCGGTAAATTAAGACCATGTATTTCTTCAATAGGAGGTAATTCCTTAACATCTTCAGCTTTAATACCTTTTTCTTTCATAGATTTCTTTGCCTCTTGCATATCTTCGGGACTGAGAAATAGAACACCTCTCTTCTTCGGAGTTGGTTTAGGAATAGGCTCAGTAATTGGAGCGGGAGCTTGCTCAGGAGCGGGCTCAGGAGGTGCCCTATTATTTTCATTTGTCAACATATTATTCAATAGAATTTCAGCTTCATCCGGTGTTCTTTCCCTGTAAAGAGAACCAGCACAACTATCCAGGTAATCTCTGGAAGCATCGGTTAGTCCATTATAAAAGATATCAAGTATTACAGGTTTCTTAAGAGGATGATCAGGCAAATCATTAAGTAACTTGAGAAGCCTCCCCCAAGCTTGTGGGAGACTCTCTTCTTTAATTTGCACAAAGTTGTATATTTCCTTTAAAGCAACTTGTTTCTTATGAGCAGGGAAATATTTAGCAAAGAAGTAATAAATCATATCCTGGGGACTACGCACACAACCAGGATCAAGAGAATTAAACCATATCTTAGCATCACCCTTTAATGAGAACGGAAATATTTTCAGTATGTAAAAGTAACGCGATCTCTCATCATTAGTAAACAGGGTGGCTATATCATTTAGCTTAGTAAGATGTGCCACAATAGTTTCAGATTCGTAGCCATAAAAAGGATCAGATTCAACCAAAGTAATTATATCAGGATCGACAGAGAATTCATAATCCTTATCAGGAACACAGATGGGTGAGGTAGCAAAAGCAGGGTCAGGTTTCACTTTATCTCTAAGTGATTCTTTGTTCCACTTAGCTAATAACCTTTTTAGCTCATATCTATCTTTGTAAGCTAAAATAGCGGTAGAAGATTCTGTATCAAAAAGATAACCCTCAGGAATAACATGCATATTTTCATCATCACTTTCATCATCGTATTCAGATTCAATAATTTCTTTTTCTCTAGCCCTAGCAATTTGTTCATCAAGAAATTCACCAAGGGGCATAGTAGTATCAGGCATAGAAGCAGTTTCATCATAAGTATCATGCATAGCAGAAGTGGCATCATCAATAACATGCGACATATCAGAACAAATAGCAGAAGCAGGTTTAGGTGTCGACCGCTTACTCATAACAGAGGGTGAATCAAGTGCAAGGCTAGATGGCAGTTCCTTACCTCCCCTCGTAGTTGAGGGATAAATTGTTGTCTTAGCATCTTTCAAGTTCTTCATAGTGTCCAGCAGATATAAATCCCAAGTGACTCAAAGAATAGAGCTATGCTCCCCGGCAACGGCGCCAAAAATTAGTCTTGATAACCCACAAGTATAGGGGATCGCAATAGCTTTCAAGGGTAGAGTATTCAACCCAAATTTGTTGATTCGACACAAGGGGAGCCAAAGAATATTCTTAAGTATTAGCAGCTGAGTTGTCAATTCAACCACACCTGGAAACTTAATATCTGCAGCAAAGTGTTTAGTAGCAAAGTAATATGATAGTGGTGGTAGCGGCAACAAAAGTAAAGACAGCAAAAGTAATGTTTTTGGTATTTTGTAGTGATTGTAACAGTAGCAGCGGGAAAGTAAATAAGCGAGAACCAGTATATGGAAAACTCGTAGGCACCGGATTGGTGATGGATAATTATGCCGGATGCGGTTCATCATGTATCAGTCATAACATAGGGTGACACAGAACTAGCTCCAATTTATCAATGTAATGTAGGCATGTATTCCGTATATAGTCATACGTGCTTATGGAAAAGAACTTGCATGACATCTTTTGTCCTACCCTCCAATGGCAGCGGGGTCCTATTGGAAACTAAGGGTTATTAAGGCCTCCTTTTAATAGAGAACTGGAACAAAGCATTAGCACATAGTGAATACATGAACTCCTCAAACTATGGTCATCACCGGGAGTGGTCCCAATTATTGTCACTTCGGGGTTGCCAGATCATAACACATAGTAGGTGACTATAGACTTGCAAGATAGGATCAAGAACACACATATATTCATGAAAACATAATAGGTTCAGATGTGAAATCATGGCACTCAGGCCCTAGTGACAAGCATTAAGCATAGCAAAGTCATAGCAACATCAATCTCAGAACATAGTGGATACTAGGGATCAAACCCTAACACGACTAACTCGATTACATGATAAATCTCATCCAACCCATCACCGTCCAACAAGCCTACGATGGAATTACTCACGCACGGCGGTGAGCATCATGAAATTGGTGATGGAGGATGGTTAATGATGACGACGGCGACGAATCCCCCTCTCCGGAGCCCCGAACGGACTCCAGATCAGCCCTCCCGAGAGGTTTTAGGGCTTGGCGGCGGCTCCGTATCGTAAAACGCGATGATTTCTTCTCTCTGATTTTTTCTCCCTGAAAGCCAATATATAGAGTTGGAGTTGGCGTCGGAGGGCATCCAGGGTGCCCACGAGGTAGGGGGCGCGCCCTAGAGGGCGGGGGCGCCCCCACCCTCTTGGACAGGGTGTGGGCCCCCTGGTGGTCTTCATCTTTGGCGAGGATTTTTTTTGTTTTTTCTAAGATGTTCCGTGGAGTTTGAGGAAATTCTAAGAATATTTGTTTTCTGCACATAAAACAACATCATGGCAATTCTGCTGAAAACAGCGTCACTCCGGGTTAGTTCCATTCAAATCATACAAGTTAGAGTCCAAAACAAGGGCAAAAGTGTATGGAAAAGTAGATACGACGGAGACGTATCAGCCAGCAAGACACATAAATCCATTGGAGATTCGTCGAGGCGATGTGGAGGCTAATGAACCCGTGGATCTACTCAAGACGAAGGTACTCGAGCACAGTACAACTGCGGAGCAGGTGCTCCATAGCCTTCTTTGAGATGACAATGTCGAAGAGGTCGAGCTGCTTGAGTTGAGGGAGAAGAAGGGCGGGCGCGACATTAATCTGGGGAAGATAGTAGGAGCTGAAGCTGGCGCGGCGCTGCGTTGGCGTGAGGTGGAGCACGGACGGCGGCAGAGAGTGATATCGTACAGCTTCAAAGCTGAGCTCCTCGAGCTGATCTAGGGCGGGGGATAAGAACCACTTGTCGAACTTGGGTTGGACCTTGTAGTTGGTACTGAACATGCGGATGTCAAGGCGTCTAGCTGGCCCAGGGTGCGATGAAAGGATCTTGGAGACTGCGGCCATGCGTTTGCAATCCCCGTCGCAGAGGCAGCTGTCGACGGTGAGGTTGAGGGGGACGTAGCGCCAGAGGGGGCGCCACCGCCGGGAGAGAAGGGCGGTCCACACAGCAGATTTGGTGGGGAGGAGGCCGATGATGACGAGCAGCATGTCGTCGGGGAGGCTGCTGATGAAGTCCAGGCTCGCCGGATGCGGTTTTGGCTCGAGCCGCCTCCACTTGTTGGCTGCCTCACTGTCCATCTCAGCCGGCGTCGACACCGGTGTACACGTGTGCTGGTGTGTGTTGTGTGTTGGGTGTGCGCGAGTGCGTCCTTCTGTGCATGCCGCCGCGCAGTGGTGAATTGTGCGCGAGTGCGTCCTTCGCGCGCAAGAAGTTTCTCCTCAATGTGCCCTCAATTTACTGGCGTGCGGGGTGCTACCCCGAGCGGTTTCAACTTTTTTTACTTCACCGCGTGTCAGATGGGCGTCTAGTTTACTTATTTTTCACCCACTGCCACATGGGCCAGCACACGAAGATACAGAACTCGAGCTGACAAGGCAGCATGTGGATTGGTTGACAGGTCAACTAAACAATATACGGAGCTATATGCTGACACAGTGAGCGTATAATCCGTCGGTATAGAGAGTTCGAGTGAGAGGGGAGGCCCGTGAGAGATAGCAGAGAGAGAGAAAGAGCTACTCCCTCCGTTCGATAATGTAGTTCAAACATTTTTTTAAGTCAAACTGTTGAAATTTTGACCAAGTTTATAAAGAAATTACTTATATCTACAATACCAAAGATAAATGATAGTATGAAGTAAGTACATGTTGTGATGAATCTAATGATCGTTCCAGATGTAAATGTTTTTCTCCACATATACCTGGTCAAACTTTTCTGAGGTTTGACTTTTCAAAACATCCATATGCTTATGGACGTGACAGAGTCCCTAACTAGAGAGAGAGAGAGAGAGAGTGAAAAAAGTGTGTGTGCGTGTGTGAAAGAGACATGGACAACACACTATAAAAGTAGAGAAAAAGCATGCGTGTCTTATGCAAACATATCACACATGCATCTTCGACAATGGAGGCAAGGTGAGGAGATAGTGTGTGGTTGTTTGGAACCGAGAGAGCAAGACCCCTAGCACGTGGCCAAGAGGGGTCTGACAAACAAGGGAGAGAGGTCCAGAGAGACGTACAGAGAAAATGCAGACATGGGGAGGAGAGAGTGATTGTTTGTCATACAGAGATCCCGTGGAGATCGTGATGGGACTACATGGGTGGGAGATCGAGTGACAAGGTGTGTGCGCGATAGAAGATGCCCCGAGATATATCGAGATAGACGTATGGATGGAAGGAGACAATACGTGTGTTCCTGATGTGTGACGCCCGGATAATTAAGCTACATTAATTTCCCACTAATGATGCCATGTCATCATGTTTAACTAAGCCAAATTGCCCCTAGATAAAATCAAAGTCAAATTCAAATTAAGTTGCAAGTTAAAATATTATTTCTTTGAACCATAAAACAAAAATGTTCGATGAGTTGCAAAAATTCACTAAGTAATTATCATATAGAAACCAACATCTTTTGAAATATTTAAATTTCGTTGAAATATTAAAACAGGACCAAACAACACCATTTTGCCCCATTTAAATGTAAACGTAATTTGAATAAATTCAAATAGCCGCCAAACTTTTTGTGGTAGCCCAAGATATTACTTGGTAATTGTATGTCACTTTTCACCATTTACAAAAATGATTTGGTGACTCTAATTAATGCAATACCGTAGACATAATAAGAAACATAAAAATAAAAGGAAAGGAAAAGAAAAAGGGCAAAGCCTAATGTGGTACTGGACCATAGGAAACTACAGTGCAACCCAGCCCATCCCGCAACCATCCCCTACCTCCTGTTCACGGGAGGGGGATCGTGGCTCACATCCACGCCTCCATGGTGGATGATGGCGCCGTGTCGATCATCCGGCCAGCCCCCCGAGTTGTATAAAACCGTCCCCGTGCCCCTCAGCGAACCCTAGCGCAAATCCTCTCCCTTCCCCATGCCGCTTTCTTCCTCCCCCACTATGGCTGTCTCTGTCGTCACCATCGATCCGTCGCACGCGAAGCCACAAAGCGCTCCACGCCCTACCGCCATATCCAAGAGATCCACCTCGGCATCCTCTTTCTCCTCACCAACGCACGCGAGGCCAGGCGCTCTACATCGTCGCCATCGATTTCGACTTCTTCATCGGTGCCCAGAGCTCGTGGCCGACGATTCACCGCCTCCTGCACCTACTAAACTCTCACCGGCCTTTCTTGCGCCTCACAGTGAGCTCCCGGTCGAAACCCCTCTCCTCTAGGCTTGGTTCGTTGTTTCCTGCTGCTACTACCATCGCCACCGTAGCTCGTTGCCGCCGTTGCACTTGCTGCCGCCACGCTCGTCACCGGCCGCTGACGCGGCCGAAGCTTCGGCCACGCCAGTGCGCTCCCACGCCAGCTAGGGCCGCTGCTTGTCCGTGCCACGCCCTCATGCCCGCGCCCGCTCGCTGCTGTTCTGCTGCATCTGTTGTGCCCCGCGCTTGGCTCGGCTGCTTGCTATGCTGCTCGCTGCGGCACTGCTGCTCCTGCCGTTGCGCTAGCCAGCTCGTCGGTCGCGCCCTGCTTCGCCATTGCTCGCACGCGGCCGCGCACAGTGCGCATGCGCCTGCGCCCGCCGCGAACGGCTGCGCCCGGTCGTGCCTCCTCTCACCCCTACTGCCTGCTGCTTGTGCGTTGCTGTTGTTGCGTTGCTGCTGCTGCTTTGCTTGGTGATGCCTGCTAGCCGCTGCATTCTGCTGCTGCTCTGCTACAGTAATGTTTAGTTACTGTAGCAGTAGCTAGCTTTTGTATTTCTACAATGAGTAGCCCTCTAAACAGCCCATAAAAAATAGTTAATCAAGTGCTAACATGAGAAAATAAATAATATGTGAAGGAAGTACACTTGACAAACTTCATCTTACCCCACTGGACCGAATCCATTTGACGCGAGGATTAAATCCTATGAAATTCACAAAATGCTAAGTTCTGTTAGCTGAAAAACTGATAAACAACTTTATTTTCATATCTACTTTAGAGCTATTGATGGTCAAGCAAATGAACTCTAATATGGAGTAAAGTGTTACTAACATGTAGATCGCAGGAAAATTCTCACAATTGATATAAGGCACAAAGTTATAACATGTACAGAACAATAGCTATAGCCTTCGAAAAACAGCGAAGTGATGTTTAAAAATTGGGCAGTTCTCAGACTTGGCAGAATTTCAGAGAGTTATCGTATATTGCTTAAACTTCGGAAATTCTTAGTAATTCATCCGTAGCTCGGATGGAAAAACTTTGTACATGAAAGTTGCTCAGAACGAGGAGACGAATACGAATACGCAGCCCATTCGTCCACCACGCATCCCTAGCATTGCGAACACGCAACTTTCCCCTTCCGGTTCATCAGTCCGAAAACGCGAAACATCGGGGATACTTTGCTGGATGTTTCCCCCCTTCGCCGGTATCACCTCCTACCATGTTAGGGCACACCTAGCACCGCGTATTAGCTCGTTATGTTTTGTGATGCTTTGTTTGCTCCGTATTTACTGTTTCTTCCCCCTCTTCTTCTCCGGTAGACCCCGAGACCGTTGCAGATGCCACTGAGTACAAGTACGGAGTTGACGACCCCTCTCTCTTGCCAGAGCAACCAGGAAAGCCCCCCCTGATCACCAGATACCACCTACTCTATTCTATACTGCTTGCATTAGAGTAGTGTAGCATGTTACTGCTTTCCGTTTATCCTATCATGATGCATAGCCTGTCCTTGTCACTACTGTTGTTACCTTTACCTGCAATCCTACATGCTTAGTATAGGATGCTAGTTTTCCATCAGTGGCCCTACATTCTTGTCCGTCTGCTGTGCTATACAATCGGGCCATGATCACTCGGGAGGTGATCACGGATATATACTGTACTTTATACATTATACATGTGGTGACTAAAGTCGGGTCGGCTCGAGGAGTACCCGCAAGTGATTCACAGATTGGGGACTGAAAGGACCTTTGTCCCCACGGCCCTCTGGGTGGATCTTTGTGGCGGAGCGACAGGGTAGGTTGAGACTACCTAGGTGAGAGGTGGGCCTGGCCCTGTCGGCGTTCGCGGATTCTTAACACGCTTAACGAGATCTTGGTATTTGATCCGAGTCTGGCTACTGGCCTATACGCACTAACCAACAACGTGGGAAAGATATGGGCACTGGGCGTCGTGGTATCAGCCGAAGCAGTTCGTGACGTCAGCGACTGAGCGGCGCGCGCCAGATTGGGCCGCGTAATGTGACTTCCGTTGTACTGGAGGTTGCTAGGTCTGCTTCCGGCCGCCCACGCAACATGCAGGTGTGCTAAGGGCGATGGGCCCAGACCCCTATGCGCTTAGGTTTAGACCGGCGTGCTGACCTCTCTGTTGTGCCTAGGTAGGGCTGCGACGTGTTGATCTTCCGAGGCCGGGCATGACCCAGGAAAGTGTTTCCGTCCAAATGGGATCAAGCGTGTGGGGTTATGTGGTGCACCCCTGCAGGGAAGTTAATCTATTTGAATAGCCGTGATCTTCGGTAACAGGACGACTTGGAGTTGTACCTTGACCTTATGACAACTAGAACCGGATACTTAATAAAACACACCCTTCCAAGTGCCAGATATAACCCGGTGATCACTCTCTAATAGGGCAACGAGGAGGGGATTGTCGGGTAGGATTATGTTATGCGATGCTACTTGGAGGACTTCAGTCTACTCTCTTCTATATGCTGCAAGACAGAGGCTGCCAGAAGCGTAGTCTTCGACAAGATTAGCTATCCCCCTCTTATTCTGGCATTCTGCAGTTCAGTCCACTGATATGGCCTTTACACATATATCCATGCATATGTAGTGTAGCTCCTTGCTTGCGAGTACTTTGGATGAGTACTCACGGTTGCCTTGCTCCCCCTTTTTCCCATTTCTCTACCCGATTGCTTCGACCAGACGATGGAGCCTAGGATCCAGACGCCACCTTCGATGATGAATCCTACTACACTGGAGGTGCCTACTACTACGTGCAGCCCGCTGACGACAAGCAGGAGTAGTTAGGAGGATCCCAGGCAGGAGGCATGCGCCTCGTTCGATCTGTATCCCCGTTTGTGCTAGCCATCTTATGGCAACTTGTTTAACTTATGTCTGTACTCAGATATTGTTGCTTCCGCTGACTCGTCTATGATCGAGCACTTGTATTCGAGCCCTCGAGGCCCATGGCTTGTATTATGATTCTTGTATGACTTATTTTACTTTCAGAGTTGTGTTGTGATATCTTCCCGTGAGTCCCTGATCTTGATCGTACACGTTTGCGTGTATGATTAGTGTACGGTCAAATCGGGGGCGTCACAAGTTGGTGTCAGAGCCGACTGCCTGTAGGAATCCCACTTCCACACTCCTTGGCCGTAGTCGAGTCTAGACATTGCAAAACTTTTACTAACATGGCTGTGCGGCTTACGGGCCCATGTCGCCATTGGGTGGTATTAGGATCTTTTATTCCTTGTCTATATTATGGGACTTTGAACTCTCTTCTATTCGGGTTAAATGATTTTGCTAACTCTAAACTTTAGGTTCTCGTAATTACTTCCTCCTGGAGAGCCCCTCACTCCAGATGATTGCTTGGTGCACCGAAGGATTCCGAAGATACTATCCGATGTTCTCTCGAGACTTTCTGCCTGTTGCTTTTGCAATTCCATACCACCGATAAATCCCTGTCGAAAACTAAATACACTTATCGTCCATAACTTCACTTCCAATTGTTCTTGTAATTACAAGATACCCTAGAATACTTCGGATATTCCGAGACTCTTTTGTGTCTCCTGCTGTGCAACTATTTTTTCCTCATGAATACATGTATGAATAATTTCGCACACTTACCGAGTATCCGCTCATCCCAGTTGATTGAAGTATTTCACAAAAGTCTTCGAAATACTATTCGATCCTCCAAAAATCCTTAGTAGCTTATTGATCTGCAATACTTGTCTGCTTGCATTATGGATGCTTTCCATATGTCTGGCAATATTCGTTAGTATCCTTAGGCACCGTCATTTTGATCCTATTGATTCAAGATGAGTGCGAATGCACGCAATCATCAGTTGATCCTTTTTAAATTATCTTTCCGGCTCAGACGTCATTTTAAACATGAGCTTGTTCTCGACCAGTCTATTTGCCGTCAATTGCACCATTAGGTTAATTGAACTTATCCATCCTTGATCAGAGCATCCTCTTCTAATCCTTCGATTTGGAAATCATAATTCCTTTGAGATCTAAACATTGAATCATTTAGATGTTCTAAAATATGATGCCCTTGCATTCTTTCTTCAACTGGTTGTGTGCCGGTGCTCACATCAGCTCCGCTATCGACCGTCAGATCCTTTGTGGAAATATCATCCGACAGTGTTCTTCGTATACAAAAACCTCGAGAAGTTCTTTCTCTGATACATAATGCCATTGGTAAATCCTATTCTCTGATTTGGCTAACCATGCTATGCTTTCGAGCTGGTGATATTTACTATTGAAGCTTGTGGTGTATATTTCCATGATACCCTGAAGGGTTGAACCTATGCCTTCCTTAATATGCGTGAACTCGAAAGTTTTCACGAGTCATACTCTTCTGGTATTTTGCCAGATAAAATTTCAACACTACAACTTCTTCGAAAGTGAGAAGTGAATGAAAGGTTATGCATTGGAGAAGTGGGAGTCGACCTTGAACTTTGTGTTCATGCCCATAGACACGATGTAGATTTTATCATTAAAGCTTCTCTTGAATTAATTATTCCTTTGGTATAAGTTCATCTTATATCTGGGATCTGGCATTTTGCAATCATGGTTCCGACCATGTTCTCCTTTAAATACCATTTCTCATGCAAGTTTAAGCACTTGTCTTTTGCAGAGCAATACCCCAGTCCAACCTCTACTTTGATTCGTCGTCGAGTATTACCCACCTGGTATCTCGAGATTATCTTGGAATTGCATAACTTCTTATGAGTTCTTCATCAAGTGCTACATTCTCACTGATTACAGTTTTTCACGGGCTTCGAGTTATTAAACACTCAAGGACATCGATAACTGAATCGAGTCCGCGTCGTGATTAAACAACTCTTAGTAATCTTCTTACTCGCGAGTTTGTACTTGATCACGTCATTCCTAGCCTGATTGGCTATACCATTATCGTGCTAAATTTTAGCTGTGCTACCGGGTCCTTTTTCCAGGAGCACAAATTTCGACGGTGAGCTAATCTTACAATCGATCTTCCTCGTCATATCGTTCGTCCTTGAATAGCAAACTTGATTTCGAGTTTGTGTCGTACCCATGGTTCCAATAACTTTTTGCTTCATCATTCCATTGACTTGATGTCATTGCCGATCAGTTACATCTTCTCGAAACCTCTCGACAAATGTGTCGTGATCATCATCAACATTCTGAGGTCTTCCAAGATATCTATCGAATTCTTGATGAGAAATAGCATCCTTTACCCTCGATGATTTGTGTTATCATCGGCCACTTTATTGCCTTCCCTCAAACACAAACTTGTTCATGTTTTGTGTTATACCTTGAGTTCCTTGCTAATCCAGCATTTGTTCTTCCTTACCTTGGAATATTACCATGTCTTATGTCAGGAATGTCGTGAGAATTTCAGCACCTCTTAAGAAATTCTTGTTGCAGCAATGCTTCTGGCCATCACCATTTTTTTCTTGCCCCCTGTGCTGAGTGAACTCTATTGTGAGAATTTAATATCTCTAGCAACCCTATTGTTTCGAAGTGAATGGTTGATCGTTTCATTATCGAATCACCATTCTAACTTTGATCGTCCTACTTGGTCCATATTTCTAGGTGCATTTTCATTCAATATTTAATTGTGGAGGTTCTCATCAAACATACCTCATTATATACTTAGGCGTGTCCGATGCTATCACCTCATTCACTTAATTATGGAAATCCAGCTTTTCGAAACCTCGATGAATTGCCGCTGAGTCCATCAGCCACCTCCTCATCATATCCATGGTTTACTAATGAACTATTGTATCGGAACTCGCTTCCATAGTTCCTTTCCCGAGAATCTTACAATGTCATCTCGCCAAGTTGTGTTACACCTTTTCTGCTCAGACATCCTGAGTCTAAGGTATCCTGACACCAATCAGAATTGAATCTCGGTCAGATATGATGGTTGGAACATATTTCCAAGAGTTATAACATTTGTCCATTTAGATGGCCCAGTAAGACGATGTCATCCAGCATACCTGGCCGGAAGACCGATTGTTATAGTTTCCTTTCTGGTAGGGTTAGCTATTCTTCCATGAGGAAATTGTAAGACTTATTCTATAAGTTGTTCCTAATGGACCCCTTGTGTATCCAAAGTCTGACCTTCACTTGAAGACCATGTCAATGCTATCTCGAAGCTTGTCCGTGGTATTCCGATTTTCAATAAGAACATTTGAAGCACAATGCTAAATTTTCTTTATCATTTATCCTAACACCATTGTTTGGGTAATGTCATGAAATTCCTCACCCCTTACCTAAATGGTTTTCTACATTGTATCCTATCATGGATATCATGTTCTGCTTGTCCTTGGGAAGGATATACCCTTGAAATATGTGTCAAACACATTTTCCTTTCCATTGTTCTGTTTGATCTGATGATCACATTTTCCTTTTCATTGATTTGTTTAACCTTCCTTGTGATCCATATGACCTAAGCAGTAATATTCTTCTGCTTATGTAAACACCTTGGTGTACAACCGTTTTAGTAAGACCCTGTTGCATTTGTCGATAGCATTTCGGTAACCACCGATGGACGAGAACTTTGCCTATTGGTCGGCATCCTTCAACGAGCAGGAAAATGGTTCTCTTCGTCCCTCGCCCTTGGTACCGACATTGTTGCCGGCATAACTGATAGGCTATCCTCTGACATGTCTTGCTATCATGACCGTGCAAGATGTCAACGCCCTTCCTACTTTAAACCACATGGT
This sequence comes from Aegilops umbellulata, assembly GCA_032464435.1. Lineage (NCBI taxonomy): Eukaryota > Viridiplantae > Streptophyta > Magnoliopsida > Poales > Poaceae > Aegilops > Aegilops umbellulata. The sequence goes on along the minus strand of CP136056.1, from coordinate 291,060,287 downwards.
GGGCCCATAACCCACAGTTCCACAGGATCGAAACCTGACTCTCCTGTACACCCTATTGCCAAAGTTATTCCTAGAGCTTGACTTCGTATGTAGTTCACGGGACACCTGCCTAGTGATCTTTTCTGGTATCAGAAGCAATACTTATTCCTATTGCTCTAGTCCTCTTTCACACTTTGTATCAGGCAACAAACGATTGCCTATGCACTTGAAACTTCTACTTTGCACCTTCTTACCTTGCTCTCGATTATATCTTTAGTTTTAATTCGAGAGTTACTTTTCGCCACCTTCCCTAATGTTATCTACCGGATAAACTACCGTGTAGAGTTCTGTTCTTTTGAGTTACCCCTTATCATTCTACGTAAGTACGATGGAGTGCCCAAAGAAAGGATGACAGCTTCGTCTCGACGCACAGAAGTAGAGGAATGGAGGGACAAACATCATGGAGCAAACTCTTTGAGAAGAGCAGCCAAGACTGAGAAGACCCGCTAGATTCGTTACCAAACCTTCCCCCCTTTTCACTACCTCTTAAATCTCGGGACGAGATTTCTTGTAGTGGAGGAGAATTGTGACGCCCGGATAATTAACCTACATTAATTTCCCACTAATGATGCCATGTCATCATGTTTAACTAAGCCAAATTACCCCTAGATAAAATCAAAGTCAAATTCAAATTAAGTTGCAAGTTAAAATATTATTTCTTTGAACCATAAAACAAAAATGTTTGATGAGTTGCAAAAATTCACTAAGTAATTAACATATAGAAACCAACATCTTTTAAAATATTTAAATTTTGTTGAAATATTAAAACAGGACCAAACAACACCATTTTGCCCCATTTAAATGTAAACTTAATTTGAATAAATTCAAATAGCCGCCAAACTTTTTGTGGTAGCCCAAGATATTACCTGGTAATTGTGTGTCACTTTTCACCATTTACAAAAATGATTTGGTGACTCTAATTAATGCAAAACCATAGACATAATAAGAAACATAAAAATAAAAGGAAACGAAAAGTAAAAGGGCAAAGCCTACTGTGGTACTGGACCATAGGAAACTACAGTGCAGCCCAGCCCATCCCGCAACCATCCCCTACCTCCTGTTCACAGGAGGGGGATCATGGCTCACATCCACGACTCGATGGTGGATGATGGCGCTGTGTCGATCATCCGGCCAGCCCCCCGAGTTGTATAAAACTGTCCTCGTGCCCCTCAGCGAACCCTAGCGCAAATCCTCCCCCTTCCCCACGCCGCTTTCTTCCTCCCCCACTATGGCTGTCTCTGTCGTCACCATCGATCCGTCGCTCGCGAAGCCACAAAGCGCTCCACGCCCTACCGCCATATCCAAGAGATCCACCTCGACATCCTCTTTCTCCTCACCAACGCACGCGAGGCCAGGCGCTCTACATCGTCGATATTGACTTCGACTTCTTCATCGGTGCCCGGAGCTCGTGGCCGACGATTCAGCGCCTCCTGGAGCTACTAAACTCTTACCGGCCTTTCTTGCGCCTCACAGTGAGCTCCCGGTCGAAACCCCTCTCCTCTAGGCTTGGTTCGTTGTTTCCTGCTGCTACTACCATCACCATCGTAGCTCGTTGCCGCCGTTGCACTTGTTGCCGCCACGCTCATCACCGGCCGCCGACGCGGCCGAAGCTCTGGCCACGCCCGTGCGCTCCCACGCCAGCTAGGGCCGCTGCTTGTCCGTGCCGCGCCCTCACGCCCGCGCCCGCTCGCTGCTGTTCTGCTGCATCTGTTGTGCCCCGCGCTTGGCTCGGCTGATTGCTATGCTGCGCGCTGCGGCACTGCTGCTCCTGCCGTTGCGCTAGCCAGCTCGCCGGTCGCGCCCTGCTTCGCCATTGCTTGCACGCGGCCGCGCACAGTGCGCATGCGCCCGCGCCCGCCGCGAACGGCTGTGCCCGGTCGTGCCTCCTCTCGCCCCTACTGCCTGCTGCTTGTGCGTTGCTGTTGTTGCGTTGCTGCTGCTGCTTTGCTTGCTGATGCCTGCTAGCCGCTGCATTCTGCTGCTGCTCTGCTACAGTAATGTCTAGTTACTATAGCAGTAGCTACCTTTTGTATTTCTCCAATGAGTATCCCTCTAAACATCCCATAAAAACAGTTAATCAAGTGCTAACATGAGAAAAAATAATATGTGAAGGAAGTACACTTGACAAACTTCATCTTACCCCACTGGACCGAATCCATTTGACGCGAGGATTAAATCCTATGAAATTCACAAAATGCTAAGTTCTGTTAGCTGAAAAACTGATAAACAACTTTATTTTCATATCTACTTTAGAGCTATTGATGGTTAAGCAAATGAACTCTAATATGGAGTAAAGTGTTACTAACATGTAGATCGCAGAAAAATTCTCACAATTGATATAAGGCACAAAGTTATAAAATGTACAGAACAATAGCTATAGCCTCCAAAAAATAGCAAAGTGACGTTTAAAAACTGGGCAGTTCTCAGACTTGGCAGAATTTCAGAGAGTTATCGTATATTGCTTAAACTTCGGAAATTCTTAGTAATCCATCCATAGCTCGGATGGAAAAACTTTGTACATGAAAGTTGCTCAGAACGAGGAGACGAATACGGATACGCAGCCCGTTCATCCGCCACGCATCCCTAGCATTGCGAACATGCAACTTTCCCCTTCCGGTTCATCAGTTCGAAAACTCGAAACATCGGGGATACTTTGCCGGATGTTTCCCCCCTTCGCCGGTATCACCTCCTACCGCGTTAGGGCACACCTAGCACCGCGTATTACCTCGTTATGTTTTATGATGCTTTGTTTGCTCCGTATTTACTGTTTCTTCCCCCTCTTCTTCTCCGGTAGACCCCGAGACCGTTGCTGATGCCACTGAGTACGACTACGGAGTTGACGACACCTCTCTCTTGCCAGAGCAACCAGGCAAGCCCCCCCCCCTTGATCACCAGATATCGCCTACTCTATTCTATACTGCTTGCATTAGAGTAGTGTAGCATGTTACTGCTTTCCGTTTATCCTATCCTGATGCATAGCCTGTCCTTGTCACTACTGTTGTTACCTTTACCTGCAATCCTACATGCTTAGTATAGGATGCTAGTTTTCCATCAGTGGCCCTACATTCTTGTCCGTCTGCTGTGCTATACTATCGGGCCGTGATCACTCGGGAGGTGATCACGGGTATATACTGTACTTTATACATTATACATGTGGTGACTAAAGTCGGGTCGGCTCGAGGAGTACTCGCGAGTGATTCACAGATTGGGGGCTGAAAGGACCTTTGTCCCGACGGCCCTCTGGGTGGATCTTTGTGGCGGAGCGACAGGGTAGGTTGAGACTACCTAGGTGAGACGTGGGCCTGGCCCTGTCGGCGTTCGTGGATACTTAACACGCTTAACGAGATCTTGGTATTTGATCCGAGTCTGGCTACTGGCCTATGCGCACTAACAAACAACGTGGGAACGATATGGGCACTGGGCGTCGTGGTATCAGCCGAAGCAGTTCGTGACGTCAGCGACTGAGCGGCGCGCGCCAGATTGGGCCGCGTAACGTGACTTCCGTTGTACTGGAGGTTGCTAGGTCTGCTTCCGGCCGCCCACGCAACATGCAGGTGTGCTAAGGGCGATGGGCCCAGACCCCTGTGCGCTTAGGTTTAGACCGGCGTGCTGACCTCTCTGTTGTGCCTAGGTATGGCTACGACGTGTTGATCTTCCGAGGCCGGGCATGACCCAGGAAAGCGTTTCCGGCCAAATGGGATCAAGGGTGTTGGGTTATGTGGTGCACCCCTGCAGGGAAGTTAATCTATTCGAATAGCCGTGATCTTCGGTAACAGGACGACTTGGAGTTGTACCTTGACCTTATGACAACTAGAACCGGATACTTAATAAAACACACCCTTCCAAGTGCCAGATATAACCCGGTGATCACTCTCTAATAGGGCAACGAGGAGGGGATTGTCGGGTAGGATTATGTTATGCGATGCTACTTGGAGGACTTCAGTCTACTCTCTTCTATATGCTGCAAGACGGAGGCTGCCAGAAGCGTAGTCTTCGACAGGATTAGCTATCCCCCTCTTATTCTGGCATTCTGCAGTTCAGTCCATTGATATGGCCTTTACACATATATCCATGCATATGTAGTGTAGCTCCTTGCTTGCGAGTACTTTGGATGAGTACTCACGGTTGCCTTGCTCCCCCTTTTTCCCATTTCTCTACCCAATTGCTTCGACCAGACGATGGAGCCTAGGATCCAGACGCCACCTTCGATGACGACTCCTACTACACTGGAGGTGCCTACTACTACGTGCAGCCCACTGACGACAACCAGGAGTAGTTAGGAGGATCCCAGGCAGGAGGCCTCCGCCTCGTTCGATCTGTATCCCCGTTTGTGCTAGCCATCTTATGGCAACTTGTTTAACTTATGTCTGTACTCAGATATTGTTGCTTCCGCTGACTCGTCTATGATCGAGCACTTGTATTCGAGCCCTCGAGGCCCCTGGCTTGTATTATGATGCTTGTATGACTTATTTTACTTTTAGGGTTGTGTTGTGATATCTTCCCATGAGTCCTTGATCTTGATCGTACACGTTTGCGTGTATGATTAGTGTACGGTCAAATCGGGGGCGTCACAAGTTGGTATTAGAGCCGACTGCCTGTAGGAATCCCCCTTCCACACTCGTTGGCCGAAGTCGAGTCTAGACATTGCAAAACTTTTACTAACATGGTTGTGCGGCTTACGGGCCCACGTCGCCATTAGGTGGTATTAGGATCTTTTATTCCTTGTCTATATTCTGGGACTTTGAACTCTCTTCTATTCGGGTTAAATGGTTTTGCTAGCTCTAAACTTTAGGTTCTCGTAATTACTTCCTCCCGGAGAGCCCCTCACTCCAGATGATTGCTTGGTGCACCGAAGGATTCTGAAGATACTATCCGATGTTCTCTCGAGGCTTTCTGCCCGTTGCTTTTGCAATTCCATACCACCGATAAATCCCTGTCGAAAACTAAATACACTTATCGTCAATAACTTCACTTCCAATTGTTCTTATAATTACAAGATACCCTAGAATACTTCGGATATTCCGAGACTCTTTTGTGTGTGCTGCCGTGCAGCTCTTTTTCCTCATGAATACATGTATGAATAATTTCGCACACTTACCGAGTATCCGCTCATCCCAGTTGATTGAAGTATTTCACAAGTCTTCGAAATACTATTCGATCCTCCAAAAATCCTTAGTAGCTTATTGATCTGCAATACTTGTCTGCTTGCATTATGGATGCTTTCCATATGTCTGGCAATATTCGTTAGTATCCTTAGGCACCGTCATTTTGATCCTATTGATTCAAGATGAGTGTGAATGCACGCAATCATTAGTTGATCCTTTTTAAATTATCTTTCCGGCTCAGACGTCATTTTAAACATGAGCTTGTTCTCGACCAGTCTATTTGCCGTCAATTGCACCATTAGGTTAATTGAACTTATCCATCCTTGATCAGAGCATCCTCTTCTAATCCTTCGATTTGGAAATCATAATTCCTTTGATATCTAAACATTGAATCATTCAGATGTTCTATAATATGATGCCCTTGCATTCTTTCTTCAACTGGTTGTGTGCCGATGCTCACATCAGCTCCGCTATCGACCGTCAGATCCTTTGTGGAAATATCATCTGACAGTGTTCTTTGTATACAAAAACCTCGAGAAGTTCTTTCTATGATACATAATGCCATTGGTAAATCCTATTCTCTGATTTGGCCAACCATGCTATGCTTTCGAGCTGGTGATATTTACTATTGAAGCTTGTGGTGTATATTTCCATGATACCCTGAAGGGTTGAACCTATGTCTTGCTTAATAGGTGTGAACTCGAAAGTTTTCACGAGTCATACTCTTCTGGTATTTTGCCAGATAAAATTTCAACACTACAACTTCTTCGAAAGTGAGAAGTGAATGAAAGGTTATGCATTGGAGAAGTGGGAGTCGACCTTGAACTTTGTGTTCATGCCCATGGACACGATGTGGATTTTATCATTAAAGATTCTCTTGAATTAATTATTCCTTTGGTATAAGTTCATCTTAGATCTGGGATCTGGCATTTTGCAATCGTGGTTCCGACCATGTTCTCCTTTAAATACCATTTCTCATGCAAGTTTAAGCACTTGTCTTTTGCAGAGCAATACCCCAGTCCAACCTCTACTTTGATTCGTCGTCGAGTATTACCCCCCTGGTATCTCGAGATTATCTTGTAACTGCATAACTTCTTATGAGTTCTTCATCAAGTGCTACATTCTCACCGATTATAGTTTTTCACGGGCTTCGAGTTATTAAACACTCAAGGACATCGATAACTGAATCGAGTTCGCGTCGTGATTAAACAACTCTTAGTAATCTTCTTACTTGCGAGTTTGTACTTGATCACGTCATTCCTAGCCTGATTGGCTATACCATTATCGTGCTAAATTTTAGCTGTGCTACCAGGTCCATTTTCCTGGAGCACAAATTTTGACGGTGAGCTAATCTCACAATCGATCTTCCTCGTCATATCGTTTGTCCTTGAATAGCAAACTTGATTTCGAGTTTGTGTCGTACCCATGGTTCCAATAAATTTTTGCTTCATCATTCCATTGACTTGATGTCATTGCCGATTAGTTACATCTTCTCGAAACCTCTCGACAAATTTGTCGTGATCATCATCAACATTCTGAGGTCTTCCAAGATATCTATGAAATTCTTGATGAGAAATAACATCCTTTACCCTCGATGATTTGTGTTATCATCGGCCACTTTATTGCCTTCCCTCCAACACAAACTTGATCATGTTGTGTTATACCTTGAGTTCCTTGCTAATCCAGCATTTGTTCTTCCTTACCTTGGAATATTACCATGTCTTATGTCAGGAATGTCGTGAGAATTTCAGCACCTCTTAAGAAATTCTTGTTGCAGCAATGCTTCTGGCCATCACCATTTTTTTCTTGCCCCCTGTGTTGAGTGAACTCTGTTGTGAGAATTTAATATCTCTAGCAACCCTATTGTTTGGAAGTGAATGGTTGATAGTTTCGTTATCGAATCACCATTCTAACTTTGATCGTCCTACTTGGTCCATATTTCCAGGTGCATTTCGTTCAATATTTAATTGTGGAGGTTCTCATCAAACATACCTCATTATATACTTAGGCGTGTCCGATGCTATCACCTCGTTCACTTAATTTTGGAAATCCAGCTTTTGGAAACCTCGATAAATTGCCGCTGAGTCCATCAGCCACCTCCTCATCCTCTCCATGGTTTACTAATGAACTATTGTATCGGAACTCGCTTCCATAGTTCCTTTCACGAGAATCTTACAATGTCATCTCGTCAAGTTGTGTTACACCTTTTCTGTTCAGACATCCTGAGTCTAAGGTATCCTGACACCAATCAGATCTGAATCTCGGTCAGATATGATGGTTGGAACATATTTCCAAGAGTTATAACATTTGGTCTTTATATGGCCCAGTAAGATGATGTCATCTAGCATACCTGGCCGGAAGACCGATTTTTATAGTTTCCTTTCTGGTAGGGTTAGCTATTCTTCCATGAGGAAATTGTAAGACTTATTTTATAAGTTGTTCCTAATGGACCCCTTGTGTATCCAAAGTCTGACCTTCACTTGAAGACCATGTCAATGCTATCTCGTAGCTTGTCCGTGGTATTCTGATTTTCAATAAGAACATTTGAAGCACAATGCTAAATTTTCTTTATCATTTATCCTAACACCATTGTTTGGGTAATGTCATGAAATTCCTCTCCCCTTACCTAAATGGTTTTCTACATTGTATCCTATCATGGATATCATGTTCTGCTTGTCCTTGGGAAGGATATACCCTTGAAATATGTGTCAAACACATTTTCCTTTCCATTGTTCTGTTTGATCTGATGATCACATTTTCCTTTCCATTGATTTGTTTAACCTTCCTTGTGATCCATATGACCTAAGCAGTAATATTCTTCTGCTTATGTAAACACCTTGGTGTACAACCGTTTCAGTAAGACCCTGTTGCATTTGTCGATAGCATTTCGGTAACCACCGATGGACGAGAACTTTGCCTATTGGTCCGCATCCTTCAACGAGCAGGAAAATGGTTCTCTTCGTCCCTCGCCATTGGTACCGACATTGTTGCCGGCATAACTGATAGGCTACCCTCTGACATGTCTTGCTATCATGACCGTACAAGATGTCAACGCCCTTCCTACTTAACCACATGGTGGGCCCATAACCCACAGTTCCACAGGATCGAAACCTGACTCTCCTGTACACCCTGTTGCCAAAGTTATTCCTAGAGCTTGACTTCGTATGTAGTTCACGGGACACCTGCCTAGTGATCTATTCTGGTATCAGACGCAATACTTATTCCTATTGCTCTAAACCTCTTTCACACTTTGTATCAGGAAATGAACGATTGCCTATGCACTTGAAACTTCTACTTTGCACCTTCTTACCTTGCTCTCGATTATATCTTAAGTTTTAATTCGAGAGTTACTTTTCGCCACCTTCCCTAATGTTATCTACCGGATAAACTACCGTGTAGAGTTCTGTTCTTTTGAGTTACCCCTTATCATTCTACGTAAGTACGATGGAGTGCCCAAAGAAAGGATGACAGCTTCGTCTCGACGCACAGAAGTAGAGGAATGGAGGGATAAACATCATGGAGCAAACTCTTTGAGAAGAGCAGCCAAGACTGAGAAGACCCGCTAGATTCGTTACCAAACCTTCCCCCCTTTTCACTACCTCTTAAATCTCGGGACGAGATTTCTTGTAGTGGAGGAGAATTGTGACGCCCGGATAATTAAGCTACATTAATTTCCCACTAATGATGCCATGTCATCATGTTTAACTAAGCCAAATTGCCCCTAGATAAAATCAAAGTCAAATTCAAATTAAGTGCAAGTTAATATATTATTTCTTCGAACCATAAAACAAAAATGTTCGATGAGTTGCAAAAATTCACTAAGTAATTATCATATAGAAACCAACATCTTTTGAAATATTTAAATTTCATTGAAATATTAAAACAGGACCAAACAGCACCATTTTGCCCCATTTAAATGTAAACGTAATTTGAATAAATTCAAATAGCCGCCAAACTTTTTGTGGTAGCCCAAGATATTACCTGGTAATTGTGTGTCACTTTTCACCATTTACAAAAATGATTTGGTGACTCTAATTAATGCAAAACCGTAGACATAATAAGAAATATAAAAATAAAAGGAAAGGAAAAGTAAAAGGGCAAATCCTACTGTGGTACTGGACCATAGGAGACTACAGTGCAGCCCAGCCCAGCCCGCAACCATCCCCTACCTCCTGTTCACGGGAGGGGGATCGTGGCTCACATCCACGCCTCCATGGTGGATGATGGCGCCGTGTCGATCATCCGGCCAGCCCCCCGAGTTGTATAAAACCGTCCCCGTGCCCCTCAGCGAACCCTAGCGCAAATCCTCTCCCTTCCCCATGCCGCTTTCTTCCTCCCCCACTATGGCTATCTCTGTCGTCACCATCGATCCGTCGCCCGCGAAGCCACAAAGCGCTCCATGCCCTACCGCCATATCCAGGAGATCCACCTCGACATCCTCTTTCTCCTCACCAATGCACGCGAGGCCAGGCACTCTACATCATCGCCATCGACTTCGACTTCTTCATCGGTATCCGGAGCTCATGGCCGACGATTCACCGCCTCCTGCAGCTACTAAACTCTCACCGGCATTTCTTGCGCCTCACAGTGAGCTCCCGGTCGAAACCCCTCTCCTCTAGGCTTGGTTTGTTGTTTCTTGCTGCTACTACCATCGCCACCGTAGCTCGTTGCCGCCGTTGCACTTGCTGCCGCCACGCTCGTCACCGGCCGCCGATGCGGCCGAAGCTCCGGCCACGCATGTGCGCTCCCACGCCAGCTAGGGCCGCTGCTTGTCCGTGCCGCGCCCTCACGCCCGCGCCCGCTCGCTGCTGTTCTGCTGCATCTGTTGTGCCCCCCTTCTTGACTCGGCTGCTTGCTATGCTGCTCGCTGCGGCACTGCTGCTCCTGCCGTTGCGCTAGCCAGCTCGCCGGTCGCGCCCTGCTTCGCCATATCTCGCACCCGGCCGCGCACAGTGCGCATGCGCCCGCGCCTACCGCGAACGGCTGCGCCCGGTTGTGTCTCCGCTCACCCCTACTGCCTGCTGCTTGTGTGTTGCTGTTGTTGCGTTGCTGCTGCTGCTTTGCTTGCTGATGCCTGCTAGCCGCTGCATTCTGCTGTTGCTCTGCTACAGTAATGTTACTGTAGCAGTAGCTAGCTTTTGTATTTCTACAATGAGTAGCCCTCTAAACAGCCCATAAAAAATAGTTAATCAAGTGCTAACATGAGTAAAAATAATATGTGAAGGAAGTACACTTGACAAACTTCATCTTACCCCACTGGACCGAATCCATTTGACGCGAGGATTAAATCCTATGAAATTCACAAAATGCTAAGTTCTGTTAGCTGAAAAACTGATAAACAGCTTTATTTTCATATCTACTTTAGAGCTATTGATGGTTAAGCAAATGAACTCTAATATGGAGTAAAGTGTTACTAACATGTAGATCGCAGAAAAATTCTCACAATTGATATAAGGCACAAAGTTATAGCATGTACAGAACAATAGCTATAGCCTCCAAAAAATAGCAAAGTGACGTTTAAAAACTGGGCAGTTCTCAGATTGGGCCGCGTAACGTGACTTCCGTTGTACTGGAGGTTGCTAGGTCTGCTTCCGGCCGCCCACGCAACATGCAGGTGTGCTAAGGGCGATGGGCCCAGACCCCTGTGCGCTTAGGTTTAGACCGGCGTGCTGACCTCTTTGTTGTGCCTAGGTAGGGCTGCGACGTGTTGATCTTCTGAGGCCGGGCATGACCCAGGAAAGTGTGTCCGGCCAAATGGGATCAAGCGTGTTGGGTTATGTGGTGCACCCCTGCAGGGAAGTTAATCTATTTGAATAGCCGTGATCTTCGGTAACAGGACGACTTGGAGTTGTACCTTGACCTTATGACAACTAGAACCGGATACTTAATAAAACACACCCTTCCAAGTGCCAGATATAACCCGGTGATCACTCTCTAATAGGGCAACGAGGAGGGGATTGTCGGGTAGGATTATGTTATGCGATGCTACTTGGAGGACTTCAGTCTACTCTCTTCTATATGCTGCAAGACGGAGGCTGCCAGAAGCGTAGTCTTCGACAAGATTAGCTATCCCCCTCTTATTCTGGCATTCTGCAGTTCAGTCCACTAATATGGCCTTTACACATATATCCATGCATATGTAGTGTAGCTCCTTGCTTGCGACTACTTTGGATGAGTACTCACGGTTGCCTTGCTCCCCCCTTTTTCCCATTTCTCTACCCGATTGCTGCGAGCAGATGATGGAGCCCAGGATCTAGACGCCACCTTCGACGACGACTCCTACTACACTAGAGGTGCCTACTACTACGTGCAGCCCGCTGACGAGGACCAGGAGTAGTTAGGAGGATCCCAGGCAGGAGGCCTGCGCCTCGTTCGATCTGTATCCCCGTTTGTGCTAGCCATCTTATGGCAACTTGTTTAACTTATGTCTGTACTCAGATATTGTTGCTTCCGCTGACTCGTCTATGATCGAGCACTTGTATTCGAGCCCTCGAGGCCCCTGGCTTGTATTATGATGCTTGTATGACTTATTTTACTTTTAGAGTTGTGTTGTGATATCTTCCTGTGAGTCCCTGATCTTGATCATACACGTTTGTGTGTATGATTAGTGTACGGTCAAATCGGGGGCGTCACATGATGGCTAGTAAGAGATAATCATACTTAGGAGGGGGGGAGTGCTTGCGCCTATGATGGAGTGAGGGATTATGGTACTTAGGGGGGTGCGTGTCACATGGAGAGAGAACAAGGGCGGATAGTGTTGGATGGGTCTATATGTATAGCGCCAGCGAGACATGTGTATGTGTGAACCAGGGAGATATAAGGCCAGTTTGGCTTGCGTCCTGAGCATCTTTTGCATGGCCTGGGGTTGTGGCTTTATTTCATGCACGCTTGTTTGGTTGCTACCCTGTGAAAAAGAAAGCCCGCCTGGCCTGGGTTCCCTTGCACTTTAGTTAGCCTGGCTGAACTCCAGACACTGCAAGTAGCCTGGCCCAGGTGACCGATTTCGAACGCCAGGCCATGCCTGGTCGTGTGGCCACGAGGCTAACAGCAACATGGATGGATATTCGCATTAAATAATTGATGCATGGATTGATTGATGGGACGTTGATGCTTTGCCTGGCCCAGGCATGAACCAAACGCTTCAGCACCACACAAGCCTAGCTAGGCATAAATATTTTACATCTCACGTCCACACCAGGCAGTACCGGCCATCAAGGCATGAGGGTCAGGTCATGAACCAAACTGACCAATAAAGTTTGAGAGAGATTGAGGAGCCCCGATAAGGCTGAGTGGTGCGTCAGATAGTTGAGAGGGGGAAAGAGATATTCCTTTCGCTCGATAATGCAGTGCATGTAAATTTTTTAGAAGTCAAACTTTGGAAACTTTTATCAGGTTTACGCAAATTTTATTTATATCTACAATACCAAAGATACATCATACAAAACTACATCTCATGGTGAATCTAATGGTATATGTTTGCCGTACTAGATGTAATTCTTTTCCCCCACGTACATGGTCAAACTTTGTGATGTTTGACTTTTCAATAAATCTATATGCTATGGACCGAGGAGAGTGCCTCGGTCGAGACAGATCAAGTGCGTGTGAAGGAGAATGAGTAAGTGTGCAAAAAGAGTATGTGTGTGAAAGAGAAAGTGACAACAAACGATAAATTAGAGAGAGTGTGTGTTTTTTCGTTTCTTATGCGAACATATCACGCATGCATCTCCGAGATGGAAAAGCGAGGCGAGGAGATACACGAAGATAGCTAGTGTGTGATTGTTTGCAACGGAGAGAGACACCCCTGTAGCACATGTCCAATAGAGGTCTGGCCAACAAGGAACAAAGGTCGAGAGGGACACATGGATGGCATGGATGCATGGGGAGGGAGAGAGGGTGTGTTTGTGATAGAGAGATCCCGTCGAGATCGTGAGGGGACTATATGGGTGGGAGATCGAGGGAGTGAGTGCGCGATAGAAAGATGCCCCAAGAGAAATCGAGATAGACCATGCACATGTTTGTGATGGAGACTAATATTAGCTAGTCATATACATATAGGGGGGGACTGCGTGTGCCTACAATTGAGTGAGAGACCATCATACTTGGCTAGCTGGGCATGAGATTGTGTGTGCGCGTGTGAGATGGAGAGAGAACGAGGGGGAGAGATAGAGTTTTAGATGGTCCTATCGAGTGCGAGTGAGATATGCATGTGTATGTGTGACCCAGGTGGATGGAGAGTTTGAGAGAGGGGGGGAAGAGCTCCGAGACGACATAGTGGTCCGTGAGAGAGTTACGGGCAAAGAGCCAAGGAATTTGTGTGCGTATGATGAGTGCACCCAAGATATCTAGCTTGGACTAGCTAGAGTATCATACATAGTGTGCGAGAGAGACCTATAGGTGGTGTATATATGCATGCAAACTAGAAAGACCCCCCCCCCACACACACACACAAAGAGAGAGAGATAGAGAGAGAGAGAGATGCAGAGAAAGGGAGAGGGACCAACAAGGTTTTTGTGTCGGATGCGTGCGACAAAATTGAAGATTGTCAGAGAGAGAGAGAGAGAGAGAGAGAGAGAGAGAGAGAGAGAGAGAGAGAGAGAGAGAGAGAGAGAGAGAGAGAGAGAGAGAGAACAGGAGTCCGGGAGAGGGGGAGGTCACGTTTTATGCATCAAAGACTGATATAAACCATGTTTCGATATAAACTTGCATTCAAACATTTAAATTGGAGAACATGTTGTCTGCAATCCACACATGAACGGATATATGCGTATATCAAACAAGTTCATTAATTTGACTTTCAACATGTTCATGGAGTACTGTAATACTGTACAACATGCTACTCGATTGAGGTGTTCAATTTTGGATTTAGTTCACCATTTTGACCTACTTAACGAGCTATTTCATTGAATCAAGATATTTCATTTTGGGTTTGATTCGCGTTTTTGAGTGGGTCAACTATTTGTCATATAGTAAATCGCTAGCAACGAGCATGTAAAAACACATTACTCCCGAGCATCATCTCTCCATCTAAAAAAGAAGTGGCAAGCTAATATTTCAAAATTAGATCCGAATTGACTTGGTAAGGTAGACGTGGATGCTCCTTCTCCCAAAATTTGAACGAAACGTTAAACATCCTCTCTACTCGGTGGAATTCGCCTGAGCAAATAAATGGGAGACGCGAAATTACCGTCCTATGTGGGACACACGTCAATTGGCCTGTTGTACATCGAGGGTAGGTTCGTAACTTCATCCAAGCGCGCCTTCTCCTCGGCCGAAATGACATGTGCCGAATAATTCATAAACCATGGTCGGCAAAACACGCTCTCCTCGCCCGAAATAGCTCGCGCCCACTATTTCAAAACACGCTCTCCTCGCCCGAAATCGCTCGCGCCCACTATAGTTGAAAACACGCCCTCCTCGCCCGAAATCGCTCCCGCCCACTATTTGGGGAGAAGCAAAGTTACTCTACTATCTTCGAACCTCAATACACAGACCCAAGCCGAGAAGCCTATAGGCAAGGGTAGAACTGTAATCCCCCCTCACATTTCAGACAAATGCGTCTGTAAGACATGGTTCCACTCCCCTCCCAATCCCCCCCCCCCCGCCCTCCCCCATTCATACCTCATGGGCGCCAAATTACCTTCTCCCCGGGAAGCTCCCTTCTCCCGAGCCGTGAAACCCTAGCCCCACCTCCATGGCGCCCCCACCGCACCAATTTCACAGCCGCCCTCCTCCCTAATGCCAGAGACGCTGTCCATTTGCCGTCGTGCACTGGGTCGTGTGCCTTTTACTCCGTGCTGCTGGTGCTGCCTCGACGACGGCCGCGTGAACCATACCGGAGCCAATTCACCCCCGCCGTTGTTCACGGTGCCGGAGCGGCTCCAACTTCGGATCCGTCCAGAGTCCTGGCGCTGCTTCAGCGTAGCCGTCGACCATCGCGACATCGCTCTTTCCCTGCCATCGGTCGCCACCGCAACCGTGCCGGCCTCACCGACTCGGTAGCTGGACCTGCCTACTTCACCATGCCGCCAGATAGGTCGCACCCTCATCTCAAATCACTTTATTTAGGCGTCAGTTGTCTGAATTTTTATTCTGGGCCAATCGATTCCCAATGGGAAGCAGCACCCCTCGAGGCGGCGGAGCTCCTAGGCTGCCGGTTGGCTGGTGTCTAACTTAAGGGTGCGGGGCCGCAAGTTCTCCGCGGAAGCAGCACTTAGATGGCTATCTTTTAGAGTTGAATGGGTTGAAGGTACTGCCACCGCCGGATTTGGATGACGAGGAGTCTTTGTTGATTGGCCCGGGGGCGGCGCAACCACGGCAGTGCGGTGGGGCGGGGAGCGCGGTTTTGGCCAGGGCCACGGACGGCGGAGGCAGGCTGCTCTGTCGTTGGTCGCTGGCTCTTCAGGGAAGATTCCGAACAGTGTCAGCTGGGAGGCACAAGACGGCCAGCCATCCGGCGTAGATCGGACAGTACCAAAATAACATAAGATCGTGTGACCCCAATTTAGTCTTCAGTCAACAGACGTGTGACCACTCTCGTACCTTGTTGTTGATCTCTTAGTGTATTTCTTCAGATCAAAGAGATATGTCGTTCTTAACATTATGCGTTATCTGCATCTTCAGACACACCGTCTTCCGACTCACCGCAGCTGCTCCAACAAGGGAAGCATACACCAGAAGGGAGCTATAGTCCCCACTCAACAGTTCCCTGCATCGAATGCGCGTGCCCAACATGGACTGCCACAACAACTGCAGGGCCATCGACAAGTCAGCAATTGATGGTCACTCCTATGGATGGCAGCCAGATAGGTTGTACCCTCATCTTACTTGTGTGCAACATTTATGGCTTTGTTATTCATCTAAGCATGGAAAATAGATCATCACATTTTACTGTATATTCATGTTGATCTTTTACGGGTCTTGTTCAGGAGTTAACGTTGTTCCATAGTTTAGCTAAGATACTTGTTCTTTAGGTAATGTTGTTCCATAGTTATCATCCATCAGCCAATGCTATCCCACAGGCTGGTGATTATAGTATTATACCACTTCTAGTATTACCTATGTTGTTCTTTAATACTTTTGTGTGCCATCTAGTTAATCTCGAGTACAAACGATACATATTCTGTAGCTTTCATCTATGTTCTCCCTTTAGTTTATGAGACCTATTGCTGCTAGTTAACCCCGGTCCTACTATTTATGTCATCTCCTACAGGCACTCATTACATAAATCTAACTACTAGTTTTCTTCCATGCATGTCAGATATAATTGCACACACTGATATATCCACAAGAACCTCACGGAGCAATGTAAAGGCCAATAAACTTTATGTCAATGATACCCAATATGATAGAACATGTAAAGGCAGTTCTTCAGAAGACTTGCAGAAAGATGATGAATCCTCTTCACCCCACAAGGTCCTTGCTCTAACTTGGCCTGTGATATGGGTACAACATGCATATAATGTCCTGGAGTGTATCTACTCTGTTGCAATGCCATGTGCTTACCTTGCTGATCATGCATGTAAATATGTCACGCCTTCCTGTTTTTCAGTACCTATTCCATTCATGATAACATGTTTTCAAATTCAAGTACTGTCATTCTACTCTATCGCAATGCCATCTGCTTAATTTGGACATCATGCTTCTGAATATCTTATGCATTGTTATTCATCAGTATGTACTTCATCTGTCTACCATACCATGTTTTTTTACATTGAAGTGTTGTTCTAGTGCTCTTTTGCAATGCCATCTTATTTTCCCAATCATACACGTGTATGTTGCCTTAGTTATTTCTGTACGTATTCCGCTAGCATACAGTTTTACATTCAACTAGTTTTTTTGATGTGTTGTCCTGTCGTATCCCTAGCTCTTACACCATACTCCCTCCGTCTGGATTACATGTTGCCGAAATGGATAAAAAAGGATGTATCTAGAACTGAAATACGCCTAGACCCATCCATTTTTTTCCGGATGGATGGAATACATGTAAATATGTCATGCCTTTCTATTCTTCAGTACCTATTACATCTCTCCGATGGCGCATGTTTTATAATTACAGCACCATTCTTCTATACCAGGCATGCAAGGGGAAGACGACTATGTTAGAATCTGAAGGGTTAAAAACAAGGCCTTTGCAAAAGATCCAAACGCCAGGAGATAATAAACCAACTCTTGTTTTTATAGATACTGCTCCAGCACAGAGAAACCCAACTCCTACTGATAATAAGCATATTCCACTGGCCAAAGAACTAGTCCGCTCCAGTCCAGCAAAAATATGTCAACTCAATTCTAAGAAGCGTGTGCATATCCTTGCATCATGAAATTTTATAGCATGCTGATCATATTTTCTACATGTTTCTTACCCATCTCTCTTTTAGAAAATAAGCTTAACAGATAGAAGATTTTCTGCAATGGTATCGTTTATGAGGAAAGATTCTTGCAGGAATTCTCTGTGCTCCAATGTAGATAGGTACCTGTTGTATATCACTATATTTTTACATCAGCATGTATTCTGTTAATCGGCGTGAATCCAACCTTTATCTGATCTAAATTTAGTTGTAGCAAAATGTATGATTAAAGGCCACAATGTTGATTTTTGCAAGGAAAACTGCTTGGTAGTTTTGCATCCTGAGCTGCATGAGTGTACTATCTCATATCAGTGGGTTTGAATACTTCGGTTCTGCAATGGGTTTTTCAGTGTTTTTTTACTCTGTTGTCCTGTCGTATCCCTAGCTCTTACATCATACTCCCTCCCTCCAGATTAAATGTCGCAGAAATGGATAAAACTGGATGTATCTAGAACTAAAATACGCCTAGACCCATCCATTTATTTCCGGATGGAGGGAATACATGTCAATATGTCATGCCTTTCTATTCTTCAGTACCTATTCCATCTCTGTTGTAGCATGTTGTATAACTGAATCACCATTCTTCTATATAAGGCATGCAAGGGGAAGACGGCTATGTTAGAATCTGAAGGGTTACAAACCAGGTCTTTGCAAAAGATCCAAACGCCAGGAGATAATAAACCAACTCCATTTTTCATAGATACTGCTCCAGCACAGAGAAACCCAACTCCCACTGATAATAAGCAGATTTCAGTGGCCAAAGAACTTTCTGCTCCAGTCCAGCAAAAGAATGTCAACTCCATTCTAAGAAGCATGTGCGTATCCTCGCATCATGAAATTTTATAGCATTCTGATCATATTGTCTACATGTTTCTTACCCATCTCTCTTTTAGAAAATAAGGTTAAACGACACAAGACTTCCTCCATTGGGATCGTATTCGAGGAAAATATCTTGCGGGAATTCTCTGTGCTCCAATGCTGTTGTAAGTACCTGTTGTATATCACTATGTTTTTACATCAACATGTATTTTGTTAATCGGCATGAATCTAACCTTTATCTGATCTAAAATTAGTTGTAGCAAAATGTTAAAGGCGCCAATGTTGATTTTTGTAAGGAAAACTGTCTGGTAGTTTTGCATACTGAGCTGCATGAATGTACTATCTCATATCACGCACATTACTGAATTGTAGTGCTTCTCTGGTTGCCCATTCATTCATTGTGTCAATGTTGCTTTCGTATTACCTTACCTGGCTGATCATAGTTGTGCCATATTGTGTTAATTTGGTGTAGGCTAGTTGCCCAAACGTTCGTTGTGTCAATGTTGCTTTCCTATTATCCGACTTGGCCAATGATAGCAATGCTAGTGTGTTAATTTTGTGCAGGCAGCTGAAGATAAGAAGACAAACTCTGAAAATAGCAAGGCAACCCCATTGTTTCTTTCCAGTAAATCTAGGCCAGGTAATATGGCAATAACTCATGATTAATCTGTTTGGTTCCCGTCCTAATTTATGTTATGATGCAATGGTCGAGACACTCTCCACTATCAATAATACAAGCCTGCCAAAATCACCATCTGAATCTGTTCAGTATCCTCTGTCTCGAATGCAACAGAATAAATGTACGTTTGTGAACCAATTAATGTCTGAAGCAATGATGGAAATGGTGGATGAGTCAGAGGTGCAGAGTCGTGTGACACAACAACTGATCAATGTTTTCAGAGACAGTGTAGCAATGCAGCAGGAACTTGCCCACATGCTTATGGGCGTCATCCGTGCTGAGGTTGCAGATTGTGACGTTGTAGATTGTTAGGCTCTGCTCATTTATTTGCACTGGCATCAATCTTTGATTGCCCAGTGGATGTAATTTCCTGTAATATATGGTAGATGTGCAACATTATTCCCTGTATGACGTACCTTTGCTCGTCGTAATGGGCTCAAATTATCTAATTTGGAATAAAGACATAACGACCTTTAGTGGGCCCATTAAGTTAATGGGCCGTTACTAGGCCGAAAGTTAATGGTCGGCCCTCTTACCTCCCGAGTCGTTAACAGGCCGACATCGAAGCGGGCAACAGGTGGCCCCAATTTATTCCACGGGCCGTTAACAGGCCGTTACTAAGTTTGGGCTACATATGGCCCAACTATACTATAGGCCTTTAGCAGGCCGAAAGAGACAGCGGGCTTGTACTGGACCATGAAGAGCATGGGCCGCTAAGAGGCCGAAAGTCAGGTCGTATTGTAAACGGCCCAACTGTGTTGTGGGCCTTTAGCAGGCCGAAAGAGAAACCGGGCTGGTATTGGACCATGAAGGGCATGGGCCATTAAGAGGCCAAAACTAAGGTCCAACTACAAATGGCCCAACTCATTTATGGTCTGTTAACAGGCCGAAAGGCACACAGGGCCGGGAATTGGCCCAACACTTAAATGGGTCGCTAAAAGGCCAAAACTCAGGTCCGACTACAAATGGCCCAACTGATTTATGGGCCGTCAATAGGCTGAAAGTGACACCGGGCCAGAAATTGGCCCAACACTTAATTGGGCCGCTAAAAGGCCGAAACTCGGGTCCGACTACAAATGGCCCATCAAATTTATGGGCCGTCAACAGGCTGAAAGACACACCGGGCCGGAAATTAGCCCAACATTTAAATGGGTCGCTAAAAGTCCGAAATATGTACATCCTGAAATTTGGCACATCCATTAAATGGGCCATTAACAGGCCGAAATCTCATCGGGCCGATATTGAGCCCAAATATATAGCGGGCTGTTATCGAGCTCGAACTGACGATGTGCTGCAATGGTGTCAATTCTTTAACAGGCCGAATTGGCAGATATCGTATGGGCCGTGGGCTTAAATGGACCTGACACAAGTAGGCCTTATATGGGCTGGCCTGCTAATTTTTACTGGGCCGACCTTTTTCACCGGAATGGGCCACTGTTGGGCCGTGCCACGTGTCGACCTATCATAGGCGCCTCCTGTCCAATGTGTGGTTGACATATGTCCCAACGATGAGCCGACACGTGTTTCCTCTAGCCAATGACGATTTTACACGTGGAAAATCCCCATTGGTCGGGGCTGTTAACGGGTTATCGGATCCAAAACCCGACCCGATAGCTTAACAGCGTTCCGTTACGGTGGATGCCACGTGTCGGTCACCCTTGACGAAAGCACTTCTGTGACACGTGATTTATCGTCATGGAAGTGGACACTTCCGTGATGATAATTTTGGTAATGTCATGGAACACTTCTACGACAGCACAGGTATGACTATCTTGATTCTGTCATAAATTTGTCATGGATGTACATGCATGACAAAAAATGCGACCTACTATGACAAACACGTATCATCACGGAAGTGTATTTTTTGTAGTGTTTATAGTGATGTGCATTACCGAGAGGGCCCAGAGATACCTCTCCGATACACAGAGTGAAAAATCCTAATATCGATCTATGCCAACGCAACAAACACCTTTGGAGACATCTGTAGAGCATCTTTATAATCACCCAGTTACGTTGTGACGTTTGATAGCACACAAGGTGTTCCTCCGGTATTCGGGAGTTGCAGAATCTCATAGTATGAAGAACATGTATAAGTCATGAAAAAAGCAATAGCAATAAAACTCAACGATCATAATGCTAAGCTAACGGATGGGTCTTGTCCATCACATCATTCTCCTAAAGATGTAATCCCGTTCATCAAATGACAACACATGTCTATGGTCAGGAAACTTAACAATCTTTGATTAATGAGCTAGTCAAGTAGAGGCATACTAGGGACATTCTGTTTTGTCTATGTATTCACACATGTACTAAGTTTATGGTTAATACAATTCTAGCATGAATAATAAATATTTATCATGATATAAGGAAAATATAAATAACAACTTTATTATTGCCTCTAGGGCATATTTCCTTCACATAATGCTAAGCTAACAGATGGGTCTTGTCCATCACATCATTCTCTAATGATGTGATCCCATTCATCAAATGACAACACATGTCTATGGTCAGGAAACTTAACCATCTTTGATTAACGAGCTAGTCTAGTAGAGGCATACTAGGGACAAACTGTTTTGTCTATGTATTCAGACATGTACTAAGTTTCTGGTTAATACAATTCTAGCATGAATAATAAACATTCATCATGATACAAGGAAATATAAATAAAAACTTTATTATTGCCTCTAGGGAATATTTCCTTCAGTCTCCCACTTGCACTAGTGTCAATAATCTAGATTACATAGTAATGATTCTAACACCCATGGAGTCTTGGTGCTGATCATGTTTTGCTCATGAAACAGGCTTTGTCAACGGGTCTGCAACATTCAGATCCGTATGTATTTTGCAAATCTCTATATCTCCCTCCTTAACTTGATCGCGGATGGAATTGAAGCATCTCTTGATGTGTTTGGTTCTCTTGTGAAATCTGGATTCCTTCGCCAAGGCAATTGCTCCAGTATTGTGACAAAAGACTTTGATTGGACCCAATGCACTAGGTATTACACCTAGATCGGATATGAACTACTTCATCCAGACTCCTTCATTTGTTGCTTCCGAAGAAGCTATGTACTCCGGTTCACACGTAGACCTTCCACAACGCTCTTCTTGGAACTGCACCAACTTATAGCTCCACCATTCAATATAAATACGTATCCGGTTTGTGACTTAGAGTCACCCAGATCAGTGTCAAAGCTTGCATCGACATAACCATTGACGACAAGCTCTTTGTCACCTCCATAAATGAGAAACATATCCTTAGTCTTTTTCAGGTATTTCAGGATGTTCTTGTCTTCTGTCCAGTGATCCTCTCCAGGATTACTTTGGTACCTCCCTGCTAAACTTATGGCAAGGCACACATCAGGTCTGGTACACAACATTGCATACATGATAGAACCTATGGCTGAAGCATAGGGAATGACCTTCATTTTCTCTCTATCTTCTGCAGTGGTCGGGCATTGAGTTTGACTAAACTTCACACCTTGTAACATAGGTAGGAACTCTTTCTTTGACTGATCCATTTTGCACTTCTTCAAAACTTTATCAAGGTATGTGCTTTGTGAAAGTCCAATTAAGCGTCTTGATCTATCTCTATAGATCTTGATGCCCAATATATAAGCAGCTTCACCGAGGTATTTCATTGAAACATTCTTATTCAAATATCCTTTTATGCTATCCAGAAATTCTGTATTATTTCCAATCAACAAGATGTCATCCACATATAATATTAGAAGTACTACAGAGCTCCCACTCACTTTCTTGTAAATACAGGCTTCTCCAAAAGTGTGTATAAAACCATATGCTGTGATCAGACTATCAAAGCGTATATTCCAACTCCGAGAGACTTGCACCAGTCCATAAATGGATCTCTGGAGCTTGCACACTTTGTTAGCACCTTTAGGATCGACAAAACCTTCTTGTTGCATCATATACAACTCTTCTTTAAGATATCCATTAAGGAATGCAGTTTTGACATCCATTTTCCAACTTTCATAATCATAAAATTCGGCAATTGCTAACATGATTCGGACAGACTTAAGCATGGCTATGGGTGAGAAGGTCTCATCATAGTCAACTCCTTGAACTTTTCGAAAACCTCTCGCAACAAGTCGAGCTTTGTAGACAGTAACATTACCATCAGCGCCAGTCTTCTTCTTGTAGATCCATTTATTCTCTATGGCTTGCCGATCATCGGGCAAGTCAACCAAAGTCCACACTTTGTTCTCATACAAGAATCCCATCTCAGATTTCATGGCCTCAAGCCATCCTGCGGAATCTGGGCTCATCATCTCTTCCTCATAGTTCGTAGGTTCGTCATGGTCTAGTAACATGACTTCCAGAACAGGATTACCGTACCACTCTGGTGCGGATCATACTCTGGTTGACCTATGAGGTTTGGTAGTAACTTGATCTAAAGTTTCATGATCACCATCATTAGTTTCCTCACTAATTGGAGTAGGAATCACTGGAACTGATTTCTGTGATGAACTACTTTCCAATTCCGGAGAAGGTACAATTACCTCATCAAGTTATACTTTCCTCCCACTCACTTCTTTTGAGAGAAAGAAAGGATCCATTCTTAGCAATGAATATCTTGCCTTCGGATTTCTGATAGAAGGTGTACCCAACTGTCTCCTTTGGGTATCCTATGAAGACACATTTCTCCGATTTGGGTTCGAGCTTATCATGTTGAAGCTTTTTCACATAAGCATCACAGCCCCAAACTTTAAGAAACGACAGCTTAGGTTTCTTGCCAAACCACAGTTCATATGGTGTCGTCTCAACGGATTTAGATGGTGCCCTATTTAACGTGAATGTAACCGTCTCTAAAGCATAACCCCAAAACGATAGCGGTAAATCTGTAAGAGACATCATAGATCGCACCATATCTAATAAAGTACAGTTACGATGTTCGGACACAATATTACGCTATGGTGTTCTGGTAAGTCTCCAACGTATCTATAATTTATGAAGTATTCATGCCATGTTTACAATAGTTTTATATGATTTTGGTATGATTTGAGTAGAACTAACACGGACTGACACTGTTTTCAGGTAAGCTCCTTTGTTACCGGGTCCACCTTGTACCGGGCCCTGACATAGTTCCTGGTCTGCTTGTCACGGTATTTATCAAAGAGGGGCGATAGGCCTTGCTCGGCACGCTCCGCGTCCTCCTTGTCCCATGTAGGTTCCGCCACTCTGTTACCGCCGGGACCGAGTGTGTGGTGTCCTAAGTTCAAGTCTCGCATATCTTTCCCCCACTGACTTGATTCCGCGGATGCGTTGCTCTCGCACTTGATCTTGAACTCTAGGTAGTCAGCTTCGCTGATCGAAGGATTTGTCTCCTTGATCTTCTCATAACTATCACCACTTAGAATCCTTCTCTTCACCGCTGCTCTCCAAGTAGCCAGGGTCGTGCTCATCTTCATGAGGGCGGCACTGTTCACTTTATTCCCTGAGAGGCGTGTGTTTGCGAAGTCACCGGGGAACTTGTATCATTCATGCAGCTTCGTGAAGAGGAGGTTGCGCAAATTCCCTCGGCCACGATGCCTAAGGTTCTCGGTGTTGATCGACACGGTGCTCCGGAGAATGCACCGGAGTTGTCCCGCATACC
This sequence comes from Aegilops umbellulata, assembly GCA_032464435.1. Taxonomy (NCBI): domain Eukaryota; kingdom Viridiplantae; phylum Streptophyta; class Magnoliopsida; order Poales; family Poaceae; genus Aegilops; species Aegilops umbellulata. The sequence continues at coordinate 291,035,690 of CP136056.1, read as the reverse complement.
CACTGACTAATTCTTTGGGCGCCGTTGGATGCCCACTGGAGGACACTTCAGTAAATTCCTCCTTGACAGTGCCGAGCATGTTCGGGCGCCGGTCATTCCATTGCCTCTTCGGTTGGCTGCCATCTGTGCGTGCGCTACCATCATCAGTGGTGGCATCCCCGGCGGCACCATCAGTGGTGTCATCCCCGATGCCACTGGGGGTTGTGTAGTCGGGATCTGTGTCTTCCGCGGAGTCCTCATAGCGGTGAGGTTCTTCCTCCATCTTGTGGGACAGAGATGACCCACAAGTATAGGGGATCTATCGTAGTCCTTTCGATAAGTAAGAGTGTCGAACCCAACGAGGAGCAGAAGGAAATGATAAGCGGTTTTCAGCAAGGTATTCTCTGCAAGTACTGAAATAAGTGGTCACAGATAGTTTTGTGATAGGATAATTTGTAACGAGCAACAAGTAACAAAAGTAAATAAAGTGCAGCAAGGTGGCCCAATCCTTTTTGTAGCAAAGGTAAGCCGGAACAAACTCTTATATAAGGAAAAGCGCTCCCGAGGACACATGGGAATATCGTCAAGCTAGTTTTCATCACGTTCATATGATTCGCTTTCGGTACTTTGATAATTTGATATGTGGGTGGACCGGTGCTTGGGTGCTGTTCTTACTTGAACAAGCATCCCACTTATGATTAACCTCTATTGCAAGCATCCGCAACTACAACAAAAGTATTAAGGTAAACCTAACCATAACATGAAACATATGGATCCAAATCAGCCCCTTACGAAGCAACACATAAACTAGGGTTTAAGCTTCTGTCACTCTAGCAACCCATCATCTACTTATTACTTCCGAATGCCTTCCTCTAGGCCCAAATAATGGTGAAGCGTTATGTAGTCGATGTTCACATACCACTAGAGGCTAGACAACATACATCTCATCAAAATATCGTACGAATACCAAATTCACATGACTACTAATAGCAAGACTTCTCCCTTGTCCTCAGGAACAAACGTAACTACTCACAAAGCATATTCATGTTCATAATCAGAGGGGTAATAATATGCATAAAGGATCTGAACATATGATCTTCCAGCAAATAAACCAACTAGCATCAACTACAAAGAGTAATCTACACTACTAGCAACCTACTAGCACCAATCCCGGACTTGGAGACAAGAATTGGATACAAGAGATGAACTAGGGTTTTGAGATGAGGTGGTGCTGGTGAAGATGTTGATGGAGATTGCCCTCTCCCGATGAGAGGAGCGTTGGTGATGTCGATGGCGATGATTTCCCCCTCCTGGAGGGAAGTGTCCCCAGCAGAACAGCTCTGCCGGAGCCTTAGATTGGTTCCGCCAAGGTTCCGCCTCATGGTGGCGGAGTCTTGTCCCTAAAGGTTGCTTCTCTATTTTTTCTCGACGAAAGACTTCATATAGCAGAAGATGGGCATCGGAGAGCCACAAGGGGGCCCACGAGGTAGGGGGCGCGCCCTAGGGGGGCGGCCCCACCCTCATGGGCAGGGTGTGGGCCCCCTGGCCTTCATCTTTAGCGAGGTTTTTTTATTATTTATTGTAAGATATTCCGTGGAGTTTCAGAACTTTTGGAGTTGTGGAGAATATGTCTCTAATATTTGCTCCTTTTCCAGCCCAGAATTCTAGCTGTCGGCATTCTCCCTCCTTATGTAAACCTTGTAAAATAAGAGAGAATAGCCATAAGTATTGTGTCATAATGTGAAATAACAGTCCATAATGCAATAAATATCGATATAAAATCATGATGACAAATGGACGTATCAACTCCCCCAAGCTTAGACCTCGCTTGTCCTCAAGCGAAAGCCGATAACAATAAATATGTCCCCATGTTTAGAGGTAGAGGCGTCGATAAAAATAAAATACGAACATGAAGGCATCATGATTATTCTCATAATAGCAACATATATAGATATTGTCATATGATTTCTTATGCTCAAGTAATAATCTATTCACAATGCAGAGTACGAATCAGAAACTTCATTGAGAACCAACAAACTATAATCTCAGTCATTGAAGCAATTGCAATTTATCATAACATCAGAAAGAGTCTATGCCAGAGCTTAATAGCAAGTCCACATACTCAACTATCATTTAGTCTTTCATAATTGCTAACACTCACGCGATACTTGTGGTTACGGAGTTTCGATGGGACACAGAGAAAGATAGGGGCTTATAGTTTTGCCTCCCAACACTTTTACCTCATGGGTAATGTCAACAATAATAACTCGTGCTCCCCTATATCCAATTTATATATATATATATATATATATATCAGGTTCTTTCCAACATGTTGTGCTTTCCAAAGGATAAAATGAAAAAGGAAATGTGAAGATCACCGTGACTCTTGCATAAGGTAGAAGATAATAGTAACAGATAGGCCCTTCGCAGAGGGAAGCAGAGGTTGCCATGCACTTTTATGGTTGGATGCACAAAATCTCAATGTGAAAGAACGTCACTTTATATTGCCCCTTGTGATATGAACCTTTATTATGCAGTCCGTCGCTTTTATTACTTCCACATCACAAGATCGTATAAAGCTTATTTCTCCCGCACCAATCAATCATACATATTTAGAGCAATTTTTATTGCTTTGCACCGATGACAACTTACTTGAAGGATCTTACTCAATCGATAGGTAGATATGGTGGACTCTCATGGAAAAATTGGTTTAAGGGTATATGGAAGCACAAGTAGTATCTCTACTTGGTTGTGACGCCCTCGATTCAATCGTACACTAATCATACACGCAAATGTGTACGATCAAGATCAAGGACTCACGGGAAGATATCACAACACAACTCTAGACACAAATTAAAATAATAAAAGCTTTATATTACAAGTCAGGGGCCTCGAGGGCTCGAATACATAAGCTCGAAAACACAAGAATCAGCGGAAGCAACATATCTGAGTACAGACATAAGTTAGACAAGTTTGCCTTAAGAAGGCTAGTACAAAAGCAACTTCGATCGAAAAGGCAAGGCCTCCTGCCTGGGAGCCTCCTAACTACTCCTGGTCGTCAACGGTCTCCACGTAGTAGTATGCATCGGCAGTGGCATCTGGCTCCTGGGCTCCGACATCTGGTTGCATCAACCGGAAAGAAGAAGAAAGGGGGAAAAGGGGGAGCAAAGCAACCGTGAGTACTCATCCAAAGTACTCGCAAGCAAGGATCTACACTACATATGCATCGGTATCAATTAAATGGGCTGTATGTGTGGACTGAACTGCAGAATGCCAGAAGAGAAGGGGGAAAGCCTAGCCTATTGAAGACTAGCATCTTCTGGAAACCACCATCTTGCAGCAACCGAAGGGAGTAGAGTAGTAATAAAGTAAAGTAGTAGAAGTGTTATCAAACTCGGCCAGAGATCCTTTCTCGACACCCTGCGAGAAAGCAATCCCAGAGCCATACTATCCAGTTATCATCACAATCCATTACTCATCACCATCCAGTTCTAGTTGTATCGATCGAGATACAACTCCAAGTGTCTGTTACCGTAGGACAGGCTATCGATAGATGTTTTCTTCCCTGCAGGGGTGCACCAACTTACCCACCACGCTCGATTAACTCCGGCCAGACACACTTTCCTGGGTCATGCCCGGCCTCGGCCAAACAATACGCCGCAACCCGACCTAGGCTTAATAGAGAGGCCAGCACGCCGGACTAAACCTATGCCCCCAGGGGTCATGGGCCATCTCCCCGGGAACTCCTGCACGTTGCGTACGCGGCCGGTGAGCAGACCTAGCTACCTCCTTCAACAAGGCAGGCGCTTACGCAGTCCAACCCGGCGCGCGCCGCTCAGTCGCTGACGTCTATTAAGCTTCGGCTGATGTATACGACGCAGAACGCCCATACTATGCCCACGTGATGGTTAGTGCTATCAGGCCGGAGGCCCCTCGGATCAAATATCCAAATCGTAGTGGATTAGGAACGCGCGGTAACAAGCAGAGACTCACGAAAAATGTGACCCCGTTGCCCCGTCTCGAGGACTTGCGGCAAGGGCGAGGAATGCCCGGCCACGCCTCGTAATTATCTCGCGGGCACCTTCCAGGTCCGCCCGACTCCACATCACTCGCAATTAAGCTCGCGCGGGTACCCCTCAGGGCCAACCCGTCTTTAGTAACAGGGTCCAGTGCAAAGTCATAGTAACCATAGTAACTGTGTGTCTAACACCAAGGGGAAAACCTGAGGAATCACCGTTGACGGATTCCACTCGATGTAATCATCAAGGTGAACGTAAGAGGAACCACCCTCGAAGTTCACACTTGAGGGGTTGCACGACAGAGCCGTATCAGAAGTGGTTAAGCAGGAAATCACCCTCGATGACCACGACCGAATAGCTACACTATAGAGATCTCATCAGGAGTGATGTATAGGTTCCACCCTCGGCACTCGATGGTAACTCTGCAAAGTCGAGCAACAAAAGGGGAAAGTGATGTGCGGTGTCGGGGCCTGGTCTTCGATCACGTAGATCGAGTCGTCGATGATGAAGCAGGGGCAACAGGGACAAGTGGGGGTCTCTGATGGATCACTAACCAACCTATACTAAGCAGTTTAGGATAGGCAGATAAGGTACAACAGCAGATACAAAAGCAGGCTATGCATCAGAATAGGAGCAAACAATAACAGTAGCAAAATCTAATGCAAGCATGAGAGAATGGAATGGGCGATATCGGGATGACCAAAGGGGGGACTTGCCTGGTTGCTCTGGCAAGAAGGGGTCGTCGTCGACGTAGTCGATCACAGCAGCAGCGGTCTCGGGGTCTACCGGAGAGAAAAGGGGAAGAAACAGTAAAAACATAGCAAGCAAGTGCATAACAGGACAACAAGCAGAGCTAGACGTGTTCTAACGCGGTGCTACACGATACCGGTGAAGGGGGATAACATCCGAGAAAGTTTTCCCTGTTCCTGACGTCTGTCAGACAGATGAATCGGAGAGGAAAAGTTCAACGTTTGCTATGCTAGGGACGTGTGATAGACGAACGGAGGGCGTATTCGGATTCGTTTCGTCGTTCTGAGCAACTTTCATGTATAAATTATTTTCATCTGACCTACAGTTTAATTTATATGATTTTTCAAAGTTTTATTAATATTCTGAAATTGTTTTAATTATTTATTTCAAATTTAAATAATGTTGATTCTTTTTATACCCTGACCGGGCCAGCCACAGTCAAAGACATGCCAGTCAAAGCCCAGTCAACAGGTCAACAGTCAAAGTTGACCTTGGTCAATGTGTGAACAGTGCTACTGGGTCCTACTTGTCATAGACACTGCGTCTATTAAGTCAATTAATTAGAGATAACCAACAGGGTGGTCCACATGTCATTTACTATTAAAGTAAATTAGCACTAATTTAACACTAACTAATCTAGTCCTAATTAAAAAGGGGCCGGCCGTACTGGACAATGGCCCAGCCGGCCACACACGCAACACACACACCACACACCACACTCGGATGGCCATGGCCATGGGCATGGCTAGTAGGAGTAGCAGCCTGTGCTAGCAGGCAGCATGGGCACCTGTAGCGGAGTAGCGTTAGAAGCAAAACGACACTAGCAGGAGCAGCGGCCGCGGCGGCAACTAGCAGCAGAGTAAGCAGCAGCAGAGCAGAGACATTGAGCAGCAGCAGCAGCAACAGGGGAGCAGCGGGGCCATGTCCACGCGCGGGCGCGGGCGGGGGACTGGCACGGGGGCGCAAGGGCGCGCGACCAGAGACGGGCAGGGACGCGGCGACGCGAGCAGGGTGTCGCGACATGAGCAAGGGGCGCGCGTGCGGACGGCATAGGATGCAGCCGTACGCGACCAGAGACGCGGGAGGGAGCACAGCCACGGGCGCGACGAGCGCGCGAGGGAGCGAGCCCGGTGCGGGTATGGCGGTGCTTCAGCCATGGCGGGTGCGAGCTCGCGGGATGACACTACGGCGACGGATCGACGGGGGCAAGGCCGGGATTCGGAGGAGGGGCTCACCGCGGTGCTGTAGTCGAGCTCGAGAAGACCGGGGGTGGGTCGGAGCGACGGCAATCGACGGCGGACGTCGGCGATGTACGCGGTGAAGACGAGGTCGATGGCGAGCGTACCGGCCGCCCCGACTCGATTCGGTGCACGGGGAAGACGAAGAAGACGATGGCGATTCTCCTGGACGTATTTTCAGGCGATGGGGGTGCACACTGGCCACGGCAACGGCGACGACACACGCGGGATTTCGAGCTTGTTTCCGAGCCGAGGAGGAGGTGGCTCGATGGGGAAAGAGGTGGGATCGGACGAGGGATAGCTAGAGTTCGCGTTGGCGCAGTTATATGCGGAGGGGATCGACGTGGCGGCCATGCATGGCCATGGCAGCCGTGGATGTTTGACACGCACATCTCCAGCCTCCTACTCTGTACAGAAGAAGCAGAAGGCCGTTCGTGGGCTGGGTCGTGCTGCTGCAGCCACTTATGGCCCATTAGTTCACTACGTCTTTAGCATTTTTTTGCCACTGTTTTCTAATTAAATGAGTGTCCAAATTTTTTTTGCTAAATATGGAACTTGGTACATAAATTCTTTGGAATATTCTGAGGTTGCTCAAAAAGTTCGAGGCCAACTGAAAAAGTCTATAATTGTGTTTGCATTTAATTGGACCACTTTAAATGATGTTGGTACATTCTAAAATTAGTTAGAGTCCTTTTAGAAACTCTCTCAGGTGGGGTTTCTTCATGAAAAATGTCAGTGGATTATTTGAAATATTATTAAACTTATGTTTTGCAGTTTGAAGAAATGATTTGTTTGACTTTACTTTAAAATAAGAATTTGAACTCCGTTTGGACCAAGGTGTGGTTTAGCAAATTAATTGTGATGACATGGCACCATTTGTGTGTAATTGTTGTAGCTTAACTACATGGGTGTTACATTGGTGCTGAGAATTTGGCTAGCAAGAGGGGGAAAGGCAAGCTCAACATGTTAAAGGATCCATGACAACATACTTTATCTCAGATATAAGAAAACATAACTCATCACGTTGTCTTCCTTGTCCAAAATCAACTCTTTAGCATGTCATATTTTAATGAGTGCTCCCAATCATAAAAGATGTCAATGATAATATATCTATATGTGAAACCTCTCGTTCCTTATTACTTCCTATTAATTGCAATGATGACCAAAGCTATGTCTGCCAACTCCCAACAACTTTTAAATCATCATACTCTTCCTATGTGAAGTCATTACTCTCAATAAGATCAATATGAACTTTTGTTTCTTTTTATTCTTTTTCTCTTTTCTTTTATTCACCCAAGATCATAGCAAGAAAATCAAGCCCTTGACTCAACACTAATCTTTATTATATAGCTCACGGACTTGATTACATAGAGAGATCATAAGGCAAAACTCAAAACTAGATCATGCCAAAAACTTTATTCTACTAAATCAAGATACTACTAATAGGATCGAACTAAGGAAAACGGTAAAGATAGGAGTGTGTTTGTGATACGATACCGGGGCACCTCCCCCAAGCTTGGCAGTTGCCAAGGGGAGTGCCCATACCCATGTGATTATGTCTCCTTCTTTGTTGTTGGTGTAATATTCTTGGCGATGATTCCCCTCAGGATGCGGTTCTCCTCCTCAAGCTTATTGGCTTGCTGCTTGAGGTCCATTATTTCCTTACGAAGCTTCCTTGTGACGGCTAAAGCTCCTTGCACCCAAGGGTGTTGCATAGCTGCAGGAGAACAAGTGACACTCCTCTTCATATTTTCATACGAAAGAAATCTAACATTGGAAGGGATAACCGAGTTTGGAATAGCTGAGCTCTGTAGTTCCCCCATCATGAACCCAACTCGGAAGCGGGAGGTGACTTCTTGATCCTCCATGGCATCTACCCTCATCAAGTCAGCCTCCATCTCTTCCTCCATTGCTGGTCCAAAGTGGTCAGCGTCGCTGTTTGCCCTTGGTTCCGATGCCATATTAGACACCCGACTCTCCCCGACTGACTCTTGAGAAGACATCTTGCTCTAATCTGCAGCAGCAACAGCTTGAAACAAGAACAGAGGATATTTGCGTGATACAGTGGTCAAAACCTTCGGGAGAATATATAATGAATTTTTACAGACCAAAATATGTATCACGCAAGAAAATAGAGTCCGGAAGGCACACGAAGTGCTCATGAGGTAGGGGGCGCGCCCAGGGGGGTAGGGCGTGCCCTCCACCCTCGTGTCCTTCCCGGACTGCTACTTATTTTTCTATTTTTCTATATATTCCAAAACGGAGAAATATTGCCTTAAAAATTGTTTTGGAGTCGGTTTACTTACCGTACCACATACCTATTCCTTTTCGGAGTCTGAGACGTTCTGGAAAGTGTCTCTTATGTATTCCTCCGGGGTTACGGTTTCAATAATATTGGTTTCAACATTTATGGGATTACCTAAGATATAATGTTTGATTCTTTGACCATTTACCACCTTCAGATTTGTACCTTCGAAGTTGTTGATTTTTATGGCACCGAAACGATAGACCTCCTTGATAACGTAGGGGCCTTACCATTTAGAGAGAAGTTTTCCTATAAAAAATCTTAAACGAGAGTTGTATATCAATACATAATCACCTACATTAAACTCACGCTTTTGTATTCTTTTGTCATGCCATCTTTTGACTTTTTGTTTAAACAACTTGGCATTTACATAAGCTTGGGTTCTCCATGAATCAAGTGAGCTAATATCAAATCACCTCTTCTCACCGGCAAGTTTGAAATCATAGTTGAGCTCTTTAATAGCCCAATATGCCTTATGTTCTAGTTCGAGAGGTAAGTGGCATGCTTTTCCATAAACCATTTTATACGCAGACATACCCATAGGATTTTTATATGCAGTTCTATAGGCCCATAATGCATCATCAAGTTTCTTAGACCAATTCTTTCTAGACCTATTGACAGTATTTTGCAAAATTAATTTGAGCTCTCTATTACTCAATTCTACTTGACCACTAGACTGTGGGTGATAAGGTGATGCAATTCTATTATTAACGTCGTACTTAGCAAGCATTTTACGAAAAGCACCATGAATAAAATGTGAACCACCATCAGTCATTAAATATCTAGGGACTCCAAACCTCAGAAAAATAACTTCCTTAAGCATTTTAATAGAAGTGTTATGATCAGCACTACTAGTTGGAATAGCTTCTACCCACTTAGTAACGTAATTCTTGATTTCACTTGTTCATCTTTCTTTCCGGAGTTCCAACTTTTCTCGGTTATATCATTTCAAAGCTTCATCTTATCACTTCAAGGCTTCACCTTGTGTTCTCAACTTCTCTTTCAATTTATCATTCTATTTACCGGAGTTATTCATGGAGGCTCTACATGGTGATTCGCTAACGATTCACTTCATTCTTCAATTGTTCTTCAAGATTTCTCTCGAAGTATGATCCGTCAAGTCATACTCTTAAATAAACATGGTGTTTCAACACATGTTTTGTCTTGAGGAGTTCAAGTATTCTTCATCTTGCATTTTAAAGTGCAATTCTTTCAACCGTATCATTCGAGGTGGTATTATGTCATTCTTGATAAATTTGAGTTCATGTCTCAGGATTCACATGTTGTTAAGAATGAGATATTTAAATCCACCATTTTCTCTTCGTTCAAGGGATCTTTTCAACCAATCCAATCTCTTCATTGGAGTTATCTTGGGATATATTTCACCTAAAGCTTTCCCTAAGGATTGTTGCTATTTATGGTGATTATCAATGACCCAAATTCTTCGTTTGTCCTCCCAGTGAAATAAGTCTCTCGTCTCCTTGGTGATATCAATCCAATCGTTGGTTTTCGTTAGTGGCAGGTTATCACCTCATAATTTTGGGATGTCTCCCATAAGTCCACATCAAGCTTAAGCTTTCGTTGTTGATAATCCAACAACTCCGTTCAACCTTTTTCTTAGTAAGCTTTGTCTTTCAATTTTATTTTTGAGAGTTATCATGTTCTTCTCCATTCTTTTATTCCAATGATCTATCTTCTTTTCGTTCTTCCGGAGGCATGGTGATGTTGCTCTCTTCACTCATCATCTCAAATTGTGAGGATCGTGTCCTTTTTCTTGCATTATCCATTTCAACCGGAGTGTCATGTCCTTCATTCAAGTTCTATCATCTTATCAAGTTTATCCTCTCTTCTCAACCGGAGTGCTGTCTGGAATCATTCTTACCCCTTGTGTCATTCGTTTAATTGTTCCGGAGGCAGTGTGTTGTTGATTTCATCAAGTATCCTCTCATTTTGTCTAGTTCTTGTTCAATTCCTTCCATTTACAGCCGGAGTGCTGTCAAAATTATTTCATTCTTTCTCCTCTATCTTGTTTAACCGGAGTGTTGACGTTATTGATCATTATCGTTCTTTGTACATCTCGTTTTAACCGGAGTGTTGTATCATCTCTTCAATATCTTTTCATCTCATCAAGTTTTTCTTTTCAGTCGGAATGCTGCCCATATCATGTCATTCTTATTCCTTCCTATCTTGTTTTAACCGGAGTGGTTTCAATATCTATCTTATCTCTAAACCTCTTGATTCTCGTCGTATCCCTTGTTCCTCTTTTCTAACGGAGTGTTTTCGACTTGTTCATCCCTGTTGTATTCGTTCTTTCAAGTTTTTCAACCTCGCAAGGTTCTTTGGTTTCACTCTTTTGTCTAAGAAGCAACTTAGCTTTACCTCTTCTCTTTCTCTTCCGTTTTCCCCTCCGGTGCCATTCTAGATCTCGGGACGAGATCCTCTCGTAGTGGTGGAGTGTTGTAACGCCCCGGATCCGATGCGCCAGGTGTCCGCCAGTTATTCGCCGTCCTTGCCATGTCATTTGCTTGCGTGTCGCATCTTGCCATGCCATCATCCGCATTGCATCATCATATTTTCGAAACTTGCATCCGTCCGGGTTCTCCGAGTTCTCTCCCTTGTCCGTTCTGAGACCAACCACACTTGCACCGCGCCCGCGACATGTCCGAATATTATTTTATAAGTGGCCGAGAAATGTTCTCGGAATGAGGTGAAACTTGTCGAGCGGCCTTATTTTAGTGTAGACAGACCGTCTGCCAAATTTCATCGCATTCGGAGTCCGTTTGATAGCCCAACCGTTAAACATATAGCGGTACCGTTGCCGGTACCTTCGTCGGACGTTTTCGGTCTCCGGAAACAGTTGCCGGGCTGCACTCCTCTCCTCTCATCTCAGCCCAACCTCTCTTCACAGCCCATTAGCCACCTATCTAGCCCCCTCCGCTCCGGGTCGTCCGATCGGGATCGAACGGCTCCGGAACGGCCTCAAACCCACCAAACCCTAGCCCCTACCCTATTTAAGCACACCCACATGCCATTTTTGGCCTTCTCCCTTCTCCACCTCGAAATCCGCGCCCCAATCATCAACCAGCCGCCTCCCACCTCCTCCCCTCGAATTCCGGTGCCGGCCGACCCTGCCCCGCCATTTGGCACCGCCGCCATGCCCCTGGGGCCAATCCCAGCATGCCACCTCAGCCCCAACGCCCGCGCCAGCCAATCCCCGTGCGCCATCTGTCCTCCCCACGTCGTCCCCGCGCCTCCACCGCGCCAGGCCCGCCCGAGGCCCATCGGCGGCCCGCCCCAGGGCCGAACCGGGCTCGCCGCCGCCCGCCGCCGCCTGGTCCCGAGCGCCTCCCGCTCCGGAGCCCCGCCGCCCGACCTCACCAGCGCCTCCGCCCCGCTGCCCCTCTACCCCGCCGCCTCGCCACCGCCCGCGAGCACCGCGCCGGTGCCGCCGTCGTCCCGGTGAGCTCGCGCCTCCCCGTCGCCCTCTCCATCTTGCTTCCCTCTCTCTCTCAGATCTCTCTCTCTCTCCCTCTCTCTCTGCAGGTCGCCACCGTCCCCGTTGTTCCGTCGTCGCCGGTGGCCTCGCCGTCGCCGGGAACGAGACCCCGGGGCCGGATCCACCGCATCCATGGCCGTCTCCGGCCTCGCCGGCCCTGCCGAAGCCTACCGCCGCCGCCATGGTCCTCTGCTCGTGCGAGCGAGAGACGAGGACGACGTCCAGGCCGCCCCCTCGCCCTGGTGGGCCTCGCTCAGCCTCAGGCCCAGCATCCCGGCCTGCCTCTCCCTCCTGTACCGGGCCTTGGCCCATGGTGAGCGCCCAGTCTGCCCAGATTCAGCCCGCATACGTTTTTTTCCCAGACCTGCGATTTTAGCTATTTATCCAGCGAATTACCTGTTTTACAGTAAACTCCCTAAACTTCATGCATATAATAACTCTTGAACCGTGCATCGGATTAAAATGATTTATATATGAAAAATGCTCAGAAAATTGTGTAGTTTAATAATATCCCACTTTCATGCATGTTTAAAATGTTTAACTTGCTGTTTGTTTAAATTTGCTCAAATGCCATGTTAAAATGATTTAATTCATAACTAATTAACCGTAACTCGGATTTAAATAAATTATATATGTAAATAGGGTGGAAAAATGCCTAGTTTATCATGTTGCACTTTATTTTCCTGTTTAACAACTTTAAAATATGTTTTAGGCAGATCAGAACCAAATTCAATATATGCAAGTGAGGGGTTTTCCGGAATTGTTGTTTGTTGTTCCGGCCTCATTTAAACTTGTCTAGATAGATAGTTTTGTTGTGCTTCACCCCTTGCCATGTTAATCAACATTTAATATTGTTGGGTACATAAACAAGAGTGAACTAAATAACTTGTCGTGGTGTTTCGTCAATATGCAACTCGTTGCATATTGAGCTCCACTTAATTTGTAGTGTTGTTTGTTGCACTTTGCCCTGCCATGCATCCTTAAACCGGACATGCATCATACTTGATTGTGCATCATGCCATATTCATGTGCTGGTTGTTTACTATGTTGTGTGCTTCTTTCCGGTGTTGCTTCTTCGGGTTGATTCCGTTATCATCGCGTTTGTGAGGATCCGTTCGTCTTTGTCCGTTTGTCTTCTTCATGGTCTCGTTCTTCTTCCGTGCGGGATCTCAGGCAAGATGACCATACCCTCGAAATCACTTCTATCTTTGCTTGCTAGATTGCTCGCTCTTTTGCTATGCCTATGCTGCGATACCTACCACTTGCTTATCATGCCTCCCATATTGCTAAACCAAGCCTCTAACCCACCTTGTCCTAGCAAACCGTTGTTTGGCTATGTTACCGCGTTGCTCAGACCCTCTTATAGCGTTGTTAGTTGCAGGTGAAGATGAAGTTTGTTCCTTGATGGAACATGGAGTCGTTGTTCCTTGTTGGAACATGTTTACTTGTTGGGATATCACAATATATCTTATTTAATTAATGCATCTATATACTTGGTAAAGGGTGGAAGGCTCGACCTTATGTCTGGTGTTTTGTTCCACTCTTGCCGCCCTAGTTTCCGTCATATCGGTGTTATGTTCCCGGATTTTGCGTCCCTAACGCGGTCGGGTGATTTATGGGACCCCCTTGACAGTTCGCTTTGAATAAGACTTTTCCAGCAGGCCCAACATTGGTTTTACCATTTGCCTACCACCTACCCCTTTCTCTTGGGTCTGATCAACCCGAGGGTCATCTTTATTTAGCCCCCCGGGCCAATGCTTGTCTAAGTGTTGGTCCAAACTATAGCACCGTGCGGGACCGTCCCTTGGCAACTTGGGTTATGTTGGTTCCTGTACGCTTCGCTTATCCGGTGTTGCCCTGAGAACGAGATATGTGCAGCTCCTATCAGGATGTCGGCGCATCGGGCGGTTTTGCTGGACTTGTTTTATTGCTGTCGAAATGTCTTGTAGCCGGGATTCCGAGACTGATCGGGTCTTTCCGGGGAGAAGGAATATCCTTCGTTGATCGCGAGAGCTTATCATGGGCTAAGTTGGGACACCCCTGCAGGGTTTTGAACTTTCGAAAGCCGTGCCCGCGGTTATGGGCAGATGGGAATTTGTTAATGTCCGGTTGTAGAAAACCCGAAGTTGATTTTAACTAAAATACACCAACCGCGTGTGTAACCGTGATGGTCTCTTCTCGGCGGGGTCCGGGAAGTGAACACGGTTGTTGGAGTTATGTCTGACGTAAGTAGTTCAGGATCACTTATTGATCATAGTTGTTCGACCGTGCTTTGCCTTCTCTTCTCGCTCTCTTTTGCGTATATTAGCCACCATATATGCTAGTCGCTTGCTGCAGCTCCACCTCATACCTTTTACCCTACCTTTAAGCTTAAATAGTCTTGATCTCGCGGGTGTGAGATTGCTGAGTCCCCGTGACTCACCAGATACTTCCAAACCAGTTTGCAGGTGACGCATCCGAGCTCAAGGAGGAGTTCGATGAAGATCTTGTCCTTTATGTTGTTCCGTTCTAGTCGATCGGTAGTGGAGCCCAGTTGGGGTCGATCTTGGTCCTTTGTCGCTTTTGAGGTTCTTCTTTTATTTTGGCTCCGTAGTCGGGCCCTGATTGTACTTGGTTGATGTATTGTTTTATTCATGTAATTGTGTGAAGTGGCGATTGTAAGCCAACTATGTATCTCTTTCCCTTATGTATTACATGGGTTGTGTGAAGATTACCTCACTTGCGACATTGCTTTCAATGCGGTTATGCCTCTAAGTCGTGCTTCGACACGTGGGAGATATAGCCGCATTGAGGGCGTTATAAGTTGGTAATCAGAGCCTTCCCCGACCTTAGGAGCCCCCACTGATTGATCGTTTTTAGCGGCCGAGTTGTGTCTAGAAAAAAATGTTTTGAGTAATTTAGGAATTATATATCGGAGAGATTAGGAATTCTTTTTACTCCCCAGTCCCTTCGACCTTCTGGTAAGGCTTCCTGACGTAGAGTTTTGACTCTTCTCTTCTCAAATTTCACTAAAAAAATTTTTAGGATCACGCGGGTATATTACAATCGTTCCGATGGTTTTATGATGACAACATTGTCTTGGTTGCCTCCTGACATTTAGGGGTTGTGGCAGTGTCCCGGGGAGTTGAGCTCCGAGGTGTTGTCGTCATAATCTTATCGTTGCGGTTTTGGAATACCTGAGTTTAGTACGCCGACATCGAAAATCTCTTTTGTACAGTTGTTGGTGAGATAACCCTGATAGCCCAGTACTGTGGCGAGTGCAGGGGTATTGCCATGACTTGTATAACGGATGCTTTTCGAAGGTTGAGGTAGATGATTTCCGAAGGTTTCTTGGTTATGTGTTGAAGGATGGATACAGCTGGTTGTAGGATTTGCTAGTTTGGGTGAGATATTATGCTTCCCCTGTATCCCCAACACCTGATTGCATAACCGGAAAGTTTCGGGAGTTTATAAGTGGGAATTCAAGTATCTCGTAGGGATTCTTTCCAACAGACACATGATACGATATGGGATCTATCATATGTTTGTTCCGTCTTATTCCGCAAGCCAATCCTTTGTTTTGGTTTTGTTTTGTGGTATTCGAGTTGCTTCAATGTCAAGTGTTGATTCCATACCTTATTCTAAACGGTGTTCTCTTATTTCTATGTGGATGCTACTCCTTCTTGTTCATCCAGGTTGTCTTCTCAATTCTTTTTCAACCGGTGTGTCTCTCTTCAAGTGGATCCGATCACTTCAACATCTGCAAGATCATGTATCAGTTCTTCTCTACGGTGTTTGCTTCATCCGTTCCAAGTTGTCTTTGTTTTCCCGCCCTCCCACCCTTTCTTATTTCTTCAAGGACGCAGATTTCTTGATCAAGTATCCATCTTATTCTTGTGAAGCCTCTCCTTTCTTCTCCTTCATGTTCTTACCCGGTGTTTCTCATGAAGATGCTGACGGAGCCTCAAGTTTATAATTATTGGTTCTTCTATCTTTCCCCGGTGTGTTCAATGTAATCTTTCGTTGGTGATCACATCTTTTCCTCATTTCAATACCTTCTCATACCGGTGCACCTCATAATAATTCACTTCTCGCTATTCATTTGTTCCGGAGTGATGAAAATATCTCAGAAGATTCAAGTTTTCATTCTCATTTCACTCAAGTTCTTTTAAGGATGCTATCTCATTCAAGCCATTTAATTCAACCGGTGCAATATCCCTTTCAAGCAATCACTTCAACGGTGTATCTTTTGAGTGGGCCCTAACCCACAGGTCTTTTCCCAGGATCTTACCTGACTCTTCTAATTCTCCCGGAGCTTCTAAAATTCTTTCCAAAGTTTGATGTAAGTATGAATTATCATCAGTCATATTCCTTCTCCAAGATCGCTTCAAATTCTTTCATCGTTGGTTCAACTTTTCCAATTTTCATTCCGGAGTGTCTCAACTAATTCTTGGTGTTTCTCGTCGCCATTCTCAAACATTTGAAGACTGAAGAAGAGTTTCTCTTAAATCTTGCCCCATTCTCTTCAAGATTCATGGTTCTAGCTTGATGCCATCCTCTCATAATTGTTTTCGATTGTGAGAATTCTTTTCACCCATTCGGAGCATTTCAGTAGTCTTTTCAGTTTGATTCTCCCGAGCTTTTCATCTCAGAATTATTCATTCTCAGCTTCGTCTATCATTCTCCAAATCATACCGGTGCATCACTCAAGTATACTCTAATCAGTTCATGATCTCTTCGTTCTCATGTATCTAAATCCTAGCAAGCATCTTCGTTCATTTGCTTACTCTTCCCGGTGTTTCTTTATCTTTTCCATTGTTCATTTTCAATTCTTACGGTGGTTCGTTCAAGATCCTTCTTCCTTTGTTATCATATAGATTCATTCGTTCTTTCCAATCCTACCGGTGGTTCGTGGAAGACCTTCCCAAGTTTACGCTATATCTATCTTAATCCTTTCTATGGGAATAAGTAGTATGCCAAATCCATTGCTTGTCATCAATTTAATTGGTGAAGGATGAGCATAGTGTAATTCTTATTCTTGTTTCATCGAGTAAATTTCATTCCTTATTCCGGAAGTTCATCAAAATTCTTGATTTCACTTGTTCATCTTTCTTTCCGGAGTTCCAACTTTTCTCGGTTATATCATTTCAAAGCTTCATCTTATCACTTCAAGGCTTCACCTTGTGTTCTCAACTTCTCTTTCAATTTATCATTCTATTTACCGGAGTTATTCATGGAGGCTCTACATGGTGATTCGCTAACGATTCACTTCATTCTTCAATTGTTCTTCAAGATTTCTCTCGAAGTATGATCCGTCAAGTCATACTCTTAAATAAACATGGTGTTTCAACACATGTTTTGTCTTGAGGAGTTCAAGTATTCTTCATCTTGCATTTTAAAGTGCAATTCTTTCAACCGTATCATTCGAGGTGGTATTATGTCATTCTTGATAAATTTGAGTTCATGTCTCAGGATTCACATGTTGTTAAGAATGAGATATTTAAATCCACCATTTTCTCTTCGTTCAAGGGATCTTTTCAACCAATCCAATCTCTTCATTGGAGTTATCTTGGGATATATTTCACCTAAAGCTTTCCCTAAGGATTGTTGCTATTTATGGTGATTATCAATGACCCAAATTCTTCGTTTGTCCTCCCAGTGAAATAAGTCTCTCGTCTCCTTGGTGATATCAATCCAATCGTTGGTTTTCGTTAGTGGCAGGTTATCACCTCATAATTTTGGGATGTCTCCCATAAGTCCACATCAAGCTTAAGCTTTCGTTGTTGATAATCCAACAACTCCGTTCAACCTTTTTCTTAGTAAGCTTTGTCTTTCAATTTTATTTTTGAGAGTTATCATGTTCTTCTCCATTCTTTTATTCCAATGATCTATCTTCTTTTCGTTCTTCCGGAGGCATGGTGATGTTGCTCTCTTCACTCATCATCTCAAATTGTGAGGATCGTGTCCTTTTTCTTGCATTATCCATTTCAACCGGAGTGTCGTGTCCTTCATTCAAGTTCTATCATCTTATCAAGTTTATCCTCTCTTCTCAACCGGAGTGCTGTCTGGAATCATTCTTACCCCTTGTGTCATTCGTTTAATTGTTCCGGAGGCAGTGTGTTGTTGATTTCATCAAGTATCCTCTCATTTTGTCTAGTTCTTGTTCAATTCCTTCCATTTACAGCCGGAGTGCTGTCAAAATTATTTCATTCTTTCTCCTCTATCTTGTTTAACCGGAGTGTTGACGTTATTGATCATTATCGTTCTTTGTACATCTCGTTTTAACCGGAGTGTTGTATCATCTCTTCAATATCTTTTCATCTCATCAAGTTTTTCTTTTCAGTCGGAATGCTGCCCATATCATGTCATTCTTATTCCTTCCTATCTTGTTTTAACCGGAGTGGTTTCAATATCTATCTTATCTCTAAACCTCTTGATTCTCGTCGTATCCCTTGTTCCTCTTTTCTAACGGAGTGTTTTCGACTTGTTCATCCCTGTTGTATTCGTTCTTTCAAGTTTTTCAACCTCGCAAGGTTCTTTGGTTTCACTCTTTTGTCTAAGAAGCAACTTAGCTTTACCTCTTCTCTTTCTCTTCCGTTTTCCCCTCCGGTGCCATTCTAGATCTCGGGACGAGATCCTCTCGTAGTGGTGGAGTGTTGTAACGCCCCGGATCCGATGCGCCAGGTGTCCGCCAGTTATTCGCCGTCCTTGCCATGTCATTTGCTTGCGTGTCGCATCTTGCCATGCCATCATCCGCATTGCATCATCATATTTTCGAAACTTGCATCCGTCCGGGTTCTCCGAGTTCTCTCCCTTGTCCGTTCTGAGACCAACCACACTTGCACCGCGCCCGCGACATGTCCGAATATTATTTTATAAGTGGCCGAGAAATGTTCTCGGAATGAGGTGAAACTTGTCGAGCGGCCTTATTTTAGTGTAGACAGACCGTCTGCCAAATTTCATCGCATTCGGAGTCCGTTTGATAGCCCAACCGTTAAACATATAGCGGTACCGTTGCCGGTACCTTCGTCGGACGTTTTCGGTCTCCGGAAACAGTTGCCGGGCTGCACTCCTCTCCTCTCATCTCAGCCCAACCTCTCTTCACAGCCCATTAGCCACCTATCTAGCCCCCTCCGCTCCGGGTCGTCCGATCGGGATCGAACGGCTCCGGAACGGCCTCAAACCCACCAAACCCTAGCCCCTACCCTATTTAAGCACACCCACATGCCATTTTTGGCCTTCTCCCTTCTCCACCTCGAAATCCGCGCCCCAATCATCAACCAGCCGCCTCCCACCTCCTCCCCTCGAATTCCGGTGCCGGCCGACCCTGCCCCGCCATTTGGCACCGCCGCCATGCCCCTGGGGCCAATCCCAGCATGCCACCTCAGCCCCAACGCCCGCGCCAGCCAATCCCCGTGCGCCATCTGTCCTCCCCACGTCGTCCCCGCGCCTCCACCGCGCCAGGCCCGCCCGAGGCCCATCGGCGGCCCGCCCCAGGGCCGAACCGGGCTCGCCGCCGCCCGCCGCCGCCTGGTCCCGAGCGCCTCCCGCTCCGGAGCCCCGCCGCCCGACCTCACCAGCGCCTCCGCCCCGCTGCCCCTCTACCCCGCCGCCTCGCCACCGCCCGCGAGCACCGCGCCGGTGCCGCCGTCGTCCCGGTGAGCTCGCGCCTCCCCGTCGCCCTCTCCATCTTGCTTCCCTCTCTCTCTCAGATCTCTCTCTCTCTCCCTCTCTCTCTGCAGGTCGCCACCGTCCCCGTTGTTC
Source organism: Aegilops umbellulata (assembly GCA_032464435.1). NCBI lineage: Eukaryota > Viridiplantae > Streptophyta > Magnoliopsida > Poales > Poaceae > Aegilops > Aegilops umbellulata. Next base: position 291,016,160 of record CP136056.1, on the reverse strand, counting down.
CGTCGTCGCCGGTGGCCTCGCCGTCGCCGGGAACGAGACCCCGGGGCCGGATCCACCGCATCCATGGCCGTCTCCGGCCTCGCCGGCCCTGCCGAAGCCTACCGCCGCCGCCATGGTCCTCTGCTCGTGCGAGCGAGAGACGAGGACGACGTCCAGGCCGCCCCCTCGCCCTGGTGGGCCTCGCTCAGCCTCAGGCCCAGCATCCCGGCCTGCCTCTCCCTCCTGTACCGGGCCTTGGCCCATGGTGAGCGCCCAGTCTGCCCAGATTCAGCCCGCATACGTTTTTTTCCCAGACCTGCGATTTTAGCTATTTATCCAGCGAATTACCTGTTTTACAGTAAACTCCCTAAACTTCATGCATATAATAACTCTTGAACCGTGCATCGGATTAAAATGATTTATATATGAAAAATGCTCAGAAAATTGTGTAGTTTAATAATATCCCACTTTCATGCATGTTTAAAATGTTTAACTTGCTGTTTGTTTAAATTTGCTCAAATGCCATGTTAAAATGATTTAATTCATAACTAATTAACCGTAACTCGGATTTAAATAAATTATATATGTAAATAGGGTGGAAAAATGCCTAGTTTATCATGTTGCACTTTATTTTCCTGTTTAACAACTTTAAAATATGTTTTAGGCAGATCAGAACCAAATTCAATATATGCAAGTGAGGGGTTTTCCGGAATTGTTGTTTGTTGTTCCGGCCTCATTTAAACTTGTCTAGATAGATAGTTTTGTTGTGCTTCACCCCTTGCCATGTTAATCAACATTTAATATTGTTGGGTACATAAACAAGAGTGAACTAAATAACTTGTCGTGGTGTTTCGTCAATATGCAACTCGTTGCATATTGAGCTCCACTTAATTTGTAGTGTTGTTTGTTGCACTTTGCCCTGCCATGCATCCTTAAACCGGACATGCATCATACTTGATTGTGCATCATGCCATATTCATGTGCTGGTTGTTTACTATGTTGTGTGCTTCTTTCCGGTGTTGCTTCTTCGGGTTGATTCCGTTATCATCGCGTTTGTGAGGATCCGTTCGTCTTTGTCCGTTTGTCTTCTTCATGGTCTCGTTCTTCTTCCGTGCGGGATCTCAGGCAAGATGACCATACCCTCGAAATCACTTCTATCTTTGCTTGCTAGATTGCTCGCTCTTTTGCTATGCCTATGCTGCGATACCTACCACTTGCTTATCATGCCTCCCATATTGCTAAACCAAGCCTCTAACCCACCTTGTCCTAGCAAACCGTTGTTTGGCTATGTTACCGCGTTGCTCAGACCCTCTTATAGCGTTGTTAGTTGCAGGTGAAGATGAAGTTTGTTCCTTGATGGAACATGGAGTCGTTGTTCCTTGTTGGAACATGTTTACTTGTTGGGATATCACAATATATCTTATTTAATTAATGCATCTATATACTTGGTAAAGGGTGGAAGGCTCGACCTTATGTCTGGTGTTTTGTTCCACTCTTGCCGCCCTAGTTTCCGTCATATCGGTGTTATGTTCCCGGATTTTGCGTCCCTAACGCGGTCGGGTGATTTATGGGACCCCCTTGACAGTTCGCTTTGAATAAGACTTTTCCAGCAGGCCCAACATTGGTTTTACCATTTGCCTACCACCTACCCCTTTCTCTTGGGTCTGATCAACCCGAGGGTCATCTTTATTTAGCCCCCCGGGCCAATGCTTGTCTAAGTGTTGGTCCAAACTATAGCACCGTGCGGGACCGTCCCTTGGCAACTTGGGTTATGTTGGTTCCTGTACGCTTCGCTTATCCGGTGTTGCCCTGAGAACGAGATATGTGCAGCTCCTATCAGGATGTCGGCGCATCGGGCGGTTTTGCTGGACTTGTTTTATTGCTGTCGAAATGTCTTGTAGCCGGGATTCCGAGACTGATCGGGTCTTTCCGGGGAGAAGGAATATCCTTCGTTGATCGCGAGAGCTTATCATGGGCTAAGTTGGGACACCCCTGCAGGGTTTTGAACTTTCGAAAGCCGTGCCCGCGGTTATGGGCAGATGGGAATTTGTTAATGTCCGGTTGTAGAAAACCCGAAGTTGATTTTAACTAAAATACACCAACCGCGTGTGTAACCGTGATGGTCTCTTCTCGGCGGGGTCCGGGAAGTGAACACGGTTGTTGGAGTTATGTCTGACGTAAGTAGTTCAGGATCACTTATTGATCATAGTTGTTCGACCGTGCTTTGCCTTCTCTTCTCGCTCTCTTTTGCGTATATTAGCCACCATATATGCTAGTCGCTTGCTGCAGCTCCACCTCATACCTTTTACCCTACCTTTAAGCTTAAATAGTCTTGATCTCGCGGGTGTGAGATTGCTGAGTCCCCGTGACTCACCAGATACTTCCAAACCAGTTTGCAGGTGACGCATCCGAGCTCAAGGAGGAGTTCGATGAAGATCTTGTCCTTTATGTTGTTCCGTTCTAGTCGATCAGTAGTGGAGCCCAGTTGGGGTCGATCTTGGTCCTTTGTCGCTTTTGAGGTTCTTCTTTTATTTTGGCTCTGTAGTCGGGCCCTGATTGTACTTGGTTGATGTATTGTTTTATTCATGTAATTGTGTGAAGTGGCGATTGTAAGCCAACTATGTATCTCTTTCCCTTATGTATTACATGGGTTGTGTGAAGATTACCTCACTTGCGACATTGCTTTCAATGCGGTTATGCCTCTAAGTCGTGCTTCGACACGTGGGAGATATAGCCGCATTGAGGGCGTTATAGTTCAATAACAAGTGAATAATTCATAGGCATTTCTTGACGTCTACTAATATTACCAATTCTTTGACATTCATCACAAGACAAGACAAACTTACGGGCATCCTTGAAGAGAGTGGGCCAATAAAAATCGGATTGCAATACCTTATGTGCAGTTCTGTCTCTCGCGTGGTGTCCTCCATAAGCTTCGAAGTGACACTTGCGTAGGATCTGTACATGTTCATGCTCAGGTACACAATGTCTAATAACACCATCTACTTGTAGCGACCCGACCCGAATGGATCAACTCTCTGTGCTTAAGTGTCATCCCTGGATCGGTATGCTGACACACACAGTACTCGAGGATTTATAACAGAGGTAAATCACATGTATAAAGTAATAAAAATACTATTTCCTCAATCCAATATAGCGGAAGCAACAAGGTTGTGGATTCCCATCAACACCAACGGCAAAGTTGAGTGTAGAAATCGTAACCCTAACGTATCACTTACTCGTCGTAAGAAACCTGCAACATGAGACGTTGCAGCCCGAAACGGGTCAGTACATTGAATGTACTGGCAAATTCACACCATAGAGAAAATGATGAACAATGGCTATCACTACATGCATATATGGCTGGTGGAAAAGCTCTATGGTTATAATGTTTTTGCGAAAAGCCAATTTTTCCCTACTACAAAGGAATAAATTTATTTAACTATCATGGTGGTTGTTAAACATTGAGAATGGTTGACAGCATTCTCAATCCCAATTAAGCATCATCATTAAAACCCAACAAAATTAATTAAAGTAACGTGATGAGATCAACAGGATAATCCAAGAACTAGATACTCAAGATGTCCATAACCGGGGACACGGCTAACCATGATTAGTTTGTACACTCTGCAGAGGTTTGCGCACTTTTCCCCACAAGACTCGATCGCCTCCGTTTGGTTTCTCGCACTACATGGTGTTTGAGAAACGGATGACCGAGACATAGTCTTTCAGAAGCGCTAGCACCTTACGTTGGATAGACCGGTACACCTACTTTCCCCTACATCTGCTAGTCTACCCTGTAAGAGTTCGCACGACTTAATCAACTATGCCAGAGCCCATAATGGCTTGTGGCTGCACACGGAAGTTTCTAGTATGAATAATCTCATGATCCCTTTGAGCCTGGGTGGCGGTCCAAAAGAAAAACAGGCAAGTCCTGGAATACCCAGGTGCCTAGACAGGCAAGTCCTGGAATACCCAGGTGCCTCAACCCACCCAGATGTGTGTTTAAGTTGCCACCTTAAGTAAACCATTAATTAACAATCTCACATCTGTCGTGAAATACTCTCAAACACAATCCACGTCTACGAGCATAGCATGGCAGTATAAGCATAACGTAATAGTAACTCCCAAGGGTTTGATAATAAATAGGTAATAGGTACTACCTCAACTACTTCCCAATACCCACATGTTATCAATCCTACTCATGCAATGTTTGAGGGCAAAACTAATGCATAAAAACTGGGTATGAAAAGGGATATGATCAAAGTGTGAACTTGCCTGCAATGTTGATGAAGATGATTCGCACTCAACACACTTGATAGATCTACTCGTCACACTCCGGTCAATCTATCGTAAGCAAGCAATAGTAACCACACATAAGTAATCACTCAAAAGCTCGGAAAGATCGAAGAACGATTCGGAAAACAACAAAACCAAGCAAATAACTCTTGCAACGTAAAACAATTTCTAACAGTACCAAAATTTGTGAATTTGGCCTTATCAGAAAGTTTAGGTCAAAAGCTTTAATTTGCAAAAAGAATCAACTAAATCGGAGTTATAAAACTCAAGTTATGATCAAATGAAGTTCAAATACAAATCTATTTAAATTCAAATTTTAAAACTTTCAAAAACATGTTTGAGTTGGATTACTGTATAGAGGAGATCATAACAAAGAAGTGGGTGTTGGTTTCGATGAATTCCGACTAACGAGCAAAAAGTTACGAAGGTTTGAAATAGAGGGACTAATCTGTAAGAAAAACAATCACAGATAGGTCCCTGGCCGAAATCTAAAAAGAAAAAGAAAAATCTAAATAGCGAACGTTCGTTACAGAACGCTAAAGAACGAAAATCGTTCGCTGAGTACACCTAACCAGTGAATGTTCGCAAAATAACTTAACCTAAAAAAATAACCGATCTAAACCAGAAAAACCGGGCGGGTTTACGGGTTTTACCGGTCCGGTGTTTTAGGCGGAGAAAACTGCCGGCGAAACGGGACGGCAATCGGCGGACGGCGGGCGGCTCCGGTGAACTCGGGGACGGTGGCTCCGGGCGTCGCAGGAGGGGGCGAAGGCGTCGGGGAGGGGCGGCGTTGGGCGGCGGGTGCGGTGGTGGCGACGGCGGTGGTCGTCGGCGGCGAGAGGGGCGGCTTCGGGCGGAGTTCGGTGGATCTCGCCGGTGGCGCGAGATGCGGGGAAAGGCGGCGCTGGCAGAGAGGGAAACGGGGCCCGGGGCTCCGGATTTATAGAGAGGGGAGGAGGTGGCGTGGAGGAGGGACAAGGGGAGACCGGAGACGGCACGGCGGCAGCGCTCGGGAGGCGTGCGGGCGGCGAACTCCTGGGCATTCTTCAGTTGGGTGACTTCCTTCACAATTGGGGCATTCATCCTTGTGTTCTTTATGGTTGTGTCCTATTTCTCCACAAAATTATTATGCACAAGGTTTCTTCATATCCTTTCTGACTATAGGGTTATTCTTCATGTGATCCTCCATGTTCTGAATCCATCGGTCCATCTCCAATTGACTCATCGGTCCATAAAATATAAGCTCATCTCCATTCATCCTCTATTGGGTCCAATGGTTTGGGGTGGGATAAGAGAGAGAGAGAGAGAGAGAGAGAGAGAGAGAGAGAGAGAGAGAGAGAGAGATGCACACAATACAAACAAAGGTTTTGAAAAGACAGGTTTTTATTGTGGCTGTCGGAAAAAACATCAAACAAATGATAGCTCACAATCGTCGCATCTAACGCAGGTATAGAACAGGGATTTGGTCTTCTAAAGGTCAATAAATCTTCAAAGTCATTAAACTCTTCAAGTCTTGTTCATGTCTCCGATGGCTACCTCCGATCATGCTTGTCCTTCTCAAATTCTTTTGCCAGATCATCTATGTTGACGCGAAGTCTCTCGTGGCGTCCTTTAATGTTTTGAGGTTGCGTTCCAAACTTCTGGGTTTCAACATCCTTGGTATGAACCACGGTCCTACTGTCCCACAGTTCCTGACGAAAACTTTGATGTCTCAAGGTTTTGCTCCTCTAGCTTGGCTACGCTCAGCTTCTGAGTCCTGAGTTCTTCATGAAACGCTTCCTTATCAATTACTGCTTCCTGTAGGTCCATCTTAACTTCTTGATGTAACACTCCAGATCCTGGCGATACACCAGCTAAGGTTAAAACTTCATCTTGCTGATAGATGCTCCATCAGCCTTCTACCATCCAATCCTTCCATGCATATGCATGCTTAACTCAGCACGGTGACAATAGCATAAGCGGGTGATAACATCATGAGTAGTCGTGTTTCCGCTCTTGTCATTTCCATGAGCTATCTCTCCATAGTTGATATCTCCTGTCTTAGGGTTTTCCTTGACAGAACTTTGAGTTTTTAACTCTCCATGCTCCGGTCTTTCTCCAACACACCTTGATCTCGGGTATTGACAGCTTCCTTTCTTCTAATGCATGGTAAAATCTTCTTAATTCCAAATGGTCTTAGTTGTCCGATATCTGTACTTCTTGGAGTGGTGTCATCAGCTGAATCTTTGAGTGGTCGAAAGGGGAAAGGGGTATAGTCTCACTAAAAGGGAATATTTGAATAAACTTAGAAGAGAAGAGAGGTAAAAGATCTTTTTGAAAAATAAAGTTTTAGAGAAAATCCTTCCTATGGGCTTGCCAGTTTCTAGGGCCACGTCCTACAGTCAACATGTGCTCTGATACCATCTTGTAGCGACCCGAGCCGAATGGATCAAGTCTCTGTGCTTAAGTGTCATCCCTGGATCGGTATGCTGACACACACAGTACTCGAGGATTTATAACAGAGGTAAATCACATGTATAAAGTAACGTAAATACTATTACCTCAATCCAATATAGCGGAAGCAACAAGGTTGTGGATTCCCATCAACACTAACGGCAAAGTTGAGTGTAGAAATCGTAACCCTAACGTATCACTTACTCGTCGTAAGAAACCTGCAACATGAGACGTTGCAGCCCGAAACGGGTCAGTACATTGAATGTACTGGCAAATTCACACCATAGAGAAAATGATGAACAATGGCTATCACTACATGCATATATGGCTGGTGGAAAAGCTCTATGGTTATAATGTTTTTGCGAAAAGCCAATTTTTCCCTACTACAAAGGAATAAATTTATTTAACTATCATGGTGGTTGTTAAACATTGAGAATGGTTGACAGCATTCTCAATCCCAATTAAGCATCATCATTAAAACCCAACAAAATTAACTAAAGTAACGTGATGAGATCAATAGGATAATCCAAGAACTAGATACTCAAGATGTCCATAACCGGGGACACGGCTAACCATGATTAGTTTGTACACTCTGCAGAGGTTTGCGCACTTTTCCCCACAAGACTCGATCGCCTCCGTTTGGTTTCTTGCACTACATGGTGTTTGAGAAACGGATGACCGAGACATAGTCTTTCAGAAGCGCTAGCACCTTACGTTGGATAGACCGGTACACCTACTTTCCCCTACATCAGCTAGTCTACCCTGTAAGGGTTCGCATGACTTAATCAACTATGCCAGAGCCCATAATGGCTTGTGGCTGCACACGGAAGTTTCTAGTATGAATAATCTCATGATCCCTTTGAGCCTGGGTGGCGGTCCAAAAGAAAAACAGGCAAGTCCTGGAATACCCATGTGCCTAGACAGGCAAGTCTTGGAATACCCAGGTGCCTCAATCCACCCAGATGTGTGTTTAAGTTTCCACCTTAAGTAAACCATTAATTAATAATCTCACAACTGTCATGAAATACTCTCAAACCCAATCCACGTCTACGAGCATAGCATGGCAATATAAGCATAACGTAATAGTAACTCCCAAGGGTTTGATAATAAATAGGTAATAGGTACTACCTCAACTACTTCCCAATACCCAGATGTTATCAATCCTACTCATGCAATGTTTGAGGGCGAAACTAATGCATAAAAACTAGGTATGAAAAGGGATATGATCAAAGTGTGAACTTGCCTACAATGTTGATGAAGATGATTCGCACTCAACACACTTGATAGATCTACTCGTCACACTCCGGTCAATCTATCGTAAGCAAGCAATAGTAACCACACATAAGCAATCACTCAAAAGCTCGGAAAGATCGAAGAACGATTCGGAAAACAACAAAACCAAGCAAATAACTCTTGCAACGTAAAACAATTTCTAACAGTACCAAAATTTGTGAATTTGGCCTTATCAGGAAGTTTAGGTCAAAAGCTTTAATTTGCAAAAAGAATCAACTAAATCAGAGTTATAAAACTCAAGTTATGATCAAACGAAGTTCAAATACAAATCTGTTTGAATTCAAATTTTAGAACTTTCAAAAACATGTTTGAGTTGGATTACTGGATAGAGGAGATCATAACAAAGAAGTGGGCGTTGGTTTCGATGAATTCCGACTAACGAGAAAAAAGTTACGAAGGTTTGAAATAGAGGGACTAATCTGTAAGAAAAACAATCACAGATAGGTCCCTGGCTGAAATCTAAAAAGAAAAAGAAAAATCTAAATAGTGAACGTTCGTTACAGAACGCTAAAGAACGAAAATCGTTCGCTGAGTACACCTAACCAGTGAATGTTCGCAAAATAACTTAACCAAAAAAAATAACCGATCTAAACCAGAAAAACCGGGCGGGTTTACGGGTTTTACCGGTTCGGTGTTTAGGGCAGAGAAAACCGCTGGCGAAACGGGACGGCGAACGGCAGACGACGGGCGGCTCCGGTGAACTCGGGGACAGTGGCTCCGGGCGTCGCGGGAGGGGGCGAAGGCGTCGGGGAGGGGCGGCGCTGGGCGGCGGGTGCGGTGGTGGCGACGGCGGTGGTCGTGGGCGGCGAGAGGGGCGGCTTCGGGCGGAGTTCGGCGGATCTCGCCGGCGGCGCGAGATGCGAGGAAAGGCGGCGCTGGCAGAGAGGGAAACGGGATCCGGGGCTCCGGATTTATAGAGAGGGGAGGAGGTGGCGTGGAGGAGGGGCAAGGGGAGACCGGAGACGGCACGGCGATGGCGCTCGGGAGGCGTGCGGGCGGCGTACTCCTCCCGGAGTCGGAGGCGGCGGTGTTGGCGCGTGGGCCGACTGGGCCGTGGCCTGGCTGGCTGGCTGGGCCGGCCCGGTCGGTCGAGAAGTTTTTTTAAAAACATTATCCACACAATTAAAATAATAAAAACCAATTAAATGAAAATATTATATAGGCATATAATATATCAAAATTTTCAAAAAAAGATTATCTACAACGTGAAATTTTTTGTAGAGTCAAATAAAATCCAGAAAAATTCAAATAATTCATAGAGTGCTACTTGTCTAATAAAATCAAATAAAAATCATTTTAAAATACCAAAATTAATTCAAATTGGTTTCTCTCCGATTTTCTGTTGTAGGGAATCATGTTACCCTAATTTCCATATATTTTATTTTTGGAGAAAAATAATTTGAATAAAACTCAAATAACCCAAATTGAAAATAATTTCAAATGGATTTTAAATTTGAGTTTCTTAGAAACTCCCAACTCATATTTCATATATTTTGAAGATTTCATATTATCTTCTCTCGTGAAAATCATTGAGTTGCATAAAGTTTCAGAATTTGAAACATTTTCAAATGAAATTCAAATATTTTCAACACCCCTTGTCATTTGAATAAATGGAAGAAGTCATGTCATCTTCTCTCCAGGGTTTTGGTGGTGAAAAGAATTTGAATTCACGGAGGTCATAAAATGCAAAATGAAAGTTTGGGAAAGTCCTTTATTCCCTCTCATTTAACTTTCAAAAAGTTTCGAATTCACTCACTTTCAGTCAATCAATCAAACAATCAATTCAATCTATCTGTTTATTATAACATTCCAAAATTTAGAATTTTGGGATGTTACACTACTCCTTCTTTATAAAGATGTGGGTCATCCCAAAAGTAATGTCTCAAATCATAGAAGAATTTTTTCTTTTGTTGGTATGTGAAGCTAGGTGCTATGAATTTAGCAACAATGTAATTCACATAATCAGCATACAAAGGAGTACTACGAGAAGTACTTATGACATTTAATTGCTCATCAGGAAAGCTATCATCAATAGGTAGTGGGTTATCAAGAACATTCTCTAACCTAGAAAAGTTGTCTTCAACGGGGTTCTCGGCTCCTTTTCTATCAACAATATGCAAATCAAATTCTTGTAGCAAGAGAACCCATCTAATAAGTCTAGGTTTTGCATCTTTCTTTTCCATACGATATTTAATAGCAGCATGATCAGTGTGAATAGTTACTTTAGAATCAACAATATAAGGTCTGAACTTATCACAAGCAAATACAACTGCTAAAAGTTCTTTTTCAGTAGTAGCATAATTTCTTTGAGCATTGTCTAGAGTCTTACTAGCATAATGGATAGAATTTAATTTCTTATCAACTCTTTGCCCTAGAACAGCACCTACAGCATAATCTCTAGCATCACATATAATTTAAAAGGGTAAATTCCAATCAGGTGGCTGAACAATAGGTGCAGAGACTAATGCTTTCTTAAGTATTTCAAATGCTTCTACACAATCATCATCAAAGACAAATGGTATAGCTTTTTTTAATAAATTAGTCAGAGGCCGAGAAATTTTTGAGAAGTCCTTAACGAACCTCCTATAAAATCCGGCGTGACCAAGGAAACTTCTTATACCTTTGATGTCCTTGGGACATGGCATCTTTTCAATAGCATCAACCTTGGCTTTATCAACTTCAATACCTCTTTCAGAAACTTTATGCCTCAAGACAATACCTTCATTAACCATAAAGTGGCACTTTTCCCAATTCAAGACAAGATTAGTTTCCTCACACCTCTGCAAAACTCGATCAAGATTGCTCAAGCAATCATCAAAAGAAGATCCATAGACGGAAAAGTCGTCCATGAAAACCTCACAAATCTTTTCACAAAAATCAGAGAATATAGCCATCATGCATCTTTGAAAGGTAGCAGGTGCATTACATAAACCAAAAGGCATACGTCTACAAGCAAAAGTACCAAAAGGGCATGTAAAAGTAGTCTTTGATTGATCTTTAGCCGACACAGGTATTTGAGAGAAACCAGAATAACCATCTAGAAAGAAATAGTGTGTATGTTTGCATAATCTTTCTAGCATTTCATCAATAAAAGGTAAGGGGTAATGATCTTTCTTAGTAGCCTTATTTAATTTACGGAAATCCATTACCATCCTATAACCTGTAATAATTCTTTGCGGGATCAATTCATCTTTATCATTAGGAACAACAGTAATACCTCCCTTCTTAGGGACACAACGGACAAAACTCACCCACTGACTATCAGCAACGGGATAAATTATACCTGCCTCCATAAGCTTTAGTATTTCTTTTCTTACCACTTCTTTCATTTTAGGATTCAGACGTCGTTGAGGATCACGAACTGGTTTGGCATTTGCTTCCAAATTTATTTTATGTTGACATAGAGTGGGACTAATGCCCTTAAGATCATCAAGAGTATATCCAATAGCAGCACGGTGCTTCTTTAGAGTTTTCAATAATCTTTCTTCTTCATGCTCTCAAAGGTTAGCACTAATAATAACAGGATATATCTTATTTTCATCAAGATAAGTATATTTAAGATTATCAGGCAACGGTTTAAGCTCAAACATGGGATCACCCTTGGGTGGAGGAGGATCCCCTAGGATTTCAACAGGAAAATTGTGTTTCATAATAGGTTCCTGTTTAAAGAATACTTCATCTATTTCCCTTCTTTCATTCATAAACATATCATTCGCATGGTCTAGAAAATATTGTTCTAAAGGATCACTAGGAGGTACGGCAATAGAAGCAAGACCAATAATTTCATCCTTACTAGGAAATTCTTCTTCACGGTGTTTTTACTAAATTTAGAGAAATTAAACTCATGAATCATATCATCCAAGCCAATAGTAACAACATTATTTTCGCAGTCTATCTTAGCATTAACAGTGTTCAAGAAGGGTCTACCAAATATAATGGGACAAAAGCTATCTTGTGGGGAACTCAGAATAAGAAAATCAGCAGGATATTTAGTTTTCCCACACAAGACTTCAACATCTCTAACAATTCCCACCGCTGATATAGTATCTCTATTGCCAAGTTTAATTGTGACATCAATATCTTCTAACTCAGCAGGTGCAATCTCTTGCTTAATTTCTTCATATAAGGTATAACACTAGCACTAGCACCCATATCACATAAGCCATGATAACAATGATCTCCTATTTTAACAGAAATAAGAGGCACGCCTACCACAGGTCTATGTTTATCTTTAGCACAAGGTTTAGCAATTCTAGCAGTTTCACCGCAGAACTGAATAGCATGCCCATCATTATTATCAACCAAGAGATCTTTAACAATAGAAACATTAGGTTCAACTTTAACTTGTTTAGGAGGTGTATAAGTTCTAATATTGCTTTTATGAACCACAGTTGAAGCTTTTGCATGATCCTTTATTCTAACAGGGAAAGGTGGTTTCTCAACATAAGAAGTAGGAACAATAGGATCATTATAAGTGACAGTCTTTTCTTCAACTTTAATTGGTGCATCTACTTTTACTTCTATGGGAGGATGATATTTAAACCACTTCTCCTTGGGGAGATCAACATAAGTAGCAAAAGATTCATAGAAAGAAGCTACTATCTCAGAGTCAAGTCCATATTTAGTGCTAAACTTACGAAAAATATCGGTATCCATAAAAGATTTAACACAATCAAACTTAGGTGTCATACCTGACCCCTTACCTTCGTCGAGATCTCAATCTTCAGAGTTGCGTTTAATTCTATCCAAAAAATCCCATTTAAATTCAATAGTCTTCATCATAAAAGAGCCAGCATAAGAAGTATCAAGCATGGTGCGATTATTTTCAGAAAGCCGAGCGTAAAAGTTTTGAATAATTGTCACTCTTGGGAGCTCATGATTGGGGCATGAATATAACATTGATTTAAGCCTCCCCCAAGCTTGAGCGATGCTTTCTCCTTCACGAGGCCAAAAATTATATATATAATTGCGATCACGATGAACAACATGCATAGGGTAATACTTTTGATGAAATTCCAATTTCAATCTTCTATAGTTCCATGATCTCGTATCATCACATAGCATATACCATGTCAATGCGTCTCCCTTCAAAGATAAAGGGAAGACCTTCTTCTTAGCAACATCATCGGGTATACCTGCAAGCTTAAATAATCCACAAACTTCATCCACATATATTAAGTGTTAATCAGGATGCTTTGTTCCATCTCCTATAAAAGGGTTAGCTAGCAGTTTTTCTATCATACCCGAAGGAAATTCAAAAGGAATTTCATTTTCAATAGGTTCAGTGGGTTGAGGAGCAACTCTTTTCTCTACTGGTCGGGGTGAAGATACCCTGAATAAGCCCCTCAGGGGATTACTTTCCATAGTAACAAGTGACAGTAAATTTCAGCACACTATATAAATTTTTCCTTACCAAATTCCACCTACCAAAGGCGCTTCACTCCCCGGTAACGGCGCCAGAAAAGAGTGTTGATGACCCACAAGTATAGGGGATCAATCGTAGTCTTTTTGATAAGTAAGAGTGTCGAACCCAACGAGGAGAAGAAGGAAATGATAAGCGGTTTTCAGCAAGGTATTCTCTGCAAGTAATGAAATAAGTGGTAACAGATAGTTTTGTGATAGGATAATTTGTAACGAGCAACAAGTAACAAAAGTAAATAAAGTGCATCAAGGTGGCCCAATCCTTTTTGTAGCAAAGGACAAGCCGGAACAAACTCTCATATAAGGAAAAGCGCTCCCGAGGACACATGGGAATATCGTCAAGCTAGTTTTCATCACGTTCATATGATTCGCGTTCGGTACTTTGATAATTTGATATGTGGGTGGACCGGTGCTTGGGTGCTGTTCTTACTTGAACAAGCATGCCACTTATGGTTAACCTCTATTGCAAGAATCCGCAACTACAAAAAAGTATTAAGGTAAACCTAACCATAGCATGAAACATATGGATCCAAATCAGCCCCTTACGAAGCAACGCATAAACTAGGGTTTAAGCTTCTGTCACTCTAGCAACCCATCATCTACTTGTTACTTCCCAATGCCTTCCTCTAGGCCCAAATAATGGTGAAGTGTTATGTAGTCGACGTTCATATAATACCACTAGAGGCTAGACAACATACATCTCATCAAAATATCAAACGAATACCAAATTGACATGACTACTAATAGCAAGACTTCTCCCTTGTCCTCAGGAACAAACGTAACTACTCACAAAGCATATTAATGTTCATAATCATAGGGGCAATAATATGCAAAAAGGATCTGAACATATTATCTTCCACCAAATAAACCAACTAGCATCAACTACAAGGAGTAATCAACACTACTAGCAACCTACTAGCACCAATCCCGGACTTGGAGACAAGAATTGGTACAAGAGATGAACTAGGGTTTTTAGATGAGATGGTGCTGGTAAAGATGTTGATGGAGATTGCCCTCTCTCGATGAGAGGAGCATTGGTGATGACGATGGCGATGATTTCCCCCTCACGGAGGGAAGTGTCCGCGGCAGAACAACTCTGCCAGAGCCCTAGATTGGTTCCGCCAAGGTTCCGCCTCGTGGCGGCGGAGTCTCATCCCGAAAGGTTGCTTCTCTATTTTTTTCTCGATGAAAGACTTCATATAGCAGAAAATGGGCATCGGAGAGCCACCAGGGGGCCCACGAGGTAGGGGGCGCACCATAGGGGGGAATGCCCCCCACCCTCGTGGACAGAGTGTGGGCCCCCTGGCCTTCATCTTTGGCGTGGATTTTTTATTATTTATTGTAAAATATTCTGTGGAGTTTCAGGACTTTTGGAGTTGTGCAGAATAGGTCTCTAATATTTGCTCCTTTTCTAGCCCAGAATTTCAGCTGCCGGCATTCTCCCTCCTTATGTAAACCTTGTAAAATAAGAGAGAATAGCCATAAGTATTGCAATATAATGTGAAATAACAGTCCATAATGCAATAAATATCGATATAAAAGCATGATGCAAAATGGACATATCAGACAGCTCCTAGAATGGCTTGCCCGAACCACCGGCCTCATTGTTGTCGGCCATGTTCGCTCTAAATAGGAAAAATGGCTAATAGAGTTATTGGATGAGATCAGGGTAATATCTATTCTTCTCAGATTTAGAGGAATATTTCCGTTTCGGTTGAGAATCGGGTACCTTCTTGGTCAAGAAAATTGGGCATGACCTTTGCTAATTTTCTTGACCTAGGAGTGCCCCATTCTCAACCGAAACGGAAATTAATCAATATTTCAGGAGAAAGGGGTCATTTCACATCAGAAGCTGCCAGCATTGGAATCAGAAGCTGCCATCATTGGAACATCAGAAGCTGCCAGCATTGGAATCATTTCATAAGATAATTTTATCAAGCATCCACATCCACTCGAATCAATAGTGCAAACGGATCATTTCATCTAGCTCATGCCAGGCAATCAACCAAACCAAATATGTACAGGAAAGGCTCATCATGTTCACCCACCTCTATAACATTTAGGCCTATCTTCTATAGTATGCTGCCTCACTGCCACTATTTTTAAATTAATAGATACCTTAGAAACCAGAAATGAAAAAGAGAGGGAGGAGCACAAGCAAGGCTCGCCGTTCCAGTTGCAGTTCAATCGGACAAACTCGCTGCTGGTGTGATAATCGTTGGGCGGGCGGTCGCTGGTCGGTGTCCCTTTCTGCTCCTACGGACCTGCTTGAGGGAGGAAACATCATCAGCAGAAGGGGAGAAGAGCAGTACTACCGTCATTAATAAGTGGAACATAGCAGAGAAATACAAAATATGACATGACCAAACTGCAGTAACAACGAGCAGTCATATTCAACATTTAATTAAAGCATAAGAAATTATATGACACCAGTAATGAAACATTACTAAGAATGATTGATCTGTGTGATCTGGGTTACTGTATCAGCAACCTTGCATTTCATATTTTCATTTTATAAAAAACTGTACTCCATCACCAAATTCATTGATGTTTCTAAGCAAAATTCACAAGTTCAGAAGATCTACAGTAGCAGCAGCATCACAAGTTGACAAAATTCAGTGAACTTAGAAGTTAGAACTAGAGCAGCATCACAACCCTAATTCCCTTGTTGGGTTTCATATTGGGATCTTGCCACTGCCCAAAAAATAGGTGCAGTAGGCAGGATTACATACATAAAACAGAGCACACTCTCTGTAATTCTCTGACCTTATAGCTAAATCTTCTTCTTACCCATGTAGCTTCCGCCCCTTCTTATCCATCGATTTCTAAGAATCGGTAGCATTACCAAATTATCAACTAGCACTAAGCAGCAAGCAGCTAGCAGCAAAAGGGCACTAATTTAGTACCATTGACAGTTCACAGGAGCAAAAATCTGAGAAGTACTAACACGAGCTATCAATCACAGTAGCAAAACAAATCCATTCATCCATCTATTCAATATGCAACAGCAACACCCACCCATCCGTCTAACAAACAGAGGGGCGGGAAACAGGGAGAGATTCAGAATATCAATGTTGCTGCAAAAATCGGCATTCCCTATGAACACGGGAGCGGGCGTGGCCCAGCGTGCGTTGGCGGCGCTGCACGCGCAGGCGGGTGTGGGCAGGGACGGTGGCAACAGCAGCAGACAATGAGCAAAGCAGCATCAGCGCTAGCAGCGGCGGCGCAGAAGCAGAGCGTCAGCGAGCAGCGGTGGCAAGCAAGGAAGGCGCACAGGAGCAGGCAACCGCGAGCGGCTACAGGCGCGTGCGTGGATGACGCGGTTGAGCGGCGGGATGCACGCGGACGGCGCGGTGGCGGCAAGGACAGGCCAGGCGAGGCGAGGCAGTACACGCTCGGGAGAACGAGCTCCCTGCCATGGCGGCCGAGCGCGGCCGGGTCGGCTAAACGACGACGGATCGAGGTGGAGGAAGGGGAACGGGGAGAGGAGTTCACCACGGTTTAGGGGACGAGTTCGAGGAGGCCGGGGGTGCAGTGAAGACGACGAATCCATCGATGGCGTCGCGGTGGCCGGAGGTAGAGGACGAGGTGGTCGATGGCAACATTGCGGCGGCTCCTCAGCCTTGTCCAGGGACGATGACGATGAAGAGGAACACTGGGCGGCGGCGCAGGTAGGGGCGGTGGCGCAGTGGGTCAGGGCGGCGGCGCAGGTCGGGAGCAGCAGGTCAAGGGCTCGGGGGCAGCAGTGGGGATTGGGGATTTGGGATCGAAGTTTTTTTATCTTTGCCTTTTTTTGTGGGGGGAGGGTTTCCAATGGCGCACCTTTTAGGGGCGCGCCATAAAAATTGGTATACGCGCACCCAGGATGCGCCATAAACACCGTGATAGCAATGGCGCACCTTTTCCTGGTCCGCCATTACTAACTTTTTTTATTATTTTTTTGGATTTTTAGTTGCATGTAATAAGTCCTTAGAAAATGACCATAAATTTTAAAATGTTACAATATAAGTAGTTATTACTAATTTCAAATACTTGCGTTGCAGAACATTTGTGAATTGGTAAAATATTTATGAATATGAAAAAATATCATCAAATTTGAAAAAATATTCATGAATCCAAAAATTGCCCATGAAATTTAAAAATATTCATGAGTTCAAAAAATATTAACAAATTCTATACTTTTTGTCAGTTAGAAAAATGTTCACATTTCCAAACAAATGTTTGCAAATTTAAGCAGGAAAAGGAACACTGAAAAATAAAATACCAGAATAAACATAAATAAAAATTGGTATATCAATGGCGCACCTTCTAGGGGTGCACCATAAACACCGTGATAGCAATGGCGCACCTTCTAGGGATGCGCCATAAACACCGTGATAGCAATGGCACACCTTCTCATGGTGCGCCATTACTAAAATTTTTTTATTTTACCAGAATAAACATAAATAAAAACAATTAAAATAGCAGAAGAAAACACAAAGAAGCCCAAGGTGCCTGTAAATGATGATTTGCAACAAAACAAGAGGGAGAAGAACAAAAATTCCAAATCCAAGAAGAGAAGGTGGTTGATACTTCAACTTGGTGATGGAAAAGTTACAAAAGGAAGGTAAGTACAGACAACATTAATCCCCACTGTTTTGAACAAAAGAGGTTAGTGGATAGAGGACTAGAACATAATAAATGCCATTTCCATACTCCAACTTAGTTGCATGTAATAATTGAGCTTGCCACTGACACACACACACACGCGCGGCAGACACGGCGTGATTCGATCTTAGCTATCTTTTCACAATCTTCTTGCCCTCCTTTTTCTCAAATTGAGTTCTTCTCTTGAACGGACGTCCTTTAGGTAGGGTGGTCCTACTTCTTCTTGTGGTGTATGGTACTTCATCGTCGTCGTCATCTTCCATATTCGGGTCACCGTACTTGTCGAAGTCTTGCTCATTGGCGACTCCATCCATTCCGATGATATTCCTTTTGCCTCTCCTCACGGAAACACGACTGGGCTTTGACGGGTCGGCAATGAAGAAGCATTGGTCCACTTGGGAAGCCAGTACCCATGGCTCATTTTTCGCGGTGACGTTTGCGCCCGCGGTCTTGCATGTGGCTTTGGGTATAACCATGGTGGTGAAATACCGGTCTTCTTTTAGGACGCTCTTGGCCCATCTGACACGGAACATCGGGACCTTCTCTCCAGCGTAGCTCAGCTCCCAGATCTCCTCCATCCTTCCATAGTATCTCTCCTTGTCATTGCCAGTGTAGGATTCCATCATTACCCCGGAGTTCTGATAATCATCGCTCTTCATGTCCTTTTCCTCGGTGTAGAGTGTGTAGCTGTTGATATCATACGCCTCATAGGTCATCGGGTTGTGCTCGGCGCCCTGTGACAAGGCGACTATGAGTTATTCTTCCGTGGAAGAATCCTCATGTAAAGGGTACGACAGAAGCTTGTCCTTGAACCAACGTGTGTAACATGAGTTGTGCTCTTTGATTATATCTTTGTCCATCCTCTATTGGCCTCGGTCATTGTACGTCTTCTTAATAAAGGTTTTGTGCTCTACCACCCAAGGATCGACCACGTCTATGTGTTGTAGCCCGACAAGGTTTGTTCTTTCAAAGTCGGCGAGTCGACCCTTGAAGTCGACATGCATTTCGCGACGACCCTCGCGGTGACCCCATCTAGCGAGCCTGCCGAGGTGCCTGTTGACGGGCAGACCAACGGGGTTCTCGATGCCTAGATAATTCGTGCAGTAGGAGATGCACTCTTCGGTCAGAAAGCCCTTGGCTATGCTTCCATCTGGACGTGCCCTGTTGCGAATGTATCCTTTGATGACACCATTCATCCTTTCGAACGACATCATGCTGTGCAGGAACGTCGGCCCGAGTTGGATGATATCCTCCACGATATAGACCAGCAGATGCACCATAACGTCGAAGAATGCGGGCGGGAAGTACATCTCAAGCTCGCATAGTATCACCACGATCTCTTTCTGTAGCCTTCTGAGTTGCCTCACGCCAACCGACTTCCGAGAGATGACGTCGAAAAAGTTTCATAGGCCAAATAGCGTTTCACGGACATGCGCGTCCATGATCCCATGGATTGCAACTGGAAGTATCTGCGTCATCAGCACGTGACAGTCGTGAGACTTCATCCTGCTGAACTTCTGCTTCACTTAGTCTAGGTATCTGCTTATCTTCCCCGCGTAACCGTAAGGAAGTTTTACTCCTACGAGGCAGGTGAAAAACTGCTCGATCTCCTCCTGACTTAGAGTGAAGCACGTGGGAGGGCAGTCATATTCGATCTTCTTGGCCTTTTTGCCTTTGCGAGGACTTTCCGTGTCCTTTGCCTCATCATCATCATTAGGGCGTTTTGCGTGAAGCTCCCCCCTGATGCCCATTGATTGCAAGTCCGCCCTTGCTTTTGGCCCATCTTTGGTCCTCTCTGGCATGCTGAGCAGGGTACCAAGCAGACTCTCGCACACGTTCTTAGTGATATGCATGACATCAAGGCTGTGAGGCACATGGAGGATCTTCCAGTACGACAAGTCCAAGAAAACAGACCTCGTCTTCCATACCTTCAGCAGCGGCTTTGGCATATTTCGCTTCTTTCCCGGCGGTGGGCACTCTTTCCAATTTTTCAACAACTCGTCTATTTCCTCGCCGCTCCTCATACGCGGGCGTCTTCGGGTTTGGTTTCACCATCGAACAGATCCTTGTGTTTTCTCCATGAGTCATCATCGCGAAGCCACCTTCGATGTCCTGAACACGGTTTTCGAAGACCCGGGATCTCTATCTAGCTGGCGATATGTTGTGTCATCCATGCACCTGACGCATGCACAAAATCCGTGGACCACCTGCCCCGTGACATATCCAAAACCGAGATAGTTGTGCACCGTCGTGAGCAGTGCAACTCTCATAGGGGAATATTCTTTCTCTGCGGCGTCCCACGTATTGGCTGGCGTTTTCCACAGCGTGTCTAGCTCCTCTTTCAGCAGCCCCAGATATAGATTGATGTCGTTCCCTGGTTGTTTCGGCCCTTCAATTAGCATACTCATGTGAATGTACTTCCTCTTCATGCACATCCAGGGGGAAGGTTATACATCCACACAAACACAGGCCAGGTGCTAGGTGTGCTTCTCTGGCTGCCAAACGGATTGACTCCATTGGTGCTCGCGCCCAGCATGATGTTCCTTGGATCGTCCCCAAATTCTGGGTGTTCGAAGTTCAACGCTTGCCACTGGCTCGCATCCTTAGGGTGACTCACCATCTTGTCTTTTTTATTTATCTCCGGATCATTTCCGTCATCTTCTCGCTTCTTCTCCTCCCTATATGTGTGCCAACGCAGGAGCTTTGCTAGCTTAGGGTCCATGAAATACCGCTGCAGATGAGGAGTGATCGGAAAGTACCACACCACTTTTCGAGGAGCTTTCTTCCTCTTCTTGTATCGAGTGACGCCGCACACCGGACATATGGTAGACTCCGCGTGCTCGTCCCGATAAATGATGCAATCGTTCATGCACACATGGTATTTCACGTACGGTAAATCCAGAGGACACACGATTTTCTTCGCGTCCTCAAAACTGGTCGCGCACTTGTTCCCCTTGGGAAGACGTTCGTGCCAGAATGACATGTTCTCGTCGAAGCATGCGTCGATCATTTTGTGTTTTACCTTCTTCTCCAGAGCCATGAGCGTTACTTTCAGGCGGGTATCCTCGGGCCTGCATCCTTCATACAATGGAGTAACCGCGTCTATCTCTAGATGATCCAGCTTGGCTTTCTCTCGGCCGGCAGCTCTTGCGTTACCCGTCTTCTTGAGAAGCAGCTCTTGAATATGAGGGTCCTGCACCCAGCCCATCGATGGTACATCGTCGTCTGCTCCGGCATCTTCATCTTCATGATCATGCCCTTCATCTTGATCTTCCTCATCATCATGTCCGGCATCTTCTACATGATGACAGTGTCCTGCATCTACTTCGTGATCATGTCCACGAGATTCTTCGTCTTCTCGCCCGCCCTCGCCGCGGTTGTCTTGCTGCCCATCCTTATTTCTTGCCCGGCCCCCATCGACGACTTTATAATTATCTTCATCACCTTGCCACCGATAGCCATCCATGAAACCACGCAAGAGCAAGTGGCCCCGCACCTGTTTGGAATCCGGGTCCATAAGGCTCTTCAGCTTGCATCTTCGACACGGATATCTTATCTCTGTCTCGTTCTTTTGAAGCATCTCGGCCTTCGCGGAGCTCAAAAACCTATTCACGATGCCTTCGGTCATCGTGCAGACAATGGTCGCCTGCGGGGTAGAGCAAAATGATATTTTAGAAACAAAAAAAATTTGGCATGACTTTGCCTAAAAATAGGACCAAAAAGAATGCATAGTGCCAAATTCTTGCTGAAACGCAAATGAATCAACATTCCAGCAAAATATTGGCAACTATCGCATTTCAAATACCGGTACCTACAAACACAAACATATGCAACACCACAAACATACGTAGATCTAGGCCATAAAAAGTGTGTACGTTGTTGGAGGGAGAGAAAAGTAGATCTCGAACATAAAGAAAGCTTTCCCCTTACTTACCTTGTGACACCCCCGATTCAATCGTACACTAATCATGCACGCAAACGTGTACGATCAAGATCAGGGACTCACGGGAAGATATCACAACACAACTCTAAAACATAAAATAAGTCATACAAGCATCATAATACAAGCCAGGGGCCTCGAGGGCTCGAATACAAGTGCTCGATCATAGACGAGTCAGCGGAAGCAACAATATCTGAGTACACACATAAGTTAAACAAGGTTGCCATAAGATGGCTAGCACAAACAGGGATACAATCGAAAGAGGCGCAGGCCTCCTGCCTGGGATCCTCCTAACTACTCCTGATCGTCGTCAGCGGGCTGCACGTAGTAGTAGGCACCTCCTGTGTAGTAGGAGTCATCGTCGACGGTGGCGTCTAGATCCTGGGCTCCATCGTCTGGTTGCAGCAATCGGGTAGAGAGATGGGAAAAAGGGGAAACAAGGCAACCGTGAGTACTCATCCAAAGTACTCGCAAGCAAGGAGCTACACTACATATGCATGGATATATGTGTAAGGGGCCATATCAGTGGACTGAACTGCAGAATGCCAGAATAAGAGGGGGATATCTAATCCTGTCGAAGACTATGCTTCTGGCAGCCTCCGTCTTGCAGCATATAGAAGAGAGTAGACTGAAGTCCTCCAAGTAGCATCGCATAGCATAATCCTACCCGGTGATCCCCTCCTCGATGCCCTGTTAGAGAGCGACCACCGGGTTGTATCTGGCACTTGGAAGGGTGTGTTTTATTAAGTATCCGGTTCTAGTTGTCATAAGGTCAAGGTACAACTCCGGGTCATCCTTTTACCGAGGGACACGGCTATTCGAATAGATTAACTTCCCTGCAGGGGTGCACCACATAACCCAACACGCTTGATCCCATTTGTCCGGGCACACTTTCCTGGGTCATGCCCGGCCTCGGAAGATCAACACATCGCAGCCCCACCTAGGCACAACAGAGAGGTCAGCACGCCGGTCTAAACCTAAGCGCGCAGGGGTCTGGGCCCATCGCCCTGAGCACACCTGCACGTTGCGAACGCGGCCGGAAGCAGATCTAGCCTCCTTAATATAAGCGCGAGCTTACGATCCAATGCGGCGCGCGCCACTCAGTCGCTGACGTCATGAAGGCTTTGGCTGATACCACGACGTCGAGTGCCCATATCTTTCCCGCGTAGTTGGTTAGTGCGTATAGGGGAGTAGCCAGACTCAGATCAAATACCCAGATCTCGTTAAGCGTGTTAAGTATCCGCGAACGCCGACAGGGCCAGGCCCACCTCTCACCCAGGTAGCCTCGAACTGCCCTGCCGCTCCGCCACAAAGATCCACACAGAGGGCCGTCGGGACAAAGGTCCTTTCAGCCCCCAATTCGTGAATCACTCGCGGGTACTCCTCGAGCCATGTTTAAAGTATAGTATATACCCGTGATCACCTCCCAAGTGATCACGGACCGATAGTATAGCACAGCAGACGGACAAGAATGTAGGGCCACTGATGGTAAACTAGCATCCTAAACTAAGCAGGTAGGATTGCAGGTAAAGGTATCAACAGTAGTAACAAGGACAGGCTATGCATCAGGATAGGAATAACGAAAGCAGTAACATGCTACACTACTCTAATGCAAGCAGTATAGAGGAGAGTAGGCGATATCTGGTGATCAAGGAGGGGGCTTGCCTGGTTGCTCTGGCAAGAGAGAGGGGTCGTCAACTCCGTAGTCGAATGGGGCAGCAGCAGCGTCGGTCTCGGTGTCTAGCGAGAGAAGAGGGGGAAGAAACAATAAATATTTAAGCAAACAGATGCATAGTGATGCATGACATGACAAGTATCGGTGTTAGGGGTGCCCTAACGCGGTATGCGGTGATACCGGCGCAGGGGGAAAAACATCCGGGAAAGTATCCCCGGGGTTCCGCGTTTTCCGGCAGAGAAGCCGGAGGGGGAAAGTTGCGAGTTTGATATGTTAGGGATGCATGGCGGATGAATGGGCTGCGTTTCCGGGTTCGTCTCGTCGTTCTAAGCAACTTTCATGTAGAAAGTATTTTCATCCGGGTTACGGATTATTTTATATTAATTTTAAAAGATTTAAATCATTTTTACGATTAATTTAAATATTTTAAGTCAACATTATCCAGAACAGTGTTTGATGATGTCATCATGCGGTCAGCATGACATCAGCAGTCAACAGAGGTGTTGACTGGGTCGCTGACGAGTGGGTCCCACTGGTCATTGACTGATTAGCCTAATTAGTGTTTAACTAATCTTACTACTGTTTTAATTAAACTAATTAGTTAATTAGGTTAATCCAATTATGATTAATTAACTTAATTAATTCCTTAATTAATTAATTTAATTATTATTGTTTATGTAATTATTTTTAACTCTTTTTTTATTAAAACGTTCTCTGGGCGGGGCCCATGTGTCATAGGCCATGGGGCCTTGCGGGTCAGGCGAGCGGGCGTGGCCGCGTGGCTAACGGGCTTAGCCCGAACGGGCGCAAGCCTGAGGGGCGCTGGGCACGCACGGGGGCTCGCCGGCGGCCAGGACCAAGGGAGACGGCGGAGGGGTCACCGCGGACCGGCTGGGCGGAGCGGTCCCGAGGGTGCGCGCGGGCGCTGGGGAGGAGAGCGGCCGGAGTGGCACCGGGCAGGGGACGACGACGAGTGTGGCGCTGGCGGCGAGGGCAGGGGATGCGCGCGCGCAGGCGAGGACCGGCGACTTCGGTCGTCGGCGCGGCAGCGTGGTCAGTGGGCGGAGGAGCCGGAGCTTTGACGGGCGCGCGGGGGATAGGCGGCGGCAGCAGCAGTCATACGCAGCAGCACAGCAGAGGCAAGGCAGGGAAGCAACAGCGGACGGGGCGGCGGGAGCGCGAGTAGTGGACGCGGGGCTTGCGCCAGGATGACCCGGGGCACGCGCTGCCGCGAGCAGCGAGGCGAGGTCGGGTAGGGGGCGGCGAGCGCGCGCGTGCGTGAGCGGCGGGCGGCCCGGAGCGTAAGCTCCGGCACGCTGGCGCAGCCGAGCTGCGCGGCCGGCGAACGGAGAGAGAGGAGGGGCGCGGGGACAGGGGAAGGAGGAGGGCGGAGGCCGTGGCCTCACCGGGCTTTGTAAGGTCAAGGCAGCGGGCTCGGGGAAGGTTAGTAGGCGTGGATGGGCTGGCCTGGTTGGCCCGTTGGCCAGCTGGGCCAAGGCACAGTTGGGTGTGGGCTTTGTTTTATTTTAATTTTCTTTTTTATATATATTTCTGTTTGACTGTCTTTATTTTAGTTTCCTTTTGAATTTGGTTTTATAAACTACAACACTGGTTCCTAATTCAGTTTTAATAAGTATGCCACTGCCCCATAAGTTTTTGGCAATAAAACAAATAGTTTAATATTCTATCAATTTGAAAATGGTCGTTAGTTAAATGTTTTGCTGCTGTTCTAAATATTTTAGTGCACTTAAACCTTCTATAAAATTGTGGTTTCATCACCAATATTACCCATGATTTATTTGCTACCTTTTGAACATTTTATTTTATTATTATTTGAAAACTTTTATTGTTTTCTTAATTTAGAATTTGAATTCGAATCTGTTTCGAACTAACGCAAGATTAGAAACAGTAACAGAGGTTTACTGTAGCTTGATTATCCGGGCGTCACAATTCTCCTCCACTACAAGAAATCTCGTCCCGAGATTTAAGCGGTGGAGTAAGGGGGAAAAGTGCTGGTAGCGGAAAACCTAACGAGTCTTCTCGGTCCTGGCTGCCCTTTCGAAGAGGTTGATTCCTTACGTTGATGTCTTCATTTCTCTGCTTCAACTCACCATG
Source organism: Aegilops umbellulata (assembly GCA_032464435.1). Lineage (NCBI taxonomy): Eukaryota > Viridiplantae > Streptophyta > Magnoliopsida > Poales > Poaceae > Aegilops > Aegilops umbellulata. The sequence goes on along the minus strand of CP136056.1, from coordinate 290,990,358 downwards.
ATCAAGTCATCATCCTTTCTTCGGGATCTCCATCGTACTTACGAATAGGTAAGGGGCAGCTCTACAACGATAGGATGTTATAAGGGAGAATCATCTGGGGGTATCCCAAGAATGAACATATGAGTATCTCTCGAGTTGAACAAATGAAACACGTCAAGAGCAAAGTAAGACGATGCAATAGGAAGTTTCAAGCGGATAGGCAATCATTCATTGCCTAAAACAGAGTGTGAAAGGGGTTCAGAGCAACGGGAATAAGTATTGTGTTCGATACCAGAATTGATCACTAGGAAGGTGGCTCACAAATTACATAAGAAACGAAGCGCAAGGGATAACTTCGAAACAGGGATGTACAGGAGAGTCAGGTTTCGATCCTGTGGAACTGTGGGTTATGGGCCCACCATGTGGGTTAAAAGTAGAAGGAGAGGTGACATCTTGCTCGGTTATGACAGCAAGGCATGTCAAAGGTTAGCCTGTCAATTATGTCGGCAACAATGTCGGTACCAAGGGTGAGGGGCGAAGAGAACTATTTTCCTGCTCGTTGAACGAGGCGGACCAATAGGCAAAGTTCTCGTCCATCGGTGGTTACCAGAATGTCATCAACAATAGTAACACGGTCTTGCTGACAGAAATGTACACTGATGTGTTTACATAAGCAGGAGAATATTTCTGCTTGGATCATATAGATCACAAGCAACATTAAGCCAACAAATGGAAAGGAAAATATGATTATCAGATTAAATAGAACAATGGAAAGGAAAATGTGTTTAAACACATATATCAGGGGTATATCCTTCCCAAAGTCAAGCAGAGGATGATATCCAAGACAAGATATAAAGTAGAAAACTCTTTAGGCAAGGGAGAGAATTTTCATGACATTACCCATACAGCGGTGTTTGGATAATTGAGCAAGAAACATTAGCATTGGGCTTCAAATGTTCCTGTTGAAAATCGGAGTACCATAGACATGCTTCAAGATAGCATTGACATGGTCAACAGGTGAAGATCATACTTTGGGAACAAAAAGGATCCATCAGGAACAACTTATAGAATAAGTCTTACAAATTTCTTCACGGAAGAATGACTAACCTTGTCAAAAGGAAACTATAACAATAGGTCATCCGGCCAGGTGTGTTGGGCATGCCATCACCTTACCGGGTCAGAAAAGACCAGTGTTATAACTCTTGGAAAAATGTTCCAACCATCATATCTGACCGAGATTCAGATCTGATCGGTGTTAGGATACCTTAGACTCAGGATGCCTGAGAAGAAAAGGTGCAACATAAATTGTCAAGATGACATTGTAAGATTCTCGAGAATTGAACTGTGGAAGCAAGTTCCGAATCATGAGTTCATTATTAAATCAAGGATAGAATGAGGAGGTGGCTGATGAACTCAGCAACAATTCATCGAGATTTCCAAAAGATGGATTTCCACAATTATGTGAACAAGGAAATATCATTTGTCGGATCAATGATATAATGATGTATGCTCGAGGGAAACATACTCAACTGAACAATGATAGAAGGGTGCACCCAGGAATCTGGACTAGGTAGCACGATCAATGTTCGAATGATGATTCAATAAGCAATAGACTTATAGTGAAACTGTAGACCAATAACTTCAAAGCAATAGGGTTGCGAGAAGTTTAGAATTTACACATCACAGACCATTTGTCGGTATTCTGGTTAGAAACAACACGGAGACCAAGAAATGAACGCAAATGGCAAGAGATATTACTATATCAAGAATTCTCAAGAGGTGGTAAAATTACCACGACTTTCTTGACATAAAAGGTGGTAATATTCCAAGGTAAAGAAGGACAAATGCTGGATAGCAAGGAACTCAAGGTATAACACAAAACATGAACAAGTTTGTGTTGGAGGGAAGGCAATAAAGTGGCCGATGATAACACAAATCATCGGGGGCAAGGATGGTATTTCTCATCATGAATTCAGTTGATACCCTTGAAGAGCTCAGAATGCTGATGATTAAAATTAGCACGATAATGATGTATCCGTTCAGGCTAGGACAGACATGGAGTATTAAACTTGTAAGCGATGAAGATCTCTAATCCTCGTTGAATCACAGTGCAGACTCGATTCCGTTATCTGTGTCCTTGAGTGTTTCATAACTCAAAGCCCGTGAAAAATTGGAGTCCGTGAGAATGTAATACCTGATAAAGAACTCATAAGAGGTTATGCAGTTCCATGATAATCTCGAGATACCAGGGGGGTAATGCTCGACGACAGATCAAAGTAGAGATTGGACTAGGGTATTGCTCTACAGAAGACAAATGCTTAAACTTGCATGAGAAATGTTATTTAAAGGAGAACATGGTCGGAACCACGATTGCAAAAGGCCAGATCCCAGAGATAAGATGAACTTATACCAAGGGAATATTTAATTTAAGAAAAGCTTTAATGATAAGATCTACATCGTGTCCATGGGCATGAACACAAAGTTCAAGGTCGACTCCCACTTCTTCAATGTATAACCTTCCATTCACTTTTCGCTTTGATAAAGGCATTAGTGTTGAAAGTTTTATCTGGTGAAATACCAGATGAGTATGACTCGTGAAAACTTCCGAGTTCACACATATAAAGGAAGGCATAGGTTCAACCCGTCAGGGTATCATGGAAACATATACCACAACCTTCAATAGTAAATATGACCAGCTCGAAAGCAGAGCATGGTTGGCCAAGCAAATGATACAATTTACCAAGGGCATTATGTATCAGGTAAAGAACTCACAAGAATTTTGGTTGTGAAGGACATTGTCGGATAATAACCCGACAATGGGTATGGCGATCCACAACGGGGCTGATGTGAGTATCGGTACTCAATCAAAGGAAGAAGGAATGCCATGGCATCGGATTATAGAAACAACTGACTAATTCAAAGCTTAATGCAAAGAAACTTTATGATCTCCAAATCAAGGGATCAGAAGCAATCGTTCTGATCGAAAATTAATAAGTTCAACAGACTCGGAAGCACAAACGATCAAGGCATTGATTGGTCAAGAACCAGCTCATATCCAAATTTCGTCTGAGCCGGAAGGATGAATCCTAGGATTCGACTGAGGAATGCGAGCATCCTCAACATATTGAATCAACGGAATTAAAATGATAAAAGACAAGGGAGGCCAATAAGATTACGAAACTTATGGAATTAACCATAATGCAAGCAAGCGAGAATTTCAAGAGCAACAGGCTGCTCGGGATTTTCGGAAGATCGAATGATATTTTGAAGTCTTTGGCGAAACACCTGAACAATTGGGAATGAGCGGATACCCGATAAGTGCGAGAATTATCCATAGGGGTGTATATGTGGATAATGAACTACAAGGCAGTAGGCACAAAGTATTCTCGGAAAAATAGAGAGAATTTCCGAGGTATCTTGTAATAACAAGATCAACTGGGAATGAAGTTATGGACGACAAGTGTATGTAGCTTTCCATAGGGACTTATCAGTGGTATGGAATTGCAACGACGAAGGGCACAAAGGTCTCGGGAAAACATCGGAGAGTATTGTCAGAATCTTCTGTTGCAGCAGGCGATCATCTGGCCTGAAGGGGCTCTCCGGGAGGAAGTATTGTCGAGAACCTAAAGTTAGATTTTAGCAAAATCACTTAACCCGAATAGAAGAGAGTTCAGAGTCCCAGAGTAAAGGTCGAGGAATAAAAAGATCCTAATACCACCCAATGGAGACGTGGGCCCATGGGCCACACAGCCATGTTAGTAAACAATTTTCATCGACTAGACTCAACTTCGGCCAAGGAGTGTGGAAGGGGGATTCCTACAGGCAGTCGGCTCTGATACCAACTTGTGACGCCCCCGATTCAATCGTACACTAATCATGCATGCAAACGTGTACGATCAAGATCAGGGACTCACGGGAAGATATCACAACACAACTCTAAAACATAAAATAAGTCATACAAGCATCATAATACAAGCCAGGGGCCTCTAGGGCTCGAATAGAAGTGCTCGATCATAGACGAGTCAGCGGAAGCAACAATATCTGAGTACAGACATAAGTTAAACAAGGTTGCCATAAGATGGCTAGCACAAACAGGGATACAATCGAAAGAGGCGCAGGACTCCTGCCTGGGATCCTCCTAACTACTCCTGATCATCGTCAGCGGGCTGCACGTAGTAGTAGGCACCTCCTGTGCAGTAGAAGTCGTCGTCGATGGTGGCATCTGGATCCTGGGCTCCATCGTCTGGTTGCAGCAATCAGGTAGAGAGATGGGAAAAAGGGGAAACAAGGCAACCGTGAGTACTCGTCCAAAGTACTCGCAAGCAAGGAGCTACACTACATATGCGTGGATATATGTGTAAGGGGCCATATCAGTGGACTGAACTGCAGAATGCTAGAATAAGAGGGGGATATCTAATCATGTCGAAGACTACACTTCTGGCAGCCTCCGTCTTGCAGCATATAGAAGAGAGTAGACTGAAGTCCTCCAAGTAGCATCGCATAGCATAATCTTACCCGACGATCCCCTCCTCGATGCCTTGTTAGAGAGCGACCACCGGGTTGTATCTGGCACTTGGAAGGGTGTGTTTTATTAAGTATCCGGTTCTAGTTGTCATAAGGTCAAGGTACAACTCCGGGTAGTCCTTTTACCGAGGGACACGGCTATTCGAATAGATTAACTTCCCTGTAGGGGTGCACCACATAACCCAACACGCTTGATCCCATTTGCCCGGACACACTTTCCTGGGTCATGCCCGGCCTCGGAAGATCAACACGTCGCAGCCCCACCTAGGCACAACAGAGAGGTCAGCACGCTGGTCTAAACCTAAGCGCGCAGGGGTCTGGGCCCATCGCCCTGAGCACACCTGCACGTTGCGAACGCGGCCGGAAGCAGATCTAGCCCCCTTAATACAAGCGCGAGCTTACGATCCAATGCAGCGCGCGCCACTCAGTCGCTGACGTCACGAAGGCTTCGGCTGATACCACGACGTCGAGTGCCCATATCTTTCCCGCGTAGTTGGTTAGTGCGTATAGGCCAGTAGCCAGACTCAGATCAAATACCCAGATCTCGTTAAGCGTGTTAAGTATCCGCGAACGCCGACAGGGCCAAGCCCACCTCTCACCCAGGTAGCCTCGAACTGCCCTGCCGCTCCGCCACAAAGATCCACACAGAGGGCCATCGGGACAAAGGTGCTTTCAGCCCCCAATCCGTGAATCACTCGCGGGTACTCCTCGAGCCAACCCGACTTTGGTCACCACATGTATCATGTTTAAAGTATAGTATATACCCGTGATCACCTCCCAAGTGATCACGACCCCATAGTATAGCACAGCAGACGGACAAGAATGTAGGGCCACTGATGGTAAACTAGCATCCTAAACTAAGCAGGTAGGATTGCAGGTAAAGGTATCAATAGTAGTAACAAGGACAGGCTATGCATCAGGATAGGAATAACGAAAGCAGTAACATGCTACACTACTCTAATGCAAGCAGTATAGAGGAGAGTAGGCGATATCTGGTGATCAGGGGGGGGCTTGCCTGGTTGCTTTGGCAAGAGAGAGGGGTCGTCAACTCCGTAGTCGAACGGGGCAGCAGCAGCGTCGGTCTCGGTGTCTAGCGAGAGAAGAGGGGGAAGAAACAATAAATATTTAAGCAAACAGATGCATAGTGATGCATGACATGACAAGTATCGGTGTTAGGGGTGCCCTAACGCGGTATGCGGTGATACCGGCGCAGGGGGGAAAACATCCGGGAAAGTATCCCCGGGGTTCCGCGTTTTTGGGCAGAGAAGCCGGAGGGGGAAAGTTGCGAGTTTGATATGTTAGGGATGCGTGGCGGATGAACGGTCTGCGTTTCCGGGTTCGTCTCGTCGTTCTAAGGAACTTTCATGTAGAAAGTATTTTCATCCGGGTTACGGATTTTTTTATATTAATTTTAAAAGATTTAAATCATTTTTAGGATTAATTTAAATATTTTAAGTCAACATTATCCAGAATAGTGTTTGCTGACGTCATCATGACATCAGCAGTCAACAGAGGTGTTGACTGGGTCGCTGACGTGTGGGTCCCACTGGTCATTGACTGATTAGCCTAATTAGTGTTTAACTAATCTAACTACTGTTTTAATTAAACTAATTAGTTAATTAGGTTAATCCAATTATGATTAATTAACTTAATTAATTCCTTAATTAATTAATTTAATTATTATTATTTATTTAATTATTTTTAACTCTTTTTTTATTAAAACGTTCTCTGGGCGGGGCCCATGTGTCATAGGCCATGGGGCCTTGCGGGTGAGGCGAGCGGGCGTGGCCGCGTGGCTAACGGGCTTAGCCCGAACGGGCACAAGCCCGAGGGCGCTGGGCACGCACGGGCGCTCGCCGGCCGCCAGGACCAAGGGAGACAACGGAGGGGTCACCGCGGACCGGCTGGGCGGAGCGGTCCCGAGGGCGCGCGCGGGCGCTGGGGAGGAGAGCGGCCGGAGTGGCACCGGGCAGGGGACAACTACGAGTGTGGCGCAGGCGGCGAGGGCAGGGGATGCGCGCGCGTAGGCGAGGACCGGCGACATCGGCCGTCGGCGCGGCAGCGTGGTCAGTGGGCGGAGGAGCCGGAGCTTCGACGGGCGCGAGCGCGCGGCGGCGGCAGCAGCAGCAGTCGTACGCAAGCAGCACAGGAGAGGCAGGGCAGGGAAGCGACAGCGGACGGGGCGGCGGGAGCGCGGGTAGTGGACGCGGGGCTTGCGCCAGGATGACCCGGGGGACGCGCTGCCGCGAGTAGCGAGGCGAGGTCGGGCAGGGGGCGGCGCGCGTGCGCGTGCCTGCGTGAGCGGCGGGCGGCCCGGAGCGTGATCTCCGGCACGCGGGGCGCAGCCGAGCTGCGCGGCCGGTGAACGGAGAGAGAGGAGGGGCGCGGGGACAGGGGAAGGAGGAGGGCGGAGGCCGTGGCCTCACCGGGCTTTGTAGGGTCAAGGCAGCGGGCTCGGGGAAGGTTAGTAGGCGCGGATGGGCTGGCCTGGTTGGCCCGTTGGCCAGCTGGGCCGAGGCCCAGTTGGGTGTGGGCTTTGTTTTATTTTAATTTTCTTTTTTATATATATTTCTGTTTGACTGTCTTTATTTTAGTTTCCTTTTGAATTTGGTTTTATAAACTACAACACTGGTTCCTAATTCAGTTTTAATAAGTATGCCACTGCCCCATAAGTTTTTGGCAATAAAACAAATAGTTTAATATTCTATCAATTTGAAAATGGCCGTTAGTTAAATGTTTTGCTGTTGTTCTAAATATTTTAGTGCACTTAAACCTTTTATAAAATTGTGGTTTCATCACCAATATTACCCATGATTTATTTGCTACCTTTTGAACATTTTATTTTATTATTTTTTGAAAACTTTTATTGTTTGCTTAATTTAGAATTTGAATTCGAATCGGTTTCGAACTATTGCGAGATTAGCAACAGTAACAGAGGTTTACTGTAGCTTGATTATCCGGGCGTCACATCCTATCAAAAAAAAAGGAAATTTAAACACTTAAATTGGATGAATCTATGGTGCAAATGAGGTGAGGAGGAGGAGGCAGCTGAGACCAAGCTTGATAGAGGTGGAGAGAATGAAGTGGGGAAAGTAAGTGTGGTAGGTGGTTGTTAAAAATATCTAGCTGCTCCCAGGTTACCAATGGTGCACCTCCTAAGAATGCGCCATTGGTAACCAGGGTTACTAATGGCGCACCTGGTGTGTGGTGCGCCATTACTAGTTTTGAAAAAAAATAAAAAAATTGTTAATAGTGGCGCACGATGGGTGTGGTGCGCCATTACTAGTTCAAACTAGTAATGGCGCACTATCCCCTGGTGCGCCACTGCTAAGTCTGGGGACGGGTGTGGGGCCAGGACAAAACTAGTAATGGCGCACCACATACCAGGTGCGCCATTAGTAATATATAGCAGTGGCGCACCACATACATGATGCGCCATTAATGTCCATATTAGTTATAGCCGTTTTTCTAGTAGTGTCACATACTTATTGCAAAAATCTACAAGTCATCAAAAACCAAGCATTACGCGCATGCTCCTAGGGGGATACATTGGTAGGAAAAGACCATCACTCATCCCCGACCGCCACTCATAAGGAGGACAATCAAAGAACACCTCATGCTTAAAATTTGTTACACAACGTTTACCATACGTGCATGCTACGGGACTTGCAAACTTTAACACAAGTATATCTCAAATTCACAACTACTCAACTATCACAACTCTAATATTACCATCTTCATATCTCAAACAATCATCAAGTACCAAACTTCTCATAGTATTCAATGCACTTCTAATGAAAGTTTTATTATACCGATCTTGGATGCCTATCATATTAGGACTAATTTTATAGCCAAAGCCAACTACCATGTTGTTCTAAAAGACTCTCAAAATTACATAAGTGAATCATGAGAGATTAATAATTTCTATAAAATAAAACCACCACGTTGCTCTAAAAGATATAAGTGAAGCGATAGAGCAAAAACTATTTAGCTCAAAAGATATAAGTGAAGCACGTAGAGCATTCTAATAAATTCTGATTCATGTGCGCCTCTCGCAAAAGGTGCGTACAGCAAGGATTATTGTGTAAACTAGAAACAAATACTCAAATCATACAAGACTCTTCAAGCAAAACACATATTATGTGGTGAATAAAATATAGCCTCAAGTAAAGTTACCGATAGACAAAGACAAAAGAGGGGATGCCTTCTGGGGCATCCCCAAGCTTAGGCTTTTGGTTCTCCTTGAATTTTACCTTGGGGTGCCTTTTTCATCCCCAAGCTTAGGATTTTGCCACTCCTTATTCCATAATCCATCAAATCTTTACCCAAAACTTGAAAACTTCACAACACAAAACTCAACAGAAAAATCTCATGAGCTCCGTTAGTATAAGAAAACAAATCACCACCATAAGTTACTGTAATGAACTCATTATTTATTTAGATTGGTGTTAAACCTACTGTATTCCAACTTATCTATGGTTCATACTTTCCAATACTGCTCATAGATTCATCTAAATAAGCAAACAACACACGAAAAACAGAATCTGTCAAAAACAGAACAGTCTGTAGTAATCTGGATCAAACTTATACTTCTGTAACTCCAAAAATTCTGAAATAAATTTCTGGACGTGTGGAATTTTTCTATTAATCATCTGCAAAAATAATCAACTAAATATCGCTCTCCAGTAAAAAGTTGTAGCTAATCTCGTGAGCGCTAAAGTTTCTGTTTTTTACAGCAAGATCATAAAGACTTTACCCAAGTCTTCCCAAAGGTTCTACTTGGCACAAACACTAATTAAAACATGAAACCACATCTAAACAGAAGCTAGATGAATTATTTATTACTAAACATAACCAAAAAGCAAGAAACAAAAATAAAATTGGGTTGCCTCCCAACACGCGCTATCGTTTAACGCCCCTAGCTAGGCATAAGCCAAGAATAGATCTAGGTATTCTCATTTTTGGTTTTTAATTTTTTAGCGGAGTCATGCTCGAATCCGGGAGATTCTTTACGTTTCCCTTCATATTCGGAAATTTTTAGTCTAAAGAATTCAACCGCTCTGTTAAAAAATAATGCTAGGAAATCTTCACCGCAAGAGGTTCAGGAGACTTTTGTAAAAAAGTTGTTACTTCGCAAATTTTCTCAAAAACTTGTGTCTCTTCCTGGGTATGATGTGGCCCCTTTTGTTGAGGTAGTGTTCCCACTATTCCCTCTATGATTTCATGTGCAATACTGGGATCAATTTCGATAAAATTTCCTTTGGCAACACAATCCAAGAGTTGTCTATGGGACATATTTAGTCCAACGTAAAAGTTGCGAAGTAAAATTATAAAACTCACCTCTAAGGTGCAATTATGATAAGATTCCACCATCCTATACCAAGCATCTTTTAAGTTTTCTCCTTGTCTTTGTTTAAAGTGAAGAACTTCAAACTCGGGAGACAGAGGAGCAGATAATGGACTGGCCAGGAAAGCATAGCAAGCGATCTAACACACGGATACAAGAAGCAAGCGAAAAAGAGACAGAAAAAGAGGGCGAATAAAATGGCAAGGGTGAAGTGGGGGAGAGGAAAACGAGAGGCAAATGGCAAATAATGTAATGCGAGGGATAAGAGTTGTGATGGGTACTGATGTCTACTACGCAACCTTCTTCTTGTAGACGTTGTTGGGCCTCCAAGTGCAGAGGTTTGTAGGACAGTAGCAAATTTCCCTGAAGTGGATGACCTAAGGTTTATCAATCCGTGGGAGGCGTAGGATGAAGATGGTCTCTCTCAAGCAACCCTGCAACCAAATAACAAAGAGTCTCTTGTGTCCCAAACACACCCAATACAACAGTAAATTGTATAGGTGCACTAGTTCGGCGAAGAGATGGTGATACAAGTGCAATATGGATGATAGATATGAGTATTTGTAATCTGAAAATATAAAAAGAGCAAGGTAACTAATGATAAAAATGAGCACAAACGGTATTGCAATGCTAGGAAACAAGGCCTAGGGTTCATACTTTCACTAGTGTAAGCTCTCTCAACAATAATAACATAATTGGATCATGTAACTATCCCTCAACATGCAACAAAGAGTCACTCCAAAGTCACTAATAGCGGAGAACAAACAAAGAGATTATGGTAGGGTACGAAACCACCTCAATGTTATTCTTTCTGATCGATCTATTCAAGAGTCCGTAGTAAAATAACATGAAGCTATTCTTTCCGTTCGATCTATCATAGAGTTCATACTAGAATAACACCTTAGGACACAAATCAACCAAAACCCTAATGTCACCTAGATACTACAATGTCACCTCAAGTATACGTGGGTATGATTATATGATATGCATCACACAATCTCAGATTCATCTATTCAACCAACACAAAAGTACTACAAAGAGTGCCCCAAAGTTTCTACCGGAGAGTCAAGCCGAAAACGTGTGCCAACCCCTATGCATAAGTTCACGAGGTCACGGAACCCGCAAGTTGGTCACCAAAACATACATCAAGTAGATCACGTGATATCCCATTGTCACCACAGATAAGCACATGCAAGACATACATCAAGTGTTCTCAAATCCTTAAAGACTCAATCCGATAAGATAACTTCAAAGGGAAAACTCAATCCATTACAAGAGAGTAGAGGGGGAGAAACATCATAAGATCCAACTAAAATAGCAAAGCTCGCGATACAAGATCGTACCATCTCAAGAACACGAGAGAGAGAGAGATCAAACACATAGCTACTCGTACATACCCTCAGCCCCGAGGGTGAACTACTCCCTCCTCGCCATGGAGAGCACCAGGATGATGAAGATGGCCACCGGTGAGGGTTCCCCCCTACGTCAGGGTGCCGGAACAGGGTCCTGATTGGTTTTTGGTGGCTACAGAGGCTTGCGGCGGCGGAACTCCCGATCTAGGTTTCTTTCTGGAAGTTTGGGATTATATAACAGGTGTTGGAGTCGGGAACAAGTCAGGGGGTCCCCGAGGCGGCCATGAGGTAAGGGGGCCTCGGGACTCTTCTAGCCCACCTCTAGTACTCCGTGGGCTTCTTCTGGTCCAAAAATGATCTCCGTCAAATTTCAGCTCAATTGGACTCCATTTGGTTTTCCTTTTCTGCAAGACTCAAAAACAAGGAAAAAACATAAACTGGCACTGGGTTCTAGGTTAATAGGTTAGTCCCAAAAATCATATAAAATAGCATATAAATGCATATAAAACATCCTAGATGGATAATATAATAGCATGGAACAATCAAAAATTATAGATACGTTGGAGACGTATCAGGTACTTGGTATCTCTTGACTTAACTTGACTTGGCGTAGATCTCCCCGGCAACGGCGCCAAAAATCCTTCTTGCTACCTCTTGAGCTTGCGTTGGTTTTTCCCTTGAAGAGGAAAGGGTGATGCAGCAAAGTAGCGTAAGTATTTCCCTCTGTTTTTGAGAACCAAGGTATCAATCCAGTAGGAGACTACACACAAGTCGCCTCGTACCTACACAAACAAATAAGAACCTTGCAACCAACGCGATAAAGGGGTTGTCAATCCCTTCACGACCACTTGCAAAAGTGAGATCTGATAGAGATAATAAGATAAATATTTTTGGTATTTTTATAATATAAACTAAAAGTATAGAATGCAAAGTAAAAATAGATTAAAAACTTATATGATGGAAAATAGACCCGGGGGGCATAGGTTTCACTAGTGGCTTCTCTCAAGATAGCATAAGTATTACGGTGGGTGAACAAATTACTGTCGAGCAATTGATAGAAAAGTGCATAGTTATGAAAATATCTAGACATGATCATGTATATAGGAATCACGTCCGCGACAAGTAGACCGAAACGATTCTGCATCTAGTACTATTACTCCACACATCGACCGCTATCCAGCATGCATCTAGAGTATTAAGTTCATAAGAACAGAGTAACGCATTAGGTAAGATGACATGATGTAGAGGGATAAACTCAAGCAATATGATATAAACTCCATCTTTTTATCCTCAATGGCAACAATACAATACGTGCCTTGCTGCCCCTGCTGTCACTGGGAAAGGACACCGCAAGATTGAACCCAAAGCTAAGCATTTCTCCCATTGCAAGAAAGATCGATCTAGTAGGCCAAACCAAACTGATAATTCGAAGAGACTTTCAAAGATAACAAATCATACATAAAAGAATTCAGAGGAGATACAAATATTGTTCATAGATGAACTTGATCATAAACCCACAATTCATCAGATCTTGACAAACACACCGCAAAAAGAGTTACATCTAATAGATCTCCAAGAAGATCGAGGAGAACTTTGTATTGAGATCCAAAGAGAGAGAATAATCCATCTAGCTAATAACTACGGACCCGAAGGTCTGTGGTAAACTACTCACACATCATCGGAGAGGCTATGGTGTTGATGTAGAAGCCCTCCATGATCGATTCCCCCTTCGACGGAGCACCGGAAAAGGCCCCAAGATGGGATCTCACGGGTACAGAAGGTTGCGGCGGTGGAAATAGGGTTTCGTGGTGCTCCTGGATGTTTTCGGGGTATATGGGTATATATAGGAGGAAGAAGTAGGCCGGTGGAGCTGCGACGGGCCCACGAGGGTGAGGGGCGCGCCTCCGTGCCTCATGGCCTCCTCGCTTATTTCTTGACGTCCACTCCAAGTCCTCTGGATCACGTTTGTTCCAAAAATCACTCTCCCGAAGGTTTCAATCCGTTTGGATTCCGATTGATATTCCTTTTCTGCGAACGCTGAAATAGGCAAAAAAAACCCATCAATTTTCACTAGGCCTTTGGTTAGTAGGTTAGTCCCAAAAATAATATAGAAGTGTATAATAAAGCCCATTAAACATCCAAAACAGATAATATAATAGCATGGAACAATCAAAAATTATATATATGTTGGAGACGTATCAGCCAACCTCTCCTATAAATCCCCAAACTTCCAGAACTTGACCTAGATCAGAAGTTCCGCCACCACAAGCCTGTGTAGCCATGAGAAATCAATCTAGGCCCTCTCCGGCACCCTGCCGGAGGGGGCCATCATCACCGGAGGCCATGGAGGAGGATCTCAGAGGGGCCATCATTGCCATGAAGGCCAAGATCCAGAGGGAGAACATCTCCCCATCCAGGGGTGAGGCCATGGAGGAGGAAGCACAAGGGGGATAACCTCTCCTCCTCTCTCTCGGTGGCGCCGGAGTGCCATCGAGAGGAGAATCATCACCGCGGTGATCGTATTCATCAACATCGCCACCATCATCAGCATCATCATCTCTTTTACGCGGCCCCGCTGTAATCTCTACTTGAACATGGTGCTTTACACCACATATTATGATCCAATGATGTGTTGCCATCCTATGATGTTTTGAGTAGATATCCTTTGTCTTTGGGTTGATTGATGATCTAGATTGGTATGAGTTGTATGTTTTATTTTGGTGTTGTCCTATGGTGCCCTCCGTGTTGCGCAAGCGTGAGGGATTCCCGCTGTAGGGTGTTGCAATATGTCCATGGTTTACTTATTGTCTGCGTTGCTTGAGTGACAGAAGCATAAACACAGATAAGTGGGTCACGGCGTATGGGATAAAGGGGACTTGATGCTTTAATGCTATGGTTGGGTTTACCTTAATGATCTTTAGTAGTTGCGGATGCCTGCTAGAGTTCTAATCATAAGTGCATATGATCCAAGATGAGAAAGTATGTTAGATTATGCCTCTCCCTCATATGAAATTGCAATGACGACTACCGGTCTTGTTAACAATTGCCTAGGACAATTCCGCACACCGATCCATCATTATTCCACACTCGCTATTTATAATATTTAGTAATGTATTCTAACTTTTTGATAACAACACCTACTTTTATGTTTTAGCTCTCCGATATCATGCAAAGTTATCCTCTTCATACCCACAACGTAGTTTTATTTCTCATTGCTAGTTGGAAGCAAACGTTCGGTGTACGTAGATTCGTATCAGTGGCAGATAGGACTTGAGAGAATATTGATCTTACCTTTAGCTCCTTGTGGGTTCGATACTCCATACTTATCACTTCCACCTTTGGGAATTGCTACGATGATTCCCTGCACTTGGGGATTATCAAGCTCTTTTCTGGCGCCGTTGCCGGGGAGCAATAGCGTGGGGTTGATATTCTCGTGTGTGCTTGTTTGCTTTCTTCACTAAGTAGATTTTGTATTTCCTTTTTATTTCTGTTTAGTTGTGGGTGAAACATACAAAAAAATTAAAAGAATGAAAATACAAAAAAAAATATTTGCCTCTCATGCCTAAAAAGTTTTTCAAAAAGAGAAGTGATTGGAAAGTTATGCATTGAAGAAGTGAGGGTCAACCTTGAGCACTTGTGTTCATGCTCATGGAAACAATGTAGAATTTTTCATGGAAGTTTCTCTGTAAATAATTATCACCTTTATATATCCATTGTATTATAAAAATAATGTGCCAAACTTTGGTTTTAGGATGATTAGATTGCTTGTTTACTATGTGCAGTACAAAAACAGAAACTTTGGCTGTAGTGCATGAATTTAAATTTTTCACTGGAAGGTCAAATGGGTCTAAAACTTTTTGCACATTACTTCTGTACAAATTTTTTTTCAAATTGTCAAATTTATTTCATAATTTTTGGAGTTACATAAGTTTGCTAAACTTCCAAATTACTACAGACTGTCCTGTTTTAGACAGATTATGTTTTCTATGTGTTAATCACTTATTTTGATGAATCTATGGGTAGTATCGGGGGGTATGAACCATGGTGAAGTAGGAATACAGTATATATAGTTCTAATATGAAATTGGAATAAGTTTGCAACAGTACCTAAAGGTAGTGATTTGCTTTATTACACTAACGGATCTCACAAAGTTTTTGTTAAAGTTTTGTGTGGATGAAGTATTTGAAGATCGAGGAGCTATCAATATGAGAAGAATAAAGAGAGTAATGAGTTCAAGATTGGGGATTCCCAAGGCACCCCAAGTAAATATTCCAAGGATACTCAAGCAACTAAGCTTGGGGATGCCCCGGTTGGCATCCCATCTTTCCTCTTCAACAATTATCGTATACCTCGGTTTTTGTTTGGTTCACATGATTTGTGTCCTTCGTGTTTTTCTTTTTCTTTAAGAACCATGCTAGTATGATATGTCCCTTCATTGATTTATAGAATACTTCATGTGCTTCACTTATATCATTTGAGTATGACCTTATAGAATGATCTTTGTGCTTCACTTAAATCTTTTGAGTATGGTTTTATAGAATGCTTCGTGTGCTTCACTTATATATTTCAGCTTGGATATTGGTTAGTATATATTAATTGTAGAATGCTCCATGAACTTCACTTATATCTTCAGGAGTATGAATAATACTATAATCTAAAGTGGGGTTGGAAGAGTGTCAACTTTAGGAATTAGTGATCGCACTATTTCGAATGAGAAGAATTTTGCTTATGTGGAGAGTAGAAAATTTTCTATGATTGTAGATCATGAAAACAATGCTTTATTTGATGGTTATATTGTTGAATTAATTCATTATGCTACTGAATATTATTATGAGGGAGGAATATATGCTTGTTGGAGTTGCAATAATACCAAGTTTCCTCTCTATGTGCTTAAAGTTTTGAAGTTATACTTGTTTTGCCCTCCTATGCTAGTTGATTCTTGTTCCTATAAATTATGTGCTCACAAAATCCCTAGGCATAGGAAGTGGGTTAGATTCAAATGTGCTAGTCATATTCTTCATGATGCTCTCTTTATGTTTCAATTCTGTTCTTTTATGTGAGCATCATTGAAATCATCATGCCTAGCTAAAAGGCATTAAAGAAAAGCGCTTGTTGGGAGACAACCCAATATTTACGCTTACTATTTTTGTGTGTTTACATGATTAAGATACTGTAGTAATCATGTTTTATAGATTTTGTTTCAATAAAGTGCCAAGTAAGACCTTTGGGGAGACTTGGGTGAAAGTTAATGTAATCTTGCTGTAAAAAAGAGAAACTTTACGCTCACGAGATTAGCTACCATTTTTTACAGAAGAGTGATTTTGAGTTGATTATTTTTGCAGAAGATTAATAGACAAATTCCTCACGAACACCAATTTATTTCATAATTTTTGGAGTATCATAAGTATGGTTTATGTTCATATCATTACAGACTGTTCTGTTTCTGACAGATTCTATTTTCATTACATAGTTTGCTTGTTTTCTAGTTTCTATGGCTTATATTTATCAAGATAAATTTTAGAAATGATATGGTACAATAGGCTTTGTGTGAGAACAATTATGAACCTTGTCTTTGATAGTACCAAAGTGAATGGTTTACTCTTTATCATACTAACCTATCTCACGAAGTTCCGTTAAGTTTTGTGTGATTCAAGTTTTCAAGCTTTGGGTGAGATATCGATATGAGGAGAATAAGGAGCGGAAGACCCTAAGATTGGGGATGCCCAAGGCATCCCAAGGTAATATTCAAGGAAGACTCAAGCGCCTAAGCTTGGGGATGCCCCGGAAGGCATCCCCTCTTTCGTCTTCAAAACTATCGGTATACCTTACTCGGAGCTATATTTTTATTCGTCACATGATATGTGTTTTGCTTGGAGCGTATTTTCAATTTTACTTTATGTTTGAATAAAATCATTGGATCTGAAATCTTGAATGAAAAAGAATCCTCCCATGGCTAGTTAATTATTTGACTACTCAGTGTCCTTCACTTATATCTTTTGGAGTAGTTTATCATTTACTCATGTGCTTCACGTATATCCTATGAGTAAATGGTTGAATGAATTGAATATCATAAATATGAATTTATATATGTTTCATATGATTATACCATGGGGATTAATGACTTCACACAAAATATGTATGGGTAGTAGACTTAAGTTAGCAAACGCGGAATTGGTCACTTGAACAATTCATGAAAGAATATTGAAGGAAGAGAGATTTTACATATAAATATACTATCTTGGACATCTTTTGTAATTGTGAGCACTCATTAAAATATTACATGCTAAAAGGTTGATGTTGGACAAGGAAGAAAATGTAATGGGTTATGTCTTCTTATATCCGAAATAAAGTATATTGTCATGGATCATCCAACATGCTAAGCTTGACTTTCCCCCTCATGCTAGCCAAATTCTTTGCACCAAGTAGAAATACTACTTGTGCTTCCGAATATCCTCAAAACCAGTTTTGCCATGAGAGTCCACCATATCTACCTATGGATTGAGTAAGATCCTTCAAGTAAGTTGTCATTGTTGCATGCAATAAAAATTGCTCTCTAAATATGTATGATCTATAGTGTGGATAAAATAAGCTTTATACGATCTTGTGATATGGAAGCAATAAAAGCGACAGACTGCATAATAAAGGTCCCTATAACAAGTGGCAATATAAAGTGATGTTCTTTTGCATTATGATTTTGTGCATCCAACTATAAAAGAACATGACAACCTCTGCTTCCCTCTGCGAAGGGCCTATCTTTTATTCTTGTCTTATACCTTATACAAGAGTCATGGTGATCTTCGCCTTTCCCTTTTACATTTTATCCTTTGGCAAGCACTTTGTGTTGGAGCGCTCTGGATATATATATCCACTTGGATGTAGGTTTTCATGAGTTATTATTGTTGACATTACCCTTGAGGTAAAAGGTTGGGAGGCGAAACTATAAGCCCCTATCTTTCTCTGTGTCCGATTAAAACTTTGAACCCATAAATATCACATGAGTGTTAGCAATTGTGAAAGATTAAGTGATAGTTGAGTATGTAGAGTTTGCTGTATCAAAGCTCTTACATAGACCCTTCCAGAAAATAAGATGAATTGCAATTGTTTGATGACTAAGAGCACGGTTTGTTAGTTTTCAAAAAAGTTTATGATCTATACTTTAACATGTGAATAGCTTGTTACTTGATCATGAGAAGTTTTATGAGTTGAGCTACTGTTATGATATATAATGATGCCAGAAAAAGTGATTGGAACTATCATTTATCAAACTTATGCACTTGCTAGCATTCACACTTCATATATTATTTCTTTTATCATTTACCTACTCGAGGACGAGCAGGAATTAAGCTTGGGGATGTTGATACGTCTCCAACGTATCTATAATTTATGAAGTATTCATGCCATGTTTACAGTAGTTTTATATGATTTTCGTATGATTTGAGTAGAACTAACTCGGACTGACGCTGTTTTTAGCAGAACTACCGTGGTGTTGTTTTTGTGCAGAAATAAAAGTTCTCGGAATGCGCTGAAAATCAACGGAGATTTTTTCTGGAAAATATAAATAATACTGGAGCGAAGAGTTACTAGAGGGGAGTCCCGTGGGCCCCACGAGGATGGTGGGCGCGCCCCCTACCTCGTGGACTCCCTGTGGTGCCCCCTGACTTGTTCTTGACGCCAATCTCTCCTATAAATCCCCAAACTTCCAGAACTTGACCTAGATCGGAAGTTCCACCGCCGCAAGCCTCTGTAGCCACGAGAAATCAATCTAGGCCCTCTCCAGCACCCTACCGTAGGGGGGCCATCATCACCGGAGGCCATGAAGGAGGATCCCGGAGGGGCCATCATCGCCATGAAGGCCAAGATCCAGAGGGAGAACCTCTCCCCATCCAGGGGGGAGGCCATGGAGGAGGAAGCACAAGGGGGAGAACCTCTCCTCCTCTCTCTCGGTGGCACCGGAGTGCCATCGAGAGGAGAATCATCGCCGCGGTGATCGTATTCATCAACATCGCCACCATCATCACCATCATCATCTCTTTTACGCGGTCCACTCTCCCGCACCCCGCTGTAATTCCTACTTGATGATGGTGCTTTACGCCACATATTATGATCCAATGATGTGTTGGCATCCTATGATGTTTTGAGTAGATATCCTTTGTCTTTGGGTTGATTGATGATCTGGATTGGTATGAGTTGTATGTTTTATTTTGGTGTTGTCCTATGGTGCCCTCCGTGTCGCGCAAGCATGAGGGATTGCCGCTGTAGGGTGTTGCAATATGTCCATGCTTTACTTATTGTCTGCGTTGCATGAGCGACAAAAGCATAAACACGGATAAGTGGGTCATGGTGTATGGGATAAAGGGGACTTGATGCTTTAATGCTATGGTTGGGTTTTACCTGAATGATCTTTAGTAGTTGCGGATGCTTGTTAGAGTTCCAATCATAAGTGCATATGATCCAAGACGAGAAAATATGTTAGCTTATGCCTCTCCCTCATATGAAATTGCAATGACGACTACATGTCTTGTTAACAATTGCCTAGGACAATTCCGCACACTGATCCATCATTATTCCACACTTGCTATTTATAATATTTAGTAATATATTCTAACTTCATGATAACAGCACCTACATTTATGTTTTAGCTCTCCGATATCATGCAAATTATCCTCTTCATACCCACAACGTAGTTTTTATTTCTCATTTCTAGTTGGAAGCAAACGTTCGGTGTACGTAGAGTCGTATCAATGGCAGATAGGACTTGAGAGAATATTGATCTTACCTTTAGCTCCTTGTGGGTTCGACACTCCATACTTATCACTTCCACCTTTGGGAATTGCTACGACGATTCCCTGCACTTGGGGATTATCATGTTCCAGGTGGCGTGAGTTGCGAAACTATTTCACATTGTTTCAAATGAAGACCAAAGTCATAACTCAAATATTCACTACCACATCAAATCGTAGAAACTTTATTTTCTTGTTATGATGATTTTCCACTTCACTTTGAAATTCTTTGAACTTTTCAAATGTTTCAGACTTATGTTTCATTAAGTATATATACCCAGATCTGCTCAAATAATCGGTGAAGGTTAGAAAATAATGATACCCGCCGCGAGCCTCAACACTCATCAGACCACATACATCAGTATGTATTATTTCCAATAAGTCAGTTGCTCGCTCCATTGTTCCGGAGAACGGAGTTTTAGTCATCTTGCCCATGTGGCATGGTTCACAAGCATAGAGTGATTCCGAAAGCCCATCAGCATGGACTTTCTTCATGCGCTTTACACCAATATGACCTAAACGGCAGTGCCACAAATAAGTTGCACTATCATTATTAACTTTGCACCTTTTGGCTTCAATATTATGAATATGTGTATCACTACAATCGAGATTCAACAAAAATAGACCACTCATCAAGGGTGCATGACCATAAAAGATATTACTCATATAAATAGAACAACCATTATTCTCTGATTTAAATGAATAACCGTCTCGCATCAAACAAGATCTAGATATAATGTTCATGCTCAGGTCTAAAACTAATCCCGAAGGTGGATGTAGAGGCAGCGTGCCGACGGCGATCATATCGACTTTGGAACCATTTCCCACGCGCATCGTCACCTCGTCCTTGGCCAATCTTTGTTTAATCTGTAGCCCCTGTTTCGAGTTGCAAATATGAGCAACAAAACCAGTATCAAATACTCGGGCGCTACTACGAGCATTAGTAAGGTACACATCAATAACATGTATATCAAATATACCTTTCACTTTGCCATCCTTCTTATCCTCCAAATACTTGGGGCAGTTCCGCTTCCAGTGACCAGTCCCTTTGCAGTAGAAGCACTCAGTTTCAGGCTTAGGTATAGACATGGGCTTCTTCCCTTGACTAGAAACTTGCTTGCTATTCTTCTTGAAGTTCCCCTTCTTCCCTTTGCCCTTTTTCTTGAAACTAGTGGTCTTGTTAACCATCAACACTTGATGCTCCTTCTTGATTTCTACCTTCACAGCATTTAGCATCGCGAAGAGCTCGAGAATAGTCTTTTCCGTCCCTTGCATATTATAGTTCATCACGAAG
This sequence comes from Aegilops umbellulata, assembly GCA_032464435.1. Classification (NCBI taxonomy): domain Eukaryota; kingdom Viridiplantae; phylum Streptophyta; class Magnoliopsida; order Poales; family Poaceae; genus Aegilops; species Aegilops umbellulata. The sequence continues at coordinate 290,969,082 of CP136056.1, read as the reverse complement.
CCTTTATAGCTTGGTGGCAGTGATTGAAGAACTCTGTCAATGACACTACCATCAGGAAGATTAACTCCCAGCTGAGTCAGGTGGTTATGGTACCCAGACATTTTGAGTATATGTTCACTGATAGAATTATTCTCCTCCATCTTGCAGCTATAGAACTTGTTGGAGACATATCTCTCAACTCGGGCATTTGCTTGAAATATTAACTTCAACTCCTGGAACATCTCATATGCTCCATGATGTTCAAAACGTCTTTGAAGTCCCGATTCTAAGCCGTAAAGCATGGCACACTGAACTATCGAGTAGTCATCAGCTTTGCTCTGCCAAACGTTCATAACGTCCGGAGTTGCTCTTGCAGTGGGTCTTGCACCTAGCGGTGCTTCGAGGACATAATTCTTCTGTGCAGCAATGAGGATAATCCTCAAATTATGGACCCAGTCCGTGCAGTTACTACCATCATCTTTGAACTTCGCTTTCTCTAGAAACGCATTAAAATTCAAGGGAACGGTAGCACGAGCCATTGATCTACAACAACATAGATATGCAAAAACTATCAGGTACTAAGTTCATGATAAATTAAAGTTTAATTAATCATATTACTACAGAACTCCCACTTAGATAGACATCCCTCTAGTCATCTAAATGATCACGTGATCCATATCAACTAAACCATGTCCGATCATCACGTGCGATGGAGTAGTTTTAAATGGTGAACATCACTATGTTGATCATATCTACTATATGATTCACGTTCGACCTTTCGGTCTCAGTGTTCCGAGGCCATATCTACATATGCTAGGCTCGTCAAGTTTAACCTGAGTATTCTGCACATGCAAAACTGTTTTGTATGTCAGGACCCCGATCCTAAGTCACACCGATCTAGCATGTAACACATCATATCACTTTGCGGCCTCACGCACGGTATTCCACGGGTGCCACCTTACCTGGCCTGGGACCGTTTGCGCCTTTTGGCTCACGTATATGATAGTGTTGCTAGCATCCATATGACAAAGAACCCGGGCCGACATGGCTAGTCGTGAACCCAAAGCGGCACTAACCCATGGGGACAGGCATACATGAATCAACTTCGAGCATGTCGGTCAACAGCGTGTGAATCCGGGCTGTAGCACTGGGCTAACAGGACTCCGGTAACCCGGGCTGTAGCAGGCTAGGCAGGACTCCGGATGTCACCGCGTGACATTTCCCCGAAGGGACAGACACAGGAACGAAGTGAAACACATGCCGGCCAGTCAAGTGTCCTGAGCAGTAGTGCTGGGCTAGCAGGACTCCGGTGAATCGGGCTGTAGCGGACTACTATGGCCCAAGGAAGCACAAGACTATATTTCCCCAAAAGAGAGGCTGCCAAGGATAAACAACTAGATTGTCGGATCCCACACATACCAAGCATTTCAATCATACACACAATATGCTCGATATGTGTAAATACAACATGGCATCACAACAAGACTCTATGACTCAAGTATTTATTCATTAGGCTCCGAGGAGCGAGATATTACAAACATGGGTCTCATGACCCAACATTCAGAGCATACAAGTCAAAGCACATGCGGAAGCTTAACATGTCTGAGTACAGACATCTACAAATGAAAAAGGCTGAGAAACCTGACTATCTACCAGATCCTGCCGAGGCACAAGATCGTAGATGAGGTATCAAGCTAAACGTTGAAGTCCACACGGAACTACTAGCGAGACTGACGTCTCTCTGCAAAACATAAAATAAGCAAACGTGAGTACAAATGTACCCAGCAAGACTTACATCAGAACTAGCTACATATGCATCGGTATCAACAAAGGGGGTGGTGGAGTTTAACTGCAGCAAGCCAGCTTTGACTCAGTGGCTAACCTGAACTACGACTGCAAGTAACTCTTTTGAGGTGGCGCACACGAGTCCACATATTCACCATATCGATACACCACTAAGGATCTGCTCCTGTCTCCCTACGAGAAGGCCATCCATAGTACTCACGCTTATCTTGCGCATTTTAGAGTATCCACTTTCACTTGTCTATGAACTATGCAAGGGGTCCAAGTTTCCATATCCGAGGAATTCGGCTATTCGAATAGATAATGATAACCCTGTAGGGGTGTACTTCTTCACACACGCTCTCGCCACTTACCACCATGTACACGTCATGTACCTCGGCAACCTTCAAGCGGAAGTCTGGCGAGGGAGTCGGCCACGACCTGACTAACCACACAAGTCTCTAGTCCAGGTTTATCGCCTATTCGGGTTCCATCCGCAAGGAGATCCGGCCGGGGTGTCGCTCACGGCCCCAAACGATGTGTGCAGGGTTCCCAAGCCCACCTCGACGGGTGGATCTACGCTTGGTACACCGTGCCATGGTGCCTAGTCTGTCCCAAGCCCACATGTACCGAGTGCCACTTGGTAGACTACTAACACTACCTACAAACACCAGAAACTAGTTGCAACTCGTGGACAGAGATCAGGTTGATTAATAAGTCGAGAGAGCTTGGAGCGCCCGGAGCCCAATCTGTGGTAGTAACTGTTCATGGATCACAAACACAGAAATCAGTTCCTGAGGACGGCTGCAATGAGAGAACCCACCATGTACTCCTACATGGCCTCTCACCGCTACCTTTACCAAATCGTGTTCACACACTTTGCTCTCAACAGTAGGACATGTTCACCACATTCCAATTCATTCCTGATGAATCAGACCCGACTCAACTCTAAGCAGTAGCAGGCATGACAACAAGCATGAATGAGTAGGCACATCAGGGCTCAAACAACTCCTACTCATGCTAGTGGGTTTCATCTATTTACTATGGCAATGACAGGTCATGCAGAGGAAAGGGGTTCAATTACCGCAACATGTAACAGTTGAATCGTTATTGTCCTAATGCAGTAAAAGAGAGTAGGAGCGAGAGAGTGGGATTGTATCGGAATGAACAAGGCGGTTTTGCTTGCCTGGCACTTCTGAAGATAATATAGCTCTTCATCAGTGTCATCGATCACGTCGTCGGAAACATCGTGTACTGAGAGGGGATGGTTACCGACAAACAGAGAAAGACACAATCAATGCAATGCAACAATATGATGCATGATCATGACATGGCAATATGCTTGTGATTTGGCCTAATGCACCTAGCAACACAATTAAGTGTAGTTGGTTTGAACCCAAGGTTCAAATTAAAACTCCACATATGGTTATTTAAATGCCATTCATTTGATTTGTCCAAAACAGTAGTTATAAGTTGTTCTAACATGCATGAAAATAGTACAGATGGATATATTGGATTTTTCTAATCATTTTTCATATATGATTTTTTTGATTTGGAGTTACGGTTGATTTTCTATGATTTTTTAGAAGTTTCAACTATTTTCTGGAATTTCTAAATCATTTCTGAAATAAGAAAAACCAGAAAAGCATTTACTACGTCAGCATGACGTCGGCGTGACATCAGCAAGTCAACATGACCGTTCCTGGTCAAATTTGACCAGTGGGTCCCGCGTGTCACTGTCTAGGCTAATTAACAAAGTTGGTTAACGCTAAACTAACCCTAAACCCAGGTTAATTAGGGGCCTGGGCCCACACGTGGTTGACTCAGGGGAGTCAAACCCCTGGTCAAGGTCAAACGCACCGGCGGCTTGACACCGGCGATGGCAGGCGCAACGGAGTGCTGCGGAATCGCTGCTCCGGCCACAGTTTGTTGTGCAGAAGGCATCGGGGAGAAGCCCTTGCTCGGGCGCATCCAATGGGCCAGGCAGGTGTCCGCGTTCTGGGATCGGGGGTCCCCAGACTTGCCTGCCTGCGGCGTGGCTCAAAAGGGGGCCCAGCACGGCCCATCTTCATCAACACAGACTCAAGACCCTCGCGAGGGGCCAAGCCTCGCGGGGCGGACAACACGGAGCTTCCTCAGGCACGGCCTCATCAGGCTGGCTCGCGAGGAGGCGGAGAGATCAAGGCGGGGTACCTCACGAGGTGCCCATGATGCAATCCATGACGACCAAGGGCGCCAGGCGGGCGCCAGCCCGCGCAGTGTCCTCCTTTCCTCTTTGGTGCAAAGGGGGCAAGCGCAGGCGAGAGCATCAAGCAAAGGGACCCGTTTCGGTGCAACGAGACCAAGACCAGTCCAACGGAAGGAAGGAAGTCATTGTGGAGCCCAAGCCAGCGTCACCACCAGAGCCTTTGGCAGGCGAGGACCAATTTTAGTCAGGATAAGTGTACCAGATGTTCCCCTTCAAAATGGCCAATTGTTGGCGCCCTTCCCGCTCAATATTTGGGAAGAGGCCCAGGGCCTTTGCCTATAAATAGGACTAGCCACCCCCAGGGTAGGCCAAGGGAGATCGAGAGGCATGGAGAGGCATCGAGAAATCTAATCAGCTAGGATCCAGAGAGAGAGAGAGAGAGAGAGAGAGAGAGAGAGAGAGAGAGAGAGAGAGAGAGAGAGAGAGAGAGAGAGAGAGAGAGAGAGAGAGAGAAGGGAGACTGAACTCCTCCTAGCAGTTCATCGCCCCGGCCAAGAATAGACCCTCGCGAGGCTGTTCTTCCTTGTATTGTTCATCATCAGCCCAAGAGGCAATCCACCACACCACCACACTGGAGTAGGGTATTACACCACATCGGTGGCCCGAACCAGTATAAACCCCGTGTCTCTTGTGTTGTTCTTCTCGTAGCTTAGATCCTTGCGAGGCGGAGGGGTACAGGTAGGTAGGAAGCGTAATATCCGCGCGCACCCCAGTGTTCGAACCTCAAGGATCTGCAGGAACCCGAAATCCGACATTTGGCGCGCCAAGTAGGGGTGCGCTGGAATTCGTCTTCCACCGCCCGTTTCTCCTCCGACCATCGCATCCATGTCTGGCGCTCGTCGGGCCCGCGCCGAGCGTCGAGCCGCTCTCGCTTCCCCCGTCGCCCCGACGGCCCCTGTCAGCGGGCGTCCTCGCCGTTCCCCGTCGCCTGCCATCAATGCCGCCACCGGCCCGGCGGGGAACGAGCAGCAAGCGTCGTCTCAACATCCTTCCGTGCGGCAAGACGGCCGCACTGCTACTCCCTCGCTCACCCCGGCTGGTTCTTCGTCCCGCGCGCTCCGCGCACCCATGGAGGCTCGAGCTGCGCTCATCGCGGCAAACGAGCTCCTGCGATACCGTCCCGTCGACGACGTCTACGAAGAGTGGCTCGACCGCATCGCCGAGCTCGTCCGCACCGCGGGGGGCTCTCCTGCACCATCCGTCCCGCTGCACCGCACCCCGCCCTGCGCGGGCGACGAAGCTCCGGGGGCGCCCCAACCGCCCCCTCATCAAGAAGACGCCCCGGCTGCAAGGCGCGTGGCCCTTGGCTGGAACCCGCTCCGCCAGGCGCCAGCGCGGCAAGAGCAGAGCTGCCAAGAAGTTCCTCGCCCGCAAGAAGCCGTCTGGGCGCTCCCTGCTCCAGCACGTCGCGGCCATGCTCCTGCTCCCGCACATCAAGACCCCGGGCTGCTCCCGGCTGCAGCGCGTGGGGACCTGCAAGACCAAGCTCTCCGTCACCCAAGGCCCCCCGTGGCCATGGCGGGCTGCCGTGCCTTCACCATCAAGCTGCGCAGCGTCGCGTGGCCCGGCAAGTTCAAGCCAGACCTGCCTCCTCGCTACGACGGCACGGCCGACCCTGCGGAGTTCCTCCAGCTCTATGAGCTGGGCTTCGAAGCTGCCAATGGAGATGACAAGGTCATGGCGAAGTGGTTTCCCATGGCGCTCAAGGATGGGGCCCGCACCTGGCTCCTGAACCTAGCCCCAGGCACGATCTCCTCTTGGGACGAGATGTGCACCCGCTTCATCGCCAACTTCCAGGATACTCGCGATCGGCCGCCCGCCGTGAGTGACATGCGCTGCATCAAGCAACAGCCCGGAGAGACCCTGCAAAAGTACATCCAGCGCTTCAACAACGCACTCCTCAAGATTCCCAAGGTGTCCGAGGAGGCCATCATCTCAGCCTTCTCCGACGGCGTGCGCGACGTCAAGATGAAGGAGGAGCTAGCGATGCATGAAGACCTATGCACCTCCTTGGAGCTGTTCAACTTGGCGACCAAGTGCGCCAGGGCAGAGGAAGGGCGTCTCTCCCTCCTCGAGCTGCCTGCCGTAGACCCAGAAGAGAAGAAGTCCAAGGCCAAGGACGTGAAGCGCAAGGGGGCAGCCGTGCTCACGGCAGAACCGGACACCAAGCGGGGCAGAGATCAGCCCGAATCTTCCAAGGGCACTCGGTATTGTGTGTACCACGACCGGTATTGTGTGTACCACGACCTCCACACCCACAACACCAACAAATGCCAAGAGCTCCGAGCCGTGCGAGAAGGACGGATCGGCCGTTGCCCCGATCGTGTCGACCGGGGCTATGGTTGAGGAGGAGGAAGGAACACAGGACGCTGGGAAGACCGCGGCCCATGCCAAGGGTGGCGCGATCGACCTCACGAGGACCGCTGGCAAGACCCGCCTCACGAGGGATACTGGAGGGATCAGCCTCGCGAGGATCGCCCGCAAGGTAACGCAGGCCTCCCTCCGTTGCCACCGCATCCAAGAAGAAACGAGGACCGCCACCAGGACGAGGGGGCTGGGGGCTTCCAGGAGCCACGCACAATCGCCTGCGCCCTGGGCGGAGCTCAAGCCCCAGCCTCTCAGCGTATCTCAAGCAGTTCGCCCGCAAAGTGAATGCAGTCCTCCCCAAGCTCGAAGCCACACGCCCTCTCAGGTGGTCATCATGCGCCATCACGTTCAGCTTAGTGGATCAGCTCAAGTGTGCAGCCACGGCCGGAGTCCTCCCGATGCTTTGTTCCCCAATCATCAGTAACGTGGTGGTCACCAGGACCCTCATCGATGGCGGGGCAGGGCTCAACGTCCTGTCCATGGAAACATTCAACAATCTCCAAGTGCCCTACAACCAGCTTCAGCCAACCAAGCCTTCCTCCGGAGTCACCGACGGCTCCACGGTCCCGATCGGGCAGGTCCGCCTCCCTGTCACCTTTCGAGCACGCGACAACTACCGCACCGAGCTCATCGACTTCGACGTCGCTCACATTCGCCTGCCGTACAACGCCATCCTTGGGTACCCGGCGCTGGCCAAGTTCATGGCCGTGACTCACCACGGCTACAACGTCCTCAAGATGCCAGGGAGTGGCGGAGTCATCCCGGTGCCCTGTGAAGAGAAGGAAGTGGTGTGTTCCCTGGAACGAGCTTTTCAGGCCGCATCACTGGAAGACCCAGATCGTGGAAGCAGGAGGCTCCCCGAGACCACCCCCAAGAACAAGAAGACATCGTCTGGCCCGGTCCCTCAGGAGGCAGGCCCCTCAGGGCCCGTGCCTGCCCAGGGGGAACCTCCTTCCATCGCACAAGAAAGCGCGCCCAGAGCCCTCCTCAGGCAGGGCTCGGGGGCTCTCCCCTGGAGGGCCACCGACCTGGCTAAGGTCACGAGGGAGGCGCTTGGGCACCATGTGGAGGCGTGTTTCGAAGCATGTTTCCCTCAAGAAGGAGTTAGGCAAGGGGGCCAGACCCTCAGGAGTTCGTCAGCAAGGCCATTCAAGAGCTACAGGAGTCAAGAGTCATGAGAGGCGGCCGCCGCCTACCAGCTGTGGCTCCCCATCCAGGCGAGGATGGTGGGCTGCGCGTCTGCGTCGACGTACCAGGGCTCAACCGAGTCGCCTCGCTGTAGCGCCTCTGGCCCTCGCGAGTGGGGCGCTGCGAGGGTCCACCCCACAGCTACGTTCGCATGCCTTACTGCTTGCCGAGCGTGGCTGCCGCGTACCAGCGCCTCATGAGGGGCATCATGGAAGCTCAAGAGGCCAGGCGTTCCGCAGCCCTGGCGGAGATGGAGATGGTCCACGAGGAGCCACCAGCGCCTCCGGAGCCTCCCGAGGCCCCAGGGCCTGGGGCTCATGAGGATCGGCCTCCGCAGCCCACCGAGTCTGCGGCACCAACACCGCTTCGTCTCAACATCATCAGGTGACATCTTTCAAGTTTTGTTTCCAGCTGGGAGCGCCCCACAGGGCTGCATTATTCCCAGGCCGCGTGGGTCCGTCCCTGCGGCATGTATCCCTTTTATTCCATGTCGTTAGCTTACTTTGTTGGGGGCGCCCCTCGGGCTGCATCATCCCCAAGTCGCTCGGGCCAGACCCAGCGGCATGTACCCCTTTCGCGTTTATTTTCGGCTATACATCTGACCCATCATGCTTGATTATTTGATGCCGGTCCACGGCACCTCTTCTTCTCCATGCCGACCACTTGCGCATTAAAGGGGGGGTACCTGAGCATCGCGACTCAGGGCTCTTACCGGCTCTCCAGCCCTCACCCTCTGGCCTTGTCCGCGGCATCACGCCCTGGCATACCAACGACGGCTGAGACCAGCTCGAGGGCCGGGACCCGAGGACATAGAGTGCAGGCACCTAACCCAATTTGCAGGAACACATCACAAGATAAGGCCCAGTGCCAGGCGCAACCCGCCTAGAGGTAGGGCCCCGTGAGTCCCGTGCTGGCTCACGGGTGCCCAGATACACCTCACCAGGCCCTACCGTGCCAGCCACGTGTCAGGGCGGGGTTGTACACGCCCCGGGGGATCCTCCCGGAGGGGAGCCCCCTCCCACGTACCAGTGGAAGCACCATGCTCCGCGCTGGCTGACGACACTGCCGAGGAGCGGCTATGCCCGTACACATACGGAAGCGCTATGCTCCGCGCTGGTGATAAACAACTGAGGGTGGCCCCCGGGCCGCATCAACCTCAAGGAGCCCAGAGCTCAGTGTCTAGCCTCATCGCAACGCCTCCCCCCGGGAGTGTCGCGCGAGGGGGCTGAGCACGGGGGCTGCGCCTGGGTCACGCCCAGACGCACGCCACCCAGCCAGGCCCCCCCGGGCCTGGTTCGTCGCGCGTCTCTCCCTGAGCGAAGCCAAGGTACGAAGGTCGTTTGAGCGTCAAGGGGGACTCCTGAGCATCGCGACTCAGGAGCCTAACTGGTCACGTAGCCCCTCACTCCTTAGTTCCGAAAGGCTAACGCTGGGTGAGGTATGCGCGGGGCCGGGCTCTGCAGACGTAGAACGGTAGATCCACCCACATCTCACCTCCCTACTTGCTGTTCGTGCGCCAAGGGGGACTCCTGAGCATCGCGACTCAGGAGCCTAACTTGTCACGTAGCCCCTCACTCCTTAGTCCCGTCCTGGTTTACGGTCGGGGCTAACGCTGGGTGAGGTACGCGCGGGGCTGGGCTCTGCCGGCGTAGAACATAAGCAAGTAGGAAGGAATAGCGTAAATTCCAAAGACAGCCTCCTTCACTCTCAACCGCGCGAACCGCTTGCACGTTAAAGGGGGGAGCCTGAGCATCGCGACTCAGGGCTCCTACCGGCTCTCCAGCCCTCACCCTCTGGCCTTGTCCGCAGCATCGCGCCCTGGCATACCAGTGACGGCTGAGACCAGCTCGAGGGTCGGGACCCGAGGACGTAGAGCAGAAAGGGGAGCAAAGGCGAGAGAGGAGCACCATCTTAAAATTTCGAGGAGTTCATAAGCAAATATTACAGTCCACACTGTTATCTCAACGCCAAATGCAAGTTTAAACGCCTCCCCGAGGCATGATACATGTGCAGGAATTGAAAACAGGACAGGAGCCACAGCGGAATCACTTGACGGCGGTGGAGCAGCGCGGAGTGGGTTCGCCTCATGGAGCAGCAGGGTCGGCAGTGCCTTGCTTCGGCTTGGTGCTGAAGGCCCGAAACTTCCCGAGCAGAGCCTCCACGCGACCCTTCACGGCCTCGGCAGCGACAGCGGCACGCTCGCCGCTTGCTGGCTCCAGCAGGCTGTCGAGGTCGACGCTGGGATCGCAAAGGTAGATGTGGGTGAACACCTGCGTCAGCGCTGCAGAAAACAGGACACGCGCCTCAGCCTCGGCCGTGGGGCCAAGGCCAAGGGCGACATCTTCAAGAGCGCGAACCAGGAAGGGAAGCAGCTTGGCGGGGCCGTCCTCGGCACCGGCCAGCGGGCTCTCCAGGCCGCTCTCGTAAAGCATCTTCAGCGAGGAGCAAGCCTTCTTCTCCATCTCCGCAAAGGCCACGCGATCCTCGGCAAGAACTCGAGCCTTGTCATCCAGCTCAACCTTCCTCGCCCCCAACTCCTGCTCCAGCACGCCTAGGCGGTCGCGGCGTTTCTTGAGCTTGGCCTCCCGGACCTCGACGGCCGCCTCGCGAGCCTTCACGCCTTCTTCTTGCTCTTGGCGAAGGCAGTCCTCTTTCGCGATCTGGTCATGCAGGCCTTGCAGCTCGTCCTCCAGCACCTTGCAGCGACCACGGACGTCGGCCGCCTCCCCTTGGGCCGCATGATGAGCAGCCTTTGCCTCAAGGGTGGCCTGCCTCTCCTCATCGCAAGCCGTTGAGGCCTGGACCAGCGCCGCTCGAACCGAAGCGTCGGAGCGAATCCATCCTGAAGCCAGCTCCAAGCGCCCGGCCATCAAGCGAGGGTCGGCGCCAAGAAGATCCTGCCGGAGCCGGTCCAGCTCGGCAGCAACGCGATCCAGAACGGCAGGAGGAGTCGGAGAGACAGCAGTCGGTAGAGTAGGAGGAGAAGACGACGGCACGACCACAACATCCTGAGGTGGAGCCTGCTGCGCCCCGACGACTATGGTGGCATCGGCAGGCAAGGGCACCTCGGGAGTCACTTGGGCCATGGGGGCTGAGCTCGCCCCAGCCAGCTCAGCCAGGCCTCGCGAGGACGACCGGGCAGGAGAGGCCCGTGCGTCGCGGTCACCTTCCTTCGCGGGCAGAGGCGCTGCCCCGGAAGGAACCTCAGGAGCCCCCTTTGGCTTCTTTGCCGTGGGTGCGAGCCTATTCAAGAGATGCAAACGTCAAGCCTCAGCAGCCGAACAAGAAACAAAGACCAGAGTCAAGCGCTTACGGGTCGTCGCCGGTGAGCTCAGGCAGCCTCCGGCCAAATTTGAAGCCCGAAAGCCGGCTGGAAGAGTCAACCTCGGAAGCGGAAGGCGCGTCTGCGGACCGCCCCGGGACCGGGGCAGACCCGTGGGAGATCAGCCCAGTCCTGTCCTTCTTCGGGATCGGGGGCGAGCTCCCGCTGCCCAGCACGTCATCATCCTCGTCGTCATCGCTCAGAGAGAGGCGGAGAGCGCGGGACCTGCTGTGGGAGAGGGGAGCCCTCGAATCTCCGTCAGTCGCCTCGGAGTCAGGCCCCTTCCCCCGCTCCTCTCCGTCCTCCTCTTCGCTGGAGTCGTCGGAGGACACGTCCACCGGCTCCCCAGGAGCCTCCGTGGGCACGGGCCCGTCCCCGTTGAAGACAGGCATGGACTCCACCACCTGCTCCCTATCGTCGCGGAGGAACAAGGGCGTAGGAGCGCCCTCCAACCTCGCCACATCGGCCCCGACCAGAGATTGGAGGACCGCGGCCAGATCTTCGCCGGCCAAGGCCGCGAGGCTCGGATGAGGCCTCCACATCGGAAGTGGGTACTGCCGAAGCGGAGCCAGCTGGTGCTCCAGGAATTCCCTCAGCAGTGACGCGCCGGTCAGCTTTGCCGTCGCCGTGTTGGCCGGCCTCAGATCCGCGTCCATCTTCTCCAACACCGGCTTCGCGCGGGGGTCCGTGAGCTCCGCACGACCCCAATCGCTGGAGCTCGTTGGTTGCTCCGTGGGCAGGATCAACCGAGGGTGGATGCGCCCAGAATCTGCCAAGACCCACTTGCTCCTGAAGCCCTCAATCCTTTTCCCGGGGCTCAAAATGGCAATGGCGCCACCATACGCGACGAAGCTCATGCACGCGGAAGCAGGACCGCGAGAGGTCCGGAGGGAGAAGTAGTGGCGCAGCAAGGCCACCGAGGGCTGCAGCCCTATGCGAGCCTCACAGTAATAGGCGAAGATTGCCAGGAGAAGGACGGAGTTGGGATGGAGATGCAGAGCCTGTAGCTTGTAATGGCGGAGAACAGAGAGGAAGAACTCGGAGAAGGGAGGCACCAGGCCAGCAGCAATGGAGCTTACGAAGAGCGGATAAAAGGTGCTCCCTCGACCCTCAGGGGTGGCGGAGCCGGCCTTGAACACCTTTGCCCCGTTGATGCCCTGCGCCGCCACCATCCGGCGCAACCGGGCGAGGCTCGCCTTCGACACGTTTGGCGACTCCAAGGCGGACGAGTACCAAGCCCCGGCCGGGGACTGACGAGGCGCCATGGCTTCCTAGGTCACGCGGTCGAAGTAGATCTGGAGATTTGGAGGAAGGAAGGAGAAGCGCAAGGAAGGGGATCTGAGCAGCAACCGGAGAAAGCGAAAAAAAGCAAAGCCTGAGCAGATGCCTCTCCTTTATCAACTCGCGCGGTTGAGGAGACGCCCATGTCCAATCAACCGCCACGCGGCGCCGAAGGCCGCAGGCTGTTAGGGCCCGCGGCGCTTCTCCCTTGTCCTTTCGCCTCCCTGCACGGCCAAGTCCGGGCGTGCCTTGGGCCCGAGGGCTACTGTCGGCGTTCTGGGAACGGGGGTCCCCAGACTTGCCTACCTGCGGCCTGCGGCGTGGCTCAAAAGGGGGCCCAACACGGCCCATCTTCATCAACACAGACTCAAGACCCTCGCGAAGGGCCAAGCCTCGCGGGGCGGACGACACGGAGCTTCCTCAGGCACGGCCTCATCAGGCTGGCTCGCGAGGAGGCGGAGAGATCAAGGCGGGGTACCTCACGAGGTGCCCATTACGCAAGCCGTGACGACCAAGGGCGCCAGGCGGGCGCCAGCCCGCGCAGTGTCCTCCTTTCCTCTTTGGTGCAAAGGGGGCAAGTGCAGGCGAGAGCATCAAGCAAAGGCACCCGTTTTGGTGCAAGGAGACCAAGACCAGTCCAACGGAAGGAAGGAAGTCATTGTGGAGCCCAAGCCAGCGTCACCACCAGAGCCTTTGGCAGGCGAGGACCAACTTTAGTCAGGATAAGTGTACCAGATGTTCCCCTTCAAAATGGCCAATTGTTGGCGCCCTTCCCGCTCAATATTTGGGAAGAGGCCCAGGGCCTTTGCCTAGAAATAGGACTAGCCACCCCCAGGGTAGGCGAAGGGAGATCGAGAGGCATGGAGAGGCATCGAGAAATCTAATCAGCTAGGATCCAGAGAGAGAGAGAGAGAGAGAGAGAGAGAGAGAGAGAGAGAGAGAAGGGAGACTGAACTCCTCCTAGCAGTTCATCGCCCCGGCCAAGAATAGACCCTCGCGAGGCTGTTCTTCCTTGTATTGTTCATCATCATCCCAAGAGGCAATCCACCACACCACCACACTGGAGTAGGGTATTACACCACATCGGTGGCCCGAACCAGTATAAACCCCGTGTCTCTTGTTTTGTTTTTCTCGTAGCTTAGATCCTTGCGAGGCGGAGGGGTACAGGTAGGTAGGAAGCGTAATCTCCGCGCGCACCCCAGAGTTCGAACCTCAAGGGTCTGTCGGAACCCGAAATCCGGCAGCAGGGGTCGCGGGGAGGCAGGAAACGACGCCGACGAGCTTGACAGCGGCGGCCGGAGTTCGGGCTCGGTCGTGCGCGAGGCTACGGTGCATCGAGAGGCTAGGTGAAGTGCCCTACAGGCTTCTGGGAACTCTAGGAGTTCAACGGCGTGCTCGGACGCGACCGAAACAAGCCATGGCCGCGACGACAACATGGCCGGCGGCAGCGAGCTCCAGTTGCGGTGGCACGGCGGGTACGGCATGGGGGCGAGCGAATGGAGAGAGGGGAAATGCGACGGGGCTCACCGTGAGTTGAACGGAGGCCTTAGCGAGCTCGGGGAGAGGCTGGTGACGACGGAAGGTCACCGGCGATCTCTGTGACCGTGGTTGAAAACGACGACATGGACGGCGTTCGAGGGCGTCCGACGGGGCGTGGCTCGGTGGGGAGAAAGAAGGGGTCGAGGCGAAGCTTCTGAGCGCATCGGCGAGGCGAGGCAGTGGCTCTGGGCACGGTGGTGCTCGTCGGCGGTGGCGGGCGCGTTCGGTGAGGTGGGGAACGATGAGGAAGAGAGCAGGGGAGAGAGGGCGATGAGTGAGGGAGAAGAGAGAGAGGGGTCCAGGGTCGTCGTGGCGTCGTCTGGGCGCGTCGAGGCGTCGTCTGGGCGCGTCGAGGCAGTGGTGGGAAGCAGGAGGTGCCGGGGTGCGTGCTCGCGCGCGGTGGCCACGCTCCTCTCATCCTCCTGGCAGGAGGTTGAGGGTGACTGGCATGGCGCTGTGGGCTGGGCCGCATAGTAGCAGGCCGGCCAGGCTGGACAGGTAAGCGCCTGGTAGGTCTTCTGCTCTTTTTTAATTTTTCTTCTGTTTTGTTTTGTTTAATTGCCACTGAATTCAAATTCAAACAAATTTGAAAACAGTGCCAAAACTCCCCTGGATAATTTTATGTCACTTAAGGTCTACTCCTCATATACATAAAATATCTCAGGGCATTTGAAAATATATTCATTATATATTATGAATATAACTCCAAATTCAAAAAGAATATTGATTTAAATCAGAGCCCAAATAATTCCTTAGAAATGTTCCAAAATTTTTGTTTGATTTATAACTCTTTCCAAAATTGTCAGAGCTATTTCCAGGGCATTTTGGATTTATTGATTCAATTTTAGGGTTTCTTGCCCTTTTATTAAAATGATTTCCGAGGCTTTCAATTTCCTCATTTCAACTTTCGGAATATAGACATGATGCACACATGAAGCTAGCCTAGAGCATTACCAGAAGCTAGGGATGTGACATTGCACCCGTTGTATGTGAACGTAGAGCTTATCACACCTGATCATCACGTGGTGCCTCGGCACGACAAACTGTAGCAACGGTGCATACTTAGGGAGAACACTTATACCTTGAAATTTAGTGAGGGATCATCTTATAGTGCTACCGTAGTACTATGCAAAATAAGATGCATAAAGGATAAACATCACATGCAATCAGGAAATGTGACATGATATGGCCATCATCATCTTGTGCCTTTGATCTCCATCTCTAAAGCACTGTCATGATCTCCATCGACACCAGATTGACACCTTGATCTCCATCGTAGCGTCGTTGTCATGTCGCCAAATATTGCTTCTACGACTATCGCTACCGCTTAGTGATAAAGTAAAGCAATTACATGGCAATTGCATTTCATACAATAAAGCGGCAACCATAAGGCTCCTTCCAGTTGTCGATAACTTTTACAAAACATGATCATCTCAGACAATAATTTATATCTCATCACGTCTTGACCATATGACATCACAACATGCCCTACAAAAACAAGTTAGACGTCCTCTACTTTGTTGTTGCAAGTTTTACGTGGCTGCTACGGGCTTCTAGCAAGAACCGTTCTTACCTACGCATAAAAAACACAATGATTTTTCGTCAAGTGTGTTGTTTTAACCTTCAACAAGGACCGGCTGTAGTCAAACTCGATTCAACTAAAGTTGGAGAAATAGACACCCGCTAGCCACCTGTGTGTGAAGCACGTCGGTAGAACCAGTCTCATGAATGCAATCACGTAATGTCTGTCCGAGCCGCTTCATCCAACAATACCGCCGAATCAAAGTAAGGCGTTGGTGGTAAGCAGTATGACTATTATCGCCCACAACTCTTTGTGTTCTACTCATGCATATCATCTACGCATAGACCTGGCTCAGATGCCACAGTTGGGGAATGTAGCATGCAATTACAAAAAAATTCCTATGATCACGCAAGATCTATCTAGGAGATGCATAGAAACGATAGGGGAGCGTGTGTCCACGTACCCTTGTAGACCGAAAGCGGAAGCGTTATGTTAACGCGGTTGATGTAGTCGAACATCTTCACGATCTAACCGATCCAAGTACCGAACGTATGACACCTTCGTGTTCAGCACATGTTCAGCTCGATGACGTCCCTCCAACTCTTGATCCAGTAGAGGGTTGAGGGAGAGTTCCGTCAGCATGATGGCGTGATGACGGTGTTGGTGATGTGAGCCGCGCAAGGCTTCACCTAAGAACTACGACGCTATGACTGGAGGAGTAAACTATGGAGGGGGGGGCACCGCACATGGCTAAGAGAACTATTGGTGTGCCTTTGGGGTGCTCCCCCGCCCCCGTATATAAAGGAGGGGAGGAGGAGGCCGGCGGCCTAGGAGGGGCGCGCCAAGGGGGTAGTCCTACTTGGACTCCTAGTCCAAGTAGGATTCGCCCCCCCCCCCCCAACTTTTCGGTCCAACGGAGCAGGAAAGAGGGAAGGAGAGGAGAGGAGGTGGGAAAGGGGGGCCGCGCCCCCTCCCCTTCCTATTCGAACTCCCCTTGGGGGAGGGGGCACGCCTCCCCCTTGTGGGTTGTTCCCTCTTCTCTCCGATGGCCCATGAGGCCCATGATTTCCCCCGGGGGGTTCTGGTAACCCCTCGGTACTCCGATAAAATACCTGAATCACTCGGAACCATTCAGAGGTCCGAATATAACCTTCCAACATAATAATATCTACCTCTACACCATTTTGAGACTCCTCGTCATGTCAGTGATCTCATCCGGGACTCTGAACAAACTTCAGTCACCAAAACACATAACTCATAATACAAATCGTCCTCGAACGTTAAGCGTGCGGACCCTACGGGTTCTTGAAATATGTAGACATGACCGAGACACATCTCCGGTCAATAACCAATAAGGGAACCTGAATTCTCATATTGGTTCCTACATATTCTACGAAGATCTTTATCAGTCAAACCGCATAGCAACATACGTCATTCCCTTTGTCATCGGTATGTTACTTGCCCGAGATTCGATCGTCGGTATCATCATACCTAGTTCAATCTCATTACCGGCAAGTCTCTTTACTCATTCCGTAATGCATCATCCCGCAACTGACTCATTAGTCACATTGCTTGCAAGGCTTATAGTGATGTGCATTACCGAGAGGGCCCAGAGATACCTCTCTGATACACAGAGTGACAAATCCTAATCTTGATCTATGCCAACTCAACAAACACCTTCGGAGACACCTGTAGAGCATCTTTATAATCACCTAGTTACGTTGTGACATTTGATAGCACACAAGGTGTTCCTCCGGTATTCGGGAGTTGCATAATCTCATAGTAAGAGGAATATGTATAAGTCAGGAAGAAAGCAATAACAATAAAACTAAACAATCATAATGCTAAGCTAACGGATGGGTCTTGTCCATCACATCATTCTCTAATGATGTGATCCCGTTCATCAAATGACAACACATGTCTATGGTCAGGAAACTTAACCATCTTTGATTAACGTGCGAGTCTAGTAGAGGCATACTAGGGACACTCTATTTTGTCTATGTATTCACACATGTACTAAGTTTCCGGTTAATATAATTCTAGCATGAATAATAAACATTTATCATGATATAAGGAAATATAAATAACAACTTTACTATTGCCTCTAGGGCATATTTCCTTCACCAATATGGGCATCCACGTTCCGCTATTGGTTATTGACCGGAGAGGTGTCTCGGTCATGTCTACATAGTTCTCAAACCCGTAGGGTCCGCACGCTTAATGTTCATTGACGATATAGTGTTATATGAGTTATATGATTTGGTGACCGAATGTTGTTCGGAGTCCCAGATGATACCATGGACATGACGAGGAGTCTCGAAATGGTCGAGAGGTAAAGATTGATATATAAGACGATGGTATTCGGACACCGGAAGTGTTTCGGAGAAAATCGGATAGTCATCGGAGTACCAGAAGGGGTACTGGTCACCCCTGGGAGGGCATTGGGCCTATTGGGCCATAAGAGGGGAGAACACCAGCCCACAAAGGGCTAGCGTGCCCCCCATGGCAACCACCCAAGTGGGGAAAGGAAAAGGGGGAGGATTCGGTCTCCCCTTCCTTCTCTCTTCCCCCCTTTCCTTTCTTCTCCAGCAAATAAGGAAAGGGGGGCGCCACTTGGGGAGGACCCCAAGTAGGATTCGGCCTACATGGGGCGCCCTCCTGGCTGCTCCCTCGTCTCCCCCACCTATATATATATATCTGTGTGTGTCTGTGTGTGTGTGTGTGTGTGTGTTTGTGTGTGTTTGTGTGTGTGTGTGTGTGTGTGTGTGTGTGTGTGTGTGTGTGTGTGTGTGTGTGTGAGGGGGGCGCCTAGCAAAAGAACATCCATCCCTTAGCCGTGTGCGGCGCCTCCCTCCACCGTTTACACCCCCGGTCATATTTTCGTACTTCTTAGGCGAAGCCATGCTGAGATAGCTTCACCATCACCGTCGTGCTATCGGAACTCATCCACTACCTCGCCATCTTGCTGGATCAAGAAGTGCTACCTCTTGAGCACTGCATTGGTTTTTCCGTTGAAGAGGAAATGGTGATGCAGTAAAGTAGCGTAACTATTTCCCTTAATTTTTGAGAACAAAGGTATCAATCCAGTAGGAGACCACACTCAAGTCCCGCGCACCTACACAAACAACTAATAACCTTGCAATCAACGCGATAAAGGGGCTGTCAATCCCTTCACGGCCACTTACAAAAGTGAGATCTGATAGAGATGAGAAGATAATATTTTTGGTATTTTCATGATAAAGATAAAACATAAAGATTGCAAAATAAACGGTAATAAAATTAGCTTGTTGACGGAAGATTAATATGATGGAAAATAGACCCCGGGGCCATAGGTTTCACTAGTGGCTTCTCTCAAGATAGCATAAGTATTACGGTGGGTGAACAAATTACTATTGACCAATTGATAGAATTGAGCATATTTATGAGAATATCTAGGTATGATCATGTATATAGGCATCACGTCCGTGACAAGTAGACCGACTCCTGCCTGCATCTACTACTATTACTCCACACATCGACCGCTATCCAGCATGCATCTAGAGTATTAAGTTCATAAGAACGAAGTAACGCTTTAAGCAAGATGACATGATGTAGAGGGATAAACTCATGCAATATGGTATAAACCCCATCTTTTTATCCTCGATGGCAACAATACAATATGTGTCGTTTCCCCTACTGTCACTGGGATCGAGCACCGCAAGATTGAACCCAAAGCTAAGCACTTCTCCCATTGCAAGAAAGATCAATCTAGTAGGCCAAGCCAAACTGATAATTCGAAGAGACTTGCAAAGATAGCCAATCATACATAAAAGAATTCAGAGAAGATTCAAATATTGTTCATAGATAATCTTGATCATAAAACCACAATTCATCAGATCTCGACAAACACACCGCAAAAGAAGATTACATAGAATAGATCTCCAAGAGAAACGAGGAGAACTTTATATGAGATCCAGAGAGAGAGAGAGAGAGAGAGAGAGAGAGAGAGAAGAAGCCATCTAGCTAATAACTATGGACCCGAAGGTCCGAGGTAAACTACTCACACATCATCAGAGAGGCTATGGTGTTGATGTAGAAGCCCTCCGTGATCAATGCCCCCTCCAGCGGAGCGCCGGAAAAGGCCCCAAGAAGGGATCTCACCGGTATAGAAGGTTGCGGCGGTGGAAATAGGGTTTTGGCTCCTCTACTGATGGTTTGGGGGTACGTAGGTATATATAGGATTAAGAAGTAGGTCGGTGGAGACAAGATAGGCCCACGAGGGTGGAGGGCGCGCCCAGTGGGGGTAGACGCTCCCCCTATCTCATAGCCTCCTCGTTGATTGCTTGATGTCCACTCCAAGTCCTCTGGATCACGTTTCTTCCCAAAATCACGTTCCCGAAGGTTTCATTCCGTTTGGACTCCGTTTGATATTATTTTCCTTTGAAACACTGAAATAGGCAAAAAACAACAATTTGGGCAGGGCCTCTGGTTAATAGGTTAGTCCCAAAAATAATATAAAAGTGTATAATAAAGCCCATTAAACATCCTAAACAGAATATATAATATCAAGCCTCCCCAAGCTTAATTCCTGCTCGTCCTCGAGTAGGTAAATGATAAAAACAGAATTTTTGATGTGGAATGCTTCTTAGCATAATTTTCAATGTAATTCTTTTTATTGTGGCATGAATATTTAGATCCAAAAGATTCAAGATAAAAGTTTAATGTTGACATAAAAACAATAATACTTGAAACATGCTAACCAAGCAATTATGTCTTATCAAAATAACATAGCCAAAGAAATCTTATCCCTACAAATCATATAGTTAGGCCATGCTTCAGTTTAGTCACACAAAACATTCTCATCATGCATAACCCCGATGACAAGCCGAGCAATTCGTTCATACTTTTTAACGCGCTTCAGCCTTTTCAACCCTTACGCAATACATGAGCGTAAGCCATGGATATAGCACTATGGGTGGAATAAAGTATAATGATGGGGGTTATGTGAGAAGACAAAAAGGTAGAAAGTCTCACATTGACGCGGCTAATCAATCGGCTATGGAGATGCCCATCAATTGATGTCAATGAGAGGAGTAGGGATTGCGATGCAATATATGCACTTGAGCTATAAATATATGAAAGCTCAACAAAAGAAACTAAGTGGGTGTGCATCCAACTTGCTTGCTCATGAATACCTGGGGCATTTTGAGGAAGCCCGTCATTGGAATATACAAGCCAAGTTCTATAATGAAAAATTCCCACTAGTATATGAAAGTGATAACATAGGAGACTCTCTATCATGAAGAGATACTTTGAAGCACAAGTGTGGAAAAAGGATAGTAACATTGCCCTGCTCTCTTTTTCTCTCATTTTTTTGTTGGGCCTTCTCTATTTTTTGGCCTCATTTTTTATTTAGTCCGGAATCTCATCCTGACTTGTGGGGAAATCACAGTTTCCATCATCCTTTCCTCACATGGTACAATGCTCTAATAATGATGATCATCACACTTTTATTACTTACAACTCAAGAATTACAACTCAACACTTAGAACAAAAATATGACTCTATGTGAATGCCTCCGGCGGTGTACCGGGATATGCAATGAATCAAGAGTGACATGTATGAAAAATTATGAATGGTGGCTTTGCCACAAATACGATGTCAACTACATGATCATGCAAAGCAATATGACAATGATGGAGCGTGTCATAATAAACGGAACGGTGGAAAGTTGCATGGCAATATATCTCGGAATGGCTATGGAAATGCCATGATAGGTAGGTATGGTGGCTGTTTTGAGGAAGATATAAGGAGGTTTATGTGTGATAGAGTGTATCATATCACGGGGTTTGGATGCACCGACAAAATTTGCACTAACTCTCAAGGCGAGAAAGGGCAATGCACGATACCGTAGAGGCTAGAAAATTGTGGAAGGTTGAGAGTGCGTATAATCCATGGACTCACATTAGTCATAAAGAACTCATATACTTATTGCAAAAGTTTATTAGCCCTCGAAGCAAAGTACTACTACGCATGCCCCTAGAGGGATAGATTGGTAGGAAAAGACCATCGCTCGTCCCCAACCACCACTCATAAGGAAAGCAATAAAAAAACACCTTATGTGTCAAAATTGTCACACAACTTTTACCATACGTGCATGCTATGGGACTTGCCAACCTTAACAAAAGTATTTCTAAATTTCACAATTACTCAACTAGCACACTCTAATATTACCACCTTTATATCTCAAAACACTTATCAAGTATCAAACTTCTCATGATATTCAATGAACTCAATATGGAAGTTTTTATTATGCTCATCTTGGATGCCTATCATATTCGGATTAATTTCACAATTAAAGCAAATTACCATGCTGTTTAAGACTCTCAAAATAATATAAGTGAAGCATGAAAGATCAATAATTTCTATAAAATAAAACCACCACCGTGCTGTAAAAGATATAAGTGAAGCAGTAGAGCAAAAACTATATAGCTCAAAAGATATAAGTGAAGCACATACAATATTCTAACAAATTTCGAATCATGTGCGTCTCTCTCAAAAGGAGTGTACATCAAGGATGATTGTGGTAAAATAAAAATCAAAGAATCAAATCATACAAGACTCTCCAAGAAAAACACATATCATGTGGTGAATAAAAATATAGCCCCAAGTAAAGTTACTGATAGACGAAGACGAAAGAGGGGATGCCTTCCGGGGCATCCCCAAGCTTAGGCTTTTGGTTGTCCTTTAATTTTATATTGGGGTGACTTGGGAATCCCCAAGCTTAGGCTCTTGACAATCCTTGTTCCATAATCCATCAAATCTTTACCCAAAACATGAAAACTTCACAACACAAAACTTCACAGAAAATCTCGTGAGCTCCGTTAGCGAAAGAAAACAAAACACCACTTCAAGGTACTATAATGAACTCATTATTTATTTATATTGGTGTTAAACCTACTGTATTCCAACTTCTCTATGGTTTATAAACTCTTTTACTAGCCATAGATTCATCAAAATAAGCAAACAACACACAAAAACAGAATCTGTCAAAAACAGAACAGTCTGTAGTAATCTGTAACTAACGCAAACTTCTGAACTCCAAAAATTCTACTAAAATAGGACGACCTAGATAATTTTTTAATTGATCTACTGCAATTGGAATCAGTATTTTATCACGTCCTGGTGATTTTTAACAGTTGTTTTCGTGAACAGAAAGTTTTTGGAATTTTCAACAATATCAAATAACTATCATCCAAGAAGATCATATAGGATTAACTTAGCACAAACACTAATTAAATCACAAAACCACATATAACCAGAGGCTAGATCAAATATTTATTACTAAATAAAACCTAAAACTAAGAAAATAAAATAAAATTGGGTTGCCTCCCAACAAGCGCTATTGCTTAACTCCCCTAGCTAGACATAAAAGCAAGGATAGATCTAGGTATTGCCATCTTTGGTAGGCAATCCATAAGTGGCTCTCATAATAGATTAATAAGGTAATTTAATATTATTTCTAGGGAAGTGTCCCATGCCTTTCCTTAACGGAAATTGGAATCTAATATTCCCTTCCTTCATATCAATAATTGCACCAATCGTTCTAAGGAAAGGTCTACCAAGAATAATAGGACATGAAGGATTGCAATCTATATCAAGAACAATAAAATCTACGGGTGCATAATTCCTATTTGCAACAATAAGAACATCATTAATTTTTCCCATAGGTTTTTTAATGGTGGAATCCGCAAGGTGCAAGTTTAAAGAATAATTATCAAATTCGCGGAAACCTAGCAAATCACACAAAGTTTTTGGGATCGTGGAAACACTAGCACCCAAATCACACAAAGCATATCATTCATGATCTTTAATTTTTATTTTTATTGTAGGTTCCCACTCATCATAAAGTTTTCTAGGGATAGAAACTTCCAACTCAAGTTTTTCTTCGTAAGATTGCATCAAAGCATCAACGTTATGTTTAATAAAGGCTTTATTTTGACTATAAGCATGAGGAGAATTTAGCACGAATTGCAACAAGGAAATACAATCTATCAAAGAGCAATTATCATAATCAAATTCCTTGAAATCCAAAATAGTGGGTTCATTGCTATCTAAAGTTTTAACTTCTTCAATCCCACTTTTACCAATTTTTGCATCAAGATCTAAAAACTCTGAATTTTTGGTTCGCCTTCTAACTAAAGTTGACTCATCTCCAGTCCCATCATTATCAAGATTCAGATTGCAAAACAAAGATTTAATAGGAGACACATCAATAACTTCTAGATCTTCATATTTATTCTCAAAAAAACTAGAAGAACACACCTTCACAAAACAATCTTTCTTAGCACGCATCCTAGCAGTTCTTTCTTTGCACTCATCAATGGAAATTCTCATGGCTTTGAGAGACTCATTGATATCATGCTTAGGTGGAATAGATCTAAGCTTCAAGAATCAACATCAAGAGAAATTCTATCCACGTTCCTAGCCAATTCATCAACTTTAAGCAATTTTTCTTCGAGGAAAGTATTGAAATTATTTTGCGAATTCATAAACTCTTTAACACTAGTCTCAAAATCAGAGGACAACTTATTAAAATTTCAATAAGCATTGTTGTAGGAATTACCATAATTATTAGAGGAATTACTAGGGAACGGCCTAGGATTAAAGTTTCCTCTATACGCGTTGTTACCAAAATTATTCCTACCAAAAAAAAATTCACATCCATAGTTTCATTATTATTCTCCATCAAAGTAGACAAAGGCATATCATTAGGATCAGAAGAAACACTCTTATTAGCAAAAAAATTCATAAGTTCATCCATCTTTTCACTCAAAACATTAATTTCTTCAATCACATGAACCTTTTTACTAGTAGATCTTTCAGTGTGCCACTGAGAATAATTATTCATAATATTATCTAGGAGTTTAGTAGCTTCTCCTAAAGTGATTTCCATAAAAGTGCCTCCCGCGGCCAAATATAAAAGATTTCTAGAAGCAAAATTCAGTCCGGCATATTTTTTTTGTATAATCATCCACAAAATTCAAACCATGAGTAGGGCAACTACGTATCCTTAATTTCATTCGGTCCCAAGCTTGTGCAACATGTTCATGATCAAGTTGCTTAAAGTTCATAATATCGTTTCTAAGAGAGATGATCTTAGCGGGAGGAAAATACTTAGAGAGTAAAAGCATCTTTGCACTTATTCTAAGAATCAATACTATTTTTAGGCAAAGACGAAAACCAAGTTTTAGCATGATCTGTAAGCAAAAAGGGAAATAGCTTCAATTTGACAATATCATTGTCCACATCTTTCTTCTTTTTCATATCGCACAAATCAACAAAGCTATTTAGATGGGTAGCAGCATCTTCACTAGGAAGGCCGGCGAATTGATCTTTCATGACAACATTCAACAAAGCAACATTAATTTCACAAGATTCAGCTTCGGTAATAGGAGAAATCGGAGTGCTAAGAAAATCATTATTGTTGGTATTGGTAAAGTCACACAATTTAGTATTGTCTTGAGCCATCGTGACAAGCAAGCAAACCAACACACGAGCAAACAAGAAACAAGCGAAAAAGAGGCGAACGGAAAGAGAGGGCGAATAAAACGGCAAGGGTGGAGTGGGGAGAGGAAAACGAGAGGCAAATGGCAAATAATGTAATGCGAGGGATAAAAGTTTGTGATGGGTACTTGATATGTCTTGACTTGTGCGTAAACTCCCCGGCAATGGCACCAGAAATCCTTCTTGCTACCTCTTGAGCACTTCGTTGGTTTTTCCCTTCAAGAGGAAAGGGTGATGCAGTAAAGTAGCGTAAGTATTTCCCTCGGTTTTTGAGAACCAAGGTATCAATCTAGTAGGAGACCACGCTCAAGTCCCACGCACCTACACAAACAAATAAGAACCTTGCAACCAACGCGATAAAGGGGTTGTCAATCCCTTCACGGCCACTTACAAAAGTGAGATCTGATAGAGATGATAAGATAATATTTTTGGTATTTTTATGATAAAGATAAAAGTAAAGATTGAAAAATAAATGGTAATAAAAATAGCTTGTTGACGGAAGATTAATATGATGGAAAATAGACCCATGGGCCATAGGTTTCACTAGTGGCTTCTCTCAAGATAGCATAAGTATTACGATGGGTGAACAAATTACTGTCGAGAAATTGATAGAATTGAGCATAGTTATGAGAACATCTAGGTATGATCATGTATATAGGCATCACATCCGTTCCAAGTAGACCGACTCCTGCATGCATCTACTGCTATTACTCCACACATCGATCGATATCCAGCATGCATCTAGAGTATTAAGTTCATAAGAACGGAGTAACGCTTTAAGCAAGATGACATGATGTAGAGGGATAAACTCATGCAATATGATATAAACCCCATCTTTTTATCCTTGATGGCAACAATACAATACATGTCCTTTCCCCTACTGTCACTGGGATCGAGCACCGCAAGATTGAACCCAAAGCTAAGCACTTCTCCCATTGCAAGAAAGATCAATCTAGTAGGCCAAGCCAAACTGATAATTCAAAGAGACTTGCAAAGATAACCAATCATACATAAAAGAATTCAGAGAAGATTCAAATATTGTTCATAGATAATCTTGATCATAAACCCACAATTCATCAGATCTCGACAAACACACCGCAAAAGAAGATTACATCGAATAGATCTCCAAGAGAAACGGGGAGAGCTTTGTATTGAGATCCAAAGAGAGAGAAGAAGCCATCTAGCTAATAACTATGGACCCGAAGGTCTGAGGTAAACTATTCACACATCATCGGAGAGGCTATGGTGTTGATGTAAAAGCCCTCCGTGATCAATGCCCCCTCCGGCGCAGCGCCGGAAAAGGCCCCAAGAAGGGATCTCACGGGTACAGAAGGTTGCGGCGGTGGAAATAGGGTTTTGGCTCCTCTACTGATGGTTTGGGGGTACGTAGGTATATATAGGAGGAAGCACTACAAAAAAAAGACACATCCGTGACATTTTGGGCCGAACGAATTTTTTTTCTGTCATACATATGACACTTCTATGACGATAATTGTGACAAAACCCGGTATCATCATAGATGTGGTGGGCTCCTACTTCTATGAAAAAAAATCATGACAGAAAATGGGCTTTTCGTCCTGGGCGGGCCGGAGACGCAGCTGCATGACATTCTTTGGGCCGTCCATGACCGAAAAAAACGTGGTAGAAGCGAGGGGGAGGAAAATTTCGGGGAGTTCCCGGTTACGGCGGGAGGTCGGGGGCCGAGCGATGCGCGTTTCTCTCATACACGTACGCGCGTGTGTGCGAGGCGTTGGCTCTAACTGAACCCGAGCGAGGCATTGGGCTCTAACTGAAACCGAGCGATTGCACTGCAGGCTACGCGTTACTGAACCCGAGCGATCAATCGATGGCTGTTAACTGAACCCGATCGAGCGATTCCTTCGCTACTGCTGCTAACTGAAGCCGATCGATGGGATGAACAGCGAGTGTTGCGGGGGGAGGGGGGGTTGGATGAACAGTGAGCGGTGGCGTTGCCTCTGGATGAACAGGACCCCGTGGTGTGGTGGAGGGCTGGATGAACAGTAGACGGTGGAGGGGTGCCCATGGAGGGGTGGATGAACAGGACCCCGTGGTGTGGAGCGGTGGATGAACAGGACCCCATGGTGTGGAGGGCTGGATGAACAGTAGACGGTGGAGGGGTGCACGTGGAGGGGTGGTTGAACAGGACCTTGTGGTGTGGAGGGCTGGATGAACAGTAGACGGTGGAGGGGTGGTTGAACAGTAGCCGGTGGAGTAGCGCGCGGTGGAGGCTGGATGAACAGGAGCCCGTGGAGGCTGGACGAGGTCGATGGTAGCCCGTGGAGGCTGGAGGAGGTCGACGGTGGAGATGGACAATATCCCGTGGAGTCCCATTTTGCGGTACGCCACACCCCTCCCAATGAACAAGACCCCCGTTTCGACCGTAGTGCTCCAACACAAGTCCGTTTCGTCCGTTTTGCGGTACGCCACACCCCTCCCGATCAACAGGACCCCATTTCGACCGTAGGAGGTCTGTTTCCTCCATTTTGCGATATGCCACACCCCTCCCAATGAACAGGATCCCGTTTTGAATGTGGCCGGTCGAACACAAGGCCGTTTCCTCCGTTCTGCGGTATGCCAGGCCTCGTTTCCATCTCCTGTTTCGTCCAAGCCCTCCCGATGAACACGACCACGCATTCCATTCCGACCCAGCCAGTTGGCTCCCACGCGTTCCGTTGCCTCTCGGTAAACACGGCGCATTCTGTTGCCTCCCCATGAACACGACGCATTTCGTTGCCTCCCCATGAACATGACGCATTCCGTTGCCTCCCCATGAACACGACGACGACGTTGTTTCTCCATTTCGACCCAGCCATGTACACGAGCCCTCGCCGTACGTATGCGCGAGTAGGCGTTCGAGACCCTGCCCGTATGTACGTACATGGCCGTATTTTCTTTCTTGCACCCTGGCTGTTGTACGTACGTGTACATGCTATGTGCGCGCCTCTACTACGACACATGCGCGCCTCTACATCCACCAGTATATATGTACGTGCACGTTCGCGACCAGAATGACAACGCTACGTACGCTTCGACCAGGTGGGTCCCGACTGTCAGGCACTTCCTTGCCTGCGAAGATGTAGCTGGTGGGTCCCAGCAGTCAGGGGGGCGAATCCTTTTTTGCCCGAACGCACTTCCTTGCGTGCGAAGGTGTAGCTGGTGGGTCCCAGGAGTCAGGGGGGAAACGTTTTTTCGTGAAATAAGGTGGCCCGTCCAGTGGGTCCCCGATGTCAGGTGGAGGAATAACTATTTTGCGCCTAATAAGGAGGCACTTCCTTGCTGTGGCCGTGGACCTAGCTGTCAGCGTCTCCACGCACAGTACTCTTCCGATGGAAGTCGGTCGTTGACCACATTGACCACGCCGTGCCAAGAGCACCACGGCGGTGGACGATGGCGAGGCCTAGGAAGGGGACGGCGCGGAGCCGGGGAAGACACGGAAGTGGAAGCCCGCGCGGAGTGGAGTACGAGGGCTCACTGGTTCGGCTGCAGTGTGAGGCTGCCATCGCCGCAGGGCCTGGCCAGCGGTGGGAATAGTAGGGGGCGGTGAGGCCTCCGCGGCAGCACAGCCGGCCACGGGAGGCAGGAGCATGCGGCACGGCCAGCGCTGCTTTGGGCGGCTGGAGCAAGAAGACTAGAGGTTGAAGAAGCACTACGGCCGTTGGATGGACATCATACGGTCACTGGAGCTAGAATCGTTCATATTGACTAAGTTGACAAAGCCCTTCGTCCCCGTCAACTTAGTAGGCCCACAAGTCAGCCTCCCACCAAGGTGGGTCCCAGCTAGCCGGCGGAGTATTCATTTTGTTGTGCGTAATAAGGAGGCACTTCCGGTGGGTCCGAGCTGACAGCGGGGGGAACGTTTTTTCGCAAAATATGGTGGCCCGTCCGGTGGGTCCCAGCAGTCAGGGGGAAACGATTTTTTTCGCAAAATACTGGTGGCCTGTCCGGTGGGTCCCCGCTGTCAGGTGGAGGAATAATTATTTTCCGCATAATAAGGAGGCACTTCCTTGCGGCTGCCGTGGACCCAGCTATTAGCCTCTCCACGTACAATACTCTTCCGATGGAAGTCGGTCGTTGACCACATTGACCACGCCGCGCCGAGAGCACCACGGCGGTGGACGACTGCGAGGCCTAGGAAGGGGACGGCGCGGAGCCGGGGAAGACGCGGCAGTGGATGCCCACACGGAGAGTAGTACGAGCGTTCACCGGTTTGGCTGCGGTGTGAGGCTGCCGTCACCACAGAATAACAAGGGGTGTGGGTGAGTAGAGGGATGCCCTGGCTAGTGGTGGAGTAGTAGGGGGCGCTGAGTCCTGCGCGGCAGCACAGCCGGCCACGGGAGGTGGGAGTAGGCGGTCCCGCTGGTGCTGCTTTGGCGGCTGGAGCAAGAAGATCAGAGATTGAAGAAACACGATGGTCGTTGGATTGACATCCAACAGTTACGTCTGCTAGAATCGTTTGTTGACGTATATAATAACTAAAAAAATCTTGCATACGCGTCAACTAAACAGGCCCACAAGTCAGACCACTGCCTCTTCTTTTAATAATTTATATATAGCTCATGGCAACTTCTTATGCAATTTATTGCAGTCGTTTTTTTGGTTGGCCAGGGCCAATTTCGCATATTTCTGTGGGTTCCAAACTATTTTTAATACCAAAATGTCAAGCCAGATTTAAAGTACTTTGAAGATATATTTAAATTAGGTTAATGCCAAGTGAAATAGGAATCCGAAAATGTGATAAAATTCAGAAATTATAAAGTAATTGCCAATTTGTCATCTGTTTTTATATTTACAACCCATTTCATATTACTTTCAAGATTTGCAGGCGTCTTGAAAGAGTTGCAGCCCATCAGGGCGTAGAAAAATAAGTAGGCCTGGATTGGTATTCTTTAGAAAAAATAAACTAGGCTCATTTTCACAAAGAAAAAATAGCTGGGCTGGTCACATGGTGAACATAAAATATAAGCTTGGGATAGACGGGCCATAGCCCAGTTCAAACCCTGCTCCGTCTCAACAATACCAAACAAACAAAATACTGCTCGAGTAGCTACGTCCCAGGTGTCAGCCGATCTTGTGTTGTTCTCTTGACTATTGACTATATACGCTCACAATATTGTGGGTCCCAGATGTCAGGAAAACATGAGGAGGAAGCATTTTATTTTTCCATACGCTGACATGGTGGGCCCCTACTGTCATCCTCTCCACGTACTTCATCCGATTCCTGTTGTTTGTTGACCATGTTGACAACGCGAGAGGGCGGCGCCACGGTGAGCGCACCAAAGCGCGCGGAGGATTTTGGCGTTAACGATTTAGGAGACTGTGGGGCGGTGATACATGCGCTGAGGCGCAGCTAGCCGTGGGAGGCGGAAGCAGGCGGCCCTGCCGGCGCTGGTTTGGTTTTGGAGGCTGGAGGAAGACAGGACTGAAGAAACATGACAGACTGTAAAAGCAGCAGGAGTACTTAACAACCTTAAATGAAACCAGCAGGGGCACTTAACAACCAAAGTTGAAAGCAGTATGAGTACTTATACAGGTTCAACCGTACAAAGCATGCCTCGAACAGTGCTACTTTGCCTACAGTTAACCAAGGGTGAGGCCGCCAAGCCCCAGGACAAGGCCCAGGCGCCATCCCGCGCATCCACAACCTTCTGAAAGCGGCTTCATCTCGCAACATGGTCAATAAACAGGATATTCACTTTAGAGCCATGGAAAAGCATGAACATAATCTTCTGTCCTATTCTCCAAGATGGACGGGCCTTCATTATTTGAGACCACCCATGAATAAGTATCTTTTCACCTCCAAGGGGAATTGAGTAGGTCGACATAAACATCATGTTGTGACCAAATGCAAGTCTGACCCGACCATGGTCAGGCATCTGTATAGGAACAATAGAACTCGGCAGTTCCTGTTTCAAGAAGATCACAGATGTAAAACTGTGTATAAGCAATAGTTTATGAACAACATATATAACATAAAACAGCTCGTACCATAAGTTTCTCGACACAGTTGGACCTGTTCAACGAGTGCAGCAGTGGCACACATATCCCACGTGGCCTTCCACCATTGAAACGCCCCACAAGGACCTCAAGACGATCAATAAAGTGTAGGAACTTGTGGATGTCGATCCAGTCAACTTCAGTGCCATTAGTAACAGCCAAGTTATTACAGAGTAACAAACGAGCAGACTGCTTAACTCTGAAAAAATCTACACGTGCCACCAATTATAAGAAAATATTAGTTAGAAGTAGCATCTTCATGAGAGATCCGTTGCTACTTCTAAAGTTAAATTGTGATTAGTTAGACAGAATATGTGGATTAAGAAGTAATCGAGGCAACAAGCAAGAACCAGATACAAAACTAACATGGATGAACAATTTGAACAATGTCGGGGTGGAAGATCGCAGTGAAGATGAGACCAGGTTCTGCTATTTCCATCAACATTCGTGCGCCAACTTTCAGTCTGTAACACTTGAGAAAGTTTATCCAAGTTCGGCCATAAAAAAAGCAGCGATCTTCTTGGTTCATGAACCCAACTCGCAACTTATATCCATGGCTTGTCTTCACTGTGACCATTAAACTAGTGTATACAGTTATGGCAAGGCCGAGCATCTTGAGTACATGTGTTCTGGCAGAGCAAATAATACACTGCAGGAAAAATAATATGAGAACACAGCATGTTCAAAAAAAAACCACCCTCCCGGAGGGCGCAGAAACCTGTAGCGTACTCGCACTTTGGGCACTGCAAATGAAACACACTAGATTCAGTAGGAAGAAAAATGCATCAACGGTGGCGGCTGCCATCCTAGGATTACCTGCGACCAAGGGACTTGGGATTATCAGGGATGGATGAAGAATTCGTACCTGGTTCTCCATGAGAAAACCCTATGCAATCGATGAGAGGGGTTTTTCTCTGAACAAGCAGACGAGGGAGAAGGGGATTCAGGCCTAGTGAAATATTGCCGCTTCGTCCGTCCAGCTTACTGCTAAAGCTGGAAAGGGGGGTTGTGATTTGACGGCTCATTGGGCATTACTGCGGCGCAACGACCGGGGTGTGTCTACCATGAAGTTGTGCACTCTAATTTGTGCATATGGCATGTGGACCCCGTTGCCGGTTGCCCCACATATCAGCGAAAGGAAGTAGAAAGACAGGAGTAACTAGTTACATACAAATATATTTTTTGACAGAGAGATACTCCCTCTGTAAAGAAATATACAAATCTTTTATATCACAGGCTCACCTTGCCGAGAAATATACTCCCTCTGCAACGCACGGGCATTATGGGGGTTCAGCTTAGAATATAATACTCAGATAGGCTCACGGTTCTGGACTTTGGGCCGCAGGCCGACCGTGCATGTTTGGGGGCCCATGTGTTCTACCTCAGCGCTTTTCATATTGCAAGCGATCGATACGGCGTTGGTTTTAGATGCTGTTGCAAGGCGAACAAAATTGAATAAAGCACGACAGCTGTTGGAATGAAATCGAACGACAGTTCCTAACCAGCAATCAGAGTTGCAATTCTATCAACGATATACCATGTGATAAATAATATTGTCATACTACTTATACACACAGGACACTTGTTTCACCATGCCAGATTATTACATCAACATCTCTCGAAGGATAGATCAGTTCAGCAGTTGCGTGCTGCTACTGAAGAATTTCAAAGTTGATTTGGACCAGCTCTCCTTGCCGAGAAAGTTCGATTTTGACATCATCCCCTGCCGCAAGATATGATTTAGATGTGAACCTTGACCATCCTTTAGCATCAATCATCATGCGACCATCCTTTGTACTTACGATATATTGAGCAGGTTCATTCACACCAAGGCTGCGCATGGTAAGAGAAACTTGGCCGCGGTCGCCCAGATTGTTGAACGACTCCCTCGTTGCTCTAGAATTTCTTTGTTTGCAAACAAGAAGACATACCCAAACAGTTAGATCAACGCAGTGAATCATGTGAAACAACATGGAAAGAAAAAAGAACGAAGCACTTGGGCGGCCAATGCTTACCAAGAAGGTGGACATGTTGGTTTTCGTAAGGACTTTGGTATATGAAGTGCGAACTGCAGCCCAGTCTGTTGCCGGTGCAACTGCACGGGCCGGAGCAGATGCAAGTGCAAGTGTTGGTGCAGGTGCCGAAGCCGCTGTTGCTGCCGGAGATGGTGCTCCTTGTAGAGCTGGTGCCGGTGTCGGAGCAGGTGCCGGTGTCGATGCTCGATCCCCCGGTAGATCAGACTGATCCGCTGACGCGGTCGGTGCCCAATTCTCATCTGGATCAGACTGAGCTGCTGCCGCTGTCAGTGCTAGAGCAACTGTCGGTGCTCGATCTGTGCGAGACAGCGACGATCGTGTCTGGTCTGCTATGATCACTTTTCTAACTTGACTAGGATCCGTGACCGTGATCCAGTCTTTTTCTTCATTTCCTTTATACACGAGAATGACTAATTGTGGCGTTTTTTTAAACCAAACTGCAGTTCATCATAGGGATTCAGCTTGTACTCAGACAACAGACTGATCCAATTTTTTCCAGTAATATAAGTGATGGACGGTGCCTTCGTTACTGACACGACATAAGAAGTGAAACCTGCAAAAATAGCCATCGTAGAGCAATCCAAACGGTTTATTCTGTGATGAATGTCACATGGCAGAACCTGCATCGTAAAATTGCAGGAAAAGAAAGAAAACATGACATTAAATCAATAAGATTTAGACAGCAAATCAATAAGATTTACTTGATGTGACACGAGTGAATCCTTACCAGGAAATCACTATGTTGAAGTACTAAACAGAAGATTGATCGTCCAACTACGCGTGGCATGCAGGGCCCCCGCCTACTCCCACAAGCAGGACAGTCCAAAGGTCGTTACAAATCA
This sequence comes from Aegilops umbellulata, assembly GCA_032464435.1. Lineage (NCBI taxonomy): Eukaryota > Viridiplantae > Streptophyta > Magnoliopsida > Poales > Poaceae > Aegilops > Aegilops umbellulata. Next base: position 290,935,415 of record CP136056.1, on the reverse strand, counting down.
TATGGACCGAACATCCATGGGACTGGAAATCCTGGTGGGTGCGATAAACCCTGCAATGCATACAGATATTGGAGTGTAACCATAATTGATAGACCGTCCTCACAAAAAATATGATATGGATACTTCAAAATATACAGACTGAATTGAGTGGACAGACATTAACATAGACCGTTCTCAGGACTGACCACACACCAAAAGCGGCAGTACTAATAAACAATACAGGGTTCACAAACACAAATCAAGTACTGAACAATAGTACTTACTACAGACAAGCAAAGTTGCACTAACTAAACTCTGCAGACTATTTCTTGCCACCGACCTACGGGATGAACCCCGCACAACTGACTAGTCCATGGACTTCGTGTGAGATGTCTACATGCACCATCACCATCTTGTCAACCTTGGAGAACCTAATAGAGTGGTCTTTCCACTCATAAACATGATGATGAAGACATGCCGCATCAGATTTGTTGGGAAGCTTTACAAGAACCACACCCTTCGTAATCGAAGGCACAACCAGGAAATTGTTGTGGTCAAGTACAGCCTCGAGAACACGCCTGACAACAATGCTACAGGAAAACACTAGTTCAGGTCATGTGGCGACAAGGACACAACAGCTGGATAGTTCAGCAGTGGAACTCATCATCAGGTCTTCCAGTTCACACGGCATGACTTTGAGAACTTCATCTCCACCGCGGACCTGCTTCTAACTCAAACAGAAACCATATTTTATTACTACCTCCGTTCAGAAATATAAGATGATTTTCGATATTATACTCCATATATGACTACATATACGCACAGAAATGAGTGAGCAAAGACACTAGAACATGTCTTCAAAGGCATGAGAGCAGAGGGATTACATGCAATATCCATAACACAAGTTACTGAGGCAAATATACCCTATTAAAAGGTAGCATTGATGTTCATAAAGTACTCCCTCCGTCCCAAAATTCTTGTCTTAGATTTGTCTAGATACGGATGTATCAAGTCACATTTTAGTATTAGATACATCCGTATCTAGACAAATCTAAGACAAGAAATTTGGGACAGAGGGAGTAGTTGAAAGTAATCTATAAGAAATCAGTGTCAACCTCTCGCATGTTTTGGTCAAAAGAGGAATTTAGAACCGTCATTTGGCACACAAAAATCACATGCAAGATCACCCAGAAAGTTGTACTACTAGTACTAGTACTGCGTGTTAGATGAAAAAACACGATCAAGATCGAGAAAAAGATCGTCAAGAAGAGATATTACCTGGACTTGCTTAATGAGGGATCCCGGAGAGGGGGGCTTTGACAGGGCGATGGCTTTGAGCTTGTCTGCGGTAGTCTCAGTGGGGTGCTTGCGCTTCTTCGTACCATGAGCCTCGACGGTTTTGGCCGGAGCCATAGACATCACTTCGGCCGGTGCTCCAGCGTCCATCAAGAAACTGTCAAATAGAAATAAAAGAAAAGAAACCATAATCACAAACCCAAAAGAAGAAAAGAGAGGGAGTTATAGGATCAGTCTCGGGGTTGCAAGACCGGGCCTTGGCCAGAATCAACACCATTGATGCGCTCACCTTTCCTTCTTTGGGAGAGAAGAACAATGGTAGAAGCAGGTCGGGGTTTTCTTGAAGAAATGAGGAACAAGATGAGGTAGAAGCGAGGGTTGGGTAGAGAGGAAGCTGAGAGAGAAGAGTGAAATGATGGTTGCTTCGTCCATCCAACTTACTGCTGGAAAGGAGGGGGTTTTGTGATTTGACGGCTCATTGGGCATTACTCGGCGCTTCGATCGGGGTAGTCTACCATCACTCTACTACGGAGTAATTTAGTGCATGGCTGGTGGACCCCGATGCTAGCTGTCCCACACGTCGGCGGAAGTGAGTAATTTAGTGCATGGCTGGAGGAGGATCCGCACGGTAGAGCGTGTCCACAGTTTTTCAGAAGAAAAAATGATTACAGCAAGCGTTTCCACTCTTAAGACTGAGGAGTGCGAAACATGGCAGCCACTTGAACATACACGGTGCTCCTACTACTAGGTATGTGCAGTGGTTCATACGTCAGTACTACACAATCTTGTTGCTAGTGTAGTAAGATATGACGATAACAAATGATGTTGTGCGCATGTCAACTACTCCTATATGTAACATAGTACCGCTTTTTCGACTGTCCGGTCGAGAATGAATGGTGAGATCAATGTTAACAGAACTAGGTCCACAGCGCACGGAGAGTACGATGCTACAGTACTCCACGAAACATGAACCATATGAAGCATGAATAGTGTTAGGCAGGGTGTATGAAGGGTGCACGGGATGGGAGCAAAAGTTCCCTTCTCGACCCACTTTTGGGTGTTTGGCAGAGTGCATGAAGGGTGCATGAGTCCAAACTAGTAGGTTGACAAAAATACACGAAGAGGAAACAACTATATTGAGATGAGAGTGCAAATAAACACACCCACACGCTTTATGCTACAGTGACTGATCTGCACCGTCTGAGTTTGATCCAACGGTCATGTTGTACCGAGACATGGACATGCCCATGCAGAGGGCGCCTAAACACCACCGAAGTCCCTCTACTTCTCGAGGCGCACGGCATTGGTGATGCAGGGTGCAACCGCCCGCAGAGCCCGCTCCCGGTCGACGGCAGCCAGCTCGTCAAAGACGGCGTCCAATGGCACAAATGGATTCTGGTGACGGAGCCCTGAAAGGATTCGTCCGGCAACGGCGATGGCATCCCGCAACCCCTCCTTGTCCAGCTCAGCCCCCACCATCGCGCGGAGAAGGCTCAGCTCCTCGGAGATATAGGTGAAGAAGGAGACCAGGTCAGGAAGCTGCAGCTCGTTGAAGTCGACCGGGTGGTCGAACGGGTTTAGCCCGACGGCCAGCATCGTCGCGCTGGCACGACGGTAGGCATCGCGTAGCCGCAACACGTGCGTGGCAACTTGGTTCACCAAGTGGCTAAGGCGATCCTGGACCTCGTCACGATCAGCCCGCTCGCGCTCCAGCCGGCTCCCCTGACGGCCTATCGTATCTCCCGCTTTTTGCAGCAACGCCGCCGACGCGTCAAGCATCTTTGTGGTGGACGCCTGCCGCTTTTAAACCTCCTTGAACTCCCGCACATAACAGAGGAGCATGGCACTCCTCTCCTCCTTGAGTTCACGGAGTTCCACGTCCTTGGCCCTGAGCTCCGCATCCTTGGCATGGAGCTCCTGTGTCAGGAGCCTCACCTCGGACTCCGTGATCTGCTGCGCCGCCATGGCACCAGGTAGAAGCAATGGGGAGAGGAAGCAAAGGGGGCGAAGCGGCTGAAAGGCAGTGCAATCTATGGGAAGGCGGAGGGAGCGGGGAATCTTTTGGTTTTCACCACGGTAAAACACCATTTGACGACTTCTCACATCTGGGAGCAGTGGGTTTTTACAGGCGGAGTCATCATGACTAATTGCTGTCGCGCCTGCTCCCGTCAATAAAAAAATTAAAAATCCTGTCGCGCCTGCTCCCGTTAATCAAAAAATTAAAAATCCTGCCGCACCCAAACACCAGAGCAACGCCGCGGTGGATATTTAAATTTACCTGTCGGCAAGTAGATAAAAAAGGGGTGACAAAACAAATGTGGCGGCGGCCTAGCTAATTGGTCGAACTGTTGGGGAACGTAGCATAAATTCAAAATTTTCCTACGTGCCACCAAGATCTATCTATGGAGAAACCAACAACGAGGGGAAGAAGAGTGCATCTACATACCCTTGTAGATAGCTAAGCGGAAGCGTTCAAGTGAACGGGGTTGATGGAGTCGTACTCGTCGTGATCCAAATCACCGATGACCAAGTGCCGAACGGACGGCACCTCCGCGTTCAACACACGTACAACCCGGTGACGTCTCCCATGCCTTGATCCAGCAAGGAGAGAGGGAGAGGTTGAGGAAGACTCCATCCAGCAGCAGCACAATGACGTGGTGGTGGTGGAGGAGCGTGGCAATCCTGCAGGGCTTCGCCAAGCACCGCGGGAGAGGAGGAAGGAGAGATGCAGGGCTGCGCCATCGAGAGAGATTGAATCGCGTGTATTGGGCAGCCCATACCTCAAGTATATATAGGGGGAGGGGAGGGGCTGCGCCCCCACCTAGGGTTCCCTCCCCAGGGGTGGCGGCAGCCCCCAGATCCCATCTGGGTGGCGGCCAGGTGGAGGAGAGGGGGAGGCGCACCAGGGGTGGGCCTTAGGGCCCATCTGCCCTAGGGTTTGCCCCCTTCCCCTCTAGGAGGCGCCTTGGGCCTTGGTGGAGGGGCGCACCAGCCCACCTGGGGCTGGTCCCCTTCCACACTTGGCCCATGCAGCCCTCCGGGGCCGGTGGCCCCACTTGGTGGACCCCCGGACACCTCCGGTGGTCCCGGTACACTAATGGTGATGCCCAGAACACTTCCGGTGGCCAAAACCATACTTCCTATATATAAATCTTTACCTCTGGACCATTCCGGAACTCCTCGTGACGTCCGGGATCTCATCCGAGACTCCGAACAACATTCGGTAACCACATACAAACTTCCTTTATAACCCTAGCGTCATCGAACCTTAAGTGTGTAGACCCTACGGGTTCGGGAACCATGCAGACATGACCGAGACGTTCTCCAGTCAATAACCAACAGCGGGATCTAGATACCCATGTTGGTTCCCACATGTTCCACGATGATCTCATCGGATGAACCATGATGTCGAGGATTCGATCAATCCCGTATACAATTCCCTTTGTCTAGCGGTATAGTACTTGCCCGAGATTCGATCGTCGGTATCTCGATACCTTGTTCAATCTCGTTATCGGCAAGTCTCTTTACTCGTTCCGTAACACATCATCCCGTGATCAACTCCTTGATCACATTGTGCACATCATGATGATGTCCTACTGAGTGGGCCCAGAGATACCTCTCCGTCACACGGAGTGACAAATCCCAGTCTCAATTTGTGCCAACCCAACAGACACTTTCGGAGATACCTGTAGTGTACCTTTATAGCCACCCAGTTACATTGTGACGTTTGGCATACCCAAAGTATTCCTACGGTATCCGGGAGTTGCACAATCTCATGGTCTAAGGAAATGATACTTGACATTAGAAAAGCTTTAGCATACGAACTACACGATCTTTTGCTAGGCTTAGGATTGGGTCTTGTCCATCACATCATTCTTCTAATGATGTGATCCCGTTATCAATGACATCCAATGTCCATGGTCAGGAAACCGTAACCATCTATTGATCAACGAGCTAGTCAACTAGAGGCTTACTAGGGACATGGTGTTGCCTATGTATCCACACATGTATCTGAGTTTCCTATCAATGCAGTTCTAGCATGGATAATAAACGATTATCATGAACAAGGAAATATAATAATAACCTATTTATTATTGCCTCTAGGGCATATTTCCCACACGAACTAGCCCAACTAGCTAGCCACCGTGCTTCACTGATGTACTCGGCGGGAAAGGTGGTCTTTCGTGATTTGACGACTCATTTACTTGCTTCGGCGCTACGACCGAGGAGAACCCAGAAAACGCGTGGTAGGGCATCCCACGTCAGGAGGAATATATGCGTGCACCACCCGGGAGGGCCCCGAAACCGCGCGGTAGGGTGTGCCACGTCTCGGCACGGAAGAAAAATGTGCGTGTAAAAATATACTGTATCAGATGTAGTACCTATGGTTCGACCTCGGGACCCAGCCAGTCGGTTGAAAACACCCCACTAGCCACACAGCTTCATCATGCAAACGTGGCACGGAGGATAGATGTGGTTAGCTCCGTCTCGACCAGCCACAATGTCTCTTGTTCTAGGCGATTCTTCTATTTTCCAAGCTTTTTTTTAGTTGTAATAACACCACGGCAAGCTAGCGCCGCTCTTCGTGTGTGCCCGTGCAAAGGTTAGACGATGGAGAGAAGAGAGATTGAGATCGCAGACCTGGGACCCACCAGTAAGTGAGACAACGGTCATGCACGTGTTGACAAGGCACTCCCTCTACTCTACTCAACCCAAGTACTGTATAAATAAAATCAAGTTATGGGACAAAGCCAACAACCGTTCGTTTTTTCAGGCTATCGACTTACGCTTTGTAGTCCAGGTTGCCAGTTTGAATCTCGTCTTTCAGATTTGTTAGTTTTTAGGTCCAAATTTGATTAATGACAAGTGGGACCCCCATGTGTTGTTCCGATATTTCAGTGTAGGATGGTTTGTTTGAACAAACACTTTGTGCGGTTAGACAAGTAATGGCACGAATTACACGTATTTTGCAAGTTTACGAACAAAAGTGACAACGGCATAGAATATCACATCCACCCGCAGCTTAGATACTATGGTGATACGAGTTTTTACACCGTTGGAAGTGAGATCCAATGGCTTGGGAGTAGTCTTTGTAATTATGCGTAATTTCCAAACTCTCCAAAGGTTTTTTTTGCAAATAAAACATTCAGGCCTCATGTGTGCCACTGCATCTTCGATCCAACAGCTCCCCGGTGCTCATATTAGGTGCTCCACATAGCTTAATTACCCGCTACGGTGATAGGAGCATCTAGGTCGTATGATCAGTGATCAGTTGGCACATGCATAGTACTTGTACTTTCTGCGCATTTCCCAAACTCTATCAGCCGTATATTGCAAAAACATTCAAACCTCCTATTGTGGGCCGTTAGATCTCAGTGAACTCGTATCACCATATAATCTACGGTGCGGGAGCACCTCATACTCTCTTGTGCGAGAAAACATAAGGTGCTATCGCAGCTTTGATGCTACGGTGATACGAGCTTGGAGGTCGTTTGATCTGAGATCCAATGGCATTTGAACAGTCTTTGTGCTTGTAAGCAGTGGCCGAACTCTTTTGGGGCTTTTCTGCAAAAAACCATTCAGACCACCGAGGAGGTGTGCGGTCACAAATCCAACGCCTCCGAAGAGCTTGTATCACCAAAGCATCTAAGGTGTGGTAGCACATGATATTCTTACATACAGGAGAATATGATGTCCTCCTTCATCTTTGTAACATTCCAAATTTTCAATTTGGAATGTTATACATTAGATCATCAATCAGTGGCGGAGCTAGCGCCCGGCCACCCCGGGCACTTGCCCGGGCTCCCTGGCCAGGGGACTGCACAAGCAGGTGATAAACAATGGGGCAAATCCCACTATGCATCGTGGTTTACCCGGACAGGACCGCAGAAGTGGTGTACGTGAGCTCCTACCAAGTGTCCAGCTAATATTTAAGTATAGAAGTAATGTGCTAATTAACTAGACCTACCAAGCGCACTCCTTGACCAAGCGTAATGTTAAGTAGTGATGGGCTGGTATTCCCTTCTTTCAAAACGATTACTCCCTCTGTCTAGGTGTGTAAATCTACGAAAACCAAATAATCCCAAAACACTTAGGCGCGGTGCATTAACTTATACTTCATTTCTTATTTCTTGACATATCAACCAATAAGAGATGTGGGTGTGCATGCTTTTTAATGACTTGAGACTACCAAACACGACATGCAGTGGTTAGTTCATTGCATGCAATGCTGTTTATTAGCAAATAAACATTTAAGTTCTCTCGTTTTCCCCTCCTCCTTGGTTACGGTGCACAACCTAAGATGACTTATTCACCTAGACGGAGGGAGTAGTACTTACTTCAGAGGAAACAACCACTCACAGCCTTGTTCGGCACGACTTACATCCTCAACTACTCGTCGCCTCATGCTCTTTCTCCTAATTATGTAAGATTTTGCTAACTACTCCTTCCGTTCCCAAATATATGTCTGTCTAGAGATTCTAACAAGTGACTGCATACGGATCAAAATAAGTGATCTACACTTTAAAATATATCCGTATGTTGTAGTCCATTTGAAATGTCTAAAAAGACTTATAGTTAGAAACGAAGGAAGTAGTTTGAAGATTGATATATTTAGGACTTAAATTAATTTATGAGGTGTGGGGCATATTTTACATGTCTTCCTCTTTTCTTACAAGCTCTCTATTTTGAGTATATTCACAAATCACAACACTTAATTTATGTGAATTAGACGTTCACTATTTTATCTTGTACTCCATCTGTAAAAAGTATAAGAGCGTTTAGATCACTAGAGGGAGTAGTGACTCGGGCAGCCCTGCCAAAAGTTGTTTCCCAAGTGTCACCGAGAGGGGCTCAAGAAACGCTCTAACGTTTTGCCAAAGGCAACACTCGGCAAACGTCAAGGACACATTGTGCCCTCCAATGGAGCCATCTTCGTCGAGTATTGTGCCATAGGTACTCGGCAAACCCACAAAAGCTTAGCCGAAGACATCACTCACCAAACATCAAGGACACGTGCCGCCCTTGGTGCATCCATCTTTGCCGAGTATGGAACGAAAGGTACTCAACAAACACGACATGCCCATGTGTAGGCATCGTTTACGTCGGCTGGTCGTTAGCCTAGTTTACTTTGCTGAGTACCTCATTTTAGCACTCTGTAAAGACTTTGCCGAGTATCCGAGGAAATGAACTCGGTGAAGCTCTCTTTATCAAAATGGGGTATGCCGAGTGTCACACTTGGCGAACTATTATCAAAATGAATGTTGATAATAGTAGTTCACTTTAAAATTACATTTGCATGACTATCCCGTTTATATTGTTACTTCATTATTATTGTGCATTTGTGGTTCCAAAGTTTTGGACTATTTTATATATTGTGTATCAAAATACTTGATTTTGATTTCCAAATTAGACACTTAGGCTCAAGCTTGCCCAGGCTCCACAAAAGTTCTGGTTCCGCCATTGTCATCATTGCATATCATATTATATTTGCTTTTGCTTTGATCCTAGAAATTCTATGCAACTCAAGGACCCTCGGAGAGATTTGGGGATTTCATTATTTTCATATTTGAGTTTTCTTAAATTTTGAGAATAGGACCATTTGATTTTAATTATTTTATCTTCAATTATTTCTATTTTAAAAATATGAGAGAGGGAATAAAATGACTTTCCCAAAATAAGGAAATATTGAGGATTTAATAACAAAATCGAATAAGATTTTATTTTGAAGTTTTTCGCTATTTTATTTGAATTTAAGAAAATGTGCGTTTTTCAATATTGCATTTAGGCCTCAAATAAATGTTCACTTTGTCCGGCTTGATTTTGGAAGCCGGGGAAAATTTATTTAGGGATTTTTGGAGTTCGTTTAGTATTTCTTTTGTTTGTTTTTCTGCGCGTAATTTTAAAAAAAAACGCGAACCGACTCTGGGCCGTAACCGGCCAGGACTCCGCCTGGCCAGGGCTTTAAATAGCTTCACCCGAGGCCCGGAACAGCCCAAGCAGTGCCCCGCACCAAAACCTAACCCTAGCCGATCCGCCGCCGCCGCCGCCGCTGCCGCGCGCCGCCGCGCGCCGCCCGCCGACGCCGCCACCCCGTCGGACGCCGACGCGCCGCTGCCCGCCGACCCCGCCGACCTCGCCAGAGGTAGCCGCCGCCCCGCCGCCGTTTTTTTGGGTAAACCGATTTGTTTTTCCGTCGGTTTTTTGTCGGTTTTTTTGTTTCCTTTTTTAGATTCGTTTTTTTCCGGTTTAGGTTACTTAGCGAGCGTTCGCTCGTTCGTTCGTTTTAACAAACGCGTTCATCGTTTAGATCCAGATAACGAACGTTCGTTCGTTAATCTGTTCATCATTTTTCTTTTTCTTGGATTTTCCGCGATTATTCCTGGTCGCGATTTCTGATCCGATTTTTGTTTTACTATAACTTTTCGCTCGTTTATCGGAATCAGGCGATTCAAGCGCCTGGAGTTTCGTCTCGAAACCCTCTTTCTATTTAACCAACTTGAACAAGTTTTTGCTTATGTAAAATTTGACTTAGGTCCATATTAGTAAACGAAATTTGTTTCTTTTGCCGTTTGATTTTCGTTGCTTTGTTTGATTTGATTCTTTTTGCAAACCGGAGTTCTTAAGTTGAACTTTCTGGTTAGATCTCTTATTTGTGTTTTACCTGTGCATTAGATGAGTACTTATTGTTTGCTTGTTTGGTTGTTTGCGGTAGAGTACCCGGAGTGCGCCGCCTGTTACTTCGAATCTCTAGGTTCCGCGGATCATCAGCAAGGCAAGTAACACTTTGATCATACCTCTTTACTACCCAGTTTTATTGCATTAGATCAATCCTCAAACGTTGCATGATTAGGATCTAATTAAATTGTGGGATGGGAAGTAGATAAGGTAGTACCTATTACCTGTTTTATTTTCAAACCCTTGGGAGTTACTTCTACGTTTGCTATTATGCCATGCTATGCTAGTAGATGTGGATTGGGTGAGTGATATCCATGACAGATGTGATATTGTTAATTAATGGTTTATTTAAGGTGGCAACTTAAACACACATCTGGGTGGATTGAGGTACCTGGGTATTCCAGGATTGCCTATTTTTCTTTATGGACCGCCACCCAAGCTCAAAGGGATCATGATATTATTCATACTAGAAACTTCCGTGTGCAGCCACAAGCTACTATGGGCTCTAGCATAGTTGATTAAGTCGTGCGAACTCTTACAATGATAGACTAGCAGATGTAGGGGAAAGTACGTGTAATGGTCTACCCATCGTAAGGTGCTAGCGCTTCTGAAAGACAGTGTCTCGGTCATCCGTTTCTCAAACACCATGTAGTGCGAGAAATCCAACGGAGGAGATCGAGTCTTGTGGGGAAAAGTGCGCAAACATCTGCAGAGTGTACAATCTAATCATGGTTAGTCGTGTGCTCGGTTATGGACGTTTTGAGTATCTAGTACTTGGATTATCATGTGAATCTCATCGTGTTACTTTAATTAATATTGTTGGGTTTTAATGATGATGCTTAATTGGGATTGAGGATGCTGTCAACCATTCTCAATGTTTAATAACCACCATGATAGTTAAATAAAATTTATTCCTTTGCAGTAGGGGAAAATTGGCTTTACGCAAAAACTGTAACCGTAGAGCTTTCCACCAGCCATATATGCAGTAGTATAGCTTATTTCTTTCATTACTCTCTATGTGTTACATTGCCAGCATATTCCATGTGCTGATCCGTTTTCGGGCTGCAACGTTCATGTTGCAGACTTTTCAGACGACGAGTAAGGTGCCTTTAGGTCGTGGTTCTATACTCAGTGATGTCGTTGGAGTTGATGGACTCGTTTATCTTCCAAGCCTTCCACCGTTATCGTTATTAGATGGCCTTAAGCCATATTTATTGTAATAAGTTCTCTTTTGAGACATTCAATGTAATAAGTGTGTAATTGCCACTCTATTATAAATCCTTCAAGTACTGTGTGTGTCAGCATTACTGATCCAGGGATGACACTGGTGCACAGAGATCAGACTGTTTGAGGTCTGGTCGCTACAAGATGCTATCAGAGCACACGTTGACTGTAGGACATGACCATTAAGCTAAAGCCCTAGATCACTACTCTCTTCTCATTTCTGACTTCTCATCTATTCTACTCTTTTAGGATGGCGGATGCAAGGAGCAAGTTCATTCAACCGGAGGAAGATACACCTTTTGGACGTCACCTGAAGGAAGTCACTAAGTACCTGAGCATCGGAGTACCAAACTTCACCGGGACCTACAACGCCACTTTACCCGAAGAGGAGCGCTGGATGATTCAAGTTCAAGTTCCAGGAAGGACGTTCGCTCCAGTCACTGAGCCCATAGAGTTTTCCTTTGATGCACCTATCTGGAGTCTAGGAAAGAGCATGGCAGCCCACATCACCATGGGACACATTGGAGAAGTTTACCGCAATGATCCCAAGGATATTATCTAGCAAATTTGTGGGCGCTGAGATGAGCATTGGGAGATGATCAGCACCAGGAAGGACCGATCAGTTGCAACTTTCATCCAGGAGTTAAACCAGCACATTCGACGCCAGGAGAACCAGATGTGCGCAGGCATGATAGATCTAAAGAAGGCAATGACAAGAATCACGGAGCTGGAGGAAGAACTCAAGGCTACACGCGAAGATTATATGGAGGAAATCGAAGTATTAGTAGAGAAGAATGATGACCTGACCAGGAAGCTAGGAGTTTTCATGGGAGATCCCGCACTAGGAGGAGGAGATGACGATTCCACTTACCCGGGGAACTACATCATCATCGACGACACCGACTCGGACCCAGACGACAGCGATGATGACTATGTTGATGAAGCTGGAGCAGATATCATGGAGTCTTCATCGGAGCAGTTTTTCTAGTAGACCACCATAACAGTAGTAGTGTTCCACCATGTATATAGCATAGTCCAAGCACACTTTTACGATAGTTCTAGACCGATCGTATGCCCTTGTTTAATTGAATGAAGTGATTTTGTGTGCATTTGCCTCATGTGCATATGGGTAGTGTTTTCTCTCTAGACCTCATTCTATCCTATATTCTCATCTTTTCTAAACCCTCAGATGCCTCTGAGACATGACAATGGATTTGCTTTCCCACCGGAGCTCACTCAGTTGATCTAGCAGCAGAATGCCTTGATGCAGTTGCTAGTCCAGAATTAGAATCAGGGGAACAACAACAACCCACCACCACCACCACCTGTTGATCACTTAACCCGTTTTCTTAGGCTGAATCCGCCGGTGTTCTCCAGTAGCACCGAGTCAATTGTGGCAGATGATTGGATCCATAAGACAGGGAGGGAGTTGACCACAGCAGGATGCACAGATGCGGAAAAGGTGAAATTTGCCGCCCATCAGCTTGAAGGACCCGCAGCAACATGGTGGGAGAATTCACAGCCACTTACCCTGTAGACACTGTCACATGGGATCAATTTCAGCAAGCTTTCCGTACTGCCCATGTTTCAGCAGGAGCTATGGCCATGAAGAAGCGTGAATTTCGCAACTTGCGCGAAGGAGGATGTTCTGTTGGCCAGTATGTGGATGACTTTAGTAAGCTAGCACGTTATGCCCCTGATGACGTTGCTACGGATGCAGCTAAGCAGGAGAAGTTTCTGGAAGGGCTGAATGATGAGCTGAGCATGCAGTTGATGGTAGCAAGCTTCAACAACTACCAGGAGTTGGTAGATCGCACTCTTATGATTGAAGGGAAGCAGCAGCAGATTGAAAACCGCAAGAGGAAGTATGGACAGGGGAAGTACAATTCTGGAGCACATCAGAAGCCACGTTTGACCTTTCCAGCATACCCATGGAGTAGGTAGCTCGCACAATCATAATGGCCCCAAGAATGGGAATGGGAATGGAGGAAGCAACGGCCAGAACCGTACCAACCCATCAACCCCAGCCAAGAGAGATCTGAGCCAAGTCACTCGCTTCAAGTGCCAGAAGACCGGACATTATGCAAATGAATGTCCTGAATCCCAGAATTGAAATGGCAATGGAAGCTCTGGGAAGAAGCCGAACCCTTTCAACAGGGGACAGGTGAACCACGTTAACGTGGAGGAGGTTGAAGCTCAGCCGGATGCAGCAATCGGTAAGTTTTTGGTTAAGTCATTTACTGCACTCGTTCTTTTTGATACTGGTGCATCGCATTCATACATCTCAAGGGTATTCGTCGATAAGTATAACTTGCCCACTAAGGTTCTTAGAACACCTATGCTAGTAAGCTCACCAGGAGCGGAGTATATGGCCAGTCAAGGATGTTTCCAAGTGCCATTGAGTATAGGAAGGCATGTTTTTCCTTCGGATTTAATTATTCTGGAACCCCAAGGTTTGGACGTGATTCTAGGTATGGATTGGCTGTCGATGTATGGGGGAAACATCGATTGCACCAGTAAGTCGATTTTGCTTACGACGCCAGAAGGAAAAAGGATCAAGTTTGTATCCCGGCATTTGCCGAAGAGGACTCAAGTAAATTCCTTATAAGGAGTTGTGCAGTAGGAAGTACCAGTGGTAAAGGATTTCCCTGATGTATTTCCAGAGGAGTTGCCAGGCATGCCACCGGATAGAGATATTGAGTTTTTGATTGAGCTTTTGCCAGGCACAGGGCCCATATCGAAGAGACCATATAGGATGCCCGCAAAGGATTTGGAAGAGATTAAGAAGCAGATTAAGGAGTTACTGGATAAAGGTTATATCCGCCCAAGTTCTTCACCTTGGGGATCGCCAGTACTTCTAGTAGATAAGAAGGATGGATCGTTAAGGATGGTTGTTGATTATCATGGATTGAATGAAGTAACAATCAAGAACAAGTACCCACTACCAATGATCAATGATCTATTTGATCGATTGCAAGGAGCTAAGGTATTTTCCAAGATCGATCTGCGATCAGGGTACCATCGGTTGAAGATTCGAGAGCAGGACATACCTAAGACAGCTTTTACCACAAGGTATGGGCTGTATGAGTATACCGTTATGTCCTTTGGTCTAACTAACGCACCTGCCTATTTTATGAACATGATGAACAAAGTGTTTATGGAGTTTTTGGATAAGTTCGTCATAGTGTTCATTGATGATATCTTGGTTTACTCAAAGAATGAAGAGGAACATAAGGAGCATTTGCGATTGGTACTTGAGAAGCTCAGAGAACATCAGTTATATGCCAAGTTCAGCAAATGTGAGTTTTGGTTGAAGGAAGTTGGATTCCTCGGACACGTTATATCCAGAGAAGGAATAGAAGTTGATCCCACAAAGGTTGTCACTGTGACAAATTGGGAAACCCCAACAACAGTTGGAGAGATCCGGAGTTTTCTTGGACTCGCAAGATACTACCGGAGATTCATTGAGAATTTCTCGAAGATTGCAAATCCCATGACGGAGTTATTGAAGAAGGATACCAAGTTCAATTGGACTAAGGAATGTGAGCCCAGTTTCCAGGAGTTGAAGAAATGTTTGGTTACCTCACCAGTGTTGATTCTGCCAGATCAGAACAAGGATTATGAGGTGTATTGCGACGCTTCACGTCGAGGACTTGGAGCAGTGCTTATGCAGGAGGGAAGAGTTGTTTCGTATGCTTCACGACAGCTGAAACCTCACGAGTTGAATTATGCTACGCATGATTTGGAGTCAGCAGCCGTAGTGCATGCATTAAAGACTTGGAGACATTTTCTCATTGGAAACCATTGTGAAGTATACACGGATCACAAGAGTTTGAAGTATATTTTCACGCAGAAGGAGCTAAACCTTAGGCAGAGAAGATGGTTGGAGCTCATCAAGGATTATGATATGAGATTGCATTATCATTCCGGAAAGGCTAATGTAGTAGCTGACGCATTGAGCCGTAAGAGCCATGTCAATACCCTAATGACGGGAGATTTACCAAAGGAGTTAGCCGAGGGTCTTCATGAGCTATGTTTGGAGATAGTTCCGAGAGGCTATGTAGCAGCATTGGAGATTCAGTCTACTTTGATGGATAAGACCAGAGAAGCTTAGAAGACTGACAAGGAGGTTGCCTCTATAAAGGAGAAGATGAGCAGAGGAAAAGTTAAAGGATTACGTGAGGATGAGTACGATACCCTATGGTTTGAAGATCGTGTTTATGTGCCTAACGACCCGGAGATCAGGAAGTTGATTCTGCAGGAGGCCCATGATTCACCATATTCGATTCACCCAGGAAATACCAAGATGTATTTGGATTTGAAGGATACTTTCAAGTGGACCGGAATGAAGAAAGATATCGCGAAGTATGTAGCAGTTTGTGATGTATGTCAAAGAGTAAAGGCAGAGCATCAGAAGCCAGCAGGATAGTTACATCCATTGTCGATACCCGAATGGAAGTGGGATAAGTTAGGCATGGACTTTATCACGGGATTGCCCAGAACTCGTTCAGGCTATGACTCGATTTGGGTTGTAGTCGATCGATTGACGAAGGTAGCTCATTTCATCCCAGTGAAGACCACTTACACCAGTGCTAAGTTGGCAAAGATATACATGACCAGGATCGTATGTCTGCATAGAGTTCCGAGGAGTATCGTATCAGATAGAGGAACCCAGTTTACCTCAAAGTTCTAGAATCAGTTGCACGAAACTTTGGGTACCAGGCTAGAGTTCAGTACAACTTTTCATCCACAGATAGATGGACAGACCAAGAGAGTCAATCAGATTTTGGAGGATATGCTGAGAGCTTGTGCGCTAGATTATGGATCTTGTTGGGACGACAATTTGCCATATGCCGAGTTCTCTTGCAACAACAGTTATCAATCCAGTTTGAAAATGGCCCCTTTCGAAGCCTTGTACGGAAGGAGGTGCAGGACCCTGTTGTCGTGGGATGAAGTTGGGGACCGCCAGTTATTTGGACCAGATTTGATTAAAGAGTCTGAACAGAAGGTGAACTTGATTCACGATAGGCTCAAGGTAGCCCAGTCTAGGCAGAAGAGCTACACAGATTCTAAACGCAAGGAGACAGTTTACAAAGTCGAAGACCGAGTTTATCTTTGAGTATCTCCACTTCAAGGAGTAAAGCGCTTTGGAGTTAAGGGAAAATTAGCGCCACATTTTGTAGGACCATACAGAGTTTTGGAGCGTATGGGAGAAGTGCCTACAAGTTGGAATTGCCCAAAGGATTTCCAGGAGTTCACGATGTGTTCCGCGTTTCCCAGTTAAAGAAGTGCCACGCGGAGATGGCTGATATACCATTGAGAGATACAGTGCCGTTGGAAGCGATTCAGTTGGAAAGTGATTTGACCTATGAGGAGAAACCAGTTAAGATTCTTGAGTATGCCAGCCGAGTCACCCGAAGCATGGTTATCAAGTTTTGCAAAGTTCAGTGGAGCCACCACACCGAGGATGAAGCCACCTGGGAGCAAGAGGAAGATTTACTGAAAGACCACCCGCACCTATTTTCTAGCCAACCCAAATCTCGAGGGCGAGATTCATCTTAAGGGGGGTAGGTTTGTAACATCCCAAATTTTCAATTTGAAATGTTATACATTAGATCATCATTGCATATCATATTTTATTTTCTTTTGCTTTGATCCTAGAAATTCTACGCAACTCAAGGAACCTCAGAGAGAGTTGGGGATTTCATTATTTTCATATTTGAGTTTTCTCAAAATTTGACAATAGGACCATTTGATTTTAATTATTTTATCTTTAATTATTTATATTATAAAAATATGAGAGAGGGAATAAAATGACTTTCTTAAAATAAGGAAATATTGAGGATTTAATAATAAAATCAAATAAGATTTTATTTTGGAGTTTTTCGCTATTTTATTTGAATTTAGGAAAAATGTGCGTTTTTCAAAATTACATTTAGGCCCCAAATAAATGTTCACCTTGTCCGGCTTGATTTTATAAGTCGGGGAAAATTTATTTTGGGATTTTTGGAGTCCGTTTAGTATTCCTTTTGTTTGTTTTTCTACGCGTAATTTAAAAAAAACGTGAACCGACTCTGGGCCGTAACCGGCCAGGACTCCGCCTGGCCAGGGCTTTAAATAGCGCCGCCCGAGGCCCGGAACAGCCCAAGCCGCGCCCCGCGCCGCCCGCCGACGCCGCCGCCCCATGCCGCCCGCCGACGCCGCCACCCCGCCGGACACCGCCGCCCGCCGACCCCGCCGACCTCGCCGGAGGTAGCCGCCGCCCCGCCACTGTTTTTTTGGTAAACCGTTCAGTTTTTCGTCGGTTTTTTTGTTTCCGTTTCTTTTTAGATTCGGTTTTTTTCGGTTTAGATTAATTAGCAAGCGTTCGCTCGTTCGTTCATTTTAACGAACGCATTCATCATTTAGATCCAGATGATGAACGTTCGTTCGTTAATCTGTTTATCGTTTTTTCTTTTTCTCGGATTTTCTGCGATTATTCCTGATCGCGATTTCTGATCCCATTTTTGTTTTAGTATAACTTTTCGCTCGTTTATCGGAATCAGACGATTGAAGCGCCTGGAGTTTCGTCTCGAAACCCTCTTTCCGTTTAACGAACTTGAACAAGTTTTTGCTTCTGTAAAATTTGACTTAGGTCCAGATTAGTAAAAAAATGTTTCTTTCGCCGTTTGATTTTCGTTGCTTTGTCTGATTTGATTATTTTTGCAAACCGGAGTTCTTAAGTTGAACTTTCTGGTTAGATCTCTTATTTGAGTTTTACCTCTGCATTAGATGAGTACTTATTGTTTGCTTGTTTGGTTGTTTGCGATAGAGTACCCGGAGCGCCGCCTGATACTTCGAATCTCTAGGTTTCTCGGATCATCAGCAAGGCAAGTAACACTTTGATCATACCTCTTTACTACCCAGTTTTATTGCATTAGATCAATCCTCAAACGTTGCATGATTAGGATCTAATTAAATTGTGGGATGGGAAGTAGATGAGGTAGTACTTATTACCTGTTTTATTTTCAAACCCTTGGGAGTTACTTCTATGTTTGCTATTATGCCATGCTGTGCTAGTAGACGTGGATTGGGTGAGTGATATCCATGACAGATGTGAGATTTTTAATTGATGGTTTATTTAAGGTGGCAACTTAAACACACATATGGGTGGATTGAGGTACCTGGGTATTCCAGGATTGCCTGTTTTTCTTTATGGACCGCCACCCAGACTCAAAGGGATCATGAGATTATTCATACTAGAAACTTACGTGTGCAGCCACAAGCTACTATGGGCTCTAGCATAGTTGATTAAGTTGTGTGAACTCTTACAGTGGTAGACTAGCAGATGTAGGGGAAAGTAGGTGTAACGGTCTACCCATCGTAAGGTGCTAGTGCTTCTGAAAGACTGTGTCTCGGTCATCCGTTTCTCAAACACCATGTAGTGCGAGAAATCCAACAGAGGAGGTCGAGTCTTGTGGGGAAAAGTGCGCAAACCTCTACAGCGTGTACAATCTAATCATGGTTAGCCGTGTCCCCGGTTATGGACGTTTTGAGTATCTAGTACTTGGATTATCATGTGAATCTCATCATGTTACTTTAATTAATATTGTTGGGTTTTAATGATGATGCTTAATTGGGATTGAGGATGCTGTCAACCATTCTCAATGTTTAACAACCACCATGATAGTTAAATAAAATTTATTCATTTGCAGTAGGGAAAAATTGGCTTTACGCAAAAACTGTAACCATAGAGCTTTCCACCAGCCACATATACATGTAGTATAGCTTATTTCTTTCATTACTCTCTATGTGTTAGATTGCCAGCATATTCCATGTGTTGACCCGTTTTTGGGCTGCAACGTTCATGTTGTAGACTTTTCAGACGATGAGTAAGGTGCCTTTAGATCGTGGTTCTATACTCAGTGATGCCGTCGGAGTTGATGGACTCGCTTATCTTCCAAGCCTTCCGTTGTTATCGTTATTAGATGGCCTTAAGCCATATTTATTGTAATAAGTTCTTTTTTTGAGACATTCGATGTAATAAGTGTGTGATTACCACTCTGTTACAAATCCTTCAAGTACTGTGCGTGTCAGCATTACTGATCCAGGGATGACACTGATGCACAGAGATCAGACTGTTTGAGGTCTGGTCGCTACAATCTTAGATGCTATGGTGATACGAGCTTCGAGGTTGTTGGACATGGGATCAAAGGGCATCTAAGTAGTTTTTGTACAAATTGTGTGCAATTCTCAAACTCATCAAGGTTTCCTGCAGAAATATTAAGACACATCATGTGAGCTGCTATATCTCAGATCTACAAGCTCCAAGCAACTCGTATCGGCATATAGCATCAAAGGTATGGGGGCACATGATATTCTCCTGGGGAGGAGGGGTGGGGGGTGCACAACCAATCGGTCGCTGGGAGGGTGGGGACAAATATAATCTAAACAACCCTAAACATAGCTCCACAATTTTATCTAAGGTCGAGGGGTTGACCCCCGACAATCATAGCTCCACCTAAACACAACATTTGCACGTACTGTAGTAATAGACTTAATATTCATGTTTCAGTTTCATGTTCATTTTAAATATTGAACTGAGGACCATGGATGTCTTACATTTTACTCCCTTCGTTCCTAAATATTAGTCTTTTTAGAGGCTTCAAATGGACTGGCACATACGGATGTATATAGACATATTTTAGAGTCTAGATTCACTCATTTTGCTCCGTATGTAGTCACTTGTTGAACTCTCTAAAAGACTAATATTTAGGAATAGAAGGAGTATTTATGAATTCGTGTCATACATGCATGGTTTGGAAAAATAGATGCACTATACTTATTGGATTGTTGTTGTGTTCGTGCGTGTGTGCCTGTGTGTGTGTGTGTGGTCATATGCTTGATACATACAAAGTTTTCTCACCTCCATATTGTTCATCTTTTAAATTTGAATTTGCATTGGAAAACTTACTAGGGATACCATGAAATGTGAAATCCACGTTGAGATCACTATATCACAAACTCACTCTAATTCAACAACTCGTCATAAATCAATTACCATGTTGAGATTAGTATTTGCAAGGAAAATACGAGTATTGTAATACACATAGATTCGTTCGGCAATTTAAAAGGTTCCTTTCGTATTCTCGAATGGTAGGACCCAACGGCGTACCAGCCAGACCTTGGCTCATGTTGATCCTAAAAAAACGGGCTCGTGTCCTTCGGTGGCGTGCGTGGTATGCACATTAGGCAACCCCAACCAGTCGAGCCTCAGCGTTTCAAGTCGAAATATCTGGCGGCTAGAATTCCAGCCCTAGGAAATTCCCCTCATGTCCCCGGTCCATAATGATTACCGATGAATAACGGAGGGATGCTTTAGTAACTAGACAACGTTACCTACCATGTCGAGCATGGTTCAATCCCCTCGATCGCCGCTCGTCAAGATCACCTGTCAACTGCATTGCCTAGTACTACTACTACTACACCAGGATGAGCACAGAATTAAGCCCGTTTGTTCGTGCCTCGTACTTGAGTTAATATATCAGGAAATGCACTGGTACGGAGGGATTATCCTTTTACTCTGCATATATGACTTGTCTGAAGTCTAACTAAGCAAAATGTTTAACCAAATCCTTTCTTAAGAAATACAACATGACAGATGTATGGCTTGAAAATTTATTGCATGATGCAGTTTATGATATTGTTTCAAATCCTGGATCTTAAAATTCAGAAAATCCAAAAGTGGCCATAAATTCTTGAAACTAAGCATGGTCACGTGTTATGGCACAAATATTACTTCGTAAGTTTTTTCTCAATTTGAGACAAGTTGCTTATGACAAGTTGCACAAATGAAGAGCCAAGGTATTTTTGAACAAAGACGTGTCACGTTAAGGCAAACGCTTTCACTATTGAAACCGTGGGTGTTTACGTTCCGCCACGAGTCCCCGCTTCTCATCGACAGGTGCCGTCCGAGCAAACGTGTGAGTCGACGGGAGGCGTGCGAGCAGACCGCTGCGCCGGCTGTCAGGGAGGCGTGCGAGCAGACCGCTGTGCAGGCTCACCGGGAGGCGAGCCCTTTGACCAGGCTCCGCCGCCCACCGTCATCCCAACTGCTCCCACTTTTAATGTCGCCGGCGCCGCAGTTTAAAATCAACCCCGCACTACCCGGTATCACTACAATCCTCTCTCTTCCTCTCCGATTCTCCTGTCGTCTACCTCCTACTAGCCTGACCTAAACGTACGCCATGCCGCATCATGATGGTCTGCCCTTAGTGTTCCAGTTTCCTAAGGAAGACACCCAGCCGGAGTCTCAAGAACATAAGGCACTTTGGGACGAGCTTGAACTGGCCTTGCGGGAAGACGCTGCGCCTATCCCCGCTCCCGTTCCGGCTCCCGTCGCCCCGACTGCGCCAGCGCCCATCCCCGTGGCATTGATGGGCTGAGAGCCGCACATTGTCGCCGAGCTTGATCCCACGGGGTTCCACGAGGTCCCCGCCGACTTTCACGCGCCCGTGCACCAGCCAGCGCATGCGCCTGCGCGTGCACTGACGCGCACGCCCGTGCCGGTGCCCGTGCACCTGCCAGCGCATGCGCCTGCGTGTGCACTGACGTGCGCGCCCGTGCCGGTGCCCGTGCACACGAATGTCTCCACCGCGCCATTGACAGCGCCTGTCCCCGCGCGGGTGCCAGTGCCCCCCCTCAGCGGCATGGATGGCCGTCGTCGACCGCTTCCTTGCACCAACGCCAGTCGCCTCCTCCCGCCAGTTGACTTGCTTCGAAGTCCAGAATATTTTGGCCTTCCTTGAAGCTAGGCCAACGTCCAGGAGTACGCCAAAAACGGTGCAAGACGCCGCCGTCGCTGTCGGTCAGTGGCCCGACGACAGACAGAGCACGGCAGAGGAGCCACTTCCCACCGCAAGACGCCCCCGCCGCGTAATCTAAATTTGCCATGAAAAACATTCGGATTGTCGTGCTTAAAATCTGAACGTTTATCATTTTTGTTTATTTTATATCGATCGTCGTATAATTTAAAGTCGGAGTTAGACTGAACGAAATGTATGGTTTGATCGATTGAATGTTCTGCTAGAGCCGTATCAAATTAAATATAAAACGTCATCAAGCCACATGTATTCCTTGTCATCCAACGACCTAGACTGCTTCAATGTCGAGCGCTCAACACGTTTAGCGTGCAGTTAATTTCATGCCAAAAATAGTGCTAATCACATGACAACACGCAAATAATATCCTAGTAGTTAATATCCACATGCACTTAATATACTTCCAAATTTACATGCATTGCACGTACACACTGACTAGTGCTGCTAGTACGTGAAGCTGGTGTCATGACTTGTGAACGCGTCCACATATGGTCAACGGCAACATCGCCCGCGAGTTCTTCCTGTTTGCCTGTGTGTCTAAACGCAGAAGGGGAGGAGAGAGAGAGAGCACACATGGAACCCACCAGTAAGTGAAGGTGAATAGTACTAAAAATAATATTACATGTTATCCATTAATTAGGCTGTGGTAATATAAAAACATTATGTGAACAAAGGGGGTACAACAAACATTGCTATTCTACGTATGTTGCCTACTCTTGACGTGCGGCTTGAAGGCCCGGTCGCATGTTCGATCCTCGTCCTTTATTTTTTTTATTTGTATATGGGTCCAAATTTGTTTCATGACATGCGGGCCCCTCGGTGTGTAGTTTGTAGCACTTTAATTTGTGGGTCAAAATTTGTTCCATTCCAAGTGGACTATCGGTGTGTAGTTTTGTAGCTTATTTATAATAATTAAAGAGAACAACATAGTTTTTTCAATAGTACCATGGTGCGACGTTGAAGGCGAGAAAGGACGTGCGAGAGAGCGATAATCGAGCCAGAGGGAAATCAACTAGGGGAGTTGCGTGGGTTGCAACGGTGTTTGGAGTAGTTGTGGGCCGAATGCTACGAAAATATAATCTAAACCGACCGGAATAAATGCCTACACAAATTAATCCAATGTTGGAGTGCCCCTCGCAATGTAAATAGCTCCGGCTTTGCGAGGTATGGAGAGGTAGTAGCTTCAACGCATGGAAGATACGGTGTGAGAAAGCGAGGTCAACCGAGAGACATATAGATAGAGAGACAAAGTGAGTGTGGTCCGACATTCATTGAACAAATATATATGCTTTGGAGAGATATTGTCCGATTGAGCTTTTTGGCAAGGGTGAGGGCTGTAAGATAGAGCTTGAGAGATGATCCAGTCACATACGTGTAGATATATTTTGTGCGTGGGAGGAAGCAAGGTCAACCGATCACATAGGGTCGCCGTGCGATCGAAAGAGTGAGATGGGCTGGAGAGAGTGACCTAGATAGACGATGTGCGTGAGAGAGTATACAATGTGAATAGGTCGAATTGGTCTCAAACATGGTGATATATCGTTTTTGTCCGAGAAAGAGCGAGGTCAATCGAGACATACGGAGAGAGAGAGAGAGAGGGAGAGAGAGAGATAGAGAGATTGAGTGAGTGTGGCCCACCATGAGGTCGAAAGAGTGGCGGCGGCTTGGATGGACTGAACTAGATAGACAATCTGCATGAGAGAGTATAGAGTGTGTCGATCCAGGCCCGAACAGGGAGATATATCAATTGTGTGTGAAAGAAAATGAGGTTAAACGAGACTCAGATAAAGAGAGCGAGATTGAGAGAGTGTGGCCCGCCGTGTGGAAGAAAGAGTGAGACAGTCTCGAGGGAGTGACCTAGATATACAACGTGCGTGCGTGCGCACGAGAGGTTGGGGGGCTAGATAGGCAATGCATGTCTTTAGCGCGAGAGGGTGAGAGGGAGAGGGGGGGGGAGAGAGAGAGAGAGAGCTCGGCATGGGGTGCAATGGCGGGTGTGTGAGGTAAATACATTTGGTAACAGAGTGGAAAAAGGGGTTGTGTAGCTGAGAGACTTAGAGATCGAAACATGGAGAGAAAGAATGAACGTGTGTTGGAAACCGATAGCTTCCTAAGGTGGTTAGGAGAGGAAGATTGACCGATACAGGAAGTATGTAGCGTTTGTGCAGGGGGGGGGGGCTAAAAACAACATTTGAATGTACATAGTACGAGACTTAATATCGATGTTTCAATTCGGTGTAGATTGTAAGATTTGAACCGAGGACCAGGCATACGGGTAATTATTTCGAATTCGTGCCATACTAAGTTTCGAAAAGTTGACATTGACTCAGTTTGTTGTGATATTTTGGAGGTCATATGTTTGAATCCATCCAAAAGTTTTCTCACTACCATGGTGTTCATCATATACATATGAATTTGTATTAAAAAATAGCGCGGATACAGTGAAATGCGAAATCCACGTTAGAATTGGAGATCGCTACGTGACACACACTCTAATTCAAATAACTAACTACGTGACACACACTCTAATTCAAATAACTAATTATGTGACACACACACACACTCTAATCCACGTTAGCGTGGGTACCGTTTCGATTTTTTTTCAAATAACTCCTCATTACTTAATTTATAGTACTCCCTCTGTTCACTTTTATAAGACCTTGAAGACATTTCAGACAATGTGCAAAACAGTTAATTTTAAGTTGTCTGAAACGACTTACAAAAGTGAACGGATGGAGTATCTCGTTTCGAATGACTAATTATTGCAAGGAAAACACGGGCATGGTAATACATACAGATTCGTTTGCAAATGAAAGAAGATTCGTTTGCATTCTCAAATGTAGGCGCACCCAGCAGACCAGGGTCGTGTCGGGGTGGACGCTGCTTTGGTGCCTTAAAGGCAACTACCTTTGGGTCACTGACATGTGCGCCAGTCACCTGTTGGGCCCACATGTCATGGATACGAAGGCAGGTGCCTTAAGGCACCGAAGCATAGTCCTGTCGGGGTGGTCACGTGTGTCGGACGGACGCGTAGCACCCAGCCACCCACCCCCCCTCCCCCCCCCCAAAAAAAAGGACGACGACAATATAAGTTCGTGCTTCCACATTTCGGATTGAAATATCTGGCGGTCCCAATTCCAGCCCTGCAAAATCTCTCTTCTCCACCGTCCCCTTCCGTGCCCAGATTGCTCAAATCCCTAATTCGCCGCCAACCGTTGAATCGCCCCTCGCCTCGTCTCTTTCCCCACCGCTCCCCACCTCTGTGCCGGACGATGACGACGAAGACGACGGTCGCGCTTCACCACCGCACCGGAGATACCTCATCTACGCCCTCGTCCACCACACCGAGTGGTCCACCAACAACGTCGGCCACCGCAACCGACGTGCCTCACAGACACCGAGTTCCACCGCATCAGGTGCGCTTCACCGACGCCGTCTCCCAGCTCACCGGGGCTACTTCATCGAGCACATCGTCGCACCTCCGCCCCCCGAGGCCGTTGGGGCTTCACCAATGGTCTCGTCCACCGCATCGTAGCGCTCCGCTGCCACTCAAGATCTGCATTCGTGCGCGGCCAGCCAACGCCAGCGCATCACCCTCAACGGCTCTGAAGTGACCCGCACTCTAGCTAGGCGAGCATGCCCAAACGCTGGCCCGAACTAGGTATCCACACATCACTCCCTTGTGCACTGTTCCGACGATGTTTTGATATCCTTTCACTGCTCTCTTAGCTTACACGCCTATGCAACTCTGACTTTAACTCTTATTTCTTCTGGAGATATCATCTGAAACAAGCAAATCCATATTTTAGCGAAGCATGACGGCGCTTCGGGATCTGGTACACATCCTGCACACCCGTATAACCTTGTAAGTATCTGTCCTCCGGTACAACATCAAGGTCGATTCCTCTTATTTGATCAACCATTCACCGTGTCAAAAATGCAGAGGGGGACGCAAGGAGCACAAGGCCTGCACATCCAAGCAAGTGGTAGCATGGACTTGTACATGGAACATCCCAAGCGCAAGCAGAGCTGCAGTGAGCCTATACAACGAATTAGCGTAAGTCCCTGCATTTCATTTAATTCGTACTGGCATTCGTGTATGATTTGTGTCCAGTGGCTGATCCACGAATTCAAGTTACCAGGGGCGAACATTTAACTTCAAAAATACGAAGGCACTTGCACTCCGGAAATCAACATAACTTGAGAAATGTGAAGCTACATGCACTTTGAAAACCAGCTAATGATCCAAAGTAGTTCAGATTATAAACACTAAATGATGCCAGCACCAAAAAACACAAAATGCAACATGGTGTACAAGGACTACAAACATGGTCTATACCTGCTTGAATTATTCGTTCTCTGGCTGAAAATATCAAAGTGTAATTGCACGTATAACCAATGCGCAAACTGCATATCAATATATCTATCCTGCACAAGTATGCCAATAGTTTCAAACAACAGATTAGAAAAGTATTTATGCTATGTTGTCATGATACGGGGACTTTCTGGTAGATGGCCTCGACGTTTCCTCAAGCTATGAAAATGCACTATAATTTGCTTGTCATCAATGCCTGCAAATCTCTGTCTCTCTCAACATAGTAGATCATCATTAGACACTAAATCCTTCAATGAGCTTGCAAAATGCTTGCATTAGATCCCTCATTAGACACTATATGTTCATCACCAGGG
This sequence comes from Aegilops umbellulata, assembly GCA_032464435.1. Taxonomy (NCBI): domain Eukaryota; kingdom Viridiplantae; phylum Streptophyta; class Magnoliopsida; order Poales; family Poaceae; genus Aegilops; species Aegilops umbellulata. The sequence goes on along the minus strand of CP136056.1, from coordinate 290,908,692 downwards.
GCATGTAAAATGTTTGCATCAAATCCTTCATTAGCAGTCTGCTCATTACACACTTCAGGCTCAAGAACAACATGAGCTTGTATGTTTGCACCGGAAACTTGATTAGATACATCAGATTCAGTCAGTTCAGTATTGATTGGGGGAGTTATAAAATAAGTAGAAATTGGTTTCATTTTCTCATAGATTCCCTACATACAAGCAGTTTTACAACAACGTTAGGTTTAACTATTGGCCAAAAATTGAAGAGTTGAATTAGATATAATCAGGGATGTGATGTACCTGCTCGTTGCGCATGCTACTCTTGCAAGCTGCGACTGTCCGTTTGCGCAAGCTCGATGCCATGCCCGTGCTGCCGCCGCTGCCTCCCACGCAGGCTACACCCAGGGTTGGATCTTCATCTTATTGTCCTTCCGTTCACTTGAAGCCCGGCGACTGCCCTCCAACAAGGGCGCGAGGAAGTGATGTGTTGGTCTGTCCAGCAGCGGCTAGGTTAGGAGCGAACCAGACTGGAGGCTGGAATGAATGAATTGGGATTTTTCCTGCTGTCGATCGATATGGGAGGCGCTCGTTTGGGCCGCGAGCCTGCTATAGGGCCTGCCTTGCACTTATGTTATTGGCCCATCCATATTGAAACATTTTTCTTCATTTTTTACATTGCCTGCTCGTGCGTTGGGACGAACAAAACTAGCGTGGGCCAACCTGGACGAGTCAAACTAGGTGCACACTTTCCAGCCACCTGAGGCGGCCGCCCATACCAACCCCTATGGTGGCGTCGCCCCTTTTTGCGTGTATGATTGGATAGTGAAAAATATTCCAGTGGCGCTTTTGATTTACCCACATAATGGTTGAATTGCTTGTTTCTATGAACTGAGTTCGCCAATAATGTGAAGGATGCCAGTCTTTTCATCCTATTGTAGATTGCTTAGATCTCGATATGCCAAAAGTAATCGCATGAAATATACAGTAAAAGCCAGTGTGATGTGTTTGGCTACCACTAGTCTGACTACACGTCCTCATATAACATATCAAGGACGCACCATCTTACCAGATTAACCATTCGACTTACCCATGCAATGTGGGAAGAAAGAAGTATCGGGACTGCGTATCCAAGCAATTGATGCCATGGACTCCTTCGTACAACCTTGTAAGCGAAAAAAAGTTGCAGTGTGCCTGTACAAAGAACTAGCGTAAGTTCAGTTACTTGTTTCTCGGAATTTTAGTTAGCCACTTATTGCAAAATTGTTCAATTACGTTGCTTGGCTTAATTTAGTTTGCTACTGATTACATAATGGCATAGCCTGTTAATCATATTGTAGACTGCGCCTATCTATGTGTTTGATACTTACTGTTAAGAATTACTTGTTTGCCTTAACTTAAATATCTACTTGTTTAATTAACTGCTTTGCCGCTGCAACAACGGGTTACAATGATGTTAATAACTACTTTTCAGCATCCAATTGAAACTCTTTAATTCCTTGTTTGATTAACTGGTTTGTTGTTATAACTCCCAATTGAGATGTTTTGCTAACTTCAACTTTTCTGAATCCAATCGGAACTTTAATGGCAAAACAGGTTAGCCCAAGATCAAAGAGCGAGGTCCCCATGGACGTTGCATCATCCCACAGCAGTGGCACCGGCCCAATCGTGCATTATGAATTGCCAACTGCTGATGCTCTAGAGGCTAAACTAGTAGTAGAAAGAGATTCTGCTTCTGCACTTAGAGATGAAGTTGACATGTTGAGGAAGCAAACAGCACGATCACAAGCAGTACTCAAGACAACCATTCAATATTTGGTGGATTTCAAAACGTAGCAAGCTGAGACTGACCAGATTGTTAAGGTCCTGAAGGAAAAAAGGAAATTAAATTCCTACTTGGTAAATCATAGGTGAAATGTTCTTTCCATAGTTGAATAACCTTTGTGTTGTCTGTTCATGTAATCAATCAAACTATTTGTTTTAGAGATCATGTAATAATTGTTTTTTTTTGTTTTTTGGTTTGTAATTTTATTTGAGCACAAGTTTGTATTAATTGATAAGACTCGGAGACATTTCATTTGGATTGTTGTGCCAGACCTACAAATATGCCAATCGGGCTGAATGTTCATTCAGCAATAGTAGTATAGATGGACCATAAGTGGCACGCATCGGAAAGGGCCAAGATGCTGGCTAAAAAAAGGATGCTGTTGTAGCAAAAAAAAGTACATCGGCCTGGCTTATGTATGTTAGTTGATATTATTGATCCATATACTCTATAAGTGTTTATATGTCTGTTAGTTCCGTACATTCTTGGTTGATTGACTCGGTATTTGAATACTGATACATCGCTTGTGTACATATCTAAATGGGAGTACACATTATGTTGCGTGTGACATTTGAGTTGGACATGAAGTGTTCCAAATATTCGAATTCACCTTAAACTGGATTCTAGTTTCTGAATTTGAGTATCGGCATTTGTAAACCATATTCATATATGACAGTGGAATACATCTTTGTCGTCCTCTTGAAGATATATAAAAACACATAGAATGATTTATAAAGATTCATATAGGAATACAAAATTGATTCAAATTTAGTTGCCAGGGTAAACGTGGATGCTTATTGTCCCAAAATTCGAAAGAAACAGCAAAATGTCCACTCCCACATCGGCTGCCCGAAGCCAAGTGTTTGGGAGATGGAAATTACTGTCTACCCATTACACGGACAATCCATCGGCCCGATTTCCACTCCTCTAAATAGGGGTAGGTTAGTAACTTCAATTAGACGTGACACGACCGCCTCTGAGCCCATTCCGACACGGTGGGCATCAAACATGGGTGGCAAAACTCATTTGATTCAAGATCGTCCGAAAGACCCTTGTTTCTCCGTCCATTCCCCATTCATACACGGTGGGCGGCAAAACAAACTCTCCTCGTCCGAAATAGATGTAGGCTAATATTTTAAATAGGGGCAGATGTGTAACTTCCATCAGACGTGACACAACCGCCCTACCTGTCAGCCCCGTTCATACACCATGGGTGCCAACCGTGGGCGGCAAAACACCCTCTCCTCGCCCGAAATAGTTACCGGCAAATATTTGGGAGATGCGAGATTACCGTCCTATCCCCAACCGACGAGACGTCCAAATTTGAAACAGGGGATAAGTTTATAACTTTCCCATATTTCAGACAGGTGTGTCCCAAAAACATGGTTCCCCGTACCTCTCCCTCCATTTTCCCATTCATACACCGTCCGTGCTAGAACACCCCATTCCCACACCAGCCTCCGTCCGCCACCCCATCCATCGCCGCCGTCCTCCACCACATCCATCGCCACTATCCTCCACCATGCCGGAGCGCCTACCAAGACTGCGTCGTCCACTGCTAGAGATGGACGTTTCTCATCCACGGGGACGGACCAATAGCCTTGCATCGCGTCCTCTTGCTTCATCGGCGTTGTCGTCCTCTTTGTCGGGGCCGCTCACACGACCTTCTCTTCCACTGCAATGGGACTTATCCCTTGATGCACCCGTCTACCGTCGTAGATCTGCTTCAACGCCACTGACAACCATCGCACCCCCGATGCCTACACGTCGCCGCAAGAGAGGTGGTGCTTCATATCTCCTCAACTTTTTGATCTCAACCAGAAAATAGATCTTAACTTGGTTACTCTACTTTCTTTTCAGCTCTTAGAATTTAGTTCTTAGTTCGAAGCAAACAATGGATGCTAAATATCATTTCCCAGTGTGCAGCTTCAAATCTGCCATGGCACAGCCATAATACGGTTTAATTGATCATGCTTAGGGTTTAATTGATCATGTTGGTTCCGTGGTGCTTTCTTTAATAGAAATCGGAGGGGAAACCCTCTTTTGCTAAAAAAAATATGCTTAGAGTTTCCCCCTTTTATGATCACTATACGATCAGAATACGTGCTTCGTGTCATAATAACACTGCTCCACCCATCAAGCTAAATAAGCTTAGTTGTTCAAATACGAATCTGATATAATTAAAACAGAGTTGTTTAATTGGTCAGCTAAATGTTCCTAAATTAGTTTCGAAAATGCATGTTCGCCGCTCGGGTGTGTATCTCTGTGTGTGGTCTGGTCAGCACGGTTGGGGAGGTGAACTTTGCATATGCAGGGGTTTATAGGGAGACACTCTCCGAGTTGAATCCGCAATGCACTCCATAGATAATCTGACTACTTTTTATGTTTTCATGAATCTCATATTCTGAACAGCATCATAATGATTATGAGCTTGCGTGCATGAAAAGAATAAAGCAGAACAATGCCATGGTTATCAAACTTGGCATTAAGGGACTGAAATCAAGTCTGGATGCAATGCAATGGCAGTTCAACAAAGGTACTTGCTCTAACAGATTCATGCTCAGAATATGATCCTAATAGTGATTCTGAGCTAGAGGGAGACCTAAGTCGATGTAGCTCCCTAGTGGAGGAGTCAGAGGAAGATGCCCTATCTTATTCACCCATCAAGGTACTTGCTCTAACTTTCCAAGGTTACATTGCTCGCACATATCTTGCAACTGATGCTTTGCATTGCTCCTACTTTGTTGAACTGCCATTAGCTTAGTTTACACATCGTGTATGTGAATACGCCCCGCCTATCCATTTTCAGTACATATTCCATCTGTCATCATACCATATTTATCCATTCAAATGTTGTTCTTGTGTATCAGACGTTCAAAAGGAAGAGGGCGATTGCTGATCGTGGAGGAGCACAAGCAAAGTATTTGGAAAAGATAGTGGCACCTGATAAATCAAATAGCCCATTAGGTGTAGTTGCAATATCACCCAACCCACAAAATGCCCCAACTCTAGCAGACTCTAGCCCTACTACACTGGTCATTTTTGATGCCCCAACTCAGCAGACCCCAACTGCAGCAAACAGTATGATTATGCCAGTTGACATAACACCAGCTGTACGACGCAAAACCCCCATTCCAACAAAGAGTACACCAAATCCAGTTGCCAAATCCCTTTTTGAACCAGAGAGAGCCCCAATTGCAGAAAATAGGACCCCTGTTCCATTTCTTCCCAGTTTAGAAGACGAAGCTTATGTTGTTGTCAAGAACTTTGTGCGAATCTTTCCTTCATGGAAAGATTATACCGCAGACACAGAATAATTTCCACTCTTCCTCCGCAACTTACGCGTAAGTAATGTACTAATGTTATTCATGGTCATTACTGCATATGTTTCTGCTGACAGAAGACACAAGATTTCATTCTTTTAAATAGGCGAGGAGCAAACTAGATTGTGATGACGAGCAAGGGTTGGTTGCGCTTTTCAAGCACTCATTGATGAAGTATCGTTCCTACCTGAGGCAAGCGCACTTCGATGGCAAGCCTCTGAACAAAATTTATGTAAAGTCTCTGGTGCTACATTTATCCGACGGTGACTGGAATAATCTTGTTACACATTGGTCTCGGCTGCAGCGTAAGGTACTGTCTATGATATCACATCACAATTTGAACTACATTTCTGCATTTGCCTTAATGTCTCACTTGTACGAAACCTGTTAGCACAAGAACATTTGTTCTCAAGGGACCACAGAATCTCGCAACTATACTGCACACTGCATTGCTCTTGTGAGTACCTCTTGCCCTGTATGACCATACTTACTTTCATAGTTGTTTGATTATGTAGCATCACTGCACATGTTAGCCTCGTAATCGTCCATTTGGTGGACATTATAAGATCCGTATGGACTCTTACATAAATTTAGAATCAACCCAATGCTTTTGAAGAGGTTTAGCTCTGCAGTCCTCTTGTAAGGACTGAACGTGGTCTATCACTGTACTTACATTAACAGCTACTCCCTCCGTCCCATAATATAAGAATGTTTTGTATAGTACACCAATGTTCAAAACACTCTTGTATTATGGGAAGAGGGATTGGTTCATTTTGTAGCATTCTGCATCTTATCTCCCTCGCCCACCATTTACTAAAAAAGATCAGATCTATATTTAATCTTACCAACAAGTAGAATACACACACAATGCCAGTGCAGAAGTGTAGCCCATTGCTCTTGTTAGTACATTTTGTCATGTAACGCTTGTACTTCCAGGGATTGGTAGTTGATTATGTAGCATCAATCTGCATCTTATCTTCATTATCCTCTATCCCTTCCAGTATTATCATATCTATAATTACCCTCTACAAAATGTAGAGTGCAGGCAATGCCTATGAAGAAGATTCTGTGCTGAAATTCTTGAGTTCTCCTTCCCTTGACATGGAGAAGGGCATTATAAAGCCGGTGTTAACTGTTAATGTAAGTCAGTCCTTCTAAAGCCTTTATCCTCAACTGCTGTTTAATTTTCTCATACTCCCTATCGTTTACTGTTGTTTAGTTTGTTGTTTCTACCAAAATGCATGTTTGTAAGAACAGTAAGTTCTAAGTTTTACTTGTAAAACCAAATTCCTTATTCATAACATGCACATTACTTAATACTCCCTATATGTATGCTTGTTTTTGTGGATCTATAATCCAGAGTGTGGTGAAGCAGCCCACGTTTGCACCTTGTCATCTCCTGTTTTATCTTACTGATGTGGCTGATGATATGAACAACATGCCCTGCACATTATCCAAAATAGATACAATGATTTTCTTTGCCCTTCATCTATGCTTGTTATGTTGACGTGGTAATCCAGTAGTGTGGTGAAGCTCCCCGCATTATGAACAATGCGAAATTATGCTATTGATATTTTGAACATACTCTTTATTTTCTAATTTGAAAATGGATAGAATTGACAGAACAATTATCATCTTTGTTTATACATGTGCAAAACCTATCATCTCTCTGCTTTGTTTCAGGGTGCTATGCCTGATGGCATGCACAAGTCTGCTGAAGGCTGTGAGACAAACCCAACATATATTGGAGCAAAGAAGGCAAAACATCTTGAAGATAGCGAGACAAGCCCAAAGTCTTGTCTTGATGCAGTGTTCAAGTTACTTGAGACTAACAGTCAGACAAGCTCACATAATTCGTTGTCTGAATCAGTTCGACTTCTTTAGTCCCAAGTTCAAGCAGAAAGGCATTCTGCAACTCAACTTCGACTTGAAGTCGTATCTCTAAGAAAGATTGCGAAGAACACCAATGAGAACCTCATCGCTAAACAGCTACACCTGGAAGCTATGACCGACATGCTAGGCTGATCTCACAGCCTTGCTCAGCAGCTTGCGCAGCAGTTCCCCCGCAAGGCTAACCTTTCTTGAACTGTCTTGGAAGTGGTCTCGGTTCAGTATTATTTTGTTACGCTGCAATGGTGCCCAGTTTTTGTAATCTGCTTCTTCGTTGCGCTTTATGATCACTGGTGGCGAACTTCGATGCCCAGTGGATGTAATATACCTTAAATCCTTTATTGTATAGTGTAGGTTTATTCTTAGTTACTATGCCGTAATTTCTTTATTGTATAGAGTAGGTTTGTTCTTAATTCCTACTAGTTACGCAGCAGCCCGAAATGAACCCCGGCCCATGATTGTGCGAATCAAATCACGGGCTTTTAACAGGTCAAAATCGTCTCGGTCCTTGTTTGGCCCAATCAGATATCAGCTGCGAGCAGGCCGGATGCAAACCGGGCCGTAGTTAGGCCCAACTATATGACGGGCTTTTAACAGGCCGAAATTAATATAGGGCCGAAATGTTAAACGGGCCCTTAACAGGCCAAAACTAATATCAGGCTGAATTACTAAGTGGGCCTTCAGCAAGTGGGCCCAAAAGCATAGTGTCAGTTGAGGGGCCGAATTTGATATGGGCCACAATTAAGCCCAAAGCCTCTTAAAGGGCCGGACCTGATGTGGGCCGTAATTTGGCCCAGAATGTGGTAGGCTTTTAACGGGTCGGATCTCATATGAGCCACTATTAGGCCCGGAGCGTGGCAGGCCATTAATGGACCGGATCAAATATGGGCCGGCATTTGGCCCAAAACATGGCAACCAGTTAATGGGCCGGCCTACTAGGGCCCTCAAAATCTTGTGGGCCTACAGCTGGGCCGGTCCATTAATGTCGGCGAAATCTCATGGGCCTTTAGCTGGGCCGGCCCATTATGACCTGCAAGAATCTTGTGGGCCTTTACCTGGGCTGGCCCATTATGGCACACAAAAATCTTGTGGGCCTTTACCTGGGCCGGCCCATTATGGCCCGCAAAATCTTGGGGGCCTTTAGCTGGGCCAGCCCATTATGGTCCGCAAAATATCGTGGGCCTTTAGCTGGGCCAGCCCTTTATGGTCTGCAAAATCTTGTGGGCCTTCAGTTGGGCCAGCCCATTTAAACTTGATGGGCCGGTCCACGTGTCAACATATCATAGGCGCGTCTCGGCCATTGGATGAGTGACACCTGTGCCAACGCGGACCTGACACGTGTCTCCTCCAGCCAATGATGATTTTACATGTGGAAAATGCCCATTGGTCGGGGCTGTTAACGGGTTATCGGATCCAAAACCCGACCCGATAGCTTAATGGCGTTCCGTTACGGTGGATGCCACGTGTTGGTCACCCTTGACGAAAGCACTTCTGTGACGCGCGATTTATCGTCATGGAAGTGGACACTTCCGTGATGATAATTTTGGTAATGTCATGGAACACTTCTACGCCAGCACAGGTATGACTATCTTGATTCTGTCATAAATTTGTCATGGATGTACATGCATGACAAAAAAACGCGACCTACTGTGACAAACACGTATCTTCACGGAAGTGTATTTTTTTGTAGTGAAGAAACAGGTCGGTGGAGCCACGAGGGGCCCACGAGGGTGGAGGGCATGCCCCACTGCCTCATGGCCTCCTCGTTGATTGCTTGACGTCCACTCCAAGTCCTCTGGATCACGTTTGTTCCGAAAATCACGTTCCCGAAGGTTTCATTCCGTTTGGAGTCCGTTTGATATTATTTTCCTTCGAAACACTGAAATAGGCAAAACACAGCAATTTGGGTTGGGCCTCCGGTTAATAGGTTAGTCCCACAAATAATATAAAAGTGTATAATAAAGCCCATTAAACATCCAAAACAGAATATATAATAGCATGGAACAATAAAAAATTATAGATACGTTGGAGACGTATCAAGAAGGCGGAGGACGTCGTCGAGTTGAACGTGTGCTGAACGCGGAGGTGTCGTACGTTCGGTGCTCGATCGGTGGGAACGCGATGAAGTTCGACTACATCAATTGCGTTGTCAAACGCTTCTGCATACGGTCTACGAGGGTACATAGACACACTCTCCCCTCTCGTTTCTATGCATCTCCTTGATAGATCTTGCATGTGCGTAGAATTTGTTTTGTTTTCCATGCAACGTTTCCCAACACCAACCCACTATTCCAGCCAGTCTTCTTGCCACTTCTTAATGGCAAAAAACCAAGCGAACAAAAAAATCACATTCTTTTCAAAGTTCCATGAACAGAAGTCGTATATAGACCACGTGCAAATAGGAATTTGAAGAATAACAGCTGCATCAAAAGGTAGAAATACCTGTTCAATTAACTGTGAATTTCATCTTGCATTTCCCCCTGATCCAATAGTTCTGACACCAACTGTGGCGGCTAAGAATTAAAGATATGATCGGCATTGTATTGTCTCTTCTTGGGATCCAATTCATGTTCAATATCTTCATACTAGAGCCCATTCTGATCTGCCTATTTAGGCCATTTTCAAAGTGTCAGGCCCCTCCAACACCGGTCGCTAAATTTGAGAAACATGGCTACCAAGTTCATCAAAGAGAAAGTCACTGTTGGGGAAATACACCACTTCTAATATCCCGCCACTCAACGAATTTGGGTTTTGTAATATTCTGTCTAGCCAAGAGAGCTAAATTGAAATTTTCAAAGTTTCGGAAACCCAGGCCTCCCATGTATATCGGCATACTCATTGTGTCCCAAGAAACCCAGTATGGTTTGCAATGATCTTTCTTGCTTCCCCACCAAAATTCTTTGATCATAGAAGTTAATTGCTAGCATAGCACCCTAGGGAGTTTTAAGCAGGACATTGAGTACACATGGATAAGTTGGGCAACTGAATTGACTAATAGCTCCTTACGAGCTGTCGACAGGAGTTTCTCCATCCACCCATGATTTTTTTCCATATACAGTCTTGAGATGTCTAAAACACCATGTTTTGAAACACCCACATCAGACGACATCCCAAGATATTTTTCATTCAACTGCTCATTAGGAACATTTAAGATGTGTTTGATAACACCTCTTACTAAAAAGGATAGAGGACTTATCCTTGTGTATCTTCTGTGTTGAAGCATTTGCATAAGTTTCCAAAAGGCGAGACACTTCTTTAGCCCCCTCGCTATTCTTTGAGCTTCAAACACTCATGTTGGTTTTTTCCAACTCTTTGCTTTTTGTTTGCTTTCATTTTTTGTTTTTTGTTTTCGCCATTTGTGATTTTTTGTTTGCAAAGTTAGCATTCAAAAACTCAAAAACCAAAAAAAGTATAATAAGTTTTGCTTTGCTTCTTTTTTTGCCCTCGGATTTTGTTTGCATTCTTGTTTATATTTAAGAGAAGTTGATCTACGTCGGACAACGATGAATGTAGTCTTAAGGAAGAGAAGTGTGTACATTCATGATCATAAAGGTATGTCCTATGACTTCTGTCTTTTGCACTTGAATTACTTAGAATAGTTGTCGTAGTATGTGTCATGTGTTCAAGTGAAAGTAAGTCTTAATAATTAAAACAAAAGATTTTGTTCTAGTAGCTGAAATAATTTAGTAGCATTTGTTCTGTTTAATCTAGATAACCAAGACTTACCGTGGGATTATTATTAGAGAAAGTGGTGTTAACAAAGAATAACCATGCACAAGAGAAAGACTTAGGTGTTGAGAAAACTTGTAGAGAAGATGATGTCAAAGACACTCAACCCCATAATGTTGATTTTAATAGACTCAATAATACTTGTGGATTAGATTGTCTAGAGGGACTTAGTTGAAAGGTGAATGAGATCATGTCAAAAATTCATGTTGTATTTCTCACATGGCACTTCAGCTTCTCGCTGGTGCTATGACCTTCCTACTCTATGCACGTATTGAAGGAAATATGCCCTAGAGGCAATAATAAAGTTGTTATTTATATTTCCTTATATCATGATAAATGTTTATTATTCATGCTAGAATTGTATTAACCGTAAAATTAGTACATGTGTGGATACATAGACAAACAAAGTGTCCCTAGTATGCCTCTACTTGACTAGCTCGTTAATCAAAGATGGTTAAGTTTCCTAGCCATAGACATGTGTTGTCATTTGATGAATGGGGTCACATCATTAGAGAATGATGTGGTGGACAAGACCCATCCGTTAGCTTAGCATAATGATCGTTTAGCTTTTCTGCTATTTCTTTCTTCATGACTTATACATGTTCCTGAGACTATGAGATTATGCAACTCCCGAATACCGGAGGAACACCTTGTGTGCTATCAAACGTCACAACGTAACTGGGTGATTATAAAGATGTTCTACAAGTGTCTCCGATGGTGTTTGTTGAGTTGGCATAGATCGAGATTAGGATTTGTCACTCCGTGTATCGGAGAGATATCTTTGGGCCCTCTCGGTAATGCACATCACTATGAGCCTTGCAAGCAATGTGACTAATGAGTTAGTCACGGGATGATGCATTACGAAACGAGTAAAGAGACTTGCCGGTGACGAGATTGAACTAGGTACGATGATACCGATGATGGAATCTCGGGCAAGTAACATACCGATGACAAAGCGTAACGCCCCGGACACACCTGCCGGTGGTTGTTACTCCTGGCGGGATCTAGACTGGCCTCACAGATCAATACTAGTCTTTTCTGCGCACTTTGTCCTCACTCGTGCGCACCCGGGAGCAACTTCCCGGTCGGTCACCCATCCTAACACTACTCCAAGCTGAGCATGCTTAACTTTGGAGTTCTGTCCGAATGGGCTCCCAGAAAAGAAGGAATTCCTTATTGGATATGAGTAGTCTATCATCCCTGATAAGCTAGGCTATCACATACACCCCCACTCAGAGGAACCGACGTCCTCGTCGGGCCACAGGAACGTTCCCTCTTGGCACAAACGTCTGTGCTTCCAGTCCGGTACATGTGCCATGCCGGGTGCCACGACGGGTCACAAACGTCATGAACAACATGACCACGCACCTGTCCGCAACCATCCGTGTAACCGCGAGGGTCGGCTCTGATACCAACTTGTAACGCCCCGGACACACCCGCCGGTGGTCGTTACTCCTGGCGGGATCTAGACTGGCCCCACGGATCAATACTAGTCTTTTCTGCGCATTTTGTCCTCACTCGTGCGCACCCGGGAGCAACTTCCCGGTCGGTCACCCATCCTGACACTACTCCAAGCTGAGCACGCTTAACTTTGGAGTTCTGTCCGAATGGGCTCCCGGAAAAGAAGGAATTCCTTATTGGATATGAGTATTCTATCATCCCTAATAAGCAAGGCTATCACACAAAGGGAACAATGTATGTTGTTATGCGGTTTGACCCATAAAGATCTTCGTATAGGAGCCAATATGAGCATCCAGGTTCGTGATACGTCTCCGTCGTATCTATAATTTTTGATTGTTTCATGCCAATATTATACAACGTTTATACACTTTTGGTAACTTTTTATATGATTTATTGGACTAACCTATTGATCTAGTGCCGAGTGTCAGTTCCTGTTTTCTGCATGTTTTTGTATAGCAGAGTATCCATATCAAACGAAGTCCAAATGCAATAAAAATACAAAGATTTATTTTGGAATATTTGTGATTTTGGGGAGTTGGAATCACCGCCAACGGAGGCCCACACAGGGCACGATACACCAGCGCACGGGCCAGGAGCCTGGTGCGTGGTGGTAGGTTGTACCCACCTCGTACGTCGATTGGAGCTGTACTTCGAGCGCAAGGAAGTTTATATCTGGATTTCAGCGCAATCGGAGTTACGGATCTCCGGGAATATAAGAAACGGTTTTCGGCCAGATCTGGGGAACGTGAAACAGAAGAGAACAAAGAGGGAGATCCAATCTCGGAGGGGCGGGAGACCATGATGAATTAGCATTTGAGTATTTCTGTTTGAGTTGAATATCCAATCTCTATGGTTATCCTATGATGTTTGAGTAGATCTGTTTTGTCCTAAGGGTTAATCGTGATCTTGGTTGGTATGATTGTATATTTTACTTATGGTGTTGTCCTACGGTTTCCTCCGTCTCGCGCAAACGTGAGGGGCACCCGCTGTAGGGTGTTGCAATAGTTTCACGATTTGCTTATTGTCAGTGTTGCTAGAGTGACAGAAACTTAAACGCGGATAGGTGTGTTATGGCGTATGGGAGTAAAGATGACTTGATACGTAATGCTATGGTTGGGTTTCACGACCTTAATGATCTTTAGTAGTTGCGGATGCTTGCTAGAGTTCCAATCATAAGTGCATATGATCCAAGTAGAGAAAGTATGTTAGGTCATGCCTCTCCCTCATATAAAATTACAAGAATGATTACCGATACTTGTTAACGATTGCCTAGGGACAAATGAATTTCTTGTTGGCAAAAGCTATCCTCTTTTATTATCTTGCAATTTATCCATAGTTTTATTCTCGCAAAGTACACGTAGTTTTATTCTTGCCAAATAGTTTCATACTTGTTTCCGGTAAAGTAAACGTCAAGCGTGCGTACAGTCGTCTCGGTGGTCGATAGAACATTACAAAAAAAGACACATTTGTGACATTTTGGGCCGAACAAAATCTTTTTTTGTCATACATATGACACTTCTATGACGATAATTGTGACAAAACCCGGTATCATCATAGATGTGGTGGGCTCCTACTTCTATGACGAAAAATCATGACAGAAAATGGGCTTTTCGTCCTGGGCGGGCCGGAGACGCAACTGCATGACATTCTTTGGGTCGTCCATGACGGAAAAAAACCATGGTAGAAGCAAGGGGGAGGAAAATTTTGGGGAGTTCCTGGTTACAGCGGGAGGTCGGGGGCCGAGCGATGCGCGTTTCTCTCGTACACATACACACGTGTGTGCGAGGCGTTGGCTCTAACTGAACCCGAGCGAGGCATTGGGCTCTAACTGAATCCGAGCGATTGCACTGCAGGCTACGCGTTAATGAACCCAAGCGATCGATCGATGGCTGTTAACTGAACCCGATCGAGTGATTCCTTCGCTACTGCTGCTAACTGAAGCCGATTGATGGGATGAACAGTGAGCATTGCGGGGGGTTTGGATGAACAGTGAGTGTCAGCGTTGCCTCTGGATGAACAGGACCCCGTGGTGTGGTGGAGGGCTGGATGAACAGTAGACGGTGGAAGGGTGCCCGTGGAGGGGTGGTTGAACAGGACCCCGTGGTGTGGAGGGCTGGATGAACAGTAGACGGTGGAGGGGTGCCCGTGGAGGGGTGGTTGAACAGGACCCCGTGGTGTGGAGGGATGGATGAACAGTAGACGGTGGAGAGGTGGCTGAACAGTAGCCGGTGGAGTAGCGCACGGTGGAGGCTGGATGAACAGGAGCCCGTGGAGGCTGGACAAGGTCGACGGTAGCCTGTGGAGGCTGGAGGAGGTCGACGGTGGAGGTGAACAGTATCCTGTGGAGTCCCGTTTTGCGGTACTCCACACCCCTCCCGATGAACAGGACCCCCGTTTCGACCGTAGCGCTCCAACACAAGTCCGTTTCCTCCGTTTTGCGGTACGCCACACCCCTCCCGATCAACAGGACCCCCGTTTCGACCATAGGAGGTCTGTTTCCTCCGTTTTGCGGTACGCCAGACCCCTCCCGATGAACAGGATCCCATTTCGAACGTGGCCGGTCGAACACAAGGCCGTTTCCTCCGTTCTGCGGTACGCCAGGCCTCGTTTCCATCGCCTGTTCTGTCCAAGCCCTCCCAATGAACACGACCACGCATTCCGTTCCGAACCAGCCGGTTGGCTCCCACACGTTCCGTTGCCTCCCGAAGAACACGACGCATTCCATTGCCTCCCCATGAACACGACGCATTCCGTTGCCTCCCCATGAACACGATGCATTCCATTGCCTCCCCATGAACACGATGACGACGTTGTTTCTCCATTCTGACCCAGCCATGTACACGAGCCCTCGCCGTACGTATGTGTGAGTAGGCGTTCGAGACCCTGCCCGTATGTACGTACGTGGACGTATTTTCCTTCTTGCACCCTGGCCGTTGTACGTACGTGTACATGCTATGTGTGTGCCTCTACTACGACGCGTGCGCGCCTCTACATCCACCAGTATATATGTACGTACACGTTCACGACCAGAATGACAACGCTACGTACGCTTCGACCAGGTGGGTCGCGACTGTCAGGCACTTCCTTGCCTACGAAGATGTAGCTGGTGGGTCCTAGCAGTCAGGGGGGCGAATCGTTTTTTTGTTGCCCAGACGCACTTCCTTGGGTGCGAAGATGTAGCTGGGGGGTCCCAGCCGTCAGGGGGTGAATTGTTTTTTTTTTTGCCCGGACGCACTTCCTTGCGTGCGAAGATGTAGCTGGTGGGTCGCAGTAGTCAGGGGCAAACATTTTTTCGTGAAATACGGTGGACCATCCGGTGGGTCCCCGCTATCAGGTGGAGGAATAATTATTTTGCAAGTAATAAGGAGGCACTTCCTTGCTGCGGCCGTGGACCTAGCTGTCAGCCTCTCCACGTACAGTCCACGTCCGATGGAAGCCATTCCTTGACCATGTTGACCACGCCGCGCTGAGAGCACCAGGGCGGTGGACGACGACAAGGCCTAGGAAGGGGACGACGCGGAGCCGGGGAAGACGAGACAGTGGATGCACACGCGGAGAGGAGTACGAGGGTTCACTGGTTCGGCTGCGCTGCCGTCGCTGCAGAATAACAGGCGGTGTGGGTGAGTGGAGGGATGGCATGACCAGCGGTGGGAGTAGTAGGGGCGGTGAGGCCTCCGCGGCAGCACAGCCGGCCACGGGAGGCAGGAGCAGGCGGCACGACCGGCGCTGCTTTGGGCGGCTGGAGCAAGAAGACCAGAGGTTGAAGAAGCACGAGGGCCGTTGGATGGACATCGTACGGTCACTGCAGCTAGAATCGTTTATATTGACTAAGTTGACAAAGCCCTTGGTACGTCAACTTAGTAGGCCCACATGTCAGCTTCCGAAACAGTCGGCCCCAGATGTCAGGGGGAGGAATCATTTTTTGGGCGGGTGAAGCTAGAATATCCGAGATTGAAGAAGAAGCATGGCCTTCGTTGGATGGACATCCAACGGCCACTTCTGCTAGAACCGTGTGTTGACTATAAGTTGACAAAGCCTTGAATACGCGTCAACTCTGTTTTTTAGGGGACGCGTCAACTTAGTAAGGCCAGAAGTGTGTGGCAGAGAACTTATAACCCATTTGAGATTTGTAAGAATGTGTAATCATTTTTGAATTCTAATGGAATTTACTATAGCCCATTTATAGTTTGTTAAAAGTACAGCCCATTTCAACCAAGCGTTCAAAACAGAATTCAATAAAATTTCCCACATTTTGATGGGATCTGAAATATTTTTATCCCGAAATTTCTAGTCAGATTAAATACAATTTCAATCTAAATTTATATTACGCAAAAATCCAACGAAACATTGCGCTCGCAACAATTAATGAAATTAAAATTTTCAATATCCAAAAATAATATTTTCTAAAGTAATCACGTGTTTGGTGCATTTTTTATAGTTACTGCCCAGTTTTTTTAATTACATCCCATTTATTATTTCTTAAAGCCCATTTTCTTGTTAAGCCTAATGCATCCCTCCTAGGAAAGATTTGCAGCCCAACGGGGCGGAGAATAACAATTTGACCTTGCCTGGGTATTCCTAAAAAAAAGTATAGCTGGGCTAGCCATTTTCAGCTTGAAAAAAATTAATATCTGGGCTGGATATCTGGCCTGGGCTAGACGGACCACAACCCGCCCAGTTAATACCTGCAGTGATGTTTGACAAATGCCACTCCAAATTTGGCGATTTCGAGAAATGCCACTGCAGTTTCCAAACTTTGAAAAATGCCATTTCATACCATTTCTAGTGGCATTTTTCGAAGTCTGTAGTGGGGTTTTTCAAAGTTTGCAAAAATTGCAGTGGCATTTTTCAAAGTCTGGAAATTGCAGTGGAATTTTTATGAATCACCATAATTGGAGCGGCATTTATCTAATTAACCCAAAAAAATAATATCTGGGCTGGATATCTAGCCTGGGCTAGACGGGCCACAGCCCGCCCAGTTAATACCTGCAGCGATGTTTGACAAGTGCCACTCCAAATTTGGTGATTCCGAGAAATGCCACTGCAATTTCCAAACTTTAAAAAATGCCATTTCATACCATTTCTAGTGGCATTTTTCGAAGTCTGCAGTGGGGTTTTTCAAAGTTTGCAAAAATTGCAGTGGCATTTTTCAAAGTCTGGAAATTGCAGTGGCATTTTTATGAATCACCATAATTGGAGCGTCATTTATCTAATTAACCCAAAAAATTAATATCTGGGATGGATATCTGGCCTGGGCTAGACGGGCCACAGCCCGCCCAGTTAATACCTGCAGCGATGTTTTCGTTGTTGTTCAGAGGAGAAAAATTAATATCTGGGCTAAACATAAAAAAACTCTGCAGTGCTCACACCTCAAAAACACAAATACTGCTCGAGCTGCTTGGTCCCAGCTGTCGGCCGCTTCTTGTGCAATTCTCTCGTATTGACTACTACATAGGTTGACAATGGTGTGGGACCGTGATGTCAGAAAACCAGGAGGAAGAAAAATAAATTATAGTTATATATATACAATAAGGAGGCACTTGCGTACGTGAGGCAATGGACCTGGTGGGTCCCCATTGTCATCCTCTCCAAGTAAAGTCATCTCCTCGCCCGCGCGCTCTTTCCGCCTGAAACAGTCAGCCGCCCGCCCCGCTTCCCGGTGCAGGCGATTGCTCCGCCTTCAAATGACACAAGTGTCGTCCGTCCGTCCATCTGCCGCCCACATTAATGATATGCGGTTGCCGAGGCGTCTACTCTAGTGCCACACATCCGTCCCTCCGCCCGCCCACTATTGCTATATAAACTGCTACGCCGGCCATAGCCGCAGTCATCCGCATCCGTTCCTTTTCTCATGTCCACACCACTACTGCCCAGCATGGCTTTTTCCTCGCGCTCCAGCGCTCTTCGGGACGGGCGGACGACGGACCACAAGGAGATGGCAGCCATTGCTGCCGACCGGCTGGCCGGCAGGCAGCCGGAGGATGATGACGTCTCAATGGAGAACATGGTAGTCGACGATCCGGCGCCAACCCCCTCCTCCGCGCCATCCTCGCCGGTGCATTGCACCATGACCATCGGCGAGGCCCGTGCCCAATATATGGACAGTGTGAGGCAGATGCGTCAGGAGTAGTTCCGGGAGGCGCAGGCCGACGCCGCCTACAACCACCATTTCCTCAAGGAGCACCTGCAGGCGGAGGAGCAGATCGCCGCGGAGCGGGCGGAGCAGGAGGCGTTGCTCGACTCGTACCGCTCCGCCCGCAAGGGCCGCCTCGAGCGCTGGCGGTACCGCATGCGGATGGCGGAGGCTGCGGCCGCCTATAAAGAGGCTAGCAAAGAGGGTAATGAAGCGGGCGAGGCGCTGTTTGGCGAGACCGAGGACGTGGCAGAGGACAATGCCGGCTCCGACGAGTCCCCGCTTCGCTGGCGTCGACGAGGCCCTGCTCCGCCGAGGCCCCGCGGCGCCAACAACGAGGCAGAGGACACCGCCGGCTCCGTCGGGGCCCCGCGGCGCCAACAATGAGGCAGAGGACACCGCCGGCTCTGCCGAGGCCCCGCCCCGCCAACAACAAGGTAGAGACATCGCCGGCTCAGCCGAGGCCCCACCCTGCCAGCAATGAGACAGAGGACATCGCCGGCTCCGCCAAGGCCCCGCCCCGCTACCAACGAGGCCGCGCCACACAAAACACGAGGAAGAGTAGAACACGGTAGGTCGCCGCCGCTCGGGTCCAAGTAAGGCCACCGCTGCTACCCTCCGGTTGAAGCCAAGCTAGGCGGCTTGACCATTGACGACCGATTAGCTTCTTGGCGGCGACGTGGAGTCGGAGAGCTGGGCTGGAGAAGAACACTGCTTCTACTTAACTGCTGGTGCAGTTGGCTGACTGACACGTGGGCCCAACAGGCCACATGCCAGTTACGCAACTACACCTGCAGTTAAGTCACTGAAGCTTCTGTTCGGCTCAGCGGGACACAGGTGGGTAGCTTCGGTTAATTAATTATACCTCCAGCGCACCCCTTTTTAGTTGAAGAATGTATAAAATGTAATGAAATCTAGCATGTTTATATGAAATCCGACCATGTATGAATGAATTTATTTCGATTAGTTCGAATTCCTGTATCACTGGCATTGGATGAAGATGCAAAACAATACGTACTAGCATTATTCCCAGGGTGATCACCTCGTTTGCAGCAGTTTCACATGTACTCCCTCCGGTCCTTTCTAGTGTGCATACAAGTTTTGTCTGTAGTCAAAGTATCTCTACTTTGACCAATCTTATACAAAAAAGTATGCACTTTCACAATGTGCGAAGTAAAAAGGAACAGAAGGAGTACAAAGAGTTTGAGCAGCTTTTTAGCGTTTCTGTACATTGCAATCAAACACACAGGCCTGGCAATTCATAGAGAACATTCAAAACAATCGATGATTATGCATCTCAGCGACTCACATGTCAGAGGCAATATTTACTTCACAACTAAAGAATAAAGAAAAAAATTGATCGACGCTGCTGACATCAAAGGGCGTCCCATTCGAAAATATCAAACGCATGTCTTGCTAAAATCAATGAGCAAAATTTGACAAGATTTTCCCACTCCAAAATATCAAATGCCTACGATTGTGGAATGGGCAGGGTTTGCCATTAGTTCGGACATTGACATGGCACCTCGTGCTAAATAAACCAGCTGTTATTTTTGTGCAGTTCCACCAAAATCAACCAAATTCGCGCGTAGCTTGTATGATTTCGCCCTTATATGTTGCAACGCCTTGAACTTATCGGCACCTCCTTTCTTGTGGTGGAAATGAATGATTCGATGTATTCATGAACATTTTGTGCAGTTCCCATTAAAATGTACCTAAGCACCCCTGTTTGCACAAATACAAAAAAGTGATTAGTATAAAGCAAACTGTACTATGAATTGACAGTTTCAACAGGCACATACATGGTCCATGTAGAGCACACTTTTAGAAAAATGGAATTCACCAGAAAGAATCCTAGAACAACATTGTACTCGCGCATCACAGCAAAAAATGGAGATTTGTCAGTCCTTCTGAGCTGAAGTTAGTTTGGTCTTGTGGGGAGTAATGTAACCATCCTTCAACTGCTCCTTCTGATGAGAAGATAGACAGGGCTTCTTCATCCTGGCATAATCGGAACTAGTCACTTCACGTACTCCATATTCTTCTTCAGAGGGAGATGATCCTGTTGTGCAAAGACAAGAGGACTACTAAACGCCAGCATTCTTGTTTGCTCGAAAAAAAGGAAAGGAAATATTTAAAACAGCACAGATGAAGCACTTCTCAAAGACAATACCACTTTTTCATGACAGTATCTAAACAGTAGCACAACACCAATAGAGATGCCAAAGCTCAATCATATGGATGAAATCAGTGGGCGAGTACCAACCTTTGTCAGGAGGCTTATTGTGTACAGCATACAAATGAAGCACTTCTCCGGAACCATCTGTTGCTATCTACAGTGGTGGCCATGCTTACTATATACTCCTCGATTAGTTTAATGTTTCCAACATCTTCTTGTGCAGTTCCACTAAAATATATGGTATCTTCAAAGAAGATCCCTATTTGCACAAGTAGAGATAATTACATATTACATTAAGAGTGGCATCAAATTAGTGGCAAAACAATTGCTCATTCCAGCCATAGCAATAAATTAAGATGCAAAACTATATCATTACTTGTGTCATCACAGTTCCAGTGCTTCATTACAGCACCGGGAGTTGACTTCTGTTTTTCTTCCGCTTGTTCTTCCCCTTCATCACTTGGTTCAATAACAGACAAGCTTCACCTTCAATGTAAGATTTGGCATGTCAATTAGGGAGCACAAGTATAGTATTAAACTTAATTTTCTGATGAAAGTGGCAAAATACAGGCCAGCAGTTGTGAAATATCCTTATCTTACCTCAATGGGATATTACGGTGCACATACAGATTGAAAGTCTTGTCTCCATTTGTGCAGTTCACTAAAATCAAGCAACATTATCGTACAAGTAGCACAACATATGAAAGCACACTGCAGAATCATGTGAAAGAAGGCTAGTACTGACCTCTCATGATGCGGAATTAAAACAACTCACAAGAAGAAGATCTAAACCAAATTTGCCTTAACGGATAGGAAGTAAGATCTCCTCTTGTGCAGTTCCACTAAGATCAAGCAATCAAGCAACATTGTCGGTGTGACATTTTGGTTGAACTGCACAAAACACTCTTAAAACAAAAGTGTTTTGTGCAGTGCAACAAAAGGACACAATGGCAACGAGGTGTAGTAGATAACCCTGTTTACACAGAGGTGCAAAGGAAACAATTAGTGGTCAATAACGATGGATGACACAGAAGCCAACAAAAAGAAGCATCTACCTTATCTAAATGGGAAAGAAAGCAAGACAGTAGCATTTCTCAAACGGTGGCATTGATTAATATTAACATAGATATTATATTAACAATAAAATTCGTTAAACATGTAATTTGCTTTTAACTGTGGCATTGCATCAATTTTCCAGCAGCATTATTAGAGGGTGTTTGTTTACAGGGACATTTTGGTGTAGGGACTAAAATGTCAGTCCCATCTAAACCAAACAGGAGGGACTTTTAGGGACTAAAAGTGGGCATTTGGGACTAAAGAAAGAAGACCCCGAGGGAGTCTTTTTGGGACTTTTTCCAACAGTTGCCCCTACCACGCATCGCACCTTGTCTCTATTAGTTCATTACTAGGGGTAACATGGTCTTTTAGCATGTCATTTAATAACCTCTAGTCCATGTTTAGTCCCTGGAACCAAGCGGGTAGGGACTAGGGAGTTTTTAACCAAACAGGGCCTTAGATTAACAACATCTAATGAGTTTCACGGGACAGTGGACGCACCAGCACCATGTGCATCTACCGATGTATTGTGGTCATGCACAGTCTGTTGCAACAAAGAACAAACAACAAAGGAGCATATTTGTGTTGGTCCCAGTTTTGTTATCTTTAGACACCTTTCCCTATGTGAGCGCAGCAAATCTAGTCCTGCTCAAACTGTACAGCCTTGTCCCTTCCTTTCCTTTTTGAACTAGTACTTTCGCCCCTTCCTTTCCTCTTTGAACCACGTCCTAGATTTATGTGATACAACTTTCCCCACTACTTTCCCCCTTTCCTTTCCTCTTTGAACCACGTCCTAGATTCATGCTATACAACTTTCCCCCTTCATTTCTTCTTTGAACCACGTCCTAGATTCATGCTATATACAACTTTTCCCACTACTTCCCCCCCACTCCTTTCCTCTTTGAACCACGTCCTAGATTCATGGTATACATGCAACTAGAGCAATGCATGTGGAGTAAGTAAATTATACCTTAAGGTTCTTGGGGCATGGTTCGGTGGGCGACGGGACGGCGGCGAAGAAGAAGGGGTCAGAGGCCCTCCCGCGCCGCTGCTGGGTAGAAAGTGAACAGTTGCGCCGGTAGTCCCTCGCCGACGGCGACAGCGTTAAGCCTCCTTCCCTTCCCGGCGGACGGATCCTGCCGGCTCTTTGAGCAACAGTGAGGGGAGAGAGAGGCCAACGAAGTCTTGTTTAGATCTGGAGAGGGCGAGAGAGTGTGAAGAGAGCAACTACAAGCGTTGAGGCTCCAGCGGGAGAGGGCGAGAGAGTGTGAAGAGAGCAACTACAAGCGCTGAGGCTCCAGCGTGTATATATATACTGGAGAGAGAGTGTGAAGCGTGCAAACCCTAGAAAACATTTTGACCAGTCAAAGAATCCTCCTGGCACAAATTATGCTCAAGTGTAGTTATCGAACCCGAGGCCTCAAGTTTGATGAGCGAACAGGCTAACCAGCTACACAACCCTCCCGTTATGTTCAACGAGAGGGAAATAACCTTTTATACATTCCTGCATTCGTGTGACAAGCATGCCGTGTTTTTTTTTTGTGTGTGTGGGAGTCATTGGGATTTCAATCATACTCGTGTCATGTGGCTTTGGTGGTAAGACTATCCACAGTGGTGCAGAAATAATGCAGCCTTAGTCACCTTACCTCTCTCCACGTAGTACGCTGGGTCCCACCAGTCAGAGGGTGAAACAAAAAATTTAATAAGAAAAATTAAAAGCGCCAGGGGTGTATTTTACCTCACACATCTCGCTACTGCTCGGGAACACTGTCCAATTGATCCCTCTGTTCGCTCACGTACTATTTTAAGTGAATCCTTATTATAACATGCAGACAAATTTTGGGCAGTTGTATTCGACTTAAGTTAGTGTGCCACCGTATCTAGTATACTTACTACTCCCTCCGTCTAGGTGTAATAAGTCACGTTAGAAGGTGCAACGGGACCAAGGTGCATGCGTGTGAATGTGTGTGTGTGTGTGTGTGTGTGTGTGCGCGTGTGTGTGTGTGTTTAACGGCATGTGTGTGTTAGAGAGAGCGACAGATCGACCTACTCCTATAGAGAGATGTTGTGTAATGTACGATTTTAGCCGCGAGAGTCGGTGCATCCTCTCGTTTCCGGGCGTGTCCGGTAGGGACATGCGGACAGCTTCCACGCCCGCTCCTGACCAGCCTGGCCCACCCAAAGCCCCTCCATCGCCCGCGCGCGCTTCCCTCTCGAAACGGTCAGCGCCGCTCCAAAGAATCGGTGCTGCATTCATGCCCGGGCAGAGCGGACGCGACCTCTCACTGGCGCGAGAGTGATGGTTGCTTCATCCGTCCAACTTACTGCTGGGTCTATGTGATTTGATGGCTCATTGGTCTTTATTATTGAGGTGGTAGGACTGCTGGATGTCCCATGCTTTCGATGAAAGGAGGTACTACTACTAGATTACAATTTTCTCCATTCTTATAGAGGAGGCGTGCAAGAGCAGTGAAAACACGCAGGCTCAGTGATTACATGGCCCAACTCACACTATCACCATGCGACACCTAACTCTTTACATAGTACTCCCTCCGTTCCTAAATATTACTAGATGAGTCCCCGCGTGTTGCCGCGGAACAGCTGTATATCTCTCTGCGCAAAATTATCGATTTCGTAGAACTAAAAGAAACTCTATAATCGCATGACAAATGTGGTAGCCAAACTAAATAAACTACCATCATCATTTAGATCATCCCACGTAAGGAAAAAAGATCAGCCAACTCCTACTGCATAATGGGATTATATTTTTCTTTTTGACATGTTAATGGGACTTAAAAGCTCACTTACATGCATGCTACCGGTGCATGCTTGCATGCAGACATGTTGATGTGATTTAAAACCCACTCACATGCATGTGCCACGGTATTTCTGCATGCTTGCATGTGGCTTAGTGCGGAGCCTCTCAACGTCTAGATCAGACGGCTATTATGGACTGATTTACTTCATCTAACGGCTACATCAATTTTGATGATGTGGCTCAAGGAGAGGATAGAGAATTCCTAGTAGTGGGGGCTAGCTATTACTAGTAGATAAGTCTTTGTAGAGATTCCACTACATACGGAACAAAATGAATGAATCTACACTTACAATGCATCTATATACATCCGCATGTGGTTCATGGTGAAATCTCTACAAAGACTTATATTTAGGAATGGAGGAAGTACTAGTATAGTACGTACTGTAATTTATCAGCGAGATAAATTTGTACAATGCTATGAAGCTTCCAGCTTCTGTTACATGTATCTTGCGTCCAAGGTTGCCCGTTGCAACATTTCATCAAATACAAAGGAGACTAACATGCATGCTATTGCATCTCAATGGTTGACAGATCATAGCAAATATGTACTCCCTCCGTTCCAAAATAAGTGTCTCAACTTTGTGCAAACTTTAGTACAAAGTTGTACTACTACTAAAGTTGACACTTATTTTGGAACAGAGACAACTAAAGAAAAAACGATCCATGCAGTCCCTAGCCCTTGAACCGTAAACCCTAACCAGGCTTTAATTTGCTGGCAACATGGCGCTTCCTAAGAAATGAAGTTTGCAACCTTTTGACCATCGGATCATTTTGTGCAGTTTCACCAAAATCGAGATGAGCATCCCTGTGGCAAAGAAATTGAAGAAGCGTGATTAGAATAAGATTACTCGGACTAGTTGATGAGACATAAACTCATCACAAATACAGTACGTAGAAGCCAGTAGAGGTATGTGCGGGGCAAACAAGTAGAGAAATATCCACAAAGAGTGATGTGGGCAGCTGGAGCAGTGGTGCAAGCCGGCTGTAAAGGGAGTTGTACCTGAGGGACGTAGCTCAACCTTGAGGAGGGCGGCGGGAGGCGGCAACTGCCCACGCCGCGGTAGTGAACAAGGGACGAAGGCAACCTCACCGGATTTCTGAGAGAGAACGGCGAGGACCCCTGATCGGGACGTGCCGACAGTGGGTTTTCGCCGTCGGCGACGGCCACCGCATCTACACTAAGCATCCACCCCTTCCCCAAGCGAACGTGATCCGCCGGGATGTTAGAGATGTGGCCACAGTCATTTTGTGCGAGAGAGTGTGAAGAGAGCAACGCCAGCAAGCAACCATGTAGGCTGGCCCGTCCTGACTATGTATATAGTGGAGCGGTTTCCTTTTCTCTCCATATGAACCTATCATATTGCATACGTGCCACTGAAGAAAAAAAACTTTACTTATAAATGACGCGGCGCCTACTACTCGTTCTCCTATAACCTTGCACTTGGCATCTCCAAAATACTATTAACCTTGCGATTGGCTCTTCGCCTCTTCGGGAAGTTGAGCAATAATGGTAGTGCAGTATATATCGTTCTGGCTATATGAGACCGAATGAATTGCTGCACGTCCACCACGTGGGCGAGGGTCGAGGAGCGAGGGAGAGTGCTACATACGGAGCAAAATGAGTGAACCTACACTCTAAAATATGTCTATATACATCAGTGTTTGGAGTATGTAATAGTAGTTCATATTGAAATCTACTAAAGGACATATATATTCCAAAAAATATGATATAATCTCTATAACCAAGGTAGTAGGGACGCGGAGTAAACGGAAGGAGTAGTAAATTTTTCTCCTCGTCCTGCGAGCCACCGCGCGCATGGGCGAGGGAGCGGGCGTAAAGCGGAGCAAGCTTCACCTCATCTTGCGCGCCACCGCGCCCGTGGGCGGGGGAGACGGCGTACTAAGCAAGCTTCTCCTCGTTCTGCGAGTTGACGGGACACATCAAAAGTACTCCAGTGTATAGAGCCTTTCCTCTAAGGTAGGCCCCACATGGTTTGCCTCTTTTTTTAACATAACACGTCAAGTCGCAATTTGTTTGTTCACCCATGGTAGACGATCCTCCCTCCACCAAGTGGACAACTAGTACACATGCCAAATTACCACGTGGGCTGCCTTTTTCGTACAGAAATGAGCTCCATCGTGTACCCGCACGGGTGTGGTTGGGAAAGAGATGGGAGTACGTGCGCCGTGCATGCACCTATTCTCTTCGTGCACGTCCCCCACCTACGTGGGTGTGTGAGAGAGATACAAACCGCGTTCGTGAGTGTTTTTTGTTTTGGGGTGGGGGTTGATTTCATGAATTATTTGTGGGAATATGTGTTGATGACATCTCAAACAAATTTTTGCATGCAATGTGTGTGAAATGGAGGCCTATCCATATCATACGTAGAGGGTCGGGCAATCCACGAGAAGAGAGGGAGGGGTCATAGCTATCGATACAGTCGAAAAGAGGATCAAGTGGGTGGGTGCGAGATCGATGAAGAGAGCCATCGAAATTGTGTGTGTGTGCAAGTCAAAGATATAGGGCGACTGGCCTACCGGAACATTAGAGGGCACATGTCAAGTTTGTGTGTGGCAGGGTGACATGACTAGAGCGCTCGATGTATCGGTGTGTGTGTGGGGAGGGGGTGGGGGAGGGGTAGGCAGAGGCCTAACTATAGAGGTAGAACGACTCGTATATGTGTTGAGAAGGAGAGACCCAGCTATGTCTTGAGGGAGATCGATCGACATCCATACATAACTGAAGGACGGGAAATATGATGGGACAGAGAGAGAGAGGAGAGAGAGAGAGGAAGGGAGAGGGAGGGAGAGGGGTAGAGTGTTGGATGGGTGATGGAGTTGCTTCTCGAAGATGGTGGGACAGGCCTACTAGACAAACTGAGGGTGGAACTGCAATGTTATCAATAACAGTGGGGATGTGTTTCTGTGTGTGCCTGTGCGTGATAGATCTGTCGGGACGCATCCATGGATGATGAAGGGGAACCATGTGTTTGGTAAGCAAACCTAACTAGATCGGTAGAACAATTGTTGTTTGTCGGAGGAAGGGAGAGACACAACTAATGAGGTAGATCGATTGATGTGTGGGTAAAAACAAGTTATAAGGACCTAGTTAGCTATATGTATAGCGAGAGATCTGTCGGTGTACTTCCATTTGTTAGAGGCAAATAAGGCCCAGCAAGACAGATAGACAGAGAGAATGGAGCTAGGAGGTGGTGCGAGAGGCCCAACTACTAGCTAGATAGGGGGAGGAGTGTGCGGTTGTGAGATCGATGAAAAGAGGGGCGAGAGATTACACGTGTGTCTGACCGTAGGAGAGACACGAGGCAAGGACACATAAAGGAGGAGATTGAAGGTGTGTGTGTATGTTGTAGGCAGGCATCGCTGGAGAGGTTTATCAATCGGTGTGTGTCGGAAAGGAGTTGTGGAGACTCTGGGAGAACGACCTAAAGAAAAAAATGAATTTGCCCGGTGGATAGAATGCCGAGGGAGGGGGAGGGCGAGGAGGGCGTGTGCATGCACGAGAGAAAGTTAGTGGTCGCTAGAAAGGTTAGAGGATTGTGTGGGTGTAAGAGACTAACAAAGATCATAATTTGATATGAAAGCGGATTCATATATATGAATAGGAGATCATAGTGTTTTAAACATTGCATGCATGAATATAGCGGTGATACACGTGATGTGCACATATTATACCGTAATGTGATAATGCATGGCGTTTGCAACTCACAGCTAAATGCCGAACAATCTAAACCATACTATACATCAAACAATCTCACATTTTATTTGAATTAGTGATAATGTGTGGCGTTTGCACCTTACAAATAAATATCGAACAATCTAAACAATACTATATATCAAACATTCTCACATTTTATTTGAATTTGTGGTAATGTGTGGTGTTTGCAACTCACATCTAAATACTTGTAGGCGTAGGGGGCGGGGCACCATACATAATGTGATAAACACATTATACATATGAGACATGGTTTAGATTATGAAGATCTAGCTAGAGCTAGAAATGTAATGTGATTTGAAATCAAAATAAAGTAGATTCAAAAAATCTAGTTCGGGTTCATATAGTATACATAGTTCATATGTAACTCGAGACTAATCATGTGGTGTGATGTGAAGATAATACACAAACGATGGTTTAACTTGACAATAATGATGATGGTAGATCTTATTAAAACAGAGAAACGAATTCAAATGCTTTGACTTCACAACAATCATTACTGTAGATCTTATTCAAATAGAGAAACAAATTCAAATTTAGTTCATATTGAAGCGGTAGTATATACGTTTGGAATGCACTAAAACGTTCATTTGAGTAGCAGGTTGCATGCATTATACACGTAGCGAAATATTTTAATTACACATAACATGAATTGAAAGATTTGAATGACATTTGTAGTGCGCATTGATTTGGTACGGTACACGTTAGGCTTGTCCGGAAATTTCAATCCGCGCCTTGTTAGCCCAAAATATTTAAGATATATCTTTGTCTCGTTGTGCTCCGACAACTCCCTCCATCTCAACCCGCGCCTTGCTATTCCAAAATTACAACGCGCGCGAAAACTCCCACCTCCTGTGAAATCCCGACACGCGAAATGCCCGTGGTACCCCTGAACCGAAAGAACCGCCTCAAATCGATGGGAGTACTTTCGTAACTTACCCCACATTTCGTACAAGCGCGTCTCTAAGCCATGGTTCCCCACTGCCATCCCATCCGCCCACCCATTCATACACCGAGGCCGCGAAAACCCGCGACGAAACCCCACACCCTGCTCCGTCCGCCACCCAGCCGGAGCCTCTTCCCCGACGACGTCGTCCACAGCAACACCTCGACGTCCCTCATCCATCGTACCAGATGAGGATCCATCATCGATCTCATCGTCCTGCCGGTTCAGCCACCCCATCCTCCACCTCCAAGGAGCTGCCCCGACGTTCCCCTCGTCTTTCCCGCCACCTCCATTCCCACACCGCCGCCGTCTTCACCTGCACCACCGGAAGAGCATCATCATCACCGTTTCCTCGGATGAAACTGCAGCCTAATCAGCGCCACCAAAGAGGTTGTACACTAATCGCCGCATTTTCTTCTTGATTCGATCTCACGGTGCTGCCGGCGCTCGGTCCCGAGCCGACAAGGCGCGGCTCCATCCACGGCGGCGTCGCCGGCCACTTCCTCCACGGCGTCGCTCCCTCGGCGGCGACGTCCACATCAGTAGGAGTTGCTGCTGCTTTAGCTCTCGCTCACGCTGCTGCTCTGCTCTTACTCTCGGTCACCTGCCTGGTCTGCTCTTGCTATTGCTCTTGCTCGTGCTGCTGCTCTCGCTCTTGCTCTTGCTTGCGATGCTGCTCCGATTTAGCTACACTTCAGTCGACTGAATCGACTTTTGGGTCAATCGATTTTCAGGGGGTGGGGGGGCTCACTGGGGTGAAGGAAGAACCAGCTGTAGCGGGGAGGGGGGCTCGCCGGAGAGGTACCCCACTATATATCTTAGGGTTCAGGATGGGGGCGGTGGTCGCCGGCGGTGGCGGGGCGTTGGCGGGGCGGTGGCATGGGGATCGCCGGAGAAAAAGCTCGGCACATGGGGGCCTAGAGGGATGGCTGGGGTGGTGGCGGACCGGCGGTGGGGAGTGTTTTCGGGGCGGGCGGGGCGGCGTAGCGCCGGCCGCGGGCGGCGAGCGGCTGCTGTTTAGCCGGTGGTGGCTGGCGGCTCAGGGGGGTGGAGGTTGAAGATGAACCGCGGGCCCTTGATTTCGTATCCAACGGCTGCAAAATCGACTGACTAGAGATGAAAAAGTCAGTCGACCGACGTGTAGCCTCACCTTGCTAGTGCGTTCAGTTTCGACAGCAAAATTCAGTTTCGACAGTTAAGT
Organism: Aegilops umbellulata; assembly: GCA_032464435.1. Classification (NCBI taxonomy): domain Eukaryota; kingdom Viridiplantae; phylum Streptophyta; class Magnoliopsida; order Poales; family Poaceae; genus Aegilops; species Aegilops umbellulata. The sequence continues at coordinate 290,878,422 of CP136056.1, read as the reverse complement.
TCAGTTTTGACAGTTAAGTTCAGAGATGAGCGGCTGATGTATTTTACATCTAGCACTTTGTGGTTATGTATTTTATGTCATGTATTGCAGATGCTATTAGAATTCCACCCAGGTTAACGTTGTTCGTTGTCTCTCTTGTCCTACTTCAGCCTCGGCGTCGTACAACTCATCGGAGCTGCTCCTACGACGAAACCCTCCATCACAGCGGAGCAGTACCTCGGGCTCCATCTCCAGACGCCTAAGATCTTCTTCCCCTCCTCCGACAGCAAAGTCTGCCGGAGCATCCTCACCGGCCAACCCAATCACTCTGAGATCGACATGGCTTCGCCAAAGAGGTTGTACACTTGTTGCATCTCTTTTTTACTCTACATGTTATATATATTGTCCACTAAGCACACGGATTTTTTCCTTTAGTGTCTCCTTGAAAGAAAAAACATAGGAACTTTAATTTTCACTTGTCCTCCTTTTCAAATTCCTATTCATGAAGCACAAGACTAAGAGATAGTAGCATAATAGCATTATAACCGTACATTTTCTTGTGGTTTGAGTTAATCTCACCATGCTTCTTTGCATCATGTGATCTTCCAATTGTTGTGAATCAAACACCCAGATTGGCAGAAATATTGTGTTCTTTAATTCTCTGTTTTGCACGTGCATTCCTATCCTATTCCTGTCTATTTCCTATCCCTGCATTGTTGGAATCCTCCAACTCAAACGAGCCCTTACAGAATTACTTCTCTTACAAATAGTTGTCAAAGAAAACCTTGTGTGGTTTGTCCCGCTCCTGCTGCACCGTCGTCCGCCCCAGCTCAGCTGCTCCAACGACAAAGGGTCCAGCACACCAGGGATCCGGCCTCTAGACTGTCTTTCGCCGCCTCAGATCTTCTTCCCCGCCGCTGACAGCCATGAAAACTGCATTACCATCATCAACCAAGCAGATGACCTCGAGGAGTACACGAGTCCGCAAGAGAGGTCGCACTCTTTCGTGTCTGCTTACGTTATCCATCGCTTAATATTACATGCTACTTTATCGTCCTGTTCACTGATTAGACTCTGAGTCAGCTCCAAACTAATGGTCAAACTTGAGTTTTTAAATGGTTGTGGGGTACATATCGGGGCCGCTATCAATAGTATCTATCTACTATCTGGTTAATCTCCGGTGTCTACTATGAGTTTCATGTTGGGTGGGAAACAAACAGTAAAGAAGCCATTATCTGTATTTTTTAACTGAAGCCATTATCTGCCTGCTATTATTGGTTTGGGGTCTATCCACAGGTTGCTACCATCACTCTGGATTTCTGCATGCACTCCTTACATAATCTCACTATGTTTTATTCCTATGCATGACAGTTATTGTAAACAATGGAACTGAACATGTAGAGCAAAAGAGACGAGCCTTGCGTGGCAATAAAATTTCATGCAGACGTCGCTCCATGGTAGGCGCAAAGGCAGCTCCCCCTCCACGCATTTCGGATTGTAACCGAGAGGAAGATATCTGTTCTGAGGGGGATTCAGAAGGAGAAGACAACTCCTATTTACCCCCTGAGGTCTTCGCTCTAACTTGGCATGCTGATGTTGGTTATATCATGCATATGGTGTCTTGCATTGCTTACTTTATACATCAAATATGTCATCTGCTTAGTTTAGACATCCTTTGTGCGAATGCCACCTGTTTAGTTTATTCATCATTTATGTGAATTATGCAACACCATCTTGTTTAGCCAGGCATCGTATATGTGAATTTTGCAATGCCATCCTGCTTAGCCAGTCATCTTATATGTAAACTATATTAGGCCATCCTTTTTTTTGGTTACATATTACATTTGTCAACAATGTTAGTACATTCAACTGCTCTTCGTGTGCATCAGCCATTTGACACGGTGATGGCAAATTCTGGAGTGAAAACAAGGTCTTCAGAGCAGACTATGCTATCTGACGAAGCGCATATCTCGCTGGTTACGGATAGCTCCTCACAGGAGGATTCAGAGACAGATGACCAGTCCTATTCCCTCCCCCCCCCCCCCCCGAGGTGTATGCTCTAACTTGGCAGGGTTATGTTGCTCATATTGTGCGTATGGTGTCGCGCATTGGTATGTCATTTGATTAGTTTAGACATGCTTTGTGTGAATGCCACCTGTTCAATGTCTAATTACCATATATGTGAATTATGCATTGCCATCTTGTTGCAAGACATTATATATGTGAATTATACAATGCTATCTTGTTGCAAAGGCATTATATATGTGAATTATGCAATGTCATGCTGTTTAGCCAATCATCATGTATGTGAATTATATCATGCTATCATTTTTTTGTATTACGTGTTCCATTTGTTGACAACGTTTGTATATTCAACTACTCTTCCTATGCATCAGCCATTTGAAGCGGTAATGGAAGTATCTGGAGTGAAAACAAGGTATTCAGAGCAGACAATGCTACCTGTTGAAGCAGACATCTTGCTGGTTATAGAGAGCTCCTCTGAGGAGGATTCAGCGACTGATGACCAGTCTTATTTCCCCCCTGAGGTCTATGCTCAAACTTGGCAAGGTTATATTACCCATGTCATGCATGTTGTCTTGCATTGCTTAGTTTTTACATCATATATGGATTGCCATCTGCTTACTTGCTTACTATATAAATCATATATTTGAATTATATCACGCCATCATGTTTACATAGTACATACACATCATCTATCTTAATTATGGCATGGCAACCCATTTAATAAAGACATCATATAGTTATATCATCTCATCCCGTTTAGTGTTTACAGTCATCATATTTTGAATTATGGCATTCTATCCGTGAATGTATGTGAATTATGGCATGCCAACCTATTTAATAAACACATTATATAGTTATGTCATGTCATCCTGTTTACATAGTATCATATTTTGAACTATGTCTTTCCATCTTTTTAGTTAGCCATCATAATGTGAAATTGTGTCATGCTATCGTGTTTAGTTAGCCATCATATATGTGAAATTGTGTCATGCTATCCTGTTTGGTTAGACAACATAAATATGAATTATTTCATGCCCTCTTTTATTCCCCACTATCCATTGCACCTGTCTATCATACAATGTCCATACTTTCAATTACTTTTCTTGTTTATCAGCCATTTGAATTGGAGAGCGTGATGGCAGTATCTAAGGGAGTAACAACACGGTCTTCAGAAAAGATAGTGCTACCAGTTGATGCAGATAGAACCACGGTTGTACTTGCCCAAGGACCAGATCCACCACACATAACCCAGACTCTCACAGATTGTAACCCTACCCAGTTGGACAGAGAACCGGCTACACCCCTTCTAACCCCAACCCCGGCAGATAGTAACCCAGTTCCAGTTGACACATCACCGTCTCCACCACAGAGCACCCAAACACGAGCAGTTAGTAAGGGAACTGCAGTGCCCAAAGCACGAGGACCACCACTCCGAATCCCAACTCAACGCTTAAAGGAGAAGAAGATTTGTTCTCAGGTCAGGTTCTGTAGCTATGGTTCATACTCCTTTGCTCTTGCATTACTGTATTTACTCATACCAACTATTTTTAAATTTGAAGGATGGAATTGAAACTCCAATGGCGCAACAGGTATGTTTTAAACCTGTTTCTTTAACTGGTTTGCTGTTGTAACCTGCTCTAAGTTGATTTCAGTTTCAATTGAATAAACAGTTATGTTCTCATGGCATGCACATTACAAGTGTTGTTATTGCTCTATAGTTACCCACACTTATATTCTGTCTATTCTGCTTTGTCTTGAACAAATATTATTTGAACTGTGTCTCTATCTTGATTTGGCAACAAAAACTAGAATGATATAGACCATAAAGTGACCATGGTACATAGATATATGTTTGTTTCATGCTGTTATCCTGTCCACTTTACTACTGAACTCATTTACCAAAATGAGTTTCATATACAACATGGTAAACATGTGATGTGTCTGCTTGTTTCTCTTTTAGAATGCGGACAAAATATTGGAGAACAGTACCGCGTTATCCAATGGTAAAGGAAGTAATGCAGATAAGGTTCAAGATAGTGAGACATCCCTGTTGGTCTCCAAGAAAGCTGATAAAAACTATCTTGACGACAGTGAGGGAACCCAAAAGTCCTGTCTTGATGTAGTGTTCGAGTTACTGGCCACTACTGCTGGTACAAGCTCTTCGAACTCGCTGCTTGAATCAGTTCGTCTTCTTGAGTCTCAACTTCAAGTTGAAAGACATCAATCAGATGTGCTGCGACAGGAAGCTGAAGGACTGAGGAAGTCCCTGCAGAATTCAGATGCATATTTTCTGGTGCAACAGCAAGCGCTGGAGGATTTAAGCGCCAAACAAGAGAAAGTTAATAAGCTTGCTAAGCATCTTGCCAGCATTATGGGTACCCAGGATATTGTTTGTTGAGATCTTCTGAAGTGGTTTCAGTTCTGGATTTGTTTTGCTGCGGCGTTTATTTGCGCTGGTCGCCAACTTTGACAACCGGTGTATATGATATGCTGCTTTGTTCCCTATATTTGCACTGGTGGTGAACTTTGATGCCCAATGGATGTAATATGTGTAATAGCCGTGATAGCCTAGCGTTAGTTGGTTGCTTATTTATTTCCTTGTTGTCTTGTTTATTTGTTTGCTTGTAGTCATTGCAGTTCTTTTTCCGCGATTAGCTAGTGGCTGCAATAACCTATTTTTTAAAACTAGGCCACAATAACCATGGGCTAATATTTACTGTAGTGACACTGGGCCTCCTCGTTGGGTTCGACACTCTTATTAATCGAAAAAGGCTACAAACTATCCCCTATACTTGTGGGTTATCAATTCTGCTATTGGTTATTGACCGGAGATGTGTCTTGGACATGTCTACATAGTTCTCGAACCCATAGGGTCCGCACGCTTAATGTTCGATGATGATTTGTATTAAGAGTTTAGTGTTTTGATGATCCAAAGTTGTTCATAGTCCCGAATGAGATCACAGACATGACGAGGAGTCTCGAAATGGTCGAGAGGTAAATATTCATATATTGGAAGGTTGCATTCGGACATCGGAATGGTTCCGAGTGAGTCGGGCATTTATTCGGAGTACCGGGAGGTTACCGGAACCCCCTGGGGGAAGATTGGGCCTATAAGGGCCATAGGGAAGAGGGGAGGCATCCCACAAGGGGCAGCCACGCCCCTTCCCTATAGGGAGTCTGAATTGGACTAGGGAAGGGGGCGCGCCCCCCCTTTCCTTCTCCCTCTCTCTCCCTTCCCCTTTTCCCTCTCCGGTGGAAGGAAGGATGGAGGGGGCGAATCCTACTTGGACTAGGAGTCCAAGTAGGACTCCCCCCTTGGCGTGCCCCCTCTAGGGCCGGCCTCCTCCTCCCCTCTTTATATACGTGGGAGGGGACACCCCAAAGGCACACCAAGTCTTCTCTTAGCCGTGTGCGGTGCCCCCCTCCACAGTTACACACCCCAGTCATATCGTCATAGTGCTTAGGCGAAGCCCTGCACCGGTAACTTCGTCAACACCGTCGCCACGCCGTCGTGCTGATGTAACTCTCCCTCAGCCTCAACTGGATCAAGAGTTCGAGGGACGTCACCGAGCTGAACGTGTGCTGATCGCGGAGCTGTCGTACGTTCGGTACTTGGATCGGTTGGATCGCGAAGACGTTCGACTACATCAACCGCGTTACTAAACGCTTCCGCTTTCGGTCTACGAGGGTACGTGGACACACTCTCCCCGCTCATTGCTATGAATCTCCTAGATAGATCTGATGTCTACTACACAACCTTCTTCTTGTTGACGTTGTTGGGCCTCCAAGTGCAGAAGTTTGTAGGACAGTAGCAAATTTCCCTCAAGTGGATGACCTAAGGTTTATCAATCTATGGGAGGTGTAGGATGAAGATGGTCTCTCTCAAACAACCCTGCAACCAAATAACAAAGAGTCTCATGTGTCCCCAACACACCCAATACAATGGTAAATTGTATAGGTGCACTAGTTCGGCGAAGAGATGGTGATACAAGTGCAATATGGATGGTAGATATAGGTTTTTATAATCTGAAAAAATGAAAACAGCAAGGTAACTAAAGATAAGAGTGAGCGTAAACGGTATTGCAATGCTAGGAAACAAGGCCTAGGGTTCATGCTTTCACTAGTGCAAGTTCTCTCAACAATAATAATATAATTGAATCATATAACTACATGCAACAAAGAGTCACTCCAAAATCACTAATAGCGGAGAACAAACGAAGAGATTATTGTAGGGTACGAAACCACCTCAAAGTTATCCTTTCTGATCGATCTATTCAAGAGTCCGTAGTAAAATAACATGAAGCTATTATTTCCGTTCAATCTATCCTAGAGTTCGTACTAGAATAACACCTTAAGACACAAATTAACAAAAACCCTAATGTCACCTAGATACTCCAATGTCACCTTAAGTATCGGTGGGTATGATTATACGATATGCATCACACAATCTCAGATTCATCTATTCAACCAACACATAGAACTTCAAAGAGTGCCCCAAAGTTTTTACCGGAGAGTCAAGACGAAAACGTGTGCCAACCCCTATGCATAAGTTCACAAGGTCACTGAATTCGCAAGTTGATCACCAAAACATACATCAAGTGGATCACGTGAATATCCCATTGTCACCACAGATAAGCACATGCAAGACATACATCAAGTGTTCTCAAATCCTTAAAGACTCAATCTGATAAGATAACTTCAAAGGGAAAACTCAATCCATTATAAGAAGGTAGAGGGGGAGAAACATCATAAGATCCAACTATAATAGCAAAGCTCTCGATACATCAAGATCGTGCCAAATCAAGAACACGAGAGAGAGAGAGAGAGAGAGAGAGGGAGAGAGATCAAACACATAGCTACTGATACATACCCTCAGCCCCGAGGGTGAACTACTCCCTCCTCGTCATGGAGAACGCCAGGATGATGAAGATGGACACCGGTGAGGGATCCCCCCCTCCGGCAGGGTGCCAGAAAAGGGTCCCGATTGGTTGGAGGGATTATGAAGAACTTTGAATTAACGTCGCATATGTGTAACATAAAATTGCTTCGTAGTTGTCTCTTGTCTCGTTCGCGTTCTTCATACATGTAGGTACCCAAGATCATGGAGAACGAGCCACTGAGAGGCTAAGGGCAGGGAGACTGTAATGTGTTATTCCGAAAACCGGTGACAGAAAAGTTTAGTACGGTAACACGGATCTTATCTTTGGGGATATAAGAGGTGTAGACATTAAACACATAATGTTTTTGTCTGATTTCTATCTTAATTACCGGGCAACCCCGAGCGTCGGATAGGGGCTTCGGTTGGACAACTGACTCTTGATATAGGACGCGCGTCGGTCAAGGCGTAATTTGTACACATCCCTCACTTTGATACATAGCAAGTACATCTTGATGGATGACTTCTAGGGCACAAATTAAAATCATAATGGTCCCATCACAAATATATGATTTTAAGAATAAGTCTTCATACCCATGCTTATTTTTATTATAAGAGTTTTTAGTGTCAACTTGATTTTGATTCGGTAAAAAACTGGAATTAATTATCTCGCAAAAGCTGGTTAGAAACCTTATACCTTCCCCTCGTGGGTTCGATAACTCAGAGACATCTCTAAGAAAAAAGGCGAAAATCATTTTTGCTCTTTTACTGGATCAATAAAAGGACTAATCACCGCTTCCCTCTGTTTGCCCTTTGTTCATTCTCTCTCGCTCTCTATGATGTGCGGGACGGGGTGAGAACAAAGACCTGTCGGTGGTTTCGATATAAACACGCACGTGTTTTCACCACAGGCGCCTTTCACAGCAAACCTTTTTTTTTTTGGCGTGTCTCCTGAGGCTGCTCAGACGGTTGTGTTTTTCATCCGATAGCCAAAAGGTACTAGTTCGTTGCGAAATCTTCCCGTTTCTTTTCTTCTTTAATGCAATAGCTATAGTTTGATATAAGAATCCATTTGTCAAAGTAATGGAAACCATTCTCTTATAGGAAATGGTTCGGCCGACGGTCGTCGATTAACATTTCCCAAAAGAAAAGCAAACCTAGTGCCCGCACGAGCTCGGGGAGGAGCCAAACTCTCCGGCCGGTGCGCCATGGGAATGGCCAAGCTCTCCGGCCGGTGCGCCATGGGAATGGCCAAGCTCTCCGCCCGGTCCGCGAGCCTCGGTGCGGCGCTGGCCTCCTCCCACGAGCGCAGCAGCTCCGCCTGGATCTGGGGAGGGAGTCGTGGGTTGTGTGGTGGCCGATGGGGCGCGGCCACGTGGGGTGGATCAGACGGAGGCCGTGGGTTTCGCCAGAGATGAGATGAGGTGAGGTCCGGTCCGTTCTCCGCCGCCGCCTGTCTCCTCCCCGGAACCAACTCCGACTCCGAAACAGACTCGTGCTCCCGTCTACACAAACGCTCTCGCGCGCCCCGTCTGTCTCCTTCCCGTCCGCGATTTGGTTTCGTGGTATGAGCTCTATATATCTAGATCCGCCCCGATGCCCACAAGATCAGATCGATTGCGCTGATCTTCTCCCTCCGTTTGTAGGATGTCTAAGCGACGACGCCGGGGCGAGGAGGGTGAGGCCCGCTGCCATGACCGCAGCGGCAGCAAGCACAAGAGCCTCTATCTGGTTCTAGACGACTGGCACAGGGGCTTCACCATCCGCAAGCTTGACGCTGGCAGCCCTGACCTAAGCACCCCCCCTGTCGTCCGGCTAGTGTCACCTGCGCTTAACCTTCCCATGGACTTTGCAGCACTGGGCGGCAACATCATAGCCACCAGCAACCAATATGCTGCCACCGTGGTCTTCGACACGGAAACTGCCGCTCTGGCCATGGGCAATCCCCTCCCTGATTCACTCCTCGATGCGGCCAACTACTTTCTCACCGCCGGCGACGCGCTGTTTGCGTTTGCATACTACTTCATGAGGCGGCCTCAGTCCTTTCACGTCCTGACCACCACCAAGGACGACATGAACACTCTGTGCCCAAGCACTGACTGGTCCTGGGAAAGCATGCCAGCACCCTTCACCAAGGAGGAAAAGATCAATTCCTACGCCCTTCACCCGGACGGACACACCATAGTTGTGTCTTCGTACATCAGCGAGTTCAGTGCCGGCACCTTCTCCTTTGACACCAAGAACCGTGAGTGGAGGCGCCATGGGGATTGGATGTTCCCTTTCGAGCTCGAAGGCTACTTCGACGCCGAGCTAGATGCATGGGTTGGGCTACACCCAGATGGCTACATCTGCTCCTGCCAAGTTCCCTCCCTCAGCAGCAGCAGCAGCACATTGCAGCAGCCCAAATGGAAGATGGCCAAGGAGCACAAGATGTGGAACCCATGGCATCAGTTGGCTAGAGGGCGAGGGCCTACTCTCACCTACATGGGCAACTCCAGGTTTTTCCTTGTTGATTGCGTGGCGGCCGATGGTTTAGAGTTCCAGGATGCTTTTGGTGACTCTTGTGGCTGCGTGCTCAGCATGACCACGTTTCGTCTCAGCTACGATCGTGAGGGAAATCTGAAAATCAAAGACAGGAACACCACCTCTTGTCGCGTGTCTAAGCAACTCTCGACCTTCTCCCCCGTGGCCTTCTGGATGTAGCTACAGCCAAGGAAACTGCTCATGCTGCTTTTAATTTATTTAGCTGTATGTAATGCATACTAGTTATGTTCATCGTCCTATCTGTAAATTACTCCCTCCATTTTTCTATATACAAGGCCACTTTGTAAATTGGGTCCAACTCTGATCAACGATTTGAGCAACAAAATATATGTTATATGCTACACAAAGCATAGGCATATACCATATATTTTGTTGCTCATATTGATGATCAAAGTTAAACCCAAATTATGAAATGGCCTTGTATAGAAAAAGAGAGAGAGTATGATTTGAATCAATAAAAACCAAACCGGTTATTGTGTGGAACCTTTCGGAGCTCTTAATTGTTAATTCTGCAAATGCAGAAACCGAGCGATGGATGCCTATGACTATGAGTTTCAGCAACTTATGTTAATTTTTGTAATGATAAATATGGATGTGAGTTGGAATCTATTCTCTCGATGAATATAGCTGAGTGACATACTCTCGTCTTATCTGTCACCACAGAAAAGAACTAATATCTCTGCAGTTCTCTCTGATTTTTTGGAAAAGCCCCCTCAGGGAGCTCTCTTCCCACTGTAACTTCAAGGAAAGTTAAACAAAGCGTAGTGTGAGTTGTTCATAATTCGCAAACATTTACTAATTTATTATATGGACCTGGAGAATGTTAATTCATGGTCGCTTCCTTTCCTTGACATGGTAATACGTACATTCTCCTGTCCATAAGTCCAAGAATAAGTTAAATTTGGAATATCTTTAGGATTCAGATTTGTGTTTCATAAAAGAGCACAATCAGGTTTTGGAATCGCTTTATGGAGAAGCTAGCCATTGATCGGATATGTAAACTAATTAGGATGCTCACGTGAAGAATGCCGATAAAATAATATTTTACATGACATGGCTAACGCCGCATCTACTTATTTACAATTTACATTCTGTTAAAATGCAAAGAATTTATTTCTTGGCAACTAAATCATCCCCTGTTTAGTTGCTTTTATGCAGAGGCATTACTGATTTACAATCAGTTGCCAAAGAAAGCCTTCACTTATTATGATGTTGGTGCAAAACATGATTTAGCAGCTACTTTTTACACTACAAATTTTGTAATATGTTACTTGTTCTGCTGTTGTTCCATGTTCGTTTATTGTGCGTCACATGTTCACCAAAGTGGTTAGGCTATTAGATAGATGGGTCATTTTATTGCCAGGATGTTTTCCAGCGTGCTCACAAATGTTGATCAGTACAGTGGTTCAGAAGTTGCTCTCAACCTTTAACAATTTTCTTATATCTGTTTTTCTTTTTTTGATATATGCAGTATGCTTGGTTTATTTATAGGATGAGTTGTAAGCTAGATATATTCAGTGAAAGGTTCTGCAGTAATTAAGATAGATACCAACACGGTTGCCTTTATTGCATTGCTACATTCTATTCTATGATGTGAATTTGTTGGCCAATCATCTAAAAAAAGGTAATTGGCAAATGCTGATGCATCAAATACCTGGCATTTTTTCATGTTTGGGCCTTTTTAATTACGAATACCTGGTTTATTAATAGGGATTTTTTTTGGTAAATTACAGAGTAACATAAATTTAGAAGTAGATACCTAAAGGTAGAAAATAAAATCACAGCCTATACAAACACTATATTGTATTTTGTCTATACAAAATCCATCTGGTGACATTATTCAGTAAAATGTCATGAGAAAATTTAAAAGATGATAAAAAAAGTGCACTTCAGAGGTACTTATGTTGGTATCTTTTGATCTGGCCATTGTAACTGTGTAGAAGTACAGTATTATGCTGTATTTCTGTAAAAGATTTGTGTGCCTTTGTTGTTGATAAGCAGGAGGATATGAAACTGAAAAGCATGAATCACTTATCACTTAGTTTACTAACATGTATTTGGGAACAATTTTATTTCTAGGTAAATACACATTGTCTGATACACAAGTCGTGTCATTATATAAACCAAACCTCAAAGCTGATCATTTTTTGCCGATGCTACTACATTGTAAGAAAATCATGAATTGTACTTGGCAATGTAGATCATCAATGGCTTATGACCACAAGTAGAAGCAGATGCACAAGGTGAACAGAAACCAAACTTGGTTACCGAAATTATATTAGGTTCAATTTGCTTTGAACTTGAGATCTAGCAAATTGAAATATGGGAAGTTGGTTCTCAAAATAGCACTAGCTCTGCACTGATTCGAGGTCATGGTTACTAATCACAAGAGTTGACATGTATGTTAGAAATATAATCGTGTAGAGATAAGCACAACTAGAGATAAGATAGGTTTAAACAATATCTTGCATTGTACTCCAAGTCTCTGTCCCAATTGTACTTCTATATATACCCTACACAAGGGTCAGATCAATACAATGAATATTGTAGGTTCTATATTTTCTACATGGTATTAGAGCGGTTAGTCTCGCGACGCCGATCCTAGGTTTCTTTACCACTTCCGCAACGCGCCGCCCCCGGGGAGATTAATCTCCTCTCTCCGGGGGCGCGGCACCCGATCGATCAAAAGATTGCATCGGTTCCATAGAATAGACCAGTTTTGTAGATTAGATCAATTCTTTAGATTAGATCAATTTCACTTTTCCAAATTTCTTAGATCGATTCTTTTTTTAGCCACGATAAATTCGATCGACGATCCTCAGAATCCGGTGATAAACTGTACATCATTGGAATTCATGCATCTACGGCGCTGAACCGGAGCAGCAATCCAGGCGGGCGGCGGCTTCGGTCATGGCCGGGAACACAACACGCAACGCGGCTCTACATCGACAGTGCACGCGTCCATCTACATCGACCCAGGACGTGTGCGGCAGAGCACACCACGGCGGCTACGCGCGCAGTAACGCGGCAGGCCAACAATCTGCCGTAGTTTTGCTCGCGCCTGTACGACCGATCCAGCCAGCAGCAGCGTGCATGCACGGGATGGATCCCGAAAGATCCATCGCGCCTTCATGTGTGCCTCTGGCGTAACAGATCTATGTGCATGCCTTGAACACCTGCCGAGATGCATGATTTGGATCATGGGAGGTCAGACTACCGAAACTCCGCCGACTCCAGCGCCTCGTACGACGACGACCTGCGACACCGAGCCGAGCTACACCGCCTCCTGCCAGCACCAAGCATAACTTCATCGCCAAGCAACTGCAACTTCATCGACTCCATTGCCCATGCACGCATCGAGCAGCAAGAACATGGCCGTGTGCACATGCATACGTGTGTGGCAACACTCGCTATGATCAACATGCGTACGTGCATGGCATGAGCCGTGGACCGCAGCCACGGCCCTTCTGCAGCATCGACCGGCAACGCCGGCCACGCGCCGCTGTGCTCCGCGGGTAGGGTCTTCGACATCACATCGACGTACACAGGGGCGCTGGACTATGGCAACACATGTGCTTGCTTCGATCCGGGCGTACACCGACCGTAGCTACATTGACTCTCACTGTTCCGGACTACGCCAACACATTGATCTACACCGAGCGATCTGCATCAATATTCGACGACCCGAGCCAAACGATATCAACCTGTACGACTACGCCGGGCTATAAGCCAACATACTTCTTCACCACGGCATGATATCGACACTTCGTCGCCGCGGAGGGACGCCTTCCAGCGACGCCTCATCGTCGACATGCCGCTACAACGTCATCGCCGACACTTCATCGTCAAGGTCTTCATCAACGTGATCTTCACCAACATCTTCATCAACACACCGCCGCTGCCGCCTCATCCATAAGATGGACACCTAACGTCCTCTGACAGACTTTTCTGCAAGACGCGACCTCGACGACGGCAATGACCACGTCACAACGACGGCATCGACCGCGTCATCCATGACGGCACGACTGCATCGACACGGCGTCACTACAGTGACGACCCTACATGGCCCGATGTGTGCTCGATGGGCTTCCTTCGGTCTTGGCAAAATCGGTGGACTCATCGCCGACGGCACCCTCTGACATCCGCAAGGTGCATCGTCCATGTCTGCAGCTCCATCATAGCGCATTTTTTGCGCCTCCGGCTTTGTGCGGCTTCAACATCCACGACGACTACTACACCATCGACCACGACTACATCGACCACGGCTACATCATCATGATCGACTACCTCGACGTCGACATTAATGGCTACGTCTACAGCAACTCATCGGCAACAACTCCAGTCAACAGCGTCCGTCTCGTCACTTACGTCCACGACACTCCCGCTGTGACTGCGGGAGGGAATAGAGGAGAAGGCAGAAAGGCACCAGAAGGGGACGCAGTCACCGCCCTAACTGCCGACCCATCAGAGACGCAGTTGATGATGGCGTGCGGAGAAGATGACGGAAGCCCAAGACTTCAAATTCAGTCGCAATCGTCCGCTTCACTCCCGCTACGACTGAGGGGGGATGTTAGAAATATAATTGTGTAGAGATAAGCACAACTAGAGATAAGATAGGTTTAAACAATATCTTGCATTGTACTCCAAGTCTCTGTCCCAATTGTACTTCTATATATACCCTACACAAGGGTCAGATCAATACAATGAATATTGTAGGTTCTATATTTTCTACAATGTACATATATTTTGTTGCAGTATGTGCTATTAAAGTTCATGCTCTGTATCATGGCATGTTCCCTTTTTGGTTTCATTGGTCATTATGTGTTTCTAAAGATCCTTTGAAGATCAGTACCAATCTTTGTTTAGTTACTACAAAAGCATTCTGGCCAAATAAAAATTGACCAAGAGATGATAGCAAGGAGATAGAAGTTGTCAATTTTGTGATAATTTGAGTCTTTTTGATGATGTATTCTTCCATGTCCAGTAGCAAAACATTTTCTGTTAGATGCCGGGATTTCAGACTTCTCATGTGACTTGTGAACTGACCCTCTTCTGCTTGCAATCTTCAATAGTTTTGGTGGTAAATTAAAAGGTGGATCGAGAAAGATGTTGTGGCTGAATCGTTGACAAATAGGAGTTCAACCTGGCTGTGAAGGTTGCCATCCCGATCTTTCTTTTTGCAGTATTAACTCTGCATCGAACAAAGCAAGTTTCCTGGCACTGTCCAGCTATTATTCAGATCACAGTTTCAGGTATACTCACACACTTTGGTTGCGGCATCAGATACATATGCATTTTAAATTCAGCTACTTCACGGAATAGTTTCACTGTTGAATTCCTTCGTGCCTGCTGGAACACCGTGAAGCTCGACATCATCGCCGTCTTCCACCAGCTATTCGAGCTTCGGGGCCGCGGGTTCAATCGCCTGAACCAGGCCCTGTTATCGCTGCTACCTAAGCGTCCGGGCGCCAAGCACATAGGGGACTACCGCCCCATCAGCTTACGGGCTGTTTGGTTGCCGGCCGCACCTTGCCACGCCAAAGGTGCGGCGCGCCACAGCTCCCTAGGCCGCCGTTTGGTTGCCTCTTAAAGTTAGGAGCGCTCGCCATAGACGCACAGTGTATTTTGCAGTTGATTTCTCGCCACACTCTGTGGCGCGCGTTTCCAACGCCACATTCTGTGGCACGCCGCAAGTGCGGCTAAACAAATATGGCGCCAGTAGTCTCCAACCAAACAGCCTCTTAATCCATCTGATGGCCAAAATCTTCGCCAAGACGCTCTCTTTACGCCTTGCGCCAAAACTCGATGGGCTGGTTAGCAAGAGTCAGAATGCCTTCATTGCCGGCCGCAGTCTCCATGATAACTTTATCCTCGTCAGGCAAACGATGCGTGTGCTGCACCAGCTACGTGCGCCCCGAGTTTTGCTCAAACTGGACCTGGCGCGCGCTTTCGACACCATCTCCTGGCCGTTCCTGTTTGAGGCGCTGCGCCAGTACGGATTCAGGCCTCGGTTTCTCGATTGGCTGGCCATCTTGCTCTCCACCGCTAGCACGCGCGTGCTGAGCAATGGCGAGCCCGACCCCCCCATCTGGCATCGGCGCGGATTCCGACAGGGCGACTCCATGTCGCCTCAGCTCTTCGTCCTAGCTGTGGACACGCTGGGACGCCTCATCAAGCGCGCCGCGACGCTGGGTGTCCTCGAGCAGCTACACCCCCGGCGCCTCATCCCGGAGATCTTACTATACGCCGACGACATAATGCTCTTTTGCCACCCGTCGCCGAGCGACATCGGCGCGATCAAGGCTATCCTTGAGCTCTTCGGACGCTCCTCCCACTACAGCACGTACTACAATACGAGGCATTTTCAAACGCCTCATCCGGGAGATCTTACTATACGTCGAAGACATAATGCTCTTTTGCCACCCGTCGCCGAGCGACACCGGCGCGATCAAGGCTATCCTTGAGCTCTTCGGACGCTCCTCTCACTACAGCACGTACTACAATACGAGGCATTTTCAAACGCCTCAGAAGGCTCATAAAACGCCCGCACATAGAATAGACGGCGTTTTGGAAAGACGCTGTATATAGTCGCGAAGGGAATTGTATTTTGCGGCGAGTTTTCAGAACGCCGTGGAAGATCAGACAATAGGAGGCGTTTTTGATGTTGCCTCTGCCTGGCGGCGTTTTCCGAAAGTGCCGATAATAAGCACCGAAAAACATCAATGCCATGCATGTGCGGGAACCTTACCTTCTTAACCCCATCCATCATCATGTACTAATCTCGTCCCAACACACGCCGTCGTCGTATACGATGCCCATCTCTCACCGAACAACAGTTAATGCTTGAAACTATGCGATAAATCATCTCGCCTGGCTGTGTAAGTACTTGTGGAGCTGTGCACACATTTCTTCCTTTTAAACAGGTCTGACTCTTGTTAGCTAAGCAGTATGAGACTAAATTGATCGGTTGTGTGGAAAGCTCAGCCGGGAAAAAAATTAATTAAATGGCAGTAACAGGATTCGAACTGGTCGGGTGTAACCTCGCATTCACGACCACTAGAACCTGCCTGAAGTTCCGATTTGCTACGGAGTCTACGTGATAAATATTGAAGATTTTGTCGTCATCAACCTCCAGTCGCTAATGTCCCCAATCCCCACCAGGATTGTCATTTATTCAATCCAAAGGCATTTTGCTAAAACGCCTCCAAATCTGCAACAATCCAAAGCGCTTTCCAAAAGTGGCGCCAAAAGCTGGATCAACCGAGGCACTTTTCTAGAACGCCTCCAAAGCTGCATCAATCTGAGGCATTTTCCTAAAACGCCACCTTTGAACGCGATTTTGAGGCATTTACAAACTGCCCTTAGAGAAAAATGCCTTCAGTTAACAACCGTCGTGTAGTGTCCGGGCTGCTGGTGAACTACAACAAGAGCTCGGCCTGCCTGCTCAACCGCGGACCGGAGCATGCATCACTGATCACCGGGAACCTGGGATGTGCACTTGCCAACCTGCCGCTGACCTATCTAGGAATCCCGCTGACCATCCGGCGCCCCACGAGTGCGCAACTCCAGCCGCTCGTCGACAAGGTCGCAGGCATGCTCCCGTGCTGGAAATCGAGTGCCATGTCAACTGGCGTCGCGTGTGTCGGCCTACTTCCCTTGGGGGCCTCGGCGTCCAGGACATGGAGCGCGCGGGCCTAGCCTTGCGGCTACGCTGGCTTTGGTACTGCAAGACCGACGCGGAGAGGGCCTGGCAAGGCCTTGATCTCCATCGTTGAAACATCGCCTCTACATCGTTGATTGTTGGCGATGGAACATCCGGAAAGTTCTGGGAAGACCGCTGGATAAACGGCCGATTCGTCCGGGAAGTTGCGCCCCAGCTCTACTCTCGCATCCCCAAGCGACGACGGAAGATACGCTCCATTGCCGATGGCCCACGGAACCATAACTAGGCGCGCGACATCACCGGCAACATTGGAGTCCACGAAATTGGGCAATACTTATGCTGTGGCGGGACACCGAACGCATTACCCTTCATGACCGCCCCGACAAGCTAGTCTGGAAGTGGCGCCCGGATGGCGTATACTCAGCGCACGGCGCCTATCTGGCCTCCTTCGAGGGCTCCTCCGGCTGCGATGCTTGGGACCTGATCTGGAAAAGCTGGGCACAGACACGGGTCAAATTTCACATGTGGCTCGCCAACCTCGACCGTTGCTAGACCGCATAGAGATTGGGCCGCCGCGGCCATCAGCATCACCCCCGTTGCGTCCTGTGCGACCAAGAGCCGGAAATGATGAAGCACCTGCTTGTCGCGTTAGGGTTTTCTATCCTCTCGGCGACGAAGGCGATCTCTCGCCCCTCGACACCGTAGAGAGCCGGACTCCCCTCCCCTCCTCTCTCCCGGCTGATCGGGAAGAGAAGGAGGACGGCTAGGGTCTTACTGCCCGCGGACAAGGTTTTTCTCGGGTAAGAGTACGATGAAAGATTCTGCTTCGCGATCAGGGACGGGGGCGCCCGCATCTGATGTAGAGGCGATGATGGAAGAGCTAGGCTTGAAAGAAGATGAACTTGAAGATGTGGTAATGGAAGATGAGGAGCTGCCAGAGGCGGCGACCCGGTGGATGATCATTGCTAGGGTTCATACTGAGAAACCCTATAGCCAATCCTGGTTTTATAGAACTATGCGGGTGGCTTGGGACCTGGCGAAGGAAGTCAAGATACGGCCGCTGGAGGAGAACTTGTACACGATGCAGTTCGGTTGCCTGGGAGATTGGGAACGCGTAATGGAAGAAGGACCGTGGGCTTACAAGGGGAAAGCGGTGGTGCTGGCGCCGTATGATGGCTTCACAAAGCCATCGACGATCGAGCTGAACAGAATTGAGATGTGGATCCAGATCCACGACTTCCCAGAAGGCTACTTTTCCAAGATCAAGGCTTTGTCTGCGACGGTCGGAGAGTTTATCTATGCCGAGCCAAGTGAAGGAAATATGCCCTAGAGGCAATAATAAAGTTATTATTTATTTCCTTACTTCATGATAAATGTTTATTATTCATGCTAGAATTGTATTAACCGGAAACATAATACATGTGTGAATACATAGACAAACAGAGTGTCACTAGTATGCCTCTACTTGACTAGCTCGTTGATCAAATATGGTTAAGTTTCCTAGCCATAGACATGAGTTGTCATTTGATTAACGGGATCACATCATTAGGAGAATGATGTGATTGACATGACCCATTCCGTTAGCTTAGCACTCGATCGTTTAAGTATGTTGCTATTGCTTTCTTCATGACTTATACATGTTCCTATGACTATGAGATTATGCAACTCCCGTTTACCGGAGGAACACTTTGTGTGCTACCAAACGTCACAACGTAACTGGGTGATTATAAAGGTGCTCTACAGGTGTCTCCGAAGGTACTTGTTGGGTTGGCGTATTTCGAGATTAGGATTTGTCACTCCGAATGTCGGAGAGGTATCTTTGGGCCCTCTCGGTAATGCACATCACTTAAGCCTTGCAAGCATTGCAACTAATGAGTTAGTTGCAGGATGATGTATTACAGAACGAGTAAAGAGACTTGCCGGTAACGATATTTGAACTAGGTATTGAGATACCGACGATCGAATCTCGGGCAAGTAACATACTGATGACAAAGGGAACAAAGTATGTTGTTATGCGGTCTGACTGATAAAGATCTTCGTAGAATATGTGGGAGCCAATATGAGCATCCAGGTTCCGCTATTGGTTATTGACCGGAGACGTGTCTCGGTCATGTCTACATTGTTCTCGAACCCGTAGGGTCCGCACGCTTAAGGTTTCGATGACAGTTATATTATGAGTTTATGAGTTTTGATGTACCGAAGGAGTTCGGAGTCCCGGATGAGATCGGGTACATGACGAGGAGTCTCGAAATGGTCGAGACGTAAAGATCGATATATTGGACGACTATATTCGGACATCGGAAAGGTTCTGAGTGATTCGGGTATTTTCGGGAGTACCGGGGAGTTACGGGAATACGGGGGAAGAAGTATATGGGCCTTATTGGGCTTTAAGGGAGAGGGAGAGGCAGGCCGCGGGCCCCCCCATTGACTAGTCCGAATTGGACTAGGGGGAGGGGCGGCGCCCCTCCTTCCTTCTCTTCCCTCTTCCCCTTCCTTGTCTCCTACTCCTAATACTTGGAAGGACTCCTAGTTGGACTAGGAAAAGGGGAATCCTACTCCCGGTGGGAGTAGGACTGCCCTAGGGCGCGCCATAGAGAGGGCCGACCCTCCCCTCCTCCACTCCTTTATATACGGGGGCAGGGGGCACCCCATAGACACACAAGTTGATCTTCGTGATCGTTCCTTAGCCGTGTGCGGTGCCCCCCTCCACCATATTCCACCTCGGTCATATCGTAGCGGTGCTTAGGCGAAGCCCTGCGACGGTAGAATATCAAGATCGTCACCACGCCGTCGTGCTGACAGAACTCCTCCCCGACGCTTTGCTGGATCGAAGCCCGGGGATCGTCATCGAGCTGAACGTGTGCTAAAACTCGGAGGTGCCGTAGTTTCGGTGCTTGGATCGGTCGGATCGGGAAGACGTACGACTACTTCCTCTATGTTGTGTCAACGCTTCCGCTTCGGTCTACGAGGGTATGTAGACAACACTCTCCCCTCTCGTTGCTATGCATCACCATGATCTTGCGTGTGCGTAGGATTTTTTTTTGAAATTACTACGTTCCCCAACAGTGGCATCCGAGCCTAGGTTTTATGGTTTGATGTTATATGCACGAGTAGAACACAAGTGAGTTGTGGGCGATATAAGTCATACTGCTTACCAGCATGTCATACTTTGGTTCGGCGGTATTGTTGGATGAAGCGGCCCGGACCGACATTACGCGTACGCTTACGCGAGACTGGTTCTACCGACGTGCTTTGCACACAGGTGGCTGGCGGGTGTCAGTTTCTCCAACTTTAGTTGAACCGAGTGTGGCTACGCCCGGTCCTTGCGAAGGTTAAAACAGCACCAACTTGACAAACAATCGTTGTGGTTTTGATGCGTAGGTAAGAACGGTTCTTGCTAAGCCCAGTAGCAGCCACGTAAAACTTGCAACAACAAAGTAGAGGACATCTAACTTGTTTTTGCAGGGCATGTTGTGATGTGATATGGTCAAGACGTGATGAGATATAAGTTGTTGTATAATATGATCATGTTTTGTCGAGGTTATCGACAACTGGCAGAAGCCTTATGGTTGTCTCTTTATTGCATAAGATGCAAGCGCCAAATAATTGCTTTACTTTATCGCTATACGATAGCAATAGTTGCAAGAGCAATAGTTGGCGAGACAACCATGTAACGACACATTGATATAGATCAAGATGATGGAGATCATGGTGTCATGCCGGTGATAATGGAGATCATGACGATGCTTTGGAGATGGAGATCAAAGGCGCAAGATGATCATGGCCATATCATGTCACATATTTTTGATTGCATGTGATGTTTATCTTTTATACATCTTATTTTGCTTAGTTCGACGGTAGCTTTATAAGATGATCTCTCACTAATTACCAAGGTATAAGTGTTCTCCCTGAGTATGCACCATTGCGAAAATTCTTCGTGCTGAGACACCACGTGATGATCGGGTGTGATAGGCTCTACGTTCAAATACAACGAGTGCAAAACAGTTGCACACGCAGAATACTCAGGTTAAACTTGACGAGCCTAGCATATAACAGATATGGCCTCGGAACACGGAGACCGAAAGGTCGAGCGTGAATCATATAGTAGATATGATCAACATAGTGATGTTCACCGTTGAAACTACTCCATCTCACGTGATGATCGGACATGGTTTAGTTGATATGGATCACGTGATCACTTAGAGGATTAGAGGGATGGCTATCTAAGTGGGAGTTCTTAAGTAATATGATTAATTGAATTTTAAATTTATCATGAATATAGTCCTGGTAGTATTAGCATATCTATGTTGTAGATCAATAGCTCGCGATGTTGCTCCCTGTTTAATTTTGATATGTTCCTAGAGAAAACTATGTTGAAAGATGTTAGTAGAAATGATGCGGATTGGATCCGTGATCTGAGGTTTATCCTCATTGCTGCACAGAAGAATTATGTCCTTGATGCACCACTAGGTGACAGACCTATTGCAGGAGCAGATACTGACGTTATGAACGTTTGGCTAGCTCAATATGATGACTACTTGATAGTTTAGTGCACCATGCTTAACGGTTTAGAATCAGGACTTCAAAGACGTTTTGAACGTCATGGAGCATATGAGATGTTCTAGGAGTTGAAGTTAATATTTCAAGCAAATACCCGAGTTGAGAGATATGAAGTCTCCAACAAGTTCTATAGCTAAAAGATGGAGGAGAATCGCTCAACTAGTGAGCATGTGCTCAGATTGTCCGGGTACTACAATCGCTTGAATCAAGTGGGAGTTAATCTTCCAGATAAAATAGTGATTGATAGAATTCTCTAGTCACCATCACCAAGTTAGTAGAACTTCGTGATGAACTATAATATGCAAGGGATAACGAAACAATTCCCAAGCTCTTCGTGATGCTGAAATCGACGAAGGTAGAAATCAAGAAAAACATCAAGTGTTGATGGTTGACGAGACCACTAGTTTCAAGAAAAGGGCAAAGGGAAGAAGAGGAACTTCTAGAAGAACGGCAAGTGAGTTGCTGCTCAAGTGAAGAAGCTCAAGTCTGGTCCTAAGCCTGAGAATAAGTGCGTCTACTGCAAAGGGACTAGTCACTGGAAGCGGAACTACCCAAGTACTTGGCGGATAAGAAAGGATGGCAAAGTAAACAAAGGTATATTTGATATACATGTTATTGATGTGTACTTTACTAGTGTTCATAGCAACCCCTCAGTATTTGGTACTAGTTCAGTTGCTAAGATTAGTAACTTGAATCGGGAGTTGCAGAATGAACAGAGACTAGTTAACGGTGAAGTGACGATGTGTGTTGGAAATGGTTCCAAGATTGATATGATCATCATCGCACACTCCCTATACTTTCGGGATTAGTGTTGAACCTAAATAAGTGTTATTTGGTGTTTGCGTAGAGCATGAATATGATTTGATCATGTTTATTGTAATACGGTTATTCATTTAAGTAAGAGAATAAATTGTTGTTCTGTTACATGAATAAAACCTTATATGGTTACACATCCAATGAAAATGGTTCATTGGATCTCGATCGTAGTGACACATATTCATAATATTGAAACCAAAAGATGCAAAGTTAATAATGATAGTGCAACTCATTTGTGGCACTGCCGTTTAGGTCATATTGGTGTAAAGCGCATGAAGAAACTCCATGCTGATGGGATTTTGGAATCACTTGATTATGAATCACTTGATGCTTGCGAACCATGCCTTATGGGCAAGATGACTAAAACTCCGTTCTCCGGAACAATGGAGCGAGCAACTGACTTATTGGAAATAATACATACTGATGTATGCGGTCCGATGAGTGTTAAGGCTCGCGGCGGGTATCATTATTTTATAACTTCACAGATGATTTGAGCATATATGGGTATATGTACTTGATGAAACATAAGTCTGAAACATTTGAAAAGTTCAAAGAATTTCAGAGTGAAGTGGAAAATCATCGTGACAAGAAAATAAAGTTTCTACGATCTGATCGCGGAGACGAATATTTGAGTTACGAGTTTGGTCTTCAATTAAAACAATGTGAAATAGTTTCACTACTCACGCCACCAAGAACACCACAGTGTAATGGTGTGTCCGAACATCGTAACTGTACTTTATTAGATATGGTGCAATCTATGATGTTTCTTACTGATTTACCACTATCGTTTTGGGTTTATGCATTAAGGACAGCTGCATTCACGTTAAAAAGGGGCACCATCTAAGTCCGTTGAGACGACACAATCTGAACTGTGGTTTGGCAAGAAACCAAAGTTCTCGTTTCTTAAAGTTTGGGGTTGCGATGCTTATGTGAAAAAGTTTCATCCTGATAAGCTCAAACCCAAATCGGAGAAGTGCATCTTCATAGGATACCCAAAATGTTGGGTACACCTTCTATCACAGATCCAAAGGCAAGACATTCGTTGCCAAGAATGAATCCTTTCTAGAGAAGGGAATTTCTCTCGAAAGAAGTGAGTGGAAGGAAAGTAGAAAACTTGATAAGTTAATTGTACCATCTCCCTTATTGGAAAGTAGTTCATCACAGAAATCTGTTCTTGTGACTACTACACCAATTAGTGAGGAAGATAATGATGATGATCATGTAACTTCGGATCAAGTTACTACCGAACCTCGTAGGTCAACCAGAGTGAGATCCGCACCAGAGTGGTACGGTAATCCTATTCTGGAGGTCATGTTACTTGACCATGACGAACCTACAAACTATGAGGAAGCGATGATGAGCCCAGATTCCGCAAAATGGTTTGAGGCCATGACATCTGAGATGAGATCCATGTATGAGAACAAAGAATGGACTTTGATTGACTTGTCCAGTGATCGGAGAGCCATTGAGATTAAATGGATCTTCAAGAGGAAGACGGACGCTGATAGTAGTATTACTATCTACAAAGCTAGAATTGTCGCAAAAGGTTTTCGACAAGTTCAAGGTGTTGACTATGATGAGAGTTTCTCACTCGTATCTATGCTTAAGTCTGTCCGAATCATGTTAGCAATTGCCGCATTTTATGAAATCTGGCAAATGGATAAACAAAACTGCATTCCTTAATGGATTTATTAAAGAAGAGTTGTATATGATGCAACCAGAAGGTTTTGTCAATCCTAAAGGTGCTAACAAAATATGAAAGCTCCAGCGATCCATCTATGGACTAGTGCAAGCCGGCAAATGGATAAACAAAACTGCATTCCTTAATGAATTTATTAAAGAAGAGTTGTATACGATGCAACTAGAAGGTTTTGTCGATCCTAAAGGTGTTAAACAAAATATGCAAGCTCCAGCGATCCATCTATGGACTGGTGCAAGCATCTCGGAGTTGGAATATACGCTTTGATAAGTTGATCAAAGCATATAGTTTTATACAGACTTGCGGTGAAGCCTGTATTTACAAGAAAGTGAGTGGGAGCACTACAGCATTTCTGATAAGTATATGTGAATGACATATTGTTGATTGGAAATAATGTAGAATTATTCTGCAAAGCATAAATGAGTGTTTGAAAGGAGTTTTTCAAAGAAAAACCTCGATGAAGCTGCTTACATATTGGGCATCAAGATCTATAGAGATAGATCAAGACGCTTGATAAGTTTTTTCAATGAATACATACCTTGACAAGATTTTGAAGTAGTTCAAAATGGAACAGTCAAAGAAAGAGTTCTTGCCTGTGTTACAAGGTGTGAAATTGAGTAAGACTCAAAACTCGACCACGGCAGAAGATAGAAAGAGAATGAAAGTCATTCCCTATGCCTTGGCCATAGGTTCTATAAAGTATGCCATGCTGTGTACCAGATCTATTGTATACCCTACACTGATTTTGGCAAGGGAGTACAATAGTGATCTAGGAGTAGATCACTGGACAACGGTCAAAATTATTCTTAGTGGAATAAGGATATGTTTCTCGATAATGGAGGTGACAAAAGGTTCGTCGTAAAGGGTTACGTCGATGCAAGTTTTGACACTGATCTAGATGACTCTAAGTCTCAATCTGGATACATATTGAAAGTGGGAGCAATTAGCTAGAGTAGCTCCGTGCAGAGCATTGTTGACATAGAAATTTGCAAAATACATACGGATCTGAATGTGGCAGACCCGTTGACTAAACTTCTCTCACAAACAAAACATGATCACGCCTTAGTACTCTTTGGGTGTTAATCACATAGCGATGTGAACTAGATTATTGACTCTAGTAGACCCTTTTGGGTGTTGGTCACATGGTGATGTGAACTATTGGTGTTAAATCGCATGGCGATGTGAACTAGATTATAGACTCTAGTGCAAGTGGGAGACTGAAGGAAATATGCCCTAGAGGCAATAATAAAGTTATTATTTATTTCCTTACTTCATGATAAATGTTTATTATTCATGCTAGAATTGTATTAACCGGAAACATAATACATGTGTGAATATATAGACAAACAGAGTGTCACTAGTATGCCTCTACTTGACTAGCTCGTTGATCAAAGATGGTTAAGTTTCCTAGCCATAGACATGAGTTGCCATTTGATTAACAGGATCACATCATTAGGAGAATGATGTGATTGACATGACCCATTCCGTTAGCTTAGCACTCGATCGTTTAAGTATGTTGCTATTGCTTTCTTCATGACTTATACATGTTCCTATGACTATGAGATTATGCAACTCCCGTTTACCGGAGGAACACTTTGTGTGCTACCAAACGTCACAACGTAACTGGGTGATTATAAAGGTGCTCTACTGGTGTCTCCGAAGGTACTTGTTGGGTTGGCGTATTTCGAGATTAGGATTTGTCACTCCAAATGTCGGAGAGGTATCTCTGGGCCCTCTCGGTAATGCACATCACATAAGCCTTGCAAGCATTGCAACTAATGTGTTAGTTGTGAGATGATGTATTACGGAACGAGTAAAGAGACTTGCCCATGGAACTAGCAATGTTTAATGATCTTGTCCATGTCGGGACGAGGGTTACTTTTGGGTATGGAGAAGCGCAGGTGAATGAGAGGTATAAGACATGGGATATGATGAGGGGCATTGTAGGCGAAAACGATGTACCCTGGTTAGTACTTGGCGATTTTAACGAGGTGGTGCACGCACACGAGCATGATGGTATTGGGCAGAGGAGTCAGGCCCAAATGGACGCCTTTAGAGATGCACTTGACACATGCGGCCTCTCGGACATTGGATATACAGGCAACCCCTGGACTTTCGAGAAAAAGGTAGTTGGAGGGACATATACAAGAGTGAGGCTTGACCGGGGTGTTGCTAATCCAGCATGGAATTTGGCCTTCCCTTCAGCTAACTTGGAGCATCAAACGACTGCGAATAGTGATCATGTCCCGCTGCTCGTCCGCTACGTGCATGAGAATGCATGTAGACGGGCCCCGCGCCGATTTAAGTATGAAGTAGCCTGGGAGAGGGACTCGGGACTGGCGCCGGTAGTGGAAGGTGCATGGCGGGGTGCAGAAGGAGATTCTGTGCAGGCAATAAAAGACAAGTTGGCGTCGCTGTCGGACGACCTGACCAACTGGGATCGAGTCCACTTTGGGAATATTAGACAAGAAATCCAACGACTGAAGAGACAGCTACAGGAGTTGCGATCGGATCCTGTTCGGTTGGGGCCTACACATGCAGAAATTAAAATTGTTGATAGATTAACAGAGTTATATCACCGTCAGGAGATTCTTTGGCGCCAACGAGCCAGGGTGGAATGGCTAACACATGGGGACAAAAATACATATTTTTTTCCATCTTAGAGCGAGTAGGAGAAGGCGAAAAAACCAAATTAAAGCTCTACAAAAGCAAGACGGTGAGATGACAGAAAATTTTCAGGAGATGGAACAAATGGCCAATGAGTTTTACCAGCAGCTTTATTTGTCTGAGGGCGTGCAGAATATGGAACAGGTTCTGGATACAGTTCCAACCAAGGTAACAAATGAGATGAATGAGCTTCTTAATGCCCCATATAGCCAGAAAGAAGTGAAAACGACTCTGTTTCAAATGTTTCCTACAAAGGCTCCTGGCCCGGATGGCTACCCAGCTCACTTTTTTCAGCACCATTGGGAGGTATGCGTTGTGGAAGTCACCCAGGCTGTTCTCAAAATAGTGGAGGGTACCGAATCTGCAAGGTGCATTAATGAAACTATGTTGGTGCTTATCCCGAAGGTAAAAAATCCAACGCTCCTATCTCAGTTTCGTCCAATCAGTTTATGCAATGTCTTATACAAAATTGCATCAAAGGTAATTTCCAATAGATTAAAAGTGGTTCTTCCGGATATCATATCCGAAGAACAGTCGGCCTTTGTGCCAGGAAGGCTGATAACTGACAATATTATAACGGCATATGAGTGTTTGCATTTTATGAAGAGAAACAAGGCAAAGAAAAATCAATCTTGTGCTCTAAAGCTGGATATGATGAAGGCATATGACAGAGTCGAATGGCCTTATCTAAAGGCCATCATGCTCAAGTTGGGGTTCACAGCCAAGTGGGTTGATGTTGTTATGGGACTGGTTACAACAATTGAATTCTCTGTCCTTTTCAATGGAAAGAAGCTTCACCAGTTCACTCCTTCACGAGGAATCAGACAAGGAGACCCGATTTCTCCATATTTGTTCTTGCTAGCAGCAGAGGGCCTTTCGTGCCTTTTAAAATCCAAGTATGAGTCATCCAATTTGTGTGGTATATAGGTAGCACCTACGGCGCCACCGGTGAACCATCTCCTATTCGCTGATGACAGCCTGCTGTTTTTCAAGGCAAATGATGTGGGGGCTACCGAGGTGTACCAGGTTCTGGATACTTATTGTCAGGCTACTGGGCAACGGATTAATTACTCCAAGTCATCAATTTTCTTTAGCAAGGGAGTTCCTGACACGGTGAGGCAGGGTATAAAGGATATATTGAATGTACCCGATGAAACTCTCAATGAGAAGTATTTGGGGATGCCGTCTGATGTTGGGAGCTCGAAGAACGGTGCTTTTAAATATCTCAAGGACCGGCTTTGGAGCAAGGTCCAGGGGTGGATAGAGAGAACCATGTCGTCTGTTGGTAAGGAAGTGCTAGTTAAATCAGTGGCCCAAGCAGTGCATGTTTTCTCTATGTCATGTTTTAAGCTACCAAGAGGATTGTGTGAACATCTGAACATGGTAATCCGAAAATTCTGGTGGGGTAGCAAGGAAGGTAAACGAAAGCCTCACTGGGTCTCTTGGAAAGCTATGACACAACCTAAAGATATAGGGGGGCTTGGTTTTAAGGATTTTGAGCTTTTTAACCTCGCAATGCTGGCAAGGCAGGCGTGGAGGTTGCTGAAGGACCCAAACACACTTTGTGCTCGTATACTAAAAAGCATCTATTATCCAACCACAGACATCTTGGAGGCTGAGCTAGGGGGGCGACCTAGCCAAATATGGCGAGCAGCTTTGGAAGGGAGGGATGTTCTCAAGCAGGGGCTAATAAAACTCATCGGTAATGGAGCGTCGACCAAAATATGGGAACACAATTGGCTCCCAAGGGACGAGATGCTCAGGCTATATGGATGCTTAACACAAAACCCTTCATTAATGGTTTCAGAGCTTATATCTAATGCTACGGAATCTTGGGACAGGCAACTTGTGCAAGCAACTTTTATGCCGATGGACGCTGAGATGATATTGGGAATTCCTTTATGCACTCGGAATGTATCAGATTATTGGGCTTGGCACTATGGAAAACATGGCATCTTTTCGGTCAGGTCTGCATATAAGATGATCATTGCAACTAGACAGCGAAGAGAGGCTTGGCTCGAGGGATCGGCAGGACCGTCCAGTGCCAGGGCTGATTCTGGCGCGTGGAAATCCTTATGGAGTATTTCAGTTCCGGGGAAGGTCAGAATGTTCTTGTGGAGATTAGCGAAACAGTCACTGCCTACAAACGATGTACGAGCGCACCGGCATATGGCGGATTCTAGCCTATGCGGGTTGTGTGGAGTACAAGACTCATGGAGGCATTCGTTATTGGAGTGCACCGCCTCGCAGAGTGTATGGGCGTTGGGATATGAGGAAGTACTGCATAAAATCATGGCGACCACAGAACCTAATGCAAAAAACTGGTTGTTCACTTTGATCGAGAGCTTTGCTTTGCTGGCGATCACTGCTTGGGCGA
Organism: Aegilops umbellulata; assembly: GCA_032464435.1. Taxonomy (NCBI): domain Eukaryota; kingdom Viridiplantae; phylum Streptophyta; class Magnoliopsida; order Poales; family Poaceae; genus Aegilops; species Aegilops umbellulata. The sequence goes on along the minus strand of CP136056.1, from coordinate 290,849,216 downwards.
TCTGGCATGCTCGACGTAAAGCTATTCATGAGGCAATATTCCAAAGTCCCCATCAGACACACTCCTTCATCACAAGTTTCATGGCAGAGTTCGGTGTGATTAATTCAAACCGATGCCCCCGGCAAGGAGTGAGCCAACCGCGGCCACAAAGACAGAACCCCAAGAAACCACCCCCTGGAGCATACAAAATACATGTTGATGCATCCGTTCGCGCGAGAAGAGGAGGAGCGGCAGCTGCAGTTTGCAGAGATGAAGCGGGGAATTATATTGGGGCTTCGGCCTTGGTCCTGGAGGGTGTCACTGATCCATCGTCTTTGGAGGCGATAGCATGTCGAGAGGCGTTGTGCCTGGCGGAGGACCTCAACATCCACCATTTCGTCATCACATCTGATTGCAAACAGGTTGTGGCGGATATTGGCAACAACACTGGAGGAAGATATGGAGCAATTATCAGGGAGATTCACCTTAGAGCTATTAATGTCCAATGTAATTTTATTTTCGAGGGTCGTGCTGCGAACTATGAAGCACACGGTTTAGCTAAATTTTCCCTTTCTAGAGGTCCCGGTCGTCACGTCTGGTTTGGCGTTCCGTACAACCAGATCCGTATCCCACTTCATGTGGATTTTGATGAATAAAGTTATTTATCACCCCTAAAAAAACCTGCTTGTCGCATGCCCCTTCTCGCGGCAAATCTGGCACGATGCCTTCACTTGGCTTCACCTGACCATTCGGCCACCCGACCCGGTTCATGACGACTGCTTGAAGGACTGGTGGCGACAAGGCAAGCAAGCCGCGCCTCAACCAATGCGAAAAGGGCTGGCATCGGCGATTCACTTGACGACCTAGATGATCTGGAAGGAACGGAACGCCTGCGTGTTTGACAGCGCGCAACCCTCCGTCACCCAGCTCATGGCAAGAATCAAAGATGAGGCAGCGCTCTAGGTCAGGGCAGGCGCCACCGGCCTGGGACTGATCCTCCCAAGGACATGGGACGTCCACTAATTCCTTGCACCATTTCCCTGTTATTCTCTTGCTCAGAGAACTGTACTGCTAAACTCTTCTTCTGTTCAATGTGTAGAAGTGCATGCTCTAGCCAATGCAACTAAAAGACCGATCTGATGAAAGAGACTAGGCAGCACATTATACGTCAACACTTCCCCTCACGTGTGGCTCCCTCAGGCGTAAACATGGACCAAAAGTGGGCTACAATATAATTGCGTTAGCCGGGTCTTGAACTCAAGTCCTCTTGACTCTGATACCATGTTAGAAGGGAGAGAGAGGATTGGTGGAACAATTCGATGTTGCAAATTATCTGTCTACATGGTATCAGTTTCTGGGTTCTAAACCCTAGCCGCCGTCGCTTCCGCACCCTCGCGGCGCTCCCGGGGCGGTTGGCCTCCATGACCGCAGCCGGGGGCCGCGCCGCCCGTACCTAGGGTTCGTCCGCCGTTCGTGTTGACCAGCTGCCCTAAAGAGTCTTTTTTCCGATCCTTGATCCGGATTTTCTCTCTCATGTCGGTCGTCTTGATCGGTGTTTCTTTTTGTTCTCCGATCTATAGATCGGTTTGCGTGCCCGCCGCCGTTCTTCCTCAACAAGGCGTGTCTACTTCGTCAGCATCTTCACCGGCTCCCCGACGGAATCGGTTGCCACCCGGGCCTCGGGCATACGCGCGCGCGTCGTGTACGCCTACCTGGTACGGCGGTCGGCCGCGCTTGCCTGCCGGGCTTGTCGCGTCGCGCGCGCTCTCACGCGCCCCGCGCAGGAGTGCTGCTGGCTGCCCAATGCTGCATGCCGCATGACCGATCCATGCATGATATGTGCATGCTGGCTGCCGGTGCATGTTGGATCTGATGCGTTGCATCCCATGCGGACTGTTGTAGGTCCCGTCTTCTGGCGCAAAATGTCCAGTCTGATAATCCGATGCACATCTTTGTAGGATTTAGTGTAGATCAACGTCAAGTTTACACGCCTCTTCGCCATCGAGCAACAGGCTGCAGTTTTGTTAGTTCTGTCGGGACGCAGCGCCACCGCCCCGTGGTTTTTTCTGTGGCTGCATCGATCCGCGCCGCCGCTGCGTCGCCCCTTCGGGCCGTAGCGCCGCGGCACGTGGTCCCCACCGCCGCCCTGAGGCCGTTCCCGTGGTCGCACCATCTCGCGCGTTGTCGCTGCGTCGCCCCTTCGTGCCGTAGTGCCGCGACCCGTGGTCAACCGCCGCACCGAGGCCGTCCACTCCAGGCCGTCCCCGAGACTGCACCGACCCTCGTGCTACCACTACGTCGCCCCGTCGGGCAGTATCGAGCGTGGCACGCGATCCCTGTAACCGCCCTGAGGTCTTTCCCGCCGTCGCCCCTTCGGGCCGTAGCGTCGCGGCGCGCGGTCCACTCCGCCGTCCCCGCGTGTCAACTTCTATGTTGTATGCGTCGCGCCTCCTCCCTAGGCGCCGAAACGCCACCGTCCGCGCCGGTTTTCGTCATGCTGTCGGGTTCTTATCGCCTACATCGAGCATCGCCGCCGCGCTCCTTCTCTAGCAGCCGCCGCCGCCTCCTTAGGCAGCCGTCACCCCTGCTCTTCTTCCGCGGCTCCACGACGACTACCTCGAGACAGGCGAACGCCGACTCGACACCGACCACGGCGTTCTTCGCACGGCTACCTCGACTACGGCTACACCACCTACGATCTTGGCTACCTCGACAAACGGCACAAAGGGCTACCGCCTGTTTTCACTCCAGCCACGACTGCGCGATGCATCGACCGTTATGACTGTGGGGGGTGTCCGTCGGCTTTTCTTCGGATTCTTCTTCAGTCTCATCGTCTGCGTCACTACCGTTGTGACTGTGGGGGGATGTTGAGTATCATGATTATTAGGAAAGCTAGGATAGCGTAGGATATTATTCTACCTTGCCTTGTACTCCAAAATGATCATGTACTCTTATATATGCCCACGAGTCTCAAGCAATACATCGAATTATTCCACCAATCCTCTCTCTTCCTTCTAACACAATGAAATGAAATGCAAAGTCTTTGCGTTTTCTCAAGAAAAAAATGTATTGAAACTGTGACACTCTTCTTTTTTGCGGTCTTTATTCTGCATCATACAGAGCAAGTGTTATGCATGTTTCTTTCCTCCTAGAGGGCAAAATTGACAAATTTGATCTATGGACGAAATCAAATCACAGAATGAACTGCCCGTGAAACTATTTCACGCGGCTGACCTTTTTGTGTGACGCCCGACACGAAGGCGCCACACTACACTGTGCAACGCCTCACAGATAGGCGCTACATGCCTGGCCAGCATTGCACCCGCGTGATCCGAAAATTACAAAGTTAGTGTGCAACGCCTGAGAGCTAGGCGCCACACTATACAGTGTAGCGCCTAGCTTCTAGGCGTTGCACTAGTGGTTGCTTCATTTCATAGTGCAACCACTAGTGCAGCGCCTGAGAGCTAGGCGTCACACTGTACAGTGCCGTGCCTAGCTCTTAGGCTCTGCACAATGACTTAGCAATTTTTAGGCAGTCTGTGGTGCAACGCTGGCCAGACATGTAGCGCCTATCTGTGAGGCATTGCACAGTGTAGTGTGACGCCTTCGTGTCGGGCGTCACACAAAAAAGTCAGCCGCGTGAAATAGTTTCACGGGCAGTTCATTCTGTGATTTGATTTCGTCCACAGATCAAATTTGTCAAATTTGCCCTCCTAGAGAACTCTGTGCATGCACACATCCCAGTGAGGGCCTCAATGAGGGACAGGCTAGGCTGGAGATGTCGGTGATGAGGTTATCCGACATTGGCTGCTTGCTTCTTGAAGCACACCGGTGTTCCCAAATCCCAAGCACTCATCAAGTCTCTGAGATTTTCTGTATCCTCTATGAATGCTGCGCTTGTTTAGTTTGTGGACTAAAATGCTTGAACGATTGTTTTCGGCGAAACAACCAATAGTTAAAAAAGCATCTCCAACAGCCGCCGAACGCGCCGCGCGCTAAAAACCATTTTCCCGCGCGCCCTTCGCCTGGTTTTGCGCGGCCGGCAGCGCTGGCTTCAATAGCCGCGCAAAAAATGCAGCGCGCGCGACTTGCGTGGGCATTGCCATATATTGCATTTTGGACACAAAATAAATTTTAAACATTTAAAATACAATGAACATGACATATAAATTTCACACAAACAAATTGATGAATAAAAGTTCATGCCCACAAGTTTAAAATCATGCCCACAAGTTCATCCAACCAAGTTCAAAATGCAAACCAAGTTCATGACACAAACGAAAGACACATCAAGCCTCGTCCTCGTCTTCGTCCTCATCTTCGGAAAATGATTCTTCCTCCTTCGAAGATGATTCTTCCTCCTCCTCATCACCATTGTCGCGCACCGCATCACGTGAAGCTCGGACGGTGTTGGCAAGATCTTCGGCGCGTCGACAATGCCATCACCATCCTCATCCACCTCGAACTCATGGTCTTTGAAATGCATGTCATTGGTTTGAGACCAATGCAAATTGTTGGAGTCAACACCCATAGTTGACATGTATGCACCATCGTTGAGACTACAAAATATATAGAACAATGCAAATAAGCTATCTATATGAATGCATTCAAAAAATAACAAGAAAAGAAAAGTTGGAAAAAATTTCTACCTTTGGGGCATATCGTCGAACACGTTGTGCGCGTCGGCCGCCGGCTCAACGAGTGAGCTCGCCGGCACTTCTAGCCGCCGCGCCCGTCACACGCCCTGCAAGCTTCTTCCTCCTCGCCTTCGAGGTGCCGAAGCCGTCCGCCGCCTTGTTTTTCTTCGCGGATATCTTGCCCTTCTTCGGCCGCGCCGCATTGGGGAGCTTCGAGGGGGGGGGGCACGGGGCGGCGCTGGCGCGACGCCACCCGCCGTCGAGGTCATCCGCGGCGGCATGAAGAGGCCGCGCGCGAGGCCGATGCTTGGAGGTGCTCCGGCGGAGGCGAGGAGAACGCTCCCCGCGCTAGGGTTTGCGGCAGCGGCGGCGGCGGTGGAGGGGTCGCGGCTGTAGGATGGGGTGAGCGGGGTGCCGGCGCGTACGTCCATCGGGTCAAATTGGTCGGCACCGGCGCGCGCGGAGCGAAGGTGGCGGGGAGGAGAGAGAGTGCGACACGAGCGCTCATGTGTGCCGCGCACGAAAGCGGGCGCCCCGAATACACAACGCGAGTTGGCGACTGGACCGCGCGCCCAACTCCATATGCCGCGCACGCGGTTTATTGCGCGCCCGCTGGAGCCACTCTACCGGTTGCGCGCGCACTAAAATGACCAAATTTACGGCGCGGCGCTTGTTTAGCGCGGCTGTTGGAGATGCGCTCTAAGGGATAGAAAATAGTTGTCCATATGCTGCAACAACAAATCGTTGTCACTTTTGTGAGGGTAAAACCTGCCACTAGGGGTTGTCATGCTGAACAACCAAGACAAACTATAACTAAAAAAATCAAAGTTGCAATGAATTCATTACTTTCAGATCTGCGTATTTCTTGATTTAACATTTCTTCAAATAACTTGCTTCATATTTAATATTCGATGATCTTATAGCTCTTTGTAATTTGGTTATCCATCAGGCTGGGCAAAGAATATTTTCCTTGGGTATGCAGGCCGGATTTACATAGAAGCTTTATTGTATGTTGTGGGAATTGCACGATGTATTGCTCTTCGTGCATAGGCACGTATATATGATGTACAAAGGTGGGCCACGGACCTCAACTATACAACGAACTAGGAGGCGGGCCCAATACGCAATATGCACATAACACATATACTCAACCCCCCCTCCCCGCAGTCGAAGCGGCACCGCGGCTGACGCAAAGACTGGACCGGAACTCCTCAAATGACGCCGTAGGCAAGCCCTTGGTCATGATATCGGCAAATTGTTGGGAAGTAGGGACGTGTAAAACACGAATATGGCCAAGGGCCACCTGTTCCCGAACAAAATGAATATCCAACTCAATATGCTTGGTCCGTCGATGATGCACCGGGTTAGCGGAGAGGTAGACCGCCGAGACGTTGTCGCAGTAGACCACCGTGGCACGGTCAACAGGACAAGAGAGCTCCTGAAGCAGCTGGCGAAGCCACGAACACTCGGCGACGGCGTTGGCCACCGCACGATACTCAGCCTCAGCACTAGAACGAGAGACCGTAGGCTGCCGCTTGGACGACCACGAGATAAGTGAGGGTCCAAGGTAGACACAATAGCCCGAAGTGGAGCGACGAGTGTCAGGGCAGCCCGCCCAGTCTGCATCGGAGTACGCGGTGAGGGCTGTGTCAGCGGAGGCATGAAGCGTGACGCCAAGATCCATAGTGCCACAGATATAGCGGAGAATCCGCTTGACGGCAGCCCAGTGAACGTCTCGAGGAGCATGCATATGAAGACACACCTGTTGCACGGCATACTGGATCTCCGGTCGAGTCAGAGTAAGGTACTGGAGAGCACCAACGATAGACCGATAGAAAGCAGCATCCGAAGCAGGAGAACCATCCGTGGCAGAAAGCTTTGCCTTCGTATCGACGGGCGTAGCGGCGGGCTTGCAGTTAAGCATGCCAGCGCGCTCCAGGAGCTCGTGAGCGTACTTCCGCTGATGAAGGAAGAAGCCATCCGGACGGCGCACCACCTCGACACCGAGGAAGTAGTGCAAAGGACCCAAGTCCTTGATGGCGAACTCAGCGCGAAGACGAGCCGTGAGCTGACTGAGAAGACCAGCCGTACATGCCGTCAGGATGATGTCGTCGACATATAGCAGCAAGTAGGCCGTGTCAGAGCCCTGATGATAGATGAATAGCGAGGCGTTCGAGCGGGTAGAGCGGAACCCAAGCTGGTGGAGAAACGCCGCGATGCGCTGGTACCAAGCGCGCGGAGCCTGCTTGAGTCCGTACAAGGACCGCGAAAGCAGGCACACGTGGTCGGGAAGCGCCGGGTCAACAAACCCGGTGGGCTGCTGGCAGAAGACCTGCTCCTCGAGGTGACCATGGAGGAAGGCGTTGGAGACGTCCATCTGGTGCACCGGCCAAGCACGGGAGACCGCAAGGTGGAGAACCGTGCGTATCGTGCCGGGCTTGACGACCGAAGCGAAGGTGTCGGTGAAGTCGATGCCAGCACGCTGTCGAAAGCCACGAACGACCCAACGCGCTTTATAGCGATCAAGGGTACCATCAGGACGGAGCTTGTGTTTAAAGACCCACTTCCCGGTAATCACGTTGGTGTGCCGGGGACGGGGAACAAGCTGCCACGTTCGGTTGCGCAACAGGGCGTCAAACTCCTCTTGCATCGCAGCCATCCAGAGCGGGTCACGAAGAGCGGCTCGAACGGAGGACGGCAACGGCGATGGCTCAGAGGTGGACACCACATGGACGTAGTCATCCGAGGCGTAGCGCGAGCTCGGGCGAAAAACGCCCGTACGGGCGCGGGTGATCGGACCGGCCACGGGCGCCGGGGGCGCCAAGGGCGCCGAGGGGGCCGTGGGCGCCGAGTGCCCCGGGGGCGCCGAGGGCCCCGGGGGTGCCGAGGGGGCCGCCGGCGCCGAAGGCCCCGAGGGCGCCGAGGGGGTCGCCGGCGCCGAAGGCCCCAGGGGTGCCGAGGGGGCCGCCGGCGCCGCGGCTGAAGGAGGCGCCACATGCGGGGGGACGCGCCTCAAAGCCAGGGGGCGGGCCAAGAGAGGCACGCGAGCGCCCTGAGAGAGGCGTCGAGGAGCTCGCGTCACCGGTGGTGGGAGGAACAGCCGGGGGTACCTGGTGAAACGGAAACACATGCTCATCAAAGTAAATGTGTCGGGAAGTGAACACACGGTGGGAGACGGGATCGTAGCACCGATAGCCCTTGGAGTTGGAGGGGTAGCCGATGAAGATGCAAGCGACAGAACAAGGTGCGAGTTTGTGAGGAGCGGAGTCGGCAGTGCTAGGATAGCAAAGGCACCCGAAAATACGCAGGCCATCATAAGATGGGGGCGTACCAAAGAGAAGATGGTGAGGTGCATAGTTCCACCATGGGCGGCAAGGGCGAAGGTTAAGGAGAAGAGAAGCAGTAGCGAGTGCGTCCGGCCAGAAACGAGGCGGCACATTAGCATGGAATAGGAGCGTGCGAACGCAGTCGTTCAGAGTGCGAAGGACGCGTTCGGCTCGACCGTTTTGCTGGGAAGTATACGGGCATGTGAGACGAAAAACTGTTCCGTGGTGCGACAGAAAAGTGCGGAAAGCAAGGTTGTCGAACTCTTTTCCATTGTCAGTCTGAAGAGCAAGGATGGGACGCCCAAACTGCGTGCTGACATACGAGTAAAAAGCCGCCAAAGTGGAGAGTGCATCTGACTTTCTGCGCAAAGGAAAAGTCCACACGTAATGAGAATAATCATCAAGGATAACCAGATAATATAAATAGCCCGAATTACTAGTAACCGGAGAGGTCCACACATCGTTATGAATCAATTGAAATGGAAAAGAAGCTATGGTGGTAGAGTTATTAAACGGGAGGCGAACATGTTTGCCGACACGACAGGCATGACAGGTGTGATCCTCTATCTTATGACAACTGAAACTAAAACTCTTAAGAATATGACGAAGTGTGACGGGGTTGGGATGACCCAAACGAGCATGCCAGAGGTCGACGCCGGCGGAGAGAGCAACCGGTGCGGTGGTGGAGGTGGACGACGAATGCACCGGATAGAGCTCGTCGAGGCTGTCACAACGGTGAAGTACCATCCTGGTTCGAGCATCCTTGACACAAAATCCAAGTTCGTCAAATTCAACAGTAACAGGATTTTCACGTGTTAAACAACAAACGGAAACAAGGTTCTTAATAAGATGAGGTGACACAAGTATGTTAGACAGAGTAATAGGCATGGAATTAGAAGGAAAAGAAGTGTGCCCGACATGTGTGATAGGGAGTGTGGAACCGTCGCCGACAATGATGCGGCGGTCGATGGTGACGGGAGTGAAGGAGGCAAGATTACCAGGATGAGTAAACATGTGAGCCGTAGCCCCGGTGTCCATGTACCAATCATCGCCTCCAGTGGAGTTGTTCGGCGTAGGAGCGGCGGGCAGCGCGGCGAAGAGCACCGGGACCCAGGGCGCTGGCGGCAAGGCCGGCGAGGGGGACGGAGACGTCATGGTGTAAGCAGGAACGACACCGGTCCATGGATTGTAGCCAGAGGCCCACGGGGAAGGCACCTGAAGCCGTGGTTGCTGCTGCTGACGAGGTGCACCGATGTCCTGCTGCTGCGGCTTCTGGCCACCGTGCCTGCCACCGCACCGGCCCCCGCTGCGCCTTTCAGCGGGAGGGGCGGGAGGCGGCGCATAAAAAACCGTGGGTGAAGGACCACTCGGCACCACGGACGAAGCCACCTACTCCGTCGATGCACCGCCGTAGGGCGCTCCGTACGAAGCGGACGCACCGTAAGGAGACGCGGGCACCGAGGTTGGAGGGTAGGCGTAGGCCAACGGGGCAGCGTGGCCATAGGACTGCTGCAGCGCAGAGGGAGCCGGCCACTGGCTAGCCGGCGCGGCGCCGTAGGAGCCGACTACCGGGCCCTGATGTGGATGCGCTGCTCTGTAGGGCACAGACATGACACCCTGGTGATGCGTATATGGAGCGGCGCCGTAGAAGCCTGCAGGCGGGACTCCATACGGAAGCAGGACAACGCCCTGATGACTTGTGGCTGGAGTGGCGCTGTACGGCGCAGACGGGACAGCGGCGCCGTAGGAGTCCACTGGCGGCTGAGCAGCGGAATCGCCGAAGACCGGCGACGCTGACGCGGCGGAGACCTGGGCAGTGGCAGCCATGGAGGCGTAGGCCAGGGAAAGCAGCGGCAGAGAAGCCAAAAGGCGTGTGACGTGACGGTATGGCGATGAAGCGCACGACAGCGGCGGGCGAGCAGGACTTGGCGAAGCGCGCGGGGTTGGCGAGCGGGGCTCGGCGAACGACGGCTGTAGCGCGCGGGGCTAGCGATGGCTGTGCACGCGAAGTGCAAAGCTAGCTAGACCAAACCTGATGGATTCTCAAGCAACAAACACATACGTACACGTAGATGATGTATACGTGAATTTACTTGGCCGGCTGCTAGATCGGACGGGGCTAGCGGCGGCTGTGGCGCGGGATGGATAGTGGCGCGATTGGCGCGCGGGCAGCGGCGGCGGATGGGAGGCGGCGGCGCGGAGGAGTTGCGCGGCGGCGGCGGCGGCGGCGGCGGCGCGTGGGAGTCGCGTGGCGGCGGAGGCGGCGGAAGCTAGGGTTAGAACCCGGAAACTGATATCATGTATGTTGTGGGAATTGCACGATGTATTGTTCTTTCTGCATAGGCACGTATATATGATGTACAAAGGTGGGCCACGGATCTCAACTATACAACGAATTAGGAAGCGGGTCCAATAAGCAATATGCACATAACACATATACTCAACATTTATGAATCAGTGGCAGCTTAGCCTTGAGGCTAAAGCCTAAAGGCTAGGATCCTTCACAGGATATTTCTATTGTTCAGGTTTTGCTGCATGCCCTCCTCTCCAGATCACCGCGAGATTCTTAGCACACATATTTTATGTAGCTTCCTGATACACATCATTTGAGAAACTGAACCGTAAGATCTTGCATGCTTTTTATGTGTGTTGGTTCATGTTTTTTGTTTATCCGGTATTGAAATCCATATCACCAGTAATTCGTTGATGAAGTAGTAAATATTTTTGAAATGGCATATGTCGTTTGATTATCATTCATCCAAGTCTGATGTTATCAAGTGCTCATGGCTAGCGAGTCTACTTTAGAAGTATAGAAAGGCTGATAGTTCCTATTTTGGTTCAGCGCAAAAGTGATGGTTAGGAGATGTGAGTTTTTACATTGCTGCCTGCATTTGATTATGCAAACAACACTTCGTGTTGGGGAAAGTCTACATTTCACCATAGTTTTTCCTTTTAGTATCTTGCATGATGTGAAGATTCTCTCCATATTGCTGCCTTTTTTTTCTTCAGAAAAGGAGGATAACCCCCGGCCTCTGCATCTGGAAGATGCATGCGGCCACTTTATTTATTATACTCGAGGACCTTACAAAGTATTACAACAATATGTCTGAATCCGCCATCTTGACAACATTTGCCGCTACTCCTATCCAAATGATGAAGGCGTGCCAGCTGGGCCACTACCCAGACCACTTATCTAAGCCTAACATCAAAATGATGAAGGGGTGCTAGCTGTGCCACTACCCAGACCACTCACCTAAGCCTAACATCAAAAGTCGGAAGCCCCAGCCGAGCCACATACCGGGTCTGGGGTACAAACCGGTCTGACAAACTCGTGTGTCGTCGCCGCCATCTTCCACAGGTCCGTCTTCAGAGCAGATATTGAGACTTCTACCTTGTCTAGCCACTCAGCCATCGATGTCACCACGATACCACACAGCTTCGTCCTCCTGCACGAGTCCATCGCCACACATCGGACGCCGAATCTTCACTGCGCCACGCCGCCGAGATACGTCGCCATCAATGATTAGGATTAAGCACCGCTCCGCCGAGTACGGCAGGGCCGCTGAAGACCAAGCACCGTGGAAGGACTCCGAGACCGAGCACATAGGCGGCAGAGCGCCAACGCACGGCCACCAGACAAACTCCGACCACGCCACCAACCGCCGCCAAGCAACCAAAGCATCACATCCACCCCAAGCTCACCACGAACGACACCCCCAAAAGGGTGACGACGCCCGGAGCGCCGCTGTCGCTCGATCCGGAAGGATTTGGGCTTTCGTCTGGCATACGAGCTGGGTGGAAGGAAGAGGGGAAGGAGGCAACCTGGACGGCCCCTACAAGAAGGGTACGACGCCCTCGGGCGTGGCCGCCGTCGTGGCCAGCACTGCTGGCCTCGGATTTCTCCGGAGGCACCTCCCACCTCCAGCCGCCAAACAGGCAGAACTCCGGCGACAAAGGCCGCCCAAAGCAGGACCATCGGAGGCAGCCCTGATTGAAGTAGACAGAGGCCTTCAGATCTGGATCAGGCGCCGCCGAGACGCCCGCACCACAGCCGCCACCTGCCGCCGCCTCGCCGCCCCTGCGGCCGAGGAAGAACGGCCAGCACCAACGAGCACCGGTCACCAAAAGTACATTAAGGCCCAAAAACTTCCATAGCCTGTATCGCCTGTACGCACCGAAGCCCACAATAGAGCCCATATTTTATCTTTGGAGTATTATTAGGCGATGGTGAATTGTGACCTAGCGCAAGCTGTTCAGATCGATCACCGATTCTGCTTGTGCGCCGCTCCCTGCTATGCTCGTCGCCAGCCGTCGCGGCGCCATCTATCCAAGGCCGTTGTTCTTGCCTTTACCTGAGTAGATCCTGCCGGGATGAGGAGACGCCGACGTTCATACCATCGGGTAATGGTACGAGTCCATCGATGAGCTTATTTATTCCTCAAGCAATCAGGTACCACATCCAGGGCTGTTAGATTTCACAGTTTATTTTCTAATTAACTAGTGCTTCTTGATTCTGTCTAATTAACTAGTTTACCACATGGCGGAAACTAATCAAGACTGCTTTGCTTGCATTTGTACGTCATTTTATTAATTTACATATTAGATGCGCTTTTTGGTTCATCGTACGAGATGACTTACTTAGGCATTATTTCTATACTCGAAAATAAATGGCAACAAAATGTCATCGGGGTGAGATTATCTCATTGTTCAATGAGCATATAGTTATAATCTAATCATATGAACCTTTTTCATATTGACCAACATATTTTTGCTATTTCTTTTATCTCAGTTGTATTCTCTAGATATATTGTGTGACCTTCGCTTTATCATCCAAATAAAATTCTAATACAAAACGACACACGGTTGTGTATTTGGAAAAGAAAAATCTTTTGTGTGACTTTCGCTCCCCTCATGTGCAAATCCTGGCTCCGCCCCTGTTCACCGGCGGCCGAGCGGCGAGCCGGCGGCCACCTCCGGTGGCGGCGAGGGAGAGGAGAGGTGGGGGAGAGGGCCGGCGGCGGGCTAGGGTTACGCCGCCCGAGTCGCCCCTGTGGGAGCGACGCGGGGCCTATCGGGTGACCCAAAAGGTCTACTTGATTGTTTACACTACTACCAATTTGTTTTTCATGCCTGCATTTGATTCAGCTTTTTTGTTTTCCCACACAATTTATATAGCTAAACATGTCATTTCCAATATTTCATGATACATAACTATCTTTGACCAAAACAAATTGTAAGCTGTAAGGATGTTTGTGGCAAGATATGCACACTCGTAGTGCTCGACAGACAGAAGACCAGGGTTTTTCCTTTCGCGCACATACATAAAGTGAGCACTATTACATTTCCATTCTGCTTTTTAATAATAATATGCTGCCAACTTCTTCATCATTGTGTTATATATGCAGGATGATAGTTGCTGTCACTAGAGATACTGAACCAACAATGCCGCCACTAGAGATACTATCATGTTTTTATGACTTGTCTGTTCCCAGTTTGTCATGGGCGATTGACGGGTTCATGGGATACCCAATACCCTTGAACCTTTTCAAACTGTTTCTTTTGAGAACCAAAAAAACTTGTGCCAAAATAATGGATGCGAAGAAGGACAAAAGGCCTTGGTCCCCGTTAGACCATTGATGGCTTGCGGACTCCAGGACAGTCGACCGGAGGCCGTCAAGATGATCATCACGGATCGACTGGTGTAGGCTGTTGAATATATGAGGAAATTAATACTCCCTCCGATCAAAGAAAAAAAATATCATGGCTTTAATTTAAATTTGAACTAAAGCTAAACTAAAGCCACGACACTTTTAGATCGGACAAAGTACAAGATTTAATCCGAATAGAAACTACCTAATCATGCGGGCTGCAAAATAGAATAGACGAATAGATCAAATCTAAAGCACATACGGAGTTAGGATTTGTGAGTAAGCAACTCCAACACGCCGATCCATTTCGTCCGTGCGTGTCTGTTTGGGTCGCTGCGGACAGAAAAGTTGACCCAACGCGCCGACCCAAATGGACGCACGTCCGCTTTTCATCCGCCTGCCGACCCTTCTTGGCCCAAAATTGGGTCTCATTTGCGTTGGCGCGGACTCGAAGCGGACGCGCGCCTACTCCCCCTGGCCCGCCAGTTGGTGGCACATTGGCCATTCTCTTCCACCCCTATCGATAGCAAGCCCTCGCCCACACCACCCCATCGCCGTCGCCTCCCAGTTCCGGTGTCCCTACCAGCAGGCCGCGCCTACACCTCCGACGTTGCCGCCGCTGGGCCACCGCAGCTTCCCCTCACCCCTGACCCCGACGTCGTTGCGAGCATGAAGTCGCCCCGGCCAGGTCCTTCGTTCGACGACACCGCGCTCGCCTGACGCCCGCCACACTCGTCGGGCGCTGCCAGGCCAGCTACCTGGTCCAGGGGAGGCGCACATCTCTTCATTGGCCGACAGGTTCTTTTTTCATAATTTTATATGCGACTCCGACGATTCCTCATCCGATGATGAGGAGATGGTGGCTGTTGTGTTGGTCCATGACCACCTTAACAGGCAGCGACCGTTGTTCTGGGGCTCGATCCCGGGGCACACTCCAACATTGAATTGCAATCGAGAGAGCAGTCATTTCCTTCTTTGGAATGACTACTTTGACACATCCAGCCCGCTGTTCAAACATAACCAATTCAGGCGGTGTTTCCGTATGGCTAGGCATCTTTTCATCCATATTCGAGGGGGGTGGTCGGATATGATAAGTATTTCGAGTGCAAGGAGGATGCCCTTGAAAAGATTGGCTTCTCATCTTATCAGAAATGCACTGCAACTATTCAAATGCTTGCATACAGAGTGTCCGGTGATCTCATTGATGAGTACGTCCGTATGAGCGAGTCTACGTGCCTAAAGTCCATGTACAGGTTCTGCAAGGCTGTAATTGTAGTGTTTGGCCCTGAGTACTTGAGAGAGCCGACTGTTGAAGATACAACTGCTTGTTGGCGAACAATGCCAGTAGGGGGTTCCCAGGGATGCTTGGCAGCATAGACTGCATGCACTGGGGTGGAAGAACCGCCCTTCTGCTTCGCAAGGGCAGTATAGAGGCCATGTCAGAGCTTGCACTGTCATACTTGAGGTTGTGGCCTCACAAGATCTCTGGATCTGGCACTCTTTCTTTGGCATGGCTGGATCACACAATGATATCAATGTGCTTCAACGCTCGCCCGTGTTTGCAAGGCTTGTCGAAGGCAACAAACCGTCGGTCAATATTATCATTAACGGCCACAACTATAGCAAAGGATACTACCTAGCTGACGGTATCTATCCTTACTGGACCACTATTATGAAGACAATCCCCAACCCTGTCGGAGAGAAGAGGAAAAGATTTGACCAAGACCAAGAGAGTGCTAGGAAGGATGTTGAGCGTGCCTTTGTTGTTCTGCAATCTCGATGGGGAATTGTTCAGTATCCTGCTAGAACTTGGCACACCAAAGAGTTGTGGGAGGTGTGATGACTGCTTGTGTGATCATGCACAATATGATCATAGATGATGAGTGCCCAACACGTATCTACGATCAAGGGTTTCATTTTCAGGGTGACAATGTTGTGCCTGAGCATGTTGGAGCGGCAACGTTTGCATAGTTCACCCAATTATCATCAAATGCGTGATTGGGAAACTCACATTCAACTACAAGATGATTTGGTTGAGCATATGTGGGCGCATGTTGGCAACCAATAGATGTATCTTTTTTTAAATGTATTTGAGACGATTTAATTTTTATTCGGCTTGTAAACTATGATATATTTATTTGGGTTGTGGAACTATGCTATTTTTTGTTTGCTTGCGAAACTATGCAAAATGTGTGTATATTTGTTGAAAAACGGCGGCAAGCCGATCACGAGGGCAAATATGGATCGACGCGTTGGGCGCACTGCCAAGCCAAATCAAAAAGAGGGTGGATGGCGAGCGGGCGGCCGACCCAAACGGACAAAAAGCGGACAAAGAGCGCGTCCATTTGGGTCGACGTGTTGAAGTTGCTCTAATATCCAGCCTTGTTTTGCAAGCATAGCCTGATTAGGGCATCTCCAAAACGGACTCTCAAACCGCCCTCATTTGTTTGGACGGTGCTGTCCGGACGTGTTTTGACATCCAATGCGTCCCACTCAAATCTCCCTCCCGGTCCCATTCTCTTCCACTCCGCCCTATCCCTTACTTTGCATCCGTGCCCTCCTCCTCCGCTGCTGCCGATGTACCTCTTCGGTCGACACCCAGGCATTGCCGGATGACCGAAACCACCACCCACATGCCCGCTCGCCTCGTACAACGGGGTCGTCCACCCAGGATTCGTCCACGTCCATGTACCCTCCGCCCCCTGTCGACGACGTCCATGGCGGACACCACGCCCAGCAGGTGTTCGGTCAAATGCCATTGAGCTTATTTTTAAAACTTAAGTCATTTTTTAGAGTACGACGGATGGAGGGGTACTCGAGCATGGAGGATGGGGTTGTTGAACGATGCATGGTTGGCCTTATCCGCGGATTTCATAGGCAGGAGAAGAAGGGGGTTCTTTTGGCAGCGCGTGTATGGTTCGTTTCACGCGTGAAAGCACATTGCGCCTTACGACATGCACATCATCAATGAACGCAATGTGAAGTCATTAACATATTGATGGTACACCATTAAGACTACCGTCACCAAGTTTTGTAAGCGGTTGGTCGGCTGGAGGCAATGTAGATATTGGACACGGCATCCATGGAGATCGTAAGTTTTGCCTCTTCTTGCTTAACTTATTGGTTGATTCATTCTTTCACTCAATGCTGCTTTACACATTGTGTAGCCTGTACGCATTGTCATGATGTACCACAGGGTAGAGGGCAAGCCATTTACGCACATACATTGTTGGATAAAGCTCAAGGGCTAGTATGTGTGGGATGACATGATCCGTTCATGAAAACTTGTTGAATGGTTAATCTTGTTGAATTTGAATTATTTCTCATGGAATTTGAACTAGACTTATTTGCATGCTATGTATGGATGATTTATACTATTTTCTATCTGAACTTTGATGAATTTGTCATGTTTGATGAAATTTCGTTTGGTTAGTTAAAGGCGGTTTGAAATGTATGCGGATAGCATTGGATGGCTGCTTCCCGCATCCTTGTCCGCGAACTGCCCCTGCCCCACCCCCTGTCCGTGGATGAATGCGGTGTTCTATCTATGGGCCAGCATTGCAGATATCCTTAAATAACCGGATGTCTCTCAAATCGATACCCCCTTTTCCTTTCAGTAATGCAATATCAATCCATTTCTTCCCATTTTTTATCATCCACGCCCGACCAAAACTGAGCTAGCGAACTTGTTATCTTCTTGCACATGTTTTGGGATAAATGGAAGCAAGTCATTGATTAGGTAGGGATGGTCCGACACGGTTTAACACTGGGGGGGTCCACCCGTTGCATAAATTCTTGATGGATGATATTATACCTTAGGTATTTCTCCATAAGAGCTTTAATACCTATGCTCGAGACCTTATGCACCCTCTGCTTAAGATCATCACCACAATTTGCGCTGAAAAATAGCTATTTTTTATCTGTTAACTAGCTAGCCTTGCCCTCTTCCGTATACCTATGAACTATCATGAATTCTCCTAGCGGCATCTTCAGAAGCCCGAGTGAAGATTAGATAGCCATCCATAAATAGCAAATGTGTGATCCATGGTGCATGAATCCCCACCCTGATGAAGGAAATATGCCCTAGAGGCAATGATAAAGTTGTTATTTTATATTTCCTTATATCATGATAAATGTTTATTATTCATGCTAGAATTGTATTAACCGGAAACTTGATACATGTGTGGATATATAGACAAAACACGGTGTCCCTAGTAAGCCTCTACTAGACTATGTCGTTAATGAAAGATGGTTAAGTTTCCTAACCATAGACATGTGTTGTCATTTGATGGACGGGATCACATCATTAGGAGAATGATGTGATGGACAAGACCCATCATAATGATCATTAAGTTTTATTGCTATTGCTTTCTTCATGTCATATACATATTCCTTTGACTATGAGATTATGCAACTCCCGGATACCGGAGGAATAACTTGTGTGCTATTAAACGTCACAACGTAATTGGGTGATTATAAAGATGCTCTACAGGTATCTCCGAAGGTGTTTCTTGGGTTGGCATAGATCAAGATTAGGATTTGTCACTCTGTGTATCGAAGAGGTATCTCTGGGCTCTCTCGGTAATGCACATCACTATAAGCCTTGCAAGCAATGTGACTAATGAGTTAGTTGCGAGATGATGCATTACGGAATGAGTAAAGAGACTTGCCGGTAACGAGATTGAACTAGGTATGTGGATACCGACGATCGAATCTCAGGCAAGTAACATACCGATGACAAAGGGAATGACGTGTGTTGTCATTACGATTTGGACCGATAAAGATATTTGTAGAATATGTAGGAACCAATATGAGCATCCAGGTTCCGCTGTTGGTTATTGAACGGAGATGTGTCTCGGTCATGTCTACATAGTTCTCGAACCCATAGGGTCCGCACGCTTAACGTTCGATGACGGTTTGTATTATGAGTTATGTGTTTTGGTGACCGAAGATTGTTCGCGGCCCGGATGAGATCACAGACATTATGAGGAGTCTCGAAATGGTCAAGAGGTAAAGATTGATATATTGGGCGATAGTATTTGGACACCGGAATGGTTTCGGGACGTTTCGGATATTTATCCGAGTACCAAGGGGTTACCGAACCCCCCGGGGAAAGTAATGGGCCTAAATGGGCCATAGGGGAGAGGGGAGGAATCCCACAAGAGGTGGCCGCGCCCACCTCCAATAGGGAGTCCAAATTGGACTAGGGAAGGGGGCGCGCCCCCCTTTCCTTCTCCTCTTCCCTCTTTCCCCCTCCATGAGATGGAAAAGGGGGGGGGGGGGGCAAATCCTACTAGGACTGGAGTCCTAGTAGGACTCCCCTCTCCATGGCGCGCCCCTCGTGGTCGTCCTCCTCCTCTCCCTCCTTTATATACATGGGCAAGGCACCCCTTGGAGACACACCAATTGTTCCAAGCCGTGTGTGGCGTCTCTCTCCATGGTTTACTCCTCCGGTCATATTCACGTAGTGCTTAGGCGAAGCCCTGCGCGGATCACATAACCATCACCGTCACCACGCCGTCGTGCTGACGAAACTCTCCCTCGACCCTCTGCTGGATCAAGAGTTCGAGGGACGTCATCGAGTTGAACGTGTACTGAACTCGGAGGTGTCGTACGTTCGGTACTTGATCGGTTGGATCGTGAAGACGGTCGACTACATCAACCGCGTTAACCTAATGCTTCCACTTTCGGTCTACGAGGGTATGTGGACACATCTCCCCTTCTCGTTGCTCTGCATGTCCTAGATAGATCTTGTGTGATCGTATGATTTTTTTTTGAAATTGCATGCTACATTCCCCAACACATGATGCCTCTAGATAAATGGCTTGTTCCAACCTTCTCAAGCAAACTTGTTAGGCCTTCATAGAAAATTAAAAAATAGATAAGGGGAGATCGGATCCCCTTGACGAATACCTCTTGAAGGTTTGAACACATCAGAGAAAAGACATTGACCCAGACAAAAAAGAGATCGTTTCAACACAAGCTATTATCCTATCAATCCACATATCCGCAAAGCCAAGTTTGTGCGTAATTGCCTCAAGTACAACCACTCCACCTGGTCATAAACTTTTTTTCCATATCTAGCTTGATTGCACAATCTGTACTCTTTCATTTTTTTGCTCTTTAGGTAGTGTATGTACTCATTTGTAGTTAGTACATTGTTAGAGACAAGCCAACCCGGAACAAAGGCACTCTGCTCTCAGAAATAATTTCATCCAAGATAGGCCGAAGCCGGAGTGCAAGAACCTTAGACACAATTTTGTAGAACCAGTTGCACTGAGATATAGGATGAAACTGCGTAAGATTTTGTGGGTTTTTGACCTTAGAATAAGTGCAAGAATTGTGCTATTAACCACGTCCGACATCACTCCAATTGCAAAGAATCCATAGATTGCATGACATACCGAGCTCTTTAGGTGTCAATACTTGATGGAGAACCAGTTGTGAATCCATCAGCCACTGTAGATGCATCATAAAAAGAGCCCTTTCTATCTCCATGCCAGTCACATCTGCGCACAATTGTTCATTCATTAATTCACTCACCTTCGGTTCAACATGAGCAGTAATCTCTTCCAACTTTGTTCCTTCTTGAGCCATGAAGAGATTTTGATTAAAAAAAATATAGTTGCATCCTCAAGTTCCGGTTGCGCTATGACTATCGTCCCATCCTCCAATGTCAACGAATTGATCTTGTTCACTCATGCACGCTCTCTAGTCTGAGCACGGAAAAACTCTGTGTTACAGTCACCCTCCGGTTGAGTGATATTTTCACACCCATTTCATCTTTGTTTAAACCAAGATATTTCAACTAAAAAGAGATATTCACTCTGGTATTGGTACTTGATACGTCTCCAATGTATCTATAATTTCTGATTGTTCCATGCTCTTATATTATCTGTTTTGGATGTTTAATGGGCTTTATTATGCACATTTATATTATTTTTGGGACTAACCTACTAACCAAAGGCCCAGTGCAAATTGCTGTTTTTTTGCCTATTTCAGTGTTTCGCAGAAAAGGAATATCAAACGGAATCCAAACGGAATGAAACCTTCGGGAGACTTATTTTTGGAACAAACGCAATCCAGGAGACTTGGAGTGGACGTCAAGGAAGCAACGAGGAAGCCACGAGGCAGGGAGGCACGCCCCCACCCTCGTGGGCTCCTCGTGGCTCCATCGACCTACTTCTTTCGCTTATCTATACTCATATACCCCGAAAACATCCGAGAGCACCACGAAACCCTATTTCCACCGCCGCAACCTTCTGTACCCGTGAGATCCCATCTTGGGGCCTTTTTCGGCGCTCCGCCGGAGGGGGAATCGATCACGGAGGGCTTCTACATCAACACCATAGCCTCTCCGATGATGTGTGAGTAGTTTACCATAGACCTTCGGGTCCATATTATTAGCTAGATGATTTCTTCTCTCTCTTTGGATCTTAATACAAAGTTTTCCTCGATTCTCTTGGAGATCTATGTAAGTGCATCTAGTGCCCCTTAGTGATTTTGGTGTATTGAAGACTTATAGGTTAAGTATCTAATGCGTTTATGAGTGGACGCAGGTCTATAAGTCTATGAGGAGTTTGATATTTACAGAGAAAGTCAACCCCTAAAAATGAAGTTCTTCAGCTGAAGACTTTGATATTTTGAAGACTTTCTGAAGACTTTGAAAGTGAAGAAATTGGTGTGACCTTGAAGACTTGGTATTCATTCGAGGAACATGAAGCGTGAAGACTTTTGTTTTCGCAGTTTCATTTTCTCTTTCTTGAGTCATAGGAAACACCGTACTGTTAAAGGGGGTCGAGGAAATACTGAGAAAATTTCCATGTGATGCTCATCTCAGATCCTACACCTACCTATCCCTTCGAGTGAAGCCATTGGAAATCTCATATAGTTCAGTCAATTTCTTCAGTGACAGAGACGCAGTTCTTATGGTCACTGAGGACTTTGCTCTGACTGAGGAGTTAGGAATTCACCAGTGCGAATTACCTAAACAGTGAGGAACATGATAGCCCTGAGGAATTTGAACCTCAAATTTCCGACCGTTGCTGTGCTACGCGCCAGCTGTCCCAAAATATCTTATCCATCCAACGGTCATATCAATGAAGGGCATTTATGTCTTATCATGTCGGGATGCTCCCTAGGCTATAAATAGCCGCCCCCTACAATCACTAGCTGGTTGGCTGCTCCACGTGAACTTGACACTTGTCATTTGAGAGCAACCCATCCTCCGAGGACTTTGAGCGAAAATCATCAAGTGAGGAAAATCCAAACCCAAACCCAAAGTGATTGAGCATCACTGAAGAGATTGATCCTGCGTGGATCCGACGCTTGTTACCTTTGAAGATTGTGCTTATTCCAGACGGTTAGGCGTCATGGTCTAGAGCATCCAAGAGGAATTGTGGATTGCTGAGTGACCAAGTCTGTGAAGGTTTGGAAGTCACCTAAAGAATTACCACGAGTGATTGGGCGAGGACTGTGTGTCCTTAGCTCAAGGAGAATACGGTGAGGACTGTGTGTTCAGAACTAGGTGTCCTCGAGTTTAAATACTCAGCCGCTCCAACCAGATGTACAACTGAGACAGCAGTTGGAACTGGTCTACCAAATCATTATCTTCACCAAGCTTACTGGTTCTATTTCCTCAACACTTTCATTTCCTCATTACTGTGTTGTGTGTTTGTTCATATCTGTGTTTGAAGACTTTGACTGAAGACTTTCTCAATTTCCTCAGTTCAATTTCTTCAGTCTGTTTGTCTTAATCTTGTGCTATCCTGTGTTTACGCTTTCTCTACTCTGTGTTTTTCTTCATTTCTTCATGATGACCATGCATGTAATCTGCTATGTTTACGTCTGAGTACTTATTCCGCTGCTAGTAGTTCTTCGCGAAGGAATTTCCTCACTAGCAAATTCCTCAGCGAAGAATTTCATAAAAATCGCCTATTCATCCCCCCCTCTAGTTGGTATAACGCACTTTCAATTGGTATCAGAGCAAGGTACTCCCTTGTTCTGTGTGATTTTGGTTTAACCGCCTGGAGTTTTAGTTATGTCGACCGCAGATATGAAGAAAGTGACATGCCCCATCTTTGACGGTCACGAGTATCCCAAATGGAAGGCCATGATGAAAAAGCGTCTCATGGCGATGAACAGCAAGCTATGGTCCGTCACTGAGATTGGTCTGACCGATCTGTGCAAGATGGCGGAAGCTAATGACATTCGCAAGTACACCCACCTCAACCTCACAGCGAAGGCCGTCATTTGCTCCAGTCTATCTCGAAATCAGTTCAGGAACGTCATGCATCTCGATCAGGCGAAGCTGATCTGGGACCATATCTCTGATGTTTATGAAGGCCATCGAACCTGTCACGATCCTTGGTTTGAGGACTTCAAGAAATCTCTCAAGACAATGACATCTGAACCAGAATCATCCTCCTCCTCACCATGCCTCATGGCAGATGGTTAACAGGTAACTGAATGTTATCTGTCTGAATCCAGTGATGAGGAATCTGGTGATGAATTTGGACCCAGTCATGTCAAACTTGCCTCACTTGCTGCTAAACAACAAAGAGTTTTGGAAAGGGCTAACAACATGCTTAGTAAAAGCAATGATATGTTGAGTGAAGAAATGGATCAGTCACAAGCTTTGGCTGAAAGTCTTCAGAGACTTCATTCTAAGTATGACTCCCTTCAAGATCAGCATAACTCTCTCTTGTCAGATCTTGAGAAGCTAAGAGGGAGTTATGAAGATCTTCAGAAGGAGCGTGATTCATTACTTGCTCAACAAATCAGTGCTGCTCAGGAAGAATTTATTCCTCCATGTTTAAAATGCATTGAACGAGAATCTGCTAATTCCTCACCTGAATGTTCAAATGCTTCTAATGTTACAAATTCTTCACCTGTCTCTTCTATCACTAATTCCTCATCTGAGAACATTTCTAGTATCACTGACGATGCAGGGCTGAAGGAATTGTACATGACAGGCATGTACAAAAGCCTCAAAGGGCATCAGACTCTTTGTGACGTGCTTAAAAAGCAGATCCTCAACAGGAACCCTAGGAAAGAGGGTATTGCCTTTGAGAGGAAACTCAATGCTGATGGTACATATTGGAAGCCTGAGCAGTACCCCAAAACCTCATGGGTTGCTGCAAAGGGACCTCCAGTTGATCCGTCTAATTTATCTGGTTATACATGTGAATCTTCTCATTCTTCTGATGAGTCATTTGACTCCAACTATAAACTGTTCAAAAATCAGAATGGTGAAGTATTTGCTAGATATGTTGGCACTAACTGCAGGAACGGTTCCCCTATGAAGAAAATCTGGGTTCCCAAAAGGTGCCTTGAAAGTCTTCAGGTGAATGTCCTCATGACACCACCTGTGAAGAAAAGGAACCCCAGATCAAATTCTTCATATGGACCAAATTGTTCATATGGATCCAAGTCCTCATACGGACCAAATTCTTCAAGGGGATCAAATTCCTCACATGGATCAAAATCCTCATATGAACATCATCGTGCTAACAACTCTGTTTCGCAGGGAAGAGCCAAGGACTATGAATATGAGCATTATTCTTCAAATTATTATGTTCATAAGTCCTCGAAGAATTTCTCTGCTTATTCATATGCTTACCCTAACCGCTCCTATGTGAAACGAAATGGTTTGGCCGCTATGCCACCATTCTCATATGGAGCTTGCAGAGTGATGAACTCTTTGCCACCCCTTCAGATGTGGGTGGTGAAGAAAAAGAACTAATCTCTTATGCAGGGTCAGGTCTCCAGACGTATCGTAACGTCTGAAGAATTTGCTGGGGACCTGACAAAAATGCCTGAAAGGACGCAGGCTAACCATGATGAAGCGAACTCTCATTTCACACATCCTCCCTCTGTTTTATCTGTCCTACTGCTTGATGAAATTGATCTGATGAATTG
Organism: Aegilops umbellulata; assembly: GCA_032464435.1. Classification (NCBI taxonomy): domain Eukaryota; kingdom Viridiplantae; phylum Streptophyta; class Magnoliopsida; order Poales; family Poaceae; genus Aegilops; species Aegilops umbellulata. Next base: position 290,824,706 of record CP136056.1, on the reverse strand, counting down.
TGATATCATATTCTTCACTGCTGAAGTATATGAGGTCGTAAGTTGCACTAATTCATCTGCAGGATGATCAACCCAAATCCACTGAGTGGGTACTTGACAGTGGATGTACAAATCACATGACTGGTGACAAGAATCTTTTGATGGATGCTCCCTTATCATCGTCACATATGAAGCATATCATCTTCGCTGATAAAAGCAAAAGTCAGGTATTGGGTCTAGGTAAAGTTGCTATCACAAAGGATCGACACATGGACAAAGTCATGCTTGTTGAGTCCTTAGGATACAACCTTATGTCTGTCTCAATGCTTTATGATCTTGATATGGTTGTTGTCTTTGGCAAGTATCATTGTATTGTGATTATGGAAGCTGACAATTCCAAAGTCTTCGAAGGCTTTAGGAGAGGAGACCTGTATATTGTTGATTTCTCTGCAGAGTCACAACCAGCCGTGTGCCTACTTGCAAAAGCTTCAGAAGGATGGCTATGGCATCGACGACTTGGTCATGCTGGCATGAGGAATTTGCACACGCTTGCAAAGAAGAAGCATGTCATTGGCATTGAGAATGTCAAATTCCTCAAGGATCACTTATGCGGTGCCTGTGAAGCTGGAAAGATGACAAAGGCCAAGCATCCAGCAAAGACCATCATGACCACTGCTCGACCATTCGAATTGCTTCACATGGATCTCTTCGGTCCTAATCACTATTCCTCTGTTTCAAATGAAGCATCTCAATATGGCTTTGTTATTGTTGATGATTACTCTCGTTACACATGGGTACACCTTGTCTCTTACAAACATGAAGTGCAGGAAGTCTTCAAACGATTCCTCGAGGGCTTCAACCAACTTTGGTGTGAAGATCAAACACATCAGAAGTGACAATGGCACTGAGTTCAAGAATTCGGGTCTCAATGAATATCTTGATGAACTTGGTATTACTCATGAGTTATCTGCTCCTTATACTCCTCAACAGAATGGCGTCGTGGAGCGCAAGAACGGGACTCTTGCTGAGATGGCTTGCACTATGCTCGATGAATACAAAACCCCTCGTCGTTTCTGGGTTGACGCAATTGATACTGCGTGCCACATCATCAACAGAGTATATCTTCACAAATTCTTCAAGAAGACTGCCTATGAACTCCTCACTGACAAGAAACCCGATGTGAGTTATTTCAAAGTCTTCGGTCCTAAATGCTGGATTAGGGATCCTCATCACAACTCTAAATTTGCACCGAAAGCACATGAAGGTTTTATGCTTGGTTACGGAAAGGACTCGCACACCTACAGAGTCTTCAACAATGTTCTTCACAAGATTGTTGAAACTGTAGATGTGCGGTTCGATGAAACTAATGGCTCGCAAAGAGAGCACCTACCTTCTGTGTTAGATGAACCAACACCTGAGGAATCTATCAAGCACAAGGCTACTGAAGATGTCATCCCCACTGAAGAATCTGCTGAAGAATTCATTTCAGAACGTGAAGAACGTCGAGCTGATGAACCTGAAGAAAATGCTGAGGAAATTGATACTGAAGAAAATGCTGATCAAATTCCTCAACGACAACCTGCTCATCCTCGCGTTGCAAAAGAAGTGCAAGTGGAGAAGATCATCGATGACATTAGAGCACCAGGTCCTCTCACACGCTCAAAAGCTTCACATCTATCTAACTTTTGTGGGCATTTTGCTTTTGTCTCTATCACAGAGCCCACTAAGGTAGATGAAGCATTTCTGGAACCTGAGTGGATTCAGGCCATGCAAGAAGAATTACATCAGTTCAAGCTCAACAATGTATGGGAACTAGTCAATCGTCCCGATCCTCGCAAGCATAACATCATTGGCACAAAGTGGATCTACCTCAACAAGCAAGATGAAAATGGTGTTGTGGTGAGGAATAAGGCACGACTAGTAGCTCAAGGCTACACACAGGTTGAAGGAATTGATTTCGATGAAACTTTTGCACCTGTTGCTAGACTTGAGGCTATTCGCATATTACTTGCTTATGCTAACCATCATGATATCATCTTATATCAAATGGATGTGAAAAGTGCGTTCCTCAATGGTAAGCTTGAGGAAGAAGTACATGTTGCTCAACCCCCAGGTTTTGAAGATCCAAAACATCCCGACAAAGTCTTCAGACTTAACAAGGCCCTCTATGGCCTCAAGCAGGCCCCACGGGCGTGGTATGATACATTGAAGGAATTCTTCATGAAGAAAGGCTTCACACCCGGTTCACTCGATCCCACTCTCTTTACTAAATCTTACGATGGTGAACTGTTTGTGTGCCAAATATATGTTGATGATATCATCTTTGGCTGTACTGACCAACGTTATAGTGATGAATTTGCCTATATGATGAGTGAAGAATATCAAATGTCTATGATGGGAGAGTTGAAATTCTTCTTAGGTCTTCAAATTCGTCAACAACGAAACGGCATATTCATATCTCAGGAGAAATACCTCAAGGATGTCCTGAAGAAATTCGGCATGCAAGATTGCAAAGGCATCAAAATTCCTATGCCCACAAATGGTCATTTATGCACTGATGAAAATGGTACTGACTTCGATCATAAGGTATACCGCTCCATGATTGGCTCTTTATTGTACTTATGTGCATCTAGGCCAGATATAATGCTTAGTGTTTGCATGTGTGCCCGATTTCAAGCTGCACCGAAGGAATCACACCATAAGGCTATGAAGCATATTCTTCGATATCTAGCTCACACACTAACACTAGGATTATGGTATCCCAAGGGCTCGGATTTTGATCTCATTGGATATTCTGACTCTGACTATGCTGGTGACCGTGTGGACCGCAAGTCAACAATTGGTACTTGTCATTTCCTCGGACGATCCTTGGTCTGTTGGTCCTCGAAGAAACAGAACTGCGTATCACTGTCTACTGCTAAAGGTGAGTACATTGCTGCTGGTTCTTGCTATGCTCAACTGCTATGGATGAAGCAAACACTCAAGGACTATGGCATCAACGTGAAGAATGTGCCTCTCCTCTGTGACAATGAGAGTGCCATCAAGATTGCTCACAACCCAGTTCAACACTCGAAGACGAAGCACATTCAAATTCATCATCATTTTCTTCGTGATCATGTGTTGAAGGGCGACATTTCTATTGAGCATGTGAAGACTGAAGAACAGCTAGCCGATATCTTCACTAAGCCCTTGGATGAGAAGAGATTTAGCAAGTTGCGGTGTGAGCTAAATATCTTAGAGTCTTCGAATGTACTTTGAAAAGGCACTCATACTAACACTTATGCAAAATTGATGACTTAGATGTGCAACACATGAAGAAACGTTTTTCTTCAATCAATGAAGAATAACACTCTAAGTGTGAAGAAATTAATGAAGAATTTGATTCTCAGAACCCTATGACAATTGTACGCGGTGTCTAAAATCATCATTCTTATACGGTGGGTCACGCCACCACAAAAGTTGAAAATCTTCAATTTGAGTTTTCCCTCAACTTTTGAAATTCCTCAGTTGTTCAAATTCTTCAACTTGCAAAATCTTCACTTGTGCCATCGTTTTTCTTCATTGGCTATATATATATTTATGAGTTTATGTCCTCTACAGCATTCACTTATAGCTATTTCTTCAAGTTGGTTTTTCTGCTAAGTGAATGTGATCGGACCCTTCCCCTCTATGCTATACTCAATCCAATCTGTTCACAAATTCTTCATATGCGTTCTATTTGAAACTCGTTCAAAATCTTCACTGTGTCCTTGTCAGCTGAAGAAATTGCGAACGAAACGTTAAAACTAACCTTATCCAAATTTCCGGTTTTGCCGCTCAAACCGTTCCGCATCCCACGATGCATTATTTTACTCACCCACGATCTTACACAATCTCCACTACACAATACGTGGGTGACACATGTCGTGAGAAGGAGAACGGGCAGGGGCATGTTCGTCCTAAATCTTCGGGCGAGCAGTTTTTCACCGTGGCTATAAATACCCCTGTCCCCTTCCTCACTTCTTTTACTCCGCTTGATCTCACTCTCCCGCTCGAGCTTCCCGAACCCTAGCGCCGCCACTACTCCATCGTCGCCGGTGAGGTAGAGCTTCACTGCCTCGACCTCGTCGCCGACGTACTCGCGCCGACCGCGGAAATCTTCACCTCCGCCGCCGCCATAGACGTCTTCCTCCGCCAAGTTAGGGCGTGGAAGATCTGCATCAACGAACTTCACTGTTTCAACTCTTAGTTCGTCGTGTTCTTTGTTCAGGGTAATTAAAAGCTACTTTTACTGCCCTCTTTGATTTGAAACTTTTCTACAAAATCTTCAAAGGTGTTTTATTCTTCAAATCCCCACACACAAAACACCTCACAAGTTATCTGTTCTTGACTCATTTCCCTAAGCATCATTTTCTTCAAGATTCCTCAATTGTGTGGATCTTCGATCTATACAACTCTGGAACCTAAGATAAAGCGCGCTTAGTGAAATTATTCAAGACGCATCTGGTCAAATTCCTCAAATTTGTTATTTATGAAAAACTCTCTGAGAACGCATATGACCTCTTCAAATTCCTCGCAACTATACTCCGTTCACAGGTACACATGTCCGCTGCTGAATCATTAGGTTCTCATCAACTTAACTCATTTGCAGCGTTCCTCGAAGAAAAGTTGCACACTTCTTCAGAGAATTCGATTGTTCAAATTCCTCAACTGAAGAAAATGGCTGAAGGTAAAAGGCCTCAGAAAGGAGGAAAGAAGCCTGAGGTTATGACTGCGTTTGAAATCCCTGAGGATATTTATAAAGATTACTGCACGCCTGATGAATCCAAATTCGGCAAAGAAGATAAAAATCAGAGCAAGGTGCGCATTCAGAGGATTGAACGGAGATGGGCACGTGAATGGAGGGAGTACAAATACGTCACTCCAAAGTACATGAAGAAATTCGCACTGAACCCTCCATGCCCAAGAGCCCCATTGGCACCTGGCCAAGAGGCTGATCCCACTAGCATCAAGCGCGGTGAGGATTTTACTGAAGAATGGGCCAAGCGCCAAGCCAAATTGGCAAGACAAGCCAGAGAAGTAGTGAGGAAATTCAATGAAGACTCTGCTGCTGCTGCTGCCACTGAGGCCTCTGTCAAGCCGAGGAAATCGATGCTCAAGAAGCCCGCTCGCAAGCCAAGTGCTTCCCTAGCAATGCCCTCACAGCCAAGTTCCTCTGCTGCGCCCTCACGGCCAGAAACGTCAAAGTCTTCAGAGCAAATTCCTCAAGCTGCCCCTACTCCTCCAAAATCCTCAGCACCTCCTCCAAAGTCCTCAGCTGATCCGACAAAGTCCTCAGCACCTGCGCATCCTGCCACATGCCAAAGGACTATAGGCATCCCTATTGCCTCTGGTGTCTCAGCTAGTTCCTCAGCTGCACCAAGTTCCTCAGCTAGACCCTCTCTGCTGAAGAAAAAGGCCACTGCTGGACGCGGCACTTGCCCAAGTCCTAAGAAGAAGCAGGTAGTCTTCACTGTACCGTCTGATGATGATGAAGCTGATGAAGAAGAACTTGCTGAAATCATCAGGGACCGCCAAGAAAGGGCTGCTAAGGCCAAAGGCACACCTGTGCCCCTACTGCTGGATCCTAGGGCGATCCTCGATTACATCAATATCTGGCATAAGGATCCCAACACACCTATGCTTGACTTCAAGCTGACACCTGGCCAAAGTCACATGCTGACTCACTTCATCCAAGAGGAGAAGTGGAAATATGATAGGACCAGGCAGATCAAGAAATCGCAGTACAGGAAAGAGAAACTGCTGAGGAAAAATGTTCTCACGATGAAGCCTGAAGAACTCATCAAGATGCAAGCTGAAATCAAAGCCCTCAGCGATGACTTTGATGCATACTATGCTGACTGGAAAGGAGCAAAAGTCAGGTTTGTGCAACTGACTGAGAAATTCACCAATGTTGCAGCCCCATCGCAACAAGAAGTTCCTCAAGCTGAAGCATCTGTTCAGCAAACTGAAGAACATGCCAGCACCGCTGATGACTTTCAGGCTGCTGAAGAAAATGCTAGTTCCAGGGCTGATGACTCCATTCCAGCCACTGAAGAAATTGCCAGGGCATCCACTAGTGGTGCGCCTGAAGAAACTGAAGAAGAAAGGACAACTGCATCAATTGCTCCTGAGGAAAATCAACCAGATTCCTCAGCTCCACCTACGCCTACACCAACTCCTATCCTTCCATTTGCATTGGATGTGAAGAAGACCAAGGCTGCAGAGCGAGCTGTAGTGAAGAAAAGGAAAGCATCAACTGCTTCAGAATCTTCAGCCCCAAAGAAGATGAAGCCGATGACCAGCTCGTTTGCAAATCCCCTTGATGTTGTTCCTATCTCATCCATGCCATCAAAGGACCTTGTTCCTTTTGGTGAAGAATATGAGATCCCAAGTGGATCAGATGAAGAAACTCAGTCTGCTGCTTCCTCAGAGCAGATTGATGAAGAAATTGAAGTGGATGGAATCCCTTAAACCCCAATGGTCTCATCACTAATGCCTTAGTTTACTACTGAAGAGGCTGGTGTTGAAGAATTAGAAGATGAAGATGTGGACATTGGAAGCACCACTCCAGTGATGAATGACGACTTTTGGGAAAGTCAGCATCCCAATTCCCCACTCTTCACCCCACTGCAGCAAATTCCTCACTCCCCTGAACCAACTGTTCCGATGGGCTCTGAAGAAACTCATCCACCTGCATCTGTGAATGAAGAAATTCCAGCCACTAGTGCTGAAGAAACTGCTGCTGATACTGAAAAGGTGACTGCACCTGAGGAAGAACCTGAGATTCCTCAGCCTGAAGAACCTGAGATCGTGATTCCTGAGGTAGTGATGCAACTCACTGACACTCCTCTACCCAAGCCAAAGGATCCGTTCTCAAGGAAACAAAAGTTCAAGGCTGAAGACTTCTTTGGCGAGCACGTGTTCTTCACTGAATACAACCCTTATGACTCTGCTCGCATGAGGAAGAGGCGTTTCTGGACTGCCAGTCAAGCTAATTTCTATTCCTCAGTGCTTTTCAACAAGGACAAAGTCTTCGACCATGCACATATTCCTCATGTGGATATGGAGTCTATGTCGTGCTTCACGCCAGTCCTCAGTGTTCTTCATGACGCTGGGCTGCACAATTTCTGCACTGACATATGCGATTGGAATGAAGAACTCATTCTTCAGTTTTATGCAACGCTGCACATCACCGGCAACTTTGAAGATGTGAATTCATGGGTTCTGGACTGGATGACTGAGAATACGCATTATAAGGCCCCAGCATCTGAATTGCTTCGTGCCCTTCCTCTGAGTCCACCCACTGAAGATGCACGTTGTGTTTACAACGAACCTGAGCTTTCAAATCACTATATGCAAGTGTTGATGAAGCCTTTGAAGCCAGGGCAAGCCCCTCGAACCACATTCCTCGTCAAGGAATTGTTGTATGTGCCTAGGACTGTCTATCGCATTCTGACGAAGACAATGAGTCCCATCAAAGGCCACGACTCAAGTGATGAGGAAGTCGTTGGCATCATGAAGAATATGCTTTTCAACATCTGTCATGGCGTTCCGGTCAACTTCCATGATTTCTTCATGAGGACTCTGGCCAACATTGCTATGTCACCATTTGAGCTGAAGCCTTATGCGCCATGGATTATGAGATTCATCAGGACAAGGTCTTCACTCAACTACAAAGCTGAAATTCTGAACCACTGCAGCTACTTGCCTCCCATTGAAGTCCTCAAAAGGACATTTTCCTCAGCTAAAGAAAAGGGCAAAGCTACTGCTGTGATAGATGAAGGCATTCATCCATTGGATGGACAATTTCGCAAGGCTGCATCTTATTCCACCAATGATGACTCTTCCACACATGACACTGCCGCCAACACTGCCAAGCCAAATCCTCAAGCCACAGCACCCAGGGTGATGACTGATTGTGAGTTACTCCTCAGACTTCATCAAAAGGTTGATCACAATCACAAATGGGTCAAGCGTCAGTTTGGTTCAATTCTTCACAACATGAGTGCAACACATAATGCAGTGAAGAAAAACCACTACTACCTTCATGAAACCGTCAACCGCACCTGGGATGTTCTGTCTCAAGTCTACAGCGCTGATGATCTGAAGAATATGGGTCTCAACGAAGAATTTGCCTGGTCTGCACCTCCTCCGAAGAAATATAAGAAGGTCCCAGTTCCTTCTTTGGTGGCCAGTTCATATTTTTCATCACGTGACACTGATGAACATGAAGACTTGGACGACACTGCGGCAGGCCCTACATCAACGACCGACCCCAACAACGCTGGCGCTCCTTCATCAACTTGAATATCTTCAGGGGCGTTAGTCCTCAGTTTCGATCCTTTTGGTCATTCGATGACAAAGGGGGAGAAATCTGAGTTAGTCTTCAAGCGGGTCTATTATAAGGGCATTTTTTTGCCAAGTTACAACTCTCGTTCTTCCGAAACTTTTATTGGATCGAGTTGTAATCTTAAACCTGATGGTGCTCTGATACTTTTGTTGCACTATGCTCTGATACTTTGATGCACTATTCGGCATGCTTATTCCTCGTTAATATTATTGCACGCATGCTGAATTACATCAGGCACCATATTACATCATTCATTTCAAATTCTTCATATTATATATCAAATGCGTGTATGAATTACAAGATATAGGGGGAGATCTCCATGATTCAACTCTTCAAGTGTGCATTGCTTCAAAAGAAAATTCCTCACTATGCACAACTTCAGGGGGAGTTCTTCTATATCTTGCAATCAAATTCCTCAATATCAGTATTTACACTTCATATAATTATCCCCGTTGAAAACTTAACCTATATTGTCATCAGTCACCAAAAAGGGGGAGATTGTAAGTGCATCTAGTGCCCCTTAGTGATTTTGGTGTATTGAAGACTTATAGGTTAAGTATCTAATGCATTTATGAGTGTACACAAGTCTATAAGTCTATGAGGAGTTTGATATTTACAGAGAAAGTCGACCCCTAAAAATGAAGTTCTTCAGCTGAAGACTTTGATATTTTGAAGACTTTCTGAAGACTTTGAAAGTGAAGAAATTGGTGTGACCTTGAAGACTTGGCATTCATTCGAGGAACATGAAGCGTGAAGACTTTTGTTTTCGTAGTTTCATTTTCTCTTTCTTGAGTCACAGGAAACACCGTACTGTTAAAGGGGGTCGAGGAAATACTAAGGAGAAAATTTCCATGTGATGCTCATCTCCAATCCTACACCTACCAATCCCTTCGAGTGAAGCCATTGGAAATCTCATACAGTTCAGTCAATTTCTTCAGTGACAGAGACGCAGTTCTTCTGGTCACTGAGGACTTTGCTCTGACTGAGGAGTTAGGAATTCGCCAGTGCGAATTGCCTACACAGTGAGGAACATGATAGCCCTGAGGAATTTGAACCTCAAATTTCCGACCGTTGTTGTGCTACGCGCCAGCTGTCCCAAAATATCTTATCCATCCAACGGTCATATCATTGAAGGGCATTTATGTCTTATCATGTCGGGCTGCTCCCTAGGCTATAAATAGCCGCCCCCTACAACCACTAGCTGGTTGGCTGCTCCGCGTGAACTTGACACTTGTCATTTGAGAGCAACCCATCCTCCGAGGACTTTGAGCGAAAATCATCAAGTGAGGAAAATCCAAACCCAAACCCAAACACCTACAAACCCAAAGTGATTGAGCATCACTGAAGATATTGATCCTGCATGGATCCGACACTTGTTACCTTTGAAGACTGTGCTTCTTCCAGACGGTTAGGCGTCAAGGTCTAGAGCATCCAAGAGGAATTGTGGATCGCCGAGTGACCAAGTCTGTGAAGGTTTGGAAGTCACCTGAAGACTTACCACAAGTGATTGGGCGAGGACTGTGTGTCCTTAGCTCAAAGAGAATACGGTGAGGATTGTGTCTCCGGGACTAGGTGTCCTCGAGTTTAAATACTCAGCCGCTCCAACCAGATGTACAACTGACACAGCAGTTGGAACTGGTCTACCAAATCATTGTCTTCACCAAGCTTACTGGTTCTATTTCCTCCACACTTTCATTTCCTCATTACTGTGTTGTGTGTCTGTTCATATCTGTGTTTGAAGACTTTGACTGAAGACTTTCTCAATTTCCTCAGTTCAATTTCTTCAGCCTGTTTGTCTTCATCTTGTGCTATCCTGTGTTTACGCTTTCTGTACTCTGTGTTTTTCTTCATTTCTTCATGATGACCATGCATGTAATCTGCTATGTTTACCTCTGAGTACTTATTCCGCTGCTAGTAGTTCTTCGCGAAGGAATTTCCTCACTAGCAAATTCCTCAGTGAAGAATTTCATAAAAATCGCCTATTCACCCCCCCTCTAGTCGATATAACGCACTTTCAATCTATTCGATGTAATTCTTTTTGCGGTGTGTTTGTTGAGATCCGATGAATTGTGGGTTTATGAACTTGATTATCTATGAAAAATATTTGGTTCTTCTCTGAATTCTTATATGTATGATTTCATATCTTTGCAAGTCTCTTCGAATTATCAGTTTGGTTTGGCCTGCTAGATTGATCTTTCTTGCAATGGGAGATGTTCTTAGCTTTGGGTTCAATCTTGCGGTGTCCTTTCCCAGTGACAGCAGGGGCAGCAAGGCACGTATTGTATTGTTGCCATCGAGGATAAAAAGATGGGGTTTATATCATATTGTTTGAGTTTATCCCTCTACATCATGTCATCTTGCCTAATGTGTTACTCTGTTCTTATGAACTAAATACTCTAGATGCATGCTGGACAGTGGTCAATGTGTGGAGTAATAGTAGTAGATGCAGAATCGTTTCGGTCTACTTGTCGCGGACGTCATGCCTATATACATGATCATGCCTAGATATTCTCATAACTATGCGCTTTTCTATCAATTGCTCGGCAGTAATTTGTTCACCCACCATAGATTATTCTATCTTGAGAGAAGCCACTAGTGAAACCTATGGCCTCCAGGTCTATCTTCCATCATATTATTTTCCTATCAATTTGCTATTCCTACCGCCGTTTATTTTGCAATCTTTACTTTCCAATCTATATCATAAAAATACCAAAAATATTTATCTTATTATCTCTATCAGATCTCACTTTTGCAAGTGGCCGTGAAGGGATTGACAACCCCTTTATCGCGTTGGTTGCAAGGTACTTATTTGTTTGTGCAGGTACAAGGCGACTTGCGTGTAACCTCCTACTGGATTGATACCTTGGTTCTCAAAAACTGAGGGAAATACTTACGCTACTTTGCTACATCATCCTTTCCTCTTCAAGGGAAAACCAACGCATGCTCAAGAGGCAGCAACTCTCTGGCACCGTTGCCGGGGAGGCTTACGCCAAGTCAAGTCAAGATTTGATCTCCCAGCAACTAGACATCTCTGGCACTGTTGCCGGGGAGATCTACGCACAAGTGAAGACATACCAAGTACCCATCAGAAACTCTTATCCCTCGCATTACATTATTTGCCATGTGCCTCTCGTTTTCCTCTCCCCCACTTCACCCTTGTCGTTTTGTTCGCCCTCGTTCCGTTCGATCTTGTGTTACCATGTGCCTTCTTTTTGCTTGCATCTTCGCTTGCTAAAAGTTTATGGATCCTCATCCCCTTTCTAATCTTTTTAAGAGATCCAATTATGATGAACCAATTTCTAGTGATTTGAGTGCACTAGATTATCTTTATGAGGTTTTGCTTGAAATTCGTGAATCTGAAAATTGTGATGAAGAAATTTATGAAGAGATTCACGATAGCTCCTTGAATAAAAAGCATGATTGCAATGATTTTACTATAAATTCTCTTAATGTCAATTGTGCTAATAATATGCAAAACCCTAAGCTTGGGGATGCTAGTTTTGCTATGTCTACTACTTGTTGCAATGATCATGATTGGGGTGATTCTTCTTATGATCTTGAAAACTTATTTAAGCCCCATGATGAATGTGAGATTGATAATAATGTTTGCAATAACACTGAAAGTGGGTTTGATAACAATATAACTTTTTGTTCCTGTTTAGTAATAAATAATTCATCTAGCCTCTGTTTAGATGTGTTTTTATGTTTTAATTAGTGTTTGTGCCAAGTAGAACCTTTGGGAAGACTTGGGTGAAGTCTTTATGATCTTGCTGTAAAAAATAGAAACTTTAGCGGTCACGAGATTAGCTGCCATTTTTTACCGGAGAGTGCTTTTCGGTTGATTCTTTTTGCAGATGATTAATAGACAAATTCCTCATGTCCACCAATTTATTTAATAATGTTTGGAGTTACAGAAGTATATGTTTGGTACAGATTACTATAGACTGTTCTGTTTTTGACAGATTCTGTTTTCCGTGTGTTTGCTTATTTTGATGAATCTATGGCTAGTATCGGGGTGTATGAACCATAGAAAAGGTGGAATACAGTAGGTTTAACACCAATATAAATAAATAATGAGTTCATTACAGTACCTTAAAGTGGTGATTTGTTTTCTTATACTAACAGAGCTCATGAGATTTTCTGTTGAGTTTTGTGTTGTGAAGTTTTCAAGTTTTTGGTAAAGATTTGATGGATTATGGAACAAGGAGTGGCAAGGGCCTAAGATTTGGGATTCCCAAGGCACCCCAAGGTAAAATTCAAGGACAACCAAAAGCCTAAGCTTGGGGATGCCCCGGAAGGCATCCCCTCTTTTGTCTTCGTCCATCGGTAACTTTACTTGAGGCTATATTTTTATTCACCACATGATATGTGTTTTGCTTGGTGCGTCTTGTATGATTTGAGCCTTTGCTTTTTAGTTTACCACACTCATCCTTGCCGCTGTACACACCTTTTCATAGAGACACACATGAATCGAAATTTATTAGAATACTCTTTGTGCTTCACTTATATCTTTTGAGCTAGATAATTTTGCTCTAGTGCTTCACTTATATCTTTTAGAGAGCGGTGGTGGTTTTATTTCATAGAAATTATTGATCTCTCATGATTCGCTTATATTACTTTGAGAGTCCTTTAGAACAGCATGGTAATTTGCTTTGGCTATAAAATTAGTCCTAATATGATAGGCATACAAGATGGGTATAATAAAAACTTCCATAAAAAGTGCATTGAATACTACTAGAAGTTTGATACTTGATGATTGTTCTGAGATATGAAGATGGTAATATTAGAGTCATGCTAGTTGAGTAGTTGTGAATTTGAGAAATACTTGTGTTGAAGTTTTCACTTCCCGTAGCATGCACGTATGGTAACCATTGTGTGACAAATTTGAAACATGAGGTGTTGTTTGATTGTCATCCTTATGAGTGGCGGTCGGGGACGAGCGATGGTCTTTTCCTACCAATCTATCCCCCTAGGAGCATGCGCGTAATGCTTGGTTTTTGATGACTTGTAGATTTTTGCAATAAGTATGTGAGTTCTTTATGACTAATGTTGAGTCCATGGATTATACGCACTCTCACCTTTCCATCATTGCTAGCCTCTTCGGTACCGTGCATTGCCCTTTCTCACTTTGAGAGTTGGTGCAAACTTCGCCGGTGCATCCAATCCCCGTGATATGATATGCTCTATCACACATAAACCTCCTTATATCTTCCTCAAAACAGCCACCATACCTACCTATTATGGCATTTTCGTAGCCATGCCGAGATATATTGACATGCAACTTTCCACCGTTTCATTTATTATGACACGCTTAATCATTGTCATATTGCTTTGCATGATCATGTAGTTGACATCGTATTTGTGGCAAAGCCACCATGCATAATTTATCATACATGTCACTCTTGATTCATTGCTCATCCCGGTACACCACCGGAGGCACTCATATAGAGTCATATTTTGTTCTTGTATCGAGTTGTAATCATTGAGTTGTAAATAAATAGAAGTGTGATGATCATCATTAATAGAGCGTTGTCCCAAATAAAAAAAGAGAAAGGCCAAAAAAGAAAGGCCCCCTGTAGCCTAGTGGTTGCAGCAGCCTTAGTAGCACCCTAGGTCCTGGGTTCGACTCCCGGTGGGAGCGGATTTAAAACAGGTCTGGGCAAAATTTCTGGAATAAAAGGACTGTAGGGCTGTTGCTCTACAGTAAATAGTCAAAAAAAGAAATAAAAGGGACAATTCTACTATCCTTTTTTCCACACTTGTGCTTCAAAGTAGCACCATGATCTTTATGATAGAGAGTCTCTTGTTTTGTCACTATCATATACTAGTGAGAATTTTTCATTATAGAACTTGGCTTGTATATTCCAACAATGGGCTTCCTCAAATGCCCTAGGTCTTCGTGAGCAAGCAAGTTGGATGCACACCCACTTAGTTTCTTTTGTTGAGCTTTCATACATTTATAGCTCTAGTGCATCCGTCGCATGGCAATCCCTACTCCTTGCATTGACATCAATTGATGGGCATCTCCCTAGCCTGTCGATTAGCCACGTCAATGTGAGACTTTCTCCTTTTTTGTCCACTCCACATAACCCCCATCATTATACTCTATTCCACCCATAGTGTTATGTCCATGGCTCACGCTCATGTATTGCGTGAAAGTTGAAAAAAGTTTGAGATTACTAAAGTATGAAACAATTTCTTGGCTTGTCATCGGGGTTGTGCATGATGAGAGCATTTTTGTGTGACAAAAATGAAGCATAGCCAAACTATATGATTTTGTAGGGATAAGCTTTCTTTGGCCATGTTATTTTGAGAAGACATAATTGCTTAATTAGTATGCCTGAAGTATTATTATTTTTATGTCAATATTAAACTTTTATCTTGAATCTTTCGGATCTGAACATTCATGCCACAATAAAGAAAAGTACATTGAGAATTATGTTAGGTAGCATTCCACATCAAAAATTCTATTTTTATCATTTACCTACTCGAGGATGAGCAGGAATTAAGCTTGGGGATGCTTGATACGTCTCCAATGTATCTATAATTTTTTATTGTTCCATGCTATTATATTATCTGTTTTGGATGTTTAATGGGCTTTATTATGCACATTTATATTATTTTTGGGACTAACCTACTAACCAAAGGCCCAGTGCAAATTGTTGTTTTTTGCGTATTTTAGTGTTTCGCTGAAAAGGAATGTCAAACGGAAACCAAACGGAATGAAACCTTCGGGAGACTTATTTTTTGAACAAACGCAATCCAGGAGACTTGGAGTGGATGTCAAGGAAGCAACGAGGAAGCCACGAGGCAGGGAGGCGCGCCTAGGGGGCTAGGCGCACCCCCACCCTCGTGGGCCCCTCGTGGCTCCACCGGCCTACTTCTTTTGCCTATATATACTCATATTCCCCGAAAACATCCGAGAGCACTACGAAACCCTATTTCCACCACCGCAACCTTCTGTACCCATGAGATCCCATCTTGGGGCCTTTTCCGTTGCTCCGCCGGAGGGGGATCGATCACGGAGGGCTTCTACATCAACACCATAGCCTCTCCGATGATGTGTGAGTAGTTTACCACAGACCTTCGGGTCCATAGTTATTAGCTAGATGGCTTCTTCTCTCTCTTTGGATTTCAATACAAAGTTCTCCTCGATTCTCTTGGAGATCTATTCGATGTAATTCTTTTTGCGGTGTGTTTGTCGAGATCAGATGAATTGTGGGTTTATGATCAAGATTATCTATGAACAATATTTGGTTCTTCTCTGAATACTTATATGTATGATTTGATATCTTTGTAAGTCTCTTCGAATTATCAGTTTGGTTTAGCCTACTAGATTGATCTTTCTTGCAATGGGAGATGTGCTTAGCTTTGGGTTCAATCTTGTGGTGTCCTTTCCCAGTGACAGCAGGGGCAGCAAGGCACGTATTGTATTGTATTGTATTGTTGCCATCGAGGATAAAAAGATGGGGTTTATATCATATTGCTTTAGTTTATCCCTCTACATCATGTCATCTTGCCTAATGCGTTACTCTGTTCTTATGAACTTAATACTCTAGATGCATGCTGGATAGCGGTCGATGTATGGAGTAATAGTAGTAGATGCAGAATCATTTCGGTCTACTTGTCGCGGACGTGATGCCTATATACATGATCATGCCTAGTGTCACAGCCCTAGCATTGTTTGCAATTAGTGGCACAAGCATCCATGCATCATGTCTAAATTACTTCTTTAATTTGAAATGGGGATTGGTAAACCCCTAGCACCAAATGAAATTCAAATAGGTTCAAATAAAATATTTTTCAATGACCCAGAATGCCCTTTGGAAATGTTCATGATTTCTGATAAAGGTGAAAACCTTTGCCAAAAATGATGAACATAATTATAGGTCATTCCTGGATTTTTTAATTAAATCATAAACTATTTGACTTTGGGCATTTAAACACTATAAATAATTTAAATGCTCAAATAATGTTGGAACTATTTGTGGGCCACTGAAATAATTCATAAAATGCGCATGAATATTTTCAGGATGTATAAAATTGATTTGGTTTTTAAAACTGGATCAAAAACAAACTGCAAACTAGAAAACAGAAACAAAAATAGAAAAGGGTTGGAACTCACCTGGCTTACCTGTCCAGCCCAGCCGGCCTGGCACTGTGCAGGCCCAGCCCACCTGCCGCTGCCAGTCGTCTCCCACCTCCTGCCAGTGGGCAGGAGGGCGCGTGCTCGCCGCGCGCCGGCACACGCGCGGACACCTCCTCCTTGCCGACGAGCCCCTGGACGCGTGGACGATTTTCCCGTGTCGTCCAGATCCCGCTGACCCCCTCTCACTCTCTCTCGAGCTCATCCCCCTCCTCTGCTCTCTCTCCCTCTCACCACCGAACGCCATCGCCGCTGCCGTTCGCCATAGCCGCAGCCGCAGCCATCCCCGAGCCTCTCCGACATGCCCCGAGCTCCGTCGTGCCGCCCTCGTCCTCTCCGTCGTCTCACGTGACCAGAGGAGCCCCGAAGCATCGTCCCCAACCCCTCCTTCCTCCTTCGGCCATGGAGATCGCCGGCGATTTTCTGCCATCACCAAGCCGTCCCCGCCCTCGCCGAGATCACCGACGACCTCGCCGTGAGCTCCTCTACACGAACCCCTCTCTCCCCACCGTAGACCCCCTTCTCTAGCTCCGCTGACCACCATGGACGAACCTCGCCGCCGCCGTGCCCCGTCGCCAGCGTGGCTAGAGCCATAATAGCTCGAAGCCGAGCACACCGCTGTGCTCAGCACGGCTCCAGGAGCCCGTAGCACCCACCAGCTCTTCCTGCCTTGCACCGTAGCGCCGAACCCGTCGTTGCTCGAGATCCGGCCACCGCCACGAGCTCGACTCCGGCGAGCTCACTCCACTGTAGCCTCTCCCGCTTGCTCCAATGGATGCGGGAGAGTGCCAGCTCTCTGCAGGTGGTCTCGACCGCTAATTTGGTCATCGGAGGGCAAAATCCGAGCCCCTCCGCCGTCTCAGCCACGCCGGCGACTCAACGCCGGCGGGTTTGACCCTGCTGACCAGGGGTTTGACCCCGCTGACCGAGTTGACCTCGGGTGGGCCCAGTTTGACCCCCAGGGTCTATGACAAATGGGACCCGCCTACTAATTAAGTTAGGATTAGGACTAACTAAAAATTAGTTAGACTAATGACACTGACACGCGGGACCCACTGGTCAGGTTTGACCTGGAGCGTCCCTGTTGACTGCTGACGTCACCCTGACGCACTGCTGACACAATAAAGCATCTACTTGATATTCTTATATAGGAAATTCCAGAAAATGCTACAGAGTTCAAAAATTCATAGAAATTAATGTGTAACTCCAAATGCAAAGATTTATATATGAAAAATGATCAGAAAAATCCAATCTATCCATCTATACTGGTTTCATGCATGCTTAAACAAGTTAACTTGCTGTTTAGTGCAAAGCATGATAAAGCACTATTTAAGATCACAAATGAGTTTGAACTTAGAATCTTTGGTTCAAAATAGCTCAAACCCATCTAGTTGTAGTTGCATTAGCCCAACACACTCATTTTACCATGTCATGATCATGCATCATATTGTGCATTCAATTGATTGTGTTTCTTTCTCTGTTGCCGGTATTTGTCCCCTCTCGATAGACGTGGTTTCGACGATGAGATCGATGACACCGATGAAGAACTATACTATCTTCAGAAGTGCCAGGCAAGAAAAACCCCCTTGTTCATTCCGATACCATCCCACTCTCTCGCTCCTGCTCTCTTTTATTGCATTAGGACAACAACTCATGTGTTACATGTTGCGGTAGTTCAACCCCTTTTCCTCTGCATGACCTGTCATTGCCACAGTAAATAGATGAAACCCACTAGCATGAGTAGGAGTTGTTTGAGCCCTGATGTGCCTACTCATTCATGCTTGTTGTCATGCTTGCTACTACTTAGAGTTGAGTTAGGTCTGATTCATCGGAGATGAATCGGAGGTGTGTGAACATGTCCTACTATTAAGAGCTAAGTGTGTGAACACAATTTGGTAAAGGTAGCGGTGAGAGGCCATGTAGGAGTACATGGTGGGTTGTCTCATTAAAACCGTCCTCAGGAACTGAGTTCTGTGTTTGTGATCCATGAACAACTACTACCACACATTGGGATCCTTAATTGACTCTCTCGGCTTCTTAACCACCCTTGTCCTCTGTCCAGGAGTTACAAGTAGTTTCTGGTGTTTGTAGTATGCTGGAGGTCCTGTGCAGCGCTGGCCTGAGGGGTGGGCTGTGATGCGGTAGGCACGTGGCCAGGCATGCCGGGCGACCGTTTGGTGTCTCGGAACCCTGTACACATCGTTTGGGGCCGTATGTGGAAACCTCGGCCAGACTCCCTGCGGATGGAACCTGAATAGGCGATAAACCTGGACTAGAGACTTGAGTGTTTAGGTAGGCCGTGGTCGACACCCTCGCTGGGCTTCCGCTTGAAGGATGCCGAGTACATGTCGTGTAAACGGCGATAAGTGGTGAGAGCGTGTTTGAAGAAGTACACCCCTGCAGGGTTAACATCATCTATTCGAATAGCCGTGTCCGCGATAAAGGACTTCTGGGTTGACTGTACAGTTCATAGACAAGTGAAAGTGGATACTGTAAAACTCGCAAGATAAGCGTGAGTGCTATGGATGGCCTTCTCGTAGGGAGACGGGAGCGGATCCATAGTGGTGTATTGATATGGTGCATATGTGGACTCGTGTGCGCCACCTCAAAAGAGTTACTTGCAGTCATAGTTGATAGCCACTGAGTCAAAGCTGGCTTTCTGCGGTTAAACTCCACCACCCCCTTTGTTGATACCGATGCATATGTAGATAGTTCTGATGTAAGTCTTGCTGGGTACATTTGTACTCACGATTTCCTATTTTATGTTTTTGCAGAGAGACGTCGGTCTCGCTAGTAGTTCCGCGTGGACTTTAACGTTTAGCTTGTTACCTCAGCTACGATCTTGTGCCCTCGGCAGGGTCTTGTAGATAGTCAGGCTTCTCAGCCTTTTTCTTTTGTAGTTGTCTGTACTCAGACAAGATAAGCTTCCGCATGTGCTATTGCTTGTATGACTTGAATGTTGGGTCATGAGACCCATGTTTGTAATATCTCGCTCCTCGGAGCCTAATGAATAAATACTTGAGTCGTAGAGTTATGTTGTGATGCCATGTTGTATTTACACATATCGAGCATATTGTGTGTATGATTGAAATGCTTGTTATGCGTGGGATCCGACAACCTAGTTGTTTATCCTTGGTAGTCTCTCTTATGGGGAAATGTAGTCTCGTGCTTCCATGAGCCATAGTAGTCCGCTACAGCCCGGTTCACCGGAGTCCTGCTAGCCCAGCACTACTGCTCCGGAACACTTGACTGGCCGGCATGTGATTCACTTCGTTCTTGTGTCTGTCCCTTCGGGGAAATGTCACGCGGTGACATCCGGAGTCCTGCCTAGCCTGCTACAGCCCGGTTCACCGGAGTCCTGTTAGCCCAGTGCTACAGCCCGGATTCGCACGTTGTTGACCGACATGCTCGTTGTTGATTCATGTATGCCTGTCCCTGTAAGTTAGTGTGACGCCCCCGATTCAATCGTACACTAATCATGCCCGCAAACGTGTACGATCAAGATCAGGGACTCACGGGAAGATATCACAACACAACTCTACAAATAAAAAAAATAGTCATACAAGCATCATAATACAAGCCAGGGGCCTCGAGGGCTCGAATACAAGTGCTCGATCATAGACGAGTCAGCGGAAGCAACAATATCTGAGTACAGACATAAGTTAAACAAGTTTGCCTTAAGAAGGCTAGCACAAACTGGGATACATATCGAACGAGGCGCAGGCCTCCTGCCTGGGATCCTCCTAACTACTCCTGGTCGTCGTCAGCTGGCTGCACGTAGTAGTAGGCACCTCCAGTGTAGAAGGAATCGTCGTCGACGGTGGCGTCTGGATCCTGGGCTCCAACATCTGGTTGCGACAACCAGAAGAAAGGAAAAGGGGAAAAAGGGGAAGAAAGCAACCGTGAGTACTCATCCAAAGTACTCGCAAGCAAGGAGCTACACTACATATGCATGGATATATGTGTAAAGGGCCATATCAGTGGACTGAACTGCAGAATGCCAGAATAAGAGGGGGATAGCTAGTCTTATCGAAGACTACGCTTCTGGTCGCCTCCGTCTTGCGGCATATAGAAGAGAGTAGACTGAAGTCCTCCAAGTAGCATCGTATAGCATAATCCTACCCGGCGATCCCCTCCTCGATGCCCTGTTGGAGAGCAATCACCGGGTTGTATCTGGCACTTGGAAGGGTGTGTTTTATTAAGTATCCGGTTCTAGTTGTCATAAGGTCAAGGTACAACTCCGGGTCGTCCTTTTACCGAGGGACACGGCTATTCGAATAGATAAACTTCCCTGCAGGGGTGCACCACATAGCCCAACACGCTTGATCCCATTTGGCCGGACACACTTTTCTGGGTCATGCCCGGCCTCGGAAGATCAACACGTCGCAGCCCCACCTAGGCACAACAGAGCGGTCAGCACGCCGGTCTAAACCTATGCGCGCAGGGGTCTGGGCCCATCGCCCTGAGCACACCTGCACGTTGCGTACGCGGCCGGAGAGCAGACCTAGCAACCTCCATTTCAAAGGAAGTCACGTTACGCGGTCCAACCCGGCGCGCGCCGCTCAGTCGCTGACGTCACGAAGTGCTTCGGCTGATACCACGACGTCGGGATACCCATAACTACTCCCGCGTAGGTGGTTAGTGCGTATAGACCAAATGGCCAGACTCAGATCAAATACCCAGATCTCGTTAAGCGTGTTAAGTATCGCGAACGCCGACTAGGGCCAGGCCCACCTCTCTCCTAGGTGGTCCGAACCTGCCCTGTCGCTCCGCCACAAAGTAACAGTCGGGGGCTGTCGGGAACCCAGGCCCACCTCTACCGGGATGGAGCCACCTGCCCCTTCAGCCCCCATTTTCGAACAGTATCACATGTAATGTAACAGTGTATAGTTTATAGTATATGCCCGTGATCACCCCCGAGTGATCACGGCCCGATAGTATAGCATGGCAGACGGACAAGAGTGTAGGGGCACTGATGGAACACTAGCATCCTATACTAAGCAGTAGGATAGCAGGTAAAGGTAACAACAGTAGTAGCAAGGACAGGCTATGCAGCAGTATAGGATTAACGGAAAGCAGTAACATGCTACACTACTCTAATGCAAGCAGTATAGAGAAGAATAGGCGATATCTGGTGATCAAGGGGGGGGGGGCTTGCCTGGTTGCTCTGGCAAGAGAGAGGGATCGTCAACTCCGTAGTCGAACGGGGCAGCAGCAGCGTCGGTCTCGGTGTCTATCGAGAGAAGAGGGGGGAGAAACAATAAATATTTAAACAAGCATAGGCATAGTGATGCATGACATGACAAGTAACGACGTTAGAGGTGCCCTAACGCGGTATGGGATGATACCGGTGAAGGGGGGAAACATCCGGGAAAATATCCCCGGGGTTCCGCGTTTTCGGGCAGAGGAGCCGAAGGGGGAAAGTTGCGAGTTTGATATGTTAGGGGTGTGCGGCGGATGAACGGGCTGCGTATCCGGGTTCGTCTCTTCGTTCTGAGCAACTTTCATGTTGAAAACATTTTAATCCGAGTTACGGATTAAAAGATATGATTTTCTAAAGATTTTAATAATTTCTGGAATTTAATTAATTATTTAAATATAACATTATCCAAAACAGTGCACGCTGACGTCAGCATGACGTCAGCATGACGTCAGCAGTCAACAGGGGCGTTGACTGGTCAAATCTGACGTGTGGGTCCCACCTGTCATTCTGTGATTAAGCTAATCAGAGATTAACTAACTAATCATTGTTTAATTAGACTAATTAGATAATTAGGTTAATCTAAATATGATTAATTAGATTAATTAATTCCTTAATTAATAATTAATTAATTAATTAATTAATTAATTATTTACTTATTTAATTATTCATTTATTTTTATTATTATATTTTAATTCCTTTTTTTATTATTAGTAAAACGTTCTCTGGGCGGGGCCCATGTGTCATAGGGCCATGGGGCCTAACGGGTACCCGAGCGCTAATGGTTTCGGGCGCGGGGGCACCCGACAGGGGCCAACCCGGGCGCTGGCCTCAGTTGAGACCAGTGGCGCGGCGGGGCCAGTCCGGTCGCCGGCGGGGAAGCCGCAGCAATGCCGGCGAGGCGGGGCAGTGCCCGCGGGGCGTATTCGGGGGAAAAGGGAGGCGCAAGCGCGCACAGGGGACGCGCGATGGCACGCCGGGCGAGGCGAGGCCACGGCGGCGCCAGCGGAGCCGGGGGAAGAAGGCTATGGCGTGGGCGCGTGCGCGCGAGGAAGAGAGGAGGAGGGGGAAGCTCACAGGGCGGCGTAGGGTTCATGGAAGTGGGCTCGACGGAGGTCGAGGACGACGTGCGGCGCGGCGGCGTGCAGTCGAAGACGACGGGGCAGTGGCAAGGACGGAGGAGCGCGGCGTCCGCGAGATGGTGACTCCGTCGAGGGGGGCTCCTGCGGCGGGGTCGCGGCGAGGCGGCACCAGGCGGCGTCGGCGGTCCGGGC
This sequence comes from Aegilops umbellulata, assembly GCA_032464435.1. NCBI lineage: Eukaryota > Viridiplantae > Streptophyta > Magnoliopsida > Poales > Poaceae > Aegilops > Aegilops umbellulata. The sequence goes on along the minus strand of CP136056.1, from coordinate 290,801,736 downwards.
GACGTGCGAGGGAGAAGGATGGGGCGAGGCAGTCCAGCGCGTGGGGAGGTGGGGCGTCGAGGTGGCACCGGGGACGGGCGTCGGCGTCAGGGGTCCGGGGCGGCGCGGTCGCCGCTGTTCACTGCCCCCGATCTGGATCGGGGGCGGGAGAGTTGAGGAGGCGGTGTGGAGGCGATGAGGAGGGGCCAGCGGAGACGGGTGGCGCCGGCCGGCGACGGGGCGCAGGGATGAGGCGGCGGGGTCGAGGCGCCGTCTCCCCCGATCCAGATCGGGGAGGGACGAGGGAGATGCGTGGGGGTGGGACGAGTGGGGAGAGTGGGGATCGGGTGGGGGGTTAGGGTTCGGGGAGGTAGTGGATAAGGGAAGGGGGCGGCCGATTGGGCCGGCCTGCTGGGCCGAAGCCCAGTGGGGGGGGGCCTTGCTCTCCTTTTTTTTGTTGTTTCTGTTCTTGTAGTTTCTCTTTTCCTTTTATTTATTTTCTTTTTCTGTTTTAGTTAGTTTAGGTCATTTAGGTATCCTGTAAAATTGTGTTAGCTGTACCATAATTACCCTTGTAATATTTGGCAGCCACCAAACATTTTTGTTTCTACTTTCAAAAACTTTTATTGTCGACAATATTTTGTCTTTGAATTTGACGCGGTTTGAACTAACGGACGTTTAGCAACAGTGAATCGGGATGACGTGGCATGGTTAGGGTGGTATTACTGTAGCAAGATTATCCGGGCGTTACAAATCTCCTCCACTACAAGAAATCTCGTCCCGAGATTTAAGAGGTAGAGCAAGGGGGAAAGGTCTAGTTACGATATTCTAACAGATGTTCTCGGTCTTGGCTGCTCTTCTCGAAGAAGTTACTCCCTTTCGTTGACGTCTTCATTTCTCTGCTTCGGGTCATCATGATGAAGTAGGCATCCTTTCTTCGGAGTCTTCATCATACTAACGAAAGATTAATGGGGCAGATCAGCAATGACAGAATGCTATAAGGGTAATATTCTGGGATTAACCCATGAATGAGCCTAAGAGTACCTCTCGAGTCGAACAATTAAACCATATCGAGAGTAAAGTTCGAAGGTACAATATGGAGTTTCAAGTAGCCAGGCAATCATTCAATGCCTAGTCAGCAGGTGAAAGGGTTAAGGGCAACGAGATTAAGTATTGCGTCTGATACCAGAGTAGAACACTAGGAAGGTGACTCGGCAATTACATATGTAGCCAGACCCGAGAATTAACTTTGGAGACAGGGATATACAGAAGAGTCAGGTTTTGATCCTGAGGAACTGTGGGTTATGGGGCCACCATGTGGGTAAAAGTAAGAGGACAGCGACATCTTGCATGGTCATGATAGCAAGACATGTCGGGTAATAGCATGTCAGTTATGTCGGCATCAACGTCGGTACCAAGGGCGAGGGATGAGGAGAACCATTTTCCTACTCGTTGAACGAGGCGGACCAATAGGCAAAGTTCTCGTCCATCGGTGGCTACCGGAATGTCATCAACAATAGTAACAGGGTCTTACTGACAGAGTGGTACAACAAGGTGCTTAGCTAAGCAGGGAAACGCCACTGCTCAGATAAGTCAGATTACTAGAAATGTTAATCAATACAATGGAAGGATAGTATGATTATCAGATTAGACAGATCAATGGAAAGGAAAATGGTTTTGAACACTTATTTCAGGGGTATATCCTTCCCAAGGACAAACAGATGATATCCATGACAGGATAGAAGTAGAAACCATTTAGGTAAGGGGAGAGGAAGTTCATGACATTACCCATACAACGGTGTTAGGATAATTGAGCAGGAAACAATTAACATTGGGCTCCAAATGTTCTTGTTGAAAATCGGAGCACCTCAGACATGCTTCGAGATAGCATTGACAAGGTCTTCAAGCAAAGGTCAGACTTTGGATACACAAAGGATCCATCAGGAACAACTCATAGAATAGTTCTTTCAATTTCCTCATGGAAGAATGGATAACCTTGCTAACAAGGAAACTATAATAGTAGGTCCTCCGGCCAGGTGTGCTGGGCATGACATCACCTTACCGGGTCATAAAAGAACATTGTTATTACCCTTGGAAATATATTCCAACCATCATATCTGACCGGGATTCAGATCCGGTCGGTGTTAGGATACCTCAGACTCAGGGTGCCTGAGAAGAAAAGGTGCAACACAAATTGTCAAGATGACATTGTAAGATTCTCGGGAATTTGAACTGTGGAAGCAAGTTCCAAATCATGAGTTCATTATTAAATCAAGGATAGAATGAGGAGGTGGCTGATGAACTCAGCGACAATTCGCCGAGATTTCCAAAAGATGGATTTAGAAGGGTGCACCCAGGAACCTGGACTAGGTAGCACGATCAATGTTCGAATGATGATTCAATAAGCAATATTCTCATGATCAAACTGTAGACCAATAACTCCAAAGCAATAGGGTTGCTAGAAGTTTAGAATTTACACATCACAGACCATTTGTCGGTATTCCGGTTAGAAACAACTCGGAGACCAAGAAATGAACGCAAATGGCGAGAGATATTACTATATCAAGAATTCCCAAGAGGTGGTAAAATTACCACGACATTCTTGACATAAAAGGTGGTAATATTCCAAGGTAAAGAAGGACAAATGCTGGATAGCAAGGAACTCAAGGTATAACACCAAACACGAATAAGTTTGTGTTGAACGGAAGGCAATAAAGTGGTCGGTGATAACACAAATCATCGAGGTCAAGGATGGTATTTCTCATCATGAACTCAATTGATATACAGGAAGAGCTCCGAATGCTGATGATGATCACGACGCATTTGTCGAGAAATTTCATGAAGATGTAATCGGTCAGCAATGACATTAAGTCAAAGGAATGATGAAGCGAAAGGTTATTGGAACCAAGGATTAGACACATACTCAAAATCAAGTTTGCTGTCCAAGGCGTAGTGCTATGACGAGTAAGGTCGACATAAGCTGAGCTCATTGTCGAAAGTTGTGCTCCGGGAATAAGGGCCAGGTAGCACAGTTAAAAATTTAGCACGTTAATGATATAGCCGATCAGGCTAGGAATGACATGATCGAGTACAAACTCGGACTTAAAGAAGATTATCAAGAGTTGTTGAACCGTAGGGCAGACTCGGTTCAGTTATCGGTGTCTTTGAGTGTTTAATAACTCAGAGCCCATGAAAACTGTAATCAGTGAGAATGTAGTACTTGATGAACACTCATAAGAAGTTATGCAATTCCAAGATAATCTCGAGATACCAAGGGGGTAATACTCGAAGAGGGATCAAAGTAGAGGTTGGACCAGGGTAATGATCCACAGAGGACAAGTGCTTACACTTGCATCGAAAATGGTATTTAAAGGAGAACATGGTCGGAACCATGATTGTAAAGGACCAAATCCCAGATATAACATGGACTTATAATAAGGGAATAATTGATTTAAGAGAAGCTTAAATGATAAGATCTACATCGTGTCCATGGGCATGAACACAAAGTTCAAGGTCGAATCCCACTTCGTCAATGTATTACCTTCCATTCACTTCTCGCTTTGATAAAGGCATTATTGTTGAAAGTTTTACCTGGTGAAATACCAGATGAGTATGACTCGTGACTCGTGAAAACTTTCGGGTTCACATGGTTTAGAGAAGGCATATGTTCAACCCATAGGGCTTCTTAGAAACATATACCACAAGTTTCAAGAGTAAATAACACAAGCCCGAAAGCAGAGCATGGTTGGCCAAGCAAAGGATACAACTTAACAAATGCATTATGTATCAGGGGGAGAACTCACAAAGTGATCAAAAGTGAAAGACACTGTCGGATAACAATCCAACAAAGGACTTGATGGTCCACAAAGGATCTGATGTGAGTATCGATACTCAACCAGAAGAGGAAGGAATGCAAATGCAACAGGTTATGGAATCATCTGAATAATTCAAAGCTTAAATGCAAAGGAATTATGATTTCCAAAACAAAGGATCAGAAGCAGACGCTCTGATCAAGGATGGATAAGTTGGATAGACCAGAGGCACAATTGATGACAAATAGTTTGGTCGAGAACCAGCTCATGTTCAAAAATGATGTCTGAGCCGGAAAGATAATTTAGAAGGGTTGATAGATGATTGTGTGCTTTCGCACACATGTAATCAATAGGATCAAAATGACAGTGTCAAAAGATACTAGTGAATATTGCCAGATATATGGGAAGCATCCATAATGCAAGTAGACAAGTATTTGCAAAGCAATAACGCTGCTAAGGATTTTCGGGGGATTGAATAGTATTTCAAAGACTTTTGTGAAACACCTGAACAACTGGGGAGGAGCGGATACTCGGAAAGTGCGAGAATTTATTCTTAGGGGTATTCAGGTGGCAAGGAACTGCAAGGCAGTAGGCACCAAATATTCTCGGGGTATCTTGTAATAACAAGATCGAGTGGGAATAAAAGTAAGCACGACAGGTGTAAGTATTTATCCATAGGGATATTTCGATGGGAGGGAATTGCGAAAGCAATGGGCACAAGGTCTCAAGAGAATATCAGAGAGTATCTTCGAAATCTTCTGGTGTAGCCGGCGATCATCTGTAATGAAAGGGCTCTCCGGCAGGAAGTGGTAACGAGAACCTAGGGTTAGATTTTAGCAAAATCGTTTAACCCGAATAGAAGAGAGTTCAGAGTCCCAGAGTAAAGGTCGAGGAGTAAAAGATCCTAGTACCACCCGATGGCGACGTGGGCCCGTAAGGCACACAGCCATGTTAGTAAAAGTTTTTGCAATGTCTAGACTCGACTTCGGCCAGGAATGTGGAAGGGGGATTCCTACAGGCAGTTGGCTCTGATACCAACTTGTGACGCCCCCGATTCAATCGTACACTAATCATGCCCGCAAACGTGTACGATCAAGATCAGGGACTCACGGGAAGATATCACAACACAACTCTACAAATAAAAAAAATAGTCATACAAGCATCATAATACAAGCCAGGGGCCTCGAGGGCTCGAATACAAGTGCTCGATCATAGACGAGTCAGCGGAAGCAACAATATCTGAGTACAGACATAAGTTAAACAAGTTTGCCTTAAGAAGGCTAGCACAAACTGGGATACAGATCGAACGAGGCGCAGGCCTCCTGCCTGGGATCCTCCTAACTACTCCTGGTCGTCGTCAGCTGGCTGCACGTAGTAGTAGGCACCTCCAGTGTAGAAGGAATCGTCGTCGACGGTGGCGTCTGGATCCTGGGCTCCAACATCTGGTTGCGACAACCAGAAGAAAGGAAAAGGGGAAAAAGGGGAAGAAAGCAACCGTGAGTACTCATCCAAAGTACTCGCAAGCAAGGAGCTACACTACATATGCATGGATATATGTGTAAAGGGCCATATCAGTGGACTGAACTGCAGAATGCCAGAATAAGAGGGGGATAGCTAGTCTTATCGAAGACTACGCTTCTGGTCGCCTCCGTCTTGCAGCATATAGAAGAGAGTAGACTGAAGTCCTCCAAGTAGCATCGTATAGCATAATCCTACCCGGCGATCCCCTCCTCGATGCCCTGTTGGAGAGCAATCACCGGGTTGTATCTGGCACTTGGAAGGGTGTGTTTTATTAAGTATCCGGTTCTAGTTGTCATAAGGTCAAGGTACAACTCCGGGTCGTCCTTTTACCGAGGGACACGGCTATTCGAATAGATAAACTTCCCTGCAGGGGTGCACCACATAGCCCAACACGCTTGATCCCATTTGGCCGGACACACTTTTCTGGGTCATGCCCGGCCTCGGAAGATCAACACGTCGCAGCCCCACCTAGGCACAACAGAGCGGTCAGCACGCCGGTCTAAACCTATGCGCGCAGGGGTCTGGGCCCATCGCCCTGAGCACACCTGCACGTTGCGTACGCGGCCGGAGAGCAGACCTAGCAACCTCCATTTCAAAGGAAGTCACGTTACGCGGTCCAACCCGGCGCGCGCCGCTCAGTCGCTGACGTCACGAAGTGCTTCGGCTGATACCACGACGTCGGGATACCCATAACTACTCCCGCGTAGGTGGTTAGTGCGTATAGACCAAATGGCCAGACTCAGATCAAATACCCAGATCTCGTTAAGCGTGTTAAGTATCGCGAACGCCGACTAGGGCCAGGCCCACCTCTCTCCTAGGTGGTCCGAACCTGCCCTGTCGCTCCGCCACAAAGTAATAGTCAGGGGCCGTCGGGAACCCAGGCCCACCTCTACCGGGATGGAGCCACCTGCCCCTTCAGCCCCCATTTTCGAACAGTATCACATGTAATGTAACAGTGTATAGTTTATAGTATATGCCCGTGATCACCCCCGAGTGATCACGGCCCGATAGTATAGCATGGCAGACGGACAAGAGTGTAGGGGCACTGATGGAACACTAGCATCCTATACTAAGCAGTAGGATAGCAGGTAAAGGTAACAACAGTAGTAGCAAGGACAGGCTATGCAGCAGTATAGGATTAACGGAAAGCAGTAACATGCTACACTACTCTAATGCAAGCAGTATAGAGAAGAATAGGCGATATCTGGTGATCAAGGGGGGGGCTTGCCTGGTTGCTCTGGCAAGAGAGAGGGATCGTCAACTCCGTAGTCGAACGGGGCAGCAGCAGCGTCGGTCTCGGTGTCTATCGAGAGAAGAGGGGGGAGAAACAATAAATATTTAAACAAGCATAGGCATAGTGATGCATGACATGACAAGTAACGACGTTAGAGGTGCCCTAACGCGGTATGGGATGATACCGGTGAAGGGGGGAAACATCCGGGAAAATATCCCCGGGGTTCCGCGTTTTCGGGCAGAGGAGCCGAAGGGGGAAAGTTGCGAGTTTGATATGTTAGGGGTGTGCGGCGGATGAACGGGCTGCGTATCCGGGTTCGTCTCTTCGTTCTGAGCAACTTTCATGTTGAAAACATTTTAATCCGAGTTACGGATTAAAAGATATGATTTTCTAAAGATTTTAATAATTTCTGGAATTTAATTAATTATTTAAATATAACATTATCCAAAACAGTGCACGCTGATGTCAGCATGACGTCAGCATGACGTCAGCAGTCAACAGGGGCGTTGACTGGTCAAATCTGACGTGTGGGTCCCACCTGTCATTCTGTGATTAAGCTAATCAGAGATTAACTAACTAATCATTGTTTAATTAGACTAATTAGATAATTAGGTTAATCTAAATATGATTAATTAGATTAATTAATTCCTTAATTAATAATTAATTAATTAATTATTTACTTATTTAATTATTCATTTATTTTTATTATTATATTTTAATTCCTTTTTTTATTATTAGTAAAACGTTCTCTGGGCGGGGCCCATGTGTCATAGGGCCATGGGGCCTAACGGGTACCCGAGCGCTAATGGTTTCGGGCGCGGGGGCACCCGACAGGGGCCAACCCGGGCGCTGGCCTCAGTTGAGACCAGTGGCGCGGCGGGGCCAGTCCGGTCGCCGGCGGGGAAGCCGCAGCAATGCCGGCGAGGCGGGGCAGTGCCCGCGGGGCGTATTCGGGGGAAAAGGGAGGCGCAAGCGCGCACAGGGGACGCGCGATGGCACGCCGGGCGAGGCGAGGCCACGGCGGCGCCAGCGGAGCCGGGGGAAGAAGGCTATGGCGTGGGCGCGTGCGCGCGAGGAAGAGAGGAGGAGGGGGAAGCTCACAGGGCGGCGTAGGGTTCATGGAAGTGGGCTCGACGGAGGTCGAGGACGACGTGCGGCGCGGCGGCGTGCAGTCGAAGACGACGGGGCAGTGGCAAGGACGGAGGAGCGCGGCGTCCGCGAGATGGTGACTCCGTCGAGGGGGGCTCCTGCGGCGGGGTCGCGGCGAGGCGGCACCAGGCGGCGTCGGTGGTCCGGGCGACGTGCGAGGGAGAAGGATGGGGCGAGGCAGTCCAGCGCGTGGGGAGGTGGGGCGTCGAGGTGGCACCGGGGACGGGCGTCGGCGTCAGGGGTCCGGGGCGGCGCGGTCGCCGCTGTTCACTGCCCCCGATCTGGATCGGGGGCGGGAGAGTTGAGGAGGCGGTGTGGAGGCGATGAGGAGGGGCCAGCGGAGACGGGTGGCGCCGGCCGGCGACGGGGCGCAGGGATGAGGCGGCGGGGTCGAGGCGCCGTCTCCCCCGATCCAGATCGGGGAGGGACGAGGGAGATGCGTGGGGGTGGGACGAGTGGGGAGAGTGGGGATCGGGTGGGGGGTTAGGGTTCGGGGAGGTAGTGGATAAGGGAAGGGGGCGGCCGATTGGGCCGGCCTGCTGGGCCGAAGCCCAGTGGGGGGGGCCTTGCTCTCCTTTTTTTTGTTGTTTCTGTTCTTGTAGTTTCTCTTTTCCTTTTATTTATTTTCTTTTTCTGTTTTAGTTAGTTTAGGTCATTTAGGTATCCTGTAAAATTGTGTTAGCTGTACCATAATTACCCTTGTAATATTTGGCAGCCACCAAACATTTTTGTTTCTACTTTCAAAAACTTTTATTGTCGACAATATTTTGTCTTTGAATTTGACGCGGTTTGAACTAACGGACGTTTAGCAACAGTGAATCGGGATGACGTGGCATGGTTAGGGTGGTATTACTGTAGCAAGATTATCCGGGCGTTACAGTTAGTGCCACTTTGGGTTCACGACTAGTCATGTCGGCCCGGGTTCTCTGTCATATGGATGCTAGCTACACTATCATATACGTGAGCCAAAAGGCGCAAACGGTCCCGGGCCAGGTAAGGCGACACCCGTGGGAACACCGTGCGTGAGGCTGCAAAGTGATATGAGGTGTTACATGCTAGATCGGTGTGACTTAGAATCGGGGTCCTGACACCTAGATATTCTCATAACTATGCGCTTTTCTATCAACTGCTCGACAGTAATTTGTTCACCCACCGTAGTTTATGCTATCTTGAGAGAAGCCACTAGTGAAACCTATGGCCCCCGGGTCTATCTTCCATCATATTATTTTCCTATAAATTTGCTATTTCTACCGCCGTTTATTTCGCAATCTTTACTTTCCAATCTATATCATAAAAATACCAAAAATATTTATCTTATTATCTCTATTAGATCTCACTTTTGCAAGTGGCCGTGAAGGGATTGACAACCCCTTTTATCGCGTTGGTTGCAAGGTTCTTATTTGTTTGTGCAGGTACAAGGTGACTTGCGTGCAACCTCCTACTGGATTGATACCTTGGTTCTAAAAAACTAAGGGAAATACTTACGCTACTTTGTTGCATCACCCTTTCCTCTTCAAGTGAAAACCAATGCATGCTCATGAGGTAGCAGTACTAATGACTAATGAATGCAAAGAATTCCGCAAATCCTCTCTTTGATGTGTTTCCACGGGAAATGGGCTAAAGGGGGAAGAAATCACGTGTGGAAATGGAATGAAAGGAGAATGGAGGAAGAAGGAATCAACAGGAAGCGTCTGCGCGAAGACAGCACAAAAGACAGCGTTCCATATGGGCGCGAGCGCCCGTGTGAGCGCCCGTTTAGCATGAATTTCGAGGCAGATCGTCTACCTGAACAAATTTCATTAAAGGGACCCCTTCGAAATGTAAACAGAGATACGAGCACAGAAGCCAGAACCTCTTCATCATCCTCGTCATCCACAAACCCTAGCCGCCGCCATCTCCATAGCCATCTCCACCACCACCATAGTGCTCTTCCATCCCATTTATACTTGTAATCGTGCATCGCACAAGGCATCCATTGTAAGACATATTACAATCAACCGGTGAGGCTAGGAGCAAGGAGACCGTGAAGTGTTATACCAAACACTGGTGACAGTAAGGTTCAGTAGGGTAACATGGATCATATCCTTGGGGATAAATGAGGTGTAGTCATTAAACGCCCAAAGCTCTTGTCCAATTTCATTATCTTAATTATCGAGGCAACCCCACGCAACGGATAGGGTCTGCGGAAGGATAAATGATTACTGATGCAAGACTCGTGTCGATCAAGATGTTATTTGGACACATCCCCCACTTCGATCGTAACAAGCACATCTCGACAGGTGACTTCCCACGCACAAATTAATATCCTATTTGATCCCAGCGCAAATACAAGGTTGTAAGCATAAGACCTCATACCCGTATCTATTTTTATTATAAGTGTTTGAATCAATATTTGTTTGCTGATCCGGTCAAAAGCTAGATTTGACACTTTGATAAAAGCTTGCTAGAGACCATCGCTTCAAGGGAATCTTCCTCTCATGGGTTTGAGATCCCAGGGTCACCTCTGGGAAATAGGTGTGGGATACTCTTTTCTGTTCCAATACCGGATCAATAAAAGGAGGTATCACCTCCTCAAGCAGGTTACTCTAGAGCGTTGTTTTACCACCATTTCTTCCCTTGCAAGAAGCTTTAAAAGCTTTTTACAAGCCTTTTCTCTTTCACTAACAGGCCTTTCCATAATCAGTCTGCTATCAGTTTTCTAACCTTGACTGCACTTTTTTAACAGTTTATGTATCGAGCCGAACTCCTCTCTACTCCATTTTTGTAGCCCATCCTTAACATGTACCCGTGCCTTTGTAACTCGCTGGAGATTTCCATTTGTAGGCACCCGCACCCACACATTCTCAACAATTTGTACATAGTTCTCATGTCTAGTCCATGCATTTTTGATTTTGAGAAGTCTGTTACTACTTGCACCAGTTGCCTAGTCCAATTTGGATATACCAACGACCTATGCACAATGGTCTGACTCGGTAGCCTGTACATGATTGATCGTTGACCTGTCAGACAACTCCATGAACTGTTCATCCCTTAGGCCCTGGTCCAATCTAACTTAGATATTCTCATTACGTTGTTGCCGGTTATCCCGAGTATAGGGGAGCCCTGAGCAACCTAGATCAGCAAAATGACAGAGGTTAAAGCCATCCCTCATGCACTCCTCCCTTTAAACACCACCAAATTGTTCATTTTCATTTAATACCTCATTAAACCCCCCCCCACACACACACAAGGCCATGGGTTATCATGTTCCCCTTGAAGGTATGTGAGCAGCTCCCAACTTCTCTTCCTCTTTGATCTCACCGATTCACCATAGAAAACCATGAATGACCATTCCCTACTCCTAATACTCTCGTTCTGGACCAAAGCATCAATGTGTGTTTGGTTGTATGATTTTAAACTGTTGATCAAGTCATTATTCCAAAACAACACTAGTCCCACACTCCCCCCTCGCTCTTAACACCAAAAGCATGCCTGAACCCCAAAGTAAACCTTAACTCTCGTAGCAGAGATTTAGGTCTCCAAGAGAAAGACCAAACACAGACGATGTAACTGTACCAAGTTGCGAATTTCTTGAACTATCTCAGACTGTCCATAGACTCGAGGGGTGTCCTCGATCCTGCTAGAGATTCATCGTCTCACAACTGTCAATAGCCTCCCCATCTAGCCCCTTCAACTTCTTCTTGTTTGCATTTTTTCGTGGAGTAGCACTCGGATCCTTCTCATTCCCATCAAATGAGTCCACACTATTTGTCACCTTTGATGAAGGAACCACTGGTATTATTGCTCGATCAGGACTCTCATCTTCTATGCCCCATACACCGAGTCCATGGCCAATCGCTTCCTTGCTGCAGGTTCCTTCTCAGCTATGGTAACATCCCTTTATATGTTTTGGATTAATGGTATGAGTGCTGGAGGGTATTGTGAGGCACTTGGATCCAGCTGCATCCTGAATGCAACATTCCAATGACGGCTTTTTCGGGATCATAGCTGTTTTTATTGCCTAATAAGAAAAATTCTTCCATTCTCTTTCTCTTTAGTTTCGGGAAAACCAAAATTAAAACTATGATTTTATAGCAAGCACAATTTTCAGTAAAAAAGCCCCCTCTCTGAAATCCTCTATGGAATAACGGTACTTCCAAATCCTAATCCTAAAAGGCACCTGGTCCTAAGGAAATTATCGTAAATAGAGGTTTTTAAATCCAGCGCTAAATATTTTTTTTCTTAGAATGATTGCTTGATCACAAGAGGCTTCGTAGCTTACGCCAAGCACAAATTCTTTCGACTGATTCCTTTTCTTATCACAACCATTCTTTGTGGCACAAGTTTTTACTCGTTCTCTAGGAAAGTATGTTGCTCTTGTGGGAACCCCACTCTAATTAGATATTAATAGATTAGTGTCATATGTGGGGAAAGGTTGGATTTTCTCATGAGTGGACCCTATTTTTTTTAGAAATCCTAATTATTCTTGATTATGGCTACTTTGGGGATCATAGCTGCTATTATTGCCTCTAGTATGCAAACCATCATGCTCTGCCCTGAACGGCCTCGTCCTCTACCTCTTCCAGAACCTCATCCCCCACTCGTTCTTTCAATTGTCAGCTAGAATACCCCCCCACTCAAACTTTGTAGCATCATGCTCTCCTGTACCACATTCCTCAAATCAATGCCCATGGATCCCACAATGATTATAGAAAACTGGTAATTTCTCATAAATTACTTGGTACCAATCATTCTTTCCATCCATTTGGTATGGATACAAAATGTTCCAACCTCTTTTTCACATCAAGACATACTTTCACCCTTACGACAGCTCCAACATAACCAACTGGTAATTGTATCCGAGTCTCGATGATCTCACCCATCTTCCTACACATTCCCTTGATCATGGCCTCATTCACATAGTTGTCAGGTAGTTTCAAAATCCTTGCCTAGACCGCCACCTTGTCTAGTACCGCAGACTTAGGGTTCGTGAACCCATCATATTCAACTAGGATAACCACTTGATTTCCAAAAAAAAGAGCCTTTCAACATCGCGGTGTTCTAGTCACCCAAATACCCAAACTGAATGGTAAACAAATTATCTTTGATCAGTCGCCAATGTGCTTCTTTCACTGGATTCCATGCATACCTCATGTCAACATACATGGTCCGAGTAAACCACTTACTAGTGTGAACCCTAGTCCATGGCCAACCATTTTGCTTAAACTTTTGGCACAACCGGATCATCCTCCCAAATGAAGTCCCCTCCATCATCGTCATGCAGATCAAGACGCTTGATCAGGTCTTCCACGTTTCCCAACTCATGTTTCCTGCCGCCACTTTCTCTACTCTCCATTGCCTGAACTAAATTGGAACTCCCCCGTCAAACCTCCAAAACCTCGTCAACCAAGGCCAGGTAGAAGCGTGAAGCTTCCCCTGGATCAACACGAGCCGCTCGAGCCGTCAGAGAGGAGATACTCGGAGGGGAGATCGACCCGAGTAGACAAAACTCTCAACATAGCCGCCGTCATAGGGGCCCTAAACCCTAGCCTGAGCGCTCACTTTTTTGGAAAGTTAGCGCTCCTTTGGCCCCATTTAGCTCCTTTTTGTCCTCGTTTAGTTCGTGTTCTTTGAGACTTCTAGCCTGAGCAGCAAACTCACGCACACTTCAGGGCATCTCCAGCCGCGCCCCCAGGAAGGCCTCCCCAGGCTTTTTTTGCGCCGGCCCCGAAAAATCGGCCCAGTCGCGCCCCCAGGAGCCCGATTTTCGCCGGCCTAGGCCGAAAACAGCGCCGGCGGAACCAGGCCAAACCCGGCGCGCTGGGGGGCGCCCGGGGGCGCCGGGGCGAACTGTTTTGGCGCGAAACAGCCTCGGGCCCGCCGCGTCAGCGACACGGCTCTCTTTTCGGCCCTTCGTCGTCCTCATCGCCTCGTTTCCCGCGGCGAATCAATGCCAAAGCTGCCGCGCCGGTCAACCTGCGCCATTGATGCCTCACGGGCGGCGCAGTGAAGACCGGATGACGCGCGTCCCTCGCCCTCCCTCGCCCGCCACGCGTACACACGATGGCACGAGCACGGGCGGCGCCTCGACCTATATAAGACGCGCCCTAGCGCACTCGGCGATCTCACACTCTCTCGCCGTCGTCGTTCCTCCCTCTCCTCTCTCTCGCGGTCTCCAGTTCATCACACCCATGGCGGAGCGCTTCCCAGGCGACGGCGCGGCGGCGAACGGCTTCGGTCGCTGCCATCTTCACGAGGACGAGGCTCGCCTCCTTTTCGAGGCCGAGTACCCGGTCCCGCCGGACATGCGGGTGCCCGGGGAGTGGAGGATCAGCGCCGGCGGCGTGCCGGTGCCCCCGGTACCCACCGGCGCGGCACGGCGTGCGGAGATCGCACGCATCCGCTCGTCCCTGCCGCGTGCGGCAAGTAAGTGGCCACGGTACGTCCCCGAAAGCCCGCTCTGGGAGCCTTATTTCCGCCGCCGTCACGCCTAGCAGCTCGAGGCCACCAACGGCGTCGTGCCCTCCGGCAGGCTCAACGCCACCGGCCGGCGTCGGTGGTGGGGCGTTCCCGGGCGCACGTTGGAGGCTGTCCTCGAGTACATCGAGGGCGGCAACACGCCGCGCCTCGAGTACCCCGCTCCCCCGTCCTTCTCACGCCGCCGGGGAAGCTCCTGGACCCCGAGGCACATGGAGACCGGGGGGTCCTCCTCCTCGTCCGGCGGCTCTCCCTGCCTCCACCTCCGCCCCGTCAAGCCTGAGCCCCAGGGCACGCATGTCAGCACGCGCACCCGCAGCTTCGGCGTCCGCATCGGCGACAACGCCTCCCCCACCGGCCGCTTCGTCCTCGTCGAGCCCAAGCCGGAGCCCGGCCTCCCCGCGGAGTACAAGGAGATAGCCCGGCGCGGCTTCTCCGACGAGGACGCCCTGCGGTGGGCGCGGGACGACTACCTCCGCGACGAGATGGTCCGGCAGCGCCGGGCCCTGGAGGAGATCGCCGCCCGCAAGCGTGGGCGCGAGGACGAGCACGGCGTCGTGGTCCTCGACAGCGACGATGACGACGACGACGCCCTCGGACCGTCCAACCCGCCGCGCCAACCGGGGAGGGATGCAGCAGGGACGGCGGATGCGTCGACGTGGACGACGACGACGACGACGACAACGGCAGTGACTACACGCGGTTCTACAGCCTCCTCGGCATGTAGAACCGCGTGGACGGGTGGCGAGGCGGGCGGCGAGGAAGACGGCAGGGTAGCCCGCGGTAGTTTTTCTTTTTTTTAAAATATGTTTAAATTTGAACGAACTCGAACGTGTTTGCGTTGTGTTTGCGCTGAATTTATACACTTTAAAAACACGTGGGGGCCGCGACTGGGGAGCATCACGCCCCCAGTGCGCGGTTTAACGCCGGTGCGTCCCCGCGAGACGATTTTTTGCCTCTCCTGAGAGGCCAACGGCTGGAGATGCCCTTACCGCGCACTTGCATGTTTCTCACGCCGCAAACCAAACGCGCCGGATCCAACCTACTCCGCCTCAACCATCACTTCAGCTCCTGGGCACTGACCTGTGGTACCCAGAACGCAATAAGGCCCATCTGTCAGCTTGAAGGAGTTCTCTGTCACACCGCTCTGTGTTCACTTGCCGCCGCCGCCACCGGCTCAGGCCGAAAAAACGAACCCGACCCAGCCAAGCAAAAGGAAGGAAGCCACACATAAAGGCAACCGATGAAATATCTATCCTTCAACCCGCAAAAGGCGAGGAGAGAGCCATGGAGGACAGAGACCACGGCCCCGGCCCCGCTGAGAACCTTCCTGAATCTCCACGCCGCATCGTCGACGGCGACGAGGAGGGAGACGAAGACGGAGGCGGCTTCACCTTCCCCGTCCTGCCGTTCGCGGCGGACGCGCTCATCGTGCCCGTGTACCCTATCTTCGGCCGCCCCCCGTCCCCGCCGCCGGCGGCCTCGGTCGAGGAGCCGGAGACGGCCACCGTGCGCATGCCGCTGGGCCGGCTCCTGCTGGAGGAGCGCGACTTCCGCGCGAGGCAGAGGGACGAAGAGGGCTTCGGGGACGGCGAGCTGGAGGGCGTGGCGCCGGAGAGCTACTGCCTCTGGGCCCCCGGGCAGTCCACTCCCGCGTCCCCGCGGCGGTGCCGGAAGAGCGGCTCCACTGGCTCGGTCCTCCGGTGGCGGCGCATCAGCGAGCGCCTCGTGGGGCGGAGCCACAGCGACGGTAAGGAGAAGTTCGTCTTCTTGAACGCCACCTCAGGGCCCCCCAAGCAGGGGGACGTGGAGGAAGGAAGCAGCAAGAGCGACGGCGGCGGCGGCGCCGATGCACACGGATGGAGCTATTACAGCAAAAGAGGAGGAGGAAGCGGCGGCGCTGGCCGGAGGAGATCTTACCTCCCGTACAAGCAAGAGCTTGTCGGGTTGTTCGCCAACGTCAGTGGGTTACGGCGAAGTTATCCCCCGTTCTAATGCGTTTCTTGGCTTCTCTCCCTCTCTACACCGTCAATATTTTCTGCTTTTGTGTGCATAATAGTATTTGCATAACCTTGGTAGTGTTATTAGAAATAAAATTGGTGTGCTTATAGATTAAATTAGGATCTGCTTGGCTAAGGTAAATGTAAAAACTAGAGACCTTTTACAGTATATCAGATCAATATTGGCCGTTTATTTTTTATGTTCGGACGGCCCAGATTCGAAAATACTACTGCAGATTTTCGGTAGTATATTTTCTAATCAGAGGCAGTTTTGATAGTTCTGTTTAACAAAAACATGGGCTGGTTTCCTAAATAAAGGACACATCCGATACCTTGAAGTAGAAATACAACCGCTAGCGGCGCAGGACGACGGAGATACCCAGTCGCCGTGACGGCTCTGCACACAGTCTATGAGGACGCTAGGGTTTGGAGCTCCGCCGTAGGCCGGACGAGCCTGCACTGCGGCGTCGCCTCTCTTCCGTCTTAGCCGGCAGTTGTCATCGGCGGGAGAACAGCGACCAAGACGGATTTAATTTGTGTAATAGCATTACGGATTAATTGCCCCCTGCATGCAGCGTCAAAGCGCATATGCATCGCCGCATTAAAGAGAAGAATTAGTTCAGAGATGAATGTAGGCTCATTTAGTTGAGAGGCGACGTGCGAAGGAATCGATCTCGGGCGCGGTCCAAAGATCATGCGACGGAGAGAGGTCCGACGGACGGCGTGGAGCGGCATCGAAGGTCATGGGGTGGTGACCGGAGGCCGGGAGACGGAGCGGCCGGTGGTGTGCGACTGAGGAGACAGCCGCTGCGCCGTCCGCGTTGACAAAAGAATGACGAACTGCATGAGAACGAGGCATGAGGGGGCAAACCTACGAACTAAGATGAGGAACAATTCTTTTTTCTACAGGTCTGATTACCTACGTTACATTATTAAGAAAAAACAAATCTATCCTAACAACCAATTACTGAAATGTCCTAGGGAGAAAAAAATCAGGATCAATAACGACCATCGGATCAATTATATACTACCCACTATTTCTGGTAGTACGATGTACCGTAAAAAGTCTCAAAAACTACACCATCTCAACAATAGAGATAGGAGAAGGATTAACTATTTTGTAGGTCTGTTTGCTTGCACACTTCAGTCAGAAAGAACTGCTGTTCTTCTGTTCGTTCTGATCTTTTTGCTTTCATCAATCTCAGGGTAGGATAGAACTGCCCATTCTAATGATTGTATGGTGAGAATTTTGTATGTTGATTGGTAGTTTAGGTGAATTCATGTATGGTCTGACCTCTTTGTTTTGTTCGAGCGTGTCCTTTTGGGCAAAGCTCTGGGTGGTGGCGTTATTAGTTGATTTTAATAATGTGACGTTGTACTAATAGTATTGATACGCATACGTACAAAACAATTCATGCCTCATTGTCTTATTGGTCCTCCACTCCACATTGATGTCGCCAAAGCAATCTGTATGTTAAGACGTCGGTACAGAGACTGTTCTATTTTTATGGTTGGAATAAAGATCCACAAGTTCAAAGATGTTCACCACATCAATATACTTCTGCAGAACAGTCAAACAGTTCATGCTCGCATGTATACAAAATTGCAAACGAGGATTCTGATTCTGTCGATTTATATTGTAGTGGGCTCTTACTATAAGCAAGAATTTCGCTGATGTATACCCAGTTGCCAACTACGACATTTTCTCCGTAGTTAGATGAATTGTATTTGTATATGTGTCCTCGAGATGTGGAGAGAGCATCTACAATTATGCAGGTCGTAACCAAATACACCAACTACTGGATGTGATGGGACCTCAACCCCCCAACTTTACTCCTTGGAGCTCGCCTGCTTTGATGTTCCCTCCCCGGTCCGTCCATCCGTCCGTTAAGTAGGCCACAAGCCGCACGGGACGGGACGGGCTCGACCGCGACAGCCGCTTCGCGCGCTGAACTGCTAACCTAAACCCACCGGCAACCACACTTCTCCTTTTGCGATGAAACCAGCAGCCAGATGCCACTGCTCTTATTATACCTTATCTTAATTCGGGCGCTTTTGATTCCAGTATTTCAATTTTGAGAAATTCAAATGGTTGCAATTTTTCTGATGAAAAAGGTTGTTCAATTTTGGGGATGGACGGCAAAGCTAACGTGGGCACCTCTGTCACGGCCGCTCGCCACTTTATTGCTGCACAAGCTATAAGCTAAGCTATCCTGCTGGCGGCAGAAGTGTAGAACGCACAAAGGTCAGTCACTGGCATTAGCTGGTGAACGCGCATGGCCGCCGTCGACTAAAAATAAGCCGACTGGCTAGCCTAGCCTTGGCCTTAGCCTAGAGACATATGTGATCTGTCGATCGGCCGGGCAACAAAGTGGCGACGGAGGCGCGATGGAGGCCCCTTCGGTTCCACTCCATGCCCCTTGCGGCTAAATTTCGTGTTTTGACCCTTTTCGCATAGAAATTCAGGATCTGATCCCTGTTGAAAAGAATTTCGGAATTTGACCCTTTCGCTACCGTAAGGGGTTATGGCGGTAGGGTTAGACAGGCCACCGCCAGGGTCCATGGCGGTAGGGTGCGACGGAGGGGAACGGCAGCTGTTTGCCCGAGCTGACGTGGATAAGTAACCTACCGCCAGGGGCCCTGGCGGTAGCCTGTCTAAACCTACCGTCGGACCCCTGGCGGTAGGTGGTGGCTGGGTTTTTGCCTACGAAAGTTTCTGTAACGAAATATCGAAAGTGCCCTGGCGGTAGGTTGTGTGACCTTACCATCAGGGTCCCTGGCGGTAGGGTCCTGTGTTTTACACATTCAAGTTTAATTGCTTGTTTCTTTTCACATCAATGATATAGAGGCTAAAAAATAGATCTCAAACAAATGGCATTACATACACAATAATAAAACTTGAAGTATATAGACATGTTTTTTGTCATGAAAGTATATACTCATTTCTTTTACCATGAAAGTATACTCATATTGACAAGAACAAATGGCATGAAGTTAACTTAATGTTCAAACTGAATTGATAATGAACAAATGGCATTACAAGAGGTACATAGTTTCATTATTCATCGAGAACATAATTGAAAGACACAAGACAAACTAATAAGACGATTTGCTGATAATTTCAAAAAGCGGGCAGACATCATCTTCTTCAGAGCTCCTCGTATGTTAGCCCGGACCGTGGAGACAGAAACGGCAGTGGATCCACTGGTTCAGACAAAGGTGGAACGCTGGTAGGCATCCGACCGTTCAAGCACTCCCACCTTGCCCTGCCCGCTGGAGTTTTCGCCTCCGCCCTTCCCCAGTTGATGATATAGAACGCAGATGCAGTTGGGGGCGGCATCCTGGCTCTCTCCTCCGCATTGCTCTTGAAGTAGATTCTGTGGCCCAAATTGCTCAGGAGATAGTTGGAGTAATTCTACGCAACTTCAATGCACACTTCCCGGCGGACACGGCAGATACTTGGATCTGCCTTCACTTTCTTCCACTCCTTCACGCTCTGCGACCAACCCGTGACATCGTCGAGGATGCGCTCTGCCCTCTCGTGCCACCGCTTTGCCCTCGTCGCCTCTAGGACCTCGTCTGAGACAGATCCCACCGGCTGCAGCAGCTCGGGGAAGGTCCCGTACATGTACGGGAGCGGCATCTCTGACGGAATGTGCTGCAGAGGAGTGGGAGGAGCAGGCGGTGATGGAGTCGGCAGTGCTTGCTCCAAGCTTTCGTACCTAAACATATAGATTCATCACACAAAAGGTTCATCACCTTGAAAAAAAATTCTAAACCTAGGTTCATTTTGAGAATTCAACATTTGTTCTCCAACTACATCCACTACTTGAATCATAGCATATCAACATGCATCATCATATCACAACAAATTCCTCCACACATGCATCATATAAAAAATCCTCCAAAATAATATGAACTAGGGTTCATCTTCACATAACCATACCAACTAGTGACTAGAGTTCATATCTAACAAAATATAACATCTAGAATCAACCTAAATCAATCCTAGGGTTCAAAATAATTAAACCTAGTTCAAAAATAGGAGTGATTTGAATCAAATAATGCGACGAATCGGAAGCTATTTGTCTAAAACTAATTGAAGGGATCGAAGAAGCTTACCTTGCTTTCTTCTGAGCCATCTCGATCCGCAAAAATGGAGAAGAAACGACGAAGATCAGAGGGAGGAGTGGAGGAGATGAGAGAGGGGGCGAGAGGAAGAACTCCTCTGTTCTTGGGGCGGCTGGTTGGGAAGAAGGGGGAGGGGTGGGGCGGCCCGCGGCTTATAAGTGCCCTAGACCCTACCGCCAGGTTCCCTGGCGGTAGGATCGGACAAGCTACCGCCAGGGCAAGTGGCGATAGGGTGGGACGGACGAGGACGGAGACAGTTAACGCTGCTGACGTGGATAAGTATCCTACCACCATAGGTTCTGGCAGTAGGCTAGGTAATCCTACCGCCAGGCCTCGTGGCGGTAGGAAAAAGGGTCAAATCTCGAGAGAAAAATCAAACAGGGGTCATATCCTGAATATCTATGCGAAAAGGGTCAAAACACGAAATTTTGCCGCCCCTTGTCGCGCGTGCGTGTGGCCGCCATGATTGTTTGTTTGCATGGATGATTTGGAGTGGATCTATGGCGGTGCTAATCTCGTCAGTAAGAAGGGAGAGAGGGAATTGGTGGAATAGTTGTTGTATTGCTTGGAGTACAAGACAAGCCAGAATACTTCCTAGTTTATCCTATGTTTCCTAATACAATCACGTTACTCAACATCCTCCCGCAGTCACAACGGTAGCGACGCAGACGGTGAGACTGAAGAAGAATCTGAAGGCAAGCCGACGGACACCCCCCCCCCCACAGTCATAACGGTCGACGCATCGTGGAGTCGTGGCTGCAGTGGAAACCGACGAGGTTGCCCAAGCAGGCGGTATCCCTTTGTGCCATTTTTCGATGTAGCCAAGAGCGTGGGTGGTGCAGCCGTGGTCGAGGTAGCCGTGCGAAGAATGTCGTGGTCGATGTCGAGTCGGGGTGGTCGGTGTCGAGGAAGTCGTCGTGGAGCCACGGGCGCAAGAGGGCGCCGAGTTAGCATGGGCGCAGTGGTGTCAAAGTAGGGGTGCGCCGGGAAAACAATGTTGTTGATGATGCGTCGCGGCGGGTTTGACAAGCTCAGGGACACATCATGGACGAAGGCACGCACCGGTGTTGCCAGCACCGGGCATGCGTAGATGGACGAAGACGAAGTTGACGAAGCATCGACCAGGCTTGCCAGGCCTGGGGACACGTCGTGGATGAAGGCACGCATCGGTGTTGCCAGCACCGGGCATGCATAGACAAGGGACCTGCATGAGCTGTACGCCATGTCAGAGAAGTCGGAGGGGCCAGCAGAGAAGAACTCGACGATGACTGCCGCGTCCATCGGCGCGGGGCTGATGTCACCAACGGTGGTTGGAGTAGACGAAGTGGTCAGGGTAGATGACGAAGACGCTGGCGACGGGCTGGTGCTTGGACGAAGACGAAGGGGGTGGACGGGCCGCGGCGGCTACGAAGGTAGCTGCCGCGGTGGCCAAAGAAGAGCGGCGGCGGCTAGGTTAGGAGTGCGGCGGCGGTGCTCAAAGTAGGCGAAGAACACTGACAGCATGACGAAGACCGGCGCGGACGGTGGCGTTCCTGTGCCAAGGGAGACGACATGACGCATACCACGGGAGGTCGACGCACGGTGATGGTGGAGTGGACCGCGGGCCGCGGCGCTACAGCCCGAAGGGGCGACGCAGCGGCGGCAGGCAGGTCGGGGCGACGGCGGGAAGACCTCGGGACGGCGGCGGGGACCGCGGGCTGCGACGCTGCGGCCCGAAGGGGCAACGCAATGGCGGTTCGCGAGTCGGTGCAGCCGCGGGGACGGTCTCGGGGAGGCGGCGGGGACCGCGTATCGCGGCACTATGGCCCGAAGGGGCGACACACGAGTCGATGCAGTCGCGAGTAGAACCACAGGGCGGCGGCGCTGCGGCCCGACGGGGCGACGCAGCGGCAACCCGATGCTCGATCGGTGGAGAGGCGCACGGTACTCGGGACGATCTTCACGGGACCAGCGGAGGCACGCCTCACCAACTGGGCAGGTCGGTCGCGCGGCGTAGAGGAGGCGGATCGCGGCGACGAGCGGGTGATCAAGCCGATCACGCGCGAGGTCGGGGACGCCGCTCGGTGAACGAGGGGTGGCCGCGGAGTCTGGGATGAGGCCGGCGACGACGGACTGGGTGGGACGTCGTGCGAACAAGCTTGTCAGCACTGGCACCCAGGCAGCGAGGCCTGAGCGACCAACGTAGCAGCAGGGCCCGAGCTGAGGTAGCCGACGAGTCTGATGCAGTCAGCCCGACGCAGTTGAGGACGAGGCCGGTGAGGTAGACCGCCGGGCCGCCGTGCAGACACGACGGAGGTGGGTGACGTGGATCGATGGGTGGGCCGACGCGCGAGCGACGGCTATGATTGGTCGTCACATGGCGCGAGGCCGCCGGGTCGGGGCGATGCAGGTGTCCCAGTCGGAACAGGGCGGTGATGGCCGGCGCAGGGCGACGGGCAGACCGACGCGCGGACGGCGGCTGGCCCGGACAGGCCGCCTCGGCGCGCGTGGCCGCCGCGTCAGAGGAGAGGCTGGCTGGTCATGCCGGGGTCGGAGTAGAGGCGTATCAGGGTCGATGGGGGCGGCGGGCAACGCAAAATCAAGATTAGATCGAGAACCAAAAAGAAAAACACCGATTAAACAACCAGCGAGAGAGCGAAAAAAATCCGGAGCAAGGGCTCGGGGAAAAGACTCTCTAGGGAAGGCGGCCAACACGGCCGGCAGACGAACCCTAGGTACGAGCGACGTGGTCCCCGGCGGCGGTCATGGAGGCCGACCGCCCCGGGGGCGGCACGCTGGTGCGGAAGCGGCGGCGGCTAGGGTTTGGATCGTGATTGGGCTGATACCATGTAAGAAGGGAGAGAGGGAATTGGTGGATTAGTTGTTGTATTGCTTGAGTCTCGTGGGCATATATATAGAAGTACATGATCTATTTGGAGTACAAGACAAGCCAGAATACTTCCTAGTTTATCCTATGTTTCCTAATACAATCACGTTACTCAACATCGTCGACCGCCGGTGTGTCATCAATGGGTGGGTGTGTGTGTAACAGAACGGACGAGCACGCCGGTGCGGCAGCGGCGACACGACATGACGCTGACGCGGGCATACGTGAGGCCCCGGCTCGACTATCTACCCATCTTGCCGATGACGTCAGGGCAAAGCCCGCGCGGTGTCCAACTGGTAGGTCCTGATAGCATGAGATTGTTGAGGTGTTGGAGTACGACTCTAGACAGTGAGGGAGACGAGGGCTCGAGTGGAGGTCTTCATAAGAGCATCTCGAGCCGTTGGCCGTCCAAGCGGCTCGTAAAATGAGATAAATACACTCATGGTCATTATAGTTGCGATCGAAGCACGATACGGTCACTAAACTTAGGAATACGCTCGATACGGTCACTCAATATGATGTGACGTGAAAATACGGTCACTGTAGCACGTACACGGCGGGTACATCGATGTTGACCACGTGTTGACCGGTCGTCCAAGCCAGGTGGCGAACCGTTGAGGTGTCATTGTCGCTCTTTTGCATTTTGCCCCCTGGCGACCGCGGAATCCACCCATTCACCCCTCCTCCAGTCACGTCGCCTCTTCGTCTTCGATTAGAAACAGGGGAGCGGTTTTGCATAGGCGACGTCGCCGCCCCCGACGATCGTTGACGGTGCAGGCGAGCTGAGGTGTGGAGCTCACCAGCGGTTGCACGGGCGGCGCCGCCGCGCGTGTTCTTCTCGTCGAAGGCGTCGGGGATGGCCTGCCATGTTCGTCGCGCGGAACGGGCGCCACCCACTCTGTACAGTAAGTTTTCGCCCCCCATGGAACCCAAGCCTTTTTGTCCGTTTTGATCATCAAAAGACCTCCTTTTAGGGCCGCATTGCCATCTTAGATGTGTTCTAGTTGCAAGGTAGGACCGATTGTTCTAGGGTTTTCAGCCAGGAATTGGGGGTTAAGGGAATTGGGGCTTAGGGTTTTTGAGAAGTTACCAAATTGAAGATATCATCGATTGTGATGCATATACTGCTGTTGTTGTTCTGTCAGGTCGTCGAAGCAGCAATTTTTTGGTGCAGATCAACCATGGTGGATTTTTTGTTGGCCAAGGCAGGAATCGTTCTTATGTAGATGGACGTGCCATTTGGTATGATCAAGTGGAAAGGCTCACCTGGTCTCCTATTATGATTGAAAATCTGGTGGAAGAAATAGGTTATGAGATGGCAGGGAGGGTTAAGGTTTTCTACTGTGTCCCCATCCACGCACTTAGCATAAATGGTCTCAGGGCAATTACTGATGATGAACAGGCTACCAGAATGCTAATGT
Source organism: Aegilops umbellulata (assembly GCA_032464435.1). Classification (NCBI taxonomy): domain Eukaryota; kingdom Viridiplantae; phylum Streptophyta; class Magnoliopsida; order Poales; family Poaceae; genus Aegilops; species Aegilops umbellulata. Next base: position 290,777,167 of record CP136056.1, on the reverse strand, counting down.
TTCTTGATATTGGTCACCACTTTTTCAATCTCTACTGGATCACGATGATAGCTTCTGTGCAAACCTTAGTGAGGATGATGTTCTGATTCATCCAAGAGCTAGTCTGCCTCCAGTTTTCAGCCCAACAAGAAGAGTTCATAGCAATCCAGAGAATGCGGAGACAGAGCATGGAGAAGCTGAGGCAGAAGCTGAGCATGGAGAAGCTGAGGCAGAAGCAGATCATGGAAGATGAGGCAGGAGCAGAGCATGGAAAAGGAGAGGAAGCAGAGACAAATGTGCCACCTATTCCTACCCAAGTTGTTTATCCTGATTGTGATGAGGAGGAGGATGTCAACCAGTTTGAGTTTGTCAAGAGGGCATCAGTTCATACAGAGGATGGTAATCAAAGACATGAAGAACAGGCAGATCTAGAAGGTGATGTAGGTGGAAATCTAAGAATGAGGAGGAGTGCCAGGAAAAACCAGCTAACCTATGCAATTGAAGAAGATGATGGAGCAAGTGATAGTGATGATGAAGATTATGAACCCGATATGCTTGTGGACAGTGACAATGAGATAGGAGATGGTGATGATGATTTGTATGCAGATAATGTAGATGAGGATGAATCTGAGCAGAGAGATGAAAAGAAATCAAATGATAAAGCAAAGCAAAAAGGGAAAGAGAAAGTAGTTCATACCAATCAACAAAAAGGGAAAGAAGCATACCACTGATGAAGACATGTCAGAGAATGATGATTTGTGGGCTCCTGATTCAGATGATGAAGAGCTCAATTTGAAGTTCAAATCCTTCAGAGAAGAGGATCTTCATAAGCCAAAGTTTCATGTTAGGCAGGTGTTTGAGAGTGTAGAGCTGTTGAGGAGTGCCATCAAAGAGTACTCATGTCAGAACATAGTTGATATCAAGTTGCCTGTGAATGACAGGAAGAGATTGAAAGCAAAGTGTGATGAAGACTGCACATGGTACTTGTGGGCATCATATGATAACAAGACTATGGCTTTCATGGTTAAAAGATATGTGAGTGAGCACACATGCAACAAGAAGTGGAAGATTAGGGCTTTCACAGCTAAATTCCTAGCACATAAGTACCTAGAGATGCTTAGGGCTAATCAAGACATGAACCTTATGAATTTTTCTAGGGTTGTTCAGAAAGAATGGCATATGACACTAGGCAGAATGAAGTTGCAAAGAGCTAGAAGGATAGCAATGAAAATAGTATATGGTGATGAAGAAGGGCAGTACAAGCTTCTTTGGAATTATGCTAATGAAGTCAGGAGACGCAACCCTGGCTCATCATTTTATGTCTCCCTTGGTGAGAATGCAAGGTTCAGCAAGCTATATATGTGTCTGGATGCTTGCAAGAGAGGATTCCTTTTGGGTTGTAGGCCAGTGATCTTTCTTGATGGTTTCCACATAAAAACAAGGTACAGAGGTCAACTACTTGCAGTTGTGGTGTAGATCCAAATAATTGCATCTTTCCAATAGCAATTGATGTTGCTGAAGTGGAGGACACCCCTAACTGGGTGTGGTTCACATTCAAACACATGCTACTGCTTATTGGACAAATAAAGTGTTGATGATCATGAGCAATATGATGACTAGCACTTCACATTCAAAGAAACTCCTTATTGTACAAAGAAACTCTTAATTGTACAAAGAAACTGGTACTGCTTAACATTGCCACTTCACTTTGCCAGTTAGAACATCACATCAACAATCATCTACATTATCACTTAACTTAAATTGGCACAAAGAAACCGGACTGATCAATTGACATTATCATGCATAGAACATCACAAAGTATTGCATCAGGGTTCACCACCACTTAACTTTCCATTGCATCATGCTGAAACAAAAGAGTTGAAGCACCACCATTGCATCAGGGTTCACCACCACCATTACAAGACACAAAATAACTAACACCAGGGTTCAACACCACCATACAAATTAACTAACAACATAGACCTAGCAACACTAGAACCTAGCAACACCAGAGCATCATCATCTTCACTTCTTCAGCATGATCACCACCATTCCTACAAGACCCAGCACCACCACAACACCAACCAGCATCTTCATGAGCATCACCAGCTCTCTCCCAAGCATCTTCAGTGTAGCAGCTTGCTGCCTGGTCATCAGATTGGCACTGTCATTCTTCTTCAAAACCTTCTTCACATTGCTGACAGATCCATTCATATAGAACAGTTCTTGTGCTTTCAGAAGTTCCTCCCTGCGTTCCTCCGCCGCACCAATAGCATCCACTGCCGCATCGCCAGTGAGATACTGCTTCTCAACTAGGTGCTCAACATACTCCAACTCCCACCTCCAGAAATCACAAGTGACCTATCCAAACCAGAGAGGGTGAAAAAATCTTCAATCTTTGGATCCAGAACATAAGCCAAATCACATCAAGAATGTAAATCGAACAGTATAACTTACCCCATGCTTCTGGCACTTGTAAAACACCCATCCGTCGTGCTACTCTGTGGTGGAGATGTACATGCGCACCTTCTCCTTGTAGGTCAGGCAGCGGGCCAGCGGCAGCACCAGTGCACGGCGGCGAACAACAGAGGAGGAGGAGCTGGCGGCAGACATGACCACCAGAGGGCAAGGAACTGCCCTCCTCAACGGCGGTGGTGAGGTGTGGCGGAGCAGAGTGACGGGATGAAGGCGCAGCAGTGCGACGGGAGGGAGCCAGAGCGACGGGAGGGATTTGACGGGGACGAGCTGCGGGTTAGGGATTTGAGGATGGGGAATTTTGCTCTTTTACAAAAAAACCTCCATGCAAATTTGGCCGAATCCAAACGAACTATGTGGCGGTCAGCAGTTGGTCAAACCCACCGCCTACCCACCGTGTACGTGCTACAGTGATCGTATTTTCACGTCACATCGTATTGAGTGACCGTATCGAGCGTATTCCTAAGTTCAGTGACCGTATCGTGCTTCAGTCGCAACTATTGTAACATCCCAAAATTCTAAATTTTGGAATGTTATATTACATAGATAGATTTGACTGATTGTTTGATTGTTGTGTGATTGATTCAGTGAAATTTGAAACTTTTGAAAGTTAAATGAGAGGGAATAAAAGGACTTTCCCAAACTTTCGTTTTTGTTTTTATGATCTCTGGGAATTCAAAATTCTTTTCAAATACAAAACCCTTGAGTGAAGATGATATGACTTCTTCCATTTAATTAAATGAAAGGGTATTTGAAAATATTTGAATTTCATTTGGAACTATTTTCAGATTCAGAAAAAGCAACTCAATGATTTTCACGAGAGAAGATAAAATGACTTCTTCAAATTATATGAAATATGAGTTGGGAGTTTCAAAGGACCAAATTCAAAGCTCTTTTGAATTTATTTTCAATTTGGAGTTATTTGAGTTTTATTCAATTTATTTTTCTCCAAAAATAAAATACATGGAAATTAGGGTAACATGATTCCCTACAACAAAAAATTGGAGATAAATAAATTTGAAGTCATTTTTTTATTTTAAAAATGTTTTTTGTTGGACTTAATTAGACCAGTAGCACTGTTTGAATTATTTTGCATTTGTGTGGATTTTATTTGGCATTATAAAAATGTTCACATTGTAGGATATCTTTTTCTGAAAATTTTGATATATTATATGCTATATATCATTTTAGTTTTTTGTTGTTTGTTTTATGTTTGTTGTGTGTTAAAAAACAAATGTTTTTTTAAGAAAACTTCTTTGGACCGAACTGGGCCGCGGCCCAGCCAGCCAGCCAGCCCAGCCGGCCCACCTCCTCATCTCCGTCCCCGAGCGGACTCCGCTCAGGAGTCCGTCACCGCCACGGCGAGCCGTCGCGCCGACCTCGGCATCCGTGCCAAGGCCGGGCTCTCTGCCCCCTCCCGCAAGTCGCCTCCCTCCGCCCTTATATACTCCCCGGGCCCCGCCGCCCCGCACTTGCAGCCGCCGCCACTGCCCCAGCGAGATCCGCCACCGCGCCCTCGCAGCGCCGCCCCGCCTCGCCGTCGCGCCGCAGCCGCCGCCCGCTACCACATCCGCCCCGCGCCGCCACCGCCGTTGCTGCACCCCGCCGGAGCCGCTGCAGCGCCGTCCCGCCTCGCCATCGCCATCACCGGAGAATGCCACCGCCGCCGCTGTTGGTTTTTCTCGCCACGGTTTTATCCACGAGAACCGGTACAAAACCCCTCGGTTTTCCTTCGGTTTTTCTTTGGTTTTTAGATTAGAGCGGTTTATTATTCTGTTAGTTTATTTAATGAACGTTTTCCGTTTAGGAAGTTCTAGTGAACAGATTCATTAGATTAGTTCTGTTAGCGAGCGTTCGCTCGATAGATTTTCCCCTTTTTCTTTTTAATTTCGGCCAGGGACCTATTCGTGATAATTCTTCTTCACAGATTAGTCCATGTACTTCAAACGTTCACTACTTTTTGCTCGTTAGTCCAAATTCAACCAAACCAACGCCCACTTCTTTGTTATGATCCCCTCTTTCCAGTAATCCAACTCAAACATGTTTTTGAAAAGTTTAAAATTTGAATTAGATCAGATTTGAATTCAAACTTCGTTTGATCATAACTTGAGTTTCGTAGCTCCGTTTGAGTTGATTCTTTTTGCAAATTAAAGCTCTTGACCTAAACTTTCTGATAAGGCCAAATTCACATAATTTTGGTACTGTTAGAAATTGTTTTATGCTGCAAGAGTTATTTGCTAGGTTTTGATGTTTTCTGAATCATCTTCTTCGATCTTTCTGGTCTTTTGAGTGATTGTTTATGTGTGGTTACCATTGCTTGATTACGATAGACTGACCGGAGTGTGATGAGTAGAGCTACCAAGAGTTTTGAGTGCGAACCATCTTCATCAACATTGCAGGCAAGTTCACACTTTGATCATATCGTTTTTCATACCCAGTTTTATTGCATTAGATCAATCCTCCAACATTGCATGATTAGGATCTAATTAAATTGTGGGATGGGAAGTAGTTGAGGTAGTACCTATTACCTGTTTATTATCAAACCCTTGGGAGTTACTATTACATTATGCTTATACTGCCATGCTATGCTCGTAGACGTGGATTGGGTTTGAGAGTATTTCATGACAGATGTGAGATTGTTAATTAATGGTTTACTTAAGGTGGCAACTTAAACACACATCTGGGTGGATTGAGGCACCTGGGTATTCCAGGATTGCCTGTCTAGGTACCTGGGTATTCCAGGACTTGCCTGTTTTTCTTTTGGACCGCCACCCAGGCTCAAAGGGATCATGAGATTATTCATGCTAGAAACTTCCGTGTGCAACCACAAGCCATTATGGGCTCTGGCATAGTTGACTAAGTCGTGCGAACTCTTACAGTGGTAGACTAGCAGATGTAGGGGATGTAGGTTGGTACGGTCTATCACAACGTAAGGTGCTAGCGCTTCTAAAAGACTATGTCTTGGTCATCCGTTTCTCAAACACCATGTAGTGCGAGAAAACCAACGGAGGAGATCGAGTCTTGTGGGGAAAAGTGCGCAAACCTCTGCAGAGTGTACAAACTAATCATGATTAGCCGTGTCCCCCGGTTATGGACATCTTGAGTATCTAGTAATTGGATTTTCCTGTTGATCTCATCACGTTACTTAAATAATTTGTTGAGTTTTAATGATGATACTTAATTGGGATTGAGGATGCTGTCAACCATTCTCAATGTTTAACAACCACCATGATAGTTAAATAAATTTATTCCTTTGTAGTAGGGAAAAATTGGCTTTTCGCAAAAACATTATAACATTAGAGCTTTTCCACCAGCCATATATGCATGTAGTGATAGCCATTGTTCATCATTTTCTCTATGGTGTGAAATTGCCAGTACATTCAATGTACTGACCCGTTTCGGGCTGCAACGTCTCATGTTGCAGGTTTCTTACGACGAGTAAGTGATACGTTAGGGTTACGATTTCTACACTCAACTTTGCCGTTGGTTTTGATGGGAATCCACAACCTTGTTGCTTCTGCTATATTGGATTGAGGTAATAGTATTTACGTTACTTTATACATGTGATTTACCTCTGTTATAAATCCTTCGAGTACTGTGTGTGTCAGCATACCGATCCAGGGATGACACTTAAGCACAGAGACTTGATCCATTTGGGTCGGGTCGCTACAACTATAGTGACCATGAGTGTACTTATCTCTCGTAAAATCACCGCCTGGGGGCAAACCGATGCTAAAATTGGCCTGGGGGCTTTTGGGTTCCTAGTCGCCGGCCCCAGGGTCGCCCCTAGAAGGCGTCTTTAATTTTTTTAAAGGAATTCGGCAAATGGGACTAAGATTCGGCTAAAATTCGGCGATCATGACATTACTTAGGCGACTTAAATAGTTTTTACATAGGAAAATGAAATGCTTAAAAAAACAAAGGCCACAACTACAGGCCGAAGAACACGCTGAGCGCAGCGAAGTCGCCGCCATCGCCATTGTCCTTGTCGTCCTTCTCCTCCTTCACGCGGCCGCCCCTGCTGGACCCCTGCCCGGGGTCGCCCTGGCGGACCGGTGGTGGCGCGTCGTCATCAAGAACGACGATGCCTCCCTCATCGCGGCCACGATGCCTAGTGGCGATATGCTCTAGGGCGCGGCACTGGCGCTCCAGCTCCATCTACGCCCAGTCTTCGCGCATCCACGTCAAGGCCCCCGCGTCGGTGAGCCCCGGCTCCGTCTTCACGGCAGCGAGCCCTGGCTCTGTCTTCACGGAGGCAAGCCTCAGCTTCGTCTTGACGGCGGCGGCGAGTCCTGGCTCTATCTTCGGCTTGACAAAGCGGGAAGGAGCCGAGGAGGAGGCGCACCCGCCCTCATTGATGATGATGCCGGCGTAGCGGGTGTCCGGGCCGAGCGGCGTCTCCGCAGACTCGGCCTTGACGCTGAACAGCGCCGGTGGACTGTAGGAGTGTGAGGAGGAGCGGGAGGAGGAGGAAGAAGAGGACGCCGTCCTCCTCGGCATCCATTGGCCGCCGCTCCGGACCGGGGTGGCAGGGTATGTCAACGGCGGGGCGTTGCCGCCCTCGAGGTGCCGGAGATCGGCGTGGAGCGTGCGGCCGGCGGCACCCCACCACAGGCGGCAGCCCTCGCTGTTCATGGTCCCCTGCACCACCGGCGCGTTGTTGGTGGAGGCCAGCCGCTGCGCCTGCCGGTGCTGGAAGTACGCCACCCACGCCTCGTGGTTGCTGGCGGCATACTGCGGGAGGGCCCGTTGCTCCTCCGTCAGCGACGCCCGCACGTGGTCGACCTTGTCGACAAAGTAGTCGGGGCGTGCGATGATGTCAGGCAGCGGGGGGATGGGGACGCCACCGGCGCTGAGCTTCCACCACCCCGGGGCGCGCACGTCGGGAGGCGCTGAGATGTTCGGCTCGAACAACAAGTGGGTGATGACCCACAAGTATAGGGGATCTATCGTAGTCCTTTTGATAAGTAAGAGTGTCGAACCCAACGAGGAGCAGAAGGAAATGATAAGCGGTTTTCAGCAAGGTATTCTCCGCAAGCACTGAAATAATAGGTAACAGATAGTTTTGTGATAAGATAATTGGTAACGAGCAACAAGTAACAAAAGTAAATAAAGTGCAGCAAGGTGGCCCAATCCTTTTTGTAGCAAAGGACAAGCCTGGACAAACTCTTATATAGAGAAAAGCGCTCCCGAGGACACATGGGAATATCGTCAAGCTAGTTTTCATCAGGTTCATAGGATTCGCGTTCGGTACTTTGATAATTTGATATGTGGGTGGACCGGTGCTTGGGTGTTGTTCTTACTTGAACAAGAATCCCACTTATGATTAACCTCTATTGCAAGCACCCGCAACTACAACAAAAGTATTAAGCTAAACCTAACCATAGCATGAAACATATGGATCCAAATCAGCCCCTTACGAAGCAACACATAAACTAGGCTTTAAGCTTCTGTCACTCTAGCAACCCATCATCTACTTATTACTTCCCAATGACTTCCTCTAGGACCAAATAATGGTGAAGTGTCATGTAGTCGACGTTCACATAACACCACTAGAGGATAGACAACATACATCTCATCAAAATATTGAACGAATACCAAATTCACATGACTACTAATAGCAAGACTTCTCCCATGTCCTCAGGAACAAACGTAACTACTCACAAAGCATATTCATGTTCATAATCAGAGGAGTATTAATATGCATAAAGGATCTGAACATATGATCTTCCACCAAATAAACCAACTAGCATCAGCTACAAGGAGTAATTAACACTACTAGCAACCTGCAGGCACGTATCCCGGACTTGGAGACAAGAATTGGATACAAGAGATGAACTAGGGTTTTGAGAGGATATGGTGCTGGTGAAGATGCTAATGGAGATTTCCCTCTCCCAATGAGAGGAGCGTTGGTGATGACGATGGCGATGATTTCCCCCTCCCGGAGGGAAGTGTCCAAGGTTCCGCCTCATGGCGGCGGAGTCTCGTCCCGAAAGGTTGCTTATGATTTTTTTCGGACGAAAGACTTCATATAGCAAAAGATGGCCCCCGGAGGGCCAACAGGGGGCCCACGAGGTAGGGGCGCGCGCCCCCACCCTTGTGGGCAGGGTGTGGCCCCCCTGACGTATTTCTTCCGCTCAGTATTTTTTATATATTCTGAAAATAACTTCCGTGGAGTTTCAGGACTTTCGGAGTTATCCAGAACAGGTCTCTAATATTTGCTCCTTTTCCAGCCTAGAATTCCAGCTGCCGGCATTCTCCCTCCTTATGAAACCTTGTAAAATGAGAGAGAATAGGCATAAGTATTGTGACATAACGTGTAATAACATCCTATAATGCAATAAATATCAATATAAAAGCATGATGCAAAATGGACGTATCAGTGGGCTTCCCACTCATGCAACGAGCGGTGGCCGAAGCCGTTGGACGCCGCCCCATCACCGGGGAAACGCTCGCCCATTGTCGCAGCTGGGCACGGGGAGAGAGGGGAGGAACGTCGGCGACGGCTGCGCATGGGAAGAGAGAGGCAGAGCTCGGCGTCTGTGGGCGGTGTGTGTCCACAGGCGAGGGGGCCTTGCTTTATAGCAGCCGGGGGATGGGTGCCATGTGTACGCGTGGAGGGAGGGGGCGTCGCCGCGCCGCCCATGAGGAACCAATGGAAGGCTGACCGGCGGCAGCCTTGGCATGGATTCCCCACGGGAAACCGAGGCGTTGTGAGGACGACGAGGCGAGTATCGCTGATGCAGTGGGCCCATAGTTCTTTCGCGCCAAAATCACTTGCCCGGCACACCCGGGCGCCCCCCAGCACGTCGGGTTCGGCCTCGGTGTCCGACGCCAGTTTCGGCCCAAACCGGCAAAAAACAGGCTCCTGGGGGTGCGACTGGGCCAATTTTTGGGCGCCGGCGCTGATAAATCATCTAGGGGGACTATTGGGGCGCAGCTGGAGATGCTCTAAGATGATGCTCGGCGGTAAAGCCGGCGACGGCCGAAGAGATCTAGTGTTTTATTCTTCAATGACGGCCTGGCCTAACTAGGTCATCAAAGAAGAGGGCGTCGGTGCATGCTCCTGAACGACAGTGAGCTCGACCTCAAATTCAGATCTTGCGTGCAACGACACGAGCAATTTCTCTTAGGGTTTTTCACAGTGTCTTCGTGTTTGGATTGGGGCGAAGAGATGGTGACACCTCCATAGTGTAGGAATAATGTTATCCTCACCCTATTCCTGTTTAGTGGGTGAGATTATCACCAATGAAGGGTGTGTGGAGTTGTGTCTCCGTTGGGTCATTCGGGATCTGGCCGGTTTAGGTTTCCGGTGAATTCGTAAGGATTCAACCAACTTCGTGATATTTGGAGTTTCTACAAGCCCTTATCGACATTTTCTTCTCCGAGGCGACAATTTTCTTCGCACATCACAGCCACACGTCTCTTGATGTGCATCGACGACTTCCCACCCGCTGCTTCTACAAGCTCCGGGTTTAAAAAAGTTTGCTCAACCACTAGAGAACCTCAAACAGCGAAGACACAAGCCGCAAGCTGCACACGACCTTGGGCCATGAAAACACGAGCCTACACACCGTGACGGTAGGGGGTGCAAAGCCTCGACAACCTTCGTGTCAGATGTGTCAGGACTCTGAGACCAGGGGTACCCAGCCCACCTGCATGCGGCCCAGGATGCAGCGCGTGGTGAAATGCCCAATACGGCCCATCTCCAAGGCTCCTCAAGGAGGACCCTCGCGAGGATCTTCGCCTCGCGAGGCGCACATCGCCAAGGACCTCATGAGGCCCTCTCATGGGGCAGCCCCCTGAAGTCGTCTCCCGAGGCCCCCTCGCGGGCGGATGCACCGAGGTCGCCAAGCCATGCCTTGCGCGGCACGTGGGTGGTGCGAGCCACGACGAGCATCGCTAGGACCCGTTCCAGCGGGCATGGATGTTGTGGCTTTCCTCTTTGGTGCTAAAGGAACAAGGCCAGCGCGCGGGTTCCCAAGGCGGCCCCAAAGGTTACCTCTTCAGTGCAACAAGACCACGACGACAGACTCATCAGGATGGAGGTCATCACCGAGCCCACCTGCGCGTCATGGCCAGAAGCTTTGGCAGACGGAGACCATATTTTGTGAGGAGAAGATGTACACCTGTTCTCCTTCAAAATTGGTCGTTGTGGCAACCCTTCCCGCCGAGTGTTTTGGGGGAAGAGGACCGGGTCAGTATAAGTAGAGCTAGACCATCACCTTAGCAAGGTCTGAGGGACCCCTGGATTAAGGGGTCCTCGGGCGTCCGGACTATGTAACATGGGCCGGACTAATGGGCTACGAAGATACAAGACAGAAGACTTCTTCCCGTGTCCAGATGGGACTCTCCTTTGCGTGGATGGCAAGCTTGTCGTTCGGATATGTAGATTCCTTCCTTTGTAAACCGACTCTGTACAACCCTAGGCCCCTCCGGTGTCTATATAAACCGGAGGGTTTAGTCCGTAGAGGCAATCACAATCATACATGCTAGATATCTAGGGTTTAGCCGTTACGATCTCATGGTAGATCAACTCTTGTAATCCTCATATTCATCAAGATCAATGAAGAAGGAAGTAGGGTATTACCTCCATCAAGAGGGCCTGGACCTAGGTAAACATCGTGTCCCTCGTCTCATGTTACCATAGAACCTAGACGCACAGTTCGGGACCCCTACCCGAGATCCGCCGGTTTTGACACCGACATTGGTGCTTTCATTGGGAGTTCCGCTGCGTCGTCACCAGAAGGTTCGATGGATCCATCAATCATCTATGACAATGCTGCCCTGGGGGAGGTTTTCCTCCCCGGTCAGATCTTTGTGCTCGGCGGCTTCGCACTGCGGGCCAACTCGCTTGGCCATCTAGAGTAGATCGACAGCTATGCCCCAGGTCACCAGATTAGTTTTGGAAATCTGGACTATGTCGCTGATATCCGAGGAGACTTGATCTTCCAAGGGTTCACAACCCCTACCTCCGCTCTGGCCTTAGATCCTGAGCGCATCACCAGGTCCGAAGACGGGATTACTGAGCCCGCCGGACTATCCGCAGCCACTAAGGCCAGCATGGGAGAACCGGAGGAAGTAGTGTCGCTGGCAACCGTCAGGAAGCCGGACTCCTCTCCGGACACTGGCTCCGAACCCTCGGAGTCAGCATCATGTGAGCCCGGCCAAGGAGTTTCCCTCCCGCTGTACTCCATGGGTTTCCTTCTCCCTGGTCAAACCTCGCCTTTAAGCGAGGCTCTGGACTTGATGCGATCCCTCATCATTATAGAGGAGCAATGTCCGAACTACGCCCAGCCCGGACTAGTGGCTGAGAGCGGGGAATTTTATGTCCCACCCACCACCCACTTCATAACCATTGTCGAGGACTTAACTGGCATGCTCGACTACGGCTTCGAAGACATCGACGGTATGGACGACGATGCCGGAGAGGATCAGGCCAAAACCCGTCGTTTACCGGACGCTGGACGGCCACCTCTTCGTATGACGTGTACATGGTGGACACACCCAAAGAGGGTAGCGGCAATGATTAAAAAATCCAGTCGAGGATAAACCTCCTGAGACATAGCCAAAGCGTCAACGCCAGCGGCATCGCTCTAAATCACGCCGTGGAAAAGACATCAATACCGGCACAGGAGGTAACAACACTCTGGACATGCCGAAGACAAAGAAGAACCCGTCGAGCCGACCTCTGAACAGGACGACCGGGAAGATGGGCAAGTTAGCCCAGATGAACAGGCTGAAAACGAAGACTCGGAGGACAGAATTATCATCCTCTCTCCGAGGATGAGGTGAGCCTCGGCAACGAGGATTTTATCGTCCCGGAGGAACCTCTCGAGCAGGAGCGCTTTAAGCGCCGGCTAATTGCCACAGCAAGGAACCTGAAAAAGAAGCAGCAACAGCTTTAAGCCGATCAAGATCTGCTCAATGATAGGTGGACTAATGTCCTGTCAGCCGAGGAATATGGCCTCGATCGCCCAACCAAAAGTTACTCGAAGTGTAAACTGCTACCCCAATTTGAGGACGAGGCCCTCGAGCCTGCACCATCAGCACGTAATGCGGCTGACTGACCACCTCGTGGCCGGGACAAAGCGGTAACGCCGAACATCAACCCATACTACCTCGTCGTAAAGGTAGAGATATAACAGCTCGGGGATACACATATGACCTGCGGCATGACCTGGACAGTAGAGCAGGTCAGACCAGATCGATCTACGGATCGCGGGGGCGTGCCCCGATGCGCGACGATGACTATCTAGCCAGACGTGACAAGCATAATCACGCTCGGGCCAAAAATCGCGGACGGACTCCATCCGAGCTACGTCACGACTTGGCCCGATATAGAGGCGCCGCACACCCCCTCTGCTTCACTGATGAAGTAATGGAGCCCGAATTCCCAGAAGGGTTTAAACCCGTGAATATCGAATCGTATGATGGAACAGTAGATCCCGCGGTATGGATTGAGGATTTCCTTCTCCATATTCATATGGCTCACGGTGATGATCTTCATGCCGTCAAATACCTCCCGCTAAAACTCAAGGGACCAGCTCGGCACTGGTTGAACAGTCTGCCTGAAAAATCCATTGGCAGCTGGGAGAACTTGGAAGACGCCTTCCGCGACAACTTCCAAGGAACATACGTCCGACCTCCGGATGCCGATCACTTAAGTCACATAGTTCAACAGCCCGGAGAGTCAGCCAGGAAATTTTGGACTAGATTCCTAACTAAAAAGAACCAGATCGTCGACTGTCCGGATGCCGAAGCCCTAGCAGCCTTCAAGCATAGCATCCACGACGAATGGCTCGCCCAACACCTCGGCTAGGACAATCCGAAGTCCATGGCAGCCCTCACGGCACTCATGACCCGCTTTTGCATGAGCGGAGATAGCTGGCTAGCCCGTAGCAACAATAGTTCAAGCGAACCTGGCACCTCTGAAGCCAGAAATAGCAACGACAAGCCCCGACGCAACAGGTACAAGCGTCGAAACAACAGTGATAATACCGATGACACGGCGGTCAACGCCGGATTCAGTGGCTCCAAATCCGGCCAACAGAAGAAGCCATTCAAAAGGAACAATTCGGGCTCATCCAGCTTGGCCCGCATACTTGATCGTCCATGTCAGATCCACGACACCCCCGACAAACCAGCCAATCATACCAATGAGAAGCTGTTGAGTTTTTAAACAGGTCGACAAGTTAAATGCCGAGAACAAGGAGAAGGGGTCATAGAGTGAGGACGACGACGAGGAGTCCCGTCCATCGAACACAGGGGGACATAAGAAGTTTCCCCCCAGGTTAAAACGGTGAACGTGATGTACGTTACCCATATCCCCAAGAGGGAGCGCAAACGTGCGCTTAGGGACGTCTATGCGATAGAGCCAGTCGCCCCAAAGTTCAACCCATGGTCGTCCTACCCGATCACCTTCGATCATAGGGACCATCCGACCAGTATCTGTCATGACGGTTGAGTCGCACTGGTCCTTGACCCAATTATTGATGGATTCCACCTCACGCGAGTCCTCATGGACGGTGGCAGCAGCCTCAACCTGCTCTATCAGGATACAATCCGCAAAATGGGCATCGATCCATCAAGGATCAAGCTCACAAAAACTACCTTTAAAGGAGTAATACTAGGTGTAGAGGCCCGCTGCACGGGTTCAATCACATTGGAAGTTGTCTTCGGATCCCCGGACAACTTACGAAGCGAAGAATTGATCTTCGACATCGTCCCCTTCTGCAGTGGCTATCACACACTGCTTGGACGAACTGCATTTGCTCTATTCAATGCGGTGCCACACTATGCTTATCTCAAACTTAAGATGCACGGACCACGCGGTGTCATAACAGTCAATGGAAACACGGAGCGCTCCCTCCGTACCGAGGAGCACACCGCGGCCCTAGCAGCAGAAGTACAGAGCGGCCTTATCAAGCAGAACCTTAATTCAGCGGCGAACATTGTCAAACGAGTCTGAACTACTCTGCAGCGGAACAGTCCAGCTCGTGAGGAGCTCGACTAGCAATTCGGCCTCTGTCTCAGTCCCGACCAAATGGCGGCGTACGTACCGCGCGTACATAACTACGCACTCAAAATACCATGGGCATAGATGGAGGCGTAACTTGATTGTGGTCCATCATACGGCTCCCACACATACTTTTACTTTTCCTTTTTACCATTTTTAGTCTTTTCTTTCACAGCCCCCCCCGACGGCCTGCTCATCGGTCCTTTCGAAGGATAGATATACCAAGGCGGCAAGCAGTACAGACGTGTGGGGGAATCTTTAGATGTTCTTCTTGACGATCATTCTACCTGTTTTCAGGACCCGCACGCATCTCCCCCTTGGTCTTGGCATGTTAAATAGCCAGGTTTCTTATCGCTCTATTTGTACAAATACGTTGTGACGTATTAATCAAACTATAATGGAAACATTTTGCGGCCCAACTTACCTGGCACTAGCTTACTACTTCATTTTATTTCGCTATTCTTATCAATTGCACCCGTACACTTTGGTAGGCTTTAAATTCGCCAGGAGCTTCATTATGCTCCACACTACGGCAGCAAAGTCCGAACACTTCTTATAGTACAGTTAGGCACCCCTAATTTTAGCATTATATGCATCGGCTCTGAATCATGTCTTTGGTCAATAGTCGGGTTGCCTGGCTCCTGTGCTAGCTACCTTACATTCCATCCTATAGGCTAGGGTAGTAAAGGGAGAACTACTGCGATTGTGTTTCTGGTTTATCCGAGCGAACACCTTAGTAGAGAAAGCCGAAAACTGACTGTCATGATACGGCGAGAGCTGGTCAGCTATTCGGAGGTTAAAAATCTTCTGCGATTTTTTTCGCATTATGCGAGGAATCGGCCTCTACCCGATCAGGTGTCCACAACCCCTAGTCCGGATTAAATACTAACTAGGGGTTGCACCTACATTTCTATTGTCAAACTCCTATGGCTAAGTGAGAGTGATAAAGCCACATAGTCCAATTGCCTGGTTCGTTGCGCTAAACACCTCCTTCAAGGACCAAACTCTTGGATCAAGAGTGTTTATATTCCATCCCGAACACCCCCGTACTACCTATGTGGGGGCTGAAGCCGACGACTGGCCAACTCTCAGATTTAACAAAACGGCCGCACAGGAGGTAAAATTTTCAAACAACAAACATTATATTACATAATGGCTATGTTTCGTAATACAGGAAGGGATGACATGAATGACTTCATTCAAAGATAATGTCTTTTGAACACTGGCCTAAAACAACTGAAAGGATCAAGAAGAGGTGTCTAGAGGGGGGGGGGGTGATTACACACTAAGTGCCAAAAGTTGCAGTTTTTAATATTCTTAAGTTTAAGTGGAGTTTAAGCACAAGTTTAACAAACACAATACATATCAAGCAAGCATGCAATGAGTATATGAGCAGCGGAAAGTAAAGCATGCAACTTGCAAGAATGTAAAGAGAAGGGTTTGGAGTATTCAAACGCAATTGGAGACACGGATGTTTTTGTCGTGGTTCCGATAGGTGGTGCTATCGTACATCCACGTTGATGGAGACTTCAACCCACGGAGGGTAACGGTTGCGTGAGTCCACGGAGGGCTCCACCCAGGAAGGGTCCACGAAGAAGCAACCTTGTCTATTCCATCATGGCCGTCACCCACGAATGACTTGCCTCACTAGCGGTAGATCTTCACGAATTAGGCGATCTCCTTGCCCTTACAAACTCCTTGGTTCAACTCCACAATCTTGTTGGAGGCTCCCAAGTGACACCTAGCCAATCTAGGAGACACCACTCTCCAAGAAGTAACAAATGGTGTGTTGATGATGAACTCCTTGCTCTTGTGCTTCAAATGATAGTCTCCCCAACACTCAACTCTCTCTCACAGGATTTGGATTTGGTGGAAAGAATATTTGAGTGGAAAGCAACTTGGGGAAGGCTAGAGATCAAGATTCATATGGTTGGAATGGAATATCTTGACCTCAACACATGAGTAGGTAGTTCTCTCTCAGAAAATGTGTATTGGAAGTGTAGGTATGTTCTGATGGCTCTCTCCACGAATGAAGAGTGGGTCGAGTGGTATATATAGCCTCCACACAAAATCTAACCGTTACACATAATTTTCCAAACTCGGTGGGACCGAATGGTTAAACTCGGTCGGATCGATTCAACAAACCTAGTGACCGTTAGGATTTTCGGTGGGACTGAGATGCAACTCGGTAGGACCGATATGGTTAGGGTTAGGGCATAACGTAATCTCGGTGTGACCGATTACACAAACTCGGTGGGACCGATTTTGGTAATAAGCTAACCAGAGAGTTGGTCAGGAAAACTCGGTGAGACCGATTACACAAACTCGGTGGGACCGATTTTGGTAATAAGCTAACCCGAGGGTTTGCATTGTAATCTCGGTAGTACCGATTGCTCAAACTCGGTGAGACCGATTTTGGTAATGGACATACACAGAGAGATTACAATCCCATCTCGGTGAGACCGAGATCCCTATCGGTGAAACCGATTTGCTAGGGTTTGTGGCAGTGGCTATGACATCTGAAACTCGGTGGCGCCGGATAGAAAGAATCACTGGGGCTGAGTTTGACTTTTGGTTTAGGTCATATGTGGATGTGGGAAGGTAGTTGAGGGTTTTGGAGCATATCACTAAGCACTTTGAGCAAGCAAGCCATTAAGCAACACCTCATCCCCTCTTGATAGTATTGGCTTTTCCTATAGACTCAATGTGATCTTGGATCACTAAAATAGAAAATGTAGAGTATTGATCTTGAAGCTTGAGCCAATCCTTTGTCCTTAGCATCTTGAAGGGGTTCCACATCCTCTAGTCCATGCCACTCCATTGTTGAACTTATCTGAAACATACTAGGTAAAAGTGTTAGTCCAACAAGAGATATGTTGACATTAATTACCAAAACCACCCAGGGAGCACTTGTTCTTTCAATCTCCCTCTTTTTGGTAATTGATGACAACATACATTAAAGCTTTAGATAAAGATATAGAGAATTGCAAGTAAAGCTTTGGAAAGACATGTAACAGGCATAGGCTCCCCCTACATGTATGCAATCATGTTAATATTGAATATAGGAGCATGTGAATGCGTAAACATGACAGAGTAAGCAATGTGTTACATGTATCTTGGCTATATGCATCATAGCAAATGATGTGAATGTGAGAAATGTACCTTCATGCTTATGAGTCCTTCTTGCAAACAGTATGTACATCAGCAAGAACTTCTCATTCACATGACTGTGATGCATATACTTACCTTGTGGTCTTGAGTTGGCTTAGGATGGGATGAACCTGCGCAAACAAGGTTAAATAACACAGATACACCTACTGACCAGAGCAAACAAGAGAAACTACAAGAGAACCAAGACTGGGATGACATTTAGAGTGAGTACTAAGTACCACATTGGATATAGACATGTCCCCAAAGGTAAAGATATGCAATAAAATCAGAGATTTCCTTCCCTTAGATGTCTTGCTCCCCCTGAATCTGCATGGGATATCGGGAGAAGATAGGAACAGAAAATCAGAGCAACAGAAAAAAACAACAGAGCTTGAGCTAAAGCAAGCAAACAAACATGTCTTTCCCCTCTTAAAGACATGTGACATCTCTCCTCTTGAACACCAAGCATCTGGGGTCTTTGATGATATTACTTTCTCCTTGTTGAGAAACTCTCTCCCCCTGAGTATTCTCTCTTTCTCCCCCTATAGGAAGGATTAAGCTTTGATGTGATCTCTCTCTCCCCCTTTGACATCAATCTCCAAGAAGGGATCTTCTGGATATGTGATACAAATGGGTTGGTCCTCGAGTCACAGAGCAAAGCAGCATGTCTAATATGATGCTGGTAGAGGACAAGAATCATTGAGTGGAGCTGGAGTAAACAGAAACCGGGAATAAGTGGCAAGTTGGTTTTCCTGTGGTGGAATCGGTGACTCCGAGTTGTGTGCTTCGGTTGCACCGAAAGATTTCGGTTGGGCCGAAGAGAACAAACCGGTGTGACGGAGTTCATCAGAGTGAAACCACTTGTCACCTCAGCGCACTAGACAAGTAAGATCTCACAAGGATATGCAAGGAATTAACTAAAAGATTTGCAATGAATTGGATGCAGAAAATGCAGAACAAAAAGCAAAGAAAAGAAACTAAAAGATCTAGATGAAGTTTTTTTTGAAAGGGGAAACAAATATGCAAGAGACAAATGCAATAACACAGAAAAGAACACAAGAGAACTTCATCTAGAGTTGGGCGGCGACAAAGTCACCTATGTTAGAGTATATTGACTTAGGAGTCAAGTGAGATCACTTGATCATAGGTCATACTCATCGTTTAAGCTCAAAATGGGGTTACCATTTTTCGTTTAAGCATTTTGATGTATTCACATCTTGTCGAGTTGCTTTGACTCATGACTTGGAGTAAAGCTTCTCTAAGATGGAATAACATACCTTGGGTGGTGAGGTTGATCTTGCTCATGTAGTTGAAGTTGTGTGGGTTGCTCAAGGTTGATGTAGTTCATCAAGAGTTGGGAGCACCACTTGGAGTTTGAGTTCATCTACCTACATGGGTTAGTCTTGCAAGGAAGAGCACTTGTGTATCCAAAATGACAACTATAAGATTTAATCATAGAATTTGTCAAAGGATATGTTTGAATGGTTTCGTGCTTCCTTGTCTTCAACCACCATTGTGTAGAGACTTGGTGATGTAGAGATTGCTCAAGATGTGAGTGAGTCACAATCTCATAGATTTAGATTCAACCAAGTACCTACACGGGTTAGATAACATGCAAGGTGCAAAAATATCCAAGACATATGAATGGCATCATAAGAGAAATATCGAGGATTAGTCATAGGCTCATGTCCCGCATGTATCAAATGGAGTTCCTACTCCAAGTTTGAAGCATCAATGATGTTCAATTCACCTCTCAACCTGCAAAACACTTTCTCATCAAGTGGTTTAGTGAATACATCCGCCAATTGCTTATCGGTGCGAACATGCTTAAGGTTAATGTCCCCTTTTGCAACATGATCTCGAATGAAATGATGACGAACTTCAATATGCTTAGTTCGAGAATGTTGCACGGGATTGTGAGCAATCTTAATAGCACTTTCATTGTCACATAGCAATGGAACATGTTTCACATATATCCCATAACCTTTAAGAGTTTGGGTCATCCAAAGTAACTGAGCACAACATGAACCAGCGGCAATGTATTCCGCTTCGGCGGTGGATAAGGATACCAAGTTTTGTTTCTTGGAAGACCAAGACACAAGAGATCTACCAAAGAATTGACAAGTACCCGAAGTGGACTTTCTATCAACCTTGTCTCCGGCATAGTCCGAATCGGAGTAGCCAACAAGATCAAAAGAGGACCTCTTAGGATACCAAATGCCAAAATTTGGTGTATGGATTAGGTATCTCACTATCCTTTTCATAGCCTTAAGATGACATTCTTTAGGAGCAGCTTGATATCGTGCACACATGCACACACTTAGCATAATATCGGGTCGAGAGGCACATAGATATAACAATGAACCAATCATAGAGCGATAAACCTTTTGATCAACCGGTTCACCATCTTTGGTCAAATCAAGATGTCCACTAGTAGGCATGGGTGTAGTCATACCTTTGCATTCTTGCATATTGAACTTCTTGAATAAGTCCTTGGTGTACTTCGTTTGAGAGACAAAGGTACCTTCCTTAGTTTGCTTGATTTGCAAACCAAGAAAGAATTTGAGTTCACTCATCATAGACATCTCAAACTTCTCCGACATTAGCTTTCCAAACTTCTCACTAAAATGAGGGTTAGTTGAACCAAATATGATATCATCAACATAAATTTGGCACACAAATAATTCTCCATTAACCCTTTTAGTAAAAAGAGTAGAATCAATTTTACCAATTTCAAAGCCTTTTTCAGTAAGGAACTTGGTCAAGCATTTATACCATGCTCTAGGAGCTTGTTTAAGACCATAAAGGGCTTTGTGAAGTTTGTAAACATGATTAGGTTTCTTAGGATTGACGAAGCTGGGAGGTTGCTTAACATAAACTTCCTCCTCAATTTTGCCATTTAGAAAAGCACTTTTAATGTCCATTTGGTACAAGGTGATATCATGGTGATTAGCATAAGCAAGTAAGATGCGAATGGACTCAAGTCTAGCAACGGGAGCATATGTCTCACCATAGTCCATACCTTCAACTTGTGTGTAGCCTTGGGCGACGAGACGTGCTTTGTTGCGAACCACTTGTCCATCTTCATCTTGCTTGTTGCGAAACACCCATTTGGTACCAATGATGTTGTGGTTGTTGTCGGGCTTCTCGACCAATGTCCACACTTGATTTCTTTCAAAGTTGTGTAGCTCTTCATGCATAGCGTTTATCCAGTCCGGATCCTCCAATGCTTCTTCAACCTTCATAGGTTCAATGCTAGAGATGAATGAGTAATGTTCACAAAAGTTAGCTAAACGAGTTTTAGAGCGAGTGATTCTCCCGGTTTGGATATCATTGTAGATTTGCTCGTCGGGATGATCTTTGGCAATTCTTGCTCGAACTCGTGAAAGCTTTTGCTTGGGTCGGGGTGGAACATCCTCTTCATCTTGTTCTTCTTCTTGGCCTTCTTCATTGTTGACGTTGTCGTTCTCTTGTCGTGGTGGAGAAGGAGGTTGTTGATGTTCATCTTGGTGTACTTCCTCGTTTTCTTCATCTTGGCGTGTCCCACTTGTGGATGCTTCCGTATCAACTCTTGGTTCACCTTGTCATGAGGTAGAAGCTTCCACTTGGACGGACGAGGTACTCTCCTTCACTTCCGTTGGACGAATCTTGCCAATGGACAAGTCTTGAATTGCTTCCGAAGGGTCTTTGTCTCCTACATCAATTGGCAATTGCTCTACTTGCGAGCCGTTAGATTCATCAAACTTCACATCTACCGTCTCTTCAACCTTTTGGGTGAAATTGTTGTAGACACGGTAAGTGTGAGAGTTTGAGCCATAACCAAGTAGGAAACCTTCATGAGATTTAGGAGCAAATTTAGAACGATGATGCTTATAAAGAATGTAGCACTTTGACCCGAATACTCGAAAGTATCCAACTTGGGGTTTGTTACCGGTGAGGAGCTCATATGCCGTCTTGCCGAGTAGCTTGTGAAGATACAAGCGATTTGTTGCATGACAAGCTGTCTCAACCGCTTCCGCCCAAAAGTGCTTTGGCGTTTTGTACTCATCAAGCATCGTTCTTGCCATCTCGATAAGAGTCCGGTTCTTCCTTTCAACAACTCCATTTTGTTGAGGTGTGTACGTAGCCGAGAACTCGTGTGAGATCCCCTCTTCGTCAAGAAAGGTGTCCACATTTGCGTTCTTGAACTCCGTTCCGTTGTCACTCCAAACCTTCTTGATATTCACGTCAAACTGATTTTGGGCCTTCCTAGCGAAGTTTTTGAAGATCTTTTGGACCTGCGATTTTTCATCAAGAAAGAACACCCACGTAAATCTTGAAAAATCATCAACTATGACTAGACCAAATGAGTTACCACCGAGACTCTTGTAGGCATTTGGACCAAAGAGATCCATGTGAAGTAGCTCGAGTGGTCTTCTTGTGGTCATGATGTTCTTCGCGCGGTGACTTCCTCCAACTTGTCTTCCTGCTTGACAAGCACCACAAAGTCTATCCTTGTCAAATATGACATCTTTTATTCCAAGGATATGATCACCTTTAATAAGCTTATCAAGATTTCGCATACCAACATGACCTAGTCTTCTATGCCACAACCAGCCTTTAGAAGATTTAGCAATTAAGCAAGTTTTAGGTTGAGCCTTTTTAGTGAAATCAACAATGTAAAGATCTCCTCTACGTATACCAGTAAAGACCATTTTATGATTGTCTCTATGAAACACTTGGCAATCTACTTCAGTGAATAGGACATTGAAACCGAAATCCGCAAGTCTAGAAAATGAAAGTAAATTGTATCCAAGGGATTCAACGAGCATGACATTTTGTATGGAGCTATCATGTGAGATGGCCACCTTACCAAGGCCAACGACCTTACCCTTTGAATTAACACCAAAAGTGACATATTTTCGAGGGCCGTCATTTTCAGCAAGCTCATTGAACATATCTTCATCTCCGGTCACATGATCAGTACATCCACTATCAAGGACCCATACCTTTCCTCCAGCCATGTAGCCGCGAAGATTTGCCATAAGACCAAAATGCCTCATTGCATCATCAAGATCATAGTCACTATCATCATCTTCATCATAGTATCCATGTTCAACATCATCTTGTGATCGATCAATTCCTGGAGAGGGTAATTCATTAGATAAATGATCATCACAATGGTTACCTTTATGAATTTTAATAGCTTCGGATATGATATCGCTAATGATTCCAACATTTCCTTTAGCACGCATGAGATTGGTAAGCTCAAATAGACAATCACCAAAGCTAGGATCACTAGAGTTCATCTTACTCAAGGCAATAGACTTATGGAGAATTTCGTCTAAATTTTTCAAGGAATAATCTGGAAATCGTTCCTCAAGAAACTTCCATATAGTATAGGCACAATCAAGAGTAGGCAAACTAGCAATCAAATTTTTGGGCAATCCTCTTATGATAAGATTGATGGTTCTAAGATTGCGAATCATGTCAATATCTTCTTCTAGGGTAGGGTGCAAAGGATCAACATGAGGTGCACAAGGGCTAGTAATGTACTTGTTCAAATGATATTCATTGAAAATCTCAAGCATTTCATTTTTCCACTCATGAAAGTATTCTCCATCAAGAATAGGCACTCTATGTCTAAGACTCCCCAAAGTAGACACATCCATCTTCCTCCAAAGGTGTTTAAACCAAGGCAATGGAGACCAATGCTCTGATACCAATTGAAAAGATCGAGAAGAGGTGTCTAGAGGGGGGGGGGGGTGATTAGACACTAAGTGCCAAAAGTTGCAGTTTTTAATATTCTTAAGTTTAAGTGGAGTTTAAGCACAAGTTTAACAAACACAATACATATCAAGCAAGCATGCAATGAGTATATGAGCAGCGGAAAGTAAAGCATGCAACTTGCAAGAATATAAAGAGAAGGGTTTGGAGTATTCAAACGCAATTGGAGACACGGATGTTTTTGCCGTGGTTCCGATAGGTGGTGCTATCGTACATCCACGTTGATGGAGACTTCAACCCACGGAGGGTAACGGTTGCGCGAGTCCACGGAGGGCTCCACCCATGAAGGGTCCATGAAGAAGCAACCTTGTCTATTCCATCATGGCCGTCGCCCACGAAGGACTTACCTCACTAGCGGTAGATCTTCACGAAGTAGGCGATCTCCTTGCCCTTACAAACTCCTTGGTTCAACTCCACAATCTTGTTGGAGGCTCCCAAGTGACACCTAGCCAATCAAGGAGACACCACTCTCCAAGAAGTAACAAATGGTGTGTTGATGATGAACTCCTTGCTCTTGTGCTTCAAATGATAGTCTCCCCAACACTCAACTCTCTCTCACAAGATTTGGATTTGGTGGAAAGAAGATTTGAGTGGAAAGCAACTTGGGGAAGGCTAGAGATCAAGATTCATATGGTTGGAATGGAATATCTTGACCTCAACACATAAGTAGGTAGTTCTCTCTCAGAAAATGTGTATTGGAAGTGTAGGTATGTTCTGATGGCTCTCTGCACGAATGAAGAGTGGGTGGAGGGGTATATATAGCCTCCACACAAAATCTAACCATTACACACAATTTGCCAAACTCGGTGGGACCGAATGGTTAAACTCGGCCGGACCGATTCAGCAAACCTAGTGACCGTTAGGATTTTCGATGGGACTGAGATGCAACTCGGTAGGACCGATATGGTTAGGGTTAGGGCATAACGTAATCTCGGTGTGACCGATTACACAAACTCGGTGGGACCAATTTGTGTAATAAGCTAACCAGAGAGTTGGTCAGGCAAACTCGGTGAGACCGATTACACAAACTCGGTGGGACCGATTTTGGTAATAAGCTAACCGGAGGGTTTGCATTGTAATCTCGGTAGTACCGATTGCTCAAACTCGGTGAGACCGATTTTGGTAATGGACATACACAGAGAGATTACAATCCCATCTCGGTGAGACCGAGATCCCTATCGGTGAAACCGATTTGCTAGGGTTTGTGGCAGTGGCTATGACATCTGAAACTCGGTGGCGACGGATAGAAAGAATCGGTGGGGCCGAGTTTGACTTTTGGTTTAGGTCATATGTGGATGTGGGAAGGTAGTTGAGGGTTTTGGAGCATATCACTAAACACCTCATCCCCTCTTGATAGTATTGGCTTTTCCTATAGACTCAATGTGATCTTGGATTACTCAAATAGAAAATGTAGAGTCTTGATCTTGAAGCTTGAGCCAATCCTTTGTCCTTAGCATCTTGAAGGGGTTCCACATCCTCTAGTCCATGCCACTCCATTGTTGAACTTATCTGAAACATATTAGGTAAAAGTGTTAGTCCAACAAGAGATATGTTGACATTAGTTTCCAAAACCACCCAGGGAGCACATGTACTTTCAACAACACATGATCCCTTCAGGACATCATCAAAATACTGCTCGGGCGTGCGGTGCTCCTTGCCCGCGGGCGGTCCCTCGGTAGCGAGCTTGACGGCGTCCATCTTCGCCCACTGCACCTTGACACGGGCGAAGGCCATCCGTGCATGTTCAATGCGGACCGGCCGCTTGATGGCATCAAGTTGAGGGCAGGCTTTGACCAGCCATTTCACGAGCCCGAAGTAGCTGCTGGGTATGGCTTCGGCAGGCCATAGACGGGTTATCAAATCCTTCATGGCCAGTTCGGCCACCCTATGCACTTTGGTCAGCTGTTTCAGCTGATCGCTAAAGGGCACCGGATGCTCTGGTGCAAGGTATTTCGACCAGAACAGCTTCTCCGTTGAGCTCCCCTCTTCGGCTCAGAAGAATTCTGCAGCGTCGGCAACACTGCATGGCAGATCCGCAAATGCCCCTGGAGAACTCCAAATCCGGGTCAGTAAGAGGAACCTTTTCTTCACATACTTGCTCTGCATAATAAAGGCCTTACCCGCCGCGATTTTTCTGGTCTCCTGGATTTCCTGGAGGGCACCC
This sequence comes from Aegilops umbellulata, assembly GCA_032464435.1. Lineage (NCBI taxonomy): Eukaryota > Viridiplantae > Streptophyta > Magnoliopsida > Poales > Poaceae > Aegilops > Aegilops umbellulata. The sequence continues at coordinate 290,751,614 of CP136056.1, read as the reverse complement.
TGGGCTTCAACCCGGGCATCGTGTGTGCTTTGGTGGGCCTTGGCAAGTTCGGACTCTTGATCCACAATATTGCGCTCCAAGTACTCGCATTTCTTCACGGCGTCCTAGAGCTCCTGCTGGACCTCACCAACCCTGGCCTTGTGTTTCTCGCGAGCGGCTTGTTCCTTTTCCGCCCTCTCTTGGGCTTCGGCCATCGCTTTCTTAAGGGTCTCCACCTCGGTCGCCGCTGATAACCCACAAGTATAGGGGATCAATTGTAGCCTCTTTCGATAAGTAAAGGTGTCGAACCCAACGAGGAGCTAAAGGTAGAACAAATATTCCCTCATGTTCTATCGACCACCGATACAACTCTACGCACGCTTAACGTTCGCTTTACCTAGAACGAGTATGAAACTAGAAGTACTTTGTAGGTGTTTTTGGATAGGTTTGCAAGAAAATAAAGAGAGCGTAAATAAAAGCTAGGGGCTGTTGTAAGCAAAGAAGCAATAAAGTAAATATAGTGAGTGTGGAAAAGTAGTGGTAGGAGTTGCAAAATTGTCCCTTAAGCAATTGACTATTTTACTAGACCGATAGCAAGTTTCATGTGGTAGAGGCCACTGCTAGCATGTCATCCCTTACTTGGAATTCTATGCACTTATGATTGGAACTATTAGCAAGCATCCGCAACTACTAACGTTCATTAAGGTAAAACCCAACCATAGCATTAAGATATATTGGTCCCCCTTCAATCCCGTATGCATCAATTTCTATGCTAGGCTGAAGCTTCTGTCACCCTTGCCCTCCAATACATAGTACTATCAACATACAACTAACCCTATGGTGTGATCCACGCGCGCGCTCATATGATGGGCACCAAAGGACAACAACATAACCACAAGCAAATTAAATCAATCATAGCAATTCATCAACCACCGATAGGACAACGAAAATCTACTCAGACATCATAGGATGGCAACACATCATTGGATAATAATATGAAGCATAAAACACCATGTTCAAGTAGAGGGTACAGCGGGTTGCAGGAGAGTGGACCGCTGTAGATAGAGGGGGGAAGGTGATGGAGATGTTGGTGAAGATGGCGGAGGTGTTGGTGAAGATCGCGGTGATGATGGTGGCCCCCGGTGGCACTCCGGCGCCACCGGAAGCGAGGGGGAGAGAGCCCCCCTCCTTCTTATTCTTCCTTGACCTTCTCCCTAGATAGGAGAAGGGTTTCCCTGTAACACCCCGGATGTAACTTGCCATATTTGTAATCCAACTCTTGCCATTTTCGGCATTGTGATATAATATTCCCTCTGTGGTTGGGTTTCCCTTCGTTTTGCATTTTGTTCATGTCATGCATTTCATATCATGTCATCATGTGCATCGCATTCGCATACGTGTTCGTCTCATGAATCCGAGCATTTTCCCCGTTGTCCGTTTTCCAATCCGGCGCTCCTATGTCCCCCATCGTCCCCTTTTACCTTTTTCCGTGAGCGGGTATTAAACCTTCTCGGAATGGACCGAGGTTTGTCAAGCGGCCTTGGTATAACACCGGTAGACCGCCTGTCAAGTTTCGGGTCAATCGGAGTTCGTATGATACTCCAATGGTTAACCGGGTAACCGTAAAGGCCTCGTGTGTGTTGCAGCCTAAAACCCCTCCAAAACAGCCCAATAACCCATCTAAGACACTCCCATGTCCACCGCCGTTCGATCACGATCGCGCGGCCGAAAACCGCACTCCATTTGGAGCTTCCTAGCCCCCTCTACCTATAAATATACCTCCCCTCCGAAATCCCGGGTCCAAACCACCCTAACCCTAGCAGTTTTCCCCTCCGCCGCCACCGGACGCGTCCGGATCCGGCCAGACACGTCCGCCGCCGCCGCCCGCGCCAATCACGGGGCGCCACGTGTCTCGCACCGCCGCCCGTACCGCGCCGCCCCGCGGGCCCGCCGAAGCCCGTCGCCGCCCCCCGCGGCCCGCGAGCGCCCGCGCCTCCGCCTGCTCCGCCCTCCTCCTCGCGCCGCCCGCCTCTCGCCCCAACGCGCCTCCGCACCCGCCTCGCGCTCCGGCCGCCGCCGCCGCTGCTCGCCGGCCGCCGCTCGCCTCCGCGCCGCCGCACGCCGCAGCCAGCGCCCCCGCGCCTCCTACGCCGGCGCGCGCCCGCGCCGCCGCCGCCGACCGTGGCCGGGCCCGCGCGCCCGGTTTCGCCGCCCCCCCTCGCCGGTCTTCCTCTCCGGCGAGCTCGCCCGCGCCCGATCCGATCTGCGTCCGCACTAGGGTTGACTTTTCCTCTCCCTCGAAATATTCTAAGTCCTAATATTTTTGCATTATTGTTGCATCTCAATCGCATCATAACTTGCTGTGTATTCCTCCGTTTTGTGCGTATAATATGTCAAATTGTTAGTCTTGAGGAGTACATTATTTCATTCCATTGAATCATTTTAATTTGAGCTCATCTTGATGCCCGAAATGCTGTTAGAAGAGGGCTATGTGATGTTAGTTTCTGATTCTTATCAGAACATGCACTTTTGACATTTTTGCCATGATTGATGTGTGCACCCTATGAAGTTGAGCCCTACATGAGTTTTCTAATATGACTTGCCATCTTTCCATAGAATTATGCCATGTATTTTGGTGATCTTTGTGGTGACTAGCACAAGCATGCAAATTAGGGGACTTAATGTTGCTGATTTCAGAGACAGCATTTTCACTAAGTCCCTGCCTGCTGTTATTTTTATGCCATGTGTTCATGTTGTTTCAGAGAGATCTATGCCTCTTTTGGGCATGATCAGTAAGAGTGTTTTGAGAATATGGATTTGATCTATCCATCCATCCTTTGTTTGTATTTATGGAGTGCCATAGCTTGAGTCAATCGAGCTCTACTTTTGTTATAAAATGTTGCTGGCAGATTGTTTACATGTTATTCGATTTTGCCAAGCTTGTTGTAGTTGATCCTTGCACGCTATGATGTTGTTCTTGCCATTTCTAGATTCTATGCCATGACTTCTTGATGTATGTATGCTTATTTTATCATATAATGCTCTGTAGTGAGTGCATAGAGCTCACGAACATGCCTACTTGTTATCTGTTTTTGACATGTCCAGTTTTCTGCCAAGTCTGAAACCTGTAACGAAACTTGCTTATTTGACATGGGTGTTATTATATTTTATAGCCCTTTTTGGCTTATGGTCAGTAAGGGACTTTTGTTAAGTGCTTTGAGTAGATTGATGCCATGCCTTACTTTGCTATGTCCTGATCATTTAGCATGTTGTTTCATTGCTCTAAACATGTCATCCTGATGTTAATTTCTGGCATGTTGTTATTTTCACCAAGTCTGTGAACCTGTTATCTTTTGCACTTTTGCCATGCTTGTTTGAACCTGTTGTGTTGTGATTTAGCCGTAGCTCAGTGTTCATATCTTTTCAAGCATCTTGATTAGTTTAGTGTCATATGCTTTGTTGATATGTTTGTGTGCAGTAGCTTAATTTCTTGTTGCTTGCTAAGTAGCATCATGCTGTTAATGGCAGATTCTTGTCATTCTTGTTTTGCTTGTCATTTGCAAACCGTGCATCCGATTCCGGTGATCTTTATATCGATTTCAACCGAAATCACCTCACCTATCCAGTGGCATACTTGGTTTGCCAAGATTATGCCTTGTTCACCTTTGTCCCTCCGGAGCACGCATATGCATTGCATATCCCATCTCGCATATCATGCCATGTTTTGCATCATGTTGGTTGCGCATTGCATCGTGATTGATGTTTGTACCCTTTTCTTCTGTTCTTGTTGTGGGTAGATCCAGGAGACGAGTACGTGAACGAGGAACCTGTTGAGAACGCTTTCGAGGACCAAGCTTTCGACAACTCTGAGAACCTTGCAGGCAAGATGACCATACCCTCGAAATCACTTCTATCTTTGCTTGCTAGATGCTCGCTCTTTTGCTATGCCTATGCTGCGATACCTACCACTTGCTATGTCATGCCACCCATATTGCCATGTCAGCCCCAAACCATCCATGCCCTAGCAAACCGTTGATTGGCTATGTTATCGCTTTGCTCAGCCCCTCTTATAGCGTTGCTAGTTGCAGGTGAAGATGAAGGTTGTTCCTTGTTGGAACATGGACTTGTTGTTCCTTGTTGGAACATGTTTACTTGTTGGGATATCACAATACTTCTTCTTTAATTAATGCATCTATATACTCGGTAAAGGGTGGAAGGTTCGGCCTTATGCCTGGTGTTTTGTTCCACTCTTGCCACCCTAGTTTCCGTCATACCGGTGTTATGTTCCTTGATTTTTGCATTCCTTACACGGTTGGGTGATTTATGGGACCCCCTTGACTGTTCGCTTTGAATAAGACTCCTCCAGCAAGGCCCAACATTGGTTTTACCATTTGCCACCTAAGACTTTTTCCCTTGGGTTCTGCAGACTCAAGGGTCATCTTTATTTTAACTCCCCCGGGCCAGTTCTCCTTCGATTGCTGGTCCAAACTAGAGCGCTTTGCAGCGCCACCTCAAGGCAACTTGAGGTCTGGTCTTAGTTGTACGGAGAGCTCATCCGGATGTTCCCTGAGACCGAGATATGTGCAGCTCCTATCAGGATTTGTCGGCACAATCGGGCGGCTTTGCTGGACTTGTTTTATTACTGTCGAGATGTCTTGTAGTACGGGATTCTGAGACTGATCCGGTCTTCCCGGTAGAAGGAATATCCTTCGTTGACCGTGAGAGCTTATAATGGGCTAAGTTGGGACACCCCTGCAGGGTATTATCTTTCGAAAGCCGTGCCCGCGGTTATGAGGCAGATGGGAATTTGTTGATGTCCGGTTGTAGAAAACTCGAAGTTGACCTTAATTAAAACACATCAACCGCGTGTGTAGCCGTGATGGTCTCTTCTCGGCGGGGTCCGGGAAGTGAACACGGTGTTGGAGTTATGTTTGACGTAGGTTGTTCTAGGATCACTTCTTGATCACTTCTAGCTTCACGACCGTGCTTTGCTTCTCTTCTCGCTCTCTTTTGCGTTGTAGCCACCATATATGCTAGTCGCTTGCTGCAGCTCCACCTCACAATCCTTTACTACCTATAAGCTTAAATAGTCTTGATCTCGCGGGTGTGACATTGCTGAGTCCCCGTGACTCACAGATTCTACCACAACAGTTGCAGGTTCCAACGATGCCAGTGCAGATGACGCAACCGAGCTCACGTGGGAGTTCGACGAGGAACGTGGCTGTTACTATGTGTCTTTTCCAGATGATCAGTAGTGGAGCCCAGTTGGGGTGATCCCGGGATCTATGTAGCATTTGGGGTAGTCTTCTTTCATTTTGGTACCGTAGTCGGACCTTGAGTGTAATCTGGATGATGAATGTTTATTTATGTATTGCGTGAAGTGGCGACTGTAAGCCAACTATGTATCTCTTTCCCTTTATGTATTACATGGGTTGTGTGAAGATTACCTCACTTGCGACATTGCTTTCAATGCGGTTATGCCTCTAAGTCGTGCCTCGACACGTGGGAGATATAGCCGCATCGAGGGCGTTACATTCCCCTCTGGTCCATGGTCTCCATGGCGTGGGAGGGGCGAGAGAGTATAATTTCTCTAAATTTAGTAAACAACACTGTGAAGAAGAATTGCCTAATAAGGATGAAATTATTGGTCTTGCTTCTATTGCCGTACCTCCTAGTGATCCTTTAGAACAATATTTGCTAGACCATGAAAATGATATGTTTATGAATGAAAGAAGGGAAATCGATGAAGTATTCTTTAAACAGGAACCTATTCTGAAACACAATTTGCCTGTTGAAATCTTGGGGATCCACCTCCACCTAAGGGTGATCCCGTGTTTGAGCTTAAACCGTTGCCTGATAATCTTAAATATGCTTATCTTGATGAAAAGAAGATATATCTTGTTACTATTAGTGCTAACCTCTCAGAGCATGAAGAAGAAAGATTATTGAAAACTCTGAAGAAGCATCGTGCTGCTATTGGATATACTCTTGATGGTCTTAAGGGCATTAGTCCCACTCTATGTCAACATAAAATAAATTTGGAAGCAGATGCCAAACCAGTTCGTGATCCTCAACGACGTCTAAATCCTAAAATGAAAGAAGTGGTAAGAAAAGAAATACTAAAGCTTTTGGAGGCAGGTATAATTTATCCCGTTGTTGATAGTCAGTGGGTAAGCCCTGTTCATTGTGTCCCTAAGAAGGGAGGTATTACTGTTGTTCCTAATGATAAAGATGAATTGATTCCACAAAGAATTATTACAGGTTATAGGATGGTAATTGATTTCCGTAAATTAAATAAATCTACTAAGAAAGATCATTACCCCTTACCTTTTATTGATCAAATGCTAGAAAGATTATGCAAACATACACACTACTGCTTTCTAGATGGTTATTCTGTTTTTTCACAAATACCTGTGTCGGCTAAAGATCAATCAAAGACCACTTTTACTTGCCCTTTTGGTACTTTTGCTTATGGACGTATGCCTTTTGGTTTATGCAATGCACCTGCTACCTTTCAAAGATGCATGATGGCTATATTCTCTGACTTTTGTGAAAAGATTTGTGAGGTTTTCATGGACGACTTTTCCGCCTATGGATCTTCTTTTGATGATTGCTTGAGCAATCTTGATCGAGTTTTGCAGAGATGCGAAGAAACTAATCCTGTCTTGAATTGGGAAAAGTGCCACTTTATGGTTAATGAAGGTATTGTCTTGGGGCATAAAGTTTCTGAAAGAGCTATTGAAGTTGATAAAGCCAAGGTTGATGCTATTGAAAAGATGCCATGTCCCAAGGACATCAAAGGTATAAGAAGTTTCCTTGGTCACGCCGGATTTTATAGGAGGTTCATTAAGGACTTCTCAAAATTTTCCCGACCTCTAACTAATTTATTACAAAAAGATATACCATTTGTCTTTGATGATGATTGCGTAGAAGCATTTGAAATACTTAAGAAAGCATTGATCTCTGCACCTATTGTTCAGCCACATGATTGGAATTTACCCTTTGAAATCATGTGTGATGCTAGTGATTATGCTATAGGTGTTGTTCTAGGGCAAAGAGTTGATAAGAAATTAGATGTTATCCATTATGCTAGTAAGACTCTAGACAATGCTCAAAGAAATTATGCTACTACTGAAAAAGAACTCTTAGTAGTTGTATTTGCTTGTGATAAGTTCAGACCTTATATTGTTGATTCTAAAGTAATTATTCACACTGATCATGCTGCTATTAAATACTTGATGGAAAAGAAAGATGCTAAACCTAGACTTATTAGATGGGTTCTCTTGCTACAAGAATTTGATTTTCATATTGTTGATAGAAAAGGAGCTGAGAACCCCGTTGCAGACAACTTGTCTAGGTTAGAAAATGTTCTTGGTGACCCACTACCTATTGATGATAGCTTTCCTGATGAGCAATTAAATGTCATAAATACATCTCGTAGTACTCCATGGTATGCTGATTATGCTAATTATATTGTTGCTAAATTTATACCACCTAGTTTCACATACCAGCAAAAGAAAAAGTTCTTCTATGATTTGAGGCATTACTTTTGGGATGACCCACACCTTTATAAAGAAGGAGTAGATGGTGTTATTAGACGTTGTGTACCTGAGCATGAACAGGAACAGATCCTACGCAAGTGTCATTCCGAAGCTTATGGAGGACACCACGCTGGATATAGAACTGCACATAAGGTATTGCAATCCGGTTTCTATTGGCCTACTCTCTTCAAGGATGCACGTAAGTTTGTGTTGTCATGTGATGAATGTCAAATAATTGGTAATATTAGTAGACGTCAAGAAATGCCTATGAATTATTCACTTGTTATTGAACCATTTGATGTTTGGGGCTTTGATTATATGGGACCTTTTCCTGCCTCCAATGGATATACACATATTCTAGTTGTTGTTGATTATGTTACTAAGTGGGTAGAAGCTATTCCAACTAGTAGTGCTGATCATAACACTTCTATTTAAATGCTTAAAGAAGTTATTTTTCCAAGGTTTGGAGTTCCTAGATATTTAATGACTCATGGTGGTTCACACTTTATTCATGGTGCTTTCCGTAAAATGCTTGCTAAGTATGATGTTAATCATAGAATTGCATCTCCCTATCACCCACAGTCTAGTGGTCAAGTAGACCTGAGCAACAAAGAGCTCAAATTAATTTTGCAAAAGAATTGGTCTAAGAAACTTGATGATGCATTATGGGCCTATAGAACTGCATATAAAAATCCTATGGGTATGTCTCCATATAAAATGATTTATGGAAAAGCATGTCACTTACCTCTCGAACTAGAACATAAGGCATATTGGGCTATTAAAGAGCTCAACTATGATTTCAAACTTGCCAGTGAAAAGAGGTTATTTGATATTAGCTCACTTGATGAATGGAGAACCCAAGCTTATGAAAATGCCAAGTTGTTTAAAGAAAAAGTCAAAAGATGGCATGACAAAAGAATACAAAAGCGTGAGTTTAATGTAGGTGACTATGTATTGCTATACAACTCTTGTTTAAGATATTTTGCAGGAAAACTTCTCTCTAAATGGGAAGGCCCCTACGTTATCGAGGAGGTCTATCGTTCCGGTGCCATAAAGATCAACAACTTCGAAGGTACAAATTCGAAGGTGGTAAACGGTCAAAGAATCAAACATTATATCTCAGGTAATCCTATAAATGTTGAAACCAATGTTATTGAAACCGTAACCCCGGAGGAATAGATAAGGGACTTTCCAGAACGTTTCAGACTCCAAAAAGGAATAGGTGTGTGGTACGGTAAGTAAACCGACTCCAAAATAGTTTTTAAGGCAATATTTCTCCGTTTTGGAATATTTAGAAAAATAGAAACATAAGTAGTAGTCCGGGAAGGACACGAGGGTGCCACGAGGGTGGAGGGCGCGCCCTACCCCCCTTGGCGCACCCCTGCCTCGTGAGCACCTCGTGTACCTTCCGGACTCCGTTTTCTTGCACGATACGTATTTTGGTCGGTAAAAATTCATTATATATTCTCCCGAAGGTTTTGACTCCCGTGTCACGCAAAGCTCCTCTGTTCTTGTTTCGAGCTGTTTTTCTGACAGATCTAGATTATCATGACGTCCCCAGGTGCTTCCAAGGACAAGTTCTTCGAGAAGGTTATCAACCCTTACCTCGCGGAGGTGCTGCGACACCCTCAAACCATTGAGTTGCGTGATGGGTTGCTGCACATCTGCGATGAAAAGTGACCAAAGGGGACCGGATGTCGGTGGGAAACGACACCTATGGGATCACAAGAATCCCTACTACGGTTGCAGGGCGCGGGGTTGTGAAAAGAGCGGATCAAACAGATAGCACACGGTTCCTTTACCCAGGTTCGGGCCGCAGGGATGCGTAAAACCCTACTCCTGCTTTGCTGGATTGTATATCTGAGTTCCTGAGCTAGCTATGGGGTGTCGAGAGCTCCAAAAAGCCGAATCCTTCTCCTGGTTGCCTTGGGCCTCCTTTTATAGGAAAGGGGTTGCCAAAGTGGCACACAGGAGGTGGAAAGGGTACAGTAGTGCGAGGTTATCCTTCGCATTACATGACAAGGCGCATTTAATGCGCCTTGCTTAGGTGTCCTTGCTTTATCGGGGGCGGTGGAGAGCCCCGTCTCGTCCGTCGCCGCTCCCTCTTGCATCGACACGCGCCCTGGCCAGCGGTGCCTGTGGTGCCATGTAGGCAGGTAGGCAGCTGAGGTGGCGTAGTGGTGGATCTCCACGAGGATCTGCATGCCGCCACGCAGGTGCCTGCCTAGCTGGTTGGGTCGGCAGCTGCATGTGAACGACAGTGGGGGCGTGTCTGGTGCGGGCCTGATGGTGGCCCTACGATGTCCTTGGCAAGGGCCTTGCTGCCCCGGCAAGGGTCTTGCCGCGGCTCCGGCAAGGATCTTGCCGTGGCGCCTGCTGTCATCCCCGGCAAGGCTCTTGCCGGGGGCCTTGTGGTCCTCCTGGGCTGGGATCCCGCCAAGGATTATCATCTCCTTAAATGGGTATCTGGTCTTGAATGTCTTCACAAAGATCTGCATGCCACCACGGGGATGTCTTCCGAATCCTTGCCCCATGGGGACAGTAGACTCAAGGGTGACCTTGCTCCGTAAGTGGGGGGCGAGCTGCCACGGCAAGGATCTTGCCGGGCTAGCTAAAGCTGCCCCGGCAAGGATCTTGCCGGGGGGGTCTTCTCTGTCCCCTTTTCTCTTTGTGGTCTTGGCGTTGTTCTGCTTTCCTTCATCTTTGGCCTTACCTTGGCTACCTTCCCTTGCCGTGCTTGGCATGGCGGCGCTCGCGGCTCAGACTGCCCGTGCATAGTTATAGGGGTACAAAAAGTGCACCCCCTTTTTGTACACCGACACCGGAAGTGTGGAGACGAGGCTCGAAGCGGTGGAGCAGCAAGTTTTCATGTGTCAGGGGATGGTGGAACGTGGACTCAACTCCAACCACATGATGATCGTGGAGTTCACTAGCAACCACAAGTTGGATGCCGACAACATTAGGGAGGCCATCTTCAAGCTTCATGAGAATATCGAGCACCTTCAAGCCCAAATCTATGACCTGCAAAACCAAAACTGTGAGTATGAATATAGATTCAAAAAGATGAGCTTGGCTGCAGATCTGAGGATCCCGGAGACTCAATCATCTTTCTACGATGGTGAGCCTATGCCTTGGAAGATGGACGACAAGCCCGCATCATCGACAACACCTCCATCATCTTCACCGACAAAGAAGGAGACATAATCACATGGGTATGGGCACTCCCCTTGGCAACTGCCAAGCTTGGGGGAGGTGCCCCGGTATCGTATCACAATCACACTCCTATCTTTACCGTTTTTCTTAGTTCGATCCTATTAGTAGTATTTTGATCTAGTAGAATTAAAGTTTATGGTATGATCTAGTTTTGAGTTTTGCTTTATGATCTCTCTATGTAATCAAGTCCGTGAGCTATATAATAAAGATTAGTGTTGAGTCAAGGGCTTGATTTTCTTGCTATGATCTTGAGTGGATAAAAGAAAATAGAAAAAGAATAAAAAGAAACAAAAGTTCATATTGATCTTATTGAGAGTAATGACTTCACGTAGAAAGAGTATGATGATTAAAAGTTGTTGGGAGTTGGCAGACATAGCTTTGGCCATCGTTGCAATTAATAGGAAGTAATAAGGAAAGAGAGGTCTCACATATAAATATACTATTATTGACATCTTTTATGATTGGGAGCACTCATTAAAATATGACATGCTAAAGAGTTGATGTTGGACAAGGAAGACAACGTAATGGGTTATGTTTTCTTGCATCTGAGATAAAGTATGTTGTCATGGATCATCCAACATGTTGAGCTTTCCTTTCCCCCTCATGCTAGCCAAATTCTCAGCACTAAGTAGAGATACTACTTGTGCTTGCAAAACCCTTAAACCAGTTTTGCCATGAGAGTCCACCATATCTACCTATGGATTGAGTAAGATCCTTCAAGTAATCTGTCATCGGTGCAAAGCAATAAAAATTGCTCTAAATATGTATGATTGATTGGTGTGGGAGAAATAAGCTTTATACGATCTTGTGATGTGGAAGTAATAAAAGCAACAGACTGCATAATAAAGGTTCATATCACAAGGGGCAATATAAAGTGACGTTCTTTTGCATTAAGATTTTGTGCATCCAACCATAAAAGTGCATGACAACCTCTGCTTCCCTCTGCGTAGGGCCTATCTTTTATTATTATCTTCTACCTTATGCAAGAGTCATGGTGATCTTCACCTTCTAATCGGATGTAGGGGAGCATGAGTTATTATTGTTGACATTACCCTTTGAGGTAAAAAAGGTTGGGAGGCGAAACTATAAACCCCTATCTTTCTCTGTGTCCGATTGAAACTCCGTAACCACAAGTATCGTGTGAGTGTTAGCAATTATGAAAGACTAAATGATAGTTGAGTATGTGGACTTGCTATTAAGCTCTGGCATAGACACTTTCTGATGTTATGATAAATTGCAATTGCTTCAATGACCAAGATTATAGTTTGTTGGTTCTCAATAAAGTTTCTGATTCATACTTTTCCATTGTGAATAGATCATCACTTGAACATAAGTAATCATATGACAATATCCATATATGTTGTTGTTATGAGAATAATCATGATGTCCTCATGTTCGTATTTTATTTTTATCGACACCTCTACCTCTAAACATGGGGACATATTTATCGTTATCGGCTTTCGCTTGAGGACAAGCGAGGTCTAAGCTTGGGGGAGTTGATACGTCCATTTTGCATCATGCTTTTATATCGATATTTATTGCATTATGGGTTGTTATTTCACATTATGTCACAATACTTATGGCTATTCTCTCTTATTTTACAAGGTTTACATAAGGAGGGAGAATGCCGGCAGCTGGAATTCTGGATGGGAAAGGAGCAAATATTAGAGACCTATTTTGCGCAACTCCAAAAGTCCTCAAACTCCACGGAATTGATTTTCAGAATATATAAAAAATATCCAGCGGAAGAAGTTCACCAGAGGGGGGCACACCTGTCCACGAGGGTGGGGGCGCGCCCTACCCCCTGGGAGCGCCCCCTACCTCGTGGGGCCCCTGTTGGCCCTCTGATGCCCATCTTCTGCTATATGAGGTCTTTTGTCGAGGAAAAATTGATAAGCAACCTTTCGGGACGAGACTCCGCCGCCACGAGGCGGAACCTTGGCGGAACCAATCTAGGGCTCTGGCAGAGCTGTTCTGCCGGGGAAACTTCCCTCCGGGAGGGGGAAATCATCACCATCATCATCACCAACACTCCTCTCATCGGGAGAGGGCAATCACCATCAACATCTTCACCAGCACCATCTCATCTCAAAACCCTAGTTCATCTCTTGTATCCAATTCTTGTCTCCAAGTCTGGGATTGGTACTAGTAGGTTGCTAGTAGTGTTAATTACTCCTTGTAGTTGATGCTAGTTGGTTTATTTGGTGGAAGATCATATGTTCAGATACTTTATGCATATTATTACCCCTCTGATTATGAACATGAATATGCTTTGTGAGTAGTTACGTTTGTTCCTGAGGACATGGGAGAAGTCTTGCTATTAGTAGTCATGTGAATTTGGTATTCGTTTGATATTTTGACGAGATGTATGTTGTCTAGCCTCTAGTGGTGTTATGTGAACGTCGACTACATAACACTTCACCATTATTTGGGCCTAGAGGAAGGCATTGGGAAGTAATAAGTAGATGATGGGTTGCTAGAGTGACAAAAGCTTAAACCCTAGTTTATGCGTTGCTTCGTAAGGGGCTGATTTGGATCCATATGTTTCATGCTATGGTTAGGTTTACCTTAATACTTTTGTTTGTAGTTGCGGATGCTTGCAATAGAGGTTAATCATAAGTGGGATGCTTGTTCAAGTAAGAACAGCACCCAAGCACCGGTCCACCCACATATCAAATTATCAAAGTACCGAACGCGAATCATATGAACGTGATGAAAACTAGCTTGACGATATTCCCATGTGTCCTTGGGAGCGCTTTTCCTTATATAAGAGTTTGTCCAAGCTTGTCCTTTGCTACAAAAAGGATTGAGCCACCTTGCTGCACTTTATTTACTTTTGTTACTTGTTGCTCGTTACAAATTATCCTATCACAAAACTATCTGTTACCACTTATTTCAGTACTTGCAGAGAATACCTTGCTGAAAACCGCTTATCATTTCCTTCTGCTCCTCGTTGGGTTCAACACTCTTACTTATCGAAAGGACTACGGCAGATCCCCTATACTTGTGGGTCATCAGGGTCCCACACATAGCCCACGACAATCTCTTAGCCGTGTGCGGCGCCCCTCTCCATAGTTTCGTCCCAGGTCATATTTTCGGAGTGCTTAGGCGAAGCCCTGCAGAGATAGCATCATCACCACCGTCATCATGCCGTTGTGTTGCCGGAACTCATCCACTACTTCACCCGTCTTGCTAGATCAAGAAGGCGAGGACGTCACCGAGCTGAACGTGTGCTGAACGCGGAGGTGTCGTACGTTTGGTACTTGATCGGTTGGATCGCGAAGAAGTTCGACTACATCAATCACGTTAATAAATGCTTCCACTTAATGTATACGAGGGTACATAGACACACTCTCCCCTCTCGTAGCTATGCATTTCCATGGATAGATCTTGCGTGTGCGTAGAAATTTTTTGTTTTCTATGCAACGTTTCCCAACAGTGGCATCTGAGTCAGGTCTATGCATAGATGATATGCACGAGTAGAACATAAAGGAGTTGTGGGCGGTGATAGTCATACTGCTTACCACCAACGTCTTATTTTGATTCATCGGTATTGTGGGATGAAGCAGCCCGGACCAACCTTACATGTCCACGCACATGAAACCGGTTCCACAGACTGACATGCAACTTCTTTTGCATAAAGGTGGCTAGAGGGTGTCTGTTTCTCCTGCTTTAGTTGAATCGAGTTTGACTATGGCCAGTCCTTGAAGAAGGTTAAAACGGCAAACTTTATAATCACCGTTGTGGTTTTTGCGAAGTTAAGTACGGTTCTTGCAAGAAGCCCGTAGCAGCCACGTAAAACTTGCAACAACAAAGTAGAGGACGTCTAACTTGTTTTTGCAGGGCATGTTGTGATGTGATATGGTCAAGACGTGATGTGATATACGTTGTTGTATGAGATGATCATGTTTTGTAATATCGACAACCGGCAGGAGCCTTAGGGTTGTCTCTTAATTATTGTATGAAATGCAAGCACCATGTAATTGCTTTACTTTATTGCTATGTGTTAGCAATAGTTGTAGAAGCAATAGTTGGCGAGACGAACCCAACGCAACGATGGAGATCAAGGTGTCGAGCCGGTGACGATGGAGATCATGACGATGCTTTGGAGATGGAGATCAAAAGCACAAGATGATGATGGCCACATCATGTCAAATATTTTGATTGCTTGTGATGTTTATCCTTTATGCATCTTATTTTGCTTAGAACGGCGTAGCATTATAATATGATCCCTTCACTAAATTTCAAGATAAAAGTGTTCTCCCTGAGTATGCACCTTTGCCAAAGTTCGTCGTTTAGAAGCACCTCGTGATGATCGGGTGTGATAGACTCTACATTCACATACAACGGCTGTAAGACAGTTTTGCACAGGCAGAATACTTAGGTTAAACTTGACAAGCCTAGCATGTACAGACATGGTCTCAGAACACCGGAGACCGAAAGGTCAAACATGAGTCATATGGTAGATATGATCAACATAGAGATGTTCACCATTGATGACTACACCATCTCACGTGATGATCAGACATGGGTTAGTTGATTTGGATCATGTATCACTTAGATAACTTGAGGGATGTTAATTTAAGTGGGAGTTCATTAGTATTTTGATTAATTGAACTTAATTTATCATGAACTAAGTCTTAATAGTTTTTGCATATCTATGTTGTAGATCAATGGCCCGGGCTGACGTTCCCTTAAATTTTAATGCGTTCCTAGCGAAAAACTAATTTGAAAGATGACGGAAGCAATAATGTGGACTGGGTCCATGATCTGAGGATTATCCTCATTGCTGCCCAGAAGAATTATGTCTTTGATGCACCGCTAGGTGACAGACCTATTGCAGGAGCTGATGCAGACGTTATGAACGTTTGACAAGATCGACCTGATGACTATTAGATAGTTTAGTGCGCCATGATTTACGGCTTAGAATCGGTGCTCCAAAGACGTTTTGAATGCCATGGAACATATGAGATGTTCCAAGAGATGAAATTGGTATTTTAGGCTCATGCCCGTGTTGAGAGGTATGGGACCTCTGACAAGTACCTTTCCTACAAGATGGAGGAGAATAGCTCATCCAGTGAGCATGTGCTCAGAATGTCTGGGTACTACAATCGCTTGAATTAAGTGGGAGTTAATCTTCCAGATAAGATAGTGATTGACAAAGTTCTCCAATCACTATCACCAAGCTACTAGAGCTTCGTGATGAACTATAATATGCAAGGAATGACTAAAACGATTTCCGAGCTTTTCGCGATACTGAAATCAGCGGAGGTAGAAATCAAGAAAGATCATCAAGTGTTGATGGTTAATAAGACCACTAATTTCAAGAAAAAGAGCAAGGGAAAGAAAGGGAACTTCAAGAAGAATGGAAAGCAAGTTGCTGCTCCCGTGAAGAAGCCTAAAGCTAGACCCAAGCCTGAGACTGGAAAAGGAACTGCCCCAAACACTTGGCAGATAGGAGGGATGGCAAAGTAAACAAAGGTATATTTGGTATACATGTTATTGATGTGTACCTTACTGGTACTCATAGTAGCCCCTGGGTATTTGATATTGGTTCAGTTGCTAAGATTAGAAACTCAAAACAAGTGTTGCAGAATAAACGAGGACTAGTTAAGGGTGAGGTGACAATGAGTGTTGGAAGTGTTTTCAAGATTGATATGATCACCATCACACACTCCGTCTACCTTTGGGATTAGTGTTGAGCCTAAATAAATATTATTTGGTGTGTGCGTTGAGCATGAGCATGATTAGATCATGTTTATTGCAAATACGGTAATTCATTTAAGTCAGAAAATAATTGTTGTTCTGCTTACATGAATAAAACCTTCTATGGTCATATACCCAATGTAAATGGTTTATTGAATCTCGATCATAGTGATACACATATTCATAATATTGGTGCCAAAAGATGCAAAGTTGATAATGATAGTGCAACATACTTGTGGTACTGTCGCTTTGGTCATACTGGTGCAAAGCGCATGAAGAAACTCCATGCGGATGGACTTTTGGAATCACTTGATTATGAATCATTTGATGCTTGCGAACCATGCCTCATGGGCAAGATGACTAAAACTCCATTCTCTGGAACAACGGAGCGAGCTAATGACTTATTGGAAATAATACATACCGATGTATGTGGTCCGATGAGTGTTGAGGCACGCGGTGGGTATCGCTATTTTCTAACCTTCACAGTTGATTTGAGTAGGTATGGGTATATCTACTTGATGAAACACAAGTCTGAAACATTTGAAAAGTTCAAAAACTTCAGAGTGAAGTGGAGAATCATCGTAACAAGAAAATAAAGTTTCTACAATCTGATCACGGAGGCGAATATTTGAGTTACGAGTTTGGTCTGCATTTGAAACAATGTGGAATTGTTTCACAACTCACGCCACCCGGAACACCACAGCGTAATGGTGTGCCCGAACATCGTAGCCATACTTTATTTGATATGGTGAGTTCTATGATGTCTCAGAAGACTTGGAGTGCAAGTCAAAAGAGCCACGAGGCGGCCACAAGGGTGGAGGGCGCGCCCAGGGGGTAGGGCGCGCCCCCTACCTTGTGGGCCCCTCGGTGACCCCCTAACCTAGATCTTCCTCCTATGTAGTCACATATATTCCCAAACCACCAGAAGGATCCACGAAAACACTTTTCCACCACGACAACCTTCTGTTCTCGTGAGATCCCATCTTGGGGCCTTTTCCGACATCCTGCTGGAGGGGGATTCAAACATGGAGGGCTTATACATCAATTCTATTGCCCTTCCGATGAAGCGTGAGTAGTTTACCACTGACCTACGGGTCCATAGCTAGTAGCTAGATGGCTTCTTCTCTCTCTCTTTGATTCCCAATACCATGTTCTCCTCGATGCTCTTAGAGATCTATCCGATATAATCTTGTTTTGCGGTGTGTTTGTCGAGATCCGATGAATTGTGGATTTATGAGCAGCTTATCTATGAATATTATTTGAATCCTTTCTGAATACTTTTATGCATGATTTTATATCTTTGTAATACTTTTTGAACTATCGGTTTAGTTTGGCCAACTAGATTGGTTTTTCTTGCAATAGGAGAAGTGCTTAGCTTTGGGTTCAATCTTGTGGTGTCCTCTCTAGTGACAGTAGGGGCAGCGAGGCACATATTGTATTGTAGCCATCGAGGATAAAAAGATGGGGTTTACATCATATTGCTTGAGTTTATTCCTCTACATCATGTCATCTTACTTAAAGTGTTACTCTGTTCTTCATGAACTTAATACTCTAGATGCAGGCAGGAGTCGGTCCATGTGTGGAATAAAAGTAGTAGATGCAGGCAGGAGTCGGTCTACTTGACACGGACGTGATGCCTGTATTACATAATCATTGCCTTGGATATCGTCATAACTTTGCGCTTTTCTACCAATTGCTCGACCGTAATTTGTTCACCCACCGTATTATTTGTCGTCAAGAGAGAAGCCTCTAATGAAACCTATGGCCCCTGGATCTATTTTCCATCATACTAGTTTCCGATCTTCTATTTTGCATCATATAAGTTTTTGATCTACTATTTTGCAATCTTTTTCTTTCCGATCTATAAACCAAAAAACTCAAAAATATTTACTTCATCTCTTGTTTAGTTTTATCTATCTCTATCAGATCTCACTTCTGCATGTGACCGTGAAGGGATTGGCTTGTTTGTGCAGGTATTGGTGATTTGTGCGTTGTCTCCTACTGGATTGATACCTTGGTTCTCTAACTAAGGGAAATACTTATCTCTACTTTGCTGCATCACCCTTTCCTCTTCAAGGGAAAAACCAACGCACACGGTAGTCCCATCTGAACTCTCCCCCTCGTGGGTGCGGGCAGCGTCCGACGTTTTAGGAAATCACATATCACATCTGAACTCTGATCACGCTAAATTTTCTAATCTGACCGATCTTATCGATCATCGCGAGTCCGATTTGGATTTACGTTTCACTATTAACCCCGATGGCGGATACCGACCGGTAGGGGTAGGTTGTGTCACGACCTCATCGACCTTGATCATCAGAAAACATAGCCACATCATTCCCCGTGTGCAGTTGATCTCATCAACCGTGCACATAGCCGATCTCATCAACGACAACAGATCTCATCTGCCGCCTCCACATATCTAATATGCATACGATCTAAATCCAAATCCTATAGTAGAGGCTCTGATACCACTGTTGAGTTCTACCATAGGGTGTGTCGACTGCAAATTAAAATTTTCCTACGCGCAGAACAACAGGAACATGCTACAGGAGATGGATCACAGATTGTTACCACTAGACACGCAGTGCCATGCAGCGGAAGAAGAATTGGGGCAGCGCGTCAGCGTGGGTTGTATCCTCGTCGTCCGATATCCCTTGAACAACCGGTCATCCGATCCCATGTACAAGTCCGCCGGAGCGGCTCAGGTGCACCGCCTCTAACGGTATCCGCACGTGCAGGAGGAACACTGTGCGGAGGACTGCTAGGTCCGATCACACAGTCGACAGCGTGTGGAGGTGTCTATTCAAAACACATGCAAACCCTAGTGACAGCGCCGAAGCGATCAACCGCATGAGTGTGCGACACCTCCACTTTATATAGGCGTTCATCGCGGGCTCAACACTTGGGCCTCTCACGGACCCTACAGCCCATAAGTCTACTCGGCCACAATCCGAATACAGCTCGGATCACATCTGACCAGTGTCCTCGGATCTGACCTCGTAGGTTCCTTCCCTTAAGCGCGCGACCCCTTAGGTTCAAGCCGGCTTGGTCGCAGTTCGGATCACCTCCGGACTACATGGCTGGTAGCAGCCTATAGCAAGGCACGCCGACCACCAAGCAGACGATGAAGCTGGTTAGGCGAACTTGTACATCACACTTCCATTCCTTTTGCCACACGATATATGTTGTCGGGCTCAAGGCGAGTCTGTCATCCTTGTGCTAGCCCGACCACTTTCTCGTTCCAGTGATGCCGACCACAAACCGGATTATCTCATAATCCTTGTTGCATGGCCATGCTTATCCCGGTCGGATCACACGAGGGGCCCAGAGTACATCTCTCCTGGTCTGAGGGGCAAATCCCATCTTGCTCGACCATGTCTCGCAGCATGGGTCTGGACAAGCCCGAAACCTACCTTTTTAACTACCCAGTCATGGAGTAGCGTTTTGGTCGGCCCAAAGCAAGTATGTCACCATCCCGAGTACATGTGCCAGCTCAGGTCTTGGGACATAGAACGTATGTTGTACTAGAGACTCAAAGATGACATATCGCTGCGTCTCATAGTTGGGTCTGTCCGACTCGGACCTTATCTCGACTCGGATCCGACTACGTCGAATCCGACCAGATCCTTCCAAGTCCATATTATCCGGTTAGCATCCAATGCTCCATGGCTAGTGAGACCAAGCCATCGACCGTGTCATATGCTAGTCTAGTTGGCTGCGCGTCCACACAGCCCTTTCGACTAGGGACCTTTTAGGACAGCCATCATACAATGCATAGTCCCACAAACAAGTCACGTACTTGCTGATACACATCATTGATAATGTCCAAGGACTATCTTTATTCATAAACACATAGGAAATATCATCATACATGATTGCCTCTAGGGCATATCTCCAACAGTGATCAACACTACTAATCACCCACAAGCACCAATCTACAGTTTTGATAACAAGATTGTACACAAGAGATGAACTAGGGTTTGAGATGAGATGGAGTTTTTGAAGATGTTGATGGGGATTTCCCTCCCCAAGACGGGAGAGTTGTTGGTGAAGATGATGAAGATGATTTCTCCCTCCAGGAGGGAAGTTCCCCCGGCGGAATCGCTCTGTCGGAGGGCAAAAGTGCTCCTGCCCAAGTTCCGCCTCGAGACGGCGGCGCTCTGTCCCGAAAGTCTTCTCCTTATTTTTTCTAGGTCAAAATGACCTATATACCAGAAGATGGGCACTGGAGGTGGGCCTGGGTGAGAACAACCCACCAGGGTGTGCCTGGGCTGCCTGGCGCGCCCAGGTGGGTTGTGCCCACCTCGTGGGCCCCCTCTGGTAGTTATTTGCTCCATAATAGGTACCCTGACGTAGCTTTTCCAGGTCCAGATTTCCAGCTGTCGGAATTCTCCCTCTTTGTGTATACCTTGCATATTATGAGAGAAAAGGCATTAGAATTACTCAAAAACCATTATTATGGATAAAAACATTATAAATAACAATAAGAAAACATGATGCAAAATGGACGTATCAATAGCTTACGATCATAGTTGATTTGATCTTGCTGGAAAACAGAAACTTTTGCGATCAGGAAACAAATTCTCATTTTTAGCAGAAGCATGATAAAATATAGATTCTTTTTGCAGAAGGTTAATATACAAATTTCCCAGGATGTCCTAGTTTTTCAGAAATTTTGGAGTTACATGAGTATTCGAGAGTTACAAATTACTACAGACTGTTCGGTTTTTGACAGATTCTGTTTTCTTTGTGTTATTTGCTTATTTTGATGAGTCTACTAAAGGAAATATGCCCTAGAGGCAATAATAAAGTTGTTATTCATGTTTCCTTATATCATGATAAATGTTTATTATTAATGCTATAATTGTATTAACCGGAAACTTGATACATGTGTGGATACATAGACAAAACACAGTTTCCCAAGTAAGCCTCTACTAGACTAGCTCGTTAATCAAAGATGGTTAACTTTCCTAACCATAGACATGAGTTGTCATTTGATGAATGGGATCACATCATTAGGAGAATGATGTGATGGACAAGACCCATCCGCCAGCTTAGCACAATATTCGTTAAGTTTTATTACTATTGCTTTCTTCATGTCATATACATATTCCTTTGACTATGAGATTATGCAACTCCCGAATACCGGAGGAATACCTTGTGTGCTATCAAACGTCACAATGTAACTGTGTGATTATAAAGATGCTCTACAGGTATCTCCGAAGGTGTTTGTTGGGTTGGCATAGATCGAGATTAGGATTTGTCACTCCGAGTATCGGAGAGGTATCTCTGGGCCCTCTCGGTAATGCACATCACAATAAGCCTTGCAAGCAATGTGACTAATGAGTTAGTTGAGGGATGATGCATTATGGAACGAGTAAAGGGACTTGCCAATAATGAGATTGAACTAGGTATGAAGATACCGACGATCGGATCTCGGGCAAGTAACAGACCGATGACAAAGGAATAACGTATGTTGTCATTACGGTACGACCGATAAAGATCTTCGTAGAATATGTAGGAACCAATATGACCATCCAGGTTCCGCTGTTGGTTATTGACCGTAGAGGTGTCTCGGTCATGTCTACATAGTTCTCGAACCCGTAGAGTCCGCACACTTAACATTCAATTACAATTTTGTATTATATGAGTTATGTGATTTGGTGACCGAATGTTGGTCGGAGTATCGGATGAGATCACAAACATGACGAGGAGTCTCGAAATGGCCGAGAGGTAAAGAGTCATATATAGGACGATAGTATTCGGACATCGGAAGTGTTTCGAGGCTACCGGGTACGTACCGGGTCACCGCAAGGGGTTCCGGGCAACCCCCGGCAAACTATATGGGCCTAATGGGCCAAGAGAGGGACAGACCAGCCCCTAAGGGGCTGGTCCACCCCCCTATAGGCCGAATAGGAGGAGAAGGAAAGGAAGGGAAGGGAGAAGGAAAGGGGAGGATTCGGCCTCCCCCTTTCCTTCCCTCCCCCCTTCTCTTTCCTTCCCCCTCCGATGAATATGGAAGGGGGGAGGCCGACTTGGAGGAGGCGCCCAAGTAGGATCCCTCCTACTTGGGGTACCCCTTGCTTCTTCCCTCCCTCTCCCACCTAAATATATCTGGGGGAGGCACCGCTAGAACACACAACATTGATTCCTAGCCGTGGGCGGCACCCCCACCACAGTTTACGCCTCTGATCATATTGTTGTAGTGCTTAGGCGAAGCCCTACGCGGATCACTTCACCATCACCGTCACCACGCCGTCGTGCTGATGAAACTCTCCCTTGACACTTTGCTGGATCAAGAGTTCGAGGGACGTCATCGAGCTGAACGTGTGCAGAACATGGAGGTGCCATACATTCAGTGCTTGATCGGTCGGAACGAGAAGAAGTTCGACTACATCAACCGCGTTGTCAAACGCCTCCGCTTTCGGTCTACGAGGGTACGTGGACACACTCTCCCCCTCTCGTTGCTATGCATCTCCTAGATAGATCTTGCGTGAGCATAGGAATTTTTTTGAAATTGCATGCTACGTTTCCCAACATCTACGGGTAGTATCAAGGGTATGAACCATGGAAAAGTTGGAATACAGTAGATATTACACCAATATAAATAAAGTATGAGTTCACGATAGTAACAAAAGTGGTGATTTATTTTCTTATACTAACGGAGCTTATGAGATTTTCTGTTGAGTTTTGTGTTGTGAAGTTTTCAAGTTTTGGGTAAGGATTTGATGGACTAT
Organism: Aegilops umbellulata; assembly: GCA_032464435.1. Classification (NCBI taxonomy): domain Eukaryota; kingdom Viridiplantae; phylum Streptophyta; class Magnoliopsida; order Poales; family Poaceae; genus Aegilops; species Aegilops umbellulata. The sequence goes on along the minus strand of CP136056.1, from coordinate 290,728,435 downwards.
GGAATAAGGAGTGGCAAGAGCCTAAGCTCGGGGATGCCCAATGCACCCCAAGGTAATATTCAAGGACAACCAAGAGCCTAAGCTTGGGGATGCCCCGGAAGGCATCCCCTCTTTCATCTTCGCCTATCGGTAACTTTACTTGAGGCTATATTTTTATTCACCACATGATATGTGTTTTGCTTGGAGCGTCTTGTATGATATGAGTCTTTGCTTTTTAGTTTTCCACAGTCATACTTTCTGTACACACCTTTTGATATTGACACGCATGAATCTTGATTTATTGGAATACTCTATGTGCTTCACTTATATCTTTTGAGCTAGGAAATTTTGCTCTAGTGCTTCACTTATATCTTTTTAGAGCATGGTGGTGGTTTTATTTTATAGAAATTGTTGAACTCTCATGCTTCACTTATATTATTTTGAGAGTCTTTATAAATAGCATGGGAATTTGCTTTGGTTAGGAATTTAGTCCTAATATGATAGGCATCTGCTACCTCTTGAGCATGCGTTGGTTTTCCCTTGAAGAGGAAAGGGTGATGCAGCAAAGTAGCATAAGTATTTCCTTCAGTTTTTGAGAACCAAGGTATCAATCCAGTAGGAGACTACTCGCAAGTCACCTAGTACCTGCACAAACAATCAGAAACCTTGCAACCAACACGATAAAGGGGTTGTCAATCCCTTCACGGCCACTTGCAAAGTGAGATCTGATAAAGATAATAAGATAAATATTTTTCTGTATTTTTGTTGTATAGATTGGAAAATAAAGATTGCAAAATAAATGGTAAAGTAGAATTATAGATCGGAAACTTATATGATGTAAAGTAGACCCGGGGGCCATAGGTTTCACTAGTGGCTTCTCTCATGATAGCATATATTATGGTGGGTCAACAAATTACTGCCGAGCAATATATAGAAAAGCACATAGTTATGATAATATCTAGGCATGATCATGAATATAGGCATCACGTCCGTGTCAAGTAGACCGAAACGATTCTTCATCTACTACTATTACTCCACACATCGACCGCTATCCAGCATGCATCTATTAAGTTCATAAGAACAGAGTAACGCATTAGGCAAGATGACATGATGTAGAGGGATAAACTCAAGCAATATGATATAAACCCCATCTTTTTATCCTCGATGGCAACAATACAATGCGTGCCTTGCTGCCCTACTGTCACTTGGAAAGGACACCGCAAGATTGAACACAAAGCTAAGCACATCTCCCATTGCAAGAAAGATCAGTCTAGTATGCCAAACTAAACCGATAATTCGAATAGACTTGCAAAGATATCAAATCATGCATATAAGAATTCAGAGAAGAACCAAATATTGTTCGTAGATAATCTTGATCATAAACCCACAATTCATCGGATCTCGGCAAACACACCGCAAAACAATATTACATCGAATAGATCTCCAAGAAGATCGAGGAGAACTTTGTATTTAGAATGAAAGTGAGAGAAGAAGCCATCTAGCTAATAACTATGGACCCGAAGATCTGTGGTAAACTACTCACACATCATCGGAGAGGCTATGGTGTTGATGTAGAAGCCCTCCGTGATCGAATCCCCCTCCGACAGACCGCCGAAAAAGGCCCCAGATGGGATCTCATGGGTATAGAAGGTTGCGGTGGTGGAAAACTGGTTTTGTTGCTCTCCTTGATGTTTTTATGGTACAAGTAGGCGAAAGAAGTATGTTGGTGGAGCTACAAGGGGCCCATGACGGTGGCGGCACACCTACCCCCCTAGGCGCGCCCTCCTACCTCGTGGCCTCCTCGTTGTGTCTCTGACTTCCACTCCAAGTCTCCTGGATTGCGTTTGTTCCAAGAAAGATCCTTGCGAAGGTTTCGTTCCGTTTGGATTCCGTTTGATATTCCTTTTCTGCGAAACACTGAAATAGGCAAAAAAAACAGGAACTGGCACTGAGCCTCCGGTTAATAGGTTAGTCCCAAAAATAATATAAAACAGCATATTAAAGCCCATTAAACATCCAAAACAGATAATATAATAGCATGGAACGTTAAAAAATTATAGATACGTTGGAGACGTATCAGCATCCCCAAGCTTAATTCCTGCTCGTCCTCGAGTAGGTAAATGATAAAAACAGATTTTTTGATGTGGAATGCTACCTAACATAATTTTCAATGTAATTTTCTTTATATTGGCATGAATGTTTAGGTCCAAAAGATTCAATAAAAAAGTTTAATATTGACATAAAAATAATAATACTTCAAGCATAATAACCAAGCAATTATGTCTTCTCAAAATAACATAGCCAAAGAAAGCTCATCCCTACAAAATCATATAGTTTGGCCATGCTTCATTTTCGTCACACAAAATGCTCTCATCATGCACAACCCTGATGACAAGCCAAGCAATTGTTTCATATTTTAGCATTCTCAAACTTTTTCAACTTTCATGCAATATATGAGCGCGAGCCATGGACATAGCACTATAGGTGGAATAGAATGTGATGATAGAGGTTGTGTGGAGAAGAAAAAAGGGAGAAAGTCTCACATCGACGCGGCTAATCAATGGGCTATGGAGATGCCCATCAATGATGTCAATGCGAGGAGTAGGGATTGTCATGCAACGGATGCACTAGAGCTATAAATGTATGAAAGCTCAACAAAAGAAACTAAGTGGGTGTGCATCCAACTTGCTTGCTCACGAAGACCTAGTGCATTTTGAGGAAGCCCATCATTGGAATATACAGGCCAATTTCTATAATGAAAAATTCCCACTAGTATATGAAAGTGACAAAATAAAAGACTATCTATCATGAAGATCATGGTGCTACTTTGAAGCACAAGTGTGGAAAAAAGATAGTAACATTACCCCTTCTCTCTTTTTCTCTCTTTTTTTTGTTTGGGCCTTCTCCTTTTTTATGGCCTCTTCTTTTTTTTTCGTCCGGAGTCTCATCCCGACTTTTGGGGGAATCATAGTCTCCATCATCCTTTCCTCACATGGGACAATGCTCTAATAATGAAGATCATCAAACTTTTATTTACTTACAACTCAAGGATTACCACTCGATACTTAGAACAAAATATGACTCTATGCAGATGCCTCCGGCGGTGTACCAGAATGTGCAATGAATCAAGAGTGACATGTATATAAAAAAATATGAACGGTGGCTTTGCCACAAATACGATGTCAACTACATGATCATGCAAGGCAATATGACAATGATGAAGCGTGTCATAATAAACGGATCGGTGGAAAGTTGAATGGCGATATACTTCAGAATGGCTATGGAAATGCCATAATACGCAGGTATGGTGGCTGTTTTGAGGAAGATATAAGGAGGCTTATGTATGATAGAGCGTATCATATCACGGGGTTTGGATGCACCGGCGAAGTTTGCACCAACTCTCGAGGTGAGAAAGGGCAATGCACGGTACCGAAGAGGCTAGCAATGATGGAAGGGTGAGAGTGCGTATAATCCATGTACTCAACATTAGTCATCAAGAACTCACATACTTATTGCAAAAATATACAAGTCATCAAAACCAAGCACTACACGCATGCTCCTAGGGGATATATTGGTAGGAAAAGACCATCACTCGTCCCCGACCGCCACTTATAAGGAAGGCAACCAAAGAACACCTCACGCTTCAAATTTGTCACACAACGGATACCATACGTGCATGCTACGGGACTTGCAAACCTCAACACAAGTATTTCTGAATTTCACAATTACTCAACTAGCACGACTCTAATATCACAATCTTTATATCTCAAAACAATTATCAAGTATCAAACTTCTCATAGTATTTAATGCATGAAAGTTTTTATTATACCCATCTTGGATGCCTATCATATTAGGACTAATTTTATAGCCAAAGCAAATTACCATGCTGTTATAAAAGAATCTCAAAATAATATAGGTGAAGCATGAGAGATCAATAATTTCTATAAAATAAAACCACCACCGTGCTCTAAAAAGATATAAGTGAAGCACTAGACCAAAATTATCTAGCTCAAAAGATATAAGTGAAGCACATAGAGTATTCTAATAAATTCTGATTCATGTGTGTCTCTCCCAAAAGGTGTGTACAGTAAGTATGATTGTGGTAAACTAAAAAACAAAGACTCAAAGCATACAAGACGCTCCAAGCAAAACACATATCATGTGGTGAATAAAAATATAGCCTCAAGTAAAGTTAACGATAGATGAAGACGAAAGAGGGGATGCCTTCCGGGGCATCCCCATGCTTAGGCTTTTGGTTGTCCTTGAATTTTACCTTGGGGTGCCGTGGCATCCCCAAGCTTAGGCTCTTGCCACTCCTTATTCCAAAATCCATCAAATCTTTACCCAAAAACTTGAAAACTTCACAACACAAAACTTAAACAGAAAATCTCATGAACTCCGTTAGTATAAGAAAACAAACCACCACTTTCAGGTACTGTAATGAAATCATTCTTTATTTATATTGGTGTTAAACCTACTGTATTCCAACTTCTCTATGCTTCATACCCCCCGATACTAGCCATAGATTCATCAAAATAAGCAAACAACACATGAAAAACAGAATCTGTCAAAACAGAACAGTCTGTAGCAATCTGCATCAAATAAATACTTTTGTAACTCCAAAAATTCTGTAATAAATTGGTGGACGTGGTTAATTTGTCTATTAATCATCTGCAAAAGAATCAACCTAAAATCACTCTCCATTAAAAAATGGCATCTAATCTCGTGAGCGCAAAAGTTTCTGTTTTCTACAGCAAGATTGCAAAGACTTCACCCATGTCTTCCCAAAGGTTCTACTTGGCACAAACACTAACTAAAACATAAAATCACATCTAAACAAAGGCTAGATGAATTATTTATTACTAAACAGGAACAAAAATTAAAAACAAAAATAAAATTGGGTTGCCTTCCAACAAGCACTATCGTTTAATGCCCCTAGCTAGGCATAAAAATAAGAATAGATCTAGGTATTGTCATCTTTGGTGTGCAATTCTTCAATTGAACACTTATAACCCTTAGGAGATTCTTTCTTTTTGTTGATGATCAAACTCTTAGGCAAGAAATCAAGAAATTCATTTGTAGCAAAAGGTTCCTTAATGATAGCGAAAAAGTTGGGGTGAACAATTATTGATTTGGATCTCCATTCTCCTTACTAAAAGATTCACCCTTATTTTTAGGAACATACATAAACTTGGCAACTTTGGTAGGAGGAAGGTTTGAGGTGTTTCTAACGGCAGAAAAGGCAGACCCTACGTTGGTAATAATATCCTCAAGTTTATCATTTCTAGTGGAATCTTGATCTATCTTTTCATTAACTATGGGTTCCTTTTCTCTAAAAAAAATTAGAGTAACTCTTACCTTAGATCCATGTCGGGTAATTTGGTTGTGGATATTTTTATCCAAATTCTCGATCAACTCTATAGTGGCAATTTTATTTTCAATAATATCAAGCCTTTGCATCACGTGTTCCAAAGTTAAAAAAATCATTAACCAAAAGACATGGTGGGCCTTACAAATCTATCATAGCATTATAAGAATCAAAAGTATGGCTACCCAAGAAATTCCCTCCGGTAATGGTATCAAGAATATATCTATTCCAAGGAGTGATGCCTACATAAAAATTGTGAAGAATAACGGAAGTAATTGCTTCCTAGTGGATCTATTCTGAGCATTGCAAATTCTATACCAAGCATCTTTTAGATTTTCTCCCTCCCTTTGTTTAAAATTAAGAACTCCATTATCGGGAGTACTAACAATGGTAGAAGGACTGGCCATGACAGTGAAACAAACGATCTAACACACAGACACACAAGAGGCAAGCGAAAAGAGGCGAACAAAAAGGGTGAATAAAACGGAAGGTGAAGTGGGGGAGAGGAAAACAAGAGGCAAATGGCAAATAATGTAATGCGAGGGATAAGAGTTTGTGATGGGTACTTGGTATGTCTTGACTTGAGCGTAGATATCCCCAGCAACGGTGCCGGAAATCCTTCTTGCTACCACTTGAGCATGTGTCGGTTTTCCCTTGAAGAGGAAAGGGTGATGCAGCAAAGTAGCGTAAGTATTTCCCTCAGTTTTTGAAAACCAAGGTATCAATCCAGTAGGAGACTACTTGCAAGTCACCTAGTACCTGCACAAACAATCAAGAACCTTGCAACCAACACGATAAAGGGGTTGTCAATCCCTTCACGGCCACTTGCAAAAGTGAGATCTGATAAAGATAATAAGATACATATTTTTGGTATTTTTGTTGTATAGATTGGAAAATAAAGATTGCAAAATAAATAGTGAACTAGAATTATAGATCGGAAACTTATATGATGTAAAGTAGACCCCGGGGCCATAGGTTTCACTAGTGGCTTCTCTCATGATAGCATATATTACGGTGGGTGCACAAATTACTGCCGACCAATATATAGAAAAGCGCATAGTTATGATAATATCCAGGCATGATCATGAGTATAGGCATCACGTCGGTGTCAAGTAGACCGAAACGATTCTACATCTACTACTATTACTCCATACATCCACCACTATCCAGCATGCATCTAAAGTATTAAGTTCATAAGAACAGAGTAACGCATTACGCAAGATGACATGATGTAGAGGGATAAACTCAAGCAATATGATATAAACCCCATCTGTTTATCCTCGATGGCAAAAATACAATACGTGCCTTGCTGCCCCTAGTGTCACTGGGAAAGGACACCGCAAGATTGAACCCAAAACTAAGCACTTCTCCCATTGCAAGAAAGATCAATCTAGTAGGCCAAACTAAACCGATAATTCAAAGAGACTTGTAAAGATATCAAATCATGCATATAAGAATTCAGAGAAGAACCAAATATTGTTCATAGATAATCTTGATCATAAACCCACAATTCATCGGATCTCGGCAAACACACCGCAAAAGAATATTACATCGAATAGATCTCCAAGAACATCGAGGAGAACTTTGTATTGAGAACCAAAGAGAGAGAAGAAGCCATCTAGCTAATAACTATGGACCCGAAGGTCTGTGGTAAACTACTCACACATCATCGGAGAGGGTATGGTGTTGATGCAGAAGCCCTCCATGCTCGAATCCCCCTCCGGCAGATCGCCGGAAAAGGCCCCAGATGGGATCTGATGGGTACATAAGGTTGGGGCGGTGGAGAAGTGGTTCTGTGGCCCTCTTGGATGTTTTAGGGTACAAGGGTATATATAGGCGAAAGAAGTACGTCGGTGGAGCTACGAGGGGCCCACGAGGGTGGGGGCGCGCCCTCCTACCTCGTGGCCGCCTCGGTGCATCTCTGACTTCCACTCCAAGTGTCCTGGATTGCGTTTGTTCCAAGAAAGATCCTCGCAAAGGTTTCGTTCCGTTTGATATTCCTTTTCTGCGAAACACTAAAATAGTAAAAAAAAATAGCAAATGGCACTGGGCCTCCGGTTAATAGGTTAGTCCCAAAAATAATATAAAAGAGCATATTAAAGCCCATTAAACATCCAAAACAGATAATATAATAGCATGGAATGATAAAAAATTATAGATACATTGGAGACGTATCAGCATCCAAGAGGGGTATAATAAAAACTTTCATATAAAGTGCATTAAATACTATGAGACGTTTGATTCCTTATGATTGTTTTGAGATATAGAGATGGTGATATTAGAGTCATGCTAGTGAGTAATTGTGAATTGGAGAAATACTTGTGTTAAAGTTTGTGATTCACGTAGCATGCACGTATGGTGAACCGTTATGTGATGAAGTCGGAGCATAATTATTTTGCTGATTGTCTTCCTTATGAGTGGCGGTCGGGGATGAGCGATGGTCTTCTCCTACCAATCTATCCCCTAGGAGCATGCGCGTAGTACTTTGTTTTGATGACTAATAGATTTTTTCAATAAGTATGTGAGTTCTTTATCACTAATGTTGAGTCCATGGATTATACGCACTCTCACTCTTCCACCATTGCTAGCCTCTCTAGTGTCGCGCAACTTTCGCCGGTACCTTAAACCCACCATATACCTTCTCCGAAACAGCCAGCATACCTACCTATTATTGCATTTCTATAGTCATTCTGAGATATATTGTGATGCAACTTTCCACCGTTCCATTTTATTATGACACGTTCCATCATTGTCATATTTCTTTGCATGATCATGTAGTTGACATCGTCTTTGTGGCAAAGCCACCTTTCATAATTATTTCATACATGTCACTCTTGAGTCATTGCACATCCCGGTACACCGCCGGAGGCATTCATATAGAGTCATATTTTGTTCTAGAATCGAGTTGTAATTCTTGAGATGTAAGTAAATAAAAGTGTGATGATCATCATTATTAGAGCATTGTCCCATGTGAGGAAAGGATGATGGAAGCTATGATTCCCCCACAAGTCGGGATGAGTCTTCGAACTTTACAAAAAAAGTAAAAGAGGCCAAAGAAGCCTACCAAAAAATGAGAAAAAAGAGAGAATGGGCAATGTTACTATCCTTTTTTCCACACTTGTGCTTCAAAGTAGCACCATGATCTTCATGATAGAGAATCTCCTATGTTGTCACTTTCATATGCTAGTAAGAATTTTTCATTACAGAACTTGGCTTGTATATTACAACAATGGGCTTCCTCAAATTGCCCTCGGTCTTCATGAGCAAGCAAGTTGGATGCACACCCACTTAGTTTTCTTTTGAGCTTTCATAAACTTAGAGCATCTCCAACAGGCGCCCAACGCGCCGTGCGGTAAAAACGGATTTGGCGCGCGCCCATCGCCTGGTTTGGCGTGGCGCGCAGCGTTTTCTCCAGTAGCCGCGCTGAAAAGCCGCGCGCGCAGCTCCAGCAGGCGCCGTAAAATGCAGCGCGCGCTCATTGTACAATATTTTTTAAATTAAAATTTTACATAGATAAAAAGATATAAAGATATTTTACATCGGTGCAACGACATAGATAGATAGATAGTTCGACATACATAGATAGATAGATACTACTATGGCATAGATAGATAGATAGAAACTACTACGGCATACATAGATAGAAAACTACTCCAGATCGCTATCATCACTATCATCACCATTATTCTCCTCGGCGGTGTCGTCTGAGGTATCCAGCCAGCTGTCCAACCACCGATCATCCTCCGGCGCGAAGAACGACTGCCCACCTGCTGCAATGAGATCGGACTGCGCGTTCGCCAACGCCTTGCGCCGACGCCTGTCCAACGCGCCTCGCGGCACCTTCGCGTGTCCTTCTCGCGACCCCTTGCCCAGTAGGCCTGCTCGTAGGCGATGTCCTCCGGGTGGCGGGTGCGCCACTCCGCCATGACCCGCTCGTCCTCCTGGGCGACGAGGAGGCGGCGCTGCCGCTCGGCGTGCTCCGCACGGTCTTGTACCGTGTTTAGACGCGGCGGCGGGGCACGGTCGAGCGCTTGCTAGAGCGTGTAGACATCCTGGAAGTTCATCTGGCCGCGCGGCCGGCCTAGGCGCCAGGCCGCCGCGTCGTACGCGTGGCCGGCCTCGCGGGCCGTCCCGTACGAGCCGAGTCCGAGCCGGACTCCGCGTAGTAGAGGCCGTTGGGGCGCAGACGGACGCCGCGGTAGCCGGACTCTCCTCGGTGGCGCGGCGGCATGGCGGGGCGCTAGGGCGGCGGAGGCGCATTGGTGGCGGGACGCTGTAGCGGCGCGTGGCACAGAGAGAGTGAGAGATGAGGAGAAGAGGATGCGTGGAGAGGCGCGTGGCGCGCGCCGCATTTTATAGGCGCGCCGGAAGCGGTGCGCAAAATATGGCGCGCGAGCTGGCGCCTTTTCGCACGCGCGCGTGCAAGCGGTTCCTGCGCGTGTGGTTTTCCCGCGGCCGCTGGAGCGCGGCAAAACGCTCGGCGCGCGCTAAAGGCTGCGTTTACCGCGTGCGCGCCCCGTTTCGCGCGGCCGTTGGAGATGCTCTTATAGCTCTAGTGCATCTGTTGCATGGCAATCCCTACTCACTCACATTGATATCAATTGATGGGCATCTCCATAGCCCGTTAATATGCCTAGTTGATGCGAGCCCTCTTTTTTGTCTTCTCCACAACCACCATATTCTATTCCACCTATAGTGATATGTCCATGGCTCACACTCATGTATTGCGTGAAAGTTGAAAAGGTTTGTGAACACCAAAAGTATGAAACAATTGCTTGGCTTGTCATCGGGGTTGTGCATGATTTGAATATTTTGTGTGATGAAGATGGAGCATAGCCAGACTATATGATTTTGTAGGGATAAGCTTTCTTTGGCCATGTTATTTTGAGAAGACATAATTGTCTTGTTAGTATGCTTGAAGTATTGTTGTTTTTATGTCAATATTAAACTTTTGTTTTTAATCTTATGGATCTGAACATTCATTCCACAATAAATAAAATTACATGGATAAATATGTTACGTAGTATTCCACATCAAAAATTCTGTTTTTATCATTTGCCTACTCGAGGACGAGAAGGAATTAAGCTTGAGGATGCTTGATACGTCTCCAACGTATCTATAATTTTTTATTGTTCCATGCTATTATATTATCTGTTTTGGATGTTTTATATGCATTAATATGCTGCTTTTTATGATTTTTGGGACTAACTTATTAACCTAGAGCCCAGTGCCAATTTCTGTTTTTCCTTGTTTTTTAGCTTCGCGGAGAAGGAATACCAAACAGAGTCCAAACGGAATAAAACCTCCGCGATGATTTTTCTTGGACCAGAAGACACCCCGGAGACTTGAAGACCAAGTCAGAAGAGCCACGAGGCGGCGACAAGGGGGAGGGCATGCCCAGGGGGTAGGGCGCGCCCCCTGCCTTCTGGGCCCCTCGGTGCCCCCTGACCTGGATCTTCCTCCTATATATTCACATATATTCCCAAACCACCAGAAGCATCCATGAAAACACTTTTCCACCGCCGCAACCTTATGTTCCCACGAGATCCCATCTTGGGGCCTTTTCCGGCATCCTACCGGAGGGGGATTCGATCACGGAGGGCTGCTACATCAACTCTATTGCCCTTCCGAGGAAGCATGAGTAGTTTACCACATACCTACGAGTCCATAGCTAGTAGATAGATGGCTTCTTATCTCTTTGATTCTCAATACCATGTTCTCCTTGATGTTCTTGGATATCTATCCGATGCAATCTTCTTTTGCGGTATGTTTGTCGAGATCCGATGAATTGTGGATTTATGATCAGCTTATCTATGAATATTATTTGAATATTCTCTGAATTATTTTATGCATGATTTGATATCTTTGTAATTCTCTTCGAACTAGCGGTTTAGTTTGGCCAACTAGATTGGTTTTTATTGCAATGGGATAAGTGCTTAGCTTTGGGTTCAATCTTGCGGTGTCCTCACCCAGTGACGGTAGGGGTAGCGAGGCACGTATTGCATTGTTGCCATCAAGGATAAAAAGATGGGGTTTACATCATATTGCTTGAGTTTATTCCTCTACATCATGTCATCTTACTTAAAGCGTTACTCTGTTCTTCATGAACTTAATACTCTAGATGCAAGCAGGAGTCGGTCGATGTGTGGAGTAATAGTTGTAGATGTAGGCAGAAGTCGGTCTACTTGATACGGACGTGATGCCTATATTTCATAATCATTGCCTTAGATATCGTCATATCTTTGCGCTTTTCTATCAATTGCCCGATAGTAATTTGTTCACCCATCGTATTATTTGCTATCATGAGAGAAGGCTCTAGTGAAACCTATGGCCACCGGGTCTATTTTCCACCATATAAGTTTCCGATCTACTATTTTGCAATCTTTTACTTTCCGATCTATAAACCAAAAACCCCAAAAATATTTACTTTATCTTTTGTTTAGTTTTATCTATCTCTATCATATCTCACTTTTGCAAGTGATCGTGAAGGGATTGACAGCCCCTTTATCACATTAGGTGCACGTGTTTAATAGTTTGTGCATGTATTGGTGATTTGTGCGGTGTCTCCTACTGGATTGATACATTGGTTCTCTAACTGAGGGAAATACGTATCTCTACTTTGCTGCATCACCTTTTCCTCTTCAAGGGAAAAACCAACGCAAGCTCAAGCACTAGCACTAGGACAGGAGCCCAAGTAGGATTCGAACTCCTTGCGGGCACCTCCTGGATTTAATCCCATTACTATGTTTGTTAGCAATTTTACCAGGATTAGCATGTGTGTCGGTAAGCAATTTAACTTCATTATTGTATTTGCCAACAATTTACCATGTTTGAATAATGGTATTTTGCACGGCGTAGAGTTGTGCCTAAAAGACGGTAACATGTTTAATTTCGTTACCATATTTGCTGGCTATTTTTACCGTCATTAGGAGAAGCAACAACTTGCGATGCGAGGAGTTGTGCATGCATAGTAACCGATTCTATTCCATTACTTTTTTGGCCAACGATTTTACTATCATTAGCAATACAAGCCGCTTGACTAGGCAGTCGATGCTGGGAGCCAGCCTTTTTGCGACCGGCGCGCAGGATTACTAATTATGCGCTCACGCTTGCTTTAGCGCCACCGATATATATATATATATATATATATATATATATATATATATATATATATGTGTGTGTGTGTGTGTGTGTGTGTGTGTGTGTGTGTGTGTGTGTGTGTGTGTGTGTGTGTGTGTGTGTGTGTGTGTGTGTGTGTGTGTGTGGGTGTGTGTGGGTGTGTGTGTGCGTGTGTGTGTGGGTGGGTGGGTGGGTGTGTGCGAGGGGGCACAACACATATCCCACGACAATCTCTTAGCCGTGTGCGGCGCCCCTCTCCATAGTTTCGTCCCTCAGTCATATTTACGGAGTGCTTAGGCGAAGCCCTGGGGAGATAGCATCACCACCACTGTCACCATGCCGTCGTGTTGCTGGAACTCATCTACTATTTTGCCCGTCTTGCTGGATCAAGAAGGCGAGGACGTCACCGAGATGAACGTGTGCCGAACGCGGAGGTGTCGTACGTTCGATACTTGATTGGTTGGATCGCGAAGAAGTTCGACTAGATCAACCGCGTTAATAAATGCTTCCTCTTACGGTCTACGAGGGTACGTAAACACACTCTCCCCGCTAGTAGCTATGCATCTCCATGGATAGATCTTGTGTGTCCGTAGAATTGTTTTTCTATCCAACGTTTCCCAATAGGTCTTCCCTTTATCTTTGATGGGAAAGGCATTGATGTGGTATAGGCTATGGGATGATATTGAAGCTTGGAATTGAAGGAAATATGCCATAGAGGCAATAATAAAGTTGTTATTTATATTTCCTTATATCATGATAAATGTTTATTATTCATGCTAGAATTGTATTAACCGGCAACTTGATACATGTGTGGATACATAGACAAACACAGTGTCCCTAGTAAGCCTCTACTAGACTAGATCGTTAATCAAAGATGGTTAAGTTTCCTAACCATAGACTTGTGTTGTCATTTGATGAACGGGATCACATCATTAGGAGGAGGATGTGATGGACAAAACCCATCCATTAGCTTAGCATCATGGTCGTTAAGTTTTATTGCTTTGCTTTCTTCATGACTTATACATACTCCTTTGACTATGAGATTATGCAACTCCCGGATACCGGAGAAATACCTTCTGTGCTATCAAACATCACAACATAACTGGGTGATTATAAAGATGCTCTACAGGTATCTCCGAAGGTGTTTGTTGGGTTCGCATACATCGAGATTAGGATTTGTCACTGCGAGTATCGAAGAGGTATCTCTGGGCCCTCTCGGTAATGCACATCATGATAAGCCTTGCAAGCTATGTGACTAATGAGTTAGCTGCGGGACGATGCATTACGAAATGAGTAAAGAGACTTGCCGGTAACTAGATTGAACTAGGTATGAAGATACCGATGATCGAATCTCTGGCAAGTAACATACCGATGACAAAGGGAATAATGTATGTTGTCATTATGGTTTGACCGATAAAGATCTTCGTAGAATATGTAGAAACCAATATGAGCATCTAGGTTCCGCTCTTGGTTATTGACCGGAGAGGTGTCTCGGTCATGTCTACATAGTTCTCGAACCCGTAGGGTCCGCACGCTTAACGTTCGATGACGATTTGTATTATATGAGTTATGTGATTTGGTGACCAAATGTTGTTCGGAGTCCCGGATGAGATCACGTACCTGACGAGGAGTCTCAAAATGTTCGAGAAGTAAAGTTTCATATATAGGACGATAATATTTGGACACTGGAAGTGTTCTGGGGTACCGGATACGTATCGGGTCACCGGAAGGGGTTCCGGGCAACCCTCGCCAAGCTATATGGGCTTAATGGCCCTAGGGAGGGACAGACCTGCCCACGAGGGGCTGGTGCGCCCCTGCACCAGGCCGGCCAGCCCTAGGGAAGGCAAGGGAGGAGGGCTAGCCCCTCTATCCTTCCCCTTCTCAAGGGAGAAAGGAAAGGGGTGGGGCGCCACCTCCTCCTTCCTTCTCCTAGTGCCAAAACAAGGAAGGGGGCCGAATTGGGGTGGGAGCCCAAGTAGGATTCGGCCTACTTGGGCGCCCCCCTGGCTGCCTCTTCCCCCTCCAACCTATATATATGTGGGGAGGGGGGCGCCTAGAGGACACACAAAACATCTGTTAGCCGTGTGCGGCGCCCCCTTCCATAGTTTATGCCTCCGGACATATTGTCATAGTGCTTAGGCGAAGCCCCGCGCAGATCACTTCACCATCACCGTCACCATGCCATCATGCTGGCGAAACTCTTCCTCAACACTTTGCTGGATCAAGAGTTCGAGGGACGTCATCGAGCTGAACGTGTGCAGAATTTGGAGGTGACGTACTTTCGGTGCTTGATCTGTCAGATCGAGAAGAAGTTTGACTAGATCAACCGCATTGTCAAACGCTTCCGCTTTCGGTCTACGAGGGTACGTGCACACACTCTCCCCCTCTCATTGCTATGATTCTCCTTGATAGATCTCGCGTGAGCGTAGGAATTTTTTTGAAATTGCATGCTATGTTTCCCATCAGTGGCATCCGAGCCAGGTCTATGCGTAGATGATATGCACGAGTAGAACACAAAGAGTTGTGGGCGGTGATCGTCATACTGCTTACCACCAATGTCTTATTTTGATTTGGCAGTATTGTTGGATGAAGCGGCCCGGACAAACCTTACATGACCACGTTCATGAGACCGGTTCCACCGACAGACATGCAACTAGTTTTGCATAAAGGTGGCTAGCGGGTGTCTGTTTCTCCAACTTTAGTTGAATCGAATTGGACTGCGGCCGGTCCTTATTGAAGGTTAGAACAGCAAACTTGATAAATCACTGTTGTGGTTTTGATGCGTAGGTAAGAACGGTTCTTGCTAGAAGCACGTAGCAGCCGCGTAAAACTTGCAACAACAAAGTAGAGGACGTCTAACTTATTTTTGCAGGGCATGTTGTGATGTGATATGGTCAAGACATGATGTGCTATACGTTATTGTATGAGATGATCATGTTTTGTAAAAGTTATCGGCAACTGGCAGGAGCCTTATGGTTTTCGCTTTATTGTATGAAATGCAAATGCCATGTAATTGCTTTACTTTATCACTATGCGTTAGCGATAGTTGCAGAAGCAATAGTTGACTAGACGACCACGACGCTACCATGGAGATCAAGGTGTCAAGCCAGCGTGAAGATGGAGATCATGACATCGTGTTAAGAGGTATGAGACCTCTGACAAGTACTTTGCCTACAAAATGTAGGAGAATAGCTCAGCTAGTGAGCATGTGCTCAGAATGTCAGGGTACTACAATCGCTTGAATCAAGTGCGAGTCCATCTTCGAGATAAGATAGTGATTGACAGAGTTCTCTAGTCACTGTCACCAAGTTACTCGAACTTCAGGAGGAAGTATAATATGCAAGGGATGATGAAAACAATTCCCAAGCTCTTCGCGATGCTGAAATCAGTGAAGGTAGAAATCTAGAAATAGCATCAAGTGTTGATGGTTAACAAGACCACTAGTTTCAAGAAAAAGGGCAAGGGGGAGAAAGGGAACTTCAAGTAGAATGGCAAGCAAGTTGCCACTCCCGTGAAGAAGCCCAAAGCTAGACCCAAACCTAAAACTGAGTGCTTCTACTGCAAAGGAAATGGTCACTGGAAGCGGAACTACCCCAAATACTTGGCGGATAAGAAGAATGGCAAAGTGAACAAAGGTATATTTGATATACATGTTATTGATGTGTACCTTACTAGTGTTCATAGTAGCCCCTTGGTATTTGATACCGGTTCAGTTGCTAAGATTAGTAACTCGAAACAGGAGTTGCAAAATTAACAAATACTAGTTAAGGGCGAGGTGACGATGTGTGTTGGAAGTGATTCCAAGGTTGATAAGATCACCATCGCACACTCCCTTTACTTTTGGCATTAGTGTTGAACCTAAAATAAATGTTATTTGGTGTTTGCGTTGAGCATAAATATGATCGGATCATGTTTATTGCAATAAGGTTATTCATTTGAGTCAAAGAATAATTGTTGTTTTGTTTACATGAATAAAACCCTCTATGGTCATACACTCAATATAAATGGTTTATTGAATCTCGATCGTAGAGATACACATATTCATAATATTGATGCAAAAAGATGCAAAGTTGAAAATGATAGTGCGACATACTTGTGGCACTGTCGTTTAGGTCATATTGGTGTAAAGCGCATGAAGAAACTCCATGCACATGGTCTTTTGGAATCACTTGGTTGTGAATCATTTGATACTTGCGAACCATGCCTCATGGGCAAGATGACTAAAACTCCGTTCTCCGGAACAATGGAGTGAGCTAATGACTTATTGGAAATAATACATACCGATGTATGCGGTCCGATGAGTATTGAGGCACACGGCGGGTATCGTTATTTTCTGACCTTCACAGATGATTTGAGCAGATATGGGTATATCTACTTAATGAAACACAAGTCTGTAACATTTGAAAAATTCAAAGAATTTCAGAGTGAAGTGGAGAATCATCGTAACAAGAAAATAAAGTTTCTACGATCTAATCGCGGAGGCAAATATTTGAGTTATGAGTTTGGCCTTCATTTAAAACAATGTGGAATAGTTTCAGAACTAACGCCACCTGGAACCCACAATGTAATGGTGTGTCCGAACGTCGTAACCGTACTTTATTAGTATAGTGTGATCTATGATGTCTCTTACCGATTTACCACTATCGTTTTGGGGTTATGAATTAGAGAAAGCTACATTCACGCTAAATAGGGCACCATCTAAATCTGTTGGGACGGCACCGTATGAACTATGGTTTGGCAAGAAACCTAAGTTGTCGTTTCTTAAAGTTTGGGGTTACGATGCTTATGTGAAAAACCTTCAACCTGATAAGCTCGAACCCAAATCGGAGAAGTGCGTCCTCATAGGATACCCAAAAGAAACTATTGGGTACACCTTTTACCATAGATCCGAAGGCAAGATCTTTGTTGCTAAGAATGGATCCTTTCTAGAGAAGGAGTTTCTCTTGAAAGAAGTGAGTGAGAGGAAAGTAGAACTTGATGAGGTAATTGTACCTTCTCTTGAATTGGACAGTAGCACATTAGAGAAATCTGTTTCCTGTGATGTCTACAACAACTAGAGAGGAAGCTAATGATGATGATAATGAAACTTCAGATCAAGTTACTACTGCACATCATAGGTCGAATAGAGCACGTTCCGCACCAGAGTGGTGCGGTAATCCTATTCTAGAAGTCATGTTACTAGACCATGACGAACCAACGAACTATGAAGAAGCTATGATGAGCCCAGATTCCGACAGATAGCTTGAGGCCATGAGATATAAGATAGGATCCATGTATGAGAACAAAGTATGGACTTTCCCAATGATCGGCAAGCCATTGAGAATAAATGGATCTTTAAGAGGAAGACGGACACTGAGGGTAGTGTTACTATCTACAAAGCTCGACTTGTCGCAAAAAGGGTTTTTCGACAAGTTCAAGGAGTTGACAACGATGAGACTTTCTCACCCGTAGCGATGCTTAAGTCTGTCTGAATCGTGTTAGCAATTGCCGTATTTTATGAAATCTGGCAAATGGATGTCAAAACTGCATTCCTTAATGGATTTATTAAAGAAGAGTTCTATATGATGCAACTAGAAGGTTTTGTCGATCCTAAAGGTGCTAACAAAGTGTTCAAGCTCCAGCGATTCATCTGACTGGTGCAAGCATCTCGGAGTTGGAATATATGCTTTGATGAGGTGATCAAATCATATGGTTTTATATACACTTATGGTAAACCTGTATTTACAAGAAAGTAAGTGGGAGCTCTATTGAATTTCTGATATTATATGTGGATGACATATTGCTGATTGGAAATGATATAGAATTTCTGGATAGCATAAAGGAATACTTGAATAAGAATTTTTTAATAAAAGACCTCGGTAAAGCTACTTATGTATTGGGCATCAAGATCTATGGAGATAGATCGAGACGCTCAATTGGACTTTCACAAAGCACACACCTTGACAAGATTTTGAAGGAGTTCAAAATGGATCAGTCAAAGAAGGAATTATAGCCTGTATTGTAAGGTGTGAAGTTGAGTAAGACTCAAAACCCGACCAGGGCAGAAAATAGAAAGAGAATGAAAGTCGTTCCCTATGCCTCAACCATAGGTTCTATAAAGTATGATATGCTGTGTACCAGACCTATTGTGTACCTTACCATGAGTTTGGCAACGGGGTACGATAGTGATCCAGGAGTGGATCACTGGACAACGGTCAAAGTTATCCTTAGTTACCTAAGAGGACTAAGGAAATATTTCTCGGTTATGGAGGTGATAAAGAGTTCATCATAAAGAGTTACGTCGATGCAAGCTTTTACACCGATCCAGATGACTTTGAGTCTCAATCTGGATACATATTGAAAGTGGGAGCAATTAGCTAGAGTAGATCCATGCAGATCATTGTAGACGTAGAAATTTGCAAAATACATACGGATCTGACTGTGGCAGACCCATTGACTAAACTTCTCTCACAAGCAAAACATGATCACACCTTAGTACTCTTTGGGTGTTAATCACATAGCGATGTGAACTAGATTATTGACTCTAGTAAACCCTTTGAGTGTTGGTCACATGACGATCTGAACTATGGGTGTTAATCATATAAAGATGTGAGCTATTGGTGTTAAATCACATGGCGATATGAACTAGATTATTGACTCTAGTGCAAGTGGGAGACTGAAGGAAATATGCCCTAGAGGCAATAATAAAATTGTTATTTATATTTCCTTATATCATGATAAATGTTTATTATTCATGCTAAAATTGTATTAACCGAAAACTTGATACATGTGTGGATACATAGACAAAACACAGTGTCCCTAGTAAGCCTCTACTGGACTAGCTCGTTAATCAAAGATGGTTAAGTTTCCTACCATAGACATGAGTTGTCATTTGATGAATGGGAATACATCATTAGGAGAATGATGTGATGGACAAGACCCATCCGTTAGCTTAGCATAATGATCATTAAGTTTTATTGCTACTGCTTTCTTCATGTCATATACATATTCCTTTGACTATGAGATTATGCAACTCCCGAATACCGGAGGAATACCTTGTGTGCTATCAAACGTCACAACGTAACTGGGTGATTATAAAGATGCTCTACAGGTATCTCCAAAGGTATTTGTTGCGTTGGCATAGATCGAGATTAGTATTTGTCACTCCGAGTATCGGAGAGGTATCTCTGGGCCCTCTCGGTAATGCACATCATAATAAGCCTTGCAAGCAACGTGAGTAATGAGTTAGTTGCGGGATGATGCATTACATAATGAGTAAAGAGACTTGTCGGTCACAAGATTGAACTAGGTATGAAGATACCGACGATCGAATCTCGGGCAAGTAACATACCGGTGACAAAGGAAATAACGAATGTTGTCATTATGGTTTGACCGATAAAGATCTTCATAGAATATGTAGGAACCAATATGAGCATCCAGGTTCCGCTATTGGTTATTGACCGGAGAGGTGTCTCGGTCATGTCTACATAGTTCTTGAACCCGTAGGGTCCGCACGCTTAACGTTCGATGATGATTTGTATTATATGAGTTATGTGATTTGGTGACCGGATGTTGTTCGGAGTCCCAGATGAGATCATGGACATGACAAGGAGTCTCGAAATGGTTGAGAGGTAAAGGTTCATATATAGTATGATAGTATTTGGACACAGAAGTGTTCTGGGGGTACCAGGTACGTATCGGGTCACCGGAAGGGGTTCCGGGCAACCCCCGACAAGCTATATGGGCTTAATGGGCCTAGGGAGGGACATACCAGCCCACAGGGGGCTGGTGCGCCCCTCCACCAGGCCAACCAGCCCTAGGGAACGCAAGGGAGGAGGGCTAGCCCCTCTTTCCTTCCCCTTATCAAGGGAGAAAGGAAAGGGGGGCACCTCCTCCTTCCTTCTCCTAGTGCCAAAACAAGGAAGGGGTGGGGCCGAATTGGGGTGGGAGCCCAAGTAGGATTCAGCCTACTTGGGTGCCCCCTGACTGCCTCTTCCCCCCTCCAACCTATATATATGTGGGGAGGGGGCACCTAGAGGACACACAAAACATCTGTTAGCCGTGCGCGGTGCCCCCCTCCACAGTTTGTGCCTCTGGTCATATTGTCGTAGTGCTTAGGCGAAGCCCTGCGCGGATCACTTCACCGTCACCATCACCACGCCGTCATGCTGATGAAACTCTTCCTCGACACTTTGCTAGATCAAGAGTTCAAGGGACGTCATCGAGCTAAACATGTGCAGAACTCGGAGGTGCCGTACGTTCGGTGCTTGATCGGTCGGATCGAGAAGAAGTTTGACTACATCAACCGCGTTCTCAAACACTTCCGCTTTTGGTCTATGAGGGTATGTGGACACACTCTCTCCCTCTTGTTGCTATGCATCTCCTACATAGATCTTGCGTAAGCGTAGGAGTTTTTTGGAAGTTTCATGCTACGTTTCCCATCAGGAATGACAACCGATTGAAATTGGAATTTCATCAGAAGTTTTATCCTATGCATTTGGTTCGTCGTGACAGGAATTATATATATAATTTTTGGCCTCATGAAGGAGAAAGTATCGCTCAAGCTTGGGGGAGGCTTAATTCAATGTTATACTCATGCCCCAATCATGAGCTCTCAAGGGAAATTTTTATACAGAATTTTTATGATCGGCTTTCTCGTAATGATCAATCCATGCTTGATACTTCTTGTACTGGTTCTTTTATGAAGAAGACTATTGAATTCAAATGGGATCTTTTGGAAATAATTAAACGCAACTTTCAAGCTTGGGAGTTTGACGAAGGTAAGGAGTCGGGTATAAACCTTGAGTTTGATTGTGTTAAATCTTTTATGGATACCGATATTTTTCGTGAATTTAGCACTAAATATGGGCTTGACTCTCAGATAGTAGCTTCTTTTTGTGGATCATTTGCTACTCATGTTTATCTCCCTAATGATAGGTGGTTTAAATATCATCCTCACATTGATGTAAAAGTAGTAGAACCCATTAAAGCTGGAGAAGAAACCATTACTTATAATGTTGATCCAGTCATTCCTACTGCTTATGTTGAGAACCCACCTTTTCCTGTTAGGATAAAAGAACATGCTAAAGCTTCAAGAGTAGTTCGTAAGAGTTATACAAGAACACCTACACCCTTTGAACAAATTAAAGTTGAACCTAATGTTGTTATGGTTAAAGATCTCTTGGGCGAAAGTATTGTTGGGCATGTTATTTATTTCTGTGATGAAGCCACTAGAATTGTTAAACCCGATGAAAAAGATAAACATAGACATGTTATTGGCATGCATGTTGTCTCTGATAAAATAGAAGATCATTGTTATCATGGCTTATGTGATTTGGGTGCTAGTGCGAGTGCAATCCCTTTTACTTTATATCAATAAATTATGAATGATATTGCACCAGCTGAAATAGAAGATATTGATGTTATTATTAAGCTTGCTAATAGAGATATTGTCACACCACTTGGGATTGTTAGAGATGTTGAAGTCTTCTGTGGGAAAATAAAATACCCTACTGGTTTTCTAGTTTTAGGTTCCCCACAAGATGACTTTTGTCCCATTATATTTGGTAGACCTTGTTTGAACACTGTTAATGCTAAGATAGATTGTGAGAAAAAAACTATTAGTGCAAGTTTCGGGGATGTGTCTCATGAGTTTAATTTCTCCAAATTCCATAGACAACCTCGTGATAAAGAATTGCCTAGTATAGATGAAACTATTGGTCTTGCTTCTATTGTCGTGCCTCCTATTGATCCTTTAGAACAATATTTGCTAGACCATGAAAATGATATGTTTATGAATGAAAGAAACAAAATAGATGAAATATTCTTTAAACAAATGCCTGTTTTGAAACACAATTTGCATGTTCAAACTCTAGGAGATCCTCTTCCACCCAAGATCGATCCCGTGTTTGATCTTAAACAGTTATCTGATACTTTGAAATATGCTTATCTTGATGAAAAGAAGATATATCATGTTATTATTAGTGCTAACCTTTCAGCATGAAGAAAAGAGATTATTGAAAACTCCGAGGAAGCACCGTGCTGCTATTGGATATACTCTTGATGATTTTAAGGGCATTAGTCCCACTCTATGTCAGTATAAAAGTAATATGGAGCCTGATGCTAAACCAGTTGTTGATCATCAACGACGGTTAAATCCAAAAATGAAAGAAGTGGTAAGAAATGAAATATTAAAGCTTCTGGAAGAAGGTATAATCTATCCCATAGCTGATAGTAGATGGGTAAGCCATGTTCATTGTGTCACTAAGAAGGGAGGTATTACTATTGTTCCTAATGATAAAAATGAACTTATCTCACAAATAATTATCATAGGTTATAGAATGGTAATCGATTTTAGAAAATTAAACAAAGCTACTAGGAAAGATCTTTATCCTCTACCTTTTATTGATCAAATGCTAGAAAGACTATCAAAACATACACATTTTTGCTTTCTAGATGGATACTCTGGTTTTCCCCAAATACCTGTGTCACAAGAGGATCAAGAAAAAACTAATTTTACATGTGTCGTGGTTCTAAGTCTGATAGTAGAATGGGGGGTAGGAATGGAGAGGCAAGATCCTAGCTCTGGAGTAGTTGTGCACGCAAAGAGTTAACGAGTTCGGGCCCTTCTCAGAGGAAGTAATAGCCCTACGTCTCGGAGCCCGGAGGCGGTCGAGTGGATTATATGCGCGTGTGTTACAAAGATGCGAACCCCTGTGCCAGTGGAGGGGGTGGCTTATATAGAGTGTGATCAGACCTCCGCCAGCCCCCGTTGCAAGGGGTTTAAAGTACATTAAGGTGAGGCGTTACAGGTAACGCCTCTAATGAAGGGCTTTGATGCCCATAAAGACTAGTTAATTACAGACCGTTTGGATGCGGAGTGGCTCTTGTTCTTCCGATGGTCGAGTGAATCTTCATGGTCGAGTGTCTCCATGTTAGTCGAGTGAATGCTTATCAGGTCGACTGGTAAGCAGTCTCTTTTAGCAAGTGACCTTAGGGAGGGTACCCTTGGGCAGGCCCATGACCCTACCCTAGGTACATGACTTCATCATTAGCCCCCGAATGGATCGAGGTTTGAGTGAGGAGGGAATTGATAGTCTTCCGGCCTGCTTCTTGTGTGGAAAGCGTGTCTTGCCTTGGATCAAGGGTCTTTCAGTGATGGCTTCAAATTCTCTTTCAGTCGCCTTGATCCATTCTTTGCGTTTGTCGAGTGAACTTCGTAGCCTTGAGGATCTCCGAGTGACAGATCGGTGGAGATCCGCTGTCAGGTTGGTTGCTCTGCGGTTAGCGGATTTCGCGGGATCCGAATTTTGAGAAGCGCGCGAAGCGGAGAAAGCCGCGGCACTCGGATGGGACGAGACGATGACGCCTCGATCTTCGCGCCGCCTTTTTCGCCACGTATCGCTCGCGCGCCTGTTGCGGGATTTGACGGGATGGGCCGGGTCTACCAGTCAGCCACTCGGAAGCGGCCCCTTAAAAGCTGCCAGCTCGGGGTTTCCAACAGTGTGTTCTCTTCTTCCCTTCTCTCCTCGCAAAGTTCTCCGCCACCTCCGCTCTCGCCCTAGCGCCACAGGTCCGTTCGAGCTTTCCGGCGACGATCGTGAAGGACAAGACGTCCGCCCTGGAGCGCGCAAAGAAGGCGGCGGCGGTGCAGGGAAAAGGGAAGAAATCCGCTCGGGGCGGATCTTCCTCAAGGGCTTCTCTGCCCAGAGGCTGGATAAAGGGCGACTGGATGCCGACGGTGCTGAGGCAGGAAGATCTCGACGATATGGTTGAGGGAGGAGTCATCCCTCATGAAGCTGCGCGTCTCCCCGGGAGAGAAGTCGAGCCCCAACCTCTCGATGGTGAGTGTGTGCTCCTTGCCACCCATATCGATCGCGGGTTTTCTCTGCCTCCTCATCCCTTTTTCCGGAGTTTCCTGAACTTCTTTGGAGCGCAGCTCCACCATTTCACTCCCAACTCTATCGTGTATCTGGCTGCCTTCATTTCCTTGTGTGAGGGTTTCTTGGGCTGTCGCCCCCATTGGGGACTCTTTAAGCATATCTTCACCTACCGTTCCCAATCGGTCAAAAAGGCCAAGTCGAGTGACGAGAGGACGCAGGTGATCCAGCTGTGCGGAGGCCTGGCGATCCAGACGAGGGGAAAAAGTTATTTTCCATCCATCACTTTCCCTGAGTCGGTCCGTGGTTGGCAAGCAACCTGGTTTTACTACAAAGACCAGGCGACTCCAGGTCAGTCGACTGGACTTCCCCCTTTCTCTCTGGAGCGAGCCCAAAAACCTGCTTCTCTGAAAGTGACGCCGGAAGAAAAGGCCCAAGTCAAAGTGCTGGTCGGTCGAGTGGTTCAGCTTGTCCGCGACGGCGTGACTGGCATTGACTTGCTGGAAGTCTTCCTTAGGAGGCGCATCCAGCTGCTCCAGGCTCGCGACCATCCGATGTGGCTATATTCGGGTCTTGATGACACCACTCGGATCCACCCGGAGGAGGTTACTGACGAGATGCTAGAAGGATGGCTGTCGAGCATCACAGGAAACAAAGACAATCCCCGAGGAGCCAGGAGGGTCGCTCCACTCGACAGCACATACGAAGTGGACCAGGTCAGACCTCATGCACCTGACCGAGATCTTGCTTTATGCATTGGTCTTCTTTGAATTGGTTGACTGATTTTTGTTTTGTCTGTTATTTCCCAGGAAACTACTGAGATGTACTCGACGCCCAACGGGGCACAGGAGCCGACTGAGGAAGGGGAGGCGAGCGGAGGTGAAAGCGGAGACGAGCACGGCGAGTGGGAATCCGATGGCGAAGGGGAGGGAGACGACGACGTCTACTCCAGCGAAGAGGAGGAGGAGGAAGCTGAACCTCCCCGCACGGAGAGGCGATCCAAGCTTACACACGATCCCGCAAGGGAACGTGGTAAGGCAACTGCTCCTGTTGGGCAGTCGTCGAAACGCCCTCGGACCTCTTCTCCTACGCCAACTGAGAAGGCTCCCAAGCACCAACGTGCGACGCCATCCAAGCCACCCAAGGCTCTGCCCAAGATGAAGATGACTGTCCCTACCATTTCTGGGTAATAATAATACTTACTTCCCTTCGTCGACTGTGGACGGATCCTTGGTCGATTCATTGAACCAACTGACTGACTTCCTAAATTTGTAGTGCTGCTACTTCTGAGATCTCTGCCAAGGACGGAGATCAAGAGATGGAAGATGCTGTTACTTCCAATCCAGGTACAGTTACTGATGTTCTGTCTTTGGTCGACTGAATATTTCTTGTAACTCTGGTCGATTGACTTTTCTTGCAGTTCCCCCTCGTGTTATCGACTTACCAGACGATGAAGATGACGAGACGCTGAGAGCAAGAAGGAACCGGAGGGCATCGACTGGCAAGACCCCCCAATCTACTCCGGTGTCTGAGGCTGTAGTTCGGGATGGTGGTGATACCACTTGGACTTCCGTGACTTTTGCTGATCCTCTGACGAGCGTGCGGCCTTCGGCGTCGACTGCAAATCCGCCTTCGCTTTTTGCTACATACCCTGCCCCAGAGGACCAAGTGAGTGCCGCAAAAGAGGCTATACGCCAGGCGGGTATCATGATGGAGCAAGTGAAAGTGGTTCGGGACGCCGGCCAAGCAGCGTATGACGCGAGTTCGGCTCTTCAGAGTAACGTCCAGGTCAGTCGACTCAACACTTGGTCTGTTGCAATATGCTGTTCAAAGAATCTCTTTTCCGAAGATCTTTATATTTGTAATCTTTATATCTGTACACCCACTGGGTGTCTCTGTCGACCTTTGGTCGAGTGGGGGCACGCTGAGTGCACCCACTGGGTGTAGTCCTCGAGACTACGGTGGACTGCTGGCAGTCAACTGTAGTCTTTATATTGTGTTTCTGTATTTGTACTTCTTCACTCGGTCTGGTCAGGCCAAGTCGAATGGAACTGTATGCGGTCGACTGCGGGCAGTCGATTTTTTTTTGTCGAACCAGTGGGGGCACGCTGAGTGCACCCACTGGGTGTAGTCCCCGAGACTGCTGTTGAATGTTTTGATTCGGCTGAAGTCTTAGAAACGCTGACTATTAGTCATGGCATTGGAATCATATTTGGTCGACTGGTCGATCAGGATTTTGAAAGATTACCGGTGGGGGCACGCTGAGTGCACCCACTGGGTGTAGTCCCCAAGGCTACTGTCGAATGTTTTGATTCGGCTGTAGTCTTAGAAGTGCTACAACTTTTCCTTTAGTCACTCAGAAGTAACTTGTCTTTAATATCGTTTGTCGATTGACTCTTTGCAGAAGTCTTGCGAGCTTGTTGCTCATCTTGCTGAATTGAAGGAGAAACAAGTCCAGCTTAACCTCGACTTACAGTTTTCCCAGGAAAACTTGCGGAAGGCGAAGGATGATGCAAAAGGTATGGCTGGTGAGGATTCGACGGCTGTCTCTATTTTTTTGCCTATTCTCAACTCTGTCCTCATTAATGCTTTGCAGACCAACTGGAGGAGGCTCTGAGGAAGAAAGATCTTGACCTTGCAGAAGCACAGAAGGCGGCTTCGGAGAAAACGAAGCTCGCTGAAGAAAACCTTGCTTCAGTTGGTCAGCTTGAAGACGAGAATGCCAAGCTGAAGTCTGCTCTTGACGCGGCCAACCAGGAAGCAAGTCGATTGAAAAATGACAAGATTGCTCTGACTGACAAGGTCGGCGACATGGCGGGGAAGCGAAAGGATCTGGAGGCTTACCTCGGGGGGCTCGCCAAGAAATTATTCCTCATGCTTGAAGGTAATCCCCTTACTCAATTGACTTGTCGTTGTCGACTCATCATTCAATTATAATACTGGACTGTACCTTTCAGAATTCTGTCAAAACTTCGAGGAAGAAACTGGTCGAGTGGAAACCAATCTGGACCCCATCAACTCTCTTGTGAAGGACGAAGCTGCCATGAATGTCCTCCGGCTGGAATCTCGCGTCGCCAGTGTGGTGGACTACCTCGCTCGACTGAAGGCTGCAGTGTCGCGGATCGACTCTGCACTCTCGCCAAATCAGACACTTCAGAATGACCTTGAATCCTTGGCCACTCGACTGAACGAAGTGCCAAGTCGAGTGCATGAGTGGAAAAAGTCTTCTGCCAGGTGTGGTGCCGATGTTGCTCTGTCGCTGGTTCGTGTCCACTGCAAGGCGGCGCGAGAAGAGAAGCTGGCCGCCCTCCAAGTTGCCAATACCAGGAAGCATAATTTCCAGGACTTCATGGAGACCTTCATTGCTGCTGCCACCCGTATCTCAGACGGGATTGATTTGGACGAGTTCGTTGCCCCATCCAGTCCTCCACCGGAAGAGTAAAAAACTATTGAGTCTCACTTTAAATTTGCCTCGGAATGCCGAGTGGTTTGTGTAACCGATAAACTCTGTCGAGCTGGAGGCTCGGGTACTTTTATTTGCGGTCTAGGACCTTTTGATCTTTACCCGAACTTGATTTATCGTTGAATATCTTCGTGATTTATCCGTCGAGTGAGATTTGGCTCGACTTTTACTCAAAATGACTTAGGCGAGCACGGAGCTGCAGCTAAGCCTCTGAGTGGGAGGTTTGCTCTCCACTCGGTAGGATTTCAATTACTTAGGCGAGCACTGGGCTGCAGCTAAGCCTCCGAGTGGGAGGTTTGCTCTCCACTCGGTAGGATTTCAATTACTTAGGCGAGCACTGGGCTGTAGCTAAGCCTCCGAGTGGGAGGTATGCTCTCCACTCGGTAGGATTTTAATCACTTAGGCGAGCACTGGGCTGCAGCTAAGCCTCCGAGTGGGAGGTATGCTCTCCACTCGGTAGGATTTTAATCACTTAGGCGAGCACTGGGCTGCAGCTAAGCCTCCGAGTGGGAGGTCTGCTCTCCACTCGGTAGGATTTTTGATTACTTAGGCGAGCACTGGGCTGCAGCTAAGCCTCCGAGTGGGAGGTCTGCTCTCCACTCGGTAGGATTTTTGATTACTTAGGCGAGCACTGGGCTGCAGCTAAGCCTCCGAGTGGGAGGTCTGCTCTCCACTCGGTAGGATTTTTAATTACTTACGCGAGCACTGGGCCGCAGCTAAGCCTCCGAGTGGGAGGTCTGCTCTCCACTCGGTAGGATTTTTGAATGTAGCTTCTGAAGGAGAAGGAGGCAGTTGACCTGCGCCTTGCCGTCCTTGCGAAGCGTTCGTTATATTGAGAGTTTGAGTAAAATTCTTGGACTGTTATTAAGCCCTCGAGCGGGAGGCTGGCTTTCCGCTCGGTAGGAGTTTTAAATACTTAGGCGAGCACTGGGCTGCAGCTAAGCCCCCGAGTGGGAGGCTGGCTCTCCACTCGGTAGGATTTTAAATACTTAGGCGAGTACTTGGACTACAGCTAAGCCCCCGAGGGGAGGCTGGCTCTCCACTCGGTGGGATTTTAAATGCTTAGGCGAGTACTTGGACTGCAGCTAAGCCCCCGAGTGGGAGGCTGGTTCTCCACTCGGTGGGATTTTAAATACTTAGGCGAGTACTTGGACTGCAGCTAAGCCCCTAAGAGGGAGGCTGGCTCTCCACTCGGTGGGATTTTAAATACTTAGGCGAGTGCTTGGACTGCAGCTAAGCCCCCGAGTGGGAGGCTGGCTCTCCACTCGGTGGGATTTTAAATACTTAGGCGAGTACTTGGACTGCAGCTAATCCCCCGAGTGGGAGGCTGGCTCTCCACTTGGTAGGATTTTAAATACTTAGGCGAAACGGATTCGCAACTAAGCCTCCGAGTGGGAGGCTGGCTCTCCACTCGGTAGGATTTTAAATACTTAGGCGAAACGGATTCGCAGCTAAGCCTCCGAGTGGGAGGCTGGCTCTTCACTCGGCAGGACTTTTACAAACTTAGGCGAAGCGGATTCGCAGCTAAGCCACCCACTGGGGGAAATTTCAACAAAAAAGAAATAGCAATCTTCTGTGAGAATTATAACATTCTTGCTTTAGATAAAAGAACTCCAGAGGTACTTTTATTACATCTCAACCGAGTGAGTTTCTTTTTTCAAGTGTAAAAAGGACGGAGTAACTCCGCGTTCCAAGCTCGAGGCTCGTCGATCCGGCGATCAACGTTGTAGAGGTGATATGCTCAGTTGTGAAGGACTTTGGTGACGACGAAGGGGCCTTCCCAGGTTGGAGCGAGCTTGTGAGGTTTTTGCTGATCCACTCGGAGGACCAAGTCTCCTTCCTGAAAGGCTCGACTCTTCACGTTTCTCGCGTGGAAACGACGTAAGTCCTGCTGGTAAATAGTCGAGCGGATTAGGGCCATCTCCCTCTCTTCTTCCAAGAGGTCGACTGCATCTTGCCGAGCTTGTTCCGCTTCTGCTTCAGAGTATAGTTCGACTCGAGGTGCATTGTGGAGCAGATCACTCGGCAGAACCGCTTCAGCCCCGTAGACCAGAAAGAATGGCGTTCTTCCAGTCGACCGATTAGGAGTGGTCCTTAATCCCCAAAGAACTGACGGAAGTTCGTCGACCCAAGCTCCTGCCGCGTGCTTGAGATCACGCATCAGTCGAGGTTTCAGTCCTTTGAGGATGAGGCCATTCGCACGCTCTGCCTGTCCATTCGACTGAGGATGGGCAACTGAGGCATAGTCGACTCGCGTGCCTTGGGAGGCGCAAAAGGCTTTGAATCTGTCGTTATCAAAGTTTGATCCATTGTCCGTGATGATGCTATGTGGAACTCCATATCTGAATATCATCTCTCTGATGAAACTGATAGCAGTGCTTGCATCAAGGTTCTTGATGGGTTTGGCTTCTATCCACTTGGTGAACTTGTCGACTGCAACCAGTAAGTGAGTGAAGCCGCTTCTACCCGTTCTCAGTGGTCCAATCATGTCTAGCCCCCAAATAGCGAAGGGCCAGACGAGTGGAATGGTCTTCAGAGCAGAGGCGGGCTTGTGCGACATGTTGGAATAAAACTGACACCCTTCGCACTTGTCGACTATGTCTTTTGCCATTTCGTTCACCCTCGGACAGTAAAATCCCGCTCGGTATGCTTTAGCCACAATGGTCCGAGAGGACGCATGATGACCACAGGTCCCCGAGTGGATATCCTCAAGAATTACCTGACCTTCTTCTGGCGTGATGCACTTCTGGCCAACTCCAGTCGCGCTTTCTCTGTACAACTGCCCTTTGATTACTGTAAAGGCCTTGGATCGACGGACGATCTGTCGAGCCTCTTCTTCATCTTCTGGGAGCTCTTTCCTCATAATATACGCGATGTAAGGCGCTGTCTAGTCGGGAGTGATGACTACAACTTCCATAATCAGGTCGACCACGGCTGGAATCTCTACTTCAGTCGGATCGTTGGCACTCCTTGGCTGCGAAGGTTCTTCTGTGAAAGGATCTTCTTGTATCGATGGCATACGAATGTGCTCCAAACACACATCACTGGGGATGGCTTCTCTCTTGGACCCAATTTTCGCCAAGTCATCCGCGGCTTGGTTTTTCAGTCGGGGTATATGATGGAGCTCTAACCCCTCAAATCTCTTTTCCAACTTTCTCACCGCGTTGCAATATCCCGTCATGGCTGGGCTTCGGACATCCCACTCTTTCATCAATTGATTAACAACCAGATCTGAGTCGCCATAGACCATAAGGCGACGGACGCCGAGTGAAATGGCCATACGTAATCCATATAGGAGTGCTTCATATTCTGCCTCATTGTTGGAGGAATCAAAGTGAATCTGGAGGACATATTTGAGCTTATCTCCTCGGGGGGAAACCAGTACAACCCCCGCACCGGACCCATTCAGCATCTTGGAGCCATCAAAAAACATAGTCCAGTGTTCCGAGTGAACTTGAGTCGGAAGTTGTTGTTCAGTCCACTCGGCGAGGAAATCAGCTATTGCTTGAGACTTGATAGCTTTCTTTGCCTCAAACTTGATATCAAGAGGAAGAAGTTCAATTGCCCATTTTGCCACTCGACCGGTTGCATCTCTGTTATGAAGAATCTCTGATAACGGGGTGTCACTGACGACTGTAATGGGGTGATCAGAGAAATAATGAGCAACCTTCTTCGAGGTCATGTAAATCCCGTAAACAAGCTTCTGATAGTGAGGGTATCTTTGCTTTGACGGGGTCAGAACTTCAGAAAGGTAATAAACTGGGCGCTGAACTTTGAAGGCTTTCCCTTCCTCTTCCCGCTCGACCGTAAGAACGGTACTAACGACTTGTCCAGTGGCTGCAATGTAAAGCAACAATGGCTCTTTGCTGACAGGGGCAGCAAGCACCGGCTGGGTGGAGAGCAGGGCTTTTAGCTCTGCAAACGCTGCATCAGCTTCTAGAGTCCACTCGAACTTGTCTGACTTCTTCATCAGTCGGTAAAGAGGCAATGCCTTTTCACCGAGCCTGGAGATGAATCGACTTAAAGCGGCCAAGCATCCAGTAAGTTTCTGGACGTCGTGCACACGCACAGGGCGTTTCATTCGGACTATAGTGCCAACTTTTTCAGGGTTAGCATCGATTCCTCGTTCGGAAACGAAAAAACCGAGTAAATTTCCTCCAGGGACTCCAAACGTGCATTTTGACGGATTAAGCTTGATATCATACCTCCTGAGATTGGCAAATGTTTCAGTAAGGTCAGTCAACAGGTCAGAACCTTTTCGCGACTTGACCACTATATCATCCATGTATGCTTCTACATTCCGACTGATTTGTGTGATCAGGCACTTTTGAATCATTCTCATGAATGTAGCTCCAGCATTCTTGAGACCGAAAGGCATGGTAACATAACAGAAGCACCCGAACGGGGTGATGAAAGCTGTTTTTATTTCATCGGGTCCATACAGACGGATCTGATGGTATCCGGAGTAAGCATCTAAAAAAGACAACCTCTCGCATCCTGCAGTCGAGTCGACTATTTGGTCGATGCGAGGAAGAGGGAAATGATCTTTCGGGCAGGCCCGATTGACATGTTTGAAATCGATGCACATGCGCAATGATTTGTCCTTCTTCGGGACCATTACAACGTTGGCGAGCCACTCGGAGTGGAAAATCTCGCGAATGAAACCTGCCGCTAAGAGTCGAGCCACCTCTTCGCCAATGGCCTTTCTCTTCTGTACGACGGACCGTCGAACATGTTCCTTAACTGGTTTGACCTTTGGGTCGACTCGAAGGCGGTGCTCAGCCAGTCCTCTGGGAACACCCGGCATGTCAGCAGGCTTCCATGCAAAGATGTCCCAGTTCTCACGGAGGAACTGGATGAGCGCTTCTTCCTATTTAGAGTCGAGTGTAGTGGAGATATTGGTCGGAGCTGCATTGGGGTCAGTCGAGTGGATGTGAACCTGTTTTGTCTCACCGAACGACTGAAATGCTGACTCCGTGGCGGGCTTCTTGGCTCGTAACAAATCACTCGGGTCTGCAGTCCTCTGGTACTCCTGTAACTCCATTTCGTCCATCTGAGCATCAGCAATTTTGGAGCCCTTCTGGAAGCACTCTTCTGCCTTCTTCCGATTACCCGTGATAGTGATCACACCTCTGGGACTGGGCATCTTCAATTTGAGGTACACGTAGCATGGTCGGGCCATGAAACGAGCGTATGCTGGCCTTCCAAGAATGGCGTGGTATGCACTCTGAAAATCCACGACCTCAAAGGTTAACTTTTCCTTCCGGACATTCTTCGCGTCACCAAAAACTACATCGAGAGCGATTTGGCCGAGTGACTCAGCCTTCTTTCCAGGAATGACTCCGTGGAAGCTCATGTTACTGGTCTGAGTCTGGACATCGGAATGCCCATCCCTTTCAGTGTCTCTACGTACAACAAGTTCAAACCACTGCCACCATCCATCAGCACTTTGGTTAGTCGAGTGCCTTCAGTGACTGGGTCGACCACCAACGCTTGCCTCCCTGGGGTAGCAATATGAGTCGGGTGGTCGGACTGGTCGAAGGTGATGGCAGTCTGGGACCATTTCAGATAATTGGGTGTCGCCGGAGCAACCATGTTCACTTCTCGATTGATGACCTTCAATCGACTTTTGCTTTCGACGTCAGCAAAAATCATCAAGGTGGAATTGACCTGGGGGTATTCCTCACCGCTGTCTTCCTTGTCCTCAACTTTGTCTGACTCTTTCTCTTTGTCTTTGGCCTGTTTCCCTTGAAACTGCTGCATCAGGAGTCGACATTGTCGATTGGTATGCTTTGGGTAAATGAGTTTACCCTCCTCGTCTTTCTTCGTGTGAATATGACACGGTAAGTCCATCACATTGTTCCCATCCTGGTCTTTCACTTTCTTGGGGTTCCAGGGACCCTTGGGTTTGCCTCTCCGGGTGCAGTTGGCTCGGCTTTGCGCTTTTGCTTCCGGCTGGAGTTCCCTCCGCCGGTCTCATTAGCGGCTGCTTTATACTTGCCACTCCGGAGCCTATCTTCTTCTTCACCGTTTGCATACTTGGTGGCAATTTCCATCATTCGACTCAATGTCATATCTCCGGTTCGACCGAATTTCAAACTCAGTTCTCTGTTCCTGACGCCTTCCTTGAAGGCACAAACTGCCTGGTGATCAGATACATTCTCGACTGTGTGATGTAAAGTGATCCATCTCTGGATATAATCCCTCAGAGTTTCACTCAACTTCTGAACGCACGACTGCAATTCTGTCAACCCTGCTGGTCGCTTGCAAGTTCCTTCAAATGTCCTGACAAACACTCGGGCAAGATCCTCCCAAGTGTAAATACTGCTGGGTGCCAACTGGTTCAACCATGCTCTGGCCGACCCTTCCAACATAAGAGGCAAATGCTTCATGGCTACCTCGTCGTTGCCGCCCCCAATCTGAACAGCCACTCGGTAATCCTCGAGCCAGGTGTCAGGCTTGGACTCGCCGGTGAACTTGCTAACTCCAGCCGCCAACCTGAAGTTGGGAGGAATTACTGCGGCTCTGATTGCCCTGCTGAAACATTCTGGTCCTGATACACGAGCCCTACTGCTGGACGGAGCGTCTCTGTCGGGGCCTCCTCTGTGAGCTCTATTCCTGTCGACCAGACCTTGAACGATAATGGCTCTCGCATCAAATCCTGGTTCCCTGGGGTCGACCGGAAACCTTCGCCCAGCACTGAGCTGGCGTCTGTCATCTTGCCGCCGAGAAACGTACGATCCACCCCTTGGGGGAGGAGTGGGCACTCGACGTCGATCATTGCGATC
The DNA here is from genome assembly GCA_032464435.1 of Aegilops umbellulata. Lineage (NCBI taxonomy): Eukaryota > Viridiplantae > Streptophyta > Magnoliopsida > Poales > Poaceae > Aegilops > Aegilops umbellulata. Next base: position 290,693,860 of record CP136056.1, on the reverse strand, counting down.
GAATTGGTGTTCGTACCGCTCACGGTCTTGATATTGATCATCGCGCCGGTCTCTACGTTCCCCATGCCTCGGAGGCGATCCTGGACTGTGAGCCGACTGTACAGAATTCGCAGCGATGGATCGGCTGTGAATCCTGTTATGCGACTGAGATACCACTGAGTTCTGATCCCCCGCTGCCCGGAGCAAATCTCTGATCTGTAACAGACCTCTACCCGCCTCCGACTAAGAAGGTTGGATCGACTCTGCTATGCGAGCTGCAGCTGCTAAATTCTGAATCGGGGTTCGGTATACCTGAGTTGGTGGCTGGAAGAGGCGGCGTCGACTGGATTCAGCGACTGGCGGTCGAGCGCGCTCGTCGAGTATCCTCTGGAGATTCTCCAGTCGAGTATGTTCAGCCAGGTTGGCCAAGCGCGCCTCCTCCAAGGCGCGTGCCTCGGGGGTTTCTCCAACGATAGGAGTGTGAAGCGCGTCCATGTTCCGGCGACGAAGTTCCTCCCTCTGCAGCGAGGTGAGAGGCTCGGGTCTGTACTCTTCATGGCCCCGCATCGGGACTCCTACCCCGGCAACCTCTTCGGTGTGGGGAAAACCGAGGGGACCGCGTGGTCCGTCGACCATCAGTACCTCCGCCGCTGGATCGCTGCTGTCGCACTCGGACACAGTCTCTGCGGAGCCAGTCGACAGATCGAACAGGCCGTAGAGTGATTCGTCGGGTTCAATCGCCGCGACTTGGTGGATGGCCGACTGGCGGGCCAATGCATGCCTCACCCACCGCTGGAGTCTTGACCGACCAGAGCGCTTGCGCCGGCGGGAAACAGGGAGCGAGGACGTAACGGGTACCGACCCGTACTGGGCCGACGGTTGTCGCAGGAGGACGCCACGAACGCACGCGCGGAAGTGCATCGCTCCGCGGGCGGGGAGCGCGTCCACGTCGAGTGGAGCCTCCTGGAGCCAAGCAGAATCATCGACGACGAAAGTGAGGGCGCCGAGACGGATCTCGCGCCCCTCGACCAGGATTCCGCTCGAAGGCATGATGGGAGATGTCAAAAGAATCCCGACTTCTCCAAAAAATTGCTAGAACACCTGCCCCACGGTGGGCGCCAACTGTCGTGGTTCTAAGTCTGACAGTAGAATGGGGGGTAGGAATGGAGAGGCAAGATCCTAGCTCTGGAGTAGTTGTGCACGCAAAGAGTTAACGAGTTCGGGCCCTTCTCAGAGGAAGTAATAGCCCTACGTCTCGGAGCCCGGAGGCGGTCGACTGGATTATATGCGCGTGTGTTACAAAGATGCGAACCCCTGTGCCAGTAGAGGGGGGTGGCTTATATAGAGTGCGCTCAGACCTCCGCCAGCCCACGTTGCAAGGGGTTTAAAGTACATTAAGGTGAGGCGTTACACGTAACGCCTCTAATGAAGGGCTTTGATGCCCATAAAGACTAGTTAATTACAGACCGTTTGGATGCGGAGTGGCTCCTGTTCTTCCGATGGTCGAGTGAATCTTCATGGTCGAGTGTCTCCATGTTAGTCGAGTGAATGCTTATCAGGTCGAGTGGTAAGCAGTCTCTTTTAGCAAGTGACCTTAGGGAGGGTACCCTCGGGCAGGCCCATGACCCTACCCTAGGTACATGACTTCATCAACATGCCCTTTCGGTACTTTTGCTTATAGACGTAAGCCTTTTGGTTTATGCAATGCACCCGCTACTTTTCAAAGATGTATGACTGCTATATTCTCTGACTTTTGTCAAAAGATTGTTGAGGTTTTCATGGATGAGTTTTCTGTATATGGAACTTCTTTTGATGATTGCTTAAGCAACCTTGATCGAGTTTTGCAGAGATGTGAAGAAACTAATCTTGTCTTGAATTGGGAGAGTGACAATTTATGGTTAATGAAGGTATTGTCTCGGGGCATAAAATTTTTGAACGAGGTATTGAAGTTGATAGAGCTAAAGTAGATGCTATTGAATAAATGTCGTGACCTAAAGATATCAAAGGTATAAAAGTCTTCCTTGGTCATGCTGGTTTCTATAGGAGATTTATTAAAGACTTCTCTAAAATTTCTAGGCCTCTTACTAATCTTTTGCAAAAAGATGTTCCATTTGTTTTTTATGATGATTGTTTAGAAGCCTTCGAAATACTTAAGAAAGCCTTAATTTCTGCACCTATTGTTCAACCACCCGATTGGAACCTACACTTTGAAATTATGTGGGATGCTAGTGATTATGCTGTTGGTGCTGTTCTAGGACAAAGAGTTGATAAGAAATTAAATGTCATCCATTATGCTAGTAAACTCTAGACAGTGCCTAAAGAAATTATGATACTGATAAAAAAGAAATTTTAGCGATTGTGTTTGCTTGTGATAAACTCAGATCTTATATTGTTGATTCTAAAGTAATTGTTCACACCTACCATGTTGCTATGAAATACCTTATGGAAAAGAATGATGCTAAACATAAACTCATTAGGTGGGTTCTCTTGCTACAAGAATTTGATTTACATATTACTGATAGGAAAGGAGCTGAGAACCCTGTAGCAGATAACTTGTCTAGGTTATAAATATTCTTGATGACCCACTACCTATTGATGATAGTTTTCCTGATGAAAAATTAGCCGTTGTAAATGCTTCTCGTAGTACTCCATGTTATGCAGACTATGCTAATTTTATTGTTGCTAAATTTATACCACCTAGTTTCACATACCAACAAAAGAAAAAGTTTTTCTATGATTTAAGACATTACTTCTAGGATGACCCACACCTTTATAAAGAAGGAGTAGATGGTGTTAATAGACATTATGTACCTGAGCATGAACATGAAAATATCCTAGGCAAGTGTCACTCTGAGGCTTACGGAGGACACCGTGCTGGAGATAGAACTGCGCACAAGGTATTACAATATTGTTTTTATTGGCCTACTCTCTACAAAGATGCTCGTAAGTTTGTCTTGTCTTCTGATGAATGTCAAAGAATTGGTAACATTAGTAGACGTCAGGAAATGCCAATGAATTATTCACTTGTTATTGAACCATTTGATGTTTGGGGATCTGATTATATGGGATCTTTTCCATCCTCTAATGGGTATACTCATATTTTAGTTGTTGTTTATTACGTTACTAAGTGGGTAGAAGTTACCCCAACTAGTAGATCATAACACCTCTATTAAAATGCTTAAAGAAGTTGTTTTCCCAAGGTTTGGAGTCCCTGGATATTAATGACCGATGGTGGTTCACACTTTATTCATGGTGATTTCCGTAAATTTCTTGCAAAGTATGATGTTAACCATAGAACTGCATCTCCTTATCATCCTCAGTCTACTGGTCAAGTAGAATTAAGTAACAGAGAAATAAAACTAATCTTGCAAAAGAGTGTTAATAGATCTAGGAAGAATTGGTCTAAGAAACTTGGTGATGCATTATGGGCTTATAGAACTGCTTATAGAAATTCCATGGGTATGTCTCCATATAAAATGGTTTATGGAAAAGCTTGTCACTTACCTCTTGAATTAGAACACAAAGCTTATTGGGCAATTAAAGAGCTCAACTATGATTTCAAACTTGCCGGTGAAAAGAGGTTATTTGACATTAGCTCACTTGATGAATGGAGAACCCCAGCCTATGAAAATGCCAAGTTGCTTAAAGAAAAGGTTAAAAGATGGCAATGACAAAAGAATATAAAAGCGAGAATTTAGTGTAGGTGACCAAGTCAGAATTGAGACCCCTACCGTCCGGAGATGATGCAACACCCTCAATCCATTGAGACCTGCAAAACCAAAACTGCGAGTATGAATACATATTTAAGAGGATGAGTTTGGCTGCAGATTTTAGAATCCCGGAGACTCTTTCATGCTTTTACGATGGTGAGCTTATGCCTTGGAAGACAGAGGGCAAGCCTTCCACATCATCAACCTCGTCATCACCACCTCCGAAGAAGGAGACTTGAGTACATGGGTATGGGCACTCCCCTTGGCTTGTGCCAAGCTTGGGGGATGTGCCTCGGTATCGTATCATCATCACATCTGTACTTTTATCGTTTATCTTAGTTCGACACTTTTGGTTATATCTTGATCTAGTAGAATGAAAGTTTTAGTATGATCTAATCTTTTAGTTTTGCTTTAGATCTATCCATGTAATCGAGTCCGAGAGTTATATAATAAAGAGTAGTTTTGAGTTGAGGGCTTTGCTTTCTTGCTTTGATCTTGGAAAAGAAAATAGTGTAAAAGAAATAAAAAGATTATATAATAATCTTATGAAAGGTGATGACTTCACATATAAGGAGTAAGTCACATGAAATTTGTTGGGAGTTGACAAACATAGATTTGGTCATTATTGCAATTAATAGGAAGAAATAAAGAAAGAGAGATTTCACATATAAATATACTATCTTTGACCTCTTTTGTGATTGTGAGCACTCATTAAGATATTATATACTAAAAAGTTGATGTTGAACATAATGTGTTATGTTTTCTTATATCCGAATAGAAATTATATTGTCATGGATCCTCCAACATGTTAAGCTTGCTTCTCATCCTATGCTAGCCAAATATTTTGCATCAAGTAAAGATACTACTTGTGCATCCAACACCCATTAACCCAGTTTTGCCATGAGAGTGCTCACAAAATATTATATGCTAAATTATTGTGTTCTTTGATAAATAAATTGCTTAGCAAATAAAAATCTCTATTATTTTTACAAAACACACTAACATGAGGAGCAGGTACATCACATGCTAACCTACTTAAATATTCATGATATTATTGCAACGCATTGGCAATTATCTACTTTCTGCGTTCCTAAATATAAGTCTTTTTTAGAGATTTCAATATAAACTATATACTTTTTTATTTAGAAAAGGAGGAGGACCTCCGGCCTGTGCATCTGGACGATGCATGCAACCACTTTATTAATTGTTCACACAAAACCGTACAAAGTCCTACAATAGTAAGACTAAAGCCACCATCTAGGCAACATCTGTTGATGAAGGGGCGCTGATAGTATGGGCCTAATACCAAACGGACCTCGTATCCAAACCTAACATCTAAGACCTGAGGTCCCAACCTGATAGAGGCGAAGGTGTCCCGATGTTTCGATGAGATAGCAATCGTTTTCTGTGGGAGTCTGTCGGCGTTCTGGGAACGGGGGTCCCCAGACTTGCCTGCCTGCGGCGTGGCTCAAAGGGGGCCCAGCATGGCCCATCTTCACCAACAAAAGACCCAAGACCCTCGCGAGGGGCCGAGCCTCGCAGGGTGGACGACACGGTGCTTCCTCAGGCGCGGCCTCATCAGGCTGGCTCATGAGAAGGCGGAGAGATCAAGGCAGGGTACCTCGCGAGGTGCCCATGACGCAAGCCATGACGACGAAGGGCGCCAGGCGGGCGCCAGCCCGCGCAGTGTCCTCCCTTTCCTCTTTGGTGCAAAGGGGGCAAGCGCGGGCGAGAGGATCGAGCAAAGGCATCCATTTCGGTGCAACAAGACCAAGACCAGTCCAACGGTGGGAAGGAGGTCATCGTGGAGCCCAGAACGGCGTCACCACAGGGCCTTTGGCAGGCGAGGACCAACTTTAGTCAGGATAAGTGTACTGGATGTTCCCCTTCAAATTGGCCAATTGTTGGCGCCCTTCCCGCTCAATATTTGGGAAGAGGCCCAGGGCCCTTGCCTATAAATAGGACTAGCCACCCCCAAGAGAGAGAGGGGGAGACAGAGATAGAAGCATCCGGCACGAGGCACCCAGAGTAGAAGGAAGGAGAGAGTGAGAGAGAAAGAAGGGCGGCTGAACTCCCCCAGCAGTTCATCGTCCCAGCTAGAACACGCCCTCGCGAGGCTGTTCTCCCTTGTACTGTTTATCATCATCAGCCCAAGAGGCAATCCACCCACCACACTGGAGTAGGGTATTACACCACATCGGTGGCCCGAACCAGTATAAACCCTGTGTCTTTTGTGTTGTTCTTTCGATAGCTAGATCTTTGCGAGACGGAGAGGTAGAGGGCAGAATCTCCGCGCGCACCCCAGAGTTCGAACCTTAAGGGTCTGCCGGAACCCGAAATCCGACATTTGGCGCGCCAGGTAGGGGGTGCGCCGGAATTTGTCTTCCACCGCTTCGTTCTCCTCCGATCGACGCGTCCATGTCTGAAGCTCGTCGGGCCCGCGCCAAGCGCCGGGCCGCCATCGCCTCCCACGTCGCCCAGACGGCTCCCCTCGGTGGGCGTCCTCGTCGTTCCCCGTCGCCCGCCGTCAACGCCGCCACCGGCCTGGCGGGGAACGAGCATCAAGCGTCATCCCAGCATCTGCCTGTGCGGCAAGATAACCGCACCGCTACGTCAACACCCCCGGTCGTCGCGGTCCTCCTAGGCGGCTCGCAGGCACCGCCCACAAGTCGCCACGTCAAGCCGTTTGTCCGCCGGGTTGGTGTCGTTTCCGCACGGCAGGGGGCTCCCATGGACTAAGTGGCGCGCGAGGTCGGTCTGGCCTTCAGCTCGGAGGACCACCCCGCCAACTTGGCTGGCTCGGGCGCGCTCCCCATGTTGTGCACCCCCACCATCTGCCAGGTGGCTGTCACCAGAACCCTCGTCGACGGCGGCGCTGGCCTCAGCGTGCTTTCGGTTGAGACCTTCAACCTCCTCCGCATACCCCTGGAGCGGCTGCAACCCAGCCGGTCTTTCTTGGGCGTCGGGGGCGGGTCATCCTGCTCCTTGGGACAAATCCGGCTCCCAGTAACTTTCGGCACCTACGACAACTTCCGCACGGAAATGGTCGACTTCGACATCGCCCCCATCGGCCTTCCTTACAACGCCATCTTCGGTTACCCGGCGCTGGCCCAGTTCATGGCCGCCACGCACCCGGCGTATAACCTCATGAAGATGCCCGGGAGCAGCGGTGTCCTCACCGTGCCTGGGGACACCGGAGACGCCCTGCGGGTACTCAAGCTCGCCTACAAAGCAGCGGCCTCGGCACAGCCAGCCGACGCGGAGACCCCCGAACCCAAGGGGGCTGCGCCAGCCAAGAAGAGGCAGTTGTTCACCCAGGACAAAGCAGAAACCAAGCAGATACCTGTCGACGAAGACGGGTCCTCCAGTGCCACTTTCACCATAGGCGCCAACCTCGAGCCTGAGCAAGAGGAAGCTCTGATCAGCTTCCTGCGTGCAAATAAGAAGGTATTCGCTTGGGAGCCTGATCAGTTGGTAGGGATCCCCCGGAGCGTCATCGAGCATCACCTCAACGTGTGCCCGAACGTGCGCCCCGTGAAGCAGAAAGCCATGCGGCAGTCCGTAGAGAAGCAGGCCTTCATCGTCCAAGAAACCCGCAAGTTGGAGGCCGCTGGGGTCATTCGCGAGGTCCGATACCCGGATTGGTTGGCCAACCCTATCGTTTTGCCCAAGAAGGGGGGAAAGGAACGCATGTGTGTCGACTTCACCAACCTCAACAAGGCATGCCCGCAAGATCCGTTCCTGCTCCCCCGCATCGATCAGATCGTCGATTCCACCGCGGAGTGCGACCTGCTCTGCTTCCTGGACGCCTTCTCTGGGTATCACCAGATCAAGATGGCGGTAGAAGACGTTGAGAAGACCGCCTTCCTAACCCCATGCGGTGTGTACTGCTATACATGCATGCCATTTGGATTGCGTAACGCAGGGGTGACCTTTCAGCGGCTGATGCACATCGCCTTGGGCCCACAGCTCGGGAAGAATGTCGAAGCCTACGTCGACGACATCGTGGTGAAATCTAGGGAGGCCAAGACCCTGATACAAGACCTGGAGGAGACCTTCGCGAGCCTCGACGCAGTGAACCTGCGGCTCAACCCAGAGAAGTGTGTGTTCGGAGTCCCCTCAGGCAAGCTCTTGGGCTTTCTCGTGTCCCATCGGGGCATCGAGGCTAACCCAAAGAAGGTCAAGGCGGTCGAGGACATGAGCCCGCCGAAAACCCTCAGAGAAATGCACAAGCTCACCGGACGCATGACCGCGCTAGGGCGCTTCATCTCCAAACTGGGGGAGCGAGCACTGCCTTTCTTCCAGCTGATGAAGAAGAAGGGACCTTTTGAATGGACTGAAGAGGCAGATAAGGCGTTTCAAGATCTCAAGAGGTACCTAACCAGTCCCCAGTCATGGTGGCTCCATGTCCTCAAGAGCCCTTGCTGCTCTACCTCGCTGCCACTCCCTACTCCGCCAGCGCAGCCCTGGTGGCGGTTAGGGAAGAGCGCCAAATCAGAGCCACATCAGCAGCCCGAGACAAGGCAAGACAGGAACAAGGAAGGCCCACGGGAGACGTAACTACAGCTGAGGAAGATCAGCCGTCGAAGAGTGCACCGGGGGCAGGAGAGGCCACTCCCCTGGACGGACGACCTCCCGAGGCCACATCACCTCGTGAGGCGCCCTTGCCTCCGGAGGGCGCCGCGAACACTGATGCTCTCGGCCTTGTTGAGCACCCAGTCTACTTTGTCAGCACGGTGTTGCGGGATGCGAGGGAACGGTACCCCATGCCCCAGAAGGTCCTCCTCGCACTACAGGTGGCCTCGCGCAAGCTGTGTCACTACTTCCAAGGGCATCCCATCAAGGTCGTCTCGTCATACCCCTTGCAGAGAGTGCTCAGGAGCCCTAACTCAGCTGGAGGGGTCGCCGAGTGGAACATAGAACTGCAGGCGTTCCAGCTCGAGTTTAGCACGACCAGGGTCATCAAAGGAGCAGCGTTAGCAGACTTAGTAGCAGAATGGACTAAGGCACCCGGCCTCGAGAACAACGAGGATCGGTCCCTCTCCCCAGGGAGTGAGGCACCGGAAGGCTGGGTCGTGTACTTCGATGGGGCGTTCTCCAGGCATGGAGCCGGGGCAGGTGCGGTGCTGATATCGCCCACTCAGGACAAGCTCTACTACGCCGTACAACTCTGTTTCCAGCAAGGCGAAAAGGTCTCGAACAACATAGCGGAATATGAGGGTTTGATAGCGGGGTTGAAGGCAGCATCAGCTTTGGGGGTGAAGCGCCTCACCGTCAAGGGTGATTCGCAGCTCCTTGTCAACTTCTCCAACAAGGTGTACGAACCAAGGGATGAGCACATGGAGGCCTATCTAGAGGAGGTCTGCAGGATGGAGAAGCAGTTCTGTGGGCTGGAATTAAAGCATGTGCCCCGTGGCACCAATCAGGAAGCCGATGACATTGCCAGACGGGCGTCCAGGCGGTTGCCTCAGGAGCCTGGCGTATTTGAAGAACGGCTCTTCAAGCCCTTAGCCCAGTCGTCGTTGTCAAACACTGCCCAGCCTCGGGAGGAACTCCCCCAACCACCGGCCTCAGGAGCCCCGGCCGCGGCCCTGTCTTAGGGGCACGCCTACTCCTCACTATGGAACCTCAGGAGGAATGCTGGATCACTGAACTCCGGAGTTATTTAACACAGGGGGCCCTGCCGGAGCAGGAGGAAGAAGCGGAGCGTGTGGCGCGGCAAGCCACGGCATACTGCATCAGGGACGGAGAGCTCTACCGGAGGCGGCCAAACGACGTATCCATGCGCTGCATTTCCAGGGAGCAAGGGAAGGAACTGTTGGAGGACATACACGGCGGGGACTGTGGGCATCACTCGTCATCACGGACCCTCGTCGGCAAAGCATTCCTCAGCGGGTTCTATTGTCCCACCGCACTCAACGACGCTGTCGAGCTGGTGAAGGCTTGTGAGGCTTGCCAATTTCATGCCAAACAGATCCATCAGCCAGCAGGAGGCTTGAAGACTATACCCCTTTCATGGCCATTTGCAGTTTGGGGGTTGGACATTCTAGGCCCGTTCCCCCGGGCGCCAGGGGGCTACCGCTACCTCTACGTCGCCATTGACAAATTCACCAAGTGGGCAGAAGTGGAGGCTGTCCGCACCATCCCCGCGGGTTCCGCGGTCAGGTTCATCAGGGGCATCGTGAGCCGGTTCGGGGTGCCGAACCGCATCATCACGGATAACGGGCGCAGTTCACCAGTAACCTCTTCAAAACATACTGTGCTAACCTTGGAACGCAGATATGCTACGCTTCGATGGCGCACCCGCGGAGCAACGGCCAAGCCGAACGAGCTAACGCGCAGGTCCTGAGGGGCCTCAAGACAAGGACGTTCAAGAAGAAGCTGGAGGCCTGCGGCAGAGGTTGGTACGATGAGCTCCAGTCCGTGTTGTGGTCCATCCGCACAACCGCGACCAAGCCAACCGGGGAGACCCCGTTCTTCCTGGTCTACGGAGCCGAAGCAGTCCTCCCTCACGAGGTCAGACATCGCTCCGCACGGGTCCTGGCGTTCGATGAGGCGCAACAGGACGCCATGCGGGGGGTGGACCTCGTGCTGGGGGAGGAACGCCGCCGAGAAGCCGCACTGCAAGCGGCGAGGTACCAGTAGGCGCTGCGGCGATATCACTGCCGCAGCATCCGCCCCAGGACCCTCGAGGTAGGAGACCTCGTGCTCAGACGGGTTCTCTCCAGGGAAGGGCTGCACAAGCTCTCTCCCATGTGGGAGGGCCCGTTCAAGGTTGTTCATGTTTCCAGGCCAGGTTCCGTGCGCTTGGAGACTCAGGAAGGGGAGCCGATCCAGAACACGTGGAACATCCAACACCTCCGGAGGTTCTACCCATAAAAGGCCCTGAGCCTGTGAAGAAGGCAAACGCATGTGAAGATTAATCCTTTTTGGAAAAGGCCCTGAGCCTGTGAAGAAGGCGAACGCCTGTGAAGATTAATCCTTTCTGGAAAAGGCCCTGAGCCTGTGAAGAAGGCGAACGCTTGTGAAGATTAATCCTTTTTGGAAAAGGCCCTGAGCCTGTGAAGAAGGCGAATGCCTGTGAAGATTAATCCTTTTTGGAAAAGGCCCTGAGCCTGTGAAGAAGGCGAACGCCTTTGAAGACCAATCCCTTTTCGGAAAAGGCCTGGAGCCTGTGAAGAAGGCGAACGCCTGTGAAGATCAATCCCTTTTAGAAAAGGCCCAGAGCCTGTGAGGAAGGCAAGAGCCTGTGAAGCTCGTTACCCCAAGAAGAAAGGCCCGGAGCCTGTGAAGAAGGCCAATGCCTGTGAAGCTCGCCGCCCGTGACACTCTCACGTAATAATGAGTGGGGCTGTACACGCCCCGGAGTCTCAGGAGTGCCGGCCTTAGCCCCTGGGGCTCCCTCCCACGCCCACTGGCAGCACTTAGCTCCGCGCTGGTGAGAAGACGTCGAAGACTAGACTAGGTGCCGGACGCGGCTTTTTCATTTGCTTTCCGCAGTTGGTTCGCTTTGTTCGCAGTTGCAGTTTTATGGGAATTATTGCCGTCATTGGTTTACATTTTGTTGATTTTCACTCCCCCGTTTTGACTCCTCTTGCAATAAGTCTGGCGAGGGGGAGCAGCCGAACGCCCTCGCGAGGGTTCCTGTCCTACTCGTTCTAAGGTTTCACGACCCGGGTCCATTACGGGAGCACCCCTCCGGTCTGTGCCCCTCGGGCACCGCGACACGCACACAGGGCCTGGATCGGTCGCCCCCCACAGCTGGGGCCGGGAACTATTTACGTGCAGACACACAGCTGAAAAGCGCGAAAGCTAAATCAAGGTAGTTTTTAACAGCAATAACTTCCAACACGCCCCCACAGGGCTCCATGCAGCTGTTCTCTTTTACGCAGGAAACAAAAGGAAAAGAAAGGACGAGCCAGGCGCGGCACGCCTCGCTCCGGCCAGCCGAGGCGACCCGGGATGCCTCCAGGCCTCAGGCGGACTCCCTCTCGCGCTTCACCGGGGCGCGGCGACGGGCGGATGAATCGCCACCCCCCAAGCAAGCGCGACGGCGTGGGGGCTGGCTGCGGCCACCGCTGGAGGAGCCGCCTGAAGAAGAGTTGGTGGAGCTTGGGAGCATCGAGCGCCGCCATCCGAGCGGGCGTTGTCTCCTCCATCGTCGTCGGAGCGAGGCCCCTGGCCACGATCGTCGCCCTCGGGGCAGCATCCTGCGCGGCGACCATCTTCCCCAAACACCCTCACATAGAGGGTGTCGTTGCCGTCGAACTTGAAGTGCAGGGTGCACCGCTGACTCAGGCCGCGCGCGCGGGCAAACGTTTGCCAGCCACGAGTCAGGGCCCCGTTCCCAGAAGGGGAGACCTCAAGCGAAACCCAGGAGGCCCTGCTGCAACAACCGTCAGCCTGGAGCCAGAAGCTGCACCGGGCGCTGGCCGGCAGCTCGCCAATGAAGAAGCGAGGGAGCTGGAGCCAGGTGTTGATCGGGTCCGCCGACCACACGACGAACTCCGGCAGCACCTCCGCCGAGCGAAAGCGCGGCCTGGGGGGCCGCGCAGTCACGGCCTGCCTCCCCTTGGCAGCCGAGCGCTCACCACCACGCGGGGAACCACCCCTGTGGCCATGGGGAGCCGCAACGGGGACCGCGAGATGCTTGCGGGGACGACCCCGACCACGCTTGGCCGGGGGGGAGTCGGGCCCTGCCCGACTGGACTTTCCCTTCTCTGCGGCTGAGAACCTCTTTGGAGCCATGAGAGCGGCGAGTGGCCAAGGAGAAGAAGAAGAGAACCAGGAAGGGGCGGACTGGCGGAGCTCACGCGGCCCCGTACTTATAGCCGGAAAAGGCCAACCGCCGAGCACCACGATCGTAGGTAATAATGACCCGTATCTATGCTTGCAGGGACTAGTCAAGTCACGCAGTTGCCAAGGCATCGTGGGGAAGCGGAGACGCCCACGTCCAATCAACCGCCACGCGGCGCCCAAGGCCGCAGGCTGTTAGGGCCCGTGGCGCTTCGCCTTGCCCCTTCGCCTGTCAGCACGGCCAAGTCCGGGCGCGCCTTGGGCCCGGGGGCTACTGTCGGCGTTCTGGGAACGGGGGTCCCCAGACTTGCCTGCCTGCGGCCTGCGGCGTGGCTCAAAGGGGGCCCAGCACGGCCCATCTTCACCAACACAAGACCCAAGACCCTCGCGAGGGGCCGAGCCTCGCAGGGTGGACGACACGGTGCTTCCTCAGGTGCGGCCTCATCAGGCTGGCTCATGAGGAGGCGGAGAGATCAAGGCAGGGTACCTCGCGAGGTGCCCATGACGCAAGCCATGACGACGAAGGGCGCCAGGCGGGCGCCAGCCCGCGCAGTGTCCTCCCTTTCCTCTTTGGTGCAAAGGGGGCAAGCGCAGGCGAGAGGATCGAGCAAAGGCATCCATTTCGGTGCAACAAGACCAAGACCAGTCCAACGGTGGGAAGGAGGTCATCGTGGAGCCCAGAACGGTGTCACCACATGGCCTTTGGCAGGCGAGGACCAACTTTAGTCAGGATAAGTGTACTGGATGTTCCCCTTCAAATTGGCCAATTGTTAGCGCCCTTCCCGCTCAATATTTGGGAAGAGGCCCAGGGCCCTTGCCTATAAATAGGACTAGCCACCCCCAAGAGAGAGAGGGGGAGACAGAGATAGAAGCATCCGGCACGAGGCACCCAGAGTAGAAGGAAGGAGAGAGTGAGAGAGAAAGAAGGGCAGCTGAACTCCCCCAGCAGTTCATCGTCCCAGCTAGAACACGCCCTCGCGAGGCTGTTCTCCCTTGTACTGTTTATCATCATCAGCCCAAGAGGCAATCCACCCACCACACTGGAGTAGGGTATTACACCACATCGGTGGCCCGAACCAGTATAAACCCTGTGTCTTTTGTGTTGTTCTTTCGATAGCTAGATCTTTGCGAGACGGAGAGGTAGAGGGCAGAATCTCCGCGCGCACCCCAGAGTTCGAACCTTAAGGGTCTGCCGGAACCCGAAATCCGACAGAGTCGACTTTGACGATCTGACTACGAACGTGCGAAGACGTCACGCCTTAGAAATCGCTAAACCAACTTCCGAGGGGTTATTGACCACGCCGGAGCATGATCAACCTGACCATGAGGGTCTATTTCCTGCGAGCAAACGAAGAACAAGCAAGAAACTGAGATTGCAATCTGGATATTACGAATAAAAGAGGAAAGCTTTATTAATGAAGGTGGGGTTCTGTGACGCCTTTGTCTGGTCGTTGAACACAAACGAAGTACGCGAAGTTGCAGCTATGGCGAACTTTTAATCTAAACAAAACTCAAAGTCTAAACGATGCCCTAAGGGCTGTATATATGGAGGAGAGAGGGGGGAATTGCGTGGCCCTTGGAGGAGGGGTCCGAAACCAACCCTAACTCTTGCTTCCCCACACATACGGACTCTAAAAACTGCCTATAATCAAGTATTTTGAAATTACATGGGCCAGGCCCAAAATAAGGTGGCGCAGCACCTAGAATAGCCTCTGGACAAAATTTATGAAGTGGCATCTTGTATATTTCGTCCAAGACTTCATACACTCATTATGGTGGCTTCGAAGTCCTGGAATCATCACTTGTACCGTTCTTGTTCCCCTTGCGCATGCCATCATCTCCATGCTTGAACTTGCTCCAAGATTCATCTTTCTTGTCCAAGCTAGACCCTTCATTTGTAAGCAAAACAAATTTATCCAATTTAGGCAGCATCATATTCTCATGAACATTAGAATCGTTACCAAGAAACGAAAGTACCAGATAATTCAATTGGCGTGCGCGAGCTCTAGTAGTTGGTCCAGTATGTATAGCAGCAGGGGCTGTGGGTGTAACAATGGTATTGATGTCCTCATCATCCTCCCCTTCTTGAAATGAAGTCGTCCTCGACGAAAGCTCATCTTCCTCTTCCAAATAAGGCTTCAAATCTGCAATGTTAAAAGTGGGACTAACCCCAAAATCTGTAGGCAGCTCAAGTTTATATGCATTATCATTTATTTTCTCTAACACGTTAAAAGGACCATCAGCACGTGGCATTAGCTCTGATTTGCACAAATTAGGAAATGTATCCTTACGCAAATGTAACCAAACAAGATCTCCAGGTGCAAACACAACATGTTTTCTACCCTTATCTCCAGCAAGTTTATATTTAGCATTCATACGCTCAATGTTTTCCTTAGTTAACTCATGCATTTGTAAAATCAATTAAGCACGTTCTTTAGCATCAAAATTAACCTTCTCCGAAGATGGAAGAGGCAACAAATCAATAGGTGCATGAGGTAGGAAACCATACACAATTTCAAAAGGGCACATCTTAGTAGTAGAATGCAATGAACGATTATAAGCAAATTCAATATGAGGCAAGCATTCTTCCCACATTTTCTTATTATTCTTCAAAACAACCCTAAGCATAGTAGACAATGTTCTATTGACTACTTCAGTTTGTCCATCAGTTTGGGGGTGACAAGTAGTACTAAAAAGCAGTTTAGTACCCAACTTAGCCCATAAACATCTCCAAAAGTGGCTAAGAAATTTAGTATCACGATCTGAAACAATAGTATTTGGCACACCATGCAAGCGAATAATTTCACAAAAGAACAAATCAGCAACATCAACAGCATCATCGCTTTTATGACATGGTATAAAGTGTGCCATTTTCGAGAACCTATCCACGACAACAAATATGCTATCCCTCCCCTTATTTGTTCGAGGTAAACTTAAAACAAAGTCCATAGATATATCCTCCCAAGGAACACTAGGTACAGGCAAAGGCATATATAAACCATGAGGATTTAGTCGTGACTTAGCTTTTTGACATGTAGTGCAGCGAGCAACAAAACGCTCAACATCACGTCTCATCTTTGGCCAAAAGAAATGTGTAGCAAGTATATCCGCCGTCTTCTTCACGCCAAAGTGTCCCATTAATCCTCCTCCATGCGCCTCCTGCAACAACAAAAGACGGATGGAGCTAGCTGGAATGCATAGCTTGTTAACATGAAACACAAATCCATCATTAATGATGAACTTGTTCCACGTTCTTCCTTCTTTACGATTCTGCATTACATCTTTAAAATCAGCATCATGCACATATTGATCTTTGATGGTCTCCAAACCAAATATTTTGAAGTCAAGTTGTGAAAGCATAGTATAGCGACGAGACAATGCATCAGCAATAACATTTTCTTTACCCTTCTTGTGTTTAATGACATAAGGGAAAGTCTCAATGAATTCAACCCATTTAGCATGTCTACGATTTAGTTTAGCTTGACTTTTAATATGTTTCAAAGATTCATGATCATATAACAAATTATTTGGGCCATAAATAATGTTGCCATGTTTCTAAAGTCCAAACAAGAGCATATAATTCTTTATCATAAGTAGAATAATTCAGACTAGGCCCACTCAATTTTTCAGAAAAGTATGCAACAGGTTTGCCATCTTGTAATAACACACCTCCTAATACAATTCCACTAGCATCACATTCAAGCTCGAAAGTCTTATTAAAATTAGGAAGTTGGAGTAAAGGAGCATGTGTCAACTTATCTTTCAATACCGTGAAGGCTTCTTCCTGTGCGGTACCCCAAACAAAAGGCACATCCTTCTTTGTCAGCTCATTGAGAGGTGCAGCAATTGTGCTGAAATCTCTCACAAAACGCCTATAGAATCCAGCGAGGCCAAGAAAACTCCTCACTTGTGTGACCGTTTTGGGCTGCGGCCAACTCTCAATAGCTTCAATCTTGGCTTTATCAACTTCAATTCCCTGTAGAGTAACAACATAGCCAAGAAAAGATACTCGGTCGGTGTAGAAGGTGCACTTCCCAAGGTTACCAAACAAACGTGCATCACGTAGAGCAATAAAAACAGCACGTAAATGTTCCAAATGTTCCTCCAAAGATCTGCTATAAATCAGTATATCATCAGAATAGACTACCACAAATCGTCCAATGAAAGCACGTAAAACTCCATTCATTAGTCTCACGAAAGTACTAGGTGCATTAGTTAACCCAAAAGGCATGACTAACCACTCATATAAACCAAACTTAGCTTTAAATGTTGTTTTCCATTCATCTCCCAATTTCATATGAATTTGATGGTATCCACTACGCAAATCAACTTTGGAGAAAATTGTAGAGCCACTCAATTCATCAAGCATAACATCTAGCCTAGGCATAGGATGACGATAATGAATAGTAATATTATTAATGCCTCTACAACCAACACACATACGCGACGTACCATCCTTTTTAGGCACTAGTATAATAGGAACAGCACAAGGACTAAGAGATTCGCGTATGTAACCTTTGTCGAGCAGCTCATGTACTTGACGCATAATCTCTTTCGTCTCCTCTGGATTGGTATGGTATGGTGCACGGTTGGGTAGCGATGCACCACGAATTAAGTCAATTTGCTGCTCAATCCCTCGAATAGGTGGTAATCCCGGTGGCACGTCGTGTGGGAAGACGTCAGCGAACTCCTGCAAAATGTTAGTGACAGCAGGGGGCAAAGAGGAAGGCACGTCCTCGAATGAAAATAATGCCTCTTTGCACACAAAAGCATAGCAAACAGATTTGCTAAAACCTAGCTCATCAATATCAGATTTTGTGGCAAGTAAACATGCACTTTTCAATTTAATTTCAGAAGCAACACTAGATGGTTTATTATTACGTTTCATTTGTTGCTCAAATTCTTTTGCCACAATCTGATTTTCACTCTTATTTTTCTCCTATTTTGCTTTATTAGTTCTATTAATATCATCTTTCAAAATAGATTCAGGAGTCATATGAAGCAAAGTAATATGGCTATCCTTATGAACAAGAGTATACTGATTATTTCTACCATGGTGTACAGAATTTTTATCAAATTGTCATGGTCTACCAAGTAATAAGGAACATGCTTGCATGGGTACCACATCACAATCAACATAACACTACAAAAAAAGACACATCGTGACATTTTGGGCCAAACGAAAAAATTTTCTGTCATACATATGACACTTCTATGACGATAATTGTGACAAAACCCGGTATAATCATAGATGTGGTGGGCTCCTACTTCTATGACAAAAAATCATGACAGAAAATGGACTTTTCGTCCTGGGCGGGCCGGAGACGCAGCTGCATGACATTCTTTGGGTCGTCCCTGACAGAAAAAACCGTGGTAGAAGCGAGGGGGAGGAAAATTTCGGGGAGTTCCCGGTTACGGTGGGAGGTCGGGGGCCGAGCGATGCGCGTTTCTCTCATACACATACGCGCGTGTGTGCGAGGCGTTGGCTCTAACTGAACCCGAGCGAGGCGTTGGGCTCTAACTGAACCCGAGCGGTTGCACTGCAGGCTACGCGTTACTGAACCCGAGCGATTGATCGATGGCTGTTAACTGAACCCGATCGAGCGATTCCTTCGCTACTGCTGCTAACTGAAGCTGATCGATGCTGCCTCTGGATGAACAGTGAGTGTTGCGGGGGGTTTGGATGAACAGTTCCCGGTGGGGGTGGATGAACAGGACCCCGTGGTGTTGCCTCTAGATGAACAGGACCCCGATCGATCGAGTCGGTTGGGGCTGGATGAACAGGACCCCGTGGAGGACTGGATGAACAGGACCACCCCGTGGAGGGCTAGATGAACAGTATATGGTGGAGGGGTGCCCGTGGAGGGGTGGTTGAACAGGACCCCGTGGTGTGGAGGGATGGATGAACAGTAGACGATGGAGGGGTGGTTGAACAGTAGCGGTGGAGTAGCGCGCGGTGGAGGCTGGACGAACAGGAGCCCGTGGAGGCTGGAGGAGGTCGACGGTGGATGAACAGTAGCTCGTGGAGGATGGAGGGGGTCGACGGTGGAGATGAACAGTATCCTGTGGAGTCCCGTTTTGCGGTACGCCACACCCCTCCCGATGAACAGGACCCCCGTTTTGATCGTAGCGCTCCAACACAAGTCTGTTTCCTCCGTTTTGCGGTACGCCACACCCCTCCCGATCAACAGGACCCCATTTCGACTGTGGGAGGTCTGTTTCCTCCGTTGTGCGGTACGCCACACCCCTCCGATCAACAGGACCCCCGTTTCGACCGTAGGAGGTCCGTTTCCTCCATTGTGCGGTACGCCAGGCCTCGTTTCCATCGCCTCTTCCCTGTAAGCCCTCCCGATGAACACGACCACGCATTCCGTTCCGACCCAGCCGATTGGCTCCCATGCGTTCCGTTGCCTCCCGATGAACACGACGCATTTCGTTGCCTCCCCATGAACATGACGCATTCCGTTGCCTCCCCATGAACACGATGACGATGATGTTTCTCCGTTCCAACCCAGCCATGTCAACGAGCCCTCGCCGTACGTATGCGCGAGTAGGCGTTCGAGACCCCGCCCGTATGTACACATACGTGGCCGTATTTTCTTTCTTGCACCCTGGCCGCCTCTACTACGACACGTGCGCGCCTCTACATCCACCAGTATATATGTACATACACGTTCGTGACCAGAATGACAATGCTACGTACGCTTCGACCAGGTGGGTCTGACTGTCAGGCACTTCCTTGCGTGCGAAGATGTAGCTGGTGGGTCCCAGCAGTCAGGGGGCGAAATACGGTGGCCCATCCGGTGGGTCCCCGCTGTCAGGTGGAGGAATAATTATTTTGCACGTAATAAGGAGGCACTTCCATGCTGCAGCCATGGACCCAGCTGTCAGCCTCTCCACGTACAGTCCACGTCCGATGGAAGTCGTTCCTTGACCATGTTGACCATGCCGCGCCGAGAGCCCACGGTGGTGGACGACGGCGAGGCCTAGGAAGGGGACGACGGGGAGCCGGGGAAGACGCACCAGTGGAAGCCCGCGCGGAGAGGAGTACAAGGGTTCACTGGTTTGGTTGCGGTGTGAGGCTACCATCACCGCAGGGCCTGGCCAGCAGTGGGAATAGTAGGGGGCGGTGAGGCCTCCGCAGCAGCACAGCCGGCCACGGGAGGCAGGAGCATGCGGCACGACCGGCGCTGCTTTGGGCGGCTGGAGCAAGAAGACCAGAGGTTGGAGAAGCACTACGGCCGTTGGATGGACATCGTACGGTCAATGGAGTTAGAATCGTTCATATTGACTAAAGTTGACAAAGGCCCCCGTCCCAGTCAACTTAGTAGGCCCACAAGTCAGCCTCCCACCATGGTGGGTCCCAGCTAGCAGGGGGAGTATTCATTTTTTTTGTGCGTAATAAGGAGGCACTTCCGGTGGGTCCGAGCTGACAGCGGGGGGAATGTTTTTTTCGCGAAATACGCTGGCCCGTCCGGTGGGTCCGAGCAGTCAGGGGGGAAACATTTTTTCGCAAAATAAGGTGGCCCGTCCGGTGGGTCCCTGCTGTAAGGTGGAGGAATAATTATTTTGCGCGTAATAAGGAGGCACTTCCTTGCGGCCGCCTGGACCCAGCTGTCAGCCTCTCCATGTACAGTACTCTTCCGATGGAAGTCGGTCGTTGGACACGTTGACCACGCCGTGCCGAGAGCACCAGGGCGGTGGTCTGGACGACGGCGAGGCCTAGGAAGGGGACGACGCGGAGCCGGGGAAGACGCAGCAGTGGAAGCCCGCGCGAAGAGTGGTACGAGGGTTCACTGGTTCGGCTGCGGTGTGAGGTTGCCGTCGCCGCAGAATAACAGGGGGTGTGGGTGAGTGGACGGATGGCCTTGCCAGCGGTGGAGTAGTATGGGGGCGGTGAGGCCTCCACGGCAGCACAGCCGGCAACGGGAGGCAGGAGCAGGCGGCACGACCGGCGCTGCTTTGGGCGGCTGGACCAAGAAGACCAGAAATTGAAGAAGCACTAAGGCCGTTGGATGGACATCGTACGGTCACTGAAGCTAGAAACGTTTATTATTGACTAAGTTGAAAAAGCCCTTGGTACGCTCCAACTTAGTAGGCCCACAGGTCAGCCTCCGAAACGGTGCGCCCCAGATGTCAGGGGGAGGAATCATTTTTTGGGCGGCCGAAGCTAAGAATATCCGAGATTGAAGAAGAAGCACGACATCTGTTGGATAGACATCCAACGGCCACTGCTGCTAGAACCGTGTGTTGACTATAATAAGTTGGCAAAGCCTTGCATACGCGTCAACTTATTTTTTTTAGGGGACGCGTCACTTAGTAGGCCCACAAGTGTGTGGCAGAGAACTTATAGCCCATTTACGTTTTGTAAGAATGTACAACCCATTTTGGAATTCTAATGGAATTTACAACAGCCCATTTACAGTTTGTTAAAAGTACATCCCATTTTCTAGCTAGGACAATGATTAATAATTTCAACCAACCGTTGAAGACAGAATTCAATAAAATTTCCCACATTTTGATGGGCTCCGAAATATTTTTATCCTGAAATTTCTAGTCAGATTAAATTTAAATTTGTATTACGTGAAAATCCAACGAAACATTGCGGGCGCAACAATAATTTAAGATTTTCAAAATCCATAAATAATATTTTATAAACTAATTTCGTGTTTGGTGCATTTTTTTATAGTTACTGCCCAATTCTTATAATTACATCCCATTTATTATTTTAAAAGCCCATTTTCCTGTTAAGCCTAATGCATCCCTCCTAGGAAAGATTTGCAGCCCAGCGGGGCGGAGAATAACAAAAAGACGTATAGCTGGGCTAGCCATTTTCATCTTGAAAAAATTAGTATCTGGGCTGGATATCTGGCCTGGGCTAGACGGGCCACAGCCCGCCTAGTTAATACCTTGCTCTTCTCTAAACAACAACGAAATCATTGCCAAGAAAAACTCTGCAGTTCTCACGCCTCAAAAAACACAAATACTGCTCGAGCTGCTCGGTCCCAGCTGTCGGCCGCACCTTGCGCAATTCTCTCGTTTATATTGACTACAAAGGTTGACAATGGTGTGGGACCGTGATGTCAGGAAACCAGGAGAAAGCAAAAAATATAGTTGTACATAATAAGGAGGCACTTGCGTACGTACGGCTATGGCCCTAGTGGGTTCCTAGTGTCATCCAGTCAAAATAAAGTCATCTCCTGAATCCTCATGTTCGTTGACGATGTTAACAACGCTCGGCACCACGGCAAGTGCAACAACTCGAAGGACAACGGAGAGGGCCTCGCGGGCCCTACGGATGGTCTGATACAGCGCCCGCTACTCATTCAGGAAGCCAGGATCATCGGACACCTGAGCACCTTCGAGAAACTGAGACGACATGAAACGGTAAGGCCGCGCTTGGGAGCTCTGGTTTATTTCAAACTTGTATTAACATACAAGTGTAATTTACTCGTCATCGAAAACAACGCGTAAACTACAGGCGTAATGAAACCGAGGGCCCGAGGTCTGTAAGTAAAACCGGCGGGTTACGCGTGTAATTTGAGAGACCAGTGTATATTTTACGAGCACTGCTATATGGACGACATTACCAGACGATACATGCACGACGTGCGTATCATGCCATCCATGGGCAAGGCTGAAACAGCAGCTAACGGCTGGATTAGCAATCGTCCGAGTATCATTCAGCGTTTTTATCGTGTGTCAAGTACTTCTGACATTTTACTAGTCGAAATCGACCAACCAAGCACCTTCGCCCGAGACCATCTGCTTTAATTTACAAGCGTCAGTTTTACAAGCGGTTTTGGTTGGAAAAGGATGATCCGATCACGACCTAATATCATGAGTTGGTCGGAAGATCATATGGTTTCACGTCTAACCTACCCGACTTGTCGTATAGGCTATGAATGAAACATCAGACGATGAACTTCTTAAGCATGGAAACAAAAGAAGAGGGTGATCTTCTTAACAAGCAAATCACTGGCATTAGATAGACATGCAAAACAATATGAAGCATTATTCTCGGGAGGCACGGTGAACAGGTCGTGATGCCGCATGCCACAACATTCGAAGCTCAAAACACAAGGCCTGGCATTACATAGACAATATTCAGAACAAACTCTTAACACAGGAATATTATCTCAGCAGAGTAACTATTTACTTCTAAAATGAACACAGTAATAGGAAAAAACACTCGACGCTGCTCACGGCAAGGGCGTCCCACTCAAAAATATCAAATGCATGTCTTCTGGCTAACATCAATGAGCAAATTTTGACAAGGTTTTCCAATTCCAATATATTAAACTAACGTATTCTTGCTAACATCAATGATTAAACTTTGACAAGCTTTTCCCATTCAAAATATGTAATGCCTATGATCGTGGAGTCCTGTCGCTTCTTGCTAACATCAATGATTAAACTTTGACAAGCTTTTCCCATTCAAAATATGTAATGCCTATGATCGTGGAGTCCTGTCGCTTCTTGTACTTGTTAGGGCACTTCTTGCCCAGGGCACTCCACGTGTTGTTAAATTGCCAATGGTCTCTGCAGACTAGTCATGTCACCGGTGTCTAATATTTATGGCACCGGCTGTAGCAATGGAGGGATTCGGTGCCAAACTAAGAAAAGGTGAAATTGGCACCTCTTTTGGCCTACATAGTGGAAGGCCTAATACTCTGTAAAGCTTCTCGGTCATTCCTTCTGTAATGTAGCGCAAACAATGACTGCTTCTTTCTGCAAAGTGGAACGACCAACTGGACCCAGTAATGCAACAGTTTGCCTTGGACACATTGGCTCCTTTTGTGCAGTTGAACTAAAATCAAAGTCGGAATAAAACCGAGCTTTAATTTTGATATCCCTGTAAGCAACAAAAGGTATAAGGGAAACAATTACTGAGAAATAACGGTTGATGCCTTGTACTCCCAGAAGAAAAATATCTACTGATCTACCTTATTTTAATGGAAAACAAAGGAGGAGAGTAGCAATTCTCAATCAGTGTGATTCATTCATATTAACTGAGACATTATCTTAACAATGCCTTGTTTCAAGATGTATAAAGAACGAAAAAGCAGAAAAGTGCCATTCCTAAAACAATGCGACTGATTCATTTTAACAGACATATTATCTTAACAATACATTGGTTAAACATGTAGAAAGAACTACAAAGCAGGATAGTACCATTTGTAAAACATTGTAAGTCTGTAACTGATATATAATAACAGAGACATTATCTGAACAATACATTTCTTATACATGTACTTCGGTCGATCCCTAACAGAAATGGTACTCCTGCCGATCCCTAACATGTGTTTGCAGTTTTGAACTAAGATTTAGTAGTTAATTCGGAGGAAGCTCGGTACTGACCATTCAAGACCAAGATTTGACACAACTCGTGAGGAAGATCTCAAAGAGATCTCAACACATATATGGAAATCCGGTCCCATTTTGTGCAGTTCCACCAAAATTAAGCGAAGCAAAATGTCGCAATAGCAACAAGTTGAAAAGATATCCCTGTTTTAACAGAGGCAAAAAAGGAATCAATTACTGGCCAATAAAGGAGGATGAAACATGCGGCCACAAAAATGGTAATCCCGCCAATCCCTAACAAGTGCTGTAGTTTTGAACTAAGATTCAGTAGTTAATTAATTCTGAGAGTGGCATTGCTTAATTTTACCAGCGGCATTAGATTAACGAAAAGCATAAATAGTTGCAGGGTAGAGTGGGCGCAACAACAGTATGTGCTTCCATCTACTTATAAAGGGGGTGATGCAGAGTTTGTTGTAACAAAGCAACAAACATCATGTCTGGGTTGGTTCCATTTTTGTTCACTACTTAATGGGAAAAGACAGCAATACAATAGCTTAAATTCAACATTTATTTAAAACAGTACCAATACAAGTAGCACAACATCTCAAAGCACACTGCACAATCATGTGGATGATGCCTGTACTGACCTTTCATGAGACCAACAAAGATAAAATACGAATCTGCCAACACGAATAGGAAATCCAATCTCGTTTTGTGCAGTTGCACTGAAATCAAGCAAAGTGTTTCGCGTAGCGAAGCAAAATGTCGCAATAGCAACAAGTTGAATAAATATCCCTGTATAAACAGAGGCAAAAAAGGAATCAATTACTGGCTAATAAAGGAGGATGAAACATGCGGCCACAAAAATGGTAATCCCGCCAATCCCTAACAAGTGTTGCAGTTTTGAAATAAGATTCAGTAGTTAATTCTGAGAGTGGCATCAATTACTTGCTTATAAAGAGGGTGATGCTGAATTTGTTGTAACAAAGCAACAAGCATCACGTCTGGGTTGGTCCCATTTTTGTTCACTACTTAATGGGAAAAGACAGCAATACAATAGCTTCAATTCAACATTTATTTAAAACAGTACCAATACAAGCAGCACAACATCTCAAAGCACACTGCACAATCATGTGGATGAAGGCCTGTACTGACCTTTCATGAGATAGACAAGATAAAATACGAATCTGCCAACACGAATAGGAAATCCAATCTCGTTTTGTGCAGTTGCACTGAAATCAAGCAAAGTGTTTTGCGTAGCGAAGCAAAATGTCGCAATAGCAACAACTTGAATAGATATCCCTGTATAAACAGAGGCAAAAAAGGAATCAATTACTGGCTAATAAAGGAGGATGAAACATGCGGCCACAAAAATGGTAATCCCGCCAATCCCTAACAAGTGTTGCAGTTTTGAAATAAGATTCAGTAGTTAATTCCGAGAGTGGCATCAATTACTGGCTTATAAAGGGGGTGATGCTGAATTTGTTGTAACAAAGCAACAAGCATCATGTCTGGGTTGGTCCCATTTTTGTTCACTACTTAAAGGGAAAAGACAGCAATACAATAGCTTCAATTCAACATTTATTTAAAACAGTACCAATACAAGTAGCACAACATCTCAAAGCACACTGCACAATCATGTGGATGAAGGCATGTACTGACCTTTCATGAGACAGACAAGATAAAATACGAATCTGCCAACACGAATAGGAAATCCAATCTCGTTTTGTGCAGTTGCACTGAAATCAAGCAAAGTGTTTCCCGTAGCGAAGCAAAACGTCGCAATAGCAACAAGTTGAATAGATATCCCTGTATAAACAGAGGCAAAAAAGGAATCAATTACTGGCTAATAAAGGAGGATGAAACATGCGGCCACAAAAATGGTAATCCCGCCAATCCCTAACAAGTGTTGTTGTTTTGAAATAAGATTCAGTAGTTAATTAATTCTGAGAGTGGCATTGCTTAATTTTACCAGCGGCATTAGATTAACGAAAAGCATAAATAGTTGCAGGGTAGAGTGGGCGCAACAACAGTATGTGCTTCCATCTACTTATAAAGGGGGTGATGCAGAGTTTGTTGTAACAAAGCAACAAACATCATGTCTGGGTTGGTTCCATTTTTGTTCACTACTTACTGGGAAAAGACAGCAATACAATAGCTTCAATTCAACATTTATTTAAAACAGTACCAATACAAGTAGCACAACATCTCAAATCACACTGCACAATCATGTGGATGATGCCTGTACTGACCTTTCATGAGACCAACAAAGATAAAATACGAATCTGCCAACACGAATAGGAAATCCAATCTCGTTTTGTGCAGTTGCACTGAAATCAAGCAAAGTGTTTCGCGTAGCGAAGCAAAATGTTGCAATAGCAACAAGTTGAATAGATATCCCTGTATAAACAGAGGCAAAAAAAGAATCAATTACTGGCTAATAAAGGAGGATGAAACATGCGCCCACAAAAATGGTAATCCCGCCAATCCCTAACAAGTGTTGCAGTTTTGAAATAAGATTCAGTAGTTAATTCTGAGAGTGGCATCAATTACTTGCTTATAAAGGGGGTGATGCTGAATTTGTTGTAACAAAGCACCAAGCATCATGTCTGGGTTGGTCCCATTTTTGTTCACTACTTAATGGGAAAAGACAGCAATACAATAGCTTCAATTCAACATTTATTTAAAACAGTACCAATAAAAGTAGCACAACATCTCAAAGCACACTGCACAATCATGTGGATGAAGGCCTGTACTGACCTTTCATGAGACAGACAAGATAAAATACGAATCTGCCAACACGAATAGGAAATCCAATCTCGTTTTGTGCAGTTGCACTGAAATCAAGCAAAGTGTTTCGCGTAGCGAAGCAAAATGTCGCAATAGCAACAAGTTGAATAGATATCCCTGTATAAACAGAGGCAAAAAAGGAATCAATTACTGGCTAATAAAGGAGGATGAAACATGCGGCCACAAAAATGGTAATCCCGCCAATCCCTAACAAGTGTTGCAGTTTTGAAATAAGATTCAATAGTTAATTCTGAGAGTGGCATCAATTACTTGCTTATAAAGGGGGTGATGCTGAATTTGTTGTAACAAAGCAACAAGCATCATGTCTGGGTTGGTCCCATTTTTGTTCACTACTTAATGGGAAAAGACAGCAATACAATAGCTTCAATTCAACATTTATTTAAAACAGTACCAATACAAGTAGCACAACATCTCAAAGCACACTGCACAATCATGTGGATGAAGGCCTGTACTGACCTTTCATGAGACAGACAAGATAAAATACGAATCTGCCGACACGAATAGGAAATCCAATCTCGTTTTGTGTAGTTGCACTGAAATCAAGCAAAGTGTTTCGCGTAGCGAAGCAAAATGTCGCAATAGCAAGAAGTTGAATAGATATCCCTGTATAAACAGAGGCAAAAAAGGAATCAATTACTGGCTAATAAAGGAGGATGAAACATGCGGCCACAAAAATGGTAATCCCGCCAATCCCTAACAAGTGTTGCAATTTTGAAATAAGATTCAGTAGTTAATTCTGAGAGTGGCATCAATTACTTGCTTATAAAGGGGGTGATGCTGAATTTGTTGTAACAAAGCAACAAGCATCATGTCTGGGTTGGTCCCATTTTTGTTCACTACTTAATGGGAAAAGACAGCAATACAATAGCTTCAATTCATCATTTATTTAAAACAGTACCAATACAAGTAGCACAGCATCTCAAAGCACACTGCACAATCATGTGGATGAAGGCCTATACTGACCTTTCATGAGACGACCAACATAAATTACGAATCTACCAACACGGATTGGAAATCCAATCAAGTTTTGTGCAGTTGTACTGAAATCAAGCAAAGTTGCCGATGTGACATTTAAGTTTTCTATAGCAACAAGTTGAATAGATATCCCTGTTTTAAGAGGCAAAAAAGAAAACAATTACTGACCAATAAAGGAGGATGAAACATGCGGCCACAAAAAGAAGCATCTACCTTATCTTGATGGAAAACAAAGTATAGGACAGTAGCATTTCTAAAACGGTTGCATTGATTCATATTAATAGAGAAATTCTTTTAAAACAAATTAGTAGTTAATTCTGAGATTAACAACAGCAAAATAGCTGCATGGGACATGCCAGCACCATGTGCGTCCACACGTATAAATGGGTGATGCAGAGTATGTAGCCAAGCAGCATATATGCGCTGGTCCCATATTTGTTCTCTTTGAACCTTCTTCCTATGTGAGGGCAGCAAATCTAGTCGTGCACAAACTACCCGACCCCCCAGTTTCTTTCCCTTTTCAACGAAGAGATCGGTTCGTTACAGATGTGTGTACTGGGTTACCCCCTTTTCCCCTTTTCGACCTACAAAGCGGCTGGATAGCCAGTTTATACTACTTTCCACCCCTCCTTTCGTCATTGAACCAGGTCCTAGATTCTTGCTCCAGCCCACCGCACCCTTCTTTCCTCTTTGAACCAAGACCTAGATTCGACTACAGATCGAAAAAGATCCACATGCAGCTAGAGTAATGACGGTTTCAAAGAAACTTATACCTTAGGGTCGTCGGGATGTGGCAAGGCGTGCAGCCGGAGGCCGGATCTGCCCACACTACATACGGCAGCGAAGAAGAAGGGGTCGGTGGCCCTCCCGCACAGGCGCTGGGTGAAAGAGAACAGTGCAGCCGACAGTGGATTGCCTCCCTCGCCGAAGGCGATAGAGTGAACGTTGCACCTCCTCCCCTTCCCGGTGCGACGGGATACGGACGCCTCCTTCACCAGCTGTGAGGGGGGGAGAGAGACAAGAGGCCAACGCAGTCTTATTTAGATCTGGTGAAGAGAGGGTGAGAGACTGTGAATATAGCAAACGCTAGCAAATGAATGCTGAGCCTCAAGCGTGTAACATATATGTAGTGCGGCGAGCGTGTGGAGAGTGCAAACCCTAGCGAACAAGCGCTGAGGCTCCCTCTTTTATATATACTACTGTAGTACGGACTGAGCTCCGGTGCCTTCACTGCACCTGCTTTTGGCTGTATGACAGGTGTGACGCCCGGGTAATTAAGCTACAGTAATTCCACGCTAATGATGCCATGTCACCTCAATTACTGTTGCTAATCTCGCGTTAGTTTAAAACCTATTCAAAATTCAAATTCAAAATCAAGTCAAAGAAATAGAGTTTTCAAAAGTCAAAACTAAAATGTTCTTAAAGTGACAAATAAATCATGGATAATATTGGTGGAGCAACAACATCTTTATAAAACAATTAAATACCCTAGATTGATGAAAACAGTAGCAAAACAATTAATTATACCCCTATTATATTTTATAAAATACTAATCTATTTTTGCTAGGTGCCAAAGTTATTGTGGCAGTGGTATAATTAATGTTACTATTTTAGGGGCTAATTGAATATTTTACAAAACTAAAATGATTTGGGAAAAAATTAAAATAGAAAAGAATAAATAAATGAAAAAGGAAAATAAATGGAAACCAAAAAAAGGGAAGCTTAATCTACAGGGCATTGTGGCCCATTAGGCAAAATGACCCAGCCCAGCCGAGCCTCTCCTCCCTCCTGTTCACGGGAGGGCGTGGCGCTCATCCACCGGCGCCATAGCCGGCGATGTGCACGCGTCGGCGATCCCTCGGTCGCGTGGATGGATAAGCCACCCAAACCCCCCTGGAGAACCCTAGCCTCGCCACTTTTCCTCCCGCTCGCTGCCTCCTTCTTCCTCACGCACTGCCGAGCCATCGACGCCATGGTTCTCCTCGTCCGCATGCTCCCTGTCGTCCCCGCGGGCTGGGACCTTTCCAGCAGCGCCTTCGCTGTCCGCCGCGTCGACTACGCCGCCGGATTGAGGCCAGGAGGCCACCACATCGACCGGATCGACGCCATCTTCTTCCTCGGTCGTCGCCGCTGCTCTTCATCGATCTGTCGCCTCTGCAGCTCCTAAGCCACCAACGGGCCTCCGTGTGCCTCCTCGGTGAGCCCCTCACCGGTTCCCCTCGATTCCGCCTTCGTTTTGGACGTCATAGGCCGCCGCCTCCCACTCATCAATGGATGCGCCGCCGTGCTCCCTGACCGCGCTCGCGGGCCTCTGCCCGCGCCCAGCCCGCGTGCTGGCCGCGTCCCGCACGTGCGTGCGCGCGTATCCGCCTCCCCGCTACTGCGTGGCTGCACCTGCCGCCGCGCCCATCGCTCCCCTGCGGCTCGCCGGCCCCCGTCCGCAGTGCCGTCGCCCTTGGAGCGGAGCTCCCTCTGGGCGCACGCTCCACTCCGCTCCCCGGCCCCGCCTGCAACCCAGCGCGCTGCTCCTGCCGCGCCAGCGCGCCGGCGCCTGACAGCGCTCGCCTGGGCTGCCCCTTGCCACTGCCCGCCCCTGCCGCTGGCCATCGCCGTGTGCCCGTGCGCCTGTGTGCGTGCGGTGTGTGCGTGCAATGTGTGGCCGCGTCCACTTTTGCTGCTGTTGCGCTACAGTAACTGAATGTTACTGTAGCAGTAGCTAGCTTTTGTATTTCTACAATGACTAGCCTTCTAAACTGCCACTAAACAGCGATAAGACAAGTCCTAACATGGGTAAAAATTATATGAACGGAAAGCAGACGTAACAAGCCTCATTTTGTTTCATTAGACCTGCTTCAGATTATGCATGAATTAAATCCTACAAAAATCACAAAATGCTATCTTGTGTTAATAGGAATAGAGTTACTCCCTAGCATTGTGTGTGTGCGCCGTGTGTGGCCGGCTGTGTGCCTCTGGCCGGCCCTGTGTGCTTGTGTGTGTGTGTGTGTGCAGCGTGTGTGTGGCCGGCTGCGTCTCTGATGTGACCGGCCCTATTTAGGTTAGTAGCTAATGAGTAGTTAGACTAATTAGTACTTTGGATAATTGCTAGCCAATGACATGTGGCCCCCTATGTTAATTTAACCCCTCCATTTTAGTTTATCCATCAATTAAATTATGTCTCAATGACATGTGGGCCACATCCTCCCTTTTGACTAGTCAAATTGACTTGGTCAAATTCGGATTAGATTAAATAAAAATATTCCAGAAAATCATAGAAAATATATAAAAACTTTGAAAAGACATATAAAATAAACCGTATCTCGGATGAAAATACTTTGTACATGAAAGTTGCTCAGAACGACGAGACGAACCCGGATACGCAGTCCGTTCGTCCCCCACGCATCCCTAACATATCCAACTCGCAACTTTCCCCCTCCGGCTCCTCTGCCCGAAAACGCAAAACACCGGGGATACTTTCCCGGATGTTTCCCCCCTTCACCGGTATCACCTCCTACCACGTTAGGACACCTCTAGCATAGCGTATTGCCGCTTCTTGCTTTTTGTTACATCTGATTGCTCTGTTATTTATTGTGTTCCCCTCCGTTACTTCTTTCTGATAGACCCTGAGACCGATGCCGGTACCCCTATGATCGACTACATCGACGACCCCTCCTTCTTGTCTGAGCAACCAGGCAAGCCCCCCCCCCCTTGATCACCAGATATCGCCTACTCTCCTCTATACTGCTTGCATTAGAGTAGTGTAGCATGTTACTGCTATCGTTATTCCTATCCTGATGCATAGCCTGTCTTTGATACTGCTGTTGATACCTTTACCTGCAATCCTACATGCTTAGTATAGGATGCTAGTGTTCCATCAGTGGCCCTACACTCTTGTCCGTCTGCCATGCTATACTACTGGGCCGTGATCACTTCGGGAGGTGATCACGGGCATACTATATACTTTACACTATTACATTACCTGTGATACTATTCGGAGATGGGGGCTGAAGGGGCAGGTGGCTCCATCCCGGTAGAGGTGGGCCTGGGTTCCCGACGGCCCCCGACTGTTACTTTGTGGCGGAGCGACAGGGCAGGTTCAGACCACCTAGGAGAGAGGTGGGCCTGGCCCTAGTCGGCGTTCGCGATACTTAACACGCTTAACGAGATCTGGGTATTTGATCTGAGTCTGGCCATTTGGTCTATACGCACTAACCACCTACGCGGGAGTAGTTATGGGTATCCCGACGTCGTGGTATCAGCCGAAGCACTTCTTGACATCAGCGACTGAGCGACGCGCGCCGGGTTGGACTGCGTAACGTGACTTCCGTTGTACTGGAGGTTGCTAGGTCTGCTCACCGGCCGCGTTCGCAACGTGCAGGTGTGCTCAGGGCGATGGGCCCAGACCCCTGCGCGCTTAGGTTTAGACCGGCGTGCTGACCGCTCTGTTGTGCCTAGGTGGGGCTGCGACGTGTTGATCTTACGAGGCCGGGCATGACCCAGGAAAGTGTGTCCGGCCAAATGGGATCAAGCGTGTTGGGCTATGTGGTGCACCCCTGCAGGGAAGTTTATCTATTCGAATAGCCGTGTCCCTCGGTAAAAGGACGACCCGGAGTTGTACCTTGACTTTATGACAACTAGAACCAGATACTTAATAAAACACACCCTTCCAAGTGCCAGATACAACCAGGTGATCGCTCTCTAACAGGGCATCGAGGAGGGGATCGCCGGGTAGGATTATGCTATGCGATGCTACTTGGAGGACTTCAGTCTACTCTCTTCTATATGCTGCAAGACGGAGGCTGCCAGAAGCGTAGTCTTCGACAGGATTACCTATCCCCCTCTTATTCTGGCATTCTGCAGTTCGTCCACTGATATGGCCCTTTACACATATATCCATGCATATGTAGTATAGCTCCTTGCTTGCGAGTACTTTGGATGAGTACTCACGGTTGCTTTTCTCCCTCTTTTCTCCTTTCCCTTCTACCCGATTGCTGCGACCAGACGATGGAGCCCAGGATCCAGACGCCACCGTCGACGACGACTCCTACTACACTGGAGGTGCCTACTGCTACGTGCAGGCTGCTGACGATGACCTGGAGTAGTTTAGGAGGATCCCAGGCAGGAGGCCTGCGCCTCTTTCGATCTGTATCCCAGTTTGTGCTAGCCTTCTTAAGGCGAACTTGTTTAACTTATGTCTGTACTCAGATATTGTTGCTTCCGCTGACTCGTCTATGATCGAGCACTTGTATTCGAGCCCTCGAGGCCCCTGGCTTGTATTATGATGCTTGTATGACTTATTTATGTTTTAGAGTTGTGTTGTGATATCTTCTCGTGAGTCCCTGATCTTGATCGTACATATTTGCGTGCATGATTAGTGTACGATTAAATCGGGGGCGTCACAACAGGTGAGCCAGCCACATTTTGGGCCCACCTGTCATAAATCCAAAGGCAGGTGCATTAAGTCAATGAAGCTGCGTCCATATAGTACTCTCGTGTATACGACTAATATATACTCCCTCCTTTCCGATTTATAGGGCTTCTATCAAAATTTTAGTTTTTCCATTTTATAAGGCTCAATTTGGTTGTTTCCCATCACATGTTCAGATTCCAAGGTGCATTAAGTCATTGCATGCAAGTATTAAGAGAAAATTGACCAATGCATGTAATTTATGCATGCATGCATTACAATTAATGCATTGGTAAACATACTTTTTTGAGTAAAACAAGAGCATTAATTAGGTGCTTTTGCAAACTACAAAAAGTATTCCACCACTCACCATCTACCTTGGTTGGTGAGATTTTTTAATTGAGCCTTATAAACCGGAAAACAGCTTTGTGCGTAACAAGCAAAGAGCACTGATGGAAGACAGCTTGTTTTTTGTCAAAAGTTGATCAGCTTCACCAGCCGAAGCAACCATGAGGCGCAACCATGAGCATCGGTAGGTCATCGTGGTGATGCATCATCCATTTGGCATCAAGTTTGGGTGAGGCACCTAAGAAGTTCGACAAATCCTCACTGTGGTCTGTTTCTTCTCAGTAATCAAGCTCGAGGAAGGAAGAACCACGTGGTAGAGGACAGTGAGGCGAAATGACAATGGCCATCCAATTTTGTGTAGTTCCACTAAAATTGAGGAAGACATGCCCGGGTATGGAGACACGCATCGCTGTTTCCAAAAATATAAAAAAGGGTTAGCAACAACATCTCATTTGTCAATAAGAATTAATGAAAAGTACACCAACAAACAGAAGCATCATAATTATCTTGATGAGAACTAAACCAGGATACCCGAGAAAAAGCATTTCTTCATTTAACCAGTGATAGTACTACCACCATATGGACAATGACCGCACAACCATCATGTACTTTTTATCGAAACAACATGTATACCTCCACCGAGGCATAAATCAGGACAACTTTTTGAGTGGCATTTCCTCTATAATAGTAGTACTAGTAGGTGATGTTGGACCAGCCGACGAACCCTAGCTACTATGCATGGGGAGCTGGGGAGTAGTCGCATAGAAGAAAACCCGCACACAGCGACCTGGGGAGCTGGACCAGTACAAGAAGTTATACCTCAGGTGGGCGAGATGTCGTTTAGGCGGGCGGGCGGGATCTGCCCACACGACGGCAGCAAACAAGGGCGCGGAGGATCTTCGTCCGCGCCAGCGCCGGCTCCGAGAGGACGGTGCGCATCGGCGTCCTCCGTCGCCGACGGCGACAACGTCAACGCTGCACCTCCTCACCTCCCACAGCGGACGGGATTCGGCCGGATCTGCGACCACCGGTGAGGAGAGAGATAGAGTGGACACTGTCATCTTGTTTTGATATGGAGAGGGTGAGAGAGCGAGACGCGAGAAACTCTACCAAACAAGAGGCTATAATGGAGTAAAAAATTCTCTCCATAGTAGTGGTTTTAAATAGAATACGCGCGTTCCCGGAAAAAGGAAACAAAAACTGGCGGACAATTTTTTAAGGGTCTGTCTAGGACACATGTAGATGTGACATACTTATGTCACATATAAGTTGATGTCCACTCTGTTTGTGGTCTTTTCCTAGTTTTTTTTGTTTCTTGTTGCTACATTATATACTTGTGGGAGCTTAGATGTGATATCCTTAAATAACATCTAGATGTGAATTAGACAAACTGATTTTCTAACGTACCAAGAAAGAAAACTCGATCAAAAATACGCCCCCGCTTCCAGGTCGCGAAAGTCGTCGCGCACACACACATAGACATAGACATGCATATCCGTGTTTACGTAAAATTACATTTCCATCTCCATATCCTATCATATTTGTCCATCTGGCACATTATTTACGTTGTTAATTATATACGAAGCAATATTAACGAGCATCTCTTGTTTGCGCATGTCCGGACCGCTGCCATGGCCGGTCCTGACCAACCCGAAACCTCTTCATCACCTGCGCGTGCTTCCCGCCCAAAACGGTCAGTGCCGCATTCATGCCCGGCCAGAGCGGACGCGACCTCTCACTGGCGTCGGCATTGAAGCGGCGCGCCGGCCGAGAGAGCGTCGCCCGCGCCGCTTCCGGGTGCACGCGGCTACTCCGCGTTCAAAGGTCACAATAGTCGGCTACAACATGCATGTAAAAAGTTCTTGGGAGTCCGTGCTACAGCTAGTTGTCCTCCCCCAACTCGTCAATCTCTTCAAGTAGTGCTAGTACTCCATGGCGCAATCCATCGACAAGCAGGCGGGAAAGTTATGGTATACTACTCGGTTTGCGGTGAGTGGCATGCCGAGCGACCGTGTGGGGTCGAGCCGTGGAGGAGGATGAGACACGAACATGACAGACGTGATTTAAACACTGGTTTTGCTCGATGGCGCGATCCAACGAAACGAAACGTTGGTTTCTCTCCGTTTCCATTTTTCTCCGGAAAAACGGAAACTTTTCCACTCCATTTTCATTCCTATTCCAAGGTTGCCCCGTTACAACATTCCAACAAATACAAAGGAAAACTAACATGCATGCTGATGCATCTCAATGATTCACAGATCATAGCCAATATTTACTTCACAACTAAAGAAAAAAGTTGTGAGAGCGTGTACGATAGAAAAACTACTGATGGGGTCACTACGACTTAAACCCTAAACCCTAAACATGATTTAATTTCCTGGCCAGGTAGAACCTGTCGAAGGAAAGACGGCTGGCACCCTCGGATCATACGATGCTTTTGTGCAGTTCCACTAAAATCGTCCTGAGCATCCCTGATGGCAAAGATATTGAAGAAGTGTGATTAGAATAATAGTACCGGCACTAGTTCACGAGACATAAACTCATCACAAGTAGAAGTCGGTAGAAGTAGAGAAAGATCGACATGGAGATGGAGCTACGACAGTGGAGCAAGCCGGCTCCAAAAGGAAGATGGACTACCTGGGACGTCGGGCTGTAGCTAGAAGGGCGGTTGGGACGCGGCATCGGCCCATACCGCGGTGACCCGCGATTGGGACGCACCGACTGTGGGTTTTCTCCCTCGCCGATGTCGACCGCGTCTACACAGAACATTGTTCCCTTCCCCCAGCTGTGGGATTAGGCCCGTCGTTCTATGCTTGTGAAGAGAGCAACCTAAGCAAGCAGGCGAGACGCGTATTGTACGTTCTGGCTACTGTTCATCAATTAACATGTTAGCTAGCTTCTACGTGTGGGTTGCTTCGGTGTACTATTTGTTCTAAGATAAAAAAAACCAACACTGCTTGCTACTGCCCCTAGCTGCTGCTGTCGATGTTGATCTGCCCTGCTAACTACTGCCGCTGCTGCTTCCTGTTGTGCTACCCTGCTACTCTAACTCTATGGCTGCTGCTGTTCGCTCCTTCTAGCTGCTGTTGCTCTGCTCCCGAGCCATGGTGTGTGTGCGTGAGTGTGTGTGTTGTGTGTGTGCAGAGGTGTGTGAGCCGGCGCTTGTTTAGTCTAGCTTAGGATTAAATTAGTGCCAAGTTAGTCTAATAGTAGATGACATGTAGGCCCCCCCTTAAATAAGTTAGATTTATTTATTTGTTTAGGTATAGCCTATGACATGGGGACCACTTCTTGCCCTTTTGACTAGTCAAATTGACTTGGTCAACTCGGATTAAAACAAATTTAAATAAAACCAGAAATTTTAGAAATTGTTTAAACCTTTGAAAATTAATAGAAATTAATCCGTGTGTCAGATGAAAAAATATTATACATGAAAGTTGCTCAGAACGACGAGACGAATCCAAATACGCGGTCCGTTCGTCCGCCACACATTCCTAGCATAGCAAACATCAAACTTTTCCCTTCCTGTTCATCTGTTCGAAAACGCGAATCGTCGGGAATACTTTCTCGGATGTTTTCCCCCTTCGCCGGTATCACCTAGTACTGCGTTAGGTCACCTCTGATGTTGTGTATTGTCATGTCTTGCTTTGTGTTGCTTTGATTGCTCTATTATTTATTGTGTTCTCCCTCCGTTACTTCTTTCCGGTAGACCCCGAGGCTGTCGGCGACCCCCAGTTCGACTACGGTGTTGACGACCCGTTCTTCTTGCCAGAGCAACCAGGCAAGCCCCCCCCCCCCTTGATCACCAGATATCACCTACTCTCTTCTATACTGCTTGCATTAGAGTAGTGTAGCATGTTACTGTTTTCCGTTATCCTATCCTGATGCATAGCCTGTCCTTGTTACTATTGTTGTTACCTTTACCTGCAATCCTACATGCCTAGTATAGGATGCTAGTTTTCCATCAGTGGCCCTACATTCTTGTCCATCTGTTGCGCTATACTATCGGGTCGTGATCACTCGGGAGTTGATCACGGGTATATACGATACTTTATACATGATACATGTGGTGATTAAAGTTGGGTCGGCTCGAGGAGTACCCGCGAGTGATTCACGGATTGGGGGCTGAAAGGACCTTTGTCCCAACGGCCCTCTGTGTGGATCTTTGTGGCGGAGCGACAGGGCAGGTTGAGGTCACCTAGGAGAGAGGTGGGCCTGGCCCTGTCGGCGTTCGCGGAAACTTAACACGCTTAACGAGATCTGGGTATTTGATCTGAGTCTGGCCATTAGGTCTATACACACTAACCATCTACGCGGGAGTAGTTATGGGTTATCCCGGCGTCGTGGTATCAGCCGAAGCCTTCGTGACGTCAGCGACTGAGTGGCGCGCGCCGGATTGGACTGGAACGCCACTAGGCTAGGTCTGCTTCCGGCCGCGTTTGCAACGTGCAGGTGTGCTAAGGGCGATGGGCCCAGACCCCTGTGCGCTTAGGTTTAGACCGGCGTGCTGACCTCTCTGTTGTGCCTAGGTGGGGCTGTGACGTGTTGATCTTCCGAGGCCGGGCATGACCCAGGAAAGTGTGTCCGGCCAAATGGGATCAAGCGTGTTGGGCTATGTGGTGCACCCCTGCAGGGAAGTTAATCTATTCGAATAGCCGTGTCCCTCGGTAAAAGGACGACCCGGAGTTGTACCTTGACCTTATGACAACTAGAACCGGATACTTAATAAAACACACCCTTCTAAGTGCCAGATACAACCCGGTGGTCGCTCTCTAACAGGGCATCAAGGAGGGGATTGCCGGGTAGGATTATACTATACGATGCTACTTGGAGGATTTGAGTCTACTCTCTTCTATATGCTGCAAGACGGAGGCTGCCAGAAGCGTAGTCTTCGACAGGATTAGCTATCCCCCTCTTATTCTGGCATTCTGTAGTTCAGTCCACTGATATGGCCCTTTACACATATATCCATGCATATGTAGTGTAGCTCCTTGCTTGCGAGTACTTTGGATGAGTACTCACGGTTGCCTTGTTTCCCCTTTTCCCCTTTCTCTACCCGATTGCTGCGACCAGACGATGGAGCCCCGGATCCAGACGCCACCGTCGACGACGACTCCTTCTACACTGGAGGTGTCTACTACTACGTGCAGCCCGCGGACGACGACCAGGAGTAGTTAGGAGGATCCCAGGCAGGAGGCCTGCGCCTCTTTCGATTGTATCCCAGTTTGTGCTAGCCATCTTATGGCAGACTTGTTTAACTTATGTCTGTACTCAGATATTGTTGCTTCTGCTGACTCGTCTATGATCGAGCACTTGTATTCGAGCCCTCGAGGCCCCTGGCTTGTTTTATGATGCTTGTATGACTTATTTATGTTTTAGAGTTGTGTTGTGATATCTTCCCGTGAGTCCCTGATCTTGATCGTACACGTTTGCGTGCATGATTAGTGTACGATCGAATCGGGGGCGTCACAAGTTGGTATCAGAGCCGACTGCCTGTAGGAATCCCCCTTCCACACTCCTTGGCCGAAGTCGAGTCTAGACATTGCAAAAACTTTTACTAACTTGGCTGTGTACCTTACAGGCCCACGTCGCCATAGGGTGGTATTAGGATCTTTCATTCCTCGTCTATACTCTGGGACT
Organism: Aegilops umbellulata; assembly: GCA_032464435.1. Lineage (NCBI taxonomy): Eukaryota > Viridiplantae > Streptophyta > Magnoliopsida > Poales > Poaceae > Aegilops > Aegilops umbellulata. Next base: position 290,654,893 of record CP136056.1, on the reverse strand, counting down.
CTGATCTCTCTTCTATTCGGGTTAAATGACTTTGCTAAAATCTAACTCTAGGTTCTCGATAATACTTTCTCCCGGAGAGCCCCTTATTACAGATGATCGTCTGCTGCACCAGAAAAAGCCGAAGATACTCTTTGATGTTCTCTTGAGACTTTATGGCGTCGCTTTTGCAATTCCCCTCCATCGATAAACCCTTATGGATAACCACGTATACTCGCCTTCCATACGATGCTTCCCAGTTGATCCTGTTATTACGAGATACCTCGAAATTCTCTCTGTTGTTCCAAGAATCCTTTGAGCTTACTACCTTGCTGTTCTCTGTCACCTGAATACCCCTACGGATAATTCTCGCACTTATCGAGTATCCGCTCATTCCCAGTTGTTCATGTGTTTCGCCAAAGACTTCAAAATATCATTCAATCTTCCGAAAATCCCGAGCAGCCTATTGCTCTTGAAATTCTCGCTTGCTTGCATTATGGTTAATCCCATAAGTTTCGTAATCTTATTGGCCTCCCTTGTCTTTATCATTTTAAGTCCGTTGATTCAATATGTTGAGGATGCTCGCATTCCTCAGTCGAATCCTAGAATTCATCCTTCCGACTCAGACGTCATTCCAGACATGAGTTGGTTCTCGGAAATTCAAACCTTTATTGATTGTCCAACTAAGTGTTTTCAACTTATCCATCCTTGATCAGAGCGTCTGCTTCTGATCCTTCGTTTTGGAAACCATAATTTCTTTCTATTAAGCATCAGACCAATCAGGTGATTCTTGAATCTGATGCCTTTGCATTCTTTCTTCCTTTGAGTGAGTGCCGATGCTCACATCAGCTCTGTTGTGGATCACCCGATCCATTGTTGGATTATTATCCTACAATGTCCTTCACAACCACAATTCTTGTGAGTTCTTTGCCTCATACATAATGCCCTTGGTAAATTGTATCATCTGCTTGGCCAACCATGCTTTGCTTCGAGCTGGTCGTATTTACTATTGAAGCTTGTGGTATATGTTTCCACGATACCCTGACGGGTTGAACCTATGCCTTCCTTTAATACGTGTGAACTTGGAAGTTTTCACGAGTCATACTCATCTGGTATTTCACCAGATAAAACTTTCAACAGTAATGCCTTTATCAAAGTGAAAAGTGAATGGAAGGTTATACATTGAAGAAGTGGGAGTCGACCTTGAACTTTGTGTTCATGCCCATGGACACGATGTAGATCTTATCATTAAAGCTTTCGTTAAATTAATTATTCCTTTGGTATAAGTTCATCTTATCTCTGGGATCTGGCCTTTTGCAATCGTGGTTCCGACCATGTTCTCCTTTGACTCTATTTCTCGGACAAGTTAAAGTACTTGCCGTCTGTAGATCAGTACGCCTTCCCAACCTCTATTTTGTTCTACCTTCGAGTATTACCCCATGGTATCTCGAGGATATCAACCCATTGCACTTCATCTTATGAACTTCTGATGAAGTAGTACCCTTCCCCGTTCATATCACTCCACGGGTTCTGGGTTGTCATCAACCGAGAACACCGTTTTGTGATTCGAATCAACACCGAGATTCAGTACTCTCAGTACCTCGTGGTTGAGAAGTTTAATACTCCATCACGTCATTCCTAGCCTAATCGGCTATATCCTTATCGTGCCAATTTTAACTGTGCTACCTGGTCCTTCTTTTCGGAGAACAATTTTCGATTGATTAGTGCCATCCTCGCTGATTGATTACATCATTCCTTTGACTTGATGTCATCGCTGATTGATTACACCTTCATGAAGTCTCTCGACAATTATGTCGTGATCATCATCAACATTTTTACTCCTTCCAGGATATCAATCAAATTCAGGCTGATTAGTGCCAGCCTCGTCCCTTGGAAATTTGATCTACCATCAGCAACATCCTCATCTTCCTTTCATCACAACATTGTTCATGTTGTGGATGCGACTTGCTATCCAGCTTGTATTATGTCCTACCTTGAAGAAATACCATCTTATATATCAATAATGTTGTGAGAATTTCACCACCTCTTAAGAATTCTTGGTATGGTGATACTTCTCACCCTCACCATTCTTTCTTGGTACCCGTGTTGTTTCTAACCGGAATACCGAAAATTGAACTATGATGTGTGAATTCAAAACTTCGAGCAACCCTATTGCTTTGAAGTGAATGGTCGAGTTTCATTCTAATTCTTTTGTTTGTCAAGTCACCATTCTAACATTGATCATGCTACTATAAGCCCATATCTCGGGTGCACTTTTCAACCAAATTTTAACTGTGTATGTTTTCCTCGAGCATACATCGTTATATCATTTGATCCGACAAATGTTATCTCCTTGTTCACATAGCTGTGGAAATCCACCTTTTTGGAAATCTCGAGGATTCTCGCTGACTCCATCAGCAACCCCGTCATCCTCTCTTTGGTTTAAATGGTGAACTCTTGTGTCGATACTCACTCCCATAGTTCATTTCCTGAGAATCTTACAATGTCATCTCGACAATTTGTGTTGCACCTTTCTTCTCAAGCATTCCGAGTCTGAGTTATCCTGACACCAATCAGATCTGAATCTCGGTCAGATATGATGGTTGGAACATTTTTCCAAGAGTTATAACACTTGTATTTTATGACCCGGTAAGGTGATGGCATGTCCAGCACACCTGGTCGGATGACCTGCTGTTATAGTTTCCTTATTAGCAAGGTTATCCATTCTTCCATGAGGAAATTGTAAGACTTACTCTACAAGTTTTTCCTGATGGATCCTTCCTGTTTCCAAAGTCTGATCTTCACCTGATGTAACGCCCCGGACACACCCGCCGGTGGTCGTTACTCCTGGCGGGATCTAGACTGGCCCCACAGATCAATACTAGTCTTTTCTGCGCACTTTGTCCTCACTCGTGCGCACCCGAGAGCAACTTCCCGGTCGGTCACCCATCCTGACACTACTCCAAGCTGAGCACGCTTAACTTTGGAGTTCTGTCCGAATGGGCTCCCAGAAAAGAAGGAATTCCTTATTGATATGAGTAGTCTATCATCCCTAATAAGCCAGGCTATCACACCTGATGACCAGGTCAATGCTATTTCGAAGCATGTCTGTGGTACTCCGATCTTCAAAAAGAACATTTGAAGCCCAATGCTAAATGTTTCCTGCTCAATTATCCAAACACCGTTGTATGGGTAATGTCAAGAAATTTCTCTCCCCTCACCTAGAGGGTTTTCTACATAATATCCTATCATGGTTATCATGCTCTGCTTGTCCTTGGGAAGGATATACCCCTGAAATATGTGTTTAAACACATTTTCTTTTCCATTGTTCTGTTTAACCTCATAAACATAATTTCCTTTCCATTGTTTTGCTTAACCTTTCTGTGATCTATATGGCATAAGCAATAATATCTCCCTGCTTATGTAAACACAGTGGTGTACAACTCGGTCAGTAAGACCCTGCTACTATGGTTGATGATATTCCGGTAACCACCGATGGACGAGAACTTTGCCTATTGGTACGCCTCATTTCGACGATCAAGAAAATGGTTCTGTTCATCCCTCGCCCTTGGTACCTACGTTGTTGCCGACATAATCAACAGGCTACCCTTTGACATGCCTTGCTTGCATGATCACGCAAGACGTCTCCGCCCTTCCTACTTTAACTCACATGGTGGGCCCATAACACACAGTTCCACAGGATCGAAACCTGACTCTCATGTTGTAACGCCCTCGATGCGGCTATATCTCCCATGTGTCGAAGCACGACTTAGAGGCATAACCGCATTGAAAGCAATGTCGCAAGGGAGGTAATCTTCACACAACCCATGTAATACATAAGGGAAAGAGATACATAGTTGGCTTACAGTCGCCACTTCACACAATACATAAATAAACATTCATCATCCAGATTACAATCAAGGTCCGACTACGGAACCAAAATGAAAGAAGACTACCCCAAAAGCTACACAGATCTCCGAATCATCCCAACTGGGCTCCACTACTGATCATCAGGAAAAGACACATAGTAACGACCACGTTCCTCGTCGAACTCCCACTTGAGCTCGGTTGAATCATCTGCACTGGCATCGTCGGCACCTGCAACTGTTTTGGTAGAATCTGTGAGTCACGGGGACTCAGCAATCTCACACCCGCGAGATCAAGACTATTTAAGCTTAAAGGTAGAGAAGGGTTGTGAGGTGGAGCTGCAGCAAGCGACTAGCATATATGGTGGCTAACAACGCAAAGGAGAGCGAGAAGAGAAGCAAAGCACGGTCGTGAAGCTAGAAGTGATCAAGAAGTGATCCTAGAACAACCTACGTCAGACATAACTCCAACACCGTGTTCACTTCCCGGACTCCGCCGAGAAGAGACCATCACGGTTACACACGCGGTTGATGTGCTTTAATTGAGATCAACTTCGGGTTTTCTACAACCGTACATTAACAAATTCCATCTGCCTCATAACCGCGGGCACGGCTTTCGAAAGATAACACCCTGCAGGGGTGTCCCAACTTAGCCCATTATAAGCTCTCACGGTCAATGAAGGATATTCCTTCTACCGGGAAGACCCGATCAATCTCGGAATCCCGGACTACAAGACATCTCGGCAGTAATAAAACAAGTCCAGCAAAGCCGCCCGATTGTGCCGACAAATCCTGATAGGAGCTGCACATATCTTGGTCTCAGGGCACATCCGGATGAACACTACGTACGGCAACCGAAGATACCCCAAGTTGCCTAGGGGAGGCACCGCAAGTGGCTCTAGTTTGGACCAGCAATCAAAGGAGAACTGGCCCGGGGGGGTTAAAATAAAGATGACCCTCGGGCTCGCGAAAACCCGGGGGAAAAAGGCTTAGGTGGCAAATGGTAAAACCAATGTTGGGCCTTGCTGGAAGAGTCTTATTCAAAGCGAACTGTCAAGGGGGTCCCATAAATCACCCAACCATGTAAGGAACGCAAAATCAAGGAACATAACACCGGTATGACGGAAACTAGGGCGGCAAGAGTGGAATAAAACACCAGGCATAAGGCCGAGCCTTCCACCCTTTACCAAGGGTATAGATGCATTAATTAAATAAGAGGTATTGTGATATCCCAACAAGTAAACATGTTCCAACAAGGAACAACATCTCCATGTTCCAACAAGGAACAAACTTCAACTTCACCTGCAACTAGCAACGCTATAAGAGGGGCTGAGCAAAGCGGTAACATAGCTAATCAACGGTTTGCTAGGACATGGATGGTTAGGGGCTGACATGGCAATATGGGTGGCATGATATAGCAAGTGGTGGGTATCGCAGCATAGGCATAGCAAAAGAGCGAGCAACTAGCAAGCAAAGATAGAAGTGATTTCGAGGGTATGGTCATCTTGCCTGCAAGGTTCTCAGAGTTGTCGAAAGCTTGATCCTCGTAAGCGTTCTCAACGGGTTCCTCGTTCACGTACTCGTCTCCCGGCTCTACCCAAAGCAAGAACACAAGCAAAGGGGACAACCATCAATCACGATGCAATGCGCAAGCAACATGATGCAACACATGGCATGATATGCGAGATGTGATATGTAATGCATATGCGTGCTCCGGAAGGACAAGGATGAACAAGGCATAATCTTGGCAAACCAAGTATGCCACTGGAAAGGTGAGGTGATTTCGGTTGAAATCGACATAAAGATCACCGGAATCGGATGCACGGTTTGCAAATGGCAAGCAAAACAAGAATGACAAGATTCTGCCATTAACAGCATGATGCTACTTAGCAAGCAGCAAGAAATTAAGATACTGCAACCAAACGTACCGGAAAAGCATATGACAGTAATCTACTCAAGATGCTTGACAAAAAATGAACACTGAGCAACGGCTAAATCACAACATAACAGGTTCAAACAAGCATGGCAAAAGTGCAAAAGATAACAGGTTCACAGACTTGGTGAAAATAACAACATGCCAGAAATTAACATCAGGATGACATGTTTAGAGCAAGGAAACAACATGATACAGGAACAGGACATAGCAAAATAAGGAACGGAATGAATCTACTCAAAGCACTTAACAAAATTCCCTTACTGACTATAGGCCAAAAAGGATCAGAAAATATGATAACACCCATGTCAATTAAGCAAGTTTCGATACAGGTTTCAGACTTAGCAGAAAACTGGACATGTCAAAAACAGATAGCAAGTAGGCATGTTCGTGAGCTCGATGCACTCACTACAGAGCATTGCATGATCAACTAAGCATACATCCATCAAGAAGACATGGCATAGAAGCTAGAAATGGCAATAACAACATCATAGCATGCAAGGATCAACTACAACAAGCTTGGCAAAATCGAATAACATGTAAACAATCTGCCAGTAACATTTTATAGCAAAAGTAGAGCTCGATTGACTCAAGCTATAGCACTCCATAAACACAAACAAAGACATGTATGGATATAGAAAATCCATATGCTCAAAACACTCTTACTGATCATGCTCAAAAGAGGTATAGATCTCTCGGAAACAACATGAACACATGGCATAAAAATAACAGCAGCACAAGACTTAGTGAAATTGCTAAGTCTCTGAAATCAGCAACAATATGTACCCTAGATTACATGCTTGTGCTAGTCACCACAAAGATCACAAAAAATACATGGCATACACCTCTGGAAAGATGGCATGGCATATTAAAAAACACATGTAGGACTCGACTTCATAGGGTGCACACATCAATCATGGCAAAAATGACAAAAGTGCATGTTCTGAAACAGATCTGAAACTAACATCACATAGCCCTCTTCTAACAGCATTTCGTGCATCAAGATGAACTCAAATGAAAATGATGCAATGGAATGAAATGATGTACTCATCGAACCGAACAATTTGACATATTGTACGCACGAAACAGAGCTACGGATGCAGAGATATGATGCGTTGAATATGCGACAATAATGCAGAAACTCCAGGACTTAGAATAATCGGGGGAGGAGAAAGTCAACCCTCGAAGGTGCGCGGATCGAGGTCGGATCGGGGCGGCTCGCCGGAGACGACGCCGGGGCGGTCGGAGATGGCCGGGGCGGCGCTCGCCGGAGCGGATCCGGCCGGTTCCCTCCCGGATCCGGCCGGGGACGGCGGTGAACGGCGCGGGGGCGCGGCATGGCTCGCCGGCGGGGGCGCGGCGGGGCTCCCGGCGGGCAACGGCGGCGAGAGGAGGCGAGGCGGGACGGCGAACGGCAGCGGCGGCGCACCGGCGCGGGTGCGGGTGCACGGGCGCGGGGCGCGCGGCTCCGCGGGAGCGGCGGTGGCGGCGGGCCGCGTGGGCCGGCCTCGGGCCCGGGCGGGCCGGCGGCGCGGGAGGCGGCGGACGGCCACGTGGCGCACGCCGATTCGCCGGGCTGCAGCGGCGCGGGTGTCCGGCCCGAACCGGACACGTCCGGTGGTGGCGGGGGTGATTTTTTAGGGTTAGGGGAGGAAGGAGACCCGGGATTTGGAAATGGGGGGGGGTATATTTATAGGTAGAGGGGGCTAGGAAGCTCCAAATGGAGTGCGGTTTTCGGCCACGCGATCGTGATCGAACGGCGACCAAAATGCAAAAAGAAGGAGAACCCAACCATGGAGGAAATATTATATCACAATGCCGAAAATGGCAAGAGTTGGATTACAAATATGGCAAGTTACATCCGGGGTGTTACAACACTCCACCACTACGAGAGGATCTCGTCCCGAGATCTAGGACTGAAAGAACTCTGGATATTCGAAACGGAGGTGGTCCTCGCGCTCCCAGGTGGCTTCTCGGTCTGAATGGTGTGACCATTTCACTTTCAGGAATTTGATTGACTTGTTGCGAGTCTTGCGCTCAGTTTCTTCAAGAATAGCAACGGGATGCTCATGATAGGACAAATCTTCTTGAAGATCAATCTCTTCGAAGTTGATGGTGCGCTCAGGCGTCTTGTAGCACTTGCGAAGCTGCGACACGTGGAAGACATCGTGCACATTTGCAAAGTTGGGGGGAAGCTCAAGTTGATAGGCGAGATCGCCTCGTTTGCCGATGATCTTGAAAGGACCCACGTATCTAGGGGCAAGTTTCCCCTTGATACCGAAGCGACGAGTTCCTTTCATTGGAGAGACGCGGAGGTAGACATGATCTCCGATCTTGAATGCCAAATCCCGGTGTTTGCTATCGTAATAGCTCTTCTAGCGCGATTGCGCGGCTTTGAGATTCTCACGAATGACCTTACACATATCTTCAGCCTCTGAGATCAAATCGTTGCCAAGCAGTTGGCGTTCACCGGTCTCTGACCAATTGAGAGGAGTACGGCACTTTCTGCCATAGAGAATCTCGAATGGGGCTTTGCCCGAACTGGCTTGAAAACTGTTGTTGTAAGAGAACTCAGCATAAGGAAGACAATCCTCCCACTTCATGCCGAAAGAGATAACACAAGCCCTGAGCATATCTTCAAGAATTTGGTTGACACGCTCGACTTGTCCACTAGTTTGAGGGTGGAAAGCTGTGCTGAAGCGAATATTTGTGCCCATGGCCTTCTGGAAAGAATCCCAAAACTTGGAGGTAAAGATGCTGCCACGGTCTGAAGAAATCAATTGTGGAATGCCATGCAAGGAGACAATTCTGGATGTGTAGAGCTCTGCCAGCTGCGCTGCTGTGATAGACTCTTTGATAGAAAGAAAATGAGCCACTTAAGTGAGCTTGTCGATGACGACGAAGATAGCATCATTTCCACGCTTGGACTTGGGAAATCCAGTGACGAAGTCCATTTCGATATGATCAAACTTCCATTCTGGAATGGCAAGAGGTTGGAGTAGACCAGCTGGTCGTTGGTGTTCTGCTTTCACCCTTCGACAGACATCACATTCATTCACGAATTGAGCAATTTCTCGCTTCACTCGAGTCCACCAATAAGACTGCTTGAGGTCATGGTACATCTTCGAACTTCCAGGATGAATTGACAGAAGAGAATTGTGCGCCTCGTTCATAATGACTTTACGTAGATCACCCTTTGGAACCACGATCCGGTCCTCGAAGAAAAGAGTATCTCTGTCATCAACTCGATAGCACTTGTATTTGGAAATGCCCTTGTCAATACCACGTTTCACCTTCTTCACCATGGTATCCATCAGTTGTGCCTCACGAATTTGATCTTCCAAAGTAGGAGAGATGATGAGGTTTGCAAGAAAACCTTGAGGAACAACTTGGAGATTCAACTTGCGGAAAGCTTCACAAAGATCCGGTTGAAAGGGCTTGAGGATTAAGCTGTTGCAATAAGCCTTCCTGCTCAAAGCATCTGCAATCACATTAGCCTTGCCTGGAGTATATTCAATACTCGGATTATACTCTTGAATCATTTTGACCCATCGAGTCTGCCTGAGGTTGAGGTTGGGCTGAGTGAAGATGTACTTGAGACTCTTGTGATCGGTGAATATGTCCACTTTCCTTCCCAACAGGAGATGTCTCCATGTTATTAGAGTGTGGACGACTGCCGCCAACTCAAGATCGTGAGTGGGGTAGTTCTTCTCGTTGGGCTTCAACTGACGAGAGGTATAGGCCACAACCTTCTTCTCTTGCATTAAGACAGCACCAAGACCTTGAAGAGAAGCATCACAGAAAACTTCATAAGGCTTGTCTTCGTCAGGAGGAGTCAAAACTGGAGCAGTGACGAGTTTCTCTTTGAGAGTGTTGAAAGCAACGTCACACTCAGGAGACCAAACATACTTCACATGCTTCTGGAGGAGGTTGGAAAGAGGCTTTGCAATCTTTGAGAAATTCTCAACGAATCTTCGGCAATAGCTTGCAAGTCCAAGAAAACTGCGAAGCTGCTTGACATTCTGAGGAGGTTCCCAATTCACAACTGCAGACACCTTCTCAGGATTAACAGCGATGCCCTTGGCAGAGATGATATGGCCAAGATAAAGAACTTCATCAAGCCAAAATTCACATTTGGAGAACTTCGCATATAATTTATACTCTCTGAGCTTGTCGAGCACCAAACGCAAATGTATGGCATGATCCTTCTTATTCTTGGAGAAGACCAAAATATCGTCGAGATAGACCAAGACGAATTCATTGGTGTAGGGGTTGAAAATGAAATTCATCAAGCGAGTGAATGTTGGAGGAGCATTGACAAGGCCGAAAGACATGACAGTATATTCATAAGAACCAAAGCTTGTTTTGAATGCTGTCTTGGGAATATCTTCTTCACGAATGCGAATCTGATGATAACCCATACGAAGGTCAAGCTTGGAGAACACTTTAGCACCTTTAAGTTGCTCGAATAGTTCATTGATGTTGGGAAGTGGGTACTTGTTCTTGATTGTCTTCTTGTTCAATGGACGGTAATCGACGCAAAGTCGGTCCGTGCCATCCTTCTTCTGGACAAAAAGAACACCACAACCCCAAGGAGAAGAACTCGGTCTGATCAGACCCAGGCGCTCTTGTTCATCGAGTTGTTTCTTCAATTCCTTCAACTCTTTTGGCCCAAGCTTGTATGGACGCTTGCAAACGGGTTCCGTACCAGGCTCAAGATCAATAACGAATTCCACTGGCCGGTGAGGAGGCATTCCCGGAAGCTCTTCTGGAAAGACATATTGGTACTCACAAACGACTGGAATCTGAGAGATAGCATCCAATTCGCCCTTCTCATTGAGAGAAAACAACCGAATGGTCTCATCACGAGCGTCATAGATGATCACATCGTCAGAAGAGTGAGTCAATTGAATTTCCCTGGCAGCACAATCAAGTTGAGCCTTGTGCTTAGAAAGCCAGTCCATCCCGAGAATAAGATCAATATCAGAGTCACCAAGAACAATTGGTTTAGCCAGAAATCTATAATCGCCCATTTTGATAGAGACATCCGGGACACAAACATTAGATGTCATTTGCTTGCCCGGGGACACAATCTTCAACGGAAAAGGAATCTTCTCAGACACAAACTCATGCTTGGCAACAAAAGGTCTCGAAATGAAAGAAAGCGATGCACCAGTATCAAATAAGACTTTTGCAGGAATATCATTAATAGGAAGGTTACCCATGAACACTTCTGAAGAATCCTCTGCCTGAGCCGCGTTCATCATGTTCACTTTGGCATGCTTAGGATTATGCTTGACCACTGCATTGCTGGAAGATTTCACAGGAGGAGGCGGAAGGCGCCTTTGGTTGAAGCACTTGTTCGCATAGTGACCCTTTTGCTGACATTTGTTGCAAGTCACCTCTGAGAGCGGACGATGATAAGGAGCATTTGACCTTGGAGCTTGGTTCTGAGACTTGTTCTGATAGCCAGGGTTGGGTGGGTGGGAAGATCCACGACCACCTGAGTTCTTCTGTTGGTAAGGCTGACGGAACGGAGGAGGAGGAGGCAACAAGAACTTCTATTGCTTAGCTGCCACAAGTGAGGAAGAAGAAGACTGAACTGCGTCTCTGACTCTCTTCTTAGATGCCTCGCACTTGAGCTGAGCAGCTTCTTGTTTCAGCGCCATGTTGTAGAATTCATCATACTTTAACGGCTCGAAAAGCACGAGAGCTAGTTGCAAATCTTCTCTGAGACCACGCCTGAATTGGTAGATCATACTCTTCTCATCTGGGATGTCTTGCTTCGCAAAACGAGAGAGCTTCTGGAACTGAGTGTTGTATTGATAGACAGACATGTTGCCTTGCTTGAGATTGCGGAATTCCTCACGCTTACTCTCAACAACATTTTCTGGAATGTGGTGAGCTTTGAAGTCACGGCGGAAATCATCCCAGGTAATCACACGACCTCCTCTGGAATCTTTGTATTATTGGAACCACTCAGTAGCTTGATCCTTGAGTTGAAAAGAGGCAAACTTGAGAAAGTCCTCAGGTCTGACATTACTGCACTCGAAATGCTTGCTGATATCCACGAGCCAATCATCGGCGTCTGTGGCCTCGACACAGTAGCTGAAGGTCTTCAGCTGATTAGCAAGGAACTGATTGAGGGTAGCGAAGTGCGGCTGATTGTTGCCTTGGCCTTGATTTCCCTGATTACCTTGCCCTTGGTTGCGATCTTGCAAGAGCTGAATCAGAATCTGGGCGTTGGCATTTGTGGCAGTCATCAGGGCTTGCCATGCCTCCGGAGGCGGAGGTGGTGGCGGAGGGTTAGCCTGACTTCCTTCATTGCGTTCCGAATTCTGACGCGTTGGCGGAGCCATCCTGAAGAGGGCGACATCCATTAGCATCTTGAAAGACATATATTCAAGCTGAATCAAAGGATCGAAATTGCAGCATATAGTCTTCACAATAAACATTCGAACGAGAATGAACGAATGAATTCCAAAGTAAATCATCACACTTCCAAAAGCTGAGAAGCCACTTAGAAAAAGGTATGAAATAAAATCAACAAGGTACGGATGTGAACAAATACTTGGTAAGGATTACCCAATCACGAACCAAATATCTGCGGGAAGAAATACTAGAGCTACATGAATTCCCACTTATAAACTCCCGAAACTTTCTGGTTATGCAATCGGGTGTTGGGGATACAGGGGACACAAAATATATCACCCAAACTAACAATACCTAGATCCAGTTGTATCCATCCTTCAACACATAACCAAGAAACCTTCGGAAATCGTCTACCTCAACCTTCGAAAAGCATCCGTTATACGAGTCATGGCAATACTCCCGCACTCGCCTCAGTACTGGGCTATCAGGGTTATCTCACCAACAACTGTACAAAAGAGATTTTCGATGTCGGCGTACTAAACTCAGGTATTCCAGAACTGTAACGATAAAATTATGACGACAACACCTCGGAGCTCAACTCCCCGGGACACCTCCACTAAAACCCCTGCTGACGGGAGGCAACCAAGACAATGTTGTCATCATAAAACCATCGGAACGATTCTAAGATACCCGCGTGATCCTAAAAAAATTAGTGAAATTTGAGAACAGAAGAGTCAAAACTCTACGTCAGGATGCCTTACCAGAGCGATGAGGAGACTGGGAAGTAAAAAGAATTCCTAAACTCTCCGATATATAATTCCTAAATGACTCAAAACATTTTTCTAGACACAACTCGGCCGCTAAAAACGATCAAACAGTGGGGCTCCTAAGGTCGGGGAAGGCTCTGATTACCAACTTGTAACGCCCTCGATGCGGCTATATCTCCCACGTGCTGAAGCACGACTTAGAGGCATAACCGCATTGAAAGCAATGTCGCAAGTGAGGTAATCTTCACACAACCCATGTAATACATAAGGGAAAGAGATACATAGTTGGCTTACAGTCGCCACTTCACACAATACATAAATAAACATTCATCATCCAGATTACAATCAAGGTCCGACTACGGAACCAAAATGAAAGAAGACTACCCCAAAAGCTACACAGATCCCCGAATCATCCCAACTGGGCTCCACTACTGATCATCAGGAAAAGACACATAGTAACGACCACGTTCCTCGTCGAACTCCCACTTGAGCTCGGTTGAATCATCTGCACTGGCATCGTCGGCACCTGCAACTGTTTTGGTAGAATCTGTGAGTCACGGGGACTCAGCAATCTCACACCCATGAGATCAAGACTATTTAAGCTTAAAGGTAGAGAAGGGTTGTGAGGTGGAGCTGCAGCAAGCGACTAGCATATATGGTGGCTAACAACGCAAAGGAGAGCGAGAAGATAAGCAAAGCACGATCGTGAAGCTAGAAGTGATCAAGAAGTGATCCTAGAACAACCTACGTCAGACATAACTCCAACACCGTGTTCACTTCCCGGACTCCGCCGAGAAGAGACCATCACGGTTACACACGCGGTTGATGTGTTTTAATTGAGATCAACTTCGGGTTTTCTACAACCGTACATTAACAAATTCCCATCTGCCTCATAACCGCGGGCACGGCTTTCGAAAGATAACACCCTGCAGGGGTGTCCCAACTTAGCCCATTATAAGCTCTCACGGTCAACGAAGGATATTCCTTCTACCGGGAAGACCCGATCAATCTCGGAATCCCGGACTACAAGACATCTCGGCAGTAATAAAACAAGTCCAGCAAAGCCGCCCGATTGTGCCGACAAATCCTGATAGGAGCTGCACATATCTTGGTCTCAGGGCACATCCGGATGAACACTACGTACGGCAACCGAAGATACCCCAAGTTGCCTAGGGGCGGCACCACAAGTGGCTCTAGTTTGGACCAGCAATCGAAGGAGAACTGGCCCGGGGGGGTTAAAATAAAGATGACCCTCGGGCTCGCGAAAACCCAGGGGAAAAAGGCTTAGGTGGCAAATGGTAAAACCAATGTTGGGCCTTGTTGGAAGAGTCTTATTCAAAGCGAACTGTCAAGGGGGTCCCATAAATCACCCAACCGTGTAAGGAACGCAAAATCAAGGAACATAACACCGGTATGACGGAAACTAGGGCGGCAAGAGTGGAACAAAACACCAGGCATAAGGACGAGCCTTCCACCCTTTACCAAGTGTATAGATGCATTAATTAAATAAGAGGTATTGTGATATCCCAACGAGTAAACATGTTCCAACAAGGAACAACATCTCCATGTTTCAACAAGGAACAAACTTCAACTTCACCTGCAACTAGCAACGCTATAAGAGGGGCTGAGCAAAGCGGTAACATAGCCAATCAACGGTTTGCTAGGACATGGATGGTTAGGGGCTGACATGGCAATATGGGTGGCATGATATAGCAAGTGGTGGGTATCGCAGCATAGGCATAGCAAAAGAGCGAGCAACTAGCAAGCAAAGATAGAAGTGATTTCGAGGGTATGGTCATCTTGCCTGCAAGGTTCTCAGAGTTGTCGAAAGCTTGATCCTCGTAAGCGTTCTCAACGGGTTCCTCGTTCACGTACTCGTCTCCCGGCTCTACCCAAAGCAAGAACACAAGCAAAGGGGACAACCATCAATCACGATGCAATGCGCAAGCAACATGATGCAACACATGGCATGATATGCGAGATGTGATATGTAATGCATATGCGTGCTCCGGAAGGACAAGGATGAACAAGGCATAATCTTGGCAAACCAAGTATGCCACTGGAAAGGTGAGGTGATTTCGGTTGAAATCGACATAAAGATCACCGGAATCGGATGCACGGTTTGCAAATGGCAAGCAAAACAAGAATGACAAGATTCTGCCATTAACAGCATGATGCTACTTAGCAAGCAGCAAGAAATTAAGATACTGCAACCAAACGTACCGGAAAAGCATATGACAGTAATCTACTCAAGATGCTTGACAAAAAATGAACACTGAGCAACGGCTAAATCACAACATAACAGGTTCAAACAAGCATGGCAAAAGTGCAAAAGATAACAGGTTCACAGACTTGGTGAAAATAACAACATGCCAGAAATTAACATCAGGATGACATGTTTAGAGCAAGGAAACAACATGATACAGGAACAGGACATAGCAAAATAAGGAACGGAATGAATCTACTCAAAGCACTTAACAAAAGTCCCTTACTGACTATAGGCCAAAAAGGATCAGAAAATATGATAACACCCATGTCAATTAAGCAAGTTTCGATACAGGTTTCAGACTTAGCAGAAAACTGGACATGTCAAAAACAGATAGCAAGTAGGCATGTTCGTGAGCTCGATGCACTCACTACAGAGCATTGCATGATCAACTAAGCATACATCCATCAAGAAGACATGGCATAGAAGCTAGAAATGGCAATAACAACATCATAGCATGCAAGGATCAACTACAACAAGCTTGGCAAAATCGAATAACATGTAAACAATCTGCCAGTAACATTTTATAGCAAAAGTAGAGCTCGATTGACTCAAGCTATAGCACTCCATAAACACAAACAAAGACATGTATGGATATAGAAAATCCATATGCTCAAAACACTCTTACTGATCATGCTCAAAAGAGGTATAGATCTCTCGGAAACAACATGAACACATGGCATAAAAATAACAGCAGCACAAGACTTAGTGAAATTGCTAAGTCTCTGAAATCAGCAACAATATGTACCCTAGATTACATGCTTGTGCTAGTCACCACAAAGATCACAAAAAATACATGGCATACACCTCTGGAAAGATGGCATGGCATATTAAAAAACACATGTAGGACTCGACTTCATAGGGTGCACACATCAATCATGGCAAAAATGACAAAAGTGCATGTTCTGAAACAGATCTGAAACTAACATCACATAGCCCTCTTCTAACAGCATTTCGTGCATCAAGATGAACTCAAATGAAAATGATGCAATGGAATGAAATGATGTACTCATCGAACCGAACAATTTGACATATTGTACGCACGAAACAGAGCTACGGATGCAGAGATATGATGCGTTGAATATGCGACAATAATGCAGAAACTCCAGGACTTAGAATAATCGGGGGAGGAGAAAGTCAACCCTCGAAGGTGCGCGGATCGAGGTCGGATCGGGGCGGCTCGCCGGAGACGACGCCGGGGCGGTCGGAGATGGCCGGGGCGGCGCTCGCCGGAGCGGATCCGGCCGGTTCCCTCCCGGATCCGGCCGGGGACGGCGGTGAACGGCGCGGGGGCGCGGCATGGCTCGCCGGCGGGGGCGCGGCGGGGCTCCCGGCGGGCAACGGCGGCGAGAGGAGGCGAGGCGGGACGGCGAACGGCAGCGGCGGCGCACCGGCGCGGGTGCGGGTGCACGGGCGCGGGGCGCGCGGCTCCGCGGGAGCGGCGGTGGCGGCGGGCCGCGTGGGCCGGCCTCGGGCCCGGGCGGGCCGGCGGCGCGGGAGGCGGCGGACGGCCACGTGGCGCACGCCGATTCGCCGGGCTGCAGCGGCGCGGGTGTCCGGCCCGAACCGGACACGTCCGGTGGTGGCGGGGGTGATTTTTTAGGGTTAGGGGAGGAAGGAGACCCGGGATTTGGAAATGGGGGGGTATATTTATAGGTAGAGGGGGCTAGGAAGCTCCAAATGGAGTGCGGTTTTCGGCCACGCGATCGTGATCGAACGGCGACCAAAATGCAAAAAGAAGGAGAACCCAACCATGGAGGAAATATTATATCACAATGCCGAAAATGGCAAGAGTTGGATTACAAATATGGCAAGTTACATCCGGGGTGTTACAACACTCCACCACTACGAGAGGATCTCGTCCCGAGATCTAGGACTGAAAGAACTCTGGATATTCGAAACGGAGGTGGTCCTCGCGCTCCCAGGTGGCTTCTCGGTCTGAATGGTGTGACCATTTCACTTTCAGGAATTTGATTGACTTGTTGCGAGTCTTGCGCTCAGTTTCTTCAAGAATAGCAACGGGATGCTCATGATAGGACAAATCTTCTTGAAGATCAATCTCTTCGAAGTTGATGGTGCGCTCAGGCGTCTTGTAGCACTTGCGAAGCTGCGACACGTGGAAGACATCGTGCACATTTGCAAAGTTGGGGGGAAGCTCAAGTTGATAGGCGAGATCGCCTCGTTTGCCGATGATCTTGAAAGGACCCACGTATCTAGGGGCAAGTTTCCCCTTGATACCGAAGCGACGAGTTCCTTTCATTGGAGAGACGCGGAGGTAGACATGATCTCCGATCTTGAATGCCAAATCCCGGTGTTTGCTATCGTAATAGCTCTTCTAGCGCGATTGCGCGGCTTTGAGATTCTCACGAATGACCTTACACATATCTTCAGCCTCTGAGATCAAATCGTTGCCAAGCAGTTGGCGTTCACCGGTCTCTGACCAATTGAGAGGAGTACGGCACTTTCTGCCATAGAGAATCTCGAATGGGGCTTTGCCCGAACTGGCTTGAAAACTGTTGTTGTAAGAGAACTCAGCATAAGGAAGACAATCCTCCCACTTCATGCCGAAAGAGATAACACAAGCCCTGAGCATATCTTCAAGAATTTGGTTGACACGCTCGACTTGTCCACTAGTTTGAGGGTGGAAAGCTGTGCTGAAGCGAATATTTGTGCCCATGGCCTTCTGGAAAGAATCCCAAAACTTGGAGGTAAAGATGCTGCCACGGTCTGAAGAAATCAATTGTGGAATGCCATGCAAGGAGACAATTCTGGATGTGTAGAGCTCTGCCAGCTGCGCTGCTGTGATAGACTCTTTGATAGAAAGAAAATGAGCCACTTAAGTGAGCTTGTCGATGACGACGAAGATAGCATCATTTCCACGCTTGGACTTGGGAAATCCAGTGACGAAGTCCATTTCGATATGATCAAACTTCCATTCTGGAATGGCAAGAGGTTGGAGTAGACCAGCTGGTCGTTGGTGTTCTGCTTTCACCCTTCGACAGACATCACATTCATTCACGAATTGAGCAATTTCTCGCTTCACTCGAGTCCACCAATAAGACTGCTTGAGGTCATGGTACATCTTCGAACTTCCAGGATGAATTGACAGAAGAGAATTGTGCGCCTCGTTCATAATGACTTTACGTAGATCACCCTTTGGAACCACGATCCGGTCCTCGAAGAAAAGAGTATCTCTGTCATCAACTCGATAGCACTTGTATTTGGAAATGCCCTTGTCAATACCACGTTTCACCTTCTTCACCATGGTATCCATCAGTTGTGCCTCACGAATTTGATCTTCCAAAGTAGGAGAGATGATGAGGTTTGCAAGAAAACCTTGAGGAACAACTTGGAGATTCAACTTGCGGAAAGCTTCACAAAGATCCGGTTGAAAGGGCTTGAGGATTAAGCTGTTGCAATAAGCCTTCCTGCTCAAAGCATCTGCAATCACATTAGCCTTGCCTGGAGTATATTCAATACTCGGATTATACTCTTGAATCATTTTGACCCATCGAGTCTGCCTGAGGTTGAGGTTGGGCTGAGTGAAGATGTACTTGAGACTCTTGTGATCGGTGAATATGTCCACTTTCCTTCCCAACAGGAGATGTCTCCATGTTATTAGAGTGTGGACGACTGCCGCCAACTCAAGATCGTGAGTGGGGTAGTTCTTCTCGTTGGGCTTCAACTGACGAGAGGTATAGGCCACAACCTTCTTCTCTTGCATTAAGACAGCACCAAGACCTTGAAGAGAAGCATCACAGAAAACTTCATAAGGCTTGTCTTCGTCAGGAGGAGTCAAAACTGGAGCAGTGACGAGTTTCTCTTTGAGAGTGTTGAAAGCAACGTCACACTCAGGAGACCAAACATACTTCACATGCTTCTGGAGGAGGTTGGAAAGAGGCTTTGCAATCTTTGAGAAATTCTCAACGAATCTTCGGCAATAGCTTGCAAGTCCAAGAAAACTGCGAAGCTGCTTGACATTCTGAGGAGGTTCCCAATTCACAACTGCAGACACCTTCTCAGGATTAACAGCGATGCCCTTGGCAGAGATGATATGGCCAAGATAAAGAACTTCATCAAGCCAAAATTCACATTTGGAGAACTTCGCATATAATTTATACTCTCTGAGCTTGTCGAGCACCAAACGCAAATGTATGGCATGATCCTTCTTATTCTTGGAGAAGACCAAAATATCGTCGAGATAGACCAAGACGAATTCATTGGTGTAGGGGTTGAAAATGAAATTCATCAAGCGAGTGAATGTTGGAGGAGCATTGACAAGGCCGAAAGACATGACAGTATATTCATAAGAACCAAAGCTTGTTTTGAATGCTGTCTTGGGAATATCTTCTTCACGAATGCGAATCTGATGATAACCCATACGAAGGTCAAGCTTGGAGAACACTTTAGCACCTTTAAGTTGCTCGAATAGTTCATTGATGTTGGGAAGTGGGTACTTGTTCTTGATTGTCTTCTTGTTCAATGGACGGTAATCGACGCAAAGTCGGTCCGTGCCATCCTTCTTCTGGACAAAAAGAACACCACAACCCCAAGGAGAAGAACTCGGTCTGATCAGACCCAGGCGCTCTTGTTCATCGAGTTGTTTCTTCAATTCCTTCAACTCTTTTGGCCCAAGCTTGTATGGACGCTTGCAAACGGGTTCCGTACCAGGCTCAAGATCAATAACGAATTCCACTGGCCGGTGAGGAGGCATTCCCGGAAGCTCTTCTGGAAAGACATATTGGTACTCACAAACGACTGGAATCTGAGAGATAGCATCCAATTCGCCCTTCTCATTGAGAGAAAACAACCGAATGGTCTCATCACGAGCGTCATAGATGATCACATCGTCAGAAGAGTGAGTCAATTGAATTTCCCTGGCAGCACAATCAAGTTGAGCCTTGTGCTTAGAAAGCCAGTCCATCCCGAGAATAAGATCAATATCAGAGTCACCAAGAACAATTGGTTTAGCCAGAAATCTATAATCGCCCATTTTGATAGAGACATCCGGGACACAAACATTAGATGTCATTTGCTTGCCCGGGGACACAATCTTCAACGGAAAAGGAATCTTCTCAGACACAAACTCATGCTTGGCAACAAAAGGTCTCGAAATGAAAGAAAGCGATGCACCAGTATCAAATAAGACTTTTGCAGGAATATCATTAATAGGAAGGTTACCCATGAACACTTCTGAAGAATCCTCTGCCTGAGCCGCGTTCATCATGTTCACTTTGGCATGCTTAGGATTATGCTTGACCACTGCATTGCTGGAAGATTTCACAGGAGGAGGCGGAAGGCGCCTTTGGTTGAAGCACTTGTTCGCATAGTGACCCTTTTGCTGACATTTGTTGCAAGTCACCTCTGAGAGCGGACGATGATAAGGAGCATTTGACCTTGGAGCTTGGTTCTGAGACTTGTTCTGATAGCCAGGGTTGGGTGGGTGGGAAGATCCACGACCACCTGAGTTCTTCTGTTGGTAAGGCTGACGGAACGGAGGAGGAGGAGGCAACAAGAACTTCTATTGCTTAGCTGCCACAAGTGAGGAAGAAGAAGACTGAACTGCGTCTCTGACTCTCTTCTTAGATGCCTCGCACTTGAGCTGAGCAGCTTCTTGTTTCAGCGCCATGTTGTAGAATTCATCATACTTTAACGGCTCGAAAAGCACGAGAGCTAGTTGCAAATCTTCTCTGAGACCACGCCTGAATTGGTAGATCATACTCTTCTCATCTGGGATGTCTTGCTTCGCAAAACGAGAGAGCTTCTGGAACTGAGTGTTGTATTGATAGACAGACATGTTGCCTTGCTTGAGATTGCGGAATTCCTCACGCTTACTCTCAACAACATTTTCTGGAATGTGGTGAGCTTTGAAGTCACGGCGGAAATCATCCCAGGTAATCACACGACCTCCTCTGGAATCTTTGTATTATTGGAACCACTCAGTAGCTTGATCCTTGAGTTGAAAAGAGGCAAACTTGAGAAAGTCCTCAGGTCTGACATTACTGCACTCGAAATGCTTGCTGATATCCACGAGCCAATCATCGGCGTCTGTGGCCTCGACACAGTAGCTGAAGGTCTTCAGCTGATTAGCAAGGAACTGATTGAGGGTAGCGAAGTGCGGCTGATTGTTGCCTTGGCCTTGATTTCCCTGATTACCTTGCCCTTGGTTGCGATCTTGCAAGAGCTGAATCAGAATCTGGGCGTTGGCATTTGTGGCAGTCATCAGGGCTTGCCATGCCTCCGGAGGCGGAGGTGGTGGCGGAGGGTTAGCCTGACTTCCTTCATTGCGTTCCGAATTCTGACGCGTTGGCGGAGCCATCCTGAAGAGGGCGACATCCATTAGCATCTTGAAAGACATATATTCAAGCTGAATCAAAGGATCGAAATTGCAGCATATAGTCTTCACAATAAACATTCGAACGAGAATGAACGAATGAATTCCAAAGTAAATCATCACACTTCCAAAAGCTGAGAAGCCACTTAGAAAAAGGTATGAAATAAAATCAACAAGGTACGGATGTGAACAAATACTTGGTAAGGATTACCCAATCACGAACCAAATATCTGCGGGAAGAAATACTAGAGCTACATGAATTCCCACTTATAAACTCCCGAAACTTTCTGGTTATGCAATCGGGTGTTGGGGATACAGGGGACACAAAATATATCACCCAAACTAACAATACCTAGATCCAGTTGTATCCATCCTTCAACACATAACCAAGAAACCTTCGGAAATCGTCTACCTCAACCTTCGAAAAGCATCCGTTATACGAGTCATGGCAATACTCCCGCACTCGCCTCAGTACTGGGCTATCAGGGTTATCTCACCAACAACTGTACAAAAGAGATTTTCGATGTCGGCGTACTAAACTCAGGTATTCCAGAACTGTAACGATAAAATTATGACGACAACACCTCGGAGCTCAACTCCCCGGGACACCTCCACTAAAACCCCTGCTGACGGGAGGCAACCAAGACAATGTTGTCATCATAAAACCATCGGAACGATTCTAAGATACCCGCGTGATCCTAAAAAAATTAGTGAAATTTGAGAACAGAAGAGTCAAAACTCTACGTCAGGATGCCTTACCAGAGCGATGAGGAGACTGGGAAGTAAAAAGAATTCCTAAACTCTCCGATATATAATTCCTAAATGACTCAAAACATTTTTCTAGACACAACTCGGCCGCTAAAAACGATCAAACAGTGGGGCTCCTAAGGTCGGGGAAGGCTCTGATTACCAACTTGTAACGCCCTCGATGCGGCTATATCTCCCACGTGCTGAAGCACGACTTAGAGGCATAACCGCATTGAAAGCAATGTCGCAAGTGAGGTAATCTTCACACAACCCATGTAATACATAAGGGAAAGAGATACATAGTTGGCTTACAGTCGCCACTTCACACAATACATAAATAAACATTCATCATCCAGATTACAATCAAGGTCCGACTACGGAACCAAAATGAAAGAAGACTACCCCAAAAGCTACACAGATCCCCGAATCATCCCAACTGGGCTCCACTACTGATCATCAGGAAAAGACACATAGTAACGACCACGTTCCTCGTCGAACTCCCACTTGAGCTCGGTTGAATCATCTGCACTGGCATCGTCGGCACCTGCAACTGTTTTGGTAGAATCTGTGAGTCACGGGGACTCAGCAATCTCACACCCATGAGATCAAGACTATTTAAGCTTAAAGGTAGAGAAGGGTTGTGAGGTGGAGCTGCAGCAAGCGACTAGCATATATGGTGGCTAACAACGCAAAGGAGAGCGAGAAGATAAGCAAAGCACGATCGTGAAGCTAGAAGTGATCAAGAAGTGATCCTAGAACAACCTACGTCAGACATAACTCCAACACCGTGTTCACTTCCCGGACTCCGCCGAGAAGAGACCATCACGGTTACACACGCGGTTGATGTGTTTTAATTGAGATCAACTTCGGGTTTTCTACAACCGTACATTAACAAATTCCCATCTGCCTCATAACCGCGGGCACGGCTTTCGAAAGATAACACCCTGCAGGGGTGTCCCAACTTAGCCCATTATAAGCTCTCACGGTCAACGAAGGATATTCCTTCTACCGGGAAGACCCGATCAATCTCGGAATCCCGGACTACAAGACATCTCGGCAGTAATAAAACAAGTCCAGCAAAGCCGCCCGATTGTGCCGACAAATCCTGATAGGAGCTGCACATATCTTGGTCTCAGGGCACATCCGGATGAACACTACGTACGGCAACCGAAGATACCCCAAGTTGCCTAGGGGCGGCACCACAAGTGGCTCTAGTTTGGACCAGCAATCGAAGGAGAACTGGCCCGGGGGGGTTAAAATAAAGATGACCCTCGGGCTCGCGAAAACCCAGGGGAAAAAGGCTTAGGTGGCAAATGGTAAAACCAATGTTGGGCCTTGTTGGAAGAGTCTTATTCAAAGCGAACTGTCAAGGGGGTCCCATAAATCACCCAACCGTGTAAGGAACGCAAAATCAAGGAACATAACACCGGTATGACGGAAACTAGGGCGGCAAGAGTGGAACAAAACACCAGGCATAAGGACGAGCCTTCCACCCTTTACCAAGTGTATAGATGCATTAATTAAATAAGAGGTATTGTGATATCCCAACGAGTAAACATGTTCCAACAAGGAACAACATCTCCATGTTTCAACAAGGAACAAACTTCAACTTCACCTGCAACTAGCAACGCTATAAGAGGGGCTGAGCAAAGCGGTAACATAGCCAATCAACGGTTTGCTAGGACATGGATGGTTAGGGGCTGACATGGCAATATGGGTGGCATGATATAGCAAGTGGTGGGTATCGCAGCATAGGCATAGCAAAAGAGCGAGCAACTAGCAAGCAAAGATAGAAGTGATTTCGAGGGTATGGTCATCTTGCCTGCAAGGTTCTCAGAGTTGTCGAAAGCTTGATCCTCGTAAGCGTTCTCAACGGGTTCCTCGTTCACGTACTCGTCTCCCGGCTCTACCCAAAGCAAGAACACAAGCAAAGGGGACAACCATCAATCACGATGCAATGCGCAAGCAACATGATGCAACACATGGCATGATATGCGAGATGTGATATGTAATGCATATGCGTGCTCCGGAAGGACAAGGATGAACAAGGCATAATCTTGGCAAACCAAGTATGCCACTGGAAAGGTGAGGTGATTTCGGTTGAAATCGACATAAAGATCACCGGAATCGGATGCACGGTTTGCAAATGGCAAGCAAAACAAGAATGACAAGATTCTGCCATTAACAGCATGATGCTACTTAGCAAGCAGCAAGAAATTAAGATACTGCAACCAAACGTACCGGAAAAGCATATGACAGTAATCTACTCAAGATGCTTGACAAAAAATGAACACTGAGCAACGGCTAAATCACAACATAACAGGTTCAAACAAGCATGGCAAAAGTGCAAAAGATAACAGGTTCACAGACTTGGTGAAAATAACAACATGCCAGAAATTAACATCAGGATGACATGTTTAGAGCAAGGAAACAACATGATACAGGAACAGGACATAGCAAAATAAGGAACGGAATGAATCTACTCAAAGCACTTAACAAAAGTCCCTTACTGACTATAGGCCAAAAAGGATCAGAAAATATGATAACACCCATGTCAATTAAGCAAGTTTCGATACAGGTTTCAGACTTAGCAGAAAACTGGACATGTCAAAAACAGATAGCAAGTAGGCATGTTCGTGAGCTCGATGCACTCACTACAGAGCATTGCATGATCAACTAAGCATACATCCATCAAGAAGACATGGCATAGAAGCTAGAAATGGCAATAACAACATCATAGCATGCAAGGATCAACTACAACAAGCTTGGCAAAATCGAATAACATGTAAACAATCTGCCAGTAACATTTTATAGCAAAAGTAGAGCTCGATTGACTCAAGCTATAGCACTCCATAAACACAAACAAAGACATGTATGGATATAGAAAATCCATATGCTCAAAACACTCTTACTGATCATGCTCAAAAGAGGTATAGATCTCTCGGAAACAACATGAACACATGGCATAAAAATAACAGCAGCACAAGACTTAGTGAAATTGCTAAGTCTCTGAAATCAGCAACAATATGTACCCTAGATTACATGCTTGTGCTAGTCACCACAAAGATCACAAAAAATACATGGCATACACCTCTGGAAAGATGGCATGGCATATTAAAAAACACATGTAGGACTCGACTTCATAGGGTGCACACATCAATCATGGCAAAAATGACAAAAGTGCATGTTCTGAAACAGATCTGAAACTAACATCACATAGCCCTCTTCTAACAGCATTTCGTGCATCAAGATGAACTCAAATGAAAATGATGCAATGGAATGAAATGATGTACTCATCGAACCGAACAATTTGACATATTGTACGCACGAAACAGAGCTACGGATGCAGAGATATGATACGTTGAATATGCGACAATAATGCAGAAACTCCAGGACTTAGAATAATCGGGGGAGGAGAAAGTCAACCCTCGAAGGTGCGCGGATCGAGGTCGGATCGGGGCGGCTCGCCGGAGACGACGCCGGGGCGGTCGGAGATGGCCGGGGCGGCGCTCGCCGGAGCGGATCCGGCCGGTTCCCTCCCGGATCCGGCCGGGGACGGCGGTGAACGGCGCGGGGGCGCGGCATGGCTCGCCGGCGGGGGCGCGGCGGGGCTCCCGGCGGGCAACGGCGGCGAGAGGAGGCGAGGCGGGGTCGGCCGGCGAGCGGGACGGCGAACGGCGGCGGCGGCGCACCGGCGCGGGTGCGGGTGCATAGGCGCGGGGCGCGCGGCTCCGCGGGAGCGGCGGCGGCGGCGGGCCGCGTGGGCCGGCCTCGGGCCCGGGCGGGCCGGCGGCGCGGGAGGCGGCGGACGGCCACGTGGCGCGTGCCGATTCGCCGGGCTGCGGCGGCGCGGGTGTCCGGCCCGAACCGGCACGTCCGGTGGCGGCGGGGGTGATTTTTTTAGGGTTAGGGGAGGAAGGAGACCCGGAATTTGGAAATGGGGGGTATATTTATAGATAGAGGGGGCTAGGAAGCTCCAAGTGGAGTGCGGTTTTCGGCCACGCGATCGTGATCGAACGGCGATGGACATGGGAGTGTCTTAGATGGGTTATTGGGCTGAATTGAAGGGGTTTTGGGCTGCAACACACACGAGGCCTTCACGGTTACCCGGTTAACCGTTGGAGTATCAAACGACTTCCGAATGACCCGAAACTTGACAGGCGGTCTACCGGTGCTATACCAAGGCCGCTTGACAAACGTCGGTCCATTCCGAGAAGGTTTAATACCCGCTCACGGAAAAAGGTAAAAGGGGACGCCGGGGGACATAGGAGCGCCGGATTGCAAAACGGACAACGGGGAAAATGCTCGGATTTATGAGACGAATACGTATGCAAATGCGATGCACATGATGACATGATATGAAATGCATGACATGACCAAAATGCAAAAAGAAGAAAAACCCAACCACGGAGGAAATATTATATCACAATGCCGAAAATGGCAAGAGTTGGATTACAAATATGGCAAGTTACATCCGGGGTGTTACACATGTACACCCCCGGTTTCCAAAGTTATTCCTCGCACGTGGCCTCATATGTAATTCACGGCCACCTTCCTAGTGATCTATTCTGGTAACAGACGCAATACTCAATCTCGTTGCTCTGGGCCCCTTTCACACGTTGCTTCAGACATCGAATGATTGCCTATCCGTTTGAGACTTCTCATGGTACCTTCTTACTTTGCTCTCGATAATTTCTGAAGTTTCAACTAGAGAGTTACTTTCTGCCACCTTCCCTAATGTTATCTACCGGCTAAGAAACCTTATAGAGGCCCGTTCTTCCGAAGTTACCCCTTATCATTTTCATAAGTACGATGGAGTTCCTGAAGGAAGGACGACAACCTCATCAACGCTATGGATCTACCACTTCGAGAATAGCAACCAAGACCGAGAAGATTCATTAGAATTTCATAACCAAATCCCTTCCCCCTTACTCCCGCTCCTAAATCTTGGGACGAGATTTCTTGTAGTAGAGGAGAATTGTGACGCCCGGATAATTAAGCTATAGTAACCCTCTACTAATGATGCCACGTCACCTCGGTTATTGTTGATAATCTCGCGTTAGTTCAAAACAATTTAAATTCAAATTTGAATTAAACTCAAACAACAAAAGTTTTCAAACAATAAAACTAAAATGTTCGCACTATTTTATAAATTCCCTTGATCATTGACATGATGGTACCAACTTCATTTGACTCACAGATAAATCCCTAGGAAATTAATAAGTGATCCAACAGCAAATAAATTAGCCATTTCAAAATAAATGAATGTTTATGTAATTACAAACACTTGAAATCGTGTGTGCTAGCTCAAAACATTGCCTACTATTTATGTGACAAGTTTTGTATTCAACAAAACTTATTTGGATTAAATTAAAATAAAAAAACGGTGGAGAAAATACAAAACAGAAAATTAGAAGAAGGAACAGAGGCTAAGTGCACACTGTGCACTAGAGGCCCAGTGCTATAGTGCACGGCCCAGCCCACCACAGGCCTTTCCTCTTCTCCTGTACAGAGGAGAAGGCTGAGGCCATGGCGTGGCGGCCATCCCACGGCGCCATGGCCGGATGGCCACCACGTCGACTCCCCTCGGCCTATAAAAGCATCCCCTGGAAACCCTAGCCAGCTCTCAACCGATCCCCTCCCTTTCCCCATCGAATAGCCTCCTCCTCGGCTCGGAATCGAGCTCGAAACCTCGCGTGGTGACTGTACACCTCGTCGCCGTTGCCGCGGACAACGTGCTCTCCGGCGCCTGTGGATCGTTCAGGAGGACCGCCACCCTCGACTTCGTATTCCGCGAGCAACAACTGGAGCTGGGACGTCCCGTACATTCGCCATCGACATCGTCATCTCCGCGTACATCGTCGCCGTCCGCCGTCGTTTGCCGCTACTCCGGTCCGTCCCCGGCCACCCCGACCACATCCCCGAGCTCACTGTGAGCTCCTCTGCCCGCTCCCCCTGCTCGCCCCCTCGATCTGTCGCCGTTTAGCCGCCCCCGCACTTCGACCGCCATGGATGGAGCTTGCGCGTCAGCCGTCCCTGGCCTCGTCCGGCCGCGCGTGCGTGCGCCCGCTGCGCCTGGAGATGCGCCTGTGCCGCCCACTGCTACCGGCGCTCGCCCAGCCCGCCATTGCCTACGGCCGCCATCGCTTCCTGCTGCCTCCCGCTTTACTTGCTGCTGCTCTGCTTGTGTCGTTGCTGCTGCTAGCTGTGTTGCTGCCCTTTGCTGCTACTCTCTACTACTGCTTGTTGGAATAAACCACGATTTCTTGTTCTGCTCCGTTGAGTTGACCAAAATCAACTAGAGCTAGTTCCGGCGAGACGCGTATTGTACGTTCTGGCTACTGTTCATCAATTAACATGTTAGCTAGCTTCTACGTGTGGGTTGCTCCGGTGTACTACTTGTTCTAAGATAAAAAAAACCAACACTGCTTGCTACTGCCCCTAGCTGCTGCTGTCGATGTTGATCTGCCCTGCTAACTACTGCCGCTGCTGCTTCCTGTTGTGCTACCCTGCTACTCTAACTCTATGGCTGCTGCTGTTCGCTCCTTCTAGCTGCTGTTGCTCTGCTCCCGAGCCATGGTGTGTGTGCGTGAGTGTGTGTGTTGTGTGTGTGCAGAGGTGTGTGAGCCGGCGCTTGTTTAGTCTAGCTTAGGATTAAATTAGTGCCAAGTTAGTCTAATAGTAGATGACATGTAGGCCCCCCCTTAAATAAGTTAGATTTATTTATTTGTTTAGGTATAGCCTATGACATGGGGACCACTTCTTGCCCTTTTGACTAGTCAAATTGACTTGGTCAACTCGGATTAAAACAAATTTAAATAAAACCAGAAATTTTAGAAATTGTTTAAACCTTTGAAAATTAATAGAAATTAATCCGTGTGTCAGATGAAAAAGTATTATACATGAAAGTTGCTCAGAACGACGAGACGAATCTGAATACGCGGTCCGTTCGTCCGCCACACATCCCTAGCATAGAGAACATCGAACTTTTCCCTTCCTGTTCATCTGTCCGAAAAAGCGAATCGTCGGGAATACTTTCTCGGATGTTTTCCCCCTTCGCCGGTATCACCTAGTACTGCGTTAGGTCACCTCTGATGTTGTGTATTGTCATGTCTTGCTTTGTGCTGCTTTGATTGCTCTATTATTTATTGTGTTCTCCCTCCGTTACTTCTTTCCGGTAGACCCCGAGGTTGCCGGCGACCCCCAGTTCGACTACGGTGTTGACGACCCGTTCTTCTTGCCAGAGCAACCAGGCAAGCCCCCCCCCCCTTGATCACCAGATATCCCCTACTCTCTTCTATACTGCTTGCATTAGAGTAGTGTAGCATGTTACTGTTTTCCGTTATCCTATCCTGATGCATAGCCTGTCCTTGTTACTATTGTTGTTACCTTTACCTGCAATCCTACATGCCTAGTACAGGATGCTAGTTTTCCATCAGTGGCCCTACATTCTTGTCCGTCTGTTGTGGTATACTATCGGGTCGTGATCACTTGGGAGTTGATCACGGGTATATACTATACTTTATACATGATACATGTGGTGATTAAAGTCGGGTTGGCTCGAGGAGTACCCGCGAGTGATTCACGGATTGGGGGCTGAAAGGACCTTTGTCCAAACGGCCCTCTGTGTGGATCTTTGTGGCGGAGCGACAGGGCAGGTTGAGGTCACCTAGGAGAGAGGTGGGCCTGGCCCTGTCGGCGTTCGCGGATACTTAACACGCTTAACGAGATCTGGGTATTTGATCTGAGTCTGGCCATTTGGTCTATACGCACTAACCATCTACGCGGGAGTAGTTATGGGTATCCCGGCGTCGTGGTATCAACCGAAGCCTTCGTGACGTCAACGACTGAGTGGCGCGCGCCGGATTGGACTGGAACGCCACTAGGCTAGGTCTGCTTCCGGCCGCGTTCGCAACGTGCAGGTGTGCTAAGGGCGATGGGCCCAGACCCCTGTGCGCTTAGGTTTAGACCGGCGTGTTGACCTCTCTGTTGTGCCTAGGTGGGGCTGTGACGTGTTGATCTTCCGAGGCCGGGCATGACCGAGGAAAGTGTGTCCGGCCAAATGGGATCAAGCGTGTTGGGCTATGTGGTGCACCCCTGCAGGGAAGTTAATCTATTCGAATAGCCGTGTCCCTCGGTAAAAAGACGACCCGGAGTTGTACCTTGACCTTATGACAACTAGAACCGGATACTTAATAAAACACACCCTTCCAAGAGCCAAATACAACCCGGTGGTCGCTCTCTAACAGGGCATCGAGGAGGGGATTGCCGGGTAGGATTATACTATACGATGCTACTTGGGAGGATTTCAGTCTACTCTCTTCTATATGCTGCAAGACGGAGGCTGCCAGAAGCGTAGTCTTCGACAGGATTAGCTATCCCCCTCTTATTCTGGCATTCTGCAGTTCAGTCCATTGATATGGCCCTTTACACATATATCCATGCATATGTAGTGTAGCTCCTTGCTTGCGAGTACGTTGGATGAGTACTCACGGTTGCCTTGTTTCCCCTTTTCCCCTTTCTCTATCCGATTGCTGCGACCAGACGATGGAGCCCCGGATCCAGAAGCCACCGTCGACGACGACTCCTTCTACACTGGAGGTGCCTACTACTACGTGCAGCCCGCGAACGACGACCAGGAGTAGTTAGGAGGATCCCACGCAGGAGGCCTGCGCCTCTTTCGATTGTATCCCAGTTTGTACTAGCCATCTTATGGCAGACTTGTTTAACTTATGTCTGTACTCAGATATTGTTGCTTCCGCTGACTCGTCTATGATCGAGCACTTGTATTCGAGCCCTCGAGGCCCCTGGCTTGTTTTATGATGCTTGTATGACTTATTTATGTTTTAGAGTTGTGTTGTGATATCTTCCCGTGAGTCCCTGATCTTGATCGTACACGTTTGCGTGCATGATTAGTGTACGATTGAATCGGGGGCGTCACATGCATGCACACACATACTCAGTCAGGGTGAGCTAGTGACCGTATGAACACCGGAAAATATATATATTGAGCGCAATGAGCGTATTATGAAGTCCACTGACCGTATTTTTACAAATATACAGTGACAGACAGTGTATTTATCTCGTTTGAAATTAAGCCATGTTAACCGGAGAGGAGGCAGCATGGACTAGCATTACTTTGCTATGTCCCGTCAACTTGCCGAACGAGGAGAAGGTTGCAGGACGGGAGAAGCTTGCGCGCGGTGGCTCACAGGACAAGGAGAAACTTTTGACTAATGCAAGCTCTCCCTCGCTCAGGCGGTGAACGTGCAACAGTTAATTCGGTGTCAGATTGCCAGAAGCATACACTATACTACTAGTGATATTATTGTTCGACTTCCCGAACAGCCAAGCGCAAAGTTTACTAGTACTACTACTATAGTCAATAAAGGTATGTACTATACTAGTACTAGGAACTGGATGGAGGAGCGTCTGCACTCTTATTATAATTTTAAAATGTGATAAAGCAATCTTCAACACATTTGGTTCTCTTCGACGGTTCTCGCATGTGATAATGGAAGTTGATTGCATGGAACACTCGCCACAATTCTCGGTTAATTCTAGCTCATATCCTGTTACAAATAGTAGCGCTCAGTAATATTTCCTCTTTTTTTGTTATTCAGCATGTAAACAGGTCAGCAAACCTTGCGGCGCATCTTCGTGCGAACCTTGCTTGCTGCACTTTGAATGTGGCCGAGAGCTGGCTTGATGAAACACCTCGCTTCCTACTTCTTTTTTTGCGGGGTACCTCGCTTCCTAGTGACTAGTGTCTTGGCTGATCGTCCTAAGAATGCTTATATATGAATAAAGCTCTCTCATTTACCCGCAAAAAAGATTAAGCCATATTAACCAGAAAGGAGGGAGTATGGAGTAGCACTACTTTTTGGTGTGTCCCGTCAACTCGCAGAACGAGGAGAAGCTTGCAGGACAAGGTGAAGCTCGCTTATGCCTTTTGACTAATGCAACCTACCCTCGGTGGACATGCATCAGTCCATTCGGTGTCAGATTGTCAGAGGCATACACTGTAGTACCCAACATGCGGAGTACCATCATTGTTCGACTTCACGAAGGGACGAAGAGCCAAGCGCAGTAGTACGCGTACTCTACTTGGTTTTGCACCTTCATACTACTCCACCCTCCGTCACAGTTTACAGGGCGCGCTTCATTATGATGGATTTCTCTCAATGCACTTCCACCACCAGAGAGACTTTAGACGCGTTTGGTTTAATGCTCAATTAATTAGGGCGTTGTAACCGCAATCAAGTCCACAATTTTCTATCCATGTACTGTACTACTACGGAGTGCATGCATGTGTGTACCCGGGGTGGAAGCACTGCATGCATGTGTGTACGCATTATTCCCGCTAATAATAGACGTTGTGCCATAACTACCAATGCTATTTTTCAGGCCGATCGCTAGTCGCCTTGGTCCCACAGATTTATTTTCTTTTTTCTGAAGCGCGCTGTATAAACAGTGACGGATGGAGTAGTATGAGCGGATTCAAAGAAGAGCGTATTGATGGTTGCTTCTTCAGAGCAACTTACAGTGGGAAAGGTGGGGCTTATAATTTGACTGCTCATTACTCACTATTAATGCGGCGCAACGACCGGGCTGAGTCTCCCATGCGGTTGTGCACTACCCCCTCGGTTCTTAAATATACTCCGGAGTATTTGTCTTTCTAGAGATTTCAACGAGTGACTACTCAAATATTTGTCTTTTTAAAGATTTCAAATGGACTGGCACATACGGATGTATATAGACATATTTTAGAGTGTAGATTCACTCATTTTGCTCCGTATGTAGTCACTTGTTGAAATCTCTAGAAAGACGAATAGACTATTTAGGAACGGAGGGAGTACACATACGAAGCAAAATGAGTGAATCTACAATCTAAAATATGCCCGTTTGAAATTTGTAAAAAGACAAATATTTAGGAACGAAGGAGTATAATTTTGTGCATGGCACATGGACCCGGATGATGAAGAGGCTTCTGGCAATGCTATCAAGCTTCCATCATTTGTTTACATAATTGACGTACTGTACAAATAATTTTCCAGCGACATGAAATTGTACAATGGTGTGAGCTTTCAGCTTTTGTTTCGCGTGTCTTGCCATCGATGCTCTTTTGGAAACAATAAAAAACTAACTTCCTTGCTAATGCATGTCAATAATTAGCAGATCAGAGCTAATAATTACATCACAACTGAAGACAAAGTTGTGAGAAGGTGTTAAATTAAAATTGATCCATGCTTTCATTGGCAGCAACGTCCCCCCAGCTCTGTCTAAATCAACAAGGCATGTTGGGAAAAAAAGTAGCTGTCTGGAGCATGCAACATTCTGATCATTTTGTGCAGTTCCACTAAAATAGAGCTGAGCATCCCTGTTCCAAAGATATCAAGTGTGATTACGATAATAGAGGACTGCTGATGAAACAATAAACACACAAATAGAAGCCGGTCACCTTTGCAGTCTCTCTTAAGACTAACTAGTTGGAGAAGATTAGGCTCGGAGTTGGATGAGGAGGATAGAGCAAAACCAATCTCCCTTTGTGCAGTCGCACTGAAATGTAGAGACGTTGCCCGTGTGACATTTTAGTACAACTGCACAAAACACTCTTAAGAAAAAAGTGATTTGTGCAGTTCACCAAAAGGTCGCAATAGCAACGAGGTGAAATGGATAGCCCTGTTTACAAAAAATAGGTAGAAAGGAAACAATTACTGGCCAATAACAGTTGATGACACATGCGACGACAAAAAAGAAGCATATTCCTTGTCCTAAGGGAAGATAACAACACGGTTGTGTTTGTCTAAAACGGTGTGAGGACGAGAATGCAATATGGAAAGTACGCCGGACGAGCTACGTTTTGGGCAAAGAACTATGAAAGATCCACATGCAGCGACGTGGGAAAACGGGCAGTGGAGCAAGGCCGGAAGGGATACCTGGAGGTCGTCGGGATGTAACTAGGTGAGCGGCGGCGGGCAGAATCTGCGAGCAGGTGGCGTAGGCCCTGCCGCGCCGGAGCTTGGTCAGAGAGAACGGCGTGTACCGCAGATCGGGACGTGCTGCCTCGGTGCCGTTGAACGGAGAAATGATGCACTTCCTCCCTTTCCCCCGGCGGACGGGATGCGGCCGGATTAGTGACCAACGGTGAGAGAGAGAGAGAGGCCACCGCACTCCCTTTCCCCCGGCAGACGGGATGCAGCCGGATCAGTGACCAACAGTGAGAGAGAGAGAGGCCACCGCACTCCCTTTCCCCCGGCGGACGGGATGCGGCCGGATCAATGACCAACGGTGAGAGAGAGAGAGAGGCCACCGGAGCCTTGTGTGAGATACTCTGAAGAGCGAACTACCTTTTCCTCCATAAAAATTGTTTTATATTCTGTGTACGTGCCATTGAGCACTATAACTTTATTTAAAAATAAACGCGGCAACGCGGCAAGTTGAACTTTGTTTCGTGCACACGTGGTACACGACCTCCCTAGGTAAACAACCGCTACAGGCGTTCAAATTAGCACGTGGGCTGCCATTTCATAAAGAAATGAGCTCCACCGTGTACCCGCGCGGGTGTGGCTGGGCACGAAGCGTGAGTACGTGCATGGTGCACCTATTCTCTTCTTGTATACGTACACCACCTACGTGGGGTTGTGTGAGAGAGATACAAACCTAGAGAGATATAGTGTGTGGGTTCTTGAGAGTTTTTTTTGTGGGGGGGGGGGTCAATCAAAAAATTTAACATATGCAATGTGTGTGAAATAGAGTCCTGGATATAACATATATATAGAAGGGGCGATCCACAAGAAGGGAGTGGAGGTATCATCGGCTTGAGGTGTCCATAGAATCGAAGAGAGGGATGATGTGTGTGTGTGCGCGCGCGATCGATAAAGAGTGCCATCGAATTTGTGTGTGCCCACGTCAAAGATATAGAGTGGCTGGCCTACTAGAACGTGAGATGGGACCTGTGCAGTTTGTCTCTGTGGCATGGATACCTACCTGCAGCGCTCGACTATCGGTGTGTGGTGGGGGAAGAGGGAGGCCCAATTAACTATAGAGGTACAATGGCAGGTATATGTGTGGGGGAGGAGAGAGGCCTACCTCATGTATTAAGGAGATCGATCTGCCTCATGTATTAAGGGAGATTGATCGGCATCCATGCATATGTGCAGGAGATGAATAAGGTTGGGAGAGAGACAGAGCTAGAGTGTTGGAGGGGGTGGTAGTGGAGTTTCTTCTAACAAATGGTGGGATAGGCTTGCTAGACAAACGGAGGGCACGCCCGTAATATCAATGAGAGGAGATGGTTGCTTGTTATCTGTGCACGTGCGTGTGAGAGACAGGTCAGGAGGCATGCACAAATGATGAGGGGGGACGATGTGGCTGTGGTAAGCAGGCATAACTACATAGGAAGATCAATCGCCCTTTGTAAGAGAAAGGAGAGACATAACTTGTGTGGTACGTCGATCGATGGGGGTAGTTAAAGTCGATCTAGGTATATGTTGGGAGATCGATCGGTATACATGCATGTGTGTGTTAGAAGCAAATGAGGCACGAGGAGAAGGATAGAGAGAGAGAGGGATGCATGTAGGAGGTGGTACGAGAGGCATACTATATCGAGGGGGAGGAGTGTGCGAGTACTAGAACGATGAAAAGAGTGGTGGGAGTGAGGCATGGACGGTGACAAGAGAAGAGGGGAAGCTTGTGTTTGTGCTAGGCACACCTGGCTAGAGAGGCATATCGATCGATGTGTGCCGGAAAGAAGGAGCTGGGGGGCCTACACACACCGTGGGTGAACGACCTAAAGTGAAAAGACGAATTTGCGTGATGGAGCTAGAGAATGTTGAGGGAGGGTAAGAGGGATGCGGGTGTGTGCATGCACAAGAGAAAGTTAGCACTAGCTACAAAGATAAGAGGGTTGTGTCGGTGTAAAAGATGAATAGAGATCATATATACTTCATTATAAAAAGCGAATTCGGATATTTGAAGAATTTATCATAGTGTTTCAAACCAACGGATGTGTGAATATATATAACAGTGATACACATGGTGTGGTTATGAACATGGTATACTACATTTAATATATTTTATCTCTACTCTTATAAAAACGGAGTTGTTGATGATGGTGTGCCTGCCATCCTGCATTATAGGCCGTCTGATTTATATCTGGTGGATAGCAACAATCATGATTGTAGATTCTTATTGA
Organism: Aegilops umbellulata; assembly: GCA_032464435.1. Lineage (NCBI taxonomy): Eukaryota > Viridiplantae > Streptophyta > Magnoliopsida > Poales > Poaceae > Aegilops > Aegilops umbellulata. The sequence continues at coordinate 290,618,435 of CP136056.1, read as the reverse complement.
AATAGAGAAACGAATTCAAATTTAGTTCGAATTGCAGCGGTAGTATAGACATTTGGAATGCACTAAAATGTTGGTATGAGTAGGTTACATGCATTATACAGCAAGCAAAAAAAATTAATCGGACATAACATGGATTCATACTCCCTCCTTCCATCTATATAGGGCGTGATGAGATTTTTAAGACCGCCTTTAACTATTGACAAGATTAATAGTACATGACATGCACAATGTGGAAATTATAGCATTGAAAGAACCTTTCACAGACGAATTTAACGGTGTGCTTTGTGTAAGTTGCATGTCATATATCATTGCTCTAATATTTGGTCAAAGCTAGCATCGAAAAACGCATTAGGCCCTATATAGATGGAAGGAGGGAGTAGCTTTGAATAGCATTTGTATAGTAAAACGGGGCAACACTCTCACTTTGTGTGGTGTGAATAGTTTTATTTTTTTTTGTTCTCTTTTTGGTTGAGGGAAGTGCGAATTGATTTGGTACGTACAAGTACAATATTACGACACGTTAGGCTTGTCCCTAAAATTCAACCCGCGTCTTGTTATATCCTGAAAATTCAGATATCGTGCTCCCAAAATTGGCGCCTTCACAACCCGCGCCTTGCTATCCCGAAATTACAACGCGCGTGAAAACTCCCTCCAGCTGCCAAATCCCGACACGCGAAATCGCCCTTCTAACCCTGAGCCGAAAGCGCCGCTAGTTCAAATCGGTGGGGGGTACTTTTGTAACACACCCTACATTTTGGACAAGCGCGTTCCTAAGTCATGCTTCACCCCCTCCCATCACCCCCTTTTCGCCATTCGAAATCCCAGGCCGCCATAACCTCTCCTCTCCAGCCGCGAAACCCCACCCTCCTTCGTCTGCCATGTCACCGCTGCCCAGCCGGAGCCTCTTCCCCGACGACGTCATCCACCACAACAGCTCGACGTCCCTCGTCCACCTCCCCGGATGAGGATCCGTCGTCCATCTCGCCGTCCCGCCGGTTCAGCCGCCCCGTCCTCCACCTCCAAGGAGCTGCTCCGACGATCGCCTCGTCTATCGCGACTGCTCCATCCCCACAGCGCCGCCTTAACCTGCTCCACCGGAACTGCAGCATCATCACCGACTCCTCGGACGAAGCCGAGGACTACTCGGCGCCACCAAAGAGGTTGTACACTCATCGCATCGCACCTTCTCCTTAACTCGACCTCCCGGCGCCGACGGTGCTCCATCCCGCACCCCCATGGAGCGGCTACCTTGAAGCCAGCGCCGCGGGCGACATCTCCATGGCGGCTCTCCCCCAGTGCGAGGCCCCTTCGGCGGCGGCGTCCATACCTGCCGGATCTGTTGCTGCTGCTCCAGCTCTCGCTCGATCGCTCGCTCGCCCAGCTGTTGTTGCTGCTCTCCCCCTCGCTTGTGCTGCTACTCTGCTCCGATTAAGCCACACTTTAGTCGACTGAATCGACTTTTGGGTCAGTCGATTTTTAGGGGTTGGGGGGCTCGCCGGAGTTAAGGAAGAACCACCCGCAGCGGGGACGGGGGCTCGCCGGAGAGGTACCCCACTATCTATCTTAGGGTTCAGGGTGGGGGCGGGGGGCCTAGAGGGCTGGCCGGGGCGGCGGTGGCGAGTTGTTTCGTGGCGGTGAGGCGGCGCTGGGGCCGGCGGTTCGGCCGGTGGTGGCTGGCGGCTCAGGGGGTGCAGGTTGAAGATGAACTGCAGGCCCTCCCTAAACTACATGTCAAGTGCCTCTCTGCTACCATTGCGTTCAGTTTCGACAGTAGCATTCAGATTCCATAGTAAATTTCAGTTTCGACGGTTAAGTTCAGAGTCAACAGTTTTTACCTCATCTGTTGTAGTCAGCTGGTTTTTGGTGATGTTAATTTTACATCCATTTTACATCATCTATTGGAGATGCTATTAGAATCCCACTTGAGACTGACGATGTCTGTCTTGTGCTACTTCAGCCTTGACGTCTTACGGCTCACCGGAGCTGCTCCAACGACAGAACGATCCATCACAACAGAGCAGTGCCCTGGACGCCGTCTACAGATTCCTCATATCTTCCTCCACACCTCCGACAGCCACCTCTGCCTCAACTGCTTCAGCGACCAACCCAATGATGTTGAGGTCGACATGGCTACGGCAAATAGGTTGTACACTTGTTGCATCACTTATTACTATACATTCACGTCGATCCATTAGGGCTATTTTGGTTCAACGGAAAAACATCGATCCACTGGTTGTTACCATCACTCTAAATTTATGCATTCCTTACATAATCTCACCATATTTTTTTCGTATGCATGTCAGATATTGTACACAGTCATGCTGAACATGTAGAGAAAAAGAGAAGTGTTTTGCGCGGCAATACAATGTCATGCAGACATCGCTCCATAGTGGATTAATGGCAAACCCTCCCCACCCCTCTCCAGATTGTAATCCAGAGGAAGATATCTGTTCTGAGGCGGATTTGGACGCCGCTGACCGCTCCTATTTATCCCCCAAGGTGTTTGCTCTACTTTGGCATGATGATGTTAGTCATATCATGCATATGTTGCCTTGCAGTGCCTACTTTTGACATCATATATGTCATCTGCTTAGTTTAGACATGTTCTGTAATGCCACCTGTTTAGTTTCTATATCATATATGGGAATTATGCAGTCTCGTGTCTTTTAGCCAGCCATAATATATGTGAAATGTGCAATGCCATCCTGTTTAACCAGGCATCATATATTTGAATGATATCTTGCCCATCCTTTTCTTCATTACATTTCCATTTGTCGACAATGTTTGTACATTAAACTACTCTTCCTGTGAATCAGCCATTTGGGTGGGAGATGAAAAAATCTAGAGTGAAAACAAGGCCTTCAGAGCAGACAGTGCTAGCTGTTGAAGCAGATCTCTTGTTGGGCCCCGATAGCTCCTCAGAGATGGATTCAGAGACAGATGACCAGTCCTATTCCCCCACTGAGGTGTATGCTCTAACTTGGCACGATTATACTGCTCATATCATGCATACGGTGTCTTGCATTGCATAGTTTAGATATCATATACACAATATTCAACATCATGTTCTTAGTTCAGACATCATATCGAATGCCCTCTGTTTAGCATATAAATCACATATGTGAATTAAATGATGCGATCCTGATTACTTAGATAACATGTAGATGAATTATGTCATGCGATCCTGTTTAGTTATTCATCATATCTTTGAATTATGTTATGCTATGCTATCCAGTTTAGATAGACATCATATATGTGAATTTATGTCATGCTATCCGTTTTAGTTAAACAATATACATGTCAACTATTTCATGCCCTCTTTTTTCCACACTATCTATTGCATCTGTCTCTCATACAATGTTTGTACATTCAACTATGTTTCCTGTTTATCAGCCATTTGAATTGGAGCGGGTGATGCCAGTATCTAGCGGACTAAAAACACAGTCTTCAAATAAAATAGTGCTACCTCTTGGTGGAGATAGCACCCCGGTTGTACATGCACAAGAACCAGCCCTACCACACATAACCCAAACTCTCACAGATTGTACCCCTACTACGATGGACAGAGAACCAGCTTCACCCAATCTAACCCCAGCCCCAGCCGGTAGTAACCCAGTTCCTGTTGATACAACACCATCTCCACCACAGAGCTCCCAAACAAGAGTAGTTAGTAAGGCTGCTCCAGTTCCCAAAGGGCCAGTACTATCACGGCGAACCCCAATTCCACCAGTTAGTATGCCTATTCCTGTGGAGGAAGCACAACCAGCTAGTCGTAGTTTAGCATCTATCGCATTTGATGTTGTTAAATCATATGTGTGTATCTTCCCATCTTGGAAATATTATACTGAAGATGAAGGAAAATGACAGTTGCAGGTGTTTGTCCAGGAGTTATGTGTAAGTAATGTTATTCATGGCAATTACTTTGCTTCGTCCCATACATCCTACCTCCATGATGGTTATAATATAACAAATTTTCCCATTTTTCTCTATAGAGAAGGACCGATTTGGAAACTTAGGATGAGGTAACCTGTGCTATACCTCTTCTATCTTCAAGAATGCTTGGTGGCAGTATCGGAATTACCTGAAGAAAACGTACTTCACCGACAAAGAAACTCATCAAATTCCCTTACGTTCTCCTGAGACACATTTACTGGACGATGACTGGGAACGCCTTGTTCTGTATTGGTCCCGAACCAAGAATGTGGTAAGGTCTATGAGCTCATTTTCTATTTTTAATTATTATATTCTTGCGTCTTACTGTACTCTGTTCATGTAGAACAAGTGCCTAAACCTGAAGAACAACTGTTCTAATTTAAGATTCCATTGCTACCATAGGACATAGATATATGTTTGTTTGATGCTTTTATTATGTACTAGTACTTGGCAATAGAAGACTTGGTAGTTTAATCCTGTCCACCTTACTAATGAACTGGTTCACCGAAATGAGTTTCATATACTAGTACATGCTAAACTTGTTATGTGTCTGCTTGTTTCTTCTTTTAGAATGCTGATAGAATATTGGGGAAGAGTGCCTTATTAAGCAACAGTAAAGGAAGTAATGCAGATAAGGTTCAGGATAGTGACACATCCTGTCTTGGTTTAGTGTTGGAGTTACTGGCCACTACCGCTTGCACAAGCTATTCAAACTCACTGTCTGAATCAGTTCAATTTCTTGAGTCTCAACTACAAGCTGAAAGACATCGATCAGCCGTGCTGCGACAAGAAGCGGAAGGACTGCGGAAATCCCTGGAGCATTCAGATGCATACTTTCTGGTGCAACAACAAGCGTTGGAGGATTTTAGCACCAAACAGGACAAAGCTAATCAGCTTGCTAAGCTTATTGCCAGCATGGTGGATACTTTTGGATTTCGGGTTCCGGCAGACCCTTGAGGTTCGAACACTGGGGTGCGCGCGGAGATTTCGCCTTCTACCTACCTACACCCCACCGCCTCGCTAAGATCTAAGCTATGGAAAGAACAGCACAAGGGACACAGGGTTTATACTAGTTCGGGCCACCATTGTGGTGTAATACCCTACTCTAGTTTGTGGTGTGGTGGATTGCCTCTTGGGCTGATGATGATGAGCAATACAAGGAAGAACAGCCTCGCGAGGGTCTGTTCTTGGCTGGGGCGATGAACTGCTAGGAGGAGTTCAGTCACCCTTCTCTCTCTCTCTATGTGTGATGCTACTCGATCTGATCCCAGCTTGTTTCTGGATTGGCCGATTGCCCCTACCCTGGGGGTGGCTAGTCCTATTTATAGGCAAAGGCCCTGGGCCTCTTCCCAAATATTGAGCAGGAAGGGCGCCAACAATTGGCCATTTTGAAGGGGAACATCTGGTACACTTATCCTGACTAAAGTTGGTCCTCGCCTGCCAAAGGCTCTGGTGGTGACGCTGGCTTGGGCTCCACAATGACTTCCTCCCTGCCATTGGGCTGGTCTTGGTCTCCTTGCACCGAAACGGGTCCCTTTGCTTGATGCTCTCGTCTGCGCTTGCTCCCCTTGCACCAAAGAGGAAAGGAGGACACTGCGCGGGCTGGCGCCCTTGGTCGTCATGGCTTGCGTCACGGGCACCTTGTGAGGTACCCTGCCTTGATCTCTCCGCCTCCTCGCGAGCCAGCCTGATGAGGCCGTGCCTGAGGAAGCTCCGTGTTGTCCGCCCCGCGAGGCTTGGCCCCTCGCGAGGGTCTTGGGTCTGTGTTGATGAAGATGGGCCGTGTTGGGGCCCCCTTTGAGCCACACCGCAGGCCACAGGCAGGCAAGTCTGGGGACCCCCGTTCCTAGAACGCCGACAGTAGCCCCCGGGCCCAAGGCGCGCCCGGACTTGGCCGTGCAGGGAGGCGAAAGGGCAAGAGCGAAGCGTCGCGGGCCCTAACAGCCTGCAGCCTTGGGCGCCGCGTGGCGGTTGATTGTACGTGGGCGTCTCCACTTCCCCACGGCGCCTCGGCAACTGCACGGATTGGACAAGTCCCTGCATGCAAAGCGGGTCATGATTACCTACGATCATGGAGGCCGATGGTTGGCCCTCGCCGGCTATAAGTATGGAGCGGCGCGCGCTCTTCCAGTTCATCCCCCCTTGCTTCTCCTTCTTCTTCATGGCTCCGTCGAGGAGGTTCTCGGCCGCAGAGAAGGGGAAGGCTCGCCAGGTTGAGCCTGCCTCTCCCCCGCCCAAGCGCGGCCGAGGGCGCCCTCGCAAACATCCTGTGGCCACCACAGCAGCTCCCCACAGCCGTGGAGATGATTTCCAGCACGGTGACAGGGGGACAGCTGCGGCCGGGGGGCGCGCTTCGGTCGCGCGTTCCCCTAGGCCGCGCTTTCGCGCTGCAGAGGTGCTGCCGGAGTTCGTTGTGTGGTCGGCGGAGCCGACTAGCGCCCGGCTTCAACTTCCTCGCTTCCTCCTCGGTGAGCTCCCGGCCGGCGCCCCGGCCGGCCTCTGGCTTCAGGTAGACGGCTGCTGCAGCCGGGCCTCATGGGCTTCCCTGGAGGTCTCCGCAGCCGGGAGCCTGGCCTTGACCCGCGGTTGGCAGACATTTGCCCGCGCGCGTGGCCTGAGCCGTCGGTGCACCCTGCACTTCAAGTTTGACGGCGATGCCACCCTCTACGTGAGGGTGTTTGGGGAAGATGGTCGCCGCGCAGGGTGCTGCCCTGAGGACGACGACCGCGGCCGGGGACCCAACCCCGGTGATGACGGAGAGGACAGCGCTCGCGTGATTGGCAGCGCTCAGGGTTCCCCAAGCTTCACCGGTTCTTCTTCAGGCGGCGACTCTTCTAGCAGTGGCCGCGGTCAGCCTCCACGCCGTTGTACCTACTTGGAAGGTGGTAGCGCGTCTGCCCGCCATCGCTCCTCGGTGAAGCGCGAGAGGGAGTCTGCTTGAGCCCCGGAGGCAGCTCGAGTCTTCCCTGTAGGCCGGTGTGAGCCGAGCTGCGCTTGGTTTCCTCTTTCTTTTCCTTTTTCCTGCGTAAAAAGACAGTAGCGTGGAGCCCTGCGGGGGCGTGTTTGGGTTATTGTTGTTAATCATCGCTTTGCTTTCGTTATCGTGGCTTCCGGCTACGTGCCCGCGCGTGGATAGTTCCCGGCCCCAGCCGTGGGGGGCGACCGACCCAGGCCCTGTGTTCGTGTCGCGGTGCCCGTGGGGCACGGACTGGAGGGGTGCTCCTGTAATGGACCCAGGTCGCGGAACCTTTGAACGACTAGGACAGAAACACTCACGAGGGCGCTCGGCTGCCCCCCTCGCGAGGCCTTGCATAAGAGAAATCGAGGCAGGAGAGTGGAAAGGCGAAGAACCACAAGTCAAAGACGGTAACAGCTTCAACAAAACTTCGAATGAGAATGAACAAGCGAACTGCGGAAAGCAAATGAAAAAGCCGCGTCCGTCACCTAATCTAGTCTTCGACGTCTTCTCACCAGCGCGGAGCTAAGTGCTTCCACTGGGCGTGGGAGGGAGCCCCAGGGCCTGAGGCCGGCGCTCCTGAGACTCCGGGGCGTGTACAGCCCCAACTCATTATCACGTGAGAGTGTCACGGGCGGTGAGCTTCACAGGCGTTGGCCTTCTTCACAGGCTCTGGGCCTTTCTTGGGGGAAGCAAGCTTCGCGGGCATTTGCCCTCTTCACAGGCCCTGGGCCTTTTCCAAAACGCGACAGCTTCACAGGCATTCGCCTTCTTCACAGGCTCTGGGCCTTTTCCAAAAAGGATAATCTTCACAGGCATTCACCTTCTTCACAGGCTCTGGGCCTTTTCCAAAAAGGATAATCTTCACAGGCATTCGCCTTCTTCACAGGCTCTGGGCCTTTTCCAAAAAGCACAATCTTCACAGGCGTTCGTCTTCTTCACAGGCTCTGGGCCTTTTTAGGGGTAGAACCTCCGGAGGTGCTGGATGTTCCATGTGTTCTGGACCGACACCCCCTCCTGAGTCTCCAAGCGCGTGGAGCCAGGCCTGGAAACATGAACAACATTGAATGGGCCCTACCACATGGGAGAGAGCTTGTGCAGTCCCTCCCTGGAGAGAACCCGCCTGAGCACGAGGTCTCCTACCTCGAGAGTTCTGGGGCGGATGTTGCGGCAGTGATATCATCGCAGTGCTTGTTGGTACATCGCCGCTCGCAGCGCGGCTTCTCGGCAACGTTCCTCCCCCAGCACGAGGTCCATCCCCCGCATGGCGTCCTGCTACGCCTCGTCGAACGCCAGGACCCGCGCGGAGCGACGTCTGACCTCGTGAGGGAGGACCGCTTTGGCTCCGTAGACCAGGAAGAACGGGGTCTCTCCAGTCGGCTTGGTCGCGGTTGTGCGGATGGACCACAACACGGACTGAAGCTCATCGTACCAACCTCTGCCGCAGGCCTCTAGCTTCTTCTTGAATGTCCTGGTCTTGAGGCCCCTCAGGACCTCCGCGTTGGCTCGTTCGGCCTGTCCGTTGCTTCGCGGGTGCGCCACCGAAGCGTAGCATATCTGCGTTCCAAGGTTAGCACAGTATGTTTTGAAGAGGTTACTGGTGAACTGCGAACCATTGTCTGTGATGATGCGGTTCGGCACCCCGAACCGGCTCACGATGCCCCTGATGAACTTGACCGCGGAACCCGCGGGGATGGTGCGGACGGCCTCTACTTCAGCCCACTTGGTGAACTTGTCCACGGCGACGTAGAGGTAGCGGTAGCCCCCTGGCGCCCGAGGAAACGGGCCCAGGATGTCCAGCCCCCAGACTACGAACGGCCACGAAAGGGGTATAGTCCGCAGGCCTCCTGCCGGCTGATGGATCTGCTTGGCGTGGAACTGGCAGGCCTCACAAGCCTTCACCAGTTCGGCGGCGTCATTGAGTGCGGCGGGCCAATAAAACCCACTGCGGAACGCCTTGCCAACGAGGGTCCGTGATGATGAATGATGTCCATAGTCTCCGCCGTGTATATCTTCCAGCAGTTCCTTTCCTTGCTCCCTGGAGATGCAGTGCAGGGATACATCGTTTGGTTGCTTCCGGTAGAGCTCTCCATCCTTAATGCAGTATGCCGTGGCCAGCCGTGCCACACGCTCCGCTTCCTCCTCCTTCTCCGGCAGGGTCCCTTGTGTTAAGTAACTCCGGAGCTCCGTGATCCAGTACCCCTCCTGAGGCTCCATTGTCAGGAGCAGGCGTGCTCCTGAGGCCGGGCCATAGACCGGGGCTCCTGCGGCAGGTGGCTGGGGGAGCTCCTCCCGAGGCTGAGCCGTGTTTGACAATGACGGCAGGGCTGAGGGCTTGAAGAGCCGCTCCTCGAAGACGCCAAGCTCCTGAGGTAACCGCCTGGACGCCCGTTTGGCGATGTCGTCGGCCTCCTGATTGGTGCCACGGGGCACATGCTGCAACTCCAACCCCCAGAACTGCTTCTCCATCCTGCGGACCTCCGCAAGGTAGGCTTCCATGTGCTCATCTTTCGGCTCGTACACCTTGTTGGAGAAATTGACAAGGAGCTGCGAATCGCCCTTGATGGTGAGGTGTTTCACCCCTAGGGCAGCTGCGGCCTTCAAGCCCGCTATTAGACCTTCATACTCTGCTATGTTGTTGGAGACCTTTTCACCTTGCTGGAAACAGAGCTGTACAGCGTAGTAGAGCTTGTCCTGAGTGGGCGATGAGGCACTGAAGGCTTGACGGGGTGGCGCCATGCGGGGCTCCGTGGCCAGAGCTCAGCCATTCAGGTTTGTCGGCGTTGCAGGGACGGACCCATGCGCAAGCGTCGTGCCGTTTTGGGAGCAGCTCTGTCAGTTGGCGTCAGTTGGCGTCAGTTGAGCGGGCAACTAGGTCAAACACATTAGCCACGAAGGAGTGGATTCATTCAAATAGATGCTGGGAAGGCGGACATCACTGGGTCAGGCCCGAGCGACTTGGGGATGATGCAGCCCGAGGGGCGCCCCCAACAAAGTAAGCTAACAACATGAAATAAAAGGGATACATGTCGCAGGGACGGACCCACGCGGCCTGGGAATAATGCAGCCCTGGGGGGCGCTCCCAGCTGGAAATGCAACTTGAAAGATGTCACCTGATGATGTTGAGGACGAAGGAGTGTTGGTGTAGCAGACTCGGTGGGCTGCGGAAGCCGATCCTCATGAGCCCCCAGGCACAGGGGCCTCGGGAGGCTCCGGAGGCGCTGGTGGCTCCTCGCGGACCATCTCCATCTCCGCCAAGGCTGCGGAACGCCTGGCCTCTTGAGCCTCCATGATGCCCCTCATGAGGCGCTGGTACGTGGCAGCCGCGTTCGGCAAGCCGTAAGGCATGTGAATGTAGCTGTGGGGTGGACCTTCGCAGCGCCCCACTCGCGAGGGCCAGAGGCGCTCCAGAGAGGCGACTCGATTGAGCCCTGGTATGTCGATGCAGACGCGCAGCCCACCATCCTCGCCTGGATGGGGAGCCACAGCTGGTAGGTGGCCGCCGCCTCTCATGACTCTTGACTCCTGTAGCCCCTGAATGGCCATGCTGACGAACTCCTGAGGGTCTGTCCCTCCTTGCCTTACTCCTTCTTGAGGGAAACGTGCTTCGAAACACGCCTCCATGTGGTGCCCAAGCGCCTCCCTCGTCACCTTAGCCAGGTCGGTGACCCTCCAGGGGAGAGCCCCCGAGCCCTGCCTGAGGAGGGTGCCGGGCGCGCTTTCCTATGCGATGAAAGGAGGTTCCCCCTGGGCAGGCGCGGGCCCTAAGGGGCCTGCCTCCTGAGGGGTCGGGCCGGACGATGTCTTCTTCTTCTTGGGGGTGGTCTCGGGAAACCTCCTGCTTCCACGATCCGGGTCTTCCAGTGATGCGGCCTGAAAGGCTCGTTCCAGGGAACACACCGCGTCCTTCTCTTCACAGGGCAACGTGATGACTCCGCCACTTCCTGGCATCTTGGGGACGTTGTAGCCGTGGTGAGTTACGGCCATGAACTTGGCCAGCGCTGGGTACCCAAGGATGGCGTTGTATGGCAGGCGAATGTGAGCGACGTCGAAGTTGATGAGCTCGGTGCGGTAGTTGTCGCATGCCCCGAAGGTGACAGGGAGGCGGACCTACCCAATCAGGACCGTGGAGCCGTCGGTGACTCCGGAGAAAGGCTTGGTTGGCTGAAGCTGGTTGTAGGGCACTTGAAGATTGTTGGATGTTTCCACGAACAGGACGTTGAGCCCTGCCCCGCCATCGATGAGGGTCCTGATGACCAGCACATTGCTGATGATTGGGGAACAAAGCATCCGGAGGACTCCGGCTGTGGACGCACACTTGAGATGATCCGCTGAGCTGAACGTGATGGCGCACGCCGACCACCTAAGAGGGTGCGTGGCTTCGAGCTTGGGGAGGACTGCATTTACTTCGCGGGCGAACTGCTTGAAGATGCGCTGAGAGGCTGGGGCTTGAGCCCCGCCCAGGATGCAGGCGATCGCGCGTGGCTCCTGGAAGCCCCCAGCCCCCTCGTCCTGATGGCAGTCCTCGTTTCTCCTTGGCTGTGGCGGCAGCGGAGGGAGGCCTGCGTTGCCTTGCGGGCGATCCTCGCGAGGCGGGTCTTGCCAGCGATCCTCGCGAGGTCGATCGCGCCACCCTTGGCGCGGGCCGCGGTCTTCCCAGCGTCCTGCGTTCCTTCCTCCTCCTCGACTGTAGCCCCGGTCACCGCGGTCGGGACGATGGCCGATCCTTCCTTCTCGCACGGCTCAGAGCTCTTGACTTTCGTTGGTGTTGTGGGTGTGGAGGTCGTGGTACACACAGTACCGACTGCCCTTGGAAGACTCGGGCTGATCTCTGCCCCGCTTGGTGTCTGGTTCTGCCGCGAGCACGGCAGCCCCCTTGCGCTTCACATCCTTGGCCTTGGGCTTCTTCTCTTCTGGGTCTGCGGCAGGCAGCTCGAGGAGGGAGAGACGCCCTTCCTCAGCCCTGGCGCACTTGGTCGCCAAGTTGAACAGCTCCAAGGAAGTGCACAGGTCTTCATGCATCGCCAGCTCCTTCTTCATCTTGACGTCGCGCACGCCGTCGGAGAAGGCTGAGATGATGGCCTCCTCGGTCACCTTGGGAATCTTGAGGCGTGCATTGTTGAAGCGCTGGATGTACTTCTGCAGGGTCTCTCCGGGTTGTTGCTTGATGCGGCGCATGTCGCTCACGGCGGGTGGCCGATCGCGAGTACCTTGGAAGTTGGCGATGAAGCGGGTGCGCATATCGTCCCAGGAGGAGATCGTGCCTGGAGCCAGGTCCAGGAGCCAGGTGCGGGCCCCGTCCTTGAGCGCCATGGGAAACCAGTTCGCCATGACCTTCTCGTCTCCGTTGGCAGCTTCGATGCCCAGCTCATAGAGATGGAGGAACTCCGCAGGGTCGGCCATGCCGTCGTAACGAGGAGGCAGGTCTGGCTTGAACTTGCCGGGCCACGTGACGCTGCGTAGCTCGGTGGTGAAGGCACGGCAGGCTGCTGTGGCCACGGGAGGCCTTGGGTGACGGAGAGCTTGGTCTTGCAGGTCCCCATGCGCTACAGCTAGGAGCAGCGCGGGGTCTTGACGTGCGGGAGCAGGAGCATGGTCGCGACATGCTGGAGTAGGGAGCGCCAGGTCAGCTTCTTGCGGGCGAGGGACTTCTTGGCAGCTTTGTTCTTGCCGCGCTGGCACCTGAGGGAGCGGGTTCCGCCCAGGGGCCAGGCGCCTTGGAGCCAGGGCGCCTTCTTGAGGAGGAGGCGGATGGGGCGCCCCCGGAGCTTCGTCGCCCGCGCAGGGCGGGGTGCGGTGCAGCGGAAAGGACGGTGCAGGAGAGCCCCCTTCAGCACGGACGAGCTCGGCGACGCGGTCGAGCCATTCTTCGTAGATGTTGTCGACGAGACGCTAGCGCAGGAGCTCGTTTGCCGCAATGAGCACAGCTCGAGCCTCCATGGGTGCACGGAGCGCGCAGGACGAAGAACCAGCTGGGGTGAGCGAGGGAGTAGCGGTGCGACCGTCTTGCCGCGCGGACGGATGCTGAGACGACGCTTGCTGCTCGTTTCCCGCCGGGCCGGTGGCAGCGTTGACGACAGGTGACGGGGAACGGCGAGGACGCTCGCCGACAGGAGCCGTCTGGGCGATGCGGGAAGCGAGAGCGGCTCGACGCTCAGCACGGGCCCGACGAGCGTCAGACATGGACGCGTTGGTCGGAGGAGAACGGGGCGGTGGAAGACGAATTCCGGCGCACCCCTACCTAGCGCGCCAAATGTCGGATTTCGGTTTCTGGCAGACCCTTGAGGTTCGAACACTGGGGTGCGCGCGGAGATTTCGCCTTCTACCTACCTGCACCCCACCGCCTCGCTAAGATCTAAGCTATAGAAAGAACAGCACAAGGGACACGGGGTTTATACTAGTTTGGGCCATCATTGTGGTGTAATACCCTACTCTAGTTTGTGGTGTGGTGGATTGCCTCTTGAGCTGATGATGATGAGCAATACAAGGAAGAACAGCCTCACGAGGGTCTGTTCTTGGCTGGGGCGATGAACTGCTAGGAGGAGTTCAGTCACCCTTCTCTCTCTCTCTGTGTGTGATGCTACTCGATCCGATCCCAGCTTGTTTCTGGATTGGCCGATTGCCCCTACCCTGGGGGTGGCTAGTCCTATTTATAGGCAAAGGCCCTGGGCCTCTTCCCAAATATTGAGCGGGAAGGGCGCCAACAATTGGCCATTTTGAAGGGGAACATCTGGTACACTTATCCTGACTAAAGTTGGTCCTCGCTTGCCAAAGGCTCTGGTGGTGACGCTGGCTTGGGCTCCACAATGACTTCCTCCCTGCCGTTGGGCTGGTCTTGGTCTCGTTGCACCGAAACGGGTGCCTTTGCTTGATGCTCTCGCCTGAGCTTGCTCCCCTTGCACCAAAGAGGAAAGGAGGACACTGCGCGGGCTGGCGCCCGCCTGGCGCCCTTGGTCGTCATGGCTTGCATCACGGGCACCTCGTGAGGTACCCCGCCTTGATCTCTCCGCCTCCTCGCGAGCCAGCCTGATGAGGCCGTGCCTGAGGAAGCTCCGTGTCGTCCGCCCCGCGAGGCTTGGCCCCTCGCGAGGGTCTTGGGTCTGTGTTGATGAAGATGGGGCATGCTGGGGCCCCCTTTGAGCCACGCCGCAGGCCGCAGGGAGGCAAGTCTGGGGACCCCCGTTCCCAGAACGCCGATAGATACCCAGGATAACGTTTCTTGAGCTCTTCTGAAGTTGTTTCAGTTATGCTCTTGTTTTGCTGCCGCGTTTATTTGCACTGGTGGCCATTTTTTACGGCCAGTGTATATGATATGCTGCTTTGTTCCCTATATTTGCACTGGTGGCGAACTTTGATGCCCAGTGGATGTAATATGTGTAATAGCCGTGATAGCCTAGCGTTAGTTGCTTGCTTATTTATTTCCTTGTTGTCTTATTTATTTGTTTGCTTGTAGTCATTGCACTTCTTTTTTCGTGGTTAACTAGTGGCTGCAATAACCTATTTTTTAAAACTAGGCCACAATAACCATGGGCTAATATTTACTATAGTGACACTGGACCTCCTACGGGCCGTAGAAACAGTGGGCCTTCTACGGGCCGTAGAAACAGTAGGCCTTCTACGGACCGTAGAAACAATGGGCCTTCTACGGGCCGTATCATTAATGGGCCTTATACGGGCCGTATGATCGATTGGCCAAACATGGGCCAATAATAGGCCGCATTATGGCCGTAAACGGGCTAGAGTTGGAATCGTCCGTTCATGGGCCAACCATAACGGGCCATCATTAATAGGCCGTATTTGATGACGCTATGAAAACGGCCCAACAAATTAACGGACCACAAATGGGCCGACTGTAACCGCGGGCTAAATTTAGCCCACAAGCAGAAAATGACAGTAACAGGCCGTAAGTGAACGAATGCTAGAAATGAGCCCAAGAATAAATGGGCTCTGAGAAGGCCGAAAGATAACATGGGCTGGAAACGGCCCAACGGAACAACGGGTCGTTAATGGGTATAAAGTGATACACTGTTCATTACGGGCCAGTTTCACCACGGGCCGTTAATGGGTGTAAAGTGATACACTGTTCATTACGGGCTAGTTTCACCACGGGTCGTTAGTAGGCCAAGAGTTACATAGGGCCTCATATGGGCCGAAAGACGTCATGGGCCATACATGGACCAGAAGTGAAAACGGGCTGGAATCATATTGGATGGCCCAGATGACGCTACTGGGCCTAATTCGGATAGGGCGTAACGGGCCTTGGGTTAGCGAGTTGTAAATGGGCTATACGCGAACAGGCCGTTAACAGGCTTTCCATGGGCCGGCCCGCCACCTTTTGACCAAGTCAAACGGACCGGCCTTTTCACAGTGATGGGCCTCTGTTGGGCCGTGCCACATGTCGACGTATCATAGGCGCCTATCTGACCCACTGACGAGCTGACACGTGTTTCGTCCGGCCAATAAGAATTTTACACGTGGAAATTTCCCATTGGTCGGGGCTGTTAATGGGTTATCGGATCCAAAACCCGACCCGATAGCTTAACGGTGTTCCGTTACGGTGGATGCCACGTGTCGGTCACCCTTGACGAAAGCACGTCTGTGACGCGCGATTTATTGTCATGCAAGTGTACACTTTCGTGATGATAATTTTGGTAATGTCATGGAACACTTCTACGACAGCACAGGTATGACTATCTTGATTCTGTCATAAATTTGTCATGGATGTACATGCATGACAAAAAAAGTGACCTACTGTGACAAACACGTATCATCAAGGAAGTGTATTTTTTTTTAGTGTAATCAGCATATGTAGAGATACTGAAATGCACACGAACAGTACGTGTTACCTTAACCTTGTCGTTGTTGTTGAACCATTAGATGTAGTAAGGATGTGGATGTGGTCTTGTGGTGAGAGATAGCTTCTCCACCATCTCCATGCTAGCCAAGTTGTTGCAGCTCCCTCCATCTATGATGACGCGAACGGAACGTTCCTTCACAACTCCCTTTGTATGGAATAAATTATGCCTCTGATTTTGCTCAGCTTGTGTGACCTGCACACTCAAAACATGTTGAGCAACTAAACATTCATACATATCAGCATCTTCAGGAGCCATGTATTGCATCTCATGATCAGAATCATCTCCACCGTGTTCTTCACGTGTAATAAGAGCCAAAGTCTCCTCATCATAGTCACTAGCGGACTCATACCCACCATCCTCAGTAGCAATCATCACACGCTGAGATTTGCATTCTCTCGCCAAATGTCCTCTTCCCTTACAACGACGACAAATAATATCACTTGTGTGCCCTGTTGATGCCATGGAAGAAGAAGAACTCTGTGCAGGCCCGATAGGTGTGCTCTCGGCAGATAATGGTGGTTGTGCCTGCTTCCTTGTATCACGGCTAGAGGTAACAGCTGATGGAGGTGTCGGTGTAGTAGAAGGTGTGGAAGTAGAGGATGCACGCGGTGTCCATGATGAAGGTCGACCTGCAGAAAAGTTAGTCCGCGCCAATGCCTGTCGATCCTGCACTTCACGTTCAGCTTTACAAGCAAGATGGAATAAACGAGTGTTATTATTATAATCCTTATACTCTAGAATGGTCTGAATCTCTCTATTTAATCCACCCATAAAACGTGCAAGCATAGCTTCATTCTCCTCAACAATACCACATCTAATCATGCCAGTTTGTAATTCCTGATAATATTCTTCTACATAGTTTTTTCCTTGTCTTAAGCGCTGCAACTTTTGAAATAATTTACGTTGATAATATGGTGGAACCCAACGAGTACGCATAGCAGTTTTCAAAGCAGCCCAAGTAGCTGGAATAGGATATAATCTATAATGTTCAGACCACCAAACACATGCAAAACTAGTGAAAGCACAAACAGCAGCAGGAACACGTCTCTCCTCGGGATATTGTAAACATGTAAAATGTTGTTCAGTTTCTAACTCCCAAGTAAGATATATATCAAGAACATATCTACCCTCAAATGGAGGAATATTCAATTTCAGATTAGGAAGATGGTCATGATCTCGTACCTCATGTGGTTGTGCATCCCTACCGTTGCAATGATATGCATGAGGACGACCTGGTGGTGGTGGTGCTGGTGGTTGCAGGCAGTTCTGATTTTGATCAACCTCATCCTCGTAATGGTCCTCCACCTCTGCAGTAGCAGCAGGAGCTACAAAAGCATCAACAGCGGCACCAGAATTTTGCCCAGGGTCAATGGGAACGTGTTGTGCTCGTCCCACTTGATTTGGAAGGCGACGTTGTTGTTGCTGTAGACGTGTGATAGGTGCAGCCGACGGTGGTGGTGGAAAACGCGAAAGCAATTCAGTAAACTTGTAATCAAGCTTTGTTTCGAACGTCTTCTCCATGCCATCTATCTTCTCCATGGCCTCTTCAAATATGTTTAGCACATCTTGCACCTGTCCACTCATCATTTACTGAAACTTATCATGAAGCTCCTTGTTCATCAAGTTCTCCCAGTCAATCTCGTGGGGTTGTGATCCTGCCATGGTTAGCAGCAATAGAAACACACAAGAATATGATCCTATAGACTACTAGAAAATGGCGGTGGTGGGGTGTCACAAATCCGTCAAGCAAATCTCAAATTCTTACCAGTTCTTACCCAGCAGCAGGTGGTGAACGGCAACCGTTGTAGTCAAGACTCTCAAAGCTTGGATAGAGCGATTACCAGGAGAGTCAAACGCACGATGTAGATGTATGTGGAGCTGGGAAGGCTTATAATATGGTAGAAAAAAGGGTCAGCAATAATCAATTCAGAGATGCAAAGTTGAATAAATGCTCAACGACAGTATTGTGTTGGTCCTAGGCTAGACCGTGCTAGAGACGCGAGCCTAGAACACTAACAAAATCATGGCGCTGCACGTAAACAAGGGAAAAGCACACTCTGGATTTTTTTTCGCTCTGTTTTTTTGGCGCTCCTCTTTTTTTTGCTCCTTTTTTTGCGAAAAATCACTATAATGGTGAGTGTCTCAAAACTCTTCCCAAGTCAAACTAACATGATGGGCACGAAAAAAAATTGACTCTTTTCGGAAATCAGGGCAGCGACGACGAAAAAGTGCGACAAAAAATCACTATGATGCACGTGGCTCAGAAGACTCAGAAAAGCCTAAAACGGGATAGGGAAAAAATATTTTCAGCTGCCAAAATTTTGGCCTAAAAACTGCCCGGGGGTCCCCAGACTTTTTTTTCTTCCGAGACCTACTCAGGCAAGGAAACACGAATCGGAAATTAGATGGATCTCGAAAACAAACCTAATATGAAAGTAACTCGAATTGGTGGTGGATATATGATGGTGGTATATGGCAGCGGTAGTGGTATATGGCAGCGGTGGTGGTATATGGATACAGATTGGTGGTGGTATATGGATACGGATTGGTGGTGGTATATGGATACGGATTGGTGGTGGTATATGGATACGGATTGGTGATGGTATATGGAGATGGATTGGCGGCGGATAAGCGGTGGTGGTAGATGGCAGGGGCGATGATGATGGTGCGGCGGCGGCGTGACAACTTATGACCAGAACTCGAAACTCTAAAAGACTAGACTCTAAGACCAGCAACTAGACACGATGATGCAACCGCAAATTCAACAAAGCAAAATACTAAAAAGACTATGCAAAGGCTCGGACTGGTTCGGATATGATGAAATAACCCTAAAAAAATTGACTTTTTCGTGGACTGTAAGTATGAAGAACAGACTCGGTCTAAACTACAAAAAACTGAAAAATCTCACTGAGCAACATGGAAATCCGATACCACTTGATAGAGGCGAAGGTATCTCGATGTTTCGATGAGATAGCAATCATTTTCTGTGGGAGTCGACTTTGACGATCCGACTACGATCGTGCGAAAACGTCGCGCCTTAGCAATCGCTAAACCAACTTCCGAGCGGTTATTGACCACGCCGGAGCACGATCAACCTGACCACGAGGGTCTATTTCCTGCGAGCAAACGAAGAACAAGCAAGAAACTGAGATTGCAATCTGGATATTGCGAATAAAAGAGGAAAGCTTTATTAATGAAGGTGGGTTCTGTGACGCCTTTGTCTGGCCGTTGAACACAAACGAAGTACGTGAAGTTGCGGCTATGGCGAACTTTTAATCTAAACAAAACCCAAAGTCTAAACGATGCCCTAAGGGCTGTATATATGGAGGAGAGAGGGGGGAATTTCGTGGCCCTTGAAGGAGGGGCCCGAAACCAACCCCAACTCTTATTTCTCCACACATACGGACTCTAAAAACTGCCTATAAACAAGTATTTCGAAATTACATGGGCCAAGCCCAAAAATAAGGTGACGCACCACCTAGAATAGCCTCTGGACGAAATTTATGAAGTGGCATCCTGTATATTTCTTTCAAGGCTTCATGCACTCATTATGGTGGCTTCAAAGTCCTGAAATCATCACTTGTAACTCCGTTCTTATTCCCCTTGCACATGCCATCATCTCCATGCTTGAACTTGCTCCAAGACTCATCTTTTTTGTCCAAGCTAGACCCTTCATTTGTAAGCAAAACAAATTTATTCAATTTAGGCAGCATCATATTCTCATGAACATTAGAATCGTTACCAAGAAATGAAAGTACCTGATAATTCAATTGGCGTGCGCGAGCTCTAGTAATTGGTCCAGTATGTATAGCAGCAGGGGTTGTGGGTGTAATAATGGTATTGATGTCCTCATCGTAACCAGGACGCCTGTCGGGTATGGGACACCCACCAGTCCGGCGCACTCCTCAACCAGGACGAATGTCGAGTATGAGGCCACCGCATCCACCTGCCACCAATCCATCTTCAGTGTTATAGTGTTGCATCAACCTTGCCCTGTCTCGCTGCCGTCGACACCACCATGACGCCAGACAGCTCCACCGCCCTGCGCTCGTCCATCATCACACGCCCACCGGCGAGACCCTGCTGCTCCATGCCGCTGAGACCCGTTGTTGTCGACGTGCCAGATGCCATGTCGCTCCTCCTTCGCGAACACCACCTGCTGCCACTGGTCCTGGTCCTATCTTCTCTGCCTGCAGTTCCTCTAACCGAGCATCCAAACGCCTCAGGCGGCGCCTCCAAGAAAGGTACGACACTCGCAGTGCCGCCGCCGCCCAATCGCAAGAGATTATGGGTTTTCACCCGGGCATGGTGTCGGGGTGGGCAGGGACCTCGACGGCGCCTGCAAGGAGGAAAACGGCGAACCTGGTCGTCGCCACCGTCGGGTTGAATAAGTCACCCAGAGTTTCCTCCGGTCCGATGTCACCTCAACCAGCCCCCGCGAACGCACCGAGGCCGACGACCGCGATCGTAAGCCATCAAGTGCAGCGGGAGAGAGCCTGCAGCGCGAAGGAGATCCACCGGCAACTCACCGCCCACGCGGTCAAGACGCCATCCATCCACCTCCCGTCCACACTGCCCGAGGTCGCCGCCCCGGCATCCACCCACCGCACACATCCCGTCGAGACATGGAGGAAGACCCTCACCGCCGCCACCAGGATTCACCACACCGCGAAAACACCAAGCCGAGAAGGACGAGGCGAGGCCACGCCGGCCGGATCCGTGCGGATCCGGCGAACCCAGGCCCACCAGCCGCTAGATGAGAGGATCTGGCTCCGATCCCACGGCCAAGGCGACCAGATCTGACGGGCAGCGCCGTTCCAAGCGAAGGCGTGAGGCGACAACACCAGAGGCAACAGCCGCCGCAGAGGGCCGGTCTCGGCGGACACCAAGGGCGACGCGGGTGGCGGCGCCCGATGCGAAGTGAGGGACTCGCCAGATGCCTAGGCGGGTGCGCGGGGAAGCCCCCTCCATTTCCTACCGCCGAGCGGGCAAGCCCGACAACGGATGTCGGTGGCAGCAAGGGAGGAGGAGAAGGGGAGGCGGGGAACCGGCGGCGGCGTAAGGTTTCGCCCCCGAGTCGCTCGAGAGCGGACGACGCGGGGGAGAGGGGAGGGGATCAGAACTGCTTCTTCCTTGACCCTATATGAACTATATATTGACGTATTTTAGAGTGTAGATTCACTCATTTTGCTCCATATCTAGACTATATTAGAATCTTAAAAAGACTTGTATTTCCGAATGGAGGGGGTAGTACATAAAATACATTAGACGAGCGTGTCTGTTTTCTCAGGCACACACCACATTACAACAGACCAGTTAAGAGTTACTCCGGGACGGAGGGAATAGTTGACATCAAGGTTGGTAACACCATTCATTACAAAAAAAAAAAAAGGTTGGTAACACCATTTTTTAACACGCCCATCAAGCTGACTAACAGTCACCGGTAAGATCTATCATCATCTATGGCATATGCGTCACATCACATACTTACATATTACAGTATGCCAGAGGGTATGCCTGATTGGTCACGCACCAGAACGCAGATCGACAATCTCAAACCGCAAATTAGGTTTGAAATGCACGTTGGAGCAGGTTTCATATATTGGACCGCCATCCGTTGTCTCTCGGTGAGTATGGAACCCACTCTCACTGCACTCCCTGAGCACATCCATGCCTCCTGGATCTGTCAACCTGAATATACCATAGCTCCTGGAAGGTTGCAAACAGCAGAAAGACTTTCAGACTTTATTCTACGATATTGTTAGCCAGGTGATGCCTAGCCAGGTGGCATCACCACGGGCAATTAGGTATAACAATAAAATGAATGACTCGCCACTGCATGTTAACTTAATTTTAAGCAAGAAAACACATGCCTAGTAGGATCGGTGGGAGCAGCAACAATGGCAACAGCTTCTGGTAGCATGACCTGCATAAAGTTGATAGTTCTATGTAAAAAAAAGTGATAACTGCATGAAAAGAAGGTCAAACAAAGCACACGGTTGTCTCAGCGTGAGCTCCCGACAGATTGTTACAGAAGGCCAGCTATTCTGAGATAAGACTACCGCTGTGTTTGGATGTCTGTATTTGACCCTGGAATCGTGAATTGGTGTTGTCTAGACTCCAATACGGCTGTTTGGATAGATGGTCACCGTATTGACTCTTGGAAACTTGCCTCAATTCTGATCTCTACTCTCACAATTGCATGCTCTCTCCCTTGTTACCAAGCTAGAGACGGTCCATAATCCTCTCAACTGTCTCGCTCCCGCAAAAAGTACCGGTTCATTTGCCCCCAACAGAAATGAAGAAAGGGGCAGCACAGAAGAGAGCGGTGACCTCCCACCTCACAACCCCCAGCCGTCTCCCACCGCGCATCCAAATGTGTTGGTTAATTTGGTATTGCATCTCAATGTGTTGGTTAATTTGGTATTGCATCCCAATTCAATTCAGTGGGCTCAATACAGACATCCAAAAGAAGCGTACATGTTTTTATCAATGTTGGCTCGCTAGTGCAAACCAGGGAGAACACAACAATCACACTAACTCAGTTAGGTCATGCTTCTGTAAATTTGCATTAACTTGGCTGGTCTACCCTGCTATGAAGTTAGGTGACAACGTTCAACTAAAGCACTGATGCAGCTTAAGCCCGATATGCCTTAGGCCGTGTACCATACAATATGTGATTTTTCCCATCTGAAGATAAAGTATCAGCTCAAAGGCCTAACAAGTGACAGCAAGTCAACCCCTACTCAATAAAGGATAGACCATGTGTGCAGATGACATGGTGCCTTTTGGAGTTAATATTGGTGAACTTGTGATTGTTTCTATTCAGCATTTTGAGAGCGAACTTATTATTTTATACATTTTATGCCTAGCAGCATACAAGCCCCTTAAGTAGTTCGATCATCAGATATGGCACTGTCGTACCAATAACTCAAAAGTTTCAAATGTGTGTTGTTGCATACAGATTAAAATCATATTTGTTAGCTACTCTAGTGGTTGAAGGATTCAGCAAATATAATTTCTAGCTGAATTTTTTCATGGAGAATGTCCATGGTATATGAGACTGGAGGATTTTCATAAAAAGAAGCAATATCCTTAATTCATAAACATCAACAAAACTTATTTAGATACCTGATAAGAGAATTGAGTGTGCAAATCGATTGACGATAGAAAGCATGTTTGTGAAGGGTGAGTCTGGAAAAGACAAAGCAAAATGTCAATTGTTGACTTAACTGTTAAATTACAGAAGTTACTGCATCTAAGCACACTAAGAAAGCATATGCTCAAGTAACAAGTTTTGGTTAAAAAAGATGGATTCCATGCTTGCTAAGTTCAGTGTGTTTTCCATAAGAAAATAATTGGTATTAATTGTGCTTTATGTTAATCTTCTTTCAAATGTATTAGAATTGACAAACACAACAGTTTTAAATTGGCTGCAGCAATGGCCACAATTGCAGTATATTATTAAGTGGTGGAGGCTGTATTCACGCTTTTATTAACAGTAACAGTGGATATTCAATGGTAACCATTATGAATATATATCTTAAAATATTTATGTTCTTACCTCCCGTGATATTGTTTTGAAAAAATAATGCTAGTTTCAAATCAGAAGACAGGAAAGTCAGACTACACACCCAAACTTGGCACTAAACACTGGATACACTGATACAGTTTTGTCTCATCATACCTATGTTCTTAGACCATATGAGGTAGGCTAGCCATGTGTATTTATTTCATTTACAATATTATAAACCAACAGAAAACTGAATTCGATGAAGTATGGAAATGTTCAGATATCTACATGTATCCACCCTGCAGGGTAAAGTGACTGCTCTGATAATACGGCGTGTATCTCCTCCTCGTTAGAAGCTTGACACTGCATTTGGAAACAGGCAGATTCAGATAGATAAATGGAAGCAAGACACAATAAAGTAAGATGACAAATGATATGTTGAAAGGTAAAATGACAAGTTAAACAACATAATGTCTTTTTTTTTCAAACCATACAGTTACTGACATACTGAGTGAGCAGTTCCTTCTTGCTTTGGAATGATCAATGTTGTCACATAATAAGTTCCATCCCTCTGCAAATAAATGTAAAATAAATTAAGACGCAAATGTGAATATAGCAAGACTATCAGTGCTCACATTGGTATCTAATTCTTCTCCCAACTGCACTTACAAATGAAGCACCAAGAATTCCACAGGTCTCTAGATTATTGCTTGTATTCTCCTTTGCAAGTTCCATGAATTCGTCTGTCAATCTCACTGACTGCAAGACACACATACATCAGCAATTTTATCTAAAACTTGAGTGTCTGCACATGCTCCAAGGAAGAGCACACACTCAGAGAAGGGGATTAGAAATGAAAACAGAACGTACTATTTGCATGTCATGCAAATTGCTAGATGCAGAAGACTGCCCAAATGAAGGTGTTGATTGATCATCCACGTATTCAGTATCATGACTAAAAGGAACATCGCCAAAGCTAGAAAGGTCTTCTATCCAAGAAACTATAGGAGACGGAAAGTGGTGCTTCACAGGGTAGGCGCCGATATCGCAATCCATTGTTGTTGGTAGATTAGCTTGGTAGTGGGTGATCTTTTTAGCATCTGCAGTATGTAGATACATCGTTTCACCAGGTGTTGAACGCGTCCTGCATTTTCTGGTAGTGTTTTCAGATCTGCATCAGCATCACATGTCAAAATGTTATGAACTCATAATGTTGTAGCAGAACTACAGTCGAGATAGAGAAAAATAAGAGACTAGCTGGCATGGTATACCTCCCGCAACTCATGGCTGGGGGCACTCAGCAGGACCTAATTCCAACCTGGAAATCAAGAATCGTCAAACGATTAGGAACAGAGAAAAGAGTGACAGCATTTTACTCATTTATTTAAAAATGTAGCAGCTTCAGGAGATCCCAACAGCAGCAGCACGTGGCGTTAAGCATCAGTTAGTCAAACTAAACAGATTTGCTTTTTTCAATCCTAATAAAGAATGATCAACATCATCTAAAACATACTCCCTCCGTTCCCAAATATAAGTCTTTGTAGAGATTTCAACAAATGACTACATACGGAGCAAATTGAGTGAATCTACGTTATAAAATATGTCTACATACATCCGTATGTTATAGTCCATTTGAAATGTCTAAAAAGACTTATATTTAGGAACGGAGGGAGTATGTTCACCTATCTAGTTTTAGCCAGCCGGTTGTGGCGTCTGTTTATGGCTAGTGTGTGTTTCTAGCCTTCTTTGGCTCTGTGTGAGCTTTTTCCTTCTTTTATTACTTATGGAGACTTTGGAACCATTTTGACACTGCATTTTCTTGGTTAATAAGATGGCCGTATGCATCTTTCTGATGCAGAGGCCGGGGTATCCCCTTTTAGAAAAAGAAAAAAAAAGGAACGGAGGGAGTATAAAGTAGTGCTGCCATAGACCATGAACCCATAGTCGCATGCACCACTGCTCAAAGCCCGGAACTCACGATCAATGGGATAATGGTAGTGGTTGCTTTAGAAGAACAAAAACGTAACCACCTACTCCCCGGTCCCAAATTACTTGTCGCGGAAATGGATAGAAATAGATGTATCTATCTATAACTAAAAGTATGCCTAGATACATCCATTTTATGTGACAAGTAATTTCGGACGGAGGGAGTACATAATAATTAGTCGGATTAAGGATCAGCTCAACTCGACATACTCCCTCCATTCTAATTATTTTCTGAACATACTAGTTCATATTGAAATATCCAAAAGACCAAAACATCTTATATTTGTGATCAACGGAGGGAGTACCAGCAACCACCGAACTACCAAACATGTACAAAGACAAGCCACCACGTTGTTAGCAAAAAGAAAAAGAAAAAAGACAAGGTACCACCTCGCCGGGGCCTGGAAATCTACTAATCTCTGTCTAAGAATTTCGTGGGCCGCCTGCCAGCCAGCTAGGGCAAAGCAGCCGCGAACGCACGGAGAAGAGAAGGGAGGTCGGGGAAGAGGGGAAGGGCGGGCGCTCACCGGGAGTAGTCTGGACTGGGGTAGTTTTGCTGGAGCCGAGAGGGGGAGCCGAGGAGGGGAGTCGGGGGAGAGGGAGGGGAAAGGCGAGCAAGCGATGGGCGCGTGATGCTGATGCTCTTGTGTTGTCCGACGCGAATCCAAAGCCGCAGCCGGTTTCAGAATGAGATTGCGTGCACACACACGTCGCCGTCAGAGGGGCCGTGCATGCCATACACATCATCGTTCGTCGCACAGAAAAGAAAAGAAGGGATTAAAAGCGAGACAGAATTTCAAATGTATAAGAAAAAGCGAGAGAGAATTTGAGATAAGGACGACAACTCCGAGGCCCGGAAGGTGCCGACGGGAAGAGAGCGCCGTGGCTGGCGGCGCCGCGGTGCGTTGGGACTCCGTGTCCACGTGTCGGCTGGGCATTCGGGCAAGGGGCGTGACGCCGCGTGCGACGGTGCCGACCTGCCTGTGTCTGGCGCAGCGCGGGACGGAGGGAGTGGACAGTTTGTTGGGGGAATCGGGAGGCGTCACGTTTGCGCGCGTCGACCCACGCGCGGACGCTTGTGATCTGCTCTACTCAGCCAGACATAAACGTGAAATCATGCGCCATATCATTGAGCAGGGCTTCAGCTGGTCCTGCTTACAGAGCTCAGTGTGATAGTTTCACACGCTATAAATTTATAAAATAAGTATAGGAGTAATATCCATCAATCATCTTTCAGTAGAGCAGCACACGCAGCCTTGAGCAAATCTCTTACAGTAGCATATTACAGAGGTAATAAACCATGTATCCGCAAGTACAAGATCCACACGGTGATTTCGAATGTTTACCAATCAACCGGTTGCTTTAGCCCCTACATCATCAAAAAGCACCCACCACTTTAACGCATCTACTTTACATGCCATCCCATCTACTATTCCTTGCTAAGGTGCATGATACTGACTAGCCATCTTTCCGGTTGCAGAATCATCTGCGGCGCTTGACAAACAATAGTTCAGAATCCTTTTACAGTGCCTGATTATGTCCTGCTCCCTGCAAGGGAAGATGCAGTCAAATTTTCCAACACTAATCAATCAACAACAGCAGACATGAAACATGCAGTGCAATTTTCTCCTTAACCCAGTGGAATAGATTATGATATCGCTCCATGATGAAGCAATAGTTATGTCTCGATGTCCATTGATCCAGTGAAGAAAAAAAAGGGAAGAATTAACATTTGCGATCAAGAAGTCTACATTTAAGTGTACAAATGGTTCGCATGCTGCTGACCATATGTAGAAGCTATGTATTCGTGACTCAAAAGTCTACTTAATAACTGTATAAATTCTGAAACATGTAAAATGATGTTGTCCTGTTGTTCACCTTATGCAGGATGCATGATATAGGTGCACTGTTGATAAATGCATAAAGCTCGGTGAGAACTGCAGCGATCAAAATATCAGCACAGTGCAATGCATTTTCCAAGGAGAAAAAACTGGTTATATATTACTCCCTCTGTATCAAAATATAAGGCGTTTTTTAACACTATGACAGTGTCAAAAAATGCCTTATATTTTGATACGGAGGGAGTATTTACCACTACACGCTAATGAGAATGGGGTGCCGCCCCACGTTATAAGTTTGAATAACTATGTGCTGACTTACCATCATGACAGTTTAGCCAGGAGTTTTTCCACCATGCTTTTTTGTTGTAAGCGACTATAAGATTCTGATTCTTTAATTGCGCTTGATACAACAATGACATTACTTGGCGAAGGTGCATTCACCTACAGGCCATAAATAGGGTATATAAGCAATTAGCAAGCACAACATGCATTAATAATTTCCAAGTCTTCAAAAGAGAAAGAAAAACACGATTATATCAGAAGCATACCCATACTCGACCATTCAGTCCAACAGCTATCTCAAATGATAGTTTTTTCCCAAGGGCCTCTAGAAGTGGACATGTTGGGGAACTTAAAAGCCTACAAGTAATCAACATAATAAATATATGAAGGGGAATAGTAATACTAGCACATTACTGAAAGATTATGGCATGCATTCATCTTACATTCTTGCCAGGCCAGTTGATGTTTCAAACGTATAACCACTTTTCAGTTGACCAAATTCAGCAGCTTTTCCACTTGCTGTAAAAGATAGTCCATATCATTATATTTTGATAGCAGTACAAGGAAACAAATATGCAACAGTTTGGCCCGAAACACTGTACTCCAAGAGCTCACAGCCATATGAGCAAAGATTCCCAACATGATGTATTTTTGAACTTCTAATTTTGAAACTCATAGAAGCACTGAATTATGAAATTAGCAAGTTACCATCCATGCATGAAAGCTCTGGATTCATAATGCTATTTGCCTTCACCACTCTGGCATATATTAATGTACCAATCTGCAGGAGAAAACACACAGTAAGTATTTACAATAACCGTGCATCAAGCTCAAGGAAGGAAACTGAGTATGAGGCACAGAAACTGCAACCTTTCGGAATCATTACAAGCTGAGATCATATATAGCATCCACGTCCAGTATTTGACAAATTGTTACAACACAAACATCATTGAGTGCATGTAATGAATTTGAAACTACATAACGGGGCGGCTATTTCAATGTAACAACTGAGGACGGATCGGAATCAACAAACAAGTGAAATTGACCCCAAAAAATGACAAAAGTGCATCACAAACAAAAACAGCTCAACACTTCCAAAATTTAATGATCAAACCCTATATTTTGCATAAAAACAATCATTTTAAAACGTATGCACTCCATACAAGATAAACAAAAAACTAAAAATTGCACCATGTAAGATTTCAGTATCTACTAAGATACATAATAATTTGATCCCATCAATGAATTCATGTTAGTTTTATAAGAAAAAACATATGATATGCCAAATAGCTACTCAAAGAAAAATAAATAAAGTTCAATGGCCAACCAAAAATATGGTAAATCTCTCCTATCTAAAGAAAACTTAGTGTTCCCCGTTCCGTCCCTCTTCGTCGTCCGCCCCTCCCCACCTACACCAAATGAACAGGAAAGATCTCTTCTCTTTCACTTTCTCCTCTTTTTCTTCGCCCCACGTTACGATCACCAGTTGGAAGCACGTCTCTCTCGGAAGGAAGAGATCGCCACCCAATCCCCCGATCAGATTTGATTCAAGCAATTAAAACAAAGTATCGCCTCCCGCCGGAACTCGCCATGTCGTGGCCGGCTGCCCCGCGTCTCCCCGTGCCGACTGGACCTTGACTTGCCGCTTTGGTCACCATGGCACCAAGCAGCCGACGGCGCAGGCCTCCAGCGCCTTCCCTGCCATCATTTTTACACTCCTAAAAAATCACATACGCGTCATGCCATGTGACCACCACGACATCTGCATGGAGCCTCGCCACGCGGCCACAACGGAACCTGCGTAGGATGTGCGGTCCACATCTGTGGCTCCCAGGTGGCGAACAGTCTGCAGGGAGCCCCACTGTCGGTGTACTAAAGTAGGGGTACCTTAGTACCCCAGACTTGTGCACGGGCAGTTGTAGCACCCTGCGGCGAGGCCCGCCCAGGAAGCGCCAAGAGAAGACCAAGCATTCAAGACAAGGCCCCCGGCAAGAGGAGCTTGCCGGGCCAAGAAGACAAGACCCCGGCAAGAGGAGCTTGCCGGGACGACTAAGCCCATGTAATACCATCCAAGAACAAAGTATACGAGACAGAAGATCGAGACCCCGACAAGAGGAGCTTGTCGGGAAGGCCGAACCCAGGCACCACAAGAGAAGCCCGCCACGGCGCGCCATGCGCCCCGGCAAGGCCTGATAGCCGGCAAGCTATCAGGCACAGGAAGACGACCCCCGCGGCAAGCCACTTGCCGCGGCAAATCGCCACCTCAGGACTGCGCTCCAGCTCACCCGCCCACGCGTCGCTCCGGGGTTTCCCCCAAGGGCACGTGGCGGGGCACCGCGCAGCCTGGGGTATGCGGTGGCATGCAGCCACCACCGTGGCGAGCAGTGGCGCACCTAACGATCCGCCTCGGTGCTGTCCAGGCGACCGTGACGGGCATTTAATGCCCTTGTCCCCTACCGTCAGAAGTAGGTATGATAACACTGTGCCGCACTGTAGCGCCACTGTTCCCGCACTATTACAACTTCCACCCCTTTTACACTTTTACCCCTTTCTCTTACGTTGACACCTGTCGGTGACCCCTTTGCGCTATAAAAGGAGGCCCGTGTGCAACGTAGAGGGGGTTCGGAGATTCGGAATCCAGACAGCCATACGCTCGGTGTAGCTAGCTCTCCAAGCTCCCGAGCTCCCCAGTTCAATACAACCAAGCAGGAGTAGGGTTTTACGCGTCCATCGCGGCCCGAACCTGGGTAAACCGCCCGTGTGCTCGCCTCGATCTGCTCTCCGTGCTCCCTCCGCCCCCCTCACCGGACAACGAAAGGGGCTCCGGCCCCATAGGTGCTCGCGGGGGACGCCGTCCACCCCGCCATCTTTGGCGCGCCAGGTAGGGGTTGCGTCGAGGTTGTGCGGATCAGATCCGGCGTTCGCGCGAGCGCGCTCTTCGTCAGCTTCTCCGAATTCGCTAGCTTCATCAACACCATGGCCCCGAAGAAAAAGGCTTCGGAGGTCGCGGGCCCGTCCGCGTCTCTTCCACCGCTACCGGAGCCAACGGTGGGCGGGGGAGACGCCGTCGGAGGGGTGGCCACCGGCGAGAACACTCGCGGCGCCACCAAATCCAAGAACAGGGCGGACGACCGAGCCTCGGCCTCCGAGGACGCGTCGCGTCCGTCCCGACAAACGACGACCCAGCAGCGCCATGCCACAGGAGGTGGCATCCGCTTGCTGGACCAAGGGCAAACTGGAGGTTCACGGGACGCCCCGGGCCCCCGTCCGGACACGGGCAAGGCGAAGGCGCCGGGGAGGGACCCCGCTCTTTCTAACATTGTTAGGAGTCCGAGCGTATCCCGCTCCTCGCGCCACTCGCCCCCGCTCCCCTCCACTCCGGCAGAAGCGCTCGCGAGAGCGCAACTGCTCCTCGACTACCCTCCAGCGGCTGACAAGGCCGAAGGCTGGAGGGCCACCATCCAGAGCCTGATCGCCTTCGCCAACAACGACACGCCGCAGCAGCCGGCGACCTCACGGCCACGGCAGGTCGAGAAGACGAAGGCCGACGGCGACAAGACCGCCGGGGGTGCAACCACCATGCACTCCCCGGCGCAGAAGCAGAAGACGCCGCCCCGCTGGAGCAACGCCGACGACGGCTCTACAGCGTCGTCAGACCCGCGGACTCGCCGGGACCAGCGCCGAGTCCTCGACGAGCGGCAGCAAGAAGACGCTCGAACAAGGATCGAGCGCCGCCGAGAAACTCGGCGGCAATAAGACCAGCGGGCTGGGGACGCTGTCGACGCGCACGCGCCCGGTGAACCAGGTGACTTACCGTACGCGGCAGGTTGCCCTGCGTTCACCCGTGAGCTGCGGCGCGTCCGGTGGCCCAGCACGGAGAACTTCAAGCCCGACGTACCGGAGAAGTACGACGGCAGGACGCACCCCTCGGAGTTTCTCAGCATCTACACGATCGCTGTGCAAGCTGCCGGGGGGCACGACGAGAGGATATTGGCGAACTACTTCCCGCTCGTGCTTAAGCCGAACGTTCGTTCGTGGCTTATGCACTTGCCGGAAGGCTCCATTTCTTCCTGGGCGGATCTTTGCCATCAGTTTGTTGGCGCCTTCACAGGCGGCCACAAACCTCATGGCCAGGATAGCGACCTCCACATCCTAGCCCAGAAGGAAGGAGAATCCCTGCGCAAGTACATCCAGCGCTTCAGCCGCGTGCATCGCAACATCCCCGACGTTCACCCTGCCGCGGTTATCAGCGCGTTCCACCAGAACGTGCGTAACCGCCGCATGCGTGAAGAGATGGCCATGACCAAGATCCGGGACGTCAGCGAGCTATATGCCCTGGCTGACAAGTGCGCGCGCGCGGAGGAGGGGAGGAAACTCCCCGGGGAGGATGCTGGCGCAGGAGAGAGCGACAGTGACGACACCGCCCCGGCGAAGAGAAGCCAGCGGCGGAATAATAGGAGGAAGAACAGGAAAGAGGTGCTTGCCGTCGAGGAGTCCGGCAAGGAGGCTCCCGCCAAGCAAACGCAGGCTGGCGGCTCCGGCAAGGAGCCTGCCCCCGTGGCGGCAGCCGACAAGCAGGACGGCTCCGACAAGCAATACTGCAAGATCCACCGCACCAAGGGCCACGATCTCTCCAACTGCAAAAGCATCGAGTACCTCGTCGTGCAGCAGAAGGCTGAGTACGAGAGGCGCGACAAGGGGAAGGCCCAGGGTGGAGGTGGCGAACCAAGCAAGAAGCGGCCGCCCATCGGCCGGGGAGGACGCCGCGGCAAGGCCAAGCAGCGGCAAGGCGATCGGCCTCCCCGGGGCCGCGACGAGGATGAAGACGACGACGACGAAGACATGGAAGACGAAGATAACAGCGAGCAGGAGTTCCAGAAGGCCACGGAGGTCCTATGCGTTGACGGCGGCGCCTCTCTGCACACCTCCCACCGCCAGCTTAAGCAGTGGGTGCGAGAGGTGAACGCAGCAGAGCCGCCCGTGGGGTCGCGCAGGCTCCTCAAATGGTCCAGCACGCCCATCATTTTCGATCTTGAGGATCACCCCGACCGCACAACCGCGGTCGGGTGCTTGCCGATGCTGGTCTCACCCACCATCCGCAACCTCAAGGTCACCAAAATGTTGGTAGACGGCGGGGCCGGGCTGAACTTGATCTCCTCCGCTGTGATCAAGAAACTCCAGATCCCAGACGGCGAGCTCGAAGAGACCGGTTCTTTCCAAGGAATCAACCCGGGGAGGAGCAAGCCCAAGGGGAAGATTACTCTGCCTGTGACCTTCGGCGGCGAGCTCAACTTCAGGACTGAGCGCATCACGTTCGACGTCGCTGATATCCCGTTACCATACAATGGGATCCTCGGCCGTCCCGCTCTCGCCAAGTTCATGGCAGCTTCCCACCACGCCTACAACGTACTCAAGATGCCGGGGCCGATAAGCGTCATCACTGTCCATGGCGACAAAAAGGACGCGCTTATCTGCGCCGACAAGATCTACCGGGATGTAGCAGCCGCGGCAGAGAAGGACACACTTGCCGCTGAAGCCCCCGGGGGGAAGAAGACAAGGACCAAGTCCGGTAAGTGCTCTGGGGCCCACTCCGGCAACCGCACCTCTTCAGAGTGCTGCGCCGCCGTCGAGGACGTTCCATCGAGCTCCACCGGCAAGTACAAGAAGGGAATGACCGCTCCTCCGGCAACCAAGAAGGTGTCCGCCAAGGAGGACGGCACTGGCGGTACCTTCACCATCAGTGCCACGCTTAACAGCAAATAGGAAAGCGCGCTCGTTGCCTTCCTGCGGGCGAATGTCGACGTGTTTGCATGGCAACCGTCCGACATCCCCGGTGTTCCCAGGAGGGTGATTGAGCACAAGCTCGCTGTCTGTCCTCACGCGCGACCCGTCAAGCAGAAAGTGAGAAAGCAAGCCGTGGAGCGCCAAGAATTCATCAGCGAAGAAATCAAGAAGCTAGAGGCAGCAGGCCTAGTGAGAGGTGTGATCCATCCAACGTGGCTGGCCAATCCGGTCGTCGTGCGCAAAGCCAATGGGAAGTGGAGACTGTGCATAGACTTCACCGATGTGAATAAAGCATGTCCCAAGGATCCATTTCCCTTGCCGCGCATTGACCAGATTGTTGACTCCACTGCCGGATGTGAGCTACTCTCTTTTCTTGATGCATATTCAGGCTACCACCAAGTCTTTATGGCCAAAGAAGATGAAGAGAAGACCGCATTTATCACTCCGTGCGGCACCTATTGCTTCATACGCATGCCGTTTGGACTGAAGAATGCGGGATCAACGTTTGCAAGGGTAGTGCACACTGCTTTCGAGCCACAGATCCATAGGAACGTGGAGGCCTACATGGATGACATCGTGGTGAAGAGCAGGAGCAAGGAAACCCTGGTCCAAGATCTGGAAGAGACATTTCAGAACCTGCGCAAGATACAGCTCAAGCTGAACCCCGAGAAGTGCGTTTTCGGAGTCCCCTCCGGCAAGCTTCTCGGGTTCTTTGTGTCACAGAGGGGGATTGAAGCTAATCCCGACAAGATCAAAGCCATCGAGCAGATCGAAGCCCCAGAGCGCGTCAAGGACGTCAGAAAGCTTGCAGGTTGTGTGGCCGCCCTCAGTCGGTTCATTTCAAGGTCTGCAGAACGCGCCCTGCCCTTCTTTAAAATCTTGAAGAAGGCAGGCCCCATGCAGTGGACTCCAGAAGCGGAGGCGGCGCTGCAAGATTTGAAAAGGTACCTATCCTCCACTCCAATACTTGTCGCACCTAGACCACAGGAGAAGTTGTTGCTATACCTAGCGGCAACCAACCAGGTGGTTAGTGCTGCGTTAGTGGCGGAGAGGGAGGCCGACGAGGAGTCTATACCACCTGCAAGCGAATCCAGCGACAAGCGGGGGGCTGCTCCGGCAAGCTCTGGCCCCGACAAGGACAACCCTGCGCAGGAACAGGATGGAGCGCGGAAGAAGATGGTGCAGCGCCCGGTGTATTTTGTGAGTTCCCTCTTGCAGGGGGCTAGATCAAGATACTCTGTGGGTGCAGAAGTTGCTTTTCGGCCTCCTCATGGCCTCGAGAAAGCTGCGCCATTACTTCCAAGCACATGAGATAACAGTAGTCACTCGCTTTCCGCTGAAGAGGATATTGCACAATCCCGAGGCAACAGGCAGGATCGTCGAGTGGGCACTGGAGCTGTCGAGCTTTGGACTCAAGTTTGAAAGTACTTCAACCATACAGAGCCGAGCTTTGGCAGAATTCATAGCTGAGTGGACCCCGACGCCAGATGGAGAAGCCCAAGAAACAAGCGCGCCCGTACAAGAAGCAACAAGCGAGTGGGTAATGTACTTCGATGGTGCCTTCTCGCTGCAAGGCGCCGGTGCTGGCGTGGTACTCATCGCGCCCACCGGAGAGCACCTCAAGTATGTTATCCAGATGCACTTCCCAAGAGAGCAAGCAACCAACAATACTGCTGAGTATGAAGGCTTGCTCGCCGGCCTCAGGATTGCGGCCGAACTTGGGATCGGAAAGCTGATTGTGCGGGGAGATTCTCAACTGGTGGTCCGGCAAGTCAACAAGAGCTACCAGAGCCCTCTGATGGAAGCTTATGTAGATGAAGTGAGGAAGCTGGATGAACACTTTGAAGGGCTGCAAATGGAGCACGTCCCGAGAGCTCAGAATGAGATAGCAGACGGCCTTTCGAAGTGTGCTTCGTTGAAGTTACCTGTGGAACCAGGGACCTTCTTACTCAAGCTGACTCAACCATCCGTTACACCATCAGTTGGGCAGTCCAAGAAAAGGAAGTTGGTCTCCGGCGACTACTTGCAGGCGAACCTTCCTGAGACCGCCGCCAAGGTCCCCAAGATCAACAACCAGAACGCCGGGGGACAGCCCGCTCCTGCGGATCCCAGGATCCGTCCAGTCGAAGCAGGTGTCCCCGATAAGCCTTGCTCCGGCAAGCAGATCAGCAGTCTGAACGCTGAGGAACAGTCCGCTCCTGCGGATCCGAGGATCCGTCCAGTTGAAGCGGGGGTTCCCGACAAGCTTTGCCCCGGCAAGCTTGCCGGGGGATCACCGGCTCCGGCGGAACCAGAGGTTCTTGCCGTAGAAGCCGGGGTCCCCGCAGCGGCCTTCATGCCTTTAGTCCTTGCCGTCGAGCCCCGGGCTCCGGCATGGGCGCAGCAGATCGTCCGTTTTCTGCAAACTGGAGAACTTCCCGACGACCCAGAAGAGATGGAGAAGATCACCAGGCAGTCAAGTATGTACCAGTTCGTGGACAACGAGCTGTACAGAAGGAGACTCAACGGTGTCAGATTGAAGTGCATCTCCAGGGAAGACGGACAGAATCTGTTGGCAGAGATACACGGAGGCATATGCGGCCATCACATTGGCGCAAGAGCACTTGTCGGGAAAGCCTTCCGGCAAGGGTTCTTCTGGCAAGAAGCCCTCCAAGATGCAACTGCACTAGTAACCAAGTGTGAAGCGTGCCAGTTCCATGCAAAACAGATTCATCAGCCAGCTCAGGCTCTCCAAACAATCCCTTTATCCTGTCCCTTCTCGGTCTGGGGGCTCGATATCCTCGGCCCTTTTCCCCGAGCCGTCGGGGGCTTCGAGTACTTGTACGTTGCAATCGACAAGTTCACGAAGTGGCCAGAAGTGGGGCCAGTGAGGAAGGTGACCGCGCAGTCAGCAGTCAAGTTCTTCCGGTCGATCGTCTGCCGTTTCGGAATCCCCAACAGAATCATCACCGACAACGGGACACAATTCACAAGTCGCGCCTTCATGCAATACGCCCAGGATCTCGGCGCCAAGGTCTGTTTCGCTTCGGTTGCTCACCCCAGGAGCAACGGTCAAGCAGAAAGGGCCAACGCTGAAGTGCTGCGCGGACTCAAGACCAGGACCTTCGACAGGCTGCGCAAGTGCGGAAGAAATTGGATTGAGGAGCTGCCGGCGGCTCTTTGGTCAATCAGAACGACACCGAGTCGAGCCACCGGACAAACACCCTTTGCTCTAGTCTATGGAGCGGAAGCAGTTATCCCCACGGAACTCGTATACGGATCTCCTCGGGTGCTCGCTTATGACGAGCTCGAGCAAGAGCAGCTGCGCCAAGATGACGCGCTGCTCCTTGAGGAAGGACGTCTCCAGGCTGCGGTACGAGCTGCTCGATACCAGCAAGCCTTGCGTCGCTACCATAGCCGCAAGGTCAAGGCCAGGAGTCTCGAAGAGGGCGACCTTGTTCTTCGGCGCACTCAGTCGGCCAAGGATTCCAACAAGTTGACGCCAAAGTGGGAAGGACCTTATCGGGTGAGACAAGTCACGAGGCCTGGCGCTGTCCGCCTCGAGACCGAAGAAGGCGTACCAGTGAGCAACTCCTGGAACATAGAGCATCTTCGCAAGTTTCACCCATAAGGCGCGGTTGCCGTGACCCGCTCCGGCAACCATCGGTTTGTACAGGCCTTGCCGCTGTTGCATGTAACCCCTTGTACAAAGCCAGGCGAAGCCCCTGGCACCAGATAAAGTTGCCCTGTTAGGCGACCTTGTTCTTAGGCACGTTCAGTCGGCCAAGAATTATAACAAGTCGACGCCGAAGCAGGAAGGCCCTCATCGGGTGAGACGAGTCGCGAGGCCCGGCGCTGTCCGCCTCAAGACCGAAGAGGGCCTACCAGTGAGCAACTCCTGGGAACATAGAGCATCTTCGCAAGTTTCGCCCATAAGGCGCGGTTGCCGTGATCCGCTCCGGCAACCATCGGTTTGTACAGGCCTTGCCGCTGCTGCATGTAACCCCTTGTACAAAGCCAGGCGAAGCCCCTGGCATCAGATAAAGTTGCCCTGTTAGGCGACCTTGTTCTTAGGCACGTTCAGTCGGCCAAGAATTATAACAAGTCGACGCCGAAGCAGGAAGGCCCTCATCGGGTGAGACGAGTCGCGAGGCCCGGCGCTGTCCGCCTCAAGACCGAAGAGGGCCTACCAGTGAGCAACTCCTGGGAACATAGAGCATCTTCGCAAGTTTCGCCCATAAGGCGCGGTTGCCGTGATCCGCTCCGGCAACCACCGGTTTGTGCAGGCCTTGCCGATGTTGCATGTAACCCCTCGTACAAAGCCAGGCGAAGCCCCTGGCCGAAGATAAAGAAGCGCTGGCGCCCTAGATTTTAGCATGCATGCTGAGTCAGAGTCTCGTCCTTGGTTAGGGTTGTCAGTTCCTAACTGTCGCTAACCCCTAACTTAGAGGTCGAGTCCGCGTCTTTTTCCCGTCCTTTCCCTTTGGCTCGCAGGAATTGAATGTCCTTGCCGGGCCGCTCAAGGACAAGGAAGAGGAGAAGGACGAGCCAACACCTACGCCCCGGCGAGCCAGAGTCGCCGGGGGCTGCAACCTCAGATAAGTTTTTGCATCCCTCATCATGCATTCTCTTATGGACTGTGGAATTTGAAAGCCTCCTTTCCTCCTGAAAAGCTACCGTGCTCTCTTAGCGGCAAGCCCCAGAGCGCGTTCCTAGGGCCCGTTTCGATAGCAGCCGCGGCAGCAAGGGGGAGGGAAGCGAGGGGCCGGAACCCGCCTGCTCCCCGCCTCCGCCAAGGGCGTGAGAAAGGTCGAGCAGTGCGGGGAGCGGCTGGGCCTGTTGCCGGGCGAGAAACTGTCTATCTTAACGATGTAAAGGATTCGTTCCTTACCGCGGTTTCCACCCGCGAGACAAATGATCCGGCAAACATCCCCTTTTCATTAAAAACATTCCACTCAGGTACAGTTCAGAGAGAATGAAAAACATGAAAGAAGGGATTACAAGGCTTAAACGCAACTAAGGCCCGAAGGCTTACAAGCTGAAAAGAGATAAGGTGCCCGTAATCCCTTTCTTGTCTCTCTCCTCAAGAGGTAGGGCAAGTAGGCGAAGAGGGCGAAAGGGGCACCTAGGCGAGCTGCGGGTGGCAGAAGGCACCAAAAGAAGATCCGGGGGCTCCGCCCGGGGGTCTCCGGAGGCTGAAGAAGACGGAGGCGCCGGAGGCAGAGCTGGAAGATGAGGCAGCGGCCTTGCCGCCAGCCTCTTCCTCTTCCCCAGCCTCGCCACTCCGGCCGCCCGAGGAGATCAAGCCCCCGGCAAGAGGAGCTTGCCGGGCCGAAGAGAAGACCCCGGTGGTCGTCACCGAG
The DNA here is from genome assembly GCA_032464435.1 of Aegilops umbellulata. Lineage (NCBI taxonomy): Eukaryota > Viridiplantae > Streptophyta > Magnoliopsida > Poales > Poaceae > Aegilops > Aegilops umbellulata. The sequence continues at coordinate 290,579,940 of CP136056.1, read as the reverse complement.
AGCAAGGGTGATGACGGCGTCTGGGGCGCATCTGGAACACGAGGCACCGGAGCGTCAGCCAGCTGTCGAAGTCGGCCCGTACTCCGACTTCGCGGCCTTCGACGTCCGCCCTCTGTCCTCCTCAGCAGCCCCCCTACGCCAGCCGCCCAAGGAGACGACCCCGGGGAGTTCACGGAGCCCGGCGCGGACGATGGGGCCGCCGGTGCCACACGGAGCTGCGACCGACGCCTAGTCGGACCCGTCATCCCGGCGGCTGCTCCCCTCGTCGTCGCTGTCGCTCCCCTCCTCGTCACTCTCGCTCGAGGAGGAGCCTTCGCTGTCGGAGGAGCTATCTTCGCAGCACCGGGCCCGGTTGCCGGAGCCCCAGAAGGCCTTGACGGAGAGGAGGTCCTCCCCCACCAGCTTAAAGTGGAGGGTGAACCCCTCCGTCAAGCTGTGGATCCGGGCGAACGTCTTCCACCCGCGGCCCAGACACACCACGCCGGGGGCTCGGGACTCGACGTGGACTCGCGTCCCACTGATCCCGCAGCCCCTCATGCGCAGGTTTAGCGTCTCAGGCTGCTCCACCTCCAACACGCTCGCGAATGGAGCGGGAAGCCGGAGGCGGCGACGAGGCGCCCGGCGCAGCCTGATAATGAACTCACAGGGGTCGTCCCCGAGATGGACCGCGGGAAGGAACGGGGCCGCTGGCGGAGGCGAGGACGGCGCACCGATCCGTCCGCCCCGAGCGCCCCGGCCCCGTCCACGACCTCGTCCGCGACCTCGCCCTCTCCCTCTTCCCCTGACGACCGGCTCCGCCGCCGCGGGCGCAAGGGGAGGAGGGGCGCGTTGCCTAGCAGACACCCTCGCGGCAACCAAAGAAGAACCAGGGTTCCCCCCCTCCATCGCAGATGGGGGAAGGAAACCAGAAGCAGAAGGAGGAAGGAGATGGAGTGCGGATTTCCGTTGCCCCCTTTCGCTCCTTATAAAGGGGCGGAGTGGGGACGCGGCCGCCTCGCTCCTCCAATAGAAGCGGAGGAAGGGCAGACGACTGGGGCCGACCCACTGCATCGACCCGCGCCGGCCCGACTCCCTGCCTCCGCCGCCGCGACTCCGAGTGCATGAGGACCACGTGGTGGGCGCGCAGAACCGAGGCGACGGGTGGGACGACCTCTCCCCATCCCGTGATTATGGGGAACGGACGCCTCGAAAGCCGCGCCTCACCCCCGTTCATTTATCGAGCCGCGCCTCCGCACCTCCCTCCACTTAAAGAGGGAACGGGCGTTTCGCCCCCACGACGCCGCGATAAGCGCGCGCCGCCTGGGGAAGGTGCGACGGATGCGGAGTTAAGGAGCAGCGCGACCAAGGCCACGCGTGCCCGTGCACTGTTAGGGCCTGGCCCAACGACGCTCGGCACCGTGTGTGGCCCAGGCCCGGGGGCTCCTGTCGGTGTACTAAAGTAGGGGTACCTTAGTACCCCAGACTTGTGCACGGGCAGTTGTAGCACCCTGCGGCGAGGCCCGCCCAGGAAGCGCCAAGAGAAGACCAAGCATTCAAGACAAGGCCCCCGGCAAGAGGAGCTTGCCGGGCCAAGAAGACAAGACCCCGGCAAGAGGAGCTTGCCGGGACGACTAAGCCCATGTAATACCATCCAAGAACAAAGTATACGAGACAGAAGATCGAGACCCCGACAAGAGGAGCTTGTCGGGAAGGCCGAACCCAGGCACCACAAGAGAAGCCCGCCACGGCGCGCCATGCGCCCCGGCAAGGCCTGATAGCCGGCAAGCTATCAGGCACAGGAAGACGACCCCCGCGGCAAGCCACTTGCCGCGGCAAATCGCCACCTCAGGACTGCGCTCCAGCTCACCCGCCCACGCGTCGCTCCGGGGTTTCCCCCAAGGGCACGTGGCGGGGCACCGCGCAGCCTGGGGTATGCGGTGGCATGCAGCCACCACCGTGGCGAGCAGTGGCGCACCTAACGGTCCGCCTCGGTGCTGTCCAGGCGACCGTGACGGGCATTTAATGCCCTTGTCCCCTACCGTCAGAAGTAGGTATGATAACACTGTGCCGCACTGTAGCGCCACTGTTCCCGCACTGTTACAACTTCCACCCCTTTTACACTTTTACCCCTTTCTCTTACGTTGACACCTGTCGGTGACCCCTTTGCGCTATAAAAGGAGGCCCGTGTGCAACGTAGAGGGGGTTCGGAGATTCGGAATCCAGACAGCCATACGCTCGGTGTAGCTAGCTCTCCAAGCTCCCGAGCTCCCCAGTTCAATACAACCAAGCAGGAGTAGGGTTTTACGCGTCCATCGCGGCCCGAACCTGGGTAAACCGCCCGTGTGCTCGCCTCGATCTGCTCTCCGTGCTCCCTCCGCCCCCCTCACCGGACAACGAAAGGGGCTCCGGCCCCATAGGTGCTCGCGGGGGACGCCGTCCACCCCGACACCCACGCACGCTGCCGTCTGTCGTCAGTTGTCACCAAGTTCGGAGGCGCGCAGTACAATGGGCGTGTTCCACGGCCGGGTGGGCGGCTACTGGTACCACAGCGCTTTGGACCTTGGCAGCATACTTCAACGACAAGGAAGGTGTACTCGGAACCAGAGGACAATGCACGGAAGGACGATTTCATAAGCATGTCCATGCATATGTTCGCTTTGTTTTATCTCAGTCAACACTAAAGGAAAAAATAGACTACGAAAATGAGCCCAAGTAATACTAAAGAAAAAAAAACTAGGATTTTGGATATTGCGTTTCAATAGGATAGATACAATATAAAGGCAGAACAGCACTGTGTGCTTCACACAAAATAACCTATAATTGGAAAGAAAAGGTTCAACAACCATTAATGACTCAATCCCATACCTCAAACTTCGGTATGTTCCTCCTTGTACCACCTTCAAATGAAAGAACTGGTAAAAAGGCCAAATTAGGCCCCTTTATGTCCACCAAGAAGTTCTGGAATAACCAAATCCAGCTCAGCAGAAGGGAAAGAATCCATAAGAACACATCATACGCATGCAGAATAAATTAATTAAAGTAACATTTAAAATTATGCTTCTGGTCACCGCCCTATCGTAAAATTTGCGAATGCTCATTTTGACTTTAGATATATATTTCAATTGTACTAACAGGGAGGATGTCATCAGATTTATAATAAGATGGTTACAAAAGCGATCATAAGACTAGAAATCGAGCTGGAAGTACTTCTAAAGGCAAATGTATACTTACATCTGGTTTGGTGTCAACTACAATACCAAGAACCGTATCTTCTACAGAAGGTACATACTGCCAAAAAAACAACAAGCATTGTATGAATAGGCAGTCATTGAAACAGAACACAAGGAGACTGAACACTGAAGAAGCATACTATGCACAATCTCATATACTCCCTTACAGAGGGAGACAAGGCAATGTTTGGAGTTTATAAAACTGATTAACTGTGTTTGGAAGAGCTGAAGAGAAATCAACATGCTCAAGGTTGAAACTTGATCCAAAACAAAGGCTGGAACAATATATATATACACTGCATACTTGAAAGGTAACTATGAGTCCATGACAACTCCAAATGAATGTTAGTGTGCATCAGTGCTGGAAGTTGCATAGCATTGTATTAACATGACCCGGTCCACAATAGTGGCACTTAAGCTTCCACATTAGTTTAGTGATATTGGTAGCGAGGGTCACAACATAGGAATATCGGCATAAATTTCCTTCAGTAAAACAATGAGCATGAAGTGTGAGAAAAATTAGTTGCATGAAAAAACAGCATATGGTGGCTACAATATACACAGTGAACATACCTGATCAAGAATTTCACATTCCCATATCATAGCAGTAATAAATCTCAACGGTTTCTTTCAAACAGAGATAAAATTCACACATACGATATCCTACATAGGAACAATTTCTACAGTGTGAAAAAGCATCTATGAGCGCAAACCAGAGGACTCACCCTCTTCTGGGAGTTCTCCACCCAGTACTTGTTGGGCTTGGACAGTCGAAGCCTCCCAGCACTAGTTGCCTGGATAGTGTCACAATCCTGCGAGCCCCCACGAATGAACCGTAAGCCTCGTTACCCAAAATGAACCCCCATTAAAACCCTAATCCCTAAACCTCGGACGGGGCAGCCGATTCCCACTTTACAACAGGGATGTTTTACCTGGCGCAGACCGGCGCCGAGCTTGATGGTCTGGTTGGTCATATCGGCGAGGTCCAGGATGACGTCGCCGGGGACCTGAGCGTCGACGGCGAGGCGGGGGAGTTAGTCGAAATCCGCGGAGATAGCGAGCGAGATGCTGAGATATCCAAGGAAAGGATGGAGGATTTACCACATAGCTGTCGACGAGAGCGGAGCGCTGCGGCTTCCTCGACTCCATTGCTTAGGGACGGCGGGCTGGCGGCGTGACGGCGTCGACGCTGGAGTAGGGTGGTGTTGTCTGCGCGGCGCGGCTGCGCTTCTTCCTTCCGGTGCCCGTGCCTTCAGGAGTAGATGGGCCTGGGCCTGGGCCTCGAAAACGATGGCGCCGTGTTTGTTTGGTGCCCTTGGACCGAACTGTGAGGCCCCTTCCTTGTCAAGTGGTGGTATTATGCGGTCTCAAAAAAATTAATATGCGGTCAAAAAAAAGTGGTGGTATTAATAACTATCTCAAAAAGTGCTAAAAAAATATCAAAAGAACTCAAAAGAAAAAAAAACTATCTCAAAGTCAAAAATAAAAGAAAAAAGTGGTGGTATTAACGATCCGGCAACACTGGAGGGTCTTGCCGCAAGAGAAACACTAGCCCTTGCGGAAGATCTTTATGTCCAGCGGATACACATCGCATTAGATTGTAAGGTGGTTGTCGGTGTCAAAACCGGCGGATCTCGGGTAGGGGGTCTCAAACTGTGCTTTTAGGCGGATGGTAACAGGAGACAAGGGACACGAAGTTTTACCCAGGTTCGGGCCCTCTTGATGGAGGTAAAACCCTACGTCCTGCTTGATTAATATTGATGATATGGGTAGTACAAGAGTAGATCTACCACGAGATCAAGGAGGCTAAACCCTAGAAGCTAGCCTATGGTATGATTGTTGTATGTTGTATGTTGTCCTACGGACTAAAGCCCTCCGGTTTATATAGACACCAGAGAGGTTTAGGGTTACACAAAGTCGGTTACAATGGTAGGAGATCTAAATATCCGCATCGCCAAGCTTTCCTTCCACGCCAAGGAAAGTCCCTTCCGGACACGGGACGAAGTCTTCAATCTTGTATCTTCATAGTCCAGGAGTCCGGCTGAAGGTATAGTCCGGCCATCCGGACACCCCCTAATCCAGGACTCCCTCAGTAGCCCATGAACCAGGCTTCAATGACGACGAGTCCGGCGCGCAGATTGTCTTCGGCATTGCAAGGCAGGTTCCTCCTCCAAGTACTTCATAGAAGATTTTGAACACAAAAGACAGTGTCCGACCCTGCAAAATAAGTTCCACATATTGCCATAGAGAGAATAATATTTACACAAATCTAATCTGCTGACGTATTCCGTAGCGTGACATCACACCACGGCCAAGTCTTTATTCGAATCGTTTTTACTCCCCACCTCAGCGTGTTTCGCGAGGCGGTTTCCTTGGCACGTCTTGTCAAAGCAGAGATCGTGTCCCCTTATTTACGGGATTCTCATCAATACGGGCGTGGGTAACCCAATCGTGCCCGTTGGCATGTTTTCTCGATTAAAGGCGAGTCTCGAACGGTTACGAGGAGGGCCCTTGGCATTCCACTTCTTATACAGAGACCAAGGCCTCGCTCCTTCTTTTCAATCTCAAACGAGTTCGCCCTTCGCCTCGAGTTCCAACACCCAAGGTTTCAGATTTTAGGCGCTTCGGATCTTCGACAATGTCCGATTCCGACCTTCGAGGACGATGGGCGCCCTCTTCTGTTACAGAGAGGACGTGCTAAAGCTGAGAGAGGCCAGGTTCTTGACCGGCGAAATCTCGCATAGGTTACCTACTCAAGCGCAGGTCATTCCCACTCCCAGGCCTGGTGAGAGCGTGGTGTTCATGCCTCACTTCCTTCGGGGGCTAGGCTTCCCAATGGACCCCTTCGTGAGGGGGCTCATGTTCTATTACGGGTTGGAATTTCACGACTTAGCTCCGGAGTCCATCCTCCACATTTCCTCTTTCATCATCGTGTGCGAAGTCTTCCTCCGTATTAATCCCCACTTCGGACTATGGCTCAAGACCTTTGAAGTAATGACGAAGATGATCGAGGGATGGCACGCAGAGTGCGGAGGCGCTGTTATAAGCAAGAATGCTGATGCTCCATGGCCCGAGGGCTCTTTCCAAGAGGAGTTCAGCTTATGGCAACGAGAGCGGTTCTATATCACGGCTCCCAGGGGCACCAAGTGGGTGGCGCCATCTGCCTTTCGTTCGGGTCCCCCACCACAGCTAGCGTCATGGGTCAATAAAGGACTTGACTGGGGGTCATCCAAGGACGTGCCCTTGTTGCAGGGCCGCATCAGGGATCTCTTAGAAAGTGACTTCAGCCTGGTCAAAGTGACGCAGGTGATCCGCCGAACCCTGCCCGGGAAACGTCGCTCCCTCCGCCTGTGGGAGTTTAATCCGGAGGGACCGCGAGCTCTCCAGCATTTCATGGGCGCAACGCCCGTGGAGATGTATAAATTGTTCTTTGGATCACAAGTGATGTGTCCGGACTTGACCGAGGACGCAGGATTGAGCTGCAGTCGCCCGGATACCAAAGTAAGTAGCCTTGTGCCCGGACATGCTATCTGTATATTTGTTATGAAACTTGCTTCTAAAGAACTGTTCTTTAAACAGGAGTGGATAGCAAAAGCAAAGCTTATCAGGTGTCCGGCTCCCCTCCCCGAGACCACGCCGGATCCCGTGCTGGTCAGGATGTTGAAGATTGTGCCTTTGGAGGAAAGCAAGGGAGGGGACAAGGGAACTACGGCCTCCTCGAAGGAGGATGTTCGGAGGGAAGGAATCGAAAATTCCACTCCTCAAGGAAAGAAGAGAACCGCCTCTGGAGACCCGGAGGCCGTGGCCTCAAAACGGGGGAAGATGTCTTCGTTAGAGGGTCCTGCGCCGGGGGATACCTCGGCCGAACTATGCCCTCAAGGGGGCCAGCCCTCCACCGAGCCGTAAGTAGAGAGAGGTTTTTCCTTTGAGAAGAATCCCTGTTTTATATCTGAGAAGAGTAACCGAAAATTTACCTTGTAGTTCGGACCTCAGCCCTTCTCAGCAGAGCTCGTCTTCGGGGGATCTTCTTACGGAGATGATGGAGAGCAGAACGCCTCCCCCTGTCAAACCGCCTAGAGAGGCGGGCGACCCTGAGGTATCGTCGCGGAGGGTTTCTCCGAATTCGGCGGGGCCGGAAGGCAGCCATATGGCCCCCCAAGGCTCTCCGCGTCCGTCCTTCGAGAAAGGTAATAGGACGAATCCGGCACTGTCCGGTGCTCGGTCGGAGGAGTTGAAAAATCTGCTAGGGCGAGCATCTATCTCAGATGAGCATCGTGCATTGATGGGCACGATGATTGAAAGGGTTTCGTCCGCGGAAAGCGGATTGCACGAGGCCGTCAGAAGTTTACTGACGGGTTTTGAGGTACGCGAAATAACGCGCCCTTTTTTAACAGTGGCGCATAAACAAGATGCGCCCTGTGCACATAGTAGCCCCTGAGACTCTGTGCGTTGTCAAAATTGACGGCGCGCAGAGGATCATAATCCCAGGTCTAAAACGCTGTCTTCGTGTGCAGGTGACGAATTGTCCGGCGTCCAGCCGGACTAATGGGTTTGCCGAGCTAAAGCGGCAACTTGACGTGGCAGAAGCCGACATCGTGCTTGTTAACAAGCGGCTTGACGAGACGCAAGGTATGGAGCCCCTCCAGTGGCACCTGGTAAGAGTAGCCTATGCCAGTATCTTACCCTAAGTGTGCTTGATGCAGATGGTGCGGCTGCCACAGAGAGTCTTCGGGCGGAACTTGCCCGAGCCAAGGAACAAGCCAGAAAAAGTGATGCGGCTGCCAAGAAGGCCCTTGAGGAGCTGAGAGCCGAACATGCTGCTCACTGCCGAAGCAGGAAAGAGATGGCCGAGATGGCCATGAAGCTGAAGAGCGCTGCTGACCGTTGCAAGCTTCTGGAAAAATAAGATCGGGCAGAACAGACGGACTTGAAGAAGGCCGTTGCCGATGCCAAGGATGCTCGCTCTGCGATGAGAGCTGCGAGGGAGGAGCTTCGTGAAGCCGGAGAGATCGCGGCTGGAAAGCCCTTTATGCTGCGGAGGAAGTTTTGTGATCCTAAGCATGCTCCGTTGGACCGGCTATGGAGTGCGACGGACACCTATCTGGATTTGGCGGCAAGTGTTGCTGATGCGACCGAACACTTTCGAGATCAAGAAGATCGCGAAGTGGAGAAACTCTTGTGGTCGCAGTTCCACAATCTAGAGCGTCCACTGTCAGTGGCTGATCGTCTGGCCGAATGGGCCGAGCTGAATAGGTTGTCCGGACTCGCCATGAAGTGCGTCATGAGTCATCTGTGGCCGGAGAGATCGGAGCCGAAGAGTTATTTCAGCTTGGTGCAGCAATTCCTTGGTGCGGTGCCGCGTATCGATGCAATGAAGAGGTCAGCATGCATAGAGGGCGCACGGATGGCTCTTGCCCGTGTTAAGACATACTGGGCGGAGATGGAGACCACCGTTATTGCATCCCAAGATTCGGACAAAAGCCGAGTACCCTCCGAGCACTATTTTCAGGAAGTCCTTGAAGGCGCTCGTGTAATAGGGACGCAGTGCTCGAAGGATGCTATATTCTAATAGCATATTTAATTGTAAAGCAATATTTTGATAAATTGTAGAAGCCTTTTATACTTGTGCCTTCAAGTATTTGAAACACCTTATGTGCGTCCGTTATAAGATATATGTATATAATCTGAAAGATGGCAGTCGTTGGCTTCAGCCCCCACGCACATAGTGCGGGGATGCTCGCAGAAGGCGCATTTTCACACTTAATCCAACGAGCCTTTTGTGAAGGTTCTTCTGCTCCATGAGCTTATCCGGTGTAAGGTCGTCCAGAATGCCGTTTATGCCGGGGGTGGGTTGTTCGGTTTCTTTATCCGAGTTGCCCTGACGGTTGCTCTAAGGCATGCTCGTCGTCCGCCGGCTCATCCTGCTCTATGGCTGGGTCTTCATGGCTGTCGTCTTTATCGAGGCGGGGCTTGGAGCGGCGTTTACGCCGCCGCTTTGATTGTTTTTCGAGAGATCGATCCCTCGTTGCATCCCCGTGTTCCTCGTTGTCGCCTTCTTTAGGTGTATCCACCATGTACACATCATGAGATGAGGTTGCTGTCCAATGCCCTATAGGCGTTGGTTCATGTGCTTCTCCTGCATCGTCGTCCATACCGTCGATGTCTTCGGAGTCGAAATTGACCACGTCGTTTAAATTATCGACAGTGGCTACAAAGTGGGTGGTGGGTGGGCTTTGAATTTCTTTGTCGTCCGTGTCCCAACCTTGCTGACCGCAGTTCGGCCAGGGCTCTCCTGATAAAGAGAGAGATTTTAATGACTTCAGAATATCGCCAAAGAGCGAGTGCTGAAAGATGTCCGCGGCGGTAAACTCCATGATCGGCGCCCAATAGGATTCTATCGGCAGGGGCACAGAGGGCTTGGAGTCCGGAGAGGAGTCCGGCCCTACGGGGTCACGGGCCTTGCGGAGTGCGGGGCTGGTGTTCGGCTCGATCGCCGTTGGGGTCGCAGCCTCCGAGGCGGCGTCCAACCACTCGTCCTCGATCGGCGCAATTGGTTCCGAATCAAGGGTCAGAGCCGATGCGTGCGCGGCCTCCAGGGCACTGTTCGGCGGCAGAGCTAGGTCATGCCCATCGCGACAGTGCGGCGCGCTCGGCTGTGGCTCCAATCCGTCGAAGATCAAGTCCCTGCGGACGTCGGACGTGTAGTTTAAACTTCCAAATCTGACGTGATGGCCAGGGGCGTAGCTTTCGATCTGCTCTAGATGGCCAAGCGAATTGGCCCGCAGTGCGAAGCCGCCGAAGACGAAGATCTGTCCCAGGAGAAAAGTCTCACCCTGGACTGCATCGTTATTGATAATCGGAGGAGCCATCGGGCCTAAAAGCGACGACACAGAGGAACTCTCAATGAAAGCACCAATGTCGGTGTCAAAATCGGCGGATCTCGGGTAGGGGGTCCCGAACTGTGCGTCTAGGCGGATGGTAACAGGAGACAAGGGACACGAAGTTTTACCCAGGTTCGGGCCCTCTTGATGGAGGTAAAACCCTATGTCCTGCTTGATTAATATTGATGATATGGGTCGTACAAGAGTAGATCTACCACGAGATCAAGGAGGCTAAACCCTAGAAGCTAGCCTATGGTATGATTGTTGTATGTTGTATGTTGTCCTACGGACTAAAGCCCTCCGGTTTATATAGACACCGAAGAGGGTTAGGGTTACACAAAGTCGGTTACAATGGTAGGAGATCTAAATATCCGCATCGCCAAGCTTGCCTTCCACGCCAAGGAAAGTCCCTTCCGGACACGGGACGAAGTCTTCAATCTTGTATCTTTATAGTCCAGGAGTCCGGCTGAAGGTATAGTCCGGCCATCCGGACACCCCCTAATCCAGGACTCCCTCAGTGATGATCGATGATATCGAGCAAGGATCCGCAGCTTGCTATGGTGCAATCATACAGGAAATCAAAGAACACTCTTCAGCTTTCAATTCATGTAGTTTTGTCCATGAGCTTAGAAACATTAATTTTGAAGCTCACAACCTCGCAAAAGCACGCTCTTAGTCTAGGGTTTGATTGCCATGTCTCATCTGGCCAGCCCTGTGGTCATGTTCTCATCCCTGTAAACATTATTTCTGGATGAATAAAGCTTTGTGAATTTGCCTACAAAAATGAATGACCACACACATGGGACAGAAGACAAAAACTAGGTAAACAGATACGGATAGTTAGGAGATGACCATGACAGTTTACTTAGGAATTAAAAATAAAGCATTTATTGAACTCATGCTTCAACCAGATACTTCAAAAGTTTGAACTTATGGAAATAGGAGGCCAATATATCACAACACTATGAATTAGGCCTATGGAAATGCTAACGAGGGAATTCAGCAATTTTCTCTTTTCTGGACAAGTTAGTAAGAATGATATTTCTGGGTAAAGTCTTGGTATGTAATTTGAACTGAGTACAAATCTTTTTATGAAACAATCTTCCAAACAAGCCCTAGAGGTGAAGAGATTGAGTGTCCATATGGTCTTTATAATTACAATGCTACTTCTTACCCAAGTTAAAAGAAACTGTCAGCATTTAACCTCAATATGCCACTGACACTGCTTACTTATGAACTCCTATGCTGAAATTTCACCAACCTAAGCTCACCACTCTGTGGAGCACTAGATGTACTAACATACGGGATTCACATGGAAAATCTCACCACATACAGGAATCAATGGAAAATTTCACCACATATAGGAACATATCATTGGCACTGCAGTGGCCACTCATAACGCCTTCTAATCCCTTAGGGCTCTAGCATTTTATTACAGAATCATAGGTCCCCAAGTTAGTAAGCTCATATACTTGTACATCCACCGGTGTTTGAACAGTCTGTCTTGAATTTAATGTATGGTTGCGACACAACCAGGAACATAAGTTCCAGAGAAAAAGGGTCAGACAGGTGGCATGCCAATCGTACATCTAGAGCATAATATTTACATCAGTAATGCACACCACAAGTTTAAGGGATTGAGCTGAATACACGATGAGCAGAGATGATGGAACTCAGACCAAGTGCAATGAAAGCTAAGAACGCCATTGAGCCTGAGGCATTGATAAGTTTGGCGAACTGATCCACGCCAAATCTAGATACCCACACATCACTGCGAGAAAGCGCTGCTGAAGACGCTGACAGCAGCAGGTAAGCCAATACCTGCAATATTGGCACGAGTAGTTCAATTACATCCGGCCACTTGCTTGCAGTTTATATTTGTTAATTAATCTAATGTTGCAACTTCAAATTTGTGCATAAAGTCATAACCGAATGTTAGAGATGTGACTAAACACAGAAATTTAGGAACAACTGCAACACATATCTTGAAACAAGGCCTAGAACCCTCAATGATACGACGGTAGGCTAGAGATGAAAGCCAACAGAAACATGTGAAAACCAAAAAGAGAAGAGAGCAAGTAAAAGTAATCAGAGTAAGGGCATCTCTAGCCGATCCCTTAAAAAGGGTAAATTCCTCAAAATATTCTCTTTTGAGGAGCTAACCGCACCTAGCCCAACTCTCTCGTTTTTAAGTGGCCACAACCAATTCTCAGCAAAATTTCCACCCCTCCCAAATCCCGCATGCGGCGCCTCCTCTTCCCACTACCGCCGCGCAATGTCGCCACCACAGCCACCGGAAGCCCCGATTCCGACAGGAATGGGACCGCAAGCCTCCTCCTCAACCCCGCGCACTAAGCCGCCGGAGCCGACCACCGTGTCACCGCCCGCGTCAAGGAAGCGGATCCGTGCCGTGAACAAAGGCCGGCGGCAAGGCCACGCCAGCCGCGAAGATGGATGACCAATGCTTCGGCCGATGGCAAGCGGGCGAGGAAGCCGACGGCGGCCAAGAAGGCCCTCACCAAGGGGGCGGCGAAGAAAAGGAAAGGCATCCACGCCGACGCCTTCCCCCCGTCCGGTGCCTAGCTGCCCTTCTCCGGCAACCCCATCACCTCCTCCGGCACGTTCGGCCGTCGCAGCCGCGGCTGCGGCCGAGGTCCATGGCCACCAAGTGTTCGACGACGATACCCAAGAGGTAAAAAGTTGTACTTTTCTTTTTTGCGAAGGATATTGGTGATGGTTTGCGGCGGCGATCTTGTGATGTGCTTGTTGTTGTTGATTCTAGTGTGGAGGAGCATGATGTTGCAACTTTCGTGTCTCAATTGGATGCACCACACATACTCAGCCTATGAAGATCTCGATAATGATGGTGTGTGGTATGATCAAGAACAAGAGAGCGAGGAGGAGGATGATCCCGGGGTGGAGGTCGATGATCCCATGGAGACACAATCAAGCACCAAGAGGTCAAGGACAATGAAGTACGACCAAAAAGAGGACATTGCTTTGTACTTTGCTTGGATGAATGCCTCACTTGATGCCTTGATTGTACGGATCAAACAAAAGAGAAGTTTTGGAGTAGGATTGAAGACTACTATTGTAACAATGTAACCGTCCATTCCCCGCCGCACTCAAGGCTCACTTTCCTACCGGTGGAGTGTGATCCAAGAGCAATGCAACCGATGGTCCAGTTGTATTGATCAAGTTAACCATGCACCACCGAGTGGGGTGCCAACCACGATGGGCCTCCCATCCAAGAGCTATACAAACAACGCAACAAAAAGGGCGGCGACAAGGAATTCACATTGTACCATTGCTACAAGGAACTAGTTGGCAATGAGAAGTGGATCCGGAGGAATTCCGAAACCACGCCAAAGAGGTCACAGATTAGCATATTCGTTGAAGCCAATGACAAGGAGGATGCAAATCCTCACAAAAGGCCGAATGGGAAAAAGATTGCAAGAGAGAGGAAGAGAATGAAGGCGTCGGCGCCTACAAAGAGGAGCTTTGTGCTTTGATTGAGACCAAGAAAGCTATGGCGACCAAATGCAAAGAGGAAAAGGCGGCGAGGTGGAAGGAGCTCAAGCTCATGGAGGATGAGAACTGGAGAGCAAAGTTGACGGACGAAGCGAGGAAGGTGGGAGCGGAGGAGCGTAGGATTGCACTCGAGGATGAGAGGCTTGCAGAAGAGAAGAAGGCCAAAGAGCATGCTATCATGTTCATGAACCTGAGCACGATTGATTCCACGGCAAGGAGGTATTGGGAACTCACTCGTGGGGAGATCTTGGCCCAATCAGAGGTCGGTCGTAGCGGTGATGGTGGTGGACATGGTGGTGCCCGTGGTGGTGATGAGCACGTTAGTGCTTGACTTAGTGTAGTATACATTTGATAGGGCTTGGTCCACGACATAAGGCATGCTATGTTATGGTTTTTTGGATCAAACTAGACTGATTTGATGGCTTTTGAATGAAGTATATGCATGTGTTAATTTGAATTGTTTCGATCAGATGAACTACATGTATGTTTGTAGTTGAATTGTCGTTGCATATGGTGAATTTGAGTCATTCAAATGATTGATGAAACACCATGCAATCATTTGAATTGTATGTGACAAGGGGTGGAAGAATTAGTCCAAAAAAATTAGGGAGTTAAATATAGTGGTTCGGTTAGGTCTGCCACTATCTTCTCATGTTTGAGGAGTTATGGTTTGGGGGAGCATTTCAGGAGTAATAGGATATGGGTTCGGCTAGAGATGCCCTAAAGCAAAGTAAATTAAGGTTCCGGCACTACTCTAAATGATAACGAATGAAAAAACTCGACCAACCAGGGACTAGCCACCCCCCCCCCCCCCCCCCCCCGCCTTTTTTGAAGGAGAAGTGTGAGCACCACCCCGTGACAACTGACATGAGTAGGCAGGAATCTTTATCATTTCAGAGATAACATTAGTAAGAACTTGATTAGTCAGAGGCATTGTCGTCTCAACAACTACGTCACTTTCACAAACAATTTTTCAAAAAGGTTCTACTACAATGACAATTCACATTTGATTGAAATAGGAAGACTTACAGATCATCTGTCATCAATAAAGCTTTAAGGCATGAGTGCACAAATTTCAGATAAATGAATGGTCACTACACTACGCAGCTTGTTTTACTTTGTAACCTAGTTTTGGCAAAATCGGCTTCCGAATTATCAGGGGCCCAAACTTGCAATGTGCCACGGTTCGTTATGCTACTGTAAACTAAACAAACAAGCAAATAGACCTCACAAATACCATGAAATTAAGTACAACACATTCAGAAGTGGAGTTTGTTCAGTCTTGCCTGATCCATGGCGAGATTGAAGTAGTTGCCCCAGGGGCCTCCAATTATGCGCCTCCCCGTGACAAGGGAGTGCACTTCTGCAACTAATTGGAACCCCGAGTATGTAAAAGCCATCACGCTCGCAGCAAGCGTGTACCTGCATTTCAGACACATCAATCTAAGCCAAGAACAAGCGCAACAAATGTTGTACCTAAAATTGGGTGATCTTGAGCTTGTGTTCCAGATTCAGAGCAACCTGTATTCGTTGTAGCGGCGGAAGGAGTCACCAGCCCAGCCCGGCGTAGTGCCAGCCGACATGACGGAGAGCGAGATCAAGCAGAACACGGCAGCTGAAACCCTAAACCCTAACTCAGCCCTCTTTAGCTCCGTGAGCCGTACTCTATCTGGGACCCCTCTAAGGAGCCATCTCTTGGAGCCCACTCCGACTTTGCCTCCGCCTCCGCCCCCGCCGCCGCCGGCGACTGACTCGGTGACTACCGCAGGTGCTACCTTGTCGGCGGCCGGCTTGGCCTCCGTTGCCGCGGGGTCCTCGGCCGAGAGGAGCTTCGCTACGGTCAGGGCCGACTCCTTCTGCGGAGATCCGGTCGGGGATTCAGCCATGACCGCGTCCTTCTGCGGCGTCGGCGGCATCACTGCTTCGTTTTGGGTTAGCGCAAGGGCTAGCGCCATGTTCTCCGATTCGCCGGGTGCTTCATCTGCCTCCTGCTCCGGTTTAGCTTCCGGAGAAACCGGTGCTGGCGGAGGTGGTGCTGCTGGTGCGGGAGCGCGAGCGGGAGGAGGAGGGGGTGGCCGCCGCGGCGCGGATGTTTGGTTCCCACGAGGGAGGGGAGTCGAAAGAGGTGGATGCGTTGGAGCCTTTGGAGGCGAGGGAGGCGACGGTGGAGAGGAATCGCCGGCGCCATCCGGCGGCGGAGCAGTAACTGTTGGTGCAGCAGGAAGGGAAGAAGCTGGGATTGGATTATCCGGCGAGAGGCGAAAGGGGCCGGTAGATGGCGCCGGAGCAGTAGTTGTAGGTGCAGCGGGAAGGGGAGGAGCTGGGGTTGGGTTATCCGGCGAGAGGCGAAAGGGGCCGGTAGATGGCGCCGGAGCAGTAGTTGTAGGTGCAGCAGGAAGGGGATGAGTTGGGGTTGGGTTATCCGGCGAGAGGCGAAAGGGGTCGGTAGCCGGAAGCTGTGATGGGGGCGAAGAAGGAGGAGGTGGTTGTGCCTCCGCGGCCGGCTCCGGTGGCGGTGAGCGGACTGGGGAGGCCATGGAGAAGCTGCTGGTTTTTTCCATGGCGGCGGCCGGCACCTGGCGGCTGTGGGATGTGTGCCAGTGTGGTCTCGTGCTCCAGTGGGAGCGTGGCGCAGGCGACTGAAGAGCGACTCAACAACAGGTTGAAGGGCACGAGTGGTCCAGAAATTCCCAAACGAGAAAAATTCACGGTAGGTCACAAAACTACTTAAGTATCACTAGTCCAAAATATCCGAAATACAGTCCATGTACTTGCGCAGGGGTTCACTTTGGTCCGTATATACGAATTGAGCTACGTATTTGCTGACTTGGCCGAGTCAGCCGTTGCCATATGTGCTTTGACCGCCACATGTGCAGCACATGTCGGGGGGGCGTTAATACTAGATGGGTGGAGGTTTTTTTTGCAAATGCGCGCACACCTGGTCATTAAACGTCCCGCACCTGGTCGGACCGCACCGGGTCGCTCCTGTCTCCTCCCTCCTCTCTGCTCCCGCACCCTCTCTGCTCATCGTCGCTGCCGAGGTCGGACTTCGTCGGCGTCGACGACGGCTCCATGAGCACGTCGTCGGACGCTGAGCCGCCGCCGTCGGCGCCGTTCAGGAGGGGCCTGCGCGACGTGCCTCTTGCTCCTTCGCGTCGCCGTGATGATGCCTCGCCGCCCCTGTACTGTACGTCGCCGTCGCCAGCAGCTCCTTTGCTCGATCTGTGCAATTTAGCTCCCGTAAAGAGTTCTTGGCCGCATCAATTGCGCGTACGAGCTAGGGTTTGGCCGTTCGTTCTACTCTCTAACGGATTGGGTGTGGGGTGGTAGGGTTTAAGCAGTTTGTGAAGATCTTTCTGACAGGCCAAAAATAGGGCTGTGTCATGGGGGGTTTGCAGTAGATGGCCATGTTTGCAGAGATCTGGAGTGGTTATGGTTCTTTCTCCCCCCCAATTTTTCATCGGTCCAGTGGTCTAGGGTTTAAGCAGTAAAGTTTGCTTTTAGTGTCACAGTGTTAATTTGACCAAAAATTGTTGTAAGATGGTTGCTTTTCGACCTGTAAGATCATACATTTGTTAATTGGAGCCACGAATCTCTGTTTTTCTTTCTGAAAAGGTAAAAAAGTCTGAATCTTTGAACTGTAGTCTGAAATGTCTGAATCTCTCTGTAGTCTGAAATGTCTGAACTTTTTCAACTTGATTGTTTTGCAGGTCACTTAAGCAACCACTTCTCTGTTGAGGTCATACATGGTGGCTACTTTATGTGTGCTGGCAAGCATAGGGGTTATCACAAAGGTCACTCCATTTGGTATGATTACTGTGACATAGATAATTGGACACCTAATATTGTTTCCAGTCTAGTGGAGGAAATTGGATATGAGTTTGAGGGCAGGATCAGGGCTTATTGGTGTGTTCCTGGATTGACAATGTATAAGAATGGATTAAGAGAGACCAAGATAGGGGACAACACTATGACAGAAAACATGAAGGATTGTGTTCTAAATGGCAACCACTTCCAGCAGATATTTCTTGATCATGATGAGAGCATGAGATCATATATTTCTGTTATTCAAGTCCACTCTGATGATGAGGATCCACCAATTGTCAGGTTCAGTGGCATTAGGCCAAAGAAGGAGAATGCCCACTAGCAGCAAGCAGAGCAGACACAACAGCAGCAAGAGGAGCAGGATCAGCTCACTCTAGTGGAACAGGAGCTGGCTCAGCATGATCAAGAGCATGATTTTGATCAAGAGCATGAGCAAGATGAAGCAGAGTCAGAAAGTGGAGCAGAGTCAGAAGAAGATGAATTCATACCAAGTCCACCCCAGCCTGGAACTACTTACCTTTCATCTCAGTTTGGGTTTAGGGCAAGGAAATCCTGTAGGTTTTTGAACATGGATGCAGCAGACACAGTAGTGCAGGATTCAGATGAAGATTATATTCCACAAATTGTTGATTCAGACATTGATCTGCAGGATGATGATGACTTGTTTGACAAACATGTTGATTGTGAGAAGGGCAAAGGACCAGCAGTCCAAGAAGAAGTTGATGATCTTACTGAAGATGTGGATATTTGTCTGCCATCCTCTGATGAAGATAAGGTGAAGCTGAATTTCAAAAGTTTTAGAGAGGAAGACCTGACTAAACCACAGTTTCAAGTTGGCCAGACCTTTGGATCTGTTGAGTTCCTTAGGAAAACTATCAAAGAGTACAGCTGTCAGGAGAGAGTTGACATTAGATGCCCTAGAAATGATAGGAAAAGACTGAATGCCATTTGTGAAGATGGGTGCCCTTGGACCTTGTCTGCATCATTTGATGGGAGAAACAACTGCTTCATGATCAAGAAACACAACCCAAAGCATATGTGCATAAAGAAATGGTGTGTTAAGTCATTCACTGCTCCTTTTATGGCTGGAAAATATCTTGATTCTTTTAGAGCAGATGAAAACATGAACATGAATTTTTTTGCAAGGGTGGTTCAGAAAGATTGGAACATGACAGTAACAAGAAGCAAGCTTAGAAGGGCTAAGAGGTTAGTGAAGAAAGTTATTGAAGGAGATGAGTTGGAGCAGTATAACAGCATGTGGGATTATGCACAGGAATTCAGAAGATCAAGCCCAGGGAGTTCTTTCTATGTGGGTGTCAGTAATGGCATATTTGCAAGTTGCTGTTTCTCTCTGGATGCCTGCAAAAGGGGTTTCATGCAAGCTTGTAGGCCTGTCATTTGTTTGGATGGATGCCACCTGAAGACAAAGTATGGAGGTGTTATGCTGTGTGCTGTTGGCATGGATCCTAATGGTTGCATTTACCCTCTAGCTTTTGCAGTTGTTGAGATAGAGAACACTGACACATGGAAATGGTTTCTGTCAAATCTGAAGAGTGACTTGGGAATTGTAAACACAGACCCATGGACTATAATGTCAGACAAGCAAAAGGGCCTGATCAAGGGAGTGAGGCAGCACTTTCCTGATGTAGAGCACAGACACTGTGTTAGGCATATATGGCAGAATTTTTAGCGAACACACAAAGGAGATGTTCTTAAAAACCAGCTATGGAAGTGTTCAAGGAGCACAACACCAGAACTGTGGGCTGCAAGCATGGAGGAAATGAAGGTCATAAGCCTAGAAGCATACGAGTGGCTTGAGTAGCTACCACCCAACACTTGGGTTAGGGGCTTCCAAAGAGAATTGGTCAAGTGTGATATCCTTCTGAACAACAACTGTGAGGTTTTCAACAAATATATTCTTGAGGCTAGGGAGATGCATCTCAGATCAATGATTGACAAGATCAAAACACAACTCATGGTCAGGTTCTACAACAAAAGAAAGGAGGCAGAGACCTGGCCTGGCTCAATATGCCCAAAAATTAGGAAAAGAATTGAGAAGAATATAAAGCTGTCAGCTACATGCATGGTTTCAGGGGCTGGTGATGGCATCTTCCAGGTTGACAACAGGAACATGACATACATTGTTGACCTAAAGGAAGAAAGTTGTACATGCAAAAGGTGGGATCTTAGTGGAGTTCCATGTCACCATGCAATTGCATGCTGCAGACATGAGAGGATTGATCCTGAGAGTTTGGTGCACTCCTGTTACAGTATAGAAGCATTCAAGCTAGCATACAAACCCATTATCAAGCCTTGCAAAGATAGGAGTGAGTGGCAGAAGATGAATGGCTGTGAAATCAAGCCACCTATCTTTGAAAAAAAAAGTAGGGAGGCCTTCAAACAAGAGTAGGAGAAAGCAGCCTTATGAGATTGAAAAGAAAGATGGAACCAAGGTGATGAGCAGACATGGAATCACAATAACATGTTCATACTGCCATGAAACATGCCACAACATCAAAGGATGTAATCTCAAAAAGGCTGGCATTTTGCCAAATCTAGCAGAGAGAACAACAAGAAGGGGTCCAAGGGCCATTCCTGATGATGTGTCAGATGATGAAATTGTTTTGGCACAACAAGATGATGGCCAAGGTACACAGGAGGAGGTTCAGGTCACACAAGAGGATGGTCAACTTACACAGGAGGAGGTCCATGTTGATGGCCAAGTTACACATGAGGAGGCCCATGTTGATGGCCAAGTTACACATGAGGAGGCCCATGTTGATGGCCATGATACACATGAGGAGGTCATTGTCACACAAGATGATGAGGTCATTGTCACACAAGATGATGGAGCAGATAGACCAGTTGTTTTCAGGCAAATTCTCCACTTTTGTCCCTTAATTTTGACCTCTTTTATTCTAGTCATTTTTGTTGTACTGATGTTATCATGTGATGTTTGTTTTGTGCAGGTGCAGGACTTTGGATTTACAATGCTTCATAGGATGCAACAATCCAGACCTGTTCCTAGAGAAGAACCTGAAATAATTTTGCCAGATTCTTCATTCACCTCAAATGCAGCCAGTTCTCACACTGCAGCACAGACAACAATAGGTACAAATGAAGGCAACCAGCTGACCATGAAGTTGCTGAAGATGAAGAGAGACAAAGAAAGACAGATGGCAGCCAGGAGAGATGCAGCACTTGAGGCCATGAATGAGATGGCAGAGAAGAAAGCAGAGGAGGCAGAAGCAAAAAGGCAAGAAATTGCAAGGAGGAAAGCAAAGTCTTCACAAAGAAGAAGAAGAGCAGCACAAGAGAAGAAAGCTTTGGAATCTGCAGCAAGGCAGGAAGCTGCAGCAGCAAGAAAAGCTGCATTGCAAGAAGAGAAGGAGGCCAGAGCCCTTGAAGCAATGGCAGCTAAAGCAGAGGCGGCACTAAAGAGAAAAGAAGATCAAGAAGCAAAGAGAGCTATGGCAGCACTGAAGAGAAAAGAAGATCAAGAAGCAAGGAAGATACAGCAAGAAGAGGCCAAGAGATTAAGAGCTGAGCAGAGGAAGCAGGCAGGACCAAGTGGACATGTGCCCAAGAAGCTGAAGAGAGTGAACATGTTTGATGAGTTTAGATGATTCAGTGTTTTTGCACTTGTAATTTTTTGGCAAAAAACTTAAATGAGACTCTTTGAAACTGTTGGAGTTGGGATGATTCACTGCTTTTGCACTTGTAATATTTTGGCAAAAACTACAATGAGACTCTTTGAAATGTTGGAAATGTGAAGATTCAGTGACTTCATACTGCCATTCAAAATGAAAACTGTTGGAGTTCAAAATGAAAAGAAATCCCAAATGAAAACGGTTGGAGTTCAAAATGAAAAGAAATCCCAAATGAAAACTGTTGGAGTTCATTGGCTTTATTATTCAGTTGGAGTTCATTGATTTATTCACTATTGGAGTATAGATAATTAACTGCATAAAATTAAAAAATTAAAACAAAAAAGGTTGGCCTGGGTGTCGAACCCAGGACCTGTGGTGTGATAAATAGGGTGCAATGCCAGTGTAATAGGAACGGTGCTTTGCTCAAGTGTTACTTGACAACCTACTTATTATATTTCCACTCCCCTCCAACCTACTTAACTGAATTTTTACAGTTCAATGAATTCAAAGTTATCTGAATTTTTACAGTTGACCGAATGTAGTTTGCAAAGATATCTGAATTTAGTTTGAAAAGCTAACAGATTTTTTACAGTTGTCCGAATTTAGTTTGAAAAGCTAACTGATTTGATTATAGTTAACTGAATCTAACAGTTGTCTGTATTTAGTTAAGACATAATTCAGCTAAGACAGAATTCAGTTAAGACAAAGATTCAGACAAAAATTCAGTTAAGATTCAAAACCTTAGCAGCTACTTCTTTTGGAATTATTGCCTTATATAGCAACAAGAGAATTTTGGATTGTTGCCTTATATAGCAACAAGACTGCATCAACACCATTACATACCAACAAAACACTTTTGGATTACTACCACTTTTGCATCAACACAGTTCAGCACATATATAGCATCACAGCCAGTTCAACACTTATATAGCATCAACAGCCAGTTCAACAGAGTTCAACAGACAGAAATTACAAATAACTTATGTGCTTAATATACAAGTACACCTAACAAACTAATATTTTATAACTTATATGCTGAAAATCTGTATATTTCAGCATACCTAACTACTGCAACCGCATCTTCTTCATGCCTTCTACTGCAACTGCATCATCTTCAGTTCTTCAACTCCTGGAGGCGCTCCGAGCGGCGAACCTCCATGTCAGCTGCCACCTTCCTCTTCTTCTTCCTTTCTGGTTGCGCTGCGACGTCCACCTGTGCTTGAAGGGCCAAGACCACCTCCACCTCCTGCTTGACGATGTCAGGAACATCTGGAAGAAGCTCGACGTCAATGGAGTGGTGCTTGTCACCCTCCCTGGCGACGGGCACCACCATCTGGACCTCCTGCTCGGGGACGATGGGCACTGCCACCTTAACCTTCGGCTCGTCGTCAGAGAGGACAATCACCTCCGGCTCCTCCCAGCCAGTCGACCAGGACGAGTCGGCGGCGTAGCCAGAGTCTTCGTCGGAGCCGGAGTCATACTCTGAGTCGAATGAGATGTACTCGGAGACATCGTCGCGACCGAGGTAGTTGGGCTGGTAGTGGTCCCAGTAGGCAGTGTTGACAGGTGCGGGGACGGCCAAGTCGACGTTGTGGCGGACGCGCACCGGATCCGGCTGCCGCGGCGCAGTGGCGGACCGGTACATCCACCACCGGGCTCGTTGCCCCGGGTCGTCGGAGCGCGTCTCCTGCATCGCGAAACGGAGGATGAGTGCATAGTGGATACCGTCGTGGTCGGGGCAGGCGCGGTCCAGCTCGTCGTCAATCATGACCTTCAAGAGGCCACGCGCATGGTGACGCAGCGTCGAACAGCTGGGGAACCACTTCCCGATCTCCGTCAGGTCCACGCGCATGGCCTTGTCGTCGCCTGCGAGGTCATCGATGACCCTCTTCCAGGCGGGGCAGTTCTCCATGTCCGCGGCGGCGGTATGGTGATCAACGATGAGGGTTTTCTTGACGGTTGCGTGGGGGTTTGGTGCTGGGTAACCGAGGCGACGCGGTGGACTTAGTGGAGAGTGGAGAGTGGAGCGGTGGGTGGGTGGGCTTAAAGAGCAGACAAGGAAACTGAAGAAGCATGAGCCATTGGGCCACTAGCAACTGCTAAATAGCTAGGTTAGTACCTGCCCTTGATCAAAGCACTACTAGTTACCACACTGGCATTCCCACCAATGTTCAATACCACAGGTCCTAGGTTCGAGACCTAGGCAAAACTCTTTTTGTATAATTTTTTTCTTTAAGAAAAATTTGGTAAATTCAGTCAAATTCAGTCATATAAATTCAGTCATACAAATTTAGCAGCTAGGCATACAAAGAGAGAGACCTAGGCATACAAATTCAGTCATATAAAATAGCTACTGTAGACATATAAATTCAGGCAAATTCAGTCATATAAAACAGCAACTGCAGGCATATAAATTCAGGCAAATTCAGTCATATAAGACAGAGACAGTTAACTTCATTTTCTTATCTGAACCAACTTCAATTTCTTATCTTAACCCACTTCAATTTCTTATCTTAACCCAATTTAGTTAACATTTGACAAATTACAACTGACACAAATCCAGGAGGAAAGATACAAAGTGATTTTTTTTACAATGACACAGATTCAATCAAATTCATTCGGCATGCCCTTCAGCTTCCTTATCTTCTCCTTGGTGGCCTCTTTGTGTTTGAATAGGTCACCAATCATGTACTCAAACTTCCTTTTCTCATGCTTCAAGTCATCCCTCTCTTGAATCACTTGGTCCCTCTCCTGCACTGCTTGGTCCTTCTCTTTCTCTACTTTAACCCTGAATACCTGATGAATGTTGGTTACTGACTTGTCTGTCATCTTCTTCTTCTCAAGTTCTTCCTTTATATCAGTCAGAGCAAGCTGTGTGCTGCCTAGTTGGCTCATTGCCTGCTCCTTCTCAGCCACCATCTTAGAAAAATCAAGCTTGAAGTGCCTCAACTCATTCTCCATCTTCTTCTTCTCTTCAAGAACCTTCAAGTTTTCTTCAGCACTCACAACATTCTGTCTTAGCCTCTATTTTTTCTCCTCTTCATACATGGTCCATATACTAGCTAGGCTCATCTTTAGAGCATCAGGCCACTCAGGGTTAACCCACTCAACATATCTGCATTTAGGTACCTCCTAACAATTTAGAACATACAAGAAAGAGATTCAGATAACTGCCAGTATTCAGTACTGTGCATGATGATGGAACTTAAAACATACTAATAAAAATGCAAAAAAATTACTAACCTTCTGTGCACAAGCTAGAAACCTTATGCCTGTATCAACAGATTCAAATGCCACATGCTCCTCACACAAAGATCCATGCCCGCATCTTAAGCTAGGCAGATCTATAGCCAAGCCACTCCATTCCTCACAGGATATTGTGGCAGGTGGCTGAACAAAAGAGAGACATTTGGAATCAATTGAGAGAGAAACCCTAGCTGAGAAACCCTAGACTGGATTTGTGTGAGACTGAGGAGCACACTAACCTTGCTGGTCACAGAGTCATCTTCAGAAGAACTGGGAAGATCATCCGAGGACACCATGGTTGCTGCTAGCTGAAGATGACAAGGGGATCTGTTGGGGCTATTGGACAGACGAGAGAAGGGATCTGGTGGCACGAAATTGAATATGAAAGATGAGGAAGAAGAAGGGGATTTGGTGGTGGTGGTGGACTGGTGGTGGACCAAAGCTACATGTAGAGTGCAAGTTGCTGGGTGGGTGTTTGCAACAGGTGCAAGTACATGCTTGCTTTTGAGTTCAGTTGTGCTGGGAATAACTTACAACAATTAGTTTGCAAAGTTAGTTCAGTTCTGACAGGAATTCCTGTCAGTAATTTGAAAGCAATAGGGTTAAGTACAATCCAATTAACTTTGCAAACTAAATCCAGTTCACTATAAAAATTTAGTGAACTGCAAACTAAATTCAGTTAACTATAAAAATTCAGTGAACTGCAAACTTTCTGTCAGAATTAGTTTAACTACACTTCTGACATGAAATACATCTGTCAGTTTTTTAAAATCAATTAGGTCTAGCATTTCAAAGCAAGTAGGTCAATGTGATGCCCGGGTAGTTACGCTACAGTAACCCTCCACTAATGATGCCAGGTCACCACGATTACTGTTGATAGTTTTGCGATAATTCAAATCCCGTGCAAATTCAAAAAAATTGAATTAAAGTCAAACATCAAAAGTTTTCAAACTTTAAAACTAAAATGTTTGAAAGGGGACAAATAATGTGTAGGTAATTATGGTGAAGAAAACATCTTTTTATAAAGTAGTTAAAAGCGCTAATTTAATAAAAACTACAGTAAAACTAATATTTAATTGTCTTTTAAATACTAAACAGATATAAACTAATTGTTTAGGGTGCCAAACCAATTATGGCACTGACATAAGTATTAGCACTAATTTAGGGGCTAGATTTATAATTTATAAAACAAAGGTAAAAATAAAAGGAAAAGAAATTACAAAACAGAATTCATAAAGAGAAAACAAACAAAAAAATAAGAAAAGGAAAAGGACCCCCGGGCCAGCCGACCCAGCAGGCCGGCCCATTCGGCCACACCGACTGGCCCAACCCCTCGCCTGCATAACCCCCACCCCGCAACCCTAGCCCCCCCACGATTCCCCACTCTCCCTCGATCTCCTCCTCGCGCCGCCAGGGACGAGCGGGAGCGCCCGACCGACCCCCACCTACCCCACTCGCTCCTTCTCCCCGCCCCGTTTCTGGATCAGGGGAGCGACCCCCTCTCCCCCCCCCCGCCGCGCTCTGGATCGAGAGCGCCCCAGCGCTCACCGCCTCGATCCCGCCGCCGCCCGGAGACCCCGTTGCCGACCACTGCTGCCTGAAGACTCCGCCGACGCGCCATCGACCCCGTCGCCTCGCTGCACTCGTCGCCGGCGACCCGGACGCCGCCCCTTCGTCGTCCTCCGCCCCCACCGTTGCTGGCCGCCCATGCCGTCGGCGCCGTCCTCGCTGCGCGCCTTCCTTGGCCGCGCACAGCCATGGCCGGCGCATGTGCGTGCTCGCCGGAGCCAATCGGCCTCGCCTCGTCGCCCCTCGCCGGAAGCGTCCTCGCCGGATCTCCTCTCCGTCAACGCCGTCGTCCCCGTCTCCCTCCTCGACAACCACTGCCATAGACCCTACGGCCCCATCGTGAGCTGCGCCCCTTCCCTCTCTCCCGTCACCGGATCTGGCCGCGCCTCCGCGCGCGCGCCCTGACCACGTCGCCGACGCCTTTCGCCTCCACCGCCCCGCAGTTAGCTCCGCCCTACTCCCCGTGGCCACACGCTATGTGCCGAGGTCGCCGCCGCACTTGCTGTCCCGCTCCGGCCGCCACAGCTCCTCTCGCGTGCGCCCGTCCGCGCCCCGCCATGGCCGCGGCCGGCGCTCGATCCCGCCCCAACGGGCGTCCCCGCCAGCACCCAGACGGGCTGACGCCCGTGACCCGCTAGCGCCCGATCCGCTTGGCTCCCTGGGGTCAATGACAGTGGGCCCCCCCATGCCCCAGAACGTTTACAATAAATAAATAAATAAATAAATAAAGATAATAAATAATTAATAAAATTAATTATTAATTAATTAATTATCTAATGAACTAATTAAGTTAATAATCCTGTTTAATTAATTTAATCAACTAGTTATGTTAATTAAATAGTAATTAATTTAACTAATCTCTAATTAACCTAAACAGTGTATGACAGGTGGGTCCCACTGGACCCACTGGTCAGGTTGACAAGTCAACCCTGTTGACTGCTGACGTCAGCATGACCTCATGCTGATGTCGTAAATCCATTTTCGAATTAATTTAAATAACTAATTAAATTCCAGAAATTAATAAAATCTTTAGAAAATCATATCTTTTAATCCGTAACTCGGATTAAAATATTTTCAACATGAAAGTTGCTCAGAATGACGAGACGAATCCGGATACGCAGCCCGTTCGTCCGCCCCACGTCCCTAACATATCAAACTTGCAACTTTCCCCCTCCGGCTCCTCTGCCCGAAAACGCGGAACCCCGGGGATACTTTCCCGGATGTTTCCCCCCTTCACCGGTATCATCCCATACCGCGTTAGGGCACCTCTAACGCCGTTACTTGTCATGTCATGCATCACTATGCCTCTGATTGTTTAAATATTTATTGTTTCTCCCCCCTCTTCTCTCGATAGACACCGAGACCGACACTGCTGCTGCCCTGTTCGACTACGGAGTTGACGATCCCTCTCTCTTGCCAGAGCAACCAGGCAAGCCCCCCCCTTGATCACCAGATATCGCCTATTCTTCTCTATACTGCTTGCATTAGAGTAGTGTAGCATGTTACTGCTTTCCATTAATCCTATACTGCTGCATAGCCTGTCCTTGCTACTACTGTTGTTACCTTTACCTGCTATCCTACTGCTTAGTATAGGATGCTAGTGTTCCATCAGTGCCCCTACACTCTTGTCCGTCTGCCATGCTATACTATCGGGCCGTGATCACTCGGGGGTGATCACGGGCATATACTATATACTTTACACTGTTACATTACATGTGATACTGTTCGGAGATGGGGGCTGAAGGGGCAGGTGGCTCCATCCCGGTAGAGGTGGGCCTGGGTTCCCGACGGCCCCCGACTGTTACTTTGAGGCGGAGCGACAGGGCAGGTTCAGACCACCTAGGAGAGAGGTGGGCCTGGCCCTAGTCGGCGTTCGCGATACTTAACACGCTTAACGAGATCTGGGTATTTGATCTGAGTCTGGCCATTTGGTCTATACGCACTAACCACCTACGCGGGAGTAGTTATGGGTATCCTGACGTCGTGGTATCAGCCGAAGCACTTCGTGACGTCAGCGACTGAGCGGCGCGCGCCGGGTTGGACTGCGTAACGTGACTTCCTTTGAAATGGAGGTTGCTAGGTCTGCTCTCCGGCCGCGTACGCAACGTGCAGGTGTGCTCAGGGCGATGGGCCCAGACCCCTGCGTGCTTAGGTTTAGACCGGCGTGCTGACCTCTCTGTTGTGCCTAGGTGGGGCTGCGACGTGTTGATCTTCCGAGGCCGGGCATGACCCAGGAAAGTGTGTCCGGCCAAATGGGATCAAGCATGTTGGGCTATGTGGTGCACCCCTGCAGGGAAGTTTATCTATTCGAATAGCCGTGTCCCTCGGTAAAAGGACGACCCGGAGTTGTACCTTGACCTTATGACAACTAGAACTGGATACTTAATAAAACACACCCTTCCAAGTGCCAGATACAACCCGGTGATCGCTCTCTAACAGGGCATCGAGGAGGGGATCGCCGGGTAGAATTATGCTATGCGATGCTACTTGGAGGACTTCAGTCTACTCTCTTCTATATGCTGCAATACGGAGGCGACCAGAAGCGTAGTCTTCGATAAGACTAGCTATCCCCCTCTTATTCTGGCATTCTGCAGTTCAGTCCACTGATATGGCCCTTTACACATATATCCATGCATATGTAGTGTAGCTCCTTGCTTGCGAGTACTTTGGATGAGTACTCACGGTTGCTTTTCTCCCCCTTTTCCCCCTTTCCCTTCTACCCGGTTGCCGCAACCAGATGCTGGAGCCCAGGACCCAGACGCCACCATCGACGATGATTCCTTCTACGCTGGAGGTGCCTACTACTACGTGCAGCCAGCTGACGACGACCAGGAGTAGCTAGGAGGATCCCAGGCAGGAGGCCTGCGCCTCGTTCGATCTGTATCCCAGTTTGTGCTAGCCTTCTTAAGGCAAACTTGTTTAACTTATGTCTGTACTCAGATATTGTTGCTTCCGCTGACTCGTCTATGATCGAGCACTTATATTCGAGCCCTCGAGGCCCCTGGCTTGTATTATGATGCTTGTATGACTATTTTATTTGTAGAGTTGTGTTGTGATATCTTCCCGCGAGTCCCTGATCTTGATCGTACACATTTGCGTGCATGATTAGTGTACGATTGAATCGGGGGCATCACAAGTTGGTATCAGAGCCGACTGCCTGTAGGAATCCCCCTTCCACACTCCTTGGCCGAAGTCGAGTCTAGACCTTGCAAAAACTTTTACTAACATGGTTGTGTGCCTTACGGGCCCACGTCGCCATTGGGTGGTATTAGGATCTTTTACTCCTCGACCTTTACTCTGGGACTCCGATCTCTCCTCTATTCGGGTTAAATGAATTTTGCTAAATCTAACATTAGGATCTCGTTATCACTTTCACCCGGAAAGCCCCTTATTATTGATGATCGTCTGCTGCACCAGAAGACCCTGAAGATACTCTCCGCTGTTAACCCGAGGACTTGTGTCCATTACGTTTGCAATTCCCTTCCACCATAAACCCTTATGGATAACTACTTGCAGTTGTTATTCTTACATTCATCCCAGTTGGTCTTGTTATTACAAGATACCCTGAAAAACTCGTCGTTGTTTCGTTAGTCCTTTGAGCTTACTGCCTTGCTGTTCTTTGTCACCTGAATACCCCTACGGATAATTCTCGCACTTATCGAGTATCCGCTCATCCCCCAGTTGTTCATGTGTTTCACAAAATTCTTCCAAATACTATCCGATCTTTCGAGGACCCTCATTAGCCTATGGCTCTTGAAATGCTTGTCTGCTTGCATTTTGGTTAATTCCAAATGGCTAACAATATTCATGGATGTCCTTTGCCTTTATCATCTTGGGTCCCTCGATCCAATATGTTGTGAATGCTCGCATCCCTCAATCGAATCCTAGAATTCATCCTTCCGGCTCAGTGTCAGTTTGAACATTAGCTGGTTCTCAACCAATTAAATTGCCGTCTATTCAACTATTCCATCCTTAATCAGAGCATTTGCTTCTGATCCCTTGAATTGGAAATCATAAATCCTTTGCGATTGAGCTTTGAATTAGTCAGTTGTTTCTATCCTATGATCTCCTTGCATTCTTTCTTCTTCTGGTTGAGTACCGATGCTCACATCAGATCCCTTATGGACCACCTGATCCTTTATTGGATTTTATCTGACGACGCCCTTCATATTCAATAACCTTGTGAGCCTTTCCTCGGATACATAATGCCTTTGGTAAATTGTATCCTCTGCTTTCTCAACCATGCTCTGCCTTCGAGCTTGAGTTAAATTACTCCTAAAGATTGTGGTATATGATTCTAAGATGCCCCGATGGGTTGGACCAATGCCTTCCCTAAATTGTGAGAACCCGAAAGATTTCACGGGTCATACTTAGCTGGTATTGCACCAGGTAAAACTTTCAGCAACTAAAGACACTTTTGAACCATGAGAAGTGAATGAAAGGTTATGCATTGGAGAAGTGGGAGTCGACCTTGAACTTTGTGTTCATGCCCATGGACACGATGTAGAACTTATCGTGGAAGCTGCTCGTAAAAATAATTACCCCCTTGTTAGAAGTTCATCTTGTACCCGTGGTTCGATCATTTATGATTGTGGTTCCGACCATAATTTCTTCCTCTGATTCCACTTCTCAGACAAGTTAAAGCGCTTGTCTTCTATATATCAATACACCCCACTTCAACCTTTCATTTGATATGCCTTCAAGTACTATCCCCCTGGTATCTCGAGGATATCATGCCATTGCACTACATCTTATGAATTTGTGCTGGAGTAATACCTTTCCCTATCAGAGTCACTCCACGAGTTCTGGGTTGTTGTCAACCGAGAACATCGATAAGTGAATTGATTCCGCACTCAGATTCAGTAACTCTAAGTAATTCTCGTTGCTTACGAGTTTAATAACCCTTCAAGTCATTTCCAAGCCTTATCGGCTATATCATTATCGTGCAAACTTTTAACTGTGCTACTTGGTCCTTCTTCCTATAGCACAATTTTCGATGATAAGCTGAGCTTACATCAATTTTCCTCATCATATCATTTCACCTAACAGAAAGCTTGATTTCGAGTATGTGTTGTACCCGTGTTCCAATAACCTTCCGTTTCATCATTCCTTTGACTTGATGTCATCGTTGATTTTTTTTTACATCTTCGAGGAGCTTCTCGACAACTGTCTTGTGATCATCATCAACATTTTGAGGTCTTCCAAGATATCGGTCGAATTCATGGTGAGAAGTACCATCCTTGCACTTCGATGAATTGTGTTATCACCGACAACATTATTGCTTTCCCTCCAACACAAACTTGTTCGTGTTTTGTGTTATACCTGGAGATCCGTGCTATCCAGCCATTATTCTTCTTTACCTTGGAGTATTACCATCTTTGATGTCAAGGATGTTGTGAGAATTTCACCACCTCTTGCGAATTCTTGATATAAGTGATACTTCACCATCACCATTCTTTCTTGGTCCTCGTGTTGATTCCAACCGGGGTACCAACAAGTGAACGGTGCTGTTTGGATTCTGCACTTCTAGCAACCCTATTGCTTTGAAGTTAATGGTCGGCCGTTCATTCTTAGACTATTGATTATTGAATCACCATTCTGACATTGGTCGTGCAACCCAACCCATATTTCGGGCGCACCTTTCAACCAATGTTCAATTGTGTATGTTTTCCTCGGGCATACTTCCTTATATCATTTGATCTGCCAAAGGTTATCTCCTTATCCACATAATTGTGGAGATCCATCTTTTTGGATACCTCGTTGAATTATCGCTGAGTCCATCAACCACCTCCTCATCCTCTTCTTGATTTAATGATGAACTCTTGTTTCAGAACTCGCTTCCATAGTTCATTTCCCGAGGATCTTCGATGTCATCTCGTCATTGTGTGTCGCACCTTTTCTCCTCGGGCATCATGAGTCTAAGTTATCCTAACACCAATCAGATCTGAATCTCAGTCAGATATGATGGTTGGAACATATTTCCAAGAGTTATAACATTGGTCGTTATATGATCCGGTAAGGTGATGTCTCGCCCAGCACACCTGGCCGGAGGGCCTACTGTTATAGTTTTCTTTTTAGTAGGGTTATCCTTTCTTCCACGAGGAAATTGTAAGACTTATTCTATAAGTTGTTCCTGATGGATCCTTTTTGTTTCCAAAGTCTGATCTTCACCTGTTGACCATGTCAATGCTATCTCGAAGCATGTCTATGATGCTCCAATTTTCAACAGGAACATTTGAAGCCCAATGTTAAATGTTTCGTGCTCAATTATCCAAACACCGCTGTATGGGTAATGTCATGAAAATTCTCTCCCGTACCTAAAGAGTTTTCTACATTATATCCTGTCATGGATATCATGCTCTGCTTGTCCTTGGGAAGGATATACCCTTGAAATATGTGTTTAAACACATTTTCCTTTCCATTGTTCTGTTTAATCTGATAATCGTATTTTCCTTTCCATTGGTTGGTTTAACGTCTCTTGTGATCTATATGATCTAAGCAGTAATATTCTCCTGCTTATGTAAACACCTCGGTGTACAACTCTATCAGTAAGATCCTGTTACTATTGTTGATAACATTCCGGTAGCCACCGATGGACGAGAACTTTGCCTATTGGTCCGCCTCATTCAACGAGCAGGAAAATGGTTCTCTTCGTCCCTCGCCCTTGGTACCGACTTTGTTGCCAACATAAATGGCAGGCTACCCTCTGAATTACCTTACTATTGTGACCGTGCAAGATGTCAGCACCCTTGTTACTTTAACCACATGGTGGGCCCATAACCCACAGTTCCACATGATCGGAACCTGACTCTCCTATACCCCTATACCCAAGGTTGTTCCTCGCGCGTGACCTCATATGTAATTCCTGAGCCACCTTCCAAGAGATCATCAACTTTGGCCTCAGACGCAATACTTATTCTTGTTGCTCTGAACCCCTTTCACCTTCTGATTAGGCCATCGAACGATTGCTTGCCATTGGAAACTCCTCATGGTACCTTCTTACTATACTCTCGATAATCTCTTAAGTATCTATTCGAGAGTTACTTTCTACCACATTCTGAGTTATCTGCCAGATAGTTGACCTTGAAGGTCCGTTCTTCAGAAGTTACCCCTTATCATTATCGTAAGTACGATGGAGTTCCTGAACAAAGGACGGCAACCTCATCATGATGCATTGATGCATAGGAATGAAGACATCAGCGCTATGGATCGACCTCTTCGAGAAGAGCAACTATGACCGAGAAGAATCGTTAGAATTTCGTAACCAAATCTTTCCCCCTTACCCTACCACTTAAAATCTCGGGACGAGATTTCTTGTAGTGGAGGAGAATTGTGACGCCCGGGTAGTTACGCTACAGTAACCCTCCACTAATGATGCCAGGTCACCACGATTACTGTTGATAGTTTTGCGATAATTCAAATCCCGTGCAAATTCAAAAAAATTGAATTAAAGTCAAACATCAAAAGTTTTCAAACTTTAAAACTAAAATGTTCGAAAGGGGACAAATAATGTGTAGGTAATTATGGTGAAGAAAACATCTTTTTATAAAGTAGTTAAAAGCGCTAATTTAATAAAAACTACAGTAAAACTAATATTTAATTGTCTTTTAAATACTAAACAGATATAAACTAATTGTTTAGGGTGCCAAACCAATTATGGCACTGACATAAGTATTAGCACTAATTTAGGGGCTAGATTTATAATTTATAAAACAAAGGTAAAAATAAAAGGAAAAGAAATTACAAAACAGAATTCATAAAGAGAAAACAAACAAAAAAATAAGAAAAGGAAAAGGACCCCCGGGCCAGCCGACCCAGCAGGCCGGCCCATCCGGCCACACCGACTGGCCCAACCCCTCGCCTGCATAACCCCCACCCCGCAACCCTAGCCCCCCCACGATTCCCCACTCTCCCTCGATCTCCTCCTCGCGCCGCCAGGGACGAGCGGGAGCGCCCGACCGACCCCCCACCTACCCCACTCGCTCCTTCTCCCCGCCCCGTTTCTGGATCAGGGGAGCGACCCCCTCTCCCCCCCGCCGCGCTCTGGATCGAGAGCGCCCCAGCGCTCACCGCCTCGATCCCGCCGCCGCCTGGAGACCCCGTTGCCGACCACTGCTGCCTGAAGACTCCGCCGACGCGCCATCGACCCCGTCGCCTCGCTGCACTCGTCGCCGGCGACCCGGACGCCGCCCCTTCGTCGTCCTCCGCCCCCACCGTTGCTGGCCGCCCATGCCGTCGGCGTCGTCCTCGCTGCGCGCCTTCCTTGGCCGCGCACGGCCATGGTCGGCGCATGTGCGTGCTCGCCGGAGCCAATCGGCCTCGCCTCGTCGCCCCTCGCCGGAAGCATCCTCGCCGGATCTCCTCTCCGTCAACGCCGTCGTCCCCGTCTCCCTCCTCGACAACCACTGCCATAGACCCTACGGCCCCATCGTGAGTTGCGCCCCTTCCCTCTCTCCCGTCACCGGATCTGGCCGCGCCTCCGCGCGCACGCCCCGACCACGTCGCCGACGCCTTTCGCCTCCACCGCCCCGCAGTTAGCTCCACTCTACTCCCCGTGGCCACACGCTATGTGCCGAGGTCGCCGCCGCACTTGTTGTCCCGCTCCGGCCGCCACAGCTCCTCTCGCGTGCGCCCGTCCGCGCCCCGCCATGGCCGCGGCCGGCGCTCGATCCCGCCCCAACGGGCGTCCCCGCCAGCGCCCAGACGGGCTGACGCCCGTGACCCGCTAGCGCCCGATCCGCTTGGCTCCCTGGGGTCAATGACAGTGCCCCCCCCATGCCCAGAACGTTTACAATAAATAAATAAATAAATAAAGATAATAAATAATTAATAAAATTAATTATTAATTAATTAATTATCTAATGAACTAATTAAGTTAATAATCCTGTTTAATTAATTTAATTAACTAGTTATGTTAATTAAATAGTAATTAATTTAACTAATCTCTAATTAACCTAAACAGTGTATGACAGGTGGGTCCCACTGGACCCACTGGTCAGGTTGACAAGTCAACCCTGTTGACTGCTGACGTCAGCATGACCTCATGCTGATGTCGTAAATCCATTTTTGAATTAATTTAAATAACTAATTAAATTCCAGAAATTAATAAAATCTTTAGAAAATCATATCTTTTAATCCGTAACTCGGATTAAAATATTTTCAACATGAAAGTTGCTCAGAACGACGAGACGAATCCGGATACGCAGCCCGTTCGTCCGCCCCACGTCCCTAACATATCAAACTCGCAACTTTCCCCCTCCGGCTCCTCTGCCCGAAAACGCGGAACCCCGGGGATACTTTCCCGGATGTTTCCCCCCTTCACCGGTATCATCCCATACCGCGTTAGGGCACCTCTAACGCCGTTACTTGTCATGTCATGCATCACTATGCCTCTGCTTGTTTAAATATTTATTGTTTCTCCCCCCTCTTCTCTCGATAGACACCGAGACTGACGCTGCTGCTGCCCTGTTCGACTACGGAGTTGACGATCCCTCTCTCTTGCCAGAGCAACCAGGCAAGCCCCCCCCCCTTGATCACCAGATATCGCCTATTCTTCTCTATACTGCTTGCATTAGAGTAGTGTAGCATGTTACTGCTTTCCATTAATCCTATACTGCTGCATAGCCTGTCCTTGCTACTACTGTTGTTACCTTTACCTGCTATCCTACTGCTTAGTATAGGATGCTAGTGTTCCATCAGTGCCCCTACACTCTTGTCCGTCTGCCATGCTATACTATCGGGCCGTGATCACTCGGGGGTGATCACGGGCATATACTATATACTTTACACTGTTACATTACATGTGATACTGTTCGGAGATGGGGGCTGAAGGGGCAGGTGGCTCCATCCCGGTAGAGGTGGGCCTGGGTTCCCGACGGCCCCCGACTGTTACTTTGAGGCGGAGCGACAGGGCAGGTTCAGACCACCTAGGAGAGAGGTGGGCCTGGCCCTAGTCGGCGTTCGCGATACTTAACACGCTTAACGAGATCTGGGTATTTGATCTGAGTCTGGCCATTTGGTCTATATGCACTAACCACCTACGCGGGAGTAGTTATGGGTATCCTGACGTCGTGGTATCAGCCGAAGCACTTCGTGACGTCAGCGACTGAGCGGCGCGCGCCGGGTTGGACCGCGTAACGTGACTTCCTTTGAAATGGAGGTTGCTAGGTCTGCTCTCCGGCCGCGTACGCAACGTGCAGGTGTGCTCAGGGCGATGGGCCCAGACCCCTGCGCGCTTAGGTTTAGACCGGCGTGTTGACCTCTCTGTTGTGCCTAGGTGGGGCTGCGACGTGTTGATCTTCCGAGGCCGGGCATGACCCAGGAAAGTGTGTCCGGCCAAATGGGATCAAGCGTGTTGGGCTATGTGGTGCACCCCTGCAGGGAAGTTTATCTATTCGAATAGCCGTGTCCCTCGGTAAAAGGACGACCCGGAGTTGTACCTTGACCTTATGACAACTAGAACTGGATACTTAATAAAACACACCCTTCCAAGTGCCAGATACAACCCGGTGATCGCTCTCTAACAGGGCATCGAGGAGGGGATCGCCGGGTAGGATTATGCTATGCGATGCTACTTGGAGGACTTCAGTCTACTCTCTTCTATATGCTGCAATACGGAGGCGACCAGAAGCGTAGTCTTCGATAAGACTAGCTATCCCCCTCTTATTCTGGCATTCTGCAGTTCAGTCCACTGATATGGCCCTTTACACATATATCCATGCATATGTAGTGTAGCTCCTTGCTTGCGAGTACTTTGGATGAGTACTCACGGTTGCTTTTCTCCCCCTTTCCCCCCTTTCCCTTCTACCCGGTTGCCGCAACCAGATGCTAGAGCCCAGGACCCAGACGCCACCATCAACGACGATTCCTTCTACGCTGCAGGTGCCTACTACTACGTGCAGCCAGCTGACGACGACCAGGAGTAGCTAGGAGGATCCCAGGCAGGAGGCCTGCGCCTCGTTCGATCTGTATCCCAGTTTGTGCTAGCCTTCTTAAGGCAAACTTGTTTAACTTATGTCTGTACTCAGATATTGTTGCTTCCGCTGACTCGTCTATGATCAAGCACTTATATTCGAGCCCTCGAGGCCCCTGGCTTGTATTATGATGCTTGTATGACTATTTTATTTGTAGAGTTGTGTTGTGATATCTTCCCGTGAGTCCCTGATCTTGATCGTACACATTTGCGTGCATGATTAGTGTACGATTGAATCGGGGGCGTCACAGTCAAGCAGGCTTCACATTACTGACATATTATCCATTACAACAAAGCATTACTGAGCAAACAAAAGCAACCATTTTAGTATGCTCAATTACACACCTGCACCTACTTAATTAACAACACTTCACTTCTTCATAATTAAGGTGAAACACATCACACAAAGCACTATAACAAAACCAATCATCAGCTTCAGCAGCATCAAAATCCCTTTGCCTAACCCTAAAAGCATAGCAATTTGCTGCTTGGTAGCATACTTATTCTCATTGGAGCTGCCATAATTATCTCTTCCAACCCTGCCTCTCCCAGCCATGACCCTTCCAGCTGTGCCTCTGCCTGCCATTGATTCAGTCCTCTGCCTCTCAAGCTCTTCCCTCCTGTCCTCAGCTGCACCAATTGCATCTACAGCAGCATCACCAACCAGACGCCTTGTTTCAACCAGATGCTGCACATACTCAAGCTCCCAGTGCCAGAAATCACAAGTGACCTGATTAATCAGTGGCAAAATTAGTTAACCTTGTTAACCAACTCCACAAAATTACAGATTTAATGAATCAACTACTGCATTGCGCTAAACTACTGCATTACTCTAAACTACTGCAACGGTAAACCAGCTGCTCTGCTTCATTACTAAAGTGAGTTGACACAACATGAATCTACTGAACTGGCACTTACATGGTGGTTCACGCACTTGTAGAAGATCCATCCATCGTGCTCATCGGTGCTAGACCTGCTCGCCGCAATCCGGGCACTCGATCAGTGGTATAGCAACAGAGCGGCCACGCAGCGCTGAGCGGATGGAGCTGGAAGACGACATGAAGGAGGAGACAGAGGAGGCGGAGGAGGGCGTCGGCAATGGTTGCGGCGGCGGAAGGCGACGGCGTCGACAATGGCTGCGGTGGCGCGGACGGTAGTTGGCTAGGGTTCATAGGAGAGGAAGCGGAGAGCGAGAGGGGATAAGGCAGGGCGACCAGGTGCAGTCCGACCAGGTGTGCGCGCATTTGCAAAAAAAAACTCCAGCCATCTAGTATTAACGCCCCTCCCCCCCGACTGGTGCTGCACACATGGCGGTCAAAGCACAGATGGCAACGGCTGACTCGGCCAAGTCAGCAAATACGTAGCTCAATTCGTATATACGGACCAAAGTGAACCCCCTGCGCAAGTACATGGACTGTATTTCAGGTATTTTGAAGTAGTGGTACTTAAGTGTCAGCCAGCTCAATTTTTGTGACCTACAGTGAATTTTTCTCTTCCGAAATTATTTTGATCAAGTAAAACGCATATGGTGCGAAGCTGACTGAGAATTTGCAAAATAGCAGCCAATTACTTGTGTCATGAATTGTGATGTTCGAGTGGGAGACTAGTTAAAAAAGTTTGCTTGGTTCGAAGGGAGCTATTGAATTCAATCGATGGCAGACGAAAAAGGACTTTGATTTTGTGAATTTACAAGTGAATTGCATTCTAGGTAGACCAAAAAAACATACAATTTGGCAACTAGTAATATAAAGTAAAGAGGAGTATATCTTAGATGATGAAAACAAAGTGATGTTTGGATTGAGCCTGCAACAGCCATACCAAAACATGGGCGAATCACCAAACGCGGGCGCAAAATATGACAGGGTGACCAAAATATTGTCTGAGATATGAAGTTTGAAAGGCATCCAAACATAAGCCTAGCCTACGGATCAATGCCAATAATTTGATAGGGTAGTTCCAGGTTGCTATCTAAACATGCCCAAAGTGAGGAATATATTAAAACTGTTTGGCCCGCATGGCATGATGTTTAGAGCATAGCTAGGCATTGGTCTGCGGGGACGCTCGAATCAGCAGTTTCCAGCAAGCCAAATTCGAGCGACGCAAGCGAGTGCAGGCAGCTGCACGCGCTGGGACACGCTGGGAGACGTTGCATTGTTTCCCGATGCCGCAACATAAATCCCCTCACCCCTTTCTCACCGCTCACTCTCCCCTCACGTGGCTCTCTCATCGGCCGCGACGACCATCGTAGAAGGCAAGGTCTGGATGACGAAGACCGACTTAATCACTGATTCATCACCTCTCTGCCACGGCTCCGTCAGTCACGGTAAGCCCTCTCTCCACACCTTCATACGGATCGATGTAGTCATGTAGGCATCGACTACCCATCGATTAAACTTCGAGCATGATTTAGGCTTCAATTTGGGGTGAGCGACTATATCTATTTAGGGAATGTAGAAGGGAATTGGGAAGGATTTTGACTAAGAGGGGAGTTTAATCGATGATAATACCCTTAAATCTCTTCAAATCCAATGCAACTGAACTAGCCTATGCACGATGGGGTTGGAGACCCTTGGTGCGGCAGTAGCCTCGACGTTGGTTCTCGTCGACCTCCAGTGGCATTGTAGAGCAGCCAAGCTCAAGACCACCATCTCGACCGCTTAGGTATTGCCAACATCCACCATCTCCTCCTCCTCGTCATCCTCTAGAACGATGGCGGTCGGCACCGCAACGTCCGCTTGGTCAGAGGACCTACACAGACATGTACATAACCCATCTAGCTCTCTGACCTGGATTGGCCGACTCGGTCTCCTCCATCGCCCATAACAATATGTCCACTTACATAGTGCTTTGGCTGGGTCAGGCATCAACACCACCATCTCCCTCTTCATCGTCTGCGAGAGCACAACATTTGCTTCCTTGATAATCTCACCCACGGTGTTGAACCGAGCACCTTCATCATCTTCACAAACTTTGGGTAGTCGTCACACGAGAATCCAAGCAGCAGCGTCGTCCATCCAGGGCCGATGGTGAAGGGGTTCATGGTGGTGGAGCGGTGGTGAGAGAGAGAGAGAGATGGAAGAGAGGGGGAGAGTGAGACAGGGGTAGGTGGAAGATGTGGCGGAATGCGATGGTAGATAAATAGGGGCTTTGGAAGTTGAAGTGGTGAGAGAGAGATAGAGGGATGGGAGTGAATAGTGCATGTGGGTGGGGATGAATGAATGCTCGATTTTGGTATGTTCATCCATTGATCTTGTTCATATATGTACTACTCTCTCCGTAAAGACATATAAGAGTGTCTAGATTATTACTTGATCTGCTAGTGTGGTACCTCCATCGATATTGTTCGTTTGTGTTCAACGCAGTGCGCTGTTGAGAAGCTCATCCTTGGCAATGCTGCTTCGGGCAACTGCTCAAAAGGCAAGGCGGTGGTGGACGGTTGCGCCCCCGAGAGGCCTCGGAATTACGACTATTTCCATGATGACTCAGGCTTAACTCACTTTTGCAAGATCATCCTTGCACATAGGTTGGAGTGTTTGTCGATGCCCACTGCCTTTACCGAGCACATGACCACCGTACCATCAAAAGTCATTCTGACGATGAACACCGACTACAACTTGAGGGTCATAATCCAAGTGGTCAATGGCAGGCCCACTAGCTGAAGATTGGCTACCTTAATTATCATCTTCAAGGTGCTTACTCCTGACAGCTTCAAGGCGCTCGTCTTCAACATCAACAGTGTTGAGGTAGTGGCCCAATGAAAGAAGCACAGGGAAGCATTTACGTTGGACCGTTAAGGTGTTTTATTTAGTGCTGCCTGTGATTTTAAGACTTACCTCAGGATGACCCTCGTGTCGTCCCCGTGAGCGACCCGGGGGTAAACCCTAGCCGCCGCCACTCGAACCCACCCTCCTCTCCCCCTCCTCGTCGCCATCCGCAATGCTGCCAGGCAAAGCCTGGCGGGCAGGGCAGCGACGGGGCTTCTCCACCCTTCGAGCATCACGACCGCGTGGGACGGGCAGATCACGAGGAGGCGCCGGGCGCGGCGCGGCGGTGGCGTCTAGGATGCGAGCTCAGCGGTCGATCCAATCTATGTGGCGTGGCGGCGATGGCTGCGGTGGCGTGGTGGTTGGCCCTGTCTCGGGCGGCAGCGGCTGCAGACGCGGCGTGACCCTGTACTGGGAAGGGCGGCTACTACGATCGGCGTGCCATCGAGTGTCGGATAGGCAGTGATGGCGTGGAGGCCATGGTGGACTAGTCGGCGGTGCCTCCAGTCAGATCAGATTTGGCCGGTGCAGCCGGCGATGGTGGCCATCTCCTTCATCGGAGGTGGTCGGCCTCACGCTGGATGGTCAGATCTCGAGATTTGTCATCTAGCTCCGACTGCGAGTCGGGAAGACATAGTTGTCAGTGAAAACTGAGCCAATGGCAGGCGTTCTGCGTCGTTACCTTGATGAAGGCATCGTCGTGTAACTACTGTCGACCCACTCGTGCTGCTCCAGGTGAAACCCTAGGATCTGTTCTTCCATAGCGGACGATGGTGGTACTGTGATGTCGTTTTCTGTCTTGGGAGCGTCGTTCGTGGAGCAGCGCTGGAAGACAACGGCAGGAGGTGGAGCGACTTCGTCTTGCACGGAGCTTTCGATAGAGATGTCAAGTCATGCCTGGCCGATAGGTGCTATGCTGTGTGTCAGTGCAACAAACTTTCACGTATGTTGCCTAGACTGTACACATGCACGATAGCAAGGATGCAACAGCACCAAGCACCCCGGTCAAGTCCAAGCCAGAGAAATAGCTCTTTGAGAAATCAAAGGGCTGATCAAGAAGACCAAGACAAACCAAAGGAACAAGATGTCACTGAGGGAGTCCTGGATTAGGGGGTCTCCGGACAGCCGGACTATATCCTTTTGCCGGACTATTGGACTATGAAGATACAAGATTGAAGACTTCATCCCGTGTCCGGATGGGACTCTCCTTGGCGTGGAAGGGCAAGCTTGGCAATACGGATATGTAGATCTCCTTCCTTGTAACCGACTCTGTGTAACACTAGCACCCTCCAGTGTCTATATAAATCGGAGGGTTTAGTCCGTAGGACAACAACAATCCTACCATAGGCTAGATTCTAGGGTTTAGCCTCTACGATCTCGTGGTAGATCAACTCTTGTAATACTCATATCATCAAGATCAATCAAGCAGGAAGTAGGGTATTACCTCCATCGAGAGGGCCCGAACCTGGGTAAACATCGTGTCCCCCGCCTCCTGTTACCATCTGCCTTAGACGCACAGTTCGGGACCCCCTACCCGAGATCCGCCGGTTTTGACACCGACATTGGTGCTTTCATTGAGAGCTCCACTGTGTCGTCACCGTAAGGCTTGATGGATCCTTCGATCATCTGTAACGATGCGGTCCAGGGTGAGGTTTTCCTCCCCTGACAGATCTTCGTATTCGGCGACTTCGCACTGCGCGCCAACTTGCTTGGCCATCTGGAGCAGATCGAGAGCTACGCCCCTGGCCATTAGGTCAGGTTTGGAAACTTGAACTACACCGCCGACATCCACGGAGACTTGATCTTCGACGGATTCGAGCCCATGTCAGGTGCGCCGCACGATCACGACGAGCATGATTTAGCTCTGTCGTCGGACAGTGTTCGGGAGATCACACCTGCAACTGCTCCGGCCCTCAATCCGGAGCAAATTGCGCCATCCAAGGACGGGGGGATAGACCCCGCCATGGAGGCCGCACTCTCAGTGGCGATAGAGCCAGATACTGACTTCACCCCTTACGAGAGCCGTGTTGCCGAACCACTGGATTTATCTCTAGCCACAGACTCCGAGCCGCCTGCGTCCGTGCATATCAAATTCGATTGGGCGCTGATCATGGAGTTTACCTCCATGGATATCTTTCAGCACTCGCCTTCGGCGACGTGCTAAATTCATTAAGGTCTCTCTACTTGTCAGTAGAACCTTGGCCGAACTATGTCCGGCTAGAATGGGATGCGGACGACGAAGAAATTCGCTCCCCACCCACCACCCACTTAGTAGCCACTGTCGGTGATTTAACCGACATGCTCGACTTCGACTCCGAAGACATCGACGGCATGCACGACGATGCAGGAGACGAACAGGAACCACCGCCCACAGGGCGCTGGACCGCCACCTCATCATATGATATATATATATGGTGGATACCCCCAAAGAAGGCAATGGCGACAAGACAGCGGAGGATGACCCCTCCAAGAAGCAACCCAAGCATCGACGTCAGCAGCGCCGCTCTAAGTCCCACCATAGGAAAAGTAGTGATACCGGCATAAGAGACAATAACACTTCGGATAGTGCCGAAGACAACAATCCCCTCCAGCACGATTTAGATCGGGAGGGTGAACAAGCTAGCCCTC
Organism: Aegilops umbellulata; assembly: GCA_032464435.1. Taxonomy (NCBI): domain Eukaryota; kingdom Viridiplantae; phylum Streptophyta; class Magnoliopsida; order Poales; family Poaceae; genus Aegilops; species Aegilops umbellulata. The sequence goes on along the minus strand of CP136056.1, from coordinate 290,536,665 downwards.
TAGAACAGGCAACAGGCGGAGAAACGGAGGATGACAATTACATGCCTCTCTCCGAAGACGAGGTGAGCCTCGGCGACGAAGAATTTATCGTGCCCGAGGATCCCATCGAGCAGGAGCGCTTCAAGCGCCGGCTTATAGCCACAGCAAATAGCCTGAAGAAAAAGCAACAACAGCTTCGAGCTGATCAAGATTTGCTAGCAGACAGATGGACCGAAGTCCTTGCGCCCGAGGAATACGAACTCGAACGCCCCTCCAAGAGTTACCCAAAGCGCAGGTTGCTACCCCGACTCGAGGAGGAAGCATTGAAACCTACATCACTAGCGTATGATGCGGCGGACCAGCCACCTCGTGGTCGAGACAGAGAGGCGTTTCAGCCTGAAGTTAAGCCTGCACCCTGCCGCCACTCAAACAAAACTACCAAGGCCCGGGGCAACACGCGGGACCTGCGAGACGTATTGGAAAACAGGTCAAAACATGCAAGATCTATATACGGGTCACGGGGGCGCGCACCAACGCGGGACGATGACCGTCACGCCGGATACACCAAAAGTAAATCCGGCCGGGCCGAATACAGCAGACAAGACTCATATGAACTGCATCGTGATATAGCCCAGCACAGAGGTGCCGCACACCCCCTATGCTTCACCGATGAAGTTATGGACCACGAATTCCCGGAGGGTTTTAAACCCGTAAATATCGAATCGTGTGATGGTACAACAGATCCCGCGGTATGGATTGAGGATTTCCTCCTCCACATCCACATGGCTCACGGTGAGGATCTACATGCCATCAAGTACCTCCCACTAAAACTCAAAGGACCAGCTCGACACTGGCTGAAAAGCTTGTCAGCAGACTACGTTGGCAGTTGGGAGGATTTGGAAGATGCATTCCTTGACAACTTCCAAGGCACTTATGTGCGACCACCGGATGCTGATGACTTGAGCCATATAACTCAGCAACCAGGGGAATCGGCCAGGCAATTCTGGACACGGTTCCTAACTAAGAAAAACCAAATTGTTGACTGTCCGGATGCAGAGGCCTTAGCGGCATTCAAGCATAACATCCGTGACGAGTGGCTCGCCCGGCACCTCGGCCAGGAGAAGGCGAAGTCTATGGCAGCCCTCACGACACTCATGACCCGCTTTTGTGCGGGCGAGGATAGCTGGCTGGCTCGCAGCAACAACACATCAAGGAATCCGGGAACTTCAGATACTAAAGATGCCAACGGCAAACCACGTCGTAACAGACACAAGCGCCGCAACAACGGCGATAACGCCGAAGATACGGCAATCAATGCCGGATTTAGAGGCTCTAGATCCGGTCAGCGGAAAAAGCCATTCAAAAGAAGTACTCCGGGCATGTCCAGATTGGGTCACATACTTGATCGCTCGTGTCAAATCCACGGCACCCTCGATAAGCCAGCCAATCACACCAACAGAGAATGCTGGGTGTTCAAGCAGGCCGGCAAGTTAAATGCCGAAAACAAGGACAAGGGGCTGCATAGTGATGACGAGGAGGAGCCCCGGCCGACGAACACGGGAGGACAGAAGAGGTTCCCCCCACAAGTGAAGACGGTGAACATGATATACGCAACCCACATTCCCAAGAGGGAACGGAAGCGTGCACTAAGAGACGTCTATGTGATGGAGCCTGTCGCCCCAAAGTTCAACCCATGGTCCTCTTGTCCGATCACCTTCGATCGCAGGGACCACCCCACTAGTATCCGTCATGGCGGATCCGCCGCATTGGTCCTAGACCCCATCATTGACGGATTTCACCTCACTCGAGTCCTTATGGACGGGGGCAGCAGCGTGAACCTGCTCTATTAGGATACAGTGCGCAAAATGGGTATAGATCCCTCGAGGATCAAACCCACCAAAACCACCTTTAAGGGCGTCATCCCAGGTGTAGAGGCCCATTGCACGGGCTCAATCACACTGGAAGTGGTCTTTGGATCTCCGGACAACTTCCGAAGCGAGGAGTTAATCTTCGATAGCGTCTCGTTCCGAAGTGGCTATCACGCACTGCTCGGGCGAACCGCATATGCAAAATTCAATGCGGTACCGCATTACGCATACCTCAAGCTCAAGATGCCAGGACCTAGGGGGGTCAAAACAGTCAATGGAAACACAGAAGGCTCGCCCCGCACGGAGGAACACACTGCGGCCCTCGCAGTAGAAGCACAAAGCAGCCTTTTAAGGCAAACCGCCAATTTGGCGATACAGCCTCCGGACACCGTCAAGCGAGTCCGGAGTAACCTGCAACAGGATCGCCTGGCATGTTCAGAGCTCGCCTAGCAATTCGGCCCCCGTCCTAGTCCCAGTCAAGCGACGAAATCCGTGCCGCGCGTACATAATTATGCACTGAAAATACCATGGGCATAGGCGGGGGCACGATCAGGGCACGTCCCGCAATGCGGCTCAACCGCCCTAGGGGTTGCATACCTTTATCATTTTTTCTCTTTCAGGACCTTACTCTCTGGAAGCCCTTTCCGGCAGTATGATTGCCGGACACATTACGGGAAGGAACAACCAAGGAGGCAAGAAGCTAAGACGTACAAGGGAACCCCCAGGTGGTCTCTAATAACAATCGACATACCCGCTTTTTAATACCCTGCGCAGCTTGCCCTTGTATCAGTACGCTTTGACGTATTATTTAAATAACAATGCATAGCATTAGTCCATTATTGCATTATCCATCCCTTTTTTCTTATATGTTTATTTATGACAACTTGCACCCATACATTCTGGTACGGTATGTACGCCAGGGGCTTTCGTATACCCCATAATAAGGCATGAGAAGTCCGAACACTTTGACAGTGCGGCACCCCGAACTTATAGCATTATATGCATCAGCTCCGGATCATGTCTAGGGTCAATAGTTGGGTTTGCCTGGCTCCCATGTTTTGGTACCTTACGTTCCGCTATATCGGCTAAGGTAGCGCTGGGAGAACTACTGCGATTGTGTCCCGGCTCTTTTGGATGAGCACCTCAGTAGAGAAAGCCGAAAACTGACTGTCATGATAAGGCGAGAGCTGGTCGCTGTTCGAGAGGTCTCAAGTCCTTAAAGACTTTTTCCGCTTCGGTCAAGGAGTCGGCCTTGCCCGACTTAGGCGTATATAGCGCCCCAAATTCGGCCTTCCAAATACTAGGGGCTTCGCCAAAATTTAAAAGTGTAGACTTCTATGGATAAGTGAGAGTGATAAAGCCTTATAGTCCGATTGCCTGGTTCGTTGTGCTGAACACCTCCCTCGAAGGACCCAAAATTGGGATAAAGAGTGCTCAGGTTTATCCCGAACACCCCGGTCCTAGTTACATGGGGGCAGAAGCCGACGACTGGCCAACTCTCAGATTTTATAAACGGACGCACAGAAGGTAATATTTTAAATTCAGAAAGCGTTGCATAGCACAAATGAACTAGTTTCACATTACATGATCACATGAGCACGTTCATTCAAAAATTACATCTTTAGCACATTCCTCCGCCACAAGGCGGGAACCCTTCAGGACACTGTCATAATACATTTCGGGGCGGCAATGCTCCTTGCCCTCCGGCGGCCCCTCCTTCACCAGCTTTACGGCGTCCAGCTTCGCCCAGTGCACCTTCGCCCAGGCAAAAGCCCTGCGCGCACCCTCGATGCAGACGGACCGCTTTATGACTTCAAGTCGTGGGCAGGCATCCACAAGCCGCCTCACCAGACCAAAGTAGCTGTTAGGCAGGGGATCTCCAGGCCACATCCGGACTATAAGACCCTTCATGGCCTATTCGGCCGCCTTGTGCAGCTCGACTAGTTGCTTCAGCTGGTCGCTCAAGGGCATTGGGTGTTCGGTCCCAATATACTGAGACCAGAACAACTTTTCTGTCAAGCTACCCTCCTCAGCTCGGTAAAACTCCGCGGCATCCAGCACACTGCTGGGAAGATCTGCGAACGCTCCTGGAGAGCTCCGAACTCGGGTAAGTAAAAGGAAAGTTTCCTTCACATGCTTGCTTTGCATAATGAATGCATTACCCGCTGCTATCTTCTTCACCGCATCAATCTCCTGGAGGGCCTTGTGGGCTTCAGCCTTCGCGTTTTGTGCGCTTTCGAGCGCCTTCGCAAGCTCGGACTCTCGCGTCTTAGAGTCAAGCTGCAAGGACTCGTGTTTTTTGGCGAGAGCCTCGAGCTCTTGCTGCACCTCGCCTATCCGGGTTTCTTGCTTTTCCCACTCAATGCGCTCCTTGGCCGCTTTGTCTTCGTCCTTGGACAGCACCTTCTTCAGGGTCGCCACCTCGGTCGTGGCCCCTGGCAAATTCATGATGATCCTATTATTTTGCAACCAAATTTCTTTTTAATATATAGACAAGTATTGCTTACCTTTGCTCTCCTCGAGCTGCCTCTTGGTAAGGCCGAGCTCTTCCTTGGACCGCTCAAGGTCCTGCTTTAGTGCAGCGACCTCCGTAGTACGTGCGGCAACGGCCAGCAGTGAAGCCTGCATATGCACATAGACATATTCTGATTAGACTCCTGAGTCATTATTTGATCCTCTATTCGGCCTTTCTTCGCGAACGCCAAACAGAGCATCAGGGGCTACTGTCTATGCGGTAATATTTTTCTATATTTCGATTACTTACCTGAAAGCCTGTTAGGAGGCTGGCACAAGCTTCAGTTAGTCCGTTTTTGGCGGACTGAACCTTCTCGATCACCGCACTCATGATAGTGTGGTGCTCTTCGTCGATGGAAGTGCTGCGAAGTGCTTCCAGCAAGTTGTCCGGTGCCTCTGGATGGACAGAGGCCACCGGCATGGGCGGCTTGCCCCTCTTAACGGGGGGTCGCCTGCCGGAGTCCGGAACCACCGAAGGTTCCAGCGCAGTGTTCGGCTGGGGGCCGAACTTGGAGCCCATGGGGGTCTTGCTCCCTTTGCGCCCAGGGTCTGGAAGGTCGCCTCGAGGCGCTCCCAGGACTACCTCCCCTCGGCTCGGTGCCTTTTGAGACAACACCTCGACATTGTCCGTAGGGCAAGGGGTGGAGGCGGTCGGAAGTGAATCGCTATTCATATCCGACGAGTCCAAAGAACCGTCTGACGAAGATACGTCGATACGGGCTCGGGACGGACTGCATAATCATATTCGACGTAAGGAGAAGCAGTGAAACGTACCATGAAGTACTATGGTATCCGGATACTTACGACTTTGCCAGGGGCTTGTCCCTGGGCAACCACTCGTCGTCACTGTAGGGGGCGGCCGTGGAGTAGTCCGGAAGGAGGGTCCTTCTCTTCTTCGACCCTTCGGCCTCCCCAGCTGGGGCGGCCTTCCTTTTCTTGTCTCCCCCGGCTAGGGGGGGGGGAGTTTCCTCCTCCTCGTTTTCGTGGGAGGAGTGCGCCTCGTAGTGTTCGGACGATGAGTCCGACACAACCGTGCACCGGAGACCCTTTCGGGTCCCCGTGGCCTTCTTCTTGGCCTTCTTCACCGGCACCTCATAAGGCGTCGGGACCAGCATCTCCGTTAGGAGAGCATCGGCTGAATCCTCGAGCAGGGGGGCTGGGCAATCGATCTGCTCCGCCGTCTCTACCCAGTCCTGTTAATGGCATGGAGGCTTAGATCCCACACATGATTAAACTAGGGAAAATAAACACCCTATGAGATATAGAACACTTACCGGGTTGGCGTGGCGCTTTGTGCAGAGTCCGCGGTCCTCGGTAAGGGGAGGAGGTACCTCAGCGCCCTTGAACAGCACCTTCCAGATGTCCTTGTGCGTCATGTCGAAGAGCTCGCGCAGCGTCTGGTGCTTGGCCGGGTCAAACTCCCACAAATTGAATGCCCGTCGTTGACACAAGAGGATCCGGCGGAAGAGCATGACCTTGACCACGTTGACAAGCTTGACTTTCTTGCTCATCATGTTCCTGATGCATTTCTGGAGTTCGGTCAGCTCCACTGATGAACCCCAGGACAGGCCCTTCTCTTTCCAGGAGGTGAGCCGCGTGGGGATTCCGGATCGGAATTCGGGGGCCGCCTCCCAGTTGGTGTCGCGCGGCTCGGTGATGTAGAACCACCTCGATTGCCACCCCTTTATGGTCTCCACATAGGAGCCTTTGAGCCAGGTGACATTAGGCATTTTGCCCACCATGGCGCCTCCGCACTCCACTTGCTGGCCGACCACCACCTTCGGTTTAACATTGAAGGTCTTCAGCCACAGGCCGAAGTGGGGCCTGATGCGGAGGAAGGCCTCGCACACGAAGATAAACGCCGAGATGTTGAGGATGAAATTGGGAGCCAGATCATGAAAATCCAGCCCGTAGTAGAACATATGAGCCCACGGACAAACGGGTGGAGGGGAAATCCCAGTCCGCGGACAAAGTGGGTAAGGAAAACTACCCTCTCATGGGGTTCGGGCATAGGGATGATCTGCCCCGCATCTGGCAGCCGGTGCGAGATGTCCGCGGCCAGATATCCGGCCTCCCATAGCTTTGCGATGTTCTCCTCCGTCCACTTGCCCCCTGCCCCGGACATGCTTGGAGTGGCTTGAGGAGAAAGACGCGAACTTGGGCGCTGGAGCTCGAGTGCGCGAGAATGGATAAGCAAGGAGGAAGAAGGTGTGGGTAAAAATGGTGAATCCTTGTCCCTTTATAAGGGCGGAAGAGGCGATGCGCCTCCCCACTTACCTGGTAAAATCGCTTATTCCCCGAGCGCCGTAATTGATGGCGCGGTTGGGTTACCCACACCCGTATTGATGAGAATCCCGTGATAAGGGCACACGATATCTGCTTCGACAAGACGTGCCAAGAAAACCGCCTCGCGATATGTGCAGTGCTGGTTGAGAAAAACGGTTTGAATAATGACCGGGCCATGGTATGATGTCATGCTGCTAAACGTGTCAGCAAATTAGATTTGTGGAAATATTATTCTCTCTACGGTGGTATGTGGAACTTGTTTTGCAGAGCCAGACACTGTCCTTGTGTTCAAGATCTTCTATGGAGTATTCGGAGGAAGAACCCGCCTTGCAATGCCGAAGACAAATCTGCGCGCCAGACTCGTCGTCATTGAAGCCTGGTTCAGGGGCTACTGAGGGAGTCCTGGATTAGGGGGTCTCCAGACAACCGGACTATATCCTTTGGCCGGATTGTTGGACTATGAAGATACAAGATTGAAGACTTCGTCCCGTGTCCAGATGGGACTCTCCTTGGCGTGGAAGGGCAAGCTTGGCAATACGGATATGTAGATCTCCTTCCTTGTAACCGACTCTGTTTAACCCTAGCCCCCTCCAGTGTCTATATAAACCGGAGGGTTTAGTCCGTAGGACAACAACAATCATACCATAGGCTAGCTTCTAGGGTTTAGCCTCTACGATCTCGTGGTAAATCAACTCTTGTAATACTCATATCATCAAGATCAATCAAGCAGGAAGTAGGGTATTACCTCCATCGAGAGGGCCCGAACCTGGGTAAACGTCGTGTCCCCCGCCTCCTGTTACCATCTGCCTTAGATGCACAGTTCGGGACCCCCTACCCGAGATCCGCCGGTTTTGACACCGACAGTCACCAAGAGGAGACCTCCCTTACTGGGCAGGCGAGCCTGGTCAGATCAAGGCCTCACCAAGGACAAGTTCCAAGATCTCCCTGGCAGGCTTGCCGGGGTCACCAAGGGCGATTCTCCCGCCAAGACTCCACCGCTCCACCGCATAGCGACGCAAGTCACTTATCAGTGTGGTGTCGAGCCCCCAAGTGATTAAGAGGTTGTCATTTGGCACGTGGCAGCCATTTGGGAGGGAGATCCCCCCTATATGACACCCGTCCAGAGGCGTGTCACGCAGACAGGAAGAAGATGATTAAGCGGCGCGACGGGCTTGCCGGGCTACTTCCTCAGCATGACACCTAGCAGTGCATTTAATGCACTTTGTCCTAACTACCAGATTTAGGTATGATAGCACTGTTAGCTATCTAATCAGTAGATAATGACTGTTTTGCCACTATGGTAACCCCTTAGCCTATAAAAGGAGGGTCATGGCAACCTAGGAAAGGATTCGGACCCTTGTACACTTATACGCGCGTAGCTGTTCTCCCCGAGGCAACCTTGCCGGGCTTGAGCGTTGCGTGTCCACCACGGTCCTCCCTTCAATCCACCAAAGCAGGAGTATGGTTTATTCTTCTCAACGGGCCAAACCTGGGTGAAAACCACCAGCGTCACCACTGTCGTGCTGCTCCACGGCTTCTGCTCTTTGCACAACGTGCCCTTCCCCCTTGCCGAACCACAAGGGGCTGATGGCCCCATAGGTGTTCATGTTCCACCATGACATCTTTGGCGCGCCAGGTAGGGGGGAGCGTTTGCGCGAACCCAAGGTCGTGAACAATGCATCAATCTTCATCATCGTCTTCTTCAGCATTAGCTTCATCATCCATGGCGCCTAACAAAAAGTCAGGCGCAACGGCTCACCCTTCCACCTTGAAGGCCCCCTCACATGCAGCCACTGATTCTGTGGGTGCTGCAGCGGCGTTGGGGGACACTGGTGTCGTGGGGGACGCGAACAACGCAGGCGGCGCTGTCGTCATTCCCCCTGCGGCCGAAGCAGGAGCGGAAAACGCTGGGGAATGGCGGCATCAACAATGTCCCGACGACCGTGTCCCGCAAGGCACAGGTGGGGAGAATATTCAGTCTCCACCTCCCCACCGTGCTAGAGGGCACAGCTGCAGCGACAACGCACGCTCTGATGCAAGTCACGACCCCCTAGTTGTCCCTGCTACAAGTGTAGCTATGGGGCACACGCCTGCCCCAGGGCAGGGTAACCAAGAAGGAGCGCCAAACGGGGTCGTCAACCCTCGGGAGCATCCCTCTTGCCACCATACCGCCGTGGCGACTAGCTCACAGCGACCAGAGCACGGCGCCGCCACTACTGGTACTATCAGGGGTCCAGCGACATTGCGGTCTGCGTCGTCATCTATGCCAAGCACTGCTTCGGAAGTCATGGCGCGGGCCCAACTCCTACTGAGGTTCCCACCAGCGACCGATCAAATGGATGAATGGAGAGCCATCATTCAGAGTTTGATTGGTTTTGCAGAAGCAAAAGGATCTCAGCGGGTAGGCCCGCCACGGCGCCCGCAAGCAACGACTACGGCCCGAGCTGCTGAACATGTCGAGGGTGAAGGAAATATGCCCTAGAGGCAATAATAAAGTTTTTATTTTATATTTCTTTATATCATGATAAATGTTTATTATTCATACTAGAATTGTATTAACCGGAAACTTGATACATGTGTGGATACATAGAAAAAATACCGTGTCCCTAGTAAGCCTCTAGTAGACTAGCCTGTTAATCAAAGATGGTTAATTTTTCTAACCATAGACATGTGTTGTCATTTGATGAACGGGATCACATCATTAGGAGAATGATGTGATGGACAAGACCCATCCACTGGCTTAGCATGTTGATCGTTAAGTTTTATTGCTATGGCTTTCTTCATTTCAAATACATATTCCATCAACTATGAGATTATGCAACTCTTGGATACCGGAGGAATGTCTTATGTGCTATCAAACGTCACAACGTAACTGGGTGATTATAAATATGCTCTACAGGTATCTCCGAAGGTGTTTGTTGAGTTGGCATAGATCGAGATTAGGATTTGTCACTCCAAGTATCGGATACCGGAGGATTTGTCACTCCAAGTATCGGAGAGGTATCTCCCGGCCCTCTCGGTATCGGAGAGGTATCTCTAGGCCTAGCATGTGGTAGTACCATGGCCTCTGGCCCAGAACGGTGGCGTGAGCAGAAGTAGGGGCGAAGTAATTTTTTACTTCCGCGCCCTACGTGGTAGTACCACTCCTTGTGAGTTGTAGTACCGTGTCAGATTTTTTCACTGACTGAAACTTAGCGGAAGTAGCCACGGATGTAATTTTATTAGTCCGTGCCTTCCCAGCCCAGAATGAGCCCTGCCTTGTGGTAGTACCGCAAGGGCGCACGGTAGTACCACTCCGGCGGTTCTACCGCTCGTTGCCTTATGCAACAGGGCCTCACCTGGCTCCTGCTGTGTGAGCGGTAGTACCGCACTTCCCAGCGGTAGTCCCAGATGCCTATGCGGTAGTACCGTGGGTATGTGCGGTAGTACCGCATGTCGCGGGCTGAGTAGGTGGGTAACAGCTGGATTTTTCCTCTCACTATATAAAGGGGGTCTTCTTCCCCAAGTTGACAACCTCTTCTCTTCTCAAGCTCCATTGCTGCTCAAAGCTCCATTTTCGCCCCATCTCTCTCCCTAGCCAATCAAACTTGTTGATTTTCTAGGGATAGGTTGAGAAGGACCGATCTACACTTCCACCAAGAGAAATTTGATTCCCCCCACTAATCCCTTGCGCATCTTGTTACTCTTGGGTGTTTGAGCACCCTAGACGGCTGAGGTCACCGCGGAGCCATATTCCATTGTGGTGAAGCTTCGTGGTGTCGTTGGGAGCCTCCAATTAAGTTGTGGAGATTGCCCCAACCTTGTTTGTAAAGGTTCGGTCGCCGCCTCCAAGGGCACCAATAGAGTAATCACGTCATCTCGCATTGTGTGAGGGCGTGAGGAGAATACGTTGGCCCTAGTGGCTTCTTGGGGAGCATTGTGCCTCCACACCGCTCCAACGGAGAAGTACTTTCCTTTCAAAGGGAATGAACTTCGGTAACACATCCTCATCTCCACCGGCTCCACTCTTGGTTATCTCTTACCTTTACTTGTGCAACCTTATAGTGTGTTGTATCCCTTGCTTGCTTGTGTGCTTGTTGTTGTTGCATCATATAGGTTGCTCGCCTAGTTGCATATCTAGACAACCTACTTTGATGCAAAGTTTAAATTGGTAAAGAAAAGCTAAAAATTGTTAGTTTCCTATTCACCCCCCTCTAGTCAACTATATCAATCCTTTCAATTGGTAACAGAGCCTCGTCTCTTTATTAAGGACTTTGCCGTCCAAAGAGTATGGTTGACACCGTAGATGGTGGGGAGGAGCACCCCGGTGTGATTCCGTCCTCATCTACGGCCGATGGGGGATCCTCGGTCTCACGTGAGGAGTTCAATGCGGCTTTGGACACATTGAAAACCTCCATGACGACCGAGGTTGAAGGCATGTTCAATAAGTTTTTAGAAGGCCTTAAATTACCCACTGCACCAATGAAAGTAGGTGATCCCGCTAACAAGGTGATCGATGCTAACTTCGACAATGGGGAAGCTACTAGTGACAAAGTTCCTTTATCTAGTGGTAGAAGTGGAAATGGCATATTTACCCATGTTGAACCTCCACTTACTTATGGAGGACCGGTTCCCTCCACTCATTTGAATCATGTTGGTCCTCCTCCTAAGTTTGTGAAAAATGAGGATTTTGCCTCTTGGGTCTATCGCTTTAAACATCATTTAAATCATAGTAATACTAATCTTTGGAGAATCATTGAGCAAGGTTTCTGTAACGCCCGAATAATCTTGCTACAGTAATCCCACGCTAATCGTGCCATGACACCTCGGTTACTGTAGCTATCCTCGGAAAATTCGAACCGTTCAAAATTCAAATTCAAATTAATGACAACAATAAAAGTTTTCAACAATGGAAACAAAAATGTTTGGTGGATGCTGAATATTACAAGGGTAATTATGGTGCAACAAACACATTTTTATAAAATGGCTAAATGGATTAAATGATTTAAACAGAAAAGAAAGATAATACAAAAAGGGAAAACAGAGAACAAAAAAAAAGAAAGGCCCCCTGGACAATTGGGCCAGACGGCCCAGCTCACCGGCCAGGCCAGCCCACCTGGCCCAGCTGGCCCACCCCACCTCCTTATCCACTCCGTCCCCGAAACCCTAACCACCCCGTCGCCCACTCTCCCCCCTTCCGAAAATATCTCACCCCTCCCCTCTCTCCCCCGATTGGATCGGGATCGAGAGGAGGAGGTCACCGACGCCGGAACGCCCCCCCGCCGCCAGGACGCCGCCACCTCGCCGGACTCCTCCCGCTCCGCCGCTCGTCCCCGTCGTTCCCCCCGACCTTCCCCGAGCACGCTGCCCCGTCCCTGCTTACCCCCTGTGAGGCCCTCCTCCTTCTCTGCTCCTCACGCCGTCCCACTCGTCGCGCCCGCACGCCTCGTCGTCCCTGGCCACGTTCGCCGTGCCCGCCGTGAGCGCGCGCCCTTCCCCCTCTCTCCCTCTTGCGCGACCTCCCCTCGCCGCGCACACGGCACCCGCGCGCCGCGCCCCGGCTCGCGATGGCCACGCCGGCCCCCGTAGATGCACGCGCGCTCGTGCGCCTAGCGCCCCGCTGCCACCCCGGGGCCGTTGCCTCCTTCCCGCGCCGCGCCTGGGCCGCGCGCCCCACCGTGCCGCTCGCCCGCGTGGCCCTGCTCCGCCTCGCCGCCCGCTTTCCCTGCTCGCCGCTCCGGCCACGGCCTCGCCCAGCGTAGCCGCTCGCCGCGACCGTTGTCGGCCTCGTCGCCGCTCCTGCTGCTGCCACCACCCCTGTTCCGCCTCCTGCCGCCGACCACGGTCCGGCCACGCCCGCTCGACCCCGTTTCGACATCGCCCGGCTGCCGCTCCCCCACCCACCTGCAGCCCGCCGAAGCTCCACGCCGGCGCTCTCTCCCGCCGACCGCCCCGCAGCGCCCAAGTCGGGTGCACACCCACGGGCCAGCGCCAGTTCGGGCTGCGCCCGACGCCTATCGCCCAATTGGCCCCTGACCCAATGACATGTGGGCCCCAGCCCCAGAAACATTTTAAAATAATAATTATTATTATTATAAAATAATAATATTAATAAAAATAATTAAATAAATAATAATAATTAAATTAATTAAGGAATTAATTAAGTTGATTAATCATAATTAGATTAACCTAATTAACTAATTAGTTTAATTAAACAATAGTTAGATTAGTTAAACACTGATTAGGCTAAACAGTCTATGACCAGTGGGTCCCACACGTCAGCGACCCAGTCAACGCCCCTGTTGACTGCTGACATCATGCTGACGTCATGATGATGTCAGCATGCACTGTTCTGGATAATGTTAGATTAAAACAATTAAATAAATCCAAAAAAATGATTTAAATCTTTTAAAATTAATATAAAATAAACCGTAGCTTGGATGAAAATACTTTCTACATGAAAGTTGCTCAGAACGACGAGACGAACCTGGATACGCAACCTGTCGTGGGTTTGTCACGGCAGATGTCCTAGCGAAAGGACTTAGTCGTGGAGCCATCGCAATGGGTTAACTCGAAGGGGTTAAAGCGGACAAAGGGACACAGGGAGTTTATACTAGTTCGGCCCCTTTGATGAAGGTAAAAGCCTACGTCTAGTTTGTGATGGGATTGATGGGGTTTCGATGACTAGGGAGCAAACAAGCTTCGCCTAGGCCTCGAGTTATGGTTGTCTGTCCTTGAACCGCTATCGGGTTGTCCCCTTATATACACGGGTGACACCCGTCGGTTCATAGATTCCCAATCTCCGGTTTATATTCGTATTCGGGTTGGTCTCTCCCTATTCCTAACTTATGATACAAGTTTATATACACGCCGGTTTACGGCTACAGATACTGAACCGACTACGGCCTTGGGCCTTTGTCTAGCCTCTGGGCTTTAGCACCTTTGGACTACTGATGAAGTCAACCCGGCCCAGTTAGGCCGGTTTACGCCCAGTAGTAATATCCCCAACATTAGGCCCCAGATTGATTTGAACGGGTTCATGTCAATCCTTAGCAAAAATCTTTGTCTTCATCATCTTGCTGTATCTGTTTGAACTGTCGTGTCGTCATCTTCTTTGGTTGCTGTAAACCGGCATGACGTCATCATGAAGCTAGCTTTTATGATGCCTTCTTTGTTTAACAGATCCGCAATAATCGAGGCGACAACTCCGAAATTTGTGGCTCCTGGATTCGCGCGCCTGACACTTGTCCTTTACCTCATAAATAGGGCTGAAGGGTCATTTCCTTTTCTCCCCTTCATCCCCTTTCTCTTCGTCTTCTTCGCGCCGCCAGCCTCGGAGCTCCGCCGCTGCTGCTGACCTCTGCATCATCTTGGGCCGCTGCATCGACCTAACCGTACCAGAAAACCGCGGCGTCCTTCCGCGTCTCCCCCAGCTCCGGTAAGATCTCTGTTTTTATCATCCTGGATCCATACTAGGGTTTCCTGTTCTTGCCGTGTTCTTGCTCACTGTTCGGATTCCTGCTCATACCTCTGGATAGATCCAAGAAAAACCCTACTGTGATTACCAATGGGCCTTTAGCATCCGTCTTGTAGATTCATGCTTAAGTTCATAGATCCCAATAACCTTTCTGCTCTTTGAATCAATATTGTTCCGCCTTAAGCTTTTAAATATTTTCTTTTTTCTGAACTGGCTTTAGATCCATCGTTGTAGAGAAGTCTTGTGAAATCTGTTTTTGTATTTGTACACCCTCAATTGCTTTCGATGTTCAGATCCGGCGGTTTAACTTTGGCGTAGAAAATGTAAAGGACCAGTATATATCATTAGTCCCCTTGTTTGAACCGCCAGACGTCGCCACCTTGCATAACTCTGGTTTAGATAGGACTGCCTTCGGTTTAAATAGATATGCATCTGGTTTAATCAAACATATACTTGAACCGGAACCACTTGTCTTGTAGATTTCCTCATGGCCAAGCAAATATATGAGTGCAACTGGGTTCCTTCCCGTGTTACGGAAACACAGCTGAACAACTTAGTTCTCACCGGCGCTTTAAGCAGTAAAAACACCATCCACTGGCGAGTCCCAGGCACAGAATGTCCTCCCACCCCTGAAGAGGGAGAGGTTGTTGTTTTTGCGGATCACCTGGCCCGGGTCTTTAGTCCGCCCGGTTCAAAGTTTTATCGGGATGTCTTAGCCAATTTCCAACTGCGCCCATAAGATATCGGTCCCAACTCTGTTACTAATATATGCCACTTCCAAGTGCTTTGTGAAGTGTACTTCCAAGAGGAACCCACAGTGGAATTGTTCCGAGACTTCTTTCACTTGAACCGTCGCACAGAGTTTACTGATGGCCCTAATATGGAACTGGGTGGTATGGCGATTCAAAAAAGGAAAGAAGTCACTTATCCTCATGCGAAACTGCATAGTCATCCCCAGGAGTGGAATAATTCCTGGTTCTATTGCAAAGACACCTCCCCTGCCGAAGAGAATCCATTGCCTGGTCTCCGTCCGGAACGGCTTAGCAACACTCACCCCTTTCCTCAGAGGTTAACTGGCAAAGAGAGGAGTAAATACGCTCCCCAATTGTCCAAGCTCAGAGCTTTCCTAGCCAACGGTTTAACTGGAGTTGATCTTGCCCGTTGTTGGATATCCTGGAGTATACTGCCCCTCAGCCGACGCTCCGGTTTGATGTGTGAATATACGGGCAGTGTCGACGATCCGCTGCGGCATGTAAACACCCAGCTTACTGATGAAGAAGTCACAGAAGCTGTAAAGAAAAATTTGAACAAACCGGAGCACGTCTGCGCTCGTACCGGCCTGCTTCCTTTTTGTGCCACCAACAAATCGCCAGCCGTAAGTCTGCATTTTCCTTTGTACTAGCTTTGATGCTATTGTACTTGTCTATTACTGATGCCGACATCTGTTTGATGCAGGGTAATGATCCGTTTTGGAGCAAAAAAATCACACAAGAGAAAACCGATAAACCGGACAGACCAATCCGGCCTAAGACCAAGGTCGTTAAGAAGTCTGCTCATAAAAGGAGAACCACCGCTTCCTCTGATCCGCCCGCTGATGATGATGTGGGTAATCCGGACCTTGAGGCAGAACTTGATTCCCTCGGTTTACTTTTTATACACTTTATTGATGATGATATTTGTCAGGATGATGCCGAAGCTAGCCATGCTGACGATGTAGAGGTAATTGTTCTTTCCTCTGACTCAAGCCTTCCGCCTTCACATAAAATCCGTCAGGCAAACCGCAAAGTTAAATTTTCTCATCCCCTTTCTTATTTGGATCCCAACTTTCTTATGAAGACCCAACTGCATGAGGTGCGCCGCACAACTCGACACAGCGGTCAGGTAGTTACCTCCACCGGTTTACCGAACAATCCGGTTCGGAGACGTCGTTCAGAGGTCTCTAATTTGCTTGTCAGTATTCGTCCTAAAGCGGGCTGTTTTCGTCAACCGCTTAACCCATCTGACTCGATTATCAGGTTACTTCTCACTCACCCTCTGGCGAGTCAATTGGCACCCAGCTGCCTCCACTAAAAACCGTGCTTGGGTAAAACTTGTACTTATCATACGGTTCCTGGTGTTTTATCTTGTAACATAAACTGTTTTTAACTCTGCATATCTTTTCAGGGCTAAACCAAGGCCTAGCAAAAAGGCCCGCCTGGATAAACCGTCTGGCGAAGAAACTGCTCCTGAACCGAGTGCCGCCCCAAATGTCGAAACGGTCATCCAGGAAGATGTGGCCAGTGACCCGCTGATGCAAGATGAAGTCATTCCTGCTGAAGAAGGTTTTGTTAATACCTCCGGTCCTGCTGACCAGCCTGCCAGCCCCATCCGGATTGAGAGATCCACCAGTCCCTCCAAACCTGCTGATAAACCGACTGCCCCAGTACAAACCGGCGAGTCTAAGGATGATGAGGTCGTACTCACTGGCATTGGTCGTTCAGAGCCGGGGAATCCCGTTGCTTTAGCCAAGCATACTGCCAAAGAAGAATTTTCTGCCATGAGTAAAGGCAAGTGGGATGTTGACCTGGCAACATATACCGCTCTAGGCGCCCAAGATGTGCATTCTGGATATTTGAACCGGCTATATACTAGCCGTGATTATGAAGCTAATCTGGTAAAGCTGATGAAAGAGAAGCTTGAGGTAACTTCCATGAATTTGTTCCTACTTATCACCATTGTAGCCCCCAAGGGCCGGTTCAACCTATTATAGTTGGAACGGGTCTTGACATAAAAATTCCATGCTTCAAAATTCATTGATATAACCCCCAAGGGTCGGTTCAACTTGATGTAGTGAAACCGAGACTTTAATCTTCATACCGTGGCATCAGAAACTTATCAGAGCAAATAGCCATTAGCCCCCAAGTGCCAAGTTGAATACTTGTATTGAGCTTGGGACTTGACAATTAACTGATAGTTGTAGATCAAATAAGCATTAGCCCCCAAGTATAAAGTGCATAACTTGTTATGTGTTGGTACTTCATTGTTCACATTAGTTGTTAAACCGTATAACTGTCGGAATGCAGGCTGAAGTAAGGGCCAAAGAAAACCAAGTTGCCGACCTTCAAGAGAACTTGAAAACCCAACAAGCTGAAACCTCCAAGGCAAAGGAAGAGCTAACCAACGCTTTAAGCAGCATGGAGCAGCTGAAGGAGGACTTCAAGAAGGAACGGGCTGATTGGGCCACAGAAAAAGCCGCTTTAATCAAGAAGATTGAAGATGCTGAGGCTGCCCTTAAACCGGTAACAGATGAATTGACCAGCGTAAAGCGACAAGTGCATGCAATGACTGCCGCCATCTTTGGTAAGCATCCTGTAACTCCCATGATAATCTTGATCCTCTTAAAATAGGTCCGGTTTGTTAACTGCTCTATCATGTTGTAGGCACCCGTATTAACCACTTGGGGTCGGATGTGCGAATGAAGCTGAAAGCTGCCTACACCTTGATCGAGCAGCTGTACACTGGAGCGCAGCGGATTATCTCAACTGCGTCACATAATCATCCAGCACCCACCTTGATCCAAGATACTCTGAAAAGACTGTCAATGCTTCCTGCTCGGGTTGAAGAGCTAAAAAAGTCTGCGGCTCGAACCGGAGCCATCACTGCCTTAATCCGAGCCAAAGCATGGGTACCCGATTTTGATCCTGTTGAAGCAGCTCAAGGTTATCCCAGTTTGAAAGAAGATGGCTCAGAATTCAATGAAGAGGACCTAAGATCAATAAACCGGGCGGTGCGCCCTCTGGCCTGTCAATTGGCAGAGGAAGCTGACTTGTCTCATTATCAAGCTCAGTATAATGATCAGAACAAACGAGTGGCTGCACCAATCCCCGAAGCGGAGAATCTGATTCCTCCAATCCGTAAGCATACTTACGCTCCTGATATTGAACCGTCTTCACTGATCCATGAGGAGGTTGTCTTTCAAGCATTAATGGGAATCGATTGGACCACTGTTGACTTCCAGCCACTGGGTAGGGATGAGGAAGCTGAAGCGGCGCAGGATGACCCACAACAGTCAAACCGGGGCGGCGAGAAGGCGTGAACCGGAAGCAGTATTACTTAGCCGCCTTATTATATTCCTGTCAAGAGAACAATGATCCTATTCAGGTACCTTGCTGCCTTGTAATAGGATAGACAATACTTTTGCTTCTTGAGATGCCTTCGTGCATCTATGCTGATACTTTTATCTGAAAGATCGATATTGCCAATTTATATCTCCTGCAATCATAAAATCTTAAACCGCCATTATTGGGCATGAAGTAGGCATTAGCCAATCTTGAAGCAGAGGTTTAATAACCTAAACCGTTATGGGAGATAAACAGCTCCTGATACATAACTCCGGATTACTGTGTAAACCGTACCTTTTGTCATGGTAAATTTCTTGTCACTCCAAAAAAAAGGATGTTAACAGAAAACTCAAACCGGGTAAATAATCTCCGGTGTAAAAAAGGACCGTGTTCCGCCAGTTTGGCTGCTTGAACCGGTGTAAACGATTTCGGTTTAAGAATGAAACCAAAACAAAATGGTAATTTTATCAAGAAAAGATATGTGAAGCAAAAGGCAATAATAGAACCGTTTGCAAAAAAGAGGCTTTACTGAGCCGATCAGATGGTGTTACCGTGGTCGGACACGACCAAGCTCCCAATAGGCGTAGCTGTGGTTCAAGTCAGCCAGGTCCCCAAATGAAACCGTGGCATTACGCTGATCAAGTGGCATGGCAATGGTTCGGGTTCGACCAAGCCCCCAAGTGACTCTAAGGCCTTGAGGCCGATCAAGAGGCGTGACCGGTTCAGACTTGACCGTGTCCCCAAGTGATCTGGTGGCTTTCGCCGATCAAAAGGTGTTGCATCGGTTCGGACACGACCGAGCCCCCAAGTGACCTGGTGGCTTTCGCCTATCAAAAGGTATTGCATCGGTTCAGACATGACCGAGCCCCCAGGTGATATTTAAATTTTTTGCAAGGGGTAAACCGGAGGTCGTTTTAAAACAGAACAACTCCATGTAACCACACATGATAGAAACAAACAGATACCCCGCTTTAGCCGAGGATCCGGTTTATTGTATTGATAATATATACATTGTCATATTATGTACATAAGCAGAGCCAATGGCTCAAGTATAGTAAGGCCAAAGATGAGCTATGTTCCATGGCCTGCTGGTCTCCTCCTCTGACTTACGTGAGTCCTTATGCTCTCGAATATCAATCGGATAGTATGACCCGTTGTGCAGATTTTTGCTGACCACGAACGGTCCTTCCCAAGGCAGAGATAACTTATGCATATCGGTTTGATCTTGAATGAGTCGAAGCACCAAATCTCCTTCTTGAAAGGTTCTGGTTCTGACCCGACGACTGTGATAGCGACGAAGATCTTGTTGGTAAATTGCTGAGCGGGCAGCTGCTGTGTCTCGCTCTTCATCCAACCGGTCCAAAGCGTCTTGTCGAGCTGTCTCGTTGTCTGCTTCAACATAAGCCGCAACCCGAGGTGAATCGTGACAGATATCACTAGGGAGAGCCGCCTTTGCTCCATAAACCATGAAGAACGGCGTGTATCCTGTTGATCAGTTGGGTGTAGTATTAATACTCCATAACACGGATGGTAACTCTTCAACCCAACAACCCGGCGTCCTCTGCAAAGGGACCATAAGCCGGGGCTTGATGCCTCTCAAGATCTCCTGATTAGCTCTTTCTGCTTGACCATTGGACTGCGGGTGCGCTACTGAAGACACGTCAAGGCGGATGTGCTCTCAGTCGCAGAACTCTCTCATGGCACCCTTGGACAAATTGGTACCATTGTCTGTAATGATATTGTGTGGAAAGCCAAACCGGAAAATCACCTTCTTGATGAACTGAACCGCGGTGGCTGCGTCACACTTACTAACAGGCTCTGCTTCCACCCACTTTGTAAATTTATCAACCGCCACTAGGAGGTGGGTCTTCTTGTCCTTGGACCTTTTGAAAGGCCCAACCATATCCAGCCCCCAAGTTGCAAACGGCCAAGTAATTGGAATCATCCTCAATTCTTGAGCCGGAACATGAGCGCGTCTTGAAAACTTTTGGCAATCATCACATCGTCGGACCAGATCCTCCGCATCAGCATGGGCAGTTAACCAATAGAAACCATGGCGGAACGCTTTAGCTACCAGAGATTTTGAACCGGCATGGTGACCACAATCCCCTTCATGGATCTCACGCAAGATTTCACAGCCTTCCTCAGGAGACACACAGCGTTGAAACGCTCCTGATACACTGCAATGATGCAACTCGCCATTGATTATTGTCATGGACTTGGACCGCCGTATTATTTGTCTGGCCAGAGTCTCATCCTCTGGTAACTCGCCCCGGTTCATGTACGCCAGGTAGGGAAGTGTCCAATCTGGAATGACGTGGAGTGCTGCCACCAACTGAGCCTCCGGATCAGGAACAGCCAAATCTGCTTCTCCAGGTAGTTGAACCGAAGGGTTGTGTAGTATGTCGAGAAAGACATTGGGCGGGACCGGTTTACATTGTGAGCCTAGCCGGCTCAAAGCATCCGCCGCTTCATTCTTCCGACGATCCACGTGGTCCACCTGATAACCCTTGAAATGACCAGCAACAGCATCAACCTCACGACGATATGCCGCCATGAGTGGGTCCTTAGAATCCCAAGTACCAGACACCTGTTGAGCTACCAGGTCCGAGTCACCTAAGCACTTAACCCGGCTTAAGTTCATCTCTTTAGCCATCCGGAGACCATGGAGCAAGGCTTCGTACTCAGCTGCATTGTTAGTACAAGGGAACATTAAGCGGAGAATATAACAAAACTTGTCACCTCGTGGGGAAGTTAATACGACTCCAGCCCCCGAGCCCTCCAATTGCCGTGATCCGTCAAAATGGATGGTCCAATATGTGTGATCCGGCTTCTCTTCAGGGGCCTGCAGCTCTGTCTAGTCATTAATGAAATCGACAAGTGCTTGGGACTTCACCGCCGTCCGAGGCACGTATTTCAAACCGTGTGGCCCAAGCTCTATAGCCCACTTGGCAATCCGACCTGTTGCTTCCCGGTTCTGGATGATATCACCCAAAGGGGCAGAGTTGACCACTGTGATGGGATGCCCTTGGAAATACTGCTTCAGCTTCCGGCTTGCCATGAAAACTCCGTATACCAGCTTCTGCCAATGCGGATATCTTTGTTTGGACTCAATAAGCACTTCGCTGATATAATAAACCGGACGCTGAACCGGGTACTCTTTGCCCGCCTCCTTCCGCTCCACCACTATAGCTACACTGACCGCACGAGCATTAGCAGCGACATACAGCAATAATGGTTCCTTGTCAACGGGGTGGCGAGTACAGGCGGATTGGCCAATTGCCACTTTAAATCCTCCAATGCCTGATCCGCGGCAGAACTCCAGACGAACTGATCCGTTTTCTTCAACATCTGATACAACGGGATCGCTTTCTCACCAAGGCGGCTGATAAACCGGCTCAACGCGGCAATCCGGCCAGCCAAACGTTGAACATCATTAATACATTTCGGTTCAGCCAGAGAAGTGATGGCCGTGATCTTCTCCGGATTAGCCTCAATTCCCCTGTTGGACACCAGAAAACCCAATAACTTGCCTGCTGGTACACCAAAGACACATTTGGCCGGATTGAGCATCATCTTGTACGTCCTCAGGTTATCAAAGGTTTCCTTCAAGTCATCGACCAAAGTCTCCTTCTTCCTTGACTTAACAACGATATCATCCACATAAGCATGCACATTACGGCCAATCTGATTGTGGAGACAATTTTGCACACACCGTTGATAGGTTGCCTCGGCACTTTTGAGCCCAAAAGGCATAGACGCATAGCAGAAGGCTCCAAAAGGAGTTATGAACGCCGTCTTCTCCTGGTCCTTAACTGCCATTTTGATCTGATGATAGCCGGAATAAGCATCCAGGAAACATAAACGCTCGCAACCCGCCGTAGCATCAATAATCTGATC
This sequence comes from Aegilops umbellulata, assembly GCA_032464435.1. NCBI lineage: Eukaryota > Viridiplantae > Streptophyta > Magnoliopsida > Poales > Poaceae > Aegilops > Aegilops umbellulata. The sequence continues at coordinate 290,514,562 of CP136056.1, read as the reverse complement.
AATACGGGGGAGGGCAAAAGGATCTGCGGGACAGGCTTTATTAAGATCAGTATAATCCACACACATGCGCCAGGTGCCGTTTTTCTTAAGGACTAGCACCGGATTAGCAAGCCACTCAGGGTGGAAAACTTCAACAATGAAGCCAGCTACTAAGAGCCTGGCCACCTCTTCTCCAATAGCTTTTCACCTCTCCTCGTTGAACCGGCGGAGGAACTGTTTCACCGGTTTGTATTTAGGATCCACGTTAAGAGTGTGCTCAGCGAGTCGCCTCGGTACACCAGGCATGTCAGAAGGCTTCCATGCAAAGATGTCCCGATTCTCACGGATGAACTCGATGAGCGCGCTTTCCTATTTCGGATCCAGATTGGCACTGATACTGAACTGCTTGGACGAATCGCCAGGTACGAAGTCAACAAGTTTAGTCTCAGCGGCTGACGTAAACTTCAGGGCCGGATCATGCTCCGTAGTAGGCTTCTTTAAAGGAGTCATATCCGTCGGATCAACATTGTCTTTGTAATACTTGAGTTCCTCGGTGCTACAAACCGACTCTGCGTAAGCCGCATCTCCTTCTTCGCATTCCAAAGCGACCTTGCGGCTTCCGTGAACCGTGATGGTCCTCTTATGACCTGGCATCTTGAGTTGTAAGTACACATAACAGGGCCGTGCCATGAATATCGCATAGGCCGGTCTACCGAACAGGGCGTGATACGGGCTTTGGATTTTCACCACCTCGAACGTCAGCGTCTCGGACCGGGAATCGTGATCATCTCCGAAGGCCACTTCCAATGCTATCTTCCCAATGGGGTATGCTGACTTGCCAGGTACCACACCATGAAAAACCGTATTCGAAGGCTGGAGTTCCTTATCTGTTAGCCCCATTCGACGAAAAGTCTCATAGTACAGGATGTTAATGCTGCTACCTCCATCCATGAGTACCTTGGTGAACTTATAACCTCCCACCTGAGGTGCCACCACTAAAGCTAGCTGACCCGGATTGTCAACCCGGGGAGGGTGTTCCTCCCTACTCCATATGATTGGCTGCTCTGACCAGCGCAGATACCGGGGCACGGTCGGTTCAACAGAATTAGCTGCCCGCTTCTGGACCTTCCGGTCCCACTTGTCCAAGCTAGTGGTGAATACATGATACTGCCCACTATTTAGCTGCTTTGGATTGCTCTGGTAACCCGACTGCTGCTGTTGCTGATTGTGACCACCCTGGTTATTCTGATTATGCTGATTGTTATGTCCGCCCGGGTTACCATTAAACCCTAAACCGGAATTTCCTCCACCGTGACTCGGTCCAGATCCAGAACCACCACCAGAGCTGGGGTCATACCGGAAGGCATTGGAGCTCTTGAACTCTTGCATAATATAGCAATCTTTCCAAAGGTGGTTTGCTGGTTCCTCCCTTGTCCCATGCTTTGGACAGGCTGGTTCAACAGATAATTTAGGCGTTCCGGATTAGGACTAGGCGCTCCACTGCGGTTTTTGCCTTTTCGTCGCTGGCCCCCGTTCTGCACGTTAGTATTGGCCACAAAATCCATGTTGCCATCCGCTTTACGCTTGCCTCCGCCACCGTTTCCCGCTGAGTGATGCTGCTGACCTCTGAAGTTGTCGTTCTTCTTTCCCTTCCCTGTCTTTTCATCATCAGACTCGGGATCCTTGGTACTATCAGAATCAGCGTACTTTACCAAGGCGCCCATGAGGGTCCCCATGTCAGTACAATGGCGTTTCATCCGTCCTAACTTCAACTTCAGGGGTCCAAACGTGCAATTGCCTTCCAAGGTTATAACTGCGGTGTCCGCATTGATGCGGTCTGAGGAATGCAGAACCCGTGAGACCCTGCGCACCCAATGAGTCGTTGATTCTCCTTCCTCCTGGACACAGGCAGCTAAATCCACTATCGACATGGGCTGCTTACATGTGTCTTTGAAATTATTGATGAACCGGTCTCGCAACTGGGCCCATGAACTGATAGAATTGGGCGGCAGACTTTTTAACCAAGTGTGGGCTGTCCCTTCAAGCATCATGGTAAAATATTTTGCACACGCCGCCTCATCAACATCAAGCATATCCATGGCCATCTCATAACTTTCCACCCACGTCTCTGGGGGTTGATCTGCCGTATAGTTCGGCACCTTGCGCGGGCCCTTAAAATCCTTGGGCAGGCGCACATTGTGTAAAGCGGGGACAAGACAAGGCACTCCCAAAGCGCTAGAAGTGAGCCCCGGTTCAACCGAAGTGGTGGGACGAACCGGCGTGAACTGATGAGTCTGATATTGCGCTGCTAACTCAGCTTCCCTGCGTGCTCGGGCCCGGTCTACCACCTCCTGGGCATCGGGAGCCGGATTGTTGCCACGGGGCGCTTCACGCCGCGCGTTACTTGACACAGCTGGTTCCTCCATACGCCTGCTATAACTCTGGGCCGGACGTGGGGTAGAATGAATCCGGTCATGGTTGTATGAGTATGCTTCCTGTTGGAGAAAAGCCGTCCTAAGGAGCTCCTTAACCCGTCGAGTTTCGATCGCCTGTAATGAATCACCTTCAACCGGAATAGCCTCCAGCCGTGCCGCAGCTGCAACGAGGTTATCCATCGGATTGGAGTAGTGACCCGGAGGTTTAGGCACGACCTGCGGTACACCAGCATTATGACGAGGCAGATCTATTAAACGGGGCTGAACCGGCGCCCCTGTCGCAGGTGCCTCCGCCCGGTTTACTACCAGCGGATTATTGATTCCCGCTTCAGGGGTGTTGAAAAGGTTCCTTCCTTCAAAAACTGAGGGCAACCGAGATCGGTATTTCCTCCTCATGACTTCCTGTGAGGCGTTCTGGTCCAGCATGAGTTTATAAGCTTGGGCGTCCAAAGCGGCCCGCTCCGCAGTCATCCTGACCTCTTCTGCTGCCAGATCCGCTTTGGCCTGGGTAATCTGCTCTCTCACCTTTGCGATCTCTGCGTTATGAGCATCCTAATCCACCGGATTAGCCTCCGCCATGAGTGCAGCCAATGTGTCGAATAGATCTGATAACACTTGAGCCGGCGGGCGCACCGAGCCTCCTGCTCCGGCAGCCGTTGCTGCTGCTGAACCGGAAATCATCGCCGCGGCTGTCGATGAGTGAGGTGCTGCTTGTGTACCGGCCATGAATATCCCAACCCGGTTGGGCAGATCGGAGGGGTCCGGAATACTGTCGCCATCGGAACAGCCCCCAATCCGGCCATCTTGTAGCTGATACAATGACTCAGTCTCTCCGGTCGATGACTCGTCGCCAGAGTAAATGACGGTTTCACCACCAGATCCTGATCCATCCTCATAGCTTCCTCCATGGATGACTCCCACGAAGGCACGCTTCACGGCCGGTTTAACCCGGGCAGGTCGTGCACGCTGAGCTGTCTCGACGAGGTCGGTGCAGGTATCCAGCTCAGGGCCCGGTTCACCGATCTTGCCGATGAAGACATGTATGCCACCAAAGGGGACCCGGTACCCGTACTCAATTGAGCCGGCGTCGGGGCCCCAGCCTGCGTCGTCGATGTAGATCTTGCCGCGACGACTCTTGGTCATCCGGCCCATGGTGTATCCCTCGAGTCCTTCAAAGCGGCCCTCCAAGAACTTGAAACCATCGTGCGATAGCCCCACGGTGGGCGCCAACTGTCGTGGGTTTGTCACGGTAGATGTCCTAGCGAAAGGACTTAGTCGTGGAGCCATCGCAACGGGTTAACTCAAAGGGGTTAAAGTGGACAAGGGACACAGGAAATTTATACTAGTTCGGCCCCTTTGATGAAGGTAAAAGCCTACGTCTAGTTTGTGATGGGATTGATGGGGTTTCGATGACTAGGGAGCAAACAAGCTTCGCCTAGGCCTCGAGTTATGGTTGTCTGTCCTTGAACCGCTATCGGGTTGTCCCCTTATATACACGGGTGACACCCGTCGGTTCATAGATTCCCAATCTCCGGTTTATATTCGTATTCGGGTTGGTCTCTCCCTATTCCTAACTTATGATACAAGTTTATATACACGCCGGTTTACGGCTACAGATACTGAACCGACTACGGCCTTGGGCCTTTGTCTAGCCTCTGGGCTTTAGCACCTTTGGACTACTGATGAAGTCAACCCGGCCCAGTTAGGCCGGTTTACGCCCAGTAGTAATATCCCCAACACAGCCCGTTCGTCCGCTACACATTGCTAACATATCAAACTCGCAACTTTTCCCCCTCCGGCTCCTCTGCTCGAAAACACGAAACCCCGGGAAAACTTTCCCGGATGTTTCCCCCCTTCACCGGTATCATCCCATACCGCGTTAGGGCACCTCTAACGCCGTTACTTGTCATGTCATGCATCACTATGCATCTGCTTGCTTAAATATTCATTGTTTCTTCCCCCTCTTCTTCCGCTAGACACCGAGACCGACGCTGCTGCTACCCAGTACGACTACGGAGTTGACGACCCCTCTCTCTTGCCAGAGCAACCAGGCAAGCCCCCCCTTGATCACCAGATATCGCCTATTCTACTCTATACTGCTTGCATTAGAGTAGTGTAGCATGTTACTGCTTTTCGTTATACCTATCCTGATGCATAGCCTGTCCTTGTTACTACTGTTGTTACTTTTACCTACAATCCTACATGCTTAGTATAGGATGCTAGTTTTCCATCAGTGGCCATACATTCTTGTCCATCTGCTGTGCTATATTATCGGGCCGTGATCACTCGGGAGTTGATCACGGGTATATACTATACATTAAACATGATACATGTGGTGACCAAAGTCGGGTTGGCTCGAGGAGTACCCGCGAGTGATTCACGGATTGGGGGCTGAAAGGACTTTTGTCCCGACGGCCCTCTGTGTGGATCTTTGTGGCGGAGCGGCAGGGCAGGTTGAGGCTACCTGGGTGAGAGGTGGGCCTGGCCCTGTCGGCGTTCGCGGATACTTAACACGCTTAACGAGATCTTGGTATTTGATCTGAGTCTGGCTACTGGCCTATACACACTAACCAACTATACGGGAAAGATATGGGCACTCGGCGTCGTGGTATCAGCCGAAGCACTTCTTGACGTCAGCAACGGAGCGGCGCGCGCCGGATTGGACTGGAACGCCACTAGGCTAGGTCTGCTTCCGGCCGCCCTCACAACATGCAGGTGTGCTCAGGGCGATGGGCCCAGACCCCTGCGCGCTTAGGTTTAGACCGGCGTGCTGACCTCTCTGTTGTGCCTAGGTGGGGCTGCGACGTGTTGATCTTCCGAGGCCGGGCATGACCCAGGAAAGTGTGTCCGGCCAAATGGGATCAAGCGTGTTGGGTTATGTGGTGCACCCCTGCAGGGAAGTTTATCTATTCGAATAGTCGTGATCTTCGGTAACAGGACGGCTTGGAGTTGTACCTTGACCTTATGACAACTAGAACCGGATACTTAATAAAACACACCCTTCCAAGTGCCAGATACAACCTGGTGATCGCTCTCTAACAGGGCATCGAGGAGGGGATTGCCGGGTAGGATTATGCTATACGATGCTACTTGGAGGACTTCAGTCTACTCTCTTCTATATGCTGCAAGACGGAGGCTGCCAGAAGCGTAGTCTTCGACAGGATTAGCTATCCCCCTCTTATTCTGGCATTCTGCAATTCAGTCCACTGATATGGCCCCTTACACATATATCCATGCATATGTAGTGTAGCTCCTTGCTTGCGAGTACTTTGGATGAGTACTCACGGTTGCCTTGTTTCCCCTTTTCCCCATCTCTGTGCCCGATTGCTGCAACCAGATGGTGGAGCCCAGGATCCAGACGCCACCTTCGGCGATGACTCCTACTACACTGGAGGTGCCTACTACTACGTGCAGCCCGCTGACGATGACCAGGAGTAGTTAGGAGGATCCCAGGCAGGAGGCCTGCGCCTCTTTCGATCTGTATCCCAGTTTGTGCTAGTCTTCTTAAGGCAAACTTGTTTAACTTATGTCTGTACTCAGATATTGCTGCTTCCGCTGACTCGTCTATGATCGAGCACTTGTATTCGAGCCCTCGAGGCCCCTGGCCTGTATTGTGATGCTTGTATGACTTATTTTATTTGTAGAGTTGTGTTGTGATATCTTCCCGTGAGTCCCTGATCTTGATCGTACACATTTGCGTGCATGATTAGTGTACGATTGAATCGGGGGCGTCACAAGTTGGTATCAGAGCCAAGTTTGTAGGAATCCCCCTTTCCAACTCCTTGGCCGAAGTCGAGTCTAGACATTGCAAAAACTTTTACTAACTTGGCTGTGTGCCTTACGGGCCCACGTCGCCATCGGGTGGTACTAGGATCTTTTACTCCTCGACCTTTACTCTGGGACTCTGAACTCTCTTCTACTCGAGTAAACGAATTTACTAACTCTGACACTAGGATCCCGTGACGACATTCACCCCAAAGTTGGATATAAGCCATAGTTATTCCTTAAGTATAGTGTTTTGCACAATTTCCACACTGTCATTTGACTCCTTTGAAACATCTTTGTTTTCAGATGGAACCCACGAGGCAGGTCGTGCGCCACACGGCGGCCATTGGTGCCTCGGGATCACCGGCTGTGCTAGCTGAGATGATGACCTATCTGGGTTATCACTGGCACCCCGAGTACACCGTCACCGAGGAGTACCAGGACTTTAACCAGGAGCAGTACCGTGCCACTGTCCACCTCTACTCTCGGGAGTATGACTCCACTACTGTGCTGCACACCGCTTATGGTGTTGGAGTGACCATCGATATGGCAGTTCACGATGCTGCCTATGCTGCTCTGACGCGCCTTTGTAGGGAGTACCGGGAGTTGGCCACCTCCCCCTTCAGGCACATTGCTATCGCATCTGATATTGGTGCGGAGGGTTACTACACTGCTGCCTACTCCACTGTCACCCGCGAGCCCTTCTACCATCAGAACCTGGTTCGGCATGCTGATGGGCTGGATCGAGCTAACCGAGCTCTTCACCACGAGTTGTACACCACTCGTCAGCACCTCTACCGTGCTTTGACGACGTTGCACCCCTTTGTCGGATCTGGGGAGCTGCCGCGTTCTGCTATCTACCCAGCCAGGACCGTGATGCCCCAGGGTGTCGGTTGGCCAGAGGTGGGAGGCTACTCTCCCGCACTTGGTCCACTTCTACCGCCTGAGCGTCGGGTTCAGCACCAGAGCACCCGCGGACCCCAGGTTGCCGACGTGGTGTACCCGTTGCCACACTACCAGCTTTCAGGCTACACCTACCTCCGCAGTGTCGTGTGGGACTGATGTAGGCTTGTTTAGCAGTATTAGATGCATTCGCCACGAGCCTGCGTACCGCCTATGATGTCTTAGTCTATGTACTGAACTCTGTGTGCCGAACTCTATGCATGATCTCTTTTTTAAGATATGCCGAATATTATGTGGTATCTATCGTGCTGCTTTCATTATGCATGTTTCATTTTGAATGATTCTTGTCTTTGCAAATTTTCTCAACGCTGAACTACCCCTGTTATATATTAGCAGGATGGTTAGACCAGGTGGTCGTGGTCGTGGTGGCAACTTCCCACCACCGCCTGAGTACATGGCTGGTATGATGCAACAGCTTGAGATGAATCGCCAGTTCATGAAGAACATGATGGCTCAGTTTCCTCGCCCCAATATGAACCAGCAGCCAAACACAGTAACTCTGCAGGATTTCATTCGCCTCAACCCAAGTGTGTACCGCAGCTCAACTAAGCCCCTGGATGCTGATGACTGGCTCCGTGACATCACCTATGAGATGGAGTCTGCTGATGTAGCCCCTGCCAGCTATGTCACGTTTGCTTCCTTCTTCCTGAAGGGACCCGCAGCTCAATGGTGGGACAGCCACCGGCGCACTCTGCCAGTTGGAACAATCATCACCTGGCCAGACTTCCAAGCTGCTTTCCGTGCCCGCTTCATTCCTCAAGGAGTCATGGACCGGAAGAAGCGTGAGTTCCGCAACCTCACCCAAGGCAACATGACAGTTGAAGCTTATCAGCGTGAATTTCTGGACTTGTCTCGCTATGCTGAAGAGGACATTGCAACTGATGCCCGTAGACAGGAGAAGTTCTATGACGGCCTTCAAGCTGACATCAAGCTCGCACTTCTAGTGCATGACTTTACTGATTTCGCCACCTTGGTGAACAAAGCCATCAACGTCGAAACTGGTCTGCAGGAATACCAGAGCTCTCACAGGCGCAGCCATGACACGGGCTCATCTTCGGGCCCGTCCTCGCAGAAGTGCAAGATATGGATTCTCAACAGCATGTACCAGCCGAATGCACCTGCCCCAAGGCAGTCCTATGCTGCACCTCGTCTGCCTACTGCTCCAACTAGGCAGCCAAGGCTTCCCGCTCCACCACCACAAGCTCCTGTTCCTACTCCCGAGAATGGTTTGTGCTTCAGGTGCGGACAACCAGGGCACCGTGCTAGAGAATGCAACCAGAAACAGAATCAACTGTCCCTTCCAGCAACTGGCCGTGGAAGCAACCAGAACCGCAACAACAATGCCAAGTCCTATGGTCGTGTTCAGGCCAACCACGTTGATCTGAACGAAGCTCAAGACCAGCCTGCTACTGTGATGGGTACACTCCTCGTAAATTCAGTACTTGCATCTGTTTTATTCGATACAGGTGCATCACATTCATTCATGTCAGAAGATTTTGCATTCATGCATGGCATTAAAAGCGAAGACATGAATGCTTCACTATTAGTACACACCCCTGCGGGCCAATGTCGAACCTCCATGATTTGCAACGACGTCCCCGTTGAAATTGAAGGACAGGAATTCCTTGTCTCTCCCATCGTACCGAAGTCCTGTAGCATTGATCTCATTCTGGGAATGAATTGGTTAAAAGCGCATACGGCTTCTATCGTTTGCGCCACCAAGACCGTCCATCTGCTACACCCTTCCGATGAAATAACAAGCTACAATGCTCGTCTGGTTCAGAATGCCGAGGCAAGGCTCTATGCCTTGAATGCGTTGAACGCTGCACCACTCGAGGGCGTTGAAAACATTCCCGTTGTGTGTGACTTCCTCGACGTCTTTCCTGAAGAACTTCCAGGGATTCCCCCTGCTAGAGCTGTCGAATTCGTCATCGACTTGAAACCAGGCACCACTCCTATTGCCAAGCGACCCTACAAGATGCCGCCGCATGAACTCCTTGAGCTTAAGGAGGAAATCGACTAGTCTCTTCAAAATGGTGTCATTCGCCCAAGTTGCTCTCCTTGGGGAGCACCTTCTCTCTTTGTCAAGAAGAAGGATGGGACAAACCGACTGGTCCAAGACTACCGTCCTATTAACCAAGCTACCATTCAAAACAAGTATCCTCTTCCTCGGATCAATGATCTGTATGATCAGCTGGCTGGTTCATCCGTGTTCTCTAAACTTGACTTGAGGTTGGGTTACCACCAGATCCTGTTCGTGAAGAGGATATCCCAAAGACCGCCTTTGTGACTCGTTATGGTTCATACGAGTACACTGTCATGTCCTTCGGCTTAACCAATGCCCCAGCCACCTTCTCTCGCCTGATGAACTATATATTCATGGATTACCTCGACAAGTTCGTCGTGGTTTATCTGGATGATATCCTGGTATTTTCCAAGAACGAAGAAGAGCATGCTGAACATCTTCGACTTGTGCTGGAGAAGCTACGAGAGCATCAGCTGTATGCCAAGTTCTCTAAATGTGAATTCTGGCTTCCTGAAGTAACCTATCTTGGACATGTCATCTCTAAGGATGGTATTGCCGTTAACCCTGAACGAGTTCATGCTATTCTTGATTGGACTCCTCCGAAGAATGTCAAGCAAGTCAGAAGTTTTCTCGGTCTCGCCAGCTATTGCCGTCGATTCGTCGAGAACTTCTCCAAGATTGCCAGGCCTCTGACTAACTTGTTGCATAAGGGCGTCAAGTTCCAATGGACAGACAAATGTCAGGAAAGCTTCCAGGCACTTAAGGACAAGTTGACTTCTGCCCCAGTGCTAGCTCCACCTGATACAAAGAAGGACTTCGTCATTTACTGCGACGCTTCCCGTCAAGGATTAGGCTGTGTCCTAATGCAAGAGCGCAGAGTGATTGCCTATGCCTCTCGTCAATTGCGCCCTCACGAAGAGAACTACCCAGTTCACGACCTCGAGCTTGCTGCTGTCATCCATGCACTGAAGCAGTGGCGACATTACCTTCTCGGTAATCATTGCGAGATCTTCACTGACCACCAAAGTCTGAAGTATCTGTTTACTCAGCCAGACCTGAACCTCCGTCAGCAGAGATGGATGGAGACTGTAGCAGACTTTGACTTGGGTATTTCCTATACACCAGGCAAGGCTAATGTAATGGCAGATGCCTTGAGCCGCAAGTCTTACTGCAACCACCTCCAGGTTCACAAAGTTCAGCCCTCGCTTGTTGAAGAATTCAGGAAGCTGAACCTCCATATTATTCCTCCGGGTGCCCTCGCTCCCCCTCCTAAGGAGTTTCGCAAGATGAACCTCCATGTTGTTCCCAAAGGTTCTCTCAATATGCTAGTTGCTAGGCCAGATCTTGTGGACACCATCAAATGGATACAGAAATGTGACGATGAAGTGGAGAGGATTAAACTTTATCTCGCACAAGGAAAGCCCTCATTGTTCACTATTGCTGATGATGGCACCTTATTCTTCAAAGGTCGCCTAGTAGTTCCGAGTAAGAGGGAAAACTTGGATACTCAGAAGGTTATGAAAGAGGCTCATGATACACCCCTATGTATCCATCCTGGTAGTACAAAGATGTACCAGGACATTCGTCAAAGATTCTGGTGGTCTAACATGAAGCAAGACATTGCTCGCTATGTTGCCGAGTGTGACGTTTGCCGTCGTATCAAAGCAGAACATCAAAGGCCTGCTGGAACTCTACAACCTATCTCTATTCCTGAATGGAAATGGGACCATGTTGAAATGGACTTCGTCACTGGATTTCCCAAATCGCAGAAAGGTAATGATGCTATTCTTGTCGTCATTGACCGGCTTTCTAAAGTTGCACATTTTCTGGCGGTCAAGGAAACGATCACTGCTAGTCAGCTTGCAACCCTCTACATGTCCAGAATTGTTTCACTTCACGGTATTCCCCTGGTTATCAGTTTGGACCGTGGCAGCTTATTCACTTCAAGATTCTGGGCAAGTTTCCAAGAAGCTATGGGAACTCATCTATCATTTAGTACTGCTTTTCATCCGCAGTCTCAAGGGCAAGTTGAACGTGTCAACCAAGTTCTGCTGAACCCCTCTGAACTAGTCAGAAACTGGGGAACGTCCACTCTTTGGTCCGGATATTATCCAACATGCCGAAGAACAAGTCCGCATTATTCGCGGGAATCTCAAGACTGCTCAGTCACGCCAAAAGAGTAATTATGACCGTCATCATAAACACATGGTCTATCAACCTGGCGAAAAGGCCTATCTTCGAGTTACACCAATGAAGGGTGCACACCGCTTCAGGATCAAAGGAAAGCTAGCTCCCCGCTATGTTGGTCCTTTCACTATTCTCGAGAGGCGTGGAAAAGTGGCTTATCAACTGGAGCTTCCGCCGAACCTTTCTCAGGTTCACGATGTGTTCCACGTGTCACAACTCCGTCGCTGCTTCAAGGACCCAATCCGAGCAGTGGATCATGAAGTGCTCGAATTGCAACAGGACCTCTCCTATAAACAACATCCGGTCCGCATTCTTGATCAAGCTGAACGCCGCACTCGTCAGAAGGCGATCAAGTTCCTCAAGGTCCAGTGGTCGAATCACTCTGAAGACGAAGCCACCTGGGAACGCGAGGATCACTTGCGTGATGAATACCCCGCACTGTTTTCTTCTACCTCCTAAATCTCGGGACGAGATTTCTTGTAGTGGAGGAGATTTGTAACGCCCGGATAATCTTGCTACAGTAATCCCACGCTAATCGTGCCATGACACCTCGGTTACTGTAGCTATCCTCGGAAAATTCGAACCATTCAAAATTCAAATTCAAATTAATGACAACAATAAAAGTTTTCAACAATGGAAACAAAAATGTTCGGTGGATGCCGAATATTACAAGGGTAATTATGGTGCAACAAACACATTTTTATAAAATGGCTAAATGGATTAAATGATTTAAACAGAAAAGAAAGATAATACAAAAAGGGAAAACAGAAAAAAAAAGAGAAAGGCCCCCTGGACAACTGGGCCAGACGGCCCAGCTCACCGACCAGGCCAGCCCACCTGGCCCATCCGGCCCACCCCACCTCCTTATCCACTCCCTCCCCAAAACCCTAACCACCCCGTCGCCCACTCTCCCCCCCTCCAAAAATATCTCACCCCTCCCCTCTCTCCCCCGATTGGATCGGGATCGAGAGGAGGAGGTCACCGACGCTGGAACGCCCCCCCGCCGCCAGGACGCCGCCACCTCGCCGGACTCCTCCCGCTCCGCCGCTCCTCTCTGTCGTTCCCCCCCGACCTTCCCCGAGCACGCTGCCCCGTCCCTGCTTACCCCCTGTGAGGCCCTCCTCCTTCTCTGCTCCTCACGCTGTCCCGCTCGTCGCGCCCGCACGCCTCGTCGTCCCTGGCCACGTTCGCCGTGACCGCTGTGAGCGCGCGCCCTTCCCCCTCTCTCCCTCTCGCGCGACCTCCCCTCGCCGCGCACACGGCACCCGCGCGCCGCGCCCCGGCTCGCGATGGCCGCGCCGGCCCCCGTCGATGCACACGCGCTCGTGCGCCCAGCGCCCCGCTGCCACCCCGGGGCCGTTGCCTCCTTCCCGCGCCGCGCCCGGCCCGCGCGCCCACCGTGCCGCTCGCCCGCGTGGCCCTGCTCCGTCTCGCCGCCCGCTTTCCCTGCTCGCCGCTCCGGCCACGGCCTCGCCCAGCGTGTTGGGGAACGTAGCAGAAATTCAAAATTTTCCTACGTATCACCAAGATCTATCTATGGAGAAACCAGCAACAAGGGGAAGGAGAGTGCATCTACATACCCTTGTAGATCGCTAAGCGGAAGCGTTCAAGTGAACGGGGTTGATAGAGTCGTACTCGTCGTGATCCAAATCACCGATGATCCTAGTGCCGAACGGACGGCACCTCCGCGTTCAACACACGTGCAACCCGGTGACGTCTCCCTTGCCTTGATCCAGCAAGGAGAGAGGGAGAGGTTGAGGAAGACTCCGTCCAGCAGCAACACAACGACGTGGTGGTGGTGGAGGAGCGCAGAATTCTAGCAGGGCTTCGCCAAGCACTACGAGAGACGAGGAGGGAGAGAGGTAGGGCTGCGCCATGGGAGAGTTCATCTCGTGTCTTGGGCAGCCCCAAAACCTCCACTATATATAGGGGCAAGGGGGAGGGGGAGGCGCCCTAGGGTTTCCCCTAGGGGGGCGGCGGCCAGGGCAGATTGGATCTCCCCCTTGGGTGACTTGGCCCCCAAGCCAGGAGGTGGGAACCCTAGATAGGGCGCCCCAAACCCCCTGGTCATGTGGGAATAGGTGAGGGGGGCGCACAGCCCCTTAGTGGGCTGGTTTGACCCCTTCCCTTGGCCCATGCAGCCCCCCAACACTTGCCGGGGCTCCCGAAACACCTTTCGGTCATGCTAGTCATCACCCCGTACCTCCTGAACACTCCCGGACTCCAAAACCCTTCGTCCAATATATCAATCTTTACCTCCGGACCATTCCGGAACTCCTCGTAACATCCGGGATCTCATCCGGGACTCCGAACAACATTCGGTAACCGCGTACATACTTTCCCTATAACCCTAGCGTCATCGAACCTTAAGTGTGTAGACCCTACGGGTTCGGGAATCATGCAGACATGACTGAGACACCTCTCCGGCCAATAACCAACAGCGGGATCTAGATACCCATGTTGGCTCCCACATGTTCCACGATGATCTCATCGGATGAACCACGATGTCAAGGATTCAGTCAATCCCGTATACAATTCCCTTTGTCTAGCGGTATTGTACTTGCCCGAGATTCGATCGTCGGTATCCCGATACCTTGTTCAATCTCGTTACCGGCAAGTCTCTTTACTCGTTCCGTAACACATCATCCCGTGATCAACTCCTTGATCACATTGTGCACATTATGATGATGTCCTACCGAGTGGGCCCAGAGATACCTCTCCGTCACACGGAGTGACAAATCCCAGTCTCGATTCGTGCCAACCCAACAGACACTTTCGGAGATACCTGTAGTGTACCTTTATAGCTACCCAGTTACGTTGTGACGTTTGGCACACCCAAAGTATTCCTACGGTATCCGGGAGTTGCACAATCTCATGGTCTAAGGAAATGATACTTGACATTAGAAAAGCTTTAGCATATGAACTACACGATCTTTGTGCTAGGCTTAGGATTGGGTCTTGTCCATCATATCATTCTCCTAATGATGTGATCCCGTTATCAACGACATCCAATGTCCATGGTCAGGAAACCGTAACCATCTATTGATCAATGAGCTAGTCAACTAGAGGCTCACTAGGGACATGGAGTTGTCTATGTATCCACACATGTATCTGAGTTTCCTATCAATACAATTCTAGCATGGATAATAAACGATTATCATGAACAAGGAAATATAATAATAACCTATTTATTATTGCCTCTAGGGCATATTTCCAACAGTCTCCCACTTGCACTAGAGTCAATAATCTAGTTCACATCGCCATGTGATTAACATTCACAGGTCACATCGCCATGTGACCAACATCCAAAGAGTTTACTAGAGTTCATAATCTAGTTCACATCACTATGTGATTAACACTCAATGAGTTCTGGGTTTGATCATGTTGCTTGTGAGAGAGGTTTTAGTCAACGGGTCTGCAACATTCAGATCCATATGTACTTCGCAAATCTCTACGCTATATTTGGAGCCATTTCAAATAACTGTTCTACTTGGAGCTATTCTAAATTGTTGCTCCATTATACGTATCCGGTATCTCTACTCAGAGCTATCCGGATAGGTGGTAAGCTTGCATCGACGTAACTCTTTACGTCGAACTCTTTATCACCTCCATGATCGAGAAACATATCCTTATTCCTCTAAGGATAATTTTGACCGCTATCTAGTGATCTACTCCTAGATCACCTTTGTACCCTCTTGCCAGACATGTGGCAAGGCACACATCAGGTGCGGTACTCAGCATGGCATCCCGTATAGAGCCTATGACAAAAGCATAGGGGACGACCTTCGTCCTTCCTCTTTCTCCTGCCGTGGTCGAGCTTTAACTTTTAACTTCATACCTTAGGACTCAGGCAAGAACTCCTTCTTTGACTGATCCATCTTGAACACCTTCAAGATCATGTCAAGGTATGTGCTCATTTGAAAGTACCATTAAGCGGTTTTGATATATCTAGATCTTGATGCTCAATGTTCAAATAGCTTAATCCAGGTTCTCCATTGAAAAACACCTTTCAAATAACCCTATATGCTTTCCAGAAATTCTACATCATTTCGGATCAACAATATGTCATCCACATATACTTATCAGAAATGTCGTAGTGCTCCCACTCACTTTATTGTAAATACAAGTTTCTAACAAACTATGTATAAACCCAAAATCTTTCATCATCTCATCAAAGTGTACATTCCAACTCCGAGATGCTTACTCCAGTCCTTAGAAGGATTGCTGGAGCTTTGCATACTTGTTAGCATCTTTCAGGATCGACAAAATCTTCTGGTTGTATCACATACAACCTTTCCTCAAGAACAAGGAAACAATATTTTGACATCCCATCTGCAAGATTTCATAAATAATGCAGTACCTGCTAATTCCAACAGACTCTTAGCATCGCTACGAGTGAGAAAGTCTCATCATAGTCAACTCCTTGAACTTGTCGGGAAACACCTTAACGACAAGTCGAGCTTTCTCAATGGTGACACTTACCATCATTGTCTGTCTTCCTTTTAAAATCCATATGTACCCAATAGCCTTACGACCATCAAGTAGTTCTTTCAAAGTCTACACTTTGTTTTCATACATGGATCCTCTCTCGGATTTTATGGCCTCGAGCCATTTTTTCGGAATCCGGGCCCACCATCGCTTCTCCATAGCTCATAGGTTCATCGTTGTCCAACAACGTGACCTTTTAAGACAGGGTTACCACTTAGAAGTTGTACACACCCTTGTCAACCTATGAGGTTCGATAGTAACTTGATCTGAAGCTCCATGATCATCATCATTAGCTTTCTCTTCAACTGAGGCAGGGGCCACAGAAACAATTTTCCTGTGCTTGTGCTACTCTCTGCCTGAAGTGAAGGTTCAACAACCTTATCAAGTTCTATCTTCCTCCCACTCAATTCTTTCGAGAGAAACTTTTCCTCGAGAAAGGACCCGATTCTAGAAACAATCCCTATTGCTTTCAGATCTGAATTAGGAGGTATACCCAACTGTTTTGGGTGTCCTATGAAGATGCATTTTATCCGCTTTGGGTTCGAGCTTATCAACCTGAAACTTTTTCACATAAGCATCGCAGCCCCAAACTTTTAAGAAACGACAACTCAGGTTTCTCCAAACCATAGTTCAAACGGTTTCGTCTCAACGGAATTACGTGGTGCCCTATTAAAGTGAGTGCGGTTGTCTCTAATGCCTAACCCATGAACGATAGTGGTAATTCGATAAGAGACATCATGGTACGCACCATATCCAATAGGGTGCAACTATGATGTTCGGACACACCATCACACTATGGTGTTCCAGGCGGTATTAGTTGTGAAACAATTTCCACAGTGCCAAACTCGTAACTCAGATATTCATTTCTATGATCATATCATAGACATTTTATCCTCTTATCACGAAGATCTTCAACTTCACTCTAAAATTACTTGAACCATTCAATAATTCAGACTTGTGTTTCATCAAGTAAATATACTCAGTATCTACTTAAATCATCTATGAAGTAAGAATATAACGATATCCACTGCGTGCCTCAGCACTCATTGGACTGCACACATCAAAATGTGTTACTTCCAACAAGTTGCTATCTTGTTCCATCTTACTGAAAACGAGGCTTTTCAGTCATCTTGCCCATGTGGTAAGATTTGCATATCTCAAGTGATTCAAAATCAAGTGAGTCCAAACGGTCCATCTGCATGGAGTTTCTTCATGCGTATATACCAACAGACATGGTTCACATTACTCAATCCTTTTCAAAAATGAGTAAGTCCAAAGATCCATCAACATGGAGCTTCTTCATGCGTTTTATACCAATATGACTTATACGGCAGTGCCACAAGTAGGTGGTACTATCATTACTATCTTACATCTTTTGGCATGAACATGTGTATCACTATGATCGATATTCAATAAACCATTCATTTTAGGTGCAAGACCATTGAAGGTATTATTCAAATAAACAGAGTAACTATTATTATCTTTAAATGAACAACCGTATTGCTATAGACATAATCCAATCATGTCTATGCTCAACGCAAACACCAAATAACAATTATTTAGGTTTAACACCAATCTCGATGGTAGAGGGAGCGTGCGACGCTTGATCATATCAACCTTGGAAATACTTCCAACACATCTCGTCAGCTCACTTTAGCTAGTCTCCGTTTATTCCATAGCTTTTATTTCGAGTTACTAACACTTAGCAACCGAACCGGTATCTAATACCCTGGTGCTACTAGGAATACTAGTAAAGTACACATTAACATAACGTATATCCAATATACTTCTATCGACAGCCTTCTCATCTACCAAGTATCTAGGGTAATTCTGCTCTAGTGGTTGTTCCCTTTATTACAGAAGCACTCAGTCTCGGGTTTGGGTTCAACCTTGGGTTTCTCCACTAGAGCAGCAGCTGATTTGCCGTTTCATGAAGTATCCCTTCTTGCCCTTCTTGAAACTAGTGGTTTCACTAACCATCAACAATTGATGCTCCTTCTTGATTTCTACTTTCGCGGTGTCAAACATCGCGAATATTTCAAGGATCATCATATCTATCCCTGATATGTTATAGTTCATTACGAAGCTCTAGCAGCTTGGTGGCAATGACTTTGGAGAAACATCACTATCTTATCTGGAAGATCAACTCCCACTCGATTCAAGTGATTGTTGTACTCAGACAATCTAAGCACAAGCTCAACGATTGAGCTTTTCTCCCTTAGTTTGCAGGCCAAGAAAATCATCGGAGGTCTTATACCTCTTGACGTGGGCACGAGCCTGAAATCCCAATTTCAGCCCTCGAAACATCTCATATGTTCCGCGACATTTCAAAAAATGTCTTCGGTGCCTCAATTCTAAACCATTTATCATTACCGAACTATCATGTAGTCATCAAAACGTGTATGTCAGATGTTCACAACATCCACAGACCACGTTCGAGGTCCAGCACACCGAGCGATGCATTAAGGACATAAGCCTTGTACTGTCCGCATAATTGCTACTGTCAACTTTCAACTATATTTTCTCTAGGAACGTATCTAACTCAGTAGAACTAAAGCGCGAGCTTACGACATAATTTGCAAAGATCTTTTGACTATGTTCAGGATAATTAAGTTCATCTTATGAACTCCCACTCAGATAGACATCCCTCTAGTCATCTAAGTGATTACATGATCCGAGTCAACTAGGCCGTGTCCGATCATCATGTGAGACGGACTAGTCATCATCGGTGAACATCTTCATGTTGATCGTATCTACCATACGACTCATGCTCGACCTTTCGGTCTCTTGTGTTCCGAGGCCATGTCTGTACATGCTAGGCTCGTCAAGTCAACCTAAGTGTTTCGCGTGTGTAAATCTGGCTTACACCCGTTGTATGCGAACGTAAGAATCTATCACACCCGATCACCACGTGGTGCTTCGAAACGACGAACTTTCGCAACGGTGCACAGTTAGGGGGAACACTTTCTTGAAATTTTAATGAGGGATCATCTTATTTACTACCGTTGTTCTAAGCAAATAAGATGTAATAACATGATAAACATCACATGCAATCAAATAGTGACATGATATGGCCATCATCACTTTGCTCCTTTCGATCTCCATCTTCAGGGCTCCATGATCATCATCATCACCGGCATGACACCATGATCTCTATCATCGTGTCTTCGTGAAGTTGTCTCGCCAACTATTACTTCTACTACTATGGCTAACGGTTAGCAATAAAGTAAAGTAATTACATGACCTTTATGTTGACACACAGGTCATAAATAAATTAAAGACAACTCCTATGGCTCCTGCCGGTTGTCATACTCATCGACATGCAAGTCGTGATTCCTATTACAAGAACATGATCATCTCATACATCACATATATCATTCATCACATCCTTTTGGCCATATCACATCACATAGCATACCCTGCAAAAACAAGTTAGACGTCCTCTAATTGTTGTTTGCATGTTTTACATGGCTGCTATGGGTTTCTAGCAAGAACGTTTCTTACCTACGCAAAACCACAACGTGATATGTCAATTGCTATTTACCCTTCATAAGGACCCTTTCCATCGAATACGATCCGACTAAAGTGGGAGAGACTGGCACCCGCTAGCCACCTTATGCAACTAGTGCATGTCAGTCGGTGGAACCTGTCTCACGTAAGCGTACGTGTAAGGTCGGTCCGGGCCGCTTCATCCCACAATGTCGCCGAATCAAGATTGACTAGTAACGGTAAGCATATTGAACAAAATCAACGCCCACAACTACTTTGTGTTCTACTCGTGCAAAGAATCTACGCAATAGACCTAGCTCATGATGCCACTGTTGGGGAACGTAGCAGAAATTCAAAATTTTCCTACGTATCACCAAGATCTATCTATGGAGAAACCAGCAACAAGGGGAAGGAGAGTGCATCTACATACCCTTGTAGATCGCTAAGCGGAAGCGTTCAAGTGAACGGGGTTGATGGAGTCGTACTCGTCGTGATCCAAATCACCGATGATCCTAGTGCCGAACGGACGACACCTCCGCGTTCAACACACGTGCAGCCCGGTGACGTCTCCCCTGCCTTGATCCAGCAAGGAGAGAGGGAGAGGTTGAGGAAGACTCCGTCCAGCAGCAGCACAACGGCGTGGTGGTGGTGGAGGAGCGCGAAATTCTAGAAGGGCTTCGCCAAGCACTACGAGAGACGAGGAGGGAGAGAGGTAGGGCTGCGCCATGGGAGAGTTCATCTCGTGTCTTGGGCAGCCCCAAAACCTCCACTATATATAGGGGCAAGGGGGAGGGGGAGGCGCCCTAGGGTTTCCCCTAGGGGGGCGGCGGCCAGGGCAGATTGGATCTCCCCCTTGGGTGACTTGGCCCCCAAGCCAGGAGGTGGGAACCCTAGATAGGGCGCCCCAAACCCCCTGGTCACGTGGGAATAGGTGAGGGGGGCGCACAGCCCCTTAGTGGGCTGGTTTGCCCCCTTCCCTTGGCCCATGCAGCCCCCCAACACTTGCCGGGGCTCCCGAAACACCTTTCGGTCATGCTGGTCATCACCCGGTACCTCCTGAACACTCCCGGACTCCAAAACCCTTCGTCCAATATATCAATCTTTACCTCCGGACCATTCCGGAACTCCTCGTAACATCCAGAACTCCGAACAACATTCGGTAACCACGTACATACTTTCCCTATATCCCTAGCGTCATCGACCTTAAGTGTGTAGACCCTACGGGTTCGGGAATCATGCAGACATGACCGAGACACCTCTCCGGCCAATAACCAACAGCGGGATCTGGATACCCATGTTGGCTCCCACATGTTCCACGATGATCTCATCGGATGAACCACGATGTCAAGGATTCAGTCAATCCCGTATACAATTCCCTTTGTCTAGCGGTATTGTACTTGCCCGAGATTCGATCGTCGGTATCCCGATACCTTGTTCAATCTCGTTACCGGCAAGTCTCTTTACTCGTTCCGTAACACATCATCCCGTGATCAACTCCTTGATCACATTGTGCACATTATGATGATGTCCTACCGAGTGGGCCCAGAGATACCTCTCCGTCACACGGAGTGACAAATCCCAGTCTCGATTCGTGCCAACCCAACAGACACTTTCGGAGATACCTGTAGTGTACCTTTATAGCTACCCAGTTACGTTGTGACGTTTGGCACACCCAAAGTATTCCTACGGTATCCGGGAGTTGCACGATCTCATGCTCTAAGGAAATGATACTTGACATTAGAAAAGCTTTAGCATATGAACTACACGATCTTTATGCTAGGATTAGGATTGGGTCTTGTCCATCACATCATTCTCCTAATGATGTGATCCCGTTATCAACGACATCCAATGTCCATGGTCAGGAAACCGTAACCATCTATTGATCAATGAGCTAATCAACTAGAGGCTTACTAGGGACATGGAGTTGTCTATGTATCCACACATGTATCTGAGTTTCCTATCAATACAATTCTAGCATGGATAATAAACGATTATCATGAACAAGGAAATATAATAATAACCTATTTATTATTGCCTCTAGGGTATATTTCCAACACAGCGCAGCCGCTCACCGCGACCGCTGTCGGTCTCGTCGCCGCTCCTGCTGCTGCCCCCACCCCTGTTCCGCCTCCTGTCGCCGACCACGGTCCGGCCACGCCCGCTCGACCCCGCTCCGACCTCGCCCGGCTGCCGCTCCCCCACCCACCTGCAGCCCGCCGAAGCTCCACGCCAGCGCTCTCTCCCGTCGACCGCCCCGCAGCGCCCAAGTCGGGTGCACACCCATGGGCCAGCGCCAGTTCGGGCTGCGCCCGACGCCCATCGCCCAATTGGCCCCTGACCCAATGACATGTGGGCCCCAGCCCCAGAAACGTTTTAAAATAATAATAATAATAATTAAATAAATAATAATAATTTAATTAATTAATTAATTAAGGAATTAATTAAGTTAATTAATCATAATTAGATTAACCTAATTAACTAATTAGTTTAATTAAACAGTAGTTAGATTAGTTAAACACTGATTAGGCTAAACAGTCTATGACCAGTGGGTCCCACACGTCAGCGACCCAGTCAACGCCCCTGTTGACTGCTGGCGTCATGCTGACGTCATGATGATGTCAACATGCACTGTTCTGGATAATGTTAGATTAAAACAATTAAATAAATCCAAAAAAATGATTTCAATCTTTTAAAATTAATATAAAATAAACCGTAGCTCGGATGAAAATACTTTCTACATGAAAGTTGCTCAGAACGACGAGACGAACCCGGATACGCAGCCCGTTCGTCCTCTACACATTCCTAACATATCAAACCCGCAACTTTTCCCCCTCCGGCTCCTCTGCTCGAAAACACGAAACCCCGGGAAAACTTTCCCGGATGTTTCCCCCCTTCACCGGTATCATCCCATACCGCGTTAGGGCACCTCTAACGTCGTTACTTGTCATGTCATGCATCACTATGCATCTGCTTGCTTAAATATTCATTGTTTCTTTCCCCTCTTCTTCCGCTAGACACCGAGACCGACGCTGCTGCTACCCAGTACGACTACGGAGTTGACGACCCCTCTCTCTTGCTAGAGCAACCAGGCAAGCCCCCACCCCCTTGATCACCGGATATCGCCTATTCTACTCTATATTGCATGCATTAGAGGAGTGTAGCATGTTACTGCTTTCCGTTATACCTATCCTGATGCATAGCCTGTCCTTGTTACTACTGTTGTTACCTTTACCTGCAATCCTACATGCTTAGTATAGGATGCTAGTTTTCCATCAGTGGCCCTACATTCTTGTCCGTCTGCTGTGCTATATTATCAGGCCGTGATCACTCGGGAGTTGATCACGGGTATATACTATACATTAAACATGATACATGTGGTGACCAAAGTCGGGTTGGCTCGAGGAGTACCCGCGAGTGATTCATGGATTGGGGGCTGAAAGGACTTTTGTCCCGACGGCCCTCTGTGTGGATCTTGGTGGCGGAGCGACAGGGCAGGTTGAGGCTACCTGGGTGAGAGGTGGGCCTGGCCCTATCGGCGTTCGCGGATACTTAACACGCTTAACGAGATCTTGGTATTTGATCTGAGTCTGGCTACTGGCCTATACGCACTAACCAACTACGCGGGAAAGATATGGGCACTTGGCGTCATGGTATCAGCCGAAGCACTTCTTGACGTCAGCGACAGAGCGGCGCGCGCCGGATTGGACTGGAACGCCACTAGGCTAGGTCTGCTTCCGGCCGCCCTCACAACGTGCAGGTGTGCTCAGGGCGATGGGCCCAGACCCCTGCGCGCTTAGGTTTAGACCGGCGTGCTGACCTCTCTGTTGTGCCTAGGTGGGGCTGCGACGTGTTGATATTCCAAGGCCGGGCATGACCCAGGAAAGTGTGTCTGGCCAAATGGGATCAAGCGTGTTGGGTTATGTGGTGCACCCCTGCAGGGAAGTTTATCTATTCGAATAGCCGTGATCTTCGGTAACAGGACGGCTTGGAGTTGTACCTTGACCTTATGACAACTAGAACCGGATACTTAATAAAACACACCCTTCCAAGTGCCAGATACAACCCGGTGATCTCTCTCTAACAGGGCATCGAGGAGGGGATTGCCGGGTAGGATTATGCTGTACGATGCTACTTGGAGGACTTCAGTCTACTCTCTTCTATATGCTGCAAGACGGAGGCTGCCAGAAGCGTAGTCTTCGACAGGATTAGCTATCCCCCTCTTATTCTGGCATTCTGCAATTCAGTCCACTGATATGGCCCCTTACACATATATCCATGCATATGTAGTGTAGCTCCTTGCTTGCGAGTACTTTGGATGAGTACTCATGGTTGCCTTGTTTCCCCTTTTCCCCATGTCTCTACCCGATTGCCGCAACCAGATGGTGGAGCCCAGGATCCAGATGCCACCTTTGACGATGACTCCTACTACACTGGAGGTGCCTACTACTACATGCAGCCCGCTGACGACGACCAGGAGTAGTTAGGAGGATCCCAGGCAGGAGGCCTGCGCCTCTTTCGATCTGTATCCCAGTTTGTGCTAGCCTTCTTAAGGCAAACTTGTTTAACTTATGTCTGTACTTAGATATTGTTGCTTCCGCTGACTCGTCTATGATCGAGCACTTGTATTCGAGCCCTCGAGGCCCCTGGCTTGTATTATGATGCTTGTATGACTTATTTTATTTGTAGAGTTGTGTTGTGATATCTTCCCGTGAGTCCCTGATCTTGATCGTACACATTTGCGTGCATGATTAGTGTACGATTGAATCGGGGACGTCACAGTTTCTACCCGCATGACCCAAGCAACTCACCCCTAGAGAAGCCACGGATAATCAATTCAATGAGTCCGCTCTCTTCATCATCCAAGATGAAATTCCATCCAAAGATATTGCACATCTGTGACCTTTCACCGCGGCCAAGGAAGCATGGCAACATGTTGTTTCCATTTACAAGGGAAGCGCAAACATTCAACGCTCCAACTATGAAGTGGTGCAAGATGAAGCTGATGAGTTTGCAATGAATGAAGATGAAGAACCTCGTGAGCTTTACCGAAGATTAACAACTCTCGCGGTCTCACTCCGAGATCATGGGAGCAAGGATACAGATGACAATTGGATCAAGAGCAAGTTTCTCAAGGCCATGATGCCTTACCATAAGGCCATGTCCTCCATCATCCGTCAAAGGCCGGACTTCCACACCTTGTCCTCAAGTCAAGTGTTGGATGAGTTTGTGGCAATGAGGTTCTTGGACAAGACCGCCGACAATGCGGTGTTGCATTCTCAACGTGCAAAGAAGCCCAACCTTGCCTTGAAGGACAAGGCTAGTGTCGAAGAAGAGGAAGAAGAGTAGAGTAACCCCGAATATACAAAATATGCTTATCATGAGCACATTGCTCTTGCTTCAAGGCAATTTTGGAGCAAGAAGAAAGCAAGGCCCAACTTCAACAAGAACAACTCAAATGGCGCCAAGGGCAAGCAACATGCGAGGACATGCTATAATTGTGGCAATGTGAGTCACTTTGTTGCGGAGTGCCCATATGAGAAGAGGGAAGACAATGGTGGCAAGCTCATCCGAAAGGACAAGGCCAAGTCCTTCCCCATCAAGAACAACTTCACCAAGAGGACTCCTCCCAAGGGGTTGGTGGCACAAGAAGAGTACAATGAGGATGATGACGATGATGAAGACGGTGAGACAGTTACCATGGCCTCTGTTGCCATTGCAACAACTCCACAAGTGTCTCTCTTCGACTCACCCAATGAGAACATCACCGCCAAGTGCCTCATGGCCAAAGCCACCAACAAGGTAACCCCCAACATCAAAACCACCATCACTACTAATCCCTCTTTGACGGATTGCATTGATGAAAGTGAGGGTTCTAATGAGGAAGAAAATGAATTTGAGTCTTTTATGATAAGCTCAAGGTAAATCCAAGAAGCACTTTGTTGCTCTCTTGGGACAACTTGGTGAAGCCAATGACATGACCGAGGCTCACAAAGACACCATCTCTAAGATGGAGGGGCATAGTCGTGACTAGGCCGATGAGATATTGGATATCTCTAATGCGCTTGAGGAAGAGCATGGTCATCGTTTGGCTCTTGAGGAGTCACACAATGATGATCATGCTAAATTAAAGAAAGATCTTGATCATGCTCTTGTTGTCTCCTGTGCTCAATTCCGAGAAGGCCAAACTTGGGGTTGATCTTGCTAGACTCAAGTAGGAGTTTGATATACTTGACAAGGCTCACAAGGCCTTGAAGGGTGCTCATGCTAGCCTCAAAGAGTCTCATGATCAACTCCAAGTGAAGCTAACCAAGGAGAAAACCACTTTTCCTCATATGGTTTTAATTGATAATGCAAATGCTACTAACCCGTGTTGTGAGCATGTGCATCTTGTGGAGGAGAATGCAAAGTTGAAGGAGCAACTTGAGAATGGCCTTGTGTCTTTCATACAAGGGGAGAATAACCTCAACAACCTTTTGAGCAATCAAAAGGAAGTTGTGGGCAAGGAGGGAATTGGTTTTGCACCCAAGTCCAAGAACAAGAAGAAGAATGACAAGGCCAAACGGCCTCCTCCTCTCAAGCAAACTTTTGTGAACGAGGGAGAGGGTGATTCTAAGGATAAGAAGAACAATGAGAATGGCGGTGGTGTCAAGAAGGGCAATGCCACCCCTTCCAACAAAGCTGGCGACTTTAACCCTTCTTATGTGTTATGCCGTGCTAGTGATGGGCATGTTTACGCTAAATTTGTTGGTTCTACTTATGAGTACATTGAATGGTCTATTTGGGTTCCTAAGACCCTTGTTACTAACATAAAAGGACCCATTACAAAATGGGTACCTAAAACCAAGCATTGATCTCTTGTAGGTGTTTGCTTCTGGTGGGGGATCATGGTTGCTCGATAGTGGAGCCGCAAATCATATGACCGGAGGCAAGGACTTGGTGGTGGACGTGCACAAGATTTCATCTATGCCCACCAATGTCGAGTGGGGTGATGCCTCGTCTTCTAAGGTATTGGGTCTTGGCAAGGTTGTCATTTCTCATGATCTCACGATCGATAAAGTCATGCTTGTTGAGTCCCTTGCATACAATTTACTTTCGGTTCGTCAACTTGCACTCATGGGCTTTGCCACTTTCTTTGATATTGATATTGTGGCCCTCCTGTGGAGCAAGACTCTTAAAGTAGCCTTTGTTGGGCATGTCGAGAACGGTCTTTATGTGATTAACTTTTCGGAGCGACCCACTAAGACCGTGACATGCCTAATGGCTAAAGTTGACGTGGGATGGCTTTGGCATCGCCGTTTAGACCATGTCAATATGAGATCTTTGCAAAGTCTTCTCAAGGGGGACCATGTCCGTGGACTAACAAACGCTAGTTTTGCCAAAGATCGTGCTTGCAGTGCTTGTATCGAAGGAAAGCTACATGAGAAGGCTGACCCTCCCACGACTATCATCTACTCAAAGAGGCCCTTGGAGCTCCTTCACTTGGATCTCTTTGGCCCTCCATCCTTTGATAGTCTTGGGGGTAGAAAGTATTGCTTGGTGATTGTGGATGATTATTCAAGATACACTTGGGTATATTTCTTCAAGAGGAAGAGTGAGACCCAACAAACCGTCATCGACTTTGCAAATGAAGCTCAACGCCAACACAATGCAAAGATCTTGATGATAAGAAGTGACAATGGCACCGAGTTCAAGAACTACACCTTGGATGAGTTTCTTAGTGATGAGGGGATCAAGCATCAATATTCCGCACCTTACACCCCTCAACAAAATGGTGTAGTGGAGAGGATGAACCGGACACTGATGGATGCGACAAGGACCATGATGGCGGAGTTCAAGTCTCCATACAACTTTTGGGCCAAAGCCATCAACACCGCTTGTCATGCATCCAATCGGCTCTATCTCCTCAAAGGCTTGAACCGGAGTCCATATGAGATACTCACCGGTAACAAGCCCAACCTCAAGTACTTCTGGGTGTTGGGGTGTAAGTGTTTCATTCTCAAGAAAGGTGTTCGTTTGTCTAAATTTGAGGCTAGAGCTCATGTGGGCATACTTGTTGGTTATGCTACAAACTCTCATGCTTACTGTGTCCTCAATAAGTCCACGGGACTTATTAGGAGATGTGTAACGTGAAGTTTGATGAGAATAACGGCTCCCAAGTGGAGCAAAGTGGTACTTGTGATGTAGGTGATGAGATTCCTCCCCAAGCCATAAGAAGAATGGGTGTTGGTCATATCCTACCCATTGAGGAACCCCTTGTGGCCGAAGGAGAAGGAAAATGTTCCACTCATGTGGAACCATCACCAACCCAAGACCCACACGCTTCCGAAGAACAAAGTGAAGGCCCTCAACCAAATGAACAAGATCAAGGGCAAGATCAACTTCAAGATGGTGGTGAACCACCAAGTGATACCCAAGGTCAAGTTCTGACCACCGAGCATGTTCAAGATCAAGAGCAAGCTCAAGACCAAGAACAAGCTCAAGACGACGCTCAAGATGATCAAGTTACCACTCATCAACTCTTTCTTGAGGAGGAATTGGAGTGTCGTGCCGCTAAGATTGCCTCCAAGCTCACCACCAAAGATCATCTCATGAAGAATGTGCTTGGAAGCTTAAGAAAGGGGGTAAGCACTCGTAGACAATTAGAAAACTATTGTGAACATCACGCGTTTGTCTCTTGTGTTGAACCCCAAAAGGTCTATGAGGTGCTCGAGGATCCGGATTGGCTCAATGCCATGCCTGAAGAACTCAACAACTTCGAGCATAACAAGGTGTGGAGATTGGTGCCAAGGCCAATGGGGAACCATAATGTCATTGGAACCAAGTGGATATTCAAGAACAAGCAAGATGCTCATGGAATTATCGTCCACAACAAGGCTCGTTTGGTAGCACAAGGCTACTCCCAAGTCGAGGGTATCGACTACGGTGAAACCTTTGCTCTCGTTGCTCGCCTTGAATCTATTTGTTTGTTGATTGCTTATGCTTCTCATCATAAATTCAATTCAAGTTGCAACAAATGGATGTGAAGAGTGCTTTTCTTAATGGTCCTATTAATGAGTTGGTATATGTCAAACAACCCCCGGGGTTTGAGGATCCCGAGTTTCCCAATCATGTGTACCAACTCGATAAGGCACTATATGGCCTTAAACCAGGCCCACGTGCGTGGTATGAGCACCTTATCGAGTTGTTGCAAGATCATGGGTTTGAAATTGGGAAAATCGACCCCACTCTTTTTCCTAACACTACAAAAAATACACTTCCGTGATGATACGTGTTTGTCACAGTAGGTCACGTTTTCTGTCATGCATGTACATCCATGACAAATTTATGACAGAATCAAGATAGTCATACCTGTGCTGTCGTGAAGTGTTCCATGACATTACCAAAATTATCATCACGGAAGTGTCACAGAAGTGCTTTCGTCAAGGGTGACCGACATGTGGCATCCACCGTAACGGAATGCTGTTAAGCTATCGGGTCCGGTTTTGGATCCGATAACCCGTTAACAGCCCAAACCAATTGGGATTTCCACGTGTAAAATCATCATTGGCTAGAGGAAACACGTGTCGGCTCACCGTTGGGACAGATGTCATCCACTCATTGGACCCAAAGCGCCTATGATACATCGACACATGGCACGGCCCAACAGAGGCCCATTCCTGTGAAAAGGCCGGCCCATTTCACTTGGTCAAAAGGTGGCGGGCCGGCCCACGGCAAGCCTGTTAACGGCCTGTTCGCATATAACCCATTTAGAGCCCGCTAACCCAGGGCCCGTTTACAGCCTATACGAATTAGGCCTAGTAGCGTCATTTGGGTCGTCCAATATAATTCCAGCCCGTTTTAACTTCCGGCCCATGTATGGCCCATGGCGTCTTTTGGCCCATATGAGGCCCTCAGTAACCCTCAGCCCATTAACGGCCCGTGGTAAAACTGGCCCGTAATGAACAGTGTATCACTTTATACCCATTAACGGCCCATTATTCCGCTGGGCCGTTTCCAGCCCATGTTATCTTTTGGCCTTCTCAGGGCCCATTTATTCTTGGGCTCATTTCCAGCATTCGTTTACTTTCGACCCGTTACTGTCATTTTCTGCTTGTGGGCCAAATTCAGCCCATGGTTACAGTCGGCCCGTTTGTGGCCCGTTAATATGTTGGGCCGTTTTCATAGTGTCATCAAATATGGCCGATTAACGACGACCCGTTATGGTCGGCCCATGAACGGACGATTTCAACTCTAGCCCATTTACGGCCATAATGTGGTCTGTTATTGGCCCATGTTTGGCCAACCGATCATATGACCCGTAGAAGGCCCATTGATGATACGACCCTTAGAAGGCCCATTGTGTCTATGCCCCGTAGAAGGCCCATTGTTTCTACGGCCCTTAGAAGGCCCATTGTTTCTACAGCCCGTAGGAGGCCCATGTTAACTACAGTAAATATGTAGCCCATTGTTAATGTGGCCTAGTTTTAAGAAATAGGTTATTGCAGCCAGTAGCAAACCGCGGAAAAAGAACTGCACTGACTACAAGAAAACAAATAAACAAGAAAATAAGGAAATAAATAAGCAAGCAACTTACGCTAGACTATCACGGCTATTACACATATTACATCCACTGGGCATCAAAGTTCGCCACAAGTGCAAATATAGGGAACAAAGCAACATATAAACGCCGCAGCAAAACAAGTCCAGAACTGAAACCACTTCAGAAGAGCTCAAGAAACAATATCCTCGGTACCCATAATGCTGGCAAGATGCTTAGCAAGCTTATTAACTTTCTCTTGTTTGGCGCTTAAATCCTCCAGCACTTGTTGTTGCACCAGAAAGTATGCATCTGAATTCTGCAGGGACTTCCTCAGTCCTTCGGCTTCCTGTCGCATAACATCTGATCAATGTCTTTCATCTTGAAGTTGAGACTCAATAAGCCAAACTGAGTTAGGCAGCTAGTTCGAAGAGCTGGTGCCAACAATAGTAGCCAGTAACTCGAACACTACATCAAGACAGGACTTTGGGGTTGTCTCAGTATCTTTAATATAGTTTTTATCAGCTTTCTTGGAGAACAACATGGATGTCTCACTATCTTGAACCTTATCTGCATTACTTCCTTTACCATTGCATAACGGGGTACTCTTCTCCAATATTTTATCTGCGTTCTAAAAGAGAAACAAACAAACACATCACAGGTTTACAATGTAGTATATGAAACTCATTTTGGTAAACCAGTTTAGTAGTAAGGTGGACAGGATAACAACATGAAACAAACATATATCTATGTAGTATGGTCATTGTATGGTCTATATCATTCTAGTTTATGTTGCCAAATCAAGATAGATACAGTTCGAATCATATCTATTTAAGACAAAGAGCATAGACAGAATATAAGTGTGGGAAACTACACAGCAATAACAACACTTGTAATGTGCATGACATGAGAACAAAACTGTTTATTCAATTGAAACTGAAATCAACATAGAGCAAGTTACAACAGCAAACACGTTAAAGAAACAGGTCTAAAACATACCTGTTGTGACATTGGAGTTTCAATTGCATCTTTCAAATTTGAAATTAGTTGGTATGAGTAAATACATTGATGCAAGAGCAAAGTAGTATGAACCATAGCTACGGAACCTGACCCGAGAACAATTCTTCTTCTGCTTTAAGCGTTGACTTGGGGTTCGGAGTGGTGGTCCTCGTGCTTTGGGCACTGCAGTTGCCTTACTAACTGATCGTGTTTGGGTGCTCTGTGGTGGAGACGGTGTTGTGTCAACGGGAACTGGGTTACTATCTGCTGGGGTTGGGGTTAGAAGGGGTGTAGCTGGTTCTGTGTCCAACTGGGTAGGGGTACAATCTGCGTGAGTCTGGGTTATGTGTGGTGGGGCTGGTTCTTGGGCAAGTACAACCATGGTTCTATCTCCATCGACAGATAGCACGATTTTTTTTGAAGGCCGTGTTTTTACTCCCACAGATACTGCCATCACCCCCTCCAATTGAAATGGCTGATAAACAAGAAAAGTAACTGAATGTTCATACATTGTAAGATAGATAGGTGCAATGGATAGTAGGGAAGAAAACATGGCATGCAATAATTCACATTTGTGTTGTCTAACCAAGCAGAATAGCAGGACATAATTTCACATATATGATGGCTAATTAAACAGGATAGCATGACACAATTTCACATGTATGATGGCTAACGAAACATGATAGAATGACATACTTCAAAATATGATGACTATGTAAATAGGATGCCATGATATAACTATACGTTGTGTCTATTAAAGTGGTTGGCATGCCATAAATCACAAACATGCCGTCGATGGAAACATGATGGCATGATATAATTCACGGATAGAATGACATAATTCAAAATATGATGACTATGTAAACAGGATGAGATGATATAACTATATTATGTCTTTAGAAAATGGATTGGCATGCCATAATTCAGATACATGTTGTCTATGTAAACATCATGGCATGATATAATGCAAATATATGATTTATATACTAAGGAAGTGAGCAGAGGGCAATCGCATATATGATGTGTCAGCTAAGGAGATGGCATTCAATATCGTGTATATGATGTAAAAACTAAGCATTGCAATACAACATATGCATGATATGAGTAATATAACCCTGCCAAGTTTGAGCATACACCTCAGGGGGATAATAGGACTGGTCATCTAGCTCTGAATCCTCCTCTGAAGAGCTATCTGTAACCAGCAAGATATCTGCTTTAGCAGGTAGCATTGTCTGCTCTGAAGACCTTGTTTTCACTCCAGATTTCTCCATCACCAATTCAAATGGCTGATGCACAGGAAGAGCAGTTGAATATACAAACATTGTCGACAAAAGCAATGAGAAATACAAAAAAAGGATGGCATGATATAATTCACATATATGACGCTTGGCTAAACAGCATAGCATTGCATAATTCACATATATAATGCCTTGCAACAAGATAGCATTGCATAATTCACATATATAATGTATTGCAACAAGATGGCATTGCATAATTCACATATATGGTAATTAGACACTAAACAAGTGGCATTCACACAAATCATGTCTAAACTAAGCAAATGACATAGCAATGCAAGATACCATACTCACGATATGAGCAACATAACCCTGCCAAGTTAGAGCATGCACCTCGGGGGGGGGGGGGGGATAGGACTGGTCATCTGTCTCTGAATCCTCCTCTGAGGAGCTATCTGTAAGCAGCAAGACATGCGCTTCGTCAGATAGCATTGTCTGCTCTGAAGACCTTGTTTTCACTCCAGATTTTTCCATGACCGTGCTGAATGGCTGATGCACAGGAAGAGTAATTGAATGTACTAAAATTGTTGACAAATTTAACACGTAATAAAAAATATGTCATTATATAATTCACATATAAGATGACTGGCTAACCAGGGTGTCATTGCAAAATTCACATATATGATTCCTGGCTAAACAAGATGGCATTGCATGATTCACATATACGATAAAGAAACTAAACAGATGGCATTGACACAAAGCATGTCCAGACTAAGCAAATGACATCGTTGATGTATACAGTAAGCAATGCAAGGCACCATATGCATGATATTACCAACATCAGCATGCCAAGTTAGAGCGAAGACCTCATGGGGTAAATAGGAGTGGTCTTCTGCTTCTGAATCCCCCTCAGAACAGTTATCTTCCTCTTGATTATGATCCGAAATGGATGGAGGGGGGGCTACCTTTGCGCCCACCATGGAGCGACGTCTGCATGAAATTTTATTGCCACGCAAGGCTCGTCTCTTTTGCTTTACATGTTCAGTTCCATTGTGTACAATAACTGACATGCATAGGAATAAAACATAGTGAGATTATGTAAGGAGTGCATGCACAAATCTAGAGTGAAGGTAGCAAATTGTGGATAGATGTGACGCCCCCGATTCAATTGTACACTAATCATGCACGCAAATGTGTACGATCAAGATCAGGGACTCACGGGAAGATATCACAACACAACTCTACAAATAAAAATAAGTCATACAAGCATCATAATACAAGCCAGGGGCCTCGAGGGCTCGAATACAAGTGCTCGATCATAGACGAGTCAGCGGAAGCAACAATATCTGAGTACAGACATAAGTTAAACAAGGTTGCCATAAGATGGCTAGCACAAACGGGGATACAGATCGAACGAGGCGCAGGCCTCCTGCCTGGGATCCTCCTAACTACTCCTGGTCGTCGTCGGCAGGCAGCACGTAGTAGTAGGCACCTCCGGGGTAGTAGTCGTCATCGACGGTGGCGTCTGGATCCTGGGCTCCATCATCTGGTCGCAGCAATCGGGTAGAAGGGAAAGGGGAAAAGAGGGAGAAAAGCAACCGTGAGTACTCATCCAAAGTACTCGCAAGCAAGGAGCTATACTACATATGCATGGATATATGTGTAAAGGGCCATATCAGTGGACTGAACTGCAGAATGCCGGAATAAGAGGGGGGATAGCTAATCCTGTCGAAGACTACGCTTCTGGCAGCCTTCGTCTTGCAGCATGTAGGAGAGAGTAGACTGAAGTCCTCCAGGTAGCAGCGCATAGCATAATCCTACCCGGCGATCCCCTCCTCGATGCCCTGTTAGAGAGCGATCACCGGGTTGTATCTGGCACTTGGAAGGGTGTGTTTTATTAAGTATCCGGTTCTAGTTGTCATAAGGTCAAGGTACAACTCTGGGTCGTCCTTTTACCGAGGGACACGGCTATTCGAATAGATTAACTTCCCTGCAGGGGTGCACCACATAGCCCAACACGCTTGATCCCATTTGGCCGGACACACTTTCCTGGGTCATGCCCGGCCTCGGAAGATCAACACGTCGCAGCCCCACCTAGGCACAACAGAGAGGTCAGCACGCCGGTCTAAACCTAAGCGCACAGGGGTCTGGGCCCATCGCCCTGAGCACACCTGCACGTTGCGTACGCGGCCGGAGAGCAGACCTAGCAACCTCCATTACAAAGGAAGTCACGTTACGCGGTCCAACCCGGCGCGCGCCGCTCAGTCGCTGATGTCACGAAGGCTGCGGCTGATACCACGACGTCGGGATACCCATAACTACTCCCGCGTAGGTGGTTAGTGCGTATAGACCAAATGGCCAGACTCAGATCAAATACCTAGATCTCGTTAAGCGTGTTAAGTATCCGCGAACGCCGACCAGGGCCAGGCCCACCTCTCTCCTAGGTGGTCTGAACCTGCCCTATCGCTCCGCCACAAAGTAACAGCCGGGGGCCGTCGGGAACCCAGGCCCACCTCTACCGGGATGGAGCCACCTGCTCCTTCAGCCCCCATCTCCGAACAGTATCACAAGTAATGTAACAGTATAAGGTGTATAGTATGTTCCCATGATCACCTCCCGAAGTGATCACGGCCCAGTAGTATAGCATGGCAGACGGACAAGAGGGTAGGGCCACTGATGGAACTCTAGCATCCTATACTAAGCAGTAGGATAGCAGGTAAAGGTAACAACAGTAGTAGCAAGGACAGGCTATCCAGCAGTATAGGATTAACCGAAAGCAGTAACATGCTACACTACTCTAATGCAAGCAGTATAGAGAAGAGTAGGCGATATCTGGTGATCAAGGGGGGGGCTTGCCTGGTTGCTCAGACAAGGAGGGGTCGTCAACAACGTAGTCGATCGGGGCACCAGCAGCGGCGGCAGTCTTGGTGTCTACCGGAAAGAAGTAACGGAGGGGGGAACACAATAAATAACAGAGCAATCAAAGCATCACAAAGCGTAACATGGCAATACGCGGTGCTAGAGGTGACCTAACGCAGTAGGAGGTGATAATGGCAAAGGGGGGAAACGTCCGGGAAAGTATCCCCGGTGTTTCGTGTCTCCGGACAGATGAACCGGAGGGGGAAAGTTACGTGTTTGCTATGCTAGGGATGTGTGGCGAACAAACGGAGAGTGTATCCGGATTCGTCTCGTTGTTCTGAGCAACTTTCATATATAAAATATTTTCATCCGAGTTACGGTTAATTTTATATGAATTTTCAAAGTTTAAAAGATTTCTAGAATTTATTTAACTCGAATTATAAACGGTGAAATACTTTGCCACCTAGCACTATTCTAGCCACAATGTATGACAGCGGGGCCAGTGGGGCTAGGTTGAACCAGTCAACATTCGACTGGTCAACACATGAATAGTAGAAGTGGATCCCACATGCCATAGGCTATACCTAAACAAATAAATAAATACTAACCTAATTAATGGTGTCCACATGTCATCTGCTAGTAGCTAACCTAAATACTAATTAACCCTAAACTAATTGAACATGGGGCCGGCCTCACAAACACAGAACACACACGCACACACGCAACTAGGGGTTAATTGTGTTCTTTCTTAACAGAAGTTGGCCTTTTGCGATTTTCATACGATTTAATCCGTTCATTGAAAGGATTTGGTCCAATGGGATAAAATGAAGTATGTCAAGTATACTTTCTACTCATAATTTTTCTTGGCCTATTAGTAGTTGTTTACCCGCTGATTAGAGGTTGTCAAGGGGGTTAGTCAGCGTAATATTCGCAAAGCTAGCCATAGTTACAGTAGCAGTAGCATTCAGCAGCAGCAGTACGTTCAGAGCAGTAGCAGTCATCGGCGTGGCGCGGATGCGGCCAGGCAACGCCGTGCACGGCCGGATGCGGCCCGGGCCGCGTTGCCGGAGCTAGCGGCAGGCGGAGGCGGCGGCAAGGGTTCCGGCGGGCGCGCGCAGGACTAGCAGGGGCGGCGGCAGCGTTGGCGGCTGCGGCGAGCGCGCGTGCAGGAAGCTCGAGCGGCGCGGGCGAGCATGGCTAGGCGGATGGGAGAGGCTGGCAGGTGCGGGTGACAGGGCAGCGCGGGCAGGGGAGCCCCGGGGGCGTGGCCGATGCGAGCGAACGAGGTCAGGGGGCAGGGGACGGCGGACGCGCGGCCAGGGAGCAGCAGTGCGGCAGTGAGAATGCAGTAGCAGAGGCGGCTCAAACACGCGCGTACGCGGGAGCTCGGACGAATTCGTGGACGGAGGCTACGCAAACGAATCGAGGCGGGAAGAATGGGGATTCGGGGAAGGAGCTCACAGCGAGCTCGTGGTGTGGTCGAGGAAGCCGCAGTGAGTCGAGGTGGACCGGAGGAGCGACGCGGCGGCGATGAACGGGGTCGGGTCCCACGGACAAAGGCGGCTCGATCTAGTCGATGTAGGTGCTCTGAGCTCGAACGCGTCCCCGTAGTCGAAGAGGACGATGTCGGCGGTCCTCCTGGGCGCCTTGGCTGGCCGTGGGGAGATCGGTGGCCACGGCGATGAGGGCAGCGCGGCGGCGAGGCATCGGGGGGCTTTGGGTTCGAGCGGAGGAGCGAATGGAAAGGGAAGAAGGAGATAGGGTTCGATCCAGGGGGCTCGGGGTCGTTCTTATCCGCCGTTGGGAGACGACGGGGAGGCGCGGGATGGCCGCCCCGTGGCTAATCCGTCCATGGACGACGCACGGTCGTCCACCGCGCTCGGTGAACAGAGAAGGAAGAAGACAGAGGGGAGGAGTTGGGCTAGGCCGGTCCAGTGGGCTAGGCTAGCAACTGTTCATACTGGGCTAAAGTGCATAGTAGTTCGGTTCCTTCTGCATTTACTAATTTCTGTTTTCTATTTTCCCTATGGTTTTCTATTTTTTTAGCTATCAAAACAACTTTTTCAAATGTGCCACTTAGCACATAATCGCTAGGCAATTTTTAAAGCAACTCAAAAAGTTCCAATTTATTTTGAAAAGGTAGGATATCTATTTAAATTGAAACGGTAAATTTAATTGTTGCTAACTCAGTTTTAAATAGATAGGGGCATTTTATTAATTCAAAAGATGTTGGGTAATTCATGACAAATAGTTAAGGATTTATTTCAAACCAGCCTACATTTTTATTTTATTATTTGAAAATTTAATGAATTGACTTGCATCTGATTTTGAATTCGAGTTTGGTTTGGATCAAGGTGAGGCTTAGAAAATTAATCGTGATGACATGGCACCATTAAGGTGTGGTTACTGTAGCTTAATTATCCGGTCGTCACAATAGACCCAAAACCAATGATAGCAGGCAGATAATAGCTTTAGTTAAAAAATACAGATAATGGCTCCTTTAATGTTTGTTTGCACCCAACATAAAACTCATAGTAGACACCCGAGATTAACCAGATAGTAGACATATAGTACTGATTGCTGCCCCAATATGTACCCCACAACCATTTAAAAACTCAAGTTCCAGCATAAGTTTGGACCTGACTCAGAGTCTAATAGGTGAACACGACGATAAAGTAGCATGTCATCATATTAAGCGATGCATAACGTAAGCAGACACGGAAGAGTGGGACCTCTCTTGCGGATCCGTGTAGTCCTTAAGGTCATCTGCTCAGTTGATGATGGTAATGCAGTTGTCGTGGCTGCCGGCGGCGGGGAAGAAGATCTGAGGCGGCGAAAGACAGTCTGGAGAGCGGATCCCCGCTGTGGTGAACCCTTCCGTCGTTGGAGTAGCTGAGCTGGGGTGGAACACAACACCGCAGGAGCAGGACAAACCACACAAGGTTTTCTTTGACACATATCTGTAACAGAAGTAATTGTGTAAGGGCTTGTTTGAATTTGAGGATTCTAACAATGCAGGGATAGGAAATATACAGCAATAGGGTAGGAATGCACATGCAAAACAGAGAATTAAAAAACACAGGATTTTTGCTAATCTGGGTGTTTGGTTCACAAGAATTGGAAGATCATAGGATGCAAAGAAGCATGGTGAGATTAAGTCAAACCACAAGAAGTGTACAACCTCTTTGGCGAAGCCATGTCGATCTCAGCGTGATTGGGTTGGACGGTGAGGATGCTCCAGCTGACTTGGCTGTCGGAGGAGGGGAAGAAGATCTTAGGCGTCTGGTGATGGAGCCCGAGGTACTGCTACGCTGTGATGGAGGGTTTCGTCGTTGGAGCAACTCCGGTGAGTTGTACGACGCCGAGGCTGAAGCAGGACAAGAGAGACAACGTTAACCTGAGTGGAATTCTAATAGCATCTCCAATAGATGACGTAAAATACATAACCACAAAGTGCTAGACGTATACATCAGCCGCTCGTCTCTGAACTTAACTGTCGAAACTGAATTTAACTGTTGAGACTGAACTTAATTGTCGAAACTGAATTTTTCTGTCGAAACTGAATTTTACTGCCGAAACTGAACGCACTAGAGGTGAGGCTGCACGTCAGTCAACTGCCTTTTTCATCTCTGGTCAGTCGATTTTGCAGCCGTTGGATACGAAATCAAGGGCATGCAGTTCATCTTCAACCTCCACCCCCCTGAGCCGCCAGCCACCACCGGCCAAACAGCCGCCCCCCACCGCCCGCGGCCGGCGGTGCGCCACCCCGCCCGCCCCAAAAACACTCCCCACTGCTGGTACGCCGCCGCCCCGACCATCCCTCTAGCCCCCCCCCCCCCGTGCCGAGCTTTTTCTCCGGCGATCCCCACGCCACCGCCCACCACCGCCGGCGACCACCGCCCCACCCTGAACCCTAAGATAGATAGTGGGGTACCTCTCCGGTGAGTGCCCCTCCCCGCTATGGCTGGTTCTTCCTTAACCCCGGCAAGCCCCCCACCCCCTTAAAATCAACTGACCCAAAAGTCGATTCAGTCGACTGAAGTGTAGCTAAATCGAAGCAGCATCGCAAGCAAGAGCGAGAGCAGCAGCGCGAGCAAGCAAGAGCAAGAGCAGACCAGGTAGGAGACCGAGAGCAAGAGCAGAGTAGCAACGCGAGCGAGAGCTAAAGCAGCAGCAGCTCCTACTGATGTGGACGTCGCCGCCGAGGGAGCGATGCCATGGAGGAAGTGGCCGACGACGCCACCGTGGATGGAGTCGCGTCGTGTCGGCTCGGGACCGAGCGCCGGCAGCACCGGGAGATCGAATCAAGAAGGAAATGCGGTGATTAGTGTACAACCTCTTTGGTGGCGCCGATTAGGCCGCAGCTTCATCCGAGGAAACGGTGATGATGATGCTCTTCCGGTGGTGCAGGTGAAGACGGCGGTGTGGGAATGGAGGTAGCGCGAAAGACGAGGGGAACATCGGGGCAACTCCTTGGAGGTGGAGGACGGGGTGGCTGAACCGGCGGGACGACCAGATCGACGACGGATCCTCATCCCGTACGATGGATGAGGGACGTCGAGGTGTTGTTGTGGAGGACGTCGTCGGGGAAGAGGCTCCGACTGGGTGGCAGATGGAGCAGGGTGTGGGGCTTCGCGGGTTTTCCCGGCCTCGGTGTACGAATGGGTGGGCGGATGGGATGGGAGTGGGGAACCATGGCTCAGGGACGCGCTTGTCTGGAATGTGGGGTAAGTTACGAAAGTAGCCCCACCGATTTGAGGTGGTTCTTTCGGTTCAGGGGTATCACGGGCATTTCGCGTGTCGGAATTTCACAGGAGGTGGGAGTTTTTGCGCGCGTTGTAATTTTGGAATAGCAAGGCGCGGGTTGAGATGGAGGGAGTTGTCGGAGCACAACGAGACAAAGATATATCTTAAATATTTCGGGCTAACAAGGCACGGGTTGAAATTTTCGGACAAGCCTAACGTGTAATGTACCAAATCAATTCGCACTACAAATGTCATTCAAAACTTTGAATTCATGTTATGTTCAATTAAAATATTTCGCTACGTGTATAATGCATGCAACCTAGTACTCAAATGAACGTTTTAGTGCATTCCAAACGTATATACTACCACTTCAATATGAACTAAATTTGAATTCATTTCTCTATTTGAATAAGATCTACAATAATGACTGTTGTGAAGTCAAAGCATTTGAATTCGTTTCTCTGTTTTAATAAGATCTACAATCGTCATTATTGTCAAGTTAAACCATCGTTTGTGTATTATCTTCACGGCACACCACATGATTAGTCTCGAGTTACATATGAACTATGTATACTATATGAACTCGAACTCGATTTTTTGAATCCACTTTATGTTGATTTCAAATCATAGTACATTTCAAGCTCTAGCTAGATCTTCACAAACTAAACCATGTCTCATATGTATAATGTGTTTATCACATTATGTATGGTGCCTCGCCCCCTATGCCTACAAGTATTTAGATGTGAGTTGCAAACACCACACATTACCACAAATTCAAATAAAATGTGAGAATGTTGTTCCTACTTCTTATGTTGAGAAACCACCTTTCCCTGTTAGAATAAAGGATCATGCTAAAGCTTCAACTCTTGTTCATCAAACCAATATTAGAACTTATATACCTCCTGAACAAGTTAAAGTAGAACCCAATATTGCTATTGTTAAAGATCTCTTGTCTGATAATATCGATGGGCATGTTATTCAGTTTAACGGTGAAACTGCTAGAATTGCTAAACCTTGTGCTAAAGATAAACATAGACCTGTGGTAGGCGTGCCTGTTATTTCTGTTAAAATAGGAGATCATTGTTATCATGGCTTATGTGACATGGGTGCTAGTGCTAGTGTTATACCGCATACTTTATACGAAGAAATTAAGCATGAAATTGCACCTGTTGAGTTAGAAGGTATTGATGTCACAATTAAACTTGCCAATAGGGATACTATATCACCAGTGGGAATTGTTAGAGATGTTGAAGTCTTGTGTGGGAAAACTAAATGTCCTGCTAATTTTCTTGTTCTCAGTTCCCCACAAGATAGCTTTTGCCCCATTATATTTGGTAGACCCTTCTTGAACATTGTTAATGCTAGGATAGATTGCGAAAAGAATGTTGTTACTATTGGCTTGGATGATATGATTCATGAGTTTAATTTCTCTAAATTCAGTAAACAACATCGTGAGGAAGAATTGCCTAGTAAGGATGAAATTATTGGTCTTGCTTCTATTGTCGTACCTCCCAGTGATCCTTTAGAACATTATTTGCTAGACCATGAAAATGATATGTTCATGAATGAAAGAAGGGAAATAGATGAAGTATTCTTTAAACAGGAACCTATTCTGAAACACAATTTGCCTGTTGAAATCCTAGGGGATCCTCCTCCACCAAAGGGTGATCCCGTGTTTGAGCTTAAACCATTGCCTGATAATCTTAAATATGCTTATCTAGATGAAAAGAAGATATATCTTGTTATTATTAGTGCTAACCTTTCAGAGCATGAAGAAGAAAGACTATTGAAAACTCTGAAGAAGCACCGTGCTGCTATCAGATATACTCTTGATGATCTTAAGGGCATTAGTCCCACTCTATGTCAACATAAAATAAATTTGGAAGCAGATGCCAAACCAGTTCATGATCCTCAACGACGTCTGAATCCTAAAATGAAAGAAGTGGTAAGAAAAGAAATACTCAAGCTTCTGGAGGCAGGTATAATTTATCCCGTTGCTGATAGTCAGTGGGTAAGTCCTCTCCATTGTGTCCCTAAGAAGGGAGGTATTACTATTGTTCCTAATGATAAAGATGAATTGATCCCACAGAGAATTATCACAGGTTATAGGATGGTAATTGATTTCCGCAAATTAAATAAGGCTACTAAGAAAGATCATTACCCCTTACCTTTTATTCATCAAATGCTAGAAAGATTATGCAAACATACACATTACTGCTTTCTAGATGGTTATTCTGGATTCTCTCAAATACCTGTGTCGGCTAAAGATCAATCAAAAACTACTTTTACTTGCCCTTTTGGTACTTTTGCTTATAGACGTATGCCTTTTGGTTTATGTAATGCACCTGCTACCTTTCAAAGATGCATGATGGCTATATTCTCTGACTTTTGTGAAAAGATTTGTGAGGTTTTCATGGGCGACTTTTCCATCTATGGATCTTCTTTTGATGATTGCTTGAGCAATCTTGATCGAGTTTTGCAGAGATGTGAAGAGACTAATCTTGTCTTGAATTGGGAAAAGTGCCACTTTATGGTAAATGAGGGTATTGTCTTGGGGCATAAAGTTTCTGAAAGAGGTATTGACGTTGATAAAGCCAAGGTTGATGCTATTGAAAAGATGCCATGTCCCAAGGACATCAAAGGTATAAGAAGTTTCCTTGGTCATGCTGGATTTTATAGGAGGTTCATTAAGGACTTCTCAAAAATTTCTCGGCCTCTGACTAATTTATTACAAAAAGATATACCATTTGTCTTTGATGATGATTGTGTAGAAGCATTTGAAATACTTAAGAAAGCATTAGTCTCTGCACCTGTTGTTCAGCCACCTAATTGGAGCTTACCCTTTGAAATTATGTGTGATGCTAGTGATTATGCTGTAGGTGCTGTTCTAGGGCAAAGAGTTGATAAGAAATTAAATGTTATCCATTATGCTAGTAAGACTCTAGACAATGCTCAAAGAAATTATGCTACTACTGAAAAAGAGCTTTTAGCAGTTGTATTTGCTTGTGATAAGTTCAGACCTTATATTGTTGATTCTAAAGTAACTATTCACACTGATCATGCTGCTATTAAATCTCTTATGGAAAAGAAAGATGCTAAACCTAGACTTATTAGATGGGTTCTCTTGCTACAAGAATTTGATTTGCATATTGTTGATAGAAGAGGAGCTGAGAACCCCGTTGCAGATAACTTATATAGGTTAGAGAATGTTCTTGATGACCCACTACCTATTGATGATAGCTTTCCTGATGAACAATTAAATGTTATAAGTACTTCTCGTAGTACTCCTTGGTATGCTGATTATGCTAATTACATTGTTGCTAAATTCATACCACCTAGCTTCACATACCAACAAAAGAGAAAGTTTTTCTATGATTTGAGACATTAATTTTGGGATGACTCACATATTTATAAAGAAGGAGTAGATGGTGTTATTAGACGTTGTCTACCTGAGCATGAACAGGAACAGATCCTACGCAAGTGCCACTCCGAAGCTTATGGAGGACACCATGCTGGAGATAGAACTGCACATAAGGTATTGCAATCCGGTTTTTATTGGCCTACTCTCTTCAAGGATGCCCGTAAGTTTGTCTTGTCTTGCGATGAATGCCAAAGAATTGGTAATATTAGTAGACGTTAAGAAATGCCTATGAATTATTCACTTGTTATTGAACAATTCGATGTTTGGGGCTTTGATTATATGGGACCTTTTCCTACCTCTAATGGATATACACATATTTTAATTGTTGTTGATTACGTTACTAAGTGGGTAGAAGCTATTCCAACTAGTAGTGTTGATCATAACACTTCTATTAAAATGCTTAAGGAAGTTATTTTTCCGAGGTTTGGAGTCCCTAGATATTTAATGACTGATGGTGGTTCACATTTTATTCATGGTGCTTTCCGTAAAATGCTTGCTAAATATGATGTTAATCATAGAATTGCATCTCCTTATCATCCTCAGTCTAGTGGTCAAGTAGAATTGA
Source organism: Aegilops umbellulata (assembly GCA_032464435.1). Taxonomy (NCBI): domain Eukaryota; kingdom Viridiplantae; phylum Streptophyta; class Magnoliopsida; order Poales; family Poaceae; genus Aegilops; species Aegilops umbellulata. Next base: position 290,470,886 of record CP136056.1, on the reverse strand, counting down.
GTAACAGAGAGCTCAAATTAATTTTGCAAAAGACTGTCAATAGGTCTAGAAAGAATTGGTCCAAGAAACTTGATGATGCATTATGGGCATATAGAGCTGTATATAAAAATCCTATGGGTATGTCTCCGTATAAAATGGTTTATGGAAAAGCATGTCACTTACCTCTCGAACTAGAACATAAGGCATATTGGGCTATTAAAGAGCTCAACTATGATTTCAAACTTGCCGGTGAGAAGAGGTTATTTGATATTATCTCACTTGATGAATGGAGAACCCAAGCTTATGAAAATGCCAAGTTGTTTAAAGAAAAAGTTAAAAGATGGCATGACAAAGGATACAAAAGCGTGAGTTTAACGTAGGTGATTATGTATTGCTATACAACTCTCGTTTAAGATTTTTTGCAGGAAAACTTCTCTTTAAATGGGAAGGCCCCTACGTTATCAAGGAGGTCTATCGTTTCGGTGCCATAAAAATCAACAACTTTGAAGGCACAAATCCGAAGGTGGTAAACGGTCAAAGAATCAAACATTATATCTCGGGTAATCCCATAAATGTTGAAACCAATATTATTGAAACCGTAACCCCGGAGGAATACATAAGAGACACTTTCCACAATGTTTTAGACTCCAAAAAGGAATAGGTATGTGGTACGGTAAGTAAACCGACTCCAAAACAATTTTTAGGCAATATTTCTCCGTTTTGGAATATTTAGAAAAATAGAAAAATAAGTAGCAATCCGGGAAGGACACGAGGGCCCCACGAGGATGGTGGGCGCGCCCTACCCCTAGGCGCGCCCCTACCTCGTGAGCACCAAGTGTGCCTCCCGGACTTCATTTTCTTGCACGATACATATTTTGGTCGGTAAAAATTCATTATATATTCACCCGTAGGTTTTGACTCCCGTATCACGCAAATCTCCTCTGTTCTTGTTTCGAGCTGTTTTCTGACAGATCTAGATCATCATGACGTCCCTAAGTGCTTTCAAGGACAAGTTCTTCGAGAAGGTAATCAACCCTTACCTCGCGGAGGTGCTGCGACACCCTCAAACCATTGAGATGCGTGATGGGTTGCTGTACATCCGCGATGCTGAGGGACCAAAGGGAACCAGAAGCATGGAGGCGAGGCTCGAAGCAATGGAGCAACATGTTTTCAAGTGCGAGGGGATGGTGGAGCGTGGAATCAACGCTAGCCACATGATGCTCGCAGAGTTCACCAACAACTATGAGCCGGATGCCAAGAACACCGAGGAGGCCATCTTTAAGCTACATGAGAAGATCGAGAACCTCCAAGCCCAAATCTATGACCTGCAAAATCAAAACTGTGAGTATGAATATAGATTCAAAAGGATGAGTTTGGCTGCAGATTTGAGGATTCCGGACACTCGATCATCCTTTTATGATGGTGAGCCTATGCCATGGAAGGTGGACGACAAGCCCGCATCATCAACAACACCTCCACCTTCTTCGCCAACAAAGGAGACATAATCACATGGGTATGGGCACTCCCCTTGGCAACTGCCAAGCTTGGGGGAGGTGCCCCGGCATCGTATCACCATCACACTCTTATCTTTACCATTTTTTTATTTCGATCCTATTAGTAGTATGTTGATCTAGTAGAATAAAGTCATGGCATGATCTAGTTTTGAGTTTTGCTTTATGATCTCTCTATGTAATCGAGTCTGTGAGCTATATATAATAAAGATTAGTGTTGAGTCAAGGGCTTGATTATTTTGCCATGATCTTGAGTGAATAAAAGAAAAGAAGAACAATAATAAAAAGAAACAAAAGTTCATATTGATCTTATCGAAAGTAATGACTTCACATAGAAAGAGTATGATGATTAAAAGTTGTTGGGAGTTGGCAGACATAGCTTTGGTCATAGTTGCAATTAATAGGAAGTAATAAGGAAAGAGATCGAGGTTTCACATATAGATATATTATCATTGACATCTTTTATGATTGGGAGCACACATTAAAATATAACATGCTAAAGAGTTGATGTTGGACAAGGAAGACAACGTGATGAGTTATGTTTTCTTATATCTGAGATAAAGTATGTTGTCATGGATCCTTTGACATGTTGAGCTTGCCTTTCCCCCTCATGCTAGCCAAATTCTCAGCACCAAGTAGAGATACTACTTGTGCTTCCAAATACCCTTAAACCAGTTTTGCCATGAGAGTCCACCATATCTACCTATGGATTGAGTAAGATACTTCAAGTAAGTTGTCATCGGTGCAAAGCAATAAAAATTGCTCTAAATATGTATGATTGATTGGTGTGGGAGAAATAAGCTTTATACGATCTTGTGATGTGGAAGTAATAAAAGCGACGGACTGCATAATAAAGGTTCATATCACAAGGGGTAATATAAAGTGCCGTTCTTTTGCATTGAGATTTTTTGCATCCAACCATAAAAGCGCATGGCAACCTCTGCTTCCCTCTGCGAAGGGCCTATCTTTTATTATTTTCTTGTACCTTATGCAAGAGTCATGGTGATCTTCACCTTTACTTTTTCATTTTATCCTTTGGCAAGCACAACATGTTGGAAAGAACATGATACATATATATCTAATTGGATGTAGGGGAGGATGATTTATTATTGTTGACATTACCCTTGAGGTAAAAGGTTGTGGGGCAAAACTATAAGCCCCTATCTTTCTCTGTGTCCGATTAAAACTTCGTAACCACAAGTATTGCGTGAGTGTTAGCAATTATAAAGGACTAGATGATGGTTGAGTATGTGGACTTGCTTTTTAGCTCTGACATAGACTCTTTCCGATGTTATGATAAATTGCAATTGCTTCAATGACTGAGGTTATAGTTTGTTGGTTCTCAATAAGGTTTCTGATTCATACTTTTGCATTGTGAATTGATCATCACTTTAACATAAGTAATCATATGACAATATCTATATATGTTGCTGTTATGAGAATAATCATGATGCCTTCATGTCCGTATTTTATTTTTATCGACGCCTCTACCTCTAAACATGGGGATATATTTATTGTTATCGGCTTTTCGCTTGAGGACAAGCGAGGTCTAAGCTTGGGGGAGTTGATGCGTCCATTTTGCATCATGCTTTTATATCGATATTTACCGCATTATGGGTTGTTACTTCACTTTATGTCACAATACTTATGGCTATTCTCTCTTATTTCACAAGGTTTACATAAGGAGGGAGAATGCCGACGGCTGGAATTCTGGGCTGGAAAAGGAGCAAATATTAGAGACCTATTCTGCGCAACTCCAAAAGTCCTGAAACTCCAAGGAATACCTTAAAATAAATAATGAAAAATACGTGCGAAAGATGAAGGCCAGGGGGCCCACACCCTGTCCACGAGGGTGGGGGCGCCCCCCCTAGGGTGCACCCCTACCTCGTGGGTCCCCTGGTGGCTCTCCAACGCCCATCTTCTTCTATATTAAGTCTTTCGTCGAGAAAAAAATAAAGAAGCAACCTTTCGGGACGAGACTCCGTCGCCACGAGGCGGAACCATGGCGGAACCAATCTAGAGCTCCGGCAGAGCTGTTCTGCCGGGGATACTTCCCTCCGGGAGGGGGAAATCATCGCCATCGTCATCACCAACGCTCCTCTCATCGGGAGAGGGCAATCTCCATCAACATCTTCACCAGCACCATCTCATCTCCAAACCCTAGTTCATCTCTTGTATCCAATTCTTGTCTCCAAGTCCGGGATTGGTGCTAGTAGGTTGCTAGTAGTGTTGATTACTCCTTGTAGTTGATACTAGTTGGTTTATTTGGTGGAAGATCATATGTTCAGATCCTTTATGCATATTATGACCCCTCTTATTATGAACATGAATATGCTTTGTGAGTAGTTACGTTTGTTCCTGAGGACAAGGGAGAAGTCTTGCTATTAGTGGTCATGTGAATTTGGTATTCGTTCGATATTTTGATGAGATGTATGTTGTGTAGCCTCTAGTGGTGTTATGTGAACGTCGACTACATAACACTTCACCATTATTTGGGCCTAGAGGAAGGCATTGGGAAGTAATAAGTAGATGATGGGTTGCTAGAGTGACAGAAGCTTAAACCCTAGTTTATGCGTTGCTTCATAAGGGGCTGATTTGGATCCATATGTTTCATGCTATGGTTAGGTTTACCTTAATACTTTTGTTGTAGTTGCAGATGCTTGCAATAGAGGTTAATCATAAGTGGGATGCTTGTTCAAGTAAGAACAGCACCCAAGCACCGGTCCACCCACATATCAAATTATCAAAGTACCGAACGTGAATCATATGAACGTGATGAAAACTAGCTTGACGATATTCCCATGTGTCCTCGGGAGCGCTTTTCCTTATATAAGAGTTTGTTCTGGCTTCTCCTTTGTTACAAAAAGGATTGGGCCACCTTGCTGCACTTTATTTACTTTTGTTACTTGTTGCTCGTTACAATTTATCCTATCACAAAACTATCTGTTACCACTTATTTCAGTACTTGCAGAGAATACCTTGCTGAAAACTTCTTATCATTTCCTTCTGCTCCTCGTTGGGTTCGACATTCTTACTTATCGAAAGGACTACGATAGATCACCTATACTTGTGGGTCATCAATGGACAGCCTTCTCCTCGGCCTCGCCCAGGGCCTTCCTCAGGGCCTCGACCTCGGTCGCGGCTCCTGCACATGTTACGACACTGCGGTCAATATACAACGCCTACTCTTTCCGAACACACAGCAAGTCGTTACTCACCTTGCTTCTCCCGGAGCCGAACCCTAATGAGGGAGTCCTGTATTAGGGGGTCCTCGGATAGCCGGACTATGTACTTTGGCCGGACTGTTGGACTATGAAGATACAAGATTGAAGACTTCGACCCGTGTCTGGATGGGACTCTCCTTGGCGTGGAAGGCAACCTTGGCAATACGGATATGTAGATCTCCTCCCTTGTAACCGACTTTGTGTAACCCTAGCCCCCTCCGATGTCTATATAAACTGGAGGGTTTAGTCCGTAGGACAACAACAATCATACCATAGGCTAGCTTCTAGGGTTTAGCCTCTACGATCTCGTGGTAGATCAACTCTTGTAATACTCATATCATAAAGATCAATCAAGCAGGAAGTAGGGTATTACCTCCATCGAGAGGGCCCGAACATGGGTAAACTTTGTGTCCCCGCCTCCTGTTACCATCTGCCTTAGACGCACAGTTCGGGACCCCTACCCGAGATTCGCCGGTTTTGACACCGACATTGGTGCTTTCATTGAGAGTTCCACTGTGCCATCACCGTAAGGCTTGATGGATCCTTAAATCATCGGCAATGATGCGATCCAGGGTGAGGTTTTCCTCCCCGGACAGATCTTTGTATTCGGCGGCTTCGCACTGCGGGCCAACTCGCTTGGCCATCTGGAGCAGATCGAGAGCTACGCCCCTGGCCATCAGGTCAGGTTCGGAAACTTGAACTATACTGCCGACATCTGCAGAGACTTGATCTTCGACGGATTCGAGCCCATGTCAGGTACGCCGCACGATCATGACGAGCATGATTTAGCTCTGCCGTCGAACGGTGTTCAGGAGATCACGCCTGCAACTACTCCGGCCCTTAATCCGGAACAAATTGCGCCATCGGAGGACGGGTGGATAGACCCCTCCACGAAAGCCACACTCTCAGTGGCGATAGAGCCGAACTCTGACTTCACCTCCCATGAGACCCGTGTTGCCGAATCATTGGATTCGTCCCCGGCCACGGACTCCGAGCCGCTTGCGTCTGTGCCCATCAAATCTGATTGGGCGCCGATCATGGAGTTTACCTCCGCAGATATCTTTCAGCACTCGCCTTTTGACGATGTGCTAAATGCATTAAGGTCCCTCTCCTTGTCAGGAGAACCTTGGCCGAACTATGTCCGGCTAGAATGGGATGCGGACGGCGAGGAAATTCGTGACCCACCCACCACCCACTTAGTAGCCACTGTTGATGATTTAACCAACATGCTCGATTTCGACTCCGAAGACATCGACGGCATGGACAACGATGCAGGAGAGGAACAGGAACCATCGTCCACAGGGCGCTGGACAACCACTTCATCACATGACATATACATGGTGGATACACCCAAAGAAAACAATGACGAGGGACGGAAGGATGCAGCGAAGGATAGCTCCCTCGAGAAGCAAACAAAGTGTCGGCGTAGGCGCTGCTAATCCTGCCTCGGCAAAAACAGCGATAACAATGCAAGAGAAAATAACACCCCAGTCGACTCCAGAGGAAACGACGACCACATTGACCCAGCGCAGAGCAGGATGAACCGGCAAATGGCGAACATAGTACAGATCCGCTGTCCGAACACGGCGACGCCGAGGATAAAGCTCATCAACCTCCCTCCGGAGAGGAAAACATTCCGGACGAAGATGCATACATCATCCCGGAAAGGCACTTGGAACAAGAGAACCTCCGCGGAAGGCTTATTGCCATCGCGAGGAGTCTGAAGAAGCAGAAGCAAAGCCTTAAGGCCGCGCAGAATATGCTCAACAGTAGATGGAACAAAGTGCTCGAAAATGAAGAAAGGTATGGTGGTAGTTACCACACAAAGAGCTATCCAAAGCGCAAGCTGTTGCCTGAATTTGAAGATGAGGCCTTAGAGCCCACACAGCCGAAAAATAAAAACGGCCGACCGGTCGGATCGACCACCTCGTGGCCGCGATAGGGCGGCCAACGATGCCGCACATAAGTCAACACACGATCTACGTGAGGACTTGCGCCAAAAATCCAGTATGACCAGATCCATCTATGGATCTAGGAAGCGCGCTCCGGCACAAAAACGAATACTACAACCGTCCGAACACCATGATACATCCAATTACAGGGGTGCCGCACACCCCCTATATTTCATCGATGAGGTGTTGGATCACGAATTTCCAGAAGGATTCAAACCAGTGAACATAGAGGTGTACGACGAAACCACAGACCCTGGGGTCTGGATTGAGGACTTTATCCTCCATATCCATATGGCTCGCAGAGAGATCTCCACGCCATCAAGTACTTGCCCCTCAAGCTGAAAGGACCAGCTAGGCACTAGCTAAAAAGCCTCCCCGAAAACTCAGCTCGAGGATGCTTTTCGGGCTAATTTTCAAGGGACCTATGTCCGACCTCCGGATGCAGACGATTTAAGTCATATAATTCAGCCCGGAGAGTCAGCCCGAAAGCTTTAGAACATATTTCTCACTAAGAAGAACCAAATTGTCGACTGCCCGGACGCCGAAGCCTTAGCAGCTTTCAACCACAGCGTTCGAGACGAATGGCTCGCCAGACACCTCGGCCAAGAAAAACCGAGAACAATGGCAGCCCTGACAAGCCTCATGACCCGCTTTTGCGTGGGCGAAGATAGCTGGCTAGCTCATAGTAGCACCAGTGAACCAGGCACATCCGAAGTCAGAGATGGCAATGGAAAACCACGACGCAGTAAAAGCAAGCGTTGAAATAAAGAAGACAGCCCAAATAACACGGTGGTAAACGCCGGATTCAGGGGCTCTCGACCGGGTCAGTGGAAAAAGCCTTTTAAGGGCAGCAGAGACGGACCGTCCAGCCTAAACAAAATTTTAGACAAACTATGTCATATCCATGGCACCCCCGATAAACCTGCAAACCACACCCACAGAGAATGCTGGGTCTTCAAGCAGGTCGGTAAGCTAAACGCCGAACACAAGGGGAGGGAGACACCAAGTGAAGACGAGGACGAGCCTTGCCAGCAAAGCACCGCGGGACAGAAAAAATTCCCACCAGAGGTCAAAACAGTGAACATGATCCACGTGACGAAGAGGAGAAGCAAACATGCACTCCGAGACACACGCGTCGTAGAGCCCGTCACCCCTAAGTTCAACCCCTGGTTGGCCTGCCCGATCACTTTTGATCGCATGGATCACTTGACAAGCATCCGGCACAAAGGATTGGTTGCCTTGATGTTAGACCCAATAATAAACGGATACCATATCACATGAGTCCTTATGGACGGCGGCAGTAGTCTAAATCTGATATATCAGGACACAGTCCGCAAAATGGGGATAGACCCGACAAAAATCAGCCACAGTAATACTACCTTCAAGGGAGTACTACCAGGCCCAGAGGCCCGCTGCATGGGCTCGCTAATACTAGAGGTTGTATTCGGTTCTCCCGACAACTTCAGAAGCGAAAAGTTAACTTTCAAGATCGCTCCATTCTGAAGCAGCTATCAAGCACTACTCGGAAGAGTAGCTTTTGCTCGTTTTAATGCAGTACCGCATTATGCTTCTCTTGAGCTTAAGATGCCCGGTCCACGTGGCACCATCACAGTTAGTGGAAACATTGAGCATTCCTTACACGCGGAAGAATGTGTGACGACTTTAACAGCCGAACACTAAACGACCCCTCCAACCAGAATAAATGATCGGTCGTCAAGACCGCGGACACGGCTAGACGAGTCCAGCGCATTACTAGCTATAACACCTTAGATAAACCCGATATTGGTTTGATGATTATACCCCCATAGACGGTACCAGGGGCTTCCCGCGTGTAAACAGGGCTAGTTCGGCTCAACTTTACTTATCTTGAATTTTAATGGTTTATTGAGAATAACCAATTTTTCGCACGACAACTTTCACCTAAGTTCTTCTCTTTTACAGATGATAATCGTGCTACACCCTTCCAGGATACGACACAACAGAGACACAGGCGCAGACGTGCAGCAGGGACCCGCTCAAAGGTTTCTTTTTAGATTAAGACCATGTGTAAACCTTTTTTACTGTCTCTTGTTGCTCACATTCTCCGGATACTCAGTACAACCGAGAAGGATGCTGACATCATTGGCATTTGGCCACGTCAGAACATTGCACGTACCTGGATACTTGGGATTCATTATCAAGGGTATTGCTCAGCCCGGCATATGCTATAAAGACCGAATACCTTCGGGAGTGTTCGGCATCGCGAGTTTGGCCTTATATGCATTAGCTCTGAATCATGTCTTTGGTCAAATGTTGGGTTTGCCCGGCTCCCGTGTTTTGCTCCCTTACGTTCCGCTCTATCAGCTAAGGTGGCACTAGGAGAACTACTGCGATTGTGCCCTGGTTCATCCAGATGAGCACCTCAGTAGAGAAAGCCGAAAACTGACTGTCATGATAAAGCGCGAGACTGGTCAACCACTCGATGACTTAGCGGAATCTTCGGGATTCCTCCGCATTAACGAAGGGCCGTTTCTCGGTCAGGTATGTACGCACCCCGTATTCGGACGAGCGCGGAGGTACCAGGGGCTATATAGTAGTGCCACCGTCAAACTCCTATGGCTAAGTGAAAGTGTTCAAGCAATATAGTTCGATTGCCTCGTTCGCTGCGCTACCACCTCCTTAATGGACCAAGACGTTGGATCAAGTGTGAATACGCGTTTTTTGCGAACACCCCTGCATTATATGCGTGGGGGCTGAAGCCGACGACTGCAAACTTTCAGGTTATATACATATATACATAAACGGCCGCACAGGAGGCATCATAATACTTTCAGGCAAAAGTATAAACACAGCCTTTATAATTTAATAAACATTGTTCTTACAATGGGAATACATGTCACTAGAACATAATATTCTTCGAGCATTGTGCCTCTATTGAATGAGCGCCTTCAAGGACTTCTTCAAAGTAGTGCTCGGCAGATACTCGGCCCACGGCCAAACTCTGGGTTGCAATAGCGGTGGCCTCCATCTCTGCCCAGTATGTCTTGACACGGGCAAGAGCCATCCGCGCACCCTCTATGTACGCCGACCTCTTCATAGTGTCGATGTGCGACACAGCACCAAGGAACTGTTGTAGTAAACTAAAATAACTATTCGGCCTTGGCCCTTCCGACCACAGATGATCCACAACAGACCTCATGGCAAGCCCGGACAACCTATGGAGCTCGGCCCACTCGGCCATTCGCTCATTCAATAGAAGCGGACGCACTGGAACATTGAACTGTGACCAGAACAGCTTTTCCACTTCACGATCTTTCTGATCTTTGAAACACTCGGCCGCATTAGCAGCCCTTCCTGCCAAATCCACGTATGCGTCTGCAGAACTCCATAGTTGATCAAGAGGGGCATACTTAGGATCTCCGAACTTCATCCGCAACAAAAAGGGCTTCCCAGCCGCGATATCCCCGGCTTGACGCAGCTCCTCCTTCGCTGCTCTAATTTTAGAGCAGGCGTCCTTGGCCGCTACCATGGCCTTCTCCAGGTCCGTCATCTTCGCTCGACTTTCACTTTTAAGAAGCTCGTAACGGTCGGCGGCATCCTTCAATTCAACAGCTATCTTGGCTATTTCATCCTTGCTTTGGCAATGCCCAGCCTGTTCGGCTCTCAGCTCTTCGACCGCCTTTAGAGCGGCCGCATCACTCTCCCTGGCTTGTTCCTTGGCTCGGGCAAGTTCCGCCCGAAGGGTCTCCATGGCAGCAGCCCCATCTGCAGTCACAACATATTAAAGATACTAGCATCATGCTCCTCTTACTATGTGTCGATCACCGGAGAAATCACATACCCTGTGCCTCGTCGAGCCGTTTGTTTACAAGCACGATGTCGGCATCTGCCGCATCAAGTTGCCGCTTTAGCTCGGCAAACTCACCAGTCCGGCTAGCCACCGGACCTTCCGCCACCTGCACATGAAGGCGGACTGATTATTACCTGGGACTATGATCCTCTATTTGCCGCCGTTCTCAACAGCAACCAGAGTCTCAGGGGCTACTATCTGCATAGGGCACACCTAACGTGTGCAGTACCGTAAAAAACATACACTATTTCACGTACCTCAAAGCCTTTCAGCAGACTCATAAAAGCTTCATGCAACCCACTTTCGGTGGATGATATCCTCGCAACCACCGTACCCATTAGCGTACGATGAGCTTTTGAGATAGCAGCTTGCTCCAGAAGATCCTTCAGTGCGTCCGATCGCACACTGGACGGTTCCGGACTCTTTCTGTTGCTCTCCTTAGGAGCCGAATACTCCGGACTTCGGGTGGCCGAAGGATTACCCTCTGGCCTTGGCGGATCAGGAGAAACCCTCCGTGACGACACTCCAGGGTCGCCCGCCTCATGAGGCGGGATGGCATGGGGAGGCGTTTCGCTCTCCATCATCTCTGGAAGAAGATCCCCCGAAGACGAACTCTGTCGAGAAGGGCTACGCTCCGAACTACAAGACATATGCTTCGGTTATTGTCCTTAGAAGAAAAGTAGGATATCTTTACTATTAAGTACTCTTTGTTTACTTACATCTCGGTGGAGGGCTGATCCCCTTGCGGGCACTGTGCGGCAAGGGTACCCTCCGGGGCCGGACCCTCTGGCAAAGATTTCTTCCCTCACTTGGAGACCATCACCTTCAAGTCTTCAGAGGCGGTTCTCTTCCTTTCCTGGGGAGAGGGAATTTTAGATTCTTCCCCCGGTTATCCTCCTTCGAGGAGGCACTGATTCCCCCGGTCTGGATGAATAGTAAGTGAGGCTCGCTCTCGGCCTCTTTGTTCCTCCCTTTATCTTCCCCTGAGGGCGCATGATAAGGCGCCAGCTCAAGCATTCTGGCCAGTACCGGATCTGCTGAGCCCTCGGGAAGGGGGGTCGGGCACCTGATCATCTTCGCCTCTTTTATCCACTCATGGTCAAAAGGCGACTTCTCAGGATGATGTTGTGAGAAACTAAAAGACAACGTGTTCGGCCACGGGACTACTTACTTGCGTATCTGGACGATTGCAGCTCAGACCCGCATCCTCGGTGGTGTCTGGACACCTTATTTCTGGTCCGAAGAACAATTTGTACATTTCTTCGAGCGTCATGACGAGGAAGTGCTGAATAGCTCGCGGTCCTTCCGGGTTGAACTACCACATACGGAGGGGTCGACGTTTGCAAGGTGGGACTCGACGAACTAGCATGACTTGCATTACAGTGACCAGCCTAACATCTCTCTCGAGGAGATCTCGGATGCGACTCTGCAGTATCGGCACATCATTTACTGGCCCCCAGTCCAGCCCCTTGTTGATCCATGACGTCAGTTGTGGCGGGGGCCCGAGCGAAAGGCAGGGGCGGCTACCCACTTGGTACCCCGGGGAGCTATGATATAAAACCACTCCCGTTGCCATAAACTGGACACCTCCGTGAAGGAACCCTTTGGCCATGGAACATCGGCGCCTTTGCTTATTACGGCACCTCCGCACTCAGCATGTCGCTCCTCGATCATCTTCGGCTTCACATTGAAGGTCTTGATCCATAGGCTGAAGTGTGGGGTAATGCGGAGGAAGGCCTCACACACGACAATGAACGACGAGATGTGAAGGATGGAATCCGGGGCCAGGTCATGGAAATCCAGCCCATAACAGAACAGGAGCCCCCTAACAAAGGGATCTAGATCAAGGCCTAGCCCTCGGAGGAAGTGAGAGATGAATACAACGCTCTCGCCGGGTTCGGGAGTGGGAATGACCTGCCCTCGAGCAGGCAGCCTGTGTGAAATTTCGCTGATCAAATACCTGGCCTCTCTTAGCTTCTTGATGTCTTCCTCAGTGACAGAGGAGGGCATCCACCGACCTTGAAGGTTGGATCCGGACATGGTTGAAGGTCCGAAGCGCCTGACCTGAGCCTTGGGTGCTGAAACTCGAGCCGGGGGAAGGATTCGATTGAGTACGAGAAGAAAAAAGGACAGGCCTTGGCCTCTTTATAAAGGGGGTGAATATCAAGCGTCCTCCTCGTGGCCGTTTGGGACTTGCCTAAAATCAAGGAGTCATACCAACGGGCACGATCGGGTTACCCACGTCCGTATTGATGAGAATCCCGTAATAAGGGGGACACGATCTCTGCTTCGACAAGACGTGCCAATAAAATCGCCTCGCAAAACGTGTAGTGGTAGGCTGATTGAGAAAAATGGTTTGAATAATGACTGAGTCATGGCATGATGTCATGCTGCTAAACGTGTCAGCAGATTAGATTTGTGGAAATATTATTCTCTCTACGGTGGTATGTGGAACTTGTTTTGCAGAACCGGACACTATCCTTGTGTTCAAAATCTTCTATGGAGTATTCGGAGAAGGAACCCGCCTTGCAATGCCAAAGACAATCTGCGCGCCGGACTCATCGTCATTGAAGCCTGGTTCAGGGGCTACTGAGGGAGTCCTGGATTAGGGGGTCCTCGGACAGCCGGACTATGTACTTTGCCGGACTGTTGGACTATGAAGATACAAGATTGAAGACTTCGACCCGTGTCCGGACGGGACTCTCCTTGGCGTGGAAGGCAAGCTTGGCAATACGGATATGTAGATCTCCTCCCTTGTAACCGACTCTGTGTAACCCTAGCCCCCTCCGGTGTCTATATAAACCGTAGGGTTTAGTCCGTAGGACAACAACAATCATACCACAGGCTAGCTTCTAGGGTTTAGCCTCTACGATCTCGTGGTAGATCAACTCTTGTAATACTCATATCATCAAGATCAATCAAGCAGGAAGTAGGGTATTACCTCCATCGAGAGGGCCCGAACCTGGGTAAACATTGTGTCCCCGCCTCATGTTACCATCCGCCTTAGAGGCACAGTTCGGGACCCCCTACCCGAGATCCACCGGTTTTGACACCGACAATTAACCTCACTGAGCTTGTTCTCGGTCCGCTCCAGCCTCTGCCTCAGTTCAGAGACTTTGGCAGCATGCGAGGTTGTGGCCAACAACGACGCCTGCTTATCCATACATATTATGTTAGTCTCCTATAACAAAATTGATCCTCTGTCCGGTTCTTCTTGCCGAACACCGGACAGTGTCTCAGGGGTTACTGTCTACACGGGGTTTTTCTCTTTCTTACCTCGAAACCGGTCAACAGGTTGCTTGAGTGGAGAGTAGATGAGAACTTGGGCGCTGGAGCTTGAGATCGGAAAGGCGGAGACAGAGAGAAGGCGTGAGAGGAGAAGAGGGAATCCTTATCCCCTTATAAAGGCCCTGAATATCAAGCGCATCCTCACTCGCCTTAAGATTCGCCTATTCCCGAGGACCGTATAAACGGCACGGTTGGATTACCCATACCCGCATTGATGAGAATCCCGCGATAAGGGGACACGATCTCTGCTTTGACAAGACATGCCAATGGCAACCGCGTCTCGGGACGTGGAACGTCGAACACAAAAGCGGTTCGGAATTATGACCGGTCAGACGTGATGTCATGCTGCATAAAAATTGTCAACGGATGGAACTTGTATAAAAATATATTCTCTCTGCGGTTGTGTATGGTGTGTGTGACAGGTCCGGATACTATCATCGCATCCGAAGACTATCCTGGAGTTCGGAAAAAGGGGAACCCGCCTTGCAATGCCGAAGACAATCTGCGCGTCGGACTCCTCGTCATTGAGGCCAGGTTCAGGGGCTACTGAGGGAGTCCTGGACTAAGGGGTCCTTGGGCGTCCGGCCTATTATCCATGGGCCGGACTGATGGGCTGTGAAGACATGAAGGCCGAAGACTGTACTCGTGTCCGGATTGGACTCTACTTGGCGTGGAAGGCAAGCTTGGCAACCAATTATGAAGATTCCTTCTTATGTAACCGACTCTATGTAACCCTAGATTCCCCCCGGTGTCTATATAAACGGGAGGGGTTAGTCCAGAAAGGAGACATATATATTCATTACCATAGTCATATAGGCTAGACTTCTAGGGTTTAGCCATTACGATCTTGTGGTAGATCAGCTCTTGTAATACTCATATTCATCAAGATCAATCAAGCAGGAAGTAGGGTATTACCTCCATAGAGAGGGGCCGAACCTGGGTAAACATCGTGTCCCCCGTCTCCTGTTACCATCGACCCTAGACGCACAGTTCGGGACCCCCTACCCGAGATCCGCCGGTTTTGACACCGACAATCGATATGTTGCATGTTAGTTGTTGCATTCATGTTAATAATGCTCACATGATGATTGATGATGGAGAAGTTAGTAATATGACTTAATCACAAACCTCCTCCGTCATCACTGGGATATCACAGTGCCACCTAACTCGAGCTTTCTCTAGTGCAACCACATCTACCTTATGGGGAGGTCCTAGCTGGGTCTATTGTCATGTCTCTTGCCGGTGCCTCCCATGAGGGAAGGTTATGGGCACGCGCTACCCTGATCAGGTAGGCGGACATAACCTTGTGTGCTTGTTTTTGTTTTTATGGTACCTTGTCTCCGTTTGGGACTGTTTTGCCACGACGGTAGCCGTTGGTGTTTGGTAGACATGGGGCCACCCAGGACTGAACCCCAAGGGGGTATTGGTTGAAGTGGCCGGGAGAGTGTCATGGCAGTAGCTCGGTTTTGTCAGAACGCTTTGGTCCGCACGTATGGGAGTGCGAGGCCAGGGTTCCGTAGTGGGTAAAGTGCGCTACCTCTGTAGAGTGTATTCAATCTATCAATAGCCGCGTCCTCGGTCATGGGCACAAGTTCGTAGTAGGTCACACTATCGGGTCTCGGTCGAAATGGAGGATAAACCTAAAATAACTAAGTTGATGATTAATGTGTAATAAAAGAATATGGTGTCTTGGACGATGAGAAAATCGTGAGAAGTCACGATGATGTGTTGATATGACCCCGAGACGAGGTCTTGGTAAGTCATGCGTGTGCTCCAAGGAGTCGTGGCAGAGTAAGTGATGGTTGCATAAGGTTAATATAACATGTCTTCATGGGAGGTAATTTGTAGTCTATTTTAAGCATAGTTTCATGATGCCATGCCATGTTTTGATATGCTATGCTTTGCTGTTGATATGGTAGAAGTAAATTTGATATGCTATGCTAGTAGATGCTATGATGTTCTTCATGCTTAGTTTGATTTATGATTCTAGTTAATATTATGCCATGCTTAGAAGTTGTGGTGAAGTAGACTATTGCATATGCTTGGTTCTTGCTTTGTCATATGTTTGTTTGGATGCTATGTATTTGGTTGTCTTGCAAGTATATTCAATGTACTGACCTGGCGTGTCATGCCAGTTTTGTAGGTCGCACCGTACTTGTTCGCTTGTTCCGTCGTGCTAGGCCGTAATCTTGCCAGTCCTGTGAGTTGTGGAGCCCAGCCTAGATGAGACGCTGCCAAACCAAGACTTTCGCCACCATTTAAATAGACTTCCGCTGCCATTTAAATAGCCTTAGGGCTATGCCAGATAATTGTATTCATCAATGATGTAATCTTATACACATGTATTTGATGAATATTATTGTACCTGGAATGCTGTATCATGGACCTGACGTGCGTCAGGTGTTATCCTGGGCTGATGTACGAAGGCCCCCTGCTCCATGCGGATCGGGGTGGCACATGGTGTTTACCTCCCCGTGAATTAAAGTCATTCACAGGCCATTACAGAGATGGCCCCACTGTGTTTGGCGCCAAGCAACGCACGGGGAAACCGAAAACTGACTCAAGCACAGGATAATGAAGAAGCAAGGAAAATATCAAGACAAAAGCCATCGCAAGCCCCATGTCTGTGTACCTGATAGGGCCTACTCCGACGGTGCTTGGCAACACGTTCAGGCCAGGCCCGGGGGCTCCTGTTGGTGCAACAAATTTTCATGTATGTTGCCAAGACTGTACACATGCACGATAGCAAGGACGCAACAACATCAAGCACCCAGGTCAAGTCCAAGCTAGAGAAATAATTCTTTGAGAAATCAAAGGGCGGATCAAGAAGACCAAGACAAACCAAAGGGATAAGATGTCACCAAGAGGAGACCTCCCTTACCGGGCAGGCGAGCCTGGTCAGATCGAGGCCTCACCAAGGACAAGTCCCAAGATCTCCCCGGCAGGCTTGTCGGGGTCGCCAAGGGCAATTCTCCCCGCCAAGACTCCACCGCTCCACCGCATCGTGACGCAAGACTCCACCGCTCCACCACATAGTGACGCAAGTCACTTATCAGTGTGGTGTCGAGCCCCCAAGTGATTAAGTGGCTGTCATTTGGCACGTGGCAGCCATTTGGGAGGGATATTCCCCCTATATGACACCTGTCTAGAGGCGTGTCACGCAGACATGAAGAAGATGATTAAGCGGCGCGGCAGGCTTGCCGAGCTGCTTCCTCAGCATGGCACCTAGCAGTGGATTTAATGCACCTTGTCCTAACTGCCAGAGTTAGGTATGATAGCACTCTTAGCTATCTAATTAGTAGATAATGACCGTTTTGCCACTTTGGTAAGTGGTAACCCCTTAGCCTATAAAATGAGGGCCATGGCAACCTAAGAAAGGATTCGGACCCTTGTACACTCACACGCGCGTAGCTGCTCTCCCCGAGGCAACCTTGCCGGGCTTGAGCGTTGCGTGTCCACCACCGTCCTCCCGTCAATCCACCAAAGCGGGAGTAGGGTTTTATGCTTCTCAGCGGCCCGAACCTGGGTAAAAACCACCAGCGTCACCACTGTCGTCCTGCTACACGGCTTCTGCTCTTTGTGCAACGTGCCCTTCCCCCTTGCGGAATCACAAGGGGCTGATGGCCCCATAGGTGTTTGCGTTTCACCACGACACTGTGTCATGCCTAGTCGGCAGGTGCTATGCACAACAAATCTTCCAGAATCTTCGCGTCTGGATGGACGAGCGCGGGGCGGTGGCGCCGTTGGGCGTCGTGGTGGCGTCAACGAGTGGACGGACTGGCAAGGATGATGCGGGTCTCTCTCCTGAAGATGGGTCAATGGTCTGATGAAGATGGTGGTGTCTAGAACGTATGCATGTGGTGTACGCTTTAGGTCTGCTGCACTGGCTGTTGGGTTCCGATACGTTATGTGAATGGATCGGCGACGGCACCGGATTTAGATATGGGGAGTGAGAGCACTCCATATTATTGAGTTTGTAGGTATGAGTGGTGGCTTTGGGTGGCTTGATGTATGTTCTTGTTAGACCGTTGTTGAATAATAGATAAAGATGACCGCATGCATCGATTGATGCAGAGGACGGGGTCTTAACCTCCTTTTCCAAAAAAAAAGATTTTAAGACTTGTTGAAATTGAGTTAGACTATTAGTGCATGTTAGTATTGCATATGACTATGGTTCTTAATGTACTGCGTAATGCGTAATGGTAGTTCGAATGTGCTTGTTAGTTTAAGACTTGCCATGATGTGTCTATGATCATGTGTGTGCTGGTAACCTCACCACTCGAACAAGAGGTTACCACACCGCATGTCTTGTATGCAACCAAACAACAACTCTTTGCCACTGGTTAGCAAAGGCCTTCAACCAAACACCCGTGCGTGTGTTTCTGCTCAGCCAGGGGCAACCAAACTATGTGTCAAACATGTTTTTCTTTTTTGCATGTACTAGTAAGCGTGCACGTGCAAAGCACGTTTTGACTAAAATTAATACCGGATGCGAGATTTCAAATGCATAGAAAACTAATTTGATTCTCCCTCTGCATGTATGTTTACAAGTGTACTTTTTATTTCAAAAGTTAAACTTTCCATTCTTTGATAAAATGTAACCCATGAGTTTTTTAGGGATGTAATCCATAAGTAATAGTGAAAATTTAAACCATGTGTGAGACCAAATCTATTTCATTAGAAGGAACGATATGTTCGATTAAAGAGTGACCCAGAAAAAGATACAACCATCAACTTTGCTTGCACTCAACTTGAAACTGCACTCCTTATAAGCTTTAAACTCCACTATTATCCGACGTCAAGAAGCAAACACAAAACCATTAATCTTCATATCTGCTATTCTGTCAAGGCTGAGTGTCATCGCTCACATAATGCAAGATTTGATACCAACAAAATGCCCATGATGCAACACCTCACATTCATCAACAACCAAATACCAAAAGGCGAAGGCAATTTATTTGGCTGTAAAAAGAAGTTTTGTAGAACCATCATAATATACGTGCTTACAACACTTTTCCACATAAGAGTGGATGACTGAACGTGTATCCAATTCCCTGGCTCGCTTAACCTTGATAATGTACATAATTAGGAATCCAATTATTATACTTACACTGTAGTCCATGTAGCAAATTAAATTTGAAACAATAATGGACACCATGGCATTGATATCTGAATGGCTTAACCTTGTAGTAATATAGATAACAAAGTTGATTTTCATAAGAGCATATTTACTTTCCCCTAGCAATGCATCTCCTGTTCCAGCACATATTAAGGCATAATAAGCTACAAATAGATGATTACATAATAAGCTACAAATAGATGGTAGCATTCTTGCCTACAACTGCAACACATAAGGGTGAACCACAGAGACAAGAAATAATAAAAAGAAAAGAGTACCATAATCTTTTATATTAGTTCAATAGAATTGTTGTGCTGGCTGCATAACACATGTAGAAATCAGAAAAATGAAAAAGATTAGTAGTCAAAGGAAAAGAGAAATGTCATGAACTGTGAGATGCATTGTCATGAATATACAAGAAAGTTTTTTCATCACTCCAAGACATCTCCATGCACAAGTTCTTGGTGCTTTTTGCGGTGGGATCTTATCCTAGTTTGGCTTGGTCAATGCAAATGGAGGCAGATCAAAATGAAGTACATAAAAAAACTTACAGCAAAAAAAAATAGTTGTAGTGTCAATGTTGTCGTAACTCATCAAAGGTATCTGTAAGCAAGTGTGGAAGAAAAAAAATATGGAGCAGCAATCGTGAGCACAAAAAACTAAAATACTTAAAACTCACATGACCATCCATTCCAGCCCCTGCAGGTTTGTACACAAACCAAATTGAGAAAAGACAGTTGAACATAAGATACCGTAACTTTTCATGACACATTTAGCCTGAACCATCCTCGTCATCTATGTCATCTATGGCCTCGCATGCAGGGGGTTGTTCCTCAATACTTCAAACCAATGAGCTTAGCTGGCCTTCCATAAAAGGACTTCCGCTCAAAATGGCAGATGAATTTGATAGGGCAACAAAACAATAGACCTGAAATTATTTAACGTTGAGAACGCAAATAATAAAAAAGAATACCCAGCCATTTCTTCTCTAATACTGTATATGCAATCTTTAGAATGCCACGGATTACAAAAATTGCAATCCAAAAGACTTTTATTGAAATTTAGCCAATCATGTCATACGATCGATGAATCTGCTGTTTGTCTTTTCGGTTTGGGTGAGAACTACGCCGGTGCATACCTTCCTTTTTTTCTCATGCCATTAATTTAACTGCTTGCTTTAGTATGTTGAAGACTCTGATGCTACTTGTTTGGTCCATGTCACCCTCTGGTCACTTTCCCGTTGATCATTCTGTGTAGTATTTATCCAAACATGTGTGATGTACCAAAGGGAAATGTTCAGCTCGCTCTAGATAGTTTGATCAACTAAAATGGAAAATTGGATATCCATGTGCATAAATTATAAATTCCTCTAATTTTTACCAGAATAATGTCGTACGAGTAAATAACAACATTTGGCTGGGTTCCAGTGAGAGCACGGACATGATCACCCCAACTCCTTGATCAGTCCATTTGTTAATGAAATAGCAATGTACGGGAGAAGATGCGGCGTCACAAACAACTCAGCATTTATCATTGTATAGTATAGCTAGCAAATCATTGTATATTATGATTTTTATACCTTTCTTCATATATAATACTACTATCTTTGGGATGATACCCTGAGAGAGAGTGCAGGAGCTCCGAGACGCCGTGCTAAGCCGCGAAGTCAACCTCGTCGCAGCCACCGCACTATGCAGGCGTGCAGCGACGACATTCCCCGCAGCACCCTACACACCACAGAACCATTTCACAGATCCGGCAGCTATATTTTTTGACCGGAAAATCCGGCAGCTATATGGATAGGGTTATCAACTGTGACACCTTTTGTGTTACCTGGAGATGCACGGGCAGGGGCGGAGCCAGGGGGGGACGAGCAGGGGCCTGGCACCCCCCTCCCCCCCAATGATCAACAATTTTAGTAGAAGCAACTAGTAATTATCAACGAGATTCGATCAATATACGTACTCGGCCCCCCTATACTCGAATCCTGGCTCCGCCACTGTGCACGGGCATGGCCGGCGGCGGAGCGACCGACGGAGGGCATGGAGAGGGAGGTCGCCGAGCAGCAGGTCGCGGTGGAGGCATGGATAGCCGCGCGAAACAGCTGAGACCTTGGCGTTGTGGCACATCGGTGAATACCGGTCGCGGAGGCGGCAGCGCCCGCGCTCGCGTCGATCGCGTGGGCCGCGGGGGCGGCTACCTTCTATCGCGTTCGCCAGAGGAGGATCGGCGCCTGCGGCGGCTGCCTTCTCTCGCGTTCGCCAGAGGAGAATCGGCGCCTGCGGCGGCTGCCTTGTCTCGCGTGCGCCAGAGGAGGATCGACGGCTGCGGCGGCTGCCTTCTCTCGCGTGCGCCGAGGATCGGCGGCTGTGGCGGCTGCTCGTGCCGAAAGAAAATCCTATGCGACCCGGGTCGTATGCCCAGGTCGTGAGACCCTCTTCACATGA
Source organism: Aegilops umbellulata (assembly GCA_032464435.1). Classification (NCBI taxonomy): domain Eukaryota; kingdom Viridiplantae; phylum Streptophyta; class Magnoliopsida; order Poales; family Poaceae; genus Aegilops; species Aegilops umbellulata. The sequence goes on along the minus strand of CP136056.1, from coordinate 290,449,537 downwards.
GGACACTTGGCAAAAGCTTTTCAAACGCTGGCAAGCCAATTAATTCTCTAATTAATTGCAGCAACAAATCACTTTCCTTCCATCCCACTGTTTCCCACGCACTCTCGTCCTTTCAGCATCCAATTCGATTTGATTTATCTTCTCTGTCTCTTCCATCTCGCCGGCAACGACGCGGCACCATGGCGCAGCTGGACGGCGGCGACGAGGCATCGGATCAACCATCATATATGGCAACACATCCATCGGAACCTCCTCTGCCCACGTCTCCTCCACATTTCAACAAGCAGACGAGCCGTGCTTGAAGGACGAGCTGCCGGGCATTGTGGAACGCGGTCGTGGACGGGCAGGACGGCGGCCATGGCCGCGGCCGCGGCGAGTGAGCTGGAAAAGCGTACCATGGACGAGCTTCCTTTGCGCTGACAAACCCGGTGAGAGCAGCCGAGGCAGCGAGGGCGAAGGCGGCGGGGCGGCGCTGGCTGCCGCGGCGAGTGAGTGGAAGAAGATGAGAGGAATTGTGTTTTCGTAGTGGGGCTGGGACGTAAGGATTTGGGATTTTGTTAATGAAACACAGGAGTCGCTTTGGGATTCGCTTTTGCCAAGTGTCCTCATGTGAAGAGGGTCTCACGACCTGGGCATACGACCCGGGTCGCATAGGATTTTCTTCCGCTCGTGCCTGGTGTGTGCGTCGTGTGCGTGTGTTTGATTAGGATCGCATTGCTATCCTCTCAAAAAAAAGAAAGGATCTGATTGCAATCGCGATCATCTTTTCCCCTTCCGTGACTGTAGGACGTGAACTACTTCCTCTGTCCGGAAATACTTGTTCTTTGCGCTATTTCCAAAAAGAGATGTATCTAGACGTATTTTAGGTCTAGATACATCTTTTTTTATTCATTTTGATGACAAGTATTTTCGGACGGAAGGAGTATCATATTGTTCTCGGTGGAGTACGGTCAGTCAATGTAAATTGCTAAATGCACATAGAAAACGAATTAAATTAAGGCTAACGGTTGGATTGAGTTTATGGAACTAATCATTCGGTGGTAATGGGTTTATGTATATTTATGGGATGTGTTTAGAGAAGTTTATGTTTAATTGTTTATTAGTAGTAGAGATAGAGATAGAGATTCATTCAGCCAAGCCTAGTCATGGCACATATGCAAGGAGGCCAAAACCCATGCAGTAGCCAAACAGTCCCTAACCGCAATTCTAGTTCTTTGCGCTGGGTTAAGCGAGCAGCGCTAGCTCAACTCCAGTCTCCTTAGAATCCGCAGTTATTTTTGTGGATAAGGGAATTGTATGAGATGCTTTCAGAAATGTTGGTTTGGTTCGAAGTGGCTCTATTTTAAAGACGAGGGGAGCTATGTAATTCAGATTGATGGCAGATCAAAATTGTCCAAATATTATCGTCCGCTTAGCACTGCTTATTACTCTCTCTGTCTCAAAATATAAGAACGTTTTCGACATTAGCATAGTGTCAAAAACGTTTTTATATTTTGTGACGGAGGGAGTATATTATACTAGGACGGAGAGAGTACTTAACTTATGAGATGTTATTGGAGCTTTCCTCTATTTCGAAGATGTATCGCAAAATCGTTATATGGTTTACATGTTTTTTGCCCTGAACAAAGGTAAATTCCCTTGCAGAAAAATCTCAACATTACTACCATGATACAACGTATTCAAACACTGCTACTCCGATTCATTATATGAAGTATCATGGTAGAAACTATCAGATTTGCTGGCTGTCAATGTGCTGCAGTGAACGCCTTTTCAGCTATACACAGCCATTAAGCTATAGGGAAACGTTTAGAGCCGGACGACCGGCTGAACGTTCAGCCGGTCGCACACGCCACGTTCGATCAACGAGAACACCACACGCGCGATTGCGAGATGGACCACGCGCCGCTCGCCACGAAAGCTTATCTCCTCGAATCTTCTCGTTCTCTCTTTTTTTTTTCTCCAGCTCATCGGACTAGAGCTCCTTCCCCTGCTCCAGATCAACAGCCATGGCGGACCTCCCTACTCCAGATCGGCAGAGGCCATGTCCTCTACCTACACGGGCCTACCAGCCTACGGAAAATCGCCGGAGAGGGGATGCTACCACGACACACCGGCTGCTGCTGCAACTACAGGCGTTGCTGTGCGCCGGCGATGCCGCGATGGGGGGCGGTGATGGCGAGCTCCCACGCGCAACGGGCGAGTGGCGGAGCTGGCCAACTACGACGGAGTTGCAACAGCAAGGGAAGTGCTGCAAGCGGCAAGCGGCAGAGCTGGAACTGGCAAGCGGCGGAGCTGGAACCGGCTAAGGGAGAGTTGCATCCGGCGAGTGGCGGAGCTGCAACCGGCCAGGGGGAGTTGCATCCGACGAGCGGCGGAGCTGAAACCGGCCAGGGCGGAGTTGCATCCGGCGAGCGGCGGAGCTGCAACCGCAAGTGGTGGAGCTGGAACCAGCGATTTGTTTTGCTGGAACCGGGGTGCGACCGGCCAGAGCTGCTACGGCGACGGGACGTGCGACCGGTGAATCCATTTTTGCTGGAACCAGTGTTTTTAATTGCTGGAAGCAGCTTCTTCCAGAGCTGCCACGATCCTCAACTGGGACATTTTTTTGCTGGAGCCAACCCCGATTTTTTGCTACCATCTTCTTTTGATTTTGTTGGAACCAGCTCAAAATTTTGCTACAATCGTCTTCTGATTTTGCTGGATGCAACCCAATTTTTTGCTACCACCTTTTATTGATTTTCTAGAACCAGCTCAATTTTTTGCTACAAATGTCTTTTTTTTTCTGGAATTGGTGTTTTTTTGCTGGATCCAGTTATTTAATTTGCTTCAACCGTCTACTTGAGGTGGAGCTGCAGCCATTGACGGCGGCGAGCTGGAGGCAGCGACCGATGGGGCCAGAGCTGCAGCCAACCCAAGTTTTTGTCTCCGTCAGTGTCGATATATAAATTGCTGCAACCACCATCTAGCAGGGGACGAAGCTGGAACCGAGGAGTGGCTGAGCTGCATCATAAAAGCTGCAACAGAGAAGATGGGGACGGTGACCGCCGGCGAGCTGTAGGGCGGCGTCATTGTTGCGAGGCGGGATGCCTGAGGCTATGTAGCGAGCGCTGCGGTCAGATGTGCAAGTAGGACGAAGCAGCTAGATGCGGCAGGCTGAAGGTCAACGCTCTTGCGAGCGTAGCGGAGGAAAAAGACGACACAAGGGATCTAATCGAACGGATGTGCACAGCTGAATCGAGCGGCTAGGGGCCGACCGGCCGAAATTTCGGCCGGTGCGCCGGCGCCTAGCAGTCCCCTAAGCTATACAATGTCATGGGAATATTCTTTCATGTACAGGGGATATGAAACATATGACCCGCAAAAAAAAAAGGATATGAAACGTATGGTAACAATAAGTAAATTATTTGCAACTTGGTGGGTTTGTACACTTAAAGACACTAGAGGCTGGTTGCTTGTATTCAGGTATACTGGCAGGATCAACGGCTCGGACCTCACCCGGCTGAAAGAACAGGCTGTCATGCCTGCAGAAGTTGCATCATTAGTCAGTTAGTCAGGATATGTTTCCCTTTTATTTCTGAACCATGCAGGAGGACTGCATATATCATGCTTCCTCCGTTCCTAAATATTATAAGTCTTTTTAGAGATTTCACTACAAACTACATACGGATGTATATAGACATATTTTAGAGTGTAGATTCACTCATTTTGCTCTGTAGATAGTCCATGGAATCTCTAAGAAGACTTATAGTATTTAGGAATGGAGGGAGTACTTAAGATAGAGAGAGTACAACCGACCAACAGTTCAGATGATCCATCTTACTACAGCAACCAAACGACCACAAAACTTAAAACTAAAATATTAGGCAGTTCAGGATATGTTTCCCTTCAATCAGTAACTCCATGGTGTATGTTTATGGATCAAAGGGAACGGAGATCCAAATATCTGATGCAAGTAGTACGTCCACAGGAAATCCTTGTGGTAAGCTTGCAAAATGAAGTGGAGTTCAAAAGGATTAGTTTTTTTACCTCCGCAGGTCCAGTCCTATCAACCCAGCTTGAAGAATTGACAAGTTGTCAGAATCTGGCGAAACGATAACAACAGTATCTCCTGAGTACTGAGTCTCTAGTATTGACATGAGCTGTGTTACCCGAACAAATACGTCCGCCACGCTCTCGTTAGGTGTACCATCATAAGTAGGAGGTGGTTTGATGTCTGACGAAATATTATCAGCTGCATACACCTAAATCCATCACAATAAAGGAAAAATATATCATTGTAGGAAAAAAATCTACCAAACCAAAATTATCTGTATCTGTTGCACCGAATTATGTTTTGAGAGTGGGTCTCACCCGAATTCTATGAGACCTGGTCTCATAGAATTTTTTTTCCGGCGATACATTATGTTGACACCGAGAATATTCTCCCTCCAGGATACTCATTTGCACACTAGCGTATGTTTACCAATGAAAATACTACTAAATCTCACTGGTTAGCTACCAGTAACTTCAAACAGGCATGGAAACTTGCCTAATGATAAAAATGGCAACATGACTTTTATGTCAGGATGTACTGTCTCTAAATTAGTTCTCAGAATTCACAGAGGCCACATCCTGTTCTAAATCCATGTTTGTAAACCTATCTTATTTTCAAATGAGCCCATGTGTCTGTAGAGATTTAGTAGATTCACACATTCTATTAGGCTGATCTAGAACCAGTGACTGGTGCTGCCTTCCTGGCAAGCAGAATTTCACTAATCCGCCGCATTTCAGTTTTGCAATGTACATCTGCAAGGTCAGTGCACTCCAATTTCTAAAGTTCATTCGTTGCAATAATATATTCTGAAATTTCTCCAGAAACTAAGGTATCAACGTCTTCAATTAAATATAATGCATCTCTGTGATCCCTCAACTCAGCTGTTCAATTAAATATAATGCATCTCTGTGATCATGTGCTAGTAGAATTTAGGTTGGAACTCGAAAGATCGGATGAATAATACCTCTGGCAATGCTTCTAACCTCTTCCCCTCGTACGCACCCAGCCCCCGCGCGTCCAAGAAGCTATACTCCGGCACGATTTTACTTCACATCAAGTAACCAACAATCTCAGTACAGGATCACTGACCGACGGGTCATACTCGTAGCCCACGAGGATGTGGATAGACAGGCACCTGCGGCTGATGCTGTTGGCGGCAGCGATGATCTCGGCGGCCTGGTAGGCGCGCTGGGTGATGGAGGGCCATATCCAGCAGTCGTCCTCGCATGCACCAAGGCGGCGGAGCTCGAGCGCGGCGCGCGCGGCCTGGCGGAGGCCGGCGGGGGAGAGACCGCTGTCGACGGAGGTCTTGGCGACGGGGTTGGTCCGGAGGAGTCCCTGCCCCTCGTACACCGACTCGCCAGCGCGAACGAGGAAGTAGCGGTTGGCCAGCCCCGGCGGCGGCATGCGGAACAGCCCGCGCGCCGAGGCGGCCGCCGGAGAGAGCGCGAGGGGAAGAGGCGACGCTGAGAGCAAGAGGAGGTCCCGGCGACGGAGCGAGGGGAAGGCGACGTGCGGGGGCGGGGGCGGCGGCGGCGGCGGCGGCGCGGAGGGGGGCCGAGAGGACGGAGCGGAAGACAGAGAGGTGGTTTGCATTTCCGGACGCCCGGCGGAGCGAGCACTCGCCGGACTTGCGACTTGGCAGCTCCAACGATTTTTGGAGTGAAATATCCGCTTTCCGAGTATTTTCTAGCGTTCTCGTCGACCTCTCGCCAGCATAAGAGTGGACGGACGGCAGACAACGACTCTGTGCGTGCTTCTTCGGATGAAAATCAAATTATTATTTTGAGAAATGGATGAAAATCAAATAGGCATGAAAAATAAATTCAGAAATTTTAACAACATTGACAAAACTAAAATTCTATGTCCAACTTTTTTCTAAAGAAAACTTTTTTTAACACAGTACAGATGCAGACGCCTTCGTAGTTGAAGGGAGCGTCTCCTCCACTGAACACATATTACCGGAATGCCTGAAATGAATATAGGAAAATGTGATCATCAATATCAAGTCTAGAGATTGATCTCTAATGGGTTGAAAATACCACTGTCCTCCTAACCATCCAATCACATTTTGGTTCTCCTGAAGAAAAAAAGTTATGAGATATATAACAAATTTTTTTTGACTATGAATAGTGGGTGTACTACAATTCCTCAAATTTTAAGGCATGTACTACAACAGTGTCTAATGTAAGAGTTGCCACATATATAGAGCATAATTGGTTTGATGCCAACATTTGGCATTGCCAATATTTGGCAAGCCAATATTTAGCAATATCAAAAGTTGCCACATGTTATCAATTTTTTGTGAGGTTGATAAAAAAAGTTGGTAGCCAACCAATCACTAGCCAACATTTTGTATTTGCCAAATATTGGCATGCCAACTTTTGGAATTGAACCAATCCTGCTCGTAATTTAGTAATTTGGAGGAGAGAGAATGGGGAGAGAGAAAGAGACTAACTCTAAGATATGTATAGACAACTTACAAACAGTGATTTTGTTCTTGTTGCTGTATCGAAGTAGTATGTAATTTCTCTCCCACAAATAGTTATGGCTAAAATTAGATTGTTTACAGATAGGTCATTACTAGAGGGATACATGCGCCTTGCAGTTGTGCACGGTTTTTCTGTCAGAGATGAACTTCTTTCTTTTCAAACTATTATGTATGATTGGATTTTTTTCCGTCTTCTAGGTTTTGTATGTGTGTATTGGGCTCTAGCTCACTTGGTTAGGTTTTGTGTGCTTTCGGTTTTCTTTTAGTCTCTTGGGACGTAGTATAGGCATCGGGGAATGTGTAGCCAAGTTGTACGATTTTGATGGGCTAACGCGTTTTAGATGCAGAGCCCTATTGTGAGGAGACGGTTGTGTGAACGAGTGAAAGTGTGTGATGGTGCTACTGTCGGGAGTGAGGACTTGAACCTAGGTTCATTTGCATCCATTTTTTTTAAAATGGGTTTTAAACATGTTTTAAAATGTTAGAAAAATTCAAACCAAATTTTCACATGTACATCTTTGTAAAAATATGTGCGCGGCACAATAATTTGCGAAAAATGTCTTTAATTTTTCCTCGGCACAGAAGACAAATTTGCACTCTATGAGGTACTATTTGTTTGTCTTTTTGCACAGTCCAAAATAAGAAGTCGTTTTTCTATGAAACTTTACGCGAGCACATGGAACTTGAAGATGTACATGTGTAGCTTTTTTATATATTTAGAAATATGTTTTTGGAAGTAGGTGCAGATGTACTCGGATTCATCTAGTCATTTTCCCTACTGCTTCTTTCTATAAGTTTGCGCTTTCTATCTTGTTGTGTGACACGCCAGTATCTCATCAGCTCATCAATGATAGTACCCAGCCGCCACCAAGGCTCGTGAATAGCCAAAGAGTATATGGCATGGAGTATGTGAGCTCAAGCTCACATGCACCCTTTGCTACAATAATACCGAAATATATAATTAAAAAATAAAAAAATCTGAAATTTTAGCAACAAACATTGATGTGTGTTGCACATGCGTGCCAATGTTCATGATGAAATGCCATTTCTGGGTGTCTCGGCAAAAAAAGCAAAATCATGCTCCAAGAAAAACTGTTTTTGACAGCATTTTGAAGCATCAATTTTGTCTTTTTTGTCGTGACCTGCATGAATATCATTTTGTCACGAAAATTTGTCCGCATGTGAAAAACACATCAATGTTTGTTGGCAAAAAATAATTTTTTTATACTTTTTAAATATTTTTTAAATTTTTTACTGTAGTAAGGGTGCATGTGAGCTCGAGCTCACAACAGCACTTTCGAAGAGTGAAAAACAATCACTGCATGCACTTACAGAGTTACAAGTTGGGCTTACCACGCATTGCGCCATTTTGAATTCTCCTGATAAATTTGCGCTTGATCCAATTGTCATCCGTGTCCTTACTTCCATGATCTCGGAGAGAGACCGCGAGTTTGGTTACTCTCCGATAAAGCTCACGAGGTTCTTCATCTTCTTTCATTGCAAACTCATCGGCTTCATCTTGCACCACTTCATAGTTGGAGCGTTGAATGCTTGCGCTTCCCCGATAGAGGGAAACCACTTGGTGCCAAGCATATTTGGCCATGGAGTAGGGCCGGAGATGAGGAAGATCTTCGGGTGGGATTGCTTCTTGGATGATGAAGAGAGCATTCTCACTGAATTGATTATCCACGACTTCTCTAGGAGTGAAGTTACTTCTGTCATGCGGATAGAAACCTTCTTCAATGATTATTCAAAGGTTAGTGTTCACATGATTTAAATGACGCTTAAAACGATAGACCCAAGAATCAAAATCTACATTTTTCTCAATCTTAGGGGTCGGGCCGGCATGATTCAAATGAGTGGAAGGAAGCGGTCCACCATAAACAAGTGGAGGTTCCACATGGGTAAAGATACCGGTGCCATTTTTGTCACTAGAAGGAGGAGCTTTCTCGCTAGAAGCTTCCCCCTTGTCGGAGGTAGCATTAGTCACCTTGTTAGCGGGATCACCCACTTTCAACGGTGCGGTGTAAGTTTAAGCCCTTCTATGAATTTATTAAACATGCTTTCGACCTCGGTCGTCATAGAGGTTTTCAATGTGTCCAAAGCCACATTGAACTCCTCCCGAGAGACCGCGGTACCCCCATCGGCCGTAGACGAGAACGGATTCACACCGGAGTGCTCCTCCCCACCGTCTACGGTGTCAACCATACTCTTCGGACGACAAATTCCTTAATAAAGAGACGAGGCTCTGATACCAATTGAAAGGATCGATATGGTTGACTAGAGGGGGGGGGTGAATAGGCAACTAACAATTTTTAGCTTTTCTTTACCAAATTAAACTTTGCATCAAAGTAGGTTATCTAGATATGCAACTAGGTGGACAACCTATATGATGCAACAACCATAGCACACAAGCAAGCAATGGATATAACACAAATAAGGTTGCACAAGCAAAGGCACGAGATAACCAAGAGTGGAGCCGGTGAAGACGAGGATGTGTTGCCGAAGTTCCTTCCCTTTGAGGGGAAGTACGTCTCCGTTGGAGCGGTATGGAGGCACAATGCTCCCCAAGAAGCCACTAGGGCCACCGTATTCTCCTCACGCCCTCACACAATGCGAGATGTCGTGATTCCACTATTGGTGCCCTTGGAGGCGGCGACCGAACCTTTACAAACAAGGTTGGGGCAATCTCCACAAATCAATTGGAGGTTTCCAACGACACCACGAAGCTTCACCACAATGGACGATGGCTCCGCGGTGACCTCAACCGTCTAGGGTGCTCAAACACCCAAGAGTAACAAGATCCGCTAGGGATTAATGGGGGGAATCAAATTTCTCTTGGTGGAAGTGTAGATCAGGGCCTTCTCACCCAATCCCGAGCAAATCAACAAGTTTGATTGGCTAGGGAGAGAGATCGGGCGAAAATGGAGCTTGGAGCAACAATGAAGCTTTTGGGGGAAGAGGTAGGTCAACTTTGGGGAAGAAGACCTCCTTATATAGTGGGGGGAACAAACCAACCGTTACCACCCAAAACAGCCCCGCAGAGGGCGGTACTACCGCAGGAGGCAATGGTACTACCGCTGGGCTCAGCGGTACTATCGCTACCCCTGGCGGTACTGCCGTGCAGTTTGGAGGGCAGGAGAGAGAGGGACCCGAGCGGTACTGCCGCGGTGGTAGGGCGGTACTACTGCTCTTGAGCGGCACTGCCGTTCTACTGCCGCTGCATAGTACCGCACAATCCGACACGAGAATCGACCCCCTCAAATCGACGCGGTAGGGGCCTGGTACCGCAGCGGTACTACGGCTGAGGACCCGCCGGCGGTACTACCGCTGCGGAGCGGTACTGCCGCTTGTGACCCCTAAGCGGTACTACCGCTGGGACTAGACAAAGCCCAAAGAAAGGGGAAGGAGCTGTCCATAGAAGTGGAAAGGCTCAGAGGGTGTGAAAAGGATGTGTTGAAGGAAATATGCCCTAGAGGCAATAATAAAGTTATTATTTATTTCCTTATATCATGATAAAGGTTTATTATTCATGCTAGAATTGTATTAACCGGAAACATAATACATGTGTGAATACATAGACAAAACAGAGTGTCACTAGTATGCCTCTACTAGACTAGCTCGTTAATCAAAGATGGTTATGTTTCCTAACCATGAACAAAGAGTTGTTATTTGATTAACGAGGTCACATCATTAGTTGAATGATCTGATTGACATGACCCATTATATTAGCTTAGCACCCGATCGTTTAGTATGTTGCTATTGCTTTATCCATGACTTATACATGTTCCTATGACTATGAGATTATGCAACTCCCGTTTGCCGGAGGAACACTTTGGGTACTACCAAACGTCACAACGTAACTGGGTGATTATAAAGGAGTACTACAGGTGTCTCCAATGGTAGATGTTGGGTTGGCGTATTTCGAGATTAGGATTTGTCACTCCGATCGTCGGAGAGGTATCTCTGGGCCCTCTCGGTAATGCACATCACTTAAGCCTTGCAAGCATTGCAACTAATGAATTAGTTGCGGGATGATGTATTACGGAACGAGTAAAGAGACTTGCCGGTAACGAGATTGAACTAAGTATTGGATACTGACGATCGAATCTCGGGCAAGTAACATACCGATGACAAAGGGAACAACGTATGTTGTTATGCGGTCTGACCGGTAAAGATCTTCGTAGAATATGTAGGAGCCAATATGGGCATCCAGGTCCCGCTATTGGTTATTGACCGGAGATGTGTCTCGGTCATGTCTACATTGTTCTCGAACCGTAGGGTCCGCACGCTTAACGTTACGATGACAGTTATTATGAGTTTATGCATTTTGATGTACCGAAGGTTGTTCGGAGTCCCGGATGTGATCACGGACAAGACGAGGAGTCTCGAAATGGTCGAGACGTAAAGATTGATATATTGGAAGCCTATGTTTGGACATCGGAAGTGTTCCAGGTGAAATCAGGATTTTACCGGAATACTAGGAGGGTTACCGGAACCCCCCGGGAGCCAAATGGGCCAACATGGGCCTCGGTGGAAAGGTGAAAGGGCTGCCCTCATGGGCTGCGCGCCTCTCCCCTCCCCTAGTCCTATTAGGACTAGGAGAGGTGGCCGACCCCCTCTCTCTCTCTCCCCCTTTGAGGAATCCTATTCCAACTAGGATTGGGGGGGGGGGATCCTACTCCCGGAGGGAGTAGGACTCTCCTGGCGCGCCACCCTTGGCCGGCCAGCCCCTCCCCCTTGGATCCTTTATATACGGAGGCAGGGGGCACCCCATAGACACACAAGTTGATCCTTGAGATCGTTCCTTAGCCGTGTGCGGTGCCCCCTTCCACCAAATTCCACCTCGGTCATATTTGTCACAGTGCTTAGGCGAAGCCCTGCGTCAGTAGTACATCAAGATCGTCACCACGCCGTCGTGCTGACGGAACTCTTCCCCGACGCTTTGCTGGATCGGAGCCCGGGGATCGTCATCGAGCTGAACGTGTGCTAAGAACTCGGAGGTGCCGGAATAACAGTGCTTGGATCGGTCGGACCGGGAAGAAGACGTACGACTACTTCCTCTACGTTGTGTCAAACGCTTCCGTTGCAATCTACAAGGGTACATAGATCATACTCTCCTCTCGTTGCTATGCATCACCATGATCTTGCGTGTGCGTAGGAAATTTTTTGAAATTACTACGTTCCCCAACAGTGGTATCCGAGCCTAGGTTTTTATGGTTTGATGTTATTTGCACGAGTAGAACACAAGTGAGTTGTGGACGATACAAGTCATACTGCCTAGCAGCATGTCATACTTTGGTTCAGCGATATTGTTGGACGAGACGATCCGGACCAACCTTACGCGTACTCTTACGCGAGACCGGTTCCCTCGACGTGCTTTGCACATAGATGGCTTGCGGAAGACTGTCTCTCCAACTTTAGTTGAACCGAGTGTGGCTACGCCCGGTCCTTGAGAAGGTTAAAACGGAGTCTATTTGACAAACTATCGTTGTGGTTTTGATGCGTAGGTAAGATGAGTTCTTGCTTAAGCCCGTAGCAGCCACGTAAAACTTGCAACAACAAAGTAGAGGACGTCTAACTTGTTTTTGCAGGGCATGTTGTGATGTGATATGGTCAAGACATGATGCTAAATTTTATTGTATGAGATGATCATGTTTTGTAACCGAGTTATCGGCAACCGGCAGGAGCCGTATGGTTGTCGCTTTATTGTATGCAATGCAATCGCCCTGTAATGCTTTACTTTATCACTAAGCAATAGCGATAGTCGTAGAAGCATAAGAATGGCGAGACGACAACGATGCTACGATGGAGATCAAGGTGTCGCGCCGGTGACATTGGTGATCATGACGGTGCTTCAGAGATGGAGATCACAAGCACAAGATGATGATGACCATATCATATCACTTATATTGATTGCATGTGATGTTTATCTTTTTATGCATCTTATCTTGCTTTGATTGACGGTAGCATTATAAGATGATCTCTCACTAAATTATCAAGAAGTGTTCTCCCTGAGTATGCACTGTTGCAAAAGTTCTTCGTGCTGAGACACCACATGATGATCGGGTGTGATAGGCTCTACGTTCAAATACAACGGGTGCAAAACAGTTGCACACGCGGAATACTCAGGTTATACTTGACGAGCTATGCATATAAGATATGACCTCGGAACACAGAGACCGAAAGGTCGAGCGTGAATCATATAGTAGATATGATCAACATAACGATGTTCACCATTGAAAACTACTCCATATCACGTGATGATCGGTTATGGTTTAGTTGATTTGGATCACGTGATCACTTAGAGGATTAGAGGGATGTCTATCTAAGTGGGAGTTCTTAATTAATTTGATTAACTGAACATAAACTTATCATGAACTTAGTACCTGATAGTATCTTGCTTGTTTATGTTGATTGTAGATAGATGGCTCGTGCTGTTGTTCCGTTAAATTTTAATGCGTTCCTTGAGAAAGCAAAGTTGAAAGATGATGGTAGCAATTACACGGACTGGGTCCATAACTTGAGGATTATCCTCATTGCTGCACAGAAGAATTACGTCCTGGAAGCACCGCTAAGTGCCAGGCATGCTGCTAGAGCAACACCAGAAGTTATGAACGTCTGGCAGAGCAAAGCTGATGACTACTCGATAGTTCAGTGTGCCATGCTTTACGGCTTAGAACCGGGACTTCAACGACGTTTTGAACGTCATGGAGCATATGAGATGTTCTAGGAGTTGAAGTTAATATTTCAAGCAAATGCCCGGATTGAGAGATATGAAGTCTCCAATAAGTTCTATAGCTGCAAGATGGAGGAGAACAGTTCTGTCAGTGAGCATATACTCAAAATGTCTGGGTATAATAATCACTTGATTCAATTGGGAGTTACTCTTCCAGATGATTGCGTCATTGACAGAATTCTCCAATCACTGCCACCAAGCTACAAGAGCTTCGTGATGAACTATAATATGCAAGGGATGAACAAGACTATTCCCGAGCTCTTCGCAATGCTAAAAGCTGCGGAGGTAGAAATCAAGAAGGAGCATCAAGTGTTGATGGTTAACAAAACCACTAGTTTCAAGAAAAAGGGCAAAGGGAAGAAAAAGGGGAACTTCAAGAAGAACGGCAAGCGAGTTGCTGCTCAAGAGAAGAAACCCAAGTCTGGACCTAAGCCTGAAACTGAGTGCTTCTACTGCAAGCAGACTGGTCACTGGAAGCGGAACTGCCCCAAGTATTTGGCGGATAAGAAGGATGGCAAGGTGAACAAAGGTATATGTGATATACATGTTATTGATGTGTACCTTACTAATGCTCGCAGTAGCACCTGGGTATTTGATACTGGTTCTGTTGCTAATATTTGCAACTCGAAACAGGGACTACAGAATAAGCGGACACTAGCAAAGGACGAGGTGACGATGCGCGTGGGAAACGGTTCCAAAGTCGATGTGATCGCGGTCGGCACGCTACCTCTACATCTACCTTCGGGATTAATATTAGACCTAAATAATTGTTATTTGGTGCCAGCGTTGAGCATGAACATTATATCTGGATCTTGTTTAATGCGAGACGGTTATTCATTTAAATCAGAGAATAATGGTTGTTCTATTTATATGAGTAATATCTTTTATGGTCATGCACCTTTGAAGAGTGGTCTTTTTTTGATGAATCTCGATAGTAGTGATACACATATTCATAATGTTGAAACCAAAAGATGCAGAGTTGATAATGAAAGTGCAACTTATTTGTGGCACTGTCGTTTAGGTCATATCGGTGTAAAGCGCATGAAGAAACTCCATACTGATGGACTTTTGGAACCACTTGATTATGAATCACTTGGTACTTGCGAACCGTGCCTCATGGGCAAGATGACTAAAACACCGTTCTCCGGTACGATGAAGAGAGCAACAGATTTGTTGGAAATCATACATACCAATGTATGTGGACCGATGAATATTGAGGCTCGTGGCGGATATCGTTATTTTCTCACCTTCACAGATGACTTAAGCAGATATGGGTATATCTACTTAATGAAACACAAGTCTGAAACATTTGAAAAGTTCAAAGAATTTCAGAGTGAAGTTGAAAATCATCGTAACAAGAAAATAAAATTTCTACGATCTGATCGTGGAGGAGAATATTTGAGTTACGAGTTTGGTGTACATTTGAAAAATTGTGGAATAGTTTCGCAACTCACGCCACCCGGAACACCACAGCGTAATGGTGTGTCCGAACGTCGTAATCGTACTTTATTAGATATGGTGCGATCTATGATGTCTCTTACTGATTTACCGCTATCGTTTTGGGGATACGCTCTAGAGACGGCCGCATTCACGTTAAACAGGGCACCATCTAAATCCGTTGAGACGACGCCTTATGAACTATGGTTTGGCAAGAAACCAAAGTTGTCGTTTCTTAAAGTTTGGGGCTGCGATGCTTATGTGAAAAAGCTTCAACCTGATAAGCTCGAACCCAAATCGGAGAAATGTGTCTTCATAGGATATCCAAAGGAAACTGTTGGATACACCTTCTATCACAGATCCGAAGGCAAGACTTTTGTTGCTAAATTCGGAAACTTTCTAGAGAAGGAGTTTCTTTCGAAAGAAGTGAGTGGGAGGAAAGTAGAACTTGACGAGGTAACTGTACCTACTCCTTTATTGAGAAGTAGTACATCACAGAAAACTATTTCTGCGACACCTACACCAATAAGTGAGGAAGCTAATGATGATGATCATGAAACTTTAGATCAAGATACTACTGAACCTCGTAGATCAACCAGAGTGAGATCCGCACCAGAGTGGTACGGTAATCCTGTTCTGGAGGTCATGATATTAGATCATGATGAACCTATGAACTATGAAGAAGCGATGGTGAGCCCAGATTCCGCAAAGTGGCTTGAAGCCATGAAATCTGAGATGGGATCCATGTATGAGAACAAAGTATGGACTTTGGTTGACTTGCCCGATGATCGGCAAGCAATTGAGAACAAATGGATCTTTAAGAAGAAGACTGACGCTGATGGTAATGTTACTGTCTACAAAGCTCGACTTGTCGCAAAAGGTTTTCGACAAGTTCAAGGGATTGACTATGATGAGACTTTCTCACCCGTAGCGATGCTTAAGTCTGTCCGAATCATGTTAGCAATTGCCGCATTTTATGATTATGAAATTTGGCAAATGGATGTCAAAACTACATTCCTGAATGGATTTCTGGAAGAAGAGTTGTATATGATGCAACCGGAAGGTTTTGTCGATCCAAAGGGAGCTGACAAAGTGTGCAAGCTCCAGCGATCCATTTACGGACTGGTGCAAGCCTCTCGGAGTTGGAATAAACGCTTTGATAGTGTGATCAAAGCATTTGGTTTTATGCAGACTTTCGGAGAAGCCTGTATTTACAAGAAAGTGAGTGGGAGCTCTGTAGCATTTCTAATATTATATGTGGATGACATATTACTGATTGGAAATGATATAGAATTTCTGGATAGCATAAAGGGATACTTGAATAGAAGTTTTTCAATGAAAGACCTCGGAGAAGCTGCTTACATATTAGGCATAAAGATCTATAAAGATAGATCAAGACGCTTAATTGGACTTTCACAAAGCACATACCTTGACAAGATTTTGAAGAAGTTCAAAATGGATCAAGCAAAGAAAGGGTTCTTGCCTGTGTTACAAGGTGTGAGATTGAGTAAGACTCAAAGCCCGACCACTGCAGAAGATAGAGAGAAAATGAAAGATGTTCCCTATGCTTCATCCATAGGCTCTATCATGTATGCAATGCTGTGTACCAGACCTGACGTGTGCCTTGCTATAAGTTTAGCAGGGAGGTACCAAAGTAATCCAGGAGTGGATCACTGGACAGCGGTCAAGAACATCCTGAAATACCTGAAAAGGACTAAGGATATGTTTCTCATATATGGAGGTGACAAAGAGCTCACCGTAAGAGGTTACGTTGATGCAAGCTTTGACACTGATCCGGACGATTCTAAATCGCAAACCGGATACGTGTTTACATTAAACGGTGGAGCTGTCAGTTGGTGCAGTTCTAAACAAAGCGTCGTAGCGGGATCTACATGTGAAGCGGAGTACATAGCTGCTTCGGAAGCAGCAAACGAAGGAGTCTGGATGAAGGAGTTCATATCCGATCTAGGTGTCATACCTAGTGCATCGGGTCCAATGAAAATCTTTTGTGACAATACTGGTGCAATTGCCTTGGCAAAGGAATCCAGATTTCACAAAAGGACCAAACACATCAAGAGACGCTTCAACTCCATCCGGGATCTAGTCCAGGTGGGAGACATAGAGATTTGCAAGATACATACGGATCTGAATGTAGCAGACCCGTTGACTAAGCCTCTTCCACGAGCAAAACATGATCAGCACCAAGACTCCATGGGTGTTAGGATCATTACAGTGTAATCTAGATTATTGACTCTAGTGCAAGTGGGAGACTGAAGGAAATATGCCCTAGAGGCAATAATAAAGTTATTATTTATTTCCTTATATCATGATAAAGGTTTATTATTCATGCTAGAATTGTATTAACCGGAAACATAATACATGTGTGAATACATAGACAAAACAGAGTGTCACTAGTATGCCTCTACTAGACTAGCTCGTTAATCAAAGATGGTTATGTTTCCTAACCATGAACAAAGAGTTGTTATTTGATTAACGAGGTCACATCATTAGTTGAATGATCTGATTGACATGACCCATTATATTAGCTTAGCACCCGATCGTTTAGTATGTTGCTATTGCTTTATCCATGACTTATACATGTTCCTATGACTATGAGATTATGCAACTCCCGTTTGCCGGAGGAACACTTTGGGTACTACCAAACGTCACAACGTAACTGGGTGATTATAAAGGAGTACTACAGGTGTCTCCAATGGTAGATGTTGGGTTGGCGTATTTCGAGATTAGGATTTGTCACTCCGATCGTCGAAGAGGTATCTCTGGGCCCTCTCGGTAATGCACATCACTTAAGCCTTGCAAGCATTGCAACTAATGAATTAGTTGCGGGATGATGTATTACGGAACGAGTAAAGAGACTTGCCGGTAACGAGATTGAACTAAGTATTGGATACTGACGATCGAATCTCGGGCAAGTAACATACCGATGACAAAGGGAACAACGTATGTTGTTATGCGTTCTGACCGATAAAGATCTTCGTAGAATATGTAGGAGCCAATATGGGCATCCAGGTCCCGCTATTGGTTATTGACCGGAGATGTGTCTCGGTCATGTCTACATTGTTCTCGAACCATAGGGTCCGCACGCTTAACGTTACGATGACAGTTATTATGAGTTTATGCATTTTGATGTACCGAAGGTTGTTCGGAGTCCCGGATGTGATCATGGATAAGATGAGGAGTCTCGAAATGGTCGAGACGTAAAGATTGATATATTGGAAGCCTATGTTTGGACATCGGAAGTGTTCCAGGTGAAATCAGGATTTTACCGGAATACCGGGAGGGTTACCGGAACCCCCCGGGAGCCAAATGGGCCAACATGGGCCTCGGTGGAAAGGTGAAAGGGCTGCCCTCATGGGCTGCGCGCCTCTCCCCTCCCCTAGTCCTATTAGGACTAGGAGAGGTGGCCGGCCCCCCCTCTCTCTCTCCCCCCCTTTGAGGAATCCTATTCCAACTAGGATTGGGGGGGGGAATCCTACTCCCGGAGGGTGTAGGACTCTCCTGGCGCGCCACCCTTGGCCGGCCAGCCCCTCCCCCTTGGATCCTTTATATACGGAGGCAGGGGGCACCCCATAGACACACAAGTTGATCCTTGAGATCGTTCCTTAGCCGTGTGCGGTGCCCCCTTCCACCAAATTCCACCTCGGTCATATTGTCGCAGTGCTTAGGCGAAGCCCTGCGTCAGTAGTACATCAAGATCGTCACCACGCCGTCGTGCTGACGGAACTCTTCCCCGACGCTTTGCTGGATCGGAGCCCGGGGATCGTCATCGAGCTGAACGTGTGCTAAGAACTCGGAGGTGCCGGAGTAACGGTGCTTGGATCGGTCGGACCGGGAAGAAGACGTATGACTACTTCCTCTACGTTGTGTCAAACGCTTCCGTTGCAATCTACAAGGGTACGTTGATCATACTATCCTCTCGTTGCTATGCATCACCATGATCTTGCGTGTGCGTAGGAATTTTTTTGAAATTACTACGTTCCCCAACATGTGTACGTGTTGATTCCACCCTAGCCTTACCAAAGCGGACCCCCTCTTGATAGTACGGTGACCCCTACGGAACTAATCCACCAAAATAGAAGCAGAAGAGCTAAACCGTCTTGAATAACACTCCGAGGGGAAAGAAATCGTCTCGTGCCAAAGGATGAATCTCTGAAACGCTCAAAGCACACGATTAATCCGCAAACATGTTGTCATCAATCACCAAAACTACATCCAGAGAGATATGCCTTAACAGCTGCACTTTGGTGGTAACCCTGTCGGTTCGCCAAAAACATCTGAATACTGTTCCAGCACAGCACAGACACATTCCGGGGTGACCTCTTGCTCCTCCCCGCCCCCACAGTCACTTGATAAAGCTAAACCATATACGGAACAGCCCCTTGACGACATAAACTATTCAGTTGCATGCTGTTAATGACTTCACAAGAAGGTGTAGATGGGTGTCCATGAAGGTGGACAGTGCCCGTGGTTTCCGGAATGGAGATATGCTTGCCCTTCCAGTCCACCGTCATCGGACTGTGCTCCTCAAGCCAGTCCATTCCAAGGATTGCGTCATACATTCCCAGAGAAAGAACTTTGAAGTCTATAGTGAATTCATGCCCTTGCGATGCCCATTTGCAATCTGGAATAGATGCTACACACTGCAATTCGTCGCCGCCAGCGACCTTGACACGCCCATCACGGGTCAATGGAGTGACCCCCGTCAGTTGGGTGGCCAATTGAGCGCCGACAAACGATGTGGAGCTGCCGGAATCAACGAACATGAGGATCTCGTCCCCTGCAGCCACGCGTGGAGCTGAAACGCCTTGGGCGACTTGTCACCAGTAAGTGTGTGCTTGGAGATGGCCATCACGGCCTCTGGCAATGGCTGCTGCTCTCCATCGAAGACGGAATCGAGGCCGAAGAGCTCCAGAAGCTCCTCCACTATGTGCAGCTGCACCGTGGCAGGACACGTATGATCGTGGCCCCACCGCTAGCCGCACTTGAAGCAGAGACCACGGGCACAGCGTGAGCGCCCTCGGTGTCGCGTCTGTCATTGGCCGCTGGCAGTGGTGCAGCAGCGACTGGCCGCGGTGGAGGCGCCGGCAATGGCAGCACCCCGGAGTGTTGTCCCGTGTCCAGCGAGCGCGGCGCTGGCGGGTGCGGGAGTTGATGATGCACACTGAGGGAGTCCTGGATTAGGGGGTATCCGGACGGCCGGACTATAACCTTTGGCCGGACTGTTGGACTATGAAGATACAAGATTGAAGACTTCGTCCCGTGTCCGGATGGGACTCTCCTTGGCGTGGAAGGAAAGCTTGGCAATACGGATATGTAGATCTCCTTCCTTGTAACCGACTCTGTGTAACCCTAGCCCCCTCCGGTGTCTATATAAACCGGAGGGTTTAGTCCGTAGGACACAACAACAACAATCATACCATAGGCTAGCTTCTAGGGTTTAGCCTCTCAGATCTCGTGGTAGATCTACTCTTGTACTACCCATATCATCAATATTAATCAAGCAGGAGTAGGGTTTTACCTCCATCGAGAGGGCCCGAACCAGGGTAAAAACATCGCGTCCCTTGTCTCCTGTTATCATCCGCCTAGACGCACAGTTCGGGACCCCCTACCCGAGATCCGCCGGTTTTGACACCGACATTGGTGCTTTCATTGAGAGTTCCTCTGTGTCGTCATCATTAGGCTTGATGGCTCCTTCAATCATCATTAGTGATGCAGTCCAGGGTGAGACTTTTCTGCCCGGCCAGATCTTTGTATTCGACGGCTTTGCACTGCGGGCCAATTCGCTTGGCCATCTAGACCAGATTGAAAGTTACGCCCCTGGCCATCAGGTCAGGTTTGGAAGCTTGAACTACACGCCCGACGCCCGTGGGGACTTGATCTTTGACGGATTCGAGCCCCGACCGAGTGCGTCACGCTGTCACGATGGGCATGATTTAGCTCTGCCACCGAACAGTGTCCTGGAGACCGCATCCGCTCCGACCTTCAATTCGGAGCCAACTGCGCCATCCGAGGGCGGGTGGTTAGACCCCGCCATGGAGGCAGCAGCCTCAACGGTGATTGAGCCGAACACCAACCTTACCCTTCGCGAGGTCCGTGACTCCACCTTGCCGGACTCTCCTCCGGACTCTGAACCATCTGCGCCCCTGCCAATCGAATCCGATTGGGCGCCGATCAAGGAGTTCACCGCCGCGGATATCCCTTCAGCGACATACTAAATTCACTAAAGTCCCTCTCCTTGTCAGGAGAGTCTTGGCCGGATTATGACCGGCAGGATTGGGATGCGGATGACGAAGAAATTTGACGCCCACCCACCACCCACTATGTAGCCACTGTCGAAGATTTGACCGACATGCTCGACTTTGAATCCGAAGACATCGACGATATGGACGACGATGCAGGAAACGAACAGGAACCACCACCCACAAGGCACTGGACAACCACCTCATCTCACGATGTATACATGGTGGACACACCCAAAGGAAACGACAACGAAGAGCGGAAGGACGCAACGAAGGATCATTCCCTCGAAAAGCAGTCAAAGCGGCGGCGTGAGCGCCGCCCCAAACCCCGCCTCGACAGAAACAGCGGTCACACAGACCCAGCCATAGAGCAGGGTGAGCCGGCGGACGACGAACATGGCATTGAACAACCGTCCGACCAGGGCAACATGGATAATCGAACCGAACAACCTGTCTCCGACGATAACAGTCCGGATGACCTCATGCCTGACAAGCGACTGGAGCAGAAGAACCTCCACAAAAGGCTCGTCGCCACTGCGCATAGCCTGAAAAAGCAGAAGCGGAAGCTCAAGACTGCGCAGGATGCACTTAGAATCAAATGGAGCAAAGTACTCAACACCGCAGACAAATACGGCGGCATTCGCCACACAAAGAGCTACCCGAAGCGAAAGCTACTGCCTGAATTTGATGAGGAGGCCTTAGAGCCCCCTCAATCAAAAAACAAAGCAGCCATCTGGTCGGATAGGCGACCCCATGGCCAACACAGAGCGGCAAACAACGCCGCACACAAGCCAGCACGCGATCCACATGAGGACTCGCATCGAAAAGACGACCCAACCAGATCTATCTACGGGCCAAGAAAGCATGCTCCAGCAAGCAATGCAACACAACAAAAATCCGAACACCACGGTACACCCAAATACAGGGGTGCCGCACACCCCCTATGTTTCACCGACGAGGTGCTGGACCATGAATTTCAAAGGGATTCAAACCCGTAAACATAAAGGCATATGACGGAATGACAGACCCTGGGGTCTGGATTGAGGACTATATCCTCCATATCCACATGGCCAGAGGAGACGACCTCCACGCCATAAAGTACCTACCCCTCAAGCTCAAAGGGCCAGCCCGGCATTGGCTTAAAGGCCTTCCCGAAAACACCATTGGAAGTTGGGAAGAGCTCGAGGACGCTTTCCGGGCAAATTTTCAAGGGACCTATGTCCGACCTCCGGATGCAGACGATTTAAGTCATATGACTCAACAACCCGGCGAGTCAGCCCGAAAGCTTTGGAACATATTTCTTACTAAAAAGAATCAAATAGTCGACTGTCCGGACGCCGAAGCCTAAGCAGCTTTTAAACACAGCGTTCGAGACGAATGGCTCGCTAGACACCTCAGCCAGGAAAAGCCAAGAACAATGGCTGCATTAACAAGCCTCATGACCCGCTTTTGCGCAGGTGAGGACAGCTGGTTGGCAAGATGCAGCACCAGTGACCCAAGTACATCCAAAGTCAGGGATGGGAACGGGAAGCCACGACGCAACAAAAACCAGCGCCGGAATAAAGAAAATAGCCCGAAGAGCACGGCAGTAAACGCCGTATGCAAAAGCTCTCGGCAGGGTCAGCAAAAGCTGCCTCTCAAAGATAAAAGGGACGAACTGTCCAGCCTAAACAAAATTCTGGACAAGATATGTCAAATCCACAGCACCCCTGGTAAGCCCGCAAATCATACTCATAGAGAATGTTGGGTCTTCAAGCAGTCCGGCAAACTCAACGCCGAACACAAGGGGCTGGATACACCCAGTGAAGACGATGATGAACCCCACAAGCAAAACGCTGGGGAACAGAAGAAATTCCCACAAGAAGTCCAAACAGTAAACGTGTTACACGTGACAAAGGGGAAAAACGAAGTGGCGCCCATAGAGATACGTGCCCTGCGGTCTATCACAACAGAGTTCCGCCACTGGTTGTCCAACCCGATCACCTTCGACCATCGGGATTACTCCGCAAGTATCCGGCACGCAGGATGGGCTGCCTTGGTGTTAGACCCGATAATTGAAGGATACCACTTTACACGAGTCCTGATGGACGACGGCAGTAGTTTAAACCTGATATATCAGGACACAGTCCGCAAAATGGGGATGGAGCCAACAAAAATTGGCCATAGCAATACTTCCTTTAAAGGAGCAATGCCAGGCCCAGAGGCCCATTGCATGGGCTCTTTCCTACTAGAAGTTATGTTCGGCTCCCCCGATAACTTCCGTAGCGAAAAGCTAATCTTCCACATCGCTCCGTTTAAAAGTGG
Organism: Aegilops umbellulata; assembly: GCA_032464435.1. Taxonomy (NCBI): domain Eukaryota; kingdom Viridiplantae; phylum Streptophyta; class Magnoliopsida; order Poales; family Poaceae; genus Aegilops; species Aegilops umbellulata. The sequence goes on along the minus strand of CP136056.1, from coordinate 290,426,273 downwards.
TTATCAAGCACTATTGGGACGCGAAGCTTTCGCTCGCTTTAACGCAATACCGCATTATGCGTCTCTCACACTTAAGATGCCCGGTCCACGAGGCATCATTTCAATAAAGGGAAATATTGAGCGCTCCTCGCGCGCAGAAGACTGTGCGGCTGCCTTGGCGGCCACACACTAAAACGGCCTCGCCAACCAGAGCATCTAACAGGTCGTTAAGACCACGGACACGGCTGGACGAGTCCGGCATAACCATATAATTGATAAAGGTTTGATGGCTATATACCCCTATACAAGGGGCTCCGCGCATATAAACAGGCGACAATAAGGCTCAATTTTACCCATCTTGAATTATACTTTGTTTATTTAATATAACACACACCTTGCACGACTATTTTTCAACTAAGTACTTCTCTTTCACAGATAACCATCGTGCTACACCCGTCCAGGATACGGCACAACGGAGACACAGGCGCAGACGTGCAGTAGGGACCCGTTCCAAGGATTCTTTTTAGATTAAGACCCTGCGTAAACCTTTTTTACTGTCTCTTGTTGGTACACATCCCCCGGATTCTCAGTATAACCGAGAAGGAGGCTGGCGTCGTGGCATGTGGCCACATCAGAATATTGCTCGTACCTGGACACCAGGGGCTTATTACAAAGGGCACTGTTCGACCCGTTTAAAATCATAAAAGACCGAATACCTTAGGGAGTGTTCGGCGTCGCGAGTTTGGCCTTATATGCATCAGCTCCGAATCATGTCTTTGGTCAAATGTTGGGTTTGCCGGCTCTTGTGTTTTTCTGCCTTACGTTCCGCTCTATCGTCTAAGGCGGCACCAGGAGAACCACTGCGATTGTGCCCCGGTTCAGCCAGGCGAGCACCTTAGTAGAGAAAGCCGAAAACTGACTGTCATGATATAGCGTGAGACTGGTCAACCACTCGATGACCTAGCAGAATCTTTGGGATTCCTCCACCTTGACGAAGGGCCGTTTCCCGGCCAGGCGCACAAGCGCCCCGAATTCGGGTGAGCGCGGCGCCACCAGGGGCTATATAGTAGCCCCACTATCAAACTCCTATGGCTAAGTGAAAGTGATAAACCATTATAGTCCGATTGCCTAGTTCGCTGCGCTGTCACCTCCTTAATGGACCAAGACGTTGGATCAAGTGTGAAAATGCGTCTTCTGCGAACACCCCTGCATTATATGCGTGGGGGCTGAAGCCGACGACTGCCATCTTTCAGGTTATATACATATATACATTAACGGCCGCACAGGAGGTATTATAATTCTTGCAGGCGCAAATATAAAAAGCTTTTACATTTCAGCAAAATATTGTTTTTCATAAGAATACATGTTATTCGAACATAATATCCTTTGAGCACTGCGTCTCTATCGAACGAGCGCCCTCCAGAACTTCTTGAAAGTAGTGTTCGGCAGGTACTCGGCTTTCGTCTGAATCTTGGGCTGCAATGACGGAGGCCTCCACCTCTGCCCAGTATGTCTTGACACGGGAAAGGGCCATCCGCGCACCCTCCACGCATGCTGACCTCTTCATCACGTTGATATGTGGCACCGCACCAAGGAACTGCTGAACCAAACTAAAATAATTGTTCGGTTTTGGCCTCTACGGCCATAGATGATCCACGACATACCTCATGGCAAGTCCGGACAACCTATTCAGCTCGGCCCACTCGGCCAACCGATCAGTCAATGGAAGCGGACGCTCTGGATTGTTGAATTGTGACCAGAACAGCTTTTCCACTTCGCGATCCTTTTGATCTTTGAAGTGTTCGACCGCATCAACAACACTTGCCGCTAAATCCAGATATGCATCCGCAGAACTCCACATCCGGTCCAAAGGAGCATATTTAGGATCTCCTAACTTCATCCGCGGCATAAAGGGCTTCCCAGCCGCGATATCTCCGGCTTGACGCAGCTCCTCCCTCATCGCTCTCATTGCAGAACGAGTATCCTTGGCCGCCGCCGTGGCCTTCTCCAGGTCCGTCCGCTTTGCCTGGTCTTCCTTTTCAAGAAGCCTGCAATGGTCAGCAGCATTATTCAACTTCACAACCATCTCGGCCATCTCCTCCTTGCTTCGGCAGTGAGCAGCCTGTTCGGCTTTTAGCTCCTCAACCGCCTTTAGGGCAGCCGCATCGCTTTTTCTGGCTTGTTCTTTGACTCGGGCAAGCTCTGCCCGAAGTTTCTCCATCGCTGCAGCTCCATCTGCATTAAGCACACACGTTATAAGATACTGGCATCATGCTCCTCTTACCAGGTGTTTCCGGAGAAATTACATACCTTGTGCCTCGTCAAGCCGCTTGTTGACAAGCACGATGTCGGCATCTGCCACGTCAAGTTGCCGCTTTAGCTCGGCAAATTCATCAGCCCGGCTGGCCACCGGACACTTCGCCACCTACATATGAAGGTGGAAAAATTATACCTGGGACTATGATTCTCCGCGTGTCTTCGTCTTCGACAGCACCCAGAGTCTCAGGGGCTACTATCTACACAGGGCACATCTTAAAGTATGCGGTACTGTCAAAAGGTACATCATTTCACGTACCTCAAAACCTGTCAGTAAACTCCTAACAGCTTCATGCAACCCGCTTTCCGTGGATGAAATCCTTTCGATTACCGCACCCATCAACGCATGGTGCTCTTCCGAGATAGATGCCCGCCCTAGCAGATCCTTCAGTACCTCCGACCGCGCACCAGACGGTGTCGGACTACTTCGATGGCTCTTTTCAAAAGCCGTACACTGAGGGCTTCAGGTGGCCATAGGACTACCTTCTGGCCTTGCCGGATCAGGAGAAACCCTCCACGACGACACCTCAGGGTCGCCAGCCTCTTGAGACGGTGTGGCAGGGGGAGGCGTTCCGCTCTCCATCATCTCTGGAAGAAGATCCCCCAAAGACGAGCTCTGCTGAGAAGGGCTAAGATCTGAACTGCAAGATAAATGCTTCGGTTACTTTCCTCAGAAGTAAAGAAAGGATTTCTCTCATTATCAAACACCCTTTTACTTACGGCTCGGTGGAGGGCTGATCCCCTTGAGGGTATAGTGCGGCCGGGGTATCCCCCGGTGCAGGACCCTCTGGCAAAGATTTCTTCCCCCGCTTCGAGACCATTGTCTCCGGGTCTTCAGAGGCGGTCCTCTTCTTCCCCTGAGGAAAGGAATTTTTGATTCCTCCCTTCCGGACAACCTCCTCTACGGAGGCAGTAGCTTCCTTGTTCCCCCCTTCATCTTCTTCTGAAGGCGCGATCTCCAGCATCCGGGTTAACACAGGATCTGGCGAGGTCTCAGGAAGAGGGGCCGAACACCTGATCAACTTTGCCTTCGCTATCCACTCCTGGTTCAAGAACATCTCTTTTAAGGGCGATGTTGCGATAAAAAAATGAATGGCGTGTTCGGACACAGGGCTACTTATTTGGGTATCCGGACGATTGCAGCTCAGGCCTGCGTCCTCGGTAGGGTCCGGACACATCATTTGTGGTCCGAAGAACAATTTGTACATCTCCGCGGGCGTCATGCCAAGGAAATGTTGAACAGCTCGCGGTCCCTCTGGATTGAACTCCCACAGGCGGAGCGGACGACGTTTGCAGGGCAGAACTCGGGAATTAACATGACCTGCGTCACCATGACCAGATTGACATCTCTCTCTAGGAGATCTCGGATGCGGCTCTGCAACAGGGGCACATCCTTTACTGGCCCCCAGTCTAGCCCCTTGTTGACCCATGACATTAGTCGTGGCGGGGGACCCGAGCGAAAAGCAGGCGAAGCCACCCACTTGGTACCCCTAGGAGCTGTGATATAAAACCACTCTTGTTGCCATAAGTCGGACTCCTCTTGGAAAGAGCCCTCGGGCCATAAGACGTTAGCTTTTTTTGCTTATTACAGCGCCTCCGCACTCCGCGTGCCGTCCCTCGACCATCTTCGGCTCCACTTTGAAGGCTTCACACACGACGATGAACGATGAGATGTGAAGGATAGACTCCGGAGCTAGGTCGTGGAAGTCCAGCCTATAATAGAACATGAGCCCCCTCACGAAGGGATCCGGCGCGAAGCTTAGCCCTCGGAGGAAGTGAGATACGAACACGCCGCTCTCACTAGGATTAGGAGTGGGAATAACCTGCCCTTGAGCAGGCAGCCTATGCGGGATTTCGCCGGTCAAGTACCTGGCCTCCCGTAGCTTTAGTACGTCTTCCTCCGTGGCGGAGGAAGGCATCCATCGGCCTTGAAGGTTGGATCCGGACATCATTGAAGGTCCGAAGCGCCTAAATCTGAAGCTTCGGGTGCTGGAACTCGAGGCCGGAGGCGGATTCGATTGAGATCGAAAGAAAAGAGTGAGGTCTTGGTCTCTTTATGAAGAGGTCGAATACCAAGAGCCTTCCCCGTGACCGTTTGGGACTTACCTTTGATCGAGGGGACATACCAACGGCACGATTGGGTTACCCACGTCCGTGTTGATGAGAATCCCGTAAATAAAGGGGACACGATCTCTGCTTAGACAAGACGTGCCAAGGAAACCGCCTCGCGAAACGCGTTGAGGTGGGGGTAAAAACGAATAAAGGCTTGGCTGTGGTGTGATGTCACGCTACGGAATACATCAGCAGGATAGATTTGTGGAAATATAATTCTCTCCACGGTGGTACGTGGAACTTGTTTTGCAGAGCCGGACACGATCCTCGTGTTCAAAATCTTCTATGAAGTATTCGGAGGAGGAACCCGCCTTGCAATGCCGAAGACAATCTGCGCGCCGGACTCATCGTCATTGAAGCCTGGTTCAGGGGCTACTGAGGGAGTCCTGGATTAGGGGGTATCCGGACGGCCGGACTATAACCTTTGGCCGGACTGTTGGACTATGAAGATACAAGATTGAAGACTTCGTCCCGTGTCCGGATGGGACTCTCCTTGGCGTGGAAGGCAAGCTTGGCAATACGAATATGTAGATCTCCTTCCTTGTAACCGACTCTATGTAACCCTAGCCCCCTCCGGTGTCTATATAAACCGGAGGGTTTAGTCCGTAGGACACAACAACAACGACAACAATCATACCATAGGCTAGCTTCTAGGGTTTAGCCTCTCCGATCTCGTGGTAGATCTACTCTTGTACTACCCAATCATCAATATTAATCAAGCAGGAGTAGGGTTTTACCTCCATCGAGAGGGCCCGAACCTGGGTAAAAACATCATGTCCCTTGTCTCCTGTTACCATCCGCCTAGACGCACAGTTCGGGACCCCCCTACCCGTGATCCGCCGGTTTTGACACCGACACACACCCCCGGCCACTTCCTCCTGAAGCAGCGCGAGGGAACAGGCGGTGTCCAAATCGGGTGGTCGCTGTACCAGCACCACCGCCCGAATGTCGGCGCGGAGTCCCTCCACAAAGCGAGTAAGGTAATAGTAAGGATTAATAATAAGGTGGAATTGCTCAATATAGTCAGCTACAGTAGATGTCTGCTTAATGGTGTAAAATTGACGAATAAGCACCCGGTGGCGATCGTGCCCGAAACGAGTGCATAAGAGGCTAGAAAACGATTCCCAATCGAAGCCGACAAGCTTCTTTTGGATCGATTGCAGCCATATGGCGGCCGACCCCGAGAAATTCAAAGATGCCATGGGTACCTAGAAAGAGGAGTGGATGTTAAACATAGAGAAGTATTGTTCACAAAGGGTTTTCCAGAGTTTTGGGTTCTCGCCCGTGAATTTTGGGAAACAAATAGAAGGGTGTGCCTGTCCCAAGCCCGCGTGGAGCTGGTTGGCATGAGAAAACGGCGAAGCCGCGGGAATGAGGGATGGGGATGCGGGGAACTGACCTATACCCGGGAGGGGCACCGGCGTCACAACCGGCGCCGACTCCCGGTGGAGGAATGCGTCGCTATGGTCATCAGGCCCGTTGGGCAGCTCCTGCGCGTTGATGCCGGAGCCGAGGAGGCTCCCGGCCGCTGCGAGGGAGGGGGCGGGGGCCGACGCCCCGATCGCTGCCACACCAGGCGCCGCCGCCGCAGGCGCGCACCCTTGCCGAAGATCGGCCACCGCAGTGCTCAGATCCGCAATGCGACGCTCCAGATCAGGCCGCCACGCGAGGAGATCGTTGACCTTGGCGGTGTTGGCATGCACAGCCGCTGTGTTGTTGCGCAGCTCGACGCGGAACTCGTCCATGGAGGACGTGAGCTTGTCCATGTACTCCTTCATGGTGGGATCCATGGCCTCGATCTGCAGCCGAGCTTGACGAAGACGGCGGGTCTCGACGAATTGCGCCAGATCACGCGCGGAGGAAGAGTGGTGGTTGGTCTCTGATACCAGATGTTAGGAGCTAGATAGGTTCTATGTATTACAGGGGGAAATCACTCTAAGAGTACAAATCGGTGGCTATTACATGCAAATCTCACGAACAGGAGCAAGGGTTCTTGCGAGAGAAGGGGAATGGGGAATGGAAGCCGATGCCGACGCCGTGATCCACTGGATGACGATTTTGGATGAAGTGGGTGGATAAGTAGGTGATCGTCTGGGCGGGCCGGCTCACACCCACTCTAGCCCAGTTACTCTGGAGTTGGCCTTGCGAGCCCGCGCTGCCAGGTGGCCTAGGGGTGCTGACAAGTACATGTGAACATACAGACAAATTATTGTTTCTTGATCCTTTATATCAAATTCTTTCTTGAGCCCCGAGTCCATTGTACGAAAGGAGATCTACATAGAAGTACACACGTCATAGGAACATATACAATACTATATACTTATAATAGCATGATGAAATTGAAAGAAAAAGCTAGCGAAACTGTACAGGCAAACCATAAAATAATTGTAGTGGCGTGTTTTTTTAAATGAATTGTAGTGGCGTGTTAGTGTGGTAGGGAAAGGGAGCCAATAATATATACCGAGGCAAAGTAGCAACACTATGGACGGAAACCCCTTTTGGTGACCGAGCTCCTATGAGGCCTCCAAATTCAAATTTCAAATTTCATTAAAATTCGTATTTTTATGTTTCAAAAAATTCTGAAAAAAAACACAGATATACATGAAGGCATAACACACGTGTGTAAATTTTCAGGGTAAAATACGTTGAAATGAGGGCTATGAAAAAAACAAAGATGAGGTTGTTTAACACATGATACTATTCATCCTCCCAGATTATGAATTTGTCTTTTTTATATAGGTCGCAATGCAAGGTATTTCATCATGAATTTTTACACACATATGGATTACATCCTTACATACACGCATATATTTTTTCAGAAATTTTTAGAAACATAAAATTTTAAATTTAAATTTTCTGAAAATAAATGGCTCCATGAAGCTCGGCCTCCAAAACGTCATTCTCCACTATGGATAGTTTCTTATCAGGATCATCAGACTACTATCTCTTCGTAATTAACTTGGCATTTCAGATTCTATGTCTAGTTGGCAGGCATGGCAACCTGTACAAAGATGGAGCTTAACGCCTGGTAGGACCGCGGCAAAAGCAGATGGGTCAAACATATCGTCTGACAGCTTGATTCCTACGCGTCCGGCCCTGTTCTCGCCAGTAGACTAGCTACAGTACTAACCCAAAAGCACGAGCGCAAAGCCTGCCAGCGCTATTATTCAGAAAAACCCTCTTGTTCCATCGAAACTCGAAAGCCAACCTTTGTATAATAGCTCTGCCCTGCCCTGTTCTCTTCCAAAAGCACTATGATCGCTCCCTAGGATAGTTGCACTTTTCTTTTGGAATTTCAAACTAGTAAGAGGGTCTATTCTGATATTCTCTTTAAGGTATAATGTCAGGCTAGTCCATGCCCTCGCCCGCCCGCCCGCCCGCCGCCAATCCGCCATCGCCGTTGGGTTTGTTTCTTCTCCCTTGCTCTGACCCCCTCTTGACCCCGGTCGTCTGCGGGCGGAAGGAGCGCTAGCTAGCCCAGAACCGACGGGGCGATCCATCATCCGATGGCCACCGACACGTTCGTCACCGACGTGACCTTCGGGGCGGACGTGATCGTCACCACCGTGACCAACTCCGGCGCGGCCGTGGAGGGCTGGCTCCAGGAGATCCGCTCCGTCCTCGGCGACCTCGTCGTCGGGATCGACGTCGAGTGGCGCCCCAGCTACAGCCCCTCCCAGAACCCCGTCGCGCTGCTGCAGCTCTGCGTCGGCCGCCGCTGCCTCATCTTCCAGCTCCTCCACGCCGACTTCGTCCCCCAGGCTCTGTCGGGCTTCCTCGCCGACCCCAACCTCCGCTTTGTCGGCGTCGGCGTGCAGGAGGACGTCGAGCGCCTCAGCGACGACCACAGCCTCGAGGTGGCCAACGCGGTCGACCTGCGTGGCCTCGCGGCGGAGGGGATGCAAATGCCGGAGCTCCGCCAGGCCGGCCTGCAGGCCGTGGCGCGCACCGTCATGGGAGCCAACCTTCAGAAGCCACAGAGGGTGAGGATGGGCCCGTGGGACGCCTACTGCCTCTCCTACGATCAGATCAAGTACGCCTGCATCGACGCTTTCGTCTCCTTCGAGGTTGGCCGGAAGCTGCTCACAGGCGACCTCTGAGTTGATGATTTCTGCGGCTGAGTCCCCGAAAACTTGCATTCTTAACTCTAGCTCGTACTATTGTGTTTAGATCTAGTTCTTCATCTCATAATGTTAGGCAAGGGTTTGGGAGTGATTCTGTGATGGAAGAATTAGACATTGGTGGTGATGAGGATTAACTTCAGAGCAGGGAAAAGATTGCGCCTACAACTGGGTGCCATGAGCATGGACCCTTTTGTGCCAATCGTAACTCTGCGAAATATTCTGTCCCATTATGCATTTTTAGTGAACTGTAACTATTTTTAATTCTGTGTTAATGTCAGGGCTGCTTTCAGTTATCACCGATCGAATTTTCTAAACTTTCAATAGCTCCTTTGCTCTAAAACTGCCATTATAATTTTTCGATCTGCCCAGCATTTGGTATCATAATTTGGCATTTGTTGCTCATACCACAATTTGTAATTGACGACATGAGCATTAATCCTTTTGTGCTGATCGATATTGTTTTGTGTATTCTGCTCAACTATGTTTGTTTTGGTGGAGTGCCAACTATTTCTAGTTATGTGCTCCAGGTCCATGCTGCTTCCGGTTATCACTGATGGGATGTTTCAGATTTAGATTTCCGATAGGTCATTTGCTCTAAAGTTTGACAGTTATCAGTTCATAGAGTTTCGTAGATAGAATTTTGGTCTGTTTAGTATTTGGCATCATAATTTGATATCTGATGCCCACTTATACCACATTGTCAGTTACAATTTTTTCCTGTTATTCATTTGATACCCTATAACTAACTAAGCTACTGGTACAGACTTCAGTATACATGTCAGAAATTACTCTTATCAATTACTACGGCCAGAAGAACACGCTAGCATGATGATTCCTTGTACTGAAAAAAATAGCTGCCAGGATCATCCTTAGCCAACTCCTCACTGTTTAGTGATTGAGTAATTAAAAAGGGCAGCCCCGTCCATATAGCTCCCGCTTGCGCACGGTCCGGGGGAAAGGGTCCAATCATTTTTAGGTCTAATGTACGTATCATTTTCCTGCATTTCTGCAAGATACTGTTTTCAGGACTCAAACCTGTGATCTCATGGTCTCAAGGCTTACTGTTGCGCCAAGGCTCCCCTTCTGTTTAGTGATTGACTCTTGTTCGTAATTCATTTTGTAGGAATGGTTTATCAACTCACTCTCCTTCCATCTGCTGTCGCCTGTCACATTGAAATCATCTTCATTCATATTTTTGGTCATTATGGTCACATCATTCAACATACTCTCCTGCTCTTCTTAGTTCAAGTTCTTAGTTATAATTTACCCTTCTTCCGAGTTTGGTAAATTGACCTGGCTCTATGCTTCTTTGTCCTAGTGTGTGATTACTATCAAATTTTTAACTGATAAGAACATAATGTTGTATATTTTGGTGCGGAAACTACTAATCGAGTGTTGCAGAACAATGCGTCCTCCATCACCGAGTATCGTGCTTGCTTCATGTTAAATAAGGAGAAAGTCAAGAAAAAATCTCAATGGGATCTAGTCGAACACTTCTCAAGCGTGGTGTCGGCCATGAACGGCGTCGGCAAGGGCGAACGATACCTGGGCTATGGAAAGATTCGTGGGTGCAACGGCGGCGAAGTACAAGATGCATGCATGGAGTAGTGGTGGTCCGACAAAAACCAAGTGGGCGCTGGAGTGGTGTAGAGGCCAATGGCGACGGTCTTGAGGGATGCAGATCAAGAGCAAGAGGGGATGGACGGAGTGGGTAAAAACGACCCATGGAGGGGCGTTTTGGGTGGATCGGGTGTGTCGGAGTCTGACGTGGCGGACGTCCGGACTCCCTCCAAACACCCCATAATTCTGTTTCCAATTTGGCGGGATTTGGACTTGCGGACCGATTCGTGCACGTTTGATGCACGACGTTAGAGCATCTCCAAATGACCTGTAGTTTGGCATAACGGCTCTTTAGGGCTTTTCCAGCCAAAAACAGCTCCAACAATTGCCCTATTTGCAAATTTTGCTTCGAATTCTTTAGGCATTCCAAAAAAACACCATGTGCTGCAAATATACAACACTTCTGTTGCTGCCACAAAACTGGTGCAGTCGTGCATGCAGCCCCAACTGCCACTAGGACATTTCACCGTCGCACAACCGCCATTGCCCAAACAACCGACGACGTGGTTTCAGCCGCGAACACCACGGTCTCCATCCCACTGCCCACACCGGAGTTTGCCTTGACCCCGCCGCTCGACACTACCACTCCGGACAGCCGTCGGGCCCCTGCCGACCGTCCGATTTGGGGTCCGGTGGCACGTCGATATTGGTCAATTTCTGGCCAGCGTCACCCTCCATTGCCCATATGGCCGACGCAGCTCCTCGGCGGCCTAGAGAGGTGGACTGGTGGTTGCCGAAGCACCGCCGCAAGTCTCAAGGCCGCAACGACTGCAACTTCGGATGGCGTCTGATAGAGGCGAGGGTTTTCCCGATCTTTCGATGAGATGATAGCTATCGATTTGGTGGAGTCGACTTTGACGATTTGACTACAAACGTGCACGATGTTGCGCCTTAGCAATCACTAAAATAACTCCGAGAGGTTATTGATCACACCGGAGCACGATCAACCTGACCACGAAGGTCTATTCCTGCACGCAATCAAAGAACAAGCAAGAATGTGAGAAAAGCAATCTCAATATTGTGAATATAGATAAAGTATTGATAAAGGCGGGGATCCGAAAGCAGTCTTTTGGCCTGGTCGTTGGACACAAACGAAGTATACGAAGTTGCAATGGCTAACTTTTAACTAAACAAATCCCAAGAAAAAAACTACTAGATTGATCTACTTATATAGGAGCAAGGGGTGGCGGCCAAGAAGGTGGGAGAACGTCCCAAGGCAGCCTAAAACTAATCATTGGTCGTACAAGGCTCATGGGCCCAAGTAGAGGAGATGCAACACCTTTGGACTTGTAGTTTGACTCGGATTCTTCTACAGCGTCGGATTATTTCGTCAATATCTCAACGCTCCGGACAAATTTGCAGGTGAATCCAATTGGCTTGGAAAGTGCATGAAATAAACTTTCCAACAAAAAAAGAATCACCCAATTCAGAGTCGGGATGAAAGAAATCTTGACGTTTTGAGTCAGGTATGTCTGTGCAGTCTGAATGTGAGTCCAGAACATGTGGGACTTGGACTCTATTTTCTTTTGGACCAAAAGTGACGTGAGAGGACTTTTTGAACAACACCTAAACTTCTCTTTTCCCTTATATTCGTATGCGGATTGTACAAATGTCCTATACACCTGCAATTAGACATGGCCCAAAAATCTGTGTAGTATTTTTGTCCTGGATAATATAAATAAATTATTGCATAGTTTGCATTAGAAATCACCTCACAAATATGCATGTATGCAATATTTTTGGTCGTATTCAAGGTAGTCATGTCCTCATCGGCGTCAATATCACATTGTTGCCGATTTTTCGCCGCAAGCTCGACCTCTCGACGCCAAGGAGGCTCTTCCTACACATTAGCCCTGGCGCGGCAACCATCTAGGCTCCGACGAGCAGGCATCCGACTTCCTCCTCCTCGCACACAAGGTGTCCGACCAAATTTCTACAAGATAGCAAAATTCCTTATCTCTTTTTTGTCATGCACTAGGAAGTAGTTTAATGACAGAGGTTCTCCATTGGATCTATTCCCGGGGTACCCCTTCATTTCAGGTTAAGAAGATGGGAAAGGGCCTTCCTCTCTATAAGAACAGTGTGCTCTGATCATGTGAAGTGGGAGAGAGGGGATGTGATGATTGAGGTTTTGAATAAGACAACCTTTGCATTTTATATTTAGATCTTTTTCTTATTTCAAAATAGTGAAAAAGTCAAATAAGAGGTGTTAAGCTTTTTATCATCCTGGCATCGAGCTATTTTGCCTTGTATTGTAGATGAGTTTATGCGACTCCTCTCTTTGGGATGATTCCTTGTCGGATGAGTAATATGACATGACCGAGCAGGAAGATATTACTTTGCTCATGATGATGCACAAGAAGAAGAGGCTGAAGCATGGCGGTTCCATTTATGTTCATGACTTCTTACGGAGAGATCGGAAAGAGGCTCACACTAGATTGATGCGCAACAATGGGTAGAAGGTTACTGCCGCATTGTGCATGATGGCCTATGGCGTTTCGGTATATTTTATTGATGATAACTTGGCAATGGCAGAGAGCACTTCAATCTTTTTTGTTAAACAATTTGCAAAGGTGGTGGCAGAAGTGTTTGGCCTAGAGTCTTTGAGATCACCCAATGTTGAGGACAGGAGACGCTTTTGAAGATGAACAAAGCCTGTGAGTTTTCAGCTATGCTTGGCTCCATTGATTGCATGCACTGGAAGTGGAAGAGCTACCCTGCATTATGGCATGGACAATTCAAAGGACAGTGCCACCCCATGGCGGAGCCACAGGGTGGGCAGGGTGGGTCGTGGTGCACCCTAGGATTTCGAACTGGCCTGTATAGCATATGTTTTTTGGAGATGGGCCAGGAGGAAAAGGCCTAGTAATAGCCAGTCTACGTTGCTCGTCTGCTTCACTGCTTGTCCCGAAGCAAACGCAGCCACACAAGAGATCAATTCGCCGCCAGCAGAGCACCCTAGCCACCTGCCTCATCGTCGCGGTGCTGCCTCGCCGGCCCACCGCCCAAACGGCCACCGCCCGCGACCTGCATGGTGCCTGCCATGCCGGCCCCCTGGCGGGCTGTTGTCCGTGTAGGCGCATGTCACACCACCGCGCAGCCGCGGTGCTAGCTGGAACCGCCTAGTCCGTTCAAACGCTTAGCAGGCAACAGTTGATACCCCCATACCTAATTAAGCGTTCTTCAGAGAGAGGCAGTGAGGTACTCCATCCTCTTTTGTATTTTACAGTACACATACACATAATTTTGCAGTACATCAATATGATTTTGCAGCACATGTCCTTCCGAGTTTGACTCATACACATAATTTTGCAATAGATCATAATGATATTCGGCTAGATGTGTATGAGCTCATAATTTTGTAGTACACATTACCGGGCTTCTTTATCTGAGTAGATGCGGTACATAAGTAGATGAACTGATAAACTCATGCACATACTTTTGCACATAAGTAGACTCTATTGTGAATTTTAGTGTGTTTATAAGAGCATATTTGATCTGTTTCTATGTGATATTGGTAATTAGTTAGAACGCTCACATGTCATATGTGTTGTCAATTTTATTTAGACAGACCGACCTGTTGTCAAATGCTAGCTCCGCCACTGGTGCCACCATTATTTGTGTAGTCGTGGCTGATATGAGACATGGATATGGAATTCATATTTTTGGATGCATGGGTCTTGCAATGACATCAATATGCTCCACCGATCACCACTCTTTGCAAATTTAACCAATGGAGAACCACCACCGTTTGAGTTCTAAGCAAATGACCGCACATACAATGTTGAGTACTATCTTGCGGGTGAGATTTTTTCGAAGTGGGCTACTTTTGTGAAGCCAAGTGAAAATCCCGAAGGTAGGAAAGAACTCTACTTTCATGATGCTCAAACAACCACTAGGAAAGACGTGGAGAGGACTTTTGGGATTTGCAATCCCCATTTGCTATTGTGATTGCACCGGTTAGGTCTTGGGATGAAGAGATCATTTTTATATCATCACAGCTAGTGTGATTTTGCACAACATGATCATTGAGTATGATCGGGAAAAATTTGGATTACACCAACTATGAGGTCATGGGACAACGGGTGCGGCACACTAGAAGGGAATACTGAATCCAACACTTTCTTCAGATGTACCATGACATTAGAGATTCCAATATGCACGAAGATCTAAAAAAGATCTCATGGAGGAGTGGTAGGCATGGCATGGGCAATCTGCCCTAATTTTATCTCTATGTTTGTTGTATTGTGTGATGAACTTTGTTGTATTGTGTGCTTAATTTTGTTGTATTATTTGATGAACAATTTTGGTTGCATTTGGTGTTGTGGATTTGATGAACAACTAGTTAGCGTGCACGTGCAATGCACGTATTCCTTCCGAAAAAACATGTCCATCCTAGTTAATAGGAAAACATTAAAATAAATGAATGATAAAAGTCTAGTGATGTATTACTAAATATTGCAAAATCAATATATAAACATAATGCACCAATGATTTTTCTTTTGGCACATGATATAATGATTTAGTTTGTTGTATTGAGTGGAGGAAATTCCCTATACCGAGAAGAGTTACTAGCATGTGCAAACCCCTAATGCAACAGGTATATACTAGTATTTTTTACCCGAGCGGAGATAGTTTTGGAGGAGGTACGGTGGTGGGACGTGTGTTGCGTGTGCTTTTTGCCTAATGTGTTTTTTCAATTATGTGATATATGGTATGATGATTTGTTTCCTAATAAATGTGTAATTAAGTTGCAATGAGTCCTAATTAAGGTGTTCTGGAGATGATATGTGATATATAATGTGACAATTTGTTTACTAGTGAAGGCGTAATTGGCGCACAATGATTCCTAATTAAGATAATGTGGAAATGATTAAAATTAATAATTAAATATGTGAATTTGATGTGATAAACACTTGGACTCACTTGTTTGATAGTAGTGTAGAAGAAAAAACATGTTTATCTTAATTAATAGGAAAGCATTCAAAATAAACAAATAGTAAAAGTCTAGTGTACTACTAAATACTAGAAGAACGCCCGTGCGTTGCAATGGGGCCACATTAATTTTAAAAGTTCAATATCAATTATATTAATATTACATTTAATATTCTCATACATATTAAGTGACATTGACGACCTTTTTTACCATCAAATTCTCACACACACACCCTCTCCCTCCCTCTTCCTCACTCTCTCTCCCCCTCTCCCTCACTCGGGAGGTGGAACGAAAATAAACCCGGAACGGAGACTACCAACTGAGGTATTAGAAGTAGAGATCATTTAGTTGATAAGAATAAATAGAAAACAGTGTTAAAAAGGAGAAACATATTAGAATACATTGAAAAACCAAAAGGACGATGTAAAAGGGGATTAGCCCTGCCCCCCGGGCCTTGCCACCGAACCGGCTAAGCGGTCCAGTCCCCACGCGATCATCTTCTCCTGTTCCCCGAGCCGCGTCGCTACAGAGCCGGGTTCCCGCCCGACCACCTCGCTGGCATCGAAGGGGAATGGATAAGGGTGACACCCTTCTTTCCCTGCCCCCATGGCCTCACTCCTCCTCGACGCCCCCTCCCAAATCCACTTCTCCTCCTCGCTCGCTCGATCCCGTCGATCTGGACGAAGTCAGACGCCACGACCACCATGACCGACCCCGTCCACATGGCCACTGCCCTCCCTGTGGGCTAGGAGCTTGTCGAGGAGCTCTGAACGCCTTCGCTACTTCGTCTACGCCAACGAGATCAAGTCCAGCACCCGCGCATCGACGTCGCTGCCGTCCTCAACCTTGGGCCACCGCGACATTGCCGTTCGATCCGCGCCGCCCCGAGCTCCCATGTCTTCCCCAAGGGCACCATTGACACCGCCATGATCTCCTCTTGCCTTTCCCCTGTTTCCCCACTCGTTTGTTCTCGTTAGGTATTTCGCCGTGGCCGAGAACCGCCGTCCACCATGGCCATTGCAGGGGTAGCCACCGAGCTCCTCGAATTGACCCCGTGGCACATGCCCGCTCCTATGCACGCCCATGCCTGAGCCTGCCGTTCTTCTTCCGCGCCCGCGGGGCCACTCCCTCTCCATGCCCACGCCCGTGCTACACCGCGTCGGTCGCGCACCCCGCTGCTGTCGCGCTCGCCGCAGCCACCGCACCACTGTGCCACGCACGACAGACACCCTGGCCGCGCGCCACACTCTCGCTGGCTGCGCTCGCCCCGTCTGCTGCCGCCTATCCCTTTGCTCGCCCCGCTGTCGCGCCCCTGCCTCGCGCTGCCTCCAGTCGTGGCCATCTTCTGCCGGCCGCCCCCTCAACCACGCCGGCCGCATCTCTGCCCTCCACCATCGGCCGCTCGCCTCGCCTGCTGCGTGTTGCTTCCTGCTGCTATGCGCTGCTCTAGCGCTGGTACGCTGCTACTCGATGCCTTGGACACCGCCGTGGACAAATGTGGCGGAGGGATTGTTAATGGAGTACGAGAAGGAGGTGGCGGAGAAGGTGTGGAGAGGCAGGAGGTCTGGGACGGTGTCACCTGGTTGTGGTGGAGGTGTTTATGCGAGAAGGAGCCGGAGTGGAAGGAGATGTCACAATTGGAAAGAATCGCAAAAAAAATTATAACCCGGAGATCTCAGTTCAAAAAAATGCTAATATCGATGGAGGGGTGATTTCCTTCAATGGGTGGAAAACATAGGAAATATTGGTTGTTATCAAGGGAAGGTAAAAATTTAGGAAAGTTAGGATTTTTGAACTGATTTCTATGCAAATGGGGTTTTATTTTTTAGTAACATGATATCAGTACCTGCCTGTTTGTGACGTGTGTGATTAGGAAAGTTTGCAAATGTTAAGAAACTATTTATTGAGAGGAAAGTTGTGACGTGTCTGTTATTTGTTTCCTAAAACAAATTTCACTAATAAGAGAAAACGATTGATTTAGATAAGTTAGGAAAGTTCGATTAAAATGTATTATTTATTTCCTGAAAATCTGTTATTTGTTTCCTAAGACAAATTGAACCAATAAAAGGAATCGATTGATTTGCATAATTTAAGGAAGTTAGATTAAAATGCATTATTTGTTTCCTGAAAATTTGTTATTTGTTTACTAAGACAAATTGAACCAATAAAAGGAATCGATTGATTTGCATAATTTAAGGAAGTTAGATCCGTGATTTGTTATACGTTAGGAAAGTTCTGGTTGTAATAAAGAGTGGAGAAAAAAAATAAACCGATGGACCAGGGTGAGAGGGGGTGGTGGGAGGAGAGACGAAAAAAAACCCAGCGAAAATAAACCGCGGAGATGATTCACCAACTCGTCCATTAGGGGTAGAGATTACAAAATCAATATATCTCTACTCCTAATGTCTCAGTTGGTTGAATAGTCTCCATGGTTTTTTTCGTCCGGTTATATTTTGTCTGGTTTATTTTTGTTGGGTTTATTTTCGTCTCACATCCCACCATCATATCTCCTCACGATGATTTTTTACCCTCACAATAAAAACTTTCCTAACCGCTCCAAATTTTCCTAACTAGACACGTTATAAACGGGCAGAAATCGACAACACGTTACCAATCAATAAAATCTAAATTAATTAATCTTATCATAAGTCGCTTAATCACATTAATTAAACTTTCCGAACATCATCAAAATTAAATTAATTAACATTCCATACGTCGGTCAATCGTCCTAAAGGCTTCCTCTCCACGATTTTTTCCATGGCGCCTCGATCGTCAGCCGATCCACAAATCTCCATCAAATCAAAAGTTTTCTTTACCAAAGCATTCCCTTCCTGTTCCCTTCTCCTACCATATCTCCTCCAGATATTTTTTGTCTATGCGTGTCACCGCCGTTGTCACCACGACCAACGCACTGGTCGACCGCTTCTCCCCTGCCGCCAGCCACCTCTCGCTCAAACCGCCCTAGCTGCGCCGCCGCTTGTTCTACTCGGATCGTGCCGCATCTGCATATCCGTTCCGTCGTCGTTGGTGGCACGGACGACCTCTCAGGCAGCACGATGCCAACTCAGACATCGCCTACCTCAATCATGTCCACGGCAATACCACCATGGTCCCATCCGTGTAGGCGGCCTCTACCAAGATGGACGTCCACAGCTTCACGCACGAGTTGCTTCATGCATGCATCATTCGTCCAGATCCTACATGTGGAGAGGTGTGGGCTTCCATCTCTTGGTTCTTCTCTATTTCTTTGCGTGTTGGGTGTTTTAGTACCCTTCATTGTGAAGGAATTCAGTTAGCGGCACCTGGAAGTGGCTAGCGGCGCCTGCAGTCGTGGCGAACTTCCACCGGTGCTATCCTTTCCGGAGGTCCAGGTAGCGGCGCCGGCGGCCATGGAGAACTGCCACGGGTAATGCCAAGATCCGAGCTCCCGTTATAATTGGTCCAACTCTGAAAATTGAAATTTCAGTTTAGACTAACATTCTTGCTGATTTATGGTTTTGATCCAGCCAAGTATGGTCCGTGCTTGTCCTGCTTTTCCTGGAGGCCTGGCGGGCGATCCACAGTGGCGAGAAGTCCTTCAGTGGGAAGAGCTGGTCCAGGTACATCAAGCGTCCCCTCCGTGATGAGCTGATGAACATGCGGGAGGTGACATGTATGGTTCCAGTTCCACAAAGTCTGCATGTACTGTGAAACATAATGTTGACTATCAATAATATAATTTATCAGCTGCCTCAACGGCTCACACTTTTTCAAGTCATCACCAGCAACTTCATATTTAAGAATATACAACTGAATTAATGATTGGATGAAATGCAGTTATATGTCATGTACCTGCTTTGCTTAAATCTGAAATTCTGTTAGAAACATAATGGACCACTTAATATATAAACTATTGATATGTGCAAAACTGAGAGATGTGTTTTTACAGTTCTTAGGTCGTTTGGTAACCAATGTCCACTCTATGTTGAGTCTGAGGGTATGTCTCTCTTTTAAACAAATTGGTTTCTTTTTTGTGACACTGCAACAATGCCAATCTTTCTCATTCTGAAACCTCTTTATATATCACATGCTTCCTTTATAGTTTCCTCACTCAATGAAAAAAAATTAGGACCACTGATTGCTCACACGGCTGCCGTTGCAGACCAATTGGCATGCTGTAGACCTAGAGTTTATCTATCTCAAAATTGTTGCCTATCACCATGCCCAACCTGCATGTGGTAAGAATTCTGGTTTGCTGTCGGGGTACGCGATATATTTTGCATGGCAGATGCTTGTGTCAGCGGCGGAGACAGAAAGTACGAGTACATCAAGGAGGCCATCTAGCTTGACCTAGGGAACGGTCGCCTCTGAAAAAATAAAAAATTGGTGTTGAACTATTAGAATATGTAACGAATTGATCACAAATATATTTCTTCTGTATTTGAGTAGTATCTTTTGCAACCAAAATGATACGCATACTTTCAATTATTGTAGCAGAGGTCTTCATTGACATGTCACCTTTAATCCATTTTGCTTTTTATGGTTATAACATATGTATATTTGCGTATGGCCAAAATGGGTGAGGGAAACCCTGCACAATAGATCTGAGTTTGTAGGAGCAAATAAATAAGTCATTTGCCGAAACTACTGAAAGTACCAGATGCCATCATGTCCCTCGCCCAAAAAAATGTGCATGTTCCATATCGGAATTTAAAGCTTACTCGATGACTCCGGGACTCTCTTGGTATCTCTAAAACTCGACTTCCTTAATTTGCACCTTCTCGGAGCTGAGTCTATCATAGATGTGGGATGTCCACTTGTTTCTAAAAAAATATATGAACACATGTGGGCCTTCCAATTATATTATGCGATAGATGTGGATGTGGATGGGGGTTGGGGTTGGCCTCTTCCAATTCAGTTATGGTTGTGTGAGCAGAATAATTTTCATACTTTAAAAAATATGGCAAATTGCATTTCATTTGAGATGGTTTTGCAACAAATTGTATGACAAAGTGGTTCATATATTTTTAAAATCAACTTTTACAATCTTTTGGTTAGGATAGAAGGGTAAATGCATTGGTTAGTTGCTTCAAGTGTTAATAACGAAACAATGCCTATGAGTTGCATCCCAACAACGGACATCATATTTTTGTTATGTGGTAATGCACGACATTTCTCTACTCTTAATGGAGCAGTTGGTAGTCTCCGTTTCGATTTTTTTCGTCCCACCTCCCACATTCGTCTGGGTTTTTTCGTCATACTCCCACCACCATCTATTTCGTTTGGGTTTTTTCTCCGCATCAACTCGCATCACCTTCTTCCGCTGCTTTTTTTGCTTTACCTCTCACACAATGAAAAACAAATCTGAACGGATCAGATTTTTTGTGTTTGGCCCTCATGTTGGAGATAACTTGACGGATAGTTCAAACAACCACATTCCCATCCCCCATATGGTCTGGATATGGGGGTGCCCAGACTATCTGGACGGTTAAGTTTTGAGGAGCATATTGGGCGTCCATCCAAACACGCTTTTACGTTGCAGACGATCTTAATTATTCATTTGATCCTGTTTGATGTCCAAAACACGATCGAATGTATGAGGGGAAAATGAGCTTCTACCTTGAAGACGAATTTAATTATTTGTTTGATCAATTTATATGCATTATAGCCCGTAGCAACGCACGGGCGTTCTACTAGTCATAGTAATGCACTGGTGATTTTCTTTTCACACACGATATAATGATTTAATTCGTTGTATTGAGTGGAGGAGATCTTCTATACCGAGAAGAGTCACTAAAATATGCGAACTCCCTATGCAAAAGGTATACACTGAAACTTTTGAGGCACATTGTTGTATTTTATCACACCAGTATTCTTCCACAAAAGGTTGAGTCGGCATCAACGTGCGATGAGAGAGCCACACAGGCATAAGTTTGTCGACAACGACACAAGCATGGGGATACATGTTGGAAATATGAGCAAAGTACTACGAGATTTAATCCGAATAAACAGAAGATAAATCATGACCACAGCAGCAGAGATTAAACTAATCATGCAAACTAGCATAACAGATGAACATATGACATCTAGGGCACATACTAGAAACATGAATTCTACCACGATCTTGAACAGGAAGGATAGAATCACATACGGTGCAGCGGGTGCAGCACCGCCGGCGTTGACGTTGTCGCCCATGTCGTCGAGGATGAGGTTGCCGAGGTCAGGGAAGAAGTCGTCGTTCGCGAAGCCGTCGCTGCCAGCAGTCGCGCGAGTGCGCTCCCCAAAACCCTGATCGCCCCTCTCCCGTACAGGATCACGAGAGGCGGGGTTCTGGAGACCTGCTGTCCCTTCTCGCGGTGCACGCCGGAAGGAGGGATGGAGAAGACTTGCTTGGCGGCGCAATGATCTGGAACGGTGGTGAGAAACCATACAAAGCGGCAGCGGCTAGGGTAGACGTCTGCCTGACTATATAGTGCGGGCCGGGTAGGTCGTGGGAGTAAACCCCACGTCTGAGTCGTCACGATCCAAAAGAATCGGAAACGGTTCAGTAATTAATGCGTCAGTTAATTATTAATTAATGACTCATTAATTTTTCTCGCGCAACAAAAATATAGACAACGTGCATAGCTCTGTCCTCGGCTCGGCTCAATCCCGCAACCCGCGGCGCGTCATTACGAGGCGCGGCGTGGCGAGGCGAGCGAGGAGGAGGAGCGCGTGTTTAGGTCTCCTCTTCTCATGCTCATACAAGTGGTAGAAGAGCTCACCTTATAAAGAGGTGCAACTCTCTCTCTCAACTTATGAGGTGGGACTAAACTTTAGCCTCACTCACTCCACTCACATGTGTGCATTAATGGGCGAAGAGAATTTCAGAATTTTAGTTAGGCTTTGGGCCAAAGGCCTACTAGCAAAATTCCAACAATACATTGTCATAATATATACTTTTATGGAGCAGATGCAGTTTTGGAGGAGGTATGGTGGTGGGAGGTGTGCGGCGCGTGATTTTTTTTGCCTAATTTGTTTTTTCAATTATGTGACATATGGTGTGACGATTTGCTTCCTAATGAAGATATAATTAAGGTGCAATGGTTCCTAATTAAGGTATTCTTGAGATGATACGTGATATATGATGTGACGATTTGTTTTATGATGAAGGAGTAATTAAGATGCAATGATTTTTAATTAAGGTATTGTGAAGATGATTAAAATTAATTAGTAAATATGTCAATTTGATGATACAACATGGGCACCATTAGGGATTATGATCCCTACTTCCTATCAGACCAGTCCCGACACCCTAGTAGGATCATAAGGACACCCTAGTAGGATCATAAGCGAGATGGCCGTCTGGTCTTGTACGAAGGCCCAGCTGATCGTGATTAGTTTCCTTCGTTAATTATCATATTTATCACGTCCACCAGAATCGATAGCCCCGTTGCCTACAGTTTGTTTCCTTAAAATAATGATGTAAAATCCCACCTTTTCTTGAAATAATTTTGGTAAACAATGATTGTTTACAACAATTAAATCTAACAGTTAGTTACTTTTCAAATTTGAGATGGAAGCATATTTTTGTAGCACGAAAATATTTTCTTAGCGCTAGGAACCATCATGTGATGGAACCAATTGTTCGCATCATAGCATACATTTCCCCCCTGTTCTTTGGAAGCAATTGTAAATAGAAGGGTTGGGCGCGCTTTGCTGCGTCATGTTGTTGAGATTCTTAAAAAAATTACTCACTTTGTTTTTAAATATATGGCGTATTACTTTTTTGAAAAGTCCAACCACTTTAAGTTTGATCAAATTTACAAAAATATATATCAAATTGGTGTTATTAGATTCATCATGAAATGAATTTCCATAATTTTTTGGTTTAATATTATGGATGTCGATATTTTTGGCTCTAAACTTGGCCAACGTTAAAGAAATTTGACTTTCTAAAGAACTAACACTCCCGGTATTTTAAAACTGATGAAATATTTAGTTTGACGGATGGTGGAAATGATCGAGTGTGTTTTATGTTTATTTATAATGTGGTTATTTGGTAGGCCTTTCATGGTGTGATTCTGTGTTATGTGCTAATCAACGCATACTTTTGTGGGTAAATTTCTACATTGGTGGTTACTTGTACTATATTGGTGCTATAGTATCATGGTGGCACTTATTTTTTTAGATGCGGGGTGCATGGGGTTATTATCCTTTTCTAGCCGGTTGATGTTGATTGATTTAAAAAATCGTTGGCCCGATCAAAATCACAAATCAAATTCAAAATTGAATATCTCAATTGAATAAAAAAGGTTCAAAATTAGGGAATATGGTGAATGGGTGAGCTCCTCGAGAATGACCCGGTCAAAATCAGGTGACCAAGTTCTAAACTGAAGACCTCGATTAATTGTGAGGACTTAATAAGCATAGTGTATAGTATAAACAAATTGAATGAGAGCATTGAGAAAATGTTGACTTGGTCAAAATCAGATGACCGAATTCTAATTGAACACCTCAATTGATTGTGAGGCCTTTTACCCTTAGGGAGCTTAGTGATATAGTAGATTGCTTTGGAATCACCACCAACGAGATAATTTGCTTCGATTGCGATCGATTTTTTATTGATGTAAAAAAATTATGTCCAAAGTCCAAACATTTTGCTTCCAGGAAAAAAATCAATCAAAGTTTCTTACACGAAAAAAACTTTGCTTCTATCCAATACAAAAATGTTGTCATGGTTTTCTTGTAACCGAACGTAAGTTTGTTTCCTGATTCGTTAGTTTATACAATAAGCTCTAGATATGATACAAATTTATTTTCTTTCAAGTCACCAATAATGCATACAATGCTTCGTAAGTTAATATTGTATACTTTGTAGACCATAGACTTGCTTGATTGGTTTGCGGTCAATCTCTCACAGGGTTTTTATAGGGGTAGGTGTGTGTTCATGTGTTTATAAGGGTGAGTATATATGCGTGCGTATGAATGCATACGTATGTAATGTGTCAAAAAAAAATCCTTTTTTTTTGAGCATCAGTACAGACACAAGCGCTCATATACACACGCACACTCACCCATATGAACGCGCGCACACACACACCCTATTTTTGATTTCTCAAATTTTTAGTTCAATCAAACTTTTTTTTGCCGTATAATAGGCCAGCTATACCGGAGATGCCCACCCGACGCCCTATCCTCGCGGTGTACTCCCTTCCCTACCGTGAACCCAGTTTACCCTTGTCGAAAAAAAGGAGAACACTTTACCCTTGTCGTTTGCGCACCGGAGATTGGAAGTAGCAGCAGCCGGACAAGGCGATCCAGTATGGGGGACACGTATGTCACCGACGTTGCCTTCGGGGAGGAGGTGATCACCACCACCGTGACGTCCTCCGGCGCGGCCGTGGAGGGCTGGGTCGAGGAGGTGTACTCCATGTACGCCGGCTGCCCCAACCAAATCCTCGTCGGGCTCGACGTCGAGTGGCGTCCCAGCTACAGCCGCGTGCAGAACCCCGCCGCGGTCCTGCAGCTCTGCATTGACCAGCGCTGCCTCATCTTCCAGCTCCTCCACGCCGACTACATCCCTGACGCCCTATCGGTCTTCCTCATGGACAACCAGTTCTGGTTCGTCGGCGTCGGCGTGGCCGCGGACGCCAATCGCCTGGCCCAGGACTACGACCTGCAGGTGCGCAATCTGGAGGACCTGCGCGGCGTCGCGGCCGAGGAGATGGGCATGCCGGAGCTCCGCCAGGCCGGGCTGAAAGACCTGGCGCGCGAAGTCTTGGGGGTTACCATCGAGAAGCCACGGCGGGTTACGATGAGCCCGTGGGACGCCCGCTGCCTCTCCGACGAGCAGATCCACTACGCCTGCACCGATGCCTACGTCTCCTCGCAGATCGGATTGGAGCTGTTCACCGGAAACTACTAGCGATCGATCGAGGTGATGCCGTGGCGAGCCCTGCAAACTTGCATACGAAACTCGGTCCCTAGTGTGTTTGGTTTAGTTTTTGCAGCATTTTGTTCTTACTCTCCTAGTGTTAATTGCTTATGTCGCGTATTAGCTTAAGCTTCAGAGCAGGGGAATGGTTGTCAACATGTTCTGTGGTGGTCTGCTACAGTTTTGATATGTGTGCATGTGATGCTTACCAACGGAATTGGATGTTCCAAAATTGTAGTGCGTATTATGACACACTCTATTTGAAGTTGCTGATTCTCTGCTGGAAGAATTAGACATTGGTGGTGTTGAGGATTAACTTCAGAGTAGGGAAAATATTGTGGCTTCAACTAGGTGCCATGAGCATAGAGCCTTTTGTGCCGATCTAAACTGTTCTGCGAAATATTATGTCCAATTATGCATTTTTAGTGGACTACAACTATTTTTTTTTTGAGCATCAGTACAGACCCAAGCGCTCATATACACGCGCATACACTCACCCCTATGAACGCATACACGCACACCCTACCCCTATGAGCACCTTGAGAGACTGAGCCGGCATATCATCTTGAGATTTACGAAGTCACCGTAGGCGCCTCGTCGTCGACGGGAACGTCTCCTCCCACTGAAAGCGCATCGCCGGAAATCCTGAAATAAATCCAGGAATAATGCGAGCACCAGGATTTGAACCCTGGTGGGTTGGGGATACCACTGTCCACCTAACCAACTCAACCACAAGTTGATTCGCACTACAACTATTTTTACTTCTGTGTTAGTGTCCGCGATGCTTTCAGTTATCACCAATCGGATGTTCCAAACTTTCGACAGCTCCTTTGTTCTAAAGTTGCCATTATAATTTTTTGATCTGCCTAGCATTTGGTATCATAATTTGGTATTTGTTGCTTACACCACAATTTGTAATTGACAACATGAGCATTATTCCTTTCGTGCTGATCGATATTGTTTTGTGTATTCTGCTCAACTATGTTTTTTTTGGTGGAGTGCCAACTATGTTTAGTTATGTTGTTTAAAAAAAACTATTTTTAGTTATGTGCTTCAGGTCCATGCTGCTTTCGGTTATCACTGATGGGATGTTTCAGATTTCCAATACGTCATTTGCTCTGAAGTTTGACAGCTATCAGTTCATAGAGTTTCGTAGATAGAATTTTGGTCTGTTTAGTATTTGGCATCATAATTTGATATCTGATGCCCACTTATACCATATTGTCAATTACAAATTTTTCGTGTTATTCATTTGATACCCTATAACTAACTAGCTACTGGTCCAGACTTCAGTATAAATGTCAGAAATTACTCTTATCAGTTACTATGGTCAGAAGAATACACTAGCATGATGATTCCTTGTATTGAAAATAGCTGCCAGGATCACCCTTAGGCCAACTCTTCACTGTTTAGTGATTGAATCTGGTTAGTAATTCATTTTGTAGGAATGTTTTGTCAATTCATTCTCATTCCATCTGTACCCTCTGCCAAACACGATCTTTCATTGAAATCATCTTTATTCATTTATGCTGTATGAAATAAATATACTGTGCTTGTGATGATTTCCAACATATTCTCTTGTTCTTCTTAGTTCAAGTTCTTAGTTATAACTCATTTACCATTCTTCGAGTCTGATGAATTGAGAAGAAAATGACTCCATACCTGTTTGTCCTAGTGTATGATTACTCCTATCTTGAGAATCTTATATCAAATATGTAACTGATAAGAACAGAATGTTATGCATATTCTGGTCCGAACAAATAACTACAGCCACCGGCCCTCGCGGTCCTTTCTAGTTTCTGCTCCTCTCACCGTTCTGCTCTGTTCCCCTCTGTAATATGATATATCAGTACCTTGCTGAAGCTCATGTGCTGGTCATTCTACTCCCTTCTGTGGTATGTTGTAGTACATTGGGTCATCAGGTGTGGATATGTATGAAGGGCGAGAGGTCACCGGCTCCTATTTATTTTCTACTGAGCAAGCTGCGGGCACCGGCTGCTGAACTTGGTTTGTCTCGGGTGGTGATTGAGCTTGAGCTGGTTACTCACCCGTTGTTCCGCAATAGTTTCTGTAGCTGCCCTTACTTATTTGTGTCCATCCTGAGGTTCGGAGAGCACTTTTTGGGTATGATTCATTTTTTTTCTAAATGTTACGGCATAAATGCTGAACTATTGACCCTACTTGTTTCGGATGGGTGTTCATGCCAAAGTGTTCCCGGAGTAGTCTGTGACTTGCTACCCTATGAGTGGTGTGTTGCAAAAGAAATTTCTGTGGTTTGTACTGGTGCCGACAGCTAGAGCAAAGAGGTTGCGACAAGCAGCTTTGGTGTGCTTGCAGGTTGAGGTGATGGCTATCTACTTCCTCACATATCGGCGACGGAGAGAGTGGTTGTGTGAGCTGCTTGAACTATAGAGTAATTGTGTTGTCGATCTGTTTTTTAGGGTTGTGTGAGCTGCTTGAACTATAAAGTAATTATGTTGTCGATCTGTTTTTTTAGGGGTGTGTTATCGATTTGGTATGATCACCAGCTTGGTTTGGGCTGCTCATTGTGTGCTGTTGTGGACTTGTGCCACGATGATTGTGAGATGGCTGGAAGATTAGTGCCTGATCTATTTGGTGGGTCCATGCTGATTTTATTTTTTTGCGAAAGCCATGCTGAATATGTATGAATGTTTTTTTGTCTGAGGAGGCTGATTTTTATGTAAAGTGTTGCTCCGGATTTCGACGGAAGGTTTATATTTCTAGAATCCTTCAATAGGAAGTGATTAGAGCGGTTCTTATACAAAAATAAATCATTTTGTAAACACCCATGCTTATTTCTATAGCAGAGTGCCTAAATAAACACCCCTGCTTTACAAATAGGCGCTGGCACTTATAAAAAATAAGTTTATTTTTCTAATAACATCTCTAAGCATCTTGCATTATAGACAGACCGGTACATGTAGAACATTTTAATGAGTTTGTGTTATGATTTTTATTACTGCAACTCCTTATAGTTGCATTTGGGCTATTATGTAACTGGTCCATTCAAACATAGTGTGTATTTTTCCTTTCAGTCATTCCATGGTTTTCACACTATTCCTCGGGAATATAAACTTGCAAGTTCCTTAGATCTTAATGTTTGCAGATTTTATGAATTGTTTTCCTTTTCCCAAGAAATTGGCAGGAGCACTGTCTTTTCACTTGGATGAAAGGGAGAGCAGTACAAGTTTTTCTGTTACCGAAAAAGGCTTTCGCCTGCTTTATATATAAAGCAATGATAAACGGCACCCGATACAAACGCACACCCCCACAACACACTCACACACACAAGGCAAGATACATAGGCGCTGAGCGCAGCAACACCATCCCTAGCACTACAAGAGCAGCCGGGGGCTACCACCATGAACACGCCACCGCGTAGAAGTGAAGCCACATCTGACGAGCAGTGGGCTTCAAGGCAACGCCTTCAGAAAGGAAACGATACCGGAGCGCTGCCACCGCCTGATCCGAGGATCAGATTTTCCCTTTGAGCACCATGACGGGCTCATTGCCATCGTGGCGGTAGCCCCCGACAAAGAAAGGAAACCACACCAGAGCGCCGCCACAGAAATGGAGAAGTGATCTACATAAAAAAGTTTCGTATTGTTGATACGAACATCTTTGAAGTTTGGGCCATCGCCATCCGATCTCATCTCAAAGGCCGAAGTTGTGTTTGAAATACTGAGATTTTGTATTCAGAACACTATTCGTCTCATTATGCCTCCAAGATCGCCTCGTCGAGCAATTTGATCTACATAATAGTCTGTTTTGCATGAGCAATTTGACCCACAAGATGACCTCTGATCAAAAAACGTTCAACATGAAAGTTGTCCGTCTCGTCGAAACGGTCAAGATTGATTTTGGACTCGTTTCCATCCAAGGTCGTTTACCACCACAAAAAAGACCCACAAGGTGCAGCCAGTTTAAACCAAACAGTTTTGTGAAGTTCGGATAAAACCAATCCGAATTTCACTAGGGTTTTGGACATGAATCCAAGCCTTTTCCTTGCACGGGAAGTCTAGCCGCCTCTTATATACCTAAGGGGTGACGGCCGATTGAACAACACACAATCGATCAAATCATCTACCACTTTTTATCTTTTATCTTTTCTCCATAACCCTAGTTCTTCTTCCTCGTTCTTCATCCGTTCTTCTTCTTGCAGGACGGCGAACCTCGAGGCCCTAGGGGCGATCAGGTCGACTTAGGGCAGCCCATAGCCGCCGCGCGCCCTGACGGGGTCCCTCCCGGGTGTGTGGGGTTTCGGGTCATCAAAAGCGCCTGCCGGATTGCCTGCGTACAGCGCTTCCGGACGGGTCTCCTTAGACATGAGCTGCGGTGCATCACCCTCGGCGTTTGAGGTACACGGTGACGTTTTCATGTGCGAACACACTTTTTGGCGACTCCGCTGGGGATCGAAGCTTTGAACGGTCTCCATCCCGTTCTTGCTACGAAGAGATCGTCATCTAGGGTTTGCAATCTACAAAGGTAATATGAATATCCAATTCCTTACTGTAGATGCAAATAATTCATATGGTGTTACTAGATCGTTCAATGAGTGTACTCTATCGGCCAGCCCTAGTTTGTTCAATCATGCATCTAATTACGTGCATAGGCCGATTCAAAGTATTTTACATGCTTCAACTTTTTATGATACTAGTAACATGCACCACATGTATCCCAACTCTCATGCATCGACAACCCCATAAATCGTTATGTCGATGAACAACATGGTGAGTTTGGTTAATAAATTTGAAACACCTCATATTAGGATTTCCAATGCCATGCAAGAAAGTGTTTCACCCTTTTATTCATCGGCAAGCAATGTGCAATATATTAATCCAACCATGCCGATGAACGAGAGAATTGGCCATGCTACTACTAGCTATTCGGCCAGTTATTCCCAACCGTCATATGCTACACCTCATGGCAATAATTTTTCAGCACCATACACAACTGTAGATGTTCATAATTCGGCTTCCGACCTTCCTGGTCATAGCCGAATGAATGTAAATTTTACAGGAGGGTTGTGCCCAATATTGTAGAAGATGAGATAGTGGTGGCTGCATTGAAGAGTTTAGCCCAAAATAAGAGGATTAGTGCTCTTTGCCTTGAACAACATGAAAAGGGGCTATTTCCTGATTATGCCGCAATAAAAGCTACAGTTTTGCAAGAAGATGAATCTTTGCCAATTGATAAAATTGGCGAGCAAAAATATGGTTTTACAACAATGCATATGCCTTCACCTAGTACTACATCATCTTATACACCCCCTACACTATTGCAAACTTTCGGCAACACCCGTGTGTCATTGCCGAAAGAATCTAAAAGCATTGGGGGGCAATCGTATGCGGAGTGGGCTGAAATTGAGAAAAAGCTTAAAGCCAACTTTGCCGCTCGCCGCCAGAAACAAATAGAAAAAGAATTGGCTCAGATAAAAGAAGCTTTGCCAAATTGGTAGTATCAATGAAAAGAAGGATGATTCGGAACTTGAAAGTGCTTAGGTTGAAAAAGCCGAATCAAGTAGTATATATTCCGAATCCATCAAATCCAAAAAGGCAAGCATTATTGAGAAAGGGCATGGCAAGCATAGCAAAACAACCATGCTTGATTTTTCTGAAGTTAATGAAACCTACTTCCTGCCCTATGAGTTCCGTGCCGTAGAAATTGACAAGCCTCAAGGACAAGAGCAAGTAGCCAAACAAAGTTTGGCTGATAAGGATCTTCAAGGTAATGATGCACGGAATAAAGAAAAAGATGATGAAGAGGCGTTGGGGAGCCACCCAAAGATGAAGCAAGATATTGTTCAAGCCACACCACCATCATGCTCTCCCAACATGTTTAGCAAGTAATTTACCTATTTTCAGATTTGGTCAAAACTTTATTGTTGATGCATCCATCAGAAAAATCCTCTTAAGTAATTTTGAAAGACCAATGAAGAAGGGTAATGTAACACCCCGGATGTAACTTGCCATATTTGTAATCCAACTCTTGCCATTTTAGGCATTGTGATATATATTCCCTCCGTGGTTGGGTTTCCCGTCTTTTTGCATTTTGTTCATGTCATGCATTTCATATCATGTCATCATGTGCATCGCATTCGCATACGTGTTCGTCTCATGAATCCGAGCATTTTCCCCGTTGTCCGTTTTGCAATCCGGCGCTCCTATGTTCCCCGGCGTCCCCTTTTACATTTCTTCGTGAGCGGGTATTAAACCTTCTCGGAATGGACCGAGGTTTGTCAAGCGGCCTTGGTATAGCACCGGTAGACCGCCTGTCAAGTTTCAGGTCAATCGGATGTCGTTTGATACTCCAACGGTTAACCGGGTAACCGTAAAGGCCTCGTGTGTGTTGCAGCCCAAAACCCCTGCAAAACAGCCCAATAACCCATCTAAGTCACTCCCATGTCCATCGCCGTTCGATCACGATCGCGTGGCCGAAAACCGCACTCCATTTGGGACTTCCTAGCCCCCTCTACCTATAAATACACCCCCTCCCCCGAAATCCCGGGTCCAAA
This sequence comes from Aegilops umbellulata, assembly GCA_032464435.1. Lineage (NCBI taxonomy): Eukaryota > Viridiplantae > Streptophyta > Magnoliopsida > Poales > Poaceae > Aegilops > Aegilops umbellulata. The sequence goes on along the minus strand of CP136056.1, from coordinate 290,394,756 downwards.
ACCACCCTAAACCTAGTCCCGCTCCTCTCCGCGCCGCCGGACGCGTCCGGATCCGGCCGGACACGTCCGCCCGCCGCCGCCCGCGCCAATCACGGGGCGCCACGTGTCTCGCGCCGCCGCCCGTACCGCGCCGCCCCGCGGGCCCGCCGAAGCCCGTCGCCGGCCCCCGCGGCCCGCGAGCGCCCCGCGCCTCCGCCCGCTCCGCCCTCCTCTCGCGCCGCCCGCCTCGCCCCTCGCGCCGGAGCCCGCCGCCACCCGCCGCGGCCGCCGCCCGCGGCCACCGCCCGTCGCCGCCCGGAGCCGCGCCCTTCGCCGCCGTCGACCGCGCCGCCTGCCGCCGCTCCGCCACCCGGCGTCCTCGAGCTCTCCGCCCCGAGCTCCCTCTCGCCGGAGCTCCACCGCCGTCGCCGGAACCCGCCTCGAAGCCCGCGCCAGATCTGAGATCCAAAACTCGGTTGACTTCTTCCCCCTCCAAATTCTACTAAGTCCCGGATAATTTTTACATCACTGTTGCATCTTCATCGCATCATAACTTGTCGTATATTGCCTCGTTTTATGCGTATAATATGTCAAATTGTTGGTCTCGATGAGTACATCATTTCATTCCATTGCATCATTTTCATTTGAGCTCATCTTGATGCCCGAAATGCTGTTAGAAGAGGGCTATGTGATGTTAGTTTCAGATCTGTTGCAGAACATGCACTTTTGTCATTTTTGCCAGGATTGATGTGTGCATCCTATGAAGTTGAGTCCTACATGAGTTTTGTAATATGCCATATTATCTTTCCAGAGAATTATGCCATGTATTTGTGTGACCTCTTTGGTGACTAGCAAAAGCATGCAAACTAGGGTACTTGATGTTGCTGATTTCAGAGACTTTGTATTTTCACTAAGTCCCTGCCTGCTGTTATTTTTATGCCATGTGTTCATGTTGTTTCCGAGAGATCTATGCCTCTTTTGAGCATGATCAGTAAGAGTGTTTTGAGCATATGGATTTGCTCTATCCATCCATGTCTTTGTTTGTAATTATGGAGTGCCATAGCTTGAGTCAATCGAACTCTACTTTTGCTATAAAATGTTGCTGACAGATTGTTTACATGTTATTCGATTTTGCCAAGCTTGGTGTAGTTGGTCCTTGCATGCTATGTTGTTATTCTTGCCATGTATAGTTTCTATGCCATGTCTTCTTGAAGGATGTATGCTTAGTTTATCATGCAAGGCTCTGTAGTGAGTGCATCGAGCTCACGAACATGCCTACTTGTTATCTGTTTTTGACATGTCCAGTTTTCTGCTAAGTCTGAAACCTGTAACAAAACTTGCTTATTTGACATGGGTGTTATTAGATTTTATGATCCCTTTTGGATTATGGTAAGTAAGGGACTTTTGTTAAGTGCTTTTATTAGATTCAAGCCATGCCTTATTTTTCTATGTCCTGTTCCTGTAGCATGATGTTTGCTTGCTCTAAACATGTCATCCTGATGTTAATTTCTGGCATGTTATTTTCATTAAGTCTGTGAACCTGTTATCTTTTGCACTTTTGCCATGCTTGTTTGAACCTGTTATGGTGTGATTTAGCCGTAGCTCAGTGTTCATCTTTTGTTAAGCATCTTGAGTAGATCACTGTCATATGCTTTGCTGATATGTTTGGGTGCAGTAGCTTAATTTCTTGTTGCTTGCTAAGTAGCATCATGCTGTTAATGGCAGATTCTTGTCATTCTTGTATTGCTTGTCATTTGCAAACCGTGCATCCGATTCCGGTGATCTTTATATCGATTTCAACCGAAATCACCTCACCTATCCAGTGGCATACTTGGTTTGCCAAGATTATGCCTTGTTCATCTTTTTCCTTCCGAAGCACGCATATGCATTGCATACCCCATCTCGCATATCATGCCATGTTTTGCATCATGTTGCTTGCGCATTGCATCGTGGTTGATAGTTGTTCCTTTGCTTGTTCTCTTGTCTTGGGTAGAGCCGGGAGACGAGTACGTGAACGAGGAACCTGTTGAGAACGCTTACGAGGACCAAGCTTTCGACAACTCTGAGAACCTTGCAGGCAAGATGACCATACCCTCGAAATCACTTCTATCTTTGCTTGCTAGATGCTCGCTCTTTTGCTATGCCTATGCTGCGATAACTACCACTTGCTATATCATGCCACCCATATTACCATGTCAGCCCCTAACCATCCATGTCCTAGCAAACCGTTGATTGGCTATGTTACCGCTTTGCTCAACCCCTCTTATAGCGTTGCTAGTTGCAGGTGAAGATGAAGTTTGTTCCTTGTTGGAACATGGACTTGTTGTTCCTTGTTGGACCATGTTTACTTGTTGGGATATCACAATACCTCTTATTTAATTAATGCATCTATATACTTGGTAAAGGGTGGAAGGCTCGGCCTTATGCCTGGTGTTTTGTTCCACTCTTGCCACCCTACTTTCCGTCATACCGGTGTTATGTTCCTTGATTTTGCGTTCCTTACATGGTTGGGTGATTTATGGGACCCCCTTGACAGTTCGCTTTGAATAAGACTCCTCCAGCAAGGCCCAACTTTGGTTTTACCATTTGCCACCTAAGCCTTTTTCCCTTGGGTTCTGCAGACTCAAGGGTCATCTTTATTTTAACCCCCGGGCCAGTTCTCCTTCGATTGCTGGTCCAAACCGAGCGATGTCCGGCGCCCCTTGGGCAACCAGGTTCTATGCCAACCCGACGCCTGGCTCATCCGGTGTGCCCCTGAGAACGAGATATGTGCATCTCCTATCGGGATTTGTCGGCACATCTGGGAGGCTTTGCTGGACTTGTTTTATTACTGTCGAGATGTCTTGTAGTCCGGGATTCCGAGACTGATCGGGTCTTCCCGGTAGAAGGAATATCCTTCGTTGACCGTGAGAGCTTATAATGGGCTAAGTTGGGACACCCCTGCAGGTATTATCTTTCGAAAGCCGTGCCCGCGGTTATGAGGCAGATGGGAATTTGTTGATGTCCGGTTGTAGAAAACCCGAAGTTGACCTTAACTAAAACACATCAACCGCGTGTGTAACCGTGATGGTCTCTTCTCGGCAGGGTCCGGGAAGTGAACACGGTGTTGGAGTTATGTATGACGTAGGTTGTTCTAGGATCACTTCTTGATCACTTCTAGCTTCACGACCGTGCTTTGCTTCTCTTCTCGCTCTCCTTTGCGTTGTAGCCACCATATATGCTAGTCGCTTGCTGCAGCTCCACCTCACAACCCTTTCCTACCTATAAGCTTAAATAGTCTTGATCTCGCGGGTGTGAGATTGCTGAGTCCCCGTGACTCACAGATTCTACCAAAACAGTTGCAGGTACCAACGATGCCAGTGCAGATGACGCGACCGAGCTCACTTGGGAGTTCGACGAGGAACGTGGCCGTTACTATGTGTCTTTTCCTGATGATCAGTAGTGGAGCCCAGTTGGGGTTATTCGGGGATCTGTGTAGCAGTTGGGGTAGTCTTCTTTCATTTTGGTACCGTAGTCGGACCTTGAGTGTAATTTGAATGATGGATGTTTATTTATGTATTGTGTGAAGTGGCGACTGTAAGCCAACTATGTATCACTTTCCCTTATGTATTACATGGGTTGTGTGAAGATTACCTCACTTGCGACATTGCTTTCAATGCGGTTATGCCTCTAAGTCGTGCCTCGACACGTGGGAGATATAGCCGCATCGAGGGCGTTACAGGTAATTTACTTGTTAGCAATAAAATTGTTATGGAACATATCAGTCAACCCATTGCGCCATTTATAAAGGCCGACAATGACTTATTGTTACAGCCAAAGCTTTCCCCGTTGCTTTATCTAAAGTTCATATCTAGTTGGGTAGCTTTGCTTATTTTGTACTTGGCTTGCACTTGGTCTCAACTGAGACATGTATGTTCTAAATATCTTCGTTTCAGAAATTTAAAGCCAAGGTTAAATTCTATTGAGAAAACCGATGCTAATATAATATCTTATCCAAAGACATCGGAGATAGGGTGGAAAACACAATGCATAGCCGAATGGGGAGATTCTAAATCTGAACCATTTGTTTGCTTATCTCCAAAGCCGCTCACACAGCAAGATCGGCTAGAAAACAAGAAGTATACCTTAATTCAAGCATGTGTGATGAAATATTTGATTTGTTGCTGAAAAATAATTACATTACAATTCTTGATCACCATGTTAAGCCATCAATCCAAGGACGAATGTATTGTAAGTTGCATGATTCGTCCAAGGATAATTTTGAGGATTGCAACATGTTTCGTCAAATAGTTAAATCGGCCATTGAAATAGGACGATTGAAGTTTGTTGAAACACCAAGAGATGACCAGTCTATTCCGATTGGTCCCGATGGCAAAAAGTTTTTGCATCGGCTGCTTCAAGCCGATCCATTTAAAGAGAAGGTAAAAACTGCAGGTGATGGGATCAAGCTTTCAAGTAAAGAAGTTGTTGAAGAGTATAATGAACATAATCTTGAGGGCGAGAATTCCATCAAAGATGCAATGGAGACGCCAAGGACTGGGGGACAGTGCTACCTCTTGAGCACTGCGTTGGTTTTCCCTTGAAGAGGAAAGGGTGATGCAGCAAAGTAGCGTAACTATTTCCCTCAGTTTTTTAGAACCAAGGTATCAATCCAGCAGGAGGCCACGCTCAAGTCCCTTGCACCTACACAAACAAATAAGAACCTTGCAACCAACGCGATAAAGGGGTTGTCAATCCCTTCACGATCACTTGCAAAAGTGAGATCTCATAGAGATGATAAGATAATATTTTTGGTATTTTTATGATAAAGATTGAAAGTAAAGATTGCAAAATAAAAAGATAGAAATAGCTTGTTAACGGAAGATTAATATGATGGAAAATAGACCCGGGGGCCATATGTTTCACTAGTGGCTTCTATAAGCCTTGTTACCAAAATTATTCCTACCAACAAAATTCACATCCATAGATTCATTATTATTCTCAATCAAGGTAGACGAAGGCATATCATTAGGATCAGAAGCAACACTCTTATTAGCAAACAATTTCATAAGTTCATCCATCTTTCCACTCAAAACATTAATTTCTTCAATTGCATGCACCTTTTTACTAGTAGATCTTTCAGTGTGCCATTGAGAATAATTAACCATAATATTATCTAGTAGTTTAGTAGCTTCTCCTAAAGTGATTTGCATAAAAGTGCCTCCCGCCGCCAAATCTAAAAGATTTCTAGAAGCAAAATTCAATCCGGCATAATTTTTTTGTATAATCATCCACAAATTCAAACCATGAGTAGGGCAATTACGTATCATTAATTTCATCCTCTCCCAAGCTTGTGCAACATGTTCATGATCAAGTTGCTTAAAATTCATAATATCGTTTCTAAGAGAGATGATCTTAGCGGGAGGGAAATACTTAGAGATAAAAGCATCTTTGCACTTATTCCAAGAATCTGTACTATTTTTAGGCAAAGACAAAAACCAAGTTTTAGCACGATCTCTAAGAGAAAACAGAAATAGCTTGAATTTAACAATATCATTATCCACATATTTCTTCTTTTGCATATCACACAAATCAAAAAGCTATTTAGATGGGTAGCGGCATCTTCACTAGGAAGGCCGGTGAATTGATCTTTCATAACAAGACTCAGCAAGGCAGCATTAATTTGACAAGATTCAGCTTCGGTAAGAGGAGCAATCGGAGTGCTAAGAAAATCATTGTTGTTGGTATTGGCAAAGTCACACAATTTAGTATTATCTTGAGCCATTATGACAAGCAAGCAATCCAACACACGAGCAAACAAGAAGCAAGCGAAAAAAACGAACGGAAAGAGAGGGCGAATAAAACGGAAAGGGTGAAGTGTTGGAGAGGAAAACGAGAGGCAAATGGCAAATAATGTAATGCGAGGGATAAGAGTTTGTGATGGGTACTTGGTATGTCGACTTGTGCGTAGACTCCCCAGCAATGACGCCAGAAATGGCTAGTTGCTGGGAGATCAAATCTTGACTTGACTTGGCGTAAGCTTCCCCGGCAATGGCGCCAAAAATCCTTCTTGCTACCTCTTGAGCACCGCGTTGGTTTTCCCTTGAAGAGGAAAGGGTGATGCAGCAAAGTAGCGCAAGTTTTTCCCTCAGTTTTTGAGAACCAAGGTATCAATCCAGTAGGAGGTCACGTTCAAGTCCCTTGCACCTACACAAACAAATAAGAACCTTGCAACCAATGCGATAAAGGGGTTGTCAATCCCTTCACGGCCACTTGCAAAAGTGAGATCTGATAGAGATGATAAGATAATATTTTTGGTATTTTTATGATAAAGATTGAAAGTAAAGATTGCAAAATAAAAAGATAGAAATAGCTTGTTGATGGAAGATTAATATGATGGAAAATAGACCCGGGGGCCATAGGTTTCACTAGTGGCTTCTCTCAAGATAGCATAAGTATTACGGTGGGTGAACAAATTACTGTCGAGCAATTGATAGTATTGAGCATAGTTATGAGAATATCTAGGTATGATCATGTATATAGGCATCACGTCCATGACAAGTAGACCGAGTCCTGCCTGCATCTACTACTATTACTCCACACATCGACCGCTATCCAGCATGCATCTAGAGTATTCAATTCATAAGAACGGAGTAACGCTTTAAGCAAGATGACATGATGTAGAGGGATAAACTCATGCAATATGATATAAACCCCATCTTTTTATCCTCGATGGCAACAATACAATACGTGTCGTTTCCCCTACTGTCACTGGGATCGAGCACCGCAAGATTGAACCCAAAGCTAAGCACTTCTCCCATTGCAATAAAGATCAATCTAGTAGGCCAAACCAAACTGATAATTCGAAGAGACTTGCAAAGATAACCAATCATACATAAAAGAATTCAGAGAAGATTCAAATATTGTTCATAGATAATCTTGATCATAAACCCACAATTCATCGGATCTCGACAAACACACCGCAAAAGAAGATTACATCAAATAGATCTCCACGAGAACCGAGGAGAACTTTGTATTGAGATCCAAAGAGAGAGAAGAAGCCATCTAGCTAATACCTATGGACCCGAAGGTCTGAGGTAAACTACTCACACATCATCGGAGAGGCTATGGTGTTGCTGTAGAAGCCCTCCATGATCAATGCCCCCTCCGGCAGGACGCCAGAAAAGGCCCCAAGATGGGTTCTCACGGGTACAGAAGGTTGCGGCAGTGGAATTAGGTTTTCGTGGTGCTCTTGATGGTTTAGGGGTACGTAGGTATATATAGGAGGAAGAAGTAGGTCGGTGGAGCCACGAGGGGCCCACGAGGGTGGAGGGAGCGCCCAGGGGGGCAGGTGAGGGAGTCCTGGACTACGGGGTCCTCGGGCGTCCGACCTGTTATCCATGGGCCGGACTGATGGGCTGTGAAGACATGAAGGCCGAGGACTGTACCCATGTTCGGATTGGACTCTACTTGGCGTGGAAGGCAAGCTTGGCGACAGAAGATTCCTTCTTATGTAATCGACTCTATGTAAACCCTAGACCCCCCGGTGTCTATATAAACCGGAGGGGTTAGTCCGGAAAGGACACACATTACCATCGCCATATAGGCTAGACTTCTAGAGTTTAGCCATTACGATCTCGTGGTAGATCAACTCTTGTAATACTCATATTCATCAAGATCAATCAAGCAGGAAGTAGGGTTTTACCTCCATAGAGAGGGCCCGAACCTGGGTAAACATCGTGTCCACCGTCTCCTGTTACCATCGATCCTAGACGCACAGTTCGGGACCCCCTACCCGAGATCCGCCGGTTTTGACACCTACATTAGTGCTTTCATTGAGAGTTCCACTATGCCGTTGACAAAAGGTTTTGATGGCCCCTTCAATCGTCGCTAACGACCTGTCCAAGGAGGAACCTTCCTCCCCGGACAGATTTTTGTGTTCGACGGCTTCCTACTGCGGGCCAAGTCGCTTGGCCATCTGGAGCAGATCGATAGCTACGCCCCTGGCCATCAGGTCAGATTTGGAAGCTTGAACTACGGCGGATACCCATGGAGACTTGATCTTCAATGGGTTCGAGACCACGGCGATCGCTCCTCCTCGCTTCGATGTACATGACTTAAATCTGTCACCGGATCACATCCAGGAGATAGTTCCTGTTGCTGCAACGGCCTTAGATCCGGAGCTGATCGTAATGTCCGAGGCCACAGAGTCTGCGGCGTTGGAGCCGCACACGGGCTCAACACCTAGCAATATTTGCTTCAACGTAACCTCGGACTCGTCTCAGGCTATAAGTTCTGGACCATGTACGCCTGCGTACACCGAGCTAGATCGGTTATCGACCTTCGAATTCAGCGCCCCTGACGTTTTCCAGCACTCACCTTTGGGTGATGTGCTGAACTCTCTAAAGAATTTGTCCTTGGAGAAGGACCCGCAGTCGAACTATGTTCGGTTCGAGTTAGAGGCCAATGATGGGGAATTTTGCTTCCCACCCGCCACCCACTTCATAGCTACCGTCGAGGACTTAACCGACGAGCTCGACTATGGCTCCGAAGACGGTATGGACGACGATGCCGACAAGGAGCAAGGCCAAGACCCGCCATTCACTGGACATTGGACGGCCACCTCTTCATACGATGTGTACATGGTTGATACACCTAAAGGATCTGGCGACGACAAAGAAGAGCCAGATGCGAATAAACACTCCGAGACACAGTCCAAACGCCGGCGCCCTAAACGCCGCTCTAAGCCTCGTCGCTCAAAAGATGACAACACTGGCACCGGAGAAAACAGTACTCCGGGCGACGCCGAAAACAATGAAGACCCTGTTGGAGCCGCACCCGAACAGGAGGAGCAAGACAACGAGCAGGTTAACCCTGATAAACAGGCTGCACACAATGACCCGGATGACGATAGTTATTGTCCACCCTCCGAGGATGATGAGAGCCTTGGCAATGTAGACTTCATCGTGCCTGAGGCACCCCTCGATCAGGAGCGCTTTAAGCGCTAGCTCATAGCTACCGCAAGAAGCCTAAAGAAAAAGCAGCAGCAGCTCCAAGCAGATCAAGACCTACTCATCGATAGATGGACAGACGTCCTGGCAGCCAAAGAATACGGCCTCAAGCGCCCAGCCAAGAGTTACCCAAAACGCAGACTGCTACCTCAGTTTGATGAGGAGGCACCAGATCCCGTACCTCCCTCGCGCAATGCAGACCGACCACCACGCGACCGGGATAGTACGACAGACCGACCACCCCACGGCCGGGATAAAACAACAACTCAGGCCGAACAACAGTCCGCCCCACCGCCTCGCAAACACAGGGACAGACCAGCTCGGGACCATACATACGACCTTCGGCAGGAATTGGACAGTAGAGCAGGACACACCAGATCAATATACGGATCGCGAGGACGCTTCCCTACTCGGGAGGACAGCTACCTATTCGGACGTGAAAAACTCAATCACACCCAGGCTGATAACCACAGACGGACTTCGTCAGAGGTGCGCCGTAACGCGGCCCGCTATAGAGGAGCCGCACACCCTCTCTGCTTCACAGATGAGGTGCTGGATCAGGAATTACCCAAGGGGTTCAAGCCTGTCAATATTGAATCATACGACGAACAAACGACCCCGCAGTGTGGATCGAAGATTTTATTCTCCACATTCACATGGCCCGAGGAGATGACCTCCACGCTATGAAATACCTCCCATTAAAGCTCAAAGGACCAGCTCGACACTGGCTAAATAGTCTACCTGAGAACTCCATCGGCAGCTGGGAGGACTTAAAAGAAGCCTTCCTCGACAACTTCCAAGGTACATATGTCCGGCCACCCGATGCCGATGACTTAAGCCACATAGTTCAAATGTCTGGAGAATCAGCCAGAAAATTTTGGACTAGGTTCCTAACCAAAAAGAACCAGATCGTTGACTGTCCGGACGCCGAAGCCCTATCAGCCTTCAAACACAGCATCCGTGATGAATGGCTCGCCCGCCATCTCAGCCAAGAAAAGCCGAAATCCATGGCAGCTCTCATAGCACTCATGACCCGCTTTTGCGCAGGTGAGGGCAGCCGGCTAGCCCGAAGCAAAAACACAGCCAACGAGGCAGGCCCCTCTGAGGCCAAGAACAGCACCGGCAAGCTCCGGCGCAATAGACACAAACGCCAAAGCAATGGCGATAACACCAACGACACCACAGTGAACGTCGGATTCAGCGTCTCCAAGTCCGGCCAACGGAAGAAGCCCTACAAGAGGAACAACGAGGGACCTTCCAGCCTGGACCGCGTACTCGGCCGTCCATGCTAGATACATGGCACCCCAGACAAACAAGCCAATCACACCAACAGAGATTGTTGGGTCTTCAAATAGCCTGGCAAGTTAAATGCCAAAAACAAAGAAAAGGGATCACAAAGTGAGGACGAGGATGAAGAGCCCCGGCAGCCGAACACCGGGGGGTAGAAGAAATTTCCCCCTCAAGTCAAAACGGTGAACATGATATACGCCACGCACATCCCCAGAAACGAGCGCAAGCGGGCACTCAGGGACATCTACGCGGTAGAGACAATCGCCCCAAGATTCAATGCATGGTCGTCATTTTCGATCAGCTTCAATCCTCGAGATCATCCAACTAGTATCCGCCATGGCGGTTCGGCCACACTGGTCCTTGACCCAATCATCGACGGATTCCACCTAAAACGAGTCCTGATGGATGGCGGAAGCAGCCTCAACATGCTCTACCAGGATACTGTACGGAAGATGGGCATTAATCCCTCACGAATCAAGCCCACAAGGACTACCTTTAAAGGAGTCATACCAAGCGTGTGGCCCGCTGCACGGGCTCAATCACGCTGGAGGTGGTCTTCGGTTCTCTGGATAACTTCCGAAGCGAGGAGTTAATATTCGATATCGTCCCCTTCCACAGTGGCTACCATGCACTGCTCGGACGAACCGCGTTCGCTAGATTCAACGCGGTCCCACACTATGCTTACCTCAAGCTCAAAATGCCCTATCCACGCGGCGTCATAACAGTTAATGGAAATACGGAACGCTCCCTCCGTACAGAGGAGCACACCGCTGCCCTAGCAGTAGAAGTACAGAACGATCTTTTCAAGCAGATCCGCAATCCGGCTGCCGAGCCCATGGACACCGTCAAGAAGGTCTGGACTATGCTGCCACAGGACAACCCGTTCCGTCAAGAGCTTGACTAGCAATTTGGCCTCCATCCCAGCCCTGATCAAGTAGTGGCACTCGTACCACGCGCACATAATTACGCACTCAAAATCCTATGAGCATCGACGGAGGCACAACCTGTGGTCCACTGTACGGCTTGACCGAACCCGGACTCACACATACTTTCACCCCTTTTTCCTTTTGTTTTAGGTTCTTTTTCCCGTGTGCCTAATAACCAGTCCTTTCGAAGGATCGACATACAAAGACGGCAAGCAGCATAAGTGCGTATGGTAACCTCTACACGTCCTTCTTGACGGTATTTCTACTTATTTCTCAGGACCCGCACGCTACGCCCTCTTAATTCCGGCATGTTAAATAGCCCAGATGCTTATCGCACTTTGTGTACAGGATACACCTTGACGTATCCATACAGTTATAATAAAAATGGTTTGCGGCCCAGTTTCTGTGGTTTTCGTTTCTTACTTCATTTTTATTTCAATTTATCGATCACATCCATACAATCTGGTACGTCTCATATTCGCCAGGGGCTCCCCATCGTCCCATAATACGGCAGCAAAGTCCGAACACTTCTTATAGATAAGTTCGGCACCCCGAATTTAGCATTATATGCATTGGATTCGAATCATGTCTTTGGTCAATAGTTGGGTTACCCGGCTCCTGTGCTTGCTACCCTACGTTCCGCTAAATCGGCTAGGGTAGTAAAGGGAGAACTACTGCGATTGTGCCCTGGCCCTGACCAGATGAGCACCTCAGTAGAGAAAGCTGAAAACTGACTGTCATGATACGGCGAGAGCCGGTCAGCTGTTCGAGGGTTACAAATCGTTGGAGATTTTTCCGCGTTATGCAAGAGATCGGCACTTCCCGATCAGATGATGACAACACTCTGGTTTAAACCAGGGGCTGCGCCCACGCTTTATTATAAAACTCCTATGGCTAAGTGAGGGCGTTTAAGCCGTATACTCTAATTGCCTTGTCCGTTGCGCTAAACAACTCCTTCAAGGACCATGTAATTGGATCAGGATTGTTTAGATTCCATCCCGAACACCTCCGTACTACCTACGTGAGGGCAGAAGCCGACGACTGGCCAACCCTCAGATTACATGCAACACGACCGCATAGGAGGAAACAATTAAAAGCATAATAAAATTACATTACAAAAGCAGGCTTTGTTTTCATAATACAAGGCAAAGGCAACATGAATACATTTATTCAAATACAATGTCCTTCGAACATTGCGCCGCTACAAGTCGAGAACCTTCTACAACATCCGCAAAATATCGCTCGGGTGTGCGGTGCTCCTTGCCCTCCGGCGGCCCGCTGGCAACTTCAACGGTGTTCATCTTCGCCCACCACATCTTGCAATGAGCGAAGGCCATACGGGCCCCTTTAATACAGGTGGAGCGCTTGACGACGTCTAGCCGAGGACAGGCGTTCACCATCCGCCTCACGAGTCCGAAGTAGCTGCCAGGCATAGCTTCGGCTAGCCATAGCCGGATTGTCAAATCCTTCATGGCTAATTCGGCCACCCTGTGCAGCTCCACTAGCTGTTTCAGCTGATCGGTGAAGGACGCAGGAGGCTCTGGCACCGCATATTGCGACCAGAAGAGCTTCTCCGTAGAACCCCCTCCTTCGGCTCAATAGAACTCCACGGCGTCTGATACACTGCATGGTAAATCAGCAAAAGCCCCTGGGGAACTCCGAACCCGGGTTAGTAAAAGGTAATGCTTCTCCGCATACTTGCTTTGCATCTTAAAAGCCTTACCCACCGTATCTTCTTGGCCTCCTGGATCTCCTGGAGGGCGGCCTTAGCCTCATTCTGTGCGGTCTCCGCACTCTAACGAGCCTTGGTGAGTTCGGCCCCTTGAGCCGACGCATCATTCTCCAAGGTCTCACATTTTTTCACCGCATCCTGGAGCTCCTGCTGGACTTCTTTGACCCGGGCCTTGAGCTTCCTACGGGCGGCTTGCTGCTGGACAACCTTCTCCTCGGCCTCGCCCAGGGCCTTCCTCAGGGCCTCGACCTCGGTCGCGGCTCCTACACATATCATGACACCGCGGTCAATATACAACGCTTATTCTTTTCTGAACACGCAGCAAGTCGTCATTAACCTTGCTTCTCCTGGAGCCGAATTTTAACCTCGCCGAGCTCGTTCTCGGTCCGCTCCAGCCTCTGCTTCAGTTGAGAGACCTCGGCAGCATGCGAGGTCGCGGCCAACAGTGACGCTTGCTTATCGATATATATTCAGTTAGTCTCCTATAACTAAGGATTGATCCTCTGTCCGGTTCTTCTCGCCGAACACCAGACAGTGTCTTAGGGGCTATGGTCTACACGGGGTTTTTCTCTTTCTTACCTCAAAACCTGTCAACAGGTTGCTGCAGGCTTCATTCAGTCCGCTCTTGGCGGACTGACCCTTCTCGATCACCGCACCCATAAGGACACGGTGCTCGTCCACGACGGAGGTGCCTCGTAGCGCCTCCATCAGGTTATCCGGGCCCCCTGGATGGACGGGGGCCACCGGTGGAAGCGGCGCACCCCCTCCTTCATAGGGGGCTGCTCGCCTGACTCCGGAGCTATATGAGTCTCCGGAATCATATTCGGCTGATGGCCGAACTGGATGCGGCCCTCTTTGCCAACCTCTGTGGGGCTCGGCTCCCCCATATGTCCGGTAGTGGAGGTCTCGCCTTGTGGCGCCTCCCGGACAGCGTCCTGGGCTCTGATGACCCACAAGTATAGGGGATCTATCGTAGTCCTTTTGATAAGTAAGAGTGTCGAACCCAACAAGGAGCAGAAGGAAATGGTAAGCGGTTTTCAGCAAGGTATTCTCTGCAAGCACTGAAATTATAGGTAACAGATAGTTTTGTGATGATAATTTGTAACGAGCAACAAGTAACAAAAGTAAATAAAGTGCAGCAAGGTGGCCCAATCCTTTTTGTAGAAAAGGACAAGCCTGGACAAACTCTTATATGGAGAAAAGCGCTCCCGAGGACACATGGGAATTATCGTCAAGCCAGTTTTCATCACGTTCATATGATTCGCGTTCGGTACTTTGATAATTTGATATGTGGGAGGACCGGTGCTCGGGTGCTGTCCTTACTTGGACAAGCATCTCACTTATGATTAACCCCTATTGCAAGCATCCGCAACTACAAAAGAAGTATTAAGGTAAACCTAACCATAGCATGAAACATATGGATCCAAATCTGCCCCTTACGAAGCAACGCATAAACTAGGGTTTAAGCTTCTGTCACTCTAGAAACCCATCATCTACTTATTACTTCCCAATGCCTTCCTCTAGGCCCAAATAATGGTGAAGTGTCATGTAGTCGACGTTCACATAACACCACTAGAGGAGAGACAACATACATCTCATCAAAATATCGAACGAATACCAAATTCACATGACTACTAATAGCAAGACTTCTCCCATGTCCTCAGGAACAAACGCAACTACTCACAAAGCATATTCATGTTCATAATCAGAGGAGTATTAATATGCATATAGGATCTGAACATATGATCTTCCACCAAATAAACCAACTAGCATCAACTACAAGGAGTAATCAACACTACTAGCAACATACAGGTACCAATCCCAGACTTAGAGACAAGAATTGGATACAAGAGATGAACTAGGGTTTGAGAGGAGATGGTGCTGGTGAAGATGTTGATGGAGATTAGCCCTCTCCCGATGAGAGGAGCGTTGGTGATGACGATGGTGATGACTTCCCCCTCCCGGAGGGAAGTGTCCCCGGCAGAACAGCTCCGCCAGAGCCCTAGATTGGTTTCGCCTCATGGCGGCAGAGTCTCGTCCCGAAAGCTTGCTTATGATTTTTCTTCGGACGAAAGACTTCATATAGCAGAAGATGGACACCGGAGGGCCACCAGGGGGCCCACGAGGCAGGGGCGCGCCCAGGGGGGTAGGGCGTGCCCACCACTCTCGTGGCCAGGGAGTGGGCCCCGTCTGGTATTTCTTCCGCTCAATATTTTTTATTATTTCCAAAAATAACTTTCCTGGAGTTTCAGGACTTTTGGAGTTGTGCAGAATAGGTCTCTAATATTTGCTCCCTTTCCAGCCCAGAATTCCAGTTGCCGGCATTCCCCCTCTTCATGTGAAGCTTGTAAAATAAGAGAGAATAGGCATAAGTATTGTGACATAATGTGTAATAACATCCCATAATGTAATAAATATCAATATAAAAGCATGATGCAAAATGGACATATCAACTCCCCCAAGCTTAGACCTCGCTTGTCCTCAAGCGAAAGCCGATAACGATAAATATGTCCACATGTTTAGAGGTAGAGGTGTCGATAAAATAAAATACGGACATGATGGCATCATGATTAATCTTATAACAGCAACATATATGGATATTGTCATATGATTTCTTATGCTCAAGTTATAATCTATTCACAATGCAAAGTATGAATCAGCAACTTCATTGAGAACTAACAAACTATAATCTTAGTCATTGAAGCAATTGGAATTTATCATAAACTCAGAAAGAGTCTATGTCTGAGCTTTTCAGCAAGTCCACATACTCAACTATCATTTAGTCTTTCACAATTGCTAACACTCACGCAATACTTGTGGTTACGGAGTTTTAATCGGACACAGAGAAAGATAGGGGCTTATAGTTTCGCCTCCCAACCTTTTAGCTCAAGGGTAATGTCAACAATAATAGTTCATGCTAACTCACATCCAATTAGATATATGTATCAGGATCTTCCCAACACACTGTGCTTGCCAAAGGATAAAATGTAAAAAGGAAAGGTGAAGATCACCATGACTCTTGCATAAGGTAGAAGATAAAAGTAAAAGGTAGGCCCTTCGCAGAGGGAAGCAGAGGTTGCCATGCGCTTTCAGGGTTGGATGCACAAAATCTTAATGCGAAAGAATGTCACATTATATTGCCACTTGTGATATGAACCTTTATTATGCAGTCCGTCGCTTTTATTTCTTCCATATCACAAGATCATATAAAGCTTATTTCCTCCACACTAATCAATCATACATATTTAGAGAGCAATTTTTATTGCTTGCATCAATGACAACTTAATTGAAGGATCTTACTCAATCGATAGGTAGATATGGTGGACTCTCATGGAAAAACTAGGTTTAAGGGTATTTGGAAGCACAAGTAGTATCTCTACTTGGTGCAAAGAATTTGGCTAGCATGAGGGGGAAAGACAAACCCAACATGTTGGATGATCCATGACAATATACTTTATCTCAGATATAAGAAAACATAACCTATTACGTTGTCTTCCTTGTCCAACATCAACTCTTTAGCATGTCATACTTTAATGAGTGCTCCCAATCATAAAAGATGTCCAAGATAGTATATTTATATGTGAAACCTATCTTTCATTATTACTTCCTATTAATTGCAACGATGACCAAAGCTATGTTTGTCAACTCTCAACAACTTTTAATCATCATACTCTTTCTATGTGAAGTCATTACTCTCCATAAGATCAATACGATCTCTTTATTTCTTTTTATTCTTTTCTCCCCCTTTTTTCTTTTATTCACTCAGGATCATAACAAGATAACCAAGCCTTTGACTCAACACTAATCTTTATTATATAGCTCACGGACTCGATTACATAGAGGGATCATAAAGCAGAACTCAAAACTAGATCATACCAAAAACTTTATTCTACTAGATCAAGATACTACTAAAAGGATCGAACTAAGAAAAATGGTAAAGATAGGAGTGTGACGGTGATACGATACCGGGGCACCTCCCCCAAGCTTGGCAATTGCCAAGGGGAGTGCCCATACCCATGTGATTATGTCTCCTTCTTCGGGGATCGTGATGTGATATTCTTGGCGATGATGCCCCTCAGGATACGATTCTCTTCCTCGAGCTTATTAAGTTGCTGCTTGAGATCCATTATCTCCTTACAAAGCTTCCCTATAACGACTAAAGCTCCTTGCACCCGAGGGTATTGCACAACTACGGGAGAACAAGTGACACTCTTCTTCATATTTTCATAAGAAAGAAATCGAACATTGGAAGGGATAACTGAGTTTGGAATAGCCGAGCTCTGTAGTTCCCCCATCGTGAGTCCAGCTCGGAAGCGAGAAGTGACTTCTTGATCCTCCTCCATGGCATCCATCCTCTTCAAATCATCCTCCATCTCTTCCTCCGTTCCTGGCCCAAAGTGGTCAGCATCGCTGTTTGTCCTTGGTCTTAATGCCGGATGAGACACCCGGCTCTTCCCGACTGACTCTTGAGAAGACATCTTGCTCAAATCTGCAGCAGCAACAACTCAAAACAAGAACAGAGGATATTTGCGTGATACAAGAGTCAAAACCTTCGAGAGGTTATAAAATGAATTTTTACCGACCAAAATATGTATCGTGCAATAAAACGGAGTCCGAAGAGCACACGAGGTGCCCACGAGGCAGGGGGCGCGCCCAGGGGGTAGGGTGTGCCCTCCACCCTCGTGGAGCCCTCGTGTCCTTCCCGGACTGCTTCTTATTTTTCTATTTTTCTAAATATTCCAAAACAGAGAAAAATTGCCATTAGAACTGTTTTGGAGTCGGTTTACTTACCGTACCACATACCTATTCCTTTTTGGAGTATGAAACGTTCTGGAAAGTGTCTCTTATGTACTCCTCCAGGGTCACGGTTTCAATAACATTGGTTTCAACATTTATAGGATTACCTGAGATATAATGTTTGATTCTTTGACCGTTCACCACCTTCGGATTTGTGCCTTCGAAGTTGTTGGTATTTATGGCACCGGAACGATAGACCTCCTCGATAACATAAGGACCCTCCCATTTAGAGAGAAGTTTTCCTGCAAAAATCTTAAACGAGAGTTGTATAGCAATACATAATCACCTACATTAAACTCACGCTTTTGTATTCTTTTGTCATGCCATCTTTTAACTTTTTCTTTAAACAACTTGGCATTCTCATAGGCTTGGTTTCTCCATTCATCAAGTGAGCTAATGTCAAATAACCTCTTCTCCCCGGCAAGTTTGAAATCATAATTGAGTTCTTTAATAGCCCAATAAGCCTTATGTTCTAGTTCGAGAGGTAAGTGACATGCTTTTCCATAAACCATTTTATACGGAGACATACCCATAGGATTTTTATATGCAGTTCTATAGGCCCATAATGCATCATCAAGTTTCTTGGACCAATTCTTTCTAGATCTATTGACAGTCTTTTGCAAAATTAATTTGAGCTCTTTGTTACTCAATTCTACCTTACCACTAGACTGAGGGTGATAAGGAGAAGCAATTCTATGATTAACATCATATTTGGAAAGCATTTTGCGGAAAGCACCATGAATAAAATGTGAACCACCATCAGTCATTAGATATCTAGGGACTCCAAACCTCGAAAAAATAACTTCTTTAAGCATCTTAATAGAGGTGTTATGATCAGCACTACTAGTTGGAATAGCTTCTACCCACTTAGTAACGTAATCAACATCAACTAGAATATGTGTATACCCATTAGAGGCAGGAAACTTTCCCATATAATCAAAGCCCCAAACACCAAATGGTTCAATAACAAGTGAATAATTCATAGGCATTTCTTGACGTCTACTAATATTTCCAATTCTTTGACATTCATTACATGATAAGACAAACTTACGGGCATCCTTGAAGCGAGTAGGCCAATAAAAACCGGATTGCAATACCTTATGTGAAGTTCTATCTCCAGCGTGGTGCCCTCCATAAGCCTCGGAGTGACACTTGCGTAGGAGTTGTTCCTGTTCATGCTCAGGTCACAACGTCTAATAACACCATCTACTCCTTCTTTATAAAGATGTGGATCATCCCAGAAGTAATGTCTCAAATCATAGAAAAACTTTTTCTTTTGTTGGTATGTGAAACTAGGTGGTATAAATTTAGCAACAATGTAATTAGCATAATCAGCATACCATGGAGCAGTACGAGAAGCATTTATGACATTTAATTGCTCATCAGGGAAGCTATCATCAATAGGTAGTGGGTCATCAAGAACATTTTCTAACCTAGACAAGTTGTCTGCAACGGGGTTCTTAGCTCCCTTCCTATCAATAATATGCAAATCAAATTCTTATAGCAAGAGAGCCCATTTGATAAGTCTAGGTTTAGCATCTTTCTTTTCCATAAGGTATTTAATAGCAACATGATCGGTGTGAATAGTTACTTTAGAATCTACAATATAAGGTCTGAACTTATCACAAGCAAATACAACTGCTAAGAATTATTTTTCAGTAGTAGCATAATTCCTCTGGGCATTGTCTAGAGTTTTACTAGCATATTGAATAACATTTAATTTCTTATCCACTCTTTTCCCTAGAACAACACCTACAGCATAATCACTAGCATCACACATAATTTCAAAAGGTAAATTCCAATCAGGTGGCTGAACGATAGGTGCAGAAATCAATGCTTTCTTAAGTATTTCAAATGCTTCTACACAATCATCATCAAAGACAAATGGTATATCTTTTTGTAATAAATTAGTCAGAGGCCGAGAAATTTTTGAGAAGTCCTTAATGAACCTCCTATAAAAACCGGCGTGACCCAGGAAACTTCTTATACCTTTGATGTCCTTGGGGCAAGGCATCTTTTCAATAGCATCAACTTTAGCTTTATCAACTTCAATACCTCTTTCAGAAATTTTATGCCCCAAGACAATACCTTCATTATCCATAAAGTGGCACTTTTCCCAATTCAAGACAAGATTAGTTTCTTCACATCTCTGCAAAACTCGATCAAGATTGCTCAAGCAATCATCAAAAGAGGATCCATAAATGGAGAAATCGTCCATGAAAACCTCACAAATCTTTTCACGAAAGTCAGAGAATATAGCCATCATGCATCTTTCAAAGGTAGCAGGTGCATTACATAAACAAAAAGGCATACGTCTATAAGCAAAAGTACCGAAAGGACAAGTAAAAGTGGTCTTAGCTTGATCATCAGCTGACACAGGTATTTGAGAGAAACCAGAATAACCATCTAGAAAGCAAAAATGTGTATGTTTTGATAATCTTTCTAGCATTTGATCAATAAAAGGTAAAGGGTAATGATCTTTTTTAGTAGCCTTATTTAATTTGCAGAATTCAATTACCATCCTATAACCTGTAATAATTCTTTGCGGAATCAATCCATCTTTATCATTGGGAACGACAGTAATACCTCCCTTCTTAGGGACATAATGGACATGACTGACCCACTAGCTATCAACAACAGGATAAATTATACCTGCCTCAAGGAGCTTTAGTATTTCCTTTCTTACCACTTCTTTCATTTTAGGATTTAATCGTCGTTGATGATCAATAACTGGTTTGGCATGTTTCTCCAAATGTATTTTGTGTTGGCATAGAGTGGGACTAATTCCCTTAAGACCATCAAGAGTATATCCAATAGCAGCACGGTGTTTCTTCAGAGTTTTCAATAATTTTTCTTCCTCCTTCTCTGATACGAGGATCCCCTAGGATTTCAACAGGCAAGTTGTTTTTCAGAATAGGGCCCTATTTAAAGAACACTTCATCTATTTCCCTTCTTTCATTCATAAACATACCATTTTCATGGTCTAGCAAATATTGTTCTAAAGGATCACTAGGAGGTACGACAATAGAAGCAAGACCAATAATTTGATCTTTACTAGGTAATTCCTCTTCATGGTGTTGTCTATGAAATTTAAAAAAATTAAACTCATGAGACATATCACCTAGACCAATAGTAACAACATCCTTTTCGCAGTCTATCTTAGCATTAACAGTGTTCAAGAAGGGTCTACCAAATATGATGGGACAAAAGCTATCTTGTGGGGAACCAAGAACAAGAAAATCAGCAGGATATTTAGTTTTCCCACACAAGACTTCAACATCTCTAACAATCCCAATTGGTGATATAGTATCTCTATTGGCAAGCTTAATTGTAACATCAATATCTTCTAACTCAGCAGGTGCAATATCATGCATAATTTCTTTGTATAAGTCAATAGGTATTGCACTAGCACTAGCACCCATGTCACATAAGCCATTATAACAATGATCTCCTATTTTAACAGAAATAACAGGCATGCCTACCATAGGTCTATGTTTATCTTTAGCTCAAGGTTTAGCAATTCTAGCAGTTTCATTACAGAAATAAATAACACGCCCATCAATATTATCAGACAAGAGATCTTTAACAATAGCAATATTAGGTTCAACTTTAACTTTCTCAGGAGGTGTATAAGTTCTAATATTGCTTTTACAAACCACAGTTGAAGCTTTAGCATGATCCTTCATTCTAACAGGGAAAGGTGGTTTCTCAACATAAGCAGTAGGAACAACAGGATCACTATATGTGATAGTCTTTTCTTCAACTTTAATAGGCGCAACTACTTTTACTTTTATGGGAGGATGATACTTAAACCACTTCTCCTTAGGGAGATCAACATGATTAGCAAAAGATTCATAGAGAGAAGCTACTATCTCAGAGTCAAGCCATGTTTAGTGCTAAATTTACGGAAAACATCAGTATCATAAAAGATTTAACACAATCAAACTTAGGTGTCATACCTGACTCCTTACCTTCGTCGAGGCCCCAATCTTCAGAGTTGCATTTAATTCTTTCCAACAAATCCCATTTGAATTCAATGGTCTTCATCATAAAAGAGCCATCACAAGAAGTATCGAGCATGGTGCGATTGTTATCAAAAGCCGAGCATAATTTTTTTGAATAATCATTTCTCTTGAGAGTTCATGATTGGGGCATGAATATAATATTGATTTAAGCCTCCCCCAAGCTTGAGCGATGCTTTCTCCTTCGCGAGGCCAAAAATTATATATATAATTACGATCACGATGAACAAGATGCATAGGATAAAACTTCTGATGAAATTCCAATTTCAATCGTTTGTAGTTCCATGATCCCATATCATCACATAGCCTATACCATGTCAATGCGTCTCCCTTCAAAGACAAAGGGAATACCTTCTTCTTAATAATATCACTGGGCATACCTGCAAGCTTAAATAATCCACAAACCTCATCCGCATATATTAGGTGCACATCAGGATGTAATGTTCCATCTCCTGCAAAAGGATTAGCTAGCAGTTTTTCTACCATACCCGAAGGAATTTCAAAGTAGACATTTTCATTTTCAGTAGGTTCAGTAGGTTGAGGAGCAACTCTTTGCTCTACTGGTCGAGGTGAACATACCCCGAACAAGACCCTCAGAGGATTACTTTCCATAGTAACAAGTGACAGTAAATTTCAGCACACTATATAAAATTTTCCTTACCGAATTCCACCTACCAAAGGTGCTTCACTCCCCGGCAACGGCGCCAGAAAAGAGTCTTGATGACCCACAAGTATAGGGGATCTATCGTAGTCCTTTCGATAAGTAAGAGTGCCGAACCCAACGAGGAGCGGAAGGAAATGATAAGCGGTTTTCAGCAAGGTATTCTCTGCAAGCACTGAAATTATAGGTAACAGATAGTCTTGTGATAAGATAATTTGTAACGAGCAACAAGTAACAAAAGTAAATAAAGTGCAGCAAGGTGGCCCAGTCCTTTTTGTATCAAAGGACAAGCCTGGACAAACTCTTATATGGAGAAAAGCGCTCCCGAGGACACATGGGAATTATCGTCAAGCCTGTTTTCATCATGTTCATATGATTTGTGTTCGGTACTTTGATAATTTGATATGTGGGAGGACCGGTGCTCGGGTGCTGTCCTTACTTGGACAAGCATCCCACTTATGATTAACCCCTATTGCAAGCATCCGCAACTACAAAAGAAGTATTAAGGTAAACCTAACCATAGCATGAAACATATGGATCCAAATCGGCCCCTTACGAAGCAACGCATAAACTAGGGTTTAAGCTTCTGTCACTCTAGCAACCCATCATCTACTTATTACTTCCCAATGCCTTCCTCTAGGCCCAAGTAATGGTTAAGTGTCATGTAGTCGACGTTCACATAACACCACTAGAGGAGAGATAACATACATCTCATCAAAATATCGAATGAATACCAAATTCACATGACTACTAATAACAAGACTTCTCCCATGTCCTCAGGAACAAACGTAACTACTTACTAATAACCCACAAGTATAGGGGATCGCAACAGTTTTCGAGGGTAGAGTATTCAACCCAAATTTATTGATTCGACACAAGGGGAGCCAAAGAATATTCTCAAGTATTAGCAGCTGAGTTGTCAATTCAACCACACCTGGATAACTTAGTAACGATAGCAAAAGTAATATTTTTGGGTTTTGTAGTGATTGTAACAGTAGTAACGGAAAAGTAAATAAGCGAAGAACAGTATGTGAAAAGCTCGTAGGCATTGGATCGGTGATGGAGAATTATGCCGGATACGGTACATCATGTAACAATCATAACATAGGGTGACACAGAACTAGCTCCAATTCATCAATGTAATGTAGGCATGTATTCCGAATATAGTCATACGTGCTTATGGAAAAGAACTTGCATGACATCTTTTGTCCTACCTCCCGTGGCAGCGGGGTCCTAATGGAAACTAAGGGATATTAAGGCCTCCTTTTAATAGAGTACCGGACCAAAGCATTAACACATAGTGAATACATGAACTCCTCAAACTATGACCATCACCGGGAGTGGTCCCGATTATTGTCACTTCGGGGTTGCCGGATCATAACACATAGCAGGTGGCTATAGACTTGCAAGATAGGATCAAGAACTCACATATATTCATGAAAACATAATAGGTTCAGATCTGAAATCATGGCACTCGGGCCCTAGTGACAAGCATTAAGCATAGCAAAGTCATAGCAACATCAATCTCAGAACATAGTGGATACTAGGGATCAAACCCTAACAAAATTAACTCGATTACATGATAGATCTCACCCAACCCATCACCGTGCAACAAGCCTACGATGGAATTACTCACGCACGGCGGTGAGCATCATGAAATTGGTGATGGAGGATGGTTGATGATGACGATGGCGATGGATTCCCCTGTCCGGAGCCCTGAACGGACTCTAGATCAGCCCTCCCGAGAGGTTTTAGGGCTTGGCGGCGGCTCCGTATCGTAAAATATGATGAATCCTTCTCTCTGATTTTTTCTCTCCCCGAACACGAATATATGGAGTTGGAGTTGAGGTCGGTGGAGCGTCAGGGGGCCCACGAGGCAGGGGGCACGCCTGTCGGTGTACTAAAGTAGGGGTACCCTAGTACCCCAAACTTGTGCACGGGCAGTCGTAGCGCCCCGCGGCAAGGCTTGCCAGGGGATCGCCAAGACTCTCCGTGGTCCCTTTTTGAGCCATCCAAGAACAAAGTATTTGAGCCAAGGACCCGGCAGGAGGAGCCTGCCGGGAAGGCCACCCGAAGAGAGCAAGGCCCCGGCAAGAGGAGCTTGCCGGGACAACCGCTCGAAGCACAAGACTCCGGCAGGAGGAGCTTGCCGGGAAAGCCGACCGAGGCACGACAAGATACTTGCTGCGACGCGCTCCGCGTCCCGGCAAGGACCGGTGAGCGACAAGCTCCCGGGCGCGACAAAACATCAGCCGCGGCAAGGCGCTTGCCGCGGCAAGTCACCACCCCGCGCCTGCGCTCCAGCTCATCCACCCACGCGTCGCTCTGGGGCCATTCCAGGCGTACGTGGCGAGAGGCTGCGCAGCCAGGAGCATGCGGTGGCGAAGCAACGCTGACAGAGTAGCCATCGTGGCAAACGGTGGCGCTCCTGACGGTCCACTTCCCTGCACCGTCTGGGCGATGCGGACAGGCATTTAATGCCCTTGTCCCCTGCTGTCAGAGTTAGGTATGATAGCACTGTACAGCCACTGTGCAGGCAATTGTACCCACTACAGCATTCTCCCATTTTGCCCCCACCTGCTGCCACCTGTGGGTAACCCCTTGAGCATATAAAAGGAGGCCCCATGCGCATGTAGGGAGGGGAGAGGACACCCATCGCTACGCTCTCTCTGGCCAGCAGCTCGCGTGTACTGTAGCACCACACGCTCCCGAGCAAGAACACAATACCAAACCACAAAGAAGCAGTAGGGTTTTACGCATCCTTGCGGCCCGAAGCTGGGTAAAATCCCTTGTGTGCATCGCCTCGATCCGCTCTTCGCGCGACCTCCACCCCCCGCCGAACCAAGAAAGGGGCTCGGTCCCCATAGGTGTTCGAGGAAGCCGATTTCCCCCGACATCTTTGGCGCGCCAGGTAGGGGGCGTCGAAGTTGTGCGAACCTGATCCGGCGTCCGCACAGACTAGATCTCCATCATCTTCATCGACATGCCACCGAAGAAGAAAGCTCCGGAGGTGGCCGGTCCGTCCGCGTCGAACCCACCGCCCTTGGAGCAAACGGGTGGTGGGGACGGCACCGGCGGCGGAACGGGCCTCGTCGAGCCAGCTCATGGCACCACGGCGTCCGAACATGCACCGCGCCCCTCTCAGGAGGCCCGGGACCAGCAGCGTCTTGGCACCCACGGCACCATACGGTCGCTGGACCCAGATCGAGCCGGCGGATCCCAGGGCGCTCAAGGCCAGCACTCACACCTACGTGTTGGCGCGAGCGTGGCGCGGCTGCCTGGTCCGGGTGTTGCTCCTTCTAACGTAGTTAGAAGTTCGAGCACATCCCGCTCCACGCGCCGTTCGCCACCGCTACCCGCCACTCCAGCAGAAGCTCTGGCGCGAGCTCAACTGCTCCTAGATTACCCTCCGACGGCGGACAAGCTCGACGACTGGAGGGCCACGATACAGAGCCTCATCGGTTTCACTAACGGCGACACCCCGCGGCAGCACAGCGCGTCGCAGCCACGGCGGGACGGCCAGGAGAGAACCGATGGCGCCAAGACCGGCGGGGGTGCGACCACCGTGCACTCCCCGCCCCAGAGGCCAAGATCGCCGACTCGTCGGAACCATCACGACAACGACTCCACCGCGTCGTCGAATCCGCGAACTCGTCGCGATCAACGCCAAGTTCTTCACGAGCGAGAGCAAGAGGACGCTCGTACTCGCATCGAGCATCGGAGAGAAGCGCGGCGTCAGTCAGACCAGCGCGCTGGGCCCTCTGTCGACATGCATGCACCAGGGGAACCAGACGACCTGCCGTACGCGGTGGGCTACCCTGCGTTCACCCATGAGCTGCGGCAAGTCCAGTGGCCCAGCACGAAGAATTTCAAGCCAGACGTACCAGAGAAGTACGACGGCAAGTCGCATCCATCAGAGTTCCTCAGCATCTACACCATCGCGGTGCAGGCTAAGGGAGGGCGAGACGATAAGATCCTTGCCAACTACTTCCCGCTGGTACTCAAATCCAACGTCAGATCCTGGCTCATGCACTTGCCGGACAACTCCATAACCTCCTGGACAGACTTGTGCCATTAGTTTGTCGGCGCCTTTACGGGCGGCCACAAACCCCATGGCCAAGCGAGCGACCTTCATCTACTCGTCCAGAAGGAAGGGGAACCTTTGCGCAAGTTCATCCAGAGATTCAGCCGTGTACACTACAACATCCCAGACATCCACCCTGCCGCGGTCATCAGCGCGTTCTATCAGAACGTGCGTAACCGCAGGATGCGGGAGGAGATGGCGATGTGCAAGATCAAAGACGTCAGCGAGCTATATGCCCTGGCCGACAAGTGTGCCTGTGCTGAGGAAGGGAGGAAACTTCCTGGAGAGAACACTGGAGCAGGAGAGTCTGACAGTGAGGATACCGCCCCGGCAAGGAAGAGCCGGTGGCGGAGCAACAGGAAGAAGAAGAGCCAAGAAGTTCTGGTTGTTGAGCAGTTCGGCGATGAAGGCGCCGCCAAGAAGGACTAGGCTGGAAGCTCCGGCAAGGAGGTTGCCGGATGCGCCAACTGCCAGGCTGTGGCGGCCGCCGACAAGCGGGACGGCACCAACAAACAGTACTGCAAGATCCACCGCACCAAGGGCCATGACCTCCAGAGCTGCAAGCAGGTCGAGCGGCTCGTCGAGCTGCAAAAGGCCTAGTACGAGCGGCGCGACAAGGAGAGAGCCCGGGGAGGTGGCGGAGGATCAGGCACGAAGCGCCCCGGTCAGGGAGGACGCCGCGACAAGGACAAGCAGCGGCAAGCGGACAGACCTCCCCGCGGTCGCGACAAGAACGAAGATGACGACGAAGACGAAGACATGGATGACGTCGAGACCAGTGAGCAGGAGTTTTAGAAAGCCACAGAGGTCTTGTGCGTAGACGGCGGTGCTTCCCTGCATACTTCTCACCGCCAGCTCAAGCAGTGGGTGCGGGAAGTCAATGCGGCGGAACCACCCGTCGAGTCGCGCAAGCCTCTGAAATGGTCCAGCACGCCTATCATCTTTGATATTAAGGACCACCCTGATCGCACAACTGCGATCGGGTGCTTGCCGATGTTGGTCTCACCAACAGTCCGCAACCTCAAGGTCACTAAGATGCTAGTTGACGGCGGGGCCGGCTTGAACCTGATCTCCTCCGCTGTGCTCCGGAAACTCCAAGTCCCCGACAGCGAGCTCGAAGAGACCGGCACGTTCCAAGGAATCAACCCGGGAAGGAGCAAGCCGAAGGGGAAGATAACGTTGCCAGTGACATTTGGCAGCGAGCTGAACTTCAGGACAGAGAGGATCACTTTTGACGTTGCCAACTTTCCATTGCCCTACAATGGAATTCTCGGCCGTCCAGCGCTCGCCAAGTTCATGGCGGCCTCTCACTACGCATACAACATGCTCAAGATGCCAGGCCCGATAAGCGTCATCTCTGTCCCCGGCGACAAGAAGGATGCCCTTATCTGTGCCGACAAGATCTACCGGGAAGCAGCAGCCGTAGCGTATCACAAGCCACTTGCCGCTGAAGCTCCCGGAGGGAAGAAGAGGACCAAGCCCGGCAAGTGCTCTGGTGCCCACTCCGGCAAGCGCACCTCTTCGGAGTGCTGCGCTACCGTCGAGGACGCGCCATCGAGCTCCACCGGCAAGAGTAAGAAGACAATGGCAGCTCCGCCAACGACCAAGAAGGTGTTCGCCAAGGAGGACTGCACTGGTGGTACCTTCACCATCAGTGCCACACTCGACCCCAAATAGGAAAGCGTGCTCGTTGCTTTCCTGCGGGCGAATGTCGATGTGTTTGCCTGGCAACCATCTGACATCCCCGGCGTTCCCAGGAAAGCAATTGAGCACCACCTCGCCGTCTGTCCTCACGCGCGGCCCGTCAAGCAAAGAGTCAGGAAGCAAGCGGTGGAGCGCCAAGAGTTCATCGCAGAAGAAATCAAGAAGTTGGAAGCCGCAGGCCTCATCAGAGGTGTGCTCCATCCGATGTGGTTGGCCAATCCTGTTGTCGTGCGCAAAGCAAATGGGAAATGGAGGCTTTGCATCGACTTCACTGATGTTAACAAAGCTTGTCCCAAAGATCCCTTTCCCTTGCCGCGCATTGACCAGATTGTTAACTCCACGACCGGATGTGACCTGCTTTCATTTCTTGACGCCTACTCAGGATACCATCAGATCTTCATGGCTGAAGAAGATGAATAAAAGACCGTGTTCATCACTCCATGTGGCACGTACTGCTTCGTGCGGATGCCTTTCAGACTGAAGAATGCTGGTTCAACATTTGCAAGGGTTGTCCACACCGCTTTTGAGCCACAAATCCATAGGAATGTGGAGGCCTACATGGATGACATAGTGGTCAAGAGCAGAGACAGGGCAACCCTGATTCAAGACTTAGAAGAGACCTTTGCGAACCTGCGCAGGATCACCCTCAAGCTCAACCCCAAGAAGTGCGTGTTCGGAGTCCCTTCCGGCAAGCTTCTCGGGTTTTTCGTGTCTCAGCGAGGAATCGAAGCCAACCCAGACAAGATCAAGGCCATCGAGCAGATTGAAGCACCAACACATGTCAAGGACGTACGAAGGCTTGCCGGCTGTGTCGCTGCTCTCAGCAGGTTTATTTCCAAGTCTGCAGAACGCGCCCTGCCGTTTTTCAAAATTTTGAAAAAGGCGGGTCCAGTAAAATGGACTCCGGAAGCGGAGGCTGCGCTGCAGGACTTGAAGAAATACCTGTCCTCTGCTCCAATACTTGTCGCGCCTAAACCACAAGAGAAGTTGCTGCTATATCTGGCGGCAACCAATCAAGTGGTTAGTGCTGCGTTAGTAGCGGAGAGGGAGGCAGATGATGAGCCAGTAACCGCGGCAAGCACGTCCAACGACAAGCAGGGGGCTTCCCCGACAAGATCTGGCCCCGACAAGGATGAATCTGCGCAGGAGCAAGTGGAGATGCTGAAGAAGAAGATGATGCAGCGCCCAGTTTACTTTGTCAGCGCCCTCCTGCAGGGGGCTAGGTCAAGGTACTCTGGTGTGCAGAAATTGCTTTTCGGCCTCCTTATGGCCTCGAGAAAGCTGCGCCATTACTTCCAAGCACACGAGATTACAGTTGTCACCCGCTTTCCGCTGAAGAGGATACTGCAGAATCCAGAAGCAACAGGCAGGATTGTCGAGTGGGCACTAGAACTGTCGAGCTTTGGTCTCCAGTTCGAGAGTACCTCGACTATCCAAAGTAGAGCATTGGCGGAGTTCATAGCGGAGTGGACACCGACACCGGACAAAGATATCCCAGAGACGAGCATCCCCGCCAAAGAAGCAAGCAAAGAGTGGCTGATGTACTTTGATGGTGCTTTCTCGCTGCAAGGCGCCGGTGCTGGCGCGCTACTCATCGCGCCCACCGGAGAGAACCTCAAGTATGTAGTCCAGATGCACTTCCCCAAGGAGCAAGCAACCAACAATACTGCAGAGTATGAAGGTCTGCTCGCCGGTCTTAGGATCGCGGCAGAACTTGGGATCAAGAAGCTCATTGTCAGGGGTGACTAGCAGCTTGTCGTCCGCCAAGTGAGCAAAGATTACCAGAGTCCGTTGATGGAAGCATACGTTGATGAAGTGAGGAAGCTGGAAGAGCACTTTGACGGCCTGCAAATGGAACACATTCCAAGAGCTGAGAACGACATCGCTGATGGCCTGTCAAAGTGCGCAGCATTTAAGTTACCTGTGGAACCAGGAACCTTTGTGCTCAAGCTGACTCAGCCATCCGTAACGCCATCAACCAGACAGAGCAAGAAGAGGAAGTTGGTCTCCGGCGACTATCTTCCGGCAGAGCTCCCCGGAGAAGCCGCCAAGAAGGTCCCCAAGATCGACGCCAAGAGCGCTGAGGATCCGTCTGCTCCCGAAAACCCTAGGGTTTGTTCCGTAGAAGCAGGCGTTCCCGACAAGTTTTGCTCCGGCAAGCTTGCCGGGGAACGTCAAGCTCCGGTTGAGCCCCATATCCTCGCCGTAGAAGCGGACGTTCCCGCAGCAGCAGATGTGCCTTCAGTCCTTGTTGTCGAGCCACAGGCTCCAGCATGGGCGCAGCAGACTGTCCATTTCCTCCAGCACGGAGAACTTCCCGAAGAACAAGAAGAAGCGGAAAGAGTAGCCCGGCGCTCGAGTATGTACCAGTTCGTCGACAACACACTGTATAGAAGAGGGCGCAATGGTGTGAAATTGAAGTGTATTTCCCGGGAAGACGGACAGAAGCTGTTGGCAGAGATACATGGAGGCATATGTGGTCACCACATTGGTGCAAGAGCACTTGCCGGCAAAGTGTTCCGGCAAGGTTTCTTCTGGCCGACGGCCCTCCAGGATGCAACTGCACAAGTAACCAAGTGTGAAGCGTGCCAGTTCCATTCCAAGCAGATACACCAGCCAGCTCAAGCTCTCCAAACGATCCCTTTATCCTGGCCATTTTCGGTCTGGGGGCTCGACATCCTCGGCCCCTTCCCCCGAGCTATCGGGGGCTTTGAGTACTTGTACGTCGCAATCGACAAGTTCACAAAGTGGCCGGAAGTGGAACCAGTGAGGAAGGTGACAACACAGTCAGCCATCAAGTTCTTTAGGTCGATTGTCTGCCGCTTCGGGATCCCCAACAGGATCATCACCGACAACGGTACACAATTCACGAGCCGCGCCTTCATGCAATACGTCCAAGTTCTCGGCGCCAAGGTCTGCTTCGCTTCTGTTGCTCATCCCAAGAGCAACGGTCAAGCTGAAAGGGCCAATGCCGAAGTACTGCGCGGGCTCAAGACCAGAACTTTCGACAGGCTGCACAAGTGCGGAAGAAACTGGATCGAGGAGCTGCCGGTGGCTCTTTGGTCGATCAGAACGACGCCAAATCGAGCCACTGGCCAGACACCATTTGCTCTAGTCTATGTAGCAGAAGCAGTTACCCCCACGGAACTTGTATACGGGTCACCTTGAGTGCTCGCTTATGATGAGCTTGAGCAAGAGCGGCTGCGTGAAGATGACGCGCTGCTCCTTGAGGAAGATCGTCTTCAGGCTGCTGTGCGAGCCTCTCGCTACCAGCAAGCTTTGCGTCGCTACCATAGCCGCAAAGTTAAAGCCAGAAGCTTCGAGGAAGGCGACCTTGTTCTTCGGCGCGCCCCGTCTGCCAAGAATCATAACAAGTTGACGCCGAAGTGGGAAGGCCCTTACCGGGTGAGACGAGTCATGAGGCCCGGCGCTGTCCGCCTCGAGACCGAAGATGGCACTCCAGTGAGCAACTCCTGGAATATTGAGCATCTTCGTAAGTTTTACCCGTAAGGCGCGGTTGTCGGGCCCCTCCCGGCAACCAACCTTTTGTACAAGTCTTGCCGCAGTTGCATGTAATCCTTTGTACAAAGCCAGGCGCAGACCCTGAGCAGCAGAAATGAAGCGCTGGCGCCCTAAGTTTTAGCATGCATGCTGAGTCGAGTCTCGTCCTTGGTTAGGGTTGATAGTGCCTAACAGCTGCTAACCCCTAGCTTAGAGGTCGAGTCTGCGTCCTTTTTCCGGTTCCTTCGTTTCCTTTGGTTCGCAGGGTTTTGCATATCCTGGCCAGGCCGCTTAAGGACGAAGAAGAGAAGAAGGGCGGGCCAGCATCTAGTCCCCAGCAAGCCACTGTTGCCGGGGGCTGCAAGCTCGAAGATTAGCCCGCGGCAAGCCAAAGTTGCCGGGGGCTGCAATCCCAGATAAGTTTTTGCATCCCTTGTCATGCATTCTCTTATGAACTGTGGAATACGAAAACCTCGTTCCCTCCTAAAAGCTACCGTGCTCCCTTAACGACAGGCCCCAGAGCGCATTCCTGGGGCCCGTTTTGGTAGTAGTCGCGGCGGCAAAGGGGCGGAACGACGGGCCCGAACCCGCTTCATCCCTTCCTCCGCCAAAGGCGTGAGAGAGGTCGAGTAGCGCGGGAAGACGGCAGGGCCTGTTGCCGGGCAAAGAAGTGTCTATCTTAACGATATAAAGGATTCGCTCCTTGGCGTGGGTTTTACCCACGGGACAAATGGCCCGGCAAATATCCCCTATTCATTAAAAACATTCTGCTCAGGTACA
This sequence comes from Aegilops umbellulata, assembly GCA_032464435.1. NCBI lineage: Eukaryota > Viridiplantae > Streptophyta > Magnoliopsida > Poales > Poaceae > Aegilops > Aegilops umbellulata. The sequence continues at coordinate 290,362,290 of CP136056.1, read as the reverse complement.
GTTCAGAGAGAATGAAAAAAATGAAAGATGGGATTACAAGTTTTAAACACAACTAAGGCCCGAGGGCTTACAGATTGAAAAAAGATAAGATGCCCGTAATCCCTTTCTTGTCTCTCTCCTTGGGAGGTAGGACAAGGAGGCGAAAAGGGCAAAAGGGGCGCCTAGGCGAGCTACGGGTGGCAGAAGACACCAACAGAACGCCCGGAGGGCCGCCCGGGGGCTCCGGAGGCTGGATGGTGATGGTGGCGCCGGAAGTGGAGCTCGAAGATGAGGCAGCGGGACGTCAACACGCTGTCGGGGGCACCTAGCCCTCGTACTCCGAGTTGACGGCCTTGCCGCCGGTCCTCCTCCTCTTCCGCAGCCTCGCCACTCCAGCCGCCCGGAAAGACGACCCCGGGAAGCTCAAGAAGCCCGCGACGCGGATGATGGGGTCGCCGGTGCCACGCGGAGCCGCGACCGGCGCCTAGTCGGACCCGTCATCCCGACGACCGCTGCCCTCATCGTCGCTGTCGCTCCCCTCCTCGTCACTCTCGCTCGAGGAGGAGCTTTCGCTGTCGGAGGAGCTATCCACGCAGCACCGGGCCCGGGTCCCGAAGTCCCCGAAGGCCTTGACGGAGAGGAGATCGCCCTCCATCAACTTAAAATGGAGGGTGAACCCCTCCATCAAGCTATGGATACGGGCGAATGTCTTCCACCCTCGGCCAAGATACACCACGCCGGGGGCTGGGGACTCGACGTGGACCCGCGTGCCGCTGATCCCGCAGCCCTTCATGCGCAGCCTTAGCATCTCGGGTTGCTCCATCTCCATCACGCTTGCGAAGGGAGCCGGGAGGCGGAGGCGGCGGCGAGGCGCCCGGCGCAGCCTGACGAAGAACTCGCATGGATCGTCCCCGAGGTGGACCGCCGTGGGAATAGGAGCCGCTTGCGGAGGCGAGGCCGGCGCGTCGCCCCGCCCGCCTCTTCCCTGGGCGCCTTGGCCTCGCCCACGCCCTCGTCCACGACCTCGCCCCCTCCCCCTTCCCCTTACGGCTGGCTCCGCCACCACGGGTGCAAGGGGAGGAGGGGCGCGTTGCCTAGCGGCAACCCTCGCCGCCACCGATGAAGGACCAGGATTCCCTTTCTCCATGGCAAATGGAGGGAGGGGATCAGAAGCCGAAGGGAAGGAAAGACGAAGGAGTGCGGATTTCCGTCACCCCCTCTTGCTCTTTATAAAGAAGCAGGGTGGGGGCTCGGCCGCCCCGCTCAACCAATCAGGACGCGGGAAGGCCAGACGACTGGGGCCGACCTGCTGCCCCGACCCGCGATGACCCGGTTTCCTGCCTCCACCGTCCGCAACCCCGGGTGCATGGGAGCCGCGTGGCTGGCGCGCAGGACCGAGGCGACGGATGAGGCGACCTCTCCCCACCCCGTGATCGTGGGGAGCTGGCGCCTCGGAAACCGTGCCTCGGCCCCGTCCAGCGAACGGGCCACGCCTCCACGCCTCCCTCCACTTATGGAGCTAGCGCGGACCGTCCCCCTTTATTGCGACGTGACGCATGCCTGCGAGGTTCGGCCCCGCGCACGCCGCCCATGTCACGCACGCCTCTCCCCACGATGCCGCGTTCGACGCGTGCCGTTCGGGGAGAACGTGGTGGACGCAGAAGCAGATGCAGCGTGACCTAGGCCGCGCGTGCCCGTGCACTGTTTTGGGCCTGGCCCAACAGCGCTCGGCACCATGTATGGCCCAGGCCCGGGGGCTCCTGTCGGTGTACTAAAGTAGGGGTACCCTAGTACCCCGAACTTGTGCACGGGCAGTCGTAGCGCCCCGCGGCAAGGCTTGCCAGGCGATCGCCAAGACTCTCCGTGGTCCCTTTTTGGGCCATCCAAGAACAAAGTATTTGAGCCAAGGCCCCGGCAGGAGGAGCCTGCCGGGAAGGCCACCCGAAGAGAGCAAGGCCCCGGTAAGAGGAGCTTGCCGGGACGACCGCTCGAAGCACAAGACCCCGGCAGGAGGAGCTTGCCGGGAAAGCCGACCGAGGCACGACAAGATACTTGGTGCGACGCGCTCCGCGTCCCGGCAAGGACCGGTGAGCGACAAGCTCCCGGGCGCGACAAAACATCAGCCGCGGCAAGGCGCTTGCCGCGGCAAGTCACCACCACGCGCCTGCGCTCCAGCTCATCCACCCACGCGTCGCTCTGGGGCCATTCCAGGCGTACGTGGCGAGAGGCTGCACAGCCAGGAGCATGCGGTGGCGAAGCAACGCTGACAGAGTAGCCATCGTGGCAAACGGTGGCGCTCCTGACGGTCCACTTCCCTACACCGTCTGGGCGATGCGGACGGGCATTTAATGCCCTTGTCCCCTGCCGTCAGAGTTAGGTATGATAGCACTGTACAGCCACCGTGCAGGCAACTGTACCCACTATAGCATTCTCCCATTTTTGCCCCCACCTGCGCTGCCACCTGTGGGTAACCCCTTGAGCATATAAAAGGAGGCCCCATGCGCACATAGGGAGGGGAGAGGACACCCATCGCTACGCTCTCTCTGGCCAGCAGCTCGCGTGTACTGTAGCACCACACGCTCCCGAGCAAGAACACAATACCAAACCACAAAGCAGCAGTAGGGTTTTACGCATCCTTGCGGCCCGAAGCTGGGTAAAATCCCTTGTGTGCATCGCCTCGATCCGCTCTTCGCGCGACCTCTGCCCCCCGCCGAACCAAGAAAGGGGCTCGGTCCCCATAGGTGTTCGAGGAAGCCGATTTCCCCCGACAACGCCCAAGGGGGCAGGCGCACCCTCCACCCTCGTGGACAGGTGGAGGCCCCCCTGACGCGGATTCTTCTTCTAGTATTTTTTATATTTTCCAAAAATAACTTCCGTGGAGTTTCAGGTCATTCCGAGAACTTTTGTTTCTGCACATAAATAACACCATTGAAAGTCTGCTGAAAACAGCGTCAGTCCGGGTTAGTTCCATTCAAATCATGCAAGTTAGAGTTCAAAACAAGGGCAAAAGTGTTTGGAAAAGTAGATACGACAGATACGTATCAACTCCCCCAAGCTTAAACCCTTGCTTGTCCTCAAGCAATTCAGTTGATAAACTGAAAGTGATAAAGAAAAACTTTTACAAACTCTGTTTGCTCTTGTTGTTGTAAACATGTAAAGCCAGCATTCAAGTTTTCGGCAATGATTATGACTAACCATATTCACAATAACACTTAGGTGTCATGTTTACTCATGTCAATAGCATAATCAACTAGCGAGCAATAATAATAAATCTCGGATGACAACACTTTCTCAAAACAATCATGATATGATATAGCAAGATGGTATCTTGCTAGCCCTTTCTGAGACCGCAAAACATAAATGCAGAGCACCTTTAAAGATCAAGGACTGACTAAACATTGTAATTCATGGTAAAAGAGATCCAATCATAGTCATACCCAATATAAATTAATAGTAATGGATGTGAATGACAGCTGCGTTCTCCAGCTAGTTCTTTTTAATAAGAGGGTGATGACTCAACATAAAATTAAATAGATAGGCCCTTCGTAGAGGGAAGCAGGGATTTGTAGAGGTGCCAAAGCTCGATTTTGAAATAGAGAAAAATAATATTTTGAGCGGCATACTTCCATTGTCAACATAACAACCAAGAGATGGCGATATCTTCCATGCTACACACATTATAGGCGGTTCCCAAATAGAATGGTAAAGTTTATACTCCCCCTCCACCAACAAGCATCAATCCATGGCTTGCTCGAAACAATGAGTGCCTCCAACTAGCAATAGCCTCGGGGGAGTTTTGTTTGCAATTAATTTGATTTGATTTGCATAAAGCATGGGACTGGGCATCCCGGTGACCAGCCATTTTCTCGTGAGTGAGGAGCGGAGTCCACTCCTCTTGAGAATAACCCGCCTAGCATGGAAGATACAGACAGTCCTAGTTGATACATGAGCTATTCGAGCATACAAAACAGAATTTCATTTGAAGGTTTAGAGTTTGGCACATACAAATTTACTTGGAACGGCAGGTAGATACCGTATATAGGAAGGTATAGTGGACTCATATGGAATAACTTTGGGGTTTAACGGATTGGATGCACAAGCAGTATTCCCGCTTAGTACAAGTGAAGGCTAGCAAAATACTGGGAAGCGACCAACTAGAGAGCGAGAACACTCATGAACATGCATTAGAATTAATGGACATTGAGTACAAGAATGAGTAGGATATAATCCACCATGAACATAAATATCGTGATGGCTATGTTGATTTGTTTCAACTGCATGTGTGAACATGTTCCAAGTCGAGTCACTTAAATCATTCAAAGGAGGATACCAGCCCACTATACCACATCACAACCATTTTAATAGCATGTTGGCACGCAAGGTAAACCATTATAACTCATAGCTAATCAAGCATGGCATAAGCAACTATAATCTCTAATTGTCATTGCAAACATGTTTATTCATAATAGGCTGAATCAGGAAAGATGAACTAATCATATTTACAAAAACAAGAGAGGTCGAGTTCATACCAGCTTTTCTCATCTCAGTCAGTCCATCATATATCGTCATAATTGCCTTTCACTTGCACGACCGAACCTTTCAAAAAAAACTTGCACGACCGAACGATGTGAATAATATTAAGAGTGCATGTGCATTGGACTAAGCTGGAATCTGCGAGCATTCAATAAACAGGAGAAGACAAGGCAATATGGGCTCTTGGTTAAATCAACAATAATGCATATAAGAGCCACTTCAACAATTTAATCATGGTCTTCTCCTATCGACCCCCAAAGAAAAGAAAAGAAATAAAACTATTTACACGGGAAAGCTCCCAACAAGCAAAAGAAGAGCGGGAAATATTTTTGGGTTTTCTTTTTAATTATTACTACTATAGCAAGAAAGTAAACTAGCTAGAAGCTATTACTAATTTTTTGGCTTTTCTTAAGATTTAACAAGCACACAAGAAGAAAGCAAGAAAAAGAAAATAAACTAGCACGGATAGTACAATGAAAGAGTATTAGCACTAACATCTAGCAATGAGTGTGTAAACATAGATGTAATGTTGGTGAGAAATACGTACTCCCCAAGCTTAGGCTTTTGGCCTAAGTTGGTTTATTGCCACGGATGGCCTGGCGGGTATCCGTAGTTGTAGCCGGGGTCGTACTGAGATGCAGCGGCTATCGCCTCCTGAGCTGCAGCGTGGCGGCGAGCTGCCTCCAACCTCCTCTCGTACTCATCTGCCTCCTCTCTGGTAATAACATATCTTCCTTTTGCCTGATAATCAAAGAAGGCAGGAGCAGGGAGAGTAATACGGACAGCACGTCGTGTGTCAAAGATTAGTCGATACTGGAGAGGTGATTCATTCCTCTTGAAAAATTGGTGGTGAACCATAGCATTAAAGTCTAGGTAAGCAGGAGGCAATTCAATATCATCATTACGTATGGTTACACCAAGAAAATCAGCTAAGCGGGTTGCATAAATTCCACCAAAAAAATCTCCATTAAATCTATTATGATGCAACCTACGTGCAACAATGGCTCACAAATTATAAGATTTGTCTCCTAACACAGCACTTCTAAGAATACTGAGGTCAGGGACACACATATGACATGCTTCATCTTTACCATTTATGCGCCTACCTATGAAGAGAGCAAAATAATGTATAGCAGGAAAATGAATGCTCCCTATGGTAGCTTGTGCTATATCTCTAGATTCCCCCACAGTTATATTAGCAAGAAAATTTCTAAATTCAGATTTGCGAGGTTCACTAGCACTACCCCATTGTGGAAGTTTGCAAGCAGTGGTAAAATCCTCTAAGTCCATAGTATAAGATTTTTCATAAAGATCAAACAGGACAGTTGGAGAATTGCGTGAAGATGAAAATTCAAACCTCCTCACAAAGGAACTAGTGAGATAGTGGTACTGGCAGCCCTTTTCTTCCTCGAAGCTCACAAGATCAACGTTACGCAAATATGCGTTAAATTCTTCCTTGATTCCCGCTCGATCCATAAAGTTTTCTGAAGGCCATTCACAAGGCCGCACTGGAGCGTCCCTTGGTGGCTCATCATCAGCATCACGCATTGCAAGCCTAGGTCCTTGCTTCCTTGAAGAACCACATTGGTATATTTTCCTAAGCATATTTCTTCCTCTGAAAAATTTCTGAAATTCTTAGTAACTTCAAATAAAAGTGAACCAAGCTCAACAAAATTGATAGCAACAACTCCTACAAGTGCCTAGAGCCTATATCATGCATTAGAACTACTTAGAACCATATAAATTTGACATGCAAGCTCAAGAACATGGTCACCTAGGCAGCACAAATTTGCAATGAATAAAGCACTAGAACAAAAACTAATTGGACCAATGGAGGAGTGACATACCAAGGAACAATCCCCCCAAGCAGTTTTGTGAGAGGTGCTTTGAGCAAGGAGATCGAAAATCGCAGCAAAATAAGCTAGAACTCGTGCTTGAGCTGGATGGTGATTTTTCTGGGAGGAAGAAGAAGTGTGTGGGTGCAGGAATAAGTGGAGGGGGGCCACCGTGGGCCCATGAGGCAGGGGGCGCGCCCTATAGGGGTGGGCGCACCCTGGACCCTCGTGGCCAGGTGCTTGCTCCCCCTGCTGTGTTCTCAGTTCCAGATATTCTCAAATATTCCAGAAAAAAAATCACATTTCAATTTCAGGGCATTTGGAGAACTTTTATTTTCGGGGTATTTTTATATTGCACGGATAAATCAGAAAACAGATAGGAAAAATACCATTTTTACTTTATTTCAACTAAATAACAGAAAGTAAAGAGAGGGTATAGAAGGTTGTGCTTTCTAGTTTCATCCATCTCATGCTCATCAAAAGGAATCCACTAACAAGGTTGATCAAGTCTTGTTAACAAACTCATTCCGAATAACGTGGAACCGGAGAAATTTCGAATAACACTATGTTACCTCAACGGGGTTATGCACATCCCCAATAATAAGAATATCATATCTCTTTGTGACAGTAGGAAGGGGAAATTCAAAACCTCCAAAAATAATCGATGTAATTTTTCCAATAGAATTGATACTATGAACTTGAGGTTGTTTCCTTGGAAAGTGTACCCTATGCTCATTACCATTAACATGAAAAGTGGCATTGCCTTTGTTGCAATCAATAACAGCCCCTGCAGAAAGGTCTTCCAAGAATAATAGACATACTATCGTCCTCGGGAATATCAAGAATAACAAAGTCCGTTAAAATAGTAACGTTTGCAACCACAACAGGCACATCTTCACAAATACTGACAGGTATAGCAGTTGATTTATTAGCCATTTGCAAAGATATTTTAGTAGGTGTCAACTTATTCAAATCAAGTCTACGATATAAAGAGAGAGGCATAACACTAACACCGGCTCCAAGATCACATAAAGCAGTTTTAACATAGTTTCTTTTAATGGAGCATGGTATAGTAGGTACTCCTGGATCTCCAAGTTTCTTAGGTATTCCACCCTTAAAAGTATAATTAGCAAGCATGGTGGAAATTTCAGCTTCCGGTATCTTCCTTTTATTAGTAACAATATCTTTCATATATTTAGCATAAGGGTTCATTTTGAGCATATCAGTTAATCATATACGTAGAAAGATAGGTCTAATCATTTCAACAAAGCGCTCAAAATCCTCATCATCCTTTTTCTTGGATGGTTTGGGAGGAAAAGGCATGGGTTTCTGAACCCATGGTTCTCTTTCTTTACCATGTTTCCTAGCAACAAAGTCTATCTTATCATAATGTTGATTCTTTGATTGTGGGTTATCAAGATCAACAACAGGTTCAACTTGTACATCATTATCATTACTAGGTTGAGCATCATCATGAACATCATCATTAACATTTTCATCAGGTTCATGTTCATTACCAGATTGTGTTTCAGCATTAGAAATAGAAATATCATTTGGATTCTCAGGTGTTTCAGCAATAGGTTCAGTAGGAGCATGCAAAGTCCTATCATTTTTCTTTTTCTTCTTTTTAGAAGGACTAAGTGCATCAATATTATTTCTCTGAGAATCTTGTTCAATTCTCTTAGGGTGGCCTTCAGGATACAAAGGTTCCTGAGTCATTCTACCAGTTCTAGTAGGCACTCTAACAGCATAATCATTTTTCTTACAATTCAATTCATTGAGCAAATCATTTTGAGCTTTAAGTACTTGTTCTACTTGAGTGGTAACCATAGAAGCATGTTTACTAATGAGTTTAAGTTCACCTTTAAATCTAGACATATAATCACCCAAGTGTTCAAGCATATTTGAATTGTATTTCAATTGTCTACCAAAATAAGCATTGAAGTTCTCTTGTTTGACAATAAAATTATCAAACTCTTCTAAGCATTGTCTAGTAGACTTATAGTGAGGAATATCTCCTTCATCAAATCTATAGAGAGAATTAACCTTTACTACCTGTGTCGGGTTATCAAGACCATGAGTTTCTTCAATAAGTGATGAATTAAGATCATATGTTTCTTCAACAGGCGGTAAATTAAGACCATGTATTTCTTCAATAGGAGGTAAATTCTTAACATCTTCACCTTTAATACCTTTTTCTTTCATAGATTTGTTTGCCTCTTTCATATCTACAGGACTAAGAAATAGAACACCCCTCTTCTTCGGAGTTGGTTTAGGAATAGGTTCAGGAGCTGGCTCAGGAAGTGTCCAATTATTTTCATTTGTCAACATATTATTCAATAGAATTTCAGCTTCATCCGGTGTTCTTTCCCTAAAAATAGAACCAGCACAACTATCCAGGTAATCTCTGGAAGCATCGGTTAGTCCATTATAAAAGATATCAAGTATTTCATTTTTCTTAAGAGGATGATCAGGCAAAGAATTAAGTAATTGGAGAAGCCTCCCCCAAGCTTGTGGGAGACTCTCTTCTTCAATTTGCACAAAATTATATATATATCCCTTAAAGCAGCTTGTTTCTTATGAGCAGGAAATTTTTAGCAGAAAAGTAATAAATCATATCCTGGGGACTACGCACACAACCAGGATCAAGAATTAAACCATATCACAGCATCACCCTTTAATGAGAACGGAAATATTTTAAGGATATAAAGGTAGCGAGAGCCCAGTGCCAATTCCTTTTCTCCCTTGTTTCAGTGTTTCGAAGAAAAGGAATATCAAACGGAGTCGAGACGGAATGAAACCTTCTGGTGAAGTTATTTTTGGAAGGAAAGCAGCCTGATAGACTTGGAGTGCACGTCAGGAAAGAAATGAGGGAGCCACGAGGTAGGGGGCGCGCCCACCCCCCTAGGGCGCGCCCTCCACCCTCGTGGGCCCCTCTTGGCTCCCCTGACGTACTTCTTCCTCCTATATATACCCATATACCCTAAAACGACCGGGGAACAGAATAGATCGGGAGTTCCGCCGTCGCAAGCCTCTATAGCCACCAAAAGTCACTCGGAACCCTGTTCCGGCACCCTGCCGGAGGGGGGGGGGACCCTCACCGGTGGCCATCTTCATCATCCCGGCGCTCTCCATGACAAGGAGGGAGTAGCTCACCCTCGGGGCTGAGTGTATGTACCAGTAGCTATGTGTTTGATCTCTCTCTCTCTCTCTCTCTCTCTCTCTCTCTCTCGTGTTCTTGATTTGGCACGATCTTGATGTATCACGAGCTTTGCTATTATAGTTGGATCTTATGTTGCTTCTCCCCCTCTACTCTCTTGTAATGGATTGAGTTTTCCCTTTGAAGTAATCTTATCGGATTGAGTCTTTAATGACTTGAGAACACTTGATGTATGTCTTGCCCTGCGTATCTGTGGTGACAATGGGATATCACGTGATTCACTTGATGTATGTCTTGGTGATCAACTTGCGGGTTCCGCCCATGAACCTATGCATAGGGGTTGGCGCACGTTTTCGTCTTGATTCTCTGGTAGAAACTTTGGGGCACTCTTTGAAGTACTTTATGTTGGATTGAATAGATGAATCTGAGATTGTGTGATGCATATCGTATAATCATACCCATGAATACTTGAGGTGACATTGGAGTATCTAGGTGACATTAGGGTTTTGGTTGATTTGTGTCTTAAGGTGTTATTCTAGTACGAACTCTAGGGCTTTTTGTGACACTTACAGGAATAGCCCAATAGATTGATTGGAAAGAATAACTTTGAGGTGGTTTCATACCCTACCATAATCTCTTCGTTTGTTCTCCGCTATTAGTGACTTTGGAGTGACTCTTTGTTGCATGTTAAGGGATAGCTATATGATCCAATTATGTTATTATTGTTGAGAGAACTTGAACTAGTGAAAGTATGAACCCTAGGCCTTGTTTCCTAGCATCGCAATACCATTTACGCTCACTTTTATCATTAGTTACCTTGCTGTTTTTATATTTTCAGATTAGAAAACCTATATGTACCATCCATATTGCACTTGTATCACCATCTCTTCGCCGAACTAGTGCACCTATACAATTTACCATTGTATTGCGTGTGTTGGGGGCACAAGAGACTCTTTGTTATTTGGTTGCAGGGTTGCTTGAGAGAGACCATCTTCATCCTACGCCTCCTACGGATTGATAAACCTTAGGTCATCCACTTGAGGGAAACTTGCTACTGTCCTACAAACCTCTGCACTTGGAGGCCCAACAACGTCTACAAGAAGAAGGTTGTGTAGTAGACATCAAGCTCTTTTCTGGCGCCGTTGCCGGGGAGGTGAGTGCTTGAAGGTATATATTTAGATCTTGCAATCGAATCTTTTTGTTTCTTGTTTTAGCACTAGTTTAGTTTATAAAAGAAAAGTACAAAAAAATGGAATTGAGTTTGTCTCATACGCTTCATCTTTTTAATATCTTTCGTGAGTATGGTGGGAAAGAAAATTGTGCCAAAGTGTTAGAAGAAGAATGCATTAAAATTTTTGGCACTAAATATTTGAATGATGAGCATGATTGCAATATTGTTAGTATGAACTCCTTGAATATCCATAGTACTAATGATGACTGCACTAGTTATGATGAAAATGTCTCCTATAAACATGTCAATTTTTGTGGCATGCATTGGGTTTGTAATTACACTCCAAATAGGGAAGATAGATATTGCAAGAGACATAAGTACTTAGAAACTAAATTGTTGCAAGAGAGGCTAGATGATTGCGCTGAAAGATTCAATATTTATCGCGCCCCTTGTGAACTTTGCAATGAACATGGTCATTTAAAGCTCCAATGCTATTTGTTTCATGATCAAGTCGTGTAAAAAAATTGTGATAACTTGATTACTCTTGAGCATCATAAAGAGCTTAGTCTTCTTTTGGGTTATGAAGAAATGAAACGTATAACTAAGAGTATTCCAAAATTTAATCTTGGTAAATTTCTTGATTTTGAGCTAGAGGAAATTTATATATATTGTGTGGTGAATTGCATTGAAAACCCTTATATTGCCAATTAAATAAAGAAAAGAAAACAAATAGAAGATGGAGAGAATACTAATGAAAGGGAAGAGACTTCCCAATATCCTCCTATTATTTCTTATGATGAATGAGGTAACGAGGAGGAGCCTTCTATTCAACCAATTTCATTAATAAGGAGCTCCAAAAAGAGGATCGAACCCACAGATGATGTGGTGAAGAAGAAGAAAATAAAAAGGAAGAGAGGTAAAAAGATATCTCTCCCAAATAATGTTACTCCTATTATTGTTGTGCCTCATGAAAATGAATAAAAAATAATTGTGGAAGATGATGCACTTGATGATGATCTCGTTATGCCTATTGCTTGTTGTGATGATTATGATTGGGAAGATAATGATACTTCTTATGATCTTGAAAATCTTTTTGGCACTTGCTTGGAAGAATATGATAATTGCTATACTATTGGTGCTATCCATACTATTAATGTTGGGAGTGATTATGCTTATGATATAAAAAGGCCCAAGCTTGGGCATGCTATCACTACAAAAAAAAAGACACATCCATGACATTTTGGGCCGAACGTAAATTTTTTCTGTCATACATATGACACTTCTATGACGATAATTGTGACAAAACCCGGTATCATCATAGATGTGGTGGGCTCCTACTTCTATGACAAAAAATCATGACAGAAAATGGGATTTTCGTCCTGGGCGGGCCGGAGACCCAGCTGCATGACATTCTTTGGGCCGTCCATGACGAAAAAAACCGTGGTAGAAGCGAGGGGGAGGAAAATTTCGGGGAGTTCCCGGTTACGGTGGGAGGTCGGGGGCCGAGCGATGCACGTTTTTCTCGTACACGTACGCGCGTGTGTGCGAGGCGTTGGCTCTAACTGAACCCGAGCGTGGCGTTGGGCTCTAACTGAACCCGAGCGATTGCACTGCAGGCTACACGTTACTGAACCCGAGCGATCGATTGATGGCTGTTAACTGAACCCGATCGAGCGATTCCTTCGCTACTACTGCTAACTGAAGCCGATCGATGGGATGAACAGTGAGCGTTGCGGGGGGTTTGGATGAACAGTGAGTGGTGGCGTTGCCTCTGGATGAACAGGACACCCCGTGGTGTGGTGGAGGGCTGGATGAACAGTAGACGATGGAGGGGTGCCCATGGAGGTGTGGATGAACAGGACCCCGTGGTGTGGAGGGCTGGATGAACAGTAGACGGTGGAGGGGTGGTTGAACATGACCCCATGGTGTGGAGGGCTGGATGAACAGTAGCCGGTGGAGGAGTGGTTGAACAGTAGCCGGTGGAGTAGCGCGTGGTGGAGGCTGGATGAACAGGAGCCCGTGGATGAACAGTCGCAGGTGGAGGTTGGAGGAGGTCGAATGTGGATGAACAGTAGCTCGTGGAGGCTGGAAGGGTCGACGGTGGAGATGAACAGTATCCCGTGGAGTCCCGTTTTGCGGTACGCCACACCCCTCCCGATGAACATGACCCCCGTTTCGACCGTAGCGCTCCAACACAAGTCCGTTTCCTCCGTTTTGCGGTACGCCACAACCCTCCCGATCAAGAGGACCCCCATTTTGACCGTAGGAGGTCCGTTTCCTCCATTTTGCGGTACGCCAAACCCCTCCCGATCAACAGGTCCCTGTTCCGAATGTAGGAGGTCCGTTTCCTCCGTTGTGCGGTACGCCAGGCCTCGTTTCCATAGCCTGTTCCGTCCAAGCCCTCTCGATGAACATGACCACGCATTCCGTTCCGACCCAGCCGGTTGGCTCCCACGCGTTCCGTAGCCTCCCCATGAACACGACGCATTCTGTTGCCTCCCCATGAACATGGCGCATTCCGTTGCCTCCCCATGAACACGATGACGACGCTGTTTCTCCGTTCCGACCCATCCATGTACACGAGCCCTGGCCATAGGTATGCGCGAGTAGGCGTTCGAGACCCCGCCCGTATGTACACATACGTGGCCGTGTTTTCCTTCTTGCACCCTGGCCGCCTCTACTATGACACGTGCGCGCCTCTACATCCACCAGTATATATGTACATACACGTTCGCGACGAGAATGACAACGCTACGTACACTTCGACCAGGTGGGTCCCGACTGTCAGGCACTTCCTTGCCTGCGAAGATGTAGCTGGTGGGTCCCAGCAGTCAGGGGGGCGAATCGTTTTGTTTTTGTTTTTGCCCGGATGCACTTCCTTGCGTGCGAAGGTGTAGCTGGTGGGTCCCAGCAGTCAGGGGGAAAACGTTTTTTTCGCAAAATACGGTGGCCCGTCCGGTGGGTCCCCGTTGTCAGGTGGAGGAATAATTATTTTGCACGTAAGAAGGAGGCACTTCCTTGTTGCGGCCGTGGACCCAGATGTCAGCCTCTCCATGTACAGTCCACGTCCGATGGAAGCCGTTCCTTGACCACGTTCACCACGCCGCGCCGAGCGCACCAGGGCGGTGGACGACGACGAGGCCTAGGAAGGGGACGATGTGGAGCCATGGAAGATGTGGCAGTGGATGCCCACGTGTAGAGGAGTACGAGGGTTCACTGGTTCGCTGCGGTGTGAGGCTGCCGTCGCCGCAGAATAACAGGGGGTGTGGGTGAGTAGAGGGATGGCCTGGCCAGCGGTAGGAGTAGTAGGGGCGGTGAGGCCTCCGCCGCATCGCAGCCGGCCACGGGAGGCAGGAGCACGAGGCACGCCCGACGCTGGTTTGGGTGGCTGGAGCAAGAAGACGATAGGTTGAAGAAGCACTACGGCCGTTGGATGGACATCGTACGGTCACTGGAGCTAGAATCGTGCATATTGACTAAGTTGACAAAGCCCTCAGTCCCCGTCAACTTAGTAGGCCCACAAGTCAGCCTCCCACCAAGGTGGGTCCCAGCTAGCAGGGGGTATTCATTTTTTGTGCGTAATAAGTTGGCGCTTCCGGTGGGTCCGAGCTGACAGCAGGGCGAACGTTTTTTTCGCGAAATACGGTGGCCCATCGGGTGGGTCCCAGAAGTCAGGGGCAAACATTTTTTTCATGATATACTGGTGGGCGTCCGGGTGGGTCCCTGCTGTTAGGTGGAGGAATAATTATTTTTCGCGTAATAAGGAGGCACTTATTTGCGGCTACCGTGGACCCAGCTGTCAGCCTCTCCACGTACAGTATTCTTCCGATGGAATTCGGTCGTTGACCACATTAACCACGGCGCGTCGACAGCACCACGGCGGTGGACGACGGCGAGGCCTAGGAAGGGGACGACACGGAGCCGGGGAAGGCGCGGCAGCGGATGCCCACACGGAGAGGAGTACGACGGTTCACTGGTTCGGCTGCGCTGCCGTTGCCGCAGAATAACAGGGGGTGTGGGTGAGTGGAGGGGAGGGATGGCCTGGCCAGCGGTGGGAGTAGTATGGGGGCGGTGATGCCTCCGCAGCAGCACAGTCGGCCACGGGAGGCAGGAGCAGGCGGCACGACCGGCGCTGGTTTGGGCGGCTAGAGCAAGAAGACCAGAGGTTGAAGAAGCACTACGGTCGTTGGATGGACATCGTACAGTCAGTCGAGCTAGAATCGTGCATATTGACTAAGTTGACAAAGCCCTTCGTCCCCGTCAACTTAGTAGGCCCACTATACTGGGTCCCAGCTAGCAGGGGGAGTATTCAATTTTTTGTGCGTAATAAGGAGGCACTTCCTTGCGTGTGAAGATATAGCTGGTGGGTCCGAGCTGTCAGCGGCGGTAACATTTTTTTCGCGAAATACAGAGGCCGTTTCGGTGGGTCCCAAATGTCAGGTGGAGGAAATCATTATTTTGCGCGTAATAAGGAGGCATTTCCTTGCGTGCGGCCGTGGACCCAGCTGTCAGCCTCTCCACGTACAGTCCACTTCAGATGCATGTCGGTTGTTGACCACGCTGACCACGCCACGCCGAGAGCACCGGGGTGGTGGACGACGGCGAGGCCTAGGAAGGGAACGACACGAGGGCAGGGAAGACTCGGCCGTTGTTTTTGTTTCCCACGCGGAGGGGAGTACGACTGTACGAGGGTTTACTGGGATGTCTGTCGTCGCCGGAGAATAACAGTAGGTGTGGGTGAGTAGAGGGATGGCTACGCCAGCGATGGGAGTACGGTGGGGCGGTGAGGCCTGCGCGGCAGCACAGCCGGCCGCGGGGAGGAGGGAGTAGGCAGTCCTGCCGGCGCTTGTTTGAGCGGCTGGAGCAGGAAGAGCAAAGATGGAAGTAGCACGATGGCCGTTGGATGGACATCCAACAGTATACAGGCCATCTGTAGAAAGCCTCAAATCTGTGGAAAGCAACATACAACCCATCTGCCATTATTTCAAACAATTTACAACCCGTTTGCTAATTCTCATGGATTTTTTTGGAGCCCATATTCTTTATGTTAGCATTACAACCCATATTGTGGCCATGGTTAAAAAATTATATGAAATTTTGCATATGTCGGTGCGGTCTGAACTATTTTTAATCCTGAAATTTCGAGTCACATTCAAACTGATTTTAAAAATAAATGTATATCAATATAAAATCCAATAAATTGTCCACGCATAAAAATCAATGCAATTTAAAATCTCGAAATGAAAAAAAGATATTTGAAAATAATTGCCGGTTTGATGTGTTTTAAAAATGCACAACCCATTTCTCATTACTGATAGGCCATTTTCTCGGCCAGCCGAATGAAGCTCTCCTGTCTTGAAAGATTTGCAGCCCAACAGGTCTGATAAAGCGACTTACTTGACAAATCACAAAAAAACTGGGCTAGCAATTTTCAGAAAGAAAAAAAAACTACTGGGCTGGTGTGTGGTAAACATAAAAGAAAAGGCTGTCTAGACAGGCCAGAGTGTCCCGCACAGCCCAGTTGACACCCTGCTTCCGTCTGAAAAACAAATTCAATAAATTCCACTCCAATTATGGCGATTCATAAAAATGCCACTGCAATTTCCAAACTTTGAAAAATGCCACTGCAATTTTTGCAAACTTTGAAAAATGCCACTGCAGTTTGCAAACTTTGAAAAACGCCACTCCATACTTCGAAAAATGCCACTAGAAATGGCATGAAATGGCATTTTCAAAGTTTGGAAATTGCAATGGCATTTCTCGGATACACCAGATTTGGAGTGGTATTTATCAAATTAACCCAAAACAAAAATAACTGGGCGAGCTGCTGTGTCCCAGAAGTTTCTCCATTCTATCTCTCTCACTCTGTATAGCAGCCTGCAACACCACTCACATGACCATTTGTAATCATTGATGGAAGCGCACACAATGTAATGGAGAAAGATAACTGAGTACGTATCACTAACCTTGATGGCGAGTTGCATTGGCCGTTCACGAGGCCTTATCTCAGGAGCGGAGCTCGACTGGCGCGCCTTGATCTCCGGGAGAGTGCTAGGACAACGAATAAGTCCATCTCCAATGGCTATGGAGCCATGGGACCTCCCGCCACCAGATATCATCACCAGCTCTGGATCAATGGGACCCTGGCTCGGGTTAAAGTCCTCCCCTTTCCCCGCCTTCCCCTCATCTCTATATCTCACGAGCTTGTTGTGGGAGGAGATGTTGGTGAAGTTGTTTGCATCATCGAGGTCAGACTGAGAGAAAGCCTTGACTTTCTTGAAAGAGGCAGTGTGGGCCATGGCATACAGGTCGTACACCTCTGGCACCTTATCCGCCTTATTGTAGCGTGCCTGAAAGAGAGAAACAATGAAAATTAGTAATTAAAGGGCTCAAGCTAGCATGATGAATGAATTGCATGAATCATGAAGCAAACCACATACCCAGTTGCGCCCGAACTGATATAAGTTGGAGCTGCCTTGATGGTGTGGCACACCTTCCATTTGGGCACGTTTGTCCTTGGCCTCTTTGTGGAGGGCTAGCCATTGTTGTGAGCACCACTCATCGACCAACACCTCCCAACAATCCATCCGATCCGCACACCATCTCGGAGGCGCCTAAGTTAGCAAATAGAAACTTGAGCGCTACGGCTAAGAATTACTAAATGAAGGAACTTAAGTAGAGAAGCCCTTAAGAATTACCTTCATGTACTGCTCCTTACTCAGGAACTTATCGCGGCACGCCGGCTTGATCTTCTTGATACCACGCAAGGCGTAGTAGTCTCGAACAGCCTGCACCCGAGCCTTGTGCCGTAAGTTCTGGAGTAGGCGCTTGCAGACTTTCTCGATAACATGTGCCGCGTCCTCCTCGTATCCCTCCTCACACCTGTAGAATGTCTGCAATCAAATGAGACAATATTGATTAGTACAATTAATAACTAGCTAGTTGAAGATTTTTAAATGTGTAAAGGAGAAATTACCCAGAACTTTCTGATCACCATGTCTGCCCTCGTGTGGCACACGACACCGTCGATAATCTCATCCAGCGGGGCCGGGGCAGCCACGTAGTGCTCCCAGCTCAATCCAAGCTCTGGAAGCCGACCCTCACCAGGCAACGTGACAAACCCCGGGAAGTTTTGCCAGCAAAGAACTCCAAGGACGGAGTTGGGCCGACAGACACTATGATGGTGGTCCCAACCCCTGCAGCATGACAAGGCCAACGCATTAGTTATTTGAAGAAACGTGAATGCAGAAGGTACAAAAATATTAAATGCACTTACGTACCTCTCCCCATCAGGGAAAATCAACCACCTCTACTCGCGGGTCACCGTCACGGACGGGAGCCGTGTAGCACCACGCTGGTAGACGTTGCCCCCTCCTCCCCTCCTCATCAGTTGGATCCCCACCATCATTAGCATGGCCACTCGGCTCCCCGCCATGCTCACGCTGACCCGACCAGGTACCCCATCCAGACGTGTGCTCCTCCGGGGTCTCGTGGGCCCAAGTCTCGTGGGCCGAAGGCCCATCGACCCGAGGCTCGTGGGCCGAAGACTCGTGGACCGGAGGCTCGTGGATCGGAGTCCGTGCAGCCTCCTCCTCAGACGTGTCCACCCTAGCAGTCACGTGCTCGGATGAAACAGCTGGGGGCGGTGGCGAGGAAGGCGCCGTCAGAGTCACCCTACCTCCTTCTCTCCCGCGACCACGTGCTCCACCTCCTTTCTTCTTCTTACCTCGTCCCCTGCTGGGCACCGCGGTCGACGAAGAAGGGCCTGGCGGTGTCGCCATACTGTCCAGCAACGCTCGGTGGAGAGGTGCGTGTGGAATGGAAGACCTCACACCACGCGCCGACGAAGAAGGGGCCTCGGCGCGTTCCCGACCAGCGCCCACCATCTTTCAACACCTGCCATGACAAAGAATAAACGAAATTAGTACAACATAAAAAAAGTACCGACATGAATAATAATATGCATATCACTTAAGTGTATCATCATCAAGTACAACATAAAAAATTGAATACCTGACACTACTAATAATCTCGATCAGTATCATCAATAAATGCATAATCATCGTCATCACTATAATCAATGATGGGCTCATAGGGTTCATTGGCATCAACATGTGCAAGGCCACCTTGACGTAATCGGTCAAGCATTGACAGGTCATCCGCAGCAGTAACCTCTTCTTGTTCCGGCTCTTCTTGTTCCTCCTCTGGGGTGATGTCTGATTCATTGTCACTGTCTACTTCAATATTTTGGGGTGAAGTATAGCGGTTCTTGAAACGCTTTTTGGAAAGACGTGTCTCTTGGAAGAATTCTCCTTCATATGTGTCTGGGTTAATGTGAGGTTCATAATCCTCTTCCTTTGGGGGAGAAAGTCTAGAACGTGGCGGAACTTCATAAACGACATCCCAACCTTTCAGATTTGGATTAGTTTGGCAGGCCCACGGTAGATAGAATACTTGGGTCGCCTGTTGAGCCATAATATAGACATCAGGAACATCTAAATGAGTGCTTTGGTTGATTTCAACTAGCCCTATATGTTCATGAGTCCTTCTAGTCTCCTTCGGCTGAAACCAATAACATTTGAAGACTACGACATTCGATGGGTTTTCACCATAGAACAGAAGTTCATAAATTGCTTCAACTCTCCCATAATACTCGGTACCTCCTTCGCCGATAGCAGATACACAACAATTTGTAGACTTTCAGTCGGCCGTAGATAGCTCTTTGCCATAGGTACGAAAGTGATACCCGTTGATGTCGTACTTGTCAAATGAACGGACCTTATAGTCAAAACCATTAGCGACTTGTCTCAATTCAGCGTCCATAGACTCTGAATTAGCCTACAAGTTTAACATATGAAAGGATTGTTGCATTATGCACAAATTAGAGAATGAAATGAAATTGTCTAATAGAAATTACCGTTTGTTTGAACCAAGAGATGAAACCGGGATAGCCACCTCCTTGCTTTGCGAGAAGCTCATACTCGTCGACGGAATCCTTTTGGATCTCCGCTCCATATGAGAATATGGCGACGTATCGACTGTATGACATATCTAGGAATAAGAGTAGTTCAAAGGAAATAGAAGTTGCGAAACAATGTACCGAGAACTTACTCGATGTACGGCCACACTTCTATCAGGTTGTTGAAGATATACAACGAAATGGTCCGCCATTCTTCGTTATCCAAAGATATTGGATGTGAAACACTAGCTGGTGCGAGATTCCCTTTGAATAGGCTGAGGTTGGATCCACCCTTTTTAGGCTCGTCAGCATTGTACCGAGGCTTCGGATTATGCAAATGACGATTTTTGGCTTCGTAGTGCGCTGTTACGAAGTTTGCTGCCTCCTCTGTGATGAATGCCTCAGCCATCGATGCTTCAATTCTACGTTTATTTTTACATTTTTCTCGAAGCGTCTTCTGCATCCTCTCAGTTGGGTAGCACCAACGATTTTGCACGGGCCCCCCCAATCTTGCCTCGGTCGGGAGATGCAAAATCAAATGCTGCATTGGATTAAAGAAGCCCGGTGGAAAGATCTTCTCTAACTTGCAGATCAACTCCGGCGCCAACTCTCCATTTCTTCTAGCACGCCAGTCAATAGTTCTTTCGCACAAAGAACACGGAAGAAATAGCTGAGTTCTGCCAGTACTAGCCATTCATCCTCAGGGATGAAGCCACGCAACATCACCGACATTACCCGCTCAATCCATATGTGCCAATCATGACTCTTGAGACCAAATATCTTCAGTTTATCAAGATTCGCTCCCCTCTTTAGATTCGCTGCATACCCATCGGGGAACATCAACTGCTGTTGCACCCACAAGAGAATTTCCCTCATAGCTGGCCTTCCAAGATTGAACCATGCCTTTGGCTTCGTCCAGTTCTGTTTTCCTTTCGGTTCTTTCATGTTTTGTAAAGGCCTATCACATAGCACCTCCAGATCGAATCTAGCCTTAGTATTATCCTTTGACTTCCCATCTATGCGGAACAATGTACCAAAAAGTGCCTCAGCGATATTCTTCTCAGTGTGCATCACGTCGATGTTGTGTGGGCAAAGGAGGTCTTTGAAGTAAGGCAGATCCCATAAGCATGTTTTGTGAGTCCACGCGTGCTTAGTATTATACCCCTTGAAGTACCCTGGACGTTGTGGATCTGGCTCGAGAGCGTTTAACTGATCCAGGGTCTGTTGGCCTGTCAATGCAGGTGGTGCAGAGTTTTTGACAACTCTACCCCTGATGAAGTTCTTCTTGTCTTTCCTGAACTTATGGCGAGGATCCAGGAACTATCTATGCATGTCGAAGCAAGAAAACTTGCGCCCGGCCTGAAGCCAACGAAACTCAAGAGCTCCCTTGCATGTGGGGCACGGGAACCTTCCATGCACACACCAGCCAACGAATAGCGCATACGCCGGCAAGTCATGCGTCGAGTACATGTACCAGACACGCATTATGAAGTTCCGTTTGCTAAAGGCGTCGTATGTCTTGAACCCATTATCCCAGGCTTCTTGCAATTCGACCTTAAGCGGTTGCATGTACACATTCATATTTTTGCCCGGATAGTTGGGTCCTGGAATTATCAATGTCAGGAAAATGTTCTTTCTTTGCATAATCTGTCCGGGGGGGGGGGGGGAGATTGAGTGGAAAGACAAATACGGGCCAACAACTGTATTGGGATGTCGTCATACCAAACACACTGAACCCATCCGTGCTGACGCCGACTCGAGGATGCCTAGGATCTGCCGCTTTGTCAGCATGTAATTCATCAAACTTTTTCCACGCAACACCATCCGATGTGTGTACCATCATCAGATTCCCATCAGCATCTAGTTCGGTTCTCCCAGCGCTACCTTAGCCGATATAGCGGAACGTAAGGTACCAAAACATGGGAGCCGGGCAAACCCAACTATTGACCAAAGACATGGTTCGAAGCTGATGCATATAATGCTATAAGTTCGGAGGGCCGCACTTGTGAAAGTGTTCGGACTTCTCACGCCGTATTATGGGGTGCTTGAGCCCCTGTGTATTGATCGTACCAAAGTGTACGGGTGCTAAATGTCATGAGTGAACATATATATTGGAAAAGAAATGAATAGAGAATGCAGTAATGAGCTGAAGCTAAGCATTGTTTATTTTGAAATGCTGCTGTAAAAGCAGAACGATACAAATAGTGCGATAAGCAAGAGATGGGACTATTTGAGTGATACCTCCCGCCGGACTTGGAGCCCGTGGGGGTCTTATCCCCTTTGCGCCTGGAGTCCGGGAGGTCGCCTTGTGGCGCCTCCAGGACCACCTCCCCCTGGTTTGGAACCTTTTGGGACATCACCTCGGCGTCGTCCGTAGGGGGAGGGGAGGTAGCAGCCGGAAGTGAAAAGCTGTTCACATCTGGCGAATCCAAGGAGCCGCTCGAAGACACGTCGAGTCGGTCTCAGGCCGGACTACACGATTATATTCGGCATTAGGAAGAGCTTTGCAATAAAGGAACACTATGAGTCACTCTGGTCCCCGAATACTTACGACTTCGCCAGGGGCTTGGCCCTGGACGGCCACTCCTCCTCGCTGTCGCTGGCTTTGGTGGAGTAGTCCGGAGGGAGGTTCTTCGCCTTCTTGGACCCTCCGGCCTCCCTAGTTGGGGCGGCCTTTCTTTTCTTTTCTCCCCCTGCTGGGGGAGAAACATATCTTTCCTCCTCCCCGTCTTCGTGGGAGGAGTCCGCCTCGAAGTCATCGGATGATGAGTCCGACTCCACCGGACGCCAGGAACTCTTCCGGGTTCCCGTGGCCTTCTTCTTGGCCTTCTTCTCCGGCACCACGTAAGGTGCCGGAACCAGCAGCTTTGCCAAGCGAGCGTCTGCTGGGTCTTCGGGCAAAGGGGCCGGACAGTTGATCTGCCCGGACGTCTCCTGCCAGTCCTGTCAAAGGTAAGGGAGTTTAGATCCCACATAGAGTCAAACTATGAAAGACAAGTATCCTGTAAGAGGCAAAATAGCTTACCGTGTTGGCTTGGTGCTGCGCGGAGAATCCACGATCCTCAGTGGCAGAAGCAGGAGCCCCGGCACCCTTGAACAGCACCTTCCAGGCATCTTCGTACGTTGTGTCGAAGAGCTGGCTCAGAGTTCAGTGCTGGGCCGAGTCGAACTCCCATAAATTGAAAGCCCGTTGTTGACGGATCCGGTGGATGAGCATAACCTGGACTACGTTGACTAGCTTGAGCTTCTTGCTCACCAGGTTCCGGACACATGTTTGGAGTCCGGTCACCTCTTCCGAACTGCCCCATGCCAGGCCCTTCTCTTTCCAGGAGGTGAGCCGCGTAGGGGCTCCGGATCGGAACTCGGGGGCTGCGACCCATTCAAGGTCACGCGGCTCGGTGATGTAGAACCACCCCGATTGCCACCTCTTTATGGTCTCCACGAAGGAGCCCTCGAGCCATAGGACGTTGGGCATCTTGCCCACCATGGCGCCTCCGCACTCTGCCTGGCGGCCACCCACAACCTTCGGCTTGACGTTGAAGGTCTTCAGCCATAAGCCGAAGTGGGGTCGGATGCAGAGGAGGGCCTCGCACACGACGATAAACGCCGAGATGTTGAGGATGAAGTTTGGGGCCAGATCGTGGAAGTCCAGGCCATAGTAGAACATGAGCCCCCGGACGAATGAATGGAGCGGGAATCCCAGTCCGCGGAGGAAGTGGGTAAGGAAGACGACCCTCTCATGGGGCCTGGGGGTGGGGATGAGCTGCCCCTCATCGGGGAGCCGGTGCGCGATGTCGTTGGGCAGGTATCCGGCTCTCCTCAACTTTTTGACGTCTCCCTCCATGACGGAGGAGACCATCCACTTGCCTCCCGCTCTGGACATGGCTGGAGAAGGTTGAGGTGGGGAATGCGTACTTCGGCGCTAGAGCTCGAGTGCGCGAAAATGGATGAGCAAAGGAGGAAGAAGGCGTAGGTGAAAAGGTGGATCCTTATCCCCTTATATGGGCGGACGAAACTGCGCGTCCC
This sequence comes from Aegilops umbellulata, assembly GCA_032464435.1. NCBI lineage: Eukaryota > Viridiplantae > Streptophyta > Magnoliopsida > Poales > Poaceae > Aegilops > Aegilops umbellulata. The sequence continues at coordinate 290,338,627 of CP136056.1, read as the reverse complement.
CACCAGCCTGGCAAAACTCGCTTATCTCCCAAGCGCCGTAATCAATGGCATGGTTGGGTTACCCACGCCTGTATTGATGAGAATCCCGGTCAAAATCTCTGCTTCGACAAGACGTGCCAAGGAAACCGCCTCGCTAAATGCGCGGATGTGGGACAATAAAACGACTCGAATAAAGGCTTGGTCGTGGTGTGATGTCACGCTATAGAATATGTCAGCAGATTAGATTTGTGTAAATATTATTCTCTCTATGGCAATATGTGGAACTTATTTTGCAGAGCCGGACACTATCCTTGTGTTCAAAATCTTCTACGAAGTATTCGGAGGAAGAACCCGCCTTGCAATGCCGAAGACAATTTGCGCGCCGGACTCGTCGTCATTGAAGCCTGGTTCAGGGGCTACTGAGGGAGTCCTGGATTAGGGGGTGTCCGGATAGCCGGACTATAACCTTTGGCCGGACTCTTGGACCATGAAGATACAAGATTGAAGACTTCTTCCCATGTCCGGATGGGACTTTCCTTGGCGTGGAAGGCAAGCTTGGTGATACGGATATGTAGATCTCCTTCCGTTGTAACCGACTCTATGTAACCCTAGCCCTCCCCGGTGTCTATATAAATCGGAGGGTTTTAGTCCATAGGACGAACAACAATCATACCGTAGGCTAGCTTCTAGGGTTTAGCCTCTCTGATCTCGTGGTAGATCTACTCTTGTACTACCCATATCATCAATATTAATCAAGCAGGAGTAGGGTTTTACCTCCATCGAGAGGGCCCGAACCTGGGTAAAAACATCGTGTCCCTTGTCTCCTGTTACCATCTACCTAGACGCACAGTTCGGGACCCCCTACCCGAGATCCGCCGGTTTTGACACCGACACGCATCAATTGGCCCGTTGTACATCGAGGGTAGGTTCGTAACTTCATCCAAGCGCGCCTTCTCCTTGGCTGAAATGACATGTGCCGAATAATTCATAAACCATGTTCGGCAAAACACGCTCTCCTCGCCCGAAATAGCTCGCGCCCACTATTTCAAAACACACTCTCCTCGCCCGAAATCGCTCACGCCCACTATAGTTCAAAACACACCCTCCTCGCCCGAAATCGCTCCCGCCCACTATTTGGGGAGAAGCAAAGTTACTCTACTATCCCCGACCCTCAATACACAAACCCAAGTCGAGAAGCCTATAGGCAAGGGTAGAACTGTAACTCCCCCTCACATTTCAAACAAATGCATCCGTAAGACATGGTTCCACTCCCCTCCCAATTCTCCCCCCCGCCCGCCCCCATTCATACCTCGTGGGCGCCAAATCACCTTCTCCCCGGGAAGCTCCCTTCTCCGAGCCGCGAAACCTCAGCCCCACCTCCATGGTGCCCCCACCGCACTAATTTCACAGCCGCCATCCTCCCTAATGCCGGAGACGTTGTCCATTTGTCGTCGTGCACTGGGCCGTGTGCCTCTTACTCTGTGCTGCTGGTGCTGCCTCGACAACGGACGCGTGAACCGTACCGGAGCCGATTCACCCCCACTGTTGTTCACGGCGCCGGAGCGGCTCCAACTTCGGATCCGTCCAGAGTCCTGGCGCTGCTTCGGCGTAGCCATCGACCGTCGCTACATCGCTCTTTCCCTGCCGCCGGTCGCCACCGCAACCGCGCCGGCCTCACCGACTCGGCAGCTGGACCTGCCTACTTCACCATGCCGCCAGATAGGTCGCACCCTCATCTCAAATCACTTTATTTAGGTGTCAGTTGTCTGAATTTTTATTCTGGGCCAATCGATTTGCAATGGGAAGCAGCACCCCTCGAGGCGGCGGAGCTCCTAGGCTGCCGGTTGGCTGGTGTCTAACGTAAGGGTGCGGGGCCGCAAGTTCGCCGCGGAAGCAGCGCTTAGATGGCTATCTTTTAGAGTTGCGTGGGTTGAAGGTACTGCCGCCGCCCGATCTGGATGACGAGGAGTCTTTGTGGATTGGCCCCGGGGGCGGCGCAACCACGGCAGTGCGGTGGGGCGGGGAGCGGGGTTTTGGCCGGGGCCACGGACAGCGGTGGCAGGCTACTCTGCCATTGGTCGCTGGCTCTTCGGGGAAGATTCCGAACAGTGTCAGCTGGGAGGCACAAGACGGCCAGCCATCCGGCGTAGATCAGACAATACCAAAATAAAATAAAATCGTGTGACCCCAATTTAGTCTTCAACCAACAGACGTGTGACCACTCTCGTACCTTGCTGTTGATCTCTTAGTGTATTTCTTCAGATCAAAGAGATATGCCGTTCTTAACATTATGCGTTATCTGCATCTTCACACACACCGTCTTCCGACTCACCGTAGCTGCTCCAACAAGGGAAGCATACACCAGAAGGGAGTTATAGTCCCCACTCAACAGTTCCCTGCGTCGAATGCGCGTGCCCGACATGCACGGCTAGAACAACTGCAAGGCCATCGACAAGTCAGCACATGATGCTCACTCCTATGGATGGCAACCCGATAGGTTGTACCCTCATCTTACTTTTGTGCAACATTTATGGCTTTGTTATTCATCTAAGCATGGAAAATAGATCATCACATTTCACTGTATATTCATGATGATCTCTTACGGGTCTTGTTTAGGAGTTAACGCTGTTCCATAGTTCAGCTAAGATACTTGTTCTTTAGGTAACACTGTTCCATAGTTATCATCCATCAGCCAATGCTATCCCACAGGCTGGTGATTATAGTATTATACCACTTCTAGTATTTCCTATGTTGTTCTTTAATACTTTTGTGTGCCATCTAGTTAATCTCGAGTACAAACGATACATATTATGTAGCTTTCATCTGCGTTCTCCCTTTAGTTTATGAGACCTATTGGTGCTAGTTAACCCCAGTCCTACTATTTATGTCGTCTCCTATAGGAACTCATTACATAAATCTAACTACTAGTTGTCTTCCATGCATGTCAGATATAATTGCACACACTGATATATCCACAAGAACCTCACGGAGCAATGTAAAGGCCAACAAACTTGATGTCAATGATACCCAATATGATGGAACATGTAAAGGCGGTTCTTCAGAAGACTTGCAGAAAGATGATGAATCCTCTTCACCCCACAAGGTCCTTGCTCTAGCTTGGCCTGTGATATGGGTACAACATGCATATAATGTCCTGGAGTGTATCTACTCTGTTGCAATGCCATGTGCTTAGCATGCTGATCATGCATGTAAATATGTCATGCCTTCCTGTTTTTCAGTACCTATTCCATTCATGATAACATGTTTTCAAATTCAAGTACTGTCATTCTACTCTATCGCAATGCCATCTGCTTAATTTGGACATCATGCTTTCGAATATCTTATGCATTGTTATTCATCAGTATGTACTTCATCTGTCTACCATACCATGTTTTTTACATTGAAGTGATGTTCTAGTGCTCTGTTGCAATGCCATCTTATTTTCCCAATCATACACGTGTATGTTGCCTTAGTTATTTCTGTACGTATTCCGCTAGAATACAGTTTTACATTCAACTAGTGTTTTTTTTCTGTGTTGTCCTGTCGTATCCCTAGCTCTTACACCATACTCCCTCCGTCCGGATTACATGTTGCCGAAATGGATAAAAAAGGATGTATCTAGAACTGAAATACGCCTAGACCCATCCATTTTTTCCGGATGGAGGGAATACATGTCAATATTTCATGCCTTTCTATTCTTCAGTACCTATTCCATCTCTCTGCTGCCGCATGTTTTATAATTAAAGCACCATTCTTCTATACAAGGCATGCAAGGGAAGACAACTATGTTAGAATCTGAAGGGTTACAAACATGGCCATTGCAAAAGATCCAAATGCCAGGAGATAATAAACCAACTCTAGTTTTGTAGATACTGTTCCAGCAAAGAGAAACCCAACGCCTACTGATAATAAGCAGATTCCAGTGGCCAAAGAACTAGTCCGCTCCAGTCCAGCAAAAATATGTCAACTCAATTCTAAGAAGCGTGTGCGTATCCTTGCATCATGAAATTTTATAGCATGCTGATCATATTTTCTACATGTTTCTTACCCATCTCTCTTTTCGAAAATAATCTTAACAGATAGAAGATTTTCTGCAATGGTATCGTTTATGAGGAAAGATTCTTGCAGGAATTCTCTGTGCTCCAATGTAGATGTAAGTACCTGTTGTATATCACTATATTTTTACATCAGCATGTATTTTGTTAATCGGCATGAATGCAACCTTTATCTGATCTAAATTTAGTTGTAGCAAAATGTATGATTAAAGGCCACAATATCGATTTTTGCAAGGAAAACTGCCTGGTAGTTTTGCATCCTGAGCTGCATGAGTGTACTATCTCATATCAGTGGGTTTGAATACTTTGGTTCTGCAGTGGGTTTTTCAGTGTTTTTTTACTGTGTTGTCCTGTTGTATCCCTAGCTCTTACATCATACTCCCTCCGTCCGGATTAAATGTCGCAGAAATGGATAAAACTAGATGTATCTAGAACTGAAATACGCCTAGACCCATCCATTTATTTCCAAATGGAGTGAACACATGTCAATATGTCATGCCTTTCTATTCTTCAGTACTGTAGGATCGGAAGTATGTCTAGAGGGGGGGGGGGTGATTAGACTACTTGACCAAATAAAAACTTAACCTTTTCCCAATTTCAGTTCTTGGCAGATTTTAGCAACTTTAGGACAAGTCAAGCAATCATCACACAATTCAAGCAAGCATGCAAAGAGTATATAAGCAGCGGAAAGTAAAGCATGCAACTTGCAAGAATGTAACGGGAAGGGTTTGGAGAATTCAAATGCAATTGGAGACACGGATGTTTTTCCCGTGGTTCGGATCGGTGGTGCTATCCTACATCCACGTTGATGGAGACTTCAACCCACGAAGGGTAACAGTTGCACGAGTCCACGGAGGGCTCCACCCACGAAGGGTCCACGAAGAAGCAACCTTGTCTATCCCACCATGGCCATCGCCCACGAAGGACTTGCCTCACTAGCGGTAGATCTTCACGAAGTAGGTGATCTCCTTGCCCTTACAAACTCCTTGGTTCAACTCCACAATCTTGTCGGAGGCTCCCAAGTGACACCTAGCCAATCTAGGACACACCACTCTCCAAGAAGTAACAAATGGTGTGTTGATGATGAACTCCTTGCTCTTGTGCTTCAAATGATAGTCTCCCCAACACTCAACTCACTCTCCCAGGATTTGGATTTGGTGGAAAGAAGATTTGAGTGGAAAGCAACCTGGGGAAGGCTAGAGATCAAGATTCATATGGTAGGAATGGAATATCTTGGCCTCAACACAAGGGTAGGTGGTTCTCTCTCAGAACATATGAGTTGCAAGTGTAGATGTGTTCTGATGGCTCTCTCCACGAATGAAGAGGAGGTGGAGGGGTATATATATAGCCTCCACACAAAATCCAACCGTTACACACAATTTACCAATCTCGGTGGGACCGAATCAACAAACTCAGTCGGACCGAGATAGTAAACCTAGTGACCGTTAGAGATTTTCGGTGGGACTGACATGCAACTCGATAGGACCGATATGGTTAGGGTTAGGGCATAACGTAATCTCGGTGAGACCGATTACACAAACTCAGTGAGACCGATTTGGTAATTAGCTAACCAGAGAGTTGGTCAGGTAAACTCGGTGGGACCGATTTGCTCTTTCGGTGGGACCGAAAAGTTACAAAAGGGAAACAGAGAGTTTACATTGCAATCTCGGTGGGACCGATCCGCTCTTTTGGTGAGCCGAAAAGTTACGAAAAGGAAACAGAGAAATTGCAATCCCATCTCAGTGAGACCGAGATCCCTATCGGTAGAACCGATTTGCTAGGGTTTGGCAGTGGCTTATGACAAGTGAAACTCGGTGGCGCTGGATGGAAAGAATCGCTAGGACCGAGTTTGGCTTGGAGTTTAGGTCATTTATGGATATGGGAAAGTAGCTGAGGATTTTGGAGCATATCATTAAGCACATGAAGCAAAAGGCTCATTAAGCAACACCTCATCCCTCCTTGATAGTATTGGCTTTTCCTATGGACTCAATGTGATCTTGGATCACTAAAATGTAAAATGAAGAGTCTTGAGCTTTTGAGCTTGAGCCAATCCTTTGTCCTTAGCATTTTGAGGGTTCCACTTTCACCATCCATGCCATGCCAATCATTGAGCTTTCCTGAAATAATTGTCTTGAAATAGCATTAGCTCAATGAGCTATATGTTGTTATGAATTACCAAAACCACCTAGGGATAGTTGCACTTTCAATCTCCCCCTTTTTGGTAATTGATGACAACATATAGATCAAAGCTTCGACAAATGATAATAAGAATGAATTATATCGTCGCTTGAGAAGTATGTGATAAGTAAGAGCTCCCCCTAAATTTGTGCATATTTAAAATTTGCTTTGGACTGCAAATTCATAAAGAGTTAGAATTATGGGTTACTCTTTCATGTCACATACATCTTGGTGGAGCGCTCAAAATGATAATAATGAAATACATGCACTCATCACCAAGGAAAAGTGAATGACCACATAAGATAGATAAAATATATCAAGCATGCATAACTGTAGCTTATGATCAAATACATGATCATCAATGTCTCACAGGCATAACCAAGTATCTCGACCAAAAGCAAACAATGTTTGAAAAACCACCAAATAAAGCAAGAGAGAAAAAACAACACACTCTCTCTATCTCTCGAAGTCTATGATCTACACATTTTTCTCCCCCTTTGGCAACAAGTTACGGTGGTGGAGTCTGGATCACTCCAAGGACGAAGGCTTCCGTAGACGTGGTTGGAGTTGGAGCTGGAGTAGATGCTGGAGCTGGTTGGGCTGGTGCTGTGGCTGGAGCTGAGGCGGTGGCTCTTGTGTCAGGAACTAGCACTGCAGACGACCTCAGACCTCGTGGCACTCTGGCAAATGCATCAGTGGTAGTTTTCCCTTTCCTCTCCTGCATATCGTCTTGAAGTTGCTCCACTGCTGTTTGAATCTCTATCACCTTGACATCCAAGTCATAGAACTTTTGTTCTACAATTCTCTCTAAGCTCTCCTGGTTCTGAGTGAGGGTGGCGAGACCTTTCTCAATCCTCAGGGTGGATGCAATCAGGTAACTGAGCTGCTCTTGCTTGTTTTTCAAGAAATACTCAGATGCCTCCTCTTGAGTTGGCATCTTTGCAGCTTTCTCCTTCCTTGCCTTCTCCTTCTTAGCTTGTGCTTGGGCTGACGATGGTTCATTTTCATTCATCACAACTTGGTTGTCCTTGAAATCTGGATGAATAGGCAAATGTTCCTTGTCCAACAAGTATGTGTTTGTGCCCATCCTTGAGTTAATCAACATCTGGATCTGAGGGGCATAACCACAGCTCCTCTTCTGATCTGCTGCAGTCCTCTTGATAGTCTCTACTATGAGGCTCATGACCTTAAATTTCTGAGGCACATCAAATATATGTAGCAGGTTAATGGCATGACCTCTGATCATCCTGTGATCTCCAGACTTGGGCAAAAGTGTGTGCCTAAGGATCCAGTTGATTGTAGGCAGTCCTGACAACAAGTGTTTTACAGACCCAAACTGGTGAGTGTCAAGATCATCTGCTGGAATCTCCTTGTACATATTTGCCATAGTGTTATGATCCATCTTTTTCTTGGCATAGACATCCAAGTCATCTTCATTTTCCTCTGGGGCATTGATCAACTTTGCCCATTCCTCAACAGTTGAGTGGTACCTTGTACCTTCAGACATCCATGTGATCCTTCCATCTGGATAGAAGTGTGCTGTGGAGTAGAATTGCATGATCAGCTCCTCACTCCTGATTTTCATGTTCTCAGCCATAGGATGAGCATCATTGTGGTCTGGGATCTTGGGCTTCAACTTTCTCAGCACTTGGCCTTCCTCTTCTTCTGCAGTGTCAGGCACTGGGGCCTTGTTCTTCTCAGCAGCTAGGATGCTCCTTGTATTTCTCTTTGGTTTTGGCTTTGGAGCTGGCCTGGCCTTGGATGCAGCCTTGGGGGCTTCCTTTGGCTTAGATGCAGTTGCCCCTGATCTTATAGCATCACCCATCAGCTTGGGTGCCTTAGGTGCTGGTGCAGCAACCTCTTCTTCTTCCTCATCAGAAGAATCTCTCCTCATAGAAGGCTTGCCAACAACTCTGGCAGTGGTTGTTCTAGCTCTCTTCTTTTTCTTGTCCTGGCCAATTTCTTCCTCTTCAGATTCCATAGTGAATTTTATAGTTTCCTCAGGAACAACCTTCCTAGGCTTGGAGGTAGGAACTCTCCTAGCAGGTGCTTTCTTGTGCCTTCCTGGCTTGATGGCTGCAGCTGAGCCATACTCCTTCTTGAGCACAACTCTCTTGGAAGTTGCTTCCTCCTCTGCCACATAGTCCTCATCCTCTGATTCTGAGGTTCTCTTTTTCTTTTGTCTTGTGGCAGCTTTTGGCAGGTTGCTGGGGCTGCTCCTGCTGCCTTCATCTGAAGAGCTGGAGGGACTAGTGCCCTCACTCATCTGCACTGGCTGTTCTGATATGTTCTGGCTATCACTCTGGTCTGACATGATGAACAAGCTAACTGCTGACCCTGTGAATAGTTTATAGATGAGGTAGAGTGGATGAGCATCACAAAATGCAGAGATTTTTTGCAAAAGAATGATTCAAAAACTTAGTTTTAGTTTCCCACAGAAAGCATTTCGGATCTACCGATTTTTAAACTCGGTGATACTAAAGCAGTTTTTGGAACCTAAACTAGTGAACTCGGTCAGACCGAGTCACAGTTCGGTGGCACCGAGACTGCTAGGGCTTCACAAAGTTCCAAAATCGGTCACACCGATTAGCAATACTCGGTCAGACCGAGACTTACTTGTGCAATGGAATAAGCCAAATCGGTGGGACCGAGTTTTTCAACTCGGTGGGTCCGAGATGGTTTCGGCGGAAACCTAACCCTAAAATTTTCGAATCAAATCTATTCTACGAGTTCATTGACTGGATAGGAGTTTATCAAACGTGGCTAGAATCAATATGATCACAATGTGCTAGGAATCGGATTGGGGAATAGCACAAAGATCCAGTCCATACCCTAGTTTGGCGGAGACTCGCTACGGCGGCAACGGCGGGGTTGATTCCCGTTGACGGCGACGGAGACCAGCGACTGGAGGCGGCTGGCGGCGAGGAGACGATCCAGAGACCACGTTGGCAAAGCGAGCTATCGCGCGGGCGAAGGGGTTCGGAGAAATTTCCAAATTTTTGCCCGTGTCTATATATAGCCCGACCCTGTCGGTGTGACCGAGTGGAACAACTCGGTGGCACCGAGATGCAAAACTGTGTACAGTTATTGCAACTCGGTGTGACCGAACGGTTCGAATCGGTTGCACCGAGATCGAAAACATAGATCAACTTAATGATATCGGTAAGACCGAAAGTGGGGTATCGGTCAGACCGAGAATCACAAAGAGGTTTTGGAAGTTTAAGTCTATGACGAATCGGGGACTCCGAGTGCTCCTCACACAGAGTGGTTCGAATCTGACTTGATCAATTTTGTGATGTAGCATGAATAGAGTTTGAGACGAGAAAAGCATAGATAGCTAGAGAAGGTTCTTAGGCATTCTTGTCCATCCACTTGGCAAAAGAAAAATAAAGCCAAACAATCAAAACAACAAGTGGATGTCCTCGAATGAGTAAAATATGCAACCAACATGCTCACACAATAAAATGGCAATTGAAATATGTGAGAAAGCATGCACAACCAATTCTAGCATCTATCAAGCAATTGGCAATGACTAGGTCATCTATATATGAGTATATTGACATAGGAGTCAAATGAAAACATTTGATCATAGGTCATACTCATCGTTTAAGCTCAAGTGGGGTTACCACTTTTACATAATGCATTGTTGTGTTCACATCATTAGAGTTGCTTTAACTCAAGTCTTAGAGTAAAGCTCCCCCTAGATGTGATATCCCCCCTAAGAGGGATGAACTAACCTTGGGTTTTGTCGATGATGACTTCATGTAGATGTTGAAGATGTGGATGCTCAATGTAGATCACTTGCAGCTATCCTTTTGAGTGAATTGCACTTTCAATACCTACATGGGTTAGTCCCACAAGGAACAAACAAGGATATCCATAGACATAGAGTGATGCACACACAAGATGATGTCTATGAAAGCTTTTAGGTTACCTTGTCCCTTGTCTTACCAACAAGAGGGTTTGTGACTCCTTGAACTAGTGCAAGATGTGGAAGTTGATTGCACTTGTTCTTGCCAAAATAATAAGAGTGAAGTATCTTGGCGGAGTCACCCTCAAGAACTCTCTAGTTCTTCTTCTTTTGGATCCACACCATCTTGATGGGAATCCTTGGAGTTGTAGTCGTACTTGATGAAGTGGAACTTGAAGTAGTCTTGGGAATCCACTTGACTAAGTGTCGTGGATTTGTTACGGCAGATGTCCTTAGTGTCAGGACTTAGTCGCGAGGCCAACGCATCTATGTGGTAGCTTGAGAGGGGTTGAGTGGGACGAGAGACGCAGGGCGGATCAACACGCAAGACAAGGATTTAGACAGCTTCGGGCCCCGGGGAACATCATCCGGTAATAGCCCTACATGCTGTTTGGGGCTAGGTCTCATTATCATCCCGAGGGAGACGCCGTAAACCGGCTCTTGTGTCTAGCCCTAGAGATTATTGACTGTTTGTAGCTTGTAGCTTCTAACTTCTAACCTGTCCCGCTTTGGGGAGCCCCGCCCCTCCTTATATATGTTGAAGGGGCGGTTTACATGTGGAGTCCTATTAGGATTAGGACTAGTCTATCTCTAATACAAACCGGGTACAAGTCTCGTTCTTGACTCCTTGTAAGGTAAATATTCCTTTCCTCTTGAACCGGCCCACAATAGTTGAACCGGCCTTCATGAACCGCCAGACAGGCCACCTGGTCTTGTCGCTCCTCTGACCCGTCCGTCGGGTTACCATTGAGTTACAACGTCCAAGCGGGTTGCTTGTAAACTGCCAAGGTCAGGGCAGGTCTTCAGGTAAACCGCCAAGTCCGGCCGGTTTAACTTCCGGCCGGTTTACACCGCGGGGTATATCCCCGACATTAGCCCCCAAGTTTAGCTTGGATTTATCCATGGTAAACTTATGCTGCAAATAAACACCAGAACAAATTTGACAGGTTGTGCTCCGGATTAAGAATTCTTGTAAGCCGGCATCTGATCATCCTTAGTCTTTGTCATTTCCTCCTTCTAGAAAATCCAGGTCAATAAGCCAGCGTCATACTCAATTTGCTGACATTGGTTTCTCACAGAAAAATATTGTGAAGAAATAATCCACTTGAGTCGGCTTCCAAAACGCCGGTTTAAGAAATATTAGTCTTGAAATATTCATCTGATATTCAGCCGGTTTGAAAATGATCCCGGTCTTGAAAACTTGCCGGTTTAACATTACCAAATGGCCGGGTTGTAAAAACTGATGACCCCGGATTATGATTGTTGCAGACACCGGTTCATGTCTGTTGCCAACATCGGTTTATGATTATTGATGACACCGGGTTGCAGCCACAGGGTCATAATGATTGGTGACGCCGTGTCAATCTAACTTGCTTCAACAGAGAATTTGAAAATCTTTCTTCGATAATAATATAATACCTGTAGCCCCCAAGTGCCGGGTTGTCATGCTTGCAGCAACCTGGGACTTGTAATTTGATTGATGCCCATAAAATTCCAACCAATGTAGCCCCCAAGGGCCGGGTCATTATGTAATTATCAGCAGGGACTTTGTAAGTATAATCTTGTAAACTTTGAACAGCAATGTGTAGCCCCCAAGGGCCGGCTCAGTAAGATAATATTGAGCTGGGACTTTGATATATACTTCTATGAAAATAACATCATATGGTGTAACCCCTCATCATGGGGCTTGAATCCACGTCCACAAGGTTAAGATCCTTGTGCTTTACCAACTGAGCAGTAGACCCTTCAATATAATAGATAAAAAGCTTTGTACCTTGAATAGTTGACAGGAGCAATTGGTAGCCCCCAAGGGCCAGCTCATTACAATGTGATGAGTTGGGTCTTCAATAAGATGAGCAAAAATGACCTTGCATTAGCCCCCAAGTGTCATGGTGCATGCTTGCAGCAACATGAGACTTGCATATCTGATGTAATCTCAATTTTAAATAATGTAGCCCCCAAGTGCCGGGTTGTAAGCCTGCAGCGACTCGGGACTATTCCTTCAATTGTATAAAATGATAACCATTGCGCTAAAGCGATTTTGAAAACCTTAATCATAATATTAATAATCGTAAAAAATCCAGCCATGTTGGCCATTCAAGATAATATAATCTCGTATGAAAACCTTTATTCATCCAATATCATACTGAAAATTCAGCCAAGTTTGGCTATTTGAATAATATAACCCAATCAATTTATAAGCGCATGATTCCAATGGCGCAATCCAAATGTATACTGGCGACTTATAGTCCAAAGCCAGACCGGTTTAATAAACACCGGACAATCTCTCATCATAGACTGGCGATTTATCGTTTTAAAGCCGGGCCGGTTTAATAAACACCGGATAATTTATCATCATACTGGCGACTTATTGTCTTAAAGCCAGGCCTGTTTAACAAACACCGGATAAGTTATCATCATACTGGCGACTTATCGTCTTAAGGCCAGGCCGGTTTAACAAACACCGGATAATCTCTCATCATGCGTTATTCAACCTGTTTCTGCATACAACAAGTTTAAAGTGTCCTGGCGGTTTACCGCCGGACGGGTCATAATGCCCAATATATACCCTAGGTTTATAACCAAGGCTGCACTTAAAAATATGAAATATATCATACCTGTGATATAGTCGGTTTACCAACTTTTTGTAGTAAGAGTGATAACCCCAATCTTGAGTAATGATAACTCCTTCCATGTTGTGCCGGTTTATGATAGAACCGTACCGGGCTGTGATAAACACCGGTTTAGCAATATATAATACTGGTGACTTGTAGTCAAACCAGACCGGGCTGATAATCTCCGGATTATAACTTGATTATGCACTCACAACCTGTAGTTGAAAGCCGAGCCGGGTTGATAAACACCGGTTTACTCCATAATAGGATGGTAACAGAAAATCAAACCGGGCAGATAATCTCCGGTCTAAAAATGCACCGTGTTCCGCCAATTTAGCTGTTTGAACCGGTACAAAATACTGTCGGTTTAAAAAAAACGCAAATAAAATAGCAACTTCTCAAGAAAGGCTATTAAAGCAAAGCTATGGCAACAATTTTTTGCAAAAGAAGAGCTCTACTGAGCTTGGTCATATGGAATTACCATGGTCAGACGCAACCAAGCCCCCCGAAGGCGTAGCAATGGTGCCAGTCAGCCAGGACCCCAAAATGACGCGTGGCGTTACGCCGGCCAAGTGGCATTGCATTGGTTCGGATTCGACCAAGCCCCCAAGTGACTCAGTGGCCTAGGGCCGATCAAGTGGCATTGCATTGGTTCGGACACGACCAAGCCCCCAAATGACTTATTGGCTAAAAAGCCGATCAGAAGGCTTTACCATCATCAAGACATGACCGAGCCCCCATAAGGTGTAACCACGGTTCAAGTCGATTAGGTCCCCAACTGACTTAGTGGCAAATGTGCCAGCCAGAAGGCATTACCGTCGTCAAGACATGACCAAGCTCCCAGGAGGTGTAGCTACGGTTCAAGTCGACTAGGTCCCCAACTGACTTTGTAAGGATAGCTATGTTCTCTTTGGTTCGAATACGACCTATGTTTGAACAGGAAGCCCCATGTTTGAACCGCGCATCATGGCAGCAGGTCCTCCTCAGTAATTTTTTAACCTTTTTGCAAGAGATAAATTCTTCTTGAACCGGGATCTTGGACCGGATATTAAGAGCTTCAAAGCTTTGTGGGAGACATCTTTCCCTTGAACCGGATTTTAAACCGGAATCTTCATTTTCAGCCGGAAATTTTCTGACGGCCTTTAAACTCGACTTGCGAGAAGTTAATTCCTTTTTGAACCGGACATTGTTAAACCGGATCTGAGCGCTTCAGAACTTTGTGGGAGAATAGATTTCTTTTGAACTGGATTGTAAACCGGATATTTGAGAGCTTCAGTGATACTGACTTCCCTTCAGCCAGGTTTCAAACCGGAATCCTTTCTGATGATCCGAAACTTCTTCATTGAGTCGGTATTTTGTAACTGTCATATACTTTCTAAGCCGGAAATTTTCTGACGGCCTTTAAATTTTCATCAACATAACAGTAGCCTCCGGGATCGGGTTATCTTTCCCTCCATCGTCCTCGGGTTCTTAAACCGGCTGAAACTGGCAAGACTTGCTGCGTCATATCATCGTAGCCCCCAAGTCTCAAGGTGACTCGAGGAGTTGGCTTGAGATTCTCCATATTTGACCGTGATATAAACCGGTATAACTTGTATATCATTGGTGTTGATAACACGATGTGAATACACAGAAGGTTGAGGTGACTGCGGCGGGTTGTAAATGATCCCGTATGAACCGTGTCAGCAACTCGGCCAACGGTTCCTTCCAGCTGGTGATTTGAAGTTAACCAAACTGTAGCGGCGGTGACTTGTGCGCCTGCCCATTGATCCATCCAGTGCAGACGGCGGTTGATGATAATTTGCCTCCAATTTGAAAGAAAACCGGGCTACCCAAGCTGTGACTTGTTCATACTCAATAAATGGCTCGCGCAGACAGGTGCGGCACGGTATGTTGATGTAGACCGGACTGCGGGGGATGGCAGCCTGTGCATGTGTTATTGGGTAATTCGCATGGTCCTGACGAGTTGACGCGATCTGGATCGCGATATAAACCGGCACGGGTTATCCAATAGCTCAGTGATATAATAATCCCCTTTTTGCAACAGACAATTTGTCCTGATATGTTAGCCGGAAAATATCCACCGCGGAGTTGACGATCACCACAGTGAAACTGAAATCAATCATGGCAAGTCAGCCATGCGAACAGACAGATGAACCGGTCGCGGCATTGTAAACCGGTGCGGAGCAAGTAGTCCTCCGCGCCGCAAACCAGCGTGGTCGCGGGAGACGGCCACGGTGTTGTAAACCGGTGCGATCGCGAGAGTCGGTTACGAAGCTGTAAGCCGGCACAGACGGGCGAGTCAATCGCAAGTGCGGTAAACCGCACGGACGGGCTAATTGCGGGCGCGGTCCCGGTAAGCTGATGTAAACCGGACCACAGGGACGGCGACTTGCGCATGCTCATTCATCGGGTGGTATGACACGGACGAAACGCCGATGCAGAATATTGCTAGCGCGTGCTCCGTGCCCATAACATAGCGCCTCATTTGTAATGAACAATTGTCCTGCATAAACAGTATTGCAGACCAAGGCAAAGATAAACTGCTCTTTGATATGTGCTAATAAAATATATCTTAGATGGATATCACCTGATGTGTTTAGGCCGGAAATAACCCGCCATGAAGTTGATGATAACTGCATGAAGCTGAAATTAACCACGGGTGAACCGGCCTCATTGTGGTAAACCGGTGCGGACGGGTGAGTCGGCCGTGATGTTTGTAAACCGGCGCGGATGAGCAAGTTGCCCTCCATGTTGTAAACCGGTGCGACCGTGAGAGATGGCCGCAACGTTTTAAACCGGCGTGAGCCTTATGTCCGTGGCCTGACGTCACTTTTGTAATGGACTTGTCCTGCGTAAAATATATTAAAAGACAGAGTAATTGTTCTCAGAAGTATTAATACATACTAACAATACCGAGAACAGATAGCACCTGATTTATTTTTCGGATGAACGCGGATACTGGCATTAGATAATGTTGAACAGTATCAGACGACCGCCGATGGTCATTTGATTTTTGATGTGATGGTTTCCACGTGATACTATCAATTTGGAGGTCATGATGGTCCTGGGAACTTGTGCCCTTGAGAAATTTGCCTCTTCCTGTAGCAAAGGGAGACTAAAAAATAGCTGGTTTGGGTATTTCCTCACGGGATGGAGCACTGGCCGAACGATTCCTTCTTCGGTCCATACGCTGATTTGACCGGGCATTACCAGACCCTCTGTTGATGACTGTACGAGTGGACCTGTCCCAGCAGCTTGCTCAAGGATGTCTAATAAAAAGAAAACCAATACGCTAATCCGATATGACCTGCAGACGAAATTCCTGTCCGTCTCGTAAGAAAACGGATCGATGCAACCCTGAATTCTCCTCTTGATTTAATTTCGTACCCGTCCGTTCCAAAGTGTAATCATGACTTTGACCACCGAACCGACGAACTTGTCAGCTCCACAATTATTTCGCGCCGACTCTTCTTCATCTGACGATTAACCCCGATCCTGATTTGTAAACAATTCCTTTTAACTTAATCTCGGCTTATCCTCGGATTGGACCGGTTTATCTCAGCGAGTCTCTGCTAGCTCTGACAATTTGGGTTGTTCCGTCCGTTCCGCTGTCCGTTCCACCGTGAGCCGGGTGGTAAATCGCGGTAAAACGCCTGTATCTTGATTTGCCTCTGATCGTGCTGGTATCCTCGGGCGAACTAGAAGTGGTACTAGTTTGATCAGGTAGCAGCAGCAGCAACGTAGCCTAGTGTTTCGGGACTTGAAGCCAGCAAAACAATCCACAGCAAGTGAAATTGACGTCTCGGGCTTTCGGCGACTTGACGGATTGATGCGTTTGCTACCACGCCTCGAGTCCAGCAGCGGAAATCGCCGGATCAGACAACAACACTGGAGGCATGCGCGTAGGAACTCCAGTCGATCTCGGCCGCAAGAGCAATCGATCCGGATTTTAATCGACGAATCGCCAGACGCGTGCCGCGGCGCACACGGGAACCCTAATCCTCTCGTCTCAAACTTTGAATGTGCCAGCTCCAGAATTAGCTATTATTCTGTTCTCATGGATACGATGCAGATCCTTCCAACTGATTTCTTCATTCGAAAAATTGCGCACTTCTCGAACCCTAAAAGAGAGATCCCTTCAAGAACTCAACACCACCGTGTGCGGGCCCCACGGTGGGCGCCAACTGTCGTGGATTTGTTACGGCAGATGTCCTTAGTGTCAGGACTTAGTCGCGAGGCCAACGCATCTATGTGGTAGCTTGAGAGGGGTTGAGTGGGACGAGAGACGCAGGGCGGATCAACACGCAAGACAAGGATTTAGACAGCTTCGGGCCCCGGGGAACATCATCCGGTAATAGCCCTACATGCTGTTTGGGGCTAGGTCTCATTATCATCCCGAGGGAGACGCCGTAAACCGGCTCTTGTGTCTAGCCCTAGATATTATTGACTGTTTGTAGCTTGTAGCTTCTAACTTCTAACCTGTCCCGCTTTGGGGAGCCCCGCCCCTCCTTATATATGTTGAAGGGGCGGTTTACATGTGGAGTCCTATTAGGATTAGGACTAGTCTATCTCTAATACAAACCGGGTACAAGTCTCGTTCTTGACTCCTTGTAAGGTAAATATTCCTTTCCTCTTGAAACGGCCCACAATAGTTGAACCGGCCTTCATGAACCGCCAGACAGGCCACCTGGTCTTGTCGCTCCTCTGACCCGTCCGTCGGGTTACCATTGAGTTACAACGTCCAAGCGGGTTGCTTGTAAACCGCCAAGGTCAGGGCAGGTCTTCAGGTAAACCGCCAAGTCCGGCCGGTTTAACTTCCGGCCGGTTTACACCGCGGGGTATATCCCCGACACTAAGGTCTTAGGAGCTTCTTCAAATGCATCAATTTCCTCTTGAAGCTTGTCCTTGCCTTTTTGCTTGTAGTCTTGTGGTGGAAGATCATCTTGAGTTTGTGTCCCCTTGAAAGAAGTAGGATCATACTTCTCTTGTTGAGGAACAAACTTTGTCTTGGGGTATTGATCTTCTTCCCACTCAACTCCATTGGCATTGAACTTTCGTTCAAAACCAACACCTTGATTCTTCCGGTGCCTTCCTTGCTTGCGTACAATCTCCTCGAATTGCATACTTCCGGCAAGGCTTTTGTACACTCCTTTCTCTATGATTCCCTTCAATAAGCTATTTTCTTGCTCAAGTGTAACTTGGCTAAGAGAATCGTTAGTGGAATCAAGAGAACTACTAGAAGCAACAATATTGGATTTAACATGATCATTGTTACTACTAGAGGAAGAATCTTTCTTGTTCTTGTTATTAGACTTGACTTGAGGCATGTAAGTGGATAAGAGTAAACACTTGGCAATGTAAGAAGAACTTTTCTTGCGGAGATCATCATTGATTGCCTTTAAAAACTCATGCTCTTGCTCAAGATTGAGCTTTTCAAAGCGTAACTTCTCATGAGCTCTTAAAATTTCTCGATGATCTTCGAAGATAGTTTCATGAGCTAACTTAAGAGTGTTTAGTTCTTTAGTTAGAGCCTCAATTTTCTCCTTATCATTGTCATTCATTTTATCTTGATTAGCATGGTTAATTGACATTTCATCATACTATTCATCACTAGAGTTGTCAACAAGTAAATCATCATCACCTAACAAGTCATCTTCATCACTATTGAAATCAACATACTCAGGATGAGTTACCTTAGGACCTTTGGCCATGAAGCATCTTCCAATTCCTTCATTTGGTGAGTCAAATATGTCGTAGGAGTTGGTTGACACAAGTGCTAGACCGGCAACACCTTCATCTTGAGTATATTCGGAATCGGAGTGATAACTTCTCTCAGAGTGGTTGTCGGAGTCGGAGCCGGATACCCATTCATCAACATGAGCTTGATGTCTTCATTTTGTGTAGCTCCTTGATGATTTTTCCTTTCTTTCCGAATCCTTGCTCCTCCGTGAGTATCTTCGTTCATAACGATCATCTCTACTTCTTCTCTCTCTTGATGGTGATTCTTCTCTTTTGCCTCTTCTTTTTGGAGAATCTTCTCTTCTTTTGTAGGGAGCCGTACACTCATTGGAATAGTGTCCGGGTCTTCCACAATTGTAGCTGTTTCGCTCTCGACTAGAATATCTTTTGTCATTGTAGGACCTTGATTTGGAGCTTCTATCTTTGCTTCTACTCTTGTAGAACTTGTTGAAGTTCTTCACCATTAGGCTCAATTCTTCGTTGAAGTTTTGTTTCTCACTTGATGATGCGGGGACTTCACATGAGGCTTTGTAGGCACCACTTGATTTGTTGTGAAGTTCCTCTTTATCCTTGAGCGACATCTCATGAGCAACAATTCTTCCAATGACCTTCGTTGGCTTGAGATCTTTGTAATTGGGCATCATTTGGATCAATGTGCACACGGTATCATATTTTCCATCCAAGGCTCTTAGGATCTTCTTGATGATGAATCTGTCGGTCATCTCTTCACTCCCTAAGCCGGCAATCTCGTTTGTGATGAGAGCAAGCCTAGAGTACATTTCAGCGACACCTTTACCATCCTTCATTTTGAACTTGTCAAGTTGACTTTGAAGCACATCCAATTCGGATTCCTTGACGGAGTCGGTACCTTCGTGCATATCAATCAAAGTATCCCAAATTTCCTTTGCATTCTCAAGACTGCTGATTTTGTTGAATTCTTCGGGGCACAATCCGTTGAAGAGAATATCACAAGCTTGAGCGTTGTATTGTAGCATCTTCAACTCATCCGCGGTAGCTTCACGGTTTGGTTCTTTCCCATCGAAGAAGTCACCTTGCAAACCAACACACACAATAGCCCAAACGGCGGGGTTATGTCCAAGAGTATGCATTTTCATTTTATGCTTCCAACTAGCAAAATTAGTACCATAAAAGTAAGGACCTCTACGGTGATAATTTCCCTCGCTAGACGCCATACTCTCCTAGGTTGTGAAACCAAGGCTATGACCACCAAAAGCTATGGAAATAAAAGCAAATGGAGACCAAAGCTCTGATACCACTTATAGGATCGGAAGTATGTCTAGAGGGGGGGGTGATTAGACTACTTGACCAAATAAAAACTTAACCTTTTCCCAATTTTAGTTCTTGGCAGATTTTAGCAACTTTAGGACAAGTCAAGCAATCATCACACAATTCAAGGAAGCATGCAAAGATTATATAAGCAGCGGGAAGTAAAGCATGCAACTTGCAAGAATGTAAAGGGAAGGGTTTGGAGAATTCAAACGCAATTGGAGACACAGATGTTTTTCCTGTGGTTCGGATAGGTGGTGCTATCCTACATCCACGTTGATGGAGACTTCAACCCACGAAGGGTAACGGTTGCGCGAGTCCACGGAGGGCTCCACCCCCGAAGGGTCCACGAAGAAGCAACCTTGTCTATCCCACCATCACCATCGCCCACGAAGGACTTGCCTCACTAGCGGTAGATCTTCACGAAGTAGGCGATCTCCTTGCCCTTAAAAACTCCTTGGTTCAACTCCACAATCTTGTCGGGGGCTCCCAAGTGACACCTAGCCAATCTAGGAGACACCACTCTCCAAGAAGTAACAAATGGTGTGTTGATGATGAACTCCTTGCTCTTGTGCTTCAAATGATAGTCTCCCCAACACTCAACTCTCTCTCACAGGATTTGGATTTGGTGGAAAGAAGATTTGAGTGTAAAGCAACTTGGGGAAGGCTAGAGATCAAGATTCATATGGTAGGAATGGAATATCTTGGCCTCAACACAAGGGTAGGTGGTTCTCTCTTAGAACATATGAGTTGGAAGTGTAGATGTGTTCTGATGGCTCTCTCCACGAATGAAGAGGAGGTGGAGGGGTATATATAGCCTCCACACAAAATCCAACCGTTACACACAATTTACCAATCTCGGTGGGACCGAATCAACAAACTCGGTCGGACCGAGATAGTAAACCTAGTGACCGTTAGAGATTTTCGGTGGGACTGACATGCAACTCGGTAGGACCGATATGGTTAGGGTTAGGGCATAACGTAATCTCGGTGAGACCGATTACACAAACTCGGTGAGACTGATTTGGTAATTAGCTCACCAGAGAGTTGGTCAGGTAAACTCGGTGGGACCGATTTGCTCTTTCGGTGAGACCGAAAAGTTACAAAAGGGAAACAGAGAGTTTACATTGCAATCTCGGTGGGACCGATCCGCTCTTTCGGTGAGACCGAAAAGTTACGAAAAGGAAACAGAGAAATTGCAATCCCATCTCGATGAGACCGAGATCCCTTTCGGTAGAACCGATTTGCTAGGGTTTGGCAGTGCTTATGACAAGTGAAACTTGGTGGCGCCGGATGGCAAGAATCGCTAGGACCAAGTTTGGCTTGGAGTTTAGGTCATTTGTGGATATGGGAAAGTAGCTGAGGATTTTGGAGCATATCATTAAGCACATGAAGCAAAAGGCTCATTAAGCAACACCTCATCCCTCCTTGATAGTATTGGCTTTTCCTATGGACTCAATGTGATCTTGGATCACTAAAATGTAAAATGAAGAGTCTTGAGCTTTTGAGCTTGAGCCAATCCTTTGTCCTTAGCATTTTGAGGGTTCCACTTTCACCATCCATGCCATGCCAATCATTGAGCTTTCCTGAAATAATTGTCTTGAAATAGCATTAGCTCAATGAGCTATATGTTGTTATGAATTACCAAAACCACCTAGGGATAGTTGCACTTTCAAGTACCTATTCCATCTCTGCTGTAGCATGTTTTATAACTGAATCACCATTCTTCTATATAAGGCATGCAAGGGGAAGACGACTATGTTAGAATCTAAAGGGTTACAAACCAGGTCTTTGCAAAAGATCCAAACGCCAGCAGATAATAAACCAACTCCATTTTTCATAGATACTGCTCTAGCACAGAGAAACCCAACTCCCACTGATAATAAGCAGATTCCAGTGGCCAAAGAACTAGTCCGCTCCAGTCCAGCAAAAGAATGTCAACTCCATTCTAAGAAGCGTGTGCGTATCCTCGCATCATGAAATTTTATAGCATTCTGATCATATTTTCTACATGTTTCTTACCCGTCTCTCTTTTAGAAAACAAGGTTAAACGATACAAGACTTCCTCCATTGGGATCATATTCGAGGAAAATATCTTGTGGGAATTCTCTGTGCTCCAGTGCTGATGTAAGTGCCTGTTGTATATCACTATATTTTTACATCAGCATGTATTTTGTTAATCGGCGTGAATCTAACCTTTATCTGATCTAAAATTAGTTGTAGCAAAATGTTAAAGGCGCCAATGTTGATTTTTGTAAGGAAAACTACCTGGTAGTTTTGCGTACTGAGCTGCATGAATGTGCTATCTCATATCACGCACATTACTAAATTGTAGTGCTTCTCTGGTTGCCCATTCATTCATTGTATCAATGTTGCTTTCGTATTACCTTACCTGGCTGATGATAGCTGTGCCATATTGTGTTAATTTGGTGTAGGCTAGTTGCCCAAACGTTCGTTGTGTCAATGCTGCTTTCCTATTATCTAACTTGTCCAATGATAGCAATGCTAGTGTGTTAATTTTTTGCAGGCTGCTGAAGATAAGAAGACAAACTCTGAAAACAGCAAGGCAACCCCATTGTTTCTTTCCAGTAAATCTAGGCCAGGTAATATGGCAATAACTCATGATTAATCTGTTTGGTTCCCGTCCTAATTTATGTTATGATGCAGTGGTCAAGACACTCTCCACTATCAATAATACAAGCCTGCCAAAATCGCCATCTAAATCTGTTCAGTATCCTCTGTCTCGAATGCAACGGAATAAATGTATGTTTGTGAACCAATTAATGGCTGAAGCAATGATGGAAATTATGGATGAATCAGAGGTGCAGAGTCGTGCGACACAAAAACTGATCAATGTTTTCAGAGACAGTGTGGCAAAGCAGCAAGAACTTGCTCACATGCTTATGGGCGTCATCTATGCTGAGGTTGCAGATTGTGACGTTGTAGATGGTTAGGTTCTGCTCATTTATTTGCACTGGCATCAATCTTTCATTGCCCAGTGGATGTAATTTCCTGTAATATATTTTGGATGTGCAACGTTATTCCCTGTATGCCGTACCTTTGCTCGTCATAATGGACTCAAATTATCTAATTTGGCCTAGAGACATGAGCGAAGTTTAGTGGGCCCATTGAGTTAATGGGCCGTTACTAGGCCGAAAGTTAATGGTCGGCCCTCTTACCTCCCGGGTCGTTAACAGGCCGACATCAAAGCGGGAAACAGGTGGCCCCAATTTATTTCATGGGCTGTTAACAGGTCGTTACTAAGTTTGGGCTACATATGGCCCAACTATACTGTAGGCCTTTAGCAGGCCGAAAGAGACAGCGGGCTTGTATTGGACCATGAAGAGCATGGGCCGCTAAGAGGCCGAAAGTCAGGTCGTATTGTAAACGGCCCAACTGTGTTGTGGGACTTTAGCAGGCCGAAAGAGAAACCGGGCTGGTATTGGACCATGAAGGGCATGGGCCGTTAAGAGGCCAAAACTATGGTCCAACTACAAATGGCCCAACTCATTTATGGTCCGTCAACAGGCCGAAAGGCACACAGGGCCGGGAATTGGCCCAACACTTAAATGGGTCGGTAAAAGGCCAAAACTCTGGTCCGACTACAATTGGCCCAACTAATTTATGGGCCGTCAACAGGCTGAAAGTGACACCGGGCCATAAATTGGCCCAACACTTAAATGGGCCGCTAAAAGGCCGAAACTTAGGTCCGACTACAAATGGCCCATCAGATTTATGGGCCGTCAACAGGCTGAAAGACACACCGGGCCGGAAATTAGCCCAACATTTAAATGGGTCGCTAAAAGGCCGAAAGATGTACATCCTGAAAATTGGCCATCCATTAAATGGGCCGTTAACAGGCCGAAATCTCATCGGGCCGATATTGAGCCCAAGTATATAGCGGGCTGTTAACAGGCTCGAACTGACGATGGGCTGCAATGGTGTCAAATCTTTAACGGGCCGAATTGGCACATCTCGTATGGGCCGTGGGCTTAAATGGACCTGACACAAGTAGGCCTTATATGGGCCGGCCTGCTAATTTTTACTGGGCCGGCCTTTTTCACCGGAATGGGCCACTGTTGGGCCGTGCCATGTGTCGACCTATCATAGGCGCCTCCTGTCCAATGAGTGGATGACATCTGTCCCATCGATGAGCCGACACGTGTTTCCTCTAGCCAATGATGATTTTACACGTGGAAAATCCGCATTGGTCGGGGCTGTTAACGGGTTATCGGATCCAAAACCCGACCCGATAGCTTAACGGCGTTCCGCTACGGTGGATGCCACGTGTCGGTCACCCTTGACGAAAGCACTTCTGTGACGCGCGATTTATGGTCATGGAAGTGGACACTTCCGTGATGATAATTTTGGTAATGTCATGGAACACTTCTACGACAGCACAGGTATGACTATCTTGATTCTGTCATAAATTTGTCATGGATGTACATGCATGACAAAAAAAGCGACCTACTGTGACAAACAAGTATCATCACGGAAGTGTATTTTTTGTAGTGTATGTTTGAAGAATATGATGTTTTTGATAATATATTTGCTGCAATTAATGTTTGTCCCAAGCTTGGGGATGCTATGTTTAATGAAGATGATATTTTTAGCCTCCCAAGTTTTGATATGCAAAGTTGTTATGCTGAGAGCATGCCTCCTACTTATGATGATTATATTGCTGAAAGTGGGTTCGGAATAGTTTCAACTTTAGGAAGTAATGATCCCACTATTTTGGAGGATGTTGAATCTTATGATATTTATGAAAGTGGATTTGGAGAGGTCATGACTTTATTTAGTGATGTATCCAGTATTTCGGAAGAGGTTTCAATTGATTATGATGAGAACAATGTTGCTACTTATGATGATTATTGTGATAAAACTTACGCTATAAAAAGTAGTGATAATTATATTTATAAAAACTTGTCATGATTATGATTACCCTTTTCTGAAAATTACTCTTTTAATGTAGAAACAATTTATAGTATTCAAGTCTCTTATGATACTCCCACTATTCCGAATGAGAAGAATTTTGCTTATGTGGAGAGTAGTAAAATTTCTTTGCAAGTAGATCATGAAAAGAATGCTTTAGGTGCTGGTTATATGATGGAATTCATTCATGATGCTACTGAAAATTATTATGAGAGAGGATCATATGCTTCTACATATTGCAATAATATCAAGTTTCCTCTCTATGTGCTTAAAGTTTTGAAGTTATGCTTGTTTTGCCTTCCTATGCTAGTTGA
This sequence comes from Aegilops umbellulata, assembly GCA_032464435.1. NCBI lineage: Eukaryota > Viridiplantae > Streptophyta > Magnoliopsida > Poales > Poaceae > Aegilops > Aegilops umbellulata. Next base: position 290,313,555 of record CP136056.1, on the reverse strand, counting down.
TTATTGTTCCCATAAATTGTTTGATCACAAAATCCCTATGCATAGGAAGTGGGTTAGACTTAAATGTGCTAGTCATATTCTTCATTGTGCTCTCTTTATGTTTCAATTCTTATGTCTTATGTGAGCATCATTGAAATCATCATGCCTAGCTAGGGGCGTTAAATGATAGCGCTTGTTGGGAGGCAACCAAATTTTATTTTAGTTTCTTGCTTTTTGGTTCTGTTTAGGAATAAATAAATCATCTAGCTTCTGTTTAGATGAGGTTTTGTGTTTTAGTTAGTGTTTGTGCCAAGTAGAACCTTTGGAAAGACTTGGGTGAAGTCTTTATGATCATGCTGTAAAAAAACAGAAACTTTAGCGCTCACGAGATTAGCTAAAACGTTTTACTGGAGAGTGATATTTAGTTCGTTATTTTTGCAGATGATTACTGGACAAATTCCTCAGGTCCACCAATTTAGTTTAGGATTTTGGAGTTCCAGAAGTTTGCGTTAGTTACAGATTACTACATACTATTCTGTTTTTGATAGATTCTGTTTTCATTGTGTTGCTTGCTTATTTTGATGAATCTATGGCTAGTAAAATAGTTTATAAACCATAGAGAAGTTGTAATACAGTAGGTTTAACACCAATATAAATAAAGAATGAGTTCATTACTGTACCTTGAATTGGTGTTTTGTTTTCTTTCGCTAACGGAGCTCACGAGTTTTCTGCTAAGTTTTGTGTTGTGAAGTTTTCAAGTTTTGGGTAAAGATTCGATGGACTATGGAATAAGGAGTGGCAAGAGCCTAAGCTTGGGTATGCCCAAGGCACCCCAAGGTAATATTCAGGCATAACCAAGAGCCTAAGCTTGGGGATGCCCCGGAAGGCATCCCCTCTTTCAACTTCGTTCATCGGTAACTTTACTTGGAGCTATATTTTTATTCACCACATGATATGTGTTTTTCTTGGAGCTTCATTTTATTTTCTTTTGTTTTTCTTTCTGTTTGAATAAAATACCAAGATCTGAAATTCTTAAATGTTAAAGAGTCTTCACATAGTTGCATAATTATTTGACTACTCATTGATCTTCACTTATATCTTTCGGAGTAGTTTGTCATTTGCTCTAGTGCTTCACTTATATCCTTTTAGAGCACGGCGGTGGATTTATTTTGAGGACATAGATGAACTCTCATGCTTCACTTATATTATTTTGAGAGTCTTTAGAACAGCATGGTAATTTTCTTGGGTTATGAATTTAGTCCTAATATGATAGGGCATCCAAGAGGGATATAATAAAAACTTTCTCATGAGTGTGTTGAATACTAAGAGTAGTTTGATGCTTGATAATTGTTTTGAGATATGAAGATGGTGATATTAGAGTCATGCTAGTTGAGTAGTTGTGAATTTGAGAGATACTTGTGTTAAAGTTTGTGATTCCCGTAGCATGCACATATGGTGAACCGCTATGTGATGAAGTCTGAGCATGATTTATTTATTGATTGTCCTCCTTATGAGTGGCGGTCGGGGATGAGCGATGGTCTTTTCCTACCAATCTATCCCCCTAGGAGAATGCGCGTAATACTTTGCTTTGATAACTTGTAGATTTTCGCAATAAGTATATGAGTTCTTTATGACTAATGTTCAGTTCATGGATTATACGCACTTTCTTCCTTCCACCATTGCTAGCCTCTCTAATACCGCGCACCTTTCGCCGGTATCATACACCCACCATTTACCTTCCTCAAAACAGGCACCATACCTACCTATCATGGCATTTCCATAGCCATTCCGAGATATATTGCCATGCAACTTACCACCGTTCCGTTTATTATGACACGCTCCATCATTGTCATATTGCTTTGCATGATCATGTAGTTGACATTGTATTTGTGGCAAAGCCACCGTTCATAATTCTTTCATACATGTCACTCATGAGTCATTGCGCATCCCGGTACACCACCGGAGGCATTCATATAGAGTCATATCTTGTTCTAAGTATCGAGTTGCAATTCTTGAGTTGTAAGTAAATAAAAGTGTGATGATCATCTTTATTAGAGCATTTTCCTAGTGAGGAAAGGATGATGGAGACTATGATTCCCCCACAAGTCGGGATGAGACTCCGGACTAAAAAAAGAGGCCATAAAAAAGGAGAAAAGGCCCAAATAAAAAAAATAAAAAACATGAGAGAGAAAGAGAGAAGGGGCAATGCTACTATCCATTTACCACACTTGTGCTTCAAAGTAGCACCACGATCTTCATGATAGAGAGTCTCCTATGTTGTCACTTTCATATACTAGTGGGAATTTTACATTATAGAACTTGGCTTGTATATTCCAATGATGGGCTTCCTCAAAATGCCATAGGTCTTCGTGAGCAAGCGAGTTGGATGCAGACCCACTTAGTTTCTTTTTGAGCTTTCATACACTTATAGCTCTAGTGCATCCATTGCATGGCAATCCCTACTCACTCACATTGATATCTATTAATGGGCATCTCCATAGCCCGTTGATACGCCTAGTTGATGTGAGACTATCTTCTCCCTTTTTGTCTTCTCGACAACCACCATTCTATTCCACCTATAGTGCTATATCCATGGCTCACGCTCATGTATTGCGTGAAGATTGAAAAAGTTTGACAACATCAAAAGTATGAAACAATTGCTTGGCTTTTCATCGGGGTTGTGCATGATTTAAATATTTTGTGCGATGAAGATAGAGCATAGCCAGACTATATGATTTTGTAGGGATAGCTTTCTTTGGCCACATTATTTTGAGAAGACATTATTACTTCGTTAGTATGCTTGAAGTATTATTACTTTTATGTCAATATTAAACTTTTGTCTTGAATCTTATGGATCTGAATATTCATGCCACAATAAATAAGATATCATTGATAAATATGTTAGGTAGCATTCCACATCAAAAATTCTGTTTTTATCATTTACCTACTCGAGGACGAGCAGGAATTAAGCTTGGGGATGCTGATACATCTCCAACGTATCTATAATTTTTTATTGTTCCATGCTATTATATTATCTGTTTTTGATGTTTATGGGCTTTATTAAACACTTTTATATTATTTTTGGGACTAACCTATTGACCCAGAGCCCAGTGCCAGTTCCTGTTTTTTTCCTTGTTTCAGTGTTTCGAAGAAAAGGAATATCAAACGGAGTCGAAACGGAATGAAACCTTGTGGAGAAGTTATTTTTGGAAGGAAAGCAACCTGATAGACTTGGAGTGCATGTCAGGAAAGAAACGAGGGAGCCAGGAGGTAGGGGGCGCGCCCTCCACCCTCGTGGGCCCCTCGAGGCTCCCCTGACGTACTTCTTCCTCCTATATATACCCATATACCCTAAAACGATCGGAGAACGGAATAGATCGGGAGTTCCGCCGCCGCAAGCCTCTGTAGCCACCAAAAGTCAATCGGGACCCTGTTCCGTCACCCTGCCGGAGGGGGGAACCCTCACCGGTGGCCATCTTCATCATTCTGGCGCTCTCCATGACGAGGAGGGAGTAGCTCACCCTCGGGGCTGAGTGTATGTACTAGTAGCTATGTGTTTGATCTCTCTCTCTCTCTCTCTCTCTCTCTCTCTCTCTCGTGTTCTTGATTTGACACGATCTTGATGTATCATGAGCTTTTCTATTATAGTTGGATCTTATGTTGCTTCTCCCCCTCTACTCTCTTGTAATGGATTGAGTTTTCCCTTTGAAGTAATCTTACCGAATTGAGTCTTTTATGACTTGAGAACACTTGATGTATGTCTTGCCCTGCGTATCTGTGGTGACAATGGGATATCACGTGATTCACTTGATGTATGTCTTGGTGATCAACTTGTGGGTTCCGCCCATGAACATATGCATAGGGGTTGGCACACGTTTTTGTCTCGATTCTCCGGTAGAAACTTTGGGGCACTCTTTGAAGTACTTTGTGTTGGATTGAATAGATGAATCTGAGACTGTGTGATGCATATCGTATAATTGTAACATCCCAAATTTTGAATTTGGGATGTTACACATAGGTCATTCTTGCATATCATATTGTATTGCATTTCGTTTCGCGATCCTCGAAATCCTAAGCAACTCAAGGACCCTCGGAGAGAGTTGGGGATTTCCCGATTTTCATATTTGATTTTTACCAAATATTGAAACGAGGATGTTGGTTTTAATTATTTTTCTCTCCGAATAATATTTCATATTAAAATATATGAGATGAGATAATATGACTTCTCCAAAATAATTGAAATATTGGAGGAAAAATATTAAAATCAAATATTTGATTTTATCCGGATTTTATTGCAATTTTTTTTGCATTAGAAAAATTGCACGTTTTCAAAATTGCATTTTAGGGCCAAGAAAATGTTCATCTCGTTCTAATTTTTTTTTTAGATTTTAATTTTATTTTCTAGGATTTTTTTCTGTTCGGCAGAATTGTTTAAAAAAAACTTCGGGCGCCGACAGGGCCGAAACCCAGCCGGGCCGACCCATCTCCCTGCGCCGCCGTCTCCCACAAGGACGCGCGCGCCGCCGCCGCCGACTCGGACCGTAGTCCGAGCCGGACTCCTCCTCCTCCTCCGCCTTGCCCCTTCCTCCAAGCCACCACCCCCCTTTATATGCCGCCCCAAGCCCCACGCCACCACCACCAACCCCGCCGCCCGCAACCCGCCTCCTGAGCCGCGCTGCCGCCTCCAGCGCCTCGCTGCCGGAGCGCCGCGCCGCCGTCGCCCCGCCGCCCCGCAAGCCCGCCACCGAAGCCCCAGCCCGCCGGAGCCCCGCGCCTCGCCGGATCCGACGAGGTAGCCACCGCCGCCGGTTTTCTCTAGAAAACCGATTCGTTTTTTTTAAAACCCTAGTTCGTTTTTTTAGATCGGTTCGCTGGTTTTTCTCGGTTTAGTTATTTAGCGGATGTTCGTCCGTACGTTCATTTTAACGAACATTTTTCGCTCGATAGTTACAGACAACGAACGCTCGTTCGTTAGCCTGTTCTTCAATTTTCTTTTTATCGAATTTTTCCGCGATTATTCTCGATCGCGATTTCTGATCCTATTTTCGTTTCAGTTTATCTTTTCGCTCGTTTATCGGAATCAGGCGTTTCAAGCGCCTAGATCTTTGTCTCGAGACCCTATTTCTATTTAATCAACTTAAACAAGATTTTTGGCACAGTAAAATTTGACTTTAGTTCAGATTAGTAAACGGATCTTGTTTCTTACGCGGTTTGAGTTATTTGCTCCGTTTGAATTGATTCTTTTTGCAAACCGGAGTTCTTAAGTTGAACTTTCTGGTCAATCTCTCTTATTTGAGTTTTGCCCGTGCATCTTTGCTTGATTGCTTATGTATGCTATTGTTTGTTTGCGATAGAATTCCCAGAGTGCGAAGCGTGCTATTTGGAGTCCCTAGGTTTCGCGGATCGTCATCAAGGCAAGTAACACATTGATCATACTCTTTCCATACCCAGTTTTTATGCATTAGTTCAATCCTCAAACATTGCATGGTTAGGATGTCATTAACATGTGGGTTGGGAAGTAGTTGATGAGGTAGAACCTATTGCCCTGTTACATTCAAACCTTGGGAGTTACTTCTACGTGTTGCTTATATTGCTATGCTATGCTCGTAGGCGTGGTTTGGGTGAGTGAAATCCATGACAGATGTGAGATTTTTAATTAATGATTCAACTTAAGGTGGCCACTTAAATACACATCTGGGTGGATTGAGGCACCTGGAGAATCCAGTGTTGCCTGTATTTTTTGGAAATCCTGGGGTTCCGTGTGATTTTCCTATGGACCGCCACCCACGCTCAAAGGGAATTGAGATGATTCATGCTAGAAACTTGCGTGTGCAGCCACAAGCTATTATGGGGTCTAGCATAGTTGAGTAAGTTACGTGAAGCTCTCGAAGAGGTGGATCAGCAGGTAGAGGGATGTAGGTTTGGTATGGTCTGCCCGGAGTAGAGAGTTAATGTTTCTGAAAGACTGTGTCTCGGTCATCCGTTTATCGAACACCATGTAGTGCGAGAAATCCAACAGAGGCGATTGAGTCTTGTGGGGAAAAGTGCGCAAACCTCTGCAGAGTGTACAATCTAATCATGGTTAGCTGTGTCCCCGGTTATGGACAATCTTGAGTATCTAGTACTTGGAGTATCTTAAGTATCTCATCACTCTAAATTAATATTGTTGGGTTGATAATTATTTTTAATTGGGATTGAGTTGGAGGAACCTTCTCAATGATGTTTCAACTACCATGACAGTTAAATTAAAATCCATTCCTTTGTTGTAGGGAAAAATTGGCTTTTCGCAAAACTATTACCATAGAGCTTTCCACCAGCCAAATATGCATGTAGTGATAGCATTATTCTATTCTTGCTCTACTGTGTTATATTGCCAGCATATTCCATGTGCTGACCCGTTTTTGGGCTGCAACATATTATGTTGCAGACTTTTCGGACGAGGAGTAAGGTTCGTTAGGTCGTTGCCGTGCAGCTCAGCTATGCCGTTGGAGTTGATGGACTCACTTTATCTTCCAAGCCTTCCGCTGTTATCGAATTAGATGGCCTTAAGCCATATTTATTGTAATAAGTTCTCTTTTGAGACATTCGATGTAATAAGTGTGTGATTGCTTCTCTGTTATAAACCCTTCGAGTACTGTGTGTGTCAGCATTACCGATCCAGGGATGACACTGAAGCACAAAGACTTGACCGTTTGAGGTCGGGTCGCTACAAGATGGTATCAGAGCACACGTTGAGTGTAGGACACGACCACTAAGATAAAGCCATAGGTCACTCTTCTCTACTCATTTCTGACTCCTCTCCATTTTCCACTCTTTAGGATGGCAGAGTTGAAGAACAAGTTTACACAGCCGGATGAAGACACACCCTTTGGATGCTATTTGAAGGAAGTCACTAGGTACTTGAACATTGGAATACCAAGCTTCACCGGGACATACAACGCCACCTTACCAGAAGAGGAGCGCTGGATGATTCAAGTACAAGTTCCAGGAAGGACGATCTCGCCAACCTCTAAGCCCATCGAGTTTTCTTTTGAAGCACCCACATGGAGTCTAGGCAAGAGCATGGCTGCCCACATTACCATGGGACGCATTGGAGAAGTCTACAACAAGGATCTCAAGGACAACATCTAACAGATATGTGGGCGCCGAGACGAGCAATGGGAGATGATTAGCACCAAGAAGGAAGATCCATTGCAGCTTTCATCCAGGAGTTACCAGCACATTTGACGCCAGGAGAATCAGATGTGCGCAGACATGATAGAATTGAAGAAGGCGCAGACTAGGATCATCGAGCTGGAAGAAGAACTCAAGTCTAGACACGATGGATACAAGGAGGAAATTGTGACACTATTGGAGAAGAATGACGACTTGATTAAGAAGATCGGAGTATTCATGGGAGATCCAGCCCCGGGAAGAGAAGACGACAATTCCACTTGCCCGGAGAACTACATCACCATCAACGACACCGACTCCGACCCCAGTGAAGATGACTTTGAAGACGAAGCTGGAGCTGACATCATGGAGTCTTCCACCGATCAAAATTTCTAGATGACCACCAAATAAATTAGTAGTATTCCCCCATGTATTTAGTAGTAGTTGAGCACTTTTGTGATAGTTCTAGACCGCTTGTATGCCCTTGCTTGATTGATTGAATGAAATGTTTGTGTTTGTCTCATGTGCATATGGGTAGTGTTTTCTCATTAGACCCCTGTTCTATTCTGATCTCTTCCCTCTAAACCCACCAGACGCCTCCGAGACGTGATACCGGATTCGCCTTCCCGCCAGAGCTCACTCAGTTGATCCAGCAGCAGAATGCCTTGATGCAATTGCTAGTTCAGAACCAAGGCAACAACAACAACAACAACAACAACAACAACAACAACAACAACAACAACAACAACAACAACAACAACAACAACAACAACAACAACAATACCAACAAACCGCCTCCAGTTGACAACTTAGCTCGCTTTCTGAGGTTACAGCCGCTGGTGTTTTCCAGTAGCACCGAACCCATAGTTGCTGATGATAGGCTACGCCGTATTGGAAGGGAGTTGACCACCGCAGGTTGCACAAATGCTGAGAAGGTGCGCTTTGCCGCACACCAATTGGATGGACCAGCAGCCTCATGGTGGGAGAATTACACGGCCACTTTTCCCATAGCCAATATCACTTGGGATCAGTTTCAGCAAGCTTTTCGTACAACCATGTCTCAACTGGAGCCATGAATATGAAGAAGCGTGAGTTTCGCAACTTACGCCAGGGGAACCGTACTGTGGATCAGTATGTGGATGAGTTTAGCAAGTTATCTCGCTATGCCCCTGATGATGTGGCCACAGATGCCGCAAAGCAGGAGAAGTTTATGGAAGGGCTGGATGATGAGATGAGCATGCTGTTGATGGTGGCAACCTTCAACAACTACCAGGAGTTGGTAGATAAGGCCCTTATGATTGAAGGGAAGCAGCAGCAGATTGAGAGCCGTAAGACGAAGTATGGACAAGGGAGGTATAACTCAGGAGCCCAGCAGAAGCCTCGCCTAACCCCGAACTCGGGAGGACTTGTTCATAACCATGGAGGTCATAACCACACCGGAGGAATTTCGCATAACCACAATGGTTCTAAGAATGGAAATGGGAACGGAACAAACAACTATTAGAACCGCCCCAATCCAGCCACACCCGCCAAAAGAGATCTAAGTTACATTACTTGCTTTAAGTGCGGGAAGACTAGATACTATGCCACGGAGTGCCCTGAAGTGAAGAATGGAAATGGTAATGGGAGCGCTGGGAAGAAGCCTAATCCATTCAACAAAGGACAAGTGAACCACGTTAATGTGGAGGAGGTTGAAGAGCAGCCAGACGCGGTTATAGGAAGTTTTGGTTAAGTCATTTACCGCTCTTGTTCTTTTCGATACTGGTGCATCGTATTCATACATATCAAGGGGATTCGTGGATAAGTTTAAACTACCAACCCAAACCCTTAGGACTCCTCTGTTAGTGAGTTCACCTAGACCAGAATATATGGCTAGTCGATGGTGCGACCAGATACCCCTAACCATTGGCAACCATGTTTTTCCGTCCGACCTAATAATCTTGGAGTCACAAGGACTGGATGTGATATTAGGCATGCACTGGATGTCAAAGTATGGAGGAAGCATTCACTATGCTAGTAAATCGACTTATCTCACCACCCCGGAGGGAAAAAGGATCAAGTATGTATCTAGGCATGTGCCTAGGAGGAGCCAAGTGAATACCCTCACGGGAGTTGTTCAGGAGGAAGTGCCTGCAGTGAAGGATTACCCGGATGTTTTCCTAGAAGAGTTACCAGGCATGCCACCTGATCGAGACATAGAGTTTTTGATAGAGCTATTGCCAGGTACATGGCCAATATGCAAGAGACCCTATCGGATGCCCGCGGATGATCTGGAGGAGATTAAGAAACAGATCAAGGAGTTATTGGAGAAAGGTTACATTCGACGGAGTTCATCACCATGGGGAGCCCCAGTACTTTTGGCTGAGAAGAAGGATAAATCTCTAAGGATGGTTGTTGATTATCGAGCCTTAAATGAAGTGACGATCAAGAACAAATACCCACTGCCGATGATCAATGATTTGTTTGACCAGCTGCAAGGAGCTAAGGTGTTTTCAAAGATTGATCTGCTATCGGGATACCATCAGTTGAAGATTCGAGAGAAGGACATACCAAAGACAGCTTTCACCACGCGATACGGGTTGTACGAGTATACGGTAATGTCATTTGGACTGACTAACACCCCTGCCTATTTCGTGAGCATGATGAACAAGGTGTTCATGGAGTATTTGGACAAGTTTGTCGTGGTGTTTATTGATGATATAATGGTATACTCAAAGAATGAAGAGGAGCACAAAGAGCATTTGCGTTTAGTTCTCGAGAAACTCAGGGAACATTAGTTGTATGCCAAGTTCAGCAAATGCGAGTTTTGGTTGAAGGAAGTCAGATTCCGTGGACATGTTATATTAGGAGAAGGTATTGCAGTAGACCCCAGCAAGGTTCAGTCAGTCACTGAATGGTTGGCACCCACTTCAGTTAGCGAGATCTGCAGTTTTCTTGGACTCGCAGGATACTATCAAAGATTCATTGAGAATTTTTTCAAGATTGCGAAGCCAATGACAAAGTTATTGAAGAAGGATACCATGTTTAAATGGACGGAAGATTGCGAGGCAAGTTTCCAGGAGTTGAAGAAACGGTTGACTACAGCCCCAGTGCTGACACTGCCAGATATACGCAAGGATTTCCAAGTGTATTGCGACGCCTCACGCTTAGGACTTGGAAGTGTGCTTATGCAGGATGAAAGAGTTGTTTCGTATGCCTCACGACAACTAAAACCGCACGAGTTGAATTATGCTACGCATGATTTGGAGCTAGCAGCCGTAGTGCATGCGTTGAAGACTTGGAGACATTACCTTATTGGAAACCATTGTGATGTGTACACGGATCATAAGAGTTTGAAGTACATCTTCACCCAGAAGGAGCTGAACCTTAGGCAGAGGAGATGGTTGGAGCTTATAAAGGATTATGACATGAAGCTGCACTATCATCAAGGGAAGGCCAATGTCGTAGCAGACGCTCTAAGACGGAAGAGTTATGATAACACCCTAGAGAGTATGGGATTACCAAAGGAGTTAGCAGAGGATATCAGGGAACTTCGATTGGAGATTGTTCCTAGAGGTTTTGTTGCAACAATGGAGGTTCAGTCTACATTGTTGGGAAAGATTCGAGAAGCTCAGAAGGATGACAAAGAGATCGCTGAGATAAAGGAGAGAATGAGCAAAGGAAAGGCCAAAGGTTTTCGTGAGGATGAGCACGACAGCTTATGGTTTGAGGACCGGGTCTATGTGCCAAATAACCCAGAGATCAGGAAGTTAATACTTCAGGAGGCTCATGACTCACCATACTCGATACACCCCGGAAACACCAAGATGTATTTGGATTTGAAGGAACGTTTCTGGTGGACAGGGATGAAGAAGGATATCGCCGAGTATGTAGCCGTATGTGATGTATGCCAGCGAGTGAAGGCAGAGCATCAAAAGCCAGCAGGATTGTTACAGCCTATGCCGATACCCGAATGGAAGTGGGATAAACTTGGCATGGATTTTATCACCGGATTGCCCAGGACCAAATCAGGATATGATTCTATATGGGTAGTAGTTGATCGCTTGACCAAAGTGGCTCACTTTATCCCAGTGAAAACAACTTATACAAGTGCGAAGTTGGCCAAGATATATATGTTCAGGATCGTATGTCTGCATGGAGTTCCGAGGACCATCGTATCAGATAGAGGAACACAATTTACCTCAAAGTTTTGGCATCAGCTGCACCAGACTTTGGGAACGAGATTGGAGTTCAGTACATCATTTCACCCGCAGACGAATGGACAGACCGAGAGAGTCAACCAGATTCTGGAGGACATGTTGAGAGCCTGTGCGCTAGATTATGGGTCTAGTTGGGATGACAATTTGCCTTACACAGAGTTCTCATACAACAATAGTTACCAAGCCAGTTTGAAGATGGCACCATTCGAAGCCCTGTATGGACGAAGGTGCAGAACACGTTGATGTGGGACGAAGTAGGAGACCGACAATTTTTTGGACCAGACTTGATCAAGGAGTCTGAAGAGAAGGTTAAGCTGATTCAAGATAGACTAAAGATAGCTCAGTCCAGGCTGAAGAGTTATGCAGATTCGAAACGTAGGGAGGTAACTTATGAAATTGGAGATAGAGCATATCTGCGAGTATCACCCTTGCGAGGAGTGAAACGTTTTGGAGTTAAGGGAAAGTTAGCCCCGAGATTTGTAGGACAATATCGTGTTTTGGAACGGATGGGAGAAGTTGCCTACAAGTTGGAGTTACCTGAAGGACTGTCAGGAGTTCATGATGTGTTCCACGTTTCACAGTTGAAGAAGTGTCACGCTGAGATGGCCGATATACCGTTAAGAGATACAGTACCCTTGGAGGCGATTTAGCTAGATAGTGATTTGACATATGAGGAGAAGCTAGTCAAGATTTTGGAGTTTGCCAGTCGAGTCACCCGCAGCAAGGTTATCAAGTTTTGCAAAGTTCAGCTGAGCCACCATACTGAGGATGAAGCCACCTGGGAACGAGAGGATGATCTTCGCAAAGACCACCCACACCTATTTTCTAGCCAACCTGAATCTCGAGGGCGAGATTCATCTTAATGGGGGTAGGTTTGTAACATCCCAAATTTTCGATTTGGAATGTTATACATAGGTCATTCTTGCATGTCATATTGTATTGCATTTCGTTTTACGATCCTCGAAATCCTAAGCAACTCAAGAACCCTTGGAGAGAGTTGGGGATTTCCCGATTTTCATATTTGAATTTTATCAAATATTGAAACGAGGATGTTGGTTTCAATTATTTTTCTCTTCGAATAATATTTCATATTAAAATATATGAGAGGAGATAATATGACTTCTCAAAAATAATTGAAATATTGGAGGAAAAATATTAAAATCAAATATTTGATTTTATTCGGATTTTATTGCAATTTTTTTTTGCATTAGAAAAATTGCACGTTTTCAAAATTGCATTTTAGGGCCATGAAAATGTTCATCTCGTTCTAAATATTTTATTTAGACGGTGAAAATTTGTTTTCGCATTTTTAGATTTTTATTTTATTTTCTAGGATTTTTTTCTGTTCTGCGGAATTGTTAAAAAAAACTTCACGCGCCGACTGGGCCGAAACCCAGCCGGGCCGGCCCATCTCCCCGCGCCGCCGTCTCCCACCAGGATGCGCGCGCCGCCACCGCCGACTCGGACCGGAGTCCGAGCCGGACTCCTCCTCCTCCGCCGCCTTGCCCTCTCCTCCAAGCCACCACCCCCCTTTATATGCCGCCCCAAGCCCCCCGCCACCACCACCAACCCCGCCGCCCGCAGCCCGCCTCCCGGGCCGCGCCGCCGCCTCGAGCGCCTCGCCGCCGCAGCGCCGTGCCGTCGTCGCCCCGCCGCCCCGCAAGCCCGCCGCCCCACCGCCGAAGCCCCAGCCCGCCGGAGCCCCGCGCCTCGCTGGATCCGACGAGGTAGTCGCCGCCGGTTTTCTCTAGAAAACCGATTCGGTTTTTTTGAAAACCCTAGTTCGTTTTTTAGATCGGTTCGCCGGTTTTTCTCGGTTTAGTTATTTAGCGGACGTTCGTCCGTACGTTCGTTTTAATGAACAGTTTTTGCTCGATAGTTACAGACAACGAACGCTCGTTCGTTAGCCTGTTCGTCAGTTTTCTTTTTATCGGATTTTTCCGCTATTATTCTCGATCGTGATTTATGATCCGATTTTCGTTTCAGTTTATCTTTTCGCTCGTTTATCGGAATCAGGCGTTTCAAGCGCCTAGATCTTCGTCTCGAGACACTCTTTATGTTTAATTAACTTAAACAAGATTTTCGGCACAGTAAAATTTGACTTTAGTTCAGATTAGTAAACGGATCTTGTTTCTTACGCTGTTTGAGTTTCGTTGCTCCATTTGATTTGATTCTTTTTGCAAACCAGAGTTCTTAAGTTGAAATTTCTAGTCAATCTCTCTTATTTGAGTTTTCCCGTGCATCTTTACATGATTGCTTATGTATGCTATTGTTTGGTTGTGATAGAATTCTCGGAGTGCGAAGCGTGCTATTTGGAGTCCCTAGGTTTCGCAGATCGTCAGCAAGGCAAGTAACACATTGATCATACTCTTCCCATACCCAGTTTTTATGCATTAGTTCAGTCCTCAAACATTGCATGGTTAGGATGTCATTAACATGTGGGTTGGGAAGTAGTTGATGAGGTAGAACCTATTGCCCTGTTACATTCAAACCTTGGGAGTTACTTCTACGTGTTGCTTATATTGCTATGCTATGCTCGTAGACGTGGTTTGGGTGAGTGAAATCCATGACAGATGTGAGATTTTTAATTAATGGTTCAACTTAAGGTGGCAACTTAAATACACATCTGGGTGGATTGAGGCACCTGGAGAATCCAGTGTTGCCTATATTTTTTGGAAATCCCGGGGTTCCGTGTGATTTTCCTATGGACCGCCACCCAGGCTCAAAGGGAACTGAGATGATTCATGCTAGAAACTTGCGTGTGCAGCCACAAGCTATTATGGGGTCTAGCATAGTTGAGTAAGTTACGTGAAGCTCTCGAAGAGGTGGATCAGCTGGTAGAGGGATGTTGGTTTGGTATGGTCTGCCCGGAGTAGAGAGTTAATGTTTTTGAAAGACTGTGTCTCGGTCATCCGTTTCTCAAACACCATGTAGTGCGAGAAATCCAATGGAGGCGATCGAGTCTTGTGGGGAAAAGTGCGCAAACCTCTGCAGAGTGTACAATCTAATCATGGTTAGCCGTGTCCCCGGTTATGGACAATCTTGAGTATCTAGTACTTGAAGTATCTTAAGTATCTCATCACTCTAAATTAATATTGTTGGGTTGATAATTATTTTCAATTGGGATTGAGTTGGAGGAACCTTCTCAATGATGTTTCAACTACCATGATAGTTAAATTAAAATCCATTCCTTTGTTGTAGGGAAAAATTGGCTTTTCGCAAAACTATAACCATAGAGCTTTCCACCAGCCATAGCATTATTCTGTTCTTGCTCTACTGTGTTATATTGCCAGCATATTCCATGTGCTGACCCGTTTTTGGGATGCAATGTATTATGTTGCAGACTTTTCGGATGAGGAGTAAGGTTCGTTAGGTCGTTGCCGTGCAGCTCAGCTATGTCGTTGGAGTTGATGGACTCACTTTATCTTCCAAGCGTTCCGTTGTTATCGTATTAGATGGCCTTAAGCCATATTTATTGTAATAAGTTCTCTTTTGAGACATTCGATGTAATAAGTGTGTGATTGCTACTCCGTTATAAATCCTTCGAGTATTGTGTGTGTCAGCATTACCGATCCAGGGATGACAGTGAAGCACAGAGACTTGACCATTTGAGGTCGGGTCGCTACAATAATCATACCCACGGATACTTGAGGTGACATTGGAGTATCTAGGTGACATTAGGGTTTTGGTTGATTTGTGTCTTAAGGTGTTATTCTAGTACAAACTCTAGGGCTGTTTGTGACATTTATAGGAATAGCCCAATAGATTGATTGGAAAGAATAACTTTGAGGTGGTTTCGTACCCTACCATAATCTCTTCGTTTGTTCTCCGCTATTAGTGACTTTGGAGTGACTCTTTGTTGCATGTTGAGGGATAGTTATATGATCCAATTATGTTATTATTGTTGAGAGAACTTGCACTAGTGAAAGTATGAACCCTAGGCCTTGTTTCCTAGCATTGCAATACCGTACGCTCACTTTTATCATTAGTTACCATGCTGTTTTTATATTTTCAGATTACAAAAACCTATATCTACCATCCATATTGCACTTGTATCACCATCTCTTCGCCGAACTAGTGCACCTATACAATTTACCATTGTATTGGGTGTGTTGGGGACACAAGAGACTCTTTGTTATTTGGTTGCAAGGTTGCTTGAGAGAGACCATCTTCAACCTACGCCTCCTACGGATTGTTAAACCTTAGGTCATCCACTTGAGGGAAACTTGCTACTGTCCTACAAACCTCTGCACTTGGAGGCCCAACAATGTCTACAATAAGAAGGTTGTGTAGTAGACATCAGTGACCAACAGATATAAACCCCAAGTGACTCAAAGAATAGAGCTATGCTCCCCGGCAACGGCGCCAAAAAATAGTCTTGATAACCCACAAGTATAGGGGATCGCAACAGTTTTCGAGGGGAGCCAAATAATATTATCAAGTATTAGCAGCTGAGTTGTCAATTCAACCACACCTGGATAACTTAGTAACGATAGCAAAAGTAATATTTTTGGGTTTTGTAGTGATTGTAACAGTAGTAACAGAAAAGTAAATAAGCGAAGAACAGTATGTGAAAAGCTCATAGGCATTGGATCGGTGATGGAGAATTATGCCGGATACGGTTCATCATGTAACAATCATAACATAGGGTGACACAGAACTAGCTCCAATTCATCAATGTAATGTAGGCATGTATTCCGAATATAGTCATACGTGCTTATGGAAAAGAACTTGCATTTCATCTTTTGTCCTACCCTCCCGTGGCAGCGGGGTCCTAATGGAAACTAAAGGATATTAAGGCCTCCTTTTAATAGAGTATTGGACCAAAGCATTAACACATAGTGAATACATGAACTCCTCAAACTATGACCATCACCGGGAGTGGTCCCGATTATTGTCACTTCGGGGTTGCCGGATCATAACACATAGTAGGTGGCTATAGACTTGCAAGATAGGATCAAGAACTCACATATATTCATGAAAACATAATAGGTTCAGATCTGAAATCATGGCACTCGGGCCCTAGTGACAAGCATTAAGCATAGCAAAGTCATAGCAACATCAATCTCAGAACATAGTAGATACTAGGGATCAAACCCTAGCAAAACTAACTCGATTACATGATAGATCCCATCCAACCCATCACCATCCAGCAAGCCTACGATGGAATTACTCATGCACAGCGGTGAGCATCATGAAATTTGTGATGGAGGATGGTTGATGATGACGATGGCGACGGATTCCCCTCTTCGGAGCCCCGAACGGACTTCAGATTAGCCCTCCCGAGAGGTTTTAGGGCTTGGCGGCGGCTCCGTATCGTAAAACGCGATGAATCCTTCTCTCTGTTTTTTCTCCCCGAACATGAATATATGGAGTTGGAGTTGAGGTCGGTGGAGCGTCAGGGGGCCCACGAGGCAGGGGGGCGCCCTCCACCCTCGTGGATAGGTGGAGGCCCCCTGACGTGGATTCTTCTTCCAGTATTTTTTATATTTTCCAAAAATAATTTCTGTGGAGTTTTAGGTCATTCTGAGAACTTTTGTTTCTGCACATAAATTACACCATGGAAAGTGTGCTGAAAACAGCGTCCGTCTGGCTTAGTTCCATTCAAATCATGCAAGTTAGAGTCCAAAACAAGGGCAAAAGTGTTTGGAAAAGTAGATACGACAGAGACGTATCACTCACAAAGCATATTCATGTTCATAATCAGAGGAGTATTAATATGCATATAGGATCTGAACATATGATCTTCCACCAAATAAACCAACTAGCATCAACTACAAGGAGTAATCAACACTACTAGCAACCTATAGGTACCAATCCCAAACTTAGAGACAAGAATTGGAAACAAGAGATGAACTAGGGTTTGAGAGGAGATGGTGCTGGTGAAGATGTTGATGGAGATTAGCCCTCTCCCGATGAGAGGAGCGTTGGTGATGACGATGGCGATGATTTCCCCCTCCCGGAGGGAATTGTCCCCGGCAGAACAGCTCCGCCAGAGCCCTAGATTGGTTCCGCCAAGGTTCCACCTCGTGGCGGCGGAGTCTCGTCCCGAAAGCTTGCTTATGATTTTTCTTCGGACGAAAGACTTCATTTAGCAGAAGATGGACACCGGAGGGCCACCAGGGGGCCCACGAGGCAGGGGGCGCGCCCAGGGGGGTAGGGCGAGCCCCCACCCTCATGGCCAGGGTGTGGGCCCCCTCTGGTATTTCTTCCGCTCAATATTTTTTATTATTTCCAAAAATAGCTTTCATGTTCAGGACTTTTGGAGTTGTGCAGAATAGGTCTCTAATATATGTCCTTTTCCATCCCAGAATTCCAGATGCCGGCATTCCCCCTCTTCATGTGAACCTTGTAAAATAAGAGAGAATAGGCATAAGTATTGTGACATAATGTGTAATAACATCCCATAATGCAATAAATATCAATATAAAAGCATGATGTAAAATGGACGAATCAACTCCCCCAAGCTTAGACCTTGCTTGTCCTCAAGTGAAAGCCGATAACGATAAATATGTCCACATGTTTAGAGGTAGAGGTGTCGATAAAATAAAATACGGACATGAGGGCATCATGATTAATCTTATAACATCAACATATATGGATATTGTCATATGATTTCTTATGCTCAAAGTAATAATCTATTCACAATGTAAAGTATGAATCAAAAACTTTATTGAGAACTAACAAACTATAATCTCAGTCATTGAAGCAATTGCAATTTATGATAACCTCAGAAAGAGTCTATGTCAGAGCTTTTCATCAAGTCCACATACTCAACTATCATTTAGTCTTTCACAATTGCTAACACTCACGCAATACTTGTGGTACAGAGTTTTAATCGGACACAGAGAAAGATAGGGTGTCGGTGTCAAAACCGGCGGATCTCGGGTAGGGGGTCCCGAACTGTGCGTCTAGGCGGATGGTAACAGGAGACAAGGGACACGAAGTTTTACCTAGGTTCGGGCCCTCTCGATGGAGGTAAAACCCTACATCCTGCTTGATTAATATTGATGATATGGGTAGTACAAGAGTAGATCTACCACGAGATCAAGGAGGCTAAACCCTGGAGGCTAGCCTATGGTATGATTGTTGTATGTTCGAGTTGTCCTACGGACTAAAACCCTCCGGTTTATATAGACACCGGAGAGGGTTAGTGAGGGAGTCCTGGATTAGGGGGTGTTCGGGTAGCCGGACTATACCTTCGCCGGCTCCTGGACTATGAAGATACAAGATTGAAGACTTCGTCCTGTGTCCGGATGGGACTTTCCTTGGCGTGGAAGGCAAGCTAGGCGATGCGAATACTCAAGATCTCCTACCATTGTAACCGACTCTGTGTAACCCTAACCCTATCCGGTGTCTATATAAACCGGAGGGTTGTAGTCTGCCGGTTTTGACACCGACATTGGTGCTTTCATTGAGAGTTCCTCTGTGTCGTCGCCTTTAGGCCCGAGGGCTCCTCTGATCATCAACAACGATGAGGTCCAGGGTGAGACTTTTCTCCCCGGACAGATCTTCGTCTTCGGCGGCTTCGCTCTGCGGGCCAATTCGCTTGGTCATCTGGAGCAGATCGAAAGCTACGCCCCTGGCCATCAAGTCAGGATTGGAAGTTTAAACTACACGGCTGATATCCGCGGAGACTTGATCTTCGACGGGTTCGAGCCACAGCCAAGCGCGCCGCACCATCTCGAGGGGCATGATCTAGCTCTGCCTCCGAACAGTGTCCTGGAGGCCGCACATGCACCGGTTCCGACCCTAGACTCGGAGCCTATTGCACCAATCGAGGATGAGCGGTTGGACGTCACCTCGGGGGCTGCGATCTCAAAGGCAATCGAGCCAAACGCCAGCCCCGCACTCTGCATGACCCGTGACTCCGAGGGTCCGGACTCCTATCCGGACTCCGAACCCCCCGCACCCCTGCCAATCGAATCCGATTGGGCACCCATAATGGAGTTCACCGCCACAGACATCTTTTAGCACTCGCCTCTTGGCGACATCTTGAACTCTCTCAAGTCTCTCTCTGTATCAGGAGAGCCCTGGCCGAATTACGGTCAGCGAGGATGGGATACGGACGATGAAGAAATTCAAAGCCCACCCACCACCCACTTTGTAGCCACCGTCTACAACCTAAACGACGAACTCAACTTCGACTCCGCAGACATCGACAGCATGGATGACGATGCGGGAGATACCGATGAACCAACGCTCATAGGGCATTGGAAAGCCACCGCATCTCACGATGTGTACATGGTGGATACCCCTAAAGGAAATGACAACGAGGAAAAAGGGGATGGAACGGGAGATAGACCCCCCGGAAAACAATCAAAGCGTCGGCATAAACGCCGACCCAAGCCCCGCCTCGATAAAAACCCAGCCATAGAGCAGGACAAGGCTTTAGACGACGAGCAGGCATTAGACCAGCCGTCCGAACAGGGCAACACGAATATAGAAACCAAAACTCCCTCCCCCAGCGAAAACGGCATTCCGGACAACCTTACGCCGGATAAATCCATGGAGCAGAAGAGTCTCCACAAGAGGCTCGTTGCAACTGCACGCAGCCTGAAAAAGCAGAAGCGGAAGCTGAAGACAATGGAAGATGCACTCCGCATTAGATGGAATAAAGTAACCAACACCGCAGATAGGTACGGCGACGGTCGCCGTACTAAAAGCTATCCAAAGAGAAAGCTACTGCCCGAATTCAACGAAGAGGCCCTAGAGCCCTCTCATTCAAAAAATAAGAAAGCCATATGGTCGGATAGACGACCCCATAAAGCGGCAAGTGGCACCGAACTTAAATCGGTATGCGACCCACCAAAGGATTCACATCATGGCCCAGCCAGGTCCATTTATGGGCCAAGAAAGCAAGCTCTTGTAAGCAATGCAAAAAAGCCATCGTCAGAATCCGGCACACCCAAATACAGGGGCGCCGCACATCCCCTATGTTTCACCGATGAGGTTCTGGACCACGAGTTTCCCGAAGGATTCAAACCCGTCAACATAGAGGCGTATGATGGAACAACAGACCCCGGAGTCTGGACTGAGGACTACATCCTCCATATACATATGGCTAGAGGAGATGATCTCCACACAACTAAGTATTTACCCCTTAAGCTTAAAGGGCCAGCCCGGCACTGGCTTAAAAGCCTTCCCGAAAACACAATTGGAAGTTGGGAAGAGCTCGAGGATGCTTTCCGAGCAAATTTTCAAGGGACCTATGTCCGCCCTCCGGATGTAGACGATCTTAGTCACATAACTCAACAGCCCGGAGAATCAGCTCGGCAGTTTTGGAATAAATTCCTTACTAAAAAGAATTAGATAGTCGACTGTCCGGACGCCGAAGCTTTAGCAGCTTTCAGGCATAATGTCCGAGACGAATGGCTCGCCAGACACCTCGGCCAGGAAAAGCCAAGAACAATGGCCGCACTCACAGGCCTCATGACCCGTTTTTGCGCAGGAGAGGACAACTGGTTGGCAAGATGCAGCCGCAGCGACCCAAGTACATCCGAAACTAGGGATGGAAACGGAAAACCGCGACGCAACAAGGATCGTCGCCGAACTAAAGAAAAAAGTCCGAAGAGCACGGCAGTCAATGCCGGATTCAAAGGCTCGCGGCAAAATCAGACAAAACCACCCCTCCAGGATAATAGGGATGATCCGTCCAACTTAAATAGAATCCTGGACAGGATATGTCAGATACACAGTACTCCGGGGAAGCCTGCTAACCATACCCACAGAGACTGTTGGGTTTTCAAACAATCCGGCAGACTCAATGCCGAACACAAGGGGCTCGACACACCAAGCGAAGACGAGGACGAACCCCAGAAGGAGAGCACCAGGAGACAAAAGAACTTCCCACAAGAAGTAAAAACAGTGAACTTACTTCACGTAACAAAACGTGTGGCACCCATAAAGGTACGCACAATACGACCTATCCCCAAGGGGTCCCACCACTGGTTATTAAAACCAATCACCTCTGATCAGCTAGAGTATTCTAGAAATATCAAAAACACAGGCTGGACTACCCTGATACAAGACCCAATAATTGGCGGATTCCAGTTTGCAAATGTCCTTATGGACGGCGGCAGTGGACTAAACCTGATATATCAGGATACAATCCATCACATGGGGATAAACCCAGCAAGAATCAACAGCAGCAAAACCTCCTTTCAAGGGATAGCACCTAGTCCGGACACCCATTGTATGGGTTTTCTCCGGCTCAAAGTTATATTCGGCTCTGTCGATAACTTCCGTCGTGAAAAGTTGACCTTCCATGTCGTCCCGTTTTCAAGTCGCTATCAAGCACTGCTGGGACGCGAAGCTTTCGCTCGCTTTAACGCAATACCGCACTATGCATCTCTCACGCTTAAGATGCCCGGTCCACGAGGCATCATCTCTTTGAAGGGGAAGCACTAGAGTGCGCCTCCCCCAAGCGGAGGACTGTGCGGACGCTTAGACAGCCGCACAATAAAATGGCCTCACCAGCCAAAAAACTTTTCGACATAGGTCATTAAAGGCCACGAACGCGGAATAGACGAGTTTGGCACAAGTCCATCATTAATGCAGGCTTAGAGGCCATATACCCCCGTACTAGGGGCTACACGCAGAGACAATAAAGCTCAATTTTACATTTTACTTTATACTTCATTTATTTTAAAACCTTTTGTTCGGCACGGCCCGTTTTCAATTTAGTTCCTCTCTTTTACAGATGAACGTCGTGCGGCGCCCGTCCAGGATACGGCACAACGGAGACACGGGCGCAGACGTGTAGTAGGGACCCGTCCTAAAGGATTCTTTTTAGATTAAGACCCGGCATAAACCTTTTTTACTGTCTTTTGTTGCAATACATCCCCTGGTTTTTTCTGATATAACCAAGGAGGAGGCTGGCGTCTTGGCATGTGGCCACGTCAGAATTTTTTGCACGTACCTAGACACTAGGGGCTTTTTTAGCAAAGAGTGTTGTTTAGCCCACACTCATAAAGACCGAACACCTTAGGGAGTGTTCAGCGTCGCGAGTTTTGGCACTATATGCATCAGCTCCGAATCATGTCTTTGGTCAAATGTTGGGTTGCCCGGCTCCTGAGTTCGGCTACCTTACGTTCCGCTCTATCGACTAAGGTAGCACCAGGAGAACTACTGCGATTGTGCCCCTGTTCGGCTGGGCGAGCACCTCAGTAGAGAAAGCCGAAAACTGACTGTCATGATGTAGCATGAGACTGGTCAGCCACTTGATGACCTATTGAAATCTATCGGATTCCTCCGCTTTAACGAAGGGCCGCTTCCCGGTCAGGCACATACGCGCCCCGAACTCGGGCGAGCGCAGTTGCCACTAATGGGCTACCTAAATAGTCCCACTGTCAAGCTCCTATGGCTAAGTGAAAGTGTTAAAGCATTATAGTCCGGTTGCCTGGCCCGCTGCGCTATCACCTCCTTTGTAGGACCAAGACGTTGGGTTAAGAGTGAAAACGCGTCTTCTGCGAGCACCCCCGCACTATGTGCGTGGGGGTTGAAGCCAACGACTGCAATCTTTCAGATTTTATACATATATTTTAAACGGCCGCACAGGAGGTGTTCACAATACTTGAAGGCGCAAGTATAAAAAGGCCACTACAGTTTATCAACATATTACTTCATCATTACATATGCTAAAATAACATAGCATCCTTCAAGCACTGCGTCTCTATTACACGAGCGCCTTCAAGGACTTCCTGAAAATAGTGCTCGGAGGACACTCGGCTTTTATCCGAATCTCGGGATGCAATAACAGTGGTCTCCATCTCTGCCCAGTACGTCTTGACACGGGCAAGAGCCATCCTTGCACCCTCTATACACACCGACCTCTTCATTGCATTAATGTGCGGCACTGCGTCAAGGAATTGTTGCACCAAGCTAAAATAACTCTTCGGCTCCGACCTCCCCGGCCACAGATGACCCATGACATACTTCATGGCGAGTCCTAACAACCTATTAAGTTCGGCCCATTGAGCCAAACGATCGTCCACTGCCAGTGGACGCTCTGGATAGTGAAATTGCGACCAGAAGAGTTTTTCCACTTCACGATCTTCCAGATCTCGGAAGTGTTCGGTCGCATCAGCAGCACTCGCTGCCAAATCCAGATAGGTGTCCTCCACACTCCACATCCGGTCCAACGGAGCAAACTTCGGATCGCAAAATTTTCTCCGCAGCATGAAGGGCTTTCCAGCCGCAATCTGTTCGGCCTGACGCAGCTCCTCCTTCGCAGCTCTCATCGCAGAGCGCGCGTCCTTGGCATCAGCAATGGCCTTCTCTAGGACTGCCTGTCTCGCCTGGTCTTCCTTCTCAAGAAGTATGCAATGGTCTGCAGTGCTCTTTAACTTTTCGGCCATACTGGCCATCTCTTCCTTGCTTCGGCAATGAGCAGCCTGTTCGGCTCTCAGCTCTTCAAGGGCCTTCTTGGCAGCCGCATCACTTCTCCTGGCTTGATCTTTAGCTCGGGCAAGTTCTGCCCTACGACTCTCCACGGCGGCCGCACCATCTGCGTCAAGCACACATATCGTAAGACACTGGCATAAAACTCTTCTTACCTAATGCTGCCCGAGGAATCACATACCTTGGGCCTCATCCAACCGCTTGCTGACAAGCGCGATGTCGGCATCTGCCACGTCCAGTTGCCGCTTTAGCTCGGCAAAACCAGCAGTTCGGCTTGATTCCGGACACCCTGCAGCCTACATTAAAAGGCAACATTTTAGACCTGGGATTATGATCCTCCGCGTGCCGTCATTTCTTGACGACATGCAGAGTCTCAGGGGCTACTATATACATAGGGCGCATCTTATTTATGCGCAACTAACAAAAGTACACATTATCTAACCCGTCAATAAACTTTCGACGGCCACACGCAATCCGCTCTCTGCGGACGAAATCTTTTCAATCACCGTGCCCATTAATGCATGGTGCTCCTCTGAAATAGAAGCTCGCCCTAGCAGAACCTTTAGCTCCTCCGGCCGAGCACCAGGAGGTGCCGGACTCATCCCATGACCTCTTTCGAAGGCCGGACGCGGAGAACTTCGGGGGGGCCCATCGCTATCTTCCGCCCCTGCCGGACTCGGAGAAACCCTCCGTGACGACACCTCAGGGTCGCCCGCCTCGTTAGGCGGCACAGCAGAAGGAGGCGTCCCGCTCTCCATCATCTCCGGAAGAAGATCCCCCAAAGACGAGCTCTGCTGAGAAGGGCTGAGGTCCGAACTACAAGGTAAAAATTCGGTTAAATTTCTCAGATATAAATCATGGATTCCTCTCATCCCTTGAAAGGAAAATCTTTCTCTACTTACGGCTCGCTGGAGGGCTGATCTCTTTGAGTATGTAGTCCGGCCGAGGAACACCCCGGCGCCGGACCCTCTAACGAGGATCTTTTCCCCCGATTTGAGACCACGGTCTTCGGATCGTCAGAGGCGGCTCTCTTCTTTCCCCTAGGAGAGGAATCGTCGATTCCTCCCTTCGGAGCAGCCTCCTTCGAGGAGGCTGTAGTTTCCTTGTCCTCCCCCTTGCTTCCCTCCAAAGGCACTACCTCTAGCATCCTGACTAGCACGGGATCCGGCCTAGTTTCGGGAAGGGGAGCCGGACACCTGATCAGCTTCGCCTTCGCTATCCACTCATGTTTAAAAGGGGAGCTCTTTTAAGGGCAAGGTTATGATAATTATACGGATAGAAGGTCCGGGCACAAGGTTACTTACTTGAGTATCCGGGCGATTGCGTCTTAGGCCTGCGTCCTCGGTCAAATCCGGACACATTCCTTGTGATCCGAAGAATAGTTTATACATCTCCGCGGGCGTCGCGCTCATAAAACCCCGGAGAGCTCGTGGTCCCTCTGGATTGAACTCCCACAGGCGAAGGGGGCGACGTTTGTCGGGCAATGTCCGGTGAATCAGCATGACCTGCGTCACCTTGACCAGGTTGAGGTCTCCTTCCAAGAGATCCTTAATGCGGCCCTGCAGCAAGGGTACGTCTTTGGGCAAACCCCAATCTAACCCTCTATTGATCCACGACGCTAGCCGTGATGGGGGACCCAAGCGAAAGGCAGGAGGCGCCACCCATGTGTTGCCCCGGGGAGCGGTGATATAAAACCACTCTCGTTGCCACAAGCCTGGCTCTTCTTGAAAAGAGCCCTCGGGCCATGGAGCATCGAATTTTTTTCTTATGACAGCGCCTCCGCACTCTGCGTGCCGTCCCTCGATCATCTTCGGCTCCACTTTGAAGGTCTTGAGCCATAATCCGAAGTGAGGGGTAACATGGAGGAACGCTTCACACACGACGATAAATGATGAGATATGGAGGATGGACTCCGGAGCTAAATCATGAAAATCCAGCCCGTAATAAAACAACAGTCCCCTCACAAAGGGATCCATGGGGAAGCCTAACCCTCGGAGGAAGTGAGACATGAACACCATGCTCTCGTCGGGCTGGGGACTGGGAATAACCTGTCCTTGAACAGGCAACCTATGCGAAATCTTGCCGGTCAAGAACTTAGCCTCCCTCAACCTTAGTACGTCCTCCTCCGTGACGGAGGAAGGCGTCCATCGACCTTGAAGGTCAAAATCGGACATTGTCGAAGGTCCGAAGCGCCTGGAATCTGGAGCCTGGGGTGCTGGAACTCGAGGCGACGGGCGAACTCGTTTAAGATTGAAAAAGGGATCGGGGCCTTGGTCTCTTTATAAGAGGTTGAATACCAAGAGCCCTCCCCGTAACCGTTTTGGACTCGCCTTTAATCGAGGGAACGTGCTAACGGACACGATTGGGTTACCCACGTCCGCATTGATGAGAATCCCGTTAAAAGGGGCACACGATCTCTGCTTTGACAAGATGTGCCAAGGAAACCGCCTCGCTAAACGTGCTGAGGTGGAAAAGTGAAAACAATTTGTATAAAGAGCTCGGCCGCAGTGTGATGACGCACTGCGGAATACGTCGGCAGATTTGATTTGTGTTAATATTATTCTCTCTGTGGCAATATGTGGAAACTTATTTTGCAGAGCCGGACACTATTTTTGGTGTTTACAATCTTCTATGAAGGACTTGGAGGAGGAACCTGTCGGATTACGGGTTCCGACAGACCCTTAAGGTTCGAACTCTGGGGTGCGCGCGAAGATGATGCCCTCTACCTCTCCGTCTCGCAAGGATCTAAACTACAGAAAGAACAGCACAAAGAACACGGGGTTTATACTGGTTCGGGCCACCGGTGTGGTGTAATACCCTACTCCAGTGTGGTGGGTGGATTGCCTCTTGGGCTGATGATGATGATGAACAATACAGGGGAGAACGGCCTCGCGAGGGCCTGTTCTTGGCTAGGACGATGAACTGCTAGGAGGAGTTCAGCCGGCCTTCTCTCTCTTTCTCTACTTGTTCTCTACTTGCTCGGGCTCTAGGTTCTGCTGTCCTGATTGCCCGATGCTAACTTGCTAGACTCCTCGATCTCTAGATCTCTGGATCTCTCTACCCTGGGGTGGCTAGTCCTATTTATAGGCAAAGGCCTTGGGCCTCTTCCCAAGTATTGAGCGGGAAGGGCGCCAACAATTGGCCAATTTGAAGGGGAACATCTGGTACACTTATCCTGACCAAAGTTGGTCCTTGCCTGCCAAAGGCCCTGTGGTGACGCCGTTCTGGGCTCCACGATGAGCTCATTCCCACTGTTGGACTGGTCTTGGTCTCGTTGCACCGAAATGGGTGCCTTTGCTTGATCCTCTCGCCTGCGCTTGCCCCCTTTGCACCAATAAGGAAAGGGAGGACACTCGCGGTCTGGCGCCCGCCTGGCACCCTTGGTCGTCATGGCTTGCGTCATGGGCACCTCGTGAGGTACCCTGCCTTGATCTCTCCGCCTCCTCGTGAGCCAGCCTGAGGAGGCCGCGCCTGAGGAAGCGCTATGTCATCCGCCCCGCGAGGCTTGGGCCCTCGCGAGGGTCTTGAGTCTTGTGTTGATGAAGATGGGCCGCGCTGGGCCCCCATTTGAGCCACGCCGCAGGCCGTAGGCAGGCAAGTCTGGGGACCCCCGTTCCCAGAACGCCGACAGTAGCCCCCGGGCCCAAGGCACGCATGGACTTGGCCGTGCCGAGAGGCGAAAGGGCAAGGGCGAAGCGCCGCGGGCCCTAACAGCCTGCGGCCTTGGGCGCCGCATGGCGGTTGATTGGGCGTGGGCGCGTCCGCTTCCCCACGACGCCTCGATGGTCGCACGGATTGGACAAGTCCCTGCATGCAAATCGTGTCATGATTACCTGTGATCGTGGTGGCCGACGGTTGGCCTTCGCCGGCTATAAGTACGGCACCATGCGTGCCCTTCCAGTCCATCCCTCCTTGCTTTCTCCTTCGCCTTAATTCTTGCTTCGCCTTGCCGTGATGGCTCCGATCCGCCGGTTTTCTGCAGCGGAGAAGGGAAAGGCTCTTCAAGAGGGACCAGACCCGCTCCCGTCGAAGAAGCGACTTGCCCTTCGCAGCTGAGACGAAGGAGACCGTCAGGTGGAGTCAAGGCCTTGGTACGAGCGGCCTCCGCCGGGGTTTCTGCTTCTCTTGTTTGCTCACGTCGAGGGCCTCGGTGGGGGCGATGTCGGTCCCCGCGACTGGCGCCGTCGCCGGCGCCGACAGGTCACGAAGGTGTAGGTCGTTCCTCCTGGAGTCCACGCCGAGGGCTCCTCCCGCGAGCTCGTGCTCCACGCCGCCATGCCTCCGCGAACTTGGATTCACTTTCCTCCCTTCTTCGCCTCCGTCTTACCACAGGGAAGACTCCTGGAGTTAAGGCTGCAGCACGTCGACTGCAGCACCCCTGCGACCGAGGCAGAGGTCGCGATCCTTGCCTCGGGCGAGGTCTTCATGACTCGTGGCTGGGGCGAGATCGCTCGGGGTTGCAGAGCAAGGGGCGCCCTCACGATCCACCTGGAGTACAATGGCGCTTCGGTGATGTTCTTCAAGGTCTTCGACGCGGATGGGCGCCGGCTAGAGTGCTGCCCCAGGAGAGGTGGCCAGGACCCTGCCGCGGTGAGGGCCGGGCCCAGCGACCGCTCCCTGGGCAGCTCCACGAGCGACGGGAGCGCCGGAGGATCCAGCGATCCCAGCGAGATCTTCGTGACCCCGGAGACGAGCGACGACAGCTACGAGCCCGCGAGCCAGCGCCGCTCCCAGAGCAGGGCGGGCTCGCTCGGCCGCCACCGACTCTGATCTGGATGGGGTTGGTGCCGGTGCCTGACGGCCCATTGTTGATGATGGCATTGTCTGCAGGGGCGTGTGTAGATAGCATCCCTTAGGATCCGTTTCCTGCAAGGAATCATACTGCGCCCAGTGGGGGGCTTGTAAGGTGTCTGTGATCCTTTCTGTTAATATGTGACTTTTGCTATGGAACTGTGTGAGTCGTTAATTCCGTCGTAGCTTAGTCTTCCCTTTCGAACCTCGCGAGGGCTCGGTGCTCTGCGTCGACAGGTCCCAGACCCAAGGCGGCGTTAGCCGTCGCTGGTATGCCAGGTCGCGATGCCGTGGTCAAGGCCAGGAGGTGAGCGACCCGGGGTCCGGTAAGAGCCCCTGAGTCGCGGTGCTCAGGAGGTCCCCTTTTTCGCCCAAGCAGCCGTCGCTTGGTGAGAAAGGGAAGCGACGTCGATAGTACGGAATTGCATTAGGTGCAGGGGTAGCGCCACGGTAGCCAGTGCTTTGGATGGTGACTTATCTTGTTAATCAGGGGTTACTCTTGGTGTATCCCCGATCTGCGCGGCAGCTGGAGCGGAGTTGCTTGACGAGGTCCCCGCGTGTCCCTTCCCCCTCGCCTTTGCTCCCCTTTCTGCTCTACGTCCTCGGGTCCCGGCCCTCGAGCTGGTCTCAGCCGTCGCTGGTATGCCAGGTCGCGATGCCGTGGACAAGGCCAGAGGGTGAGGGCTGGAGTGCCGGTAGGAGCCCTGAGTCGCGATGCTCAGGCGCCCCCCCTTTAACGCGCAAGCGGTTCACGCAGACGAGGATGAAGAGAGCTCCGCGAGGGCCTCGGCTTGTGCAATTCCCTCAGGGAATCCTGCAAGCTCATCACAGAAGGCGAAAAAGGGTTGCCACGATGGCTATCAGTCGGCCATTAGTCGCTCTAGTTGGCGCAGGTGAGGTGTACTTGGGCGCCCATGAGCCAACGCGGGACTCACGGAGCCCTACCTCTAGGCGGGTTGCGCTTGGCACCGGGCTGTATCTTGAGATGTGTTCTTGCAAAATTCTGTTAGATGCCGGCACTCTACGTCCTCGGGTCCCGGCCCTCGAGCTTGTCTCAGCCGTCGCTGGTATGCCAGGTCGCGATGCCGTGGACAAGGCCAGAGGGTGAGGGCTGGAGAGCCGGTAAGAGCCCTGAGTCACGATGCTCAGGCACCCCCCTTTAACGTGCAAGTGGTCGACATGGAGAAGAAGAAGTGTAGTGGACAGACATCAGGTGATCAAGCATGATAGGCGAATGCATAGTTGGAAATAAACGCAAGGAAGATACACGCCACTGGGCCTGGCCCGAGCGGCCTGGGGATGATGCAGCCCGAGGGGCGCCCGTAACAAGGCAAGCCAATGATCGAAAACTAAAAAGGGATACATGCCGCAGGGACGGACCCACGCGGCCTGGGAATGAAGCAGCCTTGGGAGGGCGTTCCCAGCCGGAAATGAAGCTTGAAAGATGTCACCTGGAGTTGTTGCGGACGAAGTGGTGTTGGTGCAGCAGACTCGGTGGGCTGCGGGAGTCGATCCTCACGAGCCCCCAGGCCCAGGAGCCTAAGGAGGCTCCGGAGGCGCTGGTGGCTCCTCGCGAATCATCTCCATCTCCGCCAAGACTGCGGAACGCCTGTCTTCCTTAGTCTCTATGATGCCCCTCATGAGGCGCTGGTACGCAGCAGCCACGCTCGGCAAGCCATAAGGCATGTGAACATAGCTGTGGGGTGGACCTCCACAACGCCCCACTTGTGAGGGCCAGAGGCGCTTCGTTGTGGCGACTTGATTGAGCCCTGGTACGTCGATGCACACACGCAGCCCACCATCCTCGCCTGGACATGGAGCCACAGCTGGTGGACGACGGCGACCTCTCATGATCCTTGACTCCTGTAGCTCTTGAGTGACCTTGTTAACGAACACCTGCTGGTCTGACCCTCCTTGCCTGGCTCCTTCTTGAGGGAAGCGTGCTTTGAAACACGCCTCCACATGGTGCCCAAGCGCCTCCCTCGTGACCCTGGCTAGGTCGGTGGCCCTCAAGGTGAGAGCCCCCGAACCCTGCCTAGGGAGGGCGTCGGGCATGCTTTCCTATGCGATGGAAGGAGGGTCCCCCTGGGCAGGCACGGGCCTTGAGGGGCCTGCCTCCTGAGGGGCTGAGCCCGACGACGTCTTCTTCTTCTTGGGGGTGGTCTCGGGAAGCCTCCTTCTTCCGCGATCTGGGTCTTCTAGCGACGCGGCTTGAAAGGCTTGCTCCAGGGAACACACTGCATCCTTCTCTTTACATGGCACCATGATGACGCCGCCACTCCCTGGCATCTTGAGGACATTGTAGCCGTGGTGAGTTACAACCATGAACTTGGCCAGCGCTGGGTACCCGAGGATGGCGTTGTACGGCAGGAGGATGTGGGCGACGTCAAAGTCGATGAGCTCGGTGCGGTAGTGGCTGCGGGCCTCGAAGGTAACAGGGAGGCGGACCTGCCCGATCGGGATTGTGGAACCGTCGGTGACTCCGGAGAAAGGCTTGGTTGGCTGAAGCTGGTCATAGGGCACTTGGAGGTTGTTGAATGTTTCCATGGACAGGACGTTGAGCCCTACTCCACCATCGATGAGGGTCCTAGTGACCAGTACGTTGCTGATGACCGGGAAGCAAAGCATCAGGAGGACCCCGGCTGTGGCCGCGCACTTGAGCTGATCTGCTGAGCTGAACGTGATGGCGCACGCCGACCATTTGAGGGGGTGCGTTGCTTCGAGCTTGGGGAGGACTGCATTCACTTCACGGGCAAACTGTTTGAAGATGTGTTGAGAGGCTGGGGCTTGAGCTCCGCCCAGGATGCAGGCGATTGCGCGCGGCTCTTGGAAGCCCCCAGCCCCCTCGTCTTGGTGGCGGTCTTCATTCCTCCTTGGCTGAGGCGGCAGCGGAGGGAGGCCTGCGTTGCCATGAGGGCGATCCTCGCGAGGCTGATCCCTCTAGTCCCCCTCGCGAGGCAGGTCTCGCCAGCGGTCCTCGCGAGGTTGATCACGCCACCCTTGGCGCGGGCCGCGGTCTTCCCAGCGTCCTGGGTTTCTTCCTCCTCCTCGGCCGTAGCCCCGGTCAGCGCGGTCAGGGCGACGGCCGATCCTTCCTTCTCGCACGGCGTGGAGTTCTTGACATTCGTTGGTGTTGTGGGTGTGGAGGTCATGGTACACACAGTACCGGCTGCCCCTGGAGATTCGGGCAGATCCTTGCCCCGCTTGGTGTCCGGTTCTGCTGCGAGTACGGCAGCCCCCTTGCGCTTCACGTCCTTGGCCTTGGGCTTCTTCTCTTCTGGGTCTGCGGCGGGCAGCTCGAGGAGGGAGAGAGTCCCTCCTCAGCCCTGGCGCACTTGGTCGCCAAGTTGAACAGCTCCAGGGAGGTGCAGAGGTCTTCATGCATCGCCAGCTCCTCCTTCATCTTGACGTCGCGCACGCCATCGGAGAAGGCCGAGATGATGGCTTCCTCGGACACCTTGGGGATCTTGAGGCGCGCACTGTTGAAGCGCTAGATGTACTTTTGCAGGGTCTCCCCAGGTTGCTGCTTGATGCGGCGCATGTCGCTCACGGCGGGCGGCTGGTCGCGAGTACCTTGGAAGTTGGCGATGAAGCGGGTGCGCATCTGGTCCCAGGAGGAGATCGTGCCTGGAGCCAGATTCAAGAGCTAGGTGCGAGCTCCTTCCTTCAGCGCCATGGGGAACCAGTTCGTGAAGGAAATATGCCCTAGAGGCAATAATAAAGTTATTATTTATTTCCATATATCATGATAAATGTTTATTATTCATGCTAGAATTGTATTAACTGGAAACATAATACATGTGTGAATACATAGACAAACAGAATGTCACTAGTATGCCTCTACTTGACTAGCTCATTAATCAAAGATGGTTATGTTTCCTAGCCATGAACAAAGAGTTGTTATTTGATTAACGAGATCACATCATTAGTTGAATGATCTGATTGACATGACCCATTCCATTAGCATAGCACCCGATCGTTTAGTATGTTGCTATTGCTTTTATCCATGACTTATACATGTTCCTTTAACTATGAGATTATGCAACTCCCATTTACCGTAGGAACACTTTGTGTGCTACCAAACGTCACAACGTAACTGGGTGATTATAAAGGTGCTCTACAGGTGTCTCCGAAGGTACATGTTGAGTTGGCGTATTTCGAGATTAGGATTTGTCACTCCGATTGTCGGAGAGGTATCTCAGGGCCTTCTCGGTAATGCACATCACATAAAGCCTTGCAAGCATTGCAACCAATGAGTTAGTTGCGAGATGATGTATTACAGAACGAGAAAAGAGACATGCCGGTAACGAGATTGAACTAGGTATTGGATACCGACGATCGAATCTCGGGCAAGTAACATACCGATGACAAAGGGAACAACGTATGTTGTTATGCGGTCTGACCGATAAAGATCTTCGTAGAATATGTAGGAGCCAATATGGGCATCCAGGTCCCGCTATTGGTTATTGACCGGAGACGTGTCTTGGTCATGTCTACATTGTTCTCGAACCGTAGGGTCCGCACGCTTAACGTTACGATGACAGTTATTATGAGTTTATGCATTTTGATGTACCGAAGGAGTTCGGAGTCCCGGATGTGATCACGGACATGACGAGGAGTCTCGAAATGGTCGAGACGTAAAGAATGATATATTGGAAGCCTATGTTTGGACATCGGATGCATTCCAGGTGAAATCAGGATTTTACCGGAATACCGGGAGGGTTACCGGAACCCCCCGGGAGCATAATGGGCCAACATGGGCCTTGGAGGAGAGGTGAGAGGGCTGCCCTCATGGGCTGTGCGCCTCCCCCCTTCCCCTAGTCCTATTAGGACTAGGAGAGGTGGGCGCCCCCTCTCTCTCTTTCTCCCCCTTGGAGAATCCTAGTCCAACTAGGATTGGGGGGGGGGGGGAATCCTACTCCCAGAGGGAGTAGGACTCTCTGGCGCGCCTGGCTTGGCCGGCCAGCCCCTCCCCCTTGGCTCCTTTATATACGGGGGCAGGGGGCACCCCAAAGACACACAAGTTGATCTACGGATCGTTCCTTAGCCGTGTGCGGTGCCCCCTTCCACCAAATTCCACCTCGATCATATCGTTGCAGTGCTTAGGCGAAGCCCTGCGCCGGTAACACATCAAGATCGTCACCACGCCGTCGTGCTGACGGAACTCTTCCTCGACGCTTTGCTGGATCGGAGCCCGGGGATCGTCATCGAGCTGAACGTGTGCCAAGAACTCGGAGGTGCCGGAGAAACGGTGCTGTGATCGGTTGGATCGCGAGGAGAACGTACGACTACTTCCTCTGCGTTGTGTCAACGCTTCCGCTTCGGTCTACGAGGGTACGTAGACAACACTCTCCCCTCTCGTTGCTATGCATCACCATGATCTTGCGTGTGCGTAGGATTTTTTTTTTGAAATTACTACGTTCCCCAACAGTGGCATCCGAGCCTAGGTTTTTATGGTTTGATGTTATTTGCATGAGTAGAACACAAGTGAGTTGTGGACGATACAAGTCATACTGCCTACCAGCATGTCATACTTTGGTTCAGCGGTATTGTTGGACGAGACGATCCGGACCAACCTTACGCGTACGCTTACGCGAGACCGGTTCCCTCGACGTGCTTTGCACATAGATGGCTTGCGGAAGACTGTCTCTCCAACTTTAGTTGAACCGAGTGTGGCTACGCCCGGTCCTTGAGAAGGTTAAAACGGAGTCTATTTGACAAACTATCGTTGTGGTTTTGATGCGTAGGTAAGATGAGTTCTTGCTTTAAGCCCGTAGCAGCCACGTAAAACTTGCAACAACAAAGTAGAGGACGTCTAACTTGTTTTTGCAGGGCATGTTGTGATGTGATATGGTCAAGACGTGATGCTAAATTTTATTGTATGAGATGATCATGTTTTGTAACCGAGTTATCGGCAACTGGCAGGAGCCATATGGTTGTCGCTTTATTGTATGCAATGAAATCGCGATGTAATGCTTTACTTTATTACTAAGCGGTAGTGATAGTCGTGGAAGCATAAGATTGGCGAGACAACAACGATGCTGCGATGAAGATCAAGGTGTCGCGCCGGTGACGATGGTGATCATGACGGTGCTTCGAAAGATGGAGATCACAAGCACAAGATGATGATGGCCATATCATATCACTTATATTGATTGCATGTGATGTTTATCCTTTTATGCATCTTATCTTGCTTTGATTGACGGTAGCATTATAAGATGATCTCTCACTAAATTATCAAGAAGTGTTCTCCCTGAGTATGCACCGTTGCGAAAGTTCTTCGTGCTGAGACACCACGTGATGATCGGGTGTGATAGGCTCTACGTTCAAATACAACGGGTGCAAAACAGTTGCACACGCGGAATACTCAGGTTTAACTTGACGAGCCTAGCATATATCAGATATGGCCTCGGAACACGGAGACCGAAAGGTCGAGCGTGAATCATATAGTAGATATGATCAACATATTGATGTTCACCATTGAAACTACTCCATCTCACGTGATGATCGGACATGGTTTAGTTGATTTGGATCACGTGATCACTTAGAGGATTAGAGGGATGTCTATCTAAGTGGGAGTTCTTAAGTAATATGATTAATTGAACTTAAACTTATCATGAACTTAGTACCTGATAGTATCTTGCTTGTCTATGTTGTGTAGATAGATGGCTCGTGCTGTTGTTCCGTTGAATTTTAATGCGTTCCTTGAGAAAGCAAAGTTGAAAGATGATGGTAGCAATTACACGGACTGGGTCCGTAACTTGAGGATTATCCTCATTGCTGCACAGAAGAATTACGTCCTGGAAGCACCGCTGGGTGCCAGGCCTGGTGCAAGAGCTACGCCAGATGTTGTGAACGTCTGGCAAAGCAAACCTGATGACTACTCTATAGTTCAGTGTGCCATGCTTTACGGCTTAGAACCGGGACTTCAACGACGTTTTGAACACCATGGAGCATATGAGATGTTCCAGGAGTTGAAGTTAATATTTCAAGCAAATGCCCGGATTGAGAGATATGAAGTCTCCAATAAGTTCTATAGCTGTAAAATGGAGGAGAATGGTTCTGTCAGTGAGCATATACTCAGAATGTCTGGGTATAACAATCACTTGATTCAACTGGGAGTTAATCTTCCGGATGATTGCGTCATTGACAGAATTCTCCAATCACTGCCACCAAGCTACAAGAGCTTCGTGATGAACTATAATATGCAAGGGATGACCAAAACTATGCCCGAGCTCTTCGCAATGCTAAAAGCCGCGGAGGTAGAAATAAAAAAGGAGCATCAAGTGTTGATGGTTAACAAAACCACTAGTTTCAAGAAAAAGGGCAAAGGGAAGAAAAAGGGGAACTTCAAAAAGAACAGCAAGCAAGTTGCTACTCAAGAGAAGAAACCCAAGTCTAGACCTAAGCCTGAAACTGAGTGCTTCTATTGCAAGCAGACTGGTCACTGGAAGCGGAACTGCCCCAAGTATTTGGCGGATAAGAAGGATGGCAAGATTAACAAAGGTATATATGATATACATGTTATTGATGTGTACCTTACTAATTCTCGCAGTAGCACCTGGGTATTTGATACCGGTTCTGTTGCTAATATTTGCAACTCAAAACAGGGGCTACGGATTAAGCGAAGATTGGCTAAGGACGAGGTGACGATGCGCGTGGGAAATGGTTCCAAAGTCGATGTGATCGCGGTCGGCATGCTACCTCTACATCTACCTTCGGGATTAATATTAGATCTAAATAATTGTTATTTAGTACCAGCGTTGAGCATGAACATTATATCTGGATCTTGTTTGATGCGAGACGGTTATTCATTTAAATCAGAGAATAATGGTTGTTCGATTTATATGAGTAATATCTTTTATGGTCATGCACCATTAAAGAATGGTTTATTCTTACTTGATCTCGATAGTAGTACTACACATATTCATAATGTTGAAGCCAAAAGATGCAGAGTTGATAATGATAGTGCAACTTATTTGTGGCACTGCCGTTTAGGTCATATCGGTGTAAAACGCATGAAGAAACTCCGTACTGATGGACTTTTGGAGTCACTTGATTATGAATCACTTGGCACTTGCGAACCGTGCCTTATGGGCAAGATGACTAAAACACCGTTCTCCGGAACTGTGGAGAGAGCAACAGATTTATTGGAAATCATACATACTGATGTATGTGGTCCAATGAATGTTGAGGCTCGTGGCGGATATCGTTATTTTCTCACCTTCACTGATGATTTAAGCAGATATGGGTATATCTACTTAATGAAACACAAGTCTGAAACATTTGAAAAGTTCAAAGAATTTCAGAGTGAAGTGGAAAATCATCGTAACAAGAAAATAAAGTTTCTACGATCTGATCGTGGAGGAGAATATTTGAGTTACGAGTTTGGTCTACATTTGAAACAATGCAGAATAGTTTCGCAACTCACGCCACCCGGAACACCACAACGTAATGGTGTGTCCGAACGTCGTAATCGTACTTTACTGGATATGGTGCGATCTATGATGTCTCTTACCGATTTACCGCTATCTTTTTGGGGTTATGCTCTAGAGACGGCCGCATTCACGTTAAATAGGGCACCATCAAAATCCGTTGAGACGACGCCTTATGAACTGTGGTTTGGCAAGAAACCAAAGTTGTCGTTTCTTAAAGTTTGGGGCTGCGATGCTTATGTGAAAAAGCTTCAACCTGATAAGCTCGAACCCAAATCGGAAAAATGTGTCTTCATAGGATACCCAAAAGAGACTATTGGGTATACCTTCTATCACAAATCCGAAGGCAAAATTTTTGTTGCTAAAGTCGGAAACTTTCTAGAGAAGGAGTTTCTCTCGAAAGAAGTGAGTGGGAGGAAAGTAGAACTTGATGAGATAACAGTATCTACTCCCTTATTGAGAAGTAGTACATCACAGAAATCTGTTTCTGTGACACCTACATCAAATAGGGAAGAAGCTAATGATAATGATCATGAAACTTCAGATCAAGTTTCTACTGAACTTCGTAGATCAACCAGAGTAAGATCCGCACCAGTGTGGTACGGTAATCCTATTTTGGAAGTCATGTTACTAGACCATGATGAACCTACGAACTATGAAGAAGCGATGGTGAGCCCAGATTCCGCAAAGTGGCTTGAGGCCATGAAATCTGAGATGAGATCCATGTATGAGAACAAAGTGTGGACTTTGGTTGACTTGCCCGATGATCGGCAAGCAATTGAGAATAAATGGATTTTTAAGAAGAAGACTGACGCTGATGGTAATGTTACTGTCTATAAAGCTCGACTTGTTGCAAAAGGTTTTCGACAAGTTCAAGGGATTGACTACGATGAGACTTTCTCGCCCGTAGCGATGCTTAAGTCTGTCCGAATCATGTTAGCAGTTGCCGCATTTTATGATTATGAAATTTGGCAAATGGATGTCAAAACTGCATTCCTGAATGGATTTCTGGAAGAAGAGTTGTATATGATGCAACCATAAGGTTTTGTCGATCCAAAGGGAGCTAACAAAGTGTGCAAGCTCCAGCGATCCATTTATGGACTGGTGCAAGCCTCTCGGAGTTGGAATAAATGCTTTGATAGTGTGATCAAAGCATTTGGTTTTATACAGACTTTTGGAGAAGCCTGTATTTACAAGAAAGTGAGTGGGAGCTCTGTAGCATTTCTGATATTATATGTGGATGACATATTGTTGATCGGAAATAATATAGAATTTCTGGATAGCATAAAGTGATACTTGAATAAGAGTTTTTCAATGAAAGACCTCGATGAAGCTGCTTACATATTGGGCATTAAGATCTATAGAGATAGATCAAGACGCTTAATAGGACTTTCACAAAGCACATACCTTGACAAAGTTTTGAAAAGGTTCAAAATGGATCAGGCAAAGAAAGGGTTCTTGCCTGTGGCACAAGGTGTGAAGTTGAGTAAGACTCAATGCCCGACCACCGCAGAAGATAGAGAGAAAATGAAAAATGTTCCCTATGCTTCAGCCATAGGCTCTATCATGTATGCAATGCTGTGTACCAGACCTGATGTGTGCCTTGCTATAAGTTTAGCAGGCAGGTACCAAAGTAATCCAGGAGTGGATCACTGGACAGCGGTCAAGAACATCCTTAAGTACTTGAGAAGGACTAAGGACATGTTTCTCATTTATGGAGGTGACAAAGAGCTCGTCGTAAACGGTTACGTCGATGCAAGCTTTGACACTGATCCGGACGATTCCAAATCGCAAACCGGATACGTATTTACATTAAACGGTGGAGCTGTCAGTTGGTGCAGTTCTAAACAAAGCGTCGTGGCGGGATCTACATGTGAAGCTGAGTACATAGCCGCTTCAGAAGCAGCTAATGAAGGAGTCTGGATGAAGGAGTTCATATCCGATCTAGGTGTTGTACCTAGCATATCGGGTCCAATGAAAATCTTTTGTGACAATACTGGTGCAATTGCCTTGGCAAAGGAATCCAGATTTCACAAAAGAACCAAACACATCAAAAGACGCTTCAACTCCATCCGGGATTTGGTCCAGGTGGGAGACATAGAGATATGCAAGATACATACGGATCTGAATGTTGCAGACCCGTTGACTAAGCCTCTTCCACGAGCAAAACATGATCAGCACCAAGACTCCATGGGTGTTAGAATCATTACTTTGTAATCTAGATTATTGACTCTAGTGCAAGTGGGAGACTGAAGGAAATATGCCCTAGAGGCAATAATAAAGTTATTATTTATTTCCTTATATCATGATAAATGTTTATTATTCATGCTAGAATTGTATTAACTGGAAACATAATACATGTGTGAATACATAGACAAACAGAATGTCACTAGTATGCCTCTACTTGACTAGCTCATTAATCAAAGATGGTTATGTTTCCTAGCCATGAACAAAGAGTTGTTATTTGATTAACGAGATCACATCATTAGTTGAATGATCTGATTGACATGACCCATTCCATTAGCATAGCACCCGATCGTTTAGTATGTTGCTATTGCTTTTATCCATGACTTATACATGTTCCTTTAACTATGCGATTATGCAACTCCCATTTACCGTAGGAACACTTTGTGTGCTACCAAACGTCACAACGTAACTTGGTGATTATAAAGGTGCTCTACAGGTGTCTCCGAAGGTACATGTTGAGTTGGCGTATTTCGAGATTAGGATTTGTCACTCTGATTGTCGGAGAGGTATCTCAGGGCCTTCTCGGTAATGCACATCACATAAAGCCTTGCAAGCATTGCAACCAATGAGTTAGTTGCGAGATGATGTATTACAGAACGAGAAAAGAGACTTGCCGGTAACGAGATTGAACTAGGTATTGGATACCGACGATCGAATCTCGGGCAAGTAACATACCGATGACAAAGGGAACAACGTATGTTGTTATGCGGTCTGACCGATAAAGATCTTCGTAGAATATGTAGGAGCCAATATGGGCATCCAGGTCCCGCTATTGGTTATTGACCGGAGACGTGTCTTGGTCATGTCTACATTGTTCTCGAACCGTAGGGTCCGCACGCTTAACGTTACGATGACAGTTATTATAAGTTTATGCATTTTGATGTACCGAAGGAGTTCGGAGTCCCGGATGTGATCACGGACATGACGAGGAGTCTCGAAATGGTCGAGACGTAAAGAATGATATATTGGAAGCCTATGTTTGGACATCGGATGCATTCCAGGTGAAATCAGGATTTTACCGGAATACCGGGAGGGTTACCGGAACCCCCCGGGAGCATAATGGGCCAACATGGGCCTTGGAGGAGAGGTGAGAGGGCTGCCCTCATGGGCTGTGCGCCTCCCCCCTTCCCCTAGTCCTATTAGGACTAGGAGAGGTGGGCGCCCCCTCTCTCTCTTTCTCCCCCTTGGAGAATCCTAGTCCAACTAGGATTGGGGGGGGGGAATCCTACTCCCAGAGGGAGTAGGACTCTCTGGCGCGCCTGGCTTGGCCGGCCAGCCCCTCCCCCTTGGCTCCTTTATATACGGGGGCAGGGGGCACCCCAAAGACACACAAGTTGATCTACGGATCGTTCCTTAGCCGTGTGCGGTGCCCCCTTCCACCAAATTCCACCTCGATCATATCGTTGCAGTGCTTAGGCGAAGCCCTGCGCCGGTAACACATCAAGATCGTCACCACGCCGTCGTGCTGACGGAACTCTTCCTCGACGCTTTGCTGGATCGGAGCCCGGGGATCGTCATCGAGCTGAACGTGTGCCAAGAACTCGGAGGTGCCGGAGTAACGGTGCTGTGATCGGTTGGATCGCGAGGAGAACGTACGACTACTTCCTCTATGTTGTGTCAACGCTTCCGCTTCGGTCTACGAGGGTACGTAGACAACACTCTCCCCTCTCGTTGCTATGCATCACCATGATCTTGCGTGTGCGTAGGATTTTTTTTTTGAAATTACTACGTTCCCCAACAGTTCACCATGACCTTTTCATCCCCGCCGGCA
This sequence comes from Aegilops umbellulata, assembly GCA_032464435.1. Taxonomy (NCBI): domain Eukaryota; kingdom Viridiplantae; phylum Streptophyta; class Magnoliopsida; order Poales; family Poaceae; genus Aegilops; species Aegilops umbellulata. The sequence goes on along the minus strand of CP136056.1, from coordinate 290,272,579 downwards.
GCTTCGATGCCCAGCTCGTAGGGCTGGAGGAACTCTGCGCGATCAGTCGTGCCGTCATAGCGAGGAGGCAGGTCTGGCTTGAACTTGCCAGGCCACGCGACGCTACGTAGGTCGGTGGTGTAGGCGCGGCAGCCTGCGGTGGCCACGGGAGGCTTTGGTTGAGGGAGAGCTTGGCCTTGCGGGTCCCCTTGCGCTGCGGCTGGGAGCAGCGCGGGGTCTTGACGTGCCGGAGCTAGAGCAGGGTCGCGGCGAGCCGGAGCAGGAAGCGCTCGGGCAGCCTCTTGCGGTCGAGGGACTTCTTGGCAGCTCCGTTCTTGCCGGGCTGGCGCCTGACGGAGCGGGTTCCGCCCAGGGGCCATGCGCCTTGGAGCCATGGCGTCTTCTTGGAGTGGAGGTGACTGGTACGCCCCCGGAGCTTCATGGCCTGCGCGGGGCGGGGTGCGGCGTAGCGGAGCGGGCGGTGCAGGAGAGACCCTGCGGCGCGGATGAGCTCGGCGACGCGGTCGAGCCACTCTTCGTAGACGTCGTCGACGGGATGGTAGCGCAGGAGCTCGTTTGCTGCGATGAGTGCAGCTCGAGCCTCCAAGGGCGCGCGGAGCGCGTGGGACGAAGAGCCAGCTGGCGTGAGCAATGGAGTAGCGGTGCGGCCGTCTCGCCGCACGGACGGGTGCTGAGACGACGCTTGCTGCTCGTTCCCCGCCGGGCCGGTGGCGGCGTTGACGGCGGGCGACGGGGAACGACAAGGACGCCCACCGACGGGAGCCGTCTGGGCGACGCGGGAGGCGATGGCGGCCCGACGCTTGGTGCGGGCCCGACGAGCGTCACACATGGACGCGACGGTCGGAGGAGAACGAAGCGGTGGAAGACAAATTCCGACGCACCCCTACCTGGCGCGCCAAATGTCGGATCACGGGTTCCGGCAGACCCTTAAGGTTCGAACTCTGGGGTGCGCGCGGAGATGATGCCCTCTACCTCTCCGTCTCGCAAGGATCTAAACTACAGAAAGAACAGCACAAAGAACATGGGGTTTATACTGGTTCGAGCCACCGATGTGGTGTAATACCCTACTCCAGTGTGGTGGGTAGATTGCCTCTTGGACTGATGATGATGATGAACAATACAAGGGAGAACGGCCTCGCGAGGGCCTGTTCTTGGCTAGGACGATGAACTGCTAGGAGGAGTTCAGCCGCCCTTCTCTCTCTTTCTCTACTTGTTCTCTGCTTGCTCGGGCTCTAGGTTCTGCTGGCCTGATTGCCCGATGCTAACTTGCTAGACTCCTCGATCTCTAGATCTATGGATCTCTCTACCCTGGGGGTGGCTAGTCCTATTTATAGGCAAAGGCCTTGGGCTCTTCCAAAATATTGAGCGGGAAGGGCGCCAACAATTGGCCAATTTGAAGGGGAACATCTGGTACACTAATCCTGACCAAAGTTGGTCCTCGCCTGCCAAAGGCCCTGTGGTGATGCCGTTCTGGGCTCCACGATGAGCTCATTCCCACTGTTGGACTGGTCTTGGTCTCGTTGCACCGAAATGGGTGCCTTTGCTTGATCCTCTCGCCTGCGCTTGCCCCCTTTGCACCAAAGAGGAAAGGGAGGACACTGCATGGTCTGGCGCCCGCCTGGCACCATTGGTCGTCATGGCTTGCGTCATGGGCACCTCGCGAGGTACCCTGCCTTGATATCTCCGCCTCCTCGTGAGCCAGCCTGAGGAGGCCGCGCCTGAGGAAGCGCTGTGTCGTCCGCCCCGCGAGGCTTGGCCCCTCGCGAGGGTCTTGAATCTTGTGTTGATGAAGATGGGCCGCGCTGGGCCCCCATTTGAGCCACGCCGCAGGCCGCAGGCAGGCAAGTCTGGGGACCCCCGTTCCCAGAACGCCGACAGAACCCGCCTTGTAATGCCGAAGACAATCTGCGCGCCGGACTCGTCGTCATTGAAGCCTGGTTCAGGGGCTACCGAGGGAGTCCTGGATTAGGGGGTGTTCGGGTAGCCGGACTATACCTTCTCCGGACTCCTGGACTATGAAGATACAAGATTGAAGACTTCGTCCCGTGTCCGGATGGGACTTCCCTTGGCGTGGAAGGCAAGCTAGGCGATGCGGATACTCAAGATCTCCTACCATTGTAACCAACTCTGTGTAACCCTAACCCTATCCGGTGTCTATATAAACCGTAGGGTTGTAGTCCGTAGGAGGAACGATCATCATACACAATCATACCATAGGCTAGCTTCTAGGGTATAGCCTCCTTGATCTTGTGGTAGATCTACTCTTGTACTACCCATATCATCAATATTAATCAAGCAGGAGTAGGGTATTACCTCCATCGAGAGGGCCCGAACCTGGGTAAAAACATCGTGTCCCTTGTCTACTGTTACCATCCGGCCTTGACGCACAGTTCGGGACCCCCTACCCGAGATCCGCCGATTTTGACACCGACAGTTAGGGTTACACAAAGTCGGTTACAATGGTAGGAGATCTAAATATCCGCATCTCCAAGCTTGCCTTCCACGCCAAGGAAAGTCCCATCCGGACACGGGACGAAGTCTTCAATCTTGTATCTTCATAATCCTGGAGTCCGGCTGAAGGTATAGTCCAGCTATCCGGACACCCCCTAATCCCGGACTCCCTCAGTAGCCCCCGAAGCAGGCTTCAATGACGAAGAGTCCGGCGCGCAGATTGTCCTCGGCATTGCAAGGCGGGTTCTTCTCCAAACTCTGTGTACCTGTTGAATAATGTCCGGTTTTTATAATGTAGCGCTCCTTGGCTTCTTCGCCCAATAATGGCGGCCTTCCACGTGTCGAACGAATACGAAAAGTCTGGGTGTTTTTACATTCACACCCCTGGCCGCGTAAATGATCCACCTATTAAAGAGATGGGGATTTAGATCCAAATCACATCTTCTCGCTTCCGCGGGCAGTCATCAGAGCGCATCTAGCCAAGGTCCATTCCACCATGGCCAACCATCGCAACTCCTCTTCTCGCCCATCCAGCCCTAAGCCGGGAGATTGGGAGAGGTGCTCCATCCCGCATAGCGAGCTAGTATCGCTTCAGACCAAGGGATTCCTCCCTCCGGCCTATATGGTTCCGGTTCGAGCCGGACTCGCTACCTATAATGGCGGAGGGAAAGCGGAGAGCGCCCCTGATCCCTCCAAAGGAGAGCGGGTATGCCTCCTCCCTTATCTAATAAGAGGACTCGGATTTCCAATTCATCCGTTTCTCTGGGGGCTTTTGGAGTTCTACGGCCTCCAGCTGCACAACCTCACGCCCGCCTCTATATTGCATATTGCGGGCTTCGTTGCCCTTTGCGAGTTGTTCTTGGGTATTGAGGCTCATTTCGCGTTGTGGAAGAGGCTATTCTGCCTGGTGCATCGTTCTCAGGAGGGGTCCATATATCAAGTGGGCGGAGCCGAAGTGTGGCGCATCGCCGGGACCGGATATCTATCCGGAACCCCAAAGAAGGTGTCCGAGGATTGGCCTTCGGAATGGTTTTATATAGATGACATCCCGCTGCCGGATCCTATCCGGGTCGGTCTCCCCGAATTCAACAGTGCTCCCTTAAAGAAACGCTTAAGCTGGCGTCCACGGAGCTCTCGGAGAGAAAGTGACAGGGACGTCCTTTACCTGATGGGCCGGATAAGACTATTGGCTCATTCCGGACTAACCATGATTGGAGTCATGGCCGCATGCATTATGCGGGCGGTGCAGCCACTGCAGTATAGAGGCCACCCCATGTGGGATTTTAACGGGGAAGATGACGCCACACGTTGCGGTCCTAAGGGGCCGAACTCGTCTACCGCTCTGATAAAGATCTTGTCCTCTTTGTACAAGGGAGAAGAGGAGGAATTTCTCCGCGTCAACCCCCAGGGTGGATTTACTATGTACAACCCTCCAAGTTGGGTAAGCAGACAATTTTGCTCTACCATCCGTTTCATATTCCTATGATCAAATATGTAGTCTAACGACTTCAACGCAGGAACTACGTCAGGAAGTAAAGGATATAAGCAGCCGTCCTCCACAGCCCGAGGATCTAGAACGGTCCCTTGATCCGGACTCCGAAGAGGATCCGGATATAGCTGTGGAGCTGATTGACGGGGTATTTCATCAGCTGAGCAAGGATGATACCTTGGTGGCCATTACGGCCGATTACCCAGGGCTAATCCCGGCCTCCCAGGTAACAGAGACCGGAGTCTCATCACTTCGGGAAGGAATCCATCCTCACGTGTTTCAGTTTCCCTGACAACAACCGTGTTTTGAAGGGGAGGTTTCCGAGGCGGGAGGCCGAGCCGGCGGCGGCTAGCCAACGAGGGGCCGTGGGACCCCGTGGGGCAAAAAGGAATGTAGTCCGGACTGAGACGCCGACGCAAAGGTAAAGTGCACCATCTTTTTACCAGGTTTTATTCCTTCAGGGCATATTAACGCTCGTGCTTTCTTCAGGACGAAGAGACCTCGCCGGACTATATCCGAGGAGGTTGCCAATCATGCCTCCACCAGCCAGGCTCCAAAGCCTGGCCCGGAAGCGGAGGCGAACACAAGGCGTGCACCGGACGCTCCTCCGACAGAGGATGCGGACAGGCTGTCTGCCACCAATTCCGAGGTGGAGAGTGCCATGAACCACAGGCGTCGCCGGACAGTCCTTCGCGACGCTTGTTTCTCCCAAGAGGCATTGGATGCCTTCAACTCGGGAGATGCGTACCTCCGTGCCGCTCAAAATGGTTTAACCAGAGCCACGGAGCAATATGTAAAAGACATACGAGTAAGAAAATTTGTGGTAAATATATATATACCAGTAGACCCCGAGACTTGAAACAGTTAGAATAACTGATTTAAGGATCATTTGTTATGCAGGCTCTTACAGAAAAGAATACCCTACTGTCCCAGGAGCTGGAAGAGGGCAAAGCCCAACTTGAGGCCGCACTAGCCGCGGCAGGGGAGCCCAAGGAGACCCCCTATGGTAATTTATGCTTCGAAAGATAAATATTTTGCGAAGTGCGGCGTGGGTACAAATCTGAGAAATGAAATTGCTGATGTCGCCGGATTAAATCCGGAAAAGCAACAACTCCTACGCCAGCTGGAGGCTGGTGAGAGCGTGCTGACAAAGGTGAGGCGGGAGAAGAACGATCTCCAAGATGCCAACACCAAGCTGGGCGTTGAACTAAAGGATGTTCGGGCCCAGCTGTCGGACTCCACTAAGGAGAATCAACGGCTTCGACGCGGCATATACAGTAAGTGCTTAAACGAACTCTGAAAAGGGAGTTCGGCGGGGAAGTCGACTAACAGAGTTATGTCTGTAGGTATGCTAACAGGACGTCTTGTAGAGGAGATGCCCGGTTCAACGGGTGACCTTCTTCTCGAGATCTCGCAATTGCACGAACGAGTTCGGCAGGCGACGCAGGGTGTTGCCCAAGCCTTATGGCCATCCCTCCCCATGCTCGAGGGCCTTGGAGAGCTTGCGGAGAAGCTGAAGGGAGCGCGGTGGCGCTTCCGGTTGTGGAAGATATCAGCCTGTCGTCAAGGCGCTAGGGAGGCCTGGGCCATGGTGAAGACGCGGTACACAAAGGCTGACCCAAACCACATGGCCGAGGTCGGACCTATGGGGTCTGATGGGAAGGAGATCCATGGAAGCTTAGTATACGGCCAAGTTGAATTGGCCGCAAAGTATTCCCAACAGGGCTGTAAATTAGACAGCCTGTTAGATGGTATTGAAGAGGAATACAATTAGTCAAAGTGACTGTGTAACTTTTAATTGACATGTGTAATGCCTTCTAGCCGGATTGTAGATCGTTTGTCGTTGCCGACCTTTTCGCTTCGACCTCGGGACCTGACGGTCCGGAGTGTGTCCGAATACCCTAGCGGTTATGTAAGAACCGTCGTATGCATGGAGACCAGGCGTAGGGTTCATTAGTGCTTTATCAGACAAGTGCCCAACTAGTTATGTTATATTACATGGTTAGTAAGAAACATCTTCTAGAGAGAATAGTTCCGTTAGGGGTTCCTTTCTCTGGGAGGCATGCCCTAAAGTGCATGTCCGGACTGCGAACGCAGGAAAAGCATCTGGGGGCATATATATAAATAAGTAAAAAAGTTCATCTTTTAGTTCACCGACCAAATATTCCCTTAAGAACACTAGCTTTCGGCTTCACCCAGTTTGAGGTACACATCCGGCTGATCCGGCAGTAACAATCGCAGAGGTGCTCCCTTTACCACCTAGCCGAACAATCGGGAACGTAGGGTAAGCACAGGAGCCAGGCAACCCAGCTTGGCCAAAACTTAAGTCATATCGATGCATATAATGGTGAAGAAAAGGTACATGCGGAAGTTTGACACATGTTTTGGGCGTAAATCCCGTATAAATAAGCTTCTGTTTAAAGAAGCCCCCAGGTGTAGTGAGCGCGAGTAACGCGTCACTTGTTGAGCCTTTGATGTCTATAAAAAAGAAAAAGAGAAAGGGTGGAAGGAGAGAAATATAAGACAGAAAATGTAAAAAATGGACAGAGGAAGGAGACGAACACAGAGTCCGGCGCTAGGCGTAGAATCTTCGGAGACGGGCTGCGTTCCATGGGTTCGGCTCGAGTCGGTTATCCGAGGCATCTCGCAGGCGGTACGCTCCTCCTGTTAGGACTTGGTCGATTATGAAGGGACCTTCCCACTTGGTCTTGAGTTTGTCCTTTTTCTTGTCTGGCAGGCGTAGAACTAATTCGCCAACGTTGTAATTTTTGGCCCGCACTTCTCTCCTTTGATATCTTCGAGCCTGCTGTTGATAAAATGCAGAACAGGCTTTCGCCACGTCGCGCTCCTCGTTCCAAGGCGTCCAGACTGTCCTGCCGATCGAGCTCGGCTTCTCTTTCTTCGTACATGTGCACTCGAGGTGAGTCATGAATTATGTCACAAGGCAGAACTGCCTCTGCGCCGTACACCATAAAGAATGGTGTGTATCCGGTGGTGCGGTTCGGCGTGGTCCGCAGCCCCCAGAGTACGGAGCCGAGCTCCTCTACCCAGTGCGTGTTGGATTCCTTGAGGGACCGCACTAATCAGGGTTTGATGCCGCTCATGATAAGACCATTTGGACGTTCGACCTGGCCGTTAGTTTGTGGGTGATAGACGGAAGCATAATCGAGCTTGATACCCATGTTTTTGCACCAGAGTTTTACCTCGTCGGCCATAAGGTTCGTGCCGTTATCAGTGATGATGCTGTGGGGGACGCCGTAACAGTGTACGACCCCGGATATAAAGTCTATCACCGGTCCGAATTCGGCTGTCTTAACAGGCTTGGCTTCTATCCATTTGGTGAACTTATCCACCATGACCAGTAAGTATTTTTTCTTGTTAGTTCCCCTTTAGGGGGTCCAACCATGTCAAGCCCCCAGACCGCAAAGGGCCAAGTGATGGGGATAGTTTGGAGGGCGGTAGGTGGCATATGGCTTTGGTTTGCAAAAAGCTGGCAACCGACGCGTCATTGGACAAAGTCCTGAGCGTGTGCCCGGGCCGTCGGCCAATAAAAGCCTGTACGAAAAGCCTTGCTTACAAGGGACCGAGCTGCAGCGTGATGACCACCGAGTCCGGCATGAATATCAGCCAGCAGGTTCCGCCCTTCCTCTTCGGAGATGCACCTTTGAAGGACTCCGGTAGTGCTTTTCTTGTAAAGTTCTCCCTCATGGACTTTATAGGCTTTGGATCGCCGCACTATGCAGCGTGCCTCGCTTTGGTCCTCTGGGAGTTCCTGCCAAGTAAGTTAGGTTAGGAATGGTTCCATCCACGGGGCGACGACAGCCATTATTACGTGGGCTGAAGTTGTGATTTCATTGGCAGAGCCTCCGATTATGTCAGATTGTTCGGCATCGGACAGTGTGGTTGGGTCCGGGCTAGTATTACCATGTTCCCCTTCCCATACTACGGATGGCTTGAATAGCCTTTCCAGGAAGATGTTGGGGGGGGATCGCATCGTGTTTGGCGCCGATGCATGCCAGGACGTCTGCCGCCTGATTGTTTTCTCGGCCTATATGGTGAAATTCAAGCCCCTCGAACCGAGCTGACATTTTTAGGACGGCATTGCGGTAAGCTGCCATTTTTGGATCCTTGGCATCAAAGTCTCCATTTATTTGGGATATCGCGAGGTTCGAATCCCCGCGCACCTCTAGGTGTTGAATACCCATGGATACTGCCATCCGGAGACCGTGTAGAAGGGCCTCATATTCGGATGCATTGTTGGAGTCCGTGTACATAATCTGGAGTACATACTGGACTGTGTCTCCTATGGGGGATGTCAAAACGACGCCAGCCCCTAGAACGGCCAACATTTTGGAGCCGTCGAAATGCATGATCCACTTTGAATATGTGCCGTATTCTTTAGGGAGTTCGACCTCCGTCCATTCTGCGATGAAGTCAGCCAAAACTTGCGACTTGATAGCTCACCGTGGCTTATAAGTTATGTCGAATGGGAGGAATTCGATGGCCCATTTTGCAATCCGTCCCATTGCGTCGCGGTTGTTTATAATATCGTTGAGTGGTACTTCCGATGTTACTGTGATTGAACACTCTTGAAAGTAGTGTCGTAGCTTCCGGGATGCCATGAATACCGCATATGCAATCTTTTGATAATGTGGGTACCGTGATTTGCATGGGGTGAGGACAGTGGACACGTAGTAAACCGGCTTTTGAAGGGGGAATTTGTGTCCGTCCATTTCCCACTCGACGACGAGTACTACGCTGACAACTTGATAGGTTGCTGCAATGTACAATAGCATTGGTTCGCCAATGTTTGGTGCAGCCAGGACTGGATTTGTTGCCAATATTGCTTTTATTTCGTCGAGTCCGGCCGTGGTGGCATCCGTCCACTCGAAGTGTTCGGTGCGCCGAAGGAGGCGATAGAGGGGTAGTGCCTTTTCTCCCAAACGGGAGATAAAGCGGCTTAAAGCCGCCACACATCCAGTTAATTTTTGTATTTGTTTGAGGTCCTTTGGGATATCCAATTGTGACAAAGCTCGGATCTTGGCTGGATTTGCTTCGATTCCTCTACCGGATACAATGAAGCCCAAGAGCTTTCCAGCTGGAACGCCGAAAACGCATTTTTCCGGGTTTAGCTTGATGTCATATGTTCGGAGGTTATCAAATGTAAGCCTCAAGTCGTCTACTAGAGATTCGATATATTTTGTTTTTACGACCACATCATCCACGTATGCCTCCACTGTTTTGTTGATCTGGTTTGCCAGACATGTCTGAATCATGCGCTGATATGTTGCGCCGGCGTTTTTGAGCCCAAAAGGCATTGTGTTGAAGCAGAATGGGCCGTATGGGGTGATGAATGCCGTTGCGGCTTGGTCTGACTCTGCCATCTTGATTTGATGGTAGCCGGAGTATGCGTCGAGGAAACACAATGAATCGTGTCCTGCCGTGGTGTCGATAATTTGATCGATGCGGAGGAGGGGGAAGGGATCCTTTGGGCAAGCCTTGTTAAGGTCTTTAAAATCGACGCACATGCGCCAGGATTTGTCCTTCTTTGGTACCATCACCAAATTTGCTAGCCAGTCCAGATGTTTTATATCTCTGATGAATCCGGCCTCCAATAGCTTGGCTAGCTCCTCTCCCATGGCCTGTCTCTTGGGTTCAGAGAAGCGCCAAAGGGCTTGTTTGACTGGTTTGAATCCTTTTAGGATATTTAAGCTGTGTTCCGCCAGCCTGCGTGGGATTCCTGGCATGTCTGATGGGTGCCAGGAAAAAATGTCCCAGTTCTCACGTAGGAACTCTCGCAGTGCGGCGTCTACATCAGGGTTTAGTCGTGCCCCGATGGAAGCTGTTTTATTGGGGTCCGTTGGATGGACATGGAATTTGACTATTTCATCCGCCGGTTTAAAGGAGGTGGACTTGGATCTTTTATCGAGTATCACATCGTCTCTGTTTACCGTGGAGCGCAGCGTAGTCAGTTCCTCAGCCGCTAGGGCTTCGGACAGTGCCTCAAGGGCCAACGCGGCTGTCTTGTTTTCGGCGCGGAGTGCTGTGTCCGGATCACTAGCGAGAGTGATGATTCCGTTCGGCCCGAGCATCTTGAGCTTCATGTACCCGTAATGGGGTATTGCTTGGAAGATTATAAATGCTTCCCGCCCTAGCAGAGCATGGTATCCGCTACTGAACGGGGCCACCTGGAATGTGACCTCTTCGGACCTGTAATTATCCGGCGTGCCGAACACCACATCTAGTGTGATTTTTCCGGTGCAGCGCGCTTCTCGACTGGGGATTATTCCTCTAAAGGTTGTGCTGCTTTGCTCAATGCGGTTCCAGTCTATTTCCATTTTTTGAAGGGTTTCCTCGTAAATGAGGTTCAATCCGCTACCTCCGTCCATGAGTACCTTGGTGAGGCGAAAGCCGTCCACTATTGGACTGAGGACCAGTGCGGCTGGTGCTCGAGCTGTTCGGAACTTAGGTTCATCACTGGCATTAAAAGTAATAGCCGTGTCACTCCATGGGTTTATTGTTGCTACTTGGTAGACTTCGGCGAGGCTGCGGAGTGTTCTTTTTCGCATATTATTTGATGCGAAAGTCTCGAAGACTGTTAAAACTGTACTGGGGTCCCTGGGGTGGCTTTCTGTGGCCTCCGGAATTAGGAGATCTTCACCGATTTTGGCCACCTGCCGGATTATCCAACTTGCTCTAAGGCTGTGAGTTGGTGTGGCGTCCTCTGTACTATGAATTTTACAGGGTCCATTAAGCCATCCCTCTAGTACGGTTCCATGCCCTGTAGAGGGTTTTGGTTTTTTGGTTTTTAACCCGGGTGTCTGATGATGATGCGCCTTTTATTTCGGACGAGGTTTCTATTCAGGGCCGGATTGTCCCAAAATTTAATTTTGGTTTTCCAGGCGCTTTCCATCGCACAGTACTTTTGCACTATGGACGCCAAGTCAGCAAAGCGTGTAATATCACGACGACTTATGGCGTTGAGGATTCCTTGGTCCGTGCAATTTTTGCAGAAGATTGAGATTGCGTCTTCCTCTCGGCAGTCCTTTATCCTGTTCATAACCAGGAGGAACCTTGCCCAGTAATGATGTACTGTTTCTTCAGGCTTTTGCCTGATTTGGGATAGATCGCTTGTGTTCAGGAGGGTGGGTGTAATTAATTCTGAGACCTCACCTAATCTGGGACTCAGAGGCCAAGGAGTTTCCGAACTCTGAAGTTTGGGTTCTTTGATGTTGTCCAATGAGTCTAGCCCGTTGCCTGATTCTAAGTTCAGGTCTTGAGTTACATCCTTCCCTCCGCGGATATCCGGCTTGGAGGGATCGGGAATCCAGATGTAGCTAGTCCTTAAGATAGATGAAGGGTCGCCGCACTGTGCCTCTACCACGGCAACATGATGGGTGACTCGGGGAGAATTAATTTCTCTTAGATCGGGTTTAAGCCCAACCTGGTCATAATCCGTAGTGACCCCAAGGCGGCGATGCGATCCAAGAGCTCGTTTACGGAAGAGAGCTCCATTGGATCCAACTGCTCGACGAGCTCCGAGCTGACGAGAAGATTGCTTTTGATGACCCGAGAGGTCACCGTCGGCGCAACAACCGAACAGGCGGTCATGAGAAAACCACCTAGCCGGAGAGTTTGGCCGACAACCAAGGCTCCCTCAATAACGGCGCCGTCTTTAAAGACAGGAAGAGGCATCCTTCCCGATTGCGACGACACAAAGGAACTCTCAATGAAAGCACCAATGTCGGTGTCAAAACCGGCGGATCTCGGGTAGGGGGTCCCGAACTGTGTGTCTAGGCGGATGGTAACAGGAGACAAGGGACACGAAGTTTTACCCAGGTTCGGGCCCTCTTGATGGAGGTAAAACCCTACGTCCTGCTTGATTAATATTGATGATATGGGTAGTACAAGAGTAGATCTACCACGAGATCAAGGAGGCTAAACCCTAGAAGCTAGCCTATGGTATGATTGTTGTATGTTGGAGTTGTCCTACGGACTAAAACCCTCCGGTTTATATAGACACCGGAGAGGGTTAGGGTTACACAAAGTCGGTTACAATGGTAGGAGATCTAAATATCCGCATCGCCAAGATTGCCTTCCACGCCTAGGAAAGTCCCATCCGGACACGGGACGAAGTCTTCAATCTTGTATCTTCATAATCCCGGAGTCCGGCTGAAGGTATAGTCCGGCTATCCGGACACCCCCTAATCCCGGACTCCCTCATAGGGGCTTATAGTTTTGCTTCCCAACCTTTTACCTCAAGGGTAATGTCAACAATAATAGTTCATGCTAACTCAGATCCAATTAGATATATGTATCAGGATCTTTCTAACACACTGTGCTTGCCAAAGGATAAAATGTAAAAAGGAAAGGTGAAGATCACCATGACTCTTGCATAAGTTAGAAGATAAAAGTAAAAGATAGGCCCTTCGCAGAGGGAAGCAGAGGTTGCCATGCGCTTTCAGGGTTGGATGCACAAAATCTTAATGCGAAAGAACGTCACTTTATATTGCCACTTGTGATATGAACCTTTATTATGCAGTCCGTCGCTTTTATTTCTTCCATATCACAAGATCCTATAAAGCTTATTTCCTCCACACTAATCAATCATACATATTTAGAGAGCAATTTTTATTGCTTGCATCGATGACAACTTACTTGAAGAATCTTACTCAATCCATAGGTAGATATGGTGGACTCTCATGGCAAACCTGGGTTTAAGGGTATTTGGAAGCACAAGTAGCATCTCTACTTGGTGCAAAGAATTTGGCTAGCATGAGGGGGAAAGACAAACCCAACATGTTGGATGATCCATGACAATATAATTTATCTCAGATATAAGAAAACATAACCCATTACGTTGTCTTCCTTGTCCAACATCAACTCTTTAACATGTCATACTTTAATGAGTGCTCCCAATCATAAAAGATGTCCAAGATAGTATATTTACATGTGAAACCTCTCTTTATTTATTACTTCCTATTAATTGCAATGATGACCAAATCTATGTTTGTCAACTCTCAACAACTTTTAATCATCATACTTTTTCTATGTGAAGTCATTAGTCTCCATAAGATCAATACGATCTCTTTGTTTCTTTTTATTCTTTCTCCCCCTTTTTTCTTTTATTCACTAAGGATCATAACAAGATAACCAAGCCCTTGACTCAACACTAATATTTATTATATAGCTCACGAACTCAATTAGATAGAGGGATCATAAAGCAAAACTCAAAACTAGATCATACCAAAAACTTTATTCTACTAGATCAAGATACTACTAAAAGGATCGAACAAAGAAAAATGGTAAAGATAGGATGTGATGGTGATACGATACCGGGGAACCTCCCCCAAGCTTGGCAATTTCCAAGGGGAGTGCCCATACCCATGTGATTAAGTCTCCTTCTTCGGGGATGGTGATGTGATATTCTTGGCGATGATGCCCCTCAGGATATGATTCTCTTCCTCGAGCTTATTAAGTTGCTGCTTGAGATCCATTATCTCCTTACGAAGCTTCCCTGTAATGGCTAAAGCTCCTTGCATCCAAGGGTGTTGCATAATTGCGGGAGAACAAGTGACACTCTTTTTCATATTTTCATAAGAAAGAAATCGAACATTGGAAGGGATAACCGAGTTTGGAATAACCGAGCTCTGTAGTTCCCCCATCGTGAGTCCAGCTCGGAAGCGATAAGTGACTTCTTGATCGTCCTCCATGGCATCTATCCTCTTCAAATCAGCCTCCATCTCTTCCTCCGTTGCTGGCCCAAAGTGGTCAGCATCGCTGTTTGTCCTTAGTCTCGATGCCGGATGAGACACCCGGCTCTCCCCGACTGACTCTTGAGAAGACATCTTGCTCAAATCTGCAGCAGCAACAGCTCAAAAGAAGAACAGACGATATTTGCGTGATACGAGAGTCAAAACCTTCGGGAGATTATATAATGAATTTTTACCGACCAAAATACGTATCGTGCAAGAAAACGGAGTCTGGAGAGCACACGAGGTGCCCACGAGGCAGGGGGCGCGCCCTCCACCCTCGTGGAGCCCTCGTGTCCTTCCCGGACTGCTTCTTATTTTTCTATTTTTCTAAATATTCCAAAACGGAGAAAAATTGCCATTAGAACTGTTTTGGAGTCGGTTTACTTACCGTACCACATACCTATTCCTTTTCGGAGTCTGAAACGTTCTGGAAAGTGTCTCTTATGTACTCCTCCTGGGTCACGGTTTCAATAACATTGGTTTCAACATTTATAGGATTACCTGAGATATAATGTTTGATTCTTCGACCGTTCACCACCTTCGGATTTGTGCCTTCGAAGTTGTTGGTTTATATGGCACCGGAACGATAGACCTCCTCGATAACGTAAGGACCCTCCCATTTAGAGAGAAGTTTTCCTACAAAAAATCTTAAACGAGAGTTGTATAGCAATACATAATCACCTACATTAAACTCACGCTTTTGTATTCTTTTGTCATGCCATCTTTTAACTTTTTCTTTAAACAACTTGGCATTCTCATAGGCTTGGGTTCTCCATTCATCAAGTGAGCTAATGTAAAATAGCCTCTTCTCACCGGCAAGTTTGAAATCATAATTGAGTTCTTTAATAGCCCAATAAGCCTTATGTTCTAGTTTGAGAGGTAAGTGACATGCTTTTCCATAAACCATTTTATACAGAGACATACCCATAGGATTTTTATATGCAGTTCTATAGGCCCATAATGCATCATCAACTTTCTTGGACCAATTCTTTCTAGATCTATTAACAGTCTTTTGCAAAGTTAATTTGAGCTATCTGTTACTCAATTCTACTTGACCACTAGACTGAGGGTGATAAGGAGATGAAATTCTATGATTAACATCATATTTAGCAAGCATTTTACGGAAAGCACCATGAATAAAATGTGAACCACCATCAGTCATTAGATATCTAGGGACTCCAAACCTCGGAAAAATAACTTCTTTAAGCATCTTAATAGAGGTGTTATGATCAGCACTACTAGTTGGAATAGCTTCTACCCACTTAGTAACGTAATCAACAGCAACTAGAATATGTGTATACCCATTAGAGGCATGAAACGGTCCCATATAATCAAAGCCCCAAACATCAAATGGTTCAATAACAAGTGAATAATTCATAGGCATTTCTTGACATCTACTAATATTTCCAAATCTTTGACATTCATTACATGATAAGACAAACTTACG
Source organism: Aegilops umbellulata (assembly GCA_032464435.1). NCBI lineage: Eukaryota > Viridiplantae > Streptophyta > Magnoliopsida > Poales > Poaceae > Aegilops > Aegilops umbellulata. The sequence continues at coordinate 290,257,437 of CP136056.1, read as the reverse complement.
GGCATCCTTGAAGAGAGTAGGCCAATAAAAACCGGATTGCAATACCTTATGTGCAGTTCTATCTCCAGCGCGGTGCCCTCCACGAGCCTCGGAGTGACACTTCCGTAGGAGATGTTCCTGTTCATGCCCAGGTACACAACATCTAATAACACCATCTACTCCTTCTTTATAAAGATGTGGATCATCCCAGAAGTAATGTCTCAAATCATAGAAAAACTTTTTGTTTTGTTGGTATGTGAAACTAGGTGGTATAAATTTAGCAACAATGTAATTAGCATAATCAACATACCATGGAGCAGTACGAGAAGCATTTATGACATTTAATTGCTCATCAGGGAAGCTATCATCAATAGGTAGTGGGTCATCAAGAACATTTTCTAACCTAGACAAGTTGTCTGCAACGGGGTTCTCAGCCCCCTTTCTATCAATAATATGCAAATCAAATTCTTGTAGCAAGAGAACCCATCTGATAAGTCTAGGTTTAACATCTTTCTTTTCCATAAGTTATTTAATAGTAGCATGATCAGTGTGAATAGTTACTTTAGAATCTACAATATAAGGTCTGAACTTATCACAAGCAAATACAACTGCTAAGAATTATTTTTCAGTAGTAGCATAATTCCTCTGGGCATTGTCTAGAGTTTTACTAGCATATTGAATAACATTTAATTTCTTATCCACTCTTTTCCCTAGAACAACACCTACAGCATAATCACTAGCATCACACATAATTTCAAAAGGTAAATTCTAATCAGGTGGCTGAATGATAGGTGCAGAAATTAATGCTTTCTTAAGTATTTCAAATGCTTCTACACAATCATCATCAAAGACAAATGGTGTATCATTTTGTAATAAATTAGTCAGAGGCCGAGAAATTTTTGATAAGTCCTTAATGAACCTCCTATAAAAACCGGCGTGACCCAGGAAACTTCTTATACATTTGATGTCCTTGGGACAAGGCATCTTTTCAATAGCATCAATGTCGGTGTCAAAACCGGCGGATCTCGGGTAGGGGGTCCCAACTGTGCGTCTAAGCGGATGGTAACAGGAGACGGGGGACACGATGTTTTTACCCAGGTTCGGGCCCTCTCGATGGAGGTAAAACCCTACTCCTGCTTGATTGATCTTGATAATACGAGTATTACAAGAGTTGAACTACCACGAGATCGAAGATGCTAAACCCTAGAAGCTAGCCTATGGTATGATTGTTGTTCTTGGTCCTATGGACTAAACCCTCCGGTTTATATAGACACCAGAGGGGGCTAGGGTTACACAGAGTCGGTTACAAGGAAGGAGATCTACATATCCGTACTGCCAAGCTTGCCTTCGACGCCAAGGAGAGTCCCATCCGGACACGAGACGAAGTCTTCAATCTAAGGATATAGTCCGGCTGTCCGGATACCCCCTAATCCAGGACTCCCTCAGTAGCCCCTGAACCAGGCTTCAATGACGATGAGTCCGGTGCGCAGATTGTCTTCGGCATTGCAAGGCGGGTTCCTCCTCCGAATACTTCATAGAAGATTTTGAACACGAGGATTGTGTCCGACTCTGCAAAACAAGTTCCACATACCACCGTAGAGAGAATAATATTTCCACAAATCTAATCTGCTGACGTACCCTGTAGTGCGACATCACACCACAGCCAGGTCTTTATTCGAATCGTTTTTCATAACCAATCTCAGCGTGTTTCGCGAGGCGGTTTCCTTGGCACGTCTTGTCGAAGCAGAGATCGTGTCCCCTTTATTACGGGATTCTCATCAACACGGACGTGGGTAACCCAATCGTGCCCGTTTGTATGATCCCTCGATTGAAGGCAAGTCCCAAACGGTCACGAGGAGTGCGCTTGATATTCAACCTCTTTATAAGAGACCAAGGCCTATTCTTTTTCCTTTCGATCTTAATCGAATCCACCTCCCGCCTCGAGTTCCAACACCCAAAGCTCGGGTTCAGGTACTTCGGACCTCCGATTATGTCCGGATCCAACCTTCAAGGTCGGTGGATGCCTTCCTCCGTCACGGAGGAAGACATAATAAAGCTAAGGGAGGCCAGATACTTGACCGGCGCAATCCCGCATAGGCTGCCTGCTCAAGGGCAGGCTATTCCCACTCCCAAGCCTGGTGAGAGCGTCATGTTCGTATCTCACTTCCTCCGAGGGCTAGGCTTCGCGCCAGATCCCTTCGTGAGGGGTTTATGTTCTATTATGGGCTGGATTTCCATGATTTATCTCCGGAGTCTATCCTCCACATCTCATCGTTCGTTGTCGTGTGCGAAGCTTTCCTCCGTATTACCCCTCATTTCGGACTGTGGCTCAAGACCTTCAAAGTGGAGCGGAAGATGATCGAGGGGCGGTACGCAGAGTGTGGAGGCGCCGTAATAAGCAAAAATGCTGACGCACCATGGCCCGAGGGCTCTTTCCAGAAGGTGTCCAACTTATGGAAACAAGAGTGGTTTTATATCACAGCTCCCAGGGGTACCAAGTGGGTGGCTCCCTCTGCCTTTCGCTCGGGTTCCCCGCCACGACTAACGTCATGGGTCAACAAGGGGCTGGACTTGGGATCAGTAAAGGATGTGCCCACGTTGCAGAGCCGCATCCGAGATCTCCTTGAGAGAGATATCTGTCTGATCATGGTAATGCAAGTCATGTTAATTCGCTGAGTCCTGCCCTGCAAACGTCGTCCCCTCCGCATGTGGGAGTTCAACCCGGAGGGACCGCGAGCTACTCAACACTTCCTCGGCATGACGCCCGAGGAGATGTACAAATTGTTCTTCAGACCACAAATAACGTGTCCGGACATCACTGAGGATGTAGGTCTGAGCTGCAATCGCCCGGATACCCAAGCAAGTAGCTCCGCGTCCGAACACACTATCTGTTTATTTATCACAACGTCGCCCTAAAAAGGCCGCTCTTTGACCAGGATTGGATAGCGAAGGCAAAGTTGATCACGTGTCCAGCCCCCCTCCCTGAGACCTCACCAAATCCCGTGCTAACCAGGATGCTGGAGATCGCTCCGTATCAAGCGCCCTCAGGAGAAGATAAAGGGGGGAACAAGGAGGCTAGCGCCCCACGAAGGAGGTTAACTGGGGAGGAGAAACCGAAACTTCCTCTCCCCAGGGAAGGAAGAGGACCGCCTCTAAGGACCCGGAGACAATGGTCTCCAAACGGGGGAAGATATCTTCGTCGGAGGGTCCTGCCCCGGGGGATACTCCGGCCGCACTATGCCCTCAAGGGGATCAGCCCTCCACCGAGCTGTAAGTAAAAGGGTACTTAATAATGAAAAGACCTCGCTTTACTTCTGAGGAAAATAACCGAAGCATTTATATTGCAGTTCGGATCTTAGCCCTTCTCAGCAGAGCTCGTCTTCAGGGGATCTTCTTCCAGAGATGATGGAGAGTGAAACGCCTCCCCCTGCCATACCGCCTCATGAGGCGGGCGACCCCGAGGTGTCGTCGTGGAGGGTTTCTCCTGATCCGGCAAGGCCAGAAGGTAATCATATGGCCACCCGAAGTCCTGAGTATCCGGCTCTTGAAGAGAGCAATCGAAAGAGTCCGGCATCGTCTGGTGTGCGGCCGGACGTACTGAGGGATCTGCTAGAGCGAGCGGCTATCTCAGAAGAGCACCGCATGTTGATGGGTGCGGTGATTGAAAGGATTTCGTCCGTCAAAAGCGGGTTGCATGAAGCCTTTATGAGTCTACTGACAGGTTTTGAGGTACGCAAAATGATGTATATTTTTTACAATACCGCACATTTTTAGATGTGCCCTGTGTAGATAGTAGCCCTTGAGACTCTAGGTGCTGTCGAAGACGACGGCGCACAGAGGATCATAGTCCCATGAATAATCATGCCGCCTTAATATGCAGGTGGCGGAGGGTCCGGTGGCCAGCCAGACTGATGAGTTTGCCGAGCTAAAGCGGCAGCTTGACGTGACAGATGCCGACATCGTACTTGTCAACAAACGGCTTGACGAGGCACAGGGTATGTGATTCCTCCGGTGACACATGGGAAGAGGAGCATGATGCCAGTATCGATAACATGTGTGTGAATGCAGATGGAGCTGTGGCCGTGGAGAACCTTCGGGCGGAACTTGCCCGAGCCAAAGAACAAGCGAGGAAAAGCGATGTGGCTGCCCTAAAGGCAATCGAGGAGCTGAAAGCCGAACAAGCTGCTCACTGCCAAAGCAAGGAGGAAATAGCCAGGATGGCTGTGGAATTGAAGAATGCCGCTGACCGTTACGAGCTTCTTGAAAAGGAAGATCAAGCGAAGAGGACAGGCCTGGAGAAGGCCACGATGGCGACCAAAGACACCCGCTCTGCAATGAGAGCGATGAAGGAGGAGCTGCGTCAAGCCGGGGATATCACGGCAGGGAAGCCCTTTATGCTGCGGATGAAGTTCGGAGATCCTAGGTACGCCCCTTTGGACCGGCTGTGGAGTTCTACGGACGCATATTTGGACTCAGCGGCGAGTGCTGCCGATGAGGCCGAATACTTCCGAGATAAAAAAGATCGCGAAGTGGAAAAGCTATTCTAGTCACAATTTAACGTTCCAGAGCATCCGCTTCCATTGACTGATCGGTTGGCCGAATGGGCCGAGCTGAATAGATTGTCCGGACTCGCCATGAGGTCTATTGTGGATCATCTCTGGCCAGAAAGGCCAAAGCCGAACATTTATTTTAGTTTGGTGCAGCAGTTCCTTGGTGAAGTGCCGCACATCAACGCGATGAAGAGGTCGGCGTGCGTAGAGGGTGCGCGGATGGCCCTTGCCCGTGTGAAGACATACTTGGCGGAGATGGAGGCCACCGCCATTGCAGCCCAAGATTCGGACGAGTGCCGAGTACCTGTCGAGCGCTACTTTCGAGAAGTTCTTGAGGGCGCTCGTTCAATAGAGGCGCAGTGCTCGAAGAATATTATGTTCTAATGACATGTATTCCCATTGGAAAACAATGTTTTACTGAATTATAAAGGCTATTTTATACTTGTGCCTAAAAGAATTATAATACCTCATGTGCGGCCGTTTATGTATATATGTATATAACCTGAAAGATGGCAGTCGTCGGCTTCAGCCCCCACGCATATAATGCGGGGGTGCTCGCAAAAGATGCATGTTCACACTTGATCCAACGTCTTGGTCGATTAAGGAGGTGATAGCGCAGCGAACTAGGCAATCGGACTATAATGCTTTAGCACTTTCACTTAGCCAGAGGAGTTTGACAGTGGGGCTACTATATAGCCCCTGGTGGCTCCGCGCTCACCCGAATTCGGGGCGCATACATGCCTGGCCGGGAAACGGCCCTTCGTTAAGGCGGAGAAATCCCGAAGATTCCACTAGGTCATCGAGTGGTTGACCAGTCTCACACTATATCATGACAGTCAGTTTTCGGCTTTCTCTACTGAGGTGCTCGTCCAGATGAACCAGGGCACAATCACAGTAGTTCTCCTGGTGCCGCCTTAGCCGATATAGCGGAATGTAAGGCAGCAAAACACAGGAGCCGGGCAAACCCAACATTTAACCAATGACATGATTCGGAGTTGATGCATATAAGGCCAAACTCGCGACGCCGAACACTCCCTAAGGTATTCGGTCTTTATGATGTAAACCGGTCTAAATAGTTCCCTTTGTAATAAGCCCCTGGTGTCCAGGTACGTGCAATATTCTGACGTGGCCACATGCCAATACGTCAGCATCCTTCTCAGTTGTACTGAGAATCCGGGGGATGTGTATCAACAAGAGACAGTAAGAAAGGTTTACACAAGGTCTTAATCTAAAAAGAATCCTTGGAACGGGTCCCTGCTGCACGTCTGCGCCTGTGTCTCCGATGTGCCGTATCCTGGACGGGTGTAGCACGATGATCATCTGTAAAAGAGAGGAACTTAGTTGAAAAGTTGTCATGCAAAAGGTAGGTTATACTAAATAAACCATGTACAGTTCAAGATGAGTAAAGTTGAGCCTAATTGTCACTTGTTTACACGCGTTGAGCCCCTTGTATTGTTATAGGGGTATAGCCATCAAACCTGTATCAATTATATATAGCTACACCGGACTCGTCTAACCGTGTCCGTGGTCTTAACGACCTGTCAGATGCTCTAGTTGGTGAGGCCGTTTTGCCGGTCTTCCGCGCGCAAGGAGCGCTCAATATTTCCATTTACTATAATGATGCCACGTGGACTGGGCATCTTAAGCATGAGAGAAGCGTAATGCGGTATTGCGTTAAAGCGAGCGAAAGCTTCGCGTCCGAGTAGTGCTTGATAGCCACTTTGGAACGGAGCGATGTGGAAGGTTAACTTTTCGCTGCGGAAGTTATCGGGAAAGCTGAATATAACTTCTAGTAGCAGGGAGCCCGTGCAATGGGCTTCTGGGCCTGGCGTTACTCCTTTAAAGGTAGTATTGCTATGGCTGATTTTCATTGGGTCTATCCCCATTTTGCGGACTGTATCCTGATATATCAGGTTTAAACTACTGCCGCCGTCCATCAGGACTCGTGCGAAGTGGTATCCGTTAATTATCGGGTCTAACACCAAGGCAGCCCATCCTGCATGCCGGATACTTGCCGAGTAATCCCGATGGTCGAAGGTGATCGGTTGGGACGACCAGTGGCAGAACTCCGCGGTGATAGGCCCTGGGGCATGTGTCTCTAGGAGTGCCGCTTTGTTTCTCCCCTTCATCACGTGTAACACGTTTACTGTTTTGACTTCTGGTGGGAATTTCTTCTGTTCCCCAGTGCTTTGCTTGCGAGGCTCGTGCTCGTCTTTGCTTGGTGTATCCTGCCCCTTGTGTTCGACGTTGAGCTTGCCGGACTGCTTGAAGACCCAACATTCTCTATGGGTATGATTTGCAGGTTTATCGGGGGTGCTGTGGATCTGACATAGTTTTTCCAGAATTTTGTTTAGGCTGGACAGTTCATCTCTGTTGCCTTTGGAGGGCAGCTTTTGCTGACCTGGCCGAGAGCTTCTGAATCCGGCATTTACCGCCGTGCTCTTCGGGCTGTCTGCTTTATTCCGGCGCTTGTTTTTGCTGCATCGTGGCTTCCCGTTTCCGTCCCTGACTTCGGATGTACTTGGGTCGCTGGTGCTACATCAGGCTAACTAGCTATCCCCGCTCGTGCAAAAGCGGGTCATGAGGCTTGTTAATGCTGCCATTGTTCTCGGCTTTTCTTGGCCGAGGTGTCTGGCAAGCCATTCATCTCGAACGCTGTGCTTGAAAGCTGCTAACGCTTCGGCGTCCGGACAGCCGACTATTTGGTTCTTTTCAGCGAGAAACATGCTCCAAAGCTTCCGGGCTGACTCTCCGGGCTGACTCTCTGGGTTGTTGAGTTATATGACTTAAATCGTCTGCATCCAGTGGTCGGACATAGGTCCCTTGAAAATTTTCCCGAAAAGCATCCTCGAGCTCTTCCTAGCTTCCAATGGAGTTTTCAGGGCGGCTTTTAAGCCAATGCCGAGCTGGCCCTTTGATCTTGAGGGGTAAGTACTTGATGGCATGGAGATCATCTCCTCGAGCCATGTGGATATGGAGGATGTAGTCCTCAATCCAGAACCCAGGGTCTGTCGTTCCGTCGTACGCCTCTATGTTTAGGGGTTTGAATCCCACTGGAAATCCATGGTCCAGCACCTCATCGGTGAAACATAAGGGGTGTGCGGCACCCCTGTATTTGGGTGTGCCGTGGTGTTCGGATTTTTGTTGTGTTGCATTGTGTGCTGGAGCGCACTTGCTTGGCCCGTAGATGGATCTGGTTGTACCGTCCTTTTGATGCGAGCCCTCACATGGATCGCGTACTGGCTTGTGTGCGGCGTCGTTTGCCGCTCTATGTTGGCCACGAGGTCGTCTATCCGACCGGATGGCTGTTTTGTTTTTTAATTGCAGGGGCTCTAAGGCCTCATCATCGAATTCAGGTAGCAGCTTTGTGTGGCGACTGCCGCCGTACTTTGCTGCAGTGTTGAGTACTTTACTCCATCTAATTCTGAGCGTGTCTTGTGCAGCCCTGAGCCTTTGCTTCTGCTTTTTCAGACTCCTCGCAGTGGCGACAAGCCTTTGATGGGTATTCTGTTGCTCCGGGTGCCTGTCCGGTGTGATGTCATCCGGACTGTTATCTTCGCCGGAGACGGGTTGTTCGGTTTGATTCTTCGTGTTGCCATGGTCGGACGGTGGTTCAATGCCGTGTTCGTCGTCCGCTGGCTCACCCTGCTCTATCGCTGGGTCTATATGATCGTTGTTTCTGCCGAGGCGGGATTTGGAGCGGCGCTTACGCCGCCGCTTTGACTGCGTCTCGAGGGAACGATCCTTCGCTGCGTCCTTCCGTTCCTCATCGTCGTTTTCTTTTTGTGTGTCCACTATGTATACATCATATGATGAAGTGGGCGTCCAGTGCCCTGTGGGCAGTGGCTCCTATTCGTCTCCTGCATCGTCGTCCATACTATCGATGTCTTCGGGGTCGAAGTCGAGCATGTCGGTCAAATCGTTGACAGTGGCTACTAAGTGGGTGGTGGGTGGGCGGCGAATTTCTTCGTCATCCGCATCCCAATCCTGCCGGACATAGTTCGGCCAGGACTCTCCTGACAAGGAGAGAGACCTTAATGAATTCAGTATGTCGCCGAAGGGCGAGTGCTGAAAGATATCCGCGGAGGTGAACTCCATGATCGGCGCCCAATTGGATTCGATAGGAATGGGCGCATGCGGTTCGGAGTCCGTGGCAGGGGAAGAATCCGGCAGTTCGGCGTCACGGCTCCCGTGAAGGGTAAGGTCAATACTCGGCTCGATCGCCCCTAAAAATGCGGCCTTCGTGGCGGGGTCTATCTACCCGTCCTTGGATGGCACAATTGGCTCCGAATTGAGGGTCGGAGCGGTCGCCGGTGCGATCTCCCGAACACTATCCGATGGTAGAGCTAAATCATGCTCATCGTGACTGTGCGGCGCATTCGGCAAGGGCTCGTATCCGTCGAAGATCAAGTCTCTGCGGATGTCGGCCGTGTGGTTTAAGCTTCCAAACCAGACCTGGTGGCCAGGGGCGTAACTCTCGATCTGCTCCAGATGGCTAAACGAGTTGGCCCGTAGTGCGAAGCCGCCGAATACAAAGATCTGTATGGGGAGAAAAGTCTCACCCTGGACTGCATCGCTATTGATGATCGAAGGGGCCATCAAGCCTAACGATGACGACACAGAGGAACTCTCAATGAAAGCACCAATGTCGGTATCAAAATCGGCGGATGTCGGGTAGGGGGTCCCGAACTGTGCGTCTAGCCGGATGGTAATAGGAGACGGGGACACTATCTTTTTACCCAGGTTCGGGCCCTCTCGATGGAGGTAAAACCCTAATCCTGCTTGATTGATCTTGATTATATGAGTATTACAAGAGTTGATCTACCATGAGATCGAAGAGGCTAAACCCTAGAAGCTAGCCTATGGTATGATTGTTGTTCTTGGTCCTACGGACTAAACCCTCCGATTTATATAGACACCGGAGGGGGCTAGGGTTACACAGAGTCGGTTACAAGGAAGGAGATCTACATATCTGTACTGCCAAGCTTGGCTTCCACGCCAAGGAGTGTCCCATCCGGACACAGGACGAAGTCTTCAATCTTCTATCTTCATAGTCCAACAGTCCGGCCAAAGGATATAGTCCGGCTGTTCGCATACCCCCTAATCCAGGACTCCCTCAATCAACTTTAGCTTTATCAACTTCAATACCTCTTTCAGAAATTTTATGCCCCAAGACAATACCTTCATTAACCATAAAGTGGCACTTTTCCCAATTCAAGACAAGATTAGTTTCTTCACATCTCTGCAAAACTCGATCAAGGTTGCTCAAGCAATCATCAAAAGAGGATCCATAAATGGAGAAATCGTCCATGAAAACCTCACAAACCTTTTCACAAAAGTCAGAGAATATTGCCATCATACATCTTTGAAAGGTAGCGGGTGCATTACATAAACCAAAAGGCATACACTATAAGCAAAAGTACCGAAAGGACAAGTAAAGGTGGTCTTAACTTGATCATCAGCTGACACAGGTATTTGAGAGAAACCAGAATAACCATCTAGAAAGCAAAAATGTGTATGTTTGGATAATATTTCTAGCATTTGATCAATAAAAGGTAAAGGGTAATGATCTTTTTTAGTAGCCTTATTTAATTTGCGGAAATCAATTACCATCCTATAACCTGTAATAATTCATTGCGGAATCAATTCATCTTTATCATGGGGAACAACAGTAATACCTCCCTTCTTAGGGACACAATGGACAGGACTTACCCACTGGCTATCAGCAACAGGATAAATTATACCTACCTCAAGGAGCTTTAGTATTTCTTTTCTTACCACTTCTTCCATTTTAGGATTTAATCGTCGTTGATGATCAATAACTGGTTTGGCATGTTTCTCCAAATGTATTTTGTGTTGGCATAGAGTGGGACTAATGCCCTTAAGATCATCAGGAGTATATCCAATAGCAGCACAGTGTTTCTTCAGAGTTTTCAATAATTTTTCTTCCTCCTTCTGTGAAAGGAGGATCCCCTAGGATTTCAACAGGAAAGTTGTTTTTCAGAATAGGACCCTGTTTAAAGAACACTTCATCTATTTCCCTTCTTTCATTCATAAACATATGATTTTCGTGGTCTAGCAAATATTGTTCTAAAGGATCACTAGGAGGTACGGCAATAGAAGCAAGACCAATAATTTCATCTTTACTAGGTAATTCCTCTTCACGGTGTTGTCTATGAAATTTAGAAAAATTAAACTCATGAGACATATCACCTAGACCAATAGTAACAACATCCTTTTCGCAGTCTATCTTAGCATTAACAGTGTTGAGGAAGGGTCTACCAAATATGATGGGACAAAAGCTACCTTGTGGGGAACCAAGAACAAGAAAATCAGCAGGATATTTAGTTTTCCCACACAAGACTTCAAAATCTCTAACAATCCCAATTGGTGATATAGTATCTGTATTGGCAAGCTTAATTTTAACATCAATATCTTCTAACTCAGCAGGTGCAATATCATGCATAATTTCTTTGTATAAGTCAATAGGTATTGCACTAGCACTAGCACCCATGTCACATAAGCCATGATAACAATGATCTCCTATTTTAACAGAAATAACAGGCATGCCTATCACAGGTCTATGTTTATCTTTAGCACAAGGTTTAGCAATTCTAGCAGTTTCATTACAGAAATAAATAACATGCCCATCAATATTATCAGAAAAGAGATCTTTAACAATAGCAATATTAGGTTCAACTTTAACTTGCTCAGGAGGTGTACAAGTTCTAATATTGCTTTTACGAACCACAGTTGAAGCTTTAGCATGATCCTTCATTCTAACAGGGAAAGGTGGTTTCTCAACATAAGCAGTAGGAACAACAGGATCACTATATGTGATAGTCTTTTCTTCAACTTTAATAGGTGCAGCTACTTTTACTTCTATGGGAGGATGATATTTAAACCACTTCTCCATAGGGATATCAACATGAGTAGCAAAATATTTACAGAAAGAAGCTAATATCTCAGAGTCAAGTCCATATTTAGTGCTAAATTTACGGAAAACATCGGTATCCATACAAGATTTAACACAATCAAACTTAGGTGTCATACCTGACTCCTTACCTTCGTCGAGGTCCCAATCTTCAGAGTTGCATTTAATTCTTTCCAACCAATCCCATTTAAATTCAACAGTCTTCATCATAAAAGAGCCAACACAAGAAGTATTGAGCATGGTGCGATTGTTATCAGATAGCCAAGCATAAAATTTTTGAATAATCATTTCTCTTGGGAGTTCATGATTGGGGCATGAATATAACATTGATTTAAGCCTCCCCCAAGCTTGATCGATGCTTTCTCCTTCGCGAGGCCAAAAATTATATATATAATTACGATCACGATGAATAAGATGCATAGGATAAATTTTTTGATGAAATTCCAATTTCAATCGTTTGTAGTTCCATGATCCCATATCATCACATAGCCTATACCATGTTAATATGTCTCCCTTCAAAGATAAAGGGAAGACCTTCTTCTTAATAACACCATCGGGCATACCTGCAAGCTTAAATAATCCACAAACCTCATCCACATATATTAGGTGCTCATCAGGATGTAATGTTCCATCTCCTGCAAAAGGATTAGCTAGCAGTTTTTCTACCATACCCGAAGGAATTTCAAAGTAGACATTTTCATTTTCAGTAGGTTCAGTAGGTTGAGGAGCAACTCTTTGCTCTACTGGTCGAGGTGAAGATACCAGGAACAAGCCCCTCAGAGGATTACTTTCCATAGTAACAAGTGACAGTAAATTTCAGCACACTATTCCACCTACCAAAGCCGCTTCACTCCCCGGCAACGGCGCCAGAAAAGAGTCTTGATGACCCACAAGTATAGGGTAGCTATGATAGTCCTTTCGATAAGTAAGAGTGTCGAACCCAACGAGGAGCAGAAGGAAATGATAAGCGGTTTTCAGCAAGGTATTCTCTGCAAGCACTGAAATTATAGGTGACAGATAGTTTTGTGATAAGATAATTTGTAACGAGCAACAGGTAAAAAAAGTAAATAAAGTGTAGCAAGGTGGCCCAATCCTTTTTGTAGCAAAGGACAATGTCGGATCACGGGTTCCGGCAGCCCCTTAAGGTTCGAACACTGGGGTGCGCGCGGAGATCGTGCCCTCTACCTCTCCGTCTCGCTGGGATCAAACCTACTGCAAGAACAACACAAGAGACACAGGGTTTATACTGGTTCGGGCCACCATTGTGGTGTAATACCCTACTCTAGTGTGGTGTGGTGGATTGCCTCTTGGGCTGATGAGGAAGAACGATACAAGGAAGAACGACCTCGCGAGGGTCTGTTCTCAGCTAGGGGATGAACTGCTAGGTGGAGTTCGATCGCCCCTCTCTCTCTCTGTGTGTGTGTCTATCCGTGTCCCTCTCTACTTGCTCTCTGCTTGCTCTAGATGCTCTCTCTTGGATGCCCTCTCTGGGAGCAGCTAGTCCCTATATATAGGCAAAGGCCCTGGGCCTCTTCCCAAATATTTGAGCGGGAAGGGCGCCAACAATTGGACGATTTGAAGGGGAACATCAGGTACACTTATCCTGACTAAAGTTGGTCTTCCCCTACCAAAGGTTCTGGTGATGACGCCGGCTTGGGCTCCACAGTGACTTCCTCCTTGTCGTGGAGTTGGTCTTGGTCTCATTGCACCGAAATGGGTGCCTTTGCTTGATCTTCTCGCCTGCGCTTGCCCCCTTTGCACCAAAGAGGAAAGGGAGGACGCCACGCGGGCTGGCGCCCGCCTGGCACCTTTGATCGTCATGGCTTGCGTCATGGGCACCTCGTGAGGTACCCCACCTTGATCTCTCCGCCTCCTCGCGAGCCAGCCTAAGGAGGTCATGCCGGGGGAAGTGCCGTGTCGTGCTCCTCGCGAGGCTTGGCCCCTCGCGAGGGTCTTGAGTCTCGCGTTGACGAAGACGGGCCACGTTGGGGCCCCACTCGAGCCACGCCGTGGGCCGCAGGCAGGCAAGTCTGGGGACCCCCGTTCCCAGAACGCCGACAGTATCCCCCGGGCCCAAGGCGCGCATGGACTTGGCCGTGCCGAGAGGCGAAAGGGCAAGGGCGAAGCGCCGCGGGCCCTAACAGCCTGCGGCCTTGGGCGCCGCGTGGCGGTTTGACAGGACGTGGGCGTCTCCACTTCCCCACGACGCCTCGGCAACTGCGTGACTTGACTAGTCCTTGCATGCATAGATACGGGCCATTATTACCTGCGATCGTGGTGCTTGACGATTGGCCTTTTCCGGCTATAAGTGCGAGGCCGCACGAGCTCCGCCAGTCCATCCTTTCCTGCTTCTCTTCTTCCCCCTCTCCCTTGTCGCCGCCGCCCGCATGGCTCCGAAGAGGTTCTCAGCTGCGGAGAAGGGGAAGGCTAGTCGGGCGGGGCTCGACTCCCCTCCGGCCAAGCGCGGCCGGGGTCGTCCCCGCAAGCATCCCGCGGTCCCCGCTGAGGCTCCCCGCGGACACAGGGGCGGTTCTCCGCGCGGTGGTGAGCGCTCTGCCACCATGGAGAGGTGGGCTGTGGCTGCGCGGCCTCCCAGGCCGCGCTTTCGCTCGGCAGAAGTGCCGCCGGAGTTCGTCGTGTGGTCGGCGGACCCGGCCGGCACCTGGCTCCAGCTCCCTCGCTTCTTCATCAGCGAGCTGCCGGCCGGCGCCCGGTGCGGCTTCTGGCTTCAGGCCGACGGCTGCTGCTGCAGGGCCTCTTGGGTCTCGCTCGAGGTCTCCCCTTCTGGGAACGGGGCCCTGACCCGCGGCTGGCAGACGTTCGCCCGCGCACGTGGCCTGGGCGAGCGGTGCACCCTGCACTTCAAGTTCGACGGCGACAGCACCCTCTACGTGAGGGTGTTTGGGGAAGACGGTCGCCGCGCGGGATGCTGCCCCGAGGGCGGCGATGAAGGGGACAGCGCTCGCGCCGCTGGCAGCACTCGAGGCTCCCCGAGCTTCGCCTACTCCCCTTCAGGTGGCTCCTCCAGCAGTGGCCAAAGCCAGCCCCCTCGCCTCAGCGCCTGCTTGGGGGGTGGCTGTTCTGTCGCCCGTCATCGCGCTCCGGTGAAGCGCGAGAGGGAGTCCGCCTGAGCTTCGGAGGCATCCGGTGTCGCCTCCGTAGACCGATGTGGGGCGGGCCGCGCCGGGCTCGCCCTTTTCTCTTTCCTTGTGCTTCGTGTGTAAGATAAGACAACTGCGTGGAGCCCCGTGGGGGCGTGTTCAAGAACTATTGCCGTTAGTAGTTGTTACCTTAATTTTGTTGTCGCGCCTCACAACTATTTGCCCTCGCGTAGGTAGTTCGCGGCCCCAGCCGGGGGGCGACCGACCCAGGCCCTGTGTGTATGTCGCGATGCCCGAGGGGCACGGACTAGAGGGGTGCTCCTGTAGAGAGCCTGGGTCGTGAAGCCTTTAAATGGCTAGAGAAAAACACTCGCGAGAGCGTTCGAGCCCCGCCCCTCGCGAGGCCTTCGTGAGAGAGAATCAAAATGAGGAGCGAAAATCAACAAACCACGAATCAACAACGGCGATAGCTTCGATAAGACCTCAAATGCAAGTAGAACACGCCAAATGCGGAAAGCAAATGAAAAAGCCGCATCCGGCACCTAGTCTAGTCTTCGACGTCTTCTCACCAGCGCGGAGCTAAGTGCTGCCACTGGGCGTGGGAGGGAGCCCCAGGGCCTGAGGCCGGCGCTCCTGAGACTCCGGGGCGTGTACAGCCCCACTCATTATTACATGAGAGTGTCACGGGGCGGCGAGCTTCACAGGCATTGGCCTTCTTCACAGGCTCCGGGCCTTTCTCCTTAGAGGTGAGATCTTCACAGGCGTTCGCCTTCTTCACAGGCTCAGGGCCTTTTCCAAAAAGAGGAGGTCTTCACAGGCGTTCGCCTTCTTCACAGGCTCAGGGCCTTTTCCAAAAAGAGGAGGTCTTCACAGGCGTTCGCCTTCTTCACACGCTCAGGGCCTTTTCCAAAAAGAGGAGGTCTTCACAGGCGTTCGCCTTCTTCACAGGCTCAGGGCCTTTTCCAAAAAGAGGAGGTCTTCACAGGCGTTCGCCTTCTTCACAGGCTCAGGGCTTTTTCCAAAAAGAGGAGGTCTTCACAGGCGTTCGCCTTCTTCACAGGCTCAGGGCCTTTCCCAAAAAGAGGAGGTCTTCACAGGCGTTCGCCTTCTTCACAGGCTCAGGGACTTTTCCAAAAAGAGGAGGTCTTCACAGGCGTTCGCCTTCTTCACAGGCTCAGGGCCTTTTAGGGGTAAAACCTCCTGAGGTGCTGGATGTTCCACGCGTTCTGGATCGGCTCCCCCTCTTGAGTCTCCAAGCGCACGGAGCCTGGCCTGGAAACATGAACAACTTTGAACGGGCCCTCCCACATGGGAGAGAGCTTGTGCAGCCCTTCCCTGGAGAGGACCCGCCTGAGTATAAAGTCTCCTACCTCAAGGGTCCTGGGGCGGATGTTGCGGCAGTGATATCGTCGTAGCGCCTGTTGGTACCTTGTCGCTCGCAGCGCGGCCTCCGGGCGGCGTTCCTCCCCCAGCACGAGGTCCATCCCCCGCATGGTGTCCTGCTGCGCCTCGTCGAACGCCAAGACCCGCGCGGAGCGACACCTGACCTCGTGAGGAAGGACTGCTTTAGCTCCGTAGACTAGGAAGAACGGAGTCTCCCCGGTTGGCTTGGTCGCGGTCGTGCGAATGGACCACAGCACGGATTGGAGCTCATTGTACCAACCCCTGCCGCAGGCCTCCAGCTTCTTCTTGAACGTTCTGGTCTTGAGGCCTCTCAGGACCTCCGCGTTGGCTCGTTCGGCTTGCCCATTGCTTCGCGGGTGTGCCACCGAAGCGTAGCATATCTGCGTTCCAAGGTTAGCACAGTATGTTTTGAAGAGGTTACTGGTGAACTGCGAACCGTTGTCTGTGATGATGCGGTTCGGCACCCCGAACCGACTCACGATGCCCCTGATGAACTTGACCGCGGAGCCTGCGGGGATGGTTCGGACAGCCTCCACCTCCGCCCACTTGGTGAACTTGTCAATGGCGATGTAGAGGTAACAGTAGCCCCCTGGCGCCCGAGGGAACGGGCCCAGAATATCCAGCCCCCAAACTGCGAATGGCCACGAGAGGGGTATAGTCTGCAGGCTCCCCGCCGGCTGATGGATCTGCTTGGAATGGAACTGGCAGGCCTCACAAGCCTTCACCAACTCGATCGCGTCGTTGAGCACGGTGGGCCAATAGAACCCACTACGGAAGGCTTTGCCGACGAGGGTTCATGATGACGAGTGGTGTCCGCAGTCTCCGCCGTGTATGTCCCCCAGTAGCTCCCTTCCTTGCTCCCTGGAGATGCAGCGCAGAGATACGTCGTTGGGTCGCTTCCGGTAGAGCTCTCCGTCTCTGATGCAGTATGCCGTGGCCTGCCGCGCCACACGTTCTGCTTCCTCCTCCTTCTCTGGCAGGGTCCCATGTATCAGGTAACTCCGGAGCTCAGTGATCCAGCGTTCCTCCTGAGGTTCCATCGTCAGGAGCAAACGTGCTCCTGAGGTCGGCCCGCAGGCCGGGGCTCCCGAGGCTGGCGGCTGAGGGAGCTCCTCACGAGGCTGAGCTGTGCTTGATAGCGTTGGCTGCGCTGAAGGCTTGAAGAGCCGCTCCTCAAAGACGCCGGGCTTCTGCGGCAGCCGCCTGGACGCCCGTCCAGCTATGTCGTCAGCTTCCTGGTTGGTGCCACGGGGCACGTGCTTCAGCTCCAGCCCCCAGAACTGCTTTTCCATCCTGCGGACCTCTGCTAGGTAGGCCTCCATATGCTCGTCCTTCAGCTCGTACACCTTGTTGGAGAAGTTGACTAGGAGCTGTGAGTCGCCCTTGACGGTGAGGCGCTTCACTCCCAGGGCCGTCGCGGCCTTCAACCCTGCTATCAGTCCCTCATATTCTGCTATGTTGTTGGAGACCTTTTCTCCTTGCTGGAAATAGAGTTGTACTGCGTAGCAAAGCTTATCCTGAGTGGGTGATATCAGTACAGCACCAGCCCCCGCGCCGTGCCTGGAGAATGCCCCGTCGAAGTACATGACTCAGCCCTCTGGCGCCTTGCTCCCTGGGGAGAGGGAGCAATCCTCGTCATCCTTGAGGTTCGGTGCCTCTGTCCATTCCGCCACAAAATCCGCCAACGCGGATCCTTTGATGACCCTAGTTGTGCTGAACTCGAGCTGAAACCCTTGCAACTCTATGTTCCACTCGGCGACCCTTCCGGCTGAGTTAGGGCTCCTGAGCACCCTCTCTAGGGGGTACGATGAGATGACCTTGATCGGATGAGCTTGGAAGTAGTGCCGCAGCTTGCGCGAGGCCACCAGCAGCGCGAAGAGGAGCTTCTGGGGCATGGGATATCAGGCCCACGCGTCCCGCAGCATCGTGCTAACGAAGTAGACCGGGTGCTCAACTAGGCTATGAGCAGCTTGGGTCGCGGGGCCCTCGGGAGGTGAGAACACCTCGCGAGATGTTGCGTCCTCGGGAGGTGAACCATCCTGGCATGCTGCTTCTCCTGTCTCTTGTGCGTCCCTCGGCGGTTGGCTCTCTTCATCTGTAGCTTCGGCTTTCTCGAGCTTTCCCTGTTCCCGTCTCGTCTGACCTCGGGCTGCCGCTATGGTCTTGGACTGGCGCTCCTCCCTAACCGCCACTAGTGCTGCGCTGGCAGAGTAAGGAGTGGCGGCAAGGTAAAGCAGTAGAGGCTCCTGAGGGCGCGGGGCCACCATGACTGGGGGACTAGTTAGGTACCTCTTGAGATCTTGAAACGCCTTATCCGCCTCTTCAGTCCATTCAAAGGGCCCCTTTTTCTTCATGAGCTGGAAGAAAGGCAGCGCTCGTTCTCCCAACTTGGAGATGAAGCGCCCTAGTGCGGTCACACGCCCGGTGAGCTTCTGCATTTCTCTGAGGGTCTTTGGCAGACTCATGTCCTCGACCGCCTTGACCTTCTCGGGGTTGGCCTCGATGCCACGGTGAGACATGAGGAATCCCAAAAGCTTGCCCGAGGGAGCGCCAAACACGCATTTCTCCGGGTTGAGCCGCAGGTTCACCGCGTCAAGGCTCGCGAAGGTCTCCTCCAGGTCTTGTATCAGGGTCCTGGCCTCTCGAGATTTCACCACAATGTCATCAACGTATGCTTCAACATTCTTCCCGAGCTGCGGGCCCAAGGTGATGTGCATCAGCCGCTGAAAGGTTGCCCCTGCGTTGCGTAGCCCGAACGGCATGCACGTATAGCAGTATATCCCGCACGGGGTCAAGAAGGCGGTCTTCTCAACGTCTTCTATCGCCATCCTGATCTGGTGATATCCTGAGAAGGCATCCAAAAAGCACAGCAGGTCGCATTCGGCGGTGGAATCGACGATCTGGTCGATGCGAGGGAGCGGGAATGGATCTTGCGGGCATGCCTTGTTGAGGTTGGTGAAGTCTACGCACATGCGTTCCTTCCCCCCTTTCTTGGGTACAACGACATGGTTGGCCAACCAATCTGGGTACCGGACCTCGCGGATAACTCCAGCGGCCTCCAACTTGCGGGTCTCTTGGACGATGAAGGCCTGCTTCTCTGCGGACTGCCGCCTGGCCTTCTGCTTCACGGGGCGCACGTTTGGGCATACGTTGAGGTGGTGCTCGATGACGTCCCTGGGGATCCCTGCCAACTGGTCGGGCTCCCAAGCAAACACTTTCTTGTTTGCACGCAGGAACTTGACCAGGGCCTCCTCCTGGTCAGGCCCCAGGTTGGCGCAATGGTGAAAGTGGCGCTGGAGGACCCGTCCTCGTCTACGGGTATCTGCTTGGTTTCTGCCTTGTCCTGGGTGAACAACTGCTTCTTCTTGGTAGGCGCAGCCCCCTTGGGCTCAGGGATCCCCGCGTCGGCGGGCTGCGCCGATGCCGCCGTCTTGAAGGCGAGCTTGAGTACTCGCAGGGCGTCCCCGGCGTCTCCGTGCACGGTGAGGGTACCGTGGCTCCCGTGCATCTTCATGAGGTTGTACGCTGGGTGCGTGGCGGCAATGAACTGAGCCAGTGCCAGGTAGCCGAGGATGGCGTTGTAAGGGAGGCCGATGGGGGCGATGTCGAAGTCGACCATCT
Organism: Aegilops umbellulata; assembly: GCA_032464435.1. Lineage (NCBI taxonomy): Eukaryota > Viridiplantae > Streptophyta > Magnoliopsida > Poales > Poaceae > Aegilops > Aegilops umbellulata. Next base: position 290,237,848 of record CP136056.1, on the reverse strand, counting down.
CCGTGCGGAAGTTGTCGTAGGTGCCGAAGGTCACCGGGAGCCGGATCTGTCCCAAGGAGTCGGACGACCCGCCCCCGACGCCCGAGAAGGATCGGCTGGGCTGCAGCCGCTCCCGGGGTATGCGGAGGAGGTTGAAGGTCTCAACCGAAAGCACGCTGAGACCTGCGCCGCCATCGACGAGGGTTCTGGTGACGGCCACCTGGCAGATGGTGGGGGTGCACAACAGGGGGAGCGCGCCCGAACCAGCCAAGTTAGCTGGGTGATCTTCCGAGCTGAAGGTCAGGTCGACCTCGTGCGCCGCCCGGTCCATGGGAGCCCCCTGCAGTGCGAAAACGACGCTGATCTGGCGGGCAAACGGCTTGACGTGGCGGCTTCTTGGTGGCGCCTGCGAGCCGCCCAGGAGGGCCGCGGCGACCGGGAGCGTCAACGTTGCTGTGAGGCAGCCTGGTCGCATAAGCAGGCGCCGGGGTGGCGCTTGTTGCTCGCCTCCCGCCAGGCCGTTGGCGGTGTTGACGGCGAGCGGCGGGGAACGGCGAGAACGCCCGCCAGCGAGGGCTGCTGGCGTGGCGCGGGCTCGACGTGCGCCGTACATGGATGCGGCGGTCGAAGGAGAGCGGAGCGGTGAAAAGCAGATTACGGCGCACCCCTACCTGGCGCGCCAAATGTCGGATCACGGGTTCCGGCAGACCCTTAAGGTTCGAACTCTGGGGTGCGCGCGGAGATCGCGCCCTCTACCTCTCCGTCTCGCTGGGATTTAAACTACTGCAAGAACAACACAAGAGACACAGGGTTTATACTGGTTCGGGCCACCATTGTGGTGTAATACCCTACTCTAGTGTGGTGTGGTGGATTGCCTCTTGGGCTGATGAGGAAGAACGATACAAGGAAGAACGACCTCGCGAGGGTCTGTTCTCAGCTAGGGGATGAACTGCTAGGTGGAGTTCGATCGCCCCTCTCTCTCTCTCTCTCTGTGTCTATCCGTGTCCCTCTCTACTTGCTCTCCGCTTGCTCTAGATGCTCTCTCTTGGATGCCCTCTCTGGGAGCGGCTAGTCCCTATATATAGGCAAAGGCCCTGGGCCTCTTCCCAAATATTTGAGCGGGAACGGCGCCAACAATTGGCCGATTTGAAGGGGAACATCGGGTACACTTATCCTGACTAAAGTTGGTCTTCCCCTGCCAAAGGTTCTGGTGATGACGCCGGCTTGGGCTCCATAGTGACTTCCTCCTTGTCGTGGAGTTGGTCTTGGTCTCGTTGCACCGAAATGGGTGCCTTTGCTTGATCTTCTCGCCTGCGCTTTCCCCCTTTGCACCAAAGAGGAAAGGGAGGACGCCGCGCGGGCTGGCGCCCACCTGGCACCTTTGATCGTCATGGCTTGCGTCATGGGCACCTCGTGAGGTACCCCACCTTTATCTCTCCGCCTCCTCACGAGCCAGCCTAAGGAGGCCATGCCGGGGGAAGTGCCGTGTCGTCCGCCTCGCGAGGCTTGGCCCCTCGCGAGGGTCTTGAGTCTCGCATTGACGAAGACGGGCCACGTTGGGCCCCCACTCGAGCCACGCCGCGGGCCGCAGGCAGGCAAGTCTGGGGACCCCCGTTCCCAGAACGCCGACAGACAAGCCTGGACAAACTCTTATATGGAGAAAAGCGCTCCCGAGGACACATGGGAATTATTGTCAAGCCAGTTTTCATCACGTTCATATGATTCACGTTCGGTACTTTTATAATTTGATATGTGGGAGGACCGGTGCTCGGGTGCTGTCCTTACTTGGACAAGCATCCCACTTATGATTAACTCCTATTTCAAGCATCCACAACTAAAAAAGAAGTATTAAGGTAAACCTAACCATAGCATGAAACATATGGATCCAAATCAACCCTTACGAAGCAACGCATAAACTAGGGTTGAAGCTTGTGTCACTCTAGCAACCCATCATCTACTTATTACTTCCCAATGCCTTCCTCTAGGCCCGAATAATGGTGAAGTTTCATGTAGTCGAAGTTCACATAACATCACTAGAGGAGAGACAATATACATCTCATCAAAATATCGAACGAATACCAAATTCACATGACTACTAATAGCAAGACTTCTCCCATGTCCTCAGGAACAAACATAACTACTCACAAAGCATATTCATGTTCATAATCAGAGGAGTATTAATATGCATATAGGATATGAACATATGATATTCCACCAAATAAACCAACTAGCGTCAACTACAAGGAGTAATCAACACTACTAGCAACCTACAGGTACCAATCCCAGACTTAGAGACAAGAATTGGATACAAGAGATGAACTAGAGTTTGAGAGGAAATGGTGCTGGTGAAGACGTTGATGGAGATTAGTCCTCTCCCGATGAGAGGAGCATTGGTGATGACGATGGCGATGATTTCCCCCTCCCAGAGGGAAGTGTCCCCGGCAGAACAGCTCCGCTAGAGCCCTAGATTGGTCCCGCCAAGGTTCCGCCTCGTGCCGGCGGAGTGTCGTCCCGAAAGCTTGCTTATGATTTTTCTTCGGACGAAAGACTTCATATAGCAGAAGATGGACATCAGAGGGCCACCAGGGGGCCCACAAGGAAGGGGGCGCGCATAGGGGGGTAGGGCGCGCCCCCCACCCTCGTGGCCAGGGTGTGGGCCCCCTCTGGTATTTCTTTCGCTCCATATTTTTGATTATTTTCAAAAATAACTTTTATGGAGTTTCAGGACTTTTGGAGTTGTGCAGAATAGGTCTATAATATTTGCTCCTTTTCCAGCCCAGAATTCCAGCTGCTGGCATTCCCCCTCTTCATGTGAACCTTGTAAAATAAGAGAGAATAGGCATAAGTATTGTGACATTGTGTAATAACAGCCCATAATGCAATAAATATCAATATAAAAGCATGATGGAAAATGGACGTATGAGGCTCCTCCCCGGTTCGGAGCGATCCTCCAAGACAACACCTCTGTGTCGTCCCTGGCCCCGGGGGAATAGGCAGGCGGTGGTGACATGCTCGCCGTCACCAACGGAGCCAGCGAATCCCCGAATGAAGATCGCTGGATAAAGTCACGGGCCGGACTGCAATAGTACAATTAACTATGTTAAAATAATAAGGAGAAAGGACTAGGTGTGCGCATGGACGAGCCATGTCACTTACGATGCGGCCTGGGGCTTAGTGCGGGGGCGTCGTTCCGGACTACTGTCAACATCCCACGCGGTATTGACCGCTGGGGCGCCCTTCCCCTTCTTGGGTGTTTCCGCTTCCAGATGCCCCGAAGCCGCCCTCTTCTTCCTCCTCTCCTCAGGGGGAGGGATGTTTTCCTCTTCGTCCTCCTCTTCATCATCATTGACCTCAGGGACAGAGGAATGGGCTTCGTCGTCTTCGGACGTCACGTCCGGAGTGCCCTTGCGACGGGGGCCACTCTTGGCCCCCTTGGCCTTCTTCTCCAGTGCCTTATATGGCGCCGACACCAGCATCTTCGCCAGGCGCGGGATGACCGGTTCTTCGGGCAGCGGAGCCGGACACTAGATCTGCTTCGCCCTCTCCATCTAGTCCTGAAAGAGCAATAATAAAAGGTCAGACATCATTCTCGAAACATTTAAGTTGGGGATTCGTCAAAAGTAACATACCTCGCTGGCGAGGTGTTTACAGTCGTGACCATGGTCTGAATCCGTGGCCGGAAGTTTCTCGTTGCCCTTAAAAAGCAACTTCCAGGCATCTTCGTGGGTGGTCTCGAAGAGCCTCACCAGGATCCGATGCTTCTTCGGATTGAAATCCCACAGAGGGCGACCTCTGCGCTGGCATGGGAGAATCCGGCGAACTAGCATCACCTGGATCACATCGACGAGCTTGACGTCCTTGGTTATCATGCTCTGGATGCGCGTCTGCAACGCTATCAGCTCATCGGGCGAGCACCAGTCCGGACTCTTCTCGACCCAAGAGGTGAGTCACATGGGAGCACCGGGGTGGAATTCGGCAGCCGCGGCCCAGGTGGTGCCACGGGGTTCTGTGATGTAGAACCATGGTCTCTGCCACTCCTTCACTATCTCCACAAAAGTGCCTTTTGGCCAGGAGACGTTGGGTAGCTTGCTCACCATGGCTCCTCCGCACTCCGTGTGCTGGCCGTCCACCACCTTCGGCTTTACGTTGAAGACTTTGAGCCACAAACCGAAGTGGGGTTGGATGCGGAGGAAGGCCTCGCACACGACGATAAACGCCGAGATGTTGAGGAAGGAATTCGGGGACAGATCGTGGAAATCTATCCCGTAATAATACATCAGCCCACGGACGAAAGGGTGGAGCGGAAACCCTAGCCCATGGAAGAAATAGGGGATGAATACTACCCTCTCAGTGGGCTTCGGCGTGGGGACGATTTGCCCCTCGGCCAGCAGACGGTGGGTGATCTCCTTCGCCAAATACCCGGCCGCCCGAAGCTCAGTAATGTCCTCCTCCTTGATGGAAGAGATCATCCACTTGCCCTAACCTCCGGATCCGGTCATGGTTATAAAGGCAGCAAATATTAAACGCCTCCTCACTCGCCCTGAAAACTCGCCTATTCCCAAGGGTCGTATAAACGACACGGTTGGGTTACCCATGCCAGCATTGATGAGAATCTTGCGATAAGGGGACACAATCTCTTCTTTGACAAGACGTGTCAATGGCAACCTGAAAGTGCGTTATATCGACTAGAGGGGGGTTGATACGTCTCCAACGTATCTATAATTTTTGATTGCTCCATGCTATATTATCTACTGTTTTGGTCTATATTGGGCTTTATTTTCCACTTTTATATTATTTTTGGGACTAACCTATTAACCGGAGGCCCAACCCAGAATTGCTGTTTTTTTGCCTATTTCAGAGTTTTGGAGAAACAAAATATCAAACAGAGTCCAAACGGAATGAAACCTTCGGGAACGTGATTTTCTCATCAAATAAGACCCAGGAGACTAGGACCCTCCGTCAAGAAAGCCACGAGGCGGTCACGAGGGTGGGAGGCGCGCCCACCCCCTAGGGCGCGCCCCCGTGCCTTGTGGGCCCCTCGGAGCTCCACCGACATACTTCTTCCTCCTATGTATACCTACGTACCCCCAAACAATCAGAGAAGGAGCCAAAAACCTAATTCCACCGCCGCAACCTTCTGTACCCACGAGATCCCATCTTGGGGCCTCTTCCGGAGCTCCGCCGGAGAGGGCCATCATCACGGAGGGCTTCTACATCATCCTAGCCCCTCCAATGAAGTGTGAGTAGTTCACCTCAGACCTTCGGGTCCATAGTTATTAGCTAGATGGCTTGTTCTCTCTTTTTGGATCTCAATACAATGTTCTCCCCCTCTCTCCTGGAGATCAATTTGATGTAATCTTCTTTTTGCGGCGTGTTTGTTGAGACCGATGAATTGTGGGTTTATGATCAAGTCTATCTATGAATAATATTTGAATCTTCTCTGAATTATTTTATGTATGATTGGTTATCTTTGCAAGTCTCTTCGAATTATCAGTTTGGTTTGGCCTACTAGATTGGTTTTTCTTGCCATGGGAGAAGTGCTTAACTTTGGGTTCAATCTTGCAGTGTCCTTTCCCAGTGACAGAAGGGGCAGCAAGGCACGTATTGTATTGTTGCCATCGAGGATAACAAGATGGTTTTTTTTTATCATATTGCTTAAGGCGTTACTCTGTTTTTAACTTAATAATCTAGATGCATGCTGGATAGTGGTCGATGAGTGGAGTAATAGTAGTAGATGCAGGCATGAGTCGGTCTACTTGTCTCGGACGTGATGCCTATATACATGATCATACCTAGATATTCTCATAACTATGCTCAATTCTGTCAATTGCTCAACAGTAATTTGTTCACCCATCGTAGAATACTTATGCTCTTGAGAGAAGCCACTAGTGAAACCTATGGCCCCCGGGTCCATTCTCATCATATCAATCTCCATCACTTTAATCTTGCTTTGCTTTTTTACTTTGCCTTTTACTTTTCACTTTGCATCTCTATACCAAAAATACCAAAAATATTATCTCTATCAGATCTCACTCCCGTAAGTGACCGTGAAGGGATTGACAACCCCTAATCGCGTTGGTTGCGTTGAGCTATTTTTTGTGTAGGTACGAGGGACTCAAGCGTAGCCTCCTACTGGATTGATACCTTGGTTCTCAAAAACTGAGGGAAATACTTACGCTACTTTGCTGCATCATCCTCTCCTCTTCGGGGAAATCCAACGCAGTGCTCAAGAGGTAGCAAGAAGAATTTCTGGCGCCGTTTCTAGGGAGTCTGCGCAAAAGTCAACATACCAAGTACCCATCACAATCCCTATCTCCCGTATTACATTAGTTGCCATTTGCCTCTCATTTTCCTCTCCCCCACTTCACCCTTGTCATTTTATTCGCCCTCTCTTTTCCGTTTGGCTTCTTCTCGCTTACTTTTTGTTTGCTCGTGTTGCCATGTGCCTTCTATATGCTTGCATCTTCGCTTGCTGAAAATCTATTGATATGGATCCACTTAAAGTTTTCTACTTGGATCATCTTCGATCCTTATGCGCTCGTGCTGAAACCCCAACTAGCCTAGTTGATGGGAAATCTTTAGATGAGCATGCTCATTTTGTGCGTCACCGTTTGTCTGAAAAAGGGAAACTCTTATGGAGTCAAATAAATAGATTGCTGTGTTATGCTTGGAATCTTTGTGAAATTTATGATTTTACTTGTTGCTCTAAGAACCCTAAAAAACACCTTCCCTACCTATGTGAGTTTAACGAAAATGAAATCTTATCTTCTTATGCAAAGGGTGTTTATAGTTACTATGATATCAAACAAATTGAAGAATTTGTTGCTTTTAAGGGTGCTTATGAAGTTGCTTCTTTGATTGAGAAGTATGATATTACTCTCTATGAATCTGAAAATTTTGACATACTTAAATATTGCTATGAAAACTATGCTCATAATGTCTATGTCAAAGAATTTATTGAGAGAATGACTATTGCTTTGGAAGAAAATAATGATATGCATGGATCTATAGATAATGATGATTCCGATGATTTGATTGAAATATCCCTTGATGAACATGATGCTTGCTATTCTTGCGGAAATGATGCCAATATTTATGAAGATGAATTTGCTATAGTTCCTTATGTTAAATATGAGATCGTTGCTATTGCACCCATACTTGGTAGTTCCTTCGATGAAAAGCATGATTGCAACGATGTTACTATAAATTCTCTTGATGTCAATTGTGCAAATAATATGCAAAACCCTAAGCTTGGGGATGCTAGTTTTGCTATGTCTATTACTTGTTGCAATGATCATGATTGGGGTGATTCTTCTTATGAGCTTGAAAATTTATTTAAGCCCCATGATGAATATGAGATTGATAGTAGTGTTTGCAATAATATTGAAAGTGGGTTTGGAAGAGTATCAACTTTAGATCCCACATATTTGGAGAATGTTCAATCTTATGGTATTTTTGATAAAAGTGGGTTTGGAGAGGTCATGACTTTAGTTAATGTTAATCCCACTATTTTGGAAGAGCGTCAACTTTGCATGCATGTGGATCGTGTTGAAAATATTTTATGTGATAGCTATTTTGTTGAATTTTCTTATGATCCCACATGTAATTATTATGAGAGAGGAAAATATGGTTGTAGAAATTTTCATGATAATAAATTACCTCTCGTTATGTTGAGCTTGCTATCGTTTCTTTCCACTTCCTTGCATTTGCTAGTTTTTGGTTGCTATGATAATTTGTTTGCCTATAAGATGCCTATGCATAGGAAGTATGTTATACTTAGATGTGTTTGTCACGTGTTTTATGATGCTCTCTTTGTGCTTCAATTCTTGTCTTTCATGTGAGCATCGTTGAAATATTATGCCTAGCTAGGGGCGTTAAACGATAGCGCTTGTTGGGAGGCAACCCAATTTTATTTTAGTTTTTTTTGTTTTTGCTTCTGTTTAGGAATAAATAATCCATATACCTTCTGTTTAGATGTGGTTTTGCGTTTTAATTAGTGTTTGTGGCAAGTTAGACCTATAGGATCTTCTCGAATGATAGTTATTTGATCTTGCTGTAATTTCCTGAATCTTTCTGTTCACGAAAACAATTGTTACAAATCACCAGAATGTGATAAAATACTGATTCCAATTGCTGCTGATCAATAAACAAATTTTCTAGGTCTTCCTATTTTGGTAGATTTTTTGGAGTTCAAGAAGTTTGCGTTAGTTACAGATTACTACAGACTGTTCTGCTTTTGGCAGATTCTGTTTTTCGTGTGTTGTTTGCTTATTTTGATGAATCTATGGCTAGTAAAATAGTTTATAATCCATAGAGAAGTTGGAATACAGTAGGTTTAACACCAATATATATAAATAATGAGTTAATTACAGTACCTTGAAGTGGTCTTTTGTTTTCTTTCGCTAACAGAGCTCACGAGATTTCTGTTGAGTTTTGTGTTGTGAAGTTTTCAAGTTTTGGGCGAAATCTTTTGATGGATTATGGAACAAGGAGTGGAAAGAGCCTAAGATTGGGGATGCCCATGGCACACCCAAGATAATCCAAGGAAACCAAAAAGTCAAAGCTTGGGGATGCCCCGGAAGGCATCCCCTCTTTCGTCTACTTCCATCGGTAATTTTACTTGGAGCTATATGTTTATTCACCACATGATATGTGTTTTGCTTGGAGCATCTTGTATTATTTGTGTCTTTGTTTGTTAGTGTTCCACAGTCATCCATTCTGTACACACCTTTTGAGAGAGCCATACATCAATTGGAATTTGATAGAATACTCTTTGTGCTTCACTTATATCTTTTGAGCTTTATAGTTTTGCTCTAGCGCTTCACTTATATCATTTAGAGCACGGTGGTGGATTTGTTTTATAGAAACTATTGATCTCTCATGCTTCACTTAGATTATTTTGAGAGTCTTAAATAGCATGGTAATTTGCTTAATAATAATAATAATAAGCTTGGTATTCAAGATTTGTAAAACTTTCTTTTGAGTGCGTTGAATACAAAGAAAAGTTTGATGCTTGATAATTGTTTTGAGATATGGAGGTGATAATATAAAAGTCATGCTAGTAGAGTAATTGTGAATTTGAGAAGTGCTTGAGTTGAAGTTTGCAATTCCCGTAGCATGCTTGAGTTGAAGTTTGCAATTCCCGTAGCACGCACGTATGGTAAACGTTATGTAACAAATTTGAAACATGAGGTGTTATTTGATTGTCCTCCTTATGAGTGGCGGTCGGGGACGAGCGATGGTCTTTTCCTACCAATCTATCCCCCTAGGAGCATGCGTGTAATGCTTTGGTTTTTGATGGCTTGTAGATTTTTGCAATAAGTATATGAGTTCTTTATGACTAATGTTGAGTCCATGGATTATACGCACTCTCGCCCTTCCATCATTGCTAGCCTCTTCGGTACCGTGCATTGCCCTTTCTCACATTGAGAGTCGGTGCAAACTTTGCCGGTGCATCCAAACCCCGTGATATGATACGCTCTTTCACACATAAACCTCCCTATATCTTCCTCAAAACAGCCATCATACCTACCTATTATGGAATTTCCATAGCCATTCCGAGATATATTGCCATGCAACTTTCCACCATTTCGTTCATCATGACACATCTATCATTGTCATATTGCTTAGCATGATCATGTAGTTAACATAGTATTTGTGGCAAAGCCACCGCTCATAATTCTTTCATACTTGTCACTCTTGATACATTCCATATCCCGGTATACCGCCGGAGGCATTCATATAGAGTCATACTTTGTTCTAGTATCGAGTTGTAATCATTGAGTTGTAAATAAATAGAAGTGTGATGATCATCATTTAATAGAGTATTGTACCAAATAAAAAAAATAAGAGAAAGGCCAAAGAAAAAAAATAAGGCCCAAAAAAATATAAAATAAAAAGGGGTAATACTACTATCCTTTTTTCCACGCTCGTGCTTCAAAATAGCACCATAATCTTCATAATAGAGAGTCTCTTGTTTTGTCACTTTCATATACTAGTGGGAATTTTTCATTATAGAACTTGGCTTGTATATTCCAACAATGGGCCTCCTCAAGTGCCCTAGGTCTTCGTGAGCACGCAAGTTGGATGCACTCCCACTTAGTTTCTTTTGTTGAGCTTTCATACATTTATAGCTCTAGTGCATCCGTTGCATGGCAATCCCTACTCCTTGCATTAACATCAATTGACGGGCATCTCCATAGCCCGTTGATTATCCTGTTGATGTGAGACTTTCTCCTTTTTTGTCTTCTCCACATAACCCCCATCATCATATTCTATTCCACCCATAGTGCTATATCCATGGCTCGCGCTCATGTATTGCGTGAAGGTTTATGAGTTTGAGATTATTAAAGTATGAAACAATTGCTTGGCTTGTCATCGGGGTTGTGCATGATGAGAGCATTCTTGTGTGACGAAAATGGAGCATGACTAAACTATATGATTTTGTAGGGATGAACTTTCTTTGCCATGTTACTTTGAGAAGACATAATTGCTTTGTTAGTTTGCTTGAAGTATTATTATTTTTATGTCAATATGAACTTTTGTCTTGAATCTTTCGGATCTGAATATTCATACCACAATTAAGAAGATATGCATTGAAATTATGCCAAGTAGCACTCCGCATAAAAAATTCTATTTTTATCATTTACCTACTCGAGGACGAGCAGGAATTAAGCTTGGGGATGCCTGATACGTCTCCAACGTATCTATAATTTTTGATTGCTCCATGCTATATTATCTACTGTTTTGGACTATATTGGGCTTTATTTTCCACTTTTATATTATTTTGGGACTAACCTATTAATCGGAGGCCCAACCCAGAATTGCTGTTTTTTGCCTATTTCAGAGTTTCACAGAAACATAATATCAAACGGAGTCCAAACGGAATGAAACCTTCGGGAACGTGATTTTCTCATCAGATAAGACCCAGGAGACTTGGACCCTCCATCAAGAAAGCCACGAGGTGGTCACGAGGGTGGGGGGCACGCCCACCCCCCTAGGGCGCGCCCCCTGCCTCGTGGGCCCCTCGGAGCTCCACTGACGTACTTCTTCCTCCTATATATACCGCCCCAAATATTTGAATCTTCTCTGAATTCTTTTATGTATGATTGGTTATCTTTGCAAGTCTCTTCGAATTATCAGTTTGGTTTGGCCTACTAGATTGGTTTTTCTTGCCATGGGAGAAGTGCTTAACTTTGGGTTCAATCTTGCAGTGTCCTTTCCCAGTGACAGAAGGGGCAGCAAGGCACGTATTGTATTGTTGCCATCGAGGATAACAAGATGGGGCTTTTTATCATATTGCATGAAACTATCCCTCTACATCATGTCATCTTGCTTAAGGCGTTACTCTGTTTTTAACTTAATACTCTAGATGCATGCTGGATAGCGGTCGATGAGTGGAGTAATAGTAGTAGATGCAGGCAGGAGTCGGTCTACTTGTCTCGGACATGATGCCTATATACATGATCATACCTAGATATTCTCATAACTATGCTCAATTCTGTCAATTGCTCAACAATAATTTGTTCACCCACCATAGAATACTTATGCTCTTGAGAGAAGCCACTAGTGAAACCTATGGCCCCCGGGTCTATTCTCATCATACGAATCTCCATCACTTTAATCTTGCTTTGCTTTTTACTTTGCCTTTTACTTTTCACTTTGCATCTCTATACCAAAAATACCAAAAATATTATCTCTACCAGATCTCACTCCCGTAAGTGACCGTGAAGGGATTGACAACCCCTAATCGCGTTGGTTGCGCTGAGCTATTGTTTTGTGCAGGTATGATGGACTCGAGCGTAGCCTCCTACTGGATGGATACCTTGGTTCTCAAAAACTGAGGGAAATACTTACGCTACTTTGCTACATCATCCTCTCCTCTTCGGGGAAATCCAACGCAGTGCTCAAGAGGTAGCAGGGGTGAATAGGCGATTTTTATGAATTCTTCACTGAGGAATTTGCCAGTGAGGAAATTCCTTAGTGAAGAACTACTAGCAGCGGAATAAGTACTCAAAAGTAAACATACCAGAACACAAGCATAGTCATCATGATGAAATGAAGACAAGCACAGAGTATAGAAAGCGTAATCACAGGATAGCACAGGATGAAGACAAACAAACTGAAGAAATTGAACTGAGGAAATTGAGAAAGTCTTCTGTCAAAGTCTTCAAACACGGATATGAATAAGTGCACAACACATTTATGAGAAAATGAAATAATTAAGGAAAATGATTTGGTAGACCAGTTCCAACTGTTGTCTCAGTTGTACATCTGGTTGGAGCGGCTAGGTATTTAAACCTGAGGACACACAGTCGTCACCGTATTCTCCTTGAACTAAGGTCACACAGACCTCGCTCAATCACTCGTGGTAAGTCTTCAGGTAACTTCCGAACCTTCACACACTCGGTCACTCGGCGATCCACAATTCCTCTTGGATGCTCTAGACCATGATGCCTAACCGTCTGGAAGAAGCACAGTCTTCAAAGGTAACAAGCTTCAGATCCACGCATGATCAATCTCTTCAGTGATGCTCAATCACTTTGGGTTTGTAGGTGTTTGGGTTTGGGTTTTTCCTCACTCGATGATTTTCGCTCAAAGTCCTCGGAGGATGGTATGCTCTCAAATGACAAGTGTCAGTTTCTCTCAGAGCAGCCAACCAGCTAGTGGTTGAAGGGGCGGCTATTTATAGCCTAGGGAGCAGCCCGACGTGATAAGAAATAAATGCCCTTCAATGATATGAACGTTAGGTGGGTAGATATTTTGGGACAACTGGTGCGTAGCACAACAACGGGCGGAAATTTGAGTATCAAATTCCTCAGGGCTATCATGTTCCTCACTGTGTAGGCAATCCGCACTGGCGAATTCCTAACTCCTCAGTCAGAACAAATTCCTCAGAGACCAGAAGAACTTCGTCTCTGTCACTGAAGAACATGACTGAACTGTATGAGATTTCCAATGGCTTCACTCGCAGGGATTGGTAGGCGTAGGATTTTGAGTTGAGCATCACATGGAAATTTTTCCTTAGTATTTCCTCGACCCCCTTTAACAGTACGGTGTTTCCTATGACTCAAGAAAGAGAAAATGAAACTACGAAAACAAAAGTCTTCACGCTTCATGTTCCTGGAATGAATACCAAGTCTTCAAGGTCACACCAATTTATTCACTTTCAAAGTCTTCAGAAAGTCTTCAGTCGAAGAACTTCATTTTCAGGGGTCGACTTTCTCTGTAAATATCAAACTCCTCATAGACTTATGGACCTGTGTACACTCATAAACACATTAGTCCCTTAACCTATAAGTCTTCAATACACCAAAATCACTAAGGGGCACTAGATGCACTTACAATCTCCCCCTTTTTGGTGATTGATTATAATATAGGTTAAGTTTTCAACGGGGATAAACATATGAAGTGTAAATACAGAAATTGAGGAATTTGATTGCAAGATATAGAAGAACTCCCCCTGAAGATGTGCATAGTGAGGAATTTGCTTTTGAAGCAATGCACACCTGAAGAGTAGGATCATGGAGATCTCCCCCTATATCTTGTAATTCATACACGCATTTGTCATATAATATGAAGAATTTCAAATGCATGATGAAATATGGTGACTGATATAATTGAGCATGCGTGCATTAACATTAGAAAGGAATAAGCATGCAGAAAATCACAGCAAAAGTATCAGGCCACCATAGAGTTTAAGTTTACAACTCGATCCAGCAAAGTCATGAGAAGAACGAGAGTTGTAACTTAGAAAAAACACCCACATAAGATAGACCCGCTTGAAGACTAACTCAAATTTCTCCCCCTTTGTCATCGAAGGACCAAAAGGGTCGAAAATGAGGACTAACGCCCCTGGAGAATATCAAGTTGATGAAGGAGCGCCAGCGTTGTTGGGGTCGTTTGTTGATGTTGGGCCTGCCGCAGTGTCGTCCAAGTCTTCATGCTTGTCGGTGTCGCGCGATGAAGAATATGAACTGGCCACCAAGGAAGGAACCTTGACCTTCTTGTATTTATTCGGTGGAGGAGCAGACCAGTCAAAATCTTCCTTGAGACCCATTTTCTTCAGATCTTCTGCGCTGTAAACATGAGACAGAACAGCCCAGGTACGGTTGATGGTTTCATGGAGGTAGTAGTTGTTTTTCTTCATTGCATTGTGGGTAGCAGTCGTGTTGTGAAGAATTGAACCAAACTGACGCTTGACCCATTTGTGATTGCGATCAACCTTCTGATGAAGACCGAGGAGTAGCTCATGATTTGTCATCACCATGGGTATTGTGCCTTGAGGATTTTGCTTGGTTGTGTTGGCGGCAGAGTCATGGGTGGCAGAGTCATCATTGGTGGAGTAGGATGCAGCCTTGCGAAATTGACCATCCAATGGACGAATGCCTTCATCTATAACAGCAGTGGCCTTGCCCTTGTCATCAGCTGAGGAATATGTCTGTTTTAGGACTTCAATCGGGGGCAAGTAGCTGCAATGGTTCAATGTATCAGCTTTGTAGTTGAGTGAAGACCTTGTCCTGATGAATATCATAATCCAAGGTGCATAAGACTTCAGCTCAAACGGTGACATAGCGACATTGGCCAGAGTCCTCATGAAGAAATCATGGAAGTTGACGGGAACGCCATGAATGATATCGAAAAGCAGATTCTTCATGATGCCAACGACTTCTTCTTCATTCGAGTCGTGGCCCTTGATTGGACTCAATGTCTTCGTCAAAATGCGATAGACAGTCCGAGGCACATATAGCAATTCCTTCACGAGGAATTTTTTTCTTAGGGCCTGACCTGGCTTAAGTGGCTTCATTAGCACTTGCATATAGTGATCTGTAAGCTCAGGCTCACTGTAGACGCAACGAGCAGCTTCAAGGGGAGGACTGAGAGGCAAAGCACGAAGCAATTCAGTAGCTGGTGCCTTGTAGTGAGTATTTTCAGACATCCAGTCCAACACCCATGAATTCACATCTTCATAATCTCCGGTGATCTGCAGCGTTGCATAAAATTGAAGAATGAGTTCTTCATTCCAATCACATATGTCAGTGCGGAAATTTAACAGTCCAACGTCGTGAAGAACACTGAGGACTGGCATGAAGCACGGTAGAGATTCCATATCTACGTGAGGAATGTGATCATGATCGAAGACTTTGTCTTTGTTGAACAGCACTGAGGAATAAAAATTTGCCTGGCTGGCAGTCCAGAAACGCCTCTTCCTTATGCGAGCAGAGTCACATGGGTTGTAGTCAGTGAAGAATACATTCTCGCTGAAGAAATCATCAGCCTTGAATTTTTGTTTCCTGGAGAATGGATCCTTTCGCTTGGGCAGAGGAGTGTCAGTGAGTTGCATCACAACCTCAGGAATCGCAATCTCAGGTCCTTCAGACTGAGGAATTTCTGATTCCTCTTTAGTGGTAGTCTGCGTCTTCAGATGTTCAGCAGCAGCAGTTTCTTCAGTACTTGTGGCTGGAATTTCTTCATGAACAGATGCAGTGGGTTGAGGTTCTTCAGAGCCCAATGGAATAGTTTGTGCTGGGGACTGAGGGGTTTGTTGTAGTGGCGTGAACAGAGGAGATTTGGGATGCTGACTTTGAAGGAAATATGCCCTAGAGGCAATAATAAAGTTATTATTTATTTCCTTATTTCATGATAAATGTTTATTATTCATGCTAGAATTGTATTAACCGGAAACATAATACATGTGTGAATACATAGACAAACAGAGTGTCACTAGTATGCCTCTACTTGACTAGCTCGTTAATCAAAGATGGTTATGTTTCCTAACCATGAACAAAGAGTTGTTATTTGATTAACGGGATCACATCATTAGTTGAATGATCTGATTGACATGACCCATTCTATTAGCTTAGCACTCGATCGTTTAGTATGTTGCTATTGCTTTCTTCATGACTTATACATGTTCCTTTGACTATGAGATTATGCAACTCCCGTTTACCGGAGGAACACTTTGGGTACTACCAAACGTCACAACGTAACTGGGTGATTATAAAGGAGTACTACAGGTGTCTCCAAAGATAGATGTTGGGTTGGCGTATTTCGATATTAGGATTTGTCACTCCGATTGTCGGAGAGGTATCTCTGGGCCCTCTCGGTAATGCTCATCACATAAGCCTTGCAAGCATTGCAACTAATGTGTTAGTTGTGAGATGATGTATTACGGAACGAGTAAAGAGACTTACCGGTAACGAGATTGAACTAGGTATTGGATACCGACGATCGAATCTCGGGTAAGTAACATACCGATGACAAAGGGAACAACGTATGTTGTTATGCGGTCTGACCAATAAAGATATTCGTAGAATATGTAGGAGCCAATATGGGCATCCAGGTCCCGCTATTGGTTATTGACCGGAGACGTGTCTCGGTCATGTCTACATTGTTCTCGAACCGTAGGGTCCGCACGCTTAAGGTTTCGATGACAGTTATATAATGAGTTTATGAGTTTTGATGTACCGAAGGAGTTCGGAGTCCCGGATGAGATCGGGGACATGACGAGGAGTCTCGAAATGGTCGAGACGTAAAGATCGATATATCGGACGACTATATTCGGACATCGGAAGGGTTCTAAGTGGTTCGGGTATTTTCGGAGGTACCGGGGAGTTACGGGAATACGAGGAAGAAGCAATGGGCCTTGATGGGCCTTAGTGGGAAGGACCAGGAGGTGGCGTGCGCCCCTCCCAAGCCTAGTCCGAATTGGACAAGGGGTTTGGGGCGCGGCCCCTCTCTCCCTTCCTTCCCCTCTTCCCCTCTTTCCCCCCTTGACCTAGTTGGACTAGGAAAGGTGGAATCCTACTCCCGGTGGGAGTAGGACTCCCCTGGCGCGCCCAAACCTAGGGCCGGCCTCCTCCCTCCCTTGCTCCTTTATATACGGGGGCAGGGGGCACCCCATGGACACACAAGTTGATCTTCGTGATCGTTCCTTAGCCGTGTGCGGTGCCCCCCTCCACCATATTCCACGTCGATCATATCATTGCAGTGCTTAGGCGAAGCCCTGCGCCGGTAGAACATCATCATCGTCACCACGCCGTCGTGCTGATGGAACTCCCCCCGAAGCTTTGCTGGATCGGAGCTAGGGGTGCGTCATCGAGCTGAACGTGTGCCAAGAACTCGGAGGTGCCGGAGTAACGGTGCTTGGATCGGTCGGATCGGGAAGACGTACGACTACTTCCACTACGTTGCGTCAACGCTTCCGCTTCGGTCTACGAGGGTACGTAGACAACACTCTCCCCTCTCGTCGCTATGCATCACCATGATCTTGCGTGTGCGTTGGAAATTTTTTGAAATTACTACGTTCCCCAACAGTGGCATCCAAGCCAGGTTTTATGGTTTGATGTTATTTGCACGAGTAGAACACAAGTGAGTTGTGGGCGATATAAGTCATACTGCGTACCAGCATGTCATACTTTGGTTCGGCGGTATTGTTGGACGAGACGATCCGGACCAACCTTACGCGTACTCTTACGCGAGACCGGTTCCCTCGACGTGCTTTGCACATAGATGGCTTGCGGAAGACTGTCTCTCCAACTTTAATTGAACCGAGTGTGGCTACGCCCGGTCCTTGAGAAGGTTAAAACGGAGTCTATTTGACAAACTATCGTTGTGGTTTTGATGCGTAGGTAAGATGAGTTCTTGCTTAAGCCCGTAGCAGCCACGTAAAACTTGCAACAACAAAGTAGAGGACGTCTAACTTGTTTTTGCAGGGCATGTTGTGATGTGATATGGCCAAGACATGATGCTAAATTTTATTGTATGAGATGATCATGTTTTGTAACCGAGTTATCGGCAACTGGCAGGAGCCATATGGTTGTCGCTTTATTGTATGCAATGCAATCGCGATGTAATGCTTTACTTTATTACTAAGCGGTAGTGATAGTCGTGGAAGCATAAGATTGGCGAGACGACAACGATGCTACGATGGAGATCAAGGTGTCGCGCCGGTGACGATGGTGATCATGACGGTGCTTCGAAGATGGAGATCACAAGCACGAGATGATGATGGCCATATCATATCACTTATATTGATTGCATGTGATGTTTATCTTTTATGCATCTTATCTTGCTTTGATTGACGGTAGCATTATAAGATGATCTCTCACTAAATTATCAAGAAGTGTTCTCCCTGAGTATGCACCGTTGCAAAAGTTCTTCGTGCTGAGACACCACGTGATGATCGGGTGTGATAGGCTCTACGTTCAAATACAACAGGTGCAAAACAGTTGCACACGCGGAATACTCAGGTTATACTTGACGAGCTATGCATATAAGATATGACCTCGGAACACGGAGACCGAAAGGTCGAGCGTGAATCATATAGTAGATATGATCAACATAATGATGTTCACCATTGAAACTACTCCATCTCACGTGATGATCGGACATGGTTTAGTTGATTTGGATCACGTGATCACTTAGAGGATTAGAGAGATGTCTATCTAAGTGGGAGTTCTTAAGTAATATGATTAATTGAACTTAAATTTATCATGAACTTAGTCCTGGTAGTATTAGCATATCTATGTTGTAGATCAATAGCTCGCGTTGTTGCTTCCCTATGTTTATTTTGATATGTTCCTAGAGAAAATTGTGTTGAAAAATGTTAGTAGCAATGATGCGGATTGGATCC
Organism: Aegilops umbellulata; assembly: GCA_032464435.1. Classification (NCBI taxonomy): domain Eukaryota; kingdom Viridiplantae; phylum Streptophyta; class Magnoliopsida; order Poales; family Poaceae; genus Aegilops; species Aegilops umbellulata. Next base: position 290,219,235 of record CP136056.1, on the reverse strand, counting down.
GTGATCTGAGGTTTATCCTCATTGCTGCACAGAAGAATTATGTCCTTGATACACCGCTAGGTGACGGACCTATTGCAGGAGCAGATGCAGACGTTATGAATGTTTTGCTAGCTCAATATGATGACTACTTAATAGTTCAGTGCACCATGCTTAACGGCTTAGAATCGGGACTTCAAAGACGTTTTGAACGTCATGGACCATACAAAATGTTCCAGGAGTTGAAGTTAATATTTCAAGCAAATACCCGAGTTGAGAGATATGAAGTCTCCAACAAGTTCTATAGCTAAAAGATGGAGGAGAATCGCTCAACTAGTGAGCATGTGCTCAGATTGTCTGGGTACTACAATCGCTTGAATCAAGTGGGAGTTAATCTTCCAGATAAGATAGTGATTGACAGAATTCTCTAGTCACCATCACCAAGTTAGTAGAACCTCGTGATGAACTATAGTATGCAAGGGATGACGAAAACGACTCCCGAGTTTTTCATGATGATGAAATTGATGAAGGTAGAAATCAAGAAAAACATCAAGTGTTGATGGTTAACAAGACCACTAGTTTCAAGTAAAGGGCAAAGGGAAGAAGGGGAACTTCGAGAAGAACGGCAAGCAAGTTGCTGCTCAAGTGAAGAAACCCAAGTCTGGACCTAAGCCTGAGACTGAATGCTTCTACTACAAAGGGACTGGTCACTGGAAACGGAGCTACCCCAAGTGATTGATGGATAAAAAGGATGGCAAAGTGAACAAAGGTATATTGGATATACATGTTATTGATGTGTACTTTACTAGTGTTTATAGCAACCCCTCGGTATTTGATACTGGTCCAGTTGCTAAGATTAGTAACTCAAAACAGGAGTTGCAGAATAAACAGAGACTAGTTAAGGGTAAAGTGACGATGTGTATTGGAAGTGGTTCCAAGATTGATATGATCATCATCGCACACTCATTATACTTTCGGGATTAGTGTTGAACCTAAATAAGTGTTATTTGGTATTTGCGTTGAGCATAAATATGATTTGATCATGTTTATTGCAATACGGCTATTCATTTAAGTAAGAGAATAAATTGTTGTTCTGTTTACATGAATAAAACCTTCTATGGTTATACACACCAACGAAATGGTTTGTTGGATCTCGATCATAGTGATACACATATTCATAATATTGAAGCCAAAAGATGCAAAGTTAATAATGATAGTGCAACTTATTTGTGGCACTGCAGTTTAGGTCATATTGGTGTAAAGCGCATGAAGAAACTCCATGCTGATGGGATTTTGGAATCACTTGATTATGAATCACTTGATGCTTGCGAACCATGCCTCATGGGCAAGATGACTAAGACTCCGTTCTCCGGAACAATGGAGCGAGCAACTGACTTGTTGGAAATCATACATACCGATGTATGTGGTCCGATGAAAATTAAGGCTCGCGACAAGTATCATTATTTTCTGACCTTCACAGATGTTTTGAGCAGATATGGGTATATCTACTTGATGAAACATAAGTCTGAAATGTTTGAAAAGTTCAAAGAAGTTCAGAGTGAAGTGGAAAATCATCGTGACAAGAAAATAAAGTTTCTACGATCTGATTGCGGAGACGAATATTTGAGTTACGAGTTTGGTCTTCAGTTAAAACAATGTGGAATAGTTTCACAAACTCATGCCACCTGGAACACCACAACATAATGGTGTGTCCGAACGTCATAACCGTAGTTTATTGGATATAGTACAATCTATGATGTTTCTTACCGATTTACCAATATCGTTTTGGGATCATGCATTAGAGACAACTGCATTCACGTTAAAAAGGGGCACCATCTAAGTCCGTTGAGACGACACAATATGAACTATGGTTTGGCAAAGAAACCAAAGTTGTCGTTTCTTAAAGTTTGGGGTTGTGATGCTTATGTGAAAAAGTTTCATCCTGATAAGCTCAAACCCAAATCGGAGAAATATGTCTTCATAGGATACCCAAACGAGACAGTTGGGTACACCTTCTATCACAGATCCGAAGGCAAGACATTCGTTGCTGATAATGGATACTTTCTAGAGAAGGAGTTTCTCTCGAAAGAAGTGAGTGGGAGGAAAGTAGAACTTGATGAGGTATCTGTACCTGCTCCCTTATTGGAAAGTAGTTCATCACAGAAATCTGTTCTTGTGACTACTACACCAATTAGTGAGGAAGCTAATGATGATGATCATGTAACTTCAGATCAAGTTACTACCGAATCTCGTAAGTAAACCAGAGTGAGATCCGCACCAGAGTGGTACGGTAATCCTGTTCTGGAAGTCATGTTACTAGACCATGATGAACTTGCGAACTATGAGGAAGCGATAATGAGCCCAGATTCCGCAAAATGGCTGGAAGCCATGAAATCTGAGATGGGATCCATGTATGAAAACAAAGTGTGGACTTTGATGGATTTGCCCGATGATCGGCAAGCCATAGAAAATAAATGGATCTTCAAGAGGAAGACGGACGCTGATAGTAGTGTTACTATCTACAAAGCTAGAATTGTCGCAAAAGGTTTTCGACAAGTTCAAGGTGTTGACTACGATGAGAGTTTCTCACTCGTATCTATGCTTAAGTCTGTCCGACTCATGTTAGCAATTGCCGCATTTTATGAAATCTTGCAAATGGATAAACAAAACTGCATTCCTTAATGGATTTATTAAAGAAGAGTTGTATATGATGCAACCAGAAGTTTTTGTCAATCCTAAAATTGCTAAACAAAAAATGCAAGCTCCAGCGATCCATCTATGGAATAGTACAAGCATCTCGGAGTTGGAATACACGCTTTGATAAGTTGATCTTCCTTGGCGCGCCCAAACCTAGGGCCGGCCTCCTCCCTCCCTTGCTCCTTTATATACGGGGGCAGGGGGCACCCCATGGACACACAAGTTGATCTTCGTGATCATTCCTTAGCCGTGTGCGGTGCCCCCCTCCACCATATTCCACCTCGATCATATCGTTGTAGTGCTTAGGCGAAGCCCTGCGCCGGTAGAACATCATCATCGTCACCACGCCGTCGTGCTGACGGAACTCCCCCCGAAGCTTTGCTGGATCGGAGCTAGGGGTGCGTCATCGAGCTGAACGTGTGCCAAGAACTCGGAGGTGCCGGAGTAACGGTGCTTGGATCGGTCGGATCGGGAAGACGTATGACTACTTCCACTACGTTGCGTCAACGCTTCCGCTTAGGTCTACGAGGGTACGTAGACAACACTCTCCCCTCTCGTTGCTATGCATCACCATGATCTTGCGTGTGCGTAGGATTTTTTTTTGAAATTACTACGTTCCCCAACATACTTTCCCAAAAGTCATCATTCATCAATGGAGTAGTACTCCCAATGTCCACGTCAGAATTGTGTACTCGCAAGCAAGGAGCTACACTACATATGCATGGATATATGTGTAAAGGGCCATATCACTGGACTGAACTGCAGAATGCCAGAATAAGAGGGGGATAGCTAGTCTTATCGAAGACTACGCTTCTGGTCGCCACCGTCTTGCAGCATATAGAAGAGAGTAGACTGAAGTCCTCCAAGTAGCATCGCATAGCATAATCTTACCCGGCGATCCCCTCCTCGATACCCTGTTGGAGAGCCATCACCGGGTTGTATCTGGCACTTGGAATGGTGTGTTTTATTAAGTATCCGGTTCTAGTTATCATAAGGTCAAGGTACAACTCCGGGTCGTCCTTTTACCGAGGGACACGGCTATTCGAATAGATTAACTTCCCTGCAGGGGTGCACCACATAGCCCAACACGCTTGATCCCATTTGGCCGGACACACTTTCCTGGGTCATGCCCGGCCTCGGAAGATCAACACGTCGCAGCCCCACCTAGGCACAACAGAGCGGTCAGCACGCCGGTCTAAACCTAAGCGCGCAGGGGGTCTGGGCCCATCGCCCTGAGCACACCTGCACGTTGCGAACGCGGCCGGAAGCAGACCTAGCCTAGTGGCGTTCCAGTCCAATCCAGCGCGCGCCACTCAGTCGCTGACGTCAAGAAGTGCTTCGGCTGATACCACGACGTCGGGATACCCATAACTACTCCCGCGTAGGTGGTTAGTGCGTATAGACCAAATGGCCAGACTCAGATCAAATACCCAGATCTCGTTAAGCGTGTTAAGTATCGCGAACGCCGACTAGGGCCAGGCCCACCTCTCTCCTAGGTGGTCTGAACCTGCCCTATCGCTCCGCCACGAAGTAACAGTCGGGGGCCGTCGGGAACCCAGGCCCACCTCTACCGGGATGGAGCCACCTGCCCCTTCAGCCCCCAACTCCGAACAATATCACAGGTAAAGTAACAGTGTAAAGTATATAGTATATGCCCGCGATCACTTCCCGAAGTGATCACGGCCCAGTAGTATAGCATGGCAGACAGACAAGAGTGTAGGGCCACTGATGGAACACTAGCATCCTATACTAAGCAGTAGGATTGCAGGTAAAGGTATCAACAGCAGTATTAAAGATAGGCTATGCATCAGGATAGGAATAACGAAAGCAGTAACATGCTACACTACTCTAATGCAAGCAGTATAGAATAGAGTAGGCGATATCTGGTGATCAAGGGGGGGGGCTTGCCTGGTTGTTCTGGCAAGAGAGAGGGGTCGTCAACTCCGTAGTCGAACGGGGCAGCAGCAGCGTCGGCCTCGATGTCTATCGAGAGGAAAGGGGGGAGAAACAATAAATATTTAAACAAGCAGAGGCATAGTGATGCAAGACATGACAAGTAACGGCGTTAGAGGTGCCCTAACGCGGTATGGGATGATACCGGTGAAGGGGGGAAACATCCGGGAAAGTATCCCTGGGGTTCCGCGTTTTCGGGCAGAGGAGCCGGAGGGGGAAAGTTGCGAGTTTGAGATGTTAGGGGTGTGCGGCGGATGAACGGGCTGCGTATCTGGGTTCGTCTCGTCGTTCTGAGCAACTTTCATGTTGAAAATATTTTAATCCGAGTTACGGATTAAAATATATGATTTTCTAAAGATTTTATTAATTTCTGGAATTTAATTAATTATTTAAATATAACATTATCCAAAACAGTGCACGCTGACGTCAGCATGACGTCAGCATGACGTCAGCAGTCAACAGGGGCATTGACTGGTCAAACCTGACGTGTGGGTCCCACCTGTCATTCTGTGATTAAGCTTATCAGAGATTAACTAACTAATCATTGTTTAATTAGACTAATTAGATAATTAGGTTAATCTAATTATGATTAACTAGATTAATTAATTCCTTAATTAATAATTATTTATTTATTTATTTATTTATTTAAATATTTATTTATTTATTTTTATTATTATTAATTTTAATTCTCTTATTTTCTTTTTTTTAAAATAAACGTTCAGGGGGCGGGCCCACTTGTCTGTGACCCTGAGGGCCTAAGCGGGCGCACGGGCGCTGGGCACCTGCTCGAACTGGCGCAGCGGGCGCCCGTCCGCGGCCAACGACGAGGGGGGGGCATGGCGAGCCGGGGCGCAGGCTCGCCGGCGCGGCGACGGCGCACAGGGCGGAGCGGGGAAACAGGAGGCCACGGGGTCGGGCGCCGGTGCAGAGGAGGCGGGGCACAGGCGGGTGAGGTCATGGCGGTGCCGGCGCGGCCACGATGCGGTGCAGGGGCAGCCGCAGCCACGGCGAGGCCGTGGGTGGGCGCGAGAGCCGCACCCGCGGGGAGGAAGCAAGGCAAGGGCGGCCAGGGAGGTAACGGGACGGTGCGGGTCGGCGGCGGCCGCGAGTGCGCGTCGACGGCCGGACGAGGGAGGGCCTGGGAGAAGGGGGAAGGCGCGTGGGCGCGGCCACGGACGCGTCCAGGGGCGCCGGGTGCGCGTCGGGACGGCGACGGGCGTGGCTAGGGCGTGGCGAGCGCCGTGCGGGCGAGGGAGCGGAGCCACGGGGCTCGCGGGCACGAGCGCCGGCGGTCAGTGAGGAAAAGGGGGAGAGGAGGAGCTCCGGGCGGTGAGAGGCGCAAAGGAGGCAGAGGGCCTCACCAGGGGAGCGTGGGGTCTAGGGCGCGGGCGCGGGGTAGGTCGGGGAGGCCGTCGGGGACGACGTCGACGCAGGAGAGGAGGTGGTCCGGCGACGGAGTCGAGGCAGCGCGGGGCTCCGGCGAGGGGCTCAGCTCCGGGCGGCGGCGGCGTTATCCTCCCGATCCAATCGGGAGGGAGAGGGGGGAAGCGCGTGGGAGGGGAAGTGGAGTGGTGGCGGCTAGGGTTGCCCCCTGTGGGGATAAGGGGTGAGTGGGGGGGTGGCCGGCCTGGGCCAGTGGGCTGGCCTGCTGGGCCGTTGGCCCAGTGGGCCAGGGGGGTTTGTGTTTTCTTTTTTTTCTTCTTTTTGTTTGTTTTCCTTTTGTATTTTCTTTTATTATTTCTTTTCTGCTGTAAATTCATTTAAGCCATTTAGACATTTATAAAAATGTGATCGCTACACCACAATTACCAGTGCATTATTCTGCAACCCCCGAACATTTCTGTTTTAATTTTTGAAAACTTTTATTGTTTGGTTGATTTTGAATTTGAATTTGAATCGGTTTCGAACTAACACGAGATTAGCGACAGTAATCGAAGTGACGTGGCATCATTAGCAGAGAATTACTGTAGCTTAATTATCCGAGCGTCACAATTCTCCTCCACTACAAGAAATCTCGTCCCGAGATTTAAGAGGGGGACTAGGGGAAGGGATCTGGTTACGAAATTCTAACGATTCTTCTCGGTCATAGTTGCTCTTCTCGAAGAGGTCGATCCATTACATTGATGTCTTCACTCCTCTGCTTCAGGTCATCATGATGAAGTCGTCGTCCTTTCTTCGGGAACTCCATCGTACTTACGTAAAATGATAAGGGGTATCTCAAAGGAACGAAACTCTACACGGTTGCCTAACCGGTAGATAACATTAGGGAAGGTGGCGAAAGGTAACTCACGAATTGAAACTGCAGAAATATCGGGAGCAAAATAAGGAGGTATCATGGGAAGTTTCAAGCGGGCAGGCAATCGTTCGATGCCTGAAACAAAGTGCGAAAGGGGTCCAGAGCAACGGAAATAAGTATTGTGTCCGATACCAGAATTGATCACTAGGAAGGTGGCTCGCGAATTACATACGAAACGAAGCACCAGGGATAACTTTGATAACAGGGTGTACAGGAGAGTCAGGTTTCGATCCTGTGGAACTGTGGGTTATGGGCCCACCATGTGGGTTAAAAGTAGGAGGAGTGGTGACAACTTGCATGGTCATGATAGCAAGGCAGGTCAGAGGGTAGCCTGTTGATTATGTCGGCAACAGCGTCCGTACCAAGGGCGAGGGACGAAGAGAACCATTTACCTGCTCGTTAAACGAGGCGGACCAATAGGCAAAGTTCTCGTCCATCGGTAGTTACCGGAATGTCATCAACAATAGTAACAGGGTCTTACCTACATGATTATACAACGAGGCGCTTACCTAAGCAGGGAATTACCACTGCTCAGTTAAGTAGATTATAAGAAAGTTTGAACAAAACAACGGAAAGGAAAATGTGTTTAAACACGTGTTTCAAGGGTATATTCTTCCGAAGGTCAATCCGAGCATGATATCCATGTTAGGATATAATGTAGAAAACTCTTTAGGTAGGGGAGAGAATTTTCATGACATTATCCATACAACGGTGTTTGGATAATTGAGCAGGAAACACTTAGCATCGGGTTCAAATATTCCTGTTAAAACTCGGGGTACCATAGACATGCTTCGAGATAGCATTGACAAGGTCATCAGGTGAAGATCAGACTTTGGAAACACAAAGGATCCATCAGGAATAACTTGTAGAATAAGTCTTACAATTTCCTCATGGAAGAAAGGATAACCCTACTAAAAAGAAAACTATAACAGTAGGCCCTCCGGCCAGGTGTGCTGGGCGAGACATCACCTTACCGGATCATATAACGACCAATGTTATAACTCTTGGAAATATGTTCCAACCATCATATCTGACTGAGATTCAGATCTGATTGGTGTTAGGATAACTTAGACTCATGATGCCCGAGGAGAAAAGGTGCGACACACAATGACGAGATGACATCGAAGATCCTCGGGAAATTAACTACGGAAGCGAGTTCCGAAAGAAAAGCTCATCATTAAAACAATGAAGGGAGAAGGAGGTAGCTGATGAATTCAACGACAATTCATCGAGTCTTCCAAAAGATGGGTTTCCACAAGTATGTGAACAAGGAGATATCATTAGTCAAATGAAATGATATAAGGGGATATGCTCGAGAAAAACATACCCAGTTTAAGCATTGGTTGATAGGTGCACCCGAAATATGGGTTGGGTTGCACGTCCAACGTCGGAATGGTGATTCAATAATCAATAGTCTAAGAATGACGGCCGACCATTAACTTCAAAGCAATAGGATTGCTAGAAGGGCAGAATCCAAATAGCACCGCTCACTTGTTGGTACCCCGGATGGAATCAACACGAGGACCCAAGAAAGAATGGTGATGGTGAGAAGTATCACCATACCAAGAATTCTTAAGCGGTGGTGAAATCCTCACAACATTGATGTTGTAAGAGATGTTAATGTTCCAAGGTAAGGGAGAACAATTCCTGGATAGCAAGGAACTCAAGGTATAGCCACAACACGAACAAGTTTGTGTTGGAAAGAAGGCAAGGAAGTAGTCGATGACGCACAAATCATCGAGGGGCAAGGATGGTAATTCTTATCATGAATTTGATTGTTATTCTGGAATAGCTCAGAAAGTTGATAATGATCACGACACATTTGTCGAGAGATTACCTGAAGATGTAATCGATCCGCGATCACATCAAGTCAAAATAATGGTGAAGCAAGAGGTTATTGGAACCATGGGTACGACACAAACTCGAAACCAAGCTTGTTATCTGAGGTGGAATGATAAGACAAGGAAATCAACGTAAGCTTAGCTCAGCATCGAAAATTGTGTTCCGGGAAGAAGGACCAGGTAGCACAGTTAATGATATAGCCGATCAGGCTAAGAATGACATGATCGAGTATAAACTCGGACTTAAAGAAGATTATCAAGAGTTGTTGAACCGTAGGGCAGACTCGGTTCAGTTATCGGTGTCTTTGAGTGTTTAATAACTCAGAGCCCATGAAAACTGTAATCAGTGAGAATGTAGTACTTGATGAAGACTCATAAGAAGTTATGCAGTTTCAAGATAATCTCGAGATACCAAGGGGGTAATACTCGAAGAGGGATCAAAGTAGAGGTTGGACCAGGGTAATGATCCACAGAGGACAAGTGCTTACACTTGCATCGAAAATGGTATTTAAAGGAGAACATGGTCGGAACCACGATTGTAAAGGACCAAATCCCAGATATAACATGGACTTATAATAAGGGAATAATTTATTTAAGAGAAGCTTAAATGATAAGATCTACATCGTGTCCATGGGCATGAACACAAAGTTCAAGGTCGACTCCCACTTCTTCAATGCATAACCTTTCATTTTACTTCTCGCCTTTGATGAAGTCATAGTGTAGAAACTTTACCTGGCAAAACAACAGAAGAGTATGACTCGTGAAAACTGTCGAGTTCACATATATAAAGGAAGGCATCGGATCAACCCGTTATGGTATCGTGGAAACATATACCACAATCTTCAAGAGTAGATATCACCAGCTCGAAAGCAGAGCATGGTTGGCAAAAGGAGAGGTTACAATTTACCAAAGGCATTATGTGTAACGCCCCGGACACACCCGCCGGTGGTCGTTACTCCTAGCGGGATCTAGACTGGCCCCACAGATCAATACTAGTCTTTTCTGCGCACTTTGTCCTCACTCGTGCGCACCCGGGAGCAACTTCCCGGTCGGTCACCCATCCTGACACTACTCCAAGCTGAGCACGCTTAACTTTGGAGTTCTGTCCGAATGGGCTCACGGAAAAGAAGGAATTCCTTATTGATATGAGTAGTCTATCATCCCTAATAAGCCAGGCTATCACATACACCCCCACTCAGAGGAACCGACGTCCTCGTCGGGCCACAGGAACGTTCCCTCTTGGCACAAACGTCTGTGCTTCCAGTCCGATACATGTGTCATGCCGGGTGCCACGACGGGTCACAAACGTCATGAACAACATGACCACGCACCTGTCCGCAACCATCCGTGTAACCGCGAGGGTCGGCTCTGATACCAACTTGTAACGCCCCGGACACACCCGCCGGTGGTCGTTACTCCTAGCGGGATCTAGACTGGCCCCACAGATCAATACTAGTCTTTTCTGCGCACTTTGTCCTCACTCGTGCGCACCCGGGAGCAACTTCCCGGTCGGTCACCCATCCTGACACTACTCCAAGCTGAGCACGCTTAACTTTGGAGTTCTGTCCGAATGGGCTCACGGAAAAGAAGGAATTCCTTATTGATATGAGTAGTCTATCATCCCTAATAAGCCAGGCTATCACATTATGTACCGGAGGAAGAACTCACAAAGTGATTAATTATGAAGGACACTATCGGACAATAATCCAACAGTGGATATGGCGATCCAAAATGGAGCTGATGTGAGTATCGATACCCAATCAGAGTAAGAAAGAATGCAAATGCATCGGTTTATAGGACATCTGAATAATTCATCGTTTAAATAGCCGAGGAATTATGATTTTGAAATCAAGGGATCAGGAGCAACGCTCTGATCAAGGACGGATAAGTTGAATAGACGTAGGGGTACCATCGATGGCAATCTGATTGGCCGAGAACCAGCTCATGTTCGAAAGACGTCTGAGCAGAAAGATAATTTATAAGGATCAACTGATGATTGCGTGCATTCGCACACATATAGAACCAACGGACTTAATTGATAGTGACAAAGGATGCCAATAAGATTACTAGACTTATGGGATTAACCAAATGTAAGCAAGCAAGAATTTCAAGAGCAATAGGCTCCTGAGGATTTTTGGAAGATCGAATGGTATTTCGAAGATTGATGACATACATGACTCAACCGAGGATGAGTGGATACTCGGTAAGTGTGAGAAATTATCCGTAGGGATATTCATGTGTCAAGAACTGCAAGGCAGTAAGCTCAAAGGATTATCGAAACAACGACGAGTGTTTCGGGGTATCTTGTAATAACAAAACCAACTAGGAATGAATGTAAGAATAACAACTGTAAATAGTTATCCTTACGGGTTTACTGTGGAAGGGAATTTTGCAAGAGAGACTGCACAAAGTATCGAGGGAACATCCGAGAGTATTGTCAGAATCTTCCGTTGAAGCAGTCGATCATCCGTATTAAAGGGGTCTCCGGCAGGAAGTGGTAACGAGAACCTAGAGTTAGATTTTAGCAAAATCGTTTAACCCGAATAGAAGAGAGTTCAGAGTCCCAGAGTAAAGGTCGAGGAGTAAAAGATCCTAGTACCACCCGATGGCGACGTGGGCCCGTAAGGCACACAGCCAAGTTAGTAAAAGTTTTTTTTTCAATGTCTAGACTCGACTTCGGCCAAGGAGTGTGGAAGGGGGATTCCTACAGGCAGTCGGCTCTGATACCAACTTGTGACGCCCCCGATTCAATCGTACACTAATCATGCACGCAAATATGTACGATCAAGATCAGGGACTCACGGGAAGATATCACAACACAACTCTACAAATAAAAATAAGTCATACAAGCATCATAATACAAGCCAGGGGCCTCGAGGGCTCGAATACAAGTGCTCGATCATAGACGAGTCAGCGGAAGCAACAATATCTGAGTACAGACATAAGTTAAACAAGTTTTGCCTTAAGAAGGCTAGCACAAACTGGGATACAGATCGAACGAGGCGCAGGCCTCCTGCCTGGGATCCTCCTAACTACTCTTGGTCGTCATCAGCGGGCTGCACGTAGTAGTAGGCACCTCCGGTGTAGTAGGAGTCGTCGTCGACGGTGGCGTCTGGGTCCTGGGCTCCAGCATCTGGTTGCGGCAACCGGGTGGAAGGGAAAGGGGGAAAAGGGGGAGAAAAGCAACCGTGAGTACTCATCCCAAGTACTCGCAAGCAAGGAGCTACACTACATATGCATGGATATATGTGTAAAGGGCCATATCAGTGGACTGAACTGCAGAATGCCAGAATAAGAGGGGGATAGCTAGTCTTATCGAAGACTACGCTTCTGGTCGCCTCCGTCTTGCAGCATATAGAAGAGAGTAGACTGAAGTCCTCCAAGTAGCATCGCATAGCATAATCTTACCCGGCGATCCCCTCCTCGATACCCTGTTGGAGAGCCATCACCGGGTTGTATCTGGCACTTGGAATGGTGTGTTTTATTAAGTATCCGGTTCTAGTTATCATAAGGTCAAGGTACAACTCCGGGTCGTCCTTTTACCGAGGGACACGGCTATTCGAATAGATTAACTTCCCTGCAGGGGTGCACCACATAGCCCAACACGCTTGATCCCATTTGGCCGGACACACTTTCCTGGGTCATGCCCGGCCTCGGAAGATCAACACGTCGCAGCCCCACCTAGGCACAACAGAGCGGTCAGCACGCCGGTCTAAACCTAAGCGCGCAGGGGGTCTGGGCCCATCGCCCTGAGCACACCTGCACGTTGCGAACGCGGCCGGAAGCAGACCTAGCCTAGTGGCGTTCCAGTCCAATCCGGCGCGCGCCACTCAGTCACTGACGTCAAGAAGTGCTTCGGCTGATACCACGACGTCGGGATACCCATAACTACTCCCGCGTAGGTGGTTAGTGCGTATAGACCAAATGGCCAGACTCAGATCAAATACCCAGATCTCGTTAAGCGTGTTAAGTATCGCGAACGCCGACTAGGGCCAGGCCCACCTCTCTCCTAGGTGGTCTGAACCTGCCCTATCGCTCCGCCACGAAGTAACAGTCGGGGGCCGTCGGGAACCCAGGCCCACCTCTACCGGGATGGAGCCACCTGCCCCTTCAGCCCCCAACTCCGAACAATATCACAGGTAAAGTAACAGTGTAAAGTATATAGTATATGCCCGCGATCACTTCCCGAAGTGATCACGGCCCAGTAGTATAGCATGGCAGACGGACAAGAGTGTAGGGCCACTGATGGAACACTAGCATCCTATACTAAGCAGTAGGATTGCAGGTAAAGGTATCAATAGCAGTATCAAAGATAGGCTATGCATCAGGATAGGAATAACGAAAGCAGCAACATGCTACACTACTCTAATGCAAGCAGTATAGAATAGAGTAGGCGATATCTGGTGATCAAGGGGGGGGCTTGCCTGGTTGTTCTGGCAAGAGAGAGGGGTCGTCAACTCCGTAGTCGAACGGGGCAGCAGCAGCGTCGGCCTCGATGTCTATCGAGAGGAAAGGGGGGAGAAACAATAAATATTTAAACAAGCAGAGGCATAGTGATGCAAGACATGACAAGTAACGGCGTTAGAGGTGCCCTAACGCGGTATGGGATGATACCGGTGAAGGGGGGAAACATCCGGGAAAGTATCCCCGGGGTTCCGTGTTTTCGGGCAGAGGAGCCGGAGGGGGAAAGTTGCGAGTTTGAGATGTTAGGGGTGTGCGGCGGATGAACGGGCTGCGTATCTGGGTTCGTCTCGTCGTTCTGAGCAACTTTCATGTTGAAAATATTTTAATCCGAGTTACGGATTAAAAGATATGATTTTCTAAAGATTTTATTAATTTCTGGAATTTAATTAATTATTTAAATATAACATTATCCAAAACAGTGCACGCTGATGTCAGCATGACGTCAGCATGACGTCAGCAGTCAACAGGGCATTGACTGGTCAAATCTGACGTGTGGGTCCCACCTGTCATTCTGTGATTAAGCTTATCAGAGATTAACTAACTAATCATCGTTTAATTAGACTAATTAGATAATTAGGTTAATCTAATTATGATTAACTAGATTAATTAATTCCTTAATTAATAATTATTTATTTATTTATTTATTTACTTATTTAATTATTTATTTATTTATTTTTATTATTATTCATTTTAATTCTCTTATTTTCTTTTTTTTTAAATAAACGTTCAGGGGGCGGGCCCCACTTGTCTGTGACCCTGAGGGCGTAAGCGGGCGCACGGGCGCTGGGCACCCGCCCGAACTGGCGCAGCGGGCGCCCGTCCGCGGCCAACGACGAGGGGGGGCACGGCGAGCCAGGGCGCAGGCTCGCCGGCGCGGCGACAGCGCACAGGGCGGAGCGGGGAAACAGGAGGCCACGGGGCCGGGCACCGGTGCAGAGGAGGCGGGGCACAGGCGAGTGAGGTCATGGCGGTGCCGGCGCGGCCACGATGCGGTGCAGGGGCGGCCGCAGCCACGGCGAGGCCGTGGGTGGGCGCGAGAGCCGCACCCGCGGGGAGGAAGCAAGGCAAGGGCGGCCAGGGAGGTAACGGGACGGTGCGGGTCGGCGGCGGCCGCGAGTGCGCGTCGACGGCCGGACGAGGGAGGGCCTGGGAGAAGGGGGAGGGCGCGTGGGCGCGGCCACGGACGCGTCCAGGGGCGCCGGGCGCGCGTCGGGACGGCGACGGGCGTGGCTAGGGCGTGGCGAGCGCCGTGCGGGGGAGGGAGCGGAGCCACGGGGCTCGCGGGCACGAGCGCCGGCGGCCAGTGAGGAAAAGGGGGAGAGGAGGAGCTCCGGGCGGTGAGAGGCGCAGAGGAGGCAGAGGGCCTCACCAAGGGAGCGTGGGGTCTAGGGCGCGGGCGCGGGGTAGGTCGGGGAGGCCGTCGGGGACGACGTCGACGCAGGGGAGGAGGTGGTCCGGCGATGGAGTCGAGGCAGCGCGGGGCTCCGGCGAGGGGCTCAGCTCCGGGCGGCGGCGGTGTTATCCTCCCGATCCAATCGGGAGGGAGAGGGGGGAAGCGCGTGGGGGGGAAGTGGAGTGGTGGCGGCTAGGGTTGCCCCCTGTGGGGATAAGGGGTGAGTGGGGGGGTGGCCGGCCTGGGCCAGTGGGCTGGCCTGCTGGGCCGTTGGCCCAGTGGGCCAGGGGGGTTTGTGTTTTTTTTGTTTGTTTTCCTTTTGTATTTTCTTTTATTATTTCTTTTCTGCTGTAAATTCATTTAAGCCATTTAGACATTTATAAAAATGCGATCGCTACACCACAATTACCAGTGCATTATTCTGCAACCCCCGAACATTTCTGTTTTAATTTTTGAAAACTTTTATTGTTTGGTTGATTTTGAATTTGAATTTGAATCGGTTTCGAACTAACACGAGATTAGCGACAGTAATCGAAGTGACGTGGCATCATTAGCAGAGAATTACTGTAGCTTCATTATCCGAGCGTCACAGGATCACATATTCTTCATCGAAACGGACGATTTCCTTTGATGGCATGGTTGAGAGAGGAACATCATCAATGGGATTTGCAAATGAGCTGGTCAATGGCCTCATCTTCTTCGGAGCTAAAGAATCTGATGAAGCTGATGCTTTCCTCTTCACTATTGCTTGTTCTGCAGCCTTGATCTTCTTCACAACTGATGCAGTTGCCCTGACTTCTTCATTTTCTTCAGGCGCACCACTAGAGGATGCCCTGGCAATTTCTTCAGCGGCTGGAATGCAGTCATCAGCCCTGGAACTCACATTTTCTTCAGCAGCCTGATTGTCATCAGCGGTGCTGGAATTTTCTTCAGTAGGCTGAGCAGATGCTGCAGCCTGAGGATTTTCTTGTTGCGATGGAGCTGCAACCTTTGTAGTGAACTTCTCAGTCAGTTTTACAAACCTGACTTTGTCTCCTTGCCAATCAACATAGTAAGCATTGAAGTCATCACTTTGGCATTTGATTTCAGGCTAGATCTTCACTAGTTCTTCAGTTGTCATAGAGACAACGTTTTTCTTCAGGAAGCGCTCCTTCCTGTACTAAGCTTTCTTCAGCTGCCTGGCCTTCTTGAATTTTCATTTTTCTTCTTGGATGAAGGCAGTTAGAATATGACTTTGTCCAGGAGTCAGCTTGAAATCAGGCATAGGAGTGTTTGGGTCCTTGTGCCAGAGATCAATATAGTCCAGGATCAACTTCGGATCCAAAAGCAGTGGCACATTGCTTCCTTTGGCACTAGCAGCCTTGACTTGTCTGTCTCTGATGATTTCGGCTAGTTCTTCATCATCAACATCATCATCATCAGAGGGCACTTGGAAGGCGACCTGCTTCTTGTGAGGACTTGGTCGAAGACCTCGTCCAGCAGTAGACTTTTTTTCAGTAGAGAGGGGCCAGCTGAGGAACTTGGAGCAGCTGAGGAACTAACCGAGGCTCCTGAGGCAATAGATATGCATGCGGTCCTTTGGCACGTGGCGAGATGCACAGGCGCTGAGGATTTTGTCGGAGAAGCCGAAGACTTTGGCGGAGGAGCTGAGGACTTTGGAGGAGCAGGAGCAGTGTGATGAATTGGCCGTGAGGGCTTTGAGGATTCTGGCCGTGAGGGCACTGCTGAGGAACTTGGCCGTGAGGGCATTGAAGAAGAAGCACTTGACTTGTGAGCATGCTTCTTTGACATGGCCTTCTTAGGCTTGACAGAGGTCTCTGCAGCAGCAGCGGCAGCAGAGTCTTCGTTGAATTTCCTCACTGCATCTTTTGCCTGTTTGGCCAACTTGGCCTGGCGCTTGGCCCATTCTTCAGGATAGTCCTCACCGCGCTTGAGGCTGGTGGGATCTGCTTCTTGGCTAGGTGCCAATGGAGGTCTTGGGCATGGATGATTGAGTGCGAATTTCTTCATGTATTTGGGAGTAACATATCTGTACTCCCTCCACTCTCTTGCCCATCTCCTCTCAATCTTTTGAATTCGCACCTTGCGCTGATTTTTATCCTCCTCAGGGGGTGTGCAGTACCCACCATAGATGTCCTCAGGGATTTCAAAAGCAGTGTTGACCTCAGGCCTCTTTCCTCCTTTCTGTGGCTTCTTTCCATCAACCATTTTCTTCAGATGAGGAATTTGAACAATAGAATTCTCTGAAGAAGTATGCAGCCTTTCTTCAAGGAACGCTGCAAATGAGTTAAGTTGATGAGAACCTAGTGATTCAGTAGCGGACATGGGTACCTGTTAACAGAGTATAGTCGCGAGGAATTTGGAGAGGTCATATGCGTTCTCAGAAGGTTTTGTAAAATGAACAAGTTTGAAGAATTGACCAGGTGAGTCTTGAAGAATTTCACTATGCGTTTTTGTCTTAGGTTCTAGAGTTGTACGGATCAGAAATCCACACAATTGAGGAATCTTGAAGAAAAATATAGCTTAGAGAAATGAACCAAGAGCAGATGACATATGAGGTGTTCAGTGTGTGAGTATTTGAAGAAAAACACCTTTGAAGATTTTGTAGAAATCATCCGAATCAAAGAGGGTAGTAAAAGTAACTTTTAATTACCCTGGACGAAGAACACAACGAACTGTGAGGTGGAGATGTGAAGTTCATCGGTGCAGATCTTCCACGCCCTAACTCGGCGGAGGAAGACAGCTAGAGCGGCGGCGGAGGGAAGAAGTCCGCGGCCGACGCGAGTACGACGACGACAAGGTCGAGGCAGTGAAGCTCTTCCTCACCGGCGACGATGAAGTAGCGGCGGTGCTAGGGTTTGAGAAGCTCGAGCTGGAGAGAGAGGTCGAGCGGAGTAAAGGAAGTGAGGAAGGGGAGGGGGTATTTATAGCCACGGTGAAAAAACTGTTCGCCTGAAGAATTAGGACGAACGTGCCCCTAACCCTTCTCATTCGCTTCACATGTGTCACCCATGTACTGAGAAGTGGAGATCGTGTAAGATCGTGGGTGAATAGATAAGTGTTTTCGTGGGAAGCGGAACGGTTTGAGCGGCAAAACGAAAGTTTTGGATAAGATAAGTTTTAACGTTTCATTCGCAAATTCTTCAGCTGACAAGGACACAGTAAAGATTTAGAACGAGTTTCAAATAGAACGCACATGAAGAATTTGAGAATATATATCAGTACGACTACTCTGTTTTTTAGACGAGAAGACAGAATGATCCGTCATGCCGTATTCAAAATTACTCTTAAACGGTTGCGAAGTATAGAAAACGTTCAACATGACTAAGTTTCGCATTTTCGATATCTATCCGACGGTATATTATTTGCCATATTTCGACAAACTTTTTAAAAAAATCGCGTTCAAAATTAAATTTGACCGTATTCAAATTCGTTTTTAAACCGTAAGGAATTAGAAAAACATTTATATACGAAAAAGTTGTGCATTTTCCGTAGCTTTCCAACGCCGTATCATTTGCGGCAATCCGACAGACCGTTTGCAAAAAATCGCGAAAATACGTTTCGCCCAGAATTTCACCATTTTTCAAATTACTTTTAAATCATATAGAATTAGAAAAAACAATACATATATGGAAGATGCGTATTTTCACCAGCTTTCCAACGCCATCTTATTTGCTCAATTCCGACAAACGGTTTGAAAATTAAGTCCGAAATACGATTTACGTTTTCGGTTTTGAAAAAAACGGTTTTTTCAAAACTGCTCTTAAATCATAATGATTTTGCAAAAAAAATTAATATACTTGAAATATAGTTGTCAAGAGCTTTCCAACGATATATTACACGCCCCGTTCCGACAAAAAAATTGCATCAGTACAACCACTTTGAAAACATCAGTACAACCGCTTTGAAGATGTCAATACAATCGGCTGAAATCGTCAGTTCGAGTAGGGTAACAGAATAATATTCTGTTACGCGTAACAGAATAGCCCAGATGTGTATATATATATATATATATATATATATATATATATATATATATATATATATATATATATGAACTTCGTGTCGAAAAAACTGCACGCAGTGTTTTTTTTATACTGTTTTCGCTCTAGTTTTTTTAACCTTTTATCGGAACGAGGCATATAATACACCGTTGAAAAGCTATTGATTAGGCGCAACTTCGCCATGTTGAACACTTTCCAGGATTCCTCTCGGTTTAAGAGCAGTTTCAAAAACGGTTCGACGAACGACGAGTGGCAGCGAGCGTATTTTCGCGATTTTTTCTAAACCGCTCGTCGGAATAAAGCAAATGATACGCCGTTGGAAATATATCATAGAGGCGTATCTTTTTCATATCTATTATTTTTCTAATTCGTTATGGTTTAAGAGCAGATTCAAATTTACTAAATCGCGGAATTCTGTTTTTTTTTTTTGAAATTTTTGCAATTTTCGGTACTGTTTTTGCTCTAGTTTTTGAACCGTTTGTTGAAACGAGGCGTGTAATACGTTGCTGGAAAGATATGGACAAGGCGCAACTTTCATATGTATAAATGGTTTTGAGATTCCTTACAGTTTTAAGTTAATTTTAAAAATCGTGCGGCGGACGACGAGTGGCAGCGGCTGTTTTTTGCAATTTTTTTACAAACCGGTTGTTGAAATTATTCAAATGATATGCCGTTGGAAATATATCGACAAGACGCAACTTTTTCATGTAGAACACTCTGTCTAATTCCTTACAGTTTAAGAGCAGTTTTAAATTTACCGAAATGCGGACACTCTGTTTTTCGCGACACCCAAATCGACGTGGGTACTTCAACCGACTGAAAACCGCACTGCATCAGATGAAAAACCGCACTGCATCGGACGGATAAGAGAACTTCATGGTTTCTTTTATTCAAACGTAATTTTTTCAAGGACGAGAAAGGAGAGTGCACTTCACATCGGGTGTAAATGAACCACAACACTATCAAGAAGTGAACCGCATTACTTTTTTTTCGCTTTCGTAACAATTTTTTTGCGTTACGGGATGAACAACATCACACGTCCGACCACACTGCTTCAGAATGAAAACCGCACTCCATCGGACGGGCAACTAGCTGCATAATTTCTTTCTATCGGACGTAATTTTTCTCATCCGAGTTTTTGTTGTCTTTTTTTCAACTTTTTTATGAACGAGAGTGTACCGCGAAGACGAGGGCAAGTGAACCTCATTACTATCTTTAATTTGTTGTTGCGCTACATTTTTAGCACTTTCATTTTGGGCACAAGTGAACAACATCACTCTCAAAAATGAACCACGTCCGAGGACCAAGCGCACTGCATGTTTTTAACGGAATCGACTGAGTTTTGAACACACAAGCACATCGTGCACTGCATGTGTTTTTTTGCGACACCCAAATCGAGGAGTGAACTTCATCGGACAAAAGAACGCACTGCTAACCGCACTGCAGCAGACGGGCAAGTGAACTTCATGTTTTTTTTGTCGGACATAAATTTTCCAAGACGAGCAAGTGAACCGCATCAATACAAAAAATGAACAGCAACACTTTCGAAAGTGAACTGCATGAGTTACTGTTGACGTTTTCATGTAACACTTTTTTTAGGACAACGTTTTTCATTAACATGTTTGGGACTGTAGTGACGAGCCAAGTGCACTGCATCTTCTATTTTGTCCTTTTTTGTGTTAATGCGTCCGGACTCCAGAGTAGAGGCAAGTGTACTGCATTAGTTTCTTTTTCTAACTATTTTAATTCTGTCATTCAAACGAACCACTTGAGAACAATGAAATGAACCTCTAGACAAACACAATAGTACAAACCTATCGTCCACTTCACAATAGAACTTAGAAATGCATATACCATACATAAAAGGAAATGCCAACAATAGCAATATTGAACCTCTCAAAACACAGAAAATAAGCATGTGAATTGCACATGAAAACTCTAAGCAACAGCGCGCCTGGGAACTACAAGCCGACAGCAGCCAGATTGCATCACTGCGCACTCCGATGAATACCCAAGTGAACTGCAGCAAGGAAAAGAATTGCATTCTTGGTCTTGAGTTCACTTTTTTTTCTATTTTTGTGATGTTTTCCCATCTGCTGCAAACCGTGAAAACCGAACTTCAATTTTTTTTGCAACGAGTAGACATGGGTTGAGCTGTAGTTCCTAGGAGGCGGAATAAAACTACATGCCGCGTGGGGAATGAGCTGCACACCAGCAACTACCGAGCAACACAAGGTATGACCAAGGTCCGGGGCGCACTGCATTGCACGCCAGATCCGTGAGCACTGTGCGCCAGCAGCTCGAGTACTGCACCCTAGCACTGCACCGAAGACCTAGACAAACAAAAATTTTTGTGCCCAAGCGAAATATGAAAATACAAAAAAAAATCCTGAACTTCGTCAGTGCATCAACAGCACCACATCTTGTCCACTTTCCCACGAGCTGCAGTGGCGGACCGCTGGGGTCGTCGGTGATGGGCCATGTGCCTTGTGCAGCAGGGCTTCACTAGTAACAGTGGAGAGGGGAAAAGGTGAGTACATGGGAAAACCGAACTGCATGAGATGGAGCAGCGCACCACGACACGTACTGGATCCAGCAGCAGGGGCATCCCGTAGGTTGCCGACTGCGGATGAGAGGGAGGGGCGTCCATCGCCTATCAACAGGAGAAAGGTGCGGGGGCAGCCGATCCATGGGGCTGGTGCTACGGGATGAAGCCAGCAGGTGTGACGCCGGTCGATGGTCGCGGTGGTTCCGACCACAGCGGCGCAGCAGGAGGTCGGGGTTGTCCCATGGCGCGCTGACGTAGTAGGAGGTCGTCGGGTAGGGGCAAGCCATGGCGGGGCGGCCGGATCTTGCCAGATCCGGTAGCACGGCGGCGGTTGGAGGTAGCTGGGACGCCTCGGGTGGTGGTGAAAAGAGCGGCGACGGCGGGGGGTCCGTGTGGACGGCGGCGCGCGCGGCTGCTGGCGGCGAGGGGTAGCCCGATCCGGCGGCGAGGGAGGCTGGGGCGGCCCAATCCATGGCATGGGTCGCAGTGTGAGGTGGTTGGGGCGGGGCGGCGATCCGCCACCGGGGTTGGCGGCCCGGCGGCACGGTGGGAGGTGACCGGCTGCGCGGTGGGAGGTGGTGGCCCGGCGGTTCGATGGGAGGTGGTGGCCGGCCGCGCGGTGGAAGGCCGGTGTGACGCCCCCGATTCAATCGAACACTAATCATGCACGTAAATGTGTACGATAAAGATCAGGGACTCACGGGAAGATATCACAACACAACTCTACAAATAAAATAAGTCATACAAGCATCATAATACAAGCAAGGGGCCTCGAGGGCTCGAATACAAGTGCTCGATCATAGACGAGTCAGCGGAAGCAACAATATCTGAGTACAGACATAAGTTAAACAAGTTGCCATAAGATGGCTAGCACAAACTGGGATACAGATCGAACGAGGCGCAGGCCTCCTGCCTGGGATCCTCCTAACTACTCCTAGTCGTCGTCAGCGGGCTGCACATAGTAGTAGGAACCTCTAGTGTAGAAGGAGTCGTCGTCGACGGTGGCGTCTGGATCCTGGGCTCCATCGTCTGGTCGCAGCAATCGGGTGGAGAAAGGGGAAAAGGGGAAACAAGGCAACCGTGAGTACTCATCCAAAGTACTCGCAAGCAAGGAGCTACACTACATATGCATGGATATATGTGTAAAGGGCCATATCAGTGGACTGAACTGCAGAATGCCAGAATAAGAGGGGGATAGCTAATCCTGTCGAAGACTACACTTCTGGCAGCCTCCGTCTTGCAGCATATAGAAGAGAGTAGACTGAAGTCCTCCAAGTAGCATCGCATAGCATAATCCTACCCGGCGATCCCCTTCTCGATGCCTTGTTAGAGAGAGATCACCGGGTTGTATCTGGCACTTGGAAGGGTGTGTTTTATTAAGTATCCTGTTCTAGTTGTCATAAGGTCAAGGTACAACTCCAAGTCGTCCTGTTATCGAAGATCACGGCTATTCGAATAGATTAACTTCCCTGCAGGGGTGCACCACATAACCCAACACGCTTGATTCCATTTGGCCGGACACACTTTCCTGGGTCATGCCCGACCTCGGAAGATCAACACGTCGCAGCCCTACCTAGGCACAACAGAGAGGTCAGCACGCCGGTCTAAACCTAAGCGCACACGGGTCTGGGCCCATCGCCCTTAGCACACCTGCACGTTGCGTGGGCGGCCGGAAGCAGACCTAGCAACCTCCAGTACAACGGAAGTCAAGTTACGCGGCCCAATCTGGCGCGCGCCGCTCAGTCGCTGACGTCACGAAGTGCTTCGGCTGATACCACGATGTCGAGTGCCCATATCTTTCCTGCGTAGTTGGTTAGTGCGTATAGGCCAGTAGCCAGACTCAGATCAAATACCAAGATCTCGTTAAGCGTGTTAAGTATCCGCGAACGCCGACCAGGGCCAGGCCCACCTCTCTTCTAGGTGGTCCCAACCTGCCCTGTCGCTCCACCACAAAGTAACAGTCGGGGGCCATCGGGAACCCAGGCCCACCACTACCTGGGTGGAACCACCTGCCCCTTTAGCCCCCATCTCCGAACAGTATCATAGGTAATGTAACAGTGTAAAGTATATAGCATATGCCCGTGATCACCTCCCGAAGTGATCAGGGCCCAGTAGTATAGCATGGCAGACGGACAAGAGTGTAGGGCCACTGATGGAACACTAGCATCCCAAACTAAGCAGTAGGATAGCAGGTAAAGGTAACAACAATAGTAGCAAGGACAGGCTATGCAGCAGTATAGGATTAACAGAAAGCAGTAACATGCTACACTACTCTATGCAAGCAGTATAGAGAAGAATAGGCGATATCTGGTGATCAAGGGGGGGGGCTTGCCTGGTTTGTCGGCGTTCTGGGAACAGGGGTCCCCAGACTTGCCTGCCTGCGGCCTGCGGCGTGGCTCAAAGGAGGCCCAGCACGGCCCATCTTCATCAACACAAGACCCAAGACCCTCGCGAGGGGCCAAGCCTCGCGGGGCGGACGACGCAGAGCTTCCTCGGGCGCGGCCTCATTAGGCTGGCTCACGAGGAGGCGGAGAGATCAAGGCAGGGTACCTCACAAGGTGCCCATGACGTAAGCCATGACGACCACGGGCGCCGGGCGGTTCCAGCCCGCGCAGTGTCCTCCTTTCCTCTTTGGTGCAAAGGGGGCAAGCGCAGGCGAGAGGATCAAGCAAAGGCATCCATTTTGGCGCAATAAGACCAAGACCAGTCCAACAGCGGGAACGAGGTCACCGTGGAGCCCAGAACAGCGTCACTACAGAGCCTTTTGGCAGGCGAGGACCGACTTTGGTCAGGATAAGTGTACCAGATGTTCCCCTTCACAATGGCCAACTATTGGCGCCCTTCCCGCTCAATATTTGGGAAGAGGCCCAGGGCCTTCGCCTATAAATAGGACTAGCCACTCCCGGAGTAGGGGGACGGGGAGATCAATCAGAGATCAAGAGGCACCCAGAGAGAGAAGGGCGACTGAACCCACCTAGCAGTTCATCGCTCCAGTCAAGAACAGCCCCTCGCGAGGCTGTTCTTCCTTGTATTGTTCATCATCAGCCCAAGAGGCAATCCACCACACCACCACACTGGAGTAGGGTATTACACCACATCGGTGGCCCGAACCAGTATAAACTCTGTGTCTTTTGTGTTGTTCTTTCAGTAGTTTAGATCTTTGCAAGACGGAGAGGTAGAGAGTGTAATCTCCACGCGCACCCCAGAGTTCGAACCTTAAGGGTCTGCCGGAACCCGAAATCCGACATTTGGCGCGCCAGGTAGGGGTGCACCGGAATTTGTTTTCCACCGCTCCGCTCTCCTCCGACCGTCGCGTCCATGTCCGACGCTCGCCGGGCCCGCGCCGAGCGCCGGGCCGCCATCACTTCCCGCGTCGCCCAGACGGCTCTCGTCGGCAGGCGTCCTCGTCGTTCCCCATCGCCCACCGTCAACGCTGCCCCCGACCCGGCGGGGAACGGGCAGCAGCCGTCGTCTCAGCATCCGTCAGTGCAGCGAGACGGCCGCGCCGCTACACCAACGCCCCCGGTCGACGCGGCCCTCTTGGGAGGCTCGCAGGCGCCACCCACAAGCCGCCACGTCAAGCCGTTTGTCCGCCAGGTCAGCACCGCTTCCGCGTGGCAGGGGGCTCTCCCTGATCGGGCGGTGCCCAAGGCCGGCCTGACCTTCAGCTCGGAAGACCACCCCTCCAACTCGGCAAGCTCGGGCGCGCTCCCCATGTTGTGCCCCCCCACCATCTGCCAGGTGGCCGTCACCAGAACCCTCAACGATGGTGGCGCGGGCCTCGGCGTGCTTTCGGTTGAGGCCTTGAATCTCCTTCGCATACCCCTGGAACGGCTGCAACCCAGTCGGCCCTTCTCGGGCGTTGGGGGCGGGTCATCCAGCTCCCTGGGACAGATCCGGCTCCCAGTAACCTTCGGCACCTATGACAGTTTCCGTGCGGAGATGGTCGACCTTGACATCGCCCCCATCGGCCTCCCCTACAATGCCATCCTCGGGTACCCAGCGCTGGCCAAGTTCATGGCCGCCACGCACCCGGCGTACAACCTAATGAAGATGCCCGGGAGCAGCGGAGTCCTCACCGTGCACGGGGACACCGGGGACGCACTGCGTGTGCTCGAGCTCGCCTTCAGGACGGCGACATCGGCACAACCCGCCGACTCAGGGACCCCGAGCCCAAGGGGGCTGCGCCCGCCAAGAAAAAGCAGTTGTTCACCCAGGACAAGGCGGAAACCAAGCAGATACGTGTCCACGAGGACGGGACCTCCAGTGCCACTTTCACCATAGGCGCCAACCTCGAGCCTGAGCAGGAGGAGGCCCTGATCAGGTTCCTGCGCGTGAACAATAGGGTATTCGCTTGGGAGCCTGATCAGTTAGCAGGGATTCCCAGGAGCGTAATCGAGCACCACCTCAACGTGTGCCCAAACGTGCGCCCGTGAAGTAGAAGGCAAGGCGGCAGTCCACGAAAAAGCAGGCCTTTATCGTTCAAGAAACCCGCAAGTTAGAAGCCGCTGGGGTCATTCGTGAGGTTCGATACCCGGATTGGTTGGCAAACCCTGTCGTGGTGCCGAAGAAGGGAGGAAAGGAGCGCATGTGTGTCGACTTCACCAACCTCAACAAGGCATGCCCGCAAGATCCATTCCCGCTTCCCCGCATCGACCAGATCGTCGACTCCACCGCAGAGTACGACTTGCTATGCTTCCTGGACGCCTTCTCTGGGTATCATCAGATCAAGATGGCGGTAGAAGACGTCGAGAAGACCGCCTTCCTAACCCCTTGCGGGGTGTACTGCTATACATGCATGCCATTTGGGCTGCGTAACGTAGGGGCAACCTTTCAGTGGCTGATGCACATCACCTTGGGCCCATAGCTTGGGAAGAATGTCGAAGCTTACGTCGACGACATTGTGGTGAAGTCTCGGGAGGCCAAGACCCTGATACAAGACCTGGGGGAAACCTTCGCGAGCCTCGACGCAGTGAACCTGCGGCTCATCCCGGAGAAGTGTGTGTTCGGAGTCCCCTCAGGCAAGCTCTTGGGTTTCCTAGTGTCCCATCGAGGCATCGAGGCTAACCCGGAAAAGGTCAAGGCGGTCGAGGACATGAGCCCGCCAAAAACCCTCAGAGAAATGCAGAAGCTCACCAGACGTGTGACCGCGCTAGGGCGCTTCATCTCCAGGCTGGGGGAACGGGCGCTGCCCTTCTTCCAGCTAATGAAGAAAAAGGGGCCCTTTGAATGGACTGAAGAGGCAGACAAAGCGTTTCAAGATCTCAAGAAATACCTGACCAGCCCTCCGGTCATGGTGGCTCCGCGTCCTCAGGAGCCCCTAGTGCTCTACCTCGCCGCCACTCCTTACTCCGCCAGCGCAGCCCTGGTGGCGGTTAGGGAGGAGCGCCAAAGCAGAACCACAGCAGCAACTCGGACAAGGCAAAACAGGAAGAAGGAAGGCCCCCGAAGGCCGCAATCGCAGATGAGGAAGATCAGCCACGAAAGAGTGCGCCGGGAGCAGGAGAGGCCACTCACCAGGACGATCTGCCTCCAGAAGCCTCGTCGCCTCGCAAGGAGCCCTTGCCTCCGGAGGGCGCCGCGAGCGCTGATGCGCTCAGCCTCGTGGAACACCCAGTGTACTTCGTTAGCACGGTGTTACGGGACGCGAGGGCACGGTATCCCATGCCTCAGAAGCTCCTCCTCGCGCTACTGGTGGCCTCGTGAAAGCTGCGTCACTACTTCCAGGGTCACCCCATCAAGGTCGTCTCGTCATACCCCTTGGAAAGAGTGTTCAGGAGCCCCAACTCAGCCGGAAGGGTCGCCGAATGGAACATAGAACTGCAGGCGTTTCAGCTCAAGTTCAGCACGACCAGGGTCATCAAGGGAGCAGCATTAGCGGATTTCGTGGCAGAATGGACGGAGCCACCAGGCCTTAAGGACGACGAGGATCGGTCCCTCTCCCCAGGGAGCGAGGCGCCGGAAGGTTGGGTCATGTACTTCGATGGGGCATTCTCCAGGCACGGCGCTGGGGCTGGTGCGGTGCTGATATCACCCACTCAGGAAAGCTCTACTACGTTGTACAACTCTGCTTCCAGCATGGTGAAAAGGTCTCCAACAACATAGCGGAGTATGAAGGTCTAATAGCGGCTGCACTGGGGGTGAAGCGCATCACCGTCAAGGCAGGGTACCTCATGAGGTGCTCATGACGTAAGCCATGACGACCACGGGCGCCGGGCGGGCGCCAGCCCGCGCAGTGTCCTCCTTTCCTCTTTGGTGCAAAGGGGGCAAGTGCAGGCGAGAGGATCAAGCAAAGGCATCCATTTTGGTGCAACAAGACCAAGACCAGTCCAACGGCGGGAACGAGGTCACCGTGGAGCCCAGAACGGCGTCACTACAGAGCCTTTTGGCAGGCGAGGACCGACTTTGGTCAGGATAAGTGTACCAAATGTTCCCCTTCAAAATGGCCAACTGTTGGCGCCCTTCCCGCTCAATATTTGGGAAGAGGCCCAGGGCCTTCGCCTATAAATAGGACTAGCCACTCCCGGAGTAGGGGGACAGGGAGATCGATCAGAGATCAAGAGGCAAACGGGTTAGACAGATGAACCGGAGGGGGAAAGTTGCGTGTTCTCTATGCTAGGGATGTGTGGCGGACAAACGGGTTACATATTCTGATTCGTCTCTTCGTTCTGAGCAACTTTCATATATAAACTATTTTCTTCCGAGTTACGGTTTATTTTATATGAATTTTCAAAGTTCTAACAATATCTTGGAATTTCCTGAATTTATTTATATTTTGAATTTAAGCTGTAAAGTACTTTTTATATAGTAGGGGCTAGCCACAGTCAATGACATGTGGGGCTAGAGGGTTGCGTTGACCCAGTCAACAATTGACTGGTCAACAGAAGAATAATGCATGTGGGGCCTGCTTGTCATAGGGTCATCTATCAACAGATTGATTTAAACCTTTTAATTAGCAAGTTGGGCCTACTGTCAATTGCACATCGGGCTAAGCAAATTACTAATCTAATTAAGACTAATCCTAATCCTAAACAAATTGGACCAGCCCATGTGTATTGGTTGTGCCACGGCTAAGCACAGGAGCATGAGCTCCATGGCCGGCTAGGAGCTCCTGGTGGCAGCTTCGGCAGTAGTGGTCGTCGTAGCCAAGGTAACAACAGTTGTATGGATCAACACAATAGCAGGAGCAGTAGTTTGGCAGGAGCAGCGGTGAGCAGCCGCAGCAACAGCAAGCAGGTAGCAGCGCCTCGCAACAGCAGCAGAGCAGCAGTTGCGCGCAACGCATGCGGGCAGCGCGAGCGGTAGCAGCCAGTACGCAGGAGCGGCAGCAGTGCAGCGCAAGCGGCGGCAGCGGGCAGCGGCGAGGCGCAGCGGATGCGGTGAACGGAGGCGAGGCGCAGCCGCGGCCGACGAGCAGGGGATACGGTGCGGGGCTTGCGCGAGCGCTGGGCGCGGTCGGGGCGTGCGGGTGCTACAGCAGGCAGCGGCAGGCGTGCAGACACGGCGAGCTACAGGGGCAGCGGCAACGGCCGGAATCGGCATATAAGCAGCGGCTTGAGCTACGGTTAGGCCCTACGGGACGCGGGGAACACGCCGCATCGGACAGGAGCAAGAACGCGAGTGGGGGATGGCCGGAACAACGGCTACGACGACGTCCGAGTAGCGGTAGCGGCAGCGCTCGACGGAATCGAGCCCGCAGGCTCGGATTCAATGAACCGAGGGAGTAGACGACATCTACACAGCTCCTGGAGCATGCACGCACCATCAGACGAGGCTAAGTGGCACGACAACGACATGCCCGTCGGCCATGGCAGACGGCAGCGCCGGTCTCAAGCAGGGGAGGTGGCTACGGTGCGCGGGGTGGAACGGGAGGAGGTCGAGGAGGATCGAGAGCTCACAGTGAGGGCGACGACGAGGTCAGATGGCTCTGGGAGGCTCGGACGACGCGGATCGAAGCGGTGGTCGATGGCGGTCGAAGGTGGACGAAGGCGACGGCGCGAGCGATGCAGGGCGCAGAGCTCGAACGAGTGGTCGTAGATGACGTAGAAGAACACTGCGGAGCTCCTGGACTAGCCCCAAGCCCGTGGGGACGAAGGTGGCCGCGGGGACGGGGTCAGCCATGGCGTCGGAGGTTTCGTGCGCCAACGAAATCGAGACAAAGAGCGGGCGAGAGGGAGAGTGGGGATGGTCTAGGGTTTCAGCGTAGCAGGGGTATCCTTGTAGGTCGCCAGGGAGCTTCGGATGGCTGCCCCGTGGCCATCGGCGCCATCGACGTGCACCCTGCGTCCACGGAGGCAAAGTGAACAGAGAGGGAAGGAGGAGAGGAAAATGGGTCGGGCCTGGAACAGTAAGCGTTGGCCCAAGTGCATATGCACATTCCCCCCTTTTTCCTTTTCTTCTATTACTTTATTCATTTTCTGTTTTGCAAAAATGTTTGGCCACAAGATGTATTTTGTCAAAAAATGGAGTTGTGCGACATAATTACTTTACAAAATGTAGTACTGCCATAAGAATGTTTGATGAGCATTTGAATTCATCTGAAATTTTGCATAAATGCAAATGGATTAAACGATTGTTTTGGGCACTATTTTAAAATAGGCTAGGAGCAATTTAACATTTCAAAAATACCGGTTTCTACCGGACAATTAGTTAGTGAACTTCTATAACCCAACGAACATTTTGTTTTATAGTTTGAAGAAATAACAATTTTAATTTATTTTAAATTTGGTTCGGATCAAACTGTGGTTTAGAAAACTGATTGTGGTGACATGGCACCATTAGTGTGTGGTTACTGTTGTTTAGCTACCGGGGTGTTACAAATCTCCTCCACTACAAGAAATCTCGTCCCGAGATTTAAGAGGTGGAGTAAAGGGGAAGGAATTGGTTATGAAATTATAGCGCATTGTTTCATTCTGGGTTGCTCTTCTCAAAGAAGTTGATCCCTTTTGTTGACGTCTTCATTCCCCTGCTCTAGGTTATCATGCTGAAGTCGCCATCCTTTCGTCGAGGTCTTCATCATACTTACGAAAGGTCAAGGGGTAACTTCGGAAGAACGAACCGCTACAATGTTGCTTAACTGGTAGATAACATCGGGGAAGGTGGCGGAAAATATCTCTCGAATTGAAACTTAAGAAAATATCGAGAGTAAAGTAAGAAGGTACAATGAGGAGTTTCGAGCATGTAGGCAATCATACGTTTCCTGAAACAAGGTGTGAAAGTGGTCCAAAGCAACGAGAATTAAGTATTGTGTCTGGTACCATAATAGATCACTAGGAAGGCGACTCGTGAATTACATACGAGGCCATGCGCGAGGAACAACCTTGGGAACAGGGGGTACAGGAGAGTCAGGTTTCGATCATGTGGAACTATGGGTTATGGGCCCACCATGTGGTTAAAAGTAGGAAAGGCGTTGACATCTTGCACGGTCAGGATAGCAAGACATGTTAGAGGGTAGCCTATCAGTTATGTCAACAACAATGTCGATACCAAGGGCGAGGGACGAAGAGAACCATCTTCCTGCTCGTTGAACGAGGCGGACCATTAGGCAAAGTTCTCGTCCATCGGTGGCTACCGGAATGTCATCAACTATAGTAACAGGGTCTTGCTGACAGAATTGTACACCGAGGTGTTTACATAAGCAGGAGAATATTACTGCTTAGATCCTATAGACCTCTAGAAAGGTTAAACCAAACAATGGAAAGGAAAAGGTGATCATTAGATTAAAATAGAACAATGGAATGGAAAATGTGTTTAAACACATTATTCAGGGGTATATCCTTTCCAAGGACAAGCAGAGCATGATATCCATGACAGGATAGAAAGTAGAAAACCATTTAGGTAAGGGGGAGGAATCTCATGATATTACTCATACAACGGTGTTAGGATAAATGCTAAAGAAAATTTAGCATTGTGCTTCAAATGCTATTGAAAATCGGATTACCACAGCCATGCTTCGAGATAGCATTGCATGGTCTTCAAGCAAAGGTCAGACTTTGGATACAGGAAGGATCCATCAGGAACAACTTGTAGAATAAGTCTTACAATTTCCTCATGGAATAAAGGATAACCTTGCTAATAAGGAAACGATAACAGTAGGTCCTCCAGCCAGGTGTGTTGGGCATGACATCACCTTACCGGGTCATATAGAGATCAATGTTATAACTCTTGGAATTAGGTTTCAACCATCATATCTGAACGAGATTCAGATCTGATTGGTGTTAGGATAACTCAGACTCGGGATGCCTGAGAGGAGAAGGTGCAATACAAATTGACGAGATGACATTGTAAAATTCTCGATAAATGAACTATGGAAGCGAGTTCCGAAACAAGAGTCTATCAGTAAACTAACGAGAGGATGAGGAGGTGGCTGATGGAATCAGCGACAATTCATCAAGATTAACAAAAGATGGATTTTCACAATTATGTGAATAAGGAGATAACATTTGTCAGATCAAATGGTATAATAATGTATGCTCAAGGAAAACATACATAATTAAACATTGGTAGGTGCACCCGAATATGGGCTGGATTGCACGACCAACGTCGGAATGGTGATTCAATAATCAATAGTCTAAGAATGAATGACCGACCATTAACTTCAAAGCAATAGGGTTTCTAGAAGTTTTAAATTCGCACATCATAGTTCACTTGTCGTTTTTTTGCTAGAAGCAACACGGGGACCAAGGAATGAATGGAGATGGCAAGAAGTATCACTTGTCTCAAGAATTCTTAATAGGTAGTGAAACTCTCACGACATGCTTGTCATAAAAGATGATAATACTTAAAGGTAAAGAAGAACAAATGTTGGATAGCAAGGAACTCAAGGTACAACACAAAACACGAACAATTTTGTGTTGAATGGAAGGCAATAAAATGATCGATGATAAAACAAATCATCGAGGGCAATGATGGTTTTTCTCGTCATGAATTCAATTGATATCCAGGAAGGAGTCAAGATGTTGATAATGATCATGACAAATTTTGTCGAGAGGCTCCACGAAGAAGCAATCGAACAACGACTGCATCAAGCAAAAGGACTGATGCAGTGAAAGATTATTGGGTCTATCGACACGGCACCAACTCGGAATCGAGCTTGCTGTGAGGTGAAACGTAAGGGAAGGAAGATCGACGTAAGCTTAGCTCATTGCCGAAAGTTATGCTCCGGGAATAAGGACCAGGTAGCACAGTTAAAATCAGCACGATAATGATATAGCCAATTAGGCTAGGAATGATGTGATCGGGTATTAAATTTGTAAGCAATGAAGAGTTCTAATACTTGTTGAATCGCAACGCGAACTCGATTCAGTTATCGGTTCCTTTGAGTGTTTAATAACTCAGAGCCCTTGAAAAATTGAATCATTGAGAATGTAATACTTGATGAAGAACTCATAAGAAGTTATGCTGTTTCATGATAATCTCGAGATACCAGGGGGTAATACTCGACGACAGATCAAAGTAGAGGTTGGACCGGGGTATTGATCCACAGAAGACAAGTGCTTAAACTTGCGCGAGAAATGGGATCAAAGAAGAACATATTGTCGGAAGCACGATTGCAAAGGATCAATTCACCGATACCAAAGCATATTATATCAAGGAAATAGTTATTATTACAAGAAGCTTTCATGATAGGATCTACATCGTGTCCATGGGCATGAACACAAACTTCAAGGTCGACTCCCACTTCTTCAATGCATATCCTTACATTTACCTCCCATTTTCGAAGTTGTAGTGTTGAAAAGTTATCTGACGAAGCGTCAGCAGGGTATAACCCGCATAACTTTCGGGGTCACACAAATTAGGGAAGGCATAGGTTCAACCCATCAGGGCATCTTAGGAACATATACCACAATCTGTAGGAGTAGTTAGCACAAGCTCGAAAGTAGAGCATGGTTGACAAGCAAAGGATACAAGTATCCAAAGGCAAGAGACACGATTTACCAAAAGGCATTATGTATCCAAGGAAAACTCACAAGTTTATTGAATATGAAGGACGCTGTTGGATGAAATCCAACAAAGGATCTGGCGGTCCACAAGGGATCTGATGTGAGCATCTGTACTCAACTAGAAGGAGAAAGAATGCAAGGAGATCATATTATAGAAACAACTGACTAATTCAAATCTCAATGTAAAGGGATTATGATTTCCAAATCAAGGAATCAGAAGTAAACGCTATGATTAAGGATGGATAAGTTGAGTAAGCTTAGGGGTAAAATCGATTACAATTTGACTGGTCGAGATCCAGCTCATGTTTAAAATGCTGTCTGAGCCGGAAGGATGAATTCTAGGATCTGGTTGAGGATTGCGAGCATTCGCAACATATTGAATCAACAGACTCAAAATGAAAATGACAAGGGATGCCAATAAGATTACGAGATTTATGGTATTAACCATAACGCAAGCAAGTAAGAATTTCCGGAGCAATAGGCTGCTCAGGATTTTCGGAAGACCGAATGGTATTTCGAAGAATTTTGTGAAATACATGAATCACCTGGGGATGAGCGGATACTCGATAAGTGCAAGAAATTATCCGTTGGGGTATTCAGGTGGCAAAGAACTGCAAGGCAGTAGGCACAAAGTATTCTCGGGGGTATCTTGTAATAACAAGATCGACTGGGAATAAAAGTAAGAATGACAGGTGTAAGTATTTATCCATAGTGATGTTTTGGTGGTAGGGAATTGCAAAAGCAACGGGGACAAAGTCTCGAGAGAAAATCGGAGAGTATCTTCAGGATCTTCTGGTGCAGCAGGCAATCATCCGTAATAATGGGCTCTCCGGGTGGAAGTGATCACGAGATCCTAACATTAGAGTTCGCAAAATTCATTTAACCCGAATAGAAGAGAGATCAGAGTCCCAGAGTAAATATCAAGGAGTAAAAGATCCTAATACCACCCAATGGCGATGTGGGCCTGTAAGCCGCACAACCATGTTAATAAAAGTTTTGGAATGTCTAGACTCGACTTCGGCCAAGGAGTGTGGAAGGGGGATTCCTACAAGTAGTCGGCTCTGATACCAACTTGTGACGCCCCCGATTCAATCGTGCACTAATCATGCATGCAAATGTGTACGATAAAGATCAAAGACTCAAGGGAAGATATCACAACACAACTCTATAAATAAAATAAGTCATACAAGCATCATAATACAAGACAGGGGCCTCGAGGGCTCGAATACAAGTGCTCGATCATAGACCAGTCAGCGGAAGCAACAATATCTGAGTACAGACATAAGTTAAACAAGTTGCCATAAGATGGCTAGCACAAACTGGGATATAGATCAAACGAGGCGCAGGCCTCCTGCCTGGGATCCTCCTAACTACTCCTGGTCGTCGTCAGCGGGCTGCACATAGTAGTAGGAACCTCCAGTGTAGAAGGAGTCGTCATCGACGGTGGCGTCTGAATCCTGAGCTCCATCGTCTGGTCGTAGCAATCGGGTAGAGAAAGGGGAAAAGGGGAAACAAGGCAACCGTGAGTACTCATCCAAAGTACTCGCAAGCAAGGAGCTACACTTCATATGCATGGATATATGTGTAAAGGGCCATATCAGTGGACTGAACTGCAGAATGCCAGAATCAGAGGGGGGATAGCTAATCATGTCAAAGACTACACTTCTGGCAGCCTCCGTCTTGCAGCATATAGAAGAGAGTAGACTGAACTCCTCCAAGTAGCATCGCATAGCATAATCCTACCCGGCGATCCCCTTCTCGATGCCCTGTTAGAGAGCGATCATCGGGTTGTATCTGGCACTTGGAAGGGTGTGTTTTATTAAGTATCTGGTTCTAGTTGTCATAAGGTCAAGGTACAACTCCAAGTCGTCCTGTTACCGAAGATCACGGCTATTCGAATAGATTAACTTCCCTGCAGGGGTGCACCACATAACCCAACACGCTTGATCCCATTTGGCCGGACACACTTTCCTGGGTCATGCCCGGCCTCGAAAGATCAACACGTCGCATCCCTACCTAGGCACAACAGAGAGGTCAGCACGCCGGTCTAAACCTAAGCGCACAGGGGTGTGGGCCCATCGCCCTTAGCACACCTGCATGTTGCGTGGGCGTCCGGAAGCAGACCTAGCAACCTCCAGTACAACAGAAGCCACGTTACGCGGCCCAATCTGGCGCGCGCCACTCAGTCACTGACGTCATGAAGTGCTTCGGCTGATACCACGACGTCGAGTGCCCATATATTTCCCGCGTAGTTGGTTAGTGCGTATAGGCTAGTAGCCAGATTCAGATCAAATACCAAGATCTCGTTAAGCGTGTTAAGTATCCGCGAACGCCGACCAGGGCCAAGCCCACCTCTCTCCTAGGTGGTCTCAACCTGCTCTGTCGCTCCGCCACAAAGTAACAGTCGGGGCCGTCGGGAACCCAGGCCCACCACTACCTGGGTGGAACCACCTGCCCCTTCAGCCCCCATCTCCGAACAGTATCATAGGTAATGTAACAGTGTAAAGTATATAGCATATGCCCGTGATCACCTCCCGAAGTGATCACGACCCAGTATTATAGCATGGCAGACAGACAAGAGTGTAGGGCCACTGATGGAACACTAGCATTCTAAACTAAGCAGTAGGATAGCAGGTAAAGGTAACAACAGTAGTAGCAAGGACAGGCTATGCAGCAGTATAGGATTAACAGAAAGCAGTAACATGCTCCACTACTCTATGCAAGCAGTATAGAGAAGAATAGGCGATATCTGGTGATCAAGGGGGAAGGGGGGGCTTGCCTGGTTGCTCTGGCAAGAAGGGGTCGTCAACACCGTAGTCGTACGGGGTAGTAGCGGCGTTGGTCTCGGAGTCTAGCGAGAGAAGAGGGGGAAGAAACAATAAATATAAAGCAAATATATGCATGACGATGCATGACATGACAATGAACAGTGCTAGGTGTGCCCTAACGCGGTAGTAGGTGATACGGACGAAGGGGGGAAACATCCGGGAAAGTATCCCAGGTGTTTCGCGTTTTCGGACAGATGAACCGGAGGGGAAACATCCGGGAAAGTATCCCCAGTGTTTCGCGTGTTCTCTATGCTAGGGATGTGTGGCGGACGAACGGGTTACGTATTCTGATTCGTCTCTTTGTTCTGAGCAACTTTCATATATAAACTATTATCATCCGAGTTACGTTTTATTTTATATGAATTTTCAAAGTTCTAACAATATCATGGAATTTCCTGAATTTATTTATATTTTGAATTTAAACAGTAAAGTACTTTTTATACACAGTAGGGGCTAGCCACAGTCAATGACATGTGGGGCTAGAGGGTTGCGTTGACCGAGTCAACAATTGACTGGTCAATAGAAGAATAATGCATGTGGGGCCTGCTTGTCATAGGGTCATCTATCAACAGATTGATTTAAACCTTTTAATTAGCAAGTTGGGCCTACTGTCAATTGCACATTGGGCTAAACAAATTACTAATCTAATTAAGACTAATCCTAATCCTAAACTATTTGGACCGGCCCATGTGTATTGGTTGTGCCACGGCTAAGCACAGGAGCATGAGCTCCATGGCCGAGTAGGAGCTCCTGGTGGCAGCTTCGGCAATAGTGGCCGTCGTAGCCAAGGTAACAACAGTGGTATGGATCAACACAATAGCAGGAGCAGTAGTTTGGCAGGAGCAGCGGTGAGCAGCCGCAGCAACAGCAAGCAGGCAGCAGCGCCTCGCAACAGCAGCAGAGCAGCAGTTGCGCGCGGCGCACGCGGGCAGCGCGAGCAGTAGCAGCCAGTACGCAGGAGCGGTAGCAGTGCAGCGCAAGCGGCGGCAGCGGGCAGCAGCGAGGCGCAGCGGATGCAGTGAACGCAGGCGGGGCGCAGCCGCGGCCGACGAGCAGGGGATACGGGTCGGGGCTTGCGCGAGCGCTAGGCGCGGTCGGGGCGTGCGGGTGCTACAGCAGGCAGCAGCAGGCGTCCAGACATGGCGACCTACAGGGGCAGCGGCAACGGCCGGAATCGGCATATAAGCAGCGGCTTGAGCCACGGTTAGGCCCTATGGGACGCGGGGAACACGCCGCATCGGACAGGAGCAAGAACGCGAGTGGGGGATGGCCGGAACAACGGCTACGGCGACGCTCGAGTAGCGGTAGCGGCAGCGCTCGACGGAATCGAGCCCGCAGGCTCGGATTCGATGAACCGAGGGAGTATACGACATCTACACAGCTCCTGGAGCATGCACGCACCATCAGACGAGGCTAAGTGGCACGACAACGACATGCCCGTCGGCCATGGCGGACGGCGGCGCCGGTCTCAAGCAGGGGAGGTGGCTACGGTGCGCGGGGTGGAATGGGAGGAGGTCGAGGAGGATCGAGAGCTCACAGTGAGGGCGACGACGAGGTCAGATGGCTCTGGGAGGCTCGGACGACGCGGATCGAAGCGGTGGTCGATGGCGGCCGAAGGTGGACGAAGGCGACGGCGCGAGCGATGCAGGGCGCAGAGCTCGAACGAGTGGTCGCAGATGACGTAGAAGAACACTGCGGAGCTCCTGGACTAGCCCCAAGCCCGTGGGGACGAAGGTGGCCGCGGGGACGGGGTCAGCCATGGCGTCGGAGGTTTCGTGCGCCGACGAAATCGAGACAAAGAGCGGGCGAGAGGGAGAGTGGGGATGGTCTAGGGTTTCAGCGTAGCAGGGGTATCCTTGTAGGTCGCCAGGGAGCTTCGGATGGCTGCCCCGTGGCCATCGGCGCCATCGACGTGCACCCTGCGTCCACGGAGGCAAAGTGAACAGAGAGGGAAGGAGGAGAGGAAAATGGGTCGGGCCTGGAACAGTAAGCGTTGGCCCAAGTGCATATGCACATTTCCCCCCTTTTTCCTTTTCTTGTATTACTTTATTCCTTTTCTGTTTTGCAAAAATGTTTGGCCACAAGATGTATTTTGTCAAAAAATGGAGTTGTGCCACATAATTACTTTACAAAATGAGTACTGCCATAAGAATGTTTGATGAGCATTTGAATTCATCTGAAATTTTGCATAAATGCAAATGGATTAAACGGTTGTTTTGGGCACTATTTTAAAATAGGCTAGGAGCAATTTAACATTTCAAAAATACCGGTTTCTACCGGACAATTAGTTAGTGAACTTCTGTAACCCAACGAACATTTTTGTTTTATAGTTTGAAGAAATAACAAATTTAGTTTATTTTAAATTTGGTTCGGATCAAACTGTGGTTTAGAAAATTGATTGTGATGACATGGCACCATTAGTGTGTGGTTACTGTTGTTTAGCTACCGGGGTGTTACAGCCAGCCGCGCGATGGGAGGTGGTGGGAGGCGGCGGCGTAGGGTGGGTGGGAATCGGGGGAGACAGTGGTGAGGATTGAGGAGAGTGTGGAGGGGAGGTGGAGGTCGTGGGGAGTGGGGGAGGGGCACGGGGAGAGAGGAGTTGGTGCCGAACGAGATAAGGTGGGCGGGGTATTTTTTATCGCCTCAGTTCGGTGGTTAGTTTGTAGCTTCGGGGTGGGCGTCGGGTGTTATCAGAATAAGCCCCAGTGTTATTAGAATAAGGTCTTAAGGGGTGTTATTAGAATATATATATATATATATATATATATATATATATATATATATAGCCAATGAAGAAAAACGATGGAAATGGTGAAGACAATACAAGGTTGAGGAACATGAAAAATTGAGGAAAAACTCAAATTAGAGATTTTCAACTTTTGTGGTGGCGTGATCCACCGTATAAGAATGATGATTTCAGACACCGCGTACAATTGTCGTAGGGGTCTGAGAATCAAATTCTTCGTTAATTTCTTCACACTTAAAGTGTTATTCTTCATTGATTGAAGAAAAACGTTTCTTCATGTGTTGCACATCTAAGTCATCCATGTTGCATAATTGTTAGGATGAGTGTCCTTTTCAAAGAACATTCGAAGATTCTAAGATATTTAGCTCACACCGCGACTTGCTAAATCTCTTCTCATCCAAGGGCTTAGTGAAGATATCGGCTAGCTGTTCTTCAGTCTTCACATGCTCAATAGAAATATCGCCCTTCAACACGTGATCACGAAGAAAATGATGACGAATCTGAATGTGCTTTGTCTTCGAGTGCTGAACTGGGTTGTGAGCAATCTTTATGGCACTCTCATTGTCACAGAAGAGAGGCACATTCTTCACGTTGACGCCTATTCCTTGAGAGTTTGCTTCATCCATAGCAATTGAGCACAACAAGAACCAGCAGCAATGTACTTAGCTTCAGCAGTAGATAGTGATACACAATTCTGTTTCTTCGAGGACCAACGGACCAAAGTTCTTCCAAGGAAATGACATGTACCAGGTGTTGACTTGTGATCCACAGATCACCGGCATAGTCAGAGTCTGAATATCCAATGAGATTAAAAATCGAACCCTTGGGTTACCATAATCCAAGTGTTGGTGTGTGAGCTAGATATCGAAGAATATGCTTCACAGCCTTATGGTGTGATTCCTTCGGTGTATCTTGAAATCGGGCACACATGCAAACACTAAGCATAATATCTGGCCTAGATGCACATAAGTACAATAAAGAACCAATCATGGAGCGGTATACCTTTTGATCGAAGTCAATACCATTTTCATCAGTGCACAGATGGCCATTTGTGGGCATTGGAATTTTGACGCCTTTGCAATCTTGCATGCTGAATTTCCTCAGTACATCCTTGAGGTATTTCTCTTGAGATATGAATATGCCATTGCGCTGTTGACGAATTTGAAGACCTAAGAAGAATTTAAATTCTCCCATCATAGACATTTGATATTCTTCACTCATCATATAGGCAAATTCATCACTATAACATTGGACAGTACAGCCAAAGATAATATCATCAACATGTATTTGGCACACAAACAGTTCACCATCATAAGATTTAGTGAAAAGAGTAGGGTCGAGTGAACCGGGTTTAAAGCCTTTCTTCATGAGGAATTCCTTCAAAGTATCATACCACGCCCGTGGGGCCTGCTTGAGGCCATAGAGGGCCTTGTTGAGTCTGAAGACTTTGTCAGGATTCTTTGGATCTTCAAAACCTGGGGTTGAGCAACATATACTTCTTCCTCAAGCTTACCATTGAGGAATGCACTTTTCACATCCATTTGATATAGAATGATATCATGATGATTAGCATAAGCAAGTAATATGCGAATAGCCTCAAGTCTAGCAACAGGTGCAAAAGTTTCATCGAAGTCAATTCCTTCAACCTGTGTGTATCCTTGAGCTACAAGTTGTGCCTTATTCCTCACCACAAGGCCATTTTCATCTTGCTTGTTGCGGTAGATCCACTTTGTGCCAATGATATTATGCTTGCGAGGATCTGGACGTTTGACCAGTTCCCAGATGTTGTTCAGCTCGAACTGATGTAATTCTTCTTGCATGGCTTGAATCCACTCAGGCTCCAGAAATGCTTCATCTACCTTAGTGGGCTCTGTGATAGAGACAAAAGCATAGTGCCCACAAAAGTTAGATAAATGTGAAGCTCTTGAGCGTGTGAGAGGACCTGGTGCTTCAATGTCATCGATGATTTTTTCAACTTGCACTTATTTTGCAACGCGAGGATGAGCTGGTTGTCGTCGAGGAATTTGATCAGCATTTTCTTCAACACCATTTTCTTCAGGTGCCTCAGCTCGACGTTCTTCATGTTCTGGAATGAATTCTTCAGCAGATTCTTTGGTAGGAATGACATCCTTAGTAGCCTTGAACTTAATTAATTCCTCAGGTGCTGGTTCATCTATCACAGAAGGTAGGTGCTCTGTTTGCGAGCCATTAGTTTCATCGAACCGCCCATCTACAGTTTCAACAACCTTGTGAAGAACGTTGTTGAAGACTCTGTAGGTGTGCGAGTCCTTTCCGTAACCAAGCATGAAACCTTCATGTGCTTTCGGTGCAAATTTAGAGTTGTGATGAGGATCTCTAATCTAACATTTAGCATCGAAGACTTTGAAATAACTCACATTGGGTTTCTTGTCAGTGAGGAGTTCATAGGCAGTCTTCCTGAAGAATTTGTGAAGATATACTCTGTTGATGATGTGGCACGCAGTATCAATTGCATCAATCCAGAAATGACGAGGCGTTTTGTATTCATCAAGCATTGCGAGCCATCTCAGCAAGAGTTATGTTCTTGTGCTCCACGACGCCATTCTGTTGAGGAGTATAAGGAGCAGATAACTCATGAGTAATACCAAGTTCATCAAGATAGTCATCGAGACCAAAATTCTTGAACTCAGTTCCATTGTCACTTCTGATGTGCTTGATCTTCACACCAAAGTTGGTTGAACCCCTCGAGGAAAATCGTTTGAAGACTTCCTGCACTTCTTGTTTGTAAGTAACAATGTGTACCCATGTGTAACGAGAGTAATCATCAACAATGACAAAGCCATATTGAGATGCATCATTCAAAACTGCAGAATAATGGTTAGGACCTAAGAGATCCATGCGAAGCAATTCAAATGGTGGAGTAGTAGTCATGATAGTCTTCGTTGGATGCTTAGCCTTTGTCATCTTTCCAGCTTCACAGGCTCCGCATAAGTGATCCTTGAGGAATTTGACATTCTCAATGCCAATGACATGCTTCTTCTTCGCAAGCGTGTGCAAATTCCTCATGCCTGCATGACCATGTCGTCGATGCCAGAGCCAACCTTCTGAAGCTTTTGCAAGTAGGCACACGGCTGGTTGTGGTCCTGTAGGGAAATCAACAATATACAAGTCTCCTCTCCTAAAGCCTTTGAAGACTTTGGAATTGTCAGTTGTAACGCCCTGGATTC
Organism: Aegilops umbellulata; assembly: GCA_032464435.1. NCBI lineage: Eukaryota > Viridiplantae > Streptophyta > Magnoliopsida > Poales > Poaceae > Aegilops > Aegilops umbellulata. The sequence goes on along the minus strand of CP136056.1, from coordinate 290,177,341 downwards.
GATGCGCCAGTTGTCCGCTAGTTATTCGCCGTCGTTGCCATGTCATTTGCTTGCGTGTTGCACTTTGCCATGTCATCATCTACATTTCATATCATGTCATCATGTGCATTGCATTGCATACGTGTTCGTCTCATGCATCCGAGCATTTTCCCCGTTGTCCATTTTGCAATCCGACACTCCTATGTCACCCGGCACCCCCTTTTGCCTCTTTTCGTGTGCGGGTGTTAAACTTTCTCGGAATGGCCCGAGGTTTGCCAAGCGGCCTTGGTACACCACCGGTAGACCGCCTGTCAAGTTTCGTGCCATTTGGAGTCCGTTTGATACTCCAACGGCTAACCGGGTAGCCGCAAAAGCCTCTTTTGTGTGCAGCCCAACACCCCTTCAAAGTGGCCCAATAACCCATCCTACCCCCTCCATCCTCTTGGCCGTTCGATCATGATCGCGTGGCCGAAAACCACACTCCATTTGGAGCCTCCTAGCTCCCTCTACCTATATAAACGTCCCTCCCCTTCCATTTTCGCGGATGAAACCCTAGCCCTTCTCCACCCCGCCGTCGGACATGCCCATCCTCGCCGGACACGTCCAACCTCCACCTCGCTCTGGCCAATCCAGAGCCGCCACCTCATCGTGCCGCCTCCCGCGCCCAACCAGGAGGCGACACGTGTCTCCGCCACCGTCCTCCACCGCGCGCGCCGCCGAGGCCCGCCGGAGCCCATCACGAGCCCGCCGCGGGCCGAATCGGGCCCGGATCTACGCCGCTCGTCCGCGGGCTCCCCGAGCGCCGCCCCGCCGCCTGCACCAGCGCCCGCGCCGCCCTGCGCCAGCGCCCGCGCCTCCGTTGCCCTCGCGCCGCCCCATGCCCGCTCGCCGGCACCGCCGCCCTCGCGCCCGCTCGCCGGCGCCGCCGCCCTCGTGCCGCCCAGCGCCGGCTCGCCGGCCTGCCACCGCGCCGCTCCGCCGCGCCTTCGCCTCCTCCTCCACCTCCGACCAGATCCGGTCGCGGGAGGGCCGGATCTTCGCCGTTCCGACCCGCCGGCGACCTCTCCGTCCTTCTCCGGTGTCGAACTCCGGCCGTCCTCGGGTTTCGTGCCACGAACCCTAGATCTAGCAGGTTGACCCGAAATATTTGCTAAGTCCTTATTTTTTTTGCATTCTGGTGCCCACTTTGACATGCCATATCTCCATGACCGTTGATTCGTTTTGTGCATATGATATATAGAAATGCTCATCTGGATGTCCTCTTCATTTTGTTCCATTGCATCATGTTCATTAGAGTTTATCTTGATGTTCTAATCATCATTGCAAGAGTGCTATATGATGTTAACTGCTGTCTGTTATCAGAATATGCTCATTTATCATTTTTGCCATGATTGTTGTGTGCCTCCTATGATCTTGAGCCCTACATGTATTTTGAAGTATGCCATGCCATATTTACAGGGGTGTATGCCATGTATTTTTGTGATCTATGTGGTGACTATAACAAGCATGCAAAGTAGCCTCCATGATGTTGCTGATTTCAGGACTTTAGACCATCTCACCAATATTATGCAGCTCCGAGAAGATCAACATTTGAACAATCACATGTTAAAGACCGTTTCAATCATAAGAAATCGGTTCAGAGCTCAAGGAAGAAGAAAGAGGTGGTCAAGCAAGTTTACCGTGTTAAAAGAGATGGTCGTAAGAGTGCAACTTTAGATTTGATCTCAAATGAAAAAGACCCAATTAATGTGTTGACATTGGCTACTAAAGACAATGAGACAAAGCAACCAATTATTGAGAGTCGAAGTGCCAAATCTGAAGAAAAGAAGTTGAGAGTGCACAAGGCCAAAAATTAATTGACATTGGTTAAAACAGAATCACAGCCGACATGCCTGCTCGGCTTATCGTATTGGCAAAAGAAGAAATTACAAAAACTTAGTGCACAAGAACTTGAAGAAAGGAACATGGCATGGGTTCCCAAAGGAAGTGCTCAAAATAAGAATTATGTGCAAGCTTCCATTACAGGAAGTGCGGCAAAGGTGAAGAAGGAAAAGAGTGATAACTATGAAGGACCAAGCCGAAGGTTTCAACATCTTTGGTCTACACATTATCCATATTCTTCAACTATGCCATTAACACCTATGTCATGGAATTCGTCATCAGGTATGATTGGTAACCCTCAATGGGCTTATTTTAATCCATGGATGCAATATAATTTCTTACGTCATGAAAGGGTATTACCAATCATTATACATTTGATTAGCTACAAGTTTGTTGCTGATCCAAAGGGCCAAAATACTTGATTTGTCATTGCATTTGTTTATTTCGGATGTATGTGCTTTGAATGAAGTTTACATGGTACTGGCCGATATTTATCTATCGTCCTAAGAGTATGTCAATGCATGGCCGGTGTAGTATTCTAACATCGTCCTTAGTTCGATTGGCGAGCGAGACAAGGTACGTGCTCATGGAAATTTATATGTATGCCTATATTACGATTGAATGGAGTTGAGACATCATGACCGATGCCATTGAATATATGCTGCATAGACCAATTCATAGCTGCAGAATTGGTTAGTGGGCTTATACTTTGTTTGGATATGATTTGGCTTATGCATCTTTGAGATCTATAGAAGGCCAAATCATAGCTGATTTTATTATTGAACATCGGATTAATGTCATGCATAATATTGATATTAGCCTTGTCTCTTTAGTACTATGGAGATTATGTTTTGATGGTTCAATTCATAGCAATGGCCGAAGTGTTGGTGTAGTTCATATATCTCTTTATGATACTATTTTTGAAGCCTCATGCCGCTTAGAATATTTTTATGCACGATTAATCAAGGCCGAATATGCATTGTTATTCAGATTGACTCTTTTACTTGCTATAGGTGCTATACATATTGAGGCTTTCGGTGATTCGTTATGAGTAGTGCAACAAATATCCAAGGGTTATCAATGTTTTGACGAATCACTTATAGTTTATCTTGGGGTATGTCTAGATGCAAAATTTACCTTGGGTTGCATTAAAATTGTTCACATATTTAGACATGACAATTGGAGAGAGTTGGCATAGCAAGCATCCGGCTACCATGTCTGTCATGGTGTATTGCACATCTATCAATAGCCGATGCTTATTCTTGCCAACATAGGTAAGGCCGAATTGGAGCTCACCACCTCGGCCACTAATGAAACTTTTATGCAGGCAAAGCAAGGATTGGAGGAAGTTCATTCTTGATTGTTTGCAAAATCCTAGCGAAAGGGTGAATAATATGGTTCGTAGGATGGCTTTGAGATACATTTCTATGGAACCTTGTCACCGGATTGTTATATAAGTTGAGAAGTTTTCACCCAAGTTGCATCAAGAGGTTCAAATAAGCAACAACCGATATATGACTATCGTCCTAAGCAAAGACATGGCCGATAAATAACTATCGCCCTTAGCATAAACATGGTTGATACATAATTATCGCCCTGAGAAATATAAATGGCCGATGAGTGTTGACATTGTCCTTAGAACAAATACATTGCAAATTATTTTTCGGCCCGCAAGTTTTGCCGAAAAACAGGGGGGCATGTGTTGACACCAGATTTTGGCACGGTCAAGAACTTAATTAATATGGCCTCAAATGGAGAAGTGATCTACATAAAAAAGTTTCGTATTGTCGATATGAACATCTTTGAAGTTTGGGTCATCGCCATCCGATCTCATCTCAAAGGACGATGTTGTGTTTGAAATACTAAGATTTTGTATTCAGAACACTATTCGACTCATTACGCCCCCAAGATCTCCTCGTATGGAAAAATGATCTACACAGATTGTCTTTATCTCGTCGAAACGGTCAATTTTGATATAAAAATCGTTCCAATCCGAGTTCGTATGCAAAAGTTAGAGCCATCAGAATGCAGCTTTATCAAGAGACAGAAAATGGCGCGCCCCACAAGACGCCATGTCTGATGGGTAGCGCGAGTATAGCCTGTTTTGCGCGAGGTAGCGCGAATAATAGCCTGTTTTGCATGAGCGATTTAACCCTCAAGATGACCTCTGATCAAAACACGTTCAACATGAAAGTTGTTCATCTCGTCGAAATGGTCAAGATTGCTTTTGGGCTCGTTTCCATCCGAGGTCGTTTACCACCAGAAAAGAGACCCCCAAGATGCAGCCAGTTTAAACCGAACTGTTTTGGAAAGTTCGGATAAAACCAATCCGAATTTGACTAGGGTTTTGGACGTGAATCCAAGCCTTTTCCTTGCATGGGAAGTCCAGCTGCCTCTTATATACCTAAGGGGTGACGGCCAATTGAACAACACACAATCGATCAAATCATCTACCACTTTTTATCTTTTATCTTTTCTCCTTAACCCTAGTTCTTCTTCTTCCTCGTTCTTCGTCTATTCTTCTTGTTGCAGGGCGGCGAACCTCGAGGCCCTAGGGGCGAGCAGGTCGACCTAGGGCAGCCCATAGCCGCCGCGCGCCCTGACGGGGTCCTCCCGGGCGTGTGGGGTTTCGGGTCATCAAAAGCGCCTGCCGGATTGCCTGCGTACCGCCTTCCGGACAGGTCTCCTTCGACGTGAGCTGCGGTGCATCACCCTCGGCGTTGGAGGTACACAGTGACGTGTTCGTGTGCGAACACCCGTGTCACCAGAGGAGGCAATTTTTCTATTTGGAAGGCCATTCACTTTGAACTTCGCAAACACTATGAAAGTGAAAGAGATATGCCCTGGAGGCAATAATAAAGTTATTATTTATATTTCTTTATATCATGATGAATGTTTATTATTCATGCTAGAATTGTATTAACCGGAAACTTAGTACATGTGTGAATACATAGACAAAACAGAGTGTCCCTAGTATGCCTCTACTTGACTAGCTCATTAATCGAAGATGGTTAAGTTTCCTAACCATAGACATGCGTTGTCATTTGATCAATTGGATCACATCATTAGAGAATGATGTGATGAACAAGACCCATCCGTTAGCTTACATAATGATCGTTTAGTTTTATTGCTATTTCATTCATCATGACTTATACATGTTCCTCTGACTATGAGATTATGCAACTGCCGAATACCGAGGAACACCTTGTGTGCTATCAAACGTCACAACGTAACTGGGTGATTATAAAGATGCTCTACAGGTGTCTCCGATGGTGTTTGTTGAGTTGGCATAGATCGAGATTAGGATTTGTCATTCTGTGTATCGGAGACGTATCTCTGGGCCCTCTCGGTAATGCTCATCACTATAAGCCTTTCAAGCAATGTTCCTAATGAGTTAGTTGCAGGATGATGCATTACGGAACGAGTAAAGAGACTTACCGGTAACGAGGTTGAACCAGGTATGATGATACCGACGATCGAATCTCGAGCAAGTAACATACCGATGACAAAGGGAATGACGTATGTTGTTATGCGGTTTGACCGATAAAGGTCTTCGTAGAATATGTAGGAGCCAATATGAGCATCTAGGTTCCACTGTTGGTTATTGACCGGAGATGTGTCTCGGTCATGTCTACATAGTTCTCGAACCCGTAGGGTCTCCACACTTAATGTTCGATGAGGATTTGTATTATGAGTTATGTGATTTGATGACCGAAGTTTGTTCGGAGTCCCGGATGAGATCACAGACATGACGAGGAGTCTCGAAATGGTCGATAGGTAAAGATTGATACATTGGAAGGTAGTATTCGGACACCGGAAGGGTTCCGGAGTGTATCGGGTACATACCGGAGTACCGGAGGGGTTACCGGAACCCCCGGGGGAAAGATATGGGCCTTATGGGCCATAGGAGGGAGGCTAACCAGCCCACAAGGGGCTGGTGCGCCCCCCACAAGGGAGGAGGCCTAATTGGACTTGGAAGGGGGCGCCACCGCCCTTTCCTTCTCCTACTCCTTCTCCTTCCCCTCTTCCCCCTCCGGTAGAAGGAAAAAAGGGTGGGGCCAAATCCTACTAGGACTAGAGTCCTAGTAGGACTCCCCTCTCCCTGGCGCGCCACTAGTTGGCCGGCCTCCTCCTCCCCTCCTTTATATATGGGGGCAAGGAGGCACCCCAAAGGCACAACAGACAATCTCTTAGTCGTGTGCGGTGCCCCCCTCCACAGTTCAACACCTCGGTCATATCGTCATAGTGCTTAGGCGAAGCCCTGCACCGGTAACTTCATCATCACCATCGCCACGCTGTCATGCTGACGGAACTCTCCCTTATCCTCAACTGGATCAAGAGCTCGAGGGACGTCATATCGTGTTGAACGTGTGCTGAACACGGAGGTGCCGTACGTTCCGTACTTGGATCGGTTGGATCGCGAAGACATTCAACTACATCAACCGCGTTACTAAACGCTTCCGCTTTTGGTCTATGAGGGTACGTGCACACACTCTCCCCACTCGTTGATATGCATCTCCTAGATATGTCTTGCATGATCGTAGGTAATATTTTTGAAATACTGTGTTCCCCAACAGTGGCATCCAAGCTAGGTCCATGCACAGATGTTATATGCATGAGTAGAACACAAAGAGTTGTGGGCAATAATAGTCATACTGCTTACCAGCAACGTCTTACTTTGATTTGGCGGTATTGTTGGATGAAGCGGCCTGGACCGACTTTACATGACCACGTTCATGAGACTGGTTCTACCGACGTGCTTTGCACACAGGTGGCTGGCGGGTGTCTATTTCTCCAACTTTAGTTGAATCGAGTTTGACTACGCCCGGTCCTTGTTGAAGGTTAAAACAACACACTTGACGAAAAATCGTTGTGGTTTTGATGCGTAGGTAAGAATGGTTCTTGCTAGAAGCTCGTAGCAGCCACGTCAAAATTGCAACAACAAAGTAGAGGACGTCTAACTTGTTTTTGCAGGGCATGTTGTGATGTGATATGGTCAAGACGTGATGAGATATAAATTGTTGTATGAGATGATCATGTTCTGTTAAAGTTATCGGCAACTGGCACGAGCCTTATGCTTGTCTCTTTATTGCATAAGATGCAAGCGCCATATAATTGCTTTACTTTATCGCTATGCGATAGCAATAGTTGTAAAAAGCAATAGTTGGCAAGTCGACCATGTGACGACATGTTGATACAGATCAAGATGATGGAGATCATGGTGTCATGCCGGTGACGATGGAGATCATGACGGTACTTTGGAGATGGATATCAAAGGCACAAGATGATGATGGACATATCATGTCACATATTTTGATTGCATGTGATGTTTATCTTTTATGCATCTTATTTTTCTTAGTACGACGGTAGCATTATGATGATCCCTTACTAAAATTTCAAGGTATAAGTGTTCTCCCTGAGTATGCACTGTTGCGACAGTTCTTCGCGATGAGACACCACCTGATGATCGGGTGTGATAAGCTCTACGTACACATACAACAGGTGCAAGCCAGTTTTGCACATGCAGAATACTTGGGTTAAACTTGACGAGCCTAGCATATGCAGATATGGCCTCGGAACACTGAGACCGAAAGGTCGAACGTGAATCATATAGTAGATATGATCAACATAGTGATGTTCACCAGTGAAAGCTACTCCATCTCACGTGATGATCGGACATGGTTTAGTTGATATGGATCACGTGCATTTAGATGACTAGAGGGATGTCTATCTAAGTGGGAGTTCTTAAGTAATATGATTAATTGAACTTAAATTTATCATGAACTTAGTCCGGTAGTATTTGCATATCTATGTTGTAGATCAATTGCTCACGTATAGCTTCCCTGTTTTATTTATGATATGTTCCTAGACAAAACTAAGTTGAAAGTTGATAGTAGCAATGATGCGGACTAGGTATGTGATCTGAGGATTATCCTCATTGCTGCACAGAAGAATTATGGCCTTGATGCACCGCTAGGTGACAAAACTATTGCAGGAGCAAATGCAAACGTTATGAACGTTTGACAAGCTCGGCATGATGACTACTTGATAGTTTAGTGCACCATGCTTTACGGCTTAGAACCGGGACTTCAAAAATGTTTTGAAACACCATGGAGCATATGAGTTGTTCCAAGAGTTGAAATTGGTATTTCAGGCTCATGCCCGAGTCGAGAGGTATGACACCTCTGACAAGTATTTTTGCCTACAAGATGGAGGAGAATAGCTCAACCAGTGAGCATGTGCTCAGTATGTCTGAGTACTACAATCAGTTGAATCAACTGGGAGTTAATCTTCCAGATAATATAGTGATTGACAAAGTTATCTAGTCACTATCACCAAGTTACTGGAACTTTGTGATGAACTATAATATGCAAGGGATGACGAAAACGATTCCCCGAGCTCTTCGCGGTGCTGAAATCGGCGAAGGTAGAAATTAAGAAAAGCATCAAGTGTTGATGGTTGACAAGAGCACTAGTTTCAAGTAAAAGGGCAAGGGAAAGAAAGGGAACTTCGAAAATAATGACAAGCAAGTTGCCACTCCCATGAAGAAGCCCAAAGCTAGACCCAAGCCTGAAACTGAGTGCTTCTACTGCAAAGGAAATGGTCACTGGAAGCGGAACTGCCCCAAATACTTGGCGGATAAGATGGATGGCAAAGTGAACAAAAGTATATATGATATACATGTTATTGATGTGTAATTTACTAGTATTCATAGTAGCCCCTGGGTATTTAATACTGGTTCAGTTGCTATGATTAGTAACTTGAAACATGAGTTATGAAATGAACAGAGACTAATTGAGTGGAAGGTGACGATGTGTGTTGGAAGTGATTCCAAAGTTGATAAGATCACCATCGCACACTCCCTCTACCTTCGAGATTAGTGTTAGACCAAAATAAATGTTATTTGGTGTTTGCGTTGAGCATGGATATGATTGGATCATGTTTATTGTAATACGGTTATTCATTTAAGTCAAAGAATAATTGTTGTTCTGTTTACATGAATAAAACCTTATATGGTCATACACTTAATATAAATGGTTTATTGAATCTCGTTCGTAATGATACACATATTCATAATATTGATGCCAAAAGATACAAAGTTAATAATGATAGTGCAGCTTATTTGTGGCACTGCCGTTTAGGTCATATTGGTGTAAAGCGCATGAAGAAACTCCATACTGATGGGCTTTTGGAATCACTTGATGCTTGCGAACCATGCCTCATGGGCAAGATGACTAAGACTCTGTTCTCCGGAACAATGGAGCGAGCAACTGACTTGTTGGAAATAATACATACGAATGTATGCGGTCCGATAAGTGTTGAGGCTCGCGGCGGGTATAGTTATTTTCTGACCTTCACAGATGATTTGAGCAGATATGGGTATATCTACTTGATGTCTACTAAGCAACCTTCTTCTTGTAGACGTTCTTGGGCCTCCAAGTGCAGAGGTTTGTAGGATAGTAGCAAATTTCCCTCAAGTGGATGACCTAAGGTTTATCAATCTGTGGGACGCGTAGGTTGAAGATGTTATCTCTCAAACAACCCTGCAACCAAATAACAAAGAGTCTCTTGTGTCCCCGACACACCCAATACAATGTTAAATTGTATAGGTGCACTAGTTCGGCGAAGAGATGGTGATACAAGTGCAATATGGATAGTAGATATAGGGTTTTGTAATCTGAAATTATAAAAACGGCAAGGTAACAAGCGATAAAGGTGAGCGTAAACGGTATTGCAATGCTAGGAAACAAGGCCTAGGGTTCATACTTTCACTAGTGCAAGTTGTCTCAACAATAATAACATAATTGGATCATATAACTATCCCTAAACATGCAACAAAGAGTCACTCCAAAGTCACTAATAGCGGAGAAGAAACGAAGAGATTATTGTAGGGTATGAAACCACCTCAAAGTCATCCTTTCTGAGCGATCTATTCAAGAGTCTGTAGTAAAATAACATGAAGTTATTCTTTCCGTTCGATCTATCCTAGAGTTCGTACTAGAATAACACCTTAAGACACAAATAAACCAAAACCCTAATGTCACCTAGATACTCCAATGTCACCTCAAGTATCCGTGGGTATGATTATACGATATGCATCACACAATCTAAGATTCATCTATTCAAACCAACACAAAGTACTTCAAAGAGTGCCCCAAAGTTTCTACCGGAGAGTCAAGACGAAAACGTGTGCCAACCCCTATGCATAGATTCCCAAGGTCACGGAACCCGCAAGTTGATCACCAAAACATACACCAATTGAATCAATAGAATACCCCATTGTCACCACAGGTATCCCACGCAAGACATACATCAAGTGTTCTCAAATCCTTAAAGACTCAATCCGATAAGATAACTTCAAAGGGAAAACTCAATCCATTACAAGAGAGTAGAGGGGGAGAAACATCATAAGATCCAACTATAATAGCAAAGCTCGCGATACATCAAGATCGTGCCAAATCAAGAACACGAGAGAGAGAGAGAGAGAGAGAGAGAGAGAGAGAGAGAGAGAGAGAGAGAGAGAGAGAGAGAGATCAAACACATAGCTACTGGTACATACCCTCGTCCCCGAGGGTGAACTACTCCCTCCTTGTCATGGAGAGCACCGGGATGATGAAGATGGCGACCGGTAAGGGATCCCCCCTCCGGCAGGGTGCCGGAACAGGGCCCCGATTGGGTTTTGGTGGCTACAGAGGCTTGCGGCAGCGGAACTCCCGGTCTAGGTTATTTTCTGGAGGTTTCTGTATTTATAGGAATTTTTGGCGTAGGTCTCACATCAGGGGGGCCTCCGGGTCGTCCACGAGATAGGGGCCCATGCCCAGGGGGGTAGGGCGCGCCCCCCACCCTCGTGGTCGGCCCGCGACTCTTCTGGCCCAACTCTGTTACTCCGGGGCTTCTTTTGGTCCATCAAAAATTGGCACGTCAATTGGACTCCGTTTGGTATTCCTTTTCTGTAAAACTCAAAAACAAGGAGAAAACAGAAACTGGCACTGGGCTCTTGGTTAATAGGTTAGTCCCAAAAATTAGATAAAATAGCATATAAATGCATATAAAACATCCAAGATTAATAATATAATAGCATGGAACAATTAAAAATTATAGATACGTTGGAGACGTATCAAGCATGCCCAGTCTTAATTCCTGCTCGTCCTCGAGTAGGTAAATGATAAAAACAGAATTTTTGATGTGGAATGCTACCTAACATATTTATCCATGTAATTCTCTTTATTGTGGCAAGAATATTTAGATCCATAAGATTCAAGACAAAAGTTTAATATAGACATAAACATAATAATACTTCAAGCATACTAATAAAGCAATCATGTCTTCTCAAAATAACATGGCCAAAGAAAGTTATCCCTACAAAATCATATAGTCTGGCTATGCTCTATCTTCATCACACAAAAATATTTAAATGTTGCACAACCCCGATGACAAGCCAAGCAATTGTTTCATACTTTTGATGTTCTCAAACCTTTTCAATCTTCACGCAATACATGAGCGTGAGCCACGGACATAACACTATAGGTGGAATAGCATGGTAGTTGTGGAGAATACAAAAAAGGAGAAGATAGTCTCACATCAACTAGGAGTATCAACGGACTATGGAGATGCCCATCAATAGATATCAATGTGAGTGAGTAGGGATTGCCATGCAACGGATGCACTAGAGCTATAAGTGTATGAAAGCTCAACAAAAGAAACTAAGTGGGTGTGCATCCAACTCGCTTGCTCACGAAGACCTAGGGCATTTTGAGGAAGCCCATCATATTGGAATATACAAGCCAAGTTCTATAATGAAAGATTCCCACTAGTATGAAAGTGACAACATAGAAGACTCTCTATCATGAAGATCATGGTGCTACTTTGAAGCACAAGTGTGGAAAAAGGATAGTAACACTGTCCCTTCTCTCTTTTTCTCTCATTTTTTATTTTTTTGTTAGGGCCTTTTTCTCTTTTTTATGGCCTTTTTTTCGTCCGGAGTCTCATCCCGACTTGTGGGGGAATCATAGTCTCCATCATCCTTTCCTCACATGGGATAATGCTCTAATAATGATGATCATCACACTTTTATTTACTTACAACTCGATACTTAGAACAAAATATGACTCTATGTGAATGCCTCCGGTGGTGTACCGGGATGTGCAATGAATCAAGAGTGACATGTATGAAAGAATTATAAAGGTGGATTTGCCACAAATACGATGTCAACTACATGATCATGCAAGGCAATATGACAATGATGAGACGTGTCATAACAAACGGAACGGTGTAGGATCGAAAGTATGTCTAGAAGGGGGGGTGATTAGACTACTTGACCAAATAAAAATCTATCCTTTTCCCAATTTTAGTTCTTGGCAGATTTTGGCTATCTTAGCACAAGTAGCAATCTTCACACAATTCAAGCAAGCATGCAAAGAGTATATGAGCAGCGGAAAGTAAAGCATGCAACTTACAAGAATGTAAAGGGAAGGGTTTGGAGGATTCAAACGCAATTGGAGACACGGATGTTTTTGTCGTGGTTCCGATAGGTGGTGCTATCATACATCCACGTTGATGGAGATTTCAACCCACGGAGGGTAACAGTCGCGCGAGTCCACGAAGGGCTCCACCCACGAAGGGTCCACGAAGAAGCAACCTTGTCTATTCCATCATGGCCGTCACCCATGAAGGACTTGCCTCACTAGCGGTAGATCTTCACGAAGTAGGCGATCTCCTTGCCCTTACAAACTCCTTGTTTCAACTCCACAATCTTGTCGGAGGCTCCCAAGTGACACCTAGCCAATCTAGGAGACACCACTCTCCAAGAAGTAACAAATGGTGAGTTGATGATGAACTCCTTGCTCTCGTGCTTCAAATGATAGTCTCCCCAACACTCAACTCTCTCTCACAGGATTTGAATTTGGTGGAAAGAAGATTTGAGTGGAAAGCAACTTGGGGAAGGCTAGAGATCAAGATTCATATGGTAGGAATGGAATATCTTGACCTCAACACAAGTATAGGTGGTTCTCTCTCAGAAAATGTGTATTGGAAGTGAAGATCTGTTCTGATGGCTCTCTCCACGAATGAAGAGTGGGTGGAGGGCTATATATAGCCTCCACACAAAATCTAACCGTTACACACAATCTGCTAAACTCGGTGGGACCGAATCGTTAAACTCGGTCGGACCGATTCGGCAAACCTAGTGACCGTTAGGATTTTCGGTGGGACTGAGATGCAACTCGGTAGGACCGATATGGTTAGGGTTAGGGAATAACGTAATCTCGGTGTGACCGATTACACAAAGGTGGGACCGATTTTGGTAATAAGCTAACCAGAGAGTTGGTCAGGTAAACTCGGTGGGACCAATTCGCTCTTTTCGGTGAGACCGAAATGTTACGAAAGGGAAACAGTGAGTTTACATTGCAATCTCGGTGGGACCGATCGCTCACTTCGGTTGGACCGAAACGTGACGAAGGGAAACGGAGAAATTGCAATCCCATCTCGGTGAGACCGAGATCCCTATCGGTGAAACCGATTTGCTAGGGTTTGTGGCAGTGGCTATGACATGTGAAACTCGGTGGCTCCGGATAGGAAGAATCGGTGGGGCCGAGTTTGACTTTAGGATTGGGTCATATGTGGATATGGAAAGGTAGTTGAGGAGTTTGGAGCATATCACTAAGCACATGAAGCAAGAGGCTCATTAAGAAACACCTCGTCCCTCCTTAATAGTATTGGCTTTTCCTATGGACTCAATGTGATCTTGGATCACTAAAAATGTAAAATGTAGAGTCTTGTTCTTGAAGCTTGAGCCAATCCTTTGTCCTTGTAATTTTGAGGGATCCACTTTCCTCATCCATGCCATGCCATCCATTGAGCTTTTCTGAAATATTCATCTTGGAATGATGTTAGCTCAATGAGCTATATGTTGTTAGGAATTACCAAAACCACCCAGGGATAGTTGCACTTTCAATCTCCCCCTTTTTGGTAATTGATGACAACATATAGATCAAAGCTTCGACAAATGATAATAAGATTGGAATATATCGTCGCTTTGAGAAGTATATGATAAGTAAGAGCTCCCCCTAAATTTGTGCATATTTAAGATTTGCTTTGGACTGCAAATGCACAATGAGTTAGGATCATGGGTTACTCTTCCATGTCACATACATCTTGGTGGAGCGCTCAAAATGATAAGAATTAAATGCATGCACTCATCACCAAGCAAAGTGAATGATCAACATAAGGATAAATTGATAGTAACATCCAACAAGCATTAAGTGTAGCTTATGATCAAACACATGATCGTCAATGTCTCACAAATCACGGCACTGTATCTCAAACACTGAAAAGCAAATAAAGTATCAACCAAAAGACAAGAGAGAACAAAATGCAAACTCTCTCTCTCGAAGCCTATGATCTATACATTTTTCTCCCCCTTTGGCAACAAGTTACCAAAAAGTTCATAGAAAATGCATAGGACTAAACGACTCTCAGGTTTGGTCTTCTGGTGGTGGTGTCCGGAGAACTCCAAGAATGAAGGCTTCAGTCGATGTAGATGGAGCTGCTGGGGTAGGAGCTGGAGCTGGTGGAACAGAAGCTGTAGCTGGTGCAGAAGTGGTGGCTCTGGTGTCAGGAACTGGTACTGCAGATGATCTTTGAGCTCTGGACACCCTGGCAAATGCATCAGTTGTGGTCTTGCCCTTCCTCTCCTGCATATCTTCTTGTAGTTGTTCCACATCATACTGGACCTCTGTCACCTTCACATCTAGGTCATAGAACTTTTGTTCCATGATTCTTTCCAAACTCTCTTGGTTTTGAGTTAGGGTGGCCAGTCCTTTCTCAATCCTCAGAGTGGATGCTATCAGGTAACTTAGCTGCTCATGCTTGTTCTTCAAGAAGTACTCAGATGCCTCCTCTTGAGTTGGCATCCTGGCAGCTTTCTCCATCTTGGCCTTCTCCTTCTGTGCTTGAGCATGTGCAGATGATGGTTCATCCTTGTTCATGACAACCTGATTGTCTTTAAAGTCTGGATGGAAGGGCAGGTGTTCCTTGTCCAGCAGGTATGTGCCTGTGCCCATCTTTGAGTTTATCAGCTCTTGAATTTGTGGGGCATATCCACAACTCCTCTTCTGATCAGCTGCTGTTCTCTTAATGGTCTCTACTATGAGGCTCATCACCTTGAACTTCTGTGGCACATAAAATACATGGAGCATGTTTATTGCATGGCCTCGGATCATCTTGTGATCACCTGACTTGGGCAATAGAGTGTGCCTTAGAATCCAATTAATAGTAGGCAGCCCTGATAGAAGATAATGCACTGAGCCAAACTTGAAAGTATCAAGTGCCTTGTTTGGGATCTCCTTGTACATGTTGGACATGGAATTGTGATCCATCTTCTTCTTGGCATATATGTCCAAGTCATCTTCCTGCTCTTCTGGGGCATTAAAGAGCTCTGCCCACTCAGCAACTGTTGACTGATATCTGGTTCCTTCTGACATCCACACAATCCTGCCATCTGGATAGAAGTGTGCTGCCCAACAAAGTATGCAACTCCCCAACCCTTGAAGCTGTCATATACTCCAGGATAGTGCTCTTCATTCTCCTTGATGTACTCCCAATCAACCCATCTCATGTCACAAACTATGGGCTTCTTATCAAGCAGCACTGTCTCATAGAAATCCTGTTGTTCCTTGGTATGAAACCCGTAATCCACAGCAGTTCTTCTCCTTGAAGCATATGGATCTGCTTCTCTCCACTTCTTCAGCCATTAATCTCTTCTAATCTTCATGTCCTCAGCCATAGGATGAGCATCATTGTGGTCTGGGATCTTGGGCTTAAGCTTCCTGACCACTTGTCCCTCTTCTTCTTCAGCAATGTCAGGCACTGGGGCCTTATTCTTTTCAGCAGCAGATATGTTTCTGGTGTTTCTCTTTGGTGCACTTTTGGGCTTAGATGCAGCTTTGGGTGCTTCCTTGGGCTTGGATGCAGTAGCCCCTGACCTTATGGCATCTCCCATGAGTTTCCGTGCCTTAGGTGCTGGTGCAGCAACCTCTTCTTCCTCTTCTTCATCTGATGAATGTTTTTCAAACTCAGCCATTGAATCAACCTTCTTGCACCATCTGCCCCTTTTTCTTTCCTTCTTTTCTTTCACAGCCTCATCTTCTGCAGTTGACTTGGAAGATTTTTGAGAGGATGCCCTGGCTTTGGACATTGGCTGTCTCCCTGCTGTCCTTTTGATTTTCAGTCCTGGCTTTGTGGCTGCAGCAGAGCCATACTCTTTCTTGAGTACCTTCTTCTTGGATGTGGCTTCCTCTTCTGCCACATAGTCCTCATCCTCTGACTCAGAGGTTCTCTTCTCGCTTGCTCTAGTGGCAGCTTTGGGCAGATTGCTTGGGGTGCTCCTGCTACCCTCATCAGAACTGCTAGAGGGACTAGTGCCCTCACTCAAATGAGCCTGCTCCTCAGATCTGTTCTGGCTATCACTCTGATCAGACATGTTGAAGTTCAGACTGTTGACCCTGTGAATAGTTTATAGATGAGATAGAGTGGATGAGCATCACAAAATGCAGAGATTTTTGCAAAAGAAAGAATCAAAAACTTAGTTTTAGTTTTCCACAAAAAGCATTTTGGATCAACCAATTTGCAAACTCGGTGATACTGAAGCAGCTTTTGGAACCAAAACTAGTGAACTCGGTCAGACCGAGTCACAGTTCGGTGGCACCGAGACTGCTAGGGTTTCACAAAGTCCTGAACTCGGTCTCACCGATTTGTAATTCTCGGTCAGACCGAGAACCACATGTGCAATGGCCGTGGCCGAATCGGTGGAACCGAGTTCCGCAACCCGGTGGGTCCGAGATGATTTCGGCGGAAACCTAAACCTAAATTTTCGAATCTCAACTATTCTAAGGATTGTTTTGACTGGATAGGAGTGTTTCAATCGTAGCAAGATTCATTAAGAACACAATGTGCTAAGATTTGGTCGGGGAATAGCACTGTGATCGAGTCCATACCCTAATTCGGCGGCGGACTCGCTACGACGGCAACGGCGGAGACGAATTCCGTTGACGGCGGCGGGGACCAGCGACTGGAGGCGGCTGGCGACGAGGAGGACGATCCGGAGACCCAGGAGGCAGAGCGAGCTATGCGCGGGCGAAGAGGTTTCGGAGAAATTTCCAAAATTTTGCCCGTGAGTATATATAGCCCGACCTATCGGTGTGACCAAGTGGAATAACTCGGTGGCACCGAGATGCATAACTGTTGACAGTTATAGCAACTCGGGGTGACCGAAAAGTTCAAATCGGTTGCACCAAGGTGAAAACCTAGATCGACTTAGTGATCTCAGTATGACCGAAATGGAGGAATCGGTCAGACCGCAAAGCACAAAGAAGTTTTGGAAGTTTAAGTCTATGACAAATCGGGGACTCCGAGTGCTCCTCACACAGAGTGGTTTGAATCTGACTTGATCAAATTTTGTGATGTAGCATGAATAGAGTTTGAGACGAGAAAAGCATAGATAGCTAGAGAAGGTTCTTAGGCATTCTTGTCCATCCACTTGGTAAGAAAAAGAAAAAACCAATCAATCAAAACAACAAGTGGATGTCCTCGAATGAGTAAAATATGCTCTCAACATGCTCACACAATAAAATGGTAATTGAAATATGTGGCAAAGCATGCACAACCAATTCTAGCATCTATCAAGCAATTGGCGATGACTAGGTCATCTATATATGAGTATATTGACTTAGGATTCAAATGAGAACATTTGATCATAGGTCATACTCATCGTTTAAGCACAAGTGGGGTTACCACTTTTACATAAAAGCATTGTTGTGTTCACATCATTAGAGTTGCTTTTAGCTCAATTCTTAGAGTAAAGCTCCCCGTAGATGTGATATCCCCCCTAAGAGGGATGAACTAACCTTGGGTTTTGTTGATGATGACTTCATGTAGATGTTGAAGATGTGGATGCTCAATGTTGATGTAGATCACTTGGAGCTATCCATTGGAGTGAATTGCACTTTCAATACCTACATGGGTTAGTCCCACAAGGAACAAACAAGGATATCCATAGACATAGAGTGATGCACACACAACATGATATCTATGAAAGCTTTTAGGTTACCTTGTCCCTTGACTTACCAACAAGAGGGTTTGTGGCTCCTTGAACTAGTGCAAGATGTGGAAGTTGATTGCACTTGTTATTGCCAAAATGATAAGAGTGAAGTATGTTGGCGGAGTCACCCTCAAGAACTCTCTAGTTCTTCTTCTTTTGGATCCACACCATGTTGATGGGAATCCTTGGAGTTGTAGTCGTACTTGATGAATTGGAACTTGAAGTAGTCTCAGGAATCCACTTCACTAAGGTCTTAGGAGCTTCTTCAAATGCATCAATTTCCTATTGAAGCTTGTCCTTGCCTTTTTGCTTGTAGTCTTGTGGTGGAAGATCATCTTGAGCTTGTGTCCCTTTGAAACAAGTAGGATCATACTTCTCTTGTTGAGGAACAAACTTTGTCTTGGGGTATTGATCTTCTTCCCACTCAACTCCATTGGCATTGAACTTTCGTTCAAAACCAACACCTTGATTCTTCTGGTGCCTTCCTTGCTTGCGTACAATTTCCTCGAATTGCTTACTCCCAGCAAGGCTCTTGTACACTCCTTTCTCTATAATTCCCTTCAATAGGCTATTTTCTTGCTCAAGTGTAACTTGGCTAAGAGAATCATTAGTGGAATCAAGAGAACTACTAGAAGCAACAATATTGGATTTAACATGATCATTGTTACTACTAGAGGAAGAATCTTTCTTGTTCTTGTTACTAGACTTGACTTGAGGCATGTAAGTGGATAAGAGTAAACGCTTGGCAATGTAAGAAGAACTTTTCTTACGAAGATCATCATTGATTGCTTTTAAGAACTCATGCTCTTGCTCAAGGTTGAGCTTTTCAAAGCGTAATCTCTCATGTGTTCTTAAAAGTTCTCGATGATCTCCTAAGATAGTTTCATGAGCTAACTTAAGAGTGTTTAGTTCTTTAGTTAGAGCCTCAATCTTCTCCTTATCATTGTCATTCGTTTTATCTTGATTATCATGATAAATTGACGTTTCATCATAGTATTCATCACTAGAGTTGTCAACAAGTAAATCATCATCACCTAACAAGTCATCTTCATCACTATTGAAATCAACATACTCGAGGTGTGATACCTTTGGGCATTTAGCCATGAAGCATGTTCCAACTCCTTCATTTGGTGAGTCAAATATGTCGTAGGAGTTGGTTGACACAAGTGCTAGACCGGCAACACCTTCATCTTGAGTATATTCGGAATCGGAGTGATAACTTCTCTCTGAGTAGTTGTCGGAGTCGGAGCCGGATACCCATTCACCAACATGAGCTTGATGTCTTCGTTTTGTGTAGCTCCTTGATGACTTGTCCTTTCTTTCCGAATCCTTGCTTCTCCGTGAGTATCTTCGTTCATAACGATCATCTCTACTCCTTCTTTCCCTAGATGGTGATTCCTCTCTTTGGCTTGTTCTTTTGGGAGAGTCTTCTCTTGTCTTGTAGGGAGTCGTACACTCATTGGAATAGTGTCCGGGTCTTCCACAATTGTAGCAGTTTCGCTCTCGACTAGAAGATCTTTTGTCATTGTAGGACCTTGACTTGGAGCTTCTATCTTTGCTTCTACTCTTGTAGAACTTGTTGAAGTTCTTCACCATTAAGCTCAATTCTTCATTGAAGATTTGCTTCTCACTTGATGATGTGGGAGCTTCACATGAGGCTTTGTAAGCACCACTTGATTTGTTGTGAAGTTCCTCTTTATCCTTGAGTGACATCTCATGAGCAACAATTCTTCCAATGACTTCCGTTGGCTTGAGATCTTTGTAATTGGGAATCATTTGGATAAATGTGCACACGGTATCATATTTTCCATCCAAGGCTCTTAGGATCTTCTTGATGATGAATCTATCGGTCATCTCTTCACTCCCTAAGCCGGCAATCTCATTTGTGATAAGAGCAAGCCTAGAGTACATTTCAGCGACACCTTCACCATCCTTCATTTTGAACTTGTCAAGTTGACTTTGAAGCACATCCAATTTGGATTCCTTGACGGAGTCGGTACCTTCGTGCATATCAATCAAAGTATCCCAAATTTCCTTTGCATTCTCAAGACGGCTGATTTTGTTGAATTCTTCGGGGCACAATCCGTTGAAGAGAATATCACAAGCTTGAGCGTTGTATTGCAGCATCTTTAACTCTTCAGCGGTAGCTTCACGGTTTGGTTCTTTCCCATCGAAGAAGTCACCTTGCAAACCAACACACACAATAGCCCAAACGGCGGGGTTATGTCCAAGAATATGCATTTTCATTTTATGCTTCCAACTAGCAAAATTAGTACCATCAAAGTAAGGACCTCTACGGTGATAATTTCCCTCGCTAGACGCCATACTCTCCTAGGTTGTGAAACCAAGGCTATGACCACCAAAAGCTATGGAAATCAAAGCAAATGGAGAGCAAAGCTCTGATACCACTTGTAGGATCGAAAGTATGTCTAGAAGGGGGGGGGGGGTGATTAGACTACTTGACCAAATAAAAATCTATCCTTTTACCAATTTTAGTTCTTGGCAGATTTTGGCTATCTTAGCACAAGTCAAGCAATCTTCACACAATTCAAGCAAGCATGCAAAGGGTATATGAGCAGCAGAAAGTAAAGCATGCAACTTGCAAGAATGTAAAGGGAAGGGTTTGGAGGATTCAAACGCAATTGGAGACACGGATGTTTTTGTCGTGGTTCCGATAGGTGGTGCTATCGTACATCCACGTTGATGGAGACTTCAACCCACAGAGGGTAACAGACGCACGAGTCCACGAAGGGCTCCACCCACGAAGGGTCCACGACGAAGCAACCTTGTCTATTCCATCATGGCCGTCGCCCATGAAGGACTTGCCTCACTAGCGGTAGATCTTCACGAAGTAGGAGATCTCCTTGCCCTTAAAAACTCCTTGGTTCAACTCCACAATCTTGTCGGAGGCTCCCAAGTGACACCTAGCCAATCTAGGAGACACCACTCTCCAAGAAGTAACAAATGGTGTGTTGATGATGAACTCCTTGCTCTTGTGCTTAAAATGATAGTCTCCCCAACACTCAACTCTCTCTCACATGATTTGAATTTGGTGGAAAGAAGATTTGAGTGGAAAGCAACTTGGGGAAGGCTAGAGATCAAGATTCATATGGTAGGAATGGAATATCTTGACCTCAACACAAGTGTAGGTGGTTCTCTCTCAGAAAATGTGTATTGGAAGTGAAGATCTGTTCTGATGGCTCTCTTCCACGAATGAAGAGTGGGTGGAGGGGTATATATAGCCTCCACACAAAATCTAACCGTTACACACAATCTGTTAAACTCGGTGGGACCGAATCGTTAAACTCGGTCGGACCGATTCAGCAAACCTAGTGACCATTAGGATTTTCGGTGGGACTGAGATGCAACTCGGTAGGACCGATATGGTTAGGGTTAGGGCATAACGTAATCTCGGTGTGACCGATTTTGGTAATAAGCTAACCACAGAGTTGGTCAGATAAACTCGGTGGGACCGATTCGCTCTTTTCGGTGAGACCGAAATGTTACGAAAGGGAAACAGTGAGTTTACATTGCAATCTCGGTGGGACCGATCGCTCACTTCGGTTGGACCGAAACGTTACGAAGGGAAACAGAGAAATTGCAATCCCATCTCGGTGAGACCGAGATCCCTATCGGTGAAACCGATTTGCTAGTGTTTGTGGCAGTGGCTATGACATGTGAGACTCGGTGGCTCCGGATAGGAAGAATCGGTGGGGCCGAGTTTGACTTTAGTTTTGGGTCATATGTGGATATGGAAAGGTAGTTGAGGATTTTGGAGCATATCACTAAGCACATGAAGCAAGAGGCTCATTAAGCAACACCTCATCCCTTCTTAATAGTATTGGCTTTTCCTATGGACTCAATGTGATCTTGGATCACTAAAAATGTAAAATGTAGAGTCTTGTTCCTGAAGCTTGAGCCAATCCTTTGTCCTTGTAATTTTGAGGGATCCACTTTCCTCATCCATGCCATGCCATCCATTGAGCTTTTCTGAAATATTCATCTTGGGATGATGTTAGCTCAATGAGCTATATGTTGTTAGGAATTACCAAAACCACCCCGGGATAGTTGCACTTTCAAACGGTGGTAAGTTGCATGGCAATATATCTTGGAATGGCTATGGAAATGCCATAATAGGTAGGTATGGTGGCTGTTTTGAGGAAGGTGTATGGTGGGTGTATGGTACCGGCGAAAGGTGCGCGGTATTAGAGAAGTTAGCAATGGTGGAAGGGTGAGAGTGTGTATAATCCATGGACTCAACATTAGTCATAAAGAACTCACATACTTATTGCAAAAATCTATTAGTTATTGAAATGAAGTACTACGCGCATGCTCCTAGGGGGATAGATTGGTAGGAAGAGACCATCGCTCGTCCCCGACCGCCACTCATAAGGAAGACAATAAATAAATAAATCATGCTCCGACTTCATCACATAACGGTTCACCATACGTGCATGCTACGGGAATCACAAACTTTAGAACAAGTATTTCTCAAATTCAAAACTACTCAACTAGCATGACTCTAATATCACCTTCTTCATATCTCAAAACAATCATAAAGAATCAAACTTCTCATAGTATTCAATGCACTCTATATGGAAGTTTTTATTATACCCAACTTGGATGCCTATCATATTAGGACTAATTTCATAACCAAAGCAAATTACCATGCTGTTCTAAAAGACTTTCAAAATAATATAAGTGAATCATTAGAGATCACAATTTATTCAAAATAAAACTACCGCCATGCTCTAAGAAGATATAAGTGAAGCACTAGAGCAAATGACAAACTACTCCAAAAGATAAAGTAAAGATCAATGAGTAGTCGAATAATTATGCAACTATGTGAAGACTCTCTAACATTTTAAGAATTTCAGATCTTGGTATCTTATTCAAACAGAAAGCAAAACAAAAGAAAAAAAAGACGCTCCAAGCAAAACACATATCATGTGGTGAATAAAAATATAGCTCCAAGTAAAGTTACCGACGAACGAAGACGAAACAGGGGATGCCATCCGGGGCATCCCCAAGCTTAGGCTCTTGGTTGTCCTTGAATATTACCTTGGGGTGCCTTGGGAATCCCCAAGATTAGGCCCTTGCCACTACTTATTCCATAGTCCATCGAATCTTTACCCAAAACTTGAAAACTTCACAACACAAAACTCAACAGAAAAATCGTAAGCTCCGTTAGTATAAGAAAATAAATCACCACTTAGTTACTGTTGTGAACTCATTCTAAATTCATATTGGTGTAATATCTATTGTATTCCAACTTTTCTATGGTTTATACCCTCTGCTACTACTCATAGATTCATCAAAATAAGCAAACAACACAATGAAAACAGAATCTGTCAAAAACAGAACAGTCTGTAGTAATCTGTATCAAACATATACTTCTGGAACTCCAACAATTCTTAAATAAATTGTTGGAACTGATGAATTTGTCTATTAATCATCTGCAAAAAGAATCAACCTAAAATCACTCTCCAGTAAAAACTGGCAGCTAAACTCGTGAGCGCTAAAGTTTCTGTTTTTTACAGCAAGATCACAAAGACTTCACCCAAGTCTTCCCAAAGGTCCTACTTGGCACATGATACGTCTCCAATGTATCTATAATTTTTATTGTTCCATGCTATTATATTATATGTTTTGGATGTTTAATGGGCTTTATTATACACTTTTATAATATTTTTGGGACTAACCTACTAACCCAAGGCCCAGTGCAAATTGTTGTTTTTTTTTCCTATTTAAGTGTTTCGCAGAAAAGGAATATCAAATGGAGTCCAAACGGAATGAAACCTTCGGGAGAGTGATTTTTGGAACAAACGTGATCCAGAGGGCTTGGAGTGGATGTCAAGAAACGACCGAGGAGGCCATGAGGCAGGGAGGCACGCCTGCCCCCTTGGGCGCGCCCCCCACCCTTGTGGGCCCCTCGCAGCTCCACCGACCTAGTTCTTCCTCCTATATATACCCATATACCCCAAAACCAACCAGGAGCACCACGAAACCCTATTTCCACCGCCGCAACCTTCTGTACCCGTGAGATCCCATCTTGGGGCCTTTTCCGGCGCTTCGTCGGAGGGGGAATCGATCACGGAGGGCTTCTACATCAACAACATAGCCTCTCCGATGATGTGTGAGTAGTTTACCTCAGACCTTCGGGTCCATTGTTATTAGCTAGATGCCTTCTTCTCTCTCTTTGGATCTCAATACAAAGTTACCCTTGATCTTCTTGGAGATCTATTCGATATAACTCTTTTTTTGCGGTGTGTTTGTCGAGATCCGATGAATTGTGGGTTTGTGATCAAGATTATCGATGAACAATATTTGAATCTCCTCTGAATTCTTTGATGTATGATTTGTTATCTTTGCAAGTCTCTTTGAATTATCAGTTTGGTTTGGCCTTGCTTAGCTTTGGGTTCAATCTTGTGGTGTCCTTTCCAAGTGATAGCAGGGGCAGCAAGGCATGTATTGTATTGTTGCCATCGAGGATAAAAAGATGGGGTTTATATCATATTGCTTGAGTTTATCCCTCTACATCATGTCATCTTGCCTAATGCATTACTCTGTTCTTATGAACTTAATACTCTAGATGCATGCTGGATAGCGGTCGATGTGTGGAGTAATAGTAGTAGATGCAGAATCGTCTCGGTCTACTTGTCACGGACGTGATGCCTATATACATGATCATGCCTAGATATTCTCATAATTATGCACTTTTCTATCAATTGCTCGACAGTAATTTGTTCACCCACCGTAATACTTATGCTATCTTGAGAGAAGCCACTAATGAAACCTATGGCCCCCGGGTCTATTTTCCATCATAGAAGTTTCCAATCCATTTTTACTTTGCAATCTTTACTTTTAGTCTATATCATAAACATACCAAAAAAACTATCTTATCATCTCTATCAGATCTCACTTTTGCAAGTGGCCGTGAAGGGATTGACAACCCCTTTATCGTGTTGGTTGCAAGGTTCTTATTTGTTTGTGTAGGTACGAGGGACTTACGTGTGGCCTCCTACTGGATTGATCCATTGTTCTCAAAAACTGAGGGAAATACTTACGCTACTTGGCTGCATCACCCTTTCCTCTTCAAGGGAAAACCAAAGCATGCTCAAGAGGTAGCAGCACAAACACTAATTAAAACATAAAACCACATCTAAACAGAGGCTAGATGAATTATTTATTACTAAACAGGAGCAAAAGGCAAAGAACAAAAATAAAATTGGGTTGCCACCCAACAAGCACTAAGGTTTAAAGCCCCTAGCTAGGCATGATGATTTCAATGATGCTCACATAAAAGATAAGAATTGAAACACAAAGAGAGCATCATGAAGAATATGACTAGCACATTTAAGTCTAATCCACATCCTATGCATAGGGATTTTGTGAGCAAACAATTTATGAGAACAATAATCAACTAGCATAGGAAGGCAAAACAAGCATAATTTCAAAAATTTAAGCACATAGAGAGGAAAATTGATATTATTGCAATTCCTACAAGCATATGTTCCTCCCTCATAATAATTTTCAGTAGCATCATGAATGAATTCAACAATATAACTATCATGTGAGGCATAATCCAATTGAAATTAAAATCAAGATGACAACTTTCATGGTTATCATTAATATTTATAGCATACATGTCATCACAATAATCATCATAGATAGCAACTTTGTTCTCATAATCAATTGAAACCTCTTCCGAAATAGTGGAATCATCACTAAATAAAGTCATGAACTCTCCAAATCCACTTTCGTAATTATGACAATAAGATTCAACATCCTCCAAAATAGTGGGATTATTACTTCCTAAAGTTGACACTCTTCCAAACTCACTTTCATCAATATAATCATCATAAATAGGAGGCATGCTATCATCAAAATAAATATTCTCATCAGAACTTGGGGGACAAAACATATCATCTTCATCAAACATAGCATCCCCAAGCTTTTGGCTTTGCATACCATTAGCGTCATGGGTATTCAAAGAATTCATACTAACAACATTGCAATCATGCTCATCATTCAAATATTTAGTGCCAAACATTTTAATGCATTCTTCTTCTAGCACTTGAGCACAATTATCCTTTCCATCATTTTCATGAAAGATATTAAAAAGATGAAGCATATGAGGCAACCTTAATTCCATTTTTTAGTTTTCTTTTATAAACTAAACTAGTGATAAAACATGAAACTAAAAGATCCGATTGCAAGATCTAAAGACATACCTTCAAGCACTCACCTCCCCAGCAACGGCGCCAGAAACTGCTTGATGTCTACTATGCAACCTTCTTCTTGTAGACGTTGTTGGGCCTCCAAGCGCAGAGGTTTGTAGGACAGTAGAAAATTTCCCTCAAGTGGATGACCTAAGGTTTATCAATCCATGTGAGGCATAGGTTGAAGATGGTCTCTCTCAAACAACCCTGCAACCAAATAACAAAGAGTCTCTTGTGTCCACAACACACCCAATACAATGGTAAACTGTATAGGTGCACTAGTTCGGCGAAGAGATGGTGATACAAGTGCGATATGGATGGTAGATATAGGTTTTTGTAATCTGAAATTATAAAAACAGCAAGGTAACAAGTGATAAAGGTGAGCTTAAACGGTAGGGCAATGCTATGAAACAAGGCCTAGGCTTCCTACTTTCACTAGTGCAAGTTCTCTCAACAATAATAACAAAATTGGATCATATAACTATCCCTCAACATGCAAAAAAGAGTCACTCCAAAGTCACTAATAGTGGAGAACAAACGAAGAGATTATTGTAGGGTACGAAACCACCTCAAAGTTATCCTTACTGATCGATCTATTCAAGAATCCGTAGTAAAATAACACGAAGCTATTCTTTCCGTTCGATCTATCCTAGTTCGTACTAGAATAAAACCTTAAGACACAAATCAACCAAAACCCTAATGTCACCTAGATACTCCAATGTCACCTCAAGTATCCGTGGGTATGATTATACGATATGCATCACACAATCTCACATTCATCTATTCAAACCAACACAAAGTACTTCAAAGAGTGCCCCAAAGTTTCTACCGGAGAGTCAAGACGAAAACGTGTGCCAACCCCTATGCATAGATTCTCAAGGTCACGGAACCCGCAAGTTGATCACCAAAACATACACCAAGTGAATCAATAGAATACCCCATTGTCACCACGGGTATCCCACGCAAGACATACATCAAGTGTTCTTAAATCCTTAAAGACTCAATCCGATAAGATAACTTCAAAGGGACAACTCAATCTATTACAAGAGAGTAGAGGGGGATAAACATCATAAGATCCAACTATAATAGCAAAGCTCACGATACATGAAGATCGTGCCTAATCAAGAACACGAGAGAGATAGAGAGAGATAAAAAACATAGCTACTGTTACATACCCTCAGCCCCGAGGGTGAACTACTCCCTCCTCGTCATGGAGAGCGCCGGGATGATGAAGATGGCCACCGGTGAGGGATCCCCCCTCGGGCAGGGTGCCGGAACAGGGTCTCGGTTGGTTTTTGGTGGCTACAGAGGCTTGCGGCGGCGGAACTCCCGATCTAGGTTATTTTCTGGAGGTTTCTGTATTTATAGGAATTTTTGGCGTAGGTCTCACGTCAGGGGGGTCGCTGAGTCGTCCACGAGATAGGGGCCCACGCTCAGGGGGGGTAGGCACGCCGCCCACCCTCGTGGACGGCCCGAGACTCTTCTGGCCCAACTCTTTTACTCTGGGGGCTTCTTTTGGTCCATAAAAAATCATCAAACATTGGCATGTCAATTGGCCTCCGTTTGGTATTCCTTTTCTGTAAAACTCAAGAACAATGAGAAAACAGAAACTGGCACTGGGCTCTAGGTTAATAGGTTAGTCCCAAAAATCATAGAAAATAGCACATAAATGAATATAAAACATCCAAGATTAGTAATATAATAGCACGGAACAATAAAAAAATTATAGATACGTTGGAGACGTATCACTACTTAATGAAACACAAGTTTGAAACATTTGAAAAGTTCAAAGAATTTCAGAGTGAAGTGGAAAATCATCGTAACAAGAAAATAAAGTTTCTACGATCTGATCGCGGAGGCAAATATTTGAGTTACGAATTTGGCCTTCATTTGAAACAATGTGGAATAGTTTCACAACTCACGCCACCTGGAACACGACTGTCGGATGTGGGGTTTCGGCAAACCCTTAAGGTTTGAACACTGGGGTGCGTGTGAAGTCTTTCCCTCCTACCGATGTATGCCCTAGCTTGCTAAGATCTCGCGGACGAACTCGACAAACTCACAACACAGAAAGACACGAGGTTTATACTGGTTCGGGCCACCGTTGTGGTGTAATACCCTACTACAGTGTGGTGGTGGTGGATTGCCTCTGGGGCTGATGTTGAACAGTACAAGGGAAGAACAGCCTCCTAAGGTTGAGGTGTTCTTGTGGGTAGGCTCTCGATCGGGTTGGATCAAGCTAAGATCAGATTCCCCCTACTATGGTGGCTAGCTCTACTTATATAGGCCCTGGTCCTCTTCCCAAATGTTGAGCGGGAAGGGAGCCAACAACGGCGGGCAAATTTGAAGGGGGGCAACTAGTACAAGCTATCCTGACAAAAGTGGTCTTCGCCTGCGAAAAGCTCTGGTGGTGACTCCGTCTTGGGCTCCACGATGACCTCCATCTTGCCGTCCTCCTAGTCTTGGTCTCGTTACACCAATATAGCAACCTTTGCCTGATGCCTCGGTACTCTTCGCCCGCGTTGGCCTCCTTAGCACCAAAGAGGAAATAAGGACGCTGCACGCGCTGGCGCCTGCGTGGCGCCTGCCTGGTGTCGTTCATCATGGCTCACATCACGAGAGCCTCGTGAGGTTTGCCCCGCCTTGATATCTCTACTCCTCGTGAGCCTGCCTGGCTAGGCCACTCCAGAGGAGGTCTTGCGTCGTCCGCCTCGCGAGGCTTGGACCCTCGCGAGGGTCTTGGATGCCTTGTTGACAAAGATGGGTCGTATGGCTTGCTGGCTTAGCCACGCAGTGGGCCGCAGGCAGGCAAGTCTGGGGACCCCGTTCCCAGAACGCCGACAGTAGCTCCCGGACCCAAGGTGCGCTCGGGCTTGGCTTCGTGGCGAAGCCAAGGGTCAAGTTCGGAGCACCGCGGGCCCCAAAAGCCCGCGGCCTTGATTGACGCGTGGCAGTTGATTGGACGAGGGCGCCTCCGCTTCCCCACGCTGCCTTTGAATCCGCCTGGCTATGCGGCCCCTGCGGCCTACACAGTTATTCCTCCGCCGCCTGCGCCTTGCTTCCCCAATCCCCCTGCTTCCTTGAGACTCTGTTTCCCTTCTCCGATCTGACCTGCCCTCCCCTCGCTTTGTTGCCATGGCGCCAAAATAAGCGGACAACAGGAAGAAGATGATGTCTCTGCCACGCGCACCTCCAGCTGTCGAGCCAGCGCTAGGCCGATCCCGGGTGCTCAATGACGAGGCCATGGACAAGGTGCGTCCGATGCTCGCTTCCAGCTTCAACGAGTGGGGAGAGACGGTGGCTTGGCCTACGTCTCACACTCGCATGGCTCGGGCAGCCACCGAGGTCCCAATCTTCATAGATGCCCTCTGGGCTGGCCTGATTCCTCCCTTCTCTGCCTTCCTTAACATGGTGCTAGAGCATTACCAGATCCACATGCTGCATCTTGATCCCCAATCGGTGACTCTTCTTGCTGTCTTCGCCTTCGTGGGCGAAGCCATGGTGGGCATCGCTCCTCCGGTGGCCCTCCTCCGTCATTTCTTCCCATTGCACCTGGCCGACCCCAAGCAATGCTCGGGGTGTGTGAGCTTCCAGGCCGTGGCTGCGATCGCGGGCACGGGGATTGACTTCGAGCTCCCTTCATCCATGAGCGAGTTTCATACGCGATGGGTGTTTGTCGATGCCGGCGTGCCCAGCCCCCTGCTTCGTCTCCCGACGGGGCCTGCTGTTCCAAACTCCGGCTGGAGCCACCAGAAGCTCTCGAGCCCCCGTCTTGCTCTTGTCTGGGCTAGGCTGAGGCTGTGCTACCTCTTGATCACTACGTTGGATTTCCTTGAAGAGTAAAGGATGATATAGCAAAGTAGCGTAAGTATTTTCCTCAGTTTTTGAGAACCAAGGTATCAATCCAGTAGGAGGCTACGCGCAAGTCCCTCGTACCTACACAAAACAAATAACTCCTCGCAACCAATGCGGTAAGGGGTTGTCAATCCCTTCACAGTCACTTATGAGAGTGAGATCTGATAGATATGATAGGATAATATTTTTGGTATTTTTGTGATAAAGATGCAAAGTAAAATAAAAGCAAAGTAAAAAAGCAAAGGAAATAACTAAGTGTTGGAAGACTAATATGATGAAGATAGACCCAGGGGCCATAGGTTTCACTAGTGGCTTCTCTCAGGAGCATAAGTATTTCCCGCTGGGTGAATGAATTACTGTTGAGCAATTGACAGAATTGAGCATAGTTATGAGAATATCTAGGTATGATCATGTATATAGGCATCACATCCGAGACAAGTAGACCGACTCATGCCTGCATCTACTACTATTACTCCACTCATCGACCGCTATCCAGCATGCATCTAGAGTATTAAGTTCATGAAAACAGAGTAACGCCTTAAGCAAGATGACATGATGTAGAGGGATAAATTCATGCAATATGATAAAAACCCATCTTGTTATCCTCGATGGAAACAATACAATACGTGCCTTGCTGCCCCTACTATCACTGGGAAAGGACACGGCAAGATTGAACCCAAAGCTAAGCACTTCTCCCATTGCAAGAAAGATCAATCTAGTAGGCCAAACCAAACTAATAATTCAAAGAGACTTGCAAAGATAACCAATCATACATAAAATAATTCAGAGAAGATTCAAATATTGCTCTTAGATAATCTTGATCATAAACCCACAATTCATCGGTCTCAACAAACAAACTGCAAAAAGAATATTACATCGAATAGATATCCACAAGAGAGGGGGAGAACATTGTATTGAGATCCAAAAAGAGAGAAGAAGCCATCTAGCTAATAACTATGGACCCGAAGGTCTGAGGTAAACTACTCACACTTCATTGGAGAGGCTATGGTGATGATGTAGAAGCCCTCCGTGATGGATGCCCCCTATGGCGGAGCTCCGAAACAGGACCCAAGATGGGATCTCATGGGTACAGAAGGTTGCGGCCGTGGAATTAGGTTTTTGGCTCCGTATCTGATAGTTTGGGGGTACGTAGGTATATATAGGAGAGGGAGTACGTTGGTGGAGCAATAGGGGCCCACGAGGGTGGAGGGCGCGCCCTGGGGGGTGGGCATGCCCCCCTACCTCATGGCCTCCTCTTTTGTTTCTTGACGCAAGGTCCAAGTCTCCTGGATCATAATCTTCCTAAAAATCACGTTCCCGAAGGTTTCATTCCGTTTGGACTCCGTTTGATATTCCTTTTCTGCGAAACTCTGAAATAGGCAAAAAACAGCAATTCTGGGCAGGGCCTCCGGTTAATATGTTAGTCCAAAAAATAATATGAAAGTGGATAATAAAGCCCAATAATGTCCAAAACAGTAGATAATATAGCATGGAGCAATCAAAAATTATAGATACGTTGGAGACGTATCACGCATCCCCAAGCTTAATTCCTGCTCGTCCTTGAGTAGGTAAATGATAAAAAACAGAATTCTTGATGCGGAGTGCTACTTGGAATAATTTCAATGTAATTCTTCTTAATTGTGGTATGAATATTCAGATCCGAAAGATTCAAGATAAAAGTTCATATTGACATAAAAATAATAATACTTCAAGCATACTAACTAAGAAATTATGTCTTCTCAAAATAACATGGCCAAAGAAAGTTCATCCCTACAAAATCATATAGTTTAGTCATGCTCTATTTTCGTCACACAAGAATGCTCTTATCATGCACAACCCCGATGACAAGCCAAGCAATTGTTTCATACTTTAGTAATCTCAAACCTATAAACTTTCACGCAATATATGAGCGCGAACCATGGACATAGCACTATGGGCAGAATAGAATATGATGATCGGGTTATGTGGACAAGACAAAAAAGGAGAAAGTCTCACATCAACGAGGCTAATCAATGGGCTATGGAGATGCCCATCTATTGATGTTAATGCAAGGAGCAGGGATTGCCATGCAACGGATGCACTAGAGCTATAAATGTATGAAAGCTCAACAAAAGAAACTAAGTGGGTGTGCATCCAACTTGCTTGCTCACGAAGACCTAGGGCACTTGAGGAGGCCCATTGTTGGAATATACAAACCAAGTTCTATAATGAAAAATTCCCACTAGTATATGAAAGTGACAAAACAAGAGACTCTCTATCATGAAGATTATGGTGCTACTTTGAAGCACAAGTGTGGCAAAGGATAGTAGCATTGTCCCTTCTCTGTTTTTTTTTCTCTCTCTCTCTTTTTGGGCCTTCTCTTTTTTTATGGCCTTTCTCTCTTTTTTTATTCTTTTTTTTATTCCTCACTTGGGACAATGCTCTAGAAAATGATGATCATCACACTTCTATTTATTTACAACTCAATGATTACAACTCGATACTAGAACAAAATATGACTCTATATGAATGCCTCCGGTGATGTACTGGGATATGCAATGAACCAAGAGTAACATGTATGAAAGAATTATGAACGGTGGCTTTTCCACAAATACTATGTCAGCTACATGATCATGCTAAGCAATATGACAATGATGAATGTGTCATGATAAACAGAATGGTGGAAAGTTGCATGGCAATATATCTCGGAATGGCTATGGAAGCGCCATAATAGGTAGGTATGGTGGTTTTTTTGAGGAAGATATAAGGAGGTTTATATGTGAAAGAGCGTATCATATCACGGGGTTTGGATGCACCGGTGAAGTTTTCACCAACTCTCAATGTCAGAAAGGGCAATGCACGGTACCAAAGAGGCTAGCAATGATGGAAGGGTGAGAGTGCGTATAATCCATGGACTCGACATTAGTCATAAAGAACTCACATACTTATTGCAAAAATCTACAAGTCATCAAAAACCAAGCACTACGCGCATGCTCCTAGGGGGATAGATTGGTAGGAAAAGACCATCGCTCGTACCCGACCGCCACTCATAAGGAGGACAATCAAAGAACACCTCATGTTTCAAATTTGTTACATAACGTTTACCATACGTGCATGCTACGGGACTTGCAAACTTTAACACAAGCATTTTTCAAATTCACAACTACTCAACTAGCACGACTTTGATATTATTACCTCCATATCTCAAAACAATCATCAAGCATCAAACTTCTCTTAGTATTCAAAACACTCATAAGAAAGTTTTTACTAATCTTGAATACCTAGCATATTAGGATTATTTAAGCAAATTAACATGCTATTTAAGACTCTCAAAATAATCTAAGTGAAGCATGAGAGATCAATAGTTTCTATAAAACAAATCCACCACCGTTCTCTAAAAGATATAAGTGAAGTACTAGAGCAAAACTATATAACTCAAAAGATATAAGCGAAGCACATAGAGTATTCTAACAAATTCCAAATCATGTATGGCTCTCTCAAAAGGTGTGTACAACAAGGATGATTGTGGTAAACTAAAAAGCAAAGACTCAAATCATACAAGACGCTCCAAGCAAAACACATATCATGTGGTGAATAAAAATATAGCTCCAAGTAAAGTTACAGATGGAAGTAGACGAAAGAGGGGATGCCTTCCGGGGCATCCCCAAGCTTTGGCTTTTTGGTGTCCTTAGATTATCTTGGGGGTGCCTTGGGCATCCCCAATGTCGGTGTCAAAACCGGCGGATCTCGGGTAGGGGGTCCCGATCTGTGCGTCAAGGTCGGATGGTAACAGGAGACAAGGGACACTTTATTTTACCCAGGTTCGGGCCCTCTCGATGGAGGTAAAACCCTACTCCTGCTAGATTAATATTGATGATATGGGTAGTACAAGAGTAGATCTACCACGAGATCAAGGAGGCTAAACCCTAGAAGCTAGCCTATGGGTATGATGATGGTTATGATGTGTTCGTCCTACGGACTACAACCCTACGGTTTATATAGGCACCGGATAGGGTTAGGGTTACACAGAGTCGGTTACATTGGTAGGAGATCTTGAATATCCGCACGCCTAGCTTGCCTTCCACGCCAAGGAAAGAACCTTCCGGACACGGGACGAAGTCTTCAATCTTGTATCTTCATAGTCCTGGAGTCCGGCTGAAGATATAGTTCGGCTATCCGAACACCCCCTAATCCAGGACTCCCTCAGTAGCCCCTGAACCAGGCTTCAATGACGACGAGTCCGGCGCGCAAATTGTCTTCGGCATTGCAAGGCGGGTTCCGCCTCCAAATTCTTCAAGAAGATAATAAACACCAAAAAATAGTGTCTGGCTCTGAAAAACAAGTTTCCACGTATTGCCATATAGACAATAATACAAACACAAATCAAATCTGCTGACGTATTCCCCAGTGCGTCATAACACTGCGACCAAGCCTTCTGTATGGATTATTTTTTGTTGTTCCACCGCAGCACGTTCAACGAGGCGGTTTCCTTGGCACGTCTTGTCGAAGCAGAGATCGTGTGCCCCTTTTAACGGGATTCTCATTAATGCGGACGTGGGTAACCCAACCGCGCCATTTACCACGGCGTGTGAGCGGCAAGCGAGTTTTATTAGGTAGGTGGGGACGCATAACGGCATCAGCCTATATAAGGGGATAAAGATCCACCTCTTTCACCTACGCCTTCTTCCTCCTTTGCCCATCCATCTCCTGCGCACTCAAGCTCCAACGCCCAAGTTCGCTCTTTCTTCCCCAACCTGCTCCAGCGATGTCCGGAGCGGGTGGCAAGTGGATGGCTTCCTCCGTTACGGAGGGTCAAATCAAAAAGCTTAGGAAGGCCGGATATCTGTCCAAGGACATCCCGCACCGTCTTCCCGAGGCGGGGCAGCTTCTTCCCACCCCAAGGCCCCATGAGAGGGTAGTTTTTCTCCCCCATTTCCTCCGCGGACTGGGTTTTCCACTTCACCCTTTTGTCCGGGGGCTCATGTTCTACTACGGCCTGGACTTCCACGATCTGGCCCCGAACTTTATCCTCAATATCTCGGCGTTTATCATCATGTGTGAGGCCTTTCTCCGCATCCGCCCCCACTTCGGCCTCTGGCTCCAAACCTTCAACGTCAAGCCCAAGGTGGTGTCCGGCACCCAGGCGGAGTGCGGAGGTGCTATGGCCGGCAAAATGGCCAACGCACTTTGGTTCGATGGCTCCTTTGTGGAGTCCTTAAAGGGGTGGCAGGCAGGGTGATTTTACATCACCGAGCCACGCGACTCGAAATGGGTCGCGGCCCCTGAGTTCTGATCCGGACCCCCCACGCGGCTCATGTCCTAGAAAGAGACGGGCCTATCGTGGGGCAACGAAGAAGAAGTGACCGGACTCCAAACTTGTATCCGGTCCCTGATGAACAAGCCCATCCGGCATGTCAACATCATCCAGGTCATGTTCGTTCGCCGGATCCTCCCGTGCCAAGAACGGGAGTTCACTTTGTGGGAATTCGACCCGGCGCAGCACCAAACCCTCAATAGGCTCTTCGACACGACGTATGAAGACGTCTGGAAGGTGCTAACCAAACGCGCCGAGTGCCCCACATCCGCTTCCAAGGACCGCGGATACAGCTCGCAGTGCAACGCTGGCGAGATAGGCTATTTATACCTTTCACAGGTTCGTTAAGCTTTTCTACATAGATTAACTCTATGTGGGATCTAAAAACTCCCTTTGCCTTTGACAGGCATGGTTGAAGATAGCCGGACCAATCAACTGTCCAGCTCCTCTTCCCGAAGACCCAGCCCCAGCTCTCTTAGAGAAGCTGCTGGCTCCGGCGCCCTATGTGGTGCCGGAGAAGAAGGTCAAGAAGAAGAAGACCACCTGGACTCGAAAGAGTGCCCGCAATGTGGTGGTGTCGAGCTCGTCATCTGGCGAGTCTGCGACGCCCTCCTCTCGTGAAAACGAGGAGGAGGAACAAGGAAGCTCTCCCCCTCCATCAAGGGGAGCGAAAAAGAAGAAGCCCCCCCCCCAACAGGGGAGGCCGAGGGGTCGAGGAAAAGGAAGACCCCTCCGCCGGACTACTCCCCCAACGCTGAAGAGGGCGGAAAGGAGTGGCCGGACAGAACCAAGCGTCCGGCGACATCATAAGTATTCACATACCAGAATGACTCATAGTATCTTCAAGTGCGCAGCTTACCCTAATGTCGAATGCTATTTGCGCAGCCCGCCCCGAGCCGCACTCGATGATTCATCGAGCGGCTCCCTGGATTCGTCGGACATGAACTCTGTCCCGCCCGCAGTCTCCCCTAGCGGGGCGGACGACAC
The DNA here is from genome assembly GCA_032464435.1 of Aegilops umbellulata. Classification (NCBI taxonomy): domain Eukaryota; kingdom Viridiplantae; phylum Streptophyta; class Magnoliopsida; order Poales; family Poaceae; genus Aegilops; species Aegilops umbellulata. Next base: position 290,141,028 of record CP136056.1, on the reverse strand, counting down.
CGAAGCGGCGTCCCGCCGAACAGGGCAGGAGGAGTTGGTCCTAGAGGAGTTGCAAGGCAATCCTCAGGACCCCAGGAGTAAAGGGGATGAAACCCCCCAGGGCTCCCAGTCCGGCTTTGTGCCGGGCACCGCGCCGGACTCAACCGTCCTGGCTCGCGGTGGGCGAACTCCTTCCAAGAGGAGTAAGCCGTCTGAGGCGGCGACCTCTGTCCAACCAGAGGCGCCGGATAGTCTGTTGGAGGCGCTTGAAGGCGCCACCATCGACGAGGAGCACCGTACTGTTATGAGTGCGGTGGTCCAAAGGGTTCAGTCCGCCAACAGCAGACTGAAAGAAGCTTGCGCTAGCCTTCTAACAGGCTTCCAGGTAAGCAAAAAATATGCTAAATTCATTACCGCATAGACAGTAGCCCCTGATGCTCTGTTCGGTGTTCGGAAAGAAAAGCCGAATAGAGCATCCAACAATTTTCGCAGGAGTCTAATAAAAAGTCTAATATGCATATGCAGGCTTCCCTACTGTCCACCGCCGCACTGATTGCGCAGGTGGAAGTCCTGAAAAAGGACCTCGAGCGGTCCGAGCAAGAGCTCGGCCTTGCCAAAAGGCAGCTCGTGGAAAAGGAAGGTAAGAAATACCCCTTAGAAGAAAAAAAAAGGTGCCTATAGAGAGGCTTCATTGCAAAAAGAAATAACAGGATTGTACTGCTTATTGTAGGGGCCACAACCGAGGTGGCAACCCTGAAGCAGGCGCTGGCTGAGGCCGAGAAGAAAGCGGCCGAGGAGCGCGCCGAGCGAGAAAAGCTTGGGGTCCAAGTCGGCGAGGTGCAGCAAGAGCTGCAAGCTCTCATGAAGAAACATGAGGGTTTGGAGCTTGAGGCAAAAACGCAAGCATCCGAGCTCGCGTCGGCTGTTGAGACCACCAAGAGTGCCAAGGCCGAAGCCCAAAAGGCCCTCCAAGAGTTGGAGGATGTGAAAAAGATAGCAGCGGGTAAGGCATTCTTAATGCAAAGTAGGAATATAAATGTGAAATACCTATTACTTACCCGAATCCGGAGTTCTCCAGGGGCGTTCTTCGATCTTCCCCGCAGCGCATACGACGCCGCCGCATTCTACCGAGCTGAAGAGGACAGTTCGACGGAGAGTGTGTTCTAGTCTCAGTATTCTGAGGCCGGACACCCTTTGCCCTTAAGCGATCAGCTGAAGCAGCTGGCCGAGCTCCACAAGGCGGCCGAATAGGCCATTAAGGGCTTACTAGTTCGGCTGTGGCTTGGAGAGGCCCTGCCTGGGAGCTACTTCGGGCTGGTGCGGCGGCTGGTGGAGGCCTGTCCACGGCTTGAGGTCATCAAGCGCTCCGTCTGCATAGAAGGTGCCCGGAGGGCCCTTGCCCGTGTAAGGGTACACTGGGGCACGCTGGACGGAGAGAAGCTGTTGAAGGACGGGCCGCCGCAGGGGAAGGAGCATCGCAAGCCTGAGAACTACTACAAGGAAGTTCTCACTGGAGCTCGCCTTGTCGCGGATGAGTGTGCCAAAGATGTAATATTTCAATGAACTCGCTCGTTTGTATCCTGTGCGCTGAAAACTTGTTCATATGCGCTTAAGCAATGCTTTCTGAATTTAAAATATTATTTTCTGCGCGGCCGTTTATCAATAACTGAGAGATGGCGAGTCGTCGGCTTCTGCCCCCATGCAACTAGTGCTGGGGTGTTCGGGATAAACCTGAGGGCTCTTGTTCCCATAGTTGGGTCCTTCGAGGGAGGCGCTCAGCACAGCGAACCAGGCAATCGGACTATAATGCTTGAACACTCTCACTTAGCCATAGAACGTTATAATTTTAAATTTCGGCGAAGCCCCTAGTTCGGAAGGCCGAATTCGGGGCACTATCCACGCCTTTAGCCGGACTTAACCAGCTCTCCGCTCGAAGCGGCATAAGCCTTTAGGGACTCGAAAAACCTCCCGAACAGCGACCGGTCTCGCGCCTTATCATGACAGTCTGTTTTAGCTTTCTCCACTGAGGTGCTCACCCACCTGATCTGGGGCACAATCGCAGTGGTTCTCCTAGTGCTACCTTAGCCGATAGAGCGGAACGTAAGGCACCAAAACATAGGAGCCGGGCAAACCCAACATATGACCAAAATCATGACTCAGAGCCGATGCATATAATGCTATAAGTTCGGGGTGCCGCACTTGTGAAAGTGGACGGACTTCTCACACCAGATAGAAGGGTAATAAAGCCCCTGGCGTGGTTTGCCGTACCATGGTGTACGGGTGCGATCATGTTATTTGAGTAAACATATGTATATTAAAAGAAGATAATGCAAAAAATAGACGAAAAGCTATGCATTATTTATGAGGAGGCTGTTTATTCAAGCCGAACGATACAAGTAGTGCGAAAAAAATTAGACTATTTAACATGTCCTGACCAGGCGCAGGCCGCGGAATTTAGAAACAGATATATCGCTCGAAATAGAGACCACTTGAGAGTTCCATGATGCGTCATTGTTTTGTCTGCTTTCCTGGGTCCTGTATCGTCTGTGCGGCAGCGAGGCCGAACACTGTATCCAGAGTATGGAGTCCTGAAAGAAAAGAAGAACCCGGCAGCCCCTAGTACGTTTGACGCCGTATTGTTGGCATGCCGTTTTATCTGCCCCTTCCCCTATGCCCATGGAATTGTAAGGGCGTAATTGTGTACTCGAGGTACTAGCTCCGCTATGTAGCGATGGCTGGGGTTGTGGCCGTATTGCTACGCATGCTCTGAACGCGCCAGTCGGTCTTGCTGTGGGTTACTCCGGGCGCGTTTTGCTTTGTCCTGCTTTGTAGCGGCCGGACTCGAGAGCTGCCTTAACAGGCTGCTTTGTACCTCTACTGCGAGGGCCGCCGTGTGTTCCTCCGTACGGACGGAGCGTTCGGTGTTTCCGCTGACCGTGATTACACCTCGAGGGCCTGGCATCTTGAGCTTGAGGTATGCGTAGTGCGGCACCGCGTTGAATTTAGCGAATGCGGTTCGTCCAAGCAGAGCATGATAGCCACTACGGAACGGAACTATGTCGAAGATTAACTCTTCGCTTCGGAAGTTGTCCGGAGATCCGAAGACCACATCAAGTGTTATGGAGCCTATGCAATTGGCCTCTACACCTGGGATGACGCCTTTAAAGGTCGTCCTTGTGGGCTTGATCCTTGATGGATCTATGCCCATTTTCCGCACTGTATCCTGGTAGAGCAGGTTCAGGCTACTACCGCCGTCCATGAGGACTCTTGTAAGGTGAAATCCGTCAACGATTGGGTCAAGAACCAATGCGGCGAAACCGCCGTGACGGATGCTAGTGGGGTGGTCCCTTCGATCGGAGGTGATCGGGCAAGAGGACCATGGGTTGAACTTTGGGGCGACTGGCTCCATCGCGTATACGTCCCGTAGCGCACGCTTCCTCTCCCGCTTGGGAATATGAGTCGCGTATATCATGTTCACCATCCGCACTTGTGGGGGAAACCCCTTCTGTCCGTTGTTGTTCGGCGGCCTGGGCTCCTCTTCGTCATCGCTGTCTAGCCCCTTGTTTTTGTTTTCGGCTCTTAACTTGCCTGCCTGCTTGAACACCCAACAATCCCTGTTGGTGTGATTGGCTGGCCTTTCGGGGGTGCCGTGAATCTGGCACGAGCGGCCGAGTATTCGGTCCAAACTGGACGGGCCCTGGGTATTCTTTTTGAATGGCTTTTTCCGCTGACCGGATTTATGTCCTCTGAATCCGGCGTTTACTGCCGTATCTTCATTGTTGTCGCTGCTGACGCGGCGTCTCTGTTTATTCCGTCGCAACCTGCCATTTTTGTCCTTGGTATCTGAATTACCTTGCTTCTTCGATAAGTTGTTGCTGCGAGCTAGCCAGCTATCTTCGCCCGCGCAAAAGCGGGTCATGAGTGTCGTGAGGGCTTCCATGGATTTCGGCTTTTCCTGTCCCAGGTGCCGGGCAAGCCACTCGTCACGAATGTTATGCTTGAAGGCTGCTAAGGCCTCTGCATCCGGACAATCGACTATCTGATTTTTCTTTGTTAGGAACCGTGTCCAGAATTGCCTGGCCGATTCTTCTGGCTGCTGGATTATGTGGCTTAGGTCGTCGGCGTCCGGTGGCCGTACGTAGGTCCCCTGGAAGTTGTCGAGGAATGCGGCCTCCAGGTCCTCCCAAGAGCCGATCGAATCTGCGGGGAGGCTGTTAAGCCAGTGCCGGGCTGGTCCCTTAAGCTTAAGGGGTAAATATTTGATGGCGTGCAGATCATCGCCACGTGCCATGTGGATGTGGAGGAGATAGTCCTCAATCCATACTGCCGGATCTGTCGTACCATCGTACGACTCGATGTTGATGGGTTTAAAACCCTCTGGGATTCTATGATCCATTACTTTGTGTGTGAAGCATAGTGGGTGTGCGGCGCCCCTGTACTGGGCTATGTCTCGACACAGTTCGGAGGAGCTGTGCCTGTTGTGTTCGGCCCGGCCGGATTTATTGTGTCTGGAGTGAAAACTATCACGTGCCGTCAGGCATCCGCGCGATCCATAGATCGATCTTGTTTGCCTTCCTTTGTCCTCCAGGACGTCTCGCAGGTCTGGTTCGTGTTCCCGTGCCTTGGTAAAGCGGCTGCGGGGCATGGCTTGTTTGGATGTTCGACAGGCTTCTCTGTCGCGGCCGCGAGGTGGCTGATGTGCCATGTCTTGGGCTTCCTCCTCTGATTGGGGTAGCGGCCTACGCTTAGGATAGTTTTTGGAGGGGCGTCCAAGCTCGTGCTCTTCGGCCGCAAGGACTTCAGTCCATCTGTCAGCTAGCAAATTTTGATCAGCTCTAAGCAGTTGCTGCTTTTTCTTTAGGCTGTTCGCCGTGGCTAAAAGCCTGCGTTGAAAGCGCTCTTGTTCGGCGGGGTCTGATGGTACGATGAATTCATCGTCGCCGAGGCTTGCCTCGTCTTCGGAGGGAGGCATGTAGTTATCGTCCTCGACCTCTCGCTCTGCCGCTCTCTCATGAGGGCGGTCTTCTCCATCTTCCTGTGCCGAATCCTGCTGGTTTTGGTGTTCTTCGGCGCTGTCTGGGGTAGTATTGTCTCCCGTGCCGGAATCACCGTTTCTGCTGTGGCGGGATTTGGAGCGGCGCCGCTGACGTAGGCGTTTTGGAGGCTTTTTCGAAGTGTCATCCTCCGTTGTTCCATCGCCATCTCCATCTTTTGGAGCATCCACCATGTATATGTCGTATGACGAGGTGGCGGTCCAGCGCCCTACAGGTGCTGGTTCTTGCTCGTCTCCTCCTTCGTCATCCATACCGTCGAAGTCTTCGGAGCCGAAGTCGAGCATGTCGAATATATCGTTGACAGTGGCTATTAAGTGGGCGGTGGGTGGGCTTTGAATTTCTTCGTCGTCCAAATCCCAACCTCGCAGGCCATAGTTCGGCCTGGGCTCTCCTGACAAAGAGAGAGACTTGAGAGAATTCAGAATATCACCAAAAGGTGAATACTGAAAGATGTCCGCGGCGGTGAACTCCATTACAGGCGCCCAATCTGATTCGATCGGCGGGGGCGCGGACAACCCGAAGTTCGGAGAAGAGTCCGGCTCCTTGGAGTCATAGGCCATGCGAAGCGCGGGGCTCGCGTTCGGCTCAATGGCCTTTAAGATCGCAGCCCCCGAGGTGACGTCCAACCGTTCATCTTCAAAGAACACAGCGGGCTCCGAATCGAGGATCGGGGCCGGAGCGTATGCGGCCTCCAGGACACTGTTCGGAGGCAGAGCTATATCATGCCCCTCGAGATAGTGCGGTGCGCTTGGTTGTGGCTCGAATCCGTCGAAGATCAAGTCTCCGCGAATATCTGCCGTGTAGTTTAGGCTTCCAAACCTGACTTGATGGCCAGGGGCGTAGCTCTCGATCTGCTCCAGATGACCAAGCGAGTTGGCCCGCAGAGCGAAGCCGCCGAAGACGAAGATCTGTCCGAGGAGAAAAGTCTCACCCTGGACCTCATTGTTGTTGATGATCAAAGGAGCCATCGGGCCTAAAGGCGACGACACAGAGGAACTCTCAATGAAAGCACCAATGTCGGTGTCAAAACCGGCGGATCTCGGGTAGGGGGTCCCGATCTGTGCGTCAAGGTCGGATGGTAACAGGAGACAAGGGACACTTTATTTTACCCAGGTTCGGGCCCTCTCGATGGAGGTAAAACCCTACTCCTGCTAGATTAATATTGATGATATGGGTAGTACAAGAGTAGATCTACCACGAGATCAAGGAGGCTAAACCCTAGAAGCTAGCCTATGGGTATGATGATGGTTATGATGTGTTCGTCCTACGGACTACAACCCTCCGGTTTATATAGGCACCGGATAGGGTTAGGGTTACACAGAGTCGGTTACATTGGTAGGAGATCTTGAATATCCGCACGCCTAGCTTGCCTTCCACGCCAAGGAAAGGACCTTCCGGACACGGGACGAAGTCTTCAATCTTGTATCTTCATAGTCCTGGAGTCTGGCTGAAGATATAGTTCGGCTATCCAAACACCCCCTAATCCAGGACTCCCTCACCCAAGCTTAGGCTCTTTCCACTCTTTGTTCCATAATCCATCAAAATCTTTCACCCAAAACTTGAAAACTTCACAACATAAAACTCAACAGAAATCTCGTGAGCTCCGTTAGTGAAAGAAAACAAAAGACCACTTCAAGGTACTATAATGAACTCATTATTTATTTATATTGGTGTTAAACCTACTGTATTCCAACTTCTCTATGCTTTATAAACTATTTTACTAGCCATAGATTCATCAAAATAAGCAAACAACGCACGAAAAATAGAATCTGTCAAAAACAGAACAGTCTGTAGTAATCTGTAACTAACGCAAACTTCTGGGACTCCAAAGTGTCTACGAAAATAGGACGACCTAGACAATTTGTTTATTGATCATCAGCAATTGGAATCACTATTTTATCACGTTCTGGTGATTTTTAACAATTGTTTTCGTGAACAGAAAGTTTCTGGAAATTACAGCAAGATCAAATAATTATCATCCAAGAAGATCCTATAGGTTTAACTTGGCACAAACACTAATAAAAACAAAAAAACACATCTAACCAGAGGCTAGATCAAATATTTATTCCTAAACAGAAGCAAAAAGCAAAAAAAGCTAAAAATAAAATTGGGTTGCCTCCCAACAAGCGCTATCGTTCAACGCCCCTAGCTAGGCATAAAAGCAAGGATAGATCTAGGTATTGCCATCTTTGTAGGCAATTATTCAATAAGACATCTACCAACTTTTAGAGTTTCTTTCTTTCTATTAATTATCAAACTTTTAGGAGTAAGATCGAAAGATTCATTTGTAGCAAATGGTTCCTTAATGATAGCAAAAAGATTGGGATGAATACTTATAGATTTGAGATCCGCTATTCCCTTACTAGTGGATTCACCCTTATTTTTAGGAACATACATAAGCTTGGCAATTTTAGTCGTAGGACTTGGAGTATTCTTTACAGAAGAAAAAGCGGTTCCCAAGTTGGTAATGATACCCTCAAGTTTATCGGTTCTAGTGGAATCTTGATTTATTCTTTCATTAAATATGGGTTCCTTCACTACTAGGAAAAGGGCTATAGATGAAATTGACACTAATGGCGCACCAGAGTAGTGGTGCGCCACTACTATATACTAATGGCGCACCATGTGATGATGCGCCATTAGTGTGGAAGACACTAATGGCGCACCAGACACAAGGTGCGCCACTAGTAACAATTTTTTTCATTTTTCCAAACATACTAATGGCGCATCCAGGCAAAGTGCGCCATTACTAGTTCTAACTAGTAATGGCGCACCAGCCATAGAGTGCGCCACTATTGTATTTTTTTATTCTTTTTTTTGCAAAACTACAAATAGCGCACAGTGGCACAGTGCGCCATTACTAGTTTAAACTAGTAATGGCGCACTGTGCCATGGTGCGCCATTAGTATTTATTTTTGCAAAACTATTAATGGCGCACGACCAGCAGGTGCGCCATTAGTATGTTGGGTTACTAATGACGCATGGCTGTGCGGTGCGCCATTAGTAACCTGGGACCAGCTAGATATTTTGAACAGCCACACCTACACACTCACTTTCCCCACTTCATTCCCTCCACCTCCTTCTCCAAGCTTGTCGGCTGCCTCCTCCTCCTCACCTCATTTGCACCATAGATTCATCAAAATTAAGTGGTGAAATTACCTTTTTTTTTGATAGGTAAGTAAGGGGAAAGCTATCTTCATGTTGTAGATCTACTTTTTTCTCCCTAGCTCGCTCCAACAACGTGCACAAGCACTTTTTGTGGCCTAGCTAGATCTATGTATGTTTGTGGTGTTGCATATGTTTGTGGTGTTGCATCTATGTTTGTGTTTGCAGATACCGGTATTTGAAATGCGATAGTTGCCAATATTTTGCCGGAATGTTGATTCATTTCCGTTTTGGTGAGAATTTTGGCACTATGCATTCTTTTTGGTCCTATTTTTAGGGAAAGTCATGCCAAATTTTTTCTTGGTTCTAAAATATCGTTTTGCTCTACCCCGCAGGCGACCATGGTCCGCACGATGACCGAAGGCATCGTGAATAGGTTTTTGAGCTCCGCGAAGGCCGAGATGCTTCAAAAGAACGAGACGGAGATAAGATGTCCATGTCGAAGATGCAAGCTGAAGAGCCTTATTGCGGACCCGGATTCCGGGAAGGTGCGGGACCACCTGCTCTTGCGTGGTTTCATGGATGGCTATCAGTGGCAAGGTGGTGAATATGACTATGAAGTCGTCCATGGGGGCCGGGTAAGAAATGAGGAAGGGCAGCAAGACAACCACCGCGGCTCGGGCGGGCGAGAAGACGAAGAATCTCCAGGACATGATCACGACGGTGATGCTGTACATAGTCACCATGTAGAAGATGCCGGACATGATGATGAGGAAGATGCCAGAGCAGACGAATGGCATGATCATGAAGATGAAGATGCCGGCGGAGCAGACGAGGATGGACCATCGATGGGCTGGGTGCAGGACCCTCATATTCAAGAGCTGCTTCTCAAGCAGACGGATAACGCAAGAGCTGCCGCCCGAGAGAAAGCCAAGCTGGATCAACTGGAGATAGACGCGGTTACTCCATTGTATGAAGGATGCAGGCCCAAGGATACCCGCCTGAAAGTAACTCTCATGGCTCTGGAGATGAAGATAAAACACAAAATGACCGACGCATGCTTCGACGAGAACATGTCATTCTGGCACGAACGTCTTCCCAAGGGGAACAAGTGCCCTACCAGTTTCGAGGAGGCGAAGAAAATCATGTGTCCTCTGGATTTACCGCACGTGAAATACCATGTGTGCATGAACAATTGCATCATTTATTGGGACGAGCATGCGAAGTCTACCATATGTCCGGTGTGCGTCATCACTCGGTACAAGAAGAGGAAGAAAGCTCCTCGAAAAGTGGTGTGGTACTTTCCGATCACTCCTCGCCTGCAGCGGTATTTCACGGACCCTAAGGTAGCAAAGCTCCTGCATTAGCACGCGGATAGGGAGGAGAAGAAGCGAGAAGATGACGCAAATGATCTGGAGATAAATAAAAAAGACAAGATGTTGAGTCACCCTAAGGATGGGAGCCAGTGGCAAGCATTGAACTTCGAACACCCAAAATTTGGGAAGGATCCAAGGAACATCGTGCTGGGCGCGAGCACCGATGGAGTCAATCCGTTTGGCAGCCAGAGAAGCACACATAGCACCTGGCCTGTGTTTGTGTGGATGTACAACCTTCCCCCTGGTTGTGCATGAAGAGTAAGTACATTCACATGAGTATGCTAATTGAAGGGCCGAAACAACCAGGGAACGACATCAATCTGTATCTGGGGCTGCTGAAAGAGGAGCTAGACACGCTGTGGAAAACGCCAGCAAATACGTGGGACGCCGCAGAGAAAGAATATTTCCCTATGAGAGCCGCACTGCTCACGACGGTGCACGACTATCTAGGTTACGGATATCTCGCGGGGCAGGTGGTCCACGGATTTTCTGGATGCGTCAGGTGCATGGATGACACAACGTATCGCCAGCTAGATAGAGATCCCGGGTCTTCGAAAACCGTGTTCATGGGACATCGAAGGTGGCTTCGCGACGATGACCCGTGGAGGAAACGCAAGGATCTGTTCGATGGTGAAACCGAACCCCGAAGACGCCCGCGTACGAGGAGCGGCGAGGAAATAGACGAGTTGTTGAAAAATTGGAAAGATTGCCCACTGCCGGGAAAGAAGCAAAAGGCGCCAGAGCCGGGAAAGAAGCGAAAGGCGCCAGAGCCGCTGCTGAAGGTATGGATAACGAGGTCTGTTTTCTGGGACTTGCCGTACTGGAAGATCCACCGTGTGCCTCACAGCCTTGATGCCATGCATATCATGAAGAACATGTGCGAGAGTCTGCTTGGTACCCTGCTCAACATGCCAGAGAGGACCAAAGATGGGCCGGAAGCAAGGGAAGACTTGAAATCAATGGGCATCAGGCAGGAGCCTCACGCTAATGATGATGATGATGATGAGGCGAAGCAGGACACAGAAAGTCGTCGCAAAGGCAAAAAGGCCAAGAAGACCGGAAATGACTACCCTCCCGCGTGCTTCACTCTAAGTCAGGAGGAGATCGAGCAGTTTTTCACCTGCCTCGTAGGAGTAAAACTTCCTTACGATTACGCGGGGAAGATAAGCAGATACCTAGACCCAGCAAAGCAGAAGTTCAGCGGGATGAAGTCTCACGACTGTCACGTGCTGATGACGCAGATACTTCCGGTTGCAATCCGTGGGATCATGGACGCGCACGTCCGTGAAACGCTGTTTGGCCTATGCAACTTTCTCGACGTCATTTCTCGGAAGTCGGTTGGCGTGAGGCAACTCAGAAGGCTACAGGAAGAGATCGTGGTGATACTATGCGAGCTTCAGATGTACTTCCTGCCCGCATTCTTCGACGTTATGGTGCATCTGCTGGTCCATATCGTGGAGGATATCATCCAACTCGGGCCGACGTTCCTGCACAGGATGATGCCGTTCGAAAGGATGAATGGTGTCATCAAAGGATACGTTCGCAACATGTCACGTCCAGAGGGAAGTATAGCTAGGGGCTTTCTGACCGAAGAGTGCATCTCCTACTGCACGAATTATCTAGGCATCGAGAACCCCGTTGGTCTGCCCGTCAACAGGCACCTCGGCAGGCTCGTTGGATGGGGTCACCGTGAGGGTCGCCGCAAAATGCATGTCAACTTCGAGGGTCGACTCGCAGACTTTGAAAGAGAAAACCTAGTCGCGCTACAACACATAGACGTGGTCGATCCTTGGGTGGTAGAGCACAAAACCTTTATTGAGAAGACGTACAATGATCGAGGCCAACAGAGGACAGATGGTGATATAATCAAAGAGCACAACTCATGTTTCACACGTTGGTTCAAGCAGAAGCTTCTATCGTATCCTTTACATGAGGATTCTTCTGCGGAAGAACAACTCATATTCGCCTTATCACAGGGCGCCGAGCACAACCTGATGACCTATGAGGCGTACGATATCAACGGCTACACATTCTACACCGAGGACAAGGACATGAAGAGCGATGGTTATCAGAACTCTGGGGTAACAATGGAATCCTACACCGGAAACGACAAGGACAGATACTATGGAAGGATCGAGGAGATCTGGGAGCTGAGCTACGCTGGAGAGAAGGTCCCGATGTTCCGTGTCAGATGGGCCAAGAGCATCCTAAAAGAAGACCGGTATTTCACCACCATGGTTATACCCGAAGCCAAATCCAAGACCACGGGCACAAACGTCACCGCGAAAAATCAGCCATGGGTACTGGCTTCCCAAGTGGACCAATGCTTCTTCATTAGCGACCCATCAAAGCCCAGTCGTGTTGTCGTGAGGAGAGGCAAAAGGAAGATCATCAGAATGGATGGAGTAGCCAATGAGCAAGACTTCGACAAGTACGGCGACCCGAAGATCGAACATGACGACGACGACGAAGTAGCAGCATACACCACAAGAAGAAGCAGGACCACCCTACCTAAAGGACGTCCGTTCCATAGAAGAACTCCATTTGCAAAAAAGAAGGGCAAGAAGATCGTGAACAGATAGCTAGCTAAGATCGATTGTATTTAAATCGTAGTCTTCATTTCTCGGGCACTTTTTGATATCATGAATATTTTTAAATTTCATGGGCACTTTTTGAATTCATGAATATTTTTTCAAATTTGATGATATTTTTTCATATTCATTTGGGCACTATTTGAATTCATTTGGAGCTATGGATATTTAGTTATGATTTAAACAAGTTTGAACATATTTAAACACAAATAAATATCAAACAACATTTTAAATGTTGTTAACATGGCAACAAACTGCATATTATTTTTCTACATGAAATTCTGAGCATCTAGCATATGTGACATGTTATATTTGGATGCATGCATAAAAAGATATGTGCAAAGAAAAAATGCATAAAAACAAAAATTGGGGAGCCTGGGAATCGTACCCAGAACCTCCCAGTGTGTGTGATGCGTGCTAACCAGTCGGGCTAGTGTGTGTGTTCTGATGGGGATACGGTTAGGTGGAATATAACCTGAGTGCTCGAACTGTAATCAAAAACAATTTACTAATGGCGCACCGGGGGGAGGTGCGCCATTGCTGTCGTCGTATTTATGGCGCACTAGGGGGAGGTGCGCCATTGCTAACCCTCCCCCCACTCCACCTATTTCCCTCTGGCCTCTCTCGCTCCCTCGTCAGATCCCCCACTCGACCTAACCCGCCCCAACCCTACGCCGCCGCCCTGCCTTGCTCCGCCCCCTCCGCCCGCCGCACGCCATCGGCGCCGCTGCCGCCTCTCCTTCCCTGCCTTCTTCTCAACCCCGTTGCCCCGACCCCCGCCGCCCCCGCGCGCCCGCGCCCCCACTACTGTAGCTCCCCCGCGCCACCGCCCCCGCGCCCCCCACCACTGTAGCTCCCCCGCGCCACCGCCCCCGCGCCCCCCACCACTGCAGCTCCCCCGCGCCGCCACCCCCGCGCCCCCGTGCCCTGAGTCGGAGGAGGAGGATGAGTAGGAGGAGGAGACGGAGGCGGCCGATGAGGAGCAGGAGGCCGCGGAGGACGCGCTGCATCGACGAGATCGACGCCTTCTCCACCGCCTCCGCCGTCGATCTGCCGCCTCTGCTACTCCTAAGCCATTGCCGAGCCACCCCTGTGCTCCCCGGTGAGCACCACGTCGATTCCCCCTGTTTCCCCTTTGATTCCATCACCGTAGCCGTTGTGCGCCGCCTCCGCCCGAGCTCGTGCTCACCACCACCCCCCGCGCCTGTGTCCCGCGCGCCCTGCCTTACTCGTTGGACGCCCCTGGCCGTGCCCACGCGCGCGCTTGCGCAACCCTGCTTGTTGTTGTAGTCGCCCGCTGCCTGCTGTGCCTGTGTGCCTCGCGCTCGCTCGCCGGTGCTCTGCTGCTGGCTGCGTGCTGCTTCTGCTGCCTTCCGCTGGCTACTACTGCTGCTGTTGTTTTCCTACTACTGTCGGTGCTGCTTTTGCAAGTGGTCATGGTGTTTCTGATATAGCTTACCACTCATGCCAAGTGGTGGTCGTGCTGTTATTGTAGCAAACTTCGGATTTATTAAGATTTGCAAACTGCACTGCAGAAGTTTGCCACCACAACAGGGTTATTAGTTTTAGGTTTGCACATGAAAAGTGAAAACAATCGTAGTACTCGGTTTTATTTTATTTTTGGACCATGAAACACTTGAGGAGATAGACTGCTATGGTCTCAACTATGTTACTGTACCAACAATAATTGTGCAAGATCGTTGTGGGATGAAGTACAACCATGCAAATTCCTGACAATATTTGTTCATATCTGCAATGTAGGTGGAAAATGAGGGGTTAAAGTCTTCCATTTTTTACTTACACCTAGTGATAGATACTCACCCAAATGATCAGTGAGGGCGAGGAAAAAAAGGCCTAGTTTTAGACTCTTTGATTTTTTTTAATGTTTTGACTGAGTTTTTTTAGATTTTTTAACAAGTTTAATCAAGTTAATATCATGACAAGTATGCCAAGAGAACCGATCATATATGAGATACTAAACATACAAGTTCGTGACGGGGAATAAAACTAGCATATCTACCACCATTTGCATATGAAGCACAACAAGTATCAATGGCCACCACTATTCTATTACTAATCTCACACCAATCCTAAAGCTGCTCTTAAGTATTGCTTATTATTCTTTCCTGAGATAAATAGTAATAAAAATGTGCTTGCTAGCTGTTGCCACTTGTAGCCACGAGACAAAGTCTCATTTTCCTCTACTATCCATATGGTCTCAATTTTGACTCCAAAGATAAAAGGAGTTTTTTTGTACTAGTATTTGACCCATGTACTCAAGGCATGAGTTACTCCTTTCACTTAAGACAGTTTTTGAAAATAGGATGCAGAAGCAGATATTCAACAGCTTGGTTAGGCCATAATTAAATTAACTTAAATGGGCATGGAATTGCAAATACTACATGGTACTGACTCACCAGTGAGAATGACCTAAGCCATCATGATGAGGAAAGAGTACGCTTAACTCTGAATCCTCGACATGTTCAGTGTGCTATCATTATCATCAATCATGCCCAGGTAAAAAGACAACAGCAATATGCCCAGGTTAAAAGACAATATCTCTGTTTTTTTGGCAGTAATAATAGCCTTGTCTCTACCTACAGTAGAACATCATACTTTGTTAGCTTTTTCTTGTCACTATCTAATCTGCACTATTAGACAAGACCAATACTACTGGAGGAGTACTCCTTAACTGAAAAGATATAAGTTAATTAAAGGAAAAGGCTATTGCTGCTGTTGTTATTCTGCTATTGTTGTGTTGTTATCTGCTGTTGGTTTCTTCTTGCTGCTGCTGTACTTGCTGCTAAGGTTGTAGAAATCTGTGGAGTTGGCACTTTACACAAGATACCACTACTCCATATACTACTTCCACCACTACTGTATTTCATTTCAAAGTTCAAAATGTTGGTACTGAGATTTTCATTTCCAATGAGTGATGTTTTTCCTAGCAGTAGAAAAATAGCAGTAGCCATGTACTAGGAGTGCATTGTTTTTTCTAGGGTGATGGATAGATCTAGTGAGTACTACATTGCTTTTGTCCAACTTTTGATAGGACCAAGGAAATGAGTGCTCGAAAGCATGCCCATGCTTTTTCCCCCTTCTCTTGGGCCTGGTCTTCTCCCCCTCTTTATGCCCTTTTCTTTTGAACAGGAAAAGAGGGTCATAACCCATGTAATTATGCACAAGCTCTTTGCTTTTTACCCACAAAAAATGTTGGTTCATGGCTGGCTAACTGCAGGTCCAGCCAACTGGTAGGTGGGTGTAGATGCTTGAATTGCATAGGGCCAACTAACTGCCCCTTGAAGGGGGCAAACAAGATGTTGATACATAAATGTAGTTTTCAGTATTCTGTCCAAACTGAAAACTGTTAAAAATGCCATGTGTTTTTTGGTCAAAATCTGCATGTAAAACTGAAATAATCTCCTAGCAGTTAACTGTTATGGACAATTGTCAATTTTCTGTAATGATGATGGAACATTATAAAGCATTGTACTCCAGTGTATATGAAGGATACAAAAAATTTAGCAACTTCTCTGATTTTATAAAGTTGTTCTTATATGGGTGAAACTTCACTTGTTTTTAGGCTAGTGCAGGGTGTTGCTTCTTCTGTATGGGCCAACTATGTCACAAATAAATTGTTCCTTCTTCTGAATTTGACAAGTAATGACTTGCAAAGATGATGATCATCTTGCTAGTTTGCTGGGTTTTGTCTCTGCCCATTGTGTCGTGATGAATTTGCAGGTACACCGAGAGGCCCTTGAGTTTGCCGGAGTGTCGATTAACTTCCGTTTCGGCAAATCCGAGTACTCCATATGTCCTATTTTCAGCAAAGGTCATGCTGAAATTTTCCGTTAATTTTAGCATGACTTTGTTAAAAATAGGACATATGGGGTACTTGCGACTAATGCATGGGCCGGGGTATCTTAGTACTTAGTTAAGTAGGATCAACTGCCCCGCCATTCTTGCTGCATTAAACCATAGGTGGCAATAGAGCCAAGTGATTAGGCCCAACTTAGAATTCTCCTTAGCATCGATAAACCCTAGATGATAAACCCAACATAGGTGGCAATAGAGCCAAGTGATTAGTGCCAAGTGATTAGGCCCAACCTAGGGTGCCTCGGCATCGATAAACCCTAAATGATGAAAACTTAACTTGGCTTCTATAGGGTGCCTCGGTGTCGATGAGAACCTAAATGATGAGACCATGATCTTGTTCCTTGACAATAACCAACTTTTTGACCAAACTTTTTTCCTATTTAGAGCGAAACATGGCCCACAACGATGAGGCCGGCGGTTCGGGCGGCAAGCCATTCTGGGAGCTGTCCCAGGAGTTGGAGGAAGAACCTCACTGCTATGAGGGCGCCGCGGAAGACATCGATCCTGGCTACACAACCCTTAGTGGCGTCGGGGATGACACCACTGATGGTGCCGCCGAGGATGCCACCACTCATGATGGTGGCGCACGCACAGATGGCAGCCAACCGAATAGGCAACGGAAGGACCGACGTCCGAGCGTGCTCGGCACCGTCAAGGAGGAATTTACTGAAGGGATCTCCGACGGGCATCCGACGGCGCCCAAAGAAGTAGTCAAGGGGTACTCGATTCAGCTCGGGTGCATTCTCTAGAGCACCGTCTCAATCAACACCGAGAACCTAAGGCATAAGGACCGAGGGAATTTGCGCAACCTCCTCTTCACGAAGCAGCACGAACGATACAAGTTCCATGCTGTGTTTGTAAACACATGCCTCTCAGGGAATAAAGTGAACAGTGCCGCCCTCACGAGGATGAGCACGGCCCTGTCCACTTGGAGAAGCACTGTGAAGGCAATGATTGAAAAAGGTGATAGTTATGAGAAGATCAAGGTGAAATATCCTTTGATGAGAGAAGATGAATACAAGGAGTTCAAGATCAAGTGCGAGAGCAGCGCAACCTCCGAATCAAGTCAGTGGGGGAAAGAAATGCGGGAGTTGAACTTAGGGGTCCACCAACTCGGTCCCGGCGGTTACAAAGTGGCGGAGCCTATATGGGACAAGGAGGACGCGGAGCGTGCCGAGCAAGGCCTACCTCCCCGCTTCGAGAAATACCGTGACAAGCAGACCAGGAACTTTGTCAGGGCCCGGTACAAGGAGGACCCGGTAACAAAGTAGCTTACCACAGATCCGAAGACCAGGGCGCTTGAGCTTGTTCTGGTAAGGAATACACCCCCGCGTAATTAGCTCCATATGGTTGCATTCTAATTAATCCCCAATATTTCTAAATGGTTCACGTTCCTTCTGCAGGATAATGAAAGTAGTAGCGCGGGGTCGTCTTAGAGATCACCTCTCGACACCCCTTTAAATAGGGCGTTGAACGTAATGAAAAACAAGGACAAGCTCACTAAGTCGTCGTCAGCTGGTCGTGTGGCCGGCAAAGGCTTGTCCACAAAATGGTCGTCGTACTATACCGCTGGTGGGCGAAAGGAGAAGAAGACCAGCTCGGAAAGCCAGTCGCGCGAGGTTGAAGCACTCAAGGCACAAGTGGCACGGATTCCGGAGCTTGTCCAAGAGCAAGTGGAACAACTACTCGGAACGAAGCTCAACGCCATGGTGCCTACGTTGATTCATGGGCTGACAACGTGGATTGCGGGCGGCCAACAGGGGCCTCCCCCGGTTCCCAGCTTCACGGCCAGCAACTCGCACAACGTGCAGGCGGCGCCATTGGTGTCTCCGGCGGCGCCATTGGTGTCTCCGGCGGAGGCGGTATTCGTGTCTCCGCCGCCAGCACGGGCATTGGAGCTTAATGCACCTAGGTGTACGCTGGCCGGCACCTCGCCAGCAAGCAGCCCCTCCGACAGTTGCACGCCCGCCGTTGGCGGTGCCTCGACATTAGCCGAGCTCGACGACATCACGGTAACTAAGCCTCTCGGCCGATGACTTCATCTCCTTGCCTTTTACTGGGCATCATTGATGCCCTACATGTTTTCGCAGGGCGCCGCCGACATTCCTTGCACTCTCCTGCACTTCGTGGGCGGCGAGTTGGTCGATGTCGCCAAGGGTAGAATCGTTCAACCGAACAATTCCACGGTAATCCGATGCCACCCACAGTGTATAGGGTTGAAGTGGTTCGGGTGCTGCCAGGCTGCGACGAGCTGTTACCTCCTATTCGACCCGCTGGGGCCGACGAAGAAGATGAGATGACCCTTAGCGCCTGCATAAGCTGGCCCCTGCTTTGGCCGAAGAGCCAGATTCATTTGGGGGCGGGGGACACCACCCCACAGACAAGACCGCCAGTCATGCCGGCGCCAAGCCATGGCAAGAACGCCGCAACGCTACCGGTCCTGCCGGACATCCCTATGGCACAGTATCCGGACATGCATATGGCACAGGATCCGGACGACGATGACAACGACGACGGTACATTTACCAACGTTGATAAGTACTTTGCCGAACATGGGTACGGTGACGAGTTCTGCGGGCCTCCTTCTCAAGAACCCAACCAAGACGACCGCGATCTAGCTGGTATGGCGGAGAAACCCAGTTGCAACAAGCATCGTCTGGCGTTCAGTTCTCAGGAGACGCATCCAGTTGCCGCCTTCACCGAGCCTTAGATAGCTGAGGTGCAAAATATTATCAGCCCCAACACGCTCAAGAAGGCGGTCTGTGAGCAGAACTCGGTCCCATTATAGCAGATCAAGAAGAAGGGCCGGAAACGAAAGACTAAAAAGGGCGCCGGTGCGAGCCAGCCGGCACCGAGTACGATCCGTGCTTAGGACGGGCCACCTTCACCTAAGGATATCTCGAGGAGGGTGCATGTGTCGGGTAGGGCGATGCTACCAACAAATATGCTCAATGCTGCAACCGGTGCTATGCGGAGTCTGCACGACAGTGTTCTTTCTTTGGAGAAGCGGCGTCTCAGAGAGAATGATGTGGCATACCCGGTTTTCGTGGCCAAGGTGCCAGAGGGCAAGGGCTTTGTGGATGGCGCCATCGGGGGTACGATCGTCCTGCGGTTTGATGACATCTTTGCTATGTTTAACCTTCATCCGCTGCACTACACCTTCGTTCGGCTGTTTTCGCTGAGTATGGAGATGCGGATCATTAGAGACAAGACCCCGGACATCATGATAGTCGACCCCTTCTACATGCGTGCCAAGCTCTTGGGCAGCGCTGGGGACCGCCAAGTCGCGAGTTCACACCTCGAAGGCGTCATTCTGGCAAACCCAAATAAGGATAACTTCCTCGTGGCTTACTTTCCCGAGTAAGTCATCCCTTAACCGCCCCGTAACATATGATTTCTTAGATTTCGATCGTTCTCTTCTTTTTCTAACATTCTGTGTTCTGTGCAATGACACACATTGCACACTCCTCCCCTTAAGCCCGAAATATTCCATGGCCATGTATTTCGACCCGAACCATGACTCCAAGATGGACTACACAAATATCAAGAAAGTTCTTGATGATGTTCTCCCCGGCTACGCCAAATCTGGAGGCACCTTCACCAGGCCAGTTCGTAGGTACGGCAGGCTCGTGTTCGCCTACAATACGACGTTCTCCTGCGTCAAGCAGCCGCCTGGCGGTCAGAACGATGCCTACTACGCCCTCCATCACATGCGGGCGATCGTACGGGACCATCATCACCTTCTGCTACCAGATAATCTCAAAGATTGGGCCGCAAGCTTGTTGGCAATCCAGGACGCGGACATCAGACAAGAATTCTTTTGCATCCAGTCGGAGTTTGCGGACATCATCCATCAAGATGTCCTTCATACCTCGGGGCAGTTCTACCTCAGATATCAATAGTCCAACAGTGAGATAGATGGAACACTACAAATGCAGGCTGACAACGCCCGCGATTTCATGACCATCACGACAGATGGCGGCTTCATCCACGCTCCGGTCCCATGAGTCGAGTCGAATGTAGTGATGCTATGTGTAGTTCTGAAACATTGATTGGCTCATGTTGTAATTAAACTTTAATGAATTGTATGTCTCTTTGGTTTGGACAGTCATTCAACTTAGATGTAATCGATGCTATTTATTAGTAGGACCATTAATCATGCTATTAATGTCTTACTTTTCTCTTCCGATCCTTTTGTTGCATACTTATATATTGCTTATGTATTATCTGTTGTTTGGCTTGTGCATAGAGATGTCGTCGTATGTCGTGTACAAGGGTAAGGTTCCCGGAGTCTACGACGACTGGGAGGAGTGTCGGAGATAGGTTCACCGTTTCAGCGGTAACAGTTACAAAGGGTACACCACTAGGGCGGAGGCGGAATCTAGATACGCCCGCTATCTAGCAGGAGAGAGGAGGGAGCGTTGGAGGAACCGGATGAAGACCAGTTTCATCGCGATGATGCTCATCGTGATGACCGCAACTCTCTTCTATGTGATGGTACTTTAGATGATCGATATCGACTTGTAATGTGAAGACAAACTCGATACTCGCGGTCTCGAGACTTGTAATGTTTTATCTTTGTTTGGTCTTTTGAATTCGGAGACTAATATGATGAATTGTATTCAGAGACTAATCTTCTATTGTATTCGATGAATCTGCTGTTGTTGTGTACTGCTGTCTATATTCCGTCCAATAATATATTTTGTAACCTGTGCAAAAATCAGAAAAGTAAAAAAAATAAAACCTAATATTCATACTAATGGCGCATCACCTCAAAGTGCGCCATTAGTATGCCAAAGGATACTAATGGCGCATCACTACAGAGTGCGCCATTAGTATGCCAAAGGATACTAATGGCGCATCACCCCACAGTGCGCCATTAGTATGCCAAAGCACATGGTTAAATATGGCCCCCTGGGAGGCATACTAATGGCGCATGGTGTTATATACTAATGGCGCACGGCATGGTGCGCCATTAGTATACCAGATACTAATGGCGCACCAGTGGTGCGCCATTAGTAAAAAATACTAGTGGCGTGGTACTAGTGGCGCACCAGTAGTGCGCCATTAGTAGGCAAAAATGGTGCGCCACTAGTAGCCCTTTTCCTAGTAGTGCTTCTCCTTAATATTTTTCAAAGTGACTCCTACCTTAGATCCGTATTGGGTAATTTGGTTGTGAATCTTTTTATCCATATTTTCAATTAACTCTATGGTAGCAACTTTATTTTCAATAATTTCAAGTCTTTGCATTGCATGCTCCAAAGTTAACATAGTTCCATTAATCAAAAGAGGTGGTGAGCCAAATAAATCTATCATAGCATTATAAGAGTCAAAAGTATTGCTACCCAAGAAATTCCCTCCAGTAATGGTATCAAGAATATATCTATACCAAGGATTAGCGCCTACATAAAAATTGCGGAGAAGAACGGAAGTAGATTGCTTCCTGGCAGATCTATTTTGAGCATTGCAAATTCTATACCAAGCGTCTTTCCGATTTTCTCCCTCCCTTTGTTCAAAATTTAGAAATTCATGCTTGGGAGACAACGGAGAGCATAGAGGACTAGCCATAATGGCAATCAAACGAAAAAGAGGCAAACGAAAAAGGAGAGGGAGAATAAAACGATAAGGGTGAAGTGGGGGAGAGGAAAATGAGAGGCAAATGGCAAATAATGTAATGTGGGATATAAGGGTTTGTGATGGGTACTTGGTATGTTGACTTTTGCGTAGACTCCCCGGCAACGGCGCCAGAAATCTTCTTGCTACCTCTTGAGCACTGCGTTGGATTTCCTTGAAGAGGAAAGGATGATGCAGCAAAGTAGCGTAAGTATTTCCCTCAGTTTTTGAGAACCAAGGTATCAATCCAGTAGGAGGCTACACGCGAGTCCCTCATACCTACACAAAAAAATAACTCCTCGCAACCAACGTGATAAGGGGTTGTCAATCCCTTCACGGTCACTTACGAGAGTGAGATCTGATAGATACGATAGGATAATATTTTTGGTATTTTTATGATAAAGATACAAAGTAAAATAAAAGCAAAGGAAATAACAAAGTGTTGGAAGATTAATATGATGAAGATAGACCCGGGGGCCATAATTTTCACTAGTGGCTTCTCTCAAGATCATAAGTATTTTACGGTGGGTGAACGAATTACTATTGAGCAATTGACAGAATTGAGCATGGTTATGAGAATATCTAGGTATGATCATGTATATAGGCATCACGTCCGAGACAAGTAGACCGACTCCTGCCTGCATCTACTACTATTACTCCACTCATCGGCCGCTATCCAGCATGCATCTAGAGTATTAAGTTAAAAACAGAGTAATGCCTTAAGCAAGATGACATGATGTAGAGGGATAGTTTCATGCAATATGATAAAAAAACCCATCTTGTTATCCTCGATGGTAGCAATACAATACGTGCCTTGCTGCCCCTACTGTCACTGGGAAAGGACACCGCAAGATTGAACACAAAGCTAAGCACTTCTCCCATTGAAAGAAAGATCAATCTAGTAGTCCAAAACAAACTGAGAATTCGAAGAAACTTGCAAAGATAACCAATCATACATAAAAGAATTCAGAGAAGATTCAAATATTGTTCATAGATAATCTTGATCATAAACCCACAATTCATCGGTCTCAACAAACACACCGCAAAAAGAAGATTACATCGAATAGATCTCCACAAGAGAGGGGGAGAACATTGTATTGAGATCCAAAAAGGGAGAAGAAGCCATCTAGCTAATAACTATGGACCCGAAGGTCTGAGGTAAACTACTCACACTTCATTGGAGAGGCTATGGTGATGATGTGGAAGCCCTCCGTGATGGATGCCCCCTCCGGCGGAGCTCCGGAACAGACCCCAAGATGGGATCTCGTGGGTACAGAAGGTTGCGGTGGTGGAATTAGGTTTTTGGCTCCGTATCTGATCGTTTGAGGCTACATAGGTATATATAGGAGGAAGGAGTATGTTGGCCGAGCAACAGGGGGCCCACGAGGGTGGAGGGCGTGCCCTGGGGGTGGGCGCGCCCCCCTATCTCATGGCCTCCTCTTTTGTTTCTTGACGTAGGGTCCAAGTCTCCTGGATCATAATCTTCCTACAAATCACGTTCCCGGAGGTTTCATTCTGTTTGGACTCCATTTGATATTCCTTTTCTGCGAAACTCTGAAACAGGCAAAAAATATAGCAATTCTGGGCTGGGCCTCCGGTTAATCGGTTAGTCCCAAAATAATATAAAATTGGATAATAAAGCCCAATAATGTCCAAAACAGTAGATAATATAGCATGGAGCAATCAAAAATTATAGATACGTTGGAGACGTATCAGGCTGCTGAAGGACCACGGCCTAACCGCGCCGATGGTGGTGAAGGAGTTTGTCAACCGCCGGGTTGCTCCGCTTCAGCGCCACTCTCGCCCAATGTGGACCTTGCTCAACAGTCAAGGCCACATGAGGTTCCAGGAGTCTAGGCTCCCTCTTGGGACGCGACAAACAGTGCTCAAGGTCTTGACGGGTGTCCCCTTGCCGGCCGAAATGCCTGGGAAGAATTTCCTGTTGTATCCCTGCAAGAACAAGGATGAGTTTGCAGTGAGCATGCCTTCCTTCGACGAATGGGGGTTGCGGCCGATTGGACTGGTGGGGCCCTGCGAGAACCCCGTCGTCGTGGTTCCCTTCTTCGCCGCTGGTGCTGAGCTCGCCCCAGGTGAAGGTGCGGGAGAGCGAGCTCCAACGGGGGCCGGTGGCTCGAGTCCTGAGGAACACATGCCGAATGGTGATCCTGGGGCGTCGTCTTCGGGGGCCTGCGACCCCCCTCCTGAGGCGCCGATTATTGAGGAGGTGCAGCATGCGGCTCATGAGGACAAGGCTCCAGGAGCCTCGGGAGGTTGTGGTGGGACGGTACCCGGCTGTTTGCCACAACCGGGCACCCCTGAATATATCCTTCCAGGCTCTTCTTCGGTCCCACAGCGCACCGGCCGTCACGTCCAGCGTTTCGGTCGTCTTTGCGTGGACTTCGAGGAGCTCCACAAGAGGAAAGGATCCCCTAGCAACATCTTCGGGCCATTGAAGCAGCGAAAGTACATCGCCATCGACGCGTAAGTACCTTGTTGTCATGGCTTCCTGCGTGTAGCTTCCTTATTCTGACGTCAGTTCTCCAGGGCCCCTTCCACCGAAGCTGTTGCGTCTCCCGAGAAGCGGCCTCCTCCTTCATCAACTCCCCCATCCGCCTTGAGCGTTCATGATCTTCCTACTGCCCATGGAGCTGGGTCGGTCGGGGGAGCATCTCTGCTCTGCGGCATACTGAGCCAGCAGTTTGGCCATCCTTCCCCCACGGTCTGGCGTGGAGCACGACGGGCATGCCCAAGGCTCCTCCTTCGCTTATGGGCAGCGGCTGGCTGGCTTCGGTCTTCGGTTCCTCTTCGAGCAGCGAGCCTCAGCCGGCTTGGGCTTCTCGCGAGGACGGGCTGGTGTCAGGTGCGGCGCCAGCTCGCAGCCCCCGAGGTGGAGGACGAGGAGGGTCGAGCGTTCGAGCTCGAGCGCGGGCGGAGCATGGTTCGTCACGAGCTCTTCCAGGAGGCAATGGGCACGATGATCCGACTTGGTGAAGAGATCGAGGGTGTTGACTCGCGCCTTGAGGCCGAAGGTCTCCGGCTGGTGGAGGAGCGGTGCAAGCTGAGGGTGGCCATCAACCTAGGTCGCTATCAGCGCGACCTTGAGAATGCGAAGGCCGAGGCATCCCTCAAGATCGCTTATGAAGCCCGCTCGCGAGCCTTGGAATAGGCTCGCGAGGCTGACCATCGCCGCGAGGCTGCGGAGGAACGCGTGTGGGAGCTCCAGGCCTGGAGCGCGTCCCTTGAGCAGCAGGTGGAGGTGCGCAGGGCCGCTCTTGCATCGCTGGGGGGTTCGCCCGCGGAGGATGAGGAGGTCAGGAGGCGTGGTGAGGCGCTGGCCTTGGAGGCCATGGAGCGCAGCCTCGAGCTCGAGCGACTGGAGACGAGGGAACGTCGAGTTGCTCAAGCAGAAGATGTCGTCGACGCTCGCCAGGCCGGAGTTGAGGACGAGGTGAATCGCCGAGTGGCCGAGGTTCTTGCGGACCTGGAGGGTAGGTACGACCTGAAGCGGAAGCTCGCAGGTACGGAGGATGCGGGCAGGGCCACTGTTCTCAGGCCCAGGTTGGATGAGGCTGAGGGGCGCGTGGAGTCCATGGTCGCCGCCCTGGTTACGGCGCAGACGGACTTGGCCTCCGCCCGCGCCGAGCTGCACTCCCTTCATAGGCGGGTTGATGACGCTGAGGCTGTTGCACGGCAGAGCACGGAGGAAGTGCTCCAACGATGAACGCTGGAGCGCGAGCATACACCTATGCTTCAGGATCTTCGGAACAGGGCCAACACCTCCCTGGGCCATATTTGCGATGTGGAGGTGTCGGCCCCTCAGTCGAATGACTATGCCAGCCATCTGATCTTCTTCACTGAGGTGGTGACGCGCCTGGGGGCTCGATCTGCCAGAGCTCGCCAGCTTGTGGAGGAAAGGGGGCGTGGCCTGCTTGAGCACACTTTCTCCCGTGTCTTCAGCCACCTTCTGAATGCCGACCCAAACTTTGATTTCGACGCCGCCATCGCCCCCGTTCCAACGGTCGTCCGCGATGACCTGGCGCGTTGGGTTGAAGACAATGTGGACGCATTGGTCAGGGCCTTCACTTCAGAAGATGACGGTGTGGTGATCGCCGCAAACGGAGGCGACGTGGATGACGACGGCGTCGAGGGCGTCACCTGCGGTGGCGACGTTGCCAATGAAGACGATGATGACGCGAGTGATGCATCCGCGGGTGATGTAGCAAGCGACATTTCTGGCTGATCCCATGTTCTCCTGTCATTTCATCCCGCACACGAAGCTCGGGCATGGCCCTTGGGAAACTTGTAAGAGCATTTTGGGAGGGGGGCCCTCATGTAAGCAAATTGCAATTTTTACTTTCCCATGTGATGTGAGTTTGTGTCCTCGTGAACTCGTGCATCCGGATGCGAGTTCTCTGTCTTGATTTACCTTAGTCAGTGCCAACTTTGAGCTGGACTGTGACGCGTCCAGTTCCTGAGGACCCTGCGGAGCTCGTTGCCCCGTCAGAAGGGGCTCCACTAGAGCTGAGCACCAGTTGTAGTGCTAGCGCGCACTTGGCATGCGCGCTTCGCGCTGTCCCGCTCGCGAGGAGCTCGTGAGGGGAAGGCGACGAACATGAGTCCCAGACAAAACGAGATCCAGAAGGCAGGAAATTGCTCAAACGAGTAGAGGCTCCCCCCGCGCGCATCAATAAAAACTCAGCTTCAACTCAAATCCAGGTCCAGAAAGCAAAGCTACATAGAGAGAGATCCAAAGCAAAAGGTCGCGTCTGGCACCTAGTCTAGTATTCTGGTCTTCAAGTCTTATCACCAGCGCGGAGCTAAGTGTTTCCACTAGGCGTGGGAGGAAGCCCCAGGGCCTGAGGCCGGCACCCCTGAGACTCCGGGGTGTGTACAACCCCAACTCATTATTACGTGAGAGTGTCACGGGCGGCGAGCTTCACAGGTACCGGCCTTGCTTCATATCGCCAGAGGAGGGCCCCGCCTTGCGCCACCCTTGACCTTCTTTGGGACGACCGATCACCGGGACGACACAAAGGAGGGAAAGAGGACGCCAGTGGTGCCCCCTGCGACCACAGGTCCTCTGCCGGGGGAAGGGTTGTCGAGGCCTCCCCGGCAGAGGGCCTACCTCCGGGTGTTGCCAGGCATCACGCGCCGCGGGGATTGGCCTTGCTCCTGGCTCCCTCCCGGTGGCCGCCAGCGTGTCTCCCTTGTTGGAACGGGTGCTGTCGTGCCAGGGTCGTCGATCGACGCTGCAACCTGAGTCATCTGCAGCCCATGGTTAGCATAAGCCTGTTCCTGAGAGATTAGCGGTACCCTGTAGTTGTCTTTGCCAGTGCGACCATCGTGGTTCTCTGTTGGTTCTTGGAAGGCTTCGGCTCCTAGCGCCCCCTCTCCCCAATCTTCTCCAATGAATGAGCCATTGTCGTCCTCTGGTGCGTACTCTTGGTCCATCATGCGGGGCACGTAGGCTTCCGGGGCCGTCATCCCGAACACCTCGCTGTGGTGCCCCACGCTCCATGTTGCTCGGCCCAGGGTGGCGTCCTGAGGATGATAGTATGGCATCCGCCTGGGACAATGGAGGGAGACGCTTGCGCTCGCGCTTGTCGCGGGCGGAATGGGGGAGTCGGAGCCCCCTACGCCGCTGGCCGTGCTGATGTTGATGAAGCCCCCGGGCGTAGTTGATGCCGCGTGGATGTGGTGAGGTTCACCGCATGGCTCTGCAGTGGCTGGAGGAGGAAGTCGATAGCAGAAGGGTGGTGCTCCCGACGCCACTGCATCCAACAGCTCGGCAACACGCTCCAGCAGTGTATCCCGGCCGCTTTCCATCAGCCTGCATCGCAGCAGCTCCCTTGCCACGATGAGCGCAACCCGCATGTTTGCTTGCTCCCGCCGTGAGTGCGGCGCCGTTGTCGCGGCATGGCTCACTGCTCTTGCGGCGGCCCGTACTTACCGTGGGGTGAGGGTGGATGACACCTGGCCGCGCTGCCCGCGCCCGGCGGAGTTTGGCGGCGCTCGCGTCGCCTGGAGTGCAGGGTCAAGATCTTCATGGGCAGGCGGCGCTGCCCGAGCTGGCCAGGCTGCCCAGCGGTCAGAGCCGGCCCTTGAGTCGCCGGACATCATGACTGGGGAGTGTCGGTGAGCTGGTTGGTGGATAAGAAGCTCCGGCGCACCCCTACCTGACGCGCCAAATGTCGGATGTGGGGTTCCGGCAAACCCTCAAGGTTCAAACACTGGGGTGCGCGCAAAGTCTTTCCCTCCTACCGATCTATGCCCTAGCTTGCTAAGATCTTGAGGACCAACTCGACGAACTCGCAACACAGAAAGACATGAGGTTTATACTGGTTCGGGCCACCGTTGTGGTGTAATACACTACTCCAGTGTGGTGGTGGTGGATTGCCTCTGGGGCTGATGATGAACAGTACAAGGGAAGAACAACCTCCTGAGGTTGAGGTGTTCTTGTGGGTAGGCTCTCGATCGGGTTGGATCAAGCTAAGATCAGATTTCCCTTACTATGGTGGCTAGCTCTACTTATATAGGCCATGGTCCTCTTCCCAAATGTTGAGCGGGAAGGGAGCCAACAACGGTGGGCAAATTTGAAGGGGGACAGCTAGTACAAGCTATCCTGACAAAAGTGGTCTTCGCCTGCGAAAAGCTCTGGTGCTGACGCCGTCTTGGGCTCCACGATGACCTCCATCTTGTCGTCCTCCTGGTCTTGGTCTCGTTGCACCAATATAGAAACCTTTGCCTGATGCCTTGGTACTCTTCGCTTGCGCTGGCCTCCTTAGCACCAAAGAGGAAATAAGGATGATGCGCGCGCTGGCGCCCACCTGGCGCCCGCCTAGTGTCGTTCGTCATGGCTCATGTCACGAGAGCCTCGTGAGGTTTGCCCCGCCTTGATACCTCTGCTCCTCGTGAGCCTACCTGGCTAGGCCACTCCAGAGGAGGTCTTGCATTATCTGCCTTGCGAGACTTGGACCCTCGTGAGGGTCTTGGATGCCTTGTTGACGAAGATGGGCCGTACGGCCTGCTGGCATAGCCACGTAGTGGGCCGCAGGCAGGCAAGTCTGGGGACCCCCGTTCCCAGAACGCCGACAACGACAGTGTAATGGTGTGTCCGAACATCGTAACCGTGCTTGATTACATATGGTGTGATCTATGATGTCTCTTACCGATTTACCACTATCATTTTGGGGTTATGCATTAGAGACAACTGCATTCACGTTAAATAGGGCACCATCTAAATCTGTTGAGACGACACCATATGAACTATGGTTTGGCAAGAAACCTAAGTTGTCATTTCTTAAAGTTTGAGGTTGCGATGCTTATGTGAAAAAGCTTCAGTCTGATAAGCTCGAACCCAAATCGGAGAAGTGCGTCTTCATATGACAACCATAAGAAACTATTGGGTACACCTTCTATCACAGATCCGAAGGCAAGATCTTTGTTGCTAAGAATGGATCCTTTCTAGAGAAGGAGTTTCTCTCGAAAGAAGTGAGTGGGAGGAATGTAGAACTTGATGAGGTAATTGTACCTTCTCCCTAATTGGAAAGTAATTCATCACAGAAATCAGTTCCAGTGATTCCTGCACCAATTAGTGAGGAAGCTAATGATGATGATCATGAAACTTCAGATCAAGTTACTACCGAACCTCGTAGGTCAACCAGAGTACGGTCCGCACTAGAGTGGTACGGTAATCCTATTCTGGAAGTCATGTTACTAGACCATGGCGAACCTACGAACTATGAGGAAGCGACGATGAGCCCAGATTCCGCAAAATGGCTTGAGGCCATGAAATCTGAGATGGGATCCATGTATGAAGAACAAAGTGTGGACTTTGGTTGACTTGCCCGATTATCGGCAAGCCATTGAGAATAAATGGATCTTCAAGAGGAAGATGGACGCTGAAAGTAGTGTTACTATCTAGAAAGCTCGAATTGTCGAAAAACAGTTTTCAACAAGTTCAAGGTGTTGACTACGATGAAATTTTCTCACTCGTAGCGATGCTTAAGTCTGTCCAAATCATGTTAGCAATTCCCACATTTTATGAAATTTGGCAAATGGATGTCAAAACTACATTCCTTAATGGATTTCTTAAAGAAGAGTTGTATATGATGCAACAAGAAGGTTTTGTCAATCCTAAAGGTGCTTACAAACTATGCAAGCTCCAGCGATCCATTTATGGACTGGTGCAAGCATCTCGGAGTTGGAATATACACTTTGATAGTGTGATCAAAGCATATGGTTTCATACAGACTTTTGGAGAAGCCTGTATTTACAAGAAAGTGAGTGGGAGCACTACAACCTTTCTGATAAGTATATGTGAATGACATATTGTTGATCGGAAATGATGTAGAATTTTCTGGAAAGCATAAAGGAGTGTTTGAAAGGAGTTTTTCAAAGAAAGACCTCAGTGAAGCTGCTTACATATTGGGCATCAAGATCTATAGAGATAGATCAAGATGCTTGATAAGATATTTCAATGAGTACATACCTTGACAAGATTTTGAAGTAGTCCAAAATGGAACAATCAAAGAAGGAGTTCTTGCATGCATTGCAAGGTGTGAAGTTGAGTAAGACTCAAAACACGACCACGGTAGAAAATAGAAAGAGAATGAAAGTCATTCCCTATGCCTCAGCCATAGGTTCTATAAAGTATGCTATGTTATGTACCAAACCTATTGTGTACCTTGCCATGAGTTTGGCAAGGGGGTTCGATATTGATCCAGGAGTGGATCACTTGACAACGGTCAAAATTATCCTTAGAAGACTAACGAGATATTTCTCGGTTATGGAGGTGATAAAGAGTTCGTCGTAAAGAGTAACGCCGACGCAAGCTTTTACACTGATCCAGATGACTCCGAGTCTCAATCTGGATACATATTGAAAGTGGGAGCAATTAGCTAGAGTAGCTCCGTGTTGAGCATTGTAGACATAGAAATTTGCAAAATACATACGGATCTGAATGTGGCAGACCCATTGACTAAACTTCTCTCACAAGCAAAACATGATCACACCTTAGTACTCTTTGGGTGTTAATCACATGTCGATGTGAACTAGATTATTGACTCTAGTAAACCCTTGGGTGTTGGTCACATGGCGATGTGAACTATGGGTGTTAATCACATGGTGATGCGAACTATTGGTGTTACATCACAAGGCGATGTGAACTAGATTATTGACTCTAGTGCAAGTGGGAGACTGAAAGGAATATGCCCTAGAGGCAATAATAAAGTTGTTATTTATATTTCCTTGTATCATGATAAATGTTTATTATTCATGCTAGAATTCTATTAACCAGAAACTTAGTACATGTGTGAATGAATAGACAAAAGAGAGTGTCCCTAGTATGCCTCTACTTGACTAGCTCGTTAATCAAAGATGGTTAAGTGTGGCGCCCGGATAATTAAGCTACAGTAATTCCCTGCTAATGATGCCACATCACCTCAGTTACTGTTGATAACCTCGCGTTGATTCAAAACTTGTTCAAATTCAAATTTAAAATAAAGTCAAACAATAAAAGTTTTTAAATGTTAAAACTAAAATGTTCTAAATGTGGCAATTAAGTCATAGGTAATATTGGTAGAGAAACCACATTTCTATAAAATAATTAAATGCACTATGATAATTAAAACAGTAGGTAAAACAGCTAAGTAAATGCCTTTTAGATTTTATAAAATACTAAACTATTTTGCTCAGGGGTAAAACATTTTGTGGAGTAGTTGGAATTGTGACTCTATTTTAGTTATGGTGTTTTCTTGTTGTAAAACTATAAACTATTAAGAGATCAAGGAAAACAGAAAAAAAAAGTAAAAGAAAATAATAATAAATAAAACGCCAAAAGGCCCCCCTCCCACCGGGCCTCGGCCCAGCCACACGTGAGGCTGGCGCATCCACACTCCCTTAATCCCCAGGTGCTGAAACCCTAGCCACCGACACCCCTCACTCGCGCCCCCACTCTCCCCCTCCCGATCCGATCTGGATCGGGATCTGGGGAGCGAACCCCACGTCATCCCGACCCCGTCGACGATCCCCGCCGCCTCGACACTGCATCACCGTCCTCCTCCTCGACACCTCCCTTGAGCTGCCCCGCCGTCCTCTATGTCGCCGACCTCGTCCCCGTCACCCACCCCAAGCACCACTGCCCGTGCCCTACGAAACCCCCGTGAGCTTCCCCCTGTCCTCGCACTCCCTCCCACTACAAAAAAAGACATCCATGACATTTTGGGCCGAACGAAATTTTTTCTGTCATACATATGACACTTCTATGACGATAATTGTGACAAAACCCGGTATCATCATAGATGTGGTGGGCTCCTACTTCTATGACAAAAAATCATGACAGAAAATGGGCTTTTTGTCCTGGGCGGGCCGGAGACGCAGCTGCATGACATTCTTTGGGCCATCCATGACGGAAAAAACCGTGGTAGAAGCGAGGGGGAGGAAAATTTTGGGGAGTTCCCGGTTACGGTGGGAGGTCGGGGGCCGAGCGATGCGCGTTTCTCTCGTACACGTACGCGCGTGTGTGCGAGGCGTTGGCTCTAACTGAACCCGAGCGAGGCGTTGGGCTCTAACTGAACCCAAGCGATTGCACTACAGGCTAAGCATTACTGAACCCGAGCGATCGATCGATGGCTGTTAACAGAACCCGATCGAGCGATTCCTTAGCTACTGCTACTAACTGAAGCCGATCGATGGGATGAACAGTGAGCGTTGCGGGGGGTTTGGATGAACAGTGAGCGGTGGCGATGCCTCTGGATGAACAGGACACCCTGTGGTGTGGTGGAGGGCTAGATGAACAGTAGACGGTGGAGGGGTGCCCGTGGAGGGGTGGATGAACATGACCCCGTGGTGTGGAGGGCTGGATGAACAGTACACGGTGGAGGGGTGGTTGAACATGACCCCGTGGTGTGGAGGGCTGGATGAACAGTAGACGGTGGAGGGGTGGTTGAACAGTAGCCGGTGGAGTAGCGCGCGGTGGAGGCTGGATGAACAGGAGCCCGTGGATGAACAGTGAAAGCACAAGTGCTCCCCGGGTGGTTTTGGTAATTAATGTCAACATATCTCTTGTTGGACTAACACCTTTATCTAGTATGTTTCAGATAAGTTCAAAAATGGAGTGGCATAGACTAAAGGATGTGGGAACTCCTTCTAGATGCCAAGGACAAAGTATTGGCTAAAGCTTCAAGCTCAAGACTCTTCATTTTACTTTTTAGTGATCCAAGATCACATTGAGTCTATAGGAAAAGCCAATACTATCAAGGAGGGATGAGGTGTTGCTTAATGAGCCTCTTGCTTCATGTGCTTGGTGATATGCTCCAAAACCCTCAGCTACTTTCCCACTTCCACATATGACTTAAACCTAAAGTCAAACTCAGCCCCACCGATTCTTTCTATCCGACGCCACCGAGTCTCTCAAGTCATAGCCACTGCCAAACCCTAAGCAAATCGGTTCTACCGATAGGGATCTCGGTCTCACCGAGACGGGATTGTAATCTCTCTGTGTATGTCCATTACCAAAATCGGTCTCACCGAATTTAGGCAATCGGTACTACCGAGATTACAATGCAAACTCTCTGGTCAACTTATTACCAAAATCGGTCCAACCGAGTTTAGTAATCGGTCCCGCCGAGTTTGCCTGACGAACTCTCTGGTTAGCTAATTACCAAAATCGGTCTCACCGAGTTTGTGTCATCGGTCTCACCGAGATTACGTTATGCCCTAACCCTAACCATATCGGTCCTACCGGGTTGCATATCGGTCCCACCGAAAACCCTAACGGTCACTAAGTTTACTAAAATCGGTCCGACCGAGTTTGTTGATTCGGTCCCACCGAGATTGGTAAATTGTGTGTAACGGTTAGATTTTGTGTGGAGGCTATATATACCCCTCCACCTCCTCTTCATTCGTGGAGAGAGCCATCAGACTAAGCCTACACTTCCATCATCCTATTTCTGAGAGAGAACCACCTACTCTTGTGTTGAGGCCAAGATGTTCCATTCCTACCATATGAATCTTGATCTCTAGCCTTTCCCAAGTTGCTTTCCACTCAAATCTTCTTTCCACCAGATCCAAATCCTATGAGAGAGAGTTGACTGTTGGGGACACTATCATTTGAAGCACAAGAGCAAGGAGTTCATCATCAACACACCATTTGTTACTTCTTGGAGAGTGGTGTCTCCTAGATTAGCTAGGTGTCACTTGGGAGCCTCCGACAAGATTATGGAGTTGAACCAAGGAGTTTGTAAGGGCAAGGAGATCACCTACTTCGTGAAGATCTACCGCTAGTGAGGCAAGTCCTTCGTGGGCGACGGCCATGGTGGGATAGACAAGGTTGCTTCTTCATGGACCCTTCGTGGGTGGAGCCCTCCGTGGACTCGCGTAACCGTTACCCTTCATGGGTTGAAGTCTCCATCAACGTGGATGTAGGATAGCACCACCTATCCGAACCACGCCAAAAACATCCGTGTCTCCAATTGCGTTTGAATGCTCCAAACCCTTCCCTTTACATTCTTGCAAGTTGCATGCTTTACTTTCCGCTGCTCATATACTCTTTGCATGCTTGTTTGATATGTATTATGAATGTTGAAATTGTGCCTAAACTCCACTTAAACCGAAAAAGTTTAAAAACTGCAACTTTAGCACTAAGTGTCTAATCACCCCCCCCCTCTAGACACATCTTCTCAAGATCCTACAAACTGTCGCAGGTGGAGGCTGGAGGAGGTCGACGGTGGATGAACAGTAGCTCGTGGAGGATGGAGGGGTCGACGGTGGAGATGAACAGTATCCCGTGGAGTCCCGTTTTGCGGTACGCAACAACCCTCCCGATGAACAGGACCCCCGTTTTGACCGTAGCGCTCCAACACAAGTCTGTTTCCTCCGTTTTGCGGTATGCCACACCCCTCCCGATCAACAGGACCCCCGTTTCGACCGTAGGAGGTCCGTTTCCTCCGTTTTGCGGTACGCCAGACCCCTCCCGATCAACAGGACCCCATTCCGAACGTAGGAGGTCCGTTTCCTCTGTTGTGCGGTACGCCAGGCCTCGTTTCCAAGCTCTCCCGATGAACACGACCACGCATTCCATTCCGACCCAGCCGGTTGGCTCCCATGAGTTCCGTTGCCTCCCCATGAACACGACGCATTCCGTTGCCTCCCCATGAACACGACGCATTCTGTTGCCTCCCCATGAACACAACACGATGCTGTTTCTCCGTTCCGACCCATCCATGTACACGAGCCCTGGCCGTACGTATGCGCGAGTAGGCATTCGATACCCCGCCCGTATGTACACATACATGGTCGTGTTTTCTTTCTTGCACCCTGGACGCCTCTACTACGACACGTGCGCGCCTCTACATCCACCAGTATATATGTACTTACACGTTCGCGACCAGAATGACAACGCTACGTACGCTTCGACCAGGTGGGTCCCGACTGTCAGGCACTTCCTTGCCTGCGAAGATGTAGCTGGTGGGTCCCAGCAGTCAGGGGGGCGAATCGTTTTTTTTTTGCCTAGACGCACTTCCTTGCGTGCGAAGGTGTAGTTGCTGGGTCCCAGCAGTCAGGGGGAAAACGTTTTTTTCACGAAATACGGTGGCCCGTCTGGTGGGTCCCCGCTGTCAGGTAAAGGAATAATTATTTTGCACGTAATAAGGAGGCACTTCCTTGCTGCGGCCGTGGACCCAGCTGTCAGCCTCTCCATGTACAGTCCACGTCCGATGGAAGTCGTTTCTTGACCACGTTGACCACGCCGCGCCGAGCGCACCAGGGTGGTGGACGACGGCGAGGCCTAGGAAGGGGACGACGCGGAGCCGGGGAAGACGCGGCAGTGGATGCCCACGCGTAGAGGAGTACGAGGGTTCACTGGTTCGCTGCGGTGTGAGGCTGTCGTTGCTGCAGAATAACAAGGGGTGTGGGTGAGTAGAGGGATGGCCTGGCCAGCGGTGGGAGTAGTAGGGGACGGTGAGGCCTCCGCCGCATCGCAGCTGGCCACGGGAGGCAAGAGCACGAGGCACGACCGGCGTTGGTTTGGGCGGCTGGAGCAAGAAGACCAGAGGTTGAAGAAGCACTACGGCCGTTGGATGGACATCGTACGGTCACTGGAGCTAGAATCGTGCATATTGACTAAGTTGACAAAGCCCTCCGTCCCCGTCAACTTAGTAGGCCCACAAGTCAGCCTCCCACCAAGGTGGGTCCCAGCTAGCAAGGGGTATTCATTTTTTTGTGCGTAATAAGGAGGCACTTCCGGTGGGTCCGAGCTGACAGCAGGGGGAACGTTTTTTTCGCGAAATACGGTGGCCCGTCGGCTGGGTCCCAGCAGTCAGGGGCAAACGTTTTTTTCGCGATATACTGGTGGGCGTCCGGTGGGTCTCTGCTGTTAGGTGGAGGAATAATTATTTTTCGCGTAATAAGGAGGCACTTCCTTGCGGCTGCCGTGGACCCAGCTGTCAGCCTCTCCACGTACAGTATTCTTCCGATGGAATTCGGTCGTTGACCACATTGACCATGGCGGTGGACGACGGTAAGGCCTAGGAAGGAGACGACGCGGTGCCGGGGAAGACGTGGCAGTGGATGCCCACGATGAGAGGAGTACGAGGGTTTACTGGTTCGGCTGCGCTGGCGTCGCCGCAGAATAACAGGGGGTGTGGGTGAGTAGAGGGATGGCTAGGCCAGCGATGGGAGTACGGTGGGGCGGTGAGGCATGCGCGGCAGCACAACCAGCCGCGGGGAGGAGGGAGCAGGCAGTCCCGCCAGCGCTTGTTTGAGCGGCTGGAGCAGGAAGAGCAGAGATTGAAGAAGCACGACGGCCGTTGGATGGACATCCAACAGTATACATGCCATCTGTGGAAAACAGCATACAGCCCATCTGCCATTATTTCAAATAATTTACAGCCCATTTGCTAATTCTTACGGGTTTTTTGGAGCCCATATTCTTTATGTTAGCATTACAGCCCATATTGTGGCCACGGTTAAAAAATTATACGAAATTTTGCATATGTCGGTGCGGTCTGAACTGTTTTTAATCCCGAAATTTCGAGTCACATTCAGACTGATTTTAAAAATAAATGTATATCAATATAAAATCCAATAAATTGTCCGTGCATAAAAATCAATGCAATTTAAAATCTCGAAATGAAAAAAAGATATTTGAAAATAATTGCCGTTTGATGTGTTTTAAAAATGTACAACCCATTTCTCATTACTGATAGGCCATTTTCTCGGCCAGCCGAATGAAGCTCTCCTCGTCTTGAAAGATTTGCAGCCCAACAGGCCTGATAAAGCGACTTACCTGACAAATCACAAAAAAACTGGGCTAGCCATTTTCAGAAAGAAAAAAAACTGTTGGGCTAGTTTGTGGTAAACATAAAAGAAAAGGCTGTCTAGACAGGCCAGAGTGTTCCGCACAGCCCAGTTGACACCCTGCTTCCGTCTCAAAAACAAATTAGATAAATGACACTCCAATTATGGCGATTCATAAAAATGCCACTGCAATTTCCAAACTTTGAAAAATGCCACTGCAATTTTTGCAAACTTTTAAAAACGCCACTGCGGTTTGCAAACTTTGTAAAACGCCACTCCAGACTTTGAAAAATGCCACTAGAAATGGCATGAAATGGCATTTTTCAAAGTTTGAAAATTGCAGTGGCATTTCTCGGATACACCGGATTTGGAGTGGCATTTATCAAATTAACCTAAAACAAAAATAACTGGGCGAGCTGCTGGGTCCATGGTGTCAGCCGCTCATTGTGCAATTCTCTCGTTTATTGACTACGTTGACAACGGCATGGGACCCAGATGTCAGAAATCCACTAGGAGGAGCCATTTTTTTATTGGCTTGAAATAAGGATGCACTTGCTTGCGTACTGCCATGACCTTGGCGGGTCCCTCCTGTCATCCTCTCCATGTACAATCATCTCCTGATTGTGTACGCGTCAACTTGCTAGGCCCACAAGTCAGCCTCTAAACCGTGGAGGACAAATACAACCCATTTAACAAAATAACAGCCCATTCCATACGTTCAAACGGAAAGTTCAACATTCAGAGCAAAGTAACAGGTCTGATCCACATATAGAGTACTGAACTTCCACGTTGACAACCATCATAGCCAAGTGAACTATCTACTCCCACTAACACTCTAGTAGCGTACAAGTACTAACTTACTCTTAGCTAACAAGACAATGCCGGCCGCCATCTGCTGTCCATGCTAAACGCCGGCACCGACATCCTCCGCCTCGCCTCGGACTTGCCAGAGGTGCGATAGGGCGCGTTGCTCGCACGCGTTGGCGCTTTCCATGCCGGCGTGGTCCACCGAAGCTTCGGCTTCCAAGCGGGAAACCCACTTGACAAGCTGGTAGTAAAAATCGGCGTCACGAACGCGTGCGTGCCCGACAGCCTCCAGGGCTATTTGCCGGGCGCCGGCCTCCACGTAGTCGGCCCAGTTGCGGGCACTCTGCTCGCGACTCAGAGCGTCAGCGTGCTGCTGCTCCATGTCCCGCTGGCGGCGCAAATCGGCAATACGCTGCTCCTCTGCCAGGCAGTCGCGCTCCAACAACTCCTGCTCCTCCGTCATGTGGTCGCGCTCCAACAACTCCTCGATCTCCGCATTGCCATCTAAAGACAGGTAGAATGCCTCCTCCCTCCGTCTGCCTTCCTGTGAAAACCCGAACACTAGTTCCGGCGGTGACCGCCTCCGGCGTCGCCTACCGCGGATGGGCGGGGGCATGGCGGACGTGGCGAGCGACGTCGGGCCGGTGGGGGCTTGAGGATATGGCGAGTTGGGTCACGGTGGCACCTGAGAAGGCCGGGAAACAGTACTTATAGGCGGAAGGTAGCGCGGCGGTCATCGGAATTCAATGCATAATGGCTTAGCGCGCC
Organism: Aegilops umbellulata; assembly: GCA_032464435.1. Taxonomy (NCBI): domain Eukaryota; kingdom Viridiplantae; phylum Streptophyta; class Magnoliopsida; order Poales; family Poaceae; genus Aegilops; species Aegilops umbellulata. The sequence goes on along the minus strand of CP136056.1, from coordinate 290,102,562 downwards.
AGCTTGCCGTGGAAAACTAGAGAAACTGAAATTGACTGTGTCGTCCCGTCCCGTCTGGGTCGCACGCCAGCATGGCGGTCAAACGAGTGCACTCGAATCATCTCCCTCCTTGTCAATAATGATTCCACGGATTTAAAGTGTATCTTTTTTCGCATCAGTTAGCTGCCTTAATTACGACCGGCTGCATGCAGGCACTCAGAATCGCTCGCAGGCAGTACGCGAAGCAACATGCAGCCACTTAAATCGCTAGAATTAATTAGGCTTAAACTTCTGCATGCCGAGGGCACGCATGCAGCCACTTAAATAGTTGGAATTAATTAGGCTTAAACTTCTGCATGCCGTTAATTATTGCCATGCCTTGGTCTTGTTGCTTTGCTCACGGGACTAATAAATCCCGGACGGAGGGACTACCTTGGTTGGTGAGAGGTTTGAATTAAGCCCTGCAAACCGGAAAGGAGGTACTAGTACGTGCGTGATCCGCTATTTATTCGTGTAGGATCGAGTAGGTCATTTCTTGAATTGAGCCCTGCAAACCGGAAAGGAGGTAGTACATGCGTGATCCGCTATTTATCCATGTAGGATCGACAGTGTAGCTTGTCAGTTTCTTCAGAGGTAGGGATTTTTATCCGTGTAGGATCGATAGTGTAGCTTGTCAGTTTCTTCGGAGGTAGGCATTTTTATTCAAAAAACTGCCACTTCGCATCTTGCGTCGCAAATAAAACTGCCAGGAGCGCATTTGTAGGCTAGCTAGTGATCGATCAGTAACTTGTAAACACTGAGCGAACAGAAATAAGTAATTGTTAATGCATCTCAATGATTCACACATCATATACAAATATGTAGCTCCAAAAGCAAAGATCAGCCACTTCGGATCTTGCATCGCAACTAAAACTAACTAGTACGATTTCCATACATAAGATCAACGTGTTAATGCATCTCAATGATTCACTGATCATATACAAATATGTAGCTCCAAAAGCAAAGATCTAGAAAAAACATCTGTTCTTCCTACTAACTTGGATGCTTCTCTTGGCCAACATTCAGTACAGACTGAAAGACAAATTTGTTTGTGAAGTCTACAATTCCTCTTGCAAACGTAAGTGGTTTCACCAACAGCTGGAACCATGAGAATGAACAACACATGATGGAGGAACATCCACTTCAATATGATTTGGTCTTCTCTCAATCACACGGCGAGACTATTTTCGGAATACAAACTTTAACTTAGGCAAAATGATGCCCATTGTATAATCAGATCAAAGCAATCAAGCACCTAGTGTTGGCCAATAAATAGTACAGTACTACTTTTCTGCAGTCCATGAAGTGACTATCCAATCTTTCTGTGTCTATTTTCAAATGGCAGTGCATGCAGTGACTATACTATTCTCTTGTGCAGTTCAACCAAAATTGCGGGCACTTTGTTGGTTTGCCAAATAGCAACGGGCAGACATCTCTGTCTGCAAAAATATCAAGCAGCTAGTAAACATATACCACACCTTGTATTTTTGGTTTAAACATGTCTCTTCCGCTTAGCATTTGTCATGTTCTGCACTGGACAATCTGATACAGCTATGTTTTGCCCTGGACAATTTCATACTGAATTGATTTGCTGGTTCAGAGCAGAAATATAGTGCCTATTCTTCATCAGACCAAAAATATCCATGTTCGCAGTGATGGAAGAGGTGAAATCGATACAACCGAAATTGAGCATCCAATCATTGAATCCTGTTCTGCACCTCCAATGTAGGTCCACCCTGCCAATAAATTCACATGCAAACCACTAGTATTACTATCTAATGACAGTACAAAAAGAGTAGCAAGATAGTAGCAAACCATGTACCTTCGTAATGAACAGCTCATAGTGCCACCAATTGGATATAAAGGTTTGGAAAAAAACATGCTCCTAATGTTGAACCAGTTGGAATTTTTGTGCAATTCCACTAAAATCGAGCATCCCTGTTTGCATAGATATTGAAAGTGTGATTACTCTAAAAGTGGCACTAGTTGAAGCATAGACTCACAAATACAAGCATTCCAATTTCTTAATGGGAAAAGGTAGCAAGACTGTTTCTAACCACCTGTTTGAAGGAATAAATAAAGCAACAGTGATTGATGTGAGGAAGGCATACATAGTTTTTTCTGGAAAAGTGAGCCATTCCTGACCTTTCCTCTTCTTTTAAGCAAATTTTGTGCAGTTCTACTAAAATAAAATGCCATCACCCCCTTGACAATTCAGTGACACTGTACAAAAGGGAATGACTTAGCATTACATCATGATGTCAGGTATGTAGTCGACAGGCATTAGAGACAAACATACAGACCTCCTCAAGAGAACAGCCGGAGGAGGAGGTGCCCACTCTTGACCTTTCCTCTTGTCTTCATAATTGTCTGTGCAGTTTAACCAAAATAAAATGACATCAGTGCCTTGGCATTTTGGTGACACTGTACAAAAAAATTAACTTATCTCATGAAAGTGAGGTATGTAATCTATAAGCATTAACAGTGCAAAAATCTGAAGGTAGTAACAAGTTTCATCGTTGGTATACTGGCTGTGCAACAGCATTAGAATGCCTTAGCTGAAAAATCTTTAATATACATCCACAATCAACAGCTAACCCTGAAATAATCCAGTGACATTAAATGGCATTGCTTAAATTTATGGGTGGCATTAGACTGAGAGCAGCATTAGTTAAATGTGGCATCGCTTTAGCAGTAGCATTGCTTGACTTGACTGCTGGCGTTATACTATCAGCAAAAAAAGTGGCAATAAGAGCATGGGAGACCCATTCAGACAGTGGGCGCACCAGTACGATGTACCTCTGTCGGCGTTCTGGGAATGGGGGTCCCCAGACTTGCCTGCCTGCGGCCTGCGGCGTGGCTCGAAAGGGGGCCCAGCACGGCCCATCTTCATCAACACGAGACCCAAGACCCTCGCGAGGGGCCAAGCCTCGCGGGGCGGACGACACGGCGCTTCCTCAGGCACAGCCTCGTCAGGCTGGCTCACGAGGAGGCGGAGAGATCAAGGCGGGGTACCTCACGAGGTGCCCACGACGCAAGCCATGACGACCACGGGTGCCAGGCGGGCGCCAGCCCGCGCAATGTCTCCCTTTCCTCTTTGGTGCAAAGGGGGCAAGCGCAGGCGAGAGGATCAAGCAAAGGCACCCATTTCAGTGCAACGAGACCAAGACCAGTCCAACGGTGGGAAGGAGGTCATCGTGGAGCCCAGAACGGCGTCACCACAGGGCCTTTGGCAGGCGAGGACCAACTTTAGTCAGGATAAGTGTACCAGATATTCCCCTTCAAATTGGCCAATTGTCGGTGCCCTTCCCGCTCAATATTTGGGAAGAGGCCCAGGGCCTTTGCCTATAAATAGGACTAGCCACCCCCATGGTACAGACACACACACACAAAAGGAAGATAGAGGCATCGACGAATCGACCAGCAATCAGACAGAGAGAGAGAGAGAAGGGCGACTAAACCCGTCTAGCAGTTCATCGCCCCCGCCAAGAACAGACCCTCGCGAGGTTGTTCTACCTTGTATTGTTCATCCTCATCAGCCCAAGAGGCAATCCACCACACCACACTGGAGTAGGGTATTACACCACATCGGTGGCCCGAACCAGTATAAACCTCGTGTCTCTTGTGTTCATATTTCAGTAGTTTAGATCTTTGCGAGACGGAGAGGTAGAGGGCATAATCTCCACGCGCACCCCAGAGTTCGAACCTTAAGGGTCTGCCGGAACCCGAAATCCGACATTTGGCGCGCCGGGTAGGGGTGCGCCGGAATTTGTCTTCCACCGCTCCGTTCTCCTCCGGCCGTCGCGTCCATGTCTGACGCTCGTCGGGCCCGAGCCGAGCGCCGGGCCACCATCGCTTCCCGCGTCGCCCAGACGGCTCCCGTTGGTGGGTGTCCTCGTCGTTCCCCGTCGCCCGCCATCAACGCCGCCACCAGCCCGGCGGGGAATGAGCAGCAAGCGCCATCCCAGCATCTGCCTGTGCGACAAGATGACTGCACCGCTACATCAACACCTCCGGTCGTCGCGGCCCTCCTGGGCGGCTCGCAGGCGCCGCCCACAAGTCGCCACATCAAGCCGTTTGTCCGCCGGGTCTGTGCCGTTTCCGCACGGCAGGGGGCTCCCTCGAACCAGGTGGCGCGCAAGGTCGGTCTGACCTTCAGCTCGGAGGACCACCCCGCCAACTTGGCTGGCTCGGGCACGCTCCCCATGTTGTGCACTCCCACCATCTACCAGGTGGCCGTCACCAGAACCCTCGTTGAGTGCGGCGCGGGCCTCAGTGTGCTTTCGGTTGAGACCTTCAATCTCCTCTGCATACCCCGGGAGCGGCTGCAACCCAGTCGGTCTTTCTCGGGCGTTGGGGGCGGATCATCCAGCTCCTTGGGACAGATCCGTCTCCCAGTAACCTTCGGCACCTACGACAACTTCCGCACGGAGATGGTTGACTTCGACATCGCCCCCGTCGGCCCCTTACAACGCCATCCTTGGCTCCCCAGCGCTGGCCCAGTTCATGGCCGCCACGCACCCGGCGTACAACCGCATGAAGATGCCCGGGAGCAGCGGTGTCCTCACCGTGCACGGGGACACCGGGGACGCTCTGCGGGTACTCAAGCTCGCCTTCAAGACGGCGGCATTGGCACAGCCCGCCGACGCAGGGACCCCCGAGCCCAAGGGGGCTGCGCCCGCCAAGAAGAAGCAATTGTTCACCCAGGACAAGGCAGAAACCAAGCATATACCTGTCGACGAGGACGGGTCCTCCAGTGCCACTTTCACATAGGCGCCAACCTCGAGCCTGAGCAGGAGGAGGCCCTAATCAGGTTCCTGCGTGCAAATAAGAAAGTATTCGCTTGGGAGCCCGATCAGTTGGCAGGGATCCCCAGGAGCGTCATCGAGCATCACCTCAACGTGTGCCCAAACGTGCGCCCCGTGAAGCAGAAAGCCAGGCGGCAGTCCGCAGAGAAGCAGGCCTTCATCGTCCAAGAAACCCGCAAGTTAGAGGCCGCGGGGGTCATTCGCGAGGTCTGATACCCGGATTGGTTGGCCAACCCTGTCGTCGTGCCCAAGAAGCGGGGAAAGGAACGCATGTGTGTCGACTTCACCAACCTCAATAAGGCATGCCCGCAAGATCCGTTCCCGCTCCCCCGCATCGACCAGATCGTCGATTCCACCGTGGAGTGCGACCTGCTATGCTTCCTGGACGCCTTCTCTGGATATCACCAGATCAAGATGGCGGTAGAAGACGTCGAAAAGATCGCCTTCCTAACCCCATGCGGGGTGTACTGCTATACATGCATGCCATTTGGGCTGCGAAACGCAGGGGCAACCTTTCAGCAACTGATGCACATCACCTTGGGCCCGCAGCTCGGGAAGAATGTCGAAGCTTACGTTGACGACATTGTGGTGAAATCTCGGGAGGCCAAGACCCTGATACAAGACCTGGAGGAGACCTTCGCGAGCCTCGACGCAGTGAACCTGCAGCTCAACCCAGAGAAGTGCATGTTCGGGGTCCCCTCAGGCAAGCTCTTGGGCTTTCTCGTGTCCCATCGAGGCATCGAGGCTAACCCGGAGAAGGTCAAGGCGGTCGAGGACATGAGCCCGCCGAAGACCCTCAGAGAAATGCAGAAGCTCACTGGGCGCGTGACCACGCTAGGGCGCTTCATCTCCAAACTGGGGGAGCGAGCACTGCCTTTCTTTCAGCTAATGAATAAGAGGGGGCCCTTTGAATGGACTGAAGAGGCTGATAAGGCGTTTCAAGATCTCAAGAGGTACCTAACCAGTCCCCCAGTCATGGTGGCTCCGCGTCCTCGAGAGCCCCTACTGCTCTACCTCGCCGCCACTCCCTACTCTGCCAGCGCAGCCCTGGTGGTGGTTAGGGAGGAGCGCCAAATCAGAACCACAGCAGCAGCTCGAGATAAGGCAAAGCAGGAACAAGGAAGGCCCACAGGAGACGTAACCGCGGCTAAAGAAGAACAGTCGTCGAAGAGTGCACCGAAGGCAGGAGAGGCCACCCGCCTGGACGGTCCACCTCCCGAGGCCGCGTCACCTCGCGAGGCACCCTTGCCTCCGGAGGACGCCACGAACACTGATGCTCTCAGCCTTGTTGAGCACCCAGTCTACTTTGTCAGCACGGTGTTACGGGACGCGAGGGCACGGTGCCCTATGCCTCAGAAGCTCCTCCCCGCGCTACTGGTGGCCTCGCGCAAGCTGCGTCACTACTTCCAGGGTCACCCGATCAAGGTTGTCTCGTCATACCCCTTAGAGAGCGTGCTCAGGAGCCCTAACTCAGCCGGAAGGATCACCGAATGGAACATAGACCTGCAAGCGTTTCAGCTCGAGTTCAGCACGACCAGGGTCATCAAAGGAGCAGCGTTAGAGGATTTCGTGGCGGAATGGGCGGAGGCACCAGGCCTCAAGGACAATGAGGATCGGTCCCTCTCCCCAGGGAGCGAGGCGCCGGAAGGCTGGGTCATGTACTTCGATGGGGCGTTCTCCAGGCACGGCGCTGGGGCTGGAGCGGTGCTGATATCACCCACTCAGGACAAGCTCTACTACGCCCTACAGCTCTGTTTCCAGCAAGGTGAAAAGGTCTCCAACAACATAGCAGAGTATGAGGGCCTGATAGCGGGGTTGAAGGCCGCAACAGCTCTAGGGGTAAAGCGCCTCACCGTCAAGGGCGACTCGCAGCTCCTTGTCAATTTCTCCAACAAGGTGTATGCGCCGAAGGATGAGCACATGGAAGCCTATCTAGCGGAGGTCCGCAGGATGGAAAAACTGTTCTGGGGGTTGGAATTGAAGCATGTGCCCTGTGGCACCAATCAGGAGGCCGATGACATCACCGGACGGGCGTCCAGGCGGTTACCTCAGGAGCCTGGCGTCTTCGAAGAGCGGCTCTTCAAGCCCTCGGCCCAGCCGTCATTATCAAACACTGCTCATCCTCGAGAGGAACTCCCCCAGCCACCTGCCTTAGGAGCCCCGGCCTGCGGCCCTACCTCAGGGGCACGCCTGCTCCATACTATGGAACCTCAGGAGGAGTGTTGGATCACGGAACTCCAGAGTTATTTAACACAAGGGGCCCTGCCGGAGAAGGAGGAAGAAGCGGAGCATGTGGCGCGGCAGGCAACGGCATACTGCATCAGGGATGGAGAGCTCTACCGGAAGCGGCCGAACGACGTATCCCTGCGCTGCATTTCCAGGGAGCAAGGAAAGGAACTCCTGGAGGACATACACGGCAGGGACTGTGGGCATCACTCGTCATCACGGACCCTCGTTGGCAAGGCATTCCGCAGTGGGTTCTATTGGCCCACCGCACTCAACGACGCTGTCGAACTGGTAAAGGCTTGTGAAGCCTGCCAATATCACGCCAAACAGATCCATCAGCCGGCGGGAGGCCTACAGACTATACCCCTTTTGTGGCCATTCGCAGTCTGGGGGCTGGACATTCTGGGCCCGTTCCCTCGGGCGCCAGGGGGCTACCGCTACCTCTACATCGCCATTGACAAATTCACCAAGTGGGCAGAAGTGGAGGCTGTCCGCACAATCCCCGCGGGTTCAGTGGTCAAGTTCATCAGGGGCATCGTGAGCCGGTTCAGGGTGCCAAACCGCATCATCACAGACAACGGTTCGCAGTTCACCAGTAACCTCTTCAAAACATACTGTGCTAACCTTGGAACGCAGATATGCTACGCTTTGGTGGCGCACCCGCGAAGCAACGGACAGGCCGAACGAGCCAACGCGGAAGTCCTGAGGGGCCTCAAGAAGAAGCTGGAGGCCTGTGGCAGAGGTTGGTACGATGATCTCCAGTCTGTGCTGTGGTCCATCCGCACCACCGCGACCAAGCCGACTGGGGAGACCCCGTTCTTCCTGGTCTATGGAGTCGAAGCAGTCCTCCCTCACAAGGTCAGACGTCGCTCCACGCGGGTCCTAGCGTTCGATGAGGCGCAGCAGGACGCCATGCGGGGGATGGACCTCGTACTGGGGGAGGAACACCACCGAGAAGCCGCGCTGCGAGCGGCGAGGTATCAACAGGCGCTGCGACGATATCACTGCCGCAACATCCGCCCCAGGACCCTCAAGGTAGGAGACCTCATGCTCAGCCGGGTTCTCTCCAGGGAAGGGTTGCACAAGCTCTCTCCCATGTGGGAGGGCCCGTTCAAGGTTGTTCATGTTTCCAGGCCAGGCTCCGAGCGCTTGGAGACTCAGTAGGGGGAGCCGATCCAGAACGCATGGAACATCCAGCACCTCCGGAGGTTCTACCCCTAAAAGGCCCAAAGCCTGTGAAGAAGGCAAACGCCTGTGAAGATTATCGCTTTTTGGAAAAGGCCCAGAGCCTGTGAAGAAGGCGAACGCCTGTGAAGATTACCCCTTTTTGGAAAAGGCCCAGAGCCTGTGAAGAAGGCAAACGCCTGTGAAGATTATCCCTTTTGGAAAAGGCCTAGAGCCCGTGAAGAAGGCAAGTGCCTGTGAAGCTCATTGCCCCTAAGAAGAAAGGCCCGGAGCCTGTGAACAAGGCCAACGCCTGTGAAGCTCGCCGCCCGTGATACTCTCACGTAATAATGAGTGGGGCTGTACACGCACCGGAGTCTCAGGAGTGCCGGCCTCAGGCCCTGGGGCTCCCTCTCATGCCCAGTGGCAGCACTTAGCTCCGCGCTGGTGAGAAGACGTCGAAGACTAGATTAGGTGTCGGACGCGACTTTTTCATTTGCTTTCCGTAGTTGGCTTGCTTTGTTCGCAGTTGAAGTCTTATTGAAATTATTGCCAACGTTGGTTTATGTTTCATCGATTTTCACTCCCCCGTTTTGATTCCTCTTACGAAAGGCCTCGCGAGGGAGGGCAGCCGAGCGCCCTCGCAAGGGTTCCTGTTCTAAATCATTCTAGAGTTTCATGACCCAGGTCCATTGCGGGAGCACCCCTCCCGTCCGTGCCCCTCGGGCATCGCGACACACACACAGGGCCTGGGTCGGTCGCCCCCCCACGGCTAGGGCCAGGAACTATCTACGTGCAGACACACAGCTGAAAAGCGCGAAAACGAAATCAAGGTAATTGTTGACAGCAATTACCCCCAACACGCCCCCGCGGGGCTCCATGCAGCTGTTTTCTTTTACGCAGGAAACAAAAGGGAAAGGAAGGACAAGCCCGGCGCGGCTCGCCTCACACCAGCCAGCGGAGGCGACTCGGGATGCCTCCGGGGCTCAAGCGGACTCCCTCTCGCGCTTCACGGGGGCGCGACGGTGGGCGGACGAACCGCCGCCTCCCAAGAAGGCTCGACGGCGTGGGGGCTGACCGCGGCCACCACTGGAGGAGTCGCTTGAAGAAGAGTTGATGAAGCTTGGGGAGCCTCAGGTGCCACCAACCGCGCGGGCGCTGTCCCCTCCATCGTCGTCCTCGGGGCAACACCCTGCGCGGCGACCGTCTTCCCCAAACACCCTCACGTAGAGGGTGGCATCGCCATCGAACCTAAAGTGCAGGGTGCACCGGCGCCCCAGGCCGCGAGCACGGGAAAATGCCTGCCAGCCACGAGTTAAGGCCAAGTTCCCAGTGGCGGAGACCTCCAGCGCAGCCCATGAGGACCGGCTGCAGCAGCCGTCCGCCTGAAGCCAGAGGCCACCCGGGGCACCAGCCGGGAGCTCCCCAAGGAGGAAGCGAGGGAGTTGGAGCCGGGCGCTAGTCGGTTCCGCCGACCAAATGACGAACTCCGGCAGCACCTGCGCAGTGCGAAAGCGCGGCCTGGGGGAGCGCGCGACCAAGGCGCGTCCCCCGGCCATGGCGGCTCGCCCGCCACCACGCTGGGAACCGTCCCCATGACTGCGGGACGCTGCCGAGGCGGCCACGGGATGCTTCCGAGGGCGCCCACGACCGCGCTTGGGTGGAGAAGAAGCAAGCTCAACCTGGTGGGCCTTCCCCTTCTCCGCAGCCGAAAACCTCCTCGACGGGGCCATGGAGGAGAAGGAGAAAGCAAGGAGAGACGGACTGGAAGGGCACGTGCGGTGCCGTACTTATAGCCGGCGAAGGCCAACCGTCGGCCTCCACGATCGCAGGTAATCATGACATGATTTACATGCAGGGACTTGTCCAATCCGCGCGATCATCAAGGCGTCGTGGGGAAGCGGAGGCGCCCACGTCCAATCAACCGCCACGCGGCGCCCAAGGCCGCAGGCTGTTAGGGCCCGCGGCGCTTCGCCCTTGCCCTTTCGCCTCTCAGCACGGCCAAGTCCAGGCGCGCCTTGGGCCCGGGGGCTACTGTCCATGTTCTGGGAACGGGGGTCCCCAGACTTGCCTGCCTGCGGCCTGCGGTGTGGCTCGAAAGGGGGCCCAGCACGGCCCATCTTCATCAACACGAGACCCAAGACCCTTGCGAGGGGCCAAGCCTCGCGGGGCGGACGACACGGCGCTTCCTCAGGCACGGCCTCATCAGGCTGGCTCACGAGGAGGCGGAGAGATCAAGGCGGGGTACCTCACGAGGTGCCCACAACGCAAGCCATGACGACCATGGGTGCCAGGTGGGCGCCAGTCCGCGTAGTGTCTCCCTTTCCTCTTTGGTGCAAAGGGGGCAAGCGCAGGCGAGAGGATCAAGCAAAGGCACCCATTTCGGTGCAACGAGACCAAGACCAGTCCAACGGTGGGAAGGAGGTCATCGTGGAGCCCAGAACAGCGTCACCACAGGGCCTTTGGCAGGCGAGGACCAACTTTAGTCAGGATAAGTGTACCAGATGTTCCCCTTCAAATTGGCCAATTGTTGGCGCCCTTCCCACTCAATATTTGGGAAGAGGCCCATGGCCTTTGCCTATAAATAGGACTAGCCACCCCCATGGTACAGACACACACACACAAAAGGAAGATAGAGGCATCGATGAATCGACCGGCAATCAGACACACACACACAGAGAGAGAGAGAGAGAGAGAGAGAGAGAGAGAGAGAGAGAGAGAGAGAGAGAGAGAGAGAGAGAAGGGCGACTGAACCCTTCTAGCAGTTCATCGCCCCCGCCAAGAACAGACCCTCACGAGGCTGTTCTACCTTGTATTGTTCATCCTCATCAGCCCAAGAGGAAATCCACCACACCACACTGGAGTAGGGTATTACACCACATCGGTGGCCCGAACCAGTATAAACCTTGTGTCTCTTGTGTTGATCTTTCAGTAGTTTAGATCTTTGCGAGACGGAGAGGTAGAGGGCATAATCTCCGCGCGCACCCCAGAGTTCGAACCTTAAGGGTCTGCCGGAACCCGAAATCCGACAACCTCCACGGACGCAAAGTGGTGAGGGAGGTATGGTTGCCCAGAGCAACAAATATCCAGGCAGCATATGTGGATTACGTCCCATTTTTGTTCTCTTTAGCCACCTATTTCCTATGCGAGGACAACAAACCGATCGACCTGGTCCTTCTCTATTGCGTTGTCATGCCTTTCTACCCTTCTTCAACCAAGAGACACGAGACTCGTTCCTTAGCTACTGATTTTCCCCTTTTCAACCTAGATGCGTGTTCGATGCCTACTCTCTTGGACAGTACAATCTCCCTTCCTTTCCTTATTCAACCCAGACATGGATTAGTCTGCATGAAGTAGGGTTTCCTTTAATATTGCAAATTATGGTTGTCGTCTGCGTGGCGAGCAGAGTAGAGGATAGCAAATTGGGAAGATGGTCGAGTGGAAAAAGATCCACATGCAATGACGTAGCAGATGGGGCAATAGAACAAGGTTATGGCTCGAAAAGGGGTAGCATACCTGAGGGTCGGTGGGAAGTGGCTTCACTCGTGGTCGTCGTCCTCCGCACACACTACGGCAGCGAGCTTGGGGACGGAGGCCACCCCGCGCGGGCGCTAGGTCTGAGAGGATGGCCTTGTGGTCAGTGCGTGACCTCGCTCGCCGACGACGAGTGCGTCAACGCTGCACGTCCTTTTCTTCCCCGACGGATCTGTGACCACCGGTGAGGAGGGATAGAAGGGTCATCTTTTTTACATCTGGAGCGAGGGTGGTAGTGTGAGAAGCAAGTGGGCAGCCCTTAGCAAGCCCTGAAGCTCCGCCCTATATATATTTTTTATACTACTAGTACTAGAGGTGGGGTAGTGGTAGAGTAGTTTATATTTTCTCTGCGTACAGTACCAGTTAGTCGTGCTTCAAAACTGATCGGCACGCCATTAAAAAATAAAGGTCGATAACTAATGCGGCACCTCGGGCCAACGCAGCCAGATCGCATTTTGCACGAGAAATTACACACCATGTTTCGTTGACATGTGGTCCCGTTCCAACATATCAGTGAGATGACGGCGAGTAGTAGGAGTATTTACGAACGGACGTGTAGGCCAGGGCGCCTCTTCGTGAACCATGGCAAACTCGCAACCGTCCACCGACTCTTCGCCTTTCCCTCTTGATTTGGAACTGTTGTCGCACGCTCTTCCTCTCCGTCCTCCATTTTCCTTCAGCCCTTCACCCTTTCTTCTGCCATTGTTCGATCGTCTTCTCTAGGGAGGGAACAGGCCGGAAATGACCACGTTATTCTTGCCCTGATCTGAAAGATGACGTGGTGGAGGAACTCATTGATCGGTGCGACGTCATCACCTCGGCTAGCATGGCAGGTTCGTTCAAGCCCATTTTCGACTCAACTAATAACATCATTGCAAGGAACCCAAGGGTCCAGGAGCGGTTTTATCTCCCCTATCTTCTTTGCCATGACCCTGCTCGCTGGCAAGCGGACGACGGAGACCTCGCCTTGTGCAAGTTGATGTCGCTTGATAATGATACGTGTGATGTAAAGATGGCATCGCTTAAGGGTAAGTCCTGGGCTGGCTCAAATGGAGATTGGGTTGTTTATATCGGGTACAATTGTGAGTGGGAACTTGTGAATGTGTACACTCGTCACCGGGTTCCACTTCCAAAAATCTCCGAGTGCCCTGAGGTTGAGCACACAGATGATCTACGTACGTTCAAATACGATCATGGTGACTGTCGTGTACTGAAGATAGCAATTTGTCGAGTTCCCAACCGCTCTTGGAATTACAAGAACTATCAGGTTGTTGCTATCTTCGACAAGCTAGTTGCCGTCCTTCGTGGTTCGACTGGATGGATATTACTCAAAAATCAGTTTCTATACACGGATGTGTAGTGTGATGTAATTGAATACGAGGATCTTGTGTTTGCTGCCACCTCTCATGGCACTATTTTTGCATGGGATCCTCGTTGTTTCGGTATGTTTGTCTTCCACCGTAATTATAATTGTTTCATCCACATGCATGCGGGTTAGCAACTTTCCCTTTACTAATTAACCTTCTTCTTGTGTTTCCAAGGTCCTGTGAACATACCACCACCTATACTTGAAGATTTTTATAACAAAGGGGGAGATGACGATGGTGATGATCACGAGCATGAGGACGAGCTGCGCCGATATACTCTGTGGAGCCTGGCAACTAATTCCGATGGATCACCTCTTCCTATGTGTATACAGCCCACTGATGATGTTACTGCTAAGGAAGCAGGTGTAGTCTCCCATGGTCGCACTCTCCGGACCTATTCCAACACCCGTTGCATGGTATTCGGGATGGATACTAGTGTGCTAGCGCCAACTCCTTCTCCCTGGCACAGAATTGATAGTCTTGGAGAAAACTCACTCTTCCTTGGACGAAACTATCTGATGATGGTGAAAGGCAATCCAACCGTTGTTGACACATTTATGAGAAGCAAATGTGTATATACCTCGGACATTTGGGTGGTTCCCTACCCTGGTACTGATATAGTAGGCCGCTTCAGCCTGGATGATCAGTCATGCATTGGTCTCCAGATCGACAATGCATGGCCCGTCCCAGAGTATCACTTGTGGTTCAAAGCAAGCGTTTCCAACGCCGAGGAATGGTTGAGTTGAAGTTCATTTCATTGCTTGTTATTTGTTGTGTGGTGAAAACTTTAGTATTTATAATGTATCCTCATTGTCGATGTGGGTTGATGACCTATTCTATGTAATAAAATGGTATGCCTGTGATAAACTTACTAAATTTATGAATGGCTTTCGAGTCGCTTCTTTGAGTGAGTGGTGCGACGAGGCAAAAAAATATTTTCCGAATACATAATTGTACGTGCATTGCAACAGGTTATCAGATGAGGCCAATCAACAATAGTAGTACACTATTTGTAAGTCACCTTACGAAAATTAGATTTTCCAAAATGTTTAGGCGTCGTTCATTAACTTTCCATCTCGATGCCCGCCCTCCCTTGTTCGCCAGCGAGCGCTTCCACCTCTGCCTCGTTGTCTCCCGTGGAAACCCCTTTCCTCCCTTTTTTTTGCTCGAGCAAGGACCAATGCATGCAGCACGTCCATGCGGTTATTAGGCAAGAAATAAAAGCGCTTTGCATGTTATGAATTACGATGGCCTGCATGGGTAGCTAATAAGGCATCCTCTTAACTTCTCTGATTAAATGTTGTGTTTAGAAGAGAGAAATATTCTTCTTTCCCACCAATCTGCTTGCACCTAGGTCGTGATGCACCTTCTAATACGACTTATTCACCTAGACAGAGTACTAGCTTCACATGCTTCGCGCGTCGGGCGGGTGTTTTTACTGTAGCCATATGTTAATGTGTTCGCTGTGCGTAACCAGCACCTCGAATCCTCGATACTAGTACTACTATATAGTACGAGTAAGTAGTAGGAGTAGTAGGGTGGCATGGGCCAGAACAAGCATTCACGTCCAGGAGTACGACACACGCCACCACCACGACATCCATCTGACACCATATTATTTCTTGGAGTCCGTGCTAGAGCAATCTCTTCAACCTCGTCGTTTCTCTAACTTCAGCCATCGCGCGGCGAGCGAGGTGGGGGTTTGCCGATAGTCGGTTTCCTTAACTGCGGTCCCACTTGTAAGGCCAACTCCAACACACGACCCCAAACGCACCTCCGTTTTGCACAAACTCCAATGATAATTTTGACTAGAAAAGCAAGACCAAAGAAAACAAGAACCACAAGAATACATTTTACTACTCCTGTAAGTTGGATTAGTGCCTTCTCGATGCATTCATTGTTGATCTGCGGAGGCTCGATCTTGCATGCTTCTTTCTTCTTCGAGTGTAAGGAAGTAGACGTTGCTTCCTCGCATCTAGTCTCATGTCTAGCCTCTATTCTAGTATGAGTATCAACAAGTGCACTAATCTCATCTCTAGCCTTTGTGCTACTAGCTAAAAGTGATGGAACATCTACTAAATTGCGCTCTATCAAAATATGGATGTACTCTTCTTCCGAATACAAAAACTTGCATCCATTCTACTCCCTCCGTTGCACAACACATGCCTTCTATTTGTCAAAATATATATGTATCTAGACATGTCTTAGTATATAGGTACATCCATTTTTGGACAAATGGAAGTCAAGTATTTTGGAACGGAGGGAGTACACAATAAAATTTTTAAGTTAGCACAACTAGTCTAATCCGAGAGCAGAACCGAAGATTTGGTCAGGTTCTTCCTCCTTTTGCCGACACGTGGGAAATCCAGCATCCAGGTCGTGTCATGAAAGAAAATAGAGTGGTAGTTGAAGCCACGAGATGTGCATCTTGGGTTAAACTGTAAATAGAATCTTACTACTCTTGAGTAACTCCAAAAGCGGCCACCGAAGATCTTTATTGGATTTGTTTTTCATCACTAGCACGTCGAGGTGAAAGATGTGCAGGTTCAGTGGGTCCTCTTGCGTTTTCACTGACATGTGGGGCCGCATGTGAGCAAACAGACGATGGGCTCCGCGCATCCGCTGGCTGGCTGAGAAGAGAGATAGAGGAGGGCTGAGCACGGACTGCAGGAAATTTGTTCTACGTACCTCGATATAGGCTCGATATAGTGGGGTGGCATGGGCCATAACTAGCATTCACGTCTAGCAGTACGGCACACGCCACCCACACGAGTCCCATCCGACACCAATTTTCTTGGAGTCCATGCTACATCCATCTCTTCTCCCTCTTGTTTTCTCAGCCATCGCGCGGTGGGCAGGGTGGGGGTTTGCCGATAGTCGGTTTGCTCAACTGTGGTCCCACTTGTAAGTGAAATGCAACACCGCACGCATTCCTGCTTGAGCGGCGTGCCGGACCAACCGTGTGGGGGTGTGATGCGAACACGGCAGGCTTTTCCTTTTGAACTCGTAACTTGTAAAATTTGGTTCTGCTCCATGGCGCGACCGATAGATAGAAAATAACGATTTTGCCTAGAGTAATGAGAAGTTTGGTTCTGGCGCCATTCATGCATGGAGTACGTACAAAAATTATGAAGTTGATGCGAAAGGTAAGATAATTACTGTAGTATCATATACTACTACATGGATTTGACGGAAAGATAAAAATACATATGGATCCATCAACGTTCAACGGCATCCTCACGCCCTAGTGGGCCGGTCACCAACCAACGTGTAAGGAGCAGCGGCGTTGGCGGCGAGCTCAACATGCTTCTGAACAGTGCCGTCCAAGGTTGCCCTGCACTCCAAGAAGGCCAGCGGCTATCGTCCTCCTCTTGCATGTAGTAGTCCTTGTGGACGATTTGCGCATAGACGTGGGTGATTATGTCGATGGTGTCTTGCTCCGCCAGGCGCTGCGCGGCGAGCGCGACCTCGAGGTGGACATTCTCCGGCGCGACGGCTGGCAGTCGCAGGGCCACCAGTGCGTCGAAGAGGTTGTTACCATAGTGGCCGTTGAGGGTGGAGGGCATCACAGAGCCTGGGCATGTCAGCTGGAGGCTTACGTCAAAGTCGTCCGCAAGCTTCTTGACGACGGTGAACTTGTCAAGGAAATCAACGAGGACCTCGTTAAACAAGGAGACGAAGCTATCGTCCAAGCGGCCCCTCGCCCTGGCGGCCTCAAGCAATACTAGCTGCCGGGCCGCAGGCTGGCGTCGTGGACCATCTGGCATAGCCGGCTGATGCTCACACTCATCGCCTCCATGGGTCTAGCATAGCTTCTAGTCAACTGATCTTGCGATTCGAGTGATCACTCAGCCCTTGGTTAGCGTGCGTAGGTGCGTAGGATTTAGTACTACTCCTCGGCCCTGTACTGCACCTGCCTTTGGTTGTATGATAGGTGGGCCAGCCACCCCCTGGGGCCACGTGTCATTCACCCAAAGGCAGTTGCCGTAAGTCATCTCACTGGACCTCTAGTTGGGGCCAAACGAGAGAAGTTTGATGTTTACTGGTTTATTGGTCCCCTTTGCATTTTGCGCCAAGTTTTGACCTTTGATTTAACTAATAAGATGTTAATGCATGTAAACAAAAATGTTGTGTAAGTCACTTACAAAAACCAAATAATCCCAAAATACTTAGACACGGTGCATTAACTCCCTCCTTGTTTCTTATTTCGTGACATATCAACCAGTGAGAGATGTGGGTCGTGCATGCTTTCAATGACTTGAGACTACCAAACATGACATGCAGTGTTTAGTTCATTGCACGTACTCTAGTTAGGAGTAGCAAAAAACATTAAGTTCTCTCGCCGATAGGAATAAAACACCATGTATTTATTTACAGAGGGAGTACTAGTACATTTTTGGTGACATGCATTACTAGATATTGCTAGTCAAATACTAAAATCCAGATGGACGTGGTAGTACTCCTAAATCCAGACGGTGGTGCTACTAGTACTAGTAGTAGTAGGAGTACTAGCACTGTACTACCCGTTGGTCAAATTATTACGTGTTGCTCCTCACAGTGAAGTGACAAGACCCTACGCGGAGATGACACCTGAGTATAGGCACCGTGTTCGGCATACCATAGTCAGCCTCACCACCTACAGTCACTATCATCATGGCTGTAGAGCTAGCCTGCTTACAACTAACCCTGTTCGACATAATTTCCCGTGCGTAGATGCCCGTGCATTGCACGGAACACCAAGATTGGGGGTGGACGGCTCCGGCAGCAGCCATCGCGCCAGATTTTTCCACGGCCTTCTACTCCTAGATGTGGTGGGGAGTGTTGGGGAACGTAGTAATTTCAAAAAATTTCCTACGCACACGCAAGATCATGGTGATGCATAGCAACGAGAGGGGAGAGTGTTTGTCTACGTACCCTCATAGACCGAAGCGGAAGCGTTGACACAACGTAGAGGAAGTAGTCGTACGTAGAGGAAGTAGTCGTACGTTCTCCTCGCGATCCAACCGATCACAGCACCGTTACTCCGGCACCTCCGAGTTCTTGGCACACGTTCAGCTCGATGACGATCCCCGGGCTCCGATCCAGCAAAGCGTCGGGGAAGAGTTCCGTCAGCACGACGGCGTGGTGACGATCTTGCTGTGTTACTGGCGCAGGGCTTCGCCTAAGCACTGCAACGATATAATTGAGGTGGAATTTGGTGGAAGGGGGCACCGCACACGGCTAAGGAACGATCCGTAGATCAACTTGTGTGTCTTTGGGGTGTCCCCTGCCCCCGTATATAAAGGATGAAGGGGGGGAGGCTGGCCGGCCAAAGGAGGGAGGCGCAGGAGGAGTCCTACTCCCTCTGGGAGTAGGATTCCCCCCCCCCCCCCCCAATCCTAGTTGGACTAGGATTCTTCAAGGGGGAGAGAGAAGGAGAGGGGGGCGCCCACCTCTCCTAGTCCTAATAGGACTAGGGGAAGGGGGGAGGCGCGCAGCCCCTAGGGCTGCCCTCTCACTTCTCCTCCAAGGCCCATGTTGGCCCATTATGCTCCCGGGGGGTTCCGGTAACCCTCCCGGTATTCCGGTAAAATCCTGATTTCACCTGGAATGCATCCGATGTCCAAACATAGGCTTCCAATATATAATTCTTTATGTCTCGACCATTTCGAGACTCCTCGTCACGTCCGTGATCACATCCGGGACTCCGAACTCCTTCGGTACATCAAAATGCATAAACTCATAATAACTGTCATCATAACGTTAAGCGTGCGGACCCTACGGTTCGAGAACAATGTAGACATGACCGAGACACGTCTCCGGTCAATAACCAATAGCGGGACCTGGATGCCCATATTGGCTCCTACATATTCTACGAAGATCTTTATCGGTCAGACCGCATAACAACATACGTTGTTCCCTTTGTCATCGGTATGTTACTTGCCCGAGATTCGATCGTCGGTATCCAATACCTAGTTCAATCTCGTTACCGGCAAGTCTCTTTTCTCGTTCTGTAATACATCATCTCGCAACTAACTCATTGGTTGCAATGCTTGCAAGGCTTTATGTGATGTGCATTACTGAGAAGGCCCTGAGATACCTCTCCGACATTCGGAGTGACAAATCCTAATCTCGAAATATGCCAACCCAACAAATACTTTCGGAGACACCTGTAGAGCACCTTTATAATCACTCAGTTACGTTGTGACGTTTGGTAGCACACAAAGTGTTCCTACGGTAAACTGGAGTTGCATAATCTCATAGTTAAAGGAACATGTATAAGTCATGGATAAAAGCAATAGCAACATACTAAACGATCGGGTGCTATGCTAATGGAATGGGTCATGTCAATCAGATCATTCAACTAATGATGTGATCTCGTTAATCAAATAACAACTCTTTGTTCATGGTTAGGAAACATAACCATCTTTGATTAATGAGCTAGTCAAGTAGAGGCATACTAGTGACACTCTGTTTGTCTATGTATTCACACATGTATTATGTTTCCGGTTAATACAATTCTAGCATGAATAATAAACATTTATCATGACATGTAAGGAAATAAATAATAACTTTATTATTGCCTCTAGGGCATATTTCCTTCAGTCTCCCACTTGCACTAGAGTCAATAATCTAGTTCACATCGCCGTGTGATTTAATAGCAATAGTTCACATCATCATGTGATTAACACCTATAGTTCACATCGATATGTGACCAACACCCAAAGGGTTTACTAGATTCAGTAATCTAGTTCACATCGCTATGTGATTAACACCCAAAGAGTACTACGGTGTGATCATGTTTTGCTTGTGAGAGAAGTTTAGTCAACGGGTCTGCTACATTCAGATCCGTAAGTATTTTGCAAATTTCTATGTCAACAATACTCTGCACGGAGCTACTTTAGCTAATTGCTCCCACTTTCAATATGTATCTAGATTGAGACTTAGAGTCATCTAGATTAGTGTCAAAACTTGCATCGACGTAACCTTTTACGACGAACCTTTTTGTCACCTCCATAATCGAGAAACATATCCTTATTCCACTAAGGATAATTTTGACCGCCGTCCAGTGATCTACTCCTAGATCACTATTGTACTCCCGTGCCAATCTCAGGGTAGGGTATTCAATAGGTCTGGTACACAGCATGGCATACTTTATAGAACCTATGGCCAAAGCATAGGGAATGACTTTCATTCTCTTTCTATCTTCTGCCGTGGTCGGGCTTTGAGTCTTACTCAATTTCACATCTTGTAATACAGGCAAGAACTCTTTCTTTGACTGTTTCATTTTGAACTACTTCAAAATCTTTTCAAGGTATGTACTTATTGAAAAACTTATCAAGCGTCTTGATCTATCTCTATAGATCTTGATGCTCAATATGTAAGCAGCTTCACCGAGGTCCTTCTTCGAAAAACTCCTTTCAAATACTCCTTTATGCTTCACAGAATAATTCTACATTATTTCCGATCAATAATATGTCATTTACATATACTTATCAGAAATGCTGTAGTGCTCCCACTCACTTTCTTGTAAATACAGGCTTCACCGCAAGTCTGTATAAAACTATATGCTTTGATTAACTTATCAAAGCGTATATTCCAACTCCGAGATGCTTGCACCAGTCCATAGATGGATCG
The DNA here is from genome assembly GCA_032464435.1 of Aegilops umbellulata. Taxonomy (NCBI): domain Eukaryota; kingdom Viridiplantae; phylum Streptophyta; class Magnoliopsida; order Poales; family Poaceae; genus Aegilops; species Aegilops umbellulata. Next base: position 290,081,828 of record CP136056.1, on the reverse strand, counting down.
CTGGAGCTTGCATATTTTGTTAACACCTTCAGGATCGACAAAACCTTCTAGTTGCATCATATACAACTCTCCATTAAGGAATGCAGTTTTGTTTATCCATTTGCCAGATTTCATAAAATGCGGCAATTGCTAACATGATTCGGACAGACTTAAGCATAGATACGAGTGAGAAACTCTCATCGTAGTCAATACTTTGAACTTGTCGAAAAACCTTTTTCGACAATTCTAGCTTTGTAGATAGTAACACTACTATCAGTGTCCGTCTTCCTCTTGAAGATCCATTTATTCTTAATTGCTTGCCGATCATCGGGCAAGGCAACCAAAGTCCAAACTTTGTTCTCATACATGGATCATATCTCAGATTTCATGGCCTCTAACCATTTTGCGGAATCTGGGCTCATCATCGCTTCCTCATAGTTCGCAAGTTCGTCATGGTCTAGTAACATGACTTCCAGAACAGGATTACCGTACCACTCTGGTGCGGATCTCACTCTGGTTTACTTACGAGATTCGGTAGTAACTTGATCTGAAGTTACATGATCATCATCATTAGCTTCCTCACTAATTGGTGTAGTAGTCACAAGAACAGATTTCTGTGATGAACTACTTTCCAATAAGGGATAAGGTACAATTACCTTATCAAGTTTTCTACTTTCCTCCCACTCACTTCTTTCGAAAGAAACTCTTTCTCTAGAAAGTTTTCGAACTTAGCAACAAAAGTCTTGCCTTCGGATCTGTGATAGAAGGTGTATCCAACAGTTTCCTTTGGATATCCTATGAAGACACATTTCTCCGATTTGGGTTCGAGCTTATCAGGTTGAAGCTTTTTCACATAAGCATCGCAGCCCCAAACTTTAAGAAACGACAGCTTAGGTTTATTGCTAAACCATAGTTCATACGGTGTCGTCTCAACGGATTTAGATGGTGCCCCTTTTAACGTGAATGCAGCTGTCTCTAATGCATGATCCCAAAACGATATTGGTAGATCGGTAAGATACATCATAGATTGTACTATATCTAATAAAGTACGGTTATGATGTTCGGACGCACCATTATGCTGTGGTGTTCCAGGTGGCATGAGTTTGTGAAACTATTCCACATTGTTTTAATTGAAGGCCAAACTCGTAACTTCAAATATTTGTCTCCGCGATCAGATCGTAGAAACCTTATTTTCTTGTCACGATGATTTTCACTTCACTCTAAAATTCTTTGAACTTTTCAAACGTTTCAGACTTATGTTTCATCAAGTAGATATACCCATATCTGCTCAAATCATCTGTGAAGGTTAGAAAATAATGATACTTGTCGCGAGCCTTAATATTCATCGGACCACATACATCAGTATGTATGATTTCCAACAAATCTGTTGCTTGCTCCATTGTTCCGGAGAACGGTGTCTTAGTCATCTTGCCCATGAGGCACGGTTCGCAAGCATCAAATGATTCATAATCAAGTGATTCCAAAAATCCATCAGCATGGAGTTTCTTCATGCGCTTTACACCAATATGACCTAAACGGCAGTGCCACAAATAGGTTGCACTATCATTATTAACTTCGCATCTTTTGGCTTCAATATCATGAATATGTGTATCACTGCGATCGAGATCCAATGAACTATTTTCATTGGTGTGTATGACCATAGAAGGTTTTATTCATGTAAACAGAACAACAATTGTTCTCTAATTTAAATGAATAACTGTATTGCAATTAACATGATCAAATCATATTCATGCTCAACGCAAACACCAAATAACACTTATTTAGTTTCAACACTAATCCCGAAAGTATAGGGAGTGTGTGATGATGATCATATCAATCTTGGAACCACTTCCAACACACATCGTCACCTTGCCCTTTAACTAGTCTTTGTTCATTCTGCAACTCCCGTTTCGAGTTACTAATCTTAGCAACTTGAACTAGTACCAAATACTGAGGGGTTGCTATGAACACTAGTAAAGTACACATCAATAACATGTATATCAAATATACTTATGTTCACTTTGCCATCCTTCTTATCCGCCAATCACTTGGGGTAGTTCCGCTTCCAGTGACCAGTCCCTTTGCAGTAGAAGCACTTAGTCTCAGGCTTAGGACCAGACTTGGGCTTTTTCACTTGAGAAGCAACTTGCTTGCCGTTCTTCTTGAAGTTCCCCTTCTTTCCTTTTGCCCTTTTCTTGAAACTAGTGATCTTGTCAATCATCAATACTTGATGTTTTTCTTTGATTTCTACCTTCGCTGATTTTAGCATCGCGAAGAGCTTGGGAATATTTTCCGTTATCCCTTGCATATTATAGTTCATCACGAAGTTCTACTAACTTGGTGATGGTGACTAGAGAATTCTGTCAATCACTATCTTATCTGGAAGATTAACTCCCACTTGATTCAAGCGATTGTAGTACCCAGACAATCTGAGCACATGCTCACTAGTTGAGCGATTCTCCTCCATCTTTTAGCTATAGAACTTGTTGGAGACTTCATATCTCTCAACTCGGGTATTTGCTTGAAATATTAATTTCAACTCCTAGAACATCTCATATGCTCCATGACGTTCAAAACGTCTTTGAAGTCCCGATTCTAAGCAGTTAAGCATGGTGCACTAAACTATTAAGTAGTCATCATATTGAGTCTAGCAAAACGTTCATAATGTCTGCATCTGCTCCTGCAAAAGGTCCGTCACCTAGCGGTGCATCAAGGACAAAATTCTTCTGTGCAGTAATGAGGATAAACCTCAGATCACGGATCCAATCCGCATCATTGCTACTAATATTTTTCAACACAATTTTCTCTAGGAACATATCAAAATAAACATAGGGAAGCAACAACGCAAGCTATTGATCTACAACATAGATATGCTAATACTACCAGGACTAAGTTCATGATAAATTAAAGTTCAATTAATCATATTACTTAAGAACTCCCACTTAGATAGACATCCCTCTAATCCTCTAAGTGATCACGTGATCCAAATCAACTAAACCATGTCCGATCATCACGTGAGATGGAGTAGTTTCAATGGTGAACATCATTATGTTGATCATATCTACTATATGATTCACGCTCGACCTTTCGGTCTCTGTGTTCCGAGGCCATATCTGTATATGCTAGGCTCGTCAAGTTAAACCTGAGTATTCCGCGTGTGCAACTGTTTTGCACCCGTTGTATTTGAACGTAGAGCCTATCACACCCGATCATCACGTGGTGTCTCAGCACGAAGAACTTTCGCAACGGTGCATACTCAGGGAGAACACTTCTTGATAATTTAGTGAGAGATCATCTTATAATGCTACCGTCAATCAAAGCAAGATAAGATGCATAAAAGGATAAACATCACATGCAATCAATATAAGTGATATGATATGGCCATCATCATCTTGTGCTTGTGATCTCCATCTTCGAAGCACCGTCATGATCACCATCGTCACCGGCGCGACACCTTGATCTTCATCGCAGCATCGTTGTCGTCTCGCTAATCTTATGCTTCTACGACTATCACTACCGTTTAGCAATAAAGTAAAGCATTACATCGCGATTGCATTGCATACAATAAAGCGACAACCATATGGCTCCTGCCAGTTGCCGATAACTCGGTTACAAAACATGATCATCTCATACAATAAAATTTAGCATCACGTCTTGACCATATCACATCACAACATGCCCTGCAAAAACAAGTTAGACGTCCTCTACTTTGTTGTTGCAAGTTTTACGTGGCTGCTACGGGCTTTAAGCAAGAACTCATGTTACCTACGCATCAAAACCACAACGATAGTTTGTCAAATAGACTCCGTTTTAACCTTCTCAAGGACCGGGCGTAGCCACACTCGGTTCAACTAAAGTTGGAGAGACAGTCTTCCGCAAGCCATCTATGTGCAAAGCACGTCGAGGGAACCGGTCTCGCGTAAGCGTACGCGTAAGGTTGGTCCGGATCGTCTCGTCCAACAATACCGCTGAACCAAAGTATGACATGCTGGTAGGCAGTATGACTTGTATCGTCCACAACTCACTTGTGTTCTACTCGTGCAAATAACATCAAACCATAAAACCTAGGCTCGGATGCCACTGTTGGGGAACGTAGTAATTTCAAAAAAATTCCTACGCACACGCAAGATCATGGTGATGCATAGCAACGAGAGGGGAGAGTGTTTGTCTACGTACCCTCGTAGACCGAAGCGGAAGCGTTGACACAACGTAGAGGAAGTAGTCGTACGTAGAGGAAGTAGTCGTACGTTCTCCTCGCGATCCAACCGATCACAGCACCGTTACTCCGGCACCTCCGAGTTCTTGGCACACGTTCAGCTCGATGACGATCCCCGGGCTCCGATCCAGCAAAGCGTCGGGGAAGAGTTCCGTCAGCACGACGGCGTGGTGACGATCTTGATGTGTTACTGGCGCAGGGCTTCGCCTAAGCACTGCAACGATATAATCGAGGTGGAATTTGGTGGAAGGGGGCACCGCACATGGCTAAGGAACGATCCGTAGATCAACTTGTGTGTCTTTGGGGTGTCCCCTGCCCCCGTATATAAAGGATGAAGGGGGGGAGGCTGGCCGGCCGAAGGAGGGAGGCGCAGGAGGAGTCCTACTCCCTCTGGGAGTAGGATTCCCCCCCCCCCAATCCTAGTTGGACTAGGATTCTTCAAGGGGGAGAGAGAAGGAGAGGGGGGCGCCCACCTCTCCTAGTCCTAATAGGACTAGGGGAAGGGGGGAGGCGCGCAGCCCCTAGGGCTGCCCTCTCACTTCTCCTCCAAGGCCCATGTTGGCCCATTATGCTCCCGGGGGGTTCCGGTAACCCTCCCGGTATTCCGGTAAAATCCTGATTTCACCTGGAATGCATCCGATGTCCAAACATAGGCTTCCAATATATAATTCTTTATGTCTCGACCATTTCGAGACTCCTCGTCATGTCCGTGATCACATCCGGGAATCCGAACTCCTTCGGTACATCAAAATGCATAAACTCATAATAACTGTCATCGTAACGTTAAGCGTGCGGACCCTACGGTTCGAGAACAATGTAGACATGACCGAGACACGTCTCCGGTCAATAACCAATAGCGGGACCTGGATGCCCATATTGGCTCCTACATATTCTACGAAGATCTTTATCGGTCAGACCGCATAACAACATACGTTGTTCCCTTTGTCATCGGTATGTTACTTGCCCGAGATTCGATCGTCGGTATCCAATACCTAGTTCAATCTCGTTACCGGCAAGTCTCTTTTCTCGTTCTGTAATACATCATCTCGCAACTAACTCATTGGTTGCAATGCTTGCAAGGCTTTATGTGATGTGCATTACCGAGAAGGCCCTGAGATACCTCTCCGACATTCGGAGTGACAAATCCTAATCTCGAAATATGCCAACCCAACAAATACTTTCGGAGACACCTGTAGAGCACCTTTATAATCACTCAGTTACGTTGTGACGTTTGTGTTGGGGAACGCAGTAAATTCAAAAAATTTCCTACGCACACGCAAGATCATGGTGATGCATAGCAACGAGAGGGGAGAGTGTTTGTCTACGTACCCTTGTAGACCGAAGCGGAAGCGTTGACACAACGTAGAGGAAGTAGTCGTACATAGAGGAAGTAGTCGTACGTTCTCCTCGCGATCCAACCGATCACAGCACCGTTACTCCGGCACCTCCGAGTTCTTGGCACACGTTCAGCTCGATGACGATCCCCGGGCTCCGATCCAGCAAAGCGTCGGGGAAGAGTTCCGTCAGCACGACGGCGTGGTGACGATCTTGATGTGTTACCGGCGCAGGGCTTCGCCTAAGCACTGCAACGATATAATCGAGGTGGAATTTGGTGGAAGGGGGCACCGCACACGGCTAAGGAACGATCCGTAGATCAACTTGTGTGTCTTGGGGTGTCCCCTGCCCCCGTATATAAAGGATGAAGGGGGGGAGGCTGGCCGGCCAAAGGAGGGAGGCGCAGGAGGAGTCCTACTCCCTCTGGGAGTAGGATTCCCCCCCCCCCCCCCAATCCTAGTTGGACTAGGATTCTTCAAGGGGGAGAGAGAGAGAGAGGGGGCGCCCCACTTCTCCTAGTCCTAATAGGACTAGGGAAGGGGGGAGGCGCACAGCCCATGAGGGCAGCCCTCTCACCTCTTCTCCAAGGCCCATGTTGGCCCATTATGCTCCCGGGGGGTTCCGGTAACCCTCCCGGTATTCCGGTAAAATCCTGATTTCACCTGGAATGCATCCGATGTCCAAACATAGGCTTCCAATATATAATTCTTTATGTCTCGACCATTTCGAGACTCCTCGTCACGTCCGTGATCACATCCGGGACTCCGAACTCCTTCGGTACATCAAAATGCATAAACTCATAATAACTGTCATCGTAACGTTAAGCGTGCGGACCCTACGGTTCGAGAACAATGTAGACATGACCGAGACACGTTTCCGGTCAATAACCAATAGCGGGACCTGGATGCCCATATTGGCTCCTACATATTCTACGAAGATCTTTATCGGTCAGACCGCATAACAACATACGTCGTTCCCTTTGTCATCGGTATGTTACTTACCCGAGATTCGATCGTCGGTATCCAATACCTAGTTCAATCTCGTTACCGGCAAGTCTCTTTTCTCGTTCCGTAATACATCATCTCGCAACTAACTCATTGGTTGCAATGCTTGCAAGGCTTTATGTGATGTGCATTACCGAGAAGGCCCTGAGATACCTCTCCGACAATCGGAGTGACAAATCCTAATCTCGAAGTATGCCAACTCAACATGTACCTTCGGAGACACTTGTAGAGCACCTTTATAATCACCCAGTTACGTTGTGACGTTTGGTAGCACACAAAGTGTTCCTACGGTAAATGGGAGTTGCATATTCTCATAGTTAAAGGAACATGTATAAGTCATGGATAAAAGCAATAGCAACATACTAAACGATCGAGTGCTATGCTAATGGAATGGGTCATGTCAATCAGATCATTCAACTAATGATGTGATCTCGTTAATCAAATAACAACTCTTTGTTCATGGCTAGGAAACATAACCATCTTTGATTAATGAGCTAGTCAAGTAGAGGCATACTAGTGACACTCTGTTTGTCTATGTATTCACACATGTATTATGTTTCCAGTTAATACAATTCTAGCATGAATAATAAACATTTATCATGATATAAGGAAATAAATAATAACTTTATTATTGCCTCTAGAGCATATTTCCTTCAGTCTCCCACTTGCACTAGAGTCAATAATCTAGTTCACATCGCCATGTGATTTATCAGCAATAGTTCACATCGATATGTGACCAACACCCAAAGGGTTTACTAGATTCAGTAATCTAGTTCACATTGCTATGTGATTAACACCCAAAGAGTACTACAGTGTGACTTTTGCTTGTGAGAGAAGTTTAGTCAACGGGTCTGCCACATTCAGATCCGTTATGTATTTTGCAATTTTCTATGTCTACAATGCTTTGCACGGAGCTACTTTAGCTAATTGCTCCCACTTTCAATATGTATCTAGATTGAGACTTAGAGTCATCCAGATTAGTGTCAAAACTTGCATCGACGTAACCTTTTACGACGAACCTTTTTGTCACCTCCATAATCGAGAAACATATCCTTATTCCACTAAGGATAATTTTGACCGCCGTCCAGTGATCTACTCCTAGATCACTATTGTACTCCCGTGCCAATCTCAGGGTAGGGTATACAATAGGTCTGGTACACAGCATGGCATACTTTATAGAACCTATGGCTGAGGCATAGGGAATGACTTTCATTCTCTTTCTATCTTCTGCCGTGGTCGGGCTTTGAGTCTTACTCAATTTCACACCTTGTAATACAGGCAAGAACTCTTTCTTTGACTGTTCCATTTTGAACTACTTCAAAAATCTTTTCAAGGTATGTATTTATTGAAAAACTTATCAAGCGTCTTGATCTATCTCTTATAGATCTTGATGCTCAATATGTAAGCAGCTTCACCGAGGTCCTTCTTCGAAAAACTCCTTTCAAATACTCCTTTATGCTTTACAGAATAATTCTACATTATTTCCGATCAATAATATGTCATTTACATATACTTATCAGAAATGTTGTAGTGCTCCCACTCACTTTCTTGTAATTACAGGCTTCACCGCAAGTCTGTATAAAACTATATGCTTTGATCAACTTATCAAAGCGTATATTCCAACTCCGAGATGCTTGCACCAGTCCATAGATGGATCGCTGGAGCTTGCCTATTTCGTTACCACCTTCAGGATCGACAAAACCTTCTAGTTGCATCGTATACAACTCTTCTTTAATAAATCCATTAAGGAATGTAGTTTTGTTTATCCATTTGCCGGATTTCATAAAATGCGGCAATTGCTAACATGATTTGGACAGACTTAAGCATAGACACGAGTGAGAAACTCTCATCGTAGTCAACACCTTGAACTTGTCGAAAACCTTTTGCGACAATTCTAGCTTTGTAGATAGTAACACTACTATCAGTGTCCGTCTTCCTCTTGAAGATCCATTTATATTCTATGGCTTGCCAATCACCGGGCAAATCCATCAAAGTCCATACTTTGTTCTCATACATGGATCATATCTCAGATTTCATGGCCTCAAGCCACTTTGCGGAATCTGGGCTCACCATCGCTTCTTCATAGTTCGCAAGTTCGTCATGGTCTAGTAACATGACTTCCAGAACAAGATTACCGTACCACTCTGGTGCGGATCTCACTCTAGTTTACTTACGAAATTTGGTAGTAACTTGATCTGAAGTTACATGATCATCATCATTAGCTTCCTCACTAATTGGTGTAGTAGTCACAGGAACAGATTTCTGTGATGAACTACTTTCCAATAAGGGAGAAGGTACAATCACCTTATCAAGTTCTACTTTCCTCCCACTCACTTCTTTCGGAAGAAACTCTTTCTCTAGAAAGTTTCCGAACTTAGCAACAAAAGTCTTGCCTTCGGATCTGTGATAGAAGGTGTATCCAACAGTTTCCTTTGGATATCCTATGAAGACACATTTCTCCGATTTGGGTTCGAGCTTATCAGTTTGAAGCTTTTTCACATAAGCATCGCAGCCCCAAACTTTAAGAAACGACAGCTTAGGTTTATTGCTAAACCATAGTTCATACGGTGTCGTCTCAACGGATTTAGATGGTGCCCTTTTTAACGTGAATGCAGCTGTCTCTAATGCATGATCCCAAAACGATATTGTTAAATCGGTAAGAAACATCATAGATTGTACTATATCCAATAAAGTACGGTTATGACGTTCGGACACACCATTATGCTGTGGTGTTCCAGGTGGCATGTATTTGTGAAACTATTCCACATTGTTTTAATTGAAGACCAAACTCGTAACTCAAATATTTGTCTCCGCGATCAGATCGTAGAAACCTTATTTTCTTGTCACGATGATTTTCACTTCACTCTAAAATTCTTTGAACTTTTCAAACGTTTCAGACTTATGTTTCATCAAGTAGATATACCCATATCTGCTCAAATCATCTGTGAAGGTCAGAAAATAATGATACTTTGTCGCGAGCCTTAATATTCATCGGACCATATACATCAGTATGTATGATTTCCAACAAATTTGTTGCTTGCTCCATCGTTCCGGAGAACGGCGTTTTAGTCATCTTGCCCAAGAGGCATGGTTCGCAAGCATCAAGTGATTCATAATCAAGTGATTCCAAAATCCCATCAGCATGGAGTTTCTTCAAGCGCTTTACACCAATATGACCTAAACTGTAGTGCCACAAATAAGTTGCACTATCATTATTAACTTTGCATCTTTTGGCTTCAATATTATGAATATGTGTATCACTATGATCGAGATCCAACAAACCATTTCGTTGGTGTGTATAACCATAGAAGGTTTTATTCATGTAAACAGAACAACAATTTATTCTCTTACTTAAATGAATAGCCGTATTGCAACAAACATGATCAAATCATATTCATGCTCAACGCAAACACCAAATAACACTTATTTAGTTTCAACACTAATCCCAAAAGTACAGGGAGTGTGTGATGATGATCATATCAATCTTGGAACCACTTCCAACACACATCGTCACCTTGCCCTTTAACTAGTCTTTGTTCATTCTGCAACTCCCGTTTCGAGTTACTAAATTTTAGCAACTGAACTAGTACCAAATACTAAGGGGTTGCTATGAACACTAGTAAAGTACACATCAATAACATGTATATCAAATATACTTATGTTCACTTTGCCATCCTTCTTATCCGCCAATCACTTGGGGTAGTTCCGCTTCCAGTGACCAGTCCCTTTGCAGTAGAAGCACTTAGTCTCAGGCTTAGGACCATACTTGGGCTTTTTCACTTGAGCAGCAACTTGCTTGCCGTTCTTCTTGAAGTTCCCCTTCTTTCCTTTTGCCCCTTTTTGAAACTAGTGATCTTGTCAACCATCAACACTTGATGTTTTTCTTTGATTTCTACCTTCGCCGATTTTAGCATCGCGAAGAGCTTGGGAATATTTTCCGTTATCCCTTGCATATTATAGTTCATCACGAAGTTCTACTAACTTGGTGATGGTGACTAGAGAATTCTGTCAATCACTATCTTATCTGGAAGATTAACTCCCACTTGATTCAAGCGATTGTAGTACCCAGACAATCTGAGCACGTGCTCACTAGTTGAGCGATTCTCCTCCATCTTTTAGCTATAGAACTTGTTGGAGACTTCATATCTCTCAACTCGGGTATTTGCTTGAAATATTAACTTCAACTCCTGGAACATCTCATATGCTCCATGACGTTCAAAACGTCTTTGAAGTCCCGATTCTAAGCAGTTAAGCATGGTGCACTAAACTATTAAGTAGTCATCATATTGAGCTAGCCAAACGTTCATAACGTCTGCATCTGCTCCTGCAATAGGTCTGTCACCTAGCGGTGCATCAAGGACATAATTCTTCTGTGCAGCAATGAGGATAAACCTCAGATCACGGATCCAATCCGCATCATTGCTACTAATATTTTTCAACACAATTTTCTCTAGGAACATATCAAAATAAACACAGGGAAGCAACAATGCGAGCTATTGATCTACAACATAGATATGCTAATACTACCAGGACTAAGTTCATGATAAATTAAAGTTCAATTAATCATATTACTTAAGAACTCCCACTTAGATAGACATCCCTCTAATCTTCTAAGTGATCACATGATCCAAATCAACTAAACCATGTCCGATCATCACGTGAGATGGAGTAGTTTCAATGGTGAACATCACTATGTTGATCATATCTACTATATGATTCACGCTCGACCTTTCGGTCTCCGTGTTCCGAGGCCATATCTGTATATGCTAGGCTCGTCAAGTTAAACCTGAGTATTCCGCGTGTGCAACTGTTTTGCACCCGTTGTATTTGAACGTAGAGCCTATCACACCCGATCATCACGTGGTGTCTCAGCACGAAGAACTTTCGCAACGGTGCATACTCAGGGAGAACACTTCTTGATAATTTAGTGAGAGATCATCTTATAATGCTACCGTCAATCAAAGCAAGATAAGATGCATAAAAAGATAAACATCACATGCAATCAATATAAGTGATATGATATGGCCATCATCATCTTGTGCTTGTGATCTCCATCTTCGAAGCACCGTCATGATCACCATCGTCACCGGCGCGACACCTTGATCTCCATCGCAGCATCGTTGTCGTCTCGCTAATCTTATGCTTCTACGACTATCACTACCGTTTAGCAATAAAGTAAAGCATTACATCGCGATTGCATTGCATACAATAAAGCGACAACCATATGGCTCCTGCCAGTTGCCGATAACTCGGTTACAAAACATGATCATCTCATACAATAAAATTTAGCATCACGTCTTGACCATATCACATCACAACATGCCCTGCAAAAACAAGTTAGACGTCCTCTACTTTGTTGTTGCAAGTTTTACGTGGCTGCTACGGGCTTTTAAGCAAGAACTCATCTTACCTACGCATCAAAACCACAACGATAGTTTGTCAAATAGACTCCGTTTTAACCTTCTCAAGGACCGGGCGTAGCCACACTCGGTTCAACTAAAGTTGGAGAGACAGTCTTCCGCAAGCCATCTATGTGCAAAGCACGTCGAGGGAACCGGTCTCGCGTAAGCGTACGCGTAAGGTTGGTCCGGATCGTCTCGTCCAACAATACCGCTGAACCAAAGTATGACATGCTGGTAGGCAGTATGACTTGTATCGTCCACAACTCACTTGTGTTCTACTCGTGCAAATAACATCAAACCATAAAACCTAGGCTCAGATGCCACTGTTGGGGAACGCAGTAAATTCAAAAATTTTCCGACGCACACGCAAGATCATGGTGATGCATAGCAACGAGAGGGGAGAGTGTTTGTCTACGTACCCTTGTAGACCGAAGCGGAAGCGTTGACACAACGTAGAGGAAGTAGTCGTACGTAGAGGAAGTAGTCGTACGTTCTCCTCGCGATCCAACCGATCACAGCACCGTTACTCCGGCACCTCCGAGTTCTTGGCACACGTTCAGCTCGATGACGATCCCCGGGCTCCGATCCAGCAAAGCGTCGGGGAAGAGTTCCGTCAGCACGACGGCGTGGTGACGATCTTGATGTGTTACCGGCGCAGGGCTTCGCCTAAGCACTGCAACGATATAATCGAGGTGGAATTTGGTGGAAGGGGGCACCGCACACGGCTAAGGAACGATCCGTAGATCAACTTGTGTGTCTTGGGGTGTCCCCTGCCCCCGTATATAAAGGATGAAGGGGGGGAGGCTGGCCGGCCAAAGGAGGGAGGCGCAGGAGGAGTCCTACTCCCTCTGGGAGTAGGATTCCCCCCCCCCCCCAATCCTAGTTGGACTAGGATTCTTCAAGGGGGAGAGAGAGAGAGAGGGGGCGCCCCACTTCTCCTAGTCCTAATAGGACTAGGGAAGGGGGGAGGCGCACAGCCCATGAGGGCAGCCCTCTCACCTCTTCTCCAAGGCCCATGTTGGCCCATTATGCTCCCGGGGGGTTCCGGTAACCCTCCCGGTATTCCGGTAAAATCCTGATTTCACCTGGAATGCATCCGATGTCCAAACATAGGCTTCCAATATATAATTCTTTATGTCTCGACCATTTCGAGACTCCTCGTCACGTCCGTGATCACATCCGGGACTCCGAACTCCTTCGGTACATCAAAATGCATAAACTCATAATAACTGTCATCGTAACGTTAAGCGTGCGGACCCTACGGTTCGAGAACAATGTAGACATGACCGAGACACGTTTCCGGTCAATAACCAATAGCGGGACCTGGATGCCCATATTGGCTCCTACATATTCTACGAAGATCTTTATCGGTCAGACCGCATAACAACATACGTCGTTCCCTTTGTCATCGGTATGTTACTTACCCGAGATTCGATCGTCGGTATCCAATACCTAGTTCAATCTCGTTACCGGCAAGTCTCTTTTCTCGTTCCGTAATACATCATCTCGCAACTAACTCATTGGTTGCAATGCTTGCAAGGCTTTATGTGATGTGCATTACCGAGAAGGCCCTGAGATACCTCTCCGACAATCGGAGTGACAAATCCTAATCTCGAAGTATGCCAACTCAACATGTACCTTCGGAGACACTTGTAGAGCACCTTTATAATCACCCAGTTACGTTGTGACGTTTGGTAGCACACAAAGTGTTCCTACGGTAAATGGGAGTTGCATATTCTCATAGTTAAAGGAACATGTATAAGTCATGGATAAAAGCAATAGCAACATACTAAACGATCGAGTGCTATGCTAATGGAATGGGTCATGTCAATCAGATCATTCAACTAATGATGTGATCTCGTTAATCAAATAACAACTCTTTGTTCATGGCTAGGAAACATAACCATCTTTGATTAATGAGCTAGTCAAGTAGAGGCATACTAGTGACACTCTGTTTGTCTATGTATTCACACATGTATTATGTTTCCAGTTAATACAATTCTAGCATGAATAATAAACATTTATCATGATATAAGGAAATAAATAATAACTTTATTATTGCCTCTAGAGCATATTTCCTTCAGTTTGGTAGCACACAAAGTGTTCCTACGGTAAACTGGAGTTGCATAATCTCATAGTTAAAGGAACATGTATAAGTCATGGATAAAAGCAATAGCAACATACTAAACGATCGGGTGCTATGCTAATGGAATGGGTCATGTCAATCAGATCATTCAACTAATGATGTGATCTCATTAATCAAATAACAACTCTTTGTTCATGGTTAGGAAACATAACCATCTTTGATTAATGAGCTAGTCAAGTAGAGGCATACTAGTGACACTCTGTTTGTCTATGTATTCACACATGTATTATGTTTCCGGTTAATACAATTCTAGCATGAATAATAAACATTTATCATGACATGTAAGGAAATAAATAATAACTTTATTATTGCCTCTAGGGCATATTTCCTTCAGGGAGGAGATGAGGCTGATTGTGAGAGACAAGGAGTTGTTTGTAAATAGGGAACAAGTGCGGGCATCTTTTTGCAAAAATGGAGAAGCTTGGTTTGTATGCGTCAGATCTAGATCCGACGGCTATTGGTGAAAGATGGGAGGCACAACATCATCACCAACTCAGGACCTGTTTGATTTGCAGGATTTTGAAAACACAGGAATAGGACACGGCAATATTACAAGTTTCAAACTGATATTACAAATGTTAGGAGTAATGCTGCACCTACGAAGAGGGAATTACTAGGAAGTTTATGTAAGAACTTTCGTTACTTTAGGTGGATGCAGCATTATCGTACAAACTAAAATCCACCGCCCTGACAAGTCACTAATGGGCAAATAAGTTTTCGAGTCTCTGGCCACTTGATGTTTCAAAAACAAATTCAGCTTCTGTGGAGACTTTGTCATTTAGGCTTAGACGCTTGTGGTGATTAGCACGCCATTCATTGTTGCGCCAGAGAACGCCAAACCTCATTATCTTGAGCACACTTGCCTCTAGAACAAAGAACCTGGCCAATTTAATCTTAGATGTGCTGCCTCGGTAGTCGATCAAATCAATTTCTGTAAGATGGAGATCAAGGCATTCGATGAGATTGTTATAGTGCAGCACATTTTTCACTTTCGGGTCTTTTTTTATCTGCAAAAGAAGAGAACATATTAGAGCAGCTGGCTGCATAAGATTGTCGTGTCATCAAGAGGTACCAATATCATTCGCTCATACGATAGGGTTGGCTGGCTAGTGATTTTTTTCACTCTCTCTCTCTCTCTCTCTCTCTCTTTATGTTTCCTCTCATTTAACTAGGAGCACGTGAAGAGCTTGGGCATTTGTTGCCTTCCACTATGTGGCCGATGCCATATTTCGCAAAAGTATGCCACATAACACGCATCGATGTCAAATCAAAAAGATTTTGGCACCGCTCTCGCGATGTGAGAGAGTTGGCACCGTTGTGCACACAGACCCACATGTATAAACAAATCAATCAAACCAACTACACCAGCCTCTCACCCTCCCAAACAAGTGTTTTTTATTGCCTCAGTCCTCCCTCTCTCTCTCCCACGCAGTGTTTTTTCATTGCGTGAGTTGATTTGGCACCGGAGCAAAGTAGGTGATCCAGATTGGGACACCAGGTGAGCAATGGAGGGGCATCGATGCCAAATGCATCACAAGTGAATTTGGCACATGTTTTGGCCTACATAGCCCACTTTTGTAATACTACCTCGTATTTAGTATAAAATTTTGACCATAGATTTACCTAAGAAAATGCCAATGCATGTCACTAAAAATTACACCATTTGAAATTATGTTCAAATACGAATCCAACGATATAGTTCTTAGTGACATGCATTAACATTTTGTCAGTTAAATCTATGGTCAAATTTTGATACTACAAAATTGGAAGAGTAAACCAGGACGGAGATAGCACTTTCTCTTAGGGTAACCATAGAGTTACTGGAGTAGTTTAAGTTACTTTCCACTATGACTAGCCTAGGCTACTATAGTAGTACAGTATAAAAACGATGCAGGTGATCACGTGAGAAAAAATACTAAAAACATTTCTTTCGGTGTAGTGCGTAGATGCAGTTTTGAACACTACACTTGTCATCGTAATTTGGGAAAATTACGTAAAAATTGAGCTACGTTGTGATTACCGTTTACTTATAGGAAATAAGTTTCACCTCGATGAGTAGCTTCTCCGTGCACGGAAAGCATGTAAGGAATCCAACAACTTGATCCAGATTGGGGCCGATAGATTTTAGTGCTAAGATCTTCACTATGCACATGGACTGGGTCAAGCTTGTGGGAATCATTTTCTGGAAGACGGTCGTAAATACATCAAGAAGAAATTTAAAAATGTGGATTTCAAGAAGACGGATAAGAAGATGAATGTTGTACATGAACGATTACAGATCCAATAAAGAGTTCGGAGAATTTGGCAGACGAGTACACCAACGCTGTCAATTTCGGCGCGTCAATGACCCTGATTTTTATTGGACCTTCTAGATCCGATACAAGCAATCTCTCAAGGAAAGGCGCATTCTCAGTGACCATAACGTGGAAAAGCTGGAGTGATCTCTTCCCAATTGATGTCTTGTTGCGGGGCCAGCAAGACACATAAATCCATCGGAGATTCGTCGAGGCGATGTGGAGGCTAATGAACCCGTGGATCTGCTCAAGACGAAGGTACTCGAGCACAGTACAGCTGCGGAGCAGGTGCTCCATAGCCTTCTTCGAGATGACAATGTCGAAGAGGTCGAGCTGCTTGAGTTGAGGGAGAAGAAGAGCGGGCGAGACATTAATCTGGGGAAGATAGCAGGAGCTGAAGCTGGCGTAGCACAGCGTTGGCGTGAGGCGGAGCGCGGACGGCGGCAGAGAGCGACATCGTCCAACTTCAAAGCTGAGCTCCTCGAGCTGATCTAGGGCGGGGGATAAGAACCACTCATCGAACTTGGGTTGGACCTTGCAGTTGGTACTGAACATGCGAATGTCAAGGCGTTTGGCTGGCCCAGGGTGTGATGAAAGGATCTTGGAGACTGCGGCCATGCGTTTGCAATCCCCGTCGCAGAGGTAGCTGTCGACGGTGAGGTTGAGGGGGACGCAACGCCAGAGGGGGCGCCACCACCGTGAGAGCATCGCGGTCCGCACGGCATATTTGGTGGGGAGGAGGCCGATGGTGACGAGCAGCGTGTCGTCGAGGAGGCTGCTGATGAAGTCCAGGCTCGCCGGATGCGGTTTTGGCTCGATCCGCCTCCGCTTGTTGGCTGCCTCGCCATCCATCTCAACCGGCGGCGACGCCTGTGTACACGTGTGCTGGTGTGTGTTGTGTGCTGGGTGTGCGCGAGTGCGTCCTTCTGTGCATGCCGCCGCACAGTGGTGAATTGTGCGCGAGTGCGTCCTTCCCGCGCACGAAGTTTGTCCTCAATGCGCCCTCAATTTACTAGCGTGCGGGGTGCTACCCCGAGTGGTTTCAACTTTGTTTACTTCACCGCGTGTTAGATGGGCCTCTAGTTTACTTATTTTCACCCACTGCCACATGGGTCAGCACACGAAGATACAGAACACGAGCTGACAAGGCAGCATGTGGATTGGTTGACCGGTCAACAAAACAATATACGGAGCTATACGCTGACACATTGAGCGTATAATCCGTCGGTATAGAGAGTTCGAGTGAGAGGGGGGCCCGTGAGAGATAGCAGAGAGAGAGAAAGAGCTACTCCCACTGTTCGATAATGTAGTTCCAACATTTTTTTAAGTCAAACTTTTGAAACTCTGACCAAGTTTATAAAGAAATTACTTATATCTACAATACCAAAGATAAATGATAGTATGAAGTAAGTACATGTTGTGATGAATCTAATGATTGTTCCAGATGTAAATATTTTTCTCCACATATACCTGGTCAAACGTTTCTGAGGTTTGACTTTTCAAAACATCCATATGCTTATGGACGTCACAGAGTCCCTAAAAAGAGAGAGAGAGAGAGAGAGAGAGAGAGAGAGAGAGAGAGAGAGAGAAAGAGTGAAAAAAGTGTGTGTGCGTGTGTGAAAAAGACATGGATAACACACGATAAAAGTAGAGAAAAAGCATGCATGTCTTATGCAAACATATCACACATGCATCTTCAACAACAAAGGCAAGGTGAGGAGATAGTGTGTGGTTGTTTGGAACCGTGAGAGCAAGACCCCTAGCACGTGGCCAAGAGGGGTCTGACAAACAAGGGAGAGAGGTCGAGAGAGACGTACGGAGAAAATGCAGACATGGGGAGGAGAGAGTGTATGTTTGTCATAGAGAGATCCCCTGGAGATCGTGATGGGACTACATGGGTGGGAGATTGAGTGACAAGGTGTGTGCGCGATAGAAGATGCCCCGAGAGATATCAAGATAAACGTATGGATGGAAGGAGACAATGCGTGTGTTCCTGATGGCTAGTAAGAGATAATCATACTTAGGAGGGGGAGTGCTTGCGCCTATGATGGATTGAGGGATTATGGTACTTAGGGGGGTGCGTGTCACATGGAGAGAGAACAAGGGCGGAGAGTGTTGGATGGGTTTATATGTATAGCGCGAGCGAGACATGTGTACGTGTGAACCAGGGAGATATAAGGCCAGTTTGGCTTGCGTCCTGAGCATATTTTGCCTGGCCTGGGGTTGTGGATGGATTTCATGCACGCTTGTTTGGTTGCTACCCTGTGAAAAAGAAAGCCCGCCTGGCCTGGGTTCCCTTGCACTTTAATTAGCCTGGCTGAACTCCAGACACTGCAAGTAGCCTGGCCCAGGCGACCGATTTCGAACGCCTGGCCGTGCCTGGTCATGTGGCCACGAGGCTAACAGCAACATGGATGGATATTAGCATTAAATAATTGATGCATGGATTGATTGATGGGACGTTGATGCTTTGCCTGGCCCAGGCATGAACCAAACGCTTCAGCACCACACAATCCTGGCCAGGCAGAAATATTTTACATCTCACGTCCACACCAGGCAGTAGTGGCCATCAAGGCGTGAGGGTCAGGTCACGAACCAAACTGACCAATAAAGTTTGAGAGAGATTGAGGAGCCCCGATAAGGATGAGTGGTGCGTCATATAGCTGAGAGGGGGAAAGAGATATTCCATCCGGTCGATAATGCAGTGCATGTAAATTTTTTAGAAGTGAAACTTTGGAAACTTTGATCAGGTTTACGCAAATGTTATTTATATCTACAATACCAAAGATACATCATACAAAACTACATCTCATGGTGAATCTAATGGTATATGTTTGCTGTACTAGATGTAATTCTTTTTCTCCACGTACATGGTCAAACTTTGTGATGTTTGACTTTTCAATAAATCTAATATGCTATGGACCGAGGAGAGTGCCTCAGTCGAGACAGATCAAGTGCGTGTGAAGGAGAATGAGTAAGTGTGCAAAAAGAGTATGTGTGTGAAAGACAAAGTGACAACAGACGATAAATTAGAGAGAGAGTGTGTTTTTTTCGTTTCTTATGCGAACATATCACACATGCATCTCCGAGATGGAAAAGCGAGGCGAGGAGATACACAAAGATAGCTAGTGTGTGATTGTTTGCAACGGAGAGAGACACCCCTGTAGCACATGTCCAATAGAGGTGTGGACAACAAGGAACAAAGGTCGAGAGGGACACATGGATGGCATGGACGCATGGGGAGGGAGAGAGGGTGTGTTTGTGATAGAGAGATCCCGTCGAGATCGTGAGGGGACTATATGGGTGGGAGATCGAGGGAGTGCGTGCGCGATAGAAAGATGCCCCGAGAGAAATCGAGATAGACCATGCACATGTTTGTGATGGAGACTAAGATTAGCTAGTCATATACATATAGGGGGGACTGTGTGTGCCTACAATTGAGTGAGAGACCATCATACTTGGCTAGCTGGGCATGAGATTGTGTGTGTGCGCGTGTGAGATGGAGAGAGAACGAGGGGGGGAGATAGAGTTTTAGATGGGCCTATCGAGTGCGAGTGAGATATGCATGTGTATGTGTGACCCAGGTGGATGGAGAGTTTGAGAGAGGGGGGAAGAGTTCCGAGACGAGATAGTGGTGCGTGAAAGAGTTACAGGCAAAGAGCCAAGGAATTTGTGTGCGTACGATGAGTGCACCCAAGATATCTAGCTTGGACTAGCTAGAGTATCACACATAGTGTGAGAGAGACCTATAGATGGTGTATATATGCATGCGAACTAGAAAGACCCCCCCCCACACACACACACACAAAGAGAGAGAGAGAGAGAGATGGAGAGAAAGGGAGAGAGGCCAACAAGGTTTTTGTGTCGGATGTGTGCGACATAATTGAAGATTGTCGGGGAGAGAGAGAGAGAGAGAGAGAGAGAGAGAGAGAGAGAGAGAGAGAGAGAGAGAACAGGAGTCCGGGAGAGGGGGAGGTCGCGTTTTATGCATCAAAGACTGATATAAACCATGTTTCGATATAAACTTGCATTCAAATATTTAAATTGGAGAACATGTTGTCTGCAGTCCACACATGAACGGATATATGCGTATATCAAACAAGTTCATTAATTTGACTTTCAGCATGTTCATGGAGTATTATAATACTGTACAACATGCTACTCGATTGAGGTGTTCAATTTTTGATTTAGTTCACTATTTTGACCTACTGAACGAGCTATTTCATTGAATCGAGATATTTCATTTTGGGTTTGATTCGCGTTTTTGAGTGGGTCAACTATTTGTCATATAGTAAATTGCTAGCAACGAGCATGTAAAAACACATTACTCCCGAGCATCATCTCTCCATCTAAAAAAGAAGTGGCAAGCTAATATTTCAAAATTTGATCAGAATTGACTTGGTAAGGTAGATGTGGATGCCCGTTCACCCAAAATTTGAACGAACCGTTAAACATCCTATCTGCTCGGTGGAATTCGCCCGAGCAAATAAATGGGAGACGCGAAATTACCGTCCTATGTGGGACACGCATAAATTGGCCCGTTGTACATCGAGGGTAGGTTCATAACTTCATCCAAGCGTGCCTTCTCCTCGGTCGAAATGACATGTGCCGAATAATTCATAAACCATGGTCGGCAAAACACGCTCTCCTCGCCCGAAATAGCTCACGCCCACTATTTCAAAACACGCTCTCCTCGCCCGAAATCGCTCGCGCCCACTATAGTTCAAAACACGCCCTCCTCGCCCGAAATCGCTCCCGCCCACTATTTGGGGAGAAGCAAAGTTACTCTACTATCCCCGACCCTCGGTACACAGACCCAAGCCGAGAAGCCTATAGGCAAGGGTAGAACTGTAACTCCCCCTCACATTTCAGACAATGCGTCCGTAAGACATGGTTCAACTCCCCTCCCAATTCCCCCCGCCCCCCGCCCGCCCCCATTCATACCTCGTGGGCGCCAAATCACCTTCTCCCCGGGAAGCTCCCTTTTCCCGAGCTGCGAAACCTCAGCCCCACCTCCATGGCGCCCCCACCACACCAATTTCACAGCCGCCCTCCTCCCTAATGCCGGAGACGCTGTCCATTTGCCGTTGTGCACTGGGCCGTGTGCCTCTTACTCCGTGTTGCTGGTGTTGCCTCGACGACGGCCGCGTGAACCGTACCGGAGCCGATTCACCCCCGCCGTTGTTCACGGCGCTGGAGCGGCTCCAACTTCGGATCCATCCAGAGTCCTGGCACTGCTTCGGCGTAGGCGTCGACCCTCGCGACATCGCTCTTTCCCTGCCGCCGGTCGCCACCGCAACCGCGCCGGCCTCACCGACTCGGCAGCTGGACCTGCCTACTTCACCATGCCGCCAGATAGGTCGCACCCTCATCTCAAATCACTTTATTTAGGCGTTAGTTGTCTAAATTTTTATTCTGGGCCAATCGATTTGCATTGGGAAGCAGCACCCCTCGAGGTGGCGGAGCTCCTAGGCTGCCGGTTGGCTGGTGTCTAACGTAAGGGTGCGGGGCTGCAAGTTCGCCGCGAAAGCAGCGCTTAGATGGCTATCTTTTAGAGTTGTGTGGGTTGAAGGTACTGCCGCCGCCGGATCTGGATGACGGGGAGTCTTTGTGGATTGGCCCGGGGGCGGCGCAACCATGGCAGTGCCGTGGGGCGGGGAGCGGGGTTTTGGCCGGGGCCACGGACGGCGGAGGCAGGCTGCTTTGCCGTTGGTCGCTGGCTCTTCGGGGAAGATTCCGAACAGTGTCAGCCGGGAGGCACAAGACGGCCAGCCATCCGACGTAGATCGGACAGTCCCAAAATAAAATAAAATCATGTGACCCCAATTTAGTCTTCAGTCAACATGCATATAATGTCCTGGAGTGTATCTACTCTGTTGCAAGTACCATTGGTGCAACAAACCCAAATTGCAAGTACCATGCCTTGAACCTGGGTGGGTGGGAAGGCATCAACCCCTCCACACCACTAGGCTATGCCTTAGTCTGCTCCTTGCTCTAACTTGGCCTGTGATATGGGTACAACATGCATATAATGTCGTGGAGTGTATCTACTCTGTTGCAATGCCATGTGCTTAGCATGCTGATCATGCATGTAAATATGTCATGCCTTCCTGTTTTTCAGTACCTATTCCATTCATGATAACATGTTTTCAAATTCAAGTACTGTCATTCTACTCTATCGCAATGCCATCTGCTTAATTTGGACATCATGCTTCTGAATATCTTATGCATTGTTATTCGTCAGTATGCACTTCTTCTGTCTACCATACCATGTTTTTTTACATTGAAGTGTTGTTCTAGTGCTCTATTGCAATGCCATCTTATTTTCCCAATCATACACGTGTATGTTGCCTTAGTTATTTCTGTACGTATTCCGCTAGCATACAGTTTTACATTCAATTAGTGTTTTTTGTTGTGTTGTCCTGTCGTATCCCTAGCTCTTACACCATACTCCCCCCATCCGGATTACATGTTGCCGAAATGGATAAAAAAGGGTGTATCTAGAACTGAAATACGCCTAGACCCATCCATTTTTTTCGGATGGAGGGAATACATGTCAATATGTCATGCCTTTCTATTCTTCAGTACCTATTCCATATCTCTGTTGCCGCATGTTTTATAATTAAAGCACCATTCTTCTATACAAGGCATGCAAGGGGAAGACGGCTATGTTAGAATCTGAAGGGTTACAAACAAGGCCTTTGTAAAAGATCCAAATGCCAGGAGATAATAAACCAACTCCAGTTTTTATAGATACTGCTCCAGCACAGAGAAACCCAACTCCTACTGATAATAAGCAGATTCCAGTGGCCAAAGAACTAGTCCGCTCCAGTCCAGCAAAAATATGTCAACTCCATTCTAAGAAGCGCGTGTGTATCCTCGCATCAAGAAATTTTATAGCATTCTGATCATAATTTCTACATGTTTCTTACCCATCTCTCTTTTAGAAAATAAGCTTAACAGATAGAAGATTTTCTGCAATGGTATCGTTTATGAGGAAAGATTCTTGCACGAATTCTCTTGCTCCAATTTAGATGTAAGTACCTGTTGTATATCACTATATTTTTAGATTAGCATGTATTTTGTTAATCGGCGTGAATCCAACCTTTATCTGATCTAAATTTAGTTGTAGCAAAATGTATGATTAAAGGCCACAATGTTGATTTTTGCAAGGAAAACTGCCTGGTAGTTTTGCATCTTGAGCTGCATGAGTGTACTATCTCATATCAGTGGGTTTGAATACTTTGGTTCTGCAGTGGGTTTTTCAGTGTTTTTTTTACTGTGTTGTCCTGTTCTATCCCTAGCTCTTACATCATACTCCCTCCGTCCGGATTAAATGTCGCAGAAATGGATAAAACTGGATGTATCTAGAACTGAAATATGCCTAGACCCATCCATTTATTTCTGGATGGAGTGAATACATGTCAGTATGTCATGCCTTTCTATTCTTCAGTACCTATTCCATCTCTGCGGTAGCATGTTTTATAACTGAATCACCATTCTTCTATGTAAGGCATGCAAGGGGAAGATGGCTATGTTAGAATCTGAAGGGTTACAAACCAGGTCTTTGCAAAAGATCAAAACGCCAGGAGATAATAAACCAAATCCATTTTTCATAGATACTGCTCCAGCACAGAGAAACCCAACTCCCACTGATAATAAGAAGATTCTAGTGGCCAAAGAACTAGTCCGCTCCAGTCCAACAAAAGAATGTCAACTCCATTCTAAGAAGCGCGTGTGTATCCTCGCATCAAGAAATTTTATAGCATTCTGATCATATTTTCTACATGTTTCTTACCCGTCTCTCTTTTAGAAAATAAGGTTAAACGATACAAGACTTCCTCCATTGGGATCGTATTCGAGGAAAATATCTTGCGGGAATTCTCTGTGCTCCAGTTCTGATGTAAGTACCTGTTGTATATCACTATATTTTTACATCAGCATGTATTTTGTTAATCGGCATGAATCTAACCTTTATCTGATCTAAAATTAGTTGTAGAAAAATGTTAAAGGCGCCAATGTTCATTTTTGTAAGGAAAACTGCCTGGTAGTTTTGCGTACTGAGCTGCATGAATGTGCTATCTCATATCAAGCACATTACTGAATTGTAGTGCTTCTCTGGTTGCCCATTCATTCATTGTGTCAATGTTGCTTTCGTATTACCTTACCTGGCTGATGATAGTTGTGCCATATTGTGTTAATTTGGTGTAGGCTAGTGTCGGTGTACTAAAGTAGGGGTACCTTAGTATCCCAAACTTGTGCACGGGCAGTCGTAGCACCCCGCGGCAAGGCTTGCCAGGCGATCGCCAAGACTCTCCGTGGTCCCTCTTTTTGGGCCATCCAAGAACAAAGTATTTGAGCCAAGGCCCCGGCAGGAGGAGCCTGCCGGGAAGGCCACCCGAAGAGAGACAGGCCCCGGCAAGAGGAGCTTGCCGGGACGACCGCTCGAAGCACAAGACCCCGGCAGGAGGAGCTTGCCGGGAAGGCCGACCGAGGCACGACAAGATACTTGCTGCGACGCGCTCCGCGTACCGGCAAGGACCAGTGAGCGACAAGCTCCCGGGCGCGACAAGACATCAGCCGCGGCAAGGCGCTTGCCGCGGCAAGTCACCACCCCGCGCCTGCGCTCCAGCTCATCCACCCACGCGTCGCTCTGGGGCCATTCCAGGCGTACGTGGCGAGAGGCTGCGCAGCCAGGGGCATGCGGTGGCGAAGCAACGCTGACAGAGTAGCCATCGTGGCAAACGGTGGCGCTCCTGATGGTCTACTTCCCTGCTCCGTCTGGGCGATGCGGACGGGCATTTAATGCCCTTGTCCCCTGCCGTCAGAGTTAGGTATGATAGCACTGTACAGCCACTGTGCAGGCAGCTGTACCCACTACAGCATTCTCCCATTTTTGCCCCCACCTGCGCTGCCACCTGTGGGTAACCCCTTGAGCATATAAAAGGAGGCCCCATGCGCATGTAGGAGGAAGAGGACACCCATCGCTATGCTCTCTCTCGCCAGTAGCTCGCGTGTACTGTAGCACCACACGCTCCCGAGCAAGAACACAATACAATCCACAAAGCAGCAGTAGGGTTTTACGCATCCTTGCGGCCCGAAGCTGGGTAAAATCCCTTGTGTGCATCGCCTCGATCCGCTCTTCGTGCGACCTCCGCCCCCCGCCAAACCAAGAAAGGGGCTCGGTCCCCATAGGTGTTCGAGGAAGCCGATTCCCCCCGACATCTTTGGCGCGCCAGGTAGGGGGCGTCGAAGTTGTGCGAACCTGATCCGGCGTCTGCACGGGCTAGATCTCCATCATCTTCATCAACATGCCACCGAAGAAGATGGCTCCGGAGGTGGCCGGTCCGTCCGCGTTGAACCCGCTGCCCTTGGAGCAAACGGGCGGTGGGGACGGCACCGGCGGCGGGACGGGCGTCGTCGAACCAGCTCATGGCGCCACGGTGTCCGAACATGCACCGCGCCCCTCTCAGGAGGCACGGGACCAGCAGCGTCTTGGCGCCCACGGTACCATACGCTCGCTGGACCCAAATCGAGCCGGCGGATCCCAGGGCGCTCAAGGCCAGCACTCACACCAACGTGCTGGCGCGAGCATGGCGCGGCTGCCTGGTCCGGGTGTTGCTCCTTCTAACGTAGTTAGAAGTTCGAGCACATCCCGCTCCACGCGCCGTTCGCCACCACTGCCCACCACTCCAGCGGCGGACAAGCTCGACGACTGGAGGGCCACGATACAGAGCCTCATCGGTTTCGCCAACGGCGACACCCCGCGGCAGCACAGTGCGTCGCAGCCGAGGCGGGACGGCCAGGCGAGAACCGATGGCGCCAGGACCGACGGGGGTGCGACCACCATGCACTCCCCGCCCCAGAGGCCAAGGTCGCCGACTCGCCGGAATCATCACGACAATGACTCCACCGCGTCGTCGAATCCGCGAACTCGTCGCGATCAACGCCAAGTTCTTCACGAGCGAGAGCAAGAGGACGCTCGTACTCGCATCGAGCGTCGGAGAGAAGCGCGGCGTCAATCAGACCACCGCGCTGGGCCCTCTGTCGACATGCATGCACCAGGGGAACCAGGCGACCTGCCGTACGCGGTGGGCTGCCCTGCGTTCACCCGTGAGCTGCGGCAAGTCCAGTGGCCCAGCACGAAGAATTTCAAGCCAGACGTACCAGAGAAGTACGACGCCAAGTCGCATCCGTCGGAGTTCCTCAGCATCTACACCATCGCGGTGTAGGTTGCTGGAGGGCGAGACGACAAGATCCTTGCCAACTACTTCCCGCTGGTACTCAAATCCAACGTCAGATCCTGGCTCATGCACTTGCCGGATAAATCCATAACCTCCTGGACAGACTTGTGCCATCAGTTTGTTGGCGCCTTTACGGGCGGCCACAAACCCCATGGCCAAGCGAGCGACCTTCATCTACTCGTCCAGAAGGAAGGGGAACCCTTGCGCAAGTTCATCCAGAGATTCAGCCGTGTACACTACAACATCCCAGACGTCCACCCCGCCGCGGTCATCAGCGCGTTCCATCAGAACGTGCGTAACCGCAGGATGCGGGAGGAGATGGCGATGTGCAAGCTCAAAGACGTCAGTGGGCTATATGCCCTGGCTGACAAGTGTGCCCGTGCTGAGGAAGGGAGGAAACTCCCCGGAGAGAACACTAGAGCAGGAGAATCTGACAGTGAGGATACCGCCCCGGCAAGGAAGGGCCGGCGGCGGAGCAACAGGAAGAAGAAGAGCCAAGAAGTACTGGTTGTTGAGCAGTCCGGCGATGAAGGCGCCGCCAAGAAGGCCCAGGCTGGTAGCTCTGGCAAGGAGATTGCCGGATGCTCCCACTGCCAGGCTGTGGCGGTCGCCGACAAGCGGGACGGCACCAACAAACAGTACTGCAAGATCCACCGCACCAAGGGCCATGACCTCCAGAGCTGCAAGCAGGTCGAGCGGCTCGTCGAGCTGCAAAAGTCCGAGTACGAGCGGCGCGACAAGGAGGGAGCCCGGGGATGTGGCGGAGGATCAGGCACGAAGCGCCCCGGCCAGGGAGGACGCTGCGACAAGGACAAGCAGCGGCAAGCGGACCGACCTCCCCGCGGCCGCGACAAGAACGAAGACGACGACGAAGACGTAGACATGGATGACGTTGAGACCAGTGAGCAGGAGTTTTAGAAAGCCATAGAGGTCTTGTGCGTAGACGGCGGTGCTTCCCTGCATACTTCTCACCGCCAGCTCAAGCAGTGGGCGCGGGAAGTCAATGCGGCGGAACCACCCGTCGAGTCGTGCAAGCCTCTGAAATGGTCCAGCACGCCTATCATCTTTGATATTGAGGACCACCCTGATCGCACAACTGCGATCGGGTGCTTGCCGATGTTGGTCTCACCAACAGTCCGCAACCTCAAGGTCACTAAGAGGCTAGTTGACGGCGGGGCCGGCTTGAACCTGATCTCCTCCGCTGTGCTCCGGAAACTCCAAGTCCCCGACAGCGAGCTCGAAGAGACCGGCACGTTCCAAGGAATCAACCCGGGAGGGAGCAAGCCGAAGGGGAAGATAACGTTGCCAGTGACATTTGGCAGCGAGCTGAACTTCAGGACAAAGAGGATCACTTTTGACGTTGTCGATTTTCCATTGCCCTACAATGGAATTCTCGGCCGTCCAGCGCTCGCCAAGTTCATGGCGGCCTCTCACTACGCCTACAACATGCTCAAGATGTCAGGCCCGATAAGCATCATCTCTTTCCCCGGCGACAAGAAGGATGCCCTTATCTGTGCCGACAAGATCTACCGGGAAGCAGCAGCCGCAGCGGATCACAAGCCGCTTGCCGCTGGAGCTCCCGGAGGGAAGAAGAGGACCAAGCCCGGCAAGTGCTCTGGCGCCCACTCCGGCAAGCGCACCTCTTCGGAGTGCTGCGCTACCGTCGAGGACGCGCCATCGAGCTCCACCGGCAAGAGTAAGAAGACAATGGCAGCTGCGCCAACGACCAAGAAGGTGCCCGCCAAGGAGGACGGCACTGGTGGTACCTTCACCATCAGTGCCACGCTCGACCCCAAATAGGAAAGCGCGCTCGTTGCTTTTCTGCGGGCGAATGTCGATGTGTTTGCCTGGCGACCATCTGACATCCCCGGCGTTCCCAGGAAAGTGATTGAGCACTACCTCGCCATCTGTCCTCACGCGCGGCCCGTCAAGCAAAGAGTCAGGAAGCAAGCAGTGGAGCGCCAAGAGTTCATCGAAGAAGAGATCAAGAAGTTGGAGGTGGCAGGCCTCGTCAGAGGTGTGCTCCATCCGACGTGGTTGGCCAATCCTGTTGTCGTGCGCAAAGCAAATGGGAAATGGAGGCTTTGCATCGACTTCACCGATGTTAACAAAGCTTGTCCCAAAGATCCCTTTCCCTTGCCGCGCATTGACCAGATTGTTGACTCCACGACTGGATGTGACCTGCTTTCATTTCTTGACGCCTACTCAGGATATCATCAGATCTTCATGGCTAAAGAAGATGAAGAGAAGACCGCGTTCATCACTCCATGTGGCACGTACTGTTTCGTACGGATGCCTTTCGGACTGAAGAACGCCGGTTCAACATTTGCGAGGGTTGTCCACACCGCTTTTGAGCCACAAATCCACAGAAATGTGGAGGCCTACATGGATGACATAGTGGTCAAGAGCAGAGACAGGGCAACCCTGATTCAAGACTTAGAAGAGACCTTTGCGAACCTGCGCAGGATCAGCCTCAAGCTCAACCCCGAGAAGTGCGTGTTCGGAGTCCCTTCCGGCAAGCTTCTCGGGTTCTTCGTGTCTCAGCGAGGAATAGAAGCCAACCCAGACAAGATCAAGGCCATCGAGCAGATTGAAGCACCAACACGTGTCAAGGACGTACGAAGGCTTGCCGGCTGCGTCGCGGCTCTCAGCAGGTTTATTTCCAAGTCTGCACAACGCGCCCTGCCGTTTTTCAAAATTTTGAAAAAGGCGGGTCCAGTAAAATGGACTCCGGAAGCGGAGGCTGCGCTGCCGGACCTGAAGAAATACCTGTCCTCCGCTCCAATACTTGTCGCGCCTAAACCACAAGAGAAGTTGCTGCTATACCTGGCGGCAACCAATCAAGTGGTTAGTGCTGCGTTAGTAGCGGAGAGGGAGGCGGATGATGAGCCAGCAACCACGGCAAGCACGTCCAACGACAAGCAGGGGGCTTCCCCGACAAGCTCTGGCCCCGACAAGGATGAATCTGCGCAGGAGCAAGTGGAGGTGCAGAAGAAGAAAATGGTGCAGCGCCCAGTTTACTTTGTCAGCTCCCTTTTGCAGGGGGCTAGGTCAAGGTACTCTGGTGTGCAGAAATTGCTTTTCGGCCTCCTCATGGCCTCGAGAAAGCTGCGCCATTACTTCCAAGCACACGAGATTACGGTTGTCACCCGCTTTCCGCTGAAGAGGGTACTGCAGAATCCAGAAGCAACAGGCAGGATTGTCGAGTGGGCACTAGAGCTGTCGAGCTTCGATCTCCAGTTCGAGAGCACCTCGACTATCCAAAGCAGGGCATTGGCAGAGTTCATAGCGGAGTGGACACCGACACCGGACGAAGATATCCTAGAGACGAGCATCCCCGCCAAAGAAGCAAGCAAAGAGTGGCTGATGTACTTTGATGGTGCTTTCTCGCTGCAAGGCGCCGGTGCTGGCACGTTACTCGTCGCGCCCACCGGAGAGCACCTCAAGTACGTAGTCCAGATGCACTTCCCCAAGGAGCAAGCAACCAATAATACTGCAGAGTATGAAGGTCTGCTCGCCGGTCTCAGGATCGCGGCAGAACTTGGGATCAAGAAGCTCATTGTCAGGGGTGACTCGCAGCTTGTCGTCCGCCAAGTGAACAAGGATTACCAGAATCCGTTGATGGAAGCGTACGTTGATGAAGTGAGGAAGCTGGAAGAGCACTTTGACGGCCTGCAAATGGAACACATTCCAAGAGCTGAGAATGACATCGCTGATGGCCTGTCGAAGTGCGCAGCATTTAAGTTACCTGTGGAACCAGGAACCTTTGTGCTCAAGCTGACTCAACCATCCGTAACGCCATCAACCAGACAGAGCAAGAAGAGGAAGTTGGTCTCCGGCGACTATCTTCCGGCAGAGCTCCCTGGAGACGCCGCCAAGAAGGTCCCCAAGATCGACGCCAAGAGAGCTGAGGAGCCGTCTGCTCCGGAAAACCCCAGGGTTTGTTCCGTAGAAGCAGGCGATCCCGACAAGTTTTGCTCCGGCAAGCTTGCCGGGGAACGTCAAGCTCCGGCTGAGCCCCAGATCCTCGCCGTAGAAGCGGACGTTCCCGCAGCAGCAGAAGTGCCTTTAGTCCTTGTTGTCGAGTCGCAGGCTCCAGCATGGGCGCAGCAGACTGTCCATTTCCTCCAGCACGGAGAACTTCCCGAAGAGCAAGAAGAAGCGGAAAGAGTAGCCCAGCGCTCGAGTATGTACCAGTTCGTCGACAACACATTGTACAGAAGAGGGCGCAACGGTGTGAAATTGAAGTGTATTTCCCGGGAAGACGGACAGCAGCTGTTGGCAGAGATACATGGAGGCATATGTGGTCACCACATCGGCGCAAGAGCACTCGCCGGCAAATCGTTCCGGCAAGGTTTCTTCTGGCCGACAGCCCTCTGGGATGCAACTGCACAAATAACCAAGTGTGAAGCGTGCCAGTTCCATTCCAAGCAGATACACCAGCCAACTCAAGCTCTCCAGACGATCCCTTTATCCTGGCCATTTTCGGTCTGGGAGCTCGACATCCTCGGCCCCTTCCCCCGAGCTGTCGGGGGCTTTGAGTACTTGTACGTCGCAATCGACAAGTTCACAAAGTGGCCGGAAGTGGAACCAGTGAGGAAGGTGACAGCACAGTCAGCCATCAAGTTCTTCAGGTCGATTGTCTGTCGCTTCGGGATCCTCAACAGGATCATCACCGACAACGGTACACAATTCACGAGCCGCGCCTTCATGCAATACGTCCAAGATCTCGGCGCCAAGGTCTGCTTCGCTTCTGTTGCTCATCCCAGGAGCAACGGTCAAGCTGAAAGGGCCAATGCCGAAGTACTGCGCGGGCTCAAGACCAGAACTTTCGACAGGCTGCACAAGTGCGGAAGAAACTGGATCGAGGAGCTGCCGGTGGCTCTTTGGTCGATCAGAACGACGCCAAATTGAGCCACTGGCCAGACACCATTTGCTCTAGTCTATGGAGCAGAAGCAGTTACCCCCACGGAACTCGTATACGGGTCACCTCGAGTGCTCGCTTATGATGAGCTTGAGCAAGAGCGGCTGCGTGAAGATGACGCGCTGCTCCTTGAGGAAGATCGTCTTTAGGCTGCTATGCGAGCCTCTCGCTACCAGCAAGTTTTGCGTCGCTACCATAGCCGCAAAGTTAAAGCCAGAAGCTTCGAGGAAGGCGACCTTGTTCTTCGGCGCGCCCCGTCCGCCAAGAATCATAACAAGTTGACGCCGAAGTGGGAAGGCCCTTACCGGGTGAGACGAGTCACGAGGCCCGGCGCTGTCTGCCTCGAGACCGAAGATGGCACTCCGGTGAGCAACTCCTGGAATATTGAGCATCTTCGTAAGTTTTACCCGTAAGGCGCGGTTGTCGGGCCCCGCCCGGCAACCAACCTTTTGTACAAGTCTTGCCGCAGTTGCATGTAATCCTTTGTACAAAGCCAGGCGCAGACCCTGAGCAGCAGAAATGAAGCGCTGGCGCCCTAAGTTTTAGCATGCATGCTGAGTCGAGTCTCGTCCTTGGTTAGGGTTGATAGTGCCTAACAGTTGCTAACCCCTAGCTTAGAGGTCGAGTCTGCGTCCTTTTTCCGGTTCCTTCATTTCCTTTGGTTCGCAGGGTTTTGCATATCCTGGCCGGGCCGCTTAAGGACGAAGAAGAGAAGAAGGGCGGGCCAGCACTTGGTCCCCGGCAAGCCAGTATTGTCGGGGGCTGCAAGTACGAAGATTCGCCCGCGGCAAGCCAAAGTTGTCGGGGGCTGCAATCCCAGATAAGTTTTTGCATCCCTTGTCATGCATTCTCTTATGAACTGTGGAATACGAAAACCTTGTTTCCTCCTAGAAGCTACCGTGCTCCCTTAACGACAGGCCCCACAGCGCGTTCCTGGGGCCCGTTTTGGTAGTAGTCGCGGCGGCAAAGGGGCGGAACGAGGAGCCCGAACCCGCCTCATCCTTTCCTCCGCCAAAGGCGTGAGAGAGGTCGAGTGGCGCGGGAAGACGGCAGGGCCTGTTGCCGGGCAAAGAAGTGTCTATCTTAACGATACAAAGGGTTCGCTCCTTGGCGTGGGTTTTACCCACGGGACAAATGGCCCGGCAAACATCCCCTTTTCATTAAAAACATTCCGCTCAGGTACAGTTCAGAGAGAATGAAAAACATGGAAGATGGGATTACAAGTTTTAAACACAGCTAAGGCCCGAGGGCTTACAGATTAAAAAAAAAGATAAGATGCCCGTAATCCCTTTCTTGTCTCTCTCCCCAGGAGGTAGGACAAGGAGGCTAAAAGGGCAAAAGGAGCGCCTAGGTGAGCTACGGGTGGCAGAAGACACCAACAGAACGCCCAGAGGGCCGCCGGGGGGCTCCGGAGGCTGGATGGTGGCGGCGGCGCCGGAGATGGAGCTCGAAGATGAGGCAGCGGGACGTCAACACGCTGTCGGGGGCACCTATCCGAGTTGACGGCCTTGCCGCCAGTCCTCCTCCTCTTCCGCAGCCTCGCCACTCCAACTGCCCGGGAAGACGACCCCGAGAAGCTCAAGGAGCCGGCGACGCGGATGATGGGGTCGCCGGTGCCACGTGGAGCCGCGACCGGCGCCTAGTCGAACCCGTCATCCCGACGACCGCTGCCCTCGTCGTCGTTGTCGCTCCCCTCCTCGTCACTCTCGCTCGAGGAGGAGCTTTCGCTGTCGGAGGAGCTATCCACGCAGCACCGGGCCCGGGTCCCGAAGTCCTCGAAGGCCTTGACGGAGAGGAGATCGCCCTCCATCAACTTAAAATGGAGGGTGAACCCCTCCGTCAAGGTGTGGATACGGGCGAATGTCTTCCACCCTCGGCCAAGATACACTACGCCGGGGGCTGGGAACTCGACGTGGACCCGCGTGCCGCTGATCCCGCAGCCCTTCATGCGCAGCCTTAGCGTCTCGGGTTGCTCCATCTCCATCACGCTTGCGAAGGGACCCGGGAGGCGGAGGCGGCGGCGAGGCGCCCGGCGCAGCCTGACGAAAAACTCGCAAGGATCATCCCCGAGGTGGACCGCCGTGGGAAGAGGAGCCGCTGGTGGAGGCGAGGCCGGCGCGTCGCCCCGCCCGCCTCTTCCCTGAGCGCCGCGGCCTCGTCCACGCCCTCGTCCACGACCTCGCACCCTCCCCCTTCCCCTTACGGCTGGCTCCGCCACCGCGGGTGCAAGGGGAGGAGGGGCGCGCTGCCTGGCGGCAACCCTCGCCGCCACCGATGAAGGACCCGGATTCCCTTTCTCCATGGCGAATGGAGAGAGGGGGTCAGTGGATGAAGAGAAAAAGGGATGGAGGAGTGTGGGTTCCCGTCGCCCCCTCTTGCTCTTTATAAAGGAGCAGGGTGGGAGCTCGACCGCCCCGCTCAGCCAATCAAGACGCGGGAAGGCCAGGCGACTGGGGCCGACCTGCTGCCCCGACCCGCGACGGCCCGGTTCCCTGCCTCCATCGTCCGCAACCCCGGGTGCATGGAAGCCGCGTGGCTGACGCGCAGGACCGAGGCGACAGATGAGGCGACCTCTCCCCACCCCGTGATCGTGGGGAACGGGCGCCTCGGAAACCGTGCCTCGGCCCCGTCCGGCGAACAAGCCACGCCTCCATGCCTCCCTCCACTTATGGAGCTAGCGCGAACCGTCCCCCTTTATGGCGACGTGACGCATGCCTGCGGGGTTCGGCCCCGCGCACGCCACCCACGTCAAGCACGCCTCTCCCCACGATGTCGCGTTCGACGCGTGCCGTTCGGGGAGAACGTGGTGGACGCAGAAGCAGATGCAGCGTGACCCAGGCCGCGCGTGCCCGTGCACTGTTTTGCACCTGGCCCAACAGCGCTCGGCACCGTGTATGGCCCAGGCCCGGGGGCTCCTGTCGGTGTACTAAAGTAGGGGTACCTTAGTATCCCGAACTTGTGCATGAGCAGTCGTAGCACCCCGCGGCAGGGCTTGCCAGGCGATCGCCAAGACTCTCCGTGGTCCCTCTTTTTGGGCCATCCAAGAACAAAGTATTTGAGCCAAGGCCCCGGCAGGAGGAGCCTGCCGGGAAGGCCTCCCAAAGAGAGCCAGGCACCGGCAAGAGGAGCTTGCCGGGACGACCGCTCGAAGCACAAGACCCCGGCAGGAGGAGCTTGCCGGGAAGGCCGACCGAGGCACGACAAGATACTTGCTGCGACGCGCTCCGCATCCCGGCAAGGACCGGTGAGCGACAAGCTCCCGGGCGCGACAAGACATCAGCCGCGGCAAGGCGCTTGCCGCGGCAAGTCACCACCCCGCGCCTGCGCTCCAGCTCATCCACCCACGCGTCGCTCTGGGGCCATTCCAGGCGTACGTGGCGAGAGGCTGCGCAGCCAGAGGCTTGCGGTGGCGAAGCAACGCTGACAGAGTAGCCATCGTGGCAAACGGTGGCGCTCCTGACGGTCCACTTCCCTACTCCGTCTGGGCGATGCGGACGGGCATTTAATGCCCTTGTCCCCTGCCGTCAGAGTTAGGTATGATAGCACTGTACAGCCACTGTGCAGGCAGCTGTACCCACTACAGCATTCTCCCATTTTTGCCCCCACCTGCGCTGCCACCTGTGGGTAACCCCTTGAGCATATAAAAGGAGGCCCCATGCGCACGTAGGAGGAAGAGGACACCCATCGCTACGCTCTCTCTCGCCAGCAGCTCGCGTGTACTGTAGCACCACACGCTCCCGAGCAAGAACACAATACAATCCACAAAGCAGCAGTAGGGTTTTACGCATCCTTGCGGCCCGAAGCTGGGTAAAATCCCTTGTGTGCATCGCCTCGATCCGCTCTTCGTGTGACCTCCGCCCCCCGCCGAACCAAGAAAGGGGCTCGGTCCCCATAGGTGTTCGAGGAAGCCGATTCTCCCCGACAGCTAGTTGCCCAAACGTTCGTTGTGTCAATGTTGCTTTCCTATTATCTGACTTGGCCAATGATAGCAATGCTAGTGTGTTAATTTTGTGCAGGCTGCTGAAGATAAGAAGACAAACTCTGAAAACAGCAAGGCAACCCCATTGTTTCTTTCCAGTAAATCTAGGCCAGGTAATATGGCAATAACTCATGATTAATCTGTTTGGTTCCCATCCTAATTTATGTTATGATGTAGTAGTCAAGACACTCTCCACTATCAATAATACAAGCCTGCCAAAATCACCATCTGAATCTGTTCAGTATCCTCTGTCTCGAATGCAACGGAATAAATGTATGTTTGTGAACCAATTAATGGCTGATGCAATGATGGAAATGGTGGATGAATCAAAGGTGCAGAGTTGTGCGACACAACAACTGATCAATGTTTTCAGAGACAGTGTGGCAAAGCAGCAAGAACTTGCCCACATGCTTATGGGCGTCATCTGTGCTGAGGTTGCAGATTGTGACGTTGTAGATGGTTAGGTTCTGCTCATTTATTTGCACTGGCATCAATCTTTGATTGCCCAGTGGATGTAATTTCCTGTAATATATTCTGGATGTGCAACGTTATTCCATGTATGTCGTACCTTTGCTCGTCGTAATGGGCTCAAATTATCTAATTTGGCCTAAAGACATGAACAAACTTTAGTGGGCCCATTGAGTTAATGGGACGTTACTAGGCCGAAAGTTAATGGTCGGCCCTCTTACCTCCCGGGTCGTTAACAGGCCGACATCGAAGCGGGCAACAGGTGGCCCCAATTTATTTCATGGGCCGTTAACAGGCTGTTACTAATTTTGGGCTACATATGGCCCAACTATACTGTAGGCCTTTAGCAGGCCGAAAGAGACAACGGGCTTGTATTGGACCATGAAGAGCATGGGCCGCTAAGAGGCCGAAAGTTAGGTCGTATTGTAAACGGCCCAACTGTGTTGTGGGCCTTTAGCAGGCCAAAAGAGAAACCGGGATGGTATTGGACCATGAAGGGCATGGGCCGTTAAGAGGCCAAAACTAAGGTTCGACTACAAATGGCCCAACTCATTTATGGTTCGTTAACATGCCGAAAGGCACACAGGGCCGGGAATTGGCCCAACACTTAAATGGGTCGCTAAAAGGCCAAAACTCAGGTCCGACTACAATTGGCCCAACTGATTTATGGGCCGTCAACAGGCTGAAAGTGACACTGGGCCAGAAATTGGCCCAACACTTAAATGGGCCGCTAAAAGGCCGAAACTATGGTCCGACTACAAATGGCCCATCAGATTTATGGGCCGTCAACAGGCTGGAAGACACACCGGGCCGGAAATTAGCCCAACATTTAAATGGGTCGCTAAAAGGCCAAAAGATGTACATCCTGAAAATTGGCCCATCCATTAAATGGATCGTTAACAGGCCGAAATCTCATCGGGCCTATATTGAGCCCAAGTATATAGCGGGCTATTAACGGGCTTGAACTGACGATGGGCTGCAATGGTGTCAAATCTTTAACAGGACGAATTGGCACATCTCGTATGGGCCGTGGGCTTAAATGGACCTGACACAAGTAGGCCTTATATGGGCCGGCCTACTAATTTTTACTAAGCCGGCCTTTTTCACCGGAATGGGCCACTGTTGGGCCGTGCCACGTGTCGACCTATCATAGGCGGCTCCTGTCCAATGAGTGGATGACATCTATCCCATCGATGAGCCGACACGCGTTTCCTCTAGCCAACGATGATTTTACACGTGGAAAATCCCCATTGGTCGGGGCTGTTAACGGGTTATCGGATCCAAAACCCGACCCGATAGCTTAACGGCGTTCTGTTACGGTGGATGCCACGTGTCGGTCACCCTTGATGAAAGCACTTCTATGACGCGCGATTTATCGTCATGGAAGTGGACACTTCCATGATGATAATTTTGGTAAGGTCATGGAACACTTCTACGACCGCACAGGTATGACTATCTTGATTCTGTCATAAATTTGTCATGGATGTACATGCATGACAAAAAAGCGACCTACTGTGACAAACATGTATCATCACGGAAGTGTATTTTTTTGTAGTGTCCGCTCCGCACGGTCACCGCGCTCACGCGCCGTCCCGCACGCGCTGCGCCCGCCTCTACCTCGACCCACTTCGGCCGCACCCGCGCTCCCGTCGCGGCCTGCTAGCCCCGCCACCACGCCGACCGCGGCTATCCCCTGACCGTGAGCCGCTCCTCCTCTGCCACCCCTCTACGTCCAGCCACGTCTGCCGCGCGTCGTCTCCGTTCGCCCATGCCCAGTGCCTACACCCGCGCTCGCCGTCGCCATGCCTAACCCGCACGCAGTCTCGCGTAGCCCTGCTGCTCGCAAGCCCCTCCCCGCTACTACCCTGTCGCTGCTCGCGCTCCGCACCACCCAGGTTGTTGCTGCGCGCGTTCCCGAGTCCTCGTCGCCTCGCTCTCGCCCTGCCGCCGGTGCTCGCCTCGTTTGCTGCCGCCTACTACAGCCGCAGGTCTGCTGCCCTCCTCGTCATGGCCTCGCTATTGCCCAGCATTGTCGACCCGCCGCCCTTCGTCGGCGCCGTCTGCGGCCGGCTCGTGTGGCCGCGCTTCGGCGGGCCACTCGCCCGCGCCCCAATTTTGCCTGTTCGGGCGTGGCGCCCGCGCGCTCACTGGGCTCCGCCCGCTGCCCGCCGGCGCCTGTGCCCGTTAGGGCCCTCTGGCCGATTGACGGCCGAGCCCCACGCCCCAGAACGTCTATTAAAAAAGGATTAAAAATAATATAATTAATTAACTTAATTAATCATTTTTAGTTAACCTAATTAACTATTGTTAATTAATTAAACAGTAATTAGATTAGTTAAATTCTAATTAGAATGAACAGAGTATGACCTGCGGGACCCACACGTCAGATTGACCTAGTCAACGCCCTGTTGACTGTTGACGTCATGATGACGTAAGCATAAACTATTCTGGATAATGTTGATTTAAAACAATTAAATAAATTCTAAAAATGATTAAATCTTTTAAAATTAATAGATAATAATCCGTAGCTCGGATGGAAAAACTTTGTACATGAAAGTTGCTCAGAACGACGAGATGAATCCGGATACGCAGCCTGTTCGTCAGCCACACCTCCCTAGCATAGCAAACATGCAACTTTCCCCCTCCGGTTCGTTTGTTTGTAAATGCGGAACACCAGGAATACTTTCCTGGATGGTTTCCCCCTTTTCCGGTATCACCTAGTACTGCGTTAGGGCACTCCTAGCACCGTTACTTGACATGTCATGCATCTGTTTGCATTGAATTCATTGTTTCTTCCCCTCTTCTCTCCGGTAGACAACGAGACTGACACCGCTGTTGGTGCCCCGATCGACTACGTTGTTGAGGACCCCTCCTTGCCAGAGCAACCAGGCAAGCCCCCCTTGATCACCAGATATCGCCTATTCCTCCTCTCTACTGCTTGCATTAGAGTAGTGTAGCATGTTACTGCTTTCGGTTAATCCTATTCTGTTGCATAGCCTGTCATTGTTGCTACAGTTGTTACCCTTACTTGCAATCCTAAATACTTAGCATAGGATGCTAGTATTCCATCAGTGGCCCTACATTCTTGTCCGTCTGCCATGCTATACTATCGGGCTATGATCACTCGGGAGGTGATCACGGGTATATACATATATACATACATACTATACAGGTGGTGACTAAAGTCGGGTCAGCTCGTTGAGTACCCGCATGTGATTCCGATGTGGGGGCTGAAAGGACAGGTGGCTCCATCCAGGTAGTGGTGGTCCTGAGTTCCCGATGCCCCCCAACTGTTACTTCATGGCGGAGCGACAGGGCAGGTTGAGACCACCTAGGAGAGAGGTGGGCCTGGCCCTGGTCAGCGTCCGCGGTTACATCAAAATAATACGCTTAACAAGATCTTGGTATTTGATCTGAGTCTGTCCACTGGCCTATACGCACTAACCAACTACGTGGGAATAGTTATGGGCACTCGACGTCGTGGTATCAGCCGAAGCCTTCTTGACGTCAGCGACTGAGCGGCGCGCGCTGGGTTGGACCGCGTAACGCAACTTCCTTTGTAATGGAGGTTGCTAGGTCTGCTCACCGGCCGCCCATGCAACATGTAGGTGTGCAATTGGCGATGGGCCCAAACCCCTGCGCGCATAGGATTTACACCAGCGTGCTGCCCTCTCTGTTGTGCCTAGGTGGGGCTGCGACATGTTGATCTTCCGAAGCTGGGCATGACCCAGGAAAGTGTGTCCGGCCAAAGGGGATCGAGCGTGTTGGGTAATGTGGTGCACCCCTGCAGGGAAGTTTATCTATTCTAATAGCCGTGTCCACAGTAACAGGCGACCCGGAGTTGTACCTTGACCTTATGACAACTAGAATCGGGTACTTAATAAAACACACCCTTCCAAGTGCCAGATATAACCCGGTGATCGCTCTCACACAGGGCGACGAGGAGAGGATCGCCGGGTAGGATTATGGTATGCGATGCTACTTGGTGAACTTACCATCTACTCTCTTCTACATGCTGCAAGCTGGAGGCTGCCAGAAGCGTAGTCTTCGACTGGACTAGCTATCCCCCTCTTATTCTGGCATTCTGCAGTTCAGACCATCGATATTGCCCCTTTACACAGATACCCATGCATATGTAGTGTAGATCCTTGCTTGCGAGTACTTTGGATGAGTACTCGCGGTTGCTTTTATCCCTCTTTTCCCCCTTTCCTTTCTTCTTGGCAACCAGATGCTAGAGCCCAGGAGTCATACGCCACCTTCGACGACTCCTACTACACCGGAGGTGCCTACTTCTACGTGCAGGCTGCCGACGACGACCAGGAGTAGTTTAGGAGGATCCCAGGCAGGAGGCATGCGCCTCTTTCAATCTGTATCCTAGTTTGTGCTAGCCATCTTATGGAAACTTGTTTAACTTATGTCTGTACTCAGATATTGTTGCTTCCGCTGACTCGTCTATGATCGAGCACTTGTATTCGAGCCCTCGAGGCCCCTGGCTTGTAATATAAAGCTTGTATTATTTTAATTTGTGTCTAGAGTTGTCTTGTGATATCTTCCCGTGAGTCCTTGATCTTGATTGTACACATTTGCATGTATGATTAGTGTACGGTTGAATCGGGGGCGTCACAAGTTGGTATTAGAGCCGACTGCCTGTAGGAATCCCCCTTCCCAACTCCTTGGCAGAAGTCTAGTCTAGACATTGCAAAACTTTTACTAACATGGATGTGTGTCTTACGGGCCCATGTCGCCATTTGAGTGGTATTAGGATCTTTTACTCCTCGATCTATACTCGGGGACTCTGATCTCTCTACTATTCAGGTTAAATGATTTTGCTAAAATCTAGCATTAGGATCTCGTGATCACTTTCACACGGAGAGCACCTTATTACCGATGATCGTCGGCTGCACCAGAAGATTCCGAGGATACTCTATGATGTTCTCTCGAGACTTTGTGCCATCGCTTTTGCAATTCCCATCCATCGATAAACCTTTATGACCGCGTACACTTGACATTCATACAATCATTCCTCGTTGATCTTGTTATTATAAGATGCCTCGAAATTCTCTCTATTGTTTCGAGAATACCTTGTGCCTACTACCTTGCAGTTCCTTGCCACATGAATACCCCTACGGATAATTCCTCGCACTTACCGAGTATCCGCTCATCCTCAGTTTTTCAGGTGTTTCACAAAAATCTTCGAAATACTATTCGATCCTCCAAAAATCCTTAGCAACTTATTGCTCTGCAAATACTTTTCTGCTTGCATTATGGATGCTTCCCATATGTCTGGCAATATTCATTAGTCTCCTTTGACATCGTCATTTTGATCCTATTGATTCGACATGAGTGCGAATGCACACAATCATTGGTTGATCCTTTTAAATTATCTTTCCGGCTCAGACGTCATTTTGAACATGAGCTAGATCTCGACCAATCAAATAGCCATCGATTACACCCCTAAGCCTACTCAACTTATCCATCCTTAATCAGAGTGTATGCTCCTTATCCCTTCATTTGGAAATCATAATTCCTTTGCAATTGAGCTTTGAATTAGTTAGTTGTTTCTATAATCCAATGTCATTGCATTGTTTTCTTCCTCTATTATGTGTCGATGCTCACATCAGCTCTGTTATGGAACGTCAGATCCTTTGTTGAATTATCATCTGATAGTGTCCTTCGTATACAAAAACCTCGAGAAGTTCTTTCCCTGATATATAATGTCATTGGTAAATCCTATTCTTTTATTTGGCCAACCATGCTCTACTTTTGAGCTGGTGATATTTACTCTTGAAGCTTGTGGTATATGTTTCTAAGAAGCCCATAAGAGTTGAGCATATGCCTTCTCTAAACCGTGTGAACCCAAAATTTTTCACAAGTCATACTCTTCTGGTGCTTCACCAGATAAAATTTCAACACTACAACCTCTTCGAAGACGAGAAGTGAATGAAAGGTTATGCATTGGAGAAGTGGGAGTCGACCTTGAACTTTGTGTTCATGCCCATGGACACGATGTAGATCGTATCATGGAAGCTTCTCTTAAATTAATTATCCCCTTGGTATAAGTTCATCTTATATCTGGGACTTGATCTTTTGCAATCGTGGTTCGGGCCATACTGTTCTTCTTTGATCCCGTTTCTCGGACAAGTAAAATTACTTGTCTTCTGCACATCATTTCACCTGTCAAGCTTCTATTCTACTCTACCTTCGAGTATTACCCCCTGGTATCTCAAGGATATCAACCCATTGCACTTCATCTTATGAATTTCTGATGAAGTAATACCTTTCCCCGTCATAGTCACTCCACGGGTTCTGGGTTGTCGTCAACCAAAAACACCGGGTTGTGAATCGAATCAACACTGAGATTCAGTACTCCCAGTACTTTGTTGTTGAGAATTTTAATACTCCATCAAGTCATTCCTAGCCTGATCGGTTATATCGTTATCGTGCTAAATTTTCACCGTGCTACCTGGTCCTTATTCCCGGAGCACAACTTTCGATGATGAGCTAAGCTTACGGTGATCGTCCTCGGCATATCATTTCGCCTTGAACAACAATCTTTGATTTCAAGTTTGTATTGTACTGGTGGTTTCAATAACCTTTCGCTCCATCATTCATTTGACTTGATGTCATCGCCGATCAATTACATCTTTATGAAATATCTCGACAAATGTGTCGTGATCATCGTCAACATTCTGAGCTCTTCCAGGATATCAACTGAATTCATGATGAGAAATACCATCCTTGCCCTCGATGATTTGGGTTATCATTGACAACATTATTGCATTCCCTCCAACACAAAACTTGTTCTTGTTTTGTGTTGTACCTTGAGTTCCTTACTATCCAACTTATGTTATGTTCTGTCACAGAGTGTTACTATCCTTTATGTCAAGAATGTTGTTAGAATTTCACCACCTCTTAAGAGATCTTGATACAAGTGATACTTCTTGCCATATCCATTCATTCCTTGGTCCCCGTGTTCTTTTCAACCGGAATACCGATGATTGAACTGTGAGGTGTAAAATCCAAAATTACTAGCAACCTTATTGCTTGTAAGATAATGAACGATAGTTTCATTGTTTGTGTATTGGTTATTGAATCACCATTCTGAACATTGATCATGCTACCTAAGCCCATATTATGGGTGCACCTTTCAACCAATGGTTAATGGTGTATGTTTTCCTCGAGCATACATCATTATACCATTTGATCTGACAAATGTTATCTCCTTGTTCACATAATTGTGGAAATCCATCTTGTTGGAAATCTCGATGAATTGTTGCTGAGGCCATCAGCCACGTCATCCTCTCCTTGGTTTAATGATGAACTATTGTTGTGTAACTCGCTTCCATAGTTGAATTCCCGAGAATCTTACAATGTCATCTCGACAATTTGCGTTGCACCTTTCTTCTCAGGCATCCTAAGTCTGAGGTA
Organism: Aegilops umbellulata; assembly: GCA_032464435.1. NCBI lineage: Eukaryota > Viridiplantae > Streptophyta > Magnoliopsida > Poales > Poaceae > Aegilops > Aegilops umbellulata. Next base: position 290,038,409 of record CP136056.1, on the reverse strand, counting down.
TCCTGGCACCAATCAGATCTGAATCTCGGTCAGATATGATTATTGGAACATTTTCCAAGAGTTATAACATTGGTCTCTACATAACCCGGTAAGGTGGTGCCTTTGCTTAGCACCCCTAGCCAGAGGACCTATTGTTACAGTATATGTATCCTTTTATCAAGGTTAGCCATTCTTCCATGAGGAAATTATAAGACTTATTCAATAACTTGTTCCTGATGGATCCCTTGTGTATCCATAGTCTGACCTTTACTTGATGACCATGTCAGTGCTATCTCGAAGCATGTCTATGGTACTTCGATCATCAATAAGAACATTTGAAGCGCAATACTAAATTTTCCTTATCAATTATCCAAACACCGTTGTATGGGTAAGGTCATGAAATTTCCCTCCCCTTACCTAAAGGATTTTCTATGATATACACTGTCATGGTTATCATGCTCTGCTTTTCCTTGGGAAGAATATTGATACGTCTCCGTCGTATCTATAATTTTTTACTGTTCCATACCAATATTATTCAACTTTCATATACTTTGGCAACTTTTTATACTATTTTTTGGACTAACATATTGATCTAGTGCCCAGTGCCAGTTCCTGTTTGTTGCATATTTTTGTTTCGCAGAAACCCCATATCAAACGGAGTCCATAAGGGATAAAAACGGACGGAGAATATTTTGGAATATTTGTGAAATATGGGAAGAAGAATCAACGCGAGAAGGTGCCCGAGGGGGCCATGAGGAAGGGGGCGCGCCCCTGACCCTCGTGGGCCCCCCGTAAGGCGGTTGCTGCTCTTCTTTGGCCGCAAGAAAGCTAATTTTCGGAGAAAAATCTAGGCGAAGGTTTCAATCCAATCGGAGTTACGGATCTCCGGATATATAAGAAACGGTGAATGGGAAGAATCCCAGAACGCAGAAACAGAGACAGACAGAGAGACAGATCCAATCTTGGAGGGGCTCTCGCCCCTCCCATGCCATGGAGACCAAGGACCAGAGGGGAAACCCTTCTCCCATCTAGGGAGGAGGTCAAGGAAGAAGAAGAAGGAGGGGGCTCTCTCCCCCTCGCTTCCGGTGGCGCCGGAGTGCCACCGGGGGCCATCATCATCACCGCCATCTACACCAACAACTTCACCGCCATCATCACCAACTCTTCCGCCCTCTATGCAGCGTTGTAACCCCTCTTTTACCCGCTGTAATATCTACTTAAACATGGTGCTCAACGCTATATATTATTTCCCAATGATGTATGGCTATCCTATGATGTTTGAGTAGATCCGTTTTGTCCTATGAGTCAATTGATGATCGTGATTGGTTTGAGTTGCATGTTTTATTATTGGTGTTATCCTATGGTGCTCTCCGTGTCGCGCAAGCGTGAGGGATCCCCTCTGTAGGGTGTTGCAATACGTTCATGATTTGCTTATGGTGGGTGGCGTGAGTGACAGAAGCACATACCCGAGTAGGTAGGTTGTTTGTGTATGGGAGTAAAGAGGACTTGATACTTTAATGCTATGGTTGGGTTTTAGCTTAATGATCTTTAGTAGTTGCGGATGCTTGCTAGAGTTCCAATCATAAGTGCATATGATCCAAGTAGAGAAAGTATGTTAGCTTATGCCTCTCCCTCAAATAAAATTGCAATAACGATTACCGGTCTAGTTATCGATTTCCTAGGGACAAATAACTTTCTCGTAACAAAAGGCTCTATAGTAAAATTAATTTAGTTGTTTCTTTATCTAAACAGCCCCTACTTTTTATTTACACACTCTTACCTTGCAAACCTATCCAAAAACACCTACAAAGTAATTCTAGTTTCATACTTGTTCTAGGTAAAGTGAACGTTAAGCGTGCGTAGAATTGTATCGGTGGTCGATAGAACTTGAGGGAATATTTGTTCTACCTTTAGCTCCTCGTTTGGTTCGACACTCTTACTTATCAAAAGTGGCTACAATTGATCCCCTATACTTGTGGATTATCAATACCTTTTTCTGGCGTCGTTGCCGGGGAGCAATAGTGTGGGGTGAATATTCTCGTGTGTGCTTGTTTGCTTTATCACTAAGTAATTTTTATTTGTTGTTCTTAGTTGTTTTCTATCTTTATTATGGGTAGGAAACGCAAAATACCAAAAAAATTAGTTGTGCCTACTGAACCAATGGTTGAAGAACCACTCAAAATCTATCACACTCCTGAAGCTTTTTACTTGGATCATCTTTGATCCCTTTGTGCTCGTGCTGAAACCCCAACTAGCTTAGTTGATGGCAAATCTTTAGATGAGCATGCTTGTTATGTGCAACACCGTTTATCTCAAAAAGGGAAACTTTTACTGGATCAAATTCATCGTTTGCAATGCTATGCTTGGAATTTATGTGAAATATATGATGTTACTTGTTGTTCTGAAAACCCTAAGAAACACCTTCCCTACCAATGTGAGTTTTGTGATAATGGAATCGTATCTTCGTATGCTAAGGGTATTTATAATTATTATGATGTTCAACAAATTGAAGAATTTGTTGCTTTTAAGGGTACTTATGAAATTGCTTCTTTGATTTAAAAGTATGATGCTACTCTTTACAAATCTGAAAATTTTGCCATACTTGAATATTGTTATGATAATTATGCTTCTAATTCCTATGTTAAACCTTATATTGAGGGCTCCCCCGCTGTCCAGGAAGAGACTAATATTTTGCGGGAGTCTATGGAAGAAGAAATTGATGAAAATGTGAGCTCATTGGATGAAAAAGATGAGGAGGAGAGCGAAGAACAAAAGGAGGAAGAGCGGATTGATCACCCATGCCCACCTTCTAATGATAATAACTCTTCAACTCATATATTGTTTAATTTCCATTTGTGCTTACCGAAGGATAAATGCTATGATGATTGTTATGATCCCGTTGATTCTTTTGAATATATCCTTTTTTGATGATGCTTGCTATGCGTGTGGCCAAGATGCCAATATGAATTATGCTTATGGAGATGAACTTGCTATAGTTCCTTATGTTAAACATGAAATTGTTGCTATTGCACCCACGCATGATAGTCCTATTATCTTTTTGAATTCTCCAAACTACACTATATTGGAGAAGTTTGCCCTTATTAAGGATTATATTGATGGGTTGCGTTTCACTACTACACATGATGATTTTGATAGATATAATATGTATGTGCTTGCTACTCCTACTTGCAATTATTATGAGAGAGTAACTATATCTCCACCTCTCTATGTTTCCAACACGAAAAAATTGCAAGAAACTGTTTATACTATGCACTGGCCTTTACTAGGTGTGCATGAATTGTTCTTTTATGACATGCCGATGCATAGGAAGAGAGTTAGACTTCGGCATTGCATGATATATGTTGCTTTGTTCTCACTACTAAATGCCAAATCATTGTTAATTAGAATTGGCTTTGATATACCTTGGGATCCGGGTGGATCCATTACTTGAGCACTATATGCCTAGCTTAATGGCTTTAAAGAAAGCGCTGCCAGGGAGACAACCCGGAAGTTTTAGAGAGTAATTTATTTCTATTGTGTGCTTTTATAAAGTTTTAAAACAAAAAAATAAAGAGGGGAACCCAAAACTTTTTCAAAAAGGAAAGTGAAAGTGAGAGAGACAAGCATTGTTGAAGTGGGGGAGCTCCTTGAACTTTGTTCATGCTCACGAAAATTTTGTGAATCTTAATTACAGAAACTTTTCAACAAAAATAATTATCCCCTTGTACAATCCATTGTATTATAAAAATAATGTGCCAAGGTTTGCCTTTAGGATGTTTACAATGCTTCTTCGTTTGTGCGGTGCAGGACAGAAACTTTGGCTGTAGTGCACAATTTTATATTTTTTACTGGAACGTCAAATGGTTCTGAAACTTTTTGCACTGTCTTTATATACAAATTGTTTATTGTTCATAATTTTGGTAGAATTTTTGGAGTAACATAAGTATGGTGAATGTTCATATTACTACAGACTGTCCTGTTTAAGACAGATTTTGTTTTTGATGCATAGTTTGCTTGTTTTGATGAAACTATCAATTTCTATCAGTTGATTAAGCCATGGAGAAGTTATATTACAGTATCTACAATTCAAAAACAAAATATGAATTGGTTTGCAACAGTACTTATAATAGTGATTTGCTTTATTATACTAACGGATCTTACCGAGTTTTCTGTTGAGTTTTGTGTGGATGAAGTGTCGGAAGATCGAGGATGTCTCGATATGAGGATAAGGAGGAGAGGCAAGAGCTCAAGGTTGGGATTCCCAAGGCACCCCAAGTAAATATTCAAGGAGACTCAAGCGTCTAAGCTTGGGGATGCCCCGGAAGGCATCCCATCTTTCTTCAACAAATATCGGTATGTTTCCGATTCGTTTCATTCATGCGATATGTGCAGATCTTGGAGTGTCTTTTGCATTAGTTTTCACTTATCTTTCATGCACCATGCTGGTATGAGATAGTCCATGGTTGATTTATATAATGCTCTTTTCAATTCACTTAGATCTTTTGAGTATGGCTTTATAGAATGGTTCATGTGCTTCACTTATATCATTTGAAGTTTGGATTGCCTGTTTCTCTTCACATAGAAAACCGCCATTTGTAGAATGCTCTTTTGCTTCACTTATATTTGTTAGAACGTGGGCATATATTTTGTATAAATAATTGAACTCTCTTGCTTCACTTATATCTATTTAGAGAGATGACAAGAACTGGTCATTCACATGGTTAGTCATAAAATCCTACATAAAACTTGTAGATCACTGAATATGATGTGTTTGACTCCTTGCGATAGTTTTGCGATATAAAGGCGGTGATATTAGATTCGTGCTAGTTGAGTATTTGTGAAATTGATAAATACTTGTGTTGAGGTTTGCAAGTCCTGTAGCATGCACGTATGGTGAACCGTTATGTAACGAAGTTGGAGCATGAGGTATTTATTGATTGTCTTCCTTATGAGTGGTGGTAGGGGACGAGCGATGGTCTTTTCCGAAAAATATATCCCCCTAGGGGCATACATAGTAGTACTTTGCTTCGAGGGCTAATAAACTTTTGCAATAAGTATATGAGTTCTTTAAGACTAATGTGAGTCCATGGATTATACGCACTCTCACCCTTCCATCACTGCTAGCCTCTTCGGTATCGTGCATTGCCCTTTCTAACCTCGAGAGTTGGTGCAAACTTCGCCGGTGCATCCAAACCCCGTGATACGATACGCTCTATCACACATAAGCCTCCTTATATCTTCCTCAAAACAGCCACCATACCTACCTATCATGGCATTTCCATAGCCATTCCGAGATATATTTCCATGCAACTTCCATCGTCGTCATATACATGACTTGAGCATTTATTGTCATATTGCTTTGCACGATCGTAAGATAGCTAGCATGATGTTTTCATGGCTTGTCCATTTTTTGATGTCATTGCTACGCTAGATCATTGCACATCCTGGTACACCGCCGGAGTCATTCATATAGAGTCATATCTTTGTTCTAGTATCGAGTTGTAATATTGAGTTGTAAGTAAATAAAAGTGTGATGATCATCATTATTAGAGCATTGCCCCAGTGAGGAAAGGATGATGGAGACTATGATTCCCCCACAAGTCGGTGTGAGACTCCAGACTTTAAAAATAAATAAAAGAGGCCAAAGAAGCCCAAATAAAAAAAGAGGCCAAATAAGCCCACCAAAAAAAGAGAAAACAAAAAAAGAGAAAAGGAGAGAAGGCTCAATGTTACTATCCTTTTACCACACTTGTGCTTCAGAGTAGCACCATGTTCCTCATATAGAGAGTCTCTTGAGTTATCACTTTCATATACTAGTGGGAATTTTCATTATAGAACTTGGCTTGTATATTCCGATGATGGGCTTCCTCAAATGCCTGAGGTCTTCATGAGCAAGAAAGTTGGATGCACACCAACTTAGTTTTAGTTTGAGCTTTCATACACTTATAGCTCTTAGTGCATCCGTTGCATGGCAATCCCTACTCCTCACATTGACATCAATTGATGGGCATCTCCATAGCCCGTTGATTAGCCGCGTCAATGTGAGACTTTCTCCTTTTTTGTCTTCTCCACACAACCTCCATCATCATATTCTTTTCCACCCATAGTGCTATGTCCATGGTTTGCGCTCATGTATTGCGTGAGGGTTGAAAAGGCTGAAGCGCGTTAAAAAGTATGAACCAATTGCTCGGCTTGTCATCGGGGTTGTGCATGATTTGAATGCTTTGTGTGGTGAAGATGGAGCATAGCCAGACTATATGATTTTGTAGGGATAAGCTTTCTTTGGCTATGTTATTTTGATAAGACATATGCTTGGTTAGTATGCTTGAAGTATTATTATATTAATGTCAAATGATAGACTATTGCTTTGAATCACTCGTGTCTTAATATTCATGCCATGATTAGATTACATGATCAAGTGTAGCGACTAGACCTCAAACAGTCCGATCTCTGTGCATCAGTGTCATCCCTGGATCGGTAATGCTGACACACACAGTACTTGAGGATTTATAACAGAGTAGCAATCACACACTTATTACATCGAATGTCTCAAAAGAGAACTTATTACAATAAATATGTCTTAAGGCCATCTTAAATCGATAACAACGGAAGGCTTGGAAGATAAAATGAGTCCATCAACTCCAACGTCATCACTGAGTGAAAGACAACGACCTAAGGCTCCTTACTCGTTGTCTGAAAAGTCTGTAACATGAACGTTGCAGCCCAAAACGGGTCAGCACATGGAATATGCTGGCAATGTAACACATAGAGTAATGAACAGAATAAATGCTATCACTACATGCATATATGGGTGGTGGAGGCTCTATGGTTATATGGTTTTTGCGAAAAGCCAATTTTTCCCTACAACAAAGTAATAAATTTTATTTAACTACCATGGTGGCTGTTAAACATTGAGAAGATTCCTCCAACTCAATCCCAATTAAGCATCATCATTAAACCCAATCAAATTATTTTAAGAGTGATGAGATCAACATGATAATCCAAGAACTAGATACTCAAGATGTCCATAATCTGCAGAGGTTTGCGCACTTTTCCCCACAAGACTTGAATACATCCATGGTCGGAGATTCGAGACACAGTCTTTCTAAAGCATTAACTCTCTACTCTGGATAGACAGTACCACCTACAACCCACTACATCTGCTAGTCTACCTCTTTAAGAGCTTCACGCAACTTACTCAACTATGCCAGAGCCCATAATGGCTTGTGGCTGCACACGGAAGTTTCTAGCATGAATAATCTTATGATCCCTTTGAGCCTGGGTGGCGGGTCGTAGGATGATCACACGGGTCCTCCAGGATATCCTAGGACAACACTGGATTCTCTAGGTGCCCACAAGCAATCCACCTAGATGTGTATTAAAGTTTCCACCTTAAGTTGAACTATTAATTAACAAACTCACATCAGTCATGGAAACACTCAAACCCAATCCACGTCTACGAGCATAGCATAGGAATATAAGCATCATAGAAGTAACTCCCATTGGTTTGAAAATAAACAGGTGAATAGGTACTACCTCATCTACTTCCCAAAACCCACAATTTAATCAGATCCTACTCATGCAATTATTTGAGGATTGATCTAATGCAATAAAACTGGGTAGTAAAGAGGTATGATCAAAGTGTTACTTGCCTTGCTGATGATCCGTGAAACCTAGAGACTCGTAGTAGCACGCTTCGCACTCCGGGTACTCTATCGCAAACAAACAAGCATACAATAAGCACCCAACTAGAAGCATGGGTAAAACTCAAATAAGAGATCTAACCAGAAAGTTCAACTTAAGAACTCTGGTTTGCAAAAAGAATCAAACCAAACAAAGCAACGAAACTCAAACTGCGAAAGAAACAAGATCCGTTTACTAATCTGAACTTAAGACAAAGTTTACAGTAGCAAAATCTTGTTCAAGTTGGTTAAACAGAAAGAGGGCTTCGAAACGAAGATCTAGGTGCTTGAATCGCCTGATTCCGATAAACGAGCGAAAAGTTATACTTGAACGAAGATTAGGGTGGAAATCACGATCGAAAAACAATCGAGGGAAAACCCTGGAAAAAGAAAAACTGACGAACAGGCTAACGAACGAACGTTCGTTGTCTGTGACTAACGGGTGAACGGCGTTCGTTAAAATGAACGTACGAACGGGCGTTCACTAAATAACTAAACCGGAAAAAAACGATCTAAAAAAATTAACCGAGGGATCTAAAAAAACCAAACGGTTTTCTAACGAAAACAGACGGTACCTCGGAACGCGTGACCGGAGTGGTGGCGGGCAACTCCGGCGGCGGCGGCGTGCGGCGGCGGCACTAGGGTTAGGGTTTGGCGCGGGCGGCGGCTTGGGCTGCGGTAGCTCGGGCCTTCGGCTTATAAAGGCCGCCCGGGCGCTGTGTCCAGGTCGGAAACGGCCCGGTAAGTCGGTTGACTTTAAAAAAAATCCGACGCGCAGAAAAAAAAAAGAAATACTAAACAGACTCCAAAAATCCTAAAATAAATTTTCCCCGTCGTCTAAAAATATAGTGGACAAGGTGAACATTTATTTGGCCTCTAATGCAATTTTGAAAAACGCAATTTTTTTCCTAATTCAAATAAAATAGCGATAAAAACTCCGAATAAAATCTTGTTTGATTTCAATATTAATTCTCCAATATTTCTTTATTTTGGGGAAGTCATTTTATCCCCTCTCTTTTATTTTCATAAAAGAAATATTCGAAGAGAAAAATAATTAAAATCAAGCGATCCTCTTTTCAAAATTTGAGAAAACTCAAATATGAAAATAACGAAATCCCCAACTCTCTCCGTGGGTCCTTGAGTTGCGTAGAATTTCTAGGACCAGGACAAAATGCAATAAAATATGATATGCAATGACGATCTAATGTATAACATTCCAAATTGAAAATTTGGGATGTTACAAACCTACCCCCCTTAAGATGAATCTCGCCCTCGAGATTCGGGTTGGCTAGAAAATAGGTGAGGGTGATCCTTCCGTAGGTCTTCCTCTTGTTCTTAGGTGGCTTCATCCTCAGTATGGTGGCTCCACTAAACTTTGCAAAACTTGATAACCTTACTGCGTGTGACTCGGCTGGCAAACTCAAGAATCTTGACTGGTTTCTCCTCGTAGGTCAAATCGGTATCCAACTGAATCGCTTCCAGTGGCACTGTATCCCTCAGAGGAATATCAGCCATCTCTGTGTGGCACTTCTTCAACTAAGAAACGTGGAACACATCATGAATTCTTGACAATCCTTCGAGCAATTTCAACTTGTAAGCAACTTCTCCCATACGCTCCAAAACCTTGTATGGTCCCACAAAACGTGGTGCTAACTTTCCCTTAACTCCAAAATGCTTCACTCCTTGAAGTGGTGATATATGAAGATACACTCTATCTCCGACTTCGTAAACTGTCTCCTTGTGTTTAGAATCCGCATAGCTCTTCTGCCTGGACTGGGCTGCCTTGAGTCTATCGCGTATCAACTTAACCTTCTCTTCAGACTCTTTAATCAAATCTGGTCCAAACAACTGACGGTCTCCAACTTCATCCCACAACAATGGTGTCCTGCACCTCCTTCGCACAATGCTTCGAAAGGGGCCATCTTCAAGCTGGCTTGATAGCTGTTGTTGTAAGAGAACTCTGCATAAGGCAAATAGTCGTCCCAACTAGATCCATAGTCTAGCGCACAAGCTCTCAACATGTCCTCCAGAATCTGATTGACTCTCTCAGTATGTCCATCTGTCTGCGGGTGAAAGGCTATACTGAACTCTAACCTGGTTCCCAAAGTCTCATGTAACTGATTCCAAAACTTTGAGGTAAACAGGGTTCCTCTATCTGATACAATGGTCCTCGGAACTCCATGTAGACATACGATCCTGGTCATGTATATCTTTGCCAACTTAGCACTGGTGTAAGTGGTCTTCACTGGGATGAAATGAGCTACCTTCGTCAAACGATCGACTACAACCCATATCGAGTCATAGCCTGAATGAGCCCTGGGCAATCCCGTGATAAAGTCCATGCCTAGTTTATCCCACTTCCATTCGGGTATCGGCAATGGCTGTAACAATCCCGCTGGCTTCTGATGTTCTGCCTTCACTCTCTGACATACATCACAAACTGCTACATACTCCGCAATATCCTTCTTCATTCCAGTAAACCAGAAGCTATCCTTCAAATCCAGATACATCTTGGTATTTCCTGGGTGAGTTGAATATGGCGAATCATGGGCCTCTTGCAGAATAAATTTCCTGATCTTCGGATCATTTGGCACATAAACGCGGTCCTCGAACCATAGGGTATCATGCTCATCCTCATGAAATCCCTTAGCTTTTCCTTTGCTCATCCTCTCTTTTATCTCGGCAATCTCCTTGTCCGTCTTCTGAGCTTCCCTGATCTTATCCATCAAAGTAGATTGAATCTCCAATGCTGCTACATAACCTCTCGGAACTATTTCCAAACATAGTTCACGAAGATCCTCTGCTAACTCCTTGGGTAACTCTCCGGTCATGAGTGTGTTGACATGACTCTTGCGGCTCAACGCATCAGCTACTACATTAGCCTTTCCGGGATGATAATGTAACTTCATATCATAATCCTTAATGAGCTCTAACCATCTCCTTTGCCTGAGATTCAACTCCTTCTGCGTGAAGATATACTTCAAACTCTTGTGATTCGTGTACACCTCACAATGGTTTCCGATGAGAAAATGTCTCCATGTCTTCAAAGCATGCACTACGGCTGCTAACTCCAAATCATGGGTAGCATAATTCAACTCATGGGGTTTAAGCTGTTGTGAGGCATATGAAACAACTCTTGCCTCCTGCATAAGCACTGCTCCAAGTCCTCGATGAGAAGTGTCGCAATACACTTGGTAATCCTTGCGTTGGTCTGGAAGAATCAATACTGGAGTTGTAACCAAACGTTTCTTCAACTCCTGAAAACTGGCCTCACATTCCTCAGTCCATTTGAACTTGGTGTCCTTCTTCAACAACTCTGTCATGGGCTTTGCAATCTTTGAGAAATTCTCAATAGACCTCCGGCAGTATCCTGTGAGTCCAAGAAAACTCTGGATCTCTCCAACTGACGTGGGTGCTTCCCAATTTGTCACAATGACAACCTTGGTAGGTCTACTGCTATTCCTGCTCCGGATATAACATGTCCGAGGAATCCAACTTCCTTCAACTAAGACTCACACTTGCTGAACTTGGCATATAACTGGTGTTCTCTGAGCTTCCCAAGTACCAGACGCAAATGCTCTTTATGCTCCTCTTCATTCTTCGAGTAGACTAGAATATCATCAATGAACACCACGACGAACTTATCCAAAAACTCCATAAACACCTTGTTCATCATGTTCATAAAATAGGTAGGTGTGTTAGTCAGACCAAATGACATAATGGTATACTCATATAGCTTGTACCTTGTGGTAAAAGTTGTCTTAGGTATATCCTGCTCTCGAATCTTCAGCTGGTGGTACCCGGATCGCAGATCGATCTTGGAAAACACCTTATCTCCTTGCAGCTGGTCAAACAAATCATTTATCATCGGCAGTGGGTACTTGTTCCTGATCGTCACCTCATTCGACCCTCGATAATCAACAACCACCCTCAACGATCCATCCTTCTTCTCCACTAGAAGCACTGGTGATCCCCAAGGTGACGAGCTTGGGCGAATATAGCCTTTATCCAGTAACTCCTTAATCTGCTTCTTAATTTTCTCTAAATCCTTAGTGGGCATCCTGTACGGTCTCTTAGATATTGGCCTTGTGCCTGGCAAAAGCTCGATCAAAAACTCAATGTCTCGATTTGGTGGCATGCCTGCCAACTCTTGTGGAAATACATCCGGGAAATCCTTCACCACTAGTACTTCCTCCTGTACAACTCCTGATAAGGAATTCACTTGAGCTCTATACGGCACATGCTGGGATACATACTTGATCCTTCTTCCTTCTAGGGTGGTAAGCAAAATCGACTTACTGGCGCAGTCAATGTTCCCTCCATACTTCGATAACCAATCCATGCCTAATATCACATCCAGTCCTTGTGACTCCAATACTATTAGGTCTGAGGGAAACAGGTAATTACCAATCCTTAATGGTAACCGATCTCACCATAGGCTAGCCATATACTCTGCTTCTGGCGAGGTTACTAACATGGGTGACCTAAGGGCTTGGGTTGGCAGTTTAAACTTATCCACAAATCCCCTTGATATGTATGAATGCGATGCACCGGTATCAAAAAGAACGATTGCAGTAAATGACTTAACCAAAAACTTATCTATTACTGCATCGGGTTGCGCTTCAAACTCCTCCATGCTAACGTGGTTCACTTGTCCCCTGTTGAAAGGGTTGGGCTTCTTCCAAGAGCTTACGTTGCCATTCCCATTCTTTGCTTCAGAACACTCCGTGGCATAATGTCCATTCTTCCCGCACTTGAAACAAGTAATGTGACTTAGATCCTTCTTGGCGGGCGTTGCTGGGTTGGTACGGTTCTGGCCATTGCTTCCTCCATTACCATTCCCGTTCTTGGGGCCACTATGGTTGTGCGACAGCCCTCCATTGTGATTGTGACCTCCATGGTTATGTTGAAGGGGTCCTCCCGAGTTCGTGGTAAAACAGGGTCTCTGCTGAGCTCCAGAATTATACTTCCCTTGTCCATACTTCCTCTTGCGGTTGTCAATCTGCTGCTGCTTCCCTTCAATCATGAGAGCTCTATCTACCAACTCCTGGTAGTTATTGAAAGATGCCACCATCAACTGCATGCTCAGCTCATCATTCAGTCCTTCTAGAAACTTCTCCTGTTTAGCGGCATCCGTAGCAACGTCATCTGGGGCATAACGTGCTAGCTTACTAAAATCATCCACATACTGGCCAACGGTGCGTCCTCCTTGGCGTAAGTTGTGAAACTCACGCTTATTCATGGCCATAGCTCCTGCTGATACATGGGCAATGTGAAAAGCCTGCTGAAACCGGTCCCATGTAACAGCGTCAATGGGGTAAGTGGCTGTGAAATTCTCCCACCATGATGATGCGGGTCCATCAAGTTGATGTGTGGCAAAACTCACTCTCTCCGCATCTGTGCATCCTGCAGTGGTCAACTCCCTTCCAATCTTGCGGAGCCAATCATCTGCAACTATCGGCTCGGTGCTATTGGAGAACACCGGCGGATTCAGCCTTAGAAAACGGGCGAAGTGATCAACAGGTGGTGGTGGTGGTGGGTTGTTGTTGTTGTTCCCCTGATTCTGATTCTGGACTAGTATTTGCATCAATGCATTCGGCTGCTGGATCAACTGAGTGAGCTCCGGTGGGAAAGCAAATCCATTGTCGCGTCTCAGAGGCATCTGCTGGGTTTAGAGGGGAGAGATTAGAATAGAATGAGGTCTAGTGAGAAAGCACTACCCATATGCACATGAGACAAACACAATCATATCACTTCAATCAATTCAAACAAGGGCATACAATCGGTCTAACTATCGTTACAGAAGTGCTCGGACTATACTATATACATGGGGGAATTCTACTACTGATATGGTGGTCGACTAGAAAAAAATGATCGGTGGAAGACTCCATAATATCTGCTCCAGATTCATCAACAAAGTCATCATCGCTATCGTCGGGGTCCAAGTCGGTGTCGTCGGTGATGATGTAGTTCTTCGGGCAAGTGGAATCGTCGTCTTCTCCTCCTGGCGCGGGGTCTCCCATGAAGACTCCTAGCTTCCCTGTGAGGTCGTCATTCTTCTCCACGAGTATCGTCATTTCCTCCTCGTATCCATCGCGTGTAGACTTGAGTTCTTACTCCAACTCCGTGACCCTGGTCAATGCCTTCTTCAGACCTATCATGCCTGCGCACATCTGGTTCTCCTGGCGACGAATGTGTTGGTTTAACTCCTGGATGAAAGCTGCAATAGATCTATCCTTCCTCGTGCTGATCATCTCCCATTGCTCATCTCGGCGCCCACAAATCTGGTAGATAGTATCCTTGAGATCCTTGTGGTAAACTTCTCCAATGCGTCCCATGGTGATGTGGGCTGCCATGGTCTTTCCTAGACTCCAGGTTGGTGCACCAAAGGAAAACTCTATGGGCTCAATGACTGGCGTGAAGGTCCTTCCTGGAACTTGAACTTGAATCATCCAGCGCTCCTCTTCGGGTAAAGTGGTGTTGTAAGTCCCGGTGAAGCTTGGTATTCCGATGTTCAGGTATCTAGTAACTTCCTTCAAGTGTCGTCCAAAAGGTGTATCTTCATTCGGTTGTGCAAACTTGTTCCTCGAGTCTGGGGGAGGAGGGGAATTTATTGATTCCTCCAACTCCATGTAGTTCGAACTCACACTTCCTAAAGAGTAGAAAATGAAGAGGAGTTGGAAATGAGAAGAGAGTAGTGATCTAGGGTTTTAGCTTAGTGATCGTGTCCTATAGTCAGCGTGTGCTCTAATACCATCTTGTAGCGACCAGACCTCAAACAGTCTGATCTCTGTGCATCAGTGTCATCCGTGGATCGGTAATGCTGACACGCACAATACTTGAGGATTTATAACAGAGTAGTAATCACACACTTATTACATCGAATGTCTCAAAAGAGAACTTATTACAATAAATATGGCTTAGGGCCATCTAAAATCGATAACAGCGGAAGGCTTGGAAGATAAAATTGTTGGGGATCGTAGCAGAAATTAAAATTTTCCTACGCATCACCAAGATCTATCCATGGAGTATTCTAGCAACGAGGGGATAGGAGAGCATCTACATACCACTTGTAGATCGCAACGGAAGCGTTCAAGGAGAACGTGGATGATGGAGTCGTACTCGCCGTGATCCGAATCACCGATGACCGGCGCCGAAAGGATGGCACCTCCGCGTTCAACACACGTACGGGACGATCGACGTCTCCTCCTTCTTGATCCAGCAAGGGGGGGAGATTGATGAAGATCCAGCAGCACGACGGCGTGGTGGTGGATGCAGCAGAGTTCCAGCAGGGCTTCGCCGAGCTTCTGTGGAGAGAGGGAGAGGTGTAACGGGGAGAGGGAGGCGCCAATGCAGCAGGGGTTTGGCTGCCCTCCCTCCCCCCCCCCTTTATATAGGCCCCCAAGGGGGGGTGCGCAGCCCTGGAGATGGATCTCCAGGGGGGCGGCGGCCTAGGGTGGGGGGCTTGCCCCCCAAGCAAGGGGGGCGCCCCCACTAGGGTTTCCCCCCAACCCTAGGCGCATGGGCCCAAGGGAAGGGGGTGCGCCCAGCCCACCAGGGGTTGGTTCCCTGCCCCTTGTGGCCCATGAGGCCCTCTGAGAGGGCTGGCCCCTCAAGGTGGACCCCCGGTGCCTCTCGGTGGCCCCGGTACAATACCGATATGCCCCCGAGACTTTCCGGTGTCCGTACAACAACTTCCCATATATAAATCTTTACCTCCGGACTACTCCGGAACCTCTCGTGACGTCCGGGATCTCATCCGGGACTCCGAACAACCTTCGGTTTGCTGCATACTAATATCTTTAACAACCCTAGCGTCACCGAACCTTAAGTGTGTAGACCCTACGGGTTCGGGAGACATGCAGACATGACCGAGACGATCTCCGGTCAATAACCAACAGCGGGATCTGGATACCCATGTTGGCTCCCACATGCTCCTCGATGATCTCATCGGATGAACCACGATGTCGAGGACTTAATCAATCCCGTACTCAATTCCCTTTGTCCATCGGTATGATACTTGCCCGAGATTCGATCGTCGGTATACCGATACCTTGTTCAATCTCGTTACCGGCAAGTCTCTTTACTCGTTCCCGTAATACATCATCCCGTGAACAACACCTTGATCACATTGAGCTCATTATGATGATGTCTTACCGAGTGGGCCCAGAGATACCTCTCCGTCACACGGAGTGACAAATCCCAGTCTCGATTCATGCCAACCCAACAGATACTTTCAGAGATACCTGTAGTGCACCTTTATAGTCACCCAGTTACGTTGTGACGTTTGATACACCCAAAGCACTCCTACGGTATCCGGGAGTTGCATAATCTCATGGTCTAAGGAATGATACTTGACATTCAGAAAAGCTCTAGCAAACGAACTACACGATCTTTATGCTATGCTTAGGTTTGGGTCTTGTCCATCACATCATTCTCCTAATGATGTGATCCCGTTATCAATGACATCCCCATGTCCATAGTCAGGAAACCATGACTATCTATTGATCAACGAGCTAGTCAACTAGAGGCTTACTAGGGACACATTGTGGTCTATGTATTCACACATGTATTATGATTTCCGAACAATACAATTATAGCATGAACAATAGACAATTATCATGAACAAGGCAATATAATAATCCATTTATTATTGCCTCTAGGGCATATTTCCGACAGTCTCCCACTTGCACTAGAGACAATAGTCTAGTTACATTGTGATGAATCGCACACCCATGGAATTTTGGTGTTGATCATGTTTTGCTCTAGGGAGAGGTTTAGTCAACGGATCTGCCACATTCAGGTCCGTATGTACTTTACAAATCTCTATGTCTCCATTTTGAACACTTTCACGAATGGAGTTGAAGCGACGCTTGATATGCCTGGTCTTCCTGTGAAACCTGGGCTCCTTCGCAAGGGCAATTGCTCCAGTGTTGTCACAGAAGAGAGTCATCGGGTCCGATGCATTGGGTATGACTCCTAGGTCGGTAATGAACTCCTTCACCCAGACTGCTTCTTGTGCTGCCTCTGAGGCTTCCATATACTCTGCTTCACATGTAGATCCCGCCACGACGCTTTGCTTGCAACTGCACCAGCTTACTGCCCCTCCATTCAAAATATACACGTATCCGGTTTGTGACTTGGAGTCATCCAGATCTGTGTCGAAGCTAGCGTCGACGTAACCCTTTACGACGAGCTCTTCGGCACCTCCATAAACGAGAAACATATCCTTAGTCCTTTTCAGGTACTTCAGGATGTTTTCGACCGCTGTCCAGTGTTCCTTGCCGGGATTACTTTGGTACCTACCTACCAAACTTACGGCAAGGTTTACATCGGGTCTGGTACACAGCATGGCATACATAATAGACCCTATAGCTGAGGCATAGGGGATGACACTCATCTCTTCTATATCTTTTGCCGTGGTCGAGCATTGAGCCGTGCTCAATCGCACACCTTGCAATACAGGCAAGAACCCCTTCTTGGACTGATCCATTTTGAACTTCTTCAAAATCTTGTCAAGGTACGTACTTTGTGAAAGACCGATGAGGCGTCTCGATCTATCCCTATAGATCTTGATGCCTAATATATAAGCAGCTTCTCCAAGGTCCTTCATTGAAAAACACTTGTTCAAATAGGCCTTTATGCTTTCCAAGAATTCTATATCATTTCCCATCAATAGTATGTCATCCACATATAATATGAGAAATGCTACGGAGCTCCCACTCACTTTCTTGTAAACGCAGGCTTCTCCATAAGTCTGCATAAACCCAAACGCTTTGATCATCTCATCAAAGCGAATGTTCCAACTCCGAGATGCTTGCACCAGCCCATAGATAGAGCGCTGGAGCTTGCATACTTTGTTAGCATTCTTAGGATCGACAAAACCTTCCGGCTGCATCATATACAATTCTTCCTTAAGGAAGCCGTTAAGGAGTGCCGTTTTGACGTCCATTTGCCATATCTCATAATCATAGTATGCGGCAATTGCTAACATGATTCGGACAGACTTCAGCTTCGCTACGGGAGAGAAAGTCTCATCGTAGTCAACCCCTTGAACTTGTCGATAACCCTTAGCGACAAGTCGAGCTTTATAGATGGTCACATTACCATCCACGTCTGTCTTCTTCTTAAAGATCCATTTATTTTCTATGGCTCGCCGACCATCGGGCAAGTCATTCAAAGTCCATACTTTGTTCTCATACATGGATTCTATCTCGGATTTCATGGCTTCTAGCCATTTGTCGGAATCTGGGCCCGCCATCGCTTCTTCATAGTTCGAAGGTTCACCGTTGTCCAACAACATGATTTCCAGGACAGGGTTGCCATACCACTCTGGTGCGGAACGCGTCCTTGTGGACCTACGAAGTTCAGTAGGAGCTTGATCAGAAGTATCTTGATCATCATCATTAACCTCCTCTCTAATCGGTGCAGGCACCACAGGAACATTTTCCTGAGCTGCGCTACTCTGATTTTCAAGAGGTAGTACTTCATCAAGCTCTACTTTCCTCCCACTTACTTCTTTCGCGAGAAACTCTTTCTCTAGAAAGGACCCGTTTTTGGCAACAAAGATCTTGCCTTCGGATCTGAGGTAGAAGGTATACCCAACTGTTTCCTTGGGGTATCCTATGAAGACGCATTTTTCTGATTTGGGTTCGAGTTTTTCAGGTTGAAGTTTCTTGACATAAACATCACAACCCCAAACTTTCAGAAACGACAGCTTAGGTTTCTTCCCAAACCATAATTCATACGGTGTCGTCTCAACGGATTTTGACGGAGCCCTATTTAAAGTGAATGCGACTGTCTCTAGAGCGTATCGCCAAAATGATAGCGGTAGATCTATAAGAGACATCATAGACCGCACCATATCCAATAGAGTGCGATTACGACGTTCGGACACACCGTTACGCTGAGGTGTTCCAGGCGGCGTGAGTTGTGAAACGATTCCACATTTTCTTAAGTGTGTGCCAAATTCGTGACTTAAATATTCTCCCCCATGATCTGATCGTAAGAACTTTATTTTTCTGTCACGTTGATTCTCAACCTCACTCTGAAACTCCTTAAACTTTTCAAAGGTCTCAGACTTGTGTTTCATTAAGTAGACATACCCATACCTACTCAAATCATCAGTGAGAGTGAGAACATAACGATAGCCTCCGCGAGCCTCAACGCTCATTGGACCACACACATTTGTATGTATGATTTCCAACAAGTTGGTTGCTCGCTCCATTGTCCCTGAGAATGGAGTCTTGGTCATTTTGCCCATGAGGCACGGTTCGCACGTGTCAAACGATTCATAATCGAGAGACTCTAAAAGTCCATCAGCATGGAGCTTCTTCATGTGCTTGACACCAATGTGACCAAGGCGGCAGTGCCACAAGTATGTGGGACTATCGTTACTAACTTTACATCTTTTGGTATTCACACTATGAATATGTGTAACATCACGTACGAGATTCATTAAGAATAAACCATTAACCATCGGAGCATGACCATAAAACATATCACTCATATAAATAGAACAACCATTATTCTCGGATTTAAATGAGTAGCCATCTCGTATTAAACAAGATCCAGATACAATGTTCATGCTCAAACTTGGTACTAAATAACAATTATTGAGGTTTAAAACTAATCCTGTAGGTAAATGTAGAGGTAGCGTGCCGACGGCGATCACATCGACCCTGGAACCATTCCCGACGCGCATCGTCACCTCGTCCTTCGCCAGTCTCCGTTTATTCCGCAACTCCTGTTTTGAGTTACAAATATGAGCAACGGCACCGGTATCAAATACCCAGGAGCTACTACGAGCACTGGTAAGGTACGCATCAATTACATGTATATCACATATACCTTTAGTGTTGCCGGCCTTCTTATCTGCTAAGTACTTGGGGCAATTCCGCTTCCAGTGACCAGTTCCCTTGCAATAAAAGCACTCAGTTCCAGGTTTGGGTCCATTCTTTGACTTCTTCCTGGCAACCGATTTACCAGGCGCGGCAACCTCCTTGCCGTCCTTCTTGAAGTTCTTCTTACCCTTGCCTTTCTTGAACTTAGTGGTTTTATTCACCATCAACACTTGATGTTCCTTTTTGATCTCCACCTCTGCAGATTTCAGCATTGAATACAACTCGGGAATGGTCTTTTCCATCCCCTGCATATTGTAGTTCATCACGAAGCTCTTGTAGCTAGGTGGGAGTGACTGAAGGATTCTGTCAATGACCGCCTCATCCGGGAGATTAACTTCCAGCTGAGTCAAGCGGTGGTGTAACCCAGACATCTTGAGTATGTGTTCACTGACAGAGCTATTCTCCTCCATTTTACAGCTAAAGAACTTGTCGGAGACATCATATCTCTCGACCCGAGCATGAGCTTGGAAAATCAATTTCAGCTCCTCGAACATCTCATATGCTTCGTGTTGCTCAAAACGCTTTTGGAGCCCCGGTTCTAAGCTGTAAAGCATGCCGCACTGAACGAGGGAGTAATCATCAGCACGAGACTGATGGGCGTTCATAACGTCCTGGTTTGCTGGGAATGGTGCATCACCTAGCGGTGCTTCTAGGACATAATCTTTCTTGGCAGCTATGAGGATGATCCTCAGGTTCCGGACCCAGTCCGCATAGTTGCTGCCATCATCTTTCAGCTTGGTTTTCTCTAGGAACGCGTTGAAGTTGAGGGTGACATTAGCGTGGGCCATTTGATCTACAAGACATATTGTAAAGATTTAGACTAAGTTCATGATAATTAAGTTCATCTAATCAAAAAATGAATGAACTCCCACTCAGATTTGACATCCCTCTAGTCATCTAAGTGTTACATGATCCGAGTCAACTAGGCCGTGTCCGATCATCACGTGAGACGGACTAGTCATCATCGGTGAACATCTCCATGTTGATCGTATCTTCTATACGACTCATGTTCGACCTTTCGGTCCTCCGTGTTCCGAGGCCATGTCTGTACATGCTAGGCTCGTCAATCCAACCTAAGTGTATTGCGTGTGTAAATCTGGCTTACACCCGTTGTATGCGAACGTAAGGACCTATCACACCCGATCATCACGTGGTGCTTCGGAACGACGAACCTTAGCAACGGTGCACAGTTAGGGAGAACACATTTTTGATATTTTAATGAGGGATCATCTTATTTATGCTACCGTCGTTCTAAGCAAATAAAATGTAAAACATGATAAACATCACATGCAATCAAATAGTGACATGATATGGCCAACATCATTTCGCTCCTTTGATCTCCATCTTCGGGGCGCCATGTTCATCGTCGTCACCGGCATGACACCATGATCTCCATCATCATGATCTCCATCATCGTGTCTTCGTGAAGTTGTCACGTCAACTATTACTTCTACTACTATGGCTAATGCTTTAGCAATAAAGTAAAGTAATTACATGACGATTTAAGTTGACACGCAGGTCATAAATAAATAAAGACAACTCCTATGGCTCCTGCCGGTTGTCATACTCATCGACATGCAAGTCGTGATTCCTATTACAATAATAAGATCATCTCATACATCACATGATTCATCACAACTTCTGGCCATATCACATCACAAAGCACTTGCTGCAAAAACAAGTTAGACGTCCTCTAATTGTTGTTGCAAGTTTTTACGTGGATGTTATAGGTTGCTAGCAAGAACGTTTCTTACCTACATTAAAACCACAACGTGAATTGTCAATCTCTATTTACCCTTCATAAGGACCCTGTTCATCGAATCCGATCCAACTAAAGTGGGAGAGACAGACACCCGCCAGCCACCTTATGCAACTAATGCATGTCAGTCGGTGGAACCGGTCTCACGTAAGCGTACGTGTAAGGTTGGTCCGGGCCGCTTCATCCCACAATACCGCTGAACCAAGATAGGACTAGTAATGGCAAGAAGAATTGACAATTCGACGCCCACAACTACTTTGTGTTCTACTCGTGCATAGAAACTACGCATAGACCTAGCTCTGATACCACTGTTGGGGATCGTAGCAGAAATTAAAATTTTCCTACGCATCACCAAGATCTATCCATGGAGTATTCTAGCAACGAGGGGATAGGAGAGCATCTACATACCACTTGTAGATCGCAACGGAAGCGTTCAAGGAGAACATGGATGATGGAGTCGTACTCGCCGTGATCCGAATCACCGATGACCAGCGCCGAAAGGACGGCACCTCCGTGTTCAACACACGTACGGGACGATCGACGTCTCCTCCTTCTTGATCCAGCAAGGGGGGGAGGTTGATGAAGATCCAGCAGCACGACGGCGTGGTGGTGGATGCAGCAGAGTTCCAGCAGGGCTTCGCCGAGCTTCTGTGGAGAGAGGGAGAGGTGTAACGGGGAGAGGGAGGCGCCAATGCAGCAGGGGTTTGGCTGCCCTCCCTCCCCCCCCCCTTTATATAGGCCCCCAAGGGGGGGTGCGCAGCCCTGGAGATGGATCTCCAGGGGGGCGGCGGCCTAGGGTGGGGGGCTTGCACCCCAAGCAAGGGGGCGCCCCCACTAGGGTTTCCCCCCAACCCTAGGCGCATGGGCCCAAGGGAAGGGGGTGCACCCAGCCCACCAGGGGCTGGTTCCCTGCCCCTTGTGGCCCATGAGGCCCTCCGAGAGGGCTGGCCCCTCAAGGTGGACCCCCGGTGCCTCTCGGTGGCCCCGGTACAATACCGATATGCCCCCGAGACTTTCCGGTGTCCGTACAACAACTTCCCATATATAAATCTTTACCTCCGGGCTACTCCGGAACCTCTCGTGACGTCCGGGATCTCATCCGGGACTCCGAACAACCTTCGGTTTGCTGCATACTAATATCTTTAACAACCCTAGCGTCACCGAACCTTAAGTGTGTAGACCCTACGGGTTCGGGAGACATGCAGACATGACCGAGACGATCTCCGATCAATAACCAACAGCGGGATCTGGATACCCATGTTGGCTCCCACATGCTCCTCGATGATCTCATTGGATGAACCACGATGTCGAGGACTTAATCAATCCCGTACTCAATTCCCTTTGTCCATCGGTACGATACTTGCCCGAGATTCGATCGTCGGTATACCGATACCTTGTTCAATCTCGTTACCGGCAAGTCTCTTTACTTGTTCCCGTAATACATCATCCCGTGAACAACACCTTGATCACATTGAGCTCATTATGATGATGTCTTACCGAGTGGGCCCAGAGATACCTCTCTGTCACACGGAGTGACAAATCCTAGTCTCGATTCATGCCAACCCAACAGATACTTTCGGAGATACCTGTAGTGCACCTTTATAGTCACCCAGTTACGTTGTGACGTTTGATACACCCAAAGCACTCCTACGGTATCGGGGAGTTGCATAATCTCATGGTCTAAGGAATGATACTTGACATTCAGAAAAGCTCTAGCAAACGAACTACACGATCTTTATGCTATGCTTAGGTTTGGGTCTTGTCCATCACATCATTCTCCTAATGATGTGATACCGTTATCAATGACATCCCCATGTCCATAGTCAGGAAACCATGACTATCTATTGATCAACGAGCTAGTCAACTAGAGGCTTACTAGGGACACATTGTGGTCTATGTATTCACACATGTATTATGATTTCCGAACAATACAATTATAGCATGAACAATAGACAATTATCATGAACAAGGAAATATAATAATCCATTTATTATTGCCTCTAGGGCATATTTCCAACAAAAATGAGTCCATCAACTCCAACGGCATCACTGAGTGAAAGACAACGACCTAAGGCTCCTTACTCGTCGTCTGAAAAGTCTGCAACATGAACGTTGCAGCCCGAAATGGGTCAGCACATGGAATATGCTGGCAATGTAACACATAGAGTAATGAACAGAATAAATGCTATCACTACATGCATATATGGCTGGTGGAGGCTCTATGGTTATATGGTTTTTGCGAAAAGCCATTTTTTTCCTACAACAAAGGAATAAATTTTATTTAACTATCATGGTGGTTGTTAAACATTGAGAAGGTTCTTCCAACTCAATCCCAATTAAGCATCATCATTAAACCCAATCAAATTATTTTAAGAGTGATGAGATCAACATGATAATCCAAGAACTAGATACTCAAGATGTCCATAACCAGGGACAGGCTAACCATGATTAGTTTATACACTCTGTAGAGGTTTGCGCACTTTTCCCCACAAGACTCGAATACATCCATGGTCAGAGATTCGAGACACAGTCTTTCTGAAGCATTAACTCTCTACTCTGGATAGATAGTACCACCTACAACCCACTACATCTGCTAGTCTACCTCTTCAAGATCTTCACGCAACTTACTCAACTATGCCAGAGCCCATAATGGCTTGTGGCTGCACACAGAAGTTTCTAGCATGAATAATCTTATGATCCCTTTGAGCCTGGGTGGCGGGCCGTAGGATGATCACACGGGTCCTCTGGGATATCCTAGGACAAACTGGATTCTCCAAGTGCCCACAAGCAATCCACCCAGATGTGTATTAAAGTTGCCACCTTAACACTACTAGGGAAAAGCCTAGCAGCAGCGCGGGTTTTGGGCCTATTAGTAGCGCGGGGGCTGGCGCTACTAATAAGGCGCTATAGCTAACGTATAGCAGTAGTGCGGGTGCAACCCGTGCTACTACTACGTCCGTTAGTAGTAGCGTGGGTAAAAACCCGCGCTACTACTAACCCGTGCTTTGAAAAATAAAATTGAATTTTTTTTCGATTTTTTGCCCGAATTTACAAATTTTTGAATTATTTTAACCTCTAATCTCTAATCACCACTCATCGCTGCTCAATTTAATCTCTAATCACCCCTCATCATTCCAAATCATCTAACTTCCCGGACGGTCACCCATCCTCTCACTACTCCAGCCTGAGCACGCTTAACTTCCGGGTTCTATTCTCCCTTGATTCCAAGTATGCACTTGTTGTTTTCCTGACAATAGTAAGATGTCAATCCTATCAACCCTCGGAAGTTTAGCTTGAGCATGAAGTCACACATTTCAGTGTTTGAGTTTAAAACTATTGTTCTAAAAAACAATAATTATTTAGTAACACTAATATTTCTTGAATAAGTAGTTTGACCACATTCTGACCATTGTTTGACCACAGTTTGACCAAATTTGACCAAAATTCAAAAAAACTAAAATAATTATTTAGTAACACTAATACTTCTTGAATCCGTAGTTTGACCATAGTTTGACCAGATTTGACCAAAATTAAAAAAATGAAATTTGAGCATAACTTTTTTTCCTTTTAGAATTTGAGAATTCTAAAAATTTGCAGACAGGCCATAGGCGGTCTCCATCGGATGCGGATTTTCGTGTTGAACATTTTGATATATTATACGTTTTTTTCTGACATCGTATGCAAAAGTTATAGCCGTTTTACATTTTCCCTACAGTTTTTGCAAAACATGTCCAAATTTAAGTTTTTAAATTTTCCTAACTAGTAGATGTAGTAACATAACTACATCTCGAAGGATTTTAATTTTTGAAACATTTTGATATATTATACGTTTTTTTCTAACATCGTATGCAAAAGTTATAGCCGTTTTACATTTTCCCTACACTTTTTGCAAAACATGTCCAAATTTAAGTTTTTAAATTTTTCTAACTAGTAGATGTAGTAACATAACTACATCTGGAAGGATTTTAATTTTTGAAGTTTTTATCATTTTCTTTTGCTTTTTACAAAACCGAAAAGGCGATCCAAGGGGGGGGGGGTAGAGTTTCAAAGTGGGACCTTTAGTAGTAGCGAGGGTTTTTACCCCTCGCTACTACTATGGCATGTCCCGGAGGGGCACGGTTGAGACCTCTTAGTAGTAGCGAGGGGTAAAAACTTAGTAGTAGCACGGGTTTATAACCCTCGCTACTACTATGGCATGGCCCAGGGGCATGGTAGAGACCGCTTAGTAGTAGCGAGGGGTAAAAACCAGCGCTACTGCTATCAACTTAGTAGTAGCGAGGGTTAAAAACCCGCGCTACTACTATGGCATGTCCCGGGGGGCACGGTGGAGACCGCTTAGTAGTAGCGACGGTTAAAAACCAGCGCTACTGCTATCAACTGAGTAGTAGCGAGGGTTAAAAACCCGCGCTACTAGTAAGTAGCAGTAGCGAGGGATATAAACCCGCGCTGCTAGTAAGCGTCTGTGTATAAGATTTTCCCTAGTAGTGTAAGTTGAGCCATTCATTAACAAACTCACATCATTCATGGATACACTCAAACCAATCCACATCTACGAGCATAGCATAGCAATATAAGCATCGTAGAAGTAACTCCCATAGGTTTGAAAATAAACAGGTGAATAGGTACTACCTCATCTACTTCCCAAAACCCGAAATTTAATCAGATCCAAATCATGCAACTGTTTGAGGATTGATCTAATGCAATAAAATTGGATAGTAAAGAGGTATGATCAAAGTGTTACTTGCCTTGCTGATGATCCGTGAAACCTAGAAACTCGTAGTAGCACGCTTCGCACTCTGGGTACTCTATCGCAAACAAACAAGCATACAATAAGCACTCAACTAGAAGCACGGGTAAAACTCAAATAAGAGATCTAACTGGAAAGTTCAACTTAAGAACTCCGGTTTGCAAAAAGAATGAAACCAAACGAAGCAACGAAACTCAAACTACGAAAGAAACAAGATCTGTTTACTAATCTGAACTTAAGAAAATTTTTATAGTAGCAAAATCTTGTTCAAGTTGGTTAAACCGAAAGAGGGCTTCGAAACGAAGATCTAGGCGCTTGAATCGCCTGATTCCGATAAACGAGCGAAAAGTTATACTAGAACGAAGATTAGGGCGGAAATCGCGATCGAAAAATAATCGTGGAAAAACCCTGGAAATAGAAAAACTAAGGAACAGGCTAACGAATGAACGTTCGCTGTCTGTGACTAACGGGTGAACGGCGTCCGTTAAAACGAACGTACGAACGGGCGTTCGCTAAATAACTAAACCGGGAAAAAAATAAAACCGATCTAAAAAAATTAACCGAGGGTTCAAAAAAACCAAACGGTTTTCTAACGAAAACCGGTGGCTACCTCAGAACGTGTGACGGCAGCGGCGGCGGGCAACTCCGGCAGGGCGGTGTCCGGCGGCGGCGGGCGGCTCCGGCAGCGGCGCTAGGGTTAGGGTTTGGTGCGGGCGGCGGCTTGGGCTGCGGCGGCTCGGGCCTTCGGGTTATAAAGGCCGCCCGGGCGTAGTGTCCAGGTCGGACACGGCTCGGTAAGTCGGTTGACTTTTTTTTCAAATAATTCCTACGCGCAGAAAAACAAAGAAAAGAAATACTAAACAGACTCCAAAATCCTAAAATAAATTTTCCCCGTCCTCTAAAAATATAGCGGACAAGGTAAACATTTATTTGGGCCTCTAATGCAATTTTTAAAAACGCAATTTTTTTCGGAATTCAAATAAAATAGTGATAAAAACTCCGAATAAAATCTTATTTGATTTTAATATCAATTCTCCAATATTTATTTATTTTGGGGAAGTCATTTTATCCCCTCTCTTTTATTTTCATAAAAGAAATATTCGAAGAGAAAAATTATTAAAATCAAACGATCCTCTTTTCAAAATTTGAGAAAACTCAAATACGAAAATAACGAAATCCCCAACTCTCTCCGTGGGCCTCGAGTTGCGTAGAATTTCTAGGATCGAGCCAGATTGAAAATTTGCGATGCTACATGAAGATTAGGCTAGGTAGCATTCCACATCAATTTTTTTATCATTTAACCACTCGAGGACGAGCAGGAATTAAGTTTGGGGATGCTGATACATCTCCGTCGTATCTATAATTTTTGATTGTTCCATGCCAATATTATTCAACTTTCATATACTTTTGGCAACTTTTTATACTATTTTTGGGACTAACATATAGATCGAGTGCCCAGTGCCAGTTCCTGTTTTTGCATATTTTTGTTTCGCAGAAACCCCATATCAAACGGAGTCCAAACGGGATAAAAACGGACGGACAATATATTTGGAATATTTGTGAAATATGGGAAGAAGAATCAACGCGAGAAGGTGCCTGAGGGGGCCACGAGGCAGGGGGCGCACCTGCCCCCTGGGCGCGCCCCTGACCCTCGTGGTCCCCCCGTAAGGCGGTTGCTGCTCTTCTTTGGCCGCAAGAAAGTTAATTTTCGGGGAAAAATCTGGGCGAAGGTTTCAATCCAATCGGAGTTACAGATCTCCGGATATATAAGAAATGGTGAAAGGGCAGAATCCCAGAACGCAGAAACAAAGAGAGATAGATCCAATCTTGGAGGGGCTCTCGCCCCTCCCATGCCATGGAGACCAAGGACCAGATGGGGAACCCTTCTCCCATCTAGGGAGGAGGTCAAGGAAGAAGAAGGATGAGGGGGCTATCTCCCCCTCGCTTCCGGTGGCGCCGGAGTGCCACCGGGGGCCATCATCATCACCGCCATCTACACCAACAACTTCACCGCCATCATCACCAACTCTTCCCCCCTCTATGCAGCGGTGTAACCCCTCTTTTACCCGTTGTAATCTCTACTTAAACATGGTGCTCAATGCTAAATATTATTTCCCAATGATGTATGGCTATCCTATGATGTTTGAGTAGATCAGTTTGTCTTATGGGTTAATTGATGATCGTGATTGGTTTGAGTTGCATGTTTTATTATTGGTGCTGTCCTATGGTGCTCTCCGTGTCGCGCAAGCGTGAGGGATCCCCACTGTAGGGTGTTGCAATACGTTCATGATTTGCTTATGGTGGGTGGAGTGAGTGACAAAAGCACATACCCGAGTAGGTAGGTTGTTTGCCTATGGGAGTAAACAGGACTTGATACTTTAATGCTATGGTTGGGTTTTACCTTAATGATCTCTAGTAGTTGCGGACGCTTGCTAGAGTTCCAATCATAAGTGCACATCCTCCAAGTAGATAAAGTATGTTAGCTTATGCCTCTCCCTCAAATAAAATTGCAATAACGATTACCGGTCTAGTTATCGATTTCCTAGGGACAAATAACTTTCTCGTAACAAAAAGCTCTATACTAAAACTAATTTAGTTGTGTGTTTATCTAAATAGCCCCTACTTTTTATTTACGCTCTCTTCATTACCTTGCAAACCTATCCAAAAACATCTACAAAGTACTTCTAGTTTCATACTTTTTCTAGGTAAAGCGAACGTTAAGCGTGCGTAGAGTTGTATCGGTCGTCAATAGAACTTGAGAGAATATTTGTTATACCTTTAGCTCCTCATTGGGTTCGACACTCTTACTTATCGAAAGAGGCTACAATTGGTCCCCTATTGTCGGGGATATACCCCGCGGTATGACCCGGCCGGAGTCATAACCTGGCTGGGACTTTGTAAACCGGCAAATAGTTAAGACAGATAGTTAAGTCAGATGGCTAAGACAGACGGTAAACCGGCAGGTGGTAAGTCAGATGATAACCCGAAAGGTGTTAAGTTAGATCATAAACCGGCAGACCATCATAAACCGGCAGACAGTGATAACTGGTTGACAGTCATAACCCGGCAGACAGTGATAACTGGTTGACAGTCATAACTCGGCAGATAGAGTCGCCTGGAGTTATGAAGCCCGAGACGTTATGAAGCCCAAGACGTTAAGAAGCCCATGAAGAGAAGTCAGAATAGTTTAAGTCTTAATCCAAATTGGACTCTACATGTAACCCGCCCCTTCAACATATACGAGGAGGGGCAGGGCACCCCAAGGGGGAGAGGAAGAATCTTAGGGCTAGACATAACTAGGAGAGCCGGTTTACGGCGACTCCCTCGTGATGATAATGAGACCTAGCCTCAAACAGCATGTAGGGTTGTTATCGGATGATATTTCCCGGGGCCCGAAGCTGTCTAAACCCTTGGCTTGTGTTGCGTCTCTCGATTCCGCTCAACCCCTCTCAAGCTACCATATAGATGTGTTGGCCTCACGACTAAGTCCTCACACTAGGACATCTGCCGTGACAATTCCACGACAGTTGGCGCCCACCGTGGGGCTCGCGCATGGTGGTGTTGAGTTCTTGGAGGGATATTTTCTAGGGTTTCAAGAAAGTTCGCAAAATTCCTTAGGAATATCAAACTTTGAGGGCGTTAGATCAAAATCAGAAGGTTTATTTGATGATGTTCATCAGTTTTGTTGGCAAGATCGTCAGGAGAAGATTCTGAGGTTTAGCATGATGGAATCTCAGTTTTATTTAGCCTGGATTCACCGGGTCTGATGAAGATAAGTCGCCCCCGTGTGCGAGTCGCCGCCTACGAGTCGCTAAATAGCCCCGGGCTAAACCAGACTCGCGCTACGGATCAAATCACCCGGCTAAGTCACCAACAGGCATAAGGCCAAGTACTAATTGGGCCGTCCAGTCAAAAATACAGACCAGAGCACTGTTTTATCGCATCCAAGGATTACGAATACCAGTGCATCTCCGGCTACATCAGCTGAGGACAAATCGATCTTTTATTCTTGTCAAAATTCTGCTTGGTGCATGCGTACAAGGAAAACTACCGGAAGGAAAGATTGACGTGAGTCTCGCCCGTGGTTATCAAAGAAAGGGGATCCATCAGGGGAGATTACAACAGATAGGATTTGGCCTCGGTCTTCACTTTTGAGCCGTCCGTCGTCAAACCGCCACCGGTCTGCACTTTTGACCTAGAGAACAACTCGGGCCCTGCCTGACCGAGTCACCATCAAAGCTGCAAGTCATCGCATCCACCGCTGGCAAGCAGGCGCCTCGACCCCGAGCTGGTATTTGCCGCACCGGTTTCTACCTTCCCCAGTCCACCCTTGACGCCATGATCAGCAACCGCCCGCCTTTAAACCGTTGTTTCTGCACCACGCCTAGCTGCAGCTCTACCCGCTACTTCGTTGCGCATGAGCCGGTCCGTTCAGAGCCACCGCGGAGTCCGCCTTTAACCCTCGTCTTGGAATCCACCTGCCTGTTTGCCTCGCTGCTGCAGCACACCTCCGGCCGAGTCATAATCGCTGGCATCCGCCGGGTCACCATCGCTGCTACCAGACTGTCATGGAGTCGGAGCTAACACTGGCCATTGCGGCACCACGTTACGTGTCGGGCCTGCCTTGTCTCGGGGCCGGTCTGTTTCTTCTGCCAAGGTTCGCCGCAACCTACCTCCGCTGGTGCGCCGCGGCCACGGCAACGGCCTCGCGCCCAGCTACCCATCTCCGACGCCTCGTCGGTCCACCTCCACAGTCGCGGCCACCTCCGCCTCTGCTCCGCCGAGTCACCGCTGCGGTCTCCGCCTGTGCGCCGTAGCCACCCAACAAACCGGCTGCAGACCCGCTTCTCTCTCGAGCCCGATCGGCCTTGACCCGCAGTTGTTGATCCGCTGTGGTGGATGCACCATGATCCGCCAGCCGCTTTAGCAGGCCTCCACCTCTACCTTCAAGTCACCGTTGTCGACCCGCGGGTACCGCTTCTGCTACTTTGAGCTGTCATGATCCGCCATGAGCGAACCGCCCCCGCCTTGGAGCAGTGCCGCGGCAAGTTACCTCTGCCACCGCGACCGTGGCCTCCCATTTCCCCGGTTGCAGCCTCGCCAAATTGCCTCGACCTTAACCCGCCTCTGCTACGGTGCCGCCTGGAGCCGCTCATCCACGACCCGCCTTCGAGCACGTCGTGCCGGACCATCTTCGCCACCAAAATCTGCCTCCACAACCGAGAGCCGCCCCTGGGCGTCTTCAAACCGCCGCTGATGCAGCCTCGAGCCAGACTCATGCCACCTCCTCACCGATCCCTCGCGTAAAAATGGCCGAGCTCCGCTGTGCCTCGCGCTGCTTTGAGTCACCCCTGAGCAGACTCGCCCGCCGCGGCCTCATTCTACCTTTTGTTTCATCTTGAGCCGCGAATCGCCTCGCCGTGGTCGTCTCCGAGTTTCTCTACTGCCTCGCCGCTCGTTTCCGCAACACCGGTTTATCTCTGCGTCGAGCCGCCTTGCTGGGAGCTTCCACGAACAGGCCGGCCGCTGCTGACTAATCCAGCCTCTGCTTCAGTCAAGACGGCTATCAAGTAGCCTTCCCCCAAGCCGCACGTACATCACCATGGTCGTATCATCCGCCAGCCTAGTGTTGCCAAGGGGCTGCTTGGCGCAGCCCTTGCCTGCTGCCGCTCCTGTGGGTTTTCCGCGTTGTCCCCACGCTGGTTCCGCTGTGTCGCGATGCCCTGCCTTCACCGCTGTTGCTGGCTTGGCCGATAGCCGTGGTCTCAACTCTGAACCACCGTCACCACAAGGCGCCGGTCGTTTCCTTCTGCTAAACCGCCTCGTCTCGTGCTCAAGCCACAGGGATCTATCTCCACTGCCTTGAGCCGCCCGTGCTCAGTCTCCCCTGCACCGCGTGCCAGCGACGCATCAGACCACAGTCGCTGCGAGCCACCCGTGGCCTCCGCCGCCTCTCCCGCTGCTGTGCCACGCGAGCCTGCCTCCGTTGGATTCCGTTTAACCGCCGCTTTGCACCCCGTCAAGCGCGCTGCTGTGAACCTACCACCGCTTCAGAGCTGCGCCGCCTCGAGCGCCTGCACACCAGACGCGCCGAGCCTTTTCGCTCTGTGCCGGTTCAGCCCGCGCCTCCGCTTTGCCGTAGCACCGGGTTTGGCCGCCTGCTCGATGGCCCCGATGGACCGCCCGGGCGCGATCGCGTCTTGTTTCCTGCCGGGTTAGCACAGACTCGCCCCGCTGCCTGTGGGTCGGTCCGCCACCGCAAGTCGCCTGGAGCCACCCCTTGTTTCGAAGCCGGCCGCCACGCTCGCCTCAACCCGCCGCTCTACGCCACCACGCGCTCGGCCGCCATGTCGTCGATCCGCCGGAATCCTAAGTTGTCGCTGGGTCTCATCCGTTTCACTGCCGGAGTAGGCGTTGAGCCGAACCGCCCCGCGTCAAGCCACTGCCGGAGAGCCGCCCTGTGCCTCCGGGTTTCCACGCGTCGAGTGCCGCCGCACGTGGTCAACTCCCCTGCTCCATGCCCGCGGCCGGTTCACCTCTACTCCGGGCCACCCCCGCTCCTGCTGCTATCTGAGCCGCTTGAGCCGGCTACCTGATGTTCTACGCCGCGCCCCTGCAGGCCTTTTTCACTGTGGAGTTGTGATAGAAAAAGCAAATTCTTCTCGCTGGAGATTGGAAAAGTCAAAGGGTCAGTCTGATTCATGCATTAGTAGTATAAACTACTACAAATACAAGTACTGCCACTAGTTTGGGGTCATATAAGGAAAAGGAGCAGCGGTGCAAGGGCTACATCATACATTTTGTGGTATATCCATCCAATGAAAGTGCCAGGTGCTATCCTTTCTCTATATCTTATCAGCGCATATAAAATTGTTTAAAACAATTACTTGGGTCTGTGATATTTTTTCGCAGGATCATTATTCATTGCAAACGTGTCGTAAGGGGCGTGCGCCAAATTATTTTTTGCGCTAGCGCTTGTCTGTATTGTGCTGCTTGACGAATACGTGCGCAAATCGCGGCCTCTGCTACATCAACACACTCGACTGACTTGTCGCCCGTACCTGTGAAAGTGCAACTATCCCTAGATGGTTTTGGTAATTCCTAACAACATATAGCTCATTGAGCTAATGCTATTTCAAGATTAATATTTCAGTAAAGCTCAATGATTGGCATGGCATGGATGAGAAAAGTGGACCCCTCAAAATGCTAAGGACAAACGGATTGGCTCAAGCTCAAAGCTCAAGACTCTACATTTTCTATTTTAGTGATCCAAGATCACATTGAGTCTATAGGAAAAGCCAATACTATCAAGGAGGGATGAGGTGTTGCTTAATGAGGCTCTTGCTCAAAATGCTTAGTGATATGCTCCAAAGCCCTCAACTACTTTCTCACATCCACATATGACCTAAACCAAAAGTCAAACTCGGCCCCACCGATTCTTTCTATCCGGCGGCACCGAGTTCAGATGTCATAGCCAGTGTCACAAACCCTAGGCAAATCGGTCTCACCGATAGGGATCTCGGTCTCACCGAGATGGGATTGTAATCTCTCTGTTACCCTTCGTAACGTTTCGGACTCACCGAGATGAGCGATCGGTCCCACCAAGATTGCCATGTAAACTCTCTGTTTCCCTTTCGTAAAATTTCGGTCTCACCAAAATGAGCGAATCGGTCCCACCGAGTTTACCTGACCAACTCTATGGTTAGCTTATTACCAAAATTGGTCTCACCGAGTCTGTGTAATCGGTCTCACCGAGATTACGTTATGCCCTAACCCTAACCATATCGTTCCTACCGAGTTGCATGTCGTGTTGGGGAACGTAGCAGAAATTCAAAATTTTCCTACGTGTCACCAAGATCTATCTATGGAGAAACTAGCAACGAGGGGAAGAAGAGTGCATCTACATACCCTTGTAGATCGCTAAGCGGAAGCGTTCAAGTGAACGGGGTTGATGGAGTCGTACTCGCCGTGATCCAAATCACCGATGATCCTAGTGCCGAACGGACGGCACCTCCGCGTTCAACACACGTACAGCCCGGGGACGTCTCCTCCTTCTTGATCCAGCAAGGGGAGAGGAGAAGTTGAGGGAAAAACTCCGACAGCACGACGGCATGGTGGTGATGGAGCTCGTGGCTCTCCGGCAGGGCTTCGCCAAGCACTACGGAGGAAGACGAGGTGTTGGAGGAGGGAGAGGGCTGCGCCAGGGGAAGGGTACGGCTGCCCTCTCTCTTCCTCACTATATATAGGGGTAAGGGAGGAGGGGAGGCGCCCTAGGGTTCCCTAGGGGAGGGGCGGCGGCCACAGGGGAAACCCTAGATGGGTTTGGGCGCCCCCACCCCCTAGGAAACTTGCCCCCCAAGCCGGGAGGGGCGGCTGCCCTAGGGGTGGCGCCCCCACCTCTCTGGTTACGTGAGATGGGGTTGGGAGGGGCGCTCAGCCCCTTAGTGGGCTGATGTGCCCTCTCCCCTTGGCCCATAAGGCCCCCCAACGCTTGCCGGGGCCTCCGAAACCCCTTTCGGACACGCTGGTCATCACCTGGTACCCCCAGAACAATTCCGGACTCCAATACCCTTCGTCCAATATACCGATCTTCACCTCCGGACCATTCCGGAGCTCCTCGTCATGTCCGGGATCTCATCCGGGACTCCGAACAACCTTCGGTAACCACATACTATTTCCCATAACAACTCTAGCGTCACCGAACCTTAAGTGTGTAGACCCTACGGGTTCGGGAACCATGCAGACATGACCGAGACAACTCTCCGGCAAATAACCAACAGCGGGATCTGGATACCCATGTTGGCTCCCACATGTTCCACGATGATATCATCGGATGAACCACGATGTCGAGGATTCAATCAATCCCGTATTCAATTCCCTTTGTCTAGCGGTATTGTACTTGCCCGAGATTCGATCGTCGGTATCCCTATACCTTGTTCAATCTCGTTACCGGCAAGTCTCTTTACTCGTTCCGTAACACATCATCCCGCGATCAACTCCTTGATCACATTGTGCACATTATGATGATGTCCTACCGAGTGGGCCAGAGATACCTCTCCGTCACACGGAGTGACAAATCCCAGTCTCGATTCGTGCTAACCCAACAGACACTTTCGGAGATACCTGTAGTGTACCTTTATAGCCACCCAGCTACGTTGTGACGTTTGGCACACCCAAAGCATTCCTACGGTACCCGGGAGTTGCACAATCTCATGGTCTAAGGAAATGATACTTGACATTAGAAAAGCTTTAGCATACGAACTACACGATCTTTGTGCTAGGCTTAGGATTGGGTCTTGTCCATCACATGATTCTCCTAATGATGTGATCCCGTTATCAACGACATCCAATGTCCATGGTTAGGAAACCGTAACCATCTATTGATCAACGAGCTAGTCAACTAGAGGCTTACTAGGGACATGGTGTTGTCTATGTATCCACACATGTATCTGAGTTTCCTATCAATACAATTATAGCATGGATAATAAACGATTATCGTGAACAAGGAAATATAATAATAACTTATTTATTATTGCCTCTAGGGCATATTTCCAACAGTCTCCCACTTGCACTAGAGTCAATAATCTAGTTCACATCGCCATGTGATTAACATTCACAGGTCACATCGCCATGTGACCAACATCCAAAGAGTTTACTAGAGTTCATAATCTAGTTCACATCACTATGTGATTAACACTCAATGAGTTCTGGGTTTGATCATGTTGCTTGTGAGAGAGGTTGTAGTCTACGGGTCTGTCACATTCAGATCCGTATGTACTTTGCAAATCTCTATGCTATATTTGGAGCCATTTCAAATAACTGTTCTACTTGGAGCTATTCTAAATTGTTGCTCCATTATACGTATCCGGTATCTCTAATCAGAGCTATCCCGATAGGTGTTAAGCTTGCATCGACGTAACTCTTTATGTCAAACTCTTTATCACCTCCATAACCGAGAAACATATCCTTATTCCTCTAAGGATAATTTTGACTGCTATCTGGTGATCTACTCCTAGATCACCTTTGTACCCTCTTGCCAGACATGTGGCAAGGCACACATCAGGTGCGGCACTCAGCATGGCATACCGTATAGAGCCTATGACAAAAGCATAGGGGACGACCTTCGTCCTTCCTCTTTCTTCTGCCGTGGTCGAGCTTTAACTCTTAACTTCATACCTTACAACTCAGGCAAGAACTCCTTCTTTGGCTGATCCATCTTGAACACCTTCAAGATCATGTCAAGGTATGTGCTCATTTGAAAGTACCATTAAGCGTTTCGATCTATTCTTATAGATCTTGATGCTCAATGTTCAAGTAGCTTAATCCAGGTTTTCCATTGAAAAACACCTTTCAAATAACCCTATATGCTTTCCAGAAATTCTACATCATTTCCGATCAACAATATGTCATCCACATATACTTATCAGAAATGTCGTAGTGCTCCCACTCACTTTATTGTAAATACAAGTTTCTAACAAACTTTGTATAAACCCATAAACTTTGATTACTCCATCAAAGTGTATATTCCGACTCCGAGATGCTTACTCCAGTCCTTAGAAGGATTGCTGGAGCTTTGCATACTTGTTAGCATCTTTCAGGATCGACAAAATCTTCTGGTTGTATCACATACAACCTTTCCTCAAGAAAATCATCAAGGAAACAATATTTTGACATCCTATCTGCAAGATTTCATAAATAATGCAGTACCCGCTAATATAATTCCAACAGACTCTTATCATCGCTACGAGTGAGAAAAGTCTCATCGTAGTCAACTCCTTGAACTTGTCGGGAAACACCTTAACGACAAGTCGAGCTTTCTCAATGGTGACACTTACCATCATTGTCTGTCTTCCTTTTAAAATCCATCTGTACTCAACAGCCTTACGACCATCGAGACGTTCTGCCAAAGTCTACACTTTGTTTTCATACATGGATCCTCTCTCGGATTTTATGGCCTCGAGCCATTTTTTGGAATCCGTGCCCACCATCGCTTCTTCATAGCTCATAGGTTCATCGTTGTCCAACAACGTGACCTTTAAGACAGGGTTACCACTTAGAAGTTGTACACACCCTTGTCAACCTATGAGGTTCGATAGTAACTTGATCTGAAGCTCCACGATCATCATCATTAGCTTTCTCTTCAACTGAGGCAGGGGCCACAGAAACATTTTTCCTGTGCTGTGCTACTCTCTGGTTGAAGTAAAGGTTCAACAACCTTATCAAGTTCTATCTTCCTCCCACTCAATTCTTTCGAGAGAAACTTTTCCTCGAGAAAGGACCCGATTCTAGAAACAATCCCTATTGCTTTCGGATCTGAATTAGGAGGTATACCCAACTGTTTTGGGTGTCCTATGAAGATGCATTTTATCCGCTTTGGGTTCGAGCTTATCAACCTGAAACTTTTTCACATAAGCGTCGCAGCCCCAAACTTTTAAGAAACGACAACTCAGGTTTCTCCAAACCATAGTTCAAACGGTTTCGTCTCAACGGAATTACGTGGTGCCCTATTAAAGTGAGTGCGGTTGTCTCTAATGCCTAACCCATGAACGATAGTGGTAATTCGATAAGAGACATCATGGTACGCACCATATCCAATAGGGTGCAACTATGATGTTCGGACACACCATCACACTATGGTGTTCCAGGCGGTATTAGTTGTGAAACAATTTCCACAGTGCCAAACTCGTAACTCAAATATTCATTTCTATGATCATATCATAGACATTTTATCCTATTATCACGAAGATCTTCAACTTCACTCTGAAATTACTTGAACCATTCAATAATTCAGACTTGTGTTTCATCAAGTAAATATACTCAGTATCTACTTAAATCATCTGTGAAGTAAGAATATAACGATATCCACTGCGTGCCTCAGCACTCATTGGACTGCACACATCAAAATGTGTTACTTCCAACAAGTTGCTATCTTGTTCCATCTTACTGAAAACGAGGCTTTTCAGTCATCTTGCCCATGTGGTAAGATTTGCATATCTCAAGTGATTCAAAATCAAGTGAGTCCAAACGGTCCATCTGTATGGAGTTTCTTCATGCGTATATACCAACAGACATGGTTCACATTACTCAATCCTTTTCAAAAATGAGTGAGTCCAAAGATCCATCAACATGGAGTTTCTTCATGCGCTTTATACCAATATGACTTATACGGCAGTGCCACAAGTAGGTGGTACTATCATTACTATCTTATGGCATGAACATGTGTATTACTATGATCGAGATTCAATAAACCATTCATTTTTTTTTGTGCAAGACCATTGAAGGTATTATTCAAATAAACAGAGTAACTATTATTCTCTTTAAATGAACAACCGTTTTGCGATAGACATAATCCAATCATGTCTATGCTCAACGCAAACACCAAATAACAATTATTTAGGTTTAACACCAATCTCGATGGTAGAGGGAGCGAGCGATGCTTGATCATATCAACCTTGGAAACACTTCCAACACGTATCGTCAGCTCACCTTTAGCTAGTCTCCTTTTATTCCGTAGCTTTTATTTCGAGTTACTAACACTTAGCAACCGAACCGACATCTAATACCCTGGTGCTACTAGGAGTACTAGTAAAGTACACATTCACATAATGTATATCCAATATACTTCTATCGACAGCCTTCTCATCTACCAAGTATCTAGGGTAATTCTGCTCCAGTAGCTGTTCCCCTCATTACAGAAGCACTTAGTCTCGGGTTTGGGTTCAGCCCTTGCCCTTCTTGAAACTAGTGGTTTCACTAACCATCAACAATTGATGCTCCTTCTTGATTTCTACTTTTGCGGTGTCAAACATCACGAATTTCTCAAGGATCATCATGTCTATCCCTGATATGTTGTAGTTCATCACGAAGCTCTAGTGGCTTGGTGGCAGTGACTTTGGAGAACTATCACTATCACATCTCGAGTGATCGTCGTACCCAGACAATCTGAGTACAAGCTCAACGATTGAGCTTTTCTCCCTTAGTATGCAGGCTAAGAAAATCGTCGGAGGTCTTATACCTCTTGACGTGGGCACGAGCCTGAAATCCCAATTTCAGCCCTCGAAACATCTCACATGTTCCACGACATTTCAAAAACGTCTTTGGTGCCTCAACTCTAAACCGTTTAACTGAACTATCACGTAGTTATCTAAACGTGTATGTCCGATGTTCGCAACATCCACAAACGACGTTTGAGGTTCAGCACATTGAGCGGTGCATTAAGGACATAAGCTTTCTATGAAGCAATGAGGACAATCCTCAGTTTACGGACCTAGTCCGCATAATTGCTACTATCAACTTTCAACTAAATTTTCTCTAGGAACATATCTAAACAGTAGAACTGAAGCGCGAGATATAATTTGCGAAGATCTTTTTGACTATGTTCAAGATAATTAAGTTCATCTTATGAACTCCCACTCAGATAGACATCCCTCTAGTCATCTAAGTGATTACATGATCCGAGTCAACTAGGCCGTGTCCGATCATCACGTGAGACGGACTAGTCATCATCGGTGAACATCTTCATGTTGATCGTATCTACCATACGACTCATGCTCGACCTTTCGGTCTCTTGTGTTCCGAGGCCATGTCTGTACATGCTAGGCTCGTCAAGTTAACCCTAAGTGTTTTGCATGTGTAAAACTGTCTTACACCCGTTGTATGTGAACGTAAGGATCTATCACACCCGATCATCACGTGGTGCTTCGAAACGACGAACTTTAGCAATGATGCACAGTTAGGGGAGAACACTTCTTGAAATTTTAATGAGGGATCATCTTATTTACTACCATTGTTCTAAGCAAATAAGATGTAATAACATGATAAACATCACATGCAATCAAATAGTGACATGATATGGCCATCATCACTTTGCTCCTTTCGATCTCCATCTTCGGGGCTCCATGATCATCATCGTCACCGGCATGACACCATGATCTCCATCATCATGATCTCCATCATCGTGTCTTCGTGAAATTGTCTCGCCAACTATTACTACTACTACTATGGCTAACGGTTAGCAATAAAGTAAAGTAATTACATGACGTTTATGTTGACACGCAGGTCATAAATAAATTAAAGACAACTCCTATGGCTCCTGCCGGTTGTCATACTCATCGACATGCAAGTCGTGATTCCTATTACAAGAACATGATCAATCTCATACATCCCATATCATTCATCACATTCTTCTTGGCCATATCACATCACAAAGCACTTGCTGCAAAAACAAGTTAGACGTCCTCTAATTGTTGTTGCAAGTTTTTACGTGGCTGCTATAGGTTGCTAGCAAGAACGTTTCTTACCTACGTTAAAACCACAACGTGAATTGTCAATCTCTATTTACCCTTCATAAGGACCCTGTTCATCGAATCCGATCCAACTAAAGTGGGAGAGACAGACACCCGCCAGCCACCTTATGCAACTAGTGCATGTCAGTCGGTGGAACCGGTCTCACGTAAGCGTACGTGTAAGGTTGGTCCGGGCCGCTTCATCCCACAATACCGCTGAATCAAGATAGGACTAGTAATGGCAAGAAGAATTGACAATTCGACGCCCACAACTACTTTGTGTTCTACTCGTGCATAGAATCTACGCAATAGACCTAGCTCATGATGCCACTGTTGGGGAACGTAGCAGAAATTCAAAATTTTCCTACGTGTCACCAAGATCTATCTATGGAGAAACTAGCAACGAGGGGAAGAAGAGTGCATCTACATACCCTTGTAGATCGCTAAGCGGAAGCGTTCAAGTGAACGGGGTTGATGGAGTCGTACTCGCCGTGATCCAAATCACCGATGATCCTAGTGCCGAACGGACGGCACCTCCGCGTTCAACACACGTACAGCCCGGGGACGTCTCCTCCTTCTTGATCCAGCAAGGGGAGAGGAGAAGTTGAGGGAGAAACTCCGACAGCACGACGGCATGGTGGTGATGGAGCTCGTGGCTCTCCGGCAGGGCTTCGCCAAGCACTACGGAGGAAGACGAGGTGTTGGAGGAGGGAGAGGGCTGCGCCAGGGGAAGGGTACGGCTGCCCTCTCTCTTCCTCACTATATATAGGGGTAAGGGAGGAGGGGAGGCGCCCTAGGGTTCCCTAGGGGAGGGGCGGCGGCCACAGGGGAAACCCTAGATGGGTTTGGGCGCCCCCACCCCCTAGGAAACTTGCCCCCCAAGCCGGGAGGGGCGGCTGCCCTAGGGGTGGCGCCCCCACCTCTCTGGTTACATGAGATGGGGTTGGGAGGGGCGCTCAGACCCTTAGTGGGCTGATGTGCCCTCTCCCCTTGGCCCATAAGGCCCCCCAACGCTTGCCGGGGCCTCCGAAACCCCTTTCGGACACGCTGGTCATCACCTGGTACCCCCAGAACAATTCCGGACTCCAATACCCTTCGTCCAATATACCGATCTTCACCTCCGGACCATTCCGGAGCTCCTCGTCATGTCCGGGATCTCATCCGGGACTCCGGACAACCTTCGGTAACCACATACTATTTCCCATAACAACTCTAGCGTCACCGAACCTTAAGTGTGTAGACCCTACGGGTTCGGGAACCATGCAGACATGACCGAGACAACTCTCCGGCAAATAACCAACAGCGGGATCTGGATACCCATGTTGGCTCCCACATGTTTGTAACACCCGGATAATCTTGCTACAGTAATCCTACGCTAATCATGCCACGTCATCCCGATTACTGTTACTAACCTCGCAATAATCCGAAACCGTTCAAATTCTAATTCAAATTGCAATTAACAACAAAAGTTTTCAA
The DNA here is from genome assembly GCA_032464435.1 of Aegilops umbellulata. Taxonomy (NCBI): domain Eukaryota; kingdom Viridiplantae; phylum Streptophyta; class Magnoliopsida; order Poales; family Poaceae; genus Aegilops; species Aegilops umbellulata. Next base: position 289,996,579 of record CP136056.1, on the reverse strand, counting down.
ATATTAAAACTAAATTGTTCGGGTTGTGCCAAATATTGCATAGGTAATTATGATGGAGAAACCACAATTTATTAAAATGCCTAAATACTTTAAATGGAATTAAAACAGAAAAGAAATTATAAAAGAAAATACAAACAAAAAAAAAGGAAAGAAAGGGAACCCCCCCCCCCCGCTGGGCCACCCGGCCCAGCCAACACACCCAGCGCCCCAGCGCTCGGCGCCCCCGTCCCATCGCCCCGTCAGCCTCGTCCCGACCCCGCCGCCTCTCCCCGGCGACCGCGGCGCCCCACTCCTCGACGCCGGCGCCTCGCCTCGTTACCGACCCTGAAGCCGCTGGATCGAGCCGCGCCCCGCCGCCTGGTCACCGCCGCCCCAAGTCGCCGCCACCCGACGCCGGCGGCCTCGACATCGCCGCCCGTCGCTCGCTACCTCGTCTCCCCGAGCCCACTGCCGCCCCCTACGCTCCGCTGTGAGCCCCTCACCGATTTCCCCCTCGTTCCCCTCGTCCCCGTCGTCGTAAGTGGTCGCACGCGCCGTTGGCCACCATGGTTGCGCTCCGGTAGTCCCCCATCCGCGCGTTGGCCTCGCCTTCCCCAGCTGCGGCCACTAGCCTCCCCGCCGCGATCCCGCCTACGCCTGCACCTGCCCCTGTACGCCCAGCCGCAGCTGCTCGCCGATTCGCACGCTGCCCTGCTCGCCGCTCGCGGCCACCACCGCCACCGCCACTGCCGCGCCGCCTCTGGTCTCCCCCCCTCCACCGCTCGCCGGCCTCACCGGCGCGGCCAGTGCCTCCCCTGGCCACACCATGGCCATAGTTGGCCCCCTGTGTGTGTGTGTGTCACAGCCAGGGCGTGGCCTTGTGGCACTGACCACAGGGGCCCACCCCCCTGTTTAGAACGAAAATGCTAATAAATAAAAGAAAAATATAATAATGAATAATAAATATAATAATTAAAATATTAATTAATTAATTAATTAAAGAATTAATTAAGTTAATTAATCATATTTAGATTAACCTAATTATCTAATTAGTCTAATTAAACAATGATTAGTTAGTTAATCTCTGATTAGCTTAATCACAGAATGACCGGTGGGACCCACACGTCAGATTTGACCAGTCAACGCCCCTGTTGACTGCTGACGTCATGCCGACGTCATGCTGACGTCAGCGTGCACTGTTTTGGATAATGTTATATTTAAATAATTAATTAAATTCCAGAAATTAATAAAATCTTTAGAAAATCATATCTTTTAATCCGTAACTCGGATTAAAATATTTTCAACATGAAAGTTGCTCAGAACGACGAGACGCTTCCGGATACGTAACCCGTTCGTCCGCCACACCCCCCTAACCTATCGAACTCGCAACTTTCCCCCTCCGGCTCTTCTGCCCGAAAACGCGAAACACCGGGGATATTTTCCCGGATGTTTCCCCCCTTCACCGGTATCACCGTATACCGCGTTAGGGCACCACTAACGCCGTTATTTGTCATGTCATGCATCACTGTGCATCTGCTTGCTTAAATATTTATTGTTTCTCCCCCCTCTTCTCTCGATAGACCCCGAGACCGACGTTGCTGCTGCCCCGTTCGACTACGGAGTTGACGATCCCTCTCTCTTGCCAGAGCAACCAGGCAAGCCCCCCCCCTTGATCACCAGATATCGCCTACTCTCCTCTATACTGCTTGCATTAGAGTAGTGTAGCTTGTTAATGCTTTTGTTATTCCTATCCTGATGCATAGCCTGTTTTTGATACTGCTGTTGATACCTTTACCTGCAATCCTACTGCTTAGTATAGGATGCTAGTGTTCCATCAGTGACCCTACACTCTTGTCTGTCTGCCATGCTATACTACTGGGCCGTGATCACTCGGGGGTGATCACGGGCATACTATATACTTTACACTGTTACATTACATGTGATACTGTTCGGAGATGGGGGCTGAAGGGGCAGGTGGCTCCATCCCGGTAGAGGTGGGCCTGGGTTCCCGACGGCCCCCGACTGTTACTTTGTGGCGGAGCGACAGGGCAGGTTCGGACCACCTAGGAGAGAGGTGGGCCTGGCCCTAGTCGGCGTTCGCGATACTTAACACGCTTAACGAGATCTGGGTATTTGATCTGAGTCTGGCCATTTGGTCTATACGCACTAACCACCTACGCGGGAGTAGTTATGGGTATCCCGACGTCGTGGTATCAGCCGAAGCACTTCTTGACGTCAGCGACTGAGCGGCGCGCGCCGGGTTGGACCGCGTAACGTGACTTCCTTTGAAATGGAGGTTGCTAGGTCTGCTCTCCGGCCGCGTACGCAACGTGCAGGTGTGCTCAGGGCGATGGGCCCAGACCCCTGCGCGCTTAGGTTTAGACCGGCGTGCTGACCGCTCTGTTGTGCCTAGGTGGGGCTGCGACGTGTTGATCTTCCGAGGCCGGGCATGACCCAGAAAAGTGTGTCCGACCAAATGGGATCAAGCGTGTTGGGCTATGTGGTGCACCCCTGCAGGGAAGTTTATCTATTCGAATAGCCGTGTCCCTCGGTAAAAGGACGACCCGGAGTTGTACCTTGACCTTATGACAACTAGAACCGGATACTTAATAAAACACACCCTTCCAAATGCCAGATACAACCCGGTGATTGCTCTCTAACAGGGCATCGAGGAGGGGATCGCCGGGTAGGATTATGCTATACGATGCTACTTGGAGGACTTCAGTCTACTCTCTTCTATATGCTGCAAGACGGAGGCGACCAGAAGCGTAGTCTTCGATAAGACTAGCTATCCCCCTCTTATTCTGGCATTCTGCAGTTCAGTCCACTGATATGGCCCTTTACACATATATCCATGCATATGTAGTGTAGCTCCTTGCTTGCGAGTACTTTGGATGAGTACTCACGGTTGCTTTCTTCCCCCTTTTCCCCCTTTCCTTTCTTCTGGTTGTCGCAACCAGATGTTGGAGCCCCGGATCCAGACGCCACCGTCGACGACGACTCCTACCACACTGGAGGTGCCTACTACTACGTGCAGCCCGCTGATGACGACCAGGAGTAGTTAGGAGGATCCCAGGCAGGAGGCCTGCGCCTCGTTCGATCTGTATCCCAGTTTGTGCTAGCCTTCTTAAGGCAAAACTTGTTTAACTTATGTCTGTACTCAGATATTGTTGCTTCCGCTGACTCGTCTATGATCGAGCACTTGTATTCGAGCCCTCGAGGCCCCTGGCTTGTATTATGATGCTTGTATGACTTATTTTATTTGTAGAGTTGTGTTGTGATATCTTCCCGTGAGTCCCTGATCTTGATCGTACACATTTGTGTGCATGATTAGTGTACGATTGAATCGGGGGCGTCACAAGTTGGTATCAGAGCCGACTGCCTGTAGGAATCCCCCTTCCACACTCCTTGGCCGAAGTCGAGTCTAGACATTACAAAAACTTTTACTAACTTGGCTGTGTGCCTTACGGGCCCACGTCGCCATCGGGTGGTACTAGGATCTTTTACTTCTCGACCCTTACTCTGGGACTCCGAACTCTCTTCTACTCGGGATAAACGATTTTACTAACTCTGACACTAGGGTCCCGTTACGACATTCACCCCAAAGTTGGATAAAAGCCATAGCTATTCCTTACTATAGTATTTTGAACAATTTCCACACTGTCGTTTGACTCCTGTGAAACATCTTTGTTTTCAGATGGAACCCACGAGGCAGGTCGTGCGCCACACGACGGCCATGGGTGCCTCGGGATCACCGGCTGTGCTAGCTGAGATGATGACCTATCTGGGTTATCGCTGGCACCCCGAGTACACCGTCACCGAGGAGTACCAGGATTTTGACCAGGAGCAGTACCGTGCCACCGTCCACCTCTACTCTCGGGAGTATGACTCCACTACTGTGCTGCACACCGCTTATGGTGTTGGAGTGACCATCGATATGGCAGTTCACGATGCTGCCTATGCTGCTCTGACACGCCTTCGTAGGGAGTACCGGGAGTTGGACACCTCCCCCTTCAGGCACATTGCTATCGCATCTGATATTGGTGCGGAGGGTTACTACACTGCTGCCTACTCCACTGTCACCCGCGAGCCCTTCCACCATCAGAACTTTGTTCTGCACGCTGATGGTCTGGATCGAGCTAACCGAGCTCTTCGCCACGAGTTGTACACCACTCGTCAGCACCTCTACCGTGCCTTGACGATGTTGCACCCCTTTGTTGGATCTGGGGAGCTGCCGCGTTCTGCTATCTATCCAGCCAGGACGGTGATGCCTCAGGGTGTCGGTTGGCCAGAGGTGGGAGGCTACTCTCCCGCACTTGGTCCTCTTCTGCCACTTGAGCGTCGGGTTCAGCACCAGAGCCCCCGCGGACCCCAGGTTGCCGACGTGGTGTACCCGTTGCCACACTACCAGCTTTCAGGCTACACCTACCTCCGCAGTGTCGTGTGGGATTGATGTAGACTTGCTTATTAGTGATAGCTGCATTCGCCGCGAGCCTGCGCGCCGCCTATGATGTCTTAGTCTATGTACTGAACTCTATGTACCGAACCCTATGCATGATCCCTTTTGTAAGATGTGCCAACTGTTATGTGGTATCTATCGTGCTGCTTTCATTATGCATGTTTCATCTTGAATGATTCTTGTATTTGCCAATTTCTCAAATACTGAAATACCCCTGTTATATATTAGCAGGATGGTTAGACCAGCTGGTCGTGGTCGTGGTGGCAACTTCCCACCACCGCCTGAGTACATGGCTGGTATGATCCAACAGCTTGAGATGAATCGCCAGTTCATGGAGAACATGATGGCGCAGTTTCCTCGCCCCAATATGAACCAGCAGCCAAACACAGTGACTCTGCAGGATTTCATACGCCTGAACCCAACTGTGTACCGCAGCTCAACTCAGCCTCTGGATGCTGATGACTGGCTCCGTGACATCACCTATGAGATGGAGTCTGCTGATGTAGCCCCTGCCAGCTATGTCACGTTTGCTTCGTTCTTCCTGAAGGGACCCGCAGCTCAATGGTGGGACAGCCATAGGCGTACTCTGCCAGCTGGAACAATCATCACCTGGCCAGACTTCCAAACTGCTTTCCGTGCCCGCTTCATTCCTCAGGGAGTCATGGACCGGAAGAAGCGTGAGTTCCGCAACCTCATCCAAGGCAACAAAACTGTTGAAGCTTATCAGCGGGAGTTTCTGGACTTGTCCCGCTATGCTGAAGAGGACATTGCTACTGATTCACGCAGACAGGAGAAGTTCCGTGACGGCCTTCAAGCTGACATCAAGTTCGCACTTCTAGTGCACGACTTTGATGATTTCGCCACCTTGGTGAACAAAGCCATCAACGTCGAAACTGGTCTGCAGGAATACCAGAGCTCTCACAGGTGCAGCCGTGACACGGGCTCATCTTCGGGCCCGTCCTCGCAGAAGCGCAGGATATGGATTCCCAACAGCATGTACCAGTCGAATGCACCTGTCCCAAGGCAGTCCTATGCTACACCTCGTCTGCCTAATGCTCCTGCTAGACAGCCAAAACTTCCAGCTCCACCACCCCAAGCTCCGGTCCCCACTCCCAATAATGGTCTGTGCTACAAGTGTGGTCAACCAGGTCACCTTGCCAGGAACTGCTATCAGAATCAGAATCAGAATCAGCTGGCCCTTCCTGCAGCTGGTCGTGGGAACAACCAGAACCGCAAAAACAATGCCAAGTCTTATGGTCGTGTTCATGCCAACCACGTTGATCTGAACGAAGCTCAAGACCAGTCTGCTACTGTGATGGGTACACTCCTCGTAAATTCAGTACCTGCATCTGTTTTATTCGATACAGGAGCATCGCATTCATTCATGTCAGAAGAATTTGCATACAAGCACGACGTTAAGTGTGAGGCGATGAACACTTCGGTAGTGGTAAAAACCCCCGTGGGACAATGTCAAACCTCCATGGTTGGCGTCGATGTCCCCGTGGAAATCGAAGGGCTGGAATTCTATGCCGCGCCCATTATCCTGAAGACGTCTAACATCGACCTCATTCTGGGGATGGATTGGTTGAAGGCGCATACTGCTTCCATAGTTTGCGCCACTAAGACCGTCCATCTGCTACATCCTTCAGATGAAATAGTTACATACCACGCTCGCCTGGTGCAAAATGCCGAGGCAAGGCTTTATGTCTTGAATGCATTGAACTCTGCACCACTCGAGGGCATCGAAAACATCCCCGTCGTGCGTGACTTCCTCGACGTCTTTCCTGAAGAACTTCCAGGGATTCCCCCTGCTAGAGCTGTCGAATTCGTCATCGACTTGAAACCAGGCACCACTCCTATTGCCAAGCGACCCTACAAGATGCCACCACATGAACTCCTTGAGCTTAAGGAGGAAATCGACAAATCTCTTCAAAGTGGTTTCATTCGCCCAAGTTGCTCTCCTTGGGGAGCACCTTCTCTCTTTGTCAAGAAGAAGGATGGGACAAACCGACTGGTCCAAGATTACCGTCCTATTAACCAAGCTACCATTCAGAACAAGTATCCTCTTCCTCGGATCAATGATCTGTATGATCAACTGGCTGGTTCATCAGTGTTCTCTAAACTCGACTTGAGATTGGGTTACCACCAGATCCGTGTTCGTGAAGAGGATATCCCAAAAACCGCCTTTGTGACTCGTTATGGTTCATACGAGTACACTGTCATGTCCTTCGGCTTAACCAATGCCCCAGCCACCTTCTCTCGCCTGATGAACTATATATTCATGGATTACCTCGACAAGTTCGTCGTGGTTTATCTGGATGATATCCTGGTATTTTCCAAGAACGAAGAAGAACATGCTGAACATCTTCGACTTGTGCTGGAAAAGCTACGAGAACATCAGCTGTATGCCAAGTTCTCTAAATGTGAATTCTGGCTCCCTGAAGTAACCTATCTTGGACATGTCATCTCTAAGGATGGTATTGCCGTTAACCCTGAACGAGTTCAGGCTATTCTTGATTGGACTCCTCCAAAGAATGTCAAGCAAGTCAGAAGTTTTCTCGGTCTCGCCAGCTATTGCCGTCGATTCGTCGAGAACTTCTCCAAGATTGCCAGGCCCCTGACTAACTTGCTGCATAAGGGCGTCAAGTTCCAATGGACAGACAAATGTCAGGAAAGCTTCCAGGCACTTAAAGACAAGTTGACTTCTGCCCCAGTGCTAGCTCCACCTGATACAAAGAAGGACTTCGTCATTTACTGCGACGCTTCCCGTCAAGGATTAGGCTGTGTCCTAATGCAAGAGCGCAGAGTGATTGCCTATGCCTCTCGTCAATTGCGCCCTCATGAAGAGAACTACCCAGTTCACGATCTCGAGCTTGCTGCTGTCATTCATGCACTGAAGCAGTGGCGGCATTACCTTCTCGGTAATCGTTGCGAGATATTCACTGACCATCAAAGTCTGAAGTATCTGTTTACTCAGCCAGACCTGAACCTCCGTCAGCAGAGATGGATGGAGACCGTAGCAGATTTTGACTTGGGTATTTCCTATACACCAGGCAAGGCTAATGTAATGGCAGATGCCTTGAGCCGCAAGTCTTACTGCAACCACCTCCAGGTTCATAAAGTTCAGCCCTCGCTCATTGAAGAATTCAGAAAGCTGAACCTCCATATTGTTCCCCCGGGTGCACTCGCTCCCCCTCCTGAGGAGTTTCAGAAGATGAACCTCCGTGTTATTCCCAAGGGTTCCCTCTATACCCTGGCTGTCGAACCCGATCTCGTAAGCTCCATCAAGACAATACAAGGATACGACTCTGAAGTCCACAAGATTAAGCGCGACCTCAAGGAAGGAAAGCCCTCATACTTCACTATTGCTGGTGATGGCGCCTTGTACTTCAAAGGCCGCCTAGTGGTGCCATGTAAGGAGGAAAACCTGAATATGACTCGGAAAGTTATGAAAGAAGCTCATGATACGCCTCTATGTATCCATCCTGGTAGTACTAAGATGTACCAGGACATTCGTCAAAGATTCTGGTGGTCTAATATGAAGCAAGACATTGCTCGCTATGTTGCCGAGTGTGACGTTTGCCGTCGTATCAAAGCAGAACATCAAAGGCCTGCTGGAACTCTGCAACCTATCTCTATTCCGGAATGGAAATGGGACCATGTTGAAATGGACTTCGTCACTGGATTTCCCAAATCGCAGAAAGGTAATGATGCTATTCTTGTCGTCATTGACCGGCTTTCTAAAGTTGCACATTTTCTGGCGGTCAAGGAAACGATCACTGCTAGCCAGCTTGCAACTCTCTACATGTCCAGAATTGTTTCACTTCACGGTATTCCACTGGTTATCAGTTCGGACCGTGGCAGCTTATTCACTTCAAGATTCTGGGCAAGTTTCCAAGAAGCTATGGGAACTCATCTATCATTCAGTACTGCTTTTCATCCGCAGTCTCAAGGACAAGTTGAACGTGTCAACCAAGTTCTCGAAGACATGCTTCGAGCTTGTGTTATTTCCTTTGGCAAGAAATGGGAGGAATCTCTCCCGTATGCTGAGTTCTCTTATAATAATAGCTATCAAGCTAGTCTGAAGATGGCCCCCTTCGAAGTGTTATATGGACGAAAGTGCCGAACCCCTCTGAACTGGTCAGAAACTGGGGAACGTCCATTCTTTGGTCCGGATATTATCCAACATGCCGAAGAACAAGTCCGCATTATTCGCGAGAATCTCAAAACTGCTCAGTCACGCCAAAAGAGTAACTATGACCGTCATCATAAAGACATGGTCTATCAACCTGGCGAAAAGGCCTATCTTCGAGTTACACCAATGAAGGGTGCTCACCGCTTCGGGATCAAAGGCAAACTAGCTCCTCGCTATATTGGCCCATTCACTATTCTCGAAAAGCGTGGAAAAGTGGCCTATCAATTGGAGCTTCCGCCGAACCTTTCTCAGGTTCACGATGTGTTCCATGTGTCACAACTCCGCCGTTGCTTCAAGGACCCAATCCGAGCTGTGGATCATGAAGTGCTCGAATTGCAACAGGACCTCTCCTATAAAGAGCATCCGGTCCGCATTCTCGACCAAGCTGAACGCCGCACACGCCAGAAGGCGATCAAGTTCCTCAAGGTCCAGTGGTCGAATCACTCTGAAGACGAAGCCACCTGGGAACGCGAGGATCGTCTTCGTGAAGAATACCCCGCACTGTTTCCTTCTACCTCCTAAATCTCGGGACGAGATTTCTTGTAGTGGAGGAGATTTGTAACACCCGGATAATCTTGCTACAGTAATCCTACGCTAATCATGCCACGTCATCCCGATTACTGTTACTAACCTCGCAATAATCCGAAACCGTTCAAATTCTAATTCAAATTGCAATTAACAACAAAAGTTTTCAAATATTAAAACTAAATTGTTCGGGTTGTGCCAAATATTGCATAGGTAATTATGATGGAGAAACCACAATTTATTAAAATGCCTAAATACTTTAAATGGAATTAAAACAGAAAAGAAATTATAAAAGAAAATACAAACAAAAAAAAAGGGAAGAAAGGGACCCCCCCCCCCCCCGCTGGGCCACCCGGCCCAGCCAACACACCCAGCGCCCCAGCGCTCGGCGCCCCCGTCCCATCGCCCCGTCAGCCTCGTCCCGACCCCGCCGCCTCTCCCCGGCGACCGCGGCGCCCCACTCCTCGACGCCGGCGCCTCGCCTCATTACCGACCCTGAAGCCGCTGGATCGAGCCGCGCCCCGCCGCCTGGTCACCGCCGCCCCAAGTCGCCGCCACCCGACGCCGGCGGCCTCGACATCGCCGCCCGTCGCTCGCTACCTCGTCTCCCCGAGCCCACTGCCGCCCCCTACGCTCCGCTGTGAGCCCCTCACCGATTTCCCCCTCGTTCCCCTCGTCCCCGTCGTCGTAAGTGGTCGCACGCGCCGTTGGCCACCATGGTTGCGCTCCGGTAGTCCCCCATCCGCGCGTTGGCCTCGCCTTCCCCAGCTGCGGCCACTAGCCTCCCCGCCGCGATCCCGCCTACGCCTGCACCTGCCCCTGTACGCCCAGCCGCAGCTGCTCGCCGATTCGCACGCTGCCCTGCTCGCCGCTCGCGGCCACCACCGCCACCGCCACTGCCGCGCCGCCTCTGGTCTCCCCCCCTCCACCGCTCGCCGGCCTCACCGGCGCGGCCAGTGCCTCCCCTGGCCACACCATGGCCATAGTTGGCCCCCTGTGTGTGTGTGTGTCACAGCCAGGGCGTGGCCTTGTGGCACTGACCACAGGGGCCCACCCCCCTGTTTAGAACGAAAATGCTAATAAATAAAAGAAAAATATAATAATGAATAATAAATATAATAATTAAAATATTAATTAATTAATTAATTAAAGAATTAATTAAGTTAATTAATCATATTTAGATTAACCTAATTATCTAATTAGTCTAATTAAACAATGATTAGTTAGTTAATCTCTGATTAGCTTAATCACAGAATGACCGGTGGGACCCACACGTCAGATTTGACCAGTCAACGCCCCTGTTGACTGCTGACGTCATGCTGACGTCAGCGTGCACTGTTTTGGATAATGTTATATTTAAATAATTAATTAAATTCCAGAAATTAATAAAATCTTTAGAAAATCATATCTTTTAATCCGTAACTCGGATTAAAATATTTTCAACATGAAAGTTGCTCAGAACGACGAGACGCTTCCGGATACGTAACCCGTTCGTCCGCCACACCCCCCTAACCTATCGAACTCGCAACTTTCCCCCTCCGGCTCTTCTGCCCGAAAACGCGAAACACCGGGGATATTTTCCCGGATGTTTCCCCCCTTCACCGGTATCACCGTATACCGCGTTAGGGCACCACTAACGCCGTTATTTGTCATGTCATGCATCACTGTGCATCTGCTTGCTTAAATATTTATTGTTTCTCCCCCCTCTTCTCTCGATAGACCCCGAGACCGACGTTGCTGCTGCCCCGTTCGACTACGGAGTTGACGATCCCTCTCTCTTGCCAGAGCAACCAGGCAAGCCCCCCCCCTTGATCACCAGATATCGCCTACTCTCCTCTATACTGCTTGCATTAGAGTAGTGTAGCTTGTTAATGCTTTTGTTATTCCTATCCTGATGCATAGCCTGTTTTTGATACTGCTGTTGATACCTTTACCTGCAATCCTACTGCTTAGTATAGGATGCTAGTGTTCCATCAGTGACCCTACACTCTTGTCTGTCTGCCATGCTATACTACTGGGCCGTGATCACTCGGGGGTGATCACGGGCATACTATATACTTTACACTGTTACATTACATGTGATACTGTTCGGAGATGGGGGCTGAAGGGGCAGGTGGCTCCATCCCGGTAGAGGTGGGCCTGGGTTCCCGACGGCCCCCGACTGTTACTTTGTGGCGGAGCGACAGGGCAGGTTCGGACCACCTAGGAGAGAGGTGGGCCTGGCCCTAGTCGGCGTTCGCGATACTTAACACGCTTAACGAGATCTGGGTATTTGATCTGAGTCTGGCCATTTGGTCTATACGCACTAACCACCTACGCGGGAGTAGTTATGGGTATCCCGACGTCGTGGTATCAGCCGAAGCACTTCTTGACGTCAGCGACTGAGCGGCGCGCGCCGGGTTGGACCGCGTAACGTGACTTCCTTTGAAATGGAGGTTGCTAGGTCTGCTCTCCGGCCGCGTACGCAACGTGCAGGTGTGCTCAGGGCGATGGGCCCAGACCCCTGCGCGCTTAGGTTTAGACCGGCGTGCTGACCGCTCTGTTGTGCCTAGGTGGGGCTGCGACGTGTTGATCTTCCGAGGCCGGGCATGACCCAGAAAAGTGTGTCCGGCCAAATGGGATCAAGCGTGTTGGGCTATGTGGTGCACCCCTGCAGGGAAGTTTATCTATTCGAATAGCCGTGTCCCTCGGTAAAAGGACGACCCGGAGTTGTACCTTGACCTTATGACAACTAGAACCGGATACTTAATAAAACACACCCTTCCAAATGCCAGATACAACCCGGTGATTGCTCTCTAACAGGGCATCGAGGAGGGGATCGCCGGGTAGGATTATGCTATACGATGCTACTTGGAGGACTTCAGTCTACTCTCTTCTATATGCTGCAAGACGGAGGCGACCAGAAGCGTAGTCTTCGATAAGACTAGCTATCCCCCTCTTATTCTGGCATTCTGCAGTTCAGTCCACTGATATGGCCCTTTACACATATATCCATGCATATGTAGTGTAGCTCCTTGCTTGCGAGTACTTTGGATGAGTACTCACGGTTGCTTTCTTCCCCCTTTTCCCCCTTTCCTTTCTTCTGGTTGTCGCAACCAGATGTTGGAGCCCCGGATCCAGACGCCACCGTCGACGACGACTCCTACCACACTGGAGGTGCCTACTACTACGTGCAGCCCGCTGATGACGACCAGGAGTAGTTAGGAGGATCCCAGGCAGGAGGCCTGCGCCTCGTTCGATCTGTATCCCAGTTTGTGCTAGCCTTCTTAAGGCAAAACTTGTTTAACTTATGTCTGTACTCAGATATTGTTGCTTCCGCTGACTCGTCTATGATCGAGCACTTGTATTCGAGCCCTCGAGGCCCCTGGCTTGTATTATGATGCTTGTATGACTTATTTTATTTGTAGAGTTGTGTTGTGATATCTTCCCGTGAGTCCCTGATCTTGATCGTACACATTTGTGTGCATGATTAGTGTACGATTGAATCGGGGGCGTCACAATGTTCCACGATGATCTCATCGGATGAACCACGATGTCAAGGATTCAATCAATCCCGTATTCAATTCCCTTTGTCTAGCGGTATTGTACTTGCCCGAGATTCGATCGTCGGTATCCCTATACCTTGTTCAATCTCGTTACCGGCAAGTCTCTTTACTCGTTCCGTAACACATCATCCCGCGATCAACTCCTTGATCACATTGTGCACATTATGATGATGTCCTACCGAGTGGGCCCAGAGATACCTCTCCGTCACACGGAGTGACAAATCCCAGTCTCGATTCGTGCCAACCCAACAGACACTTTCGGAGATACCTGTAGTGTACCTTTATAGCCACCCAGCTACGTTGTGACGTTTGGCACACCCAAAGCATTCCTACGGTACCCGGAAGTTGCACAATCTCATGGTCTAAGGAAATGATACTTGACATTAGAAAAGCTTTAGCATACGAACTACACGATCTTTGTGCTAGGCTTAGGATTGGGTCTTGTCCATCACATGATTCTCCTAATGATGTGATCCCGTTATCAACGACATCCAATGTCCATGGTTAGGAAACCGTAACCATCTATTGATCAACGAGCTAGTCAACTAGAGGCTTACTAGGGACATGGTGTTGTCTATGTATCCACACATGTATCTGAGTTTCCTATCAATACAATTATAGCATGGATAATAAACGATTATCGTGAACAAGGAAATATAATAATAACTTATTTATTATTGCCTCTAGGGCATATTTCCAACATGTCGGTCCCACCGAAAATCCTAACGGTCACTAGATTTGCTGAATCGGTCCGACCGAGTTTATCAATTCGGTCCCACCGAGTTTGGCAAGTTGTGTGTAACGGTTAGATTTTGTGTGGAGGCTATATATACCCCTCCACCTCCTCTTCATTCATGGAGAGAGCCATCAGAATGAACCTACACTTCCAACTTACATTTTCTGAGAGAGAACCACCTACACTTGTGTTGAGGCCAAGATATTCCATTCCTACCATATGAATCTTCATCTCTAGCCTTCCCCAAGTTGCTTTCCACTCAAATATTCTTTCCACCAAATCCATATCCTGTGAGAGAGAGTTGAGTGTTGGGGAGACTATCATTTGAAGCACAAGAGCAAGGAGTTCATCATCAACACACCATTTGTTACTTCTTGGAGAGTGGTGTCTCCTAGATTGGCTAGGTGTCACTTGGGAGCCTCCAACAATATTGTCGAGTTGAACCAAGGAGTTTGTAAGGGCAAGGAGATCGCCTACTTCGTGAAGATCTATCGCTAGTGAGGCAAGTCCTTCGTGGGCGACGGCCATGGTGGGATAGACAAGGTTGCTTCTTCGTGGACCCTTCGTGGGTGGAGCCCTCCGTGGACTCGCGCAACCGTTACCCTTCGTGGGTTGAACCAACGTGGATGTACGATAGCACCACCTATCGGAACCATGACAAAAACAACTGTGTCTCCTATTGCGTTTGAATCCTCCAAACCCTTCCCTTTACATTCTTGCAAGTTGCATGCTTTACTTTTCGCTGCTCATATACTCTTTGCATGCTTGCTTGAATTGTGTTAAGATTGCTTGACTTGTCCAAAGTTGCTAAAATCTGCCAAGAACTAAAATTGGGAAAAGGATAGATTCTTATTTCGTCAAGTAGTCTAATCACCCCCCCTCTCTAGACATACTTTCGATCCTACAACCTGCGATTGCTTCGCCCATCCACGCCGGTTTATATTGCCGCGGCCGGCTCATTTGCCTTGCTGCCGCGGCCAACTCAGCTATGATCGATTTCAGCTTCACCATGGTGATCATCAACCCTGCGGTGGATATTAACTGGCCTAACATATCAGGTGAAATCCATCTAGTATATTTTTTATATTATATATTGCTTTCTTTAAAAGAACAATTACTCCGGCTTGCAAAGTTATCTAATGCAGGACCCTAAACCGCCATATTGGTGCAAATTTAAAGGCCGTCAGAAAATTGCCGGCTTAAAGAGAAGGATTTCGGTTTAAAATCCGGCTCAATGGAAAGATGTCTCCCACAAAGTTTTGAAGCTCTCAATATCCGGTTTAAGAATTTCTGGTTCAAAAGAATAACCTCTCGCAAGTTCGAGTTCTCAGGAAAAATTAAAGGGACCAAAGAGAGTCTGTTGCAAAAGCGCAGCTCAAACATAGGTGCCCCTTGAGCACAGCTCATAATATCACTTGGGGGCTTGGACGTATTTGAACCATAGCTACACCTCTTGATCGGCGTAAGGCCACCAGGAAAATCACTTGGGGGCTTGGTCGCATTCGAACCATAGCTACACCTCTTGATCGGCTCAAGGCCAAAAGAATATTACTTAGGGATCAAAGAGAGTGTTGCAAAAGCACAACTCAAACATAGGCACCCACCGAGCACAGCTCAAAATACTGCCTGGGGATTCTTTGCTTCGCAATGAACAATGAATCTACACTTGTAATAGGCTATCAAGCCACGGCTTGGAAGCTAGGTGTATTCACCTAAATCCCCGGGTTATCCTGCCTTTTTAAGTAAGCCACTCCGTCCAGGTAAACCTGGTATGACCCGCCGATCTTTTGACAAGTCAATCTCATAGACCCTGAACTTTTCAAAGTTAAAACGACGATTGGTTAAAGACTGAGGTCCGTCTTAAAAGGCTTTGTAAAATGGTTTAGCTCAGTGGCCTAGCAGCCCATGAAAAGCCTCGATTTGGGGCCTGGCAGCCCGTGAAAAGCCTCACATATACCTTTTATGTTTTTATTTGCCAAGTTCTTTTTTATTTGATGAGGTTTATAATATATTATGATAAACCGGCATCTATTGACCCGTCTTGGTTTTCAACTACAAGTTGTCAGTACATGATCAGTTATAATCCGGTGCTTATTGACCCGGTCTGGTTTCGACTATAAGTCGCCAGTATAACATCAACCGGTGTTTATTAACCCGGTCTGGCTTTGGACGTTAAGTTGCCAGTATATATTGGGATTGCGCCATTGGAATCATGCGCTTATAAATCGTTGGATTATATTATTCAAATCTTTAATAGCCAATATGGCTGGATTTTTATTATGGTTATCAATAACCAGTATTATGATTAAGGTTTTCAAAGTCGCTTTAGCGCAATAGCTATTATATTATCAATGAATATGATTTATTCTGCAATTGAAGGAATAGTCCCGAGTCACTACAGGCTTACGACCCGGCACTTGGGGGCTACATTATTCAAGTTGAGATTACATCAAATATGCAAGCCTCATGTCGCTGCAAGCATGCACCATGACACTTGGGGGCTAATGTAGTCATTTTTTGCTCACCTTATTGAAGACCCGACTCATCACATTGTAATGAGCTGGCCCTTGGGGGCTACCAATTGCTCCTATCGACAATTCAAAGGTACACAAACCTTAGTCCATTATATTGAAGGATCCACTACTCGGTTGGTAAAGCAGGAAGCTCTTAACCCTGTGGACGTGCGTTCAAGCCCCAAGATGGGGGTTACATCATATGATGTTATTTTCAATGAAGTATATATAAAGTCCTAGCTCAATATTATCTTACCGAGCCGGCCCTTAGGGGCTATACGTTGCTGTTCAAGTCTACATGATCATATCTATAAAGTCCCTACTCCTTATTGCATAATGACCCGACCCTTAGGGGCTACACTGGTTGAAGTTTTTATAAGCATAAGGAAATTACAAGTCCCAGGTTGCTGCAAGCATGACAACCCGACACTTGGGGGCTACATATATGGAATACTCAGTTTATGACTAGTGATTGAGATGAAAAAACTAGATTTCTTCAAGCTTGTGACATTCATATTGAAGCAAGTCTTAAGTTGTTACTATGTTCCCTTCTTACGACTTGGGGGGCTACAAGTGATAGGCATATAAGAGGTATATTTTCAAGCTTGATGTTAACTACAATTATGACCCGGTGCCATCAATATTTATAAACCGGCAATTTTTGCAATGATAAACCGGCAAGTTCTACATTCTTAAACCGGCTGAAGATCATATGAGTATTTCAAAGACCAATATTTTTGTGAAGCATTGGGAGCTGAGTCAAAGGAGTTATTCTTCACAATATTTCTCTGTGACAAACCAATGTCAGCAAATTGACTATGAAGCTGGCCGATTGACCCGGGTTTTCTAGAAGAAGGAAATGAGAAGGACTTAAGGATGATCAGGATCAGTTTAACATGGATAAATCCAAATTAAACTGGGGGATAATGTCGGGGATATACCCTCCGGTATGACCCAGCTGGGACTTGGTAAACCGGCAAACAGTTAAGGCAGACAGTTAAGACAGATGGCTAAGACAGACGGTAAACCGGCAGGTGGTAAACCGGCAGGTGTTAAGTCAGATGATAACCCGACAGGTGTTAAGTCAGATCATAAACCAGCAGACCATCATAAACCGGCAGACCATCATAAACCGACAGACAGTGATAACTGGTTGACAGTCATAACCCGGCAGACAGTGATAACTGGTTGACAGTCATAACACGGCAGATAGAGTCGCCTGGAGTTATGAAGCCCGAGATGTTATGAAGCCCAAGACGTTAAGAAGCCCATGAAGAGAAGTCAGAATAGTTTAAGTCTTAATCCGAGTTGGACTCTACATGTAACCCGACCCAAGGGGCAGGGCACCCCAAGGGGGAGAGGAAGAATCTTAGGGCTAGACATAACTGGGAGAGCCGGTTTACAGCGACTCCCTCGTGATGATAATGAGACCTAGTCTCAAACAGCATGTAGGGTTGTTACCGGATGATGTTTCCCGGGGCCCGAAGCTGTCTAGACCCTTGTCTTGTGTTGTGTCTCTCGATTCCGCTCAACCCCTCTCAAGCTACCACATAGATGCGTTGGCCTCACGACTAAGTCCTCACACTAGGACATCTGCCGTGACAATTCCATGACACCTATACTTGTGGGTTATCAAATATACCCCTGAAAGTGTTTAAACACATTTTCCCTTCCATTGTTTTGTTTAATCTGATAAACATAATTTCTTTTCCATTGTTTTGTTTAACCTTTTTGTGATCTATATGGCATAAGCAATAGTATCTCCATGCTTATGTAAACACCCTGGTGTGCAACTCGGTCAGTAAGACCCTGTTACTATTGTTGATGATATTTCGGTAACTGCCGATGGACGAGAACTTTGCCTATTGGTCCGGCTCGTTCAACAAGCAGGAAAATGGTTCTCTTCGTCCCTCGCCCTTGGTATCGATGTTGTTGTCGACATAACTGATAGGCTATCCTCTGACATGCCTTGCTTACATGATCGTGTAAGCCGTCATCCCCTTCCTACTTTTAACCCACATGGTGGGCCCATAACCCACAGTTCCACAGGATCGAAACCTGACTCTCCTGCACACCCCCCGGTTTCCCAAGTTATTCCTCGCGTGTGGCCTCGTATGTAATTCACGGGCCACCTTCCTAGTGATCTATTCTCGTAACAAACGCAGTACTTAATCTTGTTGCTCTGGACCCCTATCACACTTTGTTTCAGACATCCCGCCTATCCGTTTGAAACTTTTCATGGTACCTTCTTACTTTGCTCTCGATATCTTCGTAAGTTTCAATTCGAGAGATACTTATTCTTCTTCCCCTGAGTTAACCGTCCGATGCTCAATTTTGTTAGAATCCGTCCTTATAGAGTTTTTCCATCCTTTATTCTTTCATAAGTACGATGGAGTTCCCGATGAAAGGATGCCGACTTCATCATGATGACTGAAGCATAGGAATAAAGACATCAATGTAATGGATCGACCTCTTCGAGAAGAGCAACCAAGACCGAGAAGACTTGATAGAATTTCGTAACCACATCTTTCCCCTTACTCTACCTCTTAAATCTCGGGACGAGATTTCTTGTAGTGGAGGAGAATTGTGACACTCGGATAATTAAGCTACAGTAATTCCCTGCTAATGATGCCACGTCACCTCAGTTACTGTTGATAACCTCGCGTTGATTCAAAACCCGTTCAAATTCAAATTCAAAATAAAACCAAACAATAAAAGTCTTTAAATGTTAAAACTAAAATGTTCTAAATGTGGCAATTAAATCATTGGTAATATTGGTAGAGAAACCACATTTCTATAAAATAATTAAATGCACTATAATAATTAAAACAGTAGGTAAAACAGCTAAATAAATGCCTTTTAGATTTTATAAAATACTAAACTAGTTTGCTCAGGGGTAAAACATTTTGTGGCAGTAGTTGGAATTCTAACTCTATTTTAGTTATGGGGTTTTCTTTTTGTAAAACTATAAACTATTAAGAGATCAAAGAAAACAGAAAAGAAAAAGTAAAAGAAAATAATAATAAATAAAAGGCCAAAAGGCCCCCCTCCCACCAGGCCTCGGCCCAGCCACATGCCAGGCCGGCCCATCCACACTCCCTTAACCCCGTGGTGCTGAAACCCTAGCCATCGACACCCCCCACTCGCGCCCCCACTCTCCCCCTCCCGATCCGATCTGGATCGGGATCTGGGCAACGAGCCCCACGTCACCCCGACCCCGTCTACGATCCCCACCGCCTCGACGCCACCCGAAACGCCGCCTCATCGTCCTCCTCCTCGACACCTCGCTGGAGCTGCCCCATCGTCCTCTACGTCGCCGACCTCGTTCCCGTCACCCACCCCGAGCACCACTGCCCGTGCCCTACGAAACCCCCGTGAGCTTCCCCCTGTCCTCGCACTCCCTCCGCTCCGCACGGTCACCGCGCGCCCACACCGTCCCGCTCGCGTTGCGCCCGCCTCTACCTCGACCCACTCCGGTCGCGCCCGCGCTCCCGTCGCGGCCTGCTAGCCCCACCACCACGCCGACCACGGCTCTCCCCTGACCATGACCCGCTCCTCCTCTGCCACCCCTCTCCGTCCATCCCCGCCTGCCGCGCGCCGTCTCCGTCCACCCACACCTGGTGCCTACACCCGCGCTCGCTGTCGCCACGCCTAACCCGCACGCAGTCTCGCGTGGCCCCGCTGCTCGCAAGCCCCTCCCCGCCGCTACCCTGCCGCTGCTCGCGCTCCGCACCAACCCCGGTTGCTGCCGCGTGCGTGCCCGAGTCCTCGTCGCCTCGCTCTCTGTTGAGTATGTATTTTATATTGCACGTGTATTGGAGTTGTGGCCCACCTCCTAGTCTTGTATAGTTGAGGTAGAGGCCTCCCTTGTATTATATATATGTGCACCAGCACCCCATCAATAATATAATTCATTGTATTGCAAAACATCCCTCTACATGGTATCAGTTTTTAGGTTTTAATTCTCGTCTTCCGCTGCCGCCGCCGCCGCGCGACCCCTCTGCGCCGCCGCTGCCGCCATCCCGCCGCCGCCGCCGCGCAACCCCTCCGTGCCGCCGCCGCCATCCCGCCGCCGCCGCCGCCGCGCGACCCTTCCGCGCCGCCGCCGCCATCCCGCCGCCGCCGTCGCGCGACCCCTCCGCGCCGCCGCCGCCGCTGCCATCGTCGCTGCTGCCTTGCTGCGACGTGCGCTCCCTCACTCCCTGCCCCGCCTGCGTCGTACGATCTCCCGCTCGCTAGCTGTATCGCGCGCTGTACCCGATCCCGCTAGCCGCCAGCGCCGCGCACCCGCTTGCCGATCTCGCTAGCTGCACCACGCGCTCCCTTCCCAATCCCGCGCCGCTTCCTGCATCGTCCGAGCCGCTGCCAAGTTGCTGCTGCTTCCCGCACGACGCGCCCAATCCCCGATGGCATCCGGCCCCGCGAGCATCTTGCTGGAGGCGCGCCAGCCAACGCCTCACGTAGCCGCGCCATCCATCACGGGCATACATGCAAGTATGCATGGCACGGTGCATGCAGGGGCATGGCAAAACCCATCCATTATGGGCGTGCATGCAGGCGTACATGGCGCGTACGGCGTACATGGCGCGTGGGCTGCGGCTCCCTCCAGTGAGTTGGCTGCGTACGGCGCCCCGCTCCCGGCCCCGCTGGCGTACGCCGCCGTCCCACCGCCGGCGCTCTTTGGTCAGTCTGTCGGCATCCCGTCACCAGCGCCGACCCCGCCTGTCGACCCTTTGCTGTCGCTTGGCGCCGGCTACGGCGCCCTCCTTGCGCCGCCGCCCATCGGCAGTTATGGTCCACCCGTCCCGGCGCCGCCCTACGAGGGCCTCCTGCAGCCGCCGGTACCTGTGTCATGGGACCCCACCCTCCTCGCCGCCCAGCACTCTGCGTCGTCGCCGAGTAGCTCTGTCGGTGGAGGCGACTGGTACATGGACTCAGGTGCTACTGCGCACATGACAGCTCATCCCGGTAACCTAACCTCATCCACTCCTATTTGCACACCCACTCGTATCACCGTCGGCAACGGCTCCTCCTTACCCATTACTCATATCGGTAACACTAGTTTTCCCTCCACTTCCACACCCATTACTATGTCTAATGTTCTTGTTTCACCTGCATTAGTCACAAACCTAGTTTCCGTTCGTCGTCTTACTCGTGAGAACCCACTTACTGTTGAATTTGACGGTGTTGGCTTTTCTGTGAAAGACGCCCGTACCCGGATGATCCTTCACCGATGTGACAGTCCCGATCAGCTCTACCCCGTGCACGCCGGCGCCACCACCTCCACACCAGTCGCCCTTGCCGCTGGCGTTGACCTTTGGCATGCTCGCCTGGGCCACCCCAACCCCACCGTGTTACGTCAAATTCTTAGGAGTTTCTCTTTCTCATGTAACAAGCTCGACGAGCACTCTTGTGAGGCTTGTCGCTTAGGCAAGCATGTTCATCTTCCCTTTAGTGCGTCTACCTCAGTATCCACTTTTCCGTTTCAACTTCTTCACAGTGATGTTTGGACGTCTCCCGTTGCGAGTAACACGGGCTATCTATACTACTTGGTGATCTTAGATGATTATTCTCATTATGTGTGGACTTTTCCTCTTCGTCGCAAGTCTGATGCTTTAGCCACACTCACCGCCTTTTACTCCTATGTCACCACCCAGTTTGGTCGCCCCATACTCGCACTCCAAACTGATAATGGAAAAGAGTTTGACAATGTCGCTTTTCGCACACTTCTCGCCTCTCACGGCACCATCTTCCGTCTGACTTGCCCTTACACTTCACAGCAGAACGGCCGCGCCGAGCGCATTCTCCGCACTCTTAATGACTGCGTTCGCACATTACTCTTTCACTCTAACGTGCCCGCTCGGTTTTGGCCCGATGCCCTCGCTACCGCCACTCTTTTAGTTAACATTCGTCCGTGTCGCCCTCGGTGGAACTACGCCCCTCACCACCTTCTCTTCGGCACACCACCGTCCTATGATGGTCTCCGCATCTTCCGGTGTCTTTGTTATCCTAGCACCGTATCCACCACGCCACACAATCTCGCACCACGATCCGTCCCATGCATCTTCCTTGGCTACCCTCCTAACACCAAAGGTTACCGGTGCTATGATCCTGTCACTCATCGTGTGTACACCTCGAGGCACGTGTACTTCGTCGAGACGGTGTTCCCTTTTTTTCAGGTTCCTCCGGCTTCGGCCCCTTTGGCGCCAGCCCCCGCGCTCCCTTCATGGAGCGATGCGCGGTGGCACCCCCCGGCGGCCCTCCCGACACGGCGCCCTCTGCCGCCACCACCTGGCTTCGT
The DNA here is from genome assembly GCA_032464435.1 of Aegilops umbellulata. Taxonomy (NCBI): domain Eukaryota; kingdom Viridiplantae; phylum Streptophyta; class Magnoliopsida; order Poales; family Poaceae; genus Aegilops; species Aegilops umbellulata. The sequence goes on along the minus strand of CP136056.1, from coordinate 289,974,326 downwards.
GACTCCCTCCCCCGAGGTCGAGTCCGAGGAGGCCCCCGGGTCCCCGTCTCCCTCATACGAGGTTGAGCCCGGCACCCCGCCCGCCACCCCTGCGACGGGCTCGACGTCACCCTCGCCCGTCGCCTCTTCCGCGGCCGCGGCCCCCGCCGCCGCCGCCGCACCAGGTGCCACTGCCGCCGCGGCACCCGCCGGCCCTGCTGCCCCATCACTTGGCGTGACTACCCGTGCCCGAGCAGGAGTGCTTCGGCCCAGCACGCGCTACTCCACCGATGAGTATGTGTGCGCCGCCTTGACGTCGACGCCATCACCCGTCCCCACCTCCGCTCGCGCTGCCCTTCGGGATCCCCACTGGCTAGCTGCGATGCAGGAGGAGTTCGACGCCTTACAGCGCAACCGCACGTGGCAGCTTGTTCCGCGACCCCCTCGTGCCAACATCATCTCTGGCAAGTGGGTGTTTCGCCACAAGACTCGCCCGGACGGTTCTCTCGAGCGCTACAAGGCTCGGTGGGTGGTTCGTGGTTTTTGGCAGCGCGCGGGCGTGGACTTCACCGACACCTTCGCCCCGGTTGTGAAACCGGGCACGATTCACGCCGTGCTTCAGCTGGCGGTCTCGCGCGCCTGGCTGGTGCACCAGTTGGATGTCTCCAACGCCTTCTTGCATGGCCATCTTGCCGAGCAGGTGTTCTGTGAGCAGCCCACTGGTTTCGTCGACGCCGAGCACCCCGATTTCGTGTGCTTGCTCTCTCGTTCTCTTTACGGGTTGAAGCAGGCACCTCGGGCTTGGTACCAGCGTATCGCAGCCTTCCTACAGTCTCTCGGATTTCGGTCCACTCGTTCCGATGCTTCACTCTTCGTGTATCATCAGGGAGTTGACACTGCATATCTGCTGCTCTATGTCGACGACATCATCCTCACGGCGTCCGCCCCCGACCTCCTTCAGCGGCTGACTGCTCGTCTTCGTGATGAGTTCGCCCTCAAGGACTTGGGGCCCCTGCACTACTTCCTCGGCATCAAGGTGGTCCGACGGACTGACGGCTTCTTCTGCATCAGCAGAAGTATGCCCACGAGCTCCTGGAGCGTGCCGGTATGCTTAACTGCAAGCCGGCGCCCACCCCCGTCGACACGAAGGAGAAGGTCTCTGCTCTCGAGGGGTCTCTTGCGTCCGATGGAGCGTTTTATCGCTCTATTGTCGGTGCTTTACAGTACCTGACGCTGACTCGCCCCGACCTGCAGTACGCTGTCCAGCAGGTGTGCCTCCATATGCACGCCCCACGTGACTCTCACTGGACTCTGGTGAAGCGTATTCTCCGTTACATACGCGGCACCATGTCCTTGGGACTCACCCTGACGGCCTCCGCCTCCACCGACCTCGTCGCCTACTCCGATGCCGACTGGGTTGGCTGCCCCGACACGCGACGCTCTACATCAGGCTACTGCGTCTACCTTGGGCCCTTGTTGATCTCTTGGTCATTGAAGCGGCAGCCCATAGTCTCCCGCTCCAGCGCCGAGGCAGAGTATCGCGCCGTGGCTAATGCCGTGGCCGAGTGCTCTTGGATACGTCAGTTGCTCCAGGAGTTGCTTTGTGATGTTCACAAGGCCACTCTTGTCTACTGCGATAACGTCAGCGCGGTCTACCTCTCCGCCAACCCGGTGCACCATCGACGGACGAAGCATATTGAGCTCGATATTCACTTCGTGCGCGAGCAGGTTGCCCTTGGCCGTGTTCGGGTTCTCCACGTGCCGACAACGCAACAGTTTGCTGATGTGATGACTAAGGGATTGCCTACTCCCGTCTTCGAGGAGTTTCGTTCCAGTCTCTGTGTCTCCGGCGACGCTTCGACTGCGGGGGGGGTGTTGAGTATGTATTTTATATTGCACGTGTATTGGAGTTGTGGCCCACCTCCTAGTCTTGTATAGTTGAGGTAGAGGCCTCCCTTGTATTATATACATGTGCACCAGCACCCCATCAATAATATAATTCATTGTATTGCAAAACATCCCTCTACACTCTCGCCTTGCCGCCGGTGCTCGCCTCGTTTGCTACCGCCTACTACAGCCGCAGCTCTACTGCCATCCTTGTCGTGGCCTCGCCGTTGCCCAGCATCGCCGACCGCCGCCCTTCGCCGGCGCCGTCCGCGGCCGGCTCGTCGTGGCCGCGCTCCGGCGGGCCACTCGCCCGCGCCTCGATTTTGCCCGTTCGGGCGTGGCGCCCGCCAGCGCCCGCTAGCGCCCATGCCCGTTAGGGCCCTCTAGCCCATTGACGGCCGGGCCCCACGCCCCAGAACGTCTATTAAAAAAAGGATTAAAAAATAATATAATATAATTAATTAATTAACTTAATTAATCATGTTTAGTTAACCTAATTAACTATTGTTAATTAGTTAAACAGTAATTAGATTAGTTAAATCCTAATTAGAATAAACAGAGTATGACCTGCGGGACCCACACGTCAGATTGACACAGTCAACGCCCTGTTGACTGCTGACGTCATGCTGACATCAGCATACACTATTCTGGATAATGTTGATTTAAAACAATTAACTAAATTCTAAAAATGATTAAATCTTTTAAATTTAATAGATAATAATCCGTACCTCGGATGGAAAAACTTTGTACATGAAAGTTGCTCAGAACAATGAGATAAATTTGGATACACAGCCCGTTCGTTGGCCACACATCCCTAGCATAGCAAACACACAACTTTCCCCCTCCGGTCCGTCTGTCTGAAAACGCAGAACACCGGGAATACTTTCCCGGATGTTTTCCCCCTTTTCCGGTATCACCTAGTACTTCGTTAGGGCACTCCTAGCACCATTACTTGACATGTCATGCATCGTTATGCATCTGTTTGCATTGTATTAATTGTTTCTTCCCCATCTTCTCTCCGGTAGACCACGAGACTGACGCCGCTGCTGGTGCCCCGATCGACTATGTTGTTGACGACCCCTCCTTGCCAGAGCAACCAGGCAAGCCCCCCCCCCCTTGATCACCAGATATCGCCTATTCCTCCTCTCTACTGCTTGCATTAGAGTAGTGTAGCATGGTTCTGTTTTCGGTTAATCCTATTCTGCTGCATAGCCTCTCATTGTTGCTACAGTTGTTACCCTTACTTGCAATCCTAAATACTTAGTATAGGATGCTAGTATTCCATTAGTGGCCCTACATTCTTGTTCGTCTGCCATGCTATACTATCGGGCCGTGATCACTCGGGAGGTGATCACAGGTATATACATATATACATACATACATACATACTATACAGGTGGTGACTAAAGTCGGGTCGGCTCGTTGAGTACCCGCATGTGATTCAGATGTGGGGGCTGAAAGGACAGGTGGCTCCATCCAGGTAGTGGTGGGCCTGAGTTCCCGACGGCCCCCGACTGTTACTTTGTGGCGGAGCGACAGGGCAGGTTGAGACCACCTAGGGGAGAGGTGGGCCTGGCCCTGGTCGGTATCCACGGTTACATCAAAATAATACGCTTAACGAGATCTTGGTATTTGATCTGAGTCTGGCCACTGGCCTATGCGCACTAACCAACTACACGGGAATAGTTATGGGCACTCGACTTCGTGGTATCAGCCGAAGCCTTCTTGACGTCAGCGACTGAGCGGCGTGCGCCGGGTTGGACCGCGTAACACAACTTCCTTTGTAATGGAGGTTGCTAGGTCTGGTCACCGGCCGCCCCACGCAACATGCAGGTGTGCAATCGGCAATGGGCCCATACCCCTGCGCGCATAGGATTTAGCCCGGCGTGCTGACCTCTCTGTTGTGCCTAGGTGGGGCTGCGATGTGTTGATCTTCCGAGGCCGGCATGACCCAGGGAAGTGTGTCCGGCCAAAGGGGATCGAGTGTGTTGGGTAATGTGGTGCACCCCCGCTGGGAAGTTTATCTATTCGAATAGCCGTGTCCACGGTAACAGGCGACCCGGAGTTGTACCTTGACCTTATGACAACTAGAACTGGATACTTAATAAAACACACCCTTTCAAGTGCCAGATATAACCCGATGATCGCTCTCACACAGGGCGACAAGGAGAGGATCGCCGGGTAGGATTATACTATGCGATGCTACTTGGTGAACTTACCATCTACTCTCTTCTACATGCTGCAAGATGGAGGCTGCCAAAAGCGTAGTCATGACTAGCTATCCCCCTCTTATTCTGGTATTCTGCGGTTCAGTCCATCGATATTGCCCCTTTACACAGATACCCATGCATATGTAGTGTAGATCCTTGCCTGCGAGTACTTTGGATGAGTACTCATGGTTGCTTTTCTCCCTCTTTTCCCCTTTCCTTTCTTCTCGGTTGTCGCAACTAGATGCTGGAGCCCAGGAGTCATACGCCACCTTCGAAGACTCCTACTACACCGGAGGTGCCTACTTCTACGTGTATGCTGCCGACGACGACCAGGAGTATGATTAGTGTACGATTGAATCGAGGGCGTCACATTAAGTTTCCTAACCATAGACATGTGTTATCATTTGATCAAAGGGGTCACGTCATTAGAGAATGATGTGATGGACAAGACCCATCCGTTAGCTTAGCATAATGATCGTTTAGTTTTATTGCTATTGCTTTCATCATGACTTATACATGTTCCTCTGACTATGAGATTATGCAACTCCCGAATACCAGAGGAACACCTTGTGTGCTATCAAACGTCACAACGTAACTGGGTGATTATAAAGATGCTCTGCAGGTGTCTCCGGTGGTGTTTGTTGAGTTGGCATAGATCGAGATTAGGATTTGTCACTCCGTGTATCAGAGAGGTATCTCTAGGCCCTCTCGGTAATGCTCATCACTATAAGCCTTGCAAGAAATGTGACTAATGAGTTAGTTGCGGGATGATGCATTACGAAATGAGTAAAGAGACTTGCCAGTAATGAGATTGAACTAGGTATGATGATAACAACGATCAAATCTCGGGCAAGTAACATACCGATGACAAAGGGAATGACATATGTTGTTATGCGGTTTGACCGATTAAGATCTTCGTAGAATATGTAGGAGCCAATATGAGCATCCAGGTTCCGCTATTGGTTATTGACCGGAGATGTGTCCCGGTCATGTCTACATAGTTCTCGAACCCGTAGGGTCTGCACGTTTAACGTTCGATGACGATTTGTATTATGAGTTATGTGATTTGATGACCGAAGTTGGTTCGGAGTCCCGGATGAGATCACAGACATGACGAGGAGTCTCGAAATGGTCGAGAGGTAAAGATTGATATATTGGAAGGTAGTATTCACACGGCTCGACCATTTCCACACCCGAGCTCGACGCGGCTCCACCTCTGATATGCAGCTCTGCGGGCCTCCAAGGTGGCTCGCCAATAAAAGCGAAGCCATTGCCGTTGAACGAATCAGACCGGGGCAACACCCCGAACACGCAATCGAACTCCAGATCTGGCACCCTCGCCCAACTAAGACGTTGGAGGAGGAAACCATACCTGCCTGCCACGTACCACGAATTCAGATCCATCATCTTCCAGATGCCGTCGACGCAAACCATAATCTGCATCCGTTCCTGGACTACCTCCCAAGCTCCACGCCGGCGCTGGAGCAAACGCGGTCGCAACGGGTCCTGAGGACACAAGTCCACCACGAGGATGACGCTGCTGCCGCACCATCCTTGCTTGAACAGTCTGGTTTCCAAAACCACCCCAAAAGCGGATCGGCTCGTTGGGGAAGGATCTGAAGATTTATTAGTCGCCGCCGCCATCACCACCGTCGAAGCCATGACGATGAACAACCCAAAACCCTAAAAAACTAATGCCTAAAATAATCCACACACGTGCATCCGACGACCCACCCTCACCACCGACGGCCGAGGTCGTCAGCAAAGGGGAGCCGCCGGAGGAAGGCGCCCTGGCGGCAGGAGGTGAGATCACCTTTCTTTTCTTCTCTTGGAAGAAAGAAAATGTTGCCCCTTTCAGCTATGTGTGTCCTGAGTAGAAAGGCATCTACAATGGCTAATTCTTAACATGACCATGTATAATACCAGGACTTGTTCCGAAACATCGCCTTTATTGCAAACTAGCGGTTGGGGCCCCACCTGGTGGCGCCTCCTGAGACGGGCTTGTGCACACTTATATTGTCTCAGCACATTCAGCAGCCATGTTTCATCCTCAATCTCAGATCAAATACATTAATATGGGTGTATGCTATAGCATTAGGATCTCTTGATGTCTTGGATGTAGCCATATAAAATATTCGTTACAACCATTCCTTGATGGATCAATATAAAAACTGTGAATAAGCTTACAATAAAGTCAGTTTCAATGTGTATGTATGATAGGTTGCTCCGCCATCTACAAAACAGAGAGATGGAAAAGGGAGAGAGAGCTACCATTAGATGAAAACCTATATAAGAAAAGAGAGGGAGGAAGAGGAGTGGGAGCAACAAAGCTGAGTATACTCGGCTGCTCCTCGCAGCAGACTGAAGGGGGGTGTTGAAGACCTAGGAGCGCACCAGCTTTTCCTATCTGGATCAAGCTGCTACTACTTCCTTCCGCCGCCCTCATTCATCTCTACATCTCCTCAATCCACACCACCTTGTCAGACACTTTTAGAGAGATTTACAGGAATTGAGATGGAATCCAGTTAACCTAATATGACATTTAAGAAAAGAGATGTACATCAAAGTAAGCAGACCTTCCAGCAAAAACATCATACAGGAGACATGATGATTACTATATCAAGAAGATATCTTATCTAGAAAATTAAGCAACAAGAAGATCACACTTGAATTGTTATAATTACTTAGGAATATAGATTCTTACTTTTCTTTTAGAGGCCCAATATCCTTAATCACTTTGAGCAAATTTTGCTTAAACAAAATATCTAAGAGTAAGCTCTGGTTGATGTACTTTACAGAAGTTCAGTTCAGCGGAAGTACGGAAGCAACGCAAAGGTCTAATGAAGCTTTTAGCATTCTAAAGGCTTGAAGGGTACCTGACCTAGACGGTGAGACCGTCGAACTGGACTACAGACTTCAGCAATGACATAGTCCCTAGTCAACACGACAATTCAACAGCTTAGTATAGTACATCTCCCATCACCTGGTTTATGTGCAATATGAATTAACCAAGAGATTGAAATGGTACCTATAACACATGGTTTGCAACATAGATGCCAAAATCAAACAGCAAGATCCATAATATATCATTGACTTCGCAAGCTCCAACCTGGGCACCAAATCTGATAACATGCGCAAAGAAAAGAAAAATCACTTGCAGAACAATTCACACTACTGTAGTATGCTTACGTCTTAGTGGTAAGAAAGAATATGGCGGCTCACCTGAGCACCACATTCCGTAGCGGAGCAGGCCACGGCAGGTGGCGGCGATTACCACGACTGCTAGGCGTGTGGCGGAAACGGATCTGTGTATCTGACTAACAACCTACATGGCTACATCTACAAGTATTTAAATTGCAAGCTTTTCAAGTGTATAGCCCGACATCACAAGCAATGTCAAGTTCAGGAATAGCTGACCCACCTAGGTTCTGTGATAATGGATTCTCCACAACAAGATCAGGAACATTGTCTTCATTCTTGGCGAACAGTAGCACATATCTTTCTTTTGTCAGTAGACACATCTAGCTTATTCAATTGAATCATTAAGTCTGCTGATTATGAAAGGTCTTGGCGAAGATACATTGCTCAACACAGTAATACAAATTCATATGTACATGTACTTCAGATTTAACATACATTGGCGTCGCAAAGAGAACACAGTATCCCTACTAAAAAATCTCATTCCTTTGATTTCCCAGCAGAATTATTTTGAGCTAATATCACCATTGTGGTTTACCTGATTTGGCAAAGTATCAGAATGATTATAACTGAATGTATTCATAGTCTAAAGATGCCGAAAAAATTGAACAGGTAGCATGACAACTTAATCACCAATATTACAAGGATGTCCATTGAAACAATGTGAATTGACTTGGAGCCTTTTGGATAACTAACATCAGACTATGTAGGCATGTTTGAAGACAAAATAAAAAGGTTTACCGCCATTTTTCATCAAAAAGGGAAGAACTGAATATGCAAATAAGTAATCTGAACATACCATGTTGCATGTCCTCGCAAGCCAGTTCCTCCATGTGTCTCTAATAGAAGGTTAAGGACACCTAGTTGTACAGTCATGCGTTCTGCGATATGTATAGTATAGCATATTAAACTCACTTGTATTTGAAATTTTGTAAGGGTATACTGCTTCAATAAATTTTGATGTAATGAAACACTCGTATAATTATAAAAATTACTATTACTAAAATAAAAGGTGCAGACAAAGGAAAATGGGATAATTAGATTTATGCCCCTAGTTGTGTCTCACTCGTCTGTTTTACCCCTAATTCCCAAAAGTCACCGGTTCTGTCCAAGTCACTTTGCTCCTCCTTTGCGTTTGCCCTTTGACCGTTTGACCGTCAGTTTGAAAACTTCATAACTAATTCATACTAAATCAGAAAAATGCAAATAAGATACCAAAATGTTCAGAAAAACACCACCTATATGTCGGTGTCATTTGCATTCATGAAAAAAGTGTTTGAAGGTGCACATCTGAGTTTTAGCTCTTTTGATACCACCATGAATAGTAACATCTAAAAAAATTCAAAAAAAATCAAAAAAAATTTGCTGGCAAAGAACGACAAATGTTCTAAATGCTTGCCAAGTTTCATCAGGGAACGACATTCGTGGAAGTCGTGGCAAAAAAATAATCTATTTTGGAGTGCTGATTGTTTTTTTGCCGCGGCACCCATGAATGTTATTCCCTGATGAAACTTGGCAGGCACTTAAAACATTTGTCATTCTTTGCCACCAAATTTTATTTTCAACTTTTTGAAACTTTTTAGATTTTACTATTCATGGTGGTAGAATAAGAGCTAAAACTCAGATGGTCACTTTCCAACAATTTTTTCATGAATGCAAATGACACTCACATATAGGTGGTGTTTTTCCGAACATTTTGGTATCTTATTTGCATTTTTCTGATTTAGTATGAATTAATTACGAAGTTTTTAAACTGACGGTCAAACGGTCAAAGGGCAAAAGTATAAGAGGAGCAAAGTGACTCGGACAGAACCTGTGACTTTTGGGAATTAGGGGTAGAACAGACGAGTGGAACACAACTAGGGGCATAAATCTAATTATCCCAAGGAAAATCCAGACATAAAGCAGAAACACAAATCCAAGAAAGATTGAATTTAGCTATGCTGAAAAACATGAACTATCTTGATGAATTTATAGTACCCAGGGCTCCTCCCAGCGCCTCCCTTCACCTGTACCCAGGGCTCCTCTGCATCTCGCCACCCTAGCCTAAGAGCATTTCAAAAAATATTGTTTGGGTTAGAAAAATGTAATGATATGGGAAATATGATCCAATAATTATTGTAAGTAGTGCCTTATACCCTCATTGATATAAGATAAGCATTCCAGTACTGCATACTATTCTTACTAAATATTGCAGGGGAGAGCTCAAATAATGTAATATGTATTAAACAAATATAGGTTAAAAAATGTTCTCTACAAATATTGTATCAAATCATTTCCAAGAAAAAAACACAAGATTTTTTAAGAGAATTTACCTTAAGTTGACTGATGAAGATATGACAAGAGAAGAACTAAAGATTAATTTAATTAACCTCTATGTCACCCCCAAGCAATCCTATCATATGGGTTAGCCCGTCAGTCGCACAGATACCTGAAGTTCTCATAGGAAGTCTGCAAAGGTGAAAGATTGGATGATTACGAAGTTGTGACAAAATGATTTAAACATTAAGAGTTTTAAAATAGGTAAAAGGAGGAAATGGAAGCGACCTGATTGTTGCTTTTCAGGTAGAAATGAAAGACAAAAAGACCATGGTGCACTAAAGTGAAACAAATACTGACGTAAATGTAGCAAGGCTATAAAGTAGCTTGCTGACATATTTGAAGTCTGAATACATAGTTGATGTAGCTTATACCAGAATCATATGTAACCGAAAATTCAAAATTCGGCAGTATCTAAAACTAAATTTAAATAGTATCAACCAAAACCAGGTTTGATACATGTATGCAATCATAGCAATACTTATGTTATGACACATTTATTTTGCAATTTGCTTATACTAAAACTGAAAAGCATATTAACTGCTGCTGCTACATGATTCCCTTATGAACTGGAACAAGGACCTATTCTTCGAAAGAAATCACCAGTCTAAATAAGGGAAGTAAACCATGGAGTATTGAGAGGGACTCACCATACCATAGTGTACTTATTATAAAGCTAAGCACGGACAAAGCAAAGAGGAAGACTAAACAGACGATTCACGAACAATGACAAACGGCCTGCTCACTTAACACCAACCTGCGAAAAAAGAGCACATATCAGCACATAGAAGAGCAGCAACACAGCCTAAGCAAAAAATAACATCCAGTGCAATCAAAATCACCTTCATGGCGGCCATCAGGAGACCGATCAAACAAGCAGATGAACTAAGATTGACCTCCCTCCTTGCCTGCCTCCCAGACGACGTTTGTCCCTCCTCCCTGCAACACGCATAATTCAGCAAGGCGCCAGAGCAATCAACAGAGGGCCACCTCGGTGTGTGATAGGCCACCACATTTGGTCAACTGGACTACTTCACCTCGTCTTCAAAAGCTTTCATGAGTGATTTTCGAAAGCACGGCTAAATCACATTTTACCTGCTTCAAACATATAGCGAAAAAACGTACAGTTACTTCTAGCAATTCATCAAACAATTGGTGTGCACAACCAAAAAAGGACATACAGAATCAAGGCAGTCAGCCTCTGCCACCTTAGAGGGATTTCACCACCTCGTTTCGAGCTTACGTGAGAGAGGGCGAGGGGGTCAGGGAGGTAGTGGGGTAGAGGTGCAGATCAAAGCATGGAGGAAATGAAGTGGAGACAGCGGCTCAGATCTACGACTTGGCGTCGCCAGAACCATTGACCTGACTTCGCGCGGTCCCCATAACCCCCGGCGGCGCACCCGACGCCGTGGTGGATGCCCGAGCCCGGGCCTCCGTACCGGCGGCGGCGCGGCGCGGATGACTTCGCTAGGCCATTGCACGTCTAACCACTCGCAGTCTTCATTGCTCGGAAGCACTGATCGAACAACCCAATCAAATCAACACATCTGGAGACCTACAGAGGGGAGGAAGGGCATACCCTGTCCTCGAGAAGGATGTGCTGCAGGCCGGCCGGGGCGGTGTCGACCTGGGTGGCCTCGGCCAGCAGTGGCGACCTGCCGTGCGGGCAAGGTCGGCGACGAGGATGCGGGCGCCGGGGATGAACTCCCCAGGGCGCGGCTGCTCCCCCTCCTCGCCGGACGGCACGGGCGCGCTAGCTCTCTTCTGTGCCGGACACCGATCTGGCCGCTTCCTCTCACGCTCGTTGTTGTCTTCCGGATGGCACCCCAAATCCGGCGCCGCTCAGCGAGAGAAACGAGGAGTGGAGGAGGCGGTTGCGTGCACGTGTGGTGCGAGAGGAGATGTGCGTGGGGGTCTGGGGGATCAGAGGTGGGAGTGGAGCAGCTGGCCAATCATAACGCGTACCATCGCCCAATCCACGCGATAATTTCCCGACGCTCTCCTGGCAACCCATTCGCTAGCTCAAGTTTTTTTATCGTACCTGTGCCGACGTGGCTAGCACGAGAGATCGCACATTGTGCGACTGTTATTGGGTTGTATGAGAGGTGACGCTTGTGAGTGGGTTAATCGGATGGACATCCTCACGTCCATCCAACGGCCAGCAAAGCGGCGGATGTTTTCTAGCTATTCGTCGGCGGACGCGTAGCGTGACCCAAAAGTTTTAGGAATTTGTGTAGCCAAAATGTGTGTTTGGATAGTATCCTCGCAGCATCACACCAGGGCCAAATTTGGTGTTTTAACCCTTTTACAAAAGTTAAACGAGATTTGACCCTGTTTCGATAAAATTTCAAGATCTGACCCTTTCCCTACCGCCATAGTGCTTGGCGGTAGGGTTACACGTTCTACCGCCAAAACTAACAACGGTAGGCAAGTGTACACGCTGACATACTGTACTGATGTGTTAAAAACGCTACCGCTGAAGCATCCGGCGGTAGCATATGCATACCTACCGCCATGCACATCGGCGGTAGCCCCGTGTACGCAACGCAAACTTGTTGCTTTAAGCAGTGTGCGTTGTTGTGTAGTACGTGTTTGAAACAGTGGTGCATTGGCTAGCTTGGGTTCCTCCTAATAACACTTCTATTATCCAATTAATTTGAATATGGATATTGTAAAAAAAACTTTTTTTACTTACCTATTTCTGTTTTCTTACCTATCTGGAGTAACATGTATGATGCCTAGGACAAAAAGCGTATAGGTTTGTTTTGTCTTTCCTAATAAACATAAACACTTCATTATCCAATTAATATAGAATATGGATATTGTAAAAAAACTTTTTTCTTCGGTACTAAGGTATCCATAACTTGTATACCTAAATAGTTCATTTTTAATAAGCTTTTTCTTGGTTTCTTTCATTTTTTTGAAAAAACTTTCGATCTATTTATCTTCCATCATCCATCATGTTAGTATAACGAACACCAGAAATAATAAAATTACATCTAAATTCGTAGACCATTTAGCGACGACTATAAGCCCTTCGCCGCCCTTCCCTTGCTGGAGTCGGGCACAATTTGTTGTAGTAGTCAGTCAGGAAGTCGTCGTGCTAAGGCCCTATAGGACCAGCGCACCAGAATAGCAACCGCCGCCAATGAAGAATAACGTAGATCGAAAGGATCCAACCACAAGACACATAAACATAGATGAATAACAACCAGATCGAGCAAATCCATCGAGGATAGATCCGTCGGAGACACGCCTCCACACGCCCATCAACGATGCTAGACGCACCACCGAAACGGGGGCTAGGCCGGACGAATTTTATTCCATCTTCAGAGAGTCGCCGCCGTCTTGTCCTAAAAAACCCGAAAGGAACGACTAACAACGAAGCCCTCCTGCCGGCCCTTGCCAGGATCCACCGTGCCCCCATGGCCCTAGGGACACCGGAGGCGGACTTGCGGCGGCGCCGGCGAGAGACACGAGTCCTAGCTTTTTTGAGGAGGAGGCGGCCACTGCGTTGCCGTAGACGGTAGCTAGTTTCGACTATCTGGTGTGTCCTTGCGGTGTTTTTTTTATTGAATTATATTGCAACATATTTTTGTCGCAGCGCGCAGGGTATCATCTAGTATCTTATACAAACCATCTCATTTTATATCTACACGATCCAAAGCATATTTGAGGTATAAAAAATGACATTTTGATGATCGATATTTTTGAACATGAACCATCTCATCTTCTAAAAACTAAGACACGCATCCTCGTGATGATACCCCTTATGATTAATTACTTACATGCCTTTTAAAATAACTTTTTAACGATCGATATTCAAGATTGTATGTCTTTTACCTAGAGACGTATTATACTGCCTTGCATGTTTATATGTTTATGAGTATTTACAAATAAGTAAAATTACTTTTTACATTAATTTATATTTAATATTAGCTGGACAAATTATTCCTTTGAGGAAACAGAAAAAAGAAAAAAGATTTTAATAAAAGGCCTCCATAGGTATGGAACACAAGGTCTAACAGAAGAGTAGATGTTGTACACCACATGGACTACAACCTATTTGTGCTCAAAATAACAACGTCGGCTAATTATAGCTTGCATGCGGTCGATATACACTAGACGAGCTACCGTCGATGTGCATGGCGGTAAGTATGCATGTGCTACCGCCGACTGCTTTGGCGGTAGCCTTTTTGACACGTCAGCACGGTATGCCAGCGTGTATCCTTGCCTACCGTCGTTAATTATGGCGGTAGAACGTTTAACTCTACCGCCAAATACTATGGCTGTAGGAAAAATGTCAGATCTCAAAATTTTATCAAAGCAGGGTCAAATCTCGTTTAACTTTTGAAAAAGGGTCAAAACACCAAATTTGGCCTCACACTGGCCTGGGAGCCTCTTGAGAATTGCGTGGACCTGTTTGTTTCGTGTCCAGAAAAACCGACCGAGCGACCCACTAGTCAGTTCTCTCTCTTCCCCATCTCACCTAACTTCTTCGAGAAAAACCCAGGAGCAGGGGCGCGTACGGCGCCGCCGCCATCGCCGCCGCCATATCCTTCTCGTCCTCGTCCTCGTCCGGCCTCCCGAGACCCGGAGCCCGCAGATCCGGCAACCTCGCGCCTGGATCTTGCAGCTCCGGCCGTGCTCCTCCCTCTCCTCCCCGCATACGGCGCCTGGTGCTCGTCATCCACGACTCACCGGTCGCTCGTCTTCCACGCCGCACGGGTAGGCGCGCATCTAGCCTGGTCATAGGGGTCAACCCTACCTAGCGCCCGGTGCTTGAACAAGAGTCTGACTCCAGATTTGTTTTTCCGGCGTGTTGCAGCGTTAACCCCGGGTCAAAGGGACGCTTCGCGGCTGCCCCCAAATCCCTCACCATGCCCCGTGCTCGCAGGCCTCGCCGTGAGTGGTCGGACGGCGTCCCGCCCGAGCTTCTTGGCGTCATCTTCCTCGACCTGGCCTGCCTCGCAGACCGTGTCTGCTTCGCCGCCGTCTGCCGCGCGTGGCGCTCTGTCGCGCGGGCTGTTGGCGCCCCGCCGGCGCCGCGCCAGCTCCCGTGGCTCCTCCTCCCGTCCCCCGACAAGCCCTCCTTCTTCAGCCTCCACTCGGGGGCCAAACGCCGCCTACGCCTCCCGGAGAGCATCCGCGGCGCACGCTTATGTGGCTCACATGATGGCGGTTGGGTCGCTCTAGCCTTCGAGCAGTGGCGAGGGTATGCGGCCGTCAACCTCCTCTCCGGCGCGACGGTTCTTCTCCCCGACAGGCTCAGGACTGCCCACCCGCTTGCTCCCCAGGCGAACACCTCCTGCGAGCACCACATGGTCATCCGCACCATCACCTTCTCGGGGTCACCCTCAGCAGAGGACTGCCTTGCCGCCGCGCATGTCTCCAGCGCCTCCAACATCGCGTTCTGGCGGCCGGGAATGAACGGGCACTGGATCACCTGCGGTGTCGCGGTTGCTCTGGACGTGATCCAGGACATCATCTATTACGAGAATGGGCTGAAGCAAGGTTTCCATGTCCTGTCAAATACAGAGGACATCGTGGTGTACACGCCCAACAGCGTCGAGGGTGCCTCTCTGGTGATGTCCCGTTCCTCCTACCAGATCCAGAAGCGCGCTGATTACAGGCCGGATAATCTCAGGCGCAAGTCGCGCAGAGTGTCCCGCTATCTGGTGGAGTCCCGTGGGAAATTGCTAATGGTCCTGCGGCTTGCCAGGCGTGGCAAGCATGGGTTCAGAATCTTTGAGATGAACCTTGCGGTTGCTCCCGCTGGGGGCTCTGAAGCTTCTTGGGTGGAGCTCCACTCGCTTCCTGGTCGGGTGCTCTTGCTTGGTCGAGGCTGCTCTAGGGCTGTTGAGGTCTCTCAGTTCAATAGGCTCCAACTGGGTAGCATCTATTACTTGGACGATACTAGCTTCGACATATCCTTGGCGTTAAGCAGTGGGAGTAAGTATTCCAGTACTGACATGGGTGTTTATGGTCGCAAAACACTAAATAGGGCGCGTAGTGTGCGGCGCTTTCCGCGAAAATTTACTTCAGAGGGCTCCCCACCAATCTGGTTTATGCCCTGACTCAGTATGCAGTTTGGGGGAATTTAGCAAGCCTGTCTAGTATCCTTGCAATTTTTGCAGTATGCTAAAAGATGCTAGGCACTGTATATTCAGAAATAAGAAAGTAGATTCCTGTGAACAAATGTATGACATGTTGGAAGCATCAATCAATCATATTTTGTGTCCCCTGAACATTGTTAGAGCTTGTTTACTCCCTTTTGTGGAACCCTAATCTAGCGTCGAATTTTGTGATAATTGTGCTTGGTTGTGTCATCAAGCAAACGAACACTTCTCCACGAGCGGCCCGTAGCCTATGAGGCGTCTCAGGGCACCGTGATCCAAACAGGGCATGCAGTTCCCGGATGAAACTATTGGTGGAGAATGGGAGCAATTGCCCATGCCTTGATATTAGCTCGTGCTCGGGGTGCAAGGTCCCTCATGATGTGTAGTAGGGCATGCCATGTGAGGTTTTAGTCAACTTGTAGTCAGGTTTCATTCTTGAGCCAGGTAGAAATGTTCTGATATCCTCTACAATCTTGTTTATATTATGTTCTTTCCAAATATGATTGTTATGCAGTTATGCCCAATGGAAATTTTACACTATGGCTGGAGGAACCAATGATTTAGTAGTTATTTTTGCAGCTCGAATCATCAATCTACAGAAGTTACGGTCCTTATTCTGGATTACACTACATGAAGCTTAAATTTATGCATGTTTTGTCAACCTTTTGTGATAATTTAGTCCCACTGATAGACTTCCTTTGAAGCTAAGATAGGTGATGAAATTCTGCATTTTTAAGGAAGAAATTGAAATGAATCCATGTGATAGCCTGGCTTATTAGGGATGATAGACTACTCATATCAATAAGGAATTCCTTTTTTTCCGGGAGCCCATTCGGACAGAACTCCAAAGTTAAGCGTGCTCAGCTTGGAGTAGTGTCAGGATGGGTGACCGATCGGGAAGTTGCTCCCGGGTGCGCACGAGTGAGGACAAAGTGCGCAGAAAAGACTAGTATTGATCTGTGGGGCCAGTCTAGATCCCGCCAGGAGTAACGACCACCGGCGGGTGTGTCCGGGGCGTCGGGGCGTTACAATCCACTAGTCACAACACAACTAGAAGAATCACCAATTAGTAGTCCATGCAGGCTTTACATATCCAGAGTATTCCATTTCTTACAATTTGCAGTCACAGCTTAGGTAGGAATGATGGCTTCTAGCTTTAGATAGCCCCCCTTTTTTTTTGGAAAACATAAATAGCCCCTAATGATCTGTATATATAGCATTGTTAACTCACTTTAGTTGCTTCATTATTCTTTCTGTACTTCTACGACCCAGACCTACCAAGTAAAATTACTATGTTTCACAAGTAGTACTGGTTCAGAATTTGACCTGTAGAGCAGGCACTGTGGCCTCAGATCTCGGCTACCATGCGTCTAGTGGAATCGATTTGGCAAACTCGTTAGACTAGTGAAGTAAGGCAATTCCAGATTTCCTGATTCTCTCTCCTAATAAAGCTTGCGATAAGCATGGCTATTGTACCTGGTGTTGCAAAGTTATGCATGATTAATCTGCTCCAATAGTGATTAAATTGCTCTAGGCGATCCTGTTAATATTGAAGTATGTTGTTGGTCTTCGTACATTTACGAAACCAAGCGATCCTTTTTGTGATAATGGTCTTGTACACCAGACGTTCTTGGTCCAGAAGCTGATGACATGTTTCAGATGCCTCGCTTCAGATTTCAGGGAGATGTTTTGGCCGGGGCATTTGAGAGGCTTGGCAAGTATTTAGCTTGATGAGCAATATGCAGCCGATTTTCAGAACTTGAGTTCTGTGCAGTGACAAGCATCGAGCCTCGAACTGGAAGCCTACCAGAAAACTGAATCTTGCCTCCAGTTAGAAGGCTGTGCATAGTTTGTGTGGGAGCATGTTACAGTTTAAGAAGCTGACATATCGAAGAGACCTGGCAAAGATGTATCTTCATTGACGAAGATGGAACTTGTCAGGTTTGTGTTGCACACCAGGAAACTGTGTTGACAGAACGCACTTGTCCCAAAGATGTGCTCTACTGCTCAGGCGAAGTTCTACAGTTATTTTTTATTTTTATTTTGAAATGGATGCAAAATATTTGCCTTATGCATTAATAAAGGGCTGCGCTACGCGTCAGCCGGTAGATTAGTTAAAAACCTGGCTGTCCGTTGGATGGACGCGCTGCTGGCCGTCCAATGTACCATCCATGTTCCCCACCTCCCTTCTGCAACAAGTGCGGTGTTGCAGAAACAAAGGCCGAGCTACGTGGTTGCCGGTTGAAGTTCGGAAAAGATCGACCACCTCCCACGCCGTTAGATCTCATCTCCCCACGTTAGCGTCACAAAATTGCAACAAGTTAGTTGTTACACTCGTCCCTCTGCAACAACGACTTTGTTGCAAACCACTCGGAAATGTTATCGTGCGACTTCACGAATTGCAACAAGTTGGTTGTTGCTGAAATAGAGACTTTGTGCGGAGACGTGATGTAACTTTTGCAATAATGGTATTGTTGCAGAAACTTTGCAACTGTGGTGATGTTGTAGAAAAAATTGACTCCACTTTTATGCAACAAAGGTGATGTTACAGATTTTTTTTTCTGCCTTCACATTCATGCAACGTAGGTGATGTGGGAGCAAGTTTTGCAACATTCTGATGTGGCGGAATTTATTTGCAATGAATAGGCTTGGCCCAGGTACTAGGGCCCACGCACGTGCACCAAGTCTTCATGCGAATCGTGCGCTCTCACGATCCAGTGGACCAATGGGTCGTGATCTGACGGTCGCGCGAGCGATGGATGCAGCGAGAAAGATCGGCCGGTTGATTGGAAGCGGGCACTGCTATGTGTCGGTCGAGGGATCTTTTAAATGATCCGTCGCCTTGCGAGCCGTGGGATATGACTGTTTGAGCGGCAAGAGTCATCTGCTATCATTGCAACACATGCGGTGTTGCGGGAAATTTCTGCAACACACGTTATGTTGTAGAAAATTTTGCAACATAGGTCTAGTTGCATATTTTTCTTTTGCAATAGAGGTCTTGTACAATTTTTTTTGCAACAAAGATCTTGTTGCAATTTAATTTTTTGCAACAAAGGTCTCATTATAGTTTTTTGCAACAAAGATCCTGCCGCAGAAACTCACTGTAGCAGAAACTCGTTGCGGGACACGTGTCGCATGGATGACACGGCGGGTGCTCGCGTGCCTTCCGCCAGCTGTAGCAGAAATAGAGTGTTTCGATTACAATTCCAATGGAAACCAATCAAAAAATGCCACTACTCTCCTGACATGATTAGACCCAAATGTTTTGCACCCGTGGTGACTTAATGTTTCGCCTCTTTGTTAATGGTCTCCAGAAGGATTATTGGCGATGTAGAGTGGAAGACCCTTGCATTTCTTTCATTCCATATGGTCCAACTCACAAGCATAATCAAGGAGGCGATGTAGGGTGGAAGACCCTTGCATTTCTTTCGTTTCATATGGTCCAACTCACAAGCATAATCAAGGAGGCCATTGTGCGTTTATGCTGGACGTTGCTTTTGGACATGTTGATCCATCACTCCTTGGTCGAGCACTCCAAAGAATGCTGCTACACAGCCAACGAGTTTTGGATGATTTGCAGACGATGAAGCGCATCAGGTCGTCGATGCATGGAGCAAAAGTGAACAACACCGTTGAATCCTTTAATCGTCCACGGTTCGGCCGGCAACTGTCGTCCGTACAGCTGTTTCGCACTCCAAGTGCCACAAGTGGTAATGTTGATCCATCACTCCTTGGTTGAGCGCTCCCAAGTGCCAAGCGGTAATGTCGATGTTCCCAAGTTGGATGTTATTTTTTATGCTGATTTCTCATGGTGTTATTTTTTGCAGAAATAAAAGTGCTTCAAATTAGATGAGAATTTTCGAGAATTATTTTTGAAAAATTAGAAGACTGAAGGGCCGCAAATGGACTAGAGGAGGGTCACCAGGCCTAGACGGTTTGACCACGTGCCACTACCCCCATGGCCGCGTGGGGTGCTCATATGGAAGCCCATTGCTCCTCCACCAGCCTCTTGCTATAAAATTTCATACATCTCCAAAAAAATCACAGAAAATCCCCGACGCTTTTTACGATACAGAGTCGCCGTCACTTCTGTTCTTCCTTCGAAGATCTGATTTGGAGTCGGTTTGGGCTTTGGAGAGGGATATTTCTAGCCATCTCATGATGCTTTCACCCATGTAGGCACATGGACGTAGATGTGAATTGGACAAGATTTCTTATGTAATAAATGTCAGATTTGTTAGGGCTTGATGCCTATTATCCATTATATTATGGGATTGATGTTAATATGACTCTGTTATGCTTAATGCTTGACATTAGGGACCGAGTGCCATGATTTCAGACCCGAACCCTTTATGTTTTCGTGAATATATTTGAGTTTTAAATCGTACCTGCAAGTTGTATGCACGTGTTAATGTTATTGTTCTGACCCAAGACACCAAGGTGACAATAATTAGGATATCAATGGGGATGGCTTTACCTTGAGGCTTACATGTATTCTATGATTGTTAATGTTTTGATCCGGTTCTCTATTTCAAGGAGCACCTTAATTACCCTGAATTTCCATGAGGATCCCGCTGAAACAGGAGGGTGAGACAAAAGATATTGTACAAAATTTTATCGCAAGCACGTACAACTACACCTGAAATACATGCCTACATATGATTGATGAATTGAAGTCAGTTTGCTATTGTCATATGTTATGACTATTGCACAATTGATCTTATCCATTTAACACCCATTTATCTACTTCCATGCCCACACTTTTTCATTATTGTTGCTCTCTTTATAATTAATACTGTTGCAATCTATTACTTTACTGCAATACCGTTACTATTACTACTTCATTACTACTGCTATCATATCACTTTGCTACTAATAAATTGTGTCAAGCAAGATATCTATCTAGGGGTGGTTGGATTGACAACTCAACTGATAAGACTTATAAATATACTTTGACTACCCTTGTGTCGAATCAATAAATTTGGGATGAAATACTTCCCTCGAAGACTATTGTGATCCCCTATACTTGTGGGTCATCAAGGCCCGCGACGGCAAGGGCTCAGGAAGGGTAGACTCCTCCGTGTCTAGGTAGGACCAGCAGCTGAAACAAACGACCCTGACACGCACCTCTGTCAACCGAGGCATGTCTGACTAGTGTAAGTGCATCTAGTGCCCTTAGTGATTTTGGTGTATTGAAGACTTATAGGTTAAGGGACTAATGTGTTTATGAGTGTACACATGTCTATAAGTCTATGAGGAGTTTGATATTTACAGAGAAAGTCGACCCCTAAAAATGAATATCTTCGACTGAAGATTTTGGTTTTCTGAAGACTTTGAAAGTGAAGAACTTGGTGTGACCTGATGGCTTGGTATTCATATGAGGAACATGAAGCGTGAAGACTTTTGTTTTCGTAGTTTCATTTTCTCTTTCTTGAGTCATAGGAAACGTCGTACTGTTAAAGGGGGTCGAGAAAATACTAAGGAAAAATTTCCATGTGATGCTCAACTCAAAATCCTACACCTACCAATCCCTTCGAGTGAAGCCATTGGAAATCTCATACAGCTCAGTCAATTTCTTCAGTGACAGAGACGAAGTTCTTCTGGCCACTGAGGAATTTGTTCTGACTGAGGAGTTAGGAATTCGTCAGTGCGGATTGCCTACACAGTGAGGATCATGATAGCCCTGAGGAATTTGAGCCTCAAAATTCCGACTGTTGCTGTGCTACGTGCCAGCTGTCCCAAAATATCTACCCACCTAACGGTCATATCATTGAAGGGCATTTATGTCTTATCATGTTGGGCTGCTCCCTAGGCTATAAATAGCCGCCCCTACAACCATTAGCTGGTTGGCTGCTCCAAGAGAAAATGACATTTGTCATTTGAGAGCATCCCATCCTCCGAGGACTTTGAGCGAAAATCATCAAGTGAGGAAAACCCAAACCCAAACACCTAAAAACCTAAAGTGATTGAGCACTAAAGAGATTGATCCTGCGTGGATCCGACGCTTGTTACCTTTGGAGACTGTGCTCCTTCCAGACGGTTAGGCGTCATGGTCTAGAGCATCCAAGAGGAATTGTGGATCGCCGAGTGACCGAGTTTTTGAAGGTTTGGAAGTCACCTGAAGACTTACCACGAGTGATTGGGCGAGGTCTGTGTGACCTTAACTCAAGGAGAATATGGCGAGGACTGTGTGTCCGGGACTGTGTGTCCTCAGGTTTAAATACCTAGCCGCTCCAACCAGACGTACAATTGAGACATCAGTTGGAACTGGTCTACCAAATCATTGTCTTCACCAAGCTTACTGGTTCTATTTCCTCAACTCTTTCATTTCCTCATAACTGTGTTGTGCGTTTGTTCTCATCTGTGTTTGAAGACTTTGACTGAAGACTTTCTCAATTTCCTCAGTTCAATTTCTTCAGTCTGTTTGTCTTCATTTTGTGTTATCCTGTGTTTACGCTTTCTGTACTCTGTGCTTGTCTTCATTTCATCATGATGACCATGCTTGTGTTCTGTTATGTTTACATCTGAGTACTTATTCCGCTGCAAGTAGTTCTTTGCTAAGGAATTTCCTCACCCGCAAATTCCTCAGTGAAGAATTCATAAAAATCGCCTATTCACCCCCTCTAGTCGATATAACGCACTTTCAATTGGTATTAGAGCAAGGTACTCCCTTGTTTTGTGTGATTTTGGTTTAACCGCCTGGAGTTTTAGTTATGTCGACTGCAGGTATGATCAAGGTCTCTGCTGGGTGTCCTACCTTCGATGGGACGGACTACCCCTACTAGAAGAATAAGATGCGAATGCATCTTGAGGCAATTGATAACGATCTCTGGTATGTTGTGGAAAATGGTGTTCCCTCAGTCACACCTTCTCTGAATGCTGCTGATGTGAAGATATTCAAGCAACTCGACTCTCAAGCGAAGAACATCATATGTGGCCATCTGAGCAAAGGACAGTATGGTAGAGTGAGTGCTTTGGAAACTGCTAAGCTTATCTGGGATAGGCTGTCCAAAGTCAATGAAGGAGTCTCAACACAGCGTGACTCTCGAGTTGACATTCTTCGCAATCTCTTCAACCGCTTCAAAAGACTCGACAATGAAAATGTTCAACAAACCTTTGATCGCCTCACTGACATCTCAAATGAGCTTTAAGCACTTGGTGCCACTGACATCACCGACCATGTGGTAGTGAAGAAACTGCTGAGATCGCTTGATTCCTCATTTGATAGTCTGGCACTGATGATACAAGAACGTGGAGATTACAAGTCACTTGATCCCGCTGATATCCTCGAGAGGCTAAACACTCATGAGTTCCAGCTTGCTGGGAAGAGCGATCTCTATGGTTCGAGCTATGGCAGATCACGTGCCCTGAAGGCCCAAGGCAGTTTCTGAGTCTGAAGATGAACATTCTGGCAGCAACCTTGGTGATCCCGAAGAACTGAGCCAGGAACTAGCACTGCTCGTGAAGAAATTTCAAAAGTTCTCAAGACGTGGTCGCTTTGGAAAATCCTCAAGGAGCAATGATTACTCATCCAGTGACTACAAGAAGAGACCATGCCACAAATGCAAGAAACCTGGTCACTACATTCAAGATTGTCCTCAGTGGGAAAAGGAATCAAAGAAGAAGAAATACAAGGATTACAGTTCTGATGATGCGAAGAAGAAGAAATCTTCAAAATCTTCATCATCAAAATCCTCAAATTCTTCATCTCACAAGAAGAGCGGCTCCAAGAAGGCTCAGGCATTCATTGGCAAGGAAATGGACTCTGAGGCTGAATCTGAGGAACATGAGGAAGATGAGGCATTTGAGGAGTCCGAGTCTGGTGTGGCGAGTCTAGCTCTCGCTACTGCATTCGTCAGCAAGTCTATCTTCAACTCTGAAGAAAATGGCTTCACCAACAAGGATGATGAAGGCAATGATGACTACGCTCCCACCTATTGCTTCATGGCAAAGGGTGCCAAGGTACTCAAATATACCTCCTCTGAATCAAGTGAGAATGAATCTGATGAAAACCTCAAGCCCAACTCCTCTAAACTTGCTAAGATTGCTGTGAAACAACAAAAGGCTTTTGAAAAGGTTCAAAACATGCTAGACAGAAGTGATGATACGTTGGGTGAAGAAATGGATCGCACTAAAACCTTGACTGAAAATCTTCAGAGACTTCAGTCTAGGTTTGACAACCTTTAAAGTCATCATAACACTCTCTCATCTGATCATGAGAAGCTTTCTTATGAATTTCTTCAAAGAAAGCAAGATCTTGAAAAGCTAAGGGTCAGTTATGAACATCTTTAGAAGGAGCGCAATTCAATACTTGCTCAACAAATCAGCGCTGCTCAGGAAGAATTTGTTCCTCCATGTTTGAAGTGCATTGAACGTGAATCTGCTAATTCTTCACCTGAATGTTCGAATGCTTCTAATGCTACAAATTCTTCACCTGTCTCTGCTATCACTAATTCCTCATCTGAGGACGTTGCCAGTATCACTGATGATGCAGGGCTGAAGGAATTGTACATGACAGGCATGTACAAAAGCCACAAAGGGCATCAGACTCTTTGTGATGTGCTTAAAAAGCAGATCCTCAACAGGAACCCTAGGAAAGAGGGTATTGCATTTGAGAGGAAAATCAATGCTGATGGGACTTATTGGAAGCATGAGCAGTACCCCAAAACCTCATGGGTTGCTGCAAAGGGACCTCCAGTAGATCCATCTAATCTATCTGGATTTACATGTGATTCTCCTCATTCTGCTGATGAGTCATTTGGCTCCAACTATAAACTGTTCAAAAATCAGAATGACGAAGTATTTGCTAGATATGTTGGCACTAACTGCAGGAACGGTTCCCCTATGAAGAAAATCTGGGTCCCCAAAAAGTACCTTGAAAATCTTCAGGTAAATGTCATCATGACACCACATGTGAAGAAAAGGAACCCTAGATCAAATTCTTCATATGGACCAAATTCGTCATATGGATCCAAGTCCTCATACGGACCAAATTCCTCACGTGGATCAAATTCCTCAAAAGGATCAAAGTCCTCATATGAACATCATCATACTAACACCTCTATTTCGCAGGGAAGAGCTAAGGGTTATGAATATGAGCATTATTCTTCTAATCATTATGTTCATAAGTCCTCGAAGAATTTCTCTGCTTATTCATATGCTTATCCTAACTCCTCTTGTGTGAAACGAAGTGGACTGGCTTCTATGCCACCCTTCTCGTATGGAGCTCGCAGAGTGATGAACGCTTTGCCACCCCTTCAGATGTGGGTGGTAAAGAAAAAAACTAATTTCTTATGCAGGGTCAGGTCTCCAGACGTGCTTAAATGTCTGAATAATTTGCTGGAGACCTGAAAATGCCTGAAAGGACGCAGGCTAATCATGAAGAAATGAACTCTCATTTCTCACGTCCTCATACTGTCTTTATCTGTTCTATTGGTTGATGAAATTGATCTGATGAATTGATGTCATATTCTTCACTGATGAACAATATGAGTTCGTAAGATGCACTAATTCATCTGCAAGATGATCAACCCAAAGCCAATGAGTGGGTCCTCGATAGTGGATGTACAAATCACATGACTGGTGACAAGAATCTATTGACGGATGTTCCCTTATCTCCATTACATCTGAAGCATATCATCTTCACTGACAAAGGCAAAAGTCAGGTATTGGGTCTAGGTAAGGTTGCGATCTCAAAGGATCGACACATGTACAAAGTCATGCTTGTCGAGTCCTTAGGATACAACCTCATGTCTGTCTCAATGCTTTGTGATCTCGATATGGTTGTTGTCTTTGGCAAGTATCATTGTGTTGTGATCATGGAAGTTGCCAATTCCAAAGTCTTCGAAGGCTTTAGGAGAGGAGACTTGTATATTGTTGATTTCTCTATAGGACCTCAACCAGTTGTATGCCTACTTGCAAAAGCTTCAGAAGGCTGGCTATGGCATCGACGACTTGGTCATGCTGTGTAACGCCCCGAGCCCGGTGCCCCAGAAGACTTCCAGCTGTTCCGAGCTTTGCCGTGTGTTTTATTTGCTTGTTGCATTGCATCATGTCATCATGCCATCATGTCATTTATTTTTCTTTGTAACTCACCTAAATAAATGGCATGGATCTTTGATCCATTTAAATCGAGGGATATTCACAATGGTGATTTCTCTTTAGAACATATACTCCCAAATATTATTAGGGAGCTATAATAAATATTTCATTCTTTAGGAATAAACCATAACACACTTGCAGTTTAAGTTTCATGCATTTTCTATCTCAATTCCTTGCCTCAAACTTTGCCAACAATTCTTTCTCCATTTATTGTGGCTCTTCCTAATTTCTCAACATTTTGGGCCTTCCAAACCCTCACTCCCTATTCACCCATTTGAATTAAATCCAAAGGTGTTAGATTCTAAACCTTGCATCCATGCCCATTCCTATTTTCTTGGATTAAGCTCATTTTTGTGAGTCCGGGAAAATTACCAGCATGTGCAAATTCTTTCCCAAACCCTCTCTTTCTTTTTCTTCTCTCTAATACTTTTCTGCTAAAAGGAAATAAGAGAGAGGGAGAAGAGAGCCCAGCCAGGCCTCTGGCCACTTCCTTCTCTACCGGACCGGCCTCTAAGGCCCAGCCGCAGCACCCCTCCTAACCCTAGCCCATTAGCCCATCTGGAGCTCTGTCGATCCCCATCTCGTTCGATCCCCATCTCTCCCTCTCATCCCCCCTGCGCCGCCACCCTCACGCCTCCCGCAGCGCCCGCTCCTCCCTCCTCTTGCTCGCTCCCTCATCCCGCTCTATTCCTCGATCCCCACGCGTCCGCGCCCGATCCCCTCAACCCCCGCGCCTCTACGCCGCAGCCGTCGTCCTCCGCGACCAGTCCGGAGCCCCGTCGCCACCCGCCGCCGTCGTCACCACCAGGAGGGCCACCCCGCGCCCGGACCTCGCCTCCGTGCGCCATGCGCCGCACGCCGAACCAGCAGCAGCTCCCACATCTTCGGCAGTCGATGCCGTCGCCCCGTCAAGTCCTTCAACGGATCCAGGCCGGTCCCGTCGCCTCCGCCTCCTCCTTTCTCTTTTCCTCCCCGAGGTTTCTCTCATCTCTAATCCCGCATGTCGCCGCGCTGTGCAGGAGCTCCGCTATGACCTTGCAGCTCCCGTCGCCGCCTTGCTCCGTTCGTCGCTGTCTTCGTCAGATCCGGCGAGGCCCTGAGTCCCCGTTTCCAGGTCGTCGCGCGGCCCCACCGGAGACCACCAGCACCATCGCAGACCCGCGCCCCCAACCCCTGACTCATCTGCGTTCTGCGCCGGAGTTCCCCTACCCGACGCCTTCGATCCGTCACCTCGCAGAGGAGAGGACCAGCAGCACAAGCCACATTGAGCTTCGCCAAAACCTGCCGCGTTGACCAAGGCCCTGCTCAAGCCCTCGAAGTGTACGACTACACAATGCCCACCAAGTTCGACGACGCTCTCCGCCCGAACGACTACCGCCGACTCGTATCTCTCCGCCGCCGTGGGTTACGTCAAGTCCAACAATGCCCCGAGGACCTACGATGCGCCAAGTACCTCATCGAGACGTGTACCACTACCGTCGCCCCGAAGACGTTGGAGTCATCAAGTACCTCGTTGAACCACCGTGAACGACTACCGATGACCCTCCAAGTTCGTCCAGTTTGTCATGCACACTGCCGTCGCGAGAACAACTACTTCCACTACGAACTTGATCCGTTCCGAAAATGCATGCTTCAAAGGTATACCGCCGAGAACGACCACCGTGGACCGAATGCATGTGTTGAATGAGATGCACCGTTTTCACCATGTCCAATTTGTCACTCGTTTCCTTGTCGCCAACTCGTGGGAACCCGGTAACCGGGATCACCCCACCTTCTATCGCATGTCACACTCTCGTCAATTTCCCTTTTGCACCGGCATCTCAATCGAGTACCGGAAACCGATATGTTGCCGTGGCACCATTTTCGGATTCGCTGCCGTGGCACCATTTTCGGATTCGTTGCCGTGGCACACTTTCTTCCACCACGGTGACAAATGCTTCAATATTATGCTCATGTTAACATTTTCATAAAATTGCATAAAACTTGAAATTGTCATCCGCATCATGATAACCACATTTATAATGCTTAAAATTGTTGTTTGCATTTATTTTGCTAAATGCCATGTTAAAATGATTTAATTCATAACTAAATAACCGTAGCTCGGATTTAAATGTTCTTTATATGTAAATGGGGTAGAAAAATGCATAGAGTAACATTTTGCACTTTATTTTCCTGTTTAACAACTTTAAAATATGTTTTAGGCAGAACAGTACCAAATCTAAAATATGCATATGAGGATTTTCCGGAATTGTTGTTTGTTGTTCCGGCCTCATTTAAACTTGTCTAGATAGGTAGTTTAGTTGTGCTTCACCCCTTGCCATGTTAATCAACATTTAATATTGTTGGGTACATAAACAAGATCGAACTAAATATTTGATGTGGTGTTTTGTCAATATGCAACTCGTTGCATATTGAGCTCCACTTAATTTGTAGTGTTGTTTGTTGCACTTTGCCATGCCATGCTTATTTAAACCGGACATGCATCATACTTGGTTGTGCATCATGCCATGTTTATGTGATGGTTGTTTACTATGTTGTTTGTTTGTTTCCGGGTTGCTTCTCTCGTTAGCTTCGGTTTCGTTCCGGAGTTGTGAGGATTTGTTCGACTACGTCCGTTTACCTTCTTCATGGACTCGTTCTTCTTCCTAGCGGGATTTCAGGCAAGATGACCATACCCTCGAAATCACTTCTATCTTTGCTTGCTAGATTGCTCGCTCTTTTGCTATGCCTATGCTGCGATACCTACCACTTGATTATCATGCCTCCCACATTGTTAAACCAAGCCTCTAACCCACCTTGTCCTAGCAAACCGTTGTTTGGCTATGTTACCGCTTTGCTCAGCCCCTCTTATAGCGTTGTTAGTTGCAGGTGAAGATGAAGTTTGTTCCTTGTTGGAACATGGAGATGTTGTTCCTTGCTTGGAACATGTTTACTTGTTGGGATGTCACAATATATCTTATTTAATTAATGCATCTATATACTTGGTAAAGGGTGGAAGGCTCGGCCTTATGCCTAGTGTTTTGTTCCACTCTTGCCGCCCTAGTTTCCGTCATATCGGTGTTATGTTCCCGGATTTTGCGTCCCTAACGCGGTCGGGTGATTTATGGGACCCCCTTGACAGTTCGCTTTGAATAAGACTTTTCCAGCGAGGCCCAACCTTGGTTTTACCATTTGCCTCACCTAGCCCCTTTTTTTTCTTGGGAGTCGCGCTCTCGAGGGTCATCTTTATTTTACCCCCCGGGCCAGTGCTTCTCTAAGTGCTGGTCCAAACCGAGCGATGTCCGGCGCCCCCTGCGCAATCAGGGTCTATGCCAACCCGACGTCTTGCTCATCCGGTGTGCCCTGAGACCGAGATATGTGCAGCTCCTATCAGGATTTGTTGGCACATCCGGGCGGCTTTGCTGGACTTGTTTTATTGCTGTCGAAATGTCTTGTAGCCGGGATTCCGAGACTGATCGGGTCTTCCCGGGGAGAAGGAATATCCTTCGTTGATCGCGAGAGCTTATCATGGGCTAAGTTGGGACACCCCTGCAGGGTTTGATCTTTCGAAAGCCGTGCCCGCGGTTATGTGGCAGATGGGAATTTGTTAATGTCCGGTTGTAGAAAACCCAAAGTTGATCTTAATTAAAATACACCAACCGCGTGTGTAACCGTGATGGTCTCTTTTCGGCGGGGTCCGGGAAGTGAACACGGTTGTTGGAGTTATGTTTGACGTAAGTAGTTCAGGATCACTTCTTGATCATAGTTGTTCGACCGTGCTTTTGCCTTCTCTTCTCGCTCTCATTTGCGTACGTTAGCCACCATATATGCTAGTCGCTTGCTGCAGCTCCACCTCTTACCTTTTACCCTACCTATAAGCTTAAATAGTCTTGATCTCGCGGGTGTGAGATTGCTGAGTCCCCGTGACTCACCAGATACTTCCAAAACCAGTTTGCAGGTGCCGATGAGACCGTGCAGGTGACACACCCGAGCTCAAGGAGGAGCTCGATGAAGATCTTGTTCTTTATGTTGTTTCGTTCTAGTCGATCAGTAGTGGGCCCAGTTGGGGTCGATCGTGGACCTTTGTCGCTTTTGGGGTTTCTTCTTTTATTTTGGCTCCGTAGTCGGGCCCTGATTGTAACTGTATGATGTAATGTTTTATTCATGTTTTGTGTGAAGTGGCGATTGTAAGCCAACTATGTATCTCTTTCCCTTATGTAATACATGGGTTGTGTGAAGATTACCTCACTTGCGACATTGCTTTCAATGCGGTTATGCCTCTAAGTCGTGCTTCGACACGTGGGAGATATAGCCGCATCGAGGGCGTTACAAGTTGGTATCAGAGCCTTCCCCGAGCTTAGGAGCCCCCACTGATTGATCGTTTAGCGACCGAGTTGTGTCTAGAAAAATGTTTCGAATAATTTAGGAATTATATATCGGAGAGTTTAGGAATTCTTTTTACTCCCCAGTCCCTTCGACCTTCTGGTAAGGCTTCCTGACGTAGAGTTTTGACTCTTCTCTTCTCAAATTTCACTAATTTTTTTTAGGATCACGCGGGTATATTACAATCGTTCCGATGGTTTTATGATGACAACATTGTCTTGGTTGCCTCCTGACATTTAGGGGTTGTGGCAGTGTCCCGGGGAGTTGAGCTCCGAGGTGTTGTCGTCATAATTTTATCGTCGCGGTTTTGGAATACCTGAGTTTAGTACGCCGACATCGAAAAACTCTGTTGTACAGTTGTTGGTGAGATAACCCTGATAGCCCAGTACTGTGGCGAGTGCGGGAGTATTGCCATGACTTGTATAACGGATGCTTTTTGAAGGTTGAGGTAGATGATTTCCGAAGATTTCTTGGTTATGTGTTGAAGGATGGATACAGCTGGTTGTAGGATTTGCTAGTTTGGGTGAGATATTATGCTTCCCCTGTATCCCCAACACCTGATTGCATAACCAGAAAGTTTCGGGAGTTTATAAGTGGGAATTCAAGTATCTCGTAGGAATTCTTTCCAACAGACACTTGATACGATATGGGATCTATCATATGTTTGTTTCCGGCTTATTTTGCAAGCCAAATCCTTTGTTTTGTTTTATTTGTGGTATTCGAGTTGCTTCGATGTCAAGTGTTGATTCCATACCTTTTCTAAACGGTGTTCTCATATTGCTATGTGGATACCAATCCTTCTTGATCATCTAGATTATCATGCCAATTCTTTTTCAACCGGCGTGTCCCTCTTCAAGTGGATCCGATCACTTCAACATTCGCAACAAAAATTATCAGTTCTTCTCAACGGTGTTTGCTTCAACCATTCCAAGTTGTCTTTGTTTTACCACCCTCCCACCCTTGTTTCTTCAAGGACGCAGATTTCTTAATCAAGTATCCTTCTATTGATGGAAGTTTCTTCATTTTTTTTCCTTCAATGTTCTTATCCGGTGATTATCATGAAGATTCTAACGGAGCTTCAAGTTCATCAATCTTCGTTCTTTTTTTTCTCCGGTGGATTCAATTCAAGCTTTGTCGATCATATCTTTCCTCGTTTCAAATGCTTTCTCGTACTGGTGCACCTCTTAATCATTCACTTCTCGCTATTCAATTGTTCCGAAGTGATGAAAATATCTCAGAAGGTTCAAGTTTCCATTCTCAATTCACTCAGGTTCTTTTGAGGATGCTATCTCATTCAAGTCATTTTATTCAACCGGTGCTATCTCTCTTTTAAATCGTTCATCAGCGCTTCTTTTGAGTGGCCCCTAACCCACAGGTCTTTTCCCAGGATCTTACCTGACTCTTCTAATCTTCCCGGAGCTTCTAAATTTCTTTTCAAAGTTTGACGTGGGAATGAATTTTCATCAGTCATATGTCTTTCTCCAAGATCTTTCAATTTTTTTTCATCGTTGGTTCAATCTTTCTATTCTTCATTATTCCGGAGTTTCTCAACAGTTTGGCGGTGTTTCTCATCGTCATTCTCAACATTTGAAGACCGAAGAAGAGTTTCTCTTAAATCTTGCCCCATTCTATTCAAGATTCATGGTTCTAGCTTGATGCCATCCTCTCATAATTGTTTTCGATTGTGAGAATCCTTTTCACCTACCCGGAGCATTTCAGGAGTCTTTTCAGTTTGATTCTCCGAAGGCCATCATTTCAGAAGAATTATTCATTCTCAGCTTTCAGCTCTCATTCTCCAAATCTTACCGGTGCATCATTCAAGTATTCTCTAATCAGCTCATGATCTATTCGTTCATTTGTATCTAAATACCCTCAAGCATCGCCGTTCATTTTCTAATTCTTCCCGGTGTTTCTTATCTTTTCTTCGTTCATTTTCAATTCTTACGGTGGTTTGTTCAAGAGTTCTCTTTCTTGGTTATCATATCAATTCATTCTTTGTTTTCCAAATCCAACCGGTGGTTCCATCAATACCTTCTCCATGTTTACGCTATATCTATCTTAATCCTTTCTACGAGAATAAGTAGTATGCCAAATCCGTTGCTTGTCATCAATTTAAATTGGTGAAGGATAAGCATAATGTAATTCTTATTCTTGTTTCATCGAGTAAATTCTATTCCTTATTCCGGGGGTTCTTCAAATTCTGGATTTCAATTGTTTCACCTTATCTTCCTCGGAGTTCCAAGCTCTCGCAATTATATCACCACGGAGTTTCTTCCTATCATCCTTTTATTACCGGAGTTCTTCATGGAGGTTCTACATGATGGTTTATCAAGGACCCTTTTCATTCTTAAATTGCTCTTTAAGTTTTCTCTTGGAGTTAAGATCCACCAAGCTATACTCTAAATTAAACATGGTGCTCAATACATGTTTTGTTTTGAGGAGTTCAAGTATTCTTCTTCTTGCATTTTGAAGTGCAATTCTTTCTACCGTATCATTGTAGGTGGTATTATGTCATTCTTGATAATTTGAGTTCATGTTTCATGATTCACATGTTGTTAAGAATGAGGTATTTTAAACCCATCGACCTCTTCGTTGGAGTTATCTTGTGTCATGTTTCACCTAAAGCATTTCCTAAGGATTGTTGCTATTTAGGGTGCTCATAAATGACCCAAGTTCTTCTTTTATCCTCCCGGTGAAATAGTTTCTCGTCTCCTTGTTTCTATCAATCCAATCTCTTCCGTGAGTGGCAGGTTGTCACCTCATAATTTTGAGATGTTTTCCATAAGCCGCTACAAGCTTATCCTTTCGTTGTTGATTTCCCAACAACTCCGTTCTAACCTTCTTGGAAGGAGGCTCCCCAAATTCAATTGTGGTAGAAGTTATCATTTCCTTCTCCGTTCTCTTATTTCGATGATCTATCTTCTATTCATCCGTCCCGGAGGCATTGTGAAGTTGCTCCCTTCGTCCATTAGTCTCGTTTTGCCAAGATCATGTTCCTTTTCCCTGGTTATCCATTTAACCGGAGTGTTGTGACTATCATTCCTCTTTTAACCGGAGTCTCATCCAGGTGCTATCATTTTGCCAAGTTCGAATTCGATTCCTTCCATTTCCAACCGGAGTGTTGCATCAGCTCTACAATATCTTTACATCTTATCAAGTTTTGCTCCTCTTGTCAACCGGAGTGCTGCCGAAATTGTTCTTTATCGTTCCTTGTATATCTCGTTCCAACCGGTGTGGTGGCATATTCTTATTGGTTCATGGAGCTCTTGTTCCATGTTTCAACCTACAAGGTTCTTGTAATGTTCCTTGTCCCTCTTTGATAATGGAGTGTTTGCAATCTCGTCATCTTCTTTGTATTCTTTCCTTCACTTTGTTCAACCTCTCAAGGTTCATTGGTTTCACTCGTTTGTCAGAGAAGCAACTTAGTTTTACCTCTTATCTTCCTCTTTCTTTTCCCTCCGGTGTCATCCTTAGATCTCGAGACGAGATCCTCCTGTAGTGGTGGAGTGTTGTAACGCCCCGAGCCCGGCGCCCCAGAAGACTTCCAGCTGTTTCGAGCTTTGCCGTGTGTTTTATTTGCTTGTTGCATTGCATCATGTCATCATGCCATCATGTCATTTATTTTTCTTTGTAACTCACCTAAATAAATGGCATGGATCTTTGATCCATTTAAATCGAGGGATATTCACAATGGTGATTTCTCTTTAGAACATATACTCCCAATATTATTAGGGAGCTATAATAAATATTTCATTCTTTAGGAATAAACCATAACACACTTGCAGTTTAAGTTTCATGCATTTTCTATCTCAATTCCTTGCCTCAAACTTTGCCAACAATTCTTTCTCCATTTATTGTGGCTCTTCCTAATTTCTCAACATTTTGGGCCTTCCAAACCCTCACTCCCTATTCACCCATTTGAATTAAATCCAAAGGTGTTAGATTCTAAACCTTGCATCCATGCCCATTCCTATTTTCTTGGATTAAGCTCATTTTTGTGAGTCCGGGAAAATTACCAGCATGTGCAAATTCTTTCCCAAACCCTCTCTTTCTTTTTCTTCTCTCTAATACTTTTCTGCTAAAAGGAAATAAGAGAGAGGGAGAAGAGAGCCCAGCCAGGCCTCTGGCCACTTCCTTCTCTACCGGGCCGGCCTCTAAGGCCCAGCCGCAGCACCCCTCCTAACCCTAGCCCATTAGCCCATCTGGAGCTCTGTCGATCCCCATCTCGTTCGATCCCCATCTCTCCCTCTCATCCCCCCCTGCGCCGCCACCCTCACGCCTCCCGCAGCGCCCACTCCTCCCTCCTCTCGCTCGCTCCCTCATCCCGCTCTATCCCTAGATCCCCACGCGTCCGCGCCCGATCCCCTCAACCCCCGCTCCTCTACGCCGCAGCCGTCGTCCTCCGCGACCAGTCCGGAGCCCCGTCGCCACCCGCCGCCGTCGTCACCACCAGGAGGGCCACCCCGCGCCCGGACCTCGCCTCCTTACGCCATGCGCCGCACGCCGAACCAGCAGCAGCTCCCACATCTTCGGCAGTCGATGCCGTCACCCCGTTAAGTCCTTCAACGGATCCAGGCCGGTCCCGTCGCCTCCGCCTCCTCCTTTCTCTTTTCCTCCCCGAGGTTTCTCTCATCTCTAATCCCGCACATCGCCGCGCTGTGCAGGAGCTCCGCTATGACCTTGCAGCTCCCGTCGCCGCCTTGCTCCGTTCGTCGCTGTCTTCATCAGATCCGGCGAGGCCCTGAGTCCCCGTTTCCAGGTCGTCGCGCGGCCCCACCGGAGACCACCAGCACCATCGCAGACCCGCGCCCCCAACCCCTGACTCATCTGCGTTCTGCGCCGGAGTTCCCCTACCCGACGCCTTCGATCCGTCACCTCGCAGAGGAGAGGACCAGCAGCACAAGCCACATCGAGCTTCGCCAAAACCTGCGACGTTGACCAAGGCCCTGCTCAAGCCCTCGAAGTGTACGACTACACAATGCCCGCCAAGTTCGACGACGCTCTCCGCCCGAACGACTACCGCCGACTCGTATCTCTCCGCCGCCGTGGGTTACGTCAAGTCCAACAATGCCCCGAGGACCTACGATGCGCCAAGTACCTCGTCGAGACGTGTACCACTACCGTCGCCCCGAAGACGTTGGAGTCATCAAGTACCTCGTCGAACCACCGTGAACGACTACCGATGACCCTCCAAGTTCGTCCAGTTTGTCATGCACACTGCCGTCGCGAGAACAACTACTTCCACTACGAACTTGATCCGTTCCGAAAATGCATGCTTCAAAGGTATACCGCCGAGAACGACCACCGTGGACCGAATGCATGTGTTGAATGAGATGCACCGTTTTCACCATGTCCAATTTGTCACTCGTTTCCTTGTCGCCAACTCATGGGAACCCGGTAACCGGGATCACCCCACCTTCTATCGCATGTCACGCTCTCGTCAATTTCCCTTTTGCACCGGCATCTCAATCGAGTACCGGAAACCGATATGTTGCCGTGGCACCATTTTCGGATTCGCTGCCGTGGCACCATTTTCGGATTCGTTGCCGTGGCACCATTTTCGGATTCGTTGCCGTGGCACACTTTCTTCCACCACGGTGACAAATGCTTCAATATTATGCTCATGTTAACATTTTCATAAAATTGCATAAAACTTGAAATTGTCATCCGCATCATGATAACCACATTTATAATGCTTAAAATTGTTGTTTGCATTTATTTTGCTAAATGCCATGTTAAAATGATTTAATTCATAACTAAATAACCGTAGCTCGGATTTAAATGTTCTTTATATGTAAATGGGGTAGAAAAATGCATAGAGTAACATTTTGCACTTTATTTTCCTGTTTAACAACTTTAAAATATGTTTTAGGCAGAACAGTACCAAATCTAAAATATGCATATGAGGATTTTCCGGAATTGTTGTTTGTTGTTCCGGCCTCATTTAAACTTGTCTAGATAGGTAGTTTAGTTGTGCTTCACCCCTTGCCATGTTAATCAACATTTAATATTGTTGGGTACATAAACAAGATCGAACTAAATATTTGATGTGGTGTTTTGTCAATATGCAACTCGTTGCATATTGATCTCCACTTAATTTGTAGTGTTGTTTGTTGCACTTTGCCATGCCATGCTTATTTAAACCGGACATGCATCATACTTGGTTGTGCATCATGCCATGTTTATGTGATGGTTGTTTACTATGTTGTTTGTTTGTTTCCGGGTTGCTTCTCTCGTTAGCTTCGGTTTCGCTCCGGAGTTGTGAGGATTTGTTCGACTACGTCCGTTTACCTTCTTCATGGACTCGTTCTTCTTCCTAGCGGGATTTCAGGCAAGATGACCATACCCTCGAAATCACTTCTATCTTTGCTTGCTAGATTGCTCGCTCTTTTGCTATGCCTATGCTGCGATACCTACCACTTGATTATCATGCCTCCCACATTGTTAAACCAAGCCTCTAACCCACCTTGTCCTAGCAAACCGTTGTTTGGCTATGTTACCGCTTTGCTCAGCCCCTCTTATAGCGTTGTTAGTTGCAGGTGAAGATGAAGTTTGTTCCTTGTTGGAACATGGAGATGTTGTTCCTTGCTTGGAACATGTTTACTTGTTGGGATGTCACAATATATCTTATTTAATTAATGCATCTATATACTTGGTAAAGGGTGGAAGGCTCGGCCTTATGCCTAGTGTTTTGTTCCACTCTTGCCGCCCTAGTTTCCGTCATATCGGTGTTATGTTCCCGGATTTTGCGTCCCTAACGCGGTCGGGTGATTTATGGGACCCCCTTGACAGTTCGCTTTGAATAAGACTTTTCCAGCGAGGCCCAACCTTGGTTTTACCATTTGCCTCACCTAGCCCCTTTTTTTCCTTGGGAGTCGCGCTCTCGAGGGTCATCTTTATTTTACCCCCCGGGCCAGTGCTTCTCTAAGTGCTGGTCCAAACCGAGCGATGTCCGGCGCCCCCTGCGCAATCAGGGTCTATGCCAACCCGACGTCTTGCTCATCCGGTGTGCCCTGAGACCGAGATATGTGCAGCTCCTATCAGGATTTGTTGGCACATCCGGGCGGCTTTGCTGGACTTGTTTTATTGCTGTCGAAATGTCTTGTAGCCGGGATTCCGAGACTGATCGGGTCTTCCCGGGGAGAAGGAATATCCTTCGTTGATCGCGAGAGCTTATCATGGGCTAAGTTGGGACACCCCTGCAGGGTTTGATCTTTCGAAAGCCGTGCCCGCGGTTATGTGGCAGATGGGAATTTGTTAATGTCCGGTTGTAGAAAACCCAAAGTTGATCTTAATTAAAATACACCAACCGCGTGTGTAACCGTGATGGTCTCTTTTCGGCGGGGTCCAGGAAGTGAACACGGTTGTTGGAGTTATGTTTGACGTAAGTAGTTCAGGATCACTTCTTGATCATAGTTGTTCGACCGTGCTTTTGCCTTCTCTTCTCGCTCTCATTTGAGTACGTTAGCCACCATATATGCTAGTCGCTTGCTGCAGCTCCACCTCTTACCTTTTACCCTACCTATAATCTTAAATAGTCTTGATCTCGCGGGTGTGAGATTGCTGAGTCCCCGTGACTCACCAGATACTTCCAAAACCAGTTTGCAGGTGCCGATGAGACCGTGCAGGTGACACACCCGAGCTCAAGGAGGAGCTCGATGAAGATCTTGTTCTTTATGTTGTTTCGTTCTAGTCGATCAGTAGTGGGCCCAGTTGGGGTCGATCGTGGACCTTTGTCGCTTTTGGGGTTTCTTCTTTTATTTTGGCTCCGTAGTCGGGCCCTGATTGTAACTGTATGATGTAATGTTTTATTCATGTTTTGTGTGAAGTGGCGATTGTAAGCCAACTATGTATCTCTTTCCCTTATGTAATACATGGGTTGTGTGAAGATTACCTCACTTGCGACATTGCTTTCAATGCGGTTATGCCTCTAAGTCGTGCTTCGACACGTGGGAGATATAGCCGCATCGAGGGCGTTACATGCTGGCATGAGGAATCTGAACACACTCACGAAGAAGAAGCATATCATTGGCATTGAGAATGTCAAATTCCTCAAGGATCACTTATGCGGAGCCTGTGAAGCTGGAAAGATGACCAAGGCCAAGCATCCAGCGAAGACAATCATGACTACCACTTGACCATTTGAATTGCTTCACATGGATCTCTCTGGTCCTAATCATTATTCTGCAGTTTCAAATGATGCAGCTCTATATGGCTTCGTTATAGTTGATGATTATGCTCGTTACACATGGGTGCATATTGTCACTTACAAACATGAGGTGCAGGAAGTCTTCAAATGATTTTCTTCGAGGGCTTCAACCAACTTTGGTGTGAAGATCAAGCACATCAGAAGTGACAATGGAACTGAGTTCAAGAATTCTGGTCTTGATGACTATCTTGATGAACTCGGTATTACTCATGAGTTATCTGCTCCTTATACTCCTCAGCAAAATGGCGTCGTGGAGCGCAAGAACATGACTCTTGTCGAGATGGCTCACACTATGCTTGATGAATACAAGACGCCTCGTTGTTTCTGGATTGAGGCAATTGATACTGCGTGCCACATCATCAATAGGGTATATCTTCACAAATTCTTCAAGAAGACTGCTTATGAACTCCTCACTAACAAGAAACCCAATGTAAGTTATTTCAAAGTCTTCGGTGCTAAATGCTGGATTAGAGATCATCATCACAACTCAAAATTTGCACCGAAAGGCGAACAAGCCTGTAGCCTAGTGGTTGCAGCAGCCTTAGTAGCACCCCAGGTCCTGGGTTCGACTCCCGGTGGGAGCGGATTTAAAACAGGCCTGGGCAAACTTTCTGGAATAAAAGGACTGTAGGGCTGTTGCTCTACAGTAAATAGTCAAAAAAATTGCACCGAAAACACATGAAGGTTTTATGCTTGGTTACGGAAAGGACTCACACACCTACAGAGTCTTCAACAATGTTCTTCACAAAGTTGTTGAAACTGTAGATGTGCGGTTTGATGAAACTAATGGCTCGCAAAGAGAGCACCTACCTTTTGTGTTAGATGAACAATCACCTGAGGAAACTATCAAGTTCAAAGCTACTGAAGATGTCATTCCTACCGAAGAATATGTTGAAGAAATCATTCCAGAACGTGAAGAACATCATACTGATGCACCTGAAGAAAATGGTGCTAAAGAAAATGCTGATCAAATTCCTTGACAACAACCCGCTCATCCTCGCGTTGCAAACGAAGTGCAGATTGAGAAAATCATCAGCGACATCAACATTCCAGGTCCTCTCACACGCTCAAAAGCTTCACATTTGTCTAACTTTTGTGGGCACTTTGCTTTCGTCTCTATCACAGAGCCCACTAATGTAGATGAAGCATTTCTGGAGCCTGAGTGGATTCAAGCTATGCAAGAAGAATTACATCGGTTCAAGCTGAACAACGTCTGGGAACTGGTTAATCGCCCAGATCCTCGCAAGCACAATATCATTGGCACAAAGTGGATCTATCGCAACAAGCAAGATGAAAATGGCCTTGTGGTGAGGAATAAGGCACAACTTGTAGCTCAAGGCTACATACAGGTTGAAGGAATTGATTTTGATGAAACCTTTGCACTTGTTGCTAGACTTGAGGCTATTCACATATTACTTGCTTATGCTAACCATCATGATATCACTTCATATCAAATGGATGTGAAAAGTGCATTCCTCATTGTTAAGCTTGAGGAAGAAGTATATGTTGCTCAACCCCTAGGTTTTGAAGATCCAAAGCATCCTGACAAAGTCTTCAGACTCAATAAGGCCCTCTATGGCCTCAAGAAGGCCCCTCGGGCATGGTATGATACTTTGAAGGAATTCCTTATGAAGAAAGGTTTCAAACCCGGTTCACTTGGCCCTACTCTTTTCACTAAATCTTATGATGGTGAATTGTTTGTGTGCCAAATTTATGTTGATGATATTATCTTTGACTGTACTGACCAACATTACAGTGATGAATTTGCCTACATGATGAGTGACGAATATCAAATGTCTATGATGGGAGAATTGAAATTCTTCTTAGGTCTTCAAATTCGTCAACAGCGCAATGGCATATTCGTATCTCAGGAGAAATACCTCAAGGATGTACTGAGGAAATTTGGCATGCAAGATTGCAAAGGGGTCAAAATTCCAATGCCCACAAATGGCCATCTATGCACTAATGAAAATGGTATTGACTTCGATCAAAAGGTATACTGCTCCATGATTGGTTCTTTATTGTATTTATGTGCATCTAGGCCAGATATTATGCTTAGTGTTTGCATGTGTGCCCGATTTCAAGCTACACCGAAGGAATCACACCATAAGGCTGTGAAGCATATTCTTCGATATCTAGCTCACACACCAACACTTGGATTATGGTACCCCAAGGGCTCGGCTTTTGATCTCATTGGATATTCAGACTCTAACTATGCTGGTGATCGTGTGGATCGCAAGTCAACATCAGGCACATGCCATTTCCTCGGACGATCATTGGTCTGTTGGTCCCCGAAGAAACAGAACTGCGTATCATTGTCTACTGCTGAAGCTGAGTACATTGCTGCTGGTTCTTGATGTGCTCAATTGCTATGGATGAAGCAAACTCTCAAGGATTATGGCGTCAACATGAAGAATGTGCCTCTCTACTGTGACAATGAGAGTGCAATCAAGATTGTTCACAACCCAGTTCAGCACTCGAAGACTAAGCACATTCAAATTTGTCATCATTTTCTTCGTGATCATGTGTGGAAGGGTGACATCTCTATTGAGCATGTACGGACTGAAGACCAACTAGCTGATATCTTCACTAAGCCCTTGGACGAGAAGAGATTTAGCAAGTTGAGGTGTGAGCTAAATATCCTAGAATCTTCGAATGTTCTTTGAAAAGGACACTAATCCTAACACTTACGCAAAATTGATGACTTAGATGTCCAACACATGAAGAAACGTTTTTCTTCAATCAATGAAGATTAACACTCTAAGTGTGAAGAAATTAATGAAGAACAGAGCCCTACGACAATTGTACGCGGTGTCTAAAATCATCATTCTTACACGGTGGGTTACGCCACCACCAAAAGTTGAAAATCTTCAATTGAGTTTTTCCTCAGTTCTTGAAATTCCTCGGTTGTTCTTTTTCTTCAACTTTTCATTGTCTTCACCTTTTCCGTCGTTTTTCTTCATTGGATATTTATATATAGAGAGTTTATGTCCTTTACAACATTCACTTATTGCTAATTCTTCAAGTTGCTTTTTCTGCTAAGTGAATGTGATCGGACCGTTCCCCCTCTATGCTAAACTCAACCCAGTCTATTCACAAATTCTTCATGTGCGTTCTATTTGAAACTCGTTCAAAATCTTCACTGTGTCCTTGTCAGCTGAAGAATTTGCGAGTGGTACTTTAAAACCTATCTTATCTAAATTTTCGGTTTGCCGCTCAAACCATTCTGCATTCTATGTAATGTTTATCTATTCACCCACGATCTCACACGAGCGCCACCTCTCTATACGTGGGTGACACATGTCAAGCGAATGAGAAGGCTCAGGGGCACGCTCGTCCAATTTCTTCGGGCGAACAGTTTTTCACTCCGGCTATAAATATCCCTCCCCTTCCTCACTTTACTTTTACTCCGCTCAACCTCTCTCCCGCTCGAGCTTCCCAAAACCTAGCGCCGCCGCTACTTCATCGTCGCCGGTGAGGAAGAGCTTCACTGCCTCGACCTCGTCGCCGTCGTACTCGCGCCGGCTGCGGATTTCTTCACTCCGCCGCCGCCGTAGCTATCTTCCTCTGTCGAGTTAGGGCGTGGAGGAGCTGAACTGATGAACTTCACATCTACACTTCCCAGTTCATCATGTTCTTCATCCAGGGTAATTAAAAGTTACTTTTACTGCCCTCTTTGATTCAAATGTTTCCTGCAAAATCTTCAAAGGTGTTTATTCTTCAATTTCACACACACTAAACATGTCACATGTCATCTGTTCTTGAGCCGTTTCTCTAAGCAACATTTTTCAAGATTCCTCGATTGTGTGGATTTTCGATCTGTACAACTCTGGAACCTAAGACAAAGAACACTTAGTGAAATTCTTCAAGACACATCTGGTCAAATTCCTCAAACTTGTTCTTTTTGAAAAACCTTCTGAGAACGCATCTGACCTCTCCAAATTCCTCGCAACTATACTCTATTCACAGGTACTCATGTCCGCTAATGAATCACTAGGTTCTCATCAACTTAACTCATTTGCAGCGTTCCTCGAAGAAAAGTTGCACACCTCTTCAGAAAATTCAGTTGTTCATATTCCTCAGCTCAAGAAAATGGATGATGGTAAGAAGCCACAGAAAGGAGGAAAGAGGCCTGAGGTCAACACAACATTTGAGATCCGTGATGACATCTATGCTGGGTACTGCACACCCCCTGAGGAAGATAAAAATCAGCGCAAGGTGCGCATTCAAAACATTGAGAGGAGATGGGCACAGGAATGGGGGGAGTACAAATATGTC
The DNA here is from genome assembly GCA_032464435.1 of Aegilops umbellulata. Classification (NCBI taxonomy): domain Eukaryota; kingdom Viridiplantae; phylum Streptophyta; class Magnoliopsida; order Poales; family Poaceae; genus Aegilops; species Aegilops umbellulata. Next base: position 289,931,664 of record CP136056.1, on the reverse strand, counting down.
ACTCCCAAGTACATGAAGAAATTCGCTGTTACCCCTCCATGCTCAAGACCTCCATTGACACCTGGCCAAGAAGCAGATCCCACCAGCCTCAAGCGTGGTGAGGACTATCCTGAAGAATGGGCCAAGCGCCAGGCCAAACTGGCCAAACAGGCAAAAGAAGCAGTGAGGAAATTTAATGAAGACTCTGCTGCTGCTGCTACCACTGCTGAGGCCTCTGATATCAAGCCAAAGAAGGCCATGGCAAAGAAGCCTGCTCATAAGCCAAGTGGCTCATCCTCAATGCCCTCACGGCCAAGTTCTTCAAAGCCTTCACGGCAAATTCCTCAAGCTGCTCCAACTCCTCCAAAGCCTCCAGCTCCTCCGTCAAAGTAGTCAGCTCCTCCAACAAAATCCTCAGCACCTGTGCATCTCGCCACGTGCCAAAGGACAACTGGCATCTCTATTACCTCAGGAGCTTCTGCAGTTCTTTAGCTCCACCAAATTCTTCAACTGGCCCCTCTCAGCTGAAGAAAAAGGCCACTGCTGGACGAGGCACTCGACCAAGTCCTCGCAAGAAGCAGGTCGCCTTTCAAGTACCGTCTGATGAAGACGAAGCTGATGATGATGAACTTGCCGAAATCATCAGAGTCAGGCAGGTCAAGGCCGCTAGAGCCAAAGGCACCAATGTGCCAATGATTTTGGATCCAAAGCTGATCCTAGATTTCATCGACCTATGGCACAAGGACCCCAACACACCTTTGCGGAGATGAACCTCACTCCTGGTCAAAGTCATGTTTTGACTGCCTTCATTGAAGAAGAGAAATGGAAATTTGAACAAGGAAGGAGAGTGAAGAAAGCGCAGTACAAGAAACAACGCTTTCTGAAGCAAAATGTTCTGAAGCTTTCCCCTGAAGAACTCGTTGCCTTGCAAGCTGAGATCAAGCAATTAAGTGATGAATTTGATCACTACTATGCTGACTGGCTTGGAGCCAAGGTCAGATTTGTAAAGATAACTGAGAAGTTCACTTCCAATGTTGCAGCCCCAACACAACAAGAAAATCCTCAAGCTAAGGCATCTGCTCAGCCTATTGAAGAACATGCCAGCACCGCTGATGAAAATCAGGCTGCTGATGAATCTCAGAGTACCAGGGTTGATGACTGCATTCCAGCCGCGGAAGAAATTGCCAGGGCAACCTCTAGTGTTGCGCCTGAAGAAATTGCCAGGACAACCTCTAGTGTTGCGCCTGAAGAAAATGAAGAAATCAGGGCAACTGCAACAGTTGTGCCTGAAGAAATTGAACCAAATTCCTCTGCTCCACCTGCGCCTACTCCAACTCCGATCCTTCCGTCTGCATCAGATGTGAAGAAGACCAAGGCTCCAGACCGTGCAACAGTGAAGAAAAGGAAGACATCAACTTCATCAGATTCTTCAGCTCCGAAGAAGATGAATCCTTTGACCAGTTCTTTTACAAATCCAATTGATGCTATTCCCATCTCATCCATGCCATCAAAGGACCTTGTTCCTTTTGATGAAGAATATGTGATTCCAAGTGAATCAGATGAAGAGATTCCTTCTGCTGCTTCGTCAGAGCAGTTGGATGAAGACACTGAAGCGGATGCAATCCCTTCAACCCCAACAGTCTCACCGCCTATGCCTCAGTTCACTGCTGAAGAGGCCGGCGTTGAGGAAAAGAGTGAAGATGAAGATGTGTACATTGGGTGTACAACACCAGTGCTGAATGATGACTTTTGGGAAAGTCAGCACCCCAACTCTCCTTTGTTCACACCACTGCAACAAATTCCTCAGTCCCCCTGTCAACACTGAAGTACAAATGGGATCTGAAGAACCTCGTGCAACCCCGTCGGTCCATGAAGAGATTCCAGCCACTAGTGCTGATGAAAATGTTAATGAAGAATTAAAGACCCAGGCTGTCACTGAAGAAGAACCTAAAATCCCTCAGCCTGTGGAGCCTGAGATTGCGATTCCTGAGGTGGTGATGCAATTGACTGATACTCCTCAGGCCAAGCCAAAGGATCCCTTCTCGAAGAAGCAGAAATTCAAGGCTGATGACTTCTTCGGCGAGCATGTGTTCTTCACTGACTTCAACCCATATAACTCTGCTTGTCGTGGAATTGTCACGGCAGATGTCCTCTTGCGAGGATTTAATCGTGGAGCCATCGCAACTAGGAAGCTTAAAGGGGTTAATCGGGACAAAGAGCACACGAGGTTTATACTAGTTCAGCCCCTTGCGGTGAAGGAAGGCCTACGTCTAGTTGGGTTGGTATTGCTTGAGGTTTCGATGACCAGGGAGCGAGATACGCTATGCCTGGCTCTCGATGAGTTGTTTCTTGCCCTAAGCCGCTGGCGGGTCGTCCCCTTATATACACGGGTTGACGCCCTGCGGCCTACAGAGCCCCGGCCGGCTCATAAACAGTGTCCGGCTCGGCGACTAGTTATTTCTACCTTAGACTACAAGTTATACCATCATGGCGGTTTATCTTTACGGGCCTCAGAGTCGCCTGTGGGCCTTTAGGCCTTTTAGTGAACCGCCATCTTCATGCCTTGGTCTTGGGCTTCCGATGAGCCTCTCTTTGCGTAACCCGGCCCCTCCTGGATGGCTTACACAAATAGTCATATACCCAACATTAGGCCCCAGATTGATTTGAACCAGTTCATGTCAATCTTTGAAAACCTTATGAACCGGCCTTTAGTCTTTTGTCTTGTGTGAGAATTGTAACCCGCCGTGACGTCATCATCTGGATCCGGGTTAAATCATCGTGACGTCATCTTCAATAAAACTTATATTTTAATTCGTCATATCTTCAACGGATCTCTGCCTTTACTGACCCTCCCGAAAATCGAGGCGTCGGGGCCGCTGGATAAATGATGTCTTGGTCTCCTCGTTTCTCGCGCCATCTCACTCGGCCCCTCCTTATAAATAGACGCGACCTAGGTCTTTTTCATTTCCTCCGGTCGTCTTCCTCCTCACACTCCCTTCTCTGCCGCTCGAGCTCCGTCGCCGCCACCGTCGGAACCCTCGTCTTCACCGACTCAGGCCGCTGCATCACCCTATTTCTTGATCAGAAAACGACGGCAACCCTCCGCAGTTCTTCCGCATCGGTGAGTTCTCTTTCCCCCCTTTCTCAGATCTGCATTAGTGCTGCCTTGAGTTCGTCGACGTTCATCGCCGCCCGACGTAACCTCCGTTAGTTCCTACCTCTAATACCTTGCTCAGATCGTAAAAACCACATAGAACTGCCGCGGAGGATGTTTCGTGCTTATTCTGTACGAAAACAGATCTCATTTCCTTGTTTTGGAAGCCCTCCTTGAGTATATGAACTTCCCTGTACTGTTTTAGGTCTAGAAATTTTTCCTTTCTAGAGCATCATTTGATCCAAAATAATAATTGCAATTTGTGAAACCTGTTTGCTCCATACTTAGCCAAAAACTGCGTCTGTTGACTCTGTTTCAGCCATAGTAGTTCGTGTAACCGGTTTAAGATAATACCGGCTGTCAGCACCGCTTGCTTCTGGCGACTTAAGAAAATCTTAATCATCTTTAATACCTGCAGCTGTTAAACATTATCACATAGTTACCTGTATGTCATTAGGCCCCTTCTTAAGCCGCCATCTTAAACAACCCAATAATGCTTATTCTCCGGGTTATAATAAACCGGAAAATTTCCTTTATCTTGTTGTAGGCTTCAATTTACACAATGGCACCCAAAGCTGTTAAACCCCGGGTGACCTGCAACTGGGTCAAATCCACCGTTACAGAGAGCTCTTTAGCTAGGTTTGTGAAATCCGGCCATCTGCCCCAAAAGGAAATTATGTCCTATCATGCTCCTAACTCATCAGAGGAGAAACCTCAACCCAAGGAAGGGGAGGTAATTGTGTTTACGGATCATATGAACCGGGGCTTTGCTCCACCCGGGTCAAAATTCTTCAGAGATGTTTTGCATTTCTTTGACCTCAGACCTCAAGACATCGGGCCCAACTCCGTGTCGAATCTCTGCAACTTCCAAGTGTTTTGCGAGGTGTACCTTGGAGAAGAGCCAAATTTGACCTTGTTCAGAGAGCTGTTTTATTTGAACCGGCAAAATGAACGTGCTAATGGGCCCAGTCTGGAACTCGGTGGCATCTCAATCCAGCGGCGAAGAGGCTGCCTTTTTCCTTATGCGGAGCTGCCAAGCCATCCGAAAGAGTGGAATCAGACATGGTTCTACTGCCAAGATACCTCTCCGGCTGGTGAGAATTCGCTACCCGGTTTTCGCGCTCTGCGCTTGGATTCCAACCACCCATTGGCTGACAAATTATCTCCCGCTGAACGTATTCCACTTGCCCCCACCATAAAGAAGATTAAAGCTCTTTTGGGCAATGGTTTGGACGACATTGATTTGGTCCGGACCTGGATTACCTGGCGGGTGATTCCGTTAAGCCGCCGACCCGGCTTAATGTGTACTTACTCAGGGGAAAAGGACGACCCGCTGCGTCACAGCCCTGATGATTTACCAGATGACACGGTCGAGGCTATGATCTAGTCACTGTTGAAAGAGGGGACTGTGGTGAATAATACCTTCAGCTTACTCCCCTTCTGTAAGAACAACCCGGCCCCCGCAGTAAGTCATCAGCCTCAATGATCACCTTTTATTATGTTTACCTTATTTTTACTCATACCCCCTTACAACACCTTACAGGCAAACGACAAGTTCTGGAAAGTCCCGTATGATCATGAGGCGGCCAAACAAGCCCGGGCGGCAAAGAGGGCCGAAAAAAGAACCACCAGGCCTTCTAGTTCAAAGAAAAGAAAACCAAGTGCTTCAGAGATGTTCCAGCTCGATGACTCTGATGATAACGAAGAAGAGGTAACCTTTCAACTTCCCTTACTCTTTTATCATTACCTTACTAACATTATTCTCCTTTCAGGAAGACACGGGCAACAGCCAACCCGTCGAGGAAGAGGTAACTATAATTTCCTCCGACTCCGAGCTTCGGCCGCGTCAGAAAATTCGAAGAGTAACCCGGAAAGTAAGATTTTCACACCCTTTGGCTTACCAAGATCCTGACTTTCTTTTGAAGCAATAGCAATTTGAAAGCCGGAGGCAGACCCGAACCAACAAGGATACAGAGCTCTCCTCTGGCTTGCCTGACACAACCTGGAAGCGTCGGACTGAGGTTATCTCTGACTTATCCCCTTTTTTACCTTTGGTGGGTCTAATCCGTCAACCTCTCAATTCATCTGACTCCAATTATCAGGATACATCTCCTTCATCCGGCGAGTCTATGCAGTCAAACATGCCGGCTTTTAAGACTGCCCCTGGGTAATATCAATTTATTTACCTTACTTTTTTTCTTCCTCATGTTCCTTTACTCATTCTTCCGCTTTGTCCATAGTGTGCAAGTGAAGCCCAGGAAGAAAACGAAGAAAGATAATCCGGCCCAAGACCCTATGGTAACTGAACCGGAACTGGGCACAGCTGCTCCCGGCTCTCCCACACATCAGCCGCCGCCTGAACCGGCTCAGGATACTGCAGTACCAACTTCTGATCCGCGTGCTGAAGATATTCTGGTTGGTTCTGTTAACCCGGAAGCACCTAGCCCGGCCAAGACGATTGACCCAGAAGTGGAAATACTCAAGACTCAGTTTGTTGAGCCGGCCCGGCCCACAGTTCTTGCCAGATGTTCTGCTAAGGAGGAGTTATTGGAACGCCGTAAAGCCAAAACGGACATCACTGACTATACTCATTTGAGTATTGGAGAGATCGTCTCGGGTTATATCAACCAGGTGCATAGCAGCCGTGACCTCGAAATTGACATGGTGAAGCAAATACAACAAAAATCTGAGGTATGACTTACGCTTCCTTACTTTCAATCATACTTACTGTACCAGCCCCAAGTCTATTGCTTATTAGGAAATATGCTGTAGACTTAGAAAAACTGTTAGAGCTGCTTGTCCGGCTTAAAGAAAAAATACTTAAACCGGCTGTAACACAATACCTTTAACTTGCGATACACATTAGCCCCCAAGTGCCAAGCATCTTTGCTTGCAAAGTGTGTGGGACTTTAATATCCAGGACCGGCTTAATCATTTAGAAAGCTTCGTTATACATTAGCCCCCAAGTGTCAAGTATGTTTGCTTGCAAAGTGCTTGGGACTTAAAATTCTTTACCATGATCCTGACTGCAACCCGGTATAACGCAGGCCACCATAGGTCAATTTGAATCGGAGATTGCTGACCTTAAGAGCCGCCTGTCAGCCCAGGAACTTGAAATTCAAAATGCCAATTCCAAGTTTGAATTCAGCGTCTCTGAACAAGAGAAGTTGAAGAAGAACTTTGAATCGGAGAAGAAAACCTGGGCTGATGAGAAGGCCTCTCTGGTGACTCGGGCCGAGACAGCCGAAGCATCCCTTGCAAAAGCAAACACCGAGCTGTCCGGCTTGAAGCGTCAGATATCTCGAATGGTCTCAGCAATCTTCGGTAAGTTACTTCATATTAACCTCAAATAGTGCCGTCCTTCCTTTGATGACGAAGCTAATTATTGCCTCTGGCTTACCCTTTGTTTAATAACACAGACCCCAGGAGTACAACCCTCAAGCAGGACATGGTGGTCAAACTGAAAGCAGTCTATACTCTGGTGGAGCAATTGTACACCGGGTCACAACGTGCTTTAGCCGTTGTGTCTTTATCAAATGATGTCCCCCATCTCCTGCAAGATGTGCTAAAACGGCTTGCCGTGCTGCCTCAGCGGATCCAAGAACTAAGACGGGCATCTGCTAGAGCCGGAGCTATAGCTGCCTTGAGCCGGGCCAAGGCATGGATTCCAGAGCTAGACCCGGCCGACCTCAGTCTTGGATACCCGGGTCTGAAGGAAGATGGAACCTTATTTGATGAGGCGGACTTCACCGCCTGTGTAAAAGACATACGCCCTGTGGCTACTCTCATTGGAAACGACACTGATCTTACCAAGTACCAGCTGGGTTATGACAGCGAGAACCGGAGGATTCCAACACCTTATTATGATGATGTCAGCCTGATCCCTCCAATTCGTAAGCATACCTTTGCCCCTGAAGTCGATCCAACCGGTTTAATAGACGATGAAGCTGAGTTTGAAGCCTTGAGTGGCATTGACTGGACCTCATCGACCTTCTAGGACAGAGCAGCAGACGAAGAGGCGGAGAAGGATAACCCGAAGTCATCAAGCCAGCCACGGGAGTAAAGACATCTGGTGTCCTATGTTTACGTTCTTGCCCAACAATGCCTCACTATTCAGACTCAGGGAGTCTTGTAATATAGTAGAAAAAACTCAACTTTTGTTATGCCTTTGCGCATTCGTATGGCGCATGATACTTGCATAAGCCGCCATTATTATGCACTCGCTGTTTTAATCTGTTATGCCTTTATAGAGTCTTACTTGTATCGCCCTGCACATAAGACAAACAGAAATCCCTTGGTGACTTACCGCATTGGGGGTCATATAATGTTTTGATAACCCGGAGTGTACACCAGACAATCTTAGGAAAGACAGCTTATGATTAGACTTAGTAGACATAATCACAATGGCATGCCTATGATGCTTGCAGTTATTTCTCCGGTTTGTATGACCCAACCTATGAGGGTAATTTTAACTCCTGAAAATTGATATATAAAGGTTCACCTGGTATTTAGTAATCCGGAGTAACCAATATTCACCCGGAGGGTTGTGATCCACTCTATGGTATTTTGAAGAGGATCTCAATATAACAAAATATTGATACTTATAAAATATGATGAATAATAAACAAATTTCAAAGGCTTCTGATTCAAATACGATCAGTGAACCGTTCCAAAGGGGTTAAACTAAGATTCGGATGCGATCATATAGCCCCCAGTGGCTGTGGCGATGCCGATCAAGTGGGTATCGACAGCTATGTTCTCTTTGGTTCGAATACAACCTATGTTTGAACAGGAAGCCCCCAAGTGACCATAAGAGTTGTTTAATGACGCTGATTCGAATATGATCCATGTCAGACCCAAAGGGGTTAAGCTATGATTCAAATATGATCCACGTCAGACCCAAAGGGGTTAAGCTATGATTCAAATATGATCAAGAAGCCCCCAAGTGGGTTTGGCAGTATGCCGATCAAATGGGTATCGACAGCTATGTTCTCTTTGGTTCGAATACGACCTATGTTTGAACAGGAAGCCCCCAAGTGATCATGGCTAGATTCAGATATGATCATAAGTCGGACCAAAGGAAAGCCAGATTCAGATATGACCCGCTTCCCCTTGGTTATCTCCACCACCTGGCAAAGAAGACACATAAACCTTTTTTTGGGAGTGGGAAAAAAGGACAGAGGTCCTGCTTTATTGCTTTTATGTAATATATACATAGTATAAATATATACACATTAGAGCCGGTGGCTCAAGTATAGTAAGGCCGAAGATGAGCGATATTCCACGGCCGGCGGGTCTCCTCCTCCGACTTACGTGAGTCTTTGCGCTCTCGAACATCGATAAGGTAGTATGATCCGTTGTTCAGATTCTTGCTGACCACAAAGGGTCCTTCCCAAGGAGGGGATAGCTTGTGCATGTTAGATTGATCCTGGATGATTCGAAGCACTAAGTCGCCTTCCTGAAAGGTTCTGGACCTAACCCGGCGGCTGTGGTAGCGGCGCAGGTCTTGCTGGTAAATCACCGAGCGGGCTATTGCCAAGTCTCGCTCTTCATCCAACAGGTCAAGTGCGTCTTGCCGAGCTTTTTCGTTGTCTGCCTCAACATAAGCCGCCACACGGGGTGAGTCATGACGGATGTCACTTGGGAGGACCGCCTCTGCTCCATACACCATAAAGAAAGGCGTGTAACCCGTAGATCTATCAGGTGTAGTATTGATGATCCAAAGTACAGAAGGTAACTCCTCCACCCAACAACCCGACGTCCGCTGCAAGGGGACCAAGAGCCGGGGCTTGATACCCCTCAAGATTTCTTGATTAGCTCGTTCTGCTTGACCATTGGATTGAGGATGAGCCACAGCTGAAATGTCAAGCCTGATATGCTCTCGTTGACAGAACTCTTCCATAGCTCCTTTGGAAAGGTTAGTGCCATTATCAGTTATGATGCTGTGTGGAAAACCAAAACGAAAAATCACCTTTTTTCATAAACTGGACCGCCGTGGCTGCATCACACTTACTGACTGGCTCCGCCTCCACCCACTTTGTGAACTTGTCAACCGCCACCAAGAGGTGCATCTTTTTATTTTTAGACCTTTTGAAAGGCCCGACCATATCAAGCCCCCAGACTGCAAACGGCCAAGTAATTGGAATCATCCTCAATTCTTGAGCTGGCACATGGGCTCGTCGTGAGAACTTTTGACATCCGTCACATTTACTGACCAAATCTTCTGCATCAGCATGAGCTGTCAACCAATAAAACCCATGGCGGAAAGCTTTGGCCACAAGAGATTTTGAGCTGGCGTGATGACCACAATCGCCTTCATGAATCTCATCAAGGATCTCCTGACCCTCTGTAGGTGACACGCAATGTTGAAATGCTCCAGTGACGCTGCAGTGATGTAACTCGCCATTGACAATTGTCATGGACTTGGACCACCGGACGATTTGACTTGCCAAGGTCTCATCTTCGGGCAACTCTCCCCGGGTCATGTAAGCCAAATAAGGCACTGTCCAATCCGGGATAACGTGGAGAGCTGCCACCAGCTGTGCCTCCGGGTCTGGTATTGCCAGATCTTCCTCTGTAGGTAACTTAACAGAAGGATTATGCAAAACATCAAGAAAAGTGTTAGGCGGCACCGGCTTACACTGAGATCCCAGCCGGCTTAAGGCATCAGCTGCCTCATTCTTCCTTCGATCAATGTGTTCCACCACATAACCCTTGAAGTGTCCAGCCACAACATCAACTTCACGACGGTAAGCCGCCATAAGGGGATCTTTAGAGTCCCACTTGCCTGACACCTGTTGAGCCACAAGGTCCGAGTCTCCTAAGCATCTTACCCGGCTCAAGTTCATCTCTTTGGCCATCCGGAGACCATGGAGTAGGGCCTCGTACCCAGTTGCATTGTTAGTATAAGGAAACATAAGCCGGAGCACATAACAAAATTTGTCACCTTGAGGGGAAGTTAACACGACTCCAGCCCCCGAGCCTTCCAACTGCCTGGACCCATCAAAGTGAATAGTCCAATATGTGTTATCGGGCTTCTCCTCAGGTGCCTGTAGCTCTGTCCAGTCATTGATGAAATCTACCAAAGCTTGAGACTTAATGGCAGTGCGTGGTACGTACTTCAGACCATGAGGCCCGAGCTCGATGGCCCACTTGGCGACTCGTCCTGTAGCCTCTCTGTTCTGAATAATGTCTCCCAAGGGGGCAGAACTTACCACAGTGATAGGGTGACCTTGGAAGTATTGCTTCAGCTTCCGGCTTGCCATGAACACCCCGTAAACAAGTTTCTGCCAATGAGGGTATCTTTGTTTTGACTCGATGAGTACCTCACTGACATAATAAACCGGCCGTTGAACCGGATGTTCCTTACCAACCTCCTTGTGCTCTACCACAATTGCCACATTGACGGCTCATGAATTAGCAGCCACATATAATAGCAAAGGCTCTTTGTCAATGGGAGCTGCAAGAACCGGTGGCTCAGATAACTGCCTCTTCAAATTCTCAAAAGCAGCATTAGCAGCATTACTCTAGACAAAGGTGTCTGCCTTCTTCATCAGTTGGTACAGCGGTAGGGCCTTCTCACCTAACCGACTTATGAACCGGCTTAAAGCAGCAACACGACCCGCCAGTCGCTGAACATCATTGATACATGCCGGTTTAGCCAAAGAAGTGATTGCCGTAATCTTCTCCGGATTAGCCTCGATGCCCCTGTTTGAGACCAAGAATCCCAAAAGCTTGCTTGCAGGCACACCAAATACACACTTCTCCGGGTTAAGCATCATTTTGTAAACCCGGAGATTGTCAAAGGTTTCTCTGAGATCAGGTATCAAGGTTTCCGTCTCTCTGGATTTCACCACTATGTCATCCACATAAGCATGAACATTGTGCCCGATCTGATTGTGGAGACAATTCTGTACACACCGTTGATAAGTTGCCTGGGCACTCTTGAGCCCAAAAGGCATAGACACATAGCAGAAGGCTCCAAACGGAGTGATGAAAGCCGTCTTCTCCTGGTCCTTAACTGCCATCTTGATCTGATTATAACTAGAGTAAGCATCCAAAAAGCTCAAACGCGCACAACCCGCCGTAGCATCAATGATTTGATCAATACGGGGGAGAGCGAAAGGATCAACCGGACAAGCCTTATTTAAGTCCGTGTAATCCACACACATCCGCCAGGTGCCGTTTTTCTTGAGCACGAGCACCGGGTTAGCCAACCACTCCGGGTGAAAAACTTCGACAATGAACCCAGCCGCCAAGAGCCGGGAGACCTCCTCTCCTATAGCTTTTCGTCGTTCCTCATTGAATCGCCGCAGAAACTGCCTGATCGGCTTATACTTCAGATCAATATTAAGAGTGTGCTCAGCGAGTCCTCTCGGTACACCCGGCATGTTAGAAGGCTTCCATGCAAAGATATCCCGGTTCTCATGGATGAACTCGATGAGCGCGCTTTCCTATTTAGGATCCAAGTTGGCACTGATGCTGAATTGCTTAGATGAATCGCCTGGAGTAAAATCAACGAGCTTAGTCTCTGCAGCCGATTTAAACTTCATGGCCGGGTCATGTTCCGTAGTCGGCTTCTTGAGGGAGGTCATATCCGCCGGGTCAACGTTATCTTGATAAAATTTGAGCTCCTCTGCTGCACAGACAGACTCGGCATAAGCCGCATCGCCTTCTTCGCACTCCAGGGCCACCTTTCGGCTTCCATGCATAGTGATGGTGCCCTTGTAACCCGGCATCTTGAGTTGTAAATAAACATAACACGGCTGCGCCATGAACTTGGCATAAGCCGGCCGCCCGAACAAAGCGTGATATGGACTCTTGATTTTGGCCACCTCAAAAGTTAACTTTTCAGCCCTAGAATCATGCTCGTCTCCAAAAGCCACCTCTAGCTCAATCTTACCCACATGATACGCCGACTTACCAGGCACCACTCCATGGAAGACGGTGTTGGAAGTCTTTAAATTCTTGTCAGTTAAGCCCATGCGCCGAAAGGTCTCGTAATAGAGGATGTTGATGCTGCTACCTCCATCCATGAGCACCTTAGTAAATTTATAACCACCAACCTGCGGTGCCACCACCAGGGCCAGTTGACCCGGATTATCCACCCGGGGAGGGTGATCCTCCCTGCTCCAGACAATGGTCTGTTCCGACCATCTCAAGTAACGAGGGACTGTCGGCTCAACAGAATTCACAACCCTTTTATGGATTTTCTGATCACGTTTGCACAAACTAGTAGTGAACACGTGATACTGCCCACTATTTAGCTGCTTTGAATGGCTCTGGTAACCCGATTGCTACTGCTGCTGTCCTCCTTGACCAGACTACTGTTGGTTATGACCGCCCTGATTTCCCTGAAAACCGGAACCTGAACCGCCGCCCGGGCCATGAAAGCCGCCGGCTCCTGAGCCGCCACCCGGGCCTTGATTACCATCAAACATATTAGAATTCTTAAAAGCCTTCATGATTGCGCAATCCTTCCATAAATGAGCTGCTAGCCGTTCCCGGGTGCCGTGTTTTGGGCAGGGCTCATTGAGTAGTTGCTCAAGAGATGGACTTGACCCACCGAACCGAGGGGGTGGCTTTCCTTTGCGCTTCTGATTGTTACCCTGTGCATTGGCCACAAATTCCAGGTTGTCGTCCGCCTTACGCTTATTGCCTCCTTGATTCGCCGGGTTATGCTGCTGACCCTTTCCATTACTGTTCTTCTTTCCCTTCCCTGTCTTTTCCTCATCAGACGCGGGATCCTTGGTACTATCAGAATCGACATACTTGACTAAAGCCGCCATCAACGTCCCCATATCGTTGCAATCATGCTTAAGGCGCCCCAGTTTCTGTCTCAGAGGCTCAAAGCGGCAATTCTTCTCCAGCATGAGAACTGCTGATCCGACATCCATCTTGTCAGACGAATGTATTATATCTTTGACCCGGCGCACCCAATGAGTCATAGATTCACCTTCCTCCTGCTTACAATTTGTCAAGTCCACAATCAACATAGACTGCTTGCAAGTGTCCTTGAAGTTATGGATGAAACGGGCCTTTAGCTCTGCCGATGAACTAATGGAATTGGGTGGCAAACCCTTTAACCAAGAACGGGCCGTTCCGCCCAACATCATGGTGAAGTATTTAGCCATCGCTTCATCACTAACCTCCAGCAGCTCCATGGCCATCTCGTAACTTTCAATCCACGCCCCAGGATGTAAATCAACCGTATAATTCGGCACCTTTCGGGGTCCCTTGAAATCCTTGGGCAGACGTACATTACGTAGAGCCGGTACCAGACAAGGAACACCTCCGGTTCTAGTAGCAACACCTGCCTCAACGGAAGTCGTCGGGTAAGCCGGTGAGTCCTGTTGGGCTGCTAGCTGAGCCGCTAGCTGAGCCGCCCGCTCATCCTCCTGACGTATCCGATCCTGAACCGGGCTATACCCGCCGGGCTGGTTCCGACGCTGAGTGCTACTTGACAAGGCCTCTGATTCCATGTGTCTACTGTAACTCGGGCTCCAGTTTTGACGAGGCAGAGCTAACCAGGGCAAAGGAGTTGAGTGAATCCTGTCCCGGCTGTAGGAGTAGGTCTCTTGCTGAGCCAGAGCTGTTTGGACAAGTTCCCTGATCCTTCGGGTTTCCACCGCTGTCGGATCGTCACCATCTACCGGGAGAGCCGCCAAACGTGCTGATGCTGCGATTAAGTTCTCCATGGGGTTGGAGAAGTGACCCGGTGGTATTGGTACGTAACAGGGCGGTGCCATATTGCCGTGAAGAGGCGCCGTCACCTGAGGCTGGACCGGGCCTCCTGCTCCGGATGTCATAAACTGATTTGCACCTGGCGGGTTACTTGGGCCGGCTCCGGGTGTAGCAAAGAGATTCCGAGGATCATAAATCTGAGGTAAACGGGACTGAGTTTTCTGATGTCTCCTCCTCATTACCTCATTAGATGCGTTCAGGCTCATCGTGAGCTGAAAAGCCTCTGCCTGAAGTTGCTGCGCCCGTACGTCCAAAGCCGCCCGCTCTATGGCTAATCTAGTATCTTCAGCTGCTAAGGTTTCTTTGGCTTGGGCGATCTCCTCACGAACCTGTGCCACCTCTGCCTCATGCTCAGATTGGTTCGCAGGGATGACTGTAGCAGTTAACAGGGCCGTAAGTTTATCCATGAGATCCATCAGCACCTGAGCCGGTGAACGCACAGGGCCTCCTGCCCCGGCTGCTCCTAACCCAGACGCTATCGCCGCTGAGGCCGTAGAATTTTGGCCGGGTTGAGTGCTAGCCATGAAGACTTCTGCCCAGTTTGGCGACTCTGAAGGGTCCGGAATAGTGCTGCCATCGGAACAGCCCCCAAGCACACCATCTTGAACTTGATACAACGAATCTGTTGAGCCGGCGGACGAATCACCGTCAGAGAGGACGGCCGGCTCACCATCATCTTCAGATCCTTCAGAAAGTTCACCTCCGTGGATGCAACCCACAAAGGCACGCTTCACGACGGGTTGAGCTCGGGCGGGTCTTGCACGCTGAGCCGTCTCGACGAGGTCGGTACAGTTGTCCGACTCAGGGCCCAGCTCACCAATCCGGCCGATCAAGACGTGAATTCCGCCAAAGGGGACCCGGTACCCGTACTCAATTGAGCCGGCGTCGGGGCCCCAGCCTTCGTCGTCGATGTAGATCTTGCCGCGAGGACTCTTGGTCATCCGGCCAACTGCGTATCCCTTGAGCCCTTCGAAGCTGCCCTTCAAGAACTCAAATCCACCATGCGCTGGCCCCACGGTGGGCGCCAACTGTCGTGGAATTGTCACGGCAGATGTCCTCTTGTGAGGACTTAATCATGGAGCCATCGCAACTAGGAAGCTTAAAGGGGTTAATCGGGACAAAGGGCACGCGAGGTTTATACTAGTTCAGCCCCTTGCGGTGAAGGAAGGCCTACGTCTAGTTGGGTTGGTATTGCTTGAGGTTTCGATGACCAGGGAGCGAGATACGCTATGCCTGGCTCTCGATGAGTTGTTTCTTGCCCTAAGCCACTGGCGGGTCGTCCCCTTATATACACGGGTTGACGCCCTGCGGCCTACAGAGTCCCGGCCGGCTCATAAACAGTGTCCGGCTCGGCGACTAGTTATTTCTACCTTACAGTACAAATTATACCATCATGGCGGTTTATCTTTACGGGCCTCAGAGTCGCCTGTGGGCCTTTAGGCCTTTTAGTGAACCACCATCTTCATGCCTTGGTCTTGGGCTTCCTATGAGCCTCTCTTTGCATAACCCGGCCCCTCCTGGACGGCTTACACAAATAGTCATATCCCCAACACTGCTCGTCTTGGAAGGAAGCGGTTCTGGACTGCCAACCAAGCAAATTTTTATTCTTCACTGCTCTTCAACAAGGACAAAGTCTTCGACCACGAGCATATTCCTCATGTCGACATGGAATCAATGTCTTGTTTTACCCCAGTCCCCAGTGTGCTTCATGATGCAGGATTGCTCAACTTTTGCACGGATATTTTCGACTGGAATGAAGAGCTCATTCTTCAATTCTATGCAACCCTGCACATCATAGGCGATGCTGATGATATCAACTCTTGGGTGTTGGACTGGATGACCGAAAACACTCACTATAAGGCACCGGCCTCTGAATTACTTCACGCCCCGCCCATCAGTCCACCCATTGAAGGAGCTCGCTGCCTATACCAGGAGCCAGAACTCACTGCTCATTACATGCAAGTGCTTATGAAGCCTCTGAAGCCAGGTCAAGCCCCAAGGACCAAATTCCTCGTGAAGGAATTGATGTATGTACCAAGAACAGTCTATCGCATTCTGACAAAGACTATGAGTCCTATCAAAGGCCACGACTCATCTGATGAGGAAATTGTTGGCATCATGAAGAATCTGCTATTCAACATCATTCATGGCATTCCTGTCAATTATCACGATTTCTTCATGAGGACTCTGGAAAATGTTTCTCTTTCTCCGTTTGAGTTGAAGCCTTACGCACCTTGGATTATGAGATTCATCAGAACAAGGTCTTTGCTCAACTACAAGGCTGGTACTCTCAACCATTGCAGCTACTTGCCCCCCACTGAAGTCCTCAAAAGGACATTTTCCTCAGATGATGAAAAGGGCAAGGCAACTGCTGTTATAGATGAAGGCATTCGTCCATTGGATGGTCAATTTCGCAAAGCTACATCTTATTCCACCAATGATGACTCTGCCACTCATGATTCTGCTGCTAATGCATCCAAGCCACAGCTCCAAGAGTGATGACTGACCGTGAGCTTCTTCTCAGTCTTCACCAGAAGGTGGATCGAAACCATAAATGGGTTAAGCTTCAGTCTAGTTCTATTCTTCACAACATGACTGCTACACATAATGCAGTGAAGAAAAACCATTACTACCTCCATGAAGTCTTCGGTCGCACCTGGGCTATTATGTCACATCTATGGTGAAGAAGATCTGAAGCAAATGAGTCTCAAGGAGGATTTTGACTGGTCTGCACCTCCACCGAAGAAATACAAGAAGGTCAAGGTTCCTTCCTTGGTGGCCAGCTCCTATTCTTCATCACGCGACACCGACGAGTATGAAGACTTGGACGACACTGCGGCAGGCCCTACAACAGCACACGACCCCAACAACGTTGGCGCTCCTTCATCAACTTGATATTCTTCAGGGGCGTTAGTCCTCATTTTTGACCCTTTTGGTCATTTATGACAAAGGGGGAGAAATTTGAGTTAGTCTTCAAGCGGGTCTACCAATATGGGCATTTTTTTTGCTATGTTACAACTCTCGTTCTTCTGAGACTTTATTCGATCGAGTTCTAAACTTAAACTCTATGGTGGTCTGATACTTTTGTTGTGTTCTTATGCATGCTTATTCCTCGTTAATGTTAATGCACGCATGCTGAATTACATCAGTCACCATATTTCATCATGCATTTGAAATTCTTCATATTATTTGTCAAATGCGTGTACGAATTACAAGATATAGGGGGAGATCTCCATGATTCTACTCTTCAATTGTGCATTGCTTCAAAAGCAAATTCCTCACTATGCACATGTTCAGGGGGAGTTCTTCTATATCTTGCAATCAAATTTCTCAATATCAGTATTTACACTTCATATGATTATCCCCGTTGAAAACGTAACCTGTATTGTCATCAATCACCAAAAAAGGGGAGATTGTAAGTGCATCTAGTGCCCCTTAGTGATTTTGGTGTATTGAAGACTTATAGGTTAAGTGACTAATGTGTTTATGAGTGTACACAGGTCTATAAGTCTATGAGGAGTTTGATATTTACAGAGAAAGTCGACCCCTAAAAATGAATATCTTCGACTGAAGATTTTGGTTTTCTGAGGACTTTCTGAAGACTTTGAAAGTGAAGAAATTGGTGTGACCTGAAGACTTGGTATTCATACGAGGAACACGAACCGTGAAGACTTTTGTTTTCTTAGTTTCATTTTCTCTTTCTTGAGTCATAGGAAACACCGTACTGTTAAAGGGGGTCGAGGAAATACTAAGGAAAAATTTCCATGTGATGCTCAACTCAAAATCCTACACCTACCAATCCCTTCGAGTGAAGCCATTGGAAATCTCATACAGCCCAGTCAATTTCTTCAGTGACAGAGACAAAGTTCTTCTAGTCACTGAGGAATTTGTTCTGACTGAGGAGTTAGGAATTCGCCAGTGCGGATTGCCTACACAGTGAGGATCATGATAGCCCTGAGGAATTTGAGCCTCAAAATTCCGACCGTTGCTGTGCTACGCGCCAGCTGTCCCAAAATATCTACCCACCTAACGATCATATCATTGAAGGGCATTTATGTCTTATCATGTCGGGAAGCTCCCTAGGCTATAAATAGCCCACCCCGACAACCACTAGTTGGTTGGCTGCTCCAAGAGAAACTGACACTTGTCATTTGAGAGCATCCCATCCTCCGAGGACTTTGAGCGAAAAGCATCAAGTGAGGAAAACCCAAACCCAAACACCTACAAACCCAAAGTGATTGAGCATCACTAAAGAGATTGGTCCTGCATGGACCCGACGCTTGTTACCTTTGAAGACTGTGCTTCTTCCAGACGGTTTGGCGTCATGGTCTAGAGCATCCAAGAGGAATTGTGGATCGCCGAGTGACCGGGTTTGTGAAGGTTTGGAAGTCACCTGAAGACTTACCACGAGTGATTGGGTGATGTTTGTGTGACCTTAGCTCAAGGAGAATACGGTGAGGACTGTGTGTCCTCAGGTTTAAATACCTAGCCGCTCCAACCAGACGTACAACTGAGACAGCAGTTGGAACTGGTCTACCAAATCATTGTCTTCACCAAGCTTACTGGTTCTATTTCCTCAACTCTTTCATTTCCTCATAACTGTGTTGTGCGCTTGTTCATATCTGTGTTTGAAGACTTTGACTGAAGACTTTCTCAATTTCCTCAGTTCAATTTCTTCAGTCTGTTTGTCTTCATCCTATGTTATCCCGTGTTTACGCTTTCTACACTCGGTTCTTGTCTTCATTTCATCATGATGACCATGCTTGTTTTCTGTTAATACATCTGAGTACTTATTCCGCTGCAAGTAGTTCTTCGCTAAGGAATTTCCTCACCCGCAAATTCCTCAGTGAAGAATTCATAAAAATCGCCTATTCACGCCCCTCTAGTCAATATAACGCACTTTCAACTAGCAAGGCGATTAAGTTGCTACCCGGATCAAAAGGCTAGGTGGTGGAGCCATAACCGTTGAAAGTGGGCCACCACTCACTTTTTGGAAAATCCAGGGGGAGAGGGCGCTATATTTTTATTACCTTAAATGTTGGGTGGGTGTTCCTTCTAGGCTATGATTGGGTTTTAACTTAATGAATCATTTGTATTTGTGGATGCTAGCTAAGGATTTCAATCATAAGTATGTATGGGTCCAAGTACGGATAATATGTTAACAGAGGTCTCTCACACGTGTAAAATTTCAATGATGATTATCGTCTAGTGTCATAGTCAATTGCCTAGGGACAATTTCACACCTCCTATCACTGCTACTCCACACTTGTTATCTTTTACTTTCTTGTTCCTTTACTTTACAAAAATTAACTCCTATTTATGAGTTCTTTACTTTCTTGCAAAGTTATCCTTTTATACCCGCAAAGTACTTCTAGTTTTATTTCTTGTTTTCAAGTAAAGCAAACGTTATGTATACGTAGGGTTGTGTCAGTGGTCGATAGAACCCAAGAGAATACGAATACTCCCTTTATCTGCTTTCGGGTTTGACACTTCATACTTACCATGTACACTTTGAAAAGTGCCACAATGTTCCATACACTTGGATATTATCATGCATTATGTAGGTACATCATCCTCCACTCCTCAAAAAATTTCATGGAGAAATACCGAAGATGCTAAGTCAGATAAATACACCTTGCTCGATAAAAACATACCTTGAAAATAGGCCTAGCAAAGATCAACTGTCGGCCACCAATAAATAGAAAAAGGTAGGTCCAACAACACTTCTTTATTCATGAAAACAAAGTCCAAAGTTACCAAACTAGAGAAATGCACCCAACTCAATAAAACTGAAGCCCACAAAGAAGATCCGACAAAGATCAATTGTCATCCAACAATAAACAAAAAATGACAAATCCCACAAAGAAGAGCGGCACATCAAGGCATGTGTTTTATTCTAGTATATGTACATTATGTAGAAATTATAGGATGGCTAAATTGTTATGAAGTATTGGTCTGAACCTTGTATGGGTATATATAGATTACAAAGCGGGGTGAGACTTGGAGTACAAGATACGTCATCGTATGTTTAAATACTCTATCTCGGTGTCGAGGTAGCCGATCATGCAGTAGCCATGGTTGAGGTAGTCGTGATCGTTGTTGTAGTCGTCGTGGATGATGAAGCCGCACAAAGCCGGAGGCGCAAGAAATGCGCTATGTTGTAGATGACGAAGTTGCAGTCATGGATGATGCACCTTGCGGGTGTTAGAGGGTGCAGTGGGCGATGATACCACTAGTTTTGCCAGGACCAAAGGAAACCGGTTGAGCACACAATAGTTTTGCCAGGACCGTGCCCATGTAAGGGTCGCCACTATAGTGATTTTGTGTCGCTGCAATCATGTTGTCATGGATGGCATGGTTCATCCCGTAGTTGATGACATGTTGTAGGATCATAAGTAGGTCTAGAGGAGGGGTGATTAGACTAGTTGACCAAATAAAAGCTAGCCTTTTCCCAATTTTAGTTCTTGGCAAGTTTTGGCAATTCACACAAGTCAAGCAACACCCTACACATGCAAGTCTAGATAGTATGCAGCGGAAAGTAAAGACTTTGCATATGAACATAAAGGAGGGATCGGAGAAATCAAACACAATGAAGACACGGTGATTTTTTGGCATGGTTCCGATAGGTGGTACTATCGTACGTCCACGTTGATGAAGACTTCAGCCCACATAGGGTAACGGTTGCGCGAGTCCACCGAGGGCTCCACCCACAAAGGTTCCACGAAGAGGCAACCTTGTCTATGCCACCGTGGCTCCCATTCACGATGGATTAGCCTCACTCGGGGTTCTTTCAAACTTCTCATGCCACTACTTAGGAGCTTGTTTAAGGCCATATAAATTTCCTCGTTCAACTCTCCATTGAGTAAAGCCGTCTTAACATCCATTTGATGAACGAGAAGACCGTGTGAGGAAGCTATTGATAGTAGCACCCGAATAGTGGCCAGTCTAGCCACAGGTGAGTAAGTATCAAAGCAGTCTTCACCTTGTTTCTGGGTATAACCCTTGGCCACAAGTCTTGCCTTGTACTTTTCAATTATACCATCCAGTCTGAGCTTTTTTTTGAACACCCACTTACATCCTACAGGTTTACACCCGTAAGGACGATCAATGTTTTCCCAGGTTCCGTTAGCTAAGATGGAATCCATCTCGCCACGGACAACTTCCTACCAGTAGTCAGCATCAGAAGATGCATATGCTTCTGAAATAGTCATGGGTGTGTCATCCATGAGGTACACAATGAAATCATCATCAAAGGATTTTGAAGACCTCTGTCTCTTACTCCTTACAGGGGTTTCATTTTCATCCTCCATAGGATTCTCAACGTGTTCCACGCAATGGTGGGTTCAGAAAATACAACTAACTCATGACTAGATAGAGTAGGTATCTCCTGATTTGATGAAGTCGACATATCCTTCATAGGAAATATGTCCTCCAAGAAAGCCACATCATTCGACTCCATAATTGTACCAACATGCATGTCGGATACCTCAGATTTTATTATAAAAAAACTATAGCCAATGCTATGAAAAACATAGACTAGAAGAACACAACATGGTTTTTGGTCCAAGCTTGCGCTTCTTGGGAATTGGTATATTGACTTTCGCCAAACAACCCCAAGTATGCAGGTAAGAGAGTTTCAACCTTTTCCTTTCCCATTCCTCAAATGGAGTCATGGTCTTATGCTTTGCGGAACTCGGTTTAGGACATGACATGCAGTCATTAGCGCCTCCCCACCATGCCTTGGAGAGACCCGATGTGTCTAACATGGCATTAACCAAATCAGTTAGAGTTTAGTTCTTTCTTTCAGTCACTCCATTTTACTGAGTTGAGTAGGGAGGCATCCTCTCATGAATTATACCATGTTCCGCACAAAAAAATCAAACTCATTGAAACAATACTCTCCACTACGATCTGACCTAAGTCGTTTATTTTTTCGATCAAGTTGGTTCTATGCTTCAGCTTTATAGTTTTTGAAGAAATTTAAAGCCTCAGAAGATACACATAATAATATCTAGTGTAGTCATCAATCAACGTCATGAAGTATATCTTTCTACCTTTTGTCAACATGCCATTCATTTCACAAAGATTAGAATGTATAAGCTCTAGTGACGCAAGTCTCTTGGCTTTGCAGTCTTATGGCAGTTGCGAGGTTGTTTATCTTGCACACATACTTGGCACTTGGAGCCCTTGACGGTAGTGAACTTTGGAACTAAACTCATATTGGCTAGCCGCGTCATGCAATCAAAGTTAATACGACAAAGTCGTGAATGCCAAATATTAGACTCATTATCGTGGCAAACATTATTAGTAACTTTAGTGCAAATTTTTGACAAAGACAAGCAGAACAAGCATCCGCACTCATAGCCTTTTCCAACAATTTTTCCATACTTGGATATTACAACTTTATTGGAATAAATAACCAACTTAAAACCATCTCGACATAAACAGAAACAACCGACGAGATTCTTATTGATGGAGGGCACATGGTGAACATTTTTCAGGCGCACAATCTTCCCTGAAGTAAACTTCAGATCAACCATACCGACACCTCGTACGGTAGCATATGACCCATTCGGCATCAGCATGGGAGAAGTCCACGTGACCTGATAAGAAGAAAACATTGAAGCATCATCACAAACATGTACATTGGCACCGGTGTCAATCAACTAATTAGGAGAATGACATACTAAAAGGATGGTAGGAAAAATACTGCACCCAGATTCCTTCATATCAGTATCACCGATGACAACATTAGCGGACTTGCCACTCTTCTTAAGTTCACGTTCCTCAAAGCGGTTAGGACATCTCGGAGCCCAGTGATAAGGATCATCGCATACATGGCATAATACCTTCCCCTTCTTATGAGAATTCTTCTTAAAGTTGGTAGAATGTGAAGGCTTGTTCTTTGCATCAAACTTGCCTTTGCCGTGAGATTTGTTAATGTTGTTTCTGGGCTTGTTGGGCTGGAAGTTCTTCTTCTGTACCATGTGGGCAATAGAAGCTCCCTCAGCAACTCCAGCATGCGTGTCTTTTGTTCTCGCCTTCTCTTCGACATCAAGAGTGCCAATGGGATCCAAGACGGAAAACTACTGTCTCTTGTGTTTCAGGAAAGTAGCAAAATTGCTCCACAAATGTGGAAACTTGGCAATGATGCCTCCAGCACCAATTTGTCCGACAACACACACTTGAAGTACTCAAGTTCTTTTGCAAGCGACTGTATCTCATGAGCCTATTGAACAACAAAGAACTCATCAGTCATCTTGTAGTCATATAATTGCTCCATGGCGTACAACTTGTTGCCAGCGTCTGAGGCCCCAAACTTGGCCTCGAGCACAACTCACATGTCCTTGCTGTTGTCAATGGCATATACGAATCCACAATGGGATCATGAAGAACACTCATAGGGGCACCCTTGAAGAGGGTATCAATCTTCTCAAAAGCTTACTATTGTGCAGGATTAAGATCGCCCTCAGGGTTGCCCTTAGTGGCATCATAGCAGTACATGGTCTGAAACTAGTAAATTTCTCTCGTTCGACACCTCTTATATTGCACCCCCTTGAAGGTAGGCGGCTTCAAATGCGCGACAAAACTACTCGGAGTAAATTGTCTATAATCAGGTTTTTGGATTGTTGAATATATGAGCAAATTAGTACAAGATTTAATCCGAATAAACAGTAAATAAATCATGACCACAATAACAGGGAATGATCACATGGACTAGCAAATTAGATGAGTAGATCGAATCTAAGGCACAAACTAGAAATAGGAATTCTAGTACGATCTCAAATAAGGAGGACAGAATCACATACGGTGCAGCGGGAGCAGAACCGTCGGTGTTGATGTTGTCGCCCATGTCATTGATGAAGAGGTTGCCGAGGTTGGGGAAGAAGTCGTCGTTGGCGAAGTCGTCGCTGCCAGCAGCCGCGCGAGTGCGCTCCCCAAAAATGTGGTGTGGCGTGGCGAGGAGAGCAAGGAGGAGGAGCACACATGTAGGTCTCGTCTTCTCATGCTCATACAAGTGCTAGAAGAGTCATCTTATAAAGTGGTGCAACTCCCACTCACCTAGCAGTATGGGACTAAACATTAGTCTCACTCACACCACACGCAACCATGCATGAATGAGCCATGAGAATTTCAGATTCTAGTTGGGATTTGGGCCAAAGGCGTACTAGCAAAAATCCAACGGACACGCCCTCGCTGTCACCTGTCTGTGTAGACTGGAGTCTCTGTGTGATGGTCCTCTGTGGCTCGGAGTCTCGGACTCTGCCGTGGCACGCGTGGGCGCCCCCCGGCCGTGTGTCGAATAAACTTGCATCGATTTTCAATGGATTTTGAGGGTCGTGTGGGTATATTGACTTGAAGTACAAGATAAGTTGTTGCATGTTTAAATATTATACTGAATATCTCTACTTCGTATATGTCTACTTTAACACAATTGTACTTCTAACACATTAGGGAAACTCTAACGATCCCCTAAAACTTAAGGGAGTAAACGGCAGAGTAAAGTTAGTGGAGTAAAATTTTACTTCACTAACAGTGACTACACCTAGCCGATCCCCTAAAAGTTGTGGAGTAAAAATAAAATTGTCTCCATTTTGTGTCCTAGCCGCACCATCTTCAAACACTACACTATACATATCTTAAAAACATTCAAATTAAAACATGCATAGCATAACCGTCATAACATAAAGTTTTATCTTCTCCTCTTTGCGTTCAGCCGCCAACATCTTCTTGGTCTCGATTATTGCCACAAGTTCTTCCTTGTAAGTGCCATCGAATGCATTTCTCTTCTTCTTTTTTCCGTTGCAATCTTGTTTCCTTCTAGTCTATTGTTGGCATCTTCATCAACCTCGTCGTCCTCCTCAACGGATATGCTCAACCTTGACCTCTTTGGAGCGGCCTCCGTAATTCTTTGGATCCACTTCTCATTCCTGCATAGCTCTTTGTAGCAATGATGCAAAGTGAAGGGCTTGTGGCCGAACTTGGTGTTCCAATGCTTGAATAGCTCTTGGATGTAGGGGCCATACTCCGTCACTTGCACACCACTCGGTGGAGCATGATTCACTTGGTTGATGCAACCGAACCATCGGTTGCATTGGTCATGAATGGTGCTCCAACGATGCCCAAGAGAACCTTGTGTACGGCTTGATCGCACGTCCACGGAGTTGTGGTGGTGGTCGTTAATCCTCTCCCAAAACATGATCTTGGTTTGATCCGTTCCGATCGTGGCATCCATGGAGATGGCGCACCAAGCGTCGCAAAGCGCAATGTCCTCCTTAGTTTTCGGTGTGGCACCTTGGGACCCTGGTGCTTTCATCGGTCACATCCACAACCTCCTTCTCCTCCTTGGCCACCTCCTGCTCGGCCACCTGCTCCTCGGCCTCCTCCTCCTCCATGTCTTGGGTGGCCGAATGATCCCAAAACGAGTCATAATTGAGCTCATCAAGGCCAATGGCGGCCGAGGACTCCAACGATGCAAGGAATTTGGCCGTGTTCATCTCCGCACTACAATATCAAAGCAAACACAATTAACAATCATTACCAATCACCAAAAATCACTATCGGATACCGACACGATGCGAGGTTTTTATTTTTACATTGTTGGCATTTCATCGAGCACTTGGTGGCCGCGATTCTTGTTGCCGGCTGCGGCCGCCGCTCTAGCCGGAGCAGTCGCCATAGGGGCTGCCCGAGGTGCAGCAAAAGGCGTTGGCGTAGGACAAGGCGTCGCTTTGGCTTTCTTCATCTTCTTCTTCGCAGCCGCCTCCGCGAGCGCCGCCGCCGCCGCCGTCGGCTTTTGAGCCCATTTGCCTCCGATAGGTGCAGCGGGAGGGCGGCGTGCCGTTGCCGGAGAGGCAGTGGCCACCCCGGAGACCATTGGAGCGGTTGGAGGAGGAGCTTGGACGCGGTGGGTCTTCTTCATACCCAAACTCTCCTTCTTCTTCGGCGGCTACGCGTGGGTGGTTTCCAGCAGCGAAAAGCCGGCGCCGTAGCCGGCGGGGTGAGGGAAGGGGCCGGGCTATCCATTCTGGCTGGTCCGGTGGTCATTGGCAGCGGCGGCTGCGCCGACGGGAAACAGTGCGGCGCGCGGGGGAGGGCGGGGGGTGAGGGGGAGGCGTCAATGTTACTCGACTGCGGCGAGATGGAGTAAATTTAGGAAAATTTTAGTGGAAATAGGGAGGTGGAGTAAATTTTTTACTCCACTAAATTTTTTAAAGGATGGGCTAGGTGCGTGGTAAGGAAGTAAAACTACTCCCTTATGGACTTTTATAGGGGATAGGTTAGAGTTGCCGACAGTGCTCATTAAGCACAGCGCGTAGACCACCGAAACCTACTCGGACTCAGAGCACGAGCCAGAGTTCATTTCAGCCCACGCTTGGACTCATAGTATATATTATATGTGCGGGCAGAGAGGTTCAAACTAGCTCGTACCAGCCTTGCTCTATATCTGATTCGAGAAAGGAAAAGTCTTGCCCTATATATACGCCGGCGCAACGACTGAGTAATAACACCCAAAGCCAGGAG
Organism: Aegilops umbellulata; assembly: GCA_032464435.1. Lineage (NCBI taxonomy): Eukaryota > Viridiplantae > Streptophyta > Magnoliopsida > Poales > Poaceae > Aegilops > Aegilops umbellulata. The sequence goes on along the minus strand of CP136056.1, from coordinate 289,905,263 downwards.
CCCAGGACCCACCTCCTCCGATGGCAATCACGTACCATGCACCGCGTCAATCAGGCGATCAACCAGTGGCACCCCGTGGCTCAAGGGTAGCCGCGGACATTGTCATGGACGACGGCACCGTGATCCGGACCACCGTTACGTCGTCCGCCTGTGATGTCTTGCTCTTTCTCCGGGAGCTCCAGGAACTATTCTGCAAAGAGATCCATGACCACAATTGCCTCAACAAGGTCCAAGAGCACCACCATTGCCTCATCGTCGGCCTCGATACGGAGTGGCACCAAATCTCCGAGACCGGCGGGAAGCCCCGGTACCAGATCGCCGTCCTCCAGCTCTGCGTCGGCGACCGCTGCCTTGTCTACCAGATTTTCCACGCCGACTACATCCCTGCCGAGCTCGCGGCCTTCCTCGCCAACCCTGACTTCTGCTTCGTCGCCGTCGGCGTGGGTGGCGACGTCAAGCGGCTGCACGACGACTGTAACCTTGAGGTGGCCCACACGATGGACCTGCCTCAGGTCGCGGCGGTTGTGCTCGGCCGGCCAGAGCTCCGGCAGGCAGGGCTCAAGACCCTAGCGCGAGAGGTGATGGACACTCTCATCGAGAAGCCGAAGAAGGTGACAATGAGCAAGTGGGCCGCGCCACACCTGTCAAGGGAGCAGATCCGGTACGCCTGCATCGACGTCTTCGTGTCCTTCGACGTTGGCCGCCGGCTACTCTGCGAACCCCGTGTTTAACTTCTGAAGATGCCCTGTCAGAAAACAGTTCTGAAGATGCTTGGGTTAAGCATTGCAAGTTTGCGCTTAATTGTTCCGTAGATTTAGTTGTGTATGTATACACATTTGTTGGTGGGATAAAATGTGAATACTTGGACCGATATGGTTTTGTCGCTAGCTCGACGTTGGATGCTGAAATTAGGATTGATTTGTTGGCACATTCTCTTGAAATAGGCTTTCGCCCGCTTTATAGATAAAGGAAAACATTTCTTATCTGTAGGCTGATAAGGAGGCCAGTGTTAGATTAGATGACGGTCACATACTGTGAAAAAAATAAATACCCCATGGATAGGAAATAAATACCCACAAATCCGTACGTAACTTCTCCCTAATTAAGCTCCCCATATCCCTCCCGATTTCCTCGTTGCCAACCCACGCATCTCCTAGATCCACTTCACCCTAGGCCTTGCATGCACATGCCTTCTCCTCTCATCGTCGTCGAGCAACACGGCCACTTCTTTCCCATCCGCCGCGCTGGAGCGTCACCCTTCCGCACGTGCCGCGGTGCCCATCTCCAACTGGGGTGGCCACTGGTGTGGTTGCCTTACCATGCAACCCGAAGGATCAATAGGTGTAGGGAGGACGAGAAGCCGTAAGAATCAGCTCAGGCCCCTTTGGATGTTCTTTTTTGCTGAATTTGTTGTGTCCATGCACATACTATTTTGATATTGTATGAGTATATATGCTTCCAAATTACCATGCTTGGTACGTATTATGTTTGTGTTTCTTCCCGATATACAATTCGCCTCATACATACATGGATGTAGTTCTTTACCGACTACGGTTTGCTTCATATGTTTCATACATGCGCTTCTACACCATGTCCAGCTTGCTTCATTTACATGCTTCGTAATGTTTTGTAGGCGTTGTGTTTGAATTCAATTCAAACAACTCATTTTTTAAATTTTTGCAGGGTCGACAGCACCGGAAGAACACGCCTTGCCGACAGTGAGCATAACATGATGATCAATACTAGGCACGGTCCGCAACGTGAGATCTGTTTGGAAGCAAACTAGCATGGCACACTCGGTGGCCACTGGTCGAGATCGTTGGCCCTTCAATGGCATCGACGCTCGCCGGTGTTGACACCCGCAGATTTGTGGGAGAAATGAAGGTCGTCAAGCTCGGACAAGGTTATTTAGTCCTTAGACGTGGGATCGATGTAGGCCGCAGAATCGTTTTATTTAATACTGCGTTGGCAGGGTCTTGAACTCAAGACCTCTTGGCTCAGATACCATATTAGAATTGATGAAGCGTTCCTACTCTCCCGAAGGAGAGCTGCGTATGTATATTTATTGAGGCAGAAATCCTTGCGGTGGAGTACAAGAGAAGAGAAGACTGAACCGGTCATTACATCGAGGGAGAGACAGAATCAGATACGAGGGAGGATAGTTGAGATTACATCGTGAATAACTCAAACTCTAACACCCTCCCTTAATCTAAACTATCCTACGTTGAGATTTCTCTTGAACTCTTCAAAAGGTTTGACCGGCAAGGCTTTAGTGAACCCATCTGCTATTTGATCCTTGGATGGAATAAACCTTATATCCAGCTTCTTCTCTGTCACTCTTTCTCGAACAAAATTAAAATCAATTTCAATGTGGTTCTACCATGAAACACTGGATTAGCAGAAAGATAGGTGGCTCCCAAATTATCACACAATAAGCATGAAACACGATGTTGCTTAATTCCCAACTCCTTGAGTAATGATTCTACCCAAATAACTTCAGCAGTTGCATTTGCCAATGACTTATATTCAGCTTCGGTACTTGATCTTGACACTATGGCTTGTTTTCTGGCACTCCAAGAAATAAGGTTTAAACCAAAAAATACTGCAAATCCTCTAGTTGACTTTCTGTCATCACTACATCCTGCCCAGTCAGCATCAGAGAAAGCACTGACAAGTGTAGAACTAGAACGCCTGAACTGAAGATCCAAGTTCACAGTGTGTTTAATATATCGTACAATCCCTTTGACAGATTTCCAATGAGTGGAGGTAGGAGCATGCAGATATTGGCAAACCTTGTTTACAGCAAATGATATGTCTGGTCGTGTCAAAGTCAAGTACTGTAGGGCTCCAACAACACTTCTATATTTTGTACTCTCCTCTTCATTAAGCGGTTCTCCCTCATATGCTAAAAGTTGTTCTGAAGAATACAATGGTGTAGGTGAAGGTTTGCAATCCTTCATTCCCATACGAGTTAGAAGTTCAGTGGCATATTTTTCTTGATTCAACACTATGCCGTCTTGAACCTATTTAACTTCAATACCTAGGAAGAAGTGAAGATCACCAAGGTCCTTCAAGGCAAACTCTGAGCTCAGATCATGCAAGAGAGCATTAGTGGCACTTTGTGAGGAGCTAGCAATTATGATGTCATCAACATATATCAGCACAAAAATGACAGTATTTGCCTTGTTGTAAATGAAGAGAGATGTATCAGCTTTGGATGCAAAAAAACCAAGATGCTTCAATTGTGAGCTCAACCTAGAGTTCCATGCTCTAGGAGACTATTTCAGACCATAAAGAGCTTTGTCAAGTTTGCAAACATAGTGAGGTGTTTGTTTGTTTTCATACCCTGGCGGTTGCCTCATATAGGCCTCCTCTTCCAGAACACCATGCAAAAACACATTTTGAACATCTAGCTGTCCGAGGCTCCATCCCCTGGAAACTGCAATGGCTAGCACAAGTCTTATGGTAGCAGATTTTACAACGGGACTAAAAGTATCCTCATAACCAAAACCTTTCGCAACTAGACGTGCCTTGTACCTATCAATGGAGCCATCTGCTTTTCTTTTGATTCTATAAACCCACTTGCAATCAATAATATTTTTACCTCTTTGACTTGGTACCAAATGCCATGTCTTATTCTTCATAAGTGCACCATACTCTTCATACATAGCCCTTTTCCACTTAGCATCTCCAAGTGCATCACTCAATCTTGTTGGTTCTCCTGAAATACATAGCATGCCATATGGTACAGTACCATCTTTTCTTATTTTGGGATTTTAATACCTTTTTGTAGCCGGGTCATAACCCTCGAAGTAGTGACGGGCTGTGGTTGTGGCTGCACAGGGAACTGCTCAATATGACCAGCCGCAGAGGATCCAGAGGATCCTTCCACATTTGCAGACTGAGTAACCGCAGGCGATCCTGTAATCATCGGTGTGGCTGAACCTGAAACAAGACCATACGCAGACGATCGCATGCTCGCTGTCGGCTGCATACACACATGCGCTCCCAACGCTGCTTTTGGCTGCATGTGCATGGCACACGCACTTTCGCATGACGACGTGACGCTCGCAGAGTGGCTCGCTGCCGCCTGGTCCACCTGACCTCTGTTCGATGGCGTGCGATCTGAGAGGGATCTGCGCGTGCGATCCGAGGAAGGCTGGCGCACTGGCATGACAGGCGCAGCCGGATCTTCCTTGTGTTCCACGCCGACCTCTTCTTCTCCATTAACATGAAATAACAGATCGTTTTGAGCCAAATTTTCGTGATTTTGATCATCTTGTGCAATGTTTTCTCCGGGCACCTGCACAGGCATAATACTAGGAGCAAGAATATTGTCAGATTGGTTAGCAGAATTGTTATCACCCCCTTGATCAAAACCTGGAAGGAGAAGAATTTCTTTTCGAAGGAGAGCTCCGGCATTAGGATGAAGAGACTCGAACAGAATAACTGATTTATCAAAGACAACATCTCTAGATATGAAGACCCTGCCAGTGGAGACATCAAGACACTTGACTCCTTTGTGCATAGGACTATAGCCTAGGAAGACACATTTTTTTGAACGAAATGCAAGCTTACGTGTATTGTATGGCCTAAGATTTGGCCAACATGCACAACCAAAGATACGAAGAGATGTGTAGTCTGGAGTAACACCAAAAAGTCGTGTTATAGGATTCTCAAATTTGATAACTTTGCTAGGACGAATATTGATAATATATGTGGCAGTGAGGAAAGCTTCGTCCCAAAATTTGAGAGGCATAGATGCATTGGCTAACAATGATAGTCCGACTTCAACAACATGACGGTGTTTTCGTCCAGCAGAGCCATTCTGTTGGTGAGCATGTGGACATGAAACATGATGTGAGATTCCAATCTTTTGAAAAAATGAATTAAGTTTCTCATACTCACCACCCCAGTCGGTTCGCATTGCAAGAATTTTGGAGTCCTGTTGGCGTTCAATAGGATTTTAGAAATTGCTAAATACTTGAAAAACATCGGACAGTTTCTTCAGCAAATAAATCCAAGTGAACTTACTATAATCATCAATAAAGCTTACATAGTAAGAAAATCTACCAACTGAAGTAGGGGCTGGCCCCACACATCTGAAAAGATAAGTTGCAGCGGAGCAGTGGATACACTGGTAGAGATGGGATAAGGCAATGGATGACTTTTGGCTTGTTGACACGCATCACAAACTGACTCAACACTAGACTCATAAGGAAGTCTATTTCTACTAAGGACATGCTGAACAATGGTTGAAGACGGATGACCTAAATGACTATCCCACTTTGCCGATGATGGTTTAGTGACGCTCCAAGCTTGTTTATTTGACCATGATGAAGAGGATGATGATATGAGTGGGTAGAGGCCTCCCTCGCACTTTCCTCTAAGGATGACTCTCCTTGTTGCCAAATCCTTGATAACAAAAGAATAAGGATAGAATATTATGAGAATATTGTTGTCAGAAGTGAAACGATGAACTGAAACAAGATTCATTGATGCATGAGGAACATGTAAGACATTATTTAGATGCAAGTTTTTCTCAGGGGTTTTAACAATTGAGTTACCAATTTGAGCAATTTCCATACCCGTTCCACTTGCCGTGTGCACTTGGTCACCTCTGTGGTATCTTTCTCGCATCGTCAACTTGTCAAGTTCCCCTGTAATATGCTCGGTAGCGCTGGAATCTGCATACCAATTTGTGTCAATCTCGTAGGAGTTAGTGATGAGGTTGGCCTTCTTATTTTCTTCACGGTCCTCCTCATAGCGGTGCCAGCAGGCCCTTGCACCTCCGGGGTGATATTTGTAGCAAATTTGACACTCGGGGTAATCCCCTTCATGTTGTTGTTGTTGCTGCTGTGGAGGTTGACGCTGTTGGCGTTGCTGATAGCTGGCTCCACCACCGCGAGAAGGAGAGGGGGAGGCACGATCGCCGCCGCGGCCGCGCCCTCTGTTCCCCCACCCACGACCTCTACCGCGGGCCTGCCCGTGGCCTCTATACATGGCGTTTGCAGATGATCAAAAACCTGATGGTCCATCACCCAACATATCCATCCTTTAATCGAAAGCTGAAATCTTCGAGAAAAGATCATCAACTGTGATCGAGTTTTTGATGGCGCCGACTGCTGCAACAATGGGACTGTAGTCCCGATCAAGGTCGGCGAGGATGTAGTCAACCATCTCGCCGTCGGTCACTAGACGACCGGCAGCTGCAAGCTCATCTCCGAGACTCTTCATCTTGGCAATGAAAGAGTTGCTTGACATGTTGCCCTTCTTGGTGTTGGAGATGGCAATTCTCAGATTGGTTATCCGAGATTGGGACTGCGCAGCAAATAATGTGGTAAGAGCAGTCCACAGATCATAAGTACTTTCCTTACCAATGACCTGCGCCAAGATTTCTGGGGTGAGCGAATTCAACAGATAGCTCAGAACCTGTTGATCTTTCGCTAGCCACGGGCCATACAGATGATTTTGCTCCATGGCCGTGGTCTTGTCCGCCTTCGCGACCTCCACCGTGCTTGGCGGTGCGGCATCTGTATCGTCAAGGAGGTCGGTTACTTGCACTCCTCGCAGCGCTGGCATCACCTGCGCTTTCCAGAGAAGGTAATTCCCTCTTGCGAGCTTTTCTGTTGGAGGAGCTCCGAGGTTGAGGGTGACGGCGCTAGAACTAGCCATGGCGATAGGGTTTGGGTTTCTGGTGATGATTGGGTTTGGGTTTCTGTTCGCTGGATAAAGGAATTGCTAGATGATGGTAAGAGGCTAGGCTCTATATACCATATTGAATTCACGCTCCAGCCAACTCATCCAAAAGTCCGAACTGATGGAGGGAGGTGGGCAATGTATTTCAACAGGATGGAGCATAGCTGGGAACTATAGATTAGGAAGCATGATTTGTGTTTGGAAGCATTACTTCCACATGATTACTTTCTTTATTTGTGAAGCAAAAAGGATTCTTTACATAACAAGATTGTATCAACTGCAATTTTATTACTATTTGGTCGGAAGCAATTTTATAGTTGATGGAAGCACGACATTGAAGTTTCTGAAACAAGCGGAAATATGTTTTCTCTAACATTGTGTCATCATTCATGTTGTGCTTCCACATGATTTCTTTGTGAAGCAAACTTTTATTTATGCAAATAAGATCATTTCACATGTATTTTTATTACTATTTCGTTGGGAGCAATTTTAAAGTTCATGAACGCACGAAATGATGCTTCTGAAACAAGCGGAAATATGTTTTTTAAACAATGTGTCGTCATTCAAGTTGTGCTTCCACGTGATTTCTTTGTGAAGCAAATTTTTTCTTTATACTAAAATATTGTTTCACATGCAATTTCAGTACTATTTGGTTGGAAGCAATTTTATAGTTGATGGAAGCACCAGATTGATATATACTTTTGAAACAAGTAGGAAAATGTTTCTTCTATTTGAATGAACTAAATCACTGTTTGATAATATTTTACTAGGATATAGGTTTGGAAGCAAATATTAGAAACGAAGGTGGAAGCAAATATTCAGTGTCGTGATCATGCTTCCTTGACCGGGAAAGGATCAATTAAAGAACTCATCGCGTAATTAGTGATGTACAGAGAGGTTAGCAGCCAGGGAGGACATGCTACAGGATCGGTTACCAGAAGAATGTAACTAGTGGAGGAAATAGACAACTCAACGCATGACTCCTTCCTACTGGATCATATGAATAGGATGGTTTTAATCCTACGGTCATCGAGTAGTCTGGTAGAAAGCCACATATCAGTAGTCTGATGACTAGTTCTCCCCGTAGATAAAGCATATGTCCATACAAACATCCAAGTCTGAGACGCGAAACAATGACTGGGGCCACAACACAAGCATGCCCAAGAAAACATAAAAGAAATCATGAAAAAAAGCCACCTAGTGGCAGCCGCCATGCGACACTATGATGAAGAAAGCCGACGAGTCGTAGCCAGAAGTGCATCCAGCATGGTGCCGAGCCGGTCGCGGTCACGCTGCCTCGATAGCGGGTGCTAGTGCTGTAGAAAAGCGAGGAATTTGAAGTATGAGTCAGATGACTTCCGCGGGAGGACCTCAATCACCATTCATTACGAGTAGTCCATAGAGTCCACGACATTGCTGCAAAAATGAGCCAGAAAAAGGCGGCGATGTCGTGATGGCTGAGTAGCCCTAAATTGGAGGAAGTCCACATGGTTCAAGGCCTCCCAATCGGGTCCAATGCCTCATGTACGAACGTCCACATTACCCTCCTCGTCGTACAGGAGAATAGGATGTGGGTTTTCGTCTCCGGTAACGTGCAGAGAGGACACATGCCATTCCCTGGGCCGTGTTGCTTAAGTACCTCAGTCCCCGAGGGGAGGCGATTGCATAGGAGCTTCCACATGAATATCTTAATATTCAAGGGTGCGGGAGTTTTCCACATTGGATCTAACCAGGGTGTGGCCGGTGACTGATACGTCTCCGCCGTATCTACTTTTCCAAACACTTTTGCCCTTGTTTTGGACTTTAACTTGTATGATTTGAATGGAACTAACCCGGACTAACGCTGCTTTCAGCAGAATTGCCATGATGTTGTTTTATGTGCAGAAAACAAAATATCTCGGAATGACCTGAAACTCCATGGGATGTCTTATAAATAATTATAATAAATCCTCACCAAAGATGAAGACCAGGGGGCCCACACCCTGTCCACGAGGGTGGGGGCGCACCCCCCCTCTAGGGCGCGCCCCCTACCCCGTGGGCCCCCGGAAACCCTCCGACGCCAACTCCAACTCTATATATTGGCTTTCGGGGAGAAAAAAATCACATAGAAGAAATCATCGCGTTTTACGATACGAGGTGCCGCCAAGCCCTAAAACCTCTCGGGCGGGCTGATCTGGAGTCCGTTCGGGGCTCCGGAGAGGGGGATTCGTCGCCGTCATCATCATCAACCATCCTCCATCACCAATTTCATGATGCTCACCGCCGTGCGTGAGTAATTCCATCGTAGGCTTGCTGGATGGTGATGGGTTGGATGAGATTTATCATGTAATCGAGTTAGTTTTGTTAGGGTTTGATCCCTAGTATCCATTATGTTCTGAGATTGATGTTTCTATGACTTTGCTATGCTTAATGCTTGTCACTAGGGCCCGAGTGCCATGATTTCAGATCAGAACCTATTATGTTTTTCATGAATATATGTGAGTTCTTGATCCTGTCTTGCAAGTCTATAGTCACCTACTATGTGTTATGATCCGGCAACCCCGAAGTGACAATAATCGGGACCACTCCCGGTGATGACCATAGTTTGAGGAGTTCATGTATTCACTATGTGCTAATGCTTTGTTGCGGTTCTCTATTAAAAGGAGGCCTTAGTATCCCTTAGTTTCCAATAGGACCCCGCTGCCACGGGAGGGTAGGACAAAAGATGTCATGCAAGTTGTTTTCCATAAGCACGTATGACTATATATGGAATGCATGCCTACATTACATTGATGAATTGGAGCTAGTTCTGTGTCACCCTATGTTATGACTGTTACATGATGAACCGCATCCGGCATAATTATCCATGACTAATCTGGTGCCTACGGGCTTTCCGTATACTGGTTCTCGCTTATTTACTTTTTCGTTGCTACTGTTACAATCACTACAAAATACCAAAAACATTACTTTTACGTCCTTTACTTTTGTTGCCGTTACCACCACTATCATATTACTTTGCTACTAAACACTTTGCTGCAGATACTAAGTTTCCAGGTGTGGTTGAATTGACAACTCAACTGCTAATACTTGAGAATATTCTTTGGCTCCCCTTATGTCGAATCAACAAATTTGGGTTGAATACTCTACCCTCGAAAGCTGTTGGGATCCCCTATACTTGTGGGTTATCAAGACTTATTTTTGGCGCCGTTGCCGGGGAGCATAGCTCTATTCTTTGAGTCACTCGGGATTTATATCTGCTGGACGCTATGAAGAACTTGAAAGACGCTAAGACAGCAATTTATCCCTCAACTACGAGGGGAGGTAAGGAACTGCCATCTAGCCTTGCACTTGATTCACCCTCTGTTATGAGTAAGCTTGCGAAATCTAAACCTGCTTCTGCTATTCGTTCCGATATGTCGCATGATATTGATGATGCCACTTCTGCTATAGATGATACTTATGATGAAACTGCTTCTATGCCTGATACTACTGTGCCCCTAGGTGAATTTCTTGATGAACAAATTGCTAGGGCTAGAGAAAAAGAAATTATTGAATCTGAATATAATGATGAAAGTGATGATGAAAATATGCCTGTTATTCCTGAGGGTTATGTTTTTGATATAGAATCTTCTGCCGCTATTTTAGCTTGCAAAGATAGATATGAGCTCAAGAGGTTACTAGCTAAGTGGAACAAAGAATCACTTAGAGATAAAATGAAACCTGACCCTGCTTTTGCTACTTCGCCTATCTGTGTTCCTGATAAGGATTATGAATTCTCTGTTGATCCTGATATAATTACTTTGGTTGAATCTGATCCTTTTTATGGCTATGAATCTGAAACTGTTGTGGCACATCTTACTAAATTAAATGATATAGCCGCCCCTGTTCACAAATGATGAGAGATCACGTTACTTTTATATACTGGAAATATTTCCGTTCTCGTTAAAGGGTGATGCTAAGATATGGTTTAATTCTCTTGATCCTGGTTGTGTGCTTAGTCCCCAGGATATGATTTATTACTTCTCTGCTAAATATTTCCCTGCCCATAAGAAACAAGCTGCTTTAAAGGAAATATACAACTTTGTGCAAATTGAAGAAGAGAGTCTCCCACAAGCATGGGGGAGGCTTCTCAAGTTACTTAATGCTTTGCCTGATCATCCTCTTAAGAAACCTGAAATACTTGATATCTTTTATAATGCACTAACTGATGCTTCCAGAGATTACCTGAATAGTTGTGCTGGTTCTCTTTTCAGGGAAAGAACACCGGATGAAGCTGAAATTCTATTGAATAATATGTTGACAAATGAAAATAATTGGGCACCTCCTAAGCCAGCTCCCGCTTCAATTACTGAGCCTATTCCTAAATCAACTCCGAAGAAGAGAGGTGTTCTATTTCTTAGTCCCGAAGATATGCAAGAGGCAAAGAAATCTATGAAAGAAAAAGGTATTAAAGCTGAAGATGTTAAGAATTTACCTCCTATTGAAGAAATACATGGTCTTAATTTACCGCCTGTCGAAGAAACATACAATCTCAATCCCTTACTTATTGAAGAACCTCCAGATCTCGATATCCCGACACAGGTAGTAAAGGTAAATTCTCTCTATAGATATGATAAAGCTGAAGTCCCTCCTACTAAAATTGCTAGTCAGTGCTTGGATGAGTTTGACGACTTTATGTTTAAGCAAGATGACTTCAATGCTTATTTTGGTAGACAATTAAAACAAAATGCTTATATGATTAGACGCTTGGGTGATTATATGGCTAATATTAGAGGTGAACTTAAACTTGTTAGCAAACATGCTTCTATGGTTACCACTCAAGTAGAACAAGTACTTAAAGCTCAAAAAGAAGTGCTTGATGAAGTGAATAGTAAGAAAAATGATTATGCTGTTAGAGTGGCTACTAGAACTGGTAGAATGAGTCAGGAACCTTTGTATCCTGAAGGCCACCCTAAGATAATCGAGCAAGATTCTCAAAGAAATAATATTGATGCACCTGGTTCTTCTAAGAAGAAGAAAAAGAAAAATGATAGAACTGTGCAAACATCTAGTGAACCTATTTCTGAACCACCTGATAATCCAAATGATATCTCTATGTCTGATGCAGAAACACAATATGGTAATGAACATGAACCTAATGAAAATGTTAATGATGATGTTCATAATGATGGTAAACCTAGTAATGATAATGATGTAGAAATTGAACCTGCTGTTGATCTTGATAACCCACAATCAAAGAATCAACGTTATGATAAGAGAGACTTTGTTGCTAGGAAACATGGTAAAGAAAGAGAACCTTGGGTTCAGAAACCCATGCCTTTTCCTCCCAAACCATCCAAGAAGAAGGACGATGAGGATTTTGAGCGCTTTGCTGAAATGATTAGACCTATCTTTTTTGCGTATGCGATTAACTGATATGCTGAAAATGAATCCTTATGCTAAGTATATGAAAGATATTATTACTAATAAAAGAAAGATACTGGAAGTTGAAATTTCCACCATGCTTGCTAATTATACTTTTAAAGGTGGAATACCAAAGAAACTTGGAGATCCCGGAGTACCTACTATACCTTGCTCCATTAAAAGAAATTATATTAAAACTGCTTTATGTGATCTTGGAGCCGGTGTTAGTGTTATGCCTCTCTCTTTATATCGTAGACTTGACTTGAATAAGTTGACACCTACTGAAATATCTTTGCAAATGGCTGATAAATCAACTGCTATACCTATCGGTATTTGTGAGGATGTGCCTGTTGTGGTTGCAAACGTTACTATTTTAACGGACTTTGTTATTCTTGATATTCCCGAGGATGATAGTATGTCTATTATTCTTGGAAGACCATTTCTTAATACTGCAGGGGCTGTTATTGATTGCAACAAAGGCAATGCCACTTTTCATGTTAATGGCAATGAGCATACGATACACTTTCCGAGGAAACAACCTCAAGTCCACAGTATCAACTCTATTGGAAAATTTCCATTGATTATTATTGGAGGTTTTGAATTTCCTCTTCCTACTGACAAAAAGAAATATGATATACTTATTATTGGGGATGTGCATATGCCCGTTGAGGTAACTTAGTGTTATTCGTAATTTCTCCGGTTTCATGATTATCGGAATGGGTTTGTTAACAAGACTTGATCAACCTTGTTAGTGAATCCTTTTTGATGAGCATGAGATGGATGAAACTAGAAGCACAACCTTCTGTACCCTCTTTATATTCTCTGTTCTTTAGTAGAAATAAAGTAAAAATAGTGTTCTTCGGTCTGTTTCCCGTCTTATCCGTGCAATATAAAAATATCCCAAAAATAAAAGTCCTCAGAATGACATGCCAATTTAATATGATTTTTTCGGGAATATTTGAGGATTTACTGTGCAAAAATTACCGCGGGGGAGCTGCCACCTGGCCACGAGGGTGGAGGGCGCCCCCCCTCTAGGGTGCGCCCCCTGCCTCGTGGGCCCACGGTGGCCCTCCTCCACTTATCCCAGCACCCTTCTTCTTCTTCTTCCTCACACAAACCCGAAAAACCAACTCAAGCACGAGTTCCAGCCACTTTTCCTGTGATTTTTGATCTCCTTGCTCAAAGCACCTCTCGCAAAACTGCTTGGGGAGACTGTTCCTTGGTATGTAACTCCTCCATTTGTCCAAATAGTTTTTGTTCTAGTGCTCTATTATTTGCAAATTTGTGCTGCATAGGTGACCATGTTCTTGAGCTTGCATGTCAAATTTATATGGTTCCAAGTAGTTCTAATGCTTGATATAGGCTCTAGGCACTTGTAGGAGTAGTTGCTATCAGTTTTATTGAAGTTGGTTCACTTTTGTTTGAAGTTACTAAAAATTTCAGAATTTTGCAGAGAAAAACATTATGCTTAGGAAGATGTTCCAAGGTGGCTCTTCAAGGAAGCAAGGACCTAGGATTGCTATGCGTGATGCTGACGAGGAACCACCAAGAGACGATCCAGTACGGCCTTGCGAATGGCCGTCAGAAAGTTTTATGGATCGGGCAGGAATTAAAGAAGAATTTAACGCATATTTGCGTAATGCCGGTCTTGAGGATTTTGAAGCTGACAAATGCCCCAAATATCATGATCTCACAAGTTCTTTTGTGAGGAGGTTTGAGTATTCATCTTCGCGTAATTCTCCTTCAGTCATGTTTGATCTTTATGATAAATCCTATACCATGGACTTAGAGGATTTTACTCTTGCTTGCAAACTTCCACAATGGGGCAGTGTTAGGGATCCCCCTAAATCCAAATTTAGAAACTTTCTTACTAGTATAACTGTAGGGGAATCTAGAGATATAACGCAGGCTACCATAGGGAGCATTCACTTTCCTGCTATACATTATTTTGCTCTCTTCATCGGTAGATGCATAAATGCTAAGGATGAAGCATGTCACATGTGTGTCCCTGACCTTAGCATTCTTAGGAGTGTTGTGTTAGGAGACCAATCTTATCATATGGGAGCCATTGTAGCTCGTAGGTTGCATCATAATAGATATAATGGATATTTCTTTGGAGGAATTTATGCAACCCGGTTAGCTATTTTTCTTGATATAGATATTCGTGAGGGTGATACGGAGTTGCCTCCTGCATATTTAGATTATAACTCTATGGCTTCGCACCAGTATGTCGAGAGGCCTGAATCACTTCTCTTATATCGTTTAATTTTTAACAAGCGACACGTTGTCTGTATTACTCTCCTTGCTCCTGCCTTCTTTGATTCTCAGGCAAAACGAAGATATACTATTACCAGAGAGGAGGCGGATGAGTACGAGAGGAGAGCGGAAGCAGCCTGACTCCACGCTGCAGCTCAGCAGGAGATAACTGTTGTATCACAGTACGACCCCAGCTACACCTACGGGTATCCACCAGGCAATCCCTGGCCATGAACCAACTTAGGCCAAAAGCCTAAGCTTGGGGGAGTACGTATTTCTCACCGACATTACATTTATGTTCACACACACTCATTGCTAGATGCCGATGCTCATACTCTTTCACTGTAATATCCAGGCTAGTTTATTTTCTTTTTTTCCTGCTTTCTTCTTGTGCGTTTTTTAAACCTTAAGAAAAACAAAAAAATAGTAGTAGTTTACTTTCTTGCTGAAGTAGTAATTAAAAATAAAACCCAAAAATATTTCCCGTTCTTCTTTTGCTTGTTGGGAGCTTTCCCGTGTAAATATTTTTTATTTCTTTTCTTTTCTTTGGGGGTCAGTAGGAGAAGACCATGATTAAATTGTTGAAGTGGCGCTTATATGCATTATTGTTGATTTAATCAAGAGCCCATATTGCTTTGTCTTCTCCTGTTTATTCAATGCTCGCAGATTCCAGCTTAGTCCAATGCACGTGCACTCTTATTATTATTCACACCGTTCGGTCGTGCAAGTGAAAGGCAATTATGATGATATATGATGGACTGACTAAGATGGGAAAAGCTGGTATGAACTCGGCCTCTTTTGTTTTTGTAAATATGATGAGTTCATCGTTCTTGATTCAGCTTATTATGAATAAACATGTTTGCAATGACAATTAGAGATCATAGTTGCTTGTGCCATGCTTGATTAGCTATGAGTTGTAATAGTTTACCTTGCATGCCAACATGCTATTGAAATGGTTATGATGTGGTATGATGGGGTGGTATCCTCCTTTGAATGATTTAAGTGACTTGACTTGGCACATGTTCATGCATGTAGTTGAAACAAGTCAACATAGCCTTCACGATATTTATGTTCATGGTGGATTATATCCTACTCATGCTTGCATCCAGTGTTTATTAATTTTAATGCATGTACATGGCTGTTGTCGCTCTCTAGTTGGTCGCTTCCCAGTCTTTTGCTAGCCTTCACTTGTACTAAGCGGGAATACTGCTTGTGCATCCAATCCCTTAAACCCCAAAATTATTCCATATGAGTCCACTATACCTTCCTATATGCGGTATCTACCTGCCGTTCCAAGTAAATTTGTATGTGCCAAACTCTAAACCTTCAAATAAACATTCTGTTTTGTATGCTCGAATAGCTCAAGTATCAACCAAGGCTGCCCTTATCTTCCATGTTAGGCGGGTTATTCTCAAGAGGAGTGGACTCCGCTCCTCACTCACGAGAAAATGGCTGGTCACCGGGATGCCCAGTCCCATGCTTTATGCAAACTAAATCAAAATTAATTGCAAAAAAAACTCCCCCTGGAACCTGATGTATGTTGGAGGCACTCGTTGTTTCGAGCAAGCCATGGATTGATGCTTGTTGGTGGAGGGGCAGTGTAAACTTTACCATTCTGTTTGGGAACCACCTATAATGTGTGTGACATGGAAGATATCGCCATCTCTTAGTTGCTATGTTGACAATGAAAGTATACCGCTCAAAATATAATTTATCTCTATTTCAAAACCGAGCTCTAGAACCTCTACAAATCCCTGCTTCCCTCTGCGAAGGGCCTATCCATTTACTTTTATGTTGAGTCATCACCCTCTTATTAAAAAGCACTAGCTGGAGAGCACATCTGTCATTTGCATTCATCACTATTAATCTATGTTGGGTGTGACTATGATTGGATCTCTTTTACCATGAATTACAATGTCTAGTCAATCCTTGATCTTTAAAGGTGCTCTGCATTTATGTTTTGCGATTTCAGAAAGGGCTAGGGAGATACCATCTTGTCATATCATATTATGATTGTTTTGAGAAAGTGTTGTCATCCGAGATTTATTATTATGGCTCGCTAGTTGATTATGCTATTGATATGAGTAATTGTGAGACCTGAGAATTATTGCAAATGTGGTTAGTTATGATATATGCTGAAAACTTGAATGCTGGCTTTACATAGTTACGACAACAAGAGCAAATAGAGTTTGTAAAAGTTTTTCCTTTTCTTTTTCAGTTTGTCAACTGAATTGCTTGAGGACAAGCAAGGGTTTAAGCTTGGGGGAGTTGATACGTCTCAGTCGTATCTACTTTTCCAAACACTTTTGCCCTTGTTTTGGACTCTAACTTGTATGATTTGAATGGAACTAACCCGGACTAACGCTGTTTTTAGCAGAATTGCCATGATGTTGTTTTATGTGCAGAAAACAAAATATCTCGAAATGACATGAAACTCCACGGATGTCTTATAAAAAATAATAAAAAATCCTCGCCAAAGATGAAGACCAGGGGGCCCACACCCTGTCCACGAGGGTGGGGGGCGCGCCCCCCCTCTAGGGCGCGCCCCCTACCTTGTGGGCCCCCTGGAAACCCTCTGACGCCAACTCCAACTCTATATATTGGCTTTCGGGGAGAAAAAATCAGAGAGAAGAAATCATCGCGTTTTACGATACGGAGCCGCCGCCAAGCCCTAAAACCTCTCGGGAGGGCTGATCTGGAGTCCGTTCGGGGCTCCGGAGAGGGGGATTCATCGCCGTCGTCATCATCAACCATCCTCCATCACCAATTTCATGATGCTCACTGCCGTGCGTGAGTAATTCCATCGGAGGCTTGCTGGACGGTGATGGGTTGGATGAGATTTATCTTGTAATCGAGTTAGTTTTGTTAGCGTTTGATCCCTAGTATCCATTATGTTCTGAGATTGATGTTGCTATGACTTTGCTATGCTTAATGCTTGTCACTAGGGCCCGAGTGCCATGATTTCAGATCTGAACCTATTATGTTTTCATGAATATATGTGAGTTCTTGATCCTATCTTGCAAGTCTATAGTCACCTACTATGTGTTATGATCCGGCAACCCCAAAGTGACAATAATCGGGACCACTCCCGGTGATGACCATAGTTTGAGGAGTTCATGTATTCACTATGTGCTAATGCTTTGTTTCGGTTCTCTATTAAAAGGAGGCCTTAATATCCCTTAGTTTCCAATAGGACCCCACTGCCACGGGAGGGTAGGACAAAAGATGTCATGCAAGTTCTTTTCCATAAGCACGTATGACTATATACGGAATACATGCCTACATTACATTGATGAATTGGAGCTAGTTCTGTGTCACCCTATGTTATGACTGTTACATGATGAACCACATCCGACATAATTATCCATCACTAATCCGGTGCCTACGAGCTTTCCATATACTGGTTCTCGCTTATTTACTTTTCCGTTGCTACTGTTACAATCACTACAAAATACCAAAACATTACTTTTACGTCCTTTACTTTTGTTGCCGTTACCACCACTATCATATTACTTTGCTACTAAACACTTTGCTGCAGATACTAAGTTTCCAGGTGTGGTTGAATTGACAACTCAACTGCTAATACTTGAGAACATTCTTTGGCTCCCCTTGTGTCGAATCAACAAATTTGGGTTGAATACTCTACCCTCGAAAGCTGTTGCGATCCCCTATACTTGTGGGTTATCAGTGACCGACATAGAGCATGGTATGCCGTGCTCACCGAGTACTCGGCCCTCGGGGAGAGCCTCCATGCCACAGTATTCGGGTGCTCCGGCAACATGTGTGGGAGAGTATCCCGAAGCATGTTCCAGTCTTCATTCTCTACTTGCCCAAAGGTGCGGCGGAATCTAACGTGCCATTGCCCATCCCGTAGCATCAAAGAGACAAGGGCGGTCAGGTCCGCACAGATCGAGAATGGGCCCGGGTAACTCACGCGGATCGGTTCTGCACCCACCATGGGTCCAACCAGAATTGGGTCCCGGTTCCATTCCCTATGGAGAAAGAAATCCCTAGGCGGATTTCTTCCTTGATCCTCTTGATGGAACGCCAAAACTGTGACCCTCCCGTCGGAGAGCATGCCAACACGGGCTCGCCCCTAAGGTATTTTGCCTGAATGAGCTGGAGCCATAGGCCTCCCTCACTGCGCAATATCCGCTGATGTCTACTACACAACCTTCTTCTTGTAGACGTTGTTGGGCCTCCAAGTGCAGAGGTTTGTAGGAAAGCAGCAAATTTCCCTCAAGTGGATGACCTAAGGTTTATCAATCAGTGGGAGGCGTACGATGAAGATGGTCTCTCTCAAGCAACCCTGCAACCAAATAACAAAGAGTCTCTTGTGTCCCGAATACACCCAATACATTGGTAAATTGTATAGGTGCACTAGTTCGGCGAAGAGATGGTGATACAAGTGCAATATGGGTGGTAGATATAGGTTTTTGTAATCTGAAAATATAAAAACAGCAAGGTAACAAGTGATAAAAGTGATCGTAAACGGTATTGCAATGCTAGGAAACAAGGCCTAAGGTTCATACTTTCACTAGTGCAAGTTCTCTCAACAAAAATAACATAATTGGATCATACAAATATCCCTCAACATGCAACAAAGAGTCACTCCAAAGTCACTAATAGGGGAGAACAAATGATGAGATTATGGTAGGGTACGAAACCACCTCAAAGTTATCCTTTCTGAACGATCTATCATAGAGTTCGTACTAGAATAACACCTTAAGACACAAATCAAGCAAAACCCTAATGTCACCTAGATACTCCAATGTCACCTCAAGTATCCGTGGGTATGATTATATGATACGCATCACACAATCTCAGATTCATCTATTCAACCAACACAAAGAACTTCAAAGAGTGCCCCAAAGTTTCTACTGGAGAGTCAAGACAAAAACGTGTGCCAACCCCTATGCATAGGTTCATGGGCGGAACCCGCAAGTTGATCACAAAAACATACATCATGTGGATCACGTGATATCCCATTGTCACCACAAATACGCACGGCAAGACATACATCAAGTGTTCTCAAATCCTTAAAGACTCAATCCGATAAGACAACTTCAAAGGGAAAACTCAATCCATTACAAGAGAGTAGAGGGGGAGAAACATCATAAGATCCAACTATAATAGCAAAGCTCGCGATACATCAAGATCGTATCACCTCAAGAACACGAGAGAGAGAGAGAGAGAGAGAGAGAGAGAGAGAGAGATCAAACACATAGCTACTGGTACATAACCTCAGCCCCGAGGGTGAACTACTCCCTTCTCGTCATGGAGAGCGCCGGGATGACGAAGATGGCCACCAGTGAGGGTTCCCCCCTCCGACAGGTTGCCGAAACAAGGTCCCGATTGGTTTTTGGTGGCCACAGAGGCTTGCGGCGGCGGAACTCCCGATCTATTCTGTTCCCCAAAGTTTTTAGGGTAAATGGATATATATATAGGTGAAATAAGTCGGTCAGGGGAGCCACGAGGGGCCCACGAGGGTGGAGGGCGCGCCTGGGGTGGGGGGGGGGGTAGGCGTGCCCCCTGCCTCGTGCTCTCCTCATTGTTTCCCTGACGTTTACTCCAAGTCCCCTGGATTTCTTCCGTTCCAAAAATAACTCTCCCGAAGGTTTCATTCTGTTTGGACTCCGTTTGATATTCCTTTTCTGCGAAACACTGAAACAAGGGAAAAAACAAAAACTAGCAATGGGCTCTGGGTTAATAGGTTAGTCCCAAAAGTAATATAAAAGTGTTTAATAAAGCCCATAAACATCCAAAACAGATAATATAATAGCATGAAACAATCAAAAATTATAGATACGTTGGAGACGTATCAGCATCCCCAAGCTTAATTCCTGCTCGTCCTCGAGTAGGTAAATGATGAAAACAGAATTTTTGATGTGGAATGCTTCTTAGCATAATTCTCAATGTAAATCTTTTTATTGTGGCATGAATATTTAGATCCGAAAGATTCAAGATAAAAGTTTAATGTTGACATAAAAAGAATAATACTTCAAACATGCTAACCAAGCAATTATGTCTTATCAAAATAACATAGCCAAAGAAAGCTTATCCCTACAAAATCATATATTTAGGCCATGTTTCAATATTGTCACACAAACATTCTCATCTTGCATAACCCCGATGACAAGCCGAGCAATTGGTTCATACTTTTAACGCGCTTCAGCCTTTTCAACTCTTATGCAATACATGAGCGCAAGCCATGGATATAACACTATGGGTGGAGTAGAGTATAATGATGGGGGTTATGAGAGAATACAAAAGGTAGAAAGTCTCACATTGACGCGGCTAATCAATAGGCTATGGAGATGCCCATCGATTGATGTTAATGAGAGGAGTAGGGATTGTCATGCAACGGATGCACTATAGCTATAAATATGTGAAAGCTCAACAAAAGAAACTAAGTGGTTGTGCATCCAACTTTCTTGCTCACGAAGACCTAGGGCATTTTGAGGAAGCCCATCATTGGAATATACAAGCCAAGTTCTATAATGAAAAATTCCCACTAGTATATGAAAGTGACAACATAGGAGGCTCTCTATCACAAAAGTCATGGTGCTACTTTGAAGCACAAGTGTGGAAAAGGAGAGTAGCATTGTCTCTTCTCTCCTTTTCTCTTTTTTTTGTTTGCACCTTCTCTTTTTTTTCTTTGGCCTCTTTTTTCTCTTTTTTTATTTGGGCTTCTTTGGCCTCTTTTTTTAGTCCGGAGTCTCATCCCAACTTGTGGGGGAATCATAGTCTCCATCACCCTTTCCTCACATGGGACAATGCTCTAATAATGATGATCATCACACTTTTATTACTTACAACTCAACAATTACAACTCAATACTTAGAACAAGATATGACTCTATGTGAATGCCTCCGGCGGTGTACCGGGATATGCGATGAATCAAGAGTGACATGTATGAAAAAATTATGAATAGTGGCTTTGCCACAAAATACGATGTCAACTACATGATCATGCAAAGCAATATGACAATGATGAAGCATGTCAAAATAAACGGAACGGTGGAAAGTTGCATGGCAGTATATCTCGGAATGGCTATGGAAATGCCATAATAGGTAGGTATGGTGGCTGTTTTGAGGAAGATATAAGGAGGTTTATGTGTGATAGAGCATATCATATCACGGGGTTTGGATGCACCGGCGAAGTTTGCACCAACTCTCAAGGTGAGAAAGGGCAATGCCCGGTACCGTAGAGGCTAGAAAATTGTGGAAGGTTGAGAGTGTGTATAATCCATGGACTCACATTATTCATAAAGAACTCATATACTTATTCCAAAAGTTTATTAGCCCTCAAAGAAAAGTACTACTACGCATGCCCCTAGAGGGATAGATTGGTAGGAAAAGACCATCGCTCGTCCCCGACCGCCACGCATAAGGAAAGCAATAAAAGACACCTATGTGTCAAATTTTTTACACAACTTTTACCATACATGCATGCTACGGGACTTGCCAACTTTAACACAAGTGTTTATCAATTTCACAATTACTCAACTAGCACACTCTAATAGTACCACCTTTATAACTCAAAACACTTATCAAGTATCTAACTTCCCCTGATATTCAATGAACTCAATATGGGAGATTAATTTCACAATTGAAGCAAATTACCATGTTGTTTAAGACTCTCAAAATAATATAAGTGAAGCATGAGAGTTCATCTATTTCTTCAAAATAAAAGTACCGTCGTGCTCTAAAAGGATATAAGTGAAGCACTAGAGCAAATGACAAACTACCCCGAAAAATGTAAGTAAAGATCAATGAGTAGTTGAATAATTATGCAACTATGTGAAGACTCTATAAAATTTTAAGAATTTAAGATCTTGATACTTTATTCAAACAGCAAGCAAAGCTAAAGAAAATAAAACGACGCTCCAAGCAAAACACATATCATGTGGTGAATAAAAATATAGCTCCAAGTAAATTTAGCGATGGATGAGGACGAAAGAGGGGATGCCTTCCGGGGCATCCCCAAGCTTTGGCTTTTTGGTGTCCTTGGATTACCCTGGGGTGTCATGCGCATCCCCAAGCTTAGACTCTTGCCACTCCTTGTTCCATACTCCATCAAATCTTTACCCAAAACTTGAAAACTTCACAACACAAAACTTAACAGAAAATCTCGTGAGCTCTGTTAGCGAAAGAAAACAAAACACCACTTGAACGTACTGTATTGAACTCATTCTTTATTTATATTGGTGTTAAACCTATTGTATTCCAACTTTTCTATGGTTTATAAACTATTTTACTAGCCATAGATTCATCAAAATAAGCAAACAACACACGAAAAACAGAATCTGTCAAAAACAGAACAGTCTGTAGTAATCTGTAACTAACGCAAACTTCTGGAACTTTAAAAGTTCTACCAAAATATGACGACTAGAAAATTTGTTTAATGATCTGCTGCAATTGGAATCAATATTTTATCACGTTTTGGTGATTTTTAACAATTTTCTTCCGTGAACAGAAAGTTTCTGGAATTTTCAGCAAGATCAAATAACTATCATCCAAGAAGATCCTATAGGTTTAACTTGGCACAGACACTAATTAAAACACAAAAACGCATCTAACCAGAGTCTAGATCAAATATTTATTCCTAAATAGAACCAAAAAGCAAGAAACTAAAATAAAATTGGGTTGCCTCCCAACAAGCGCTATCGTTTAACGCCCCTAGCTAGGCATGATGATTTCAATGATGCTCACATAAAAGATAAGAATTGAAACATAAAGAGAGCATCATGAAGAATATGACTAGCACATTTAAGTCTAACTGAGGGAGTCTTGGATTAGGGGGTGTCCGGATAGCCGGACTATACCTTCAGCCGGACTCCAGGACTATGAAGATACAAGATTGAAGACTTCGTCCCGTGTCCGGAAGGGACTTTCCTTGGCGTGGAAGGCAAGCTTGGCGATGCGGATATTCAAGATCTCCTACCATTGTAACTGACTTTGTGTAACCCTAACCCTATCCGGTGTCTATATAAACCGGAGGGTTCTAGTCCGTAGGACAACTTCATCATACAACAATCATACCATAGGCTAGCTTCTAGGGTTTAGCCTCCTTGATCTCGTGGTAGATCTACTCTTGTACTACCTATATCATCAATATTAATCAAGCAGGAGTAGGGCTTTACCTCCATCGAGAGGGCCCAAACCTGGGTAAACTTCGTGTCCCTTGTCTCCTGTTACCATCCGGCCTAGACGCACAGTTCGGGACCTCCAACCCGAGATCCGCCGGTTTTGACACCGACATTGGTGCTTTCGTTGAGAGTTCCTCTGTGTCGTCGCTTTTAGGCCCGATGGCTCCTTTGATCATAAACGACGATGCAGTCCAGGGTGAGACTTTTCTCCCCGGACAGAACTTCGTCTTCGGCGGCTTCGCACTGCGGGCCAAATCGTTTGGCCGCCTGGAGCAGATCGAAAGCTACGCCCCTGGCCATCAGGTCAGGTTTGGAAGTTTGGACTACACGGCCGACATCCACGGGGACTTGATCTTCGACGGATTCGAGCCACAGCCAAGCACGCCGCACTGTCTCGATGGGCATGATCTAGCTCTGCCACCGAACAGTGCCCTGGAGCCCGCACGCTTGTCGGTCCCGACCCTTAATTCGGAACCTGCGGCGCTGATCGAGGGAGAGCGGTTGGGCGTCACCCCGGGGGCTGCGATCTCAAAGGCGATCGAGCCGAACACCAGCCCCGCACTCGGCATTACCCGTGACTCCGAGGATCCGGGTTCCCCTCCGGACTCCGAACCCCCCGCGCGCCTGCCAATCAAATCCGATTGGGCGCCGATCATGGAGTTCACCGCCGCGGACATCTTTCAGCACTCGCCCTTTGGCGACATCCTGAACTCACTAAAGTCTCTCTCTTTATCGGGAGAGCCCTGGCCGGACTATGGCCAGCAAGGATGGGATACAGACAACGAAGAAATTCAAAGCCCACCCACCACCCACTTGGTAGCCACTGTCGACAATTTAAACGACGTGCTCAACTTCGACTCCGAAGACATCGACGGTATGGACGACGATGCAGGAGATACAGATGAGCCAACGCCCATAGGGCATTGGACAGCCACCCCATCTCACGATGTGTACATGGTGGACACCCCTAAAGGAAACAATAGCGAGGAAAAAGGGGATGGAACGGGGGACCGATCCCTCGAAAAGCAATCAAAGCGTCGGCGTAAACGCCGACCCAAGCCCCGCCTCGATAAAGACCCGACCATAGAGCAGGATGAGCCGGTAGACGACGAGCAGGCCTTAGAGCAACCGTCCGAACAGGGCAACACAGATAGAGAAACCGAACATCCCTCCCCCGGCGAAAACGGCACTCCGGACGACCTTACGCCGGACAAACCCACGAAGCAAAAGAATCTCCACAAGAGGCTCGTGGCAACAACACGCAGCCTGAAGAAGCAGAAGCGGAAGCTAAAAACGGCGGAAGATGCACTCAGGATCAGATGGAGCAAAGTAATCAATTCCGCAGATAAATACGGCGACAGTCGCCGCACTAAAAGCTATCCGAAGAGAAAGCTACTGCCCGAATTCGACGAAGAGGCCATAGAGCCATCGCATTCAAAAAACAAGAAAGCCACACGGTCGGATAGACGATCCCATAGCCAGTATAAAACGGCAAATGGCGTCGCACTTAAGCCGGCACGCGACCCACTTACGGATTCGCATCAAAAAGATGGCCCAGCCAGGTCCATTTATGGGCCAAGAAAGCAAGCTCTCGTAAGCAATGCAATAAAACCATCATCAGAATCCGGCACACCCAAATACAGGGGCGCCGCACATCCCCTATGCTTCACCGATGAGGTCCTGGATTATGAATTTCCAGCGGGACTCAAACCCGTAAACATAGAGGCATATGATGGAACAACAGACCCTGGAGTCTGGATAGAGGATTATATCCTCCATATACATATGGCTAGAGGAGACGATCTCCACGCCATCAAATATTTACCACTAAAGCTCAAAGGACCAGCCCGACATTGGCTCAAAAGCCTCCCTGAAAACACAATTGGAAGCTGGGAAGAGCTCGAGGATGCTTTCCGAGCAAATTTTCAAGGGACTTATGTCCGTCCTCTGGATGCTGACGACCTCAGTCACATAACACAACAGCCCGGAGAATCAGCTCGGCAATTCTGGAATAGATTCCTCACTAAAAAGAATCAGATAGTCAACTGTCCGGACGCCGAAGCCTTAGCAGCTTTCAGGCGTAACGTCCGAGACGAATGGCTCGCCAGACACCTCGGCCAAGAGAAGCCAAGAACAATGGCCGCACTAACAAGCCTCATGACCCGCTTTTGTGCAGGAGAGGACAGCTGGTTGGCAAGACGCAGTCCCAGCGACCCAAGTACATCCGAAACTAGGGATGAAAATGAAAAACCGCAACGCAACAAGGACCGTCGCTGGACTAAGGAAAAAAGTCCGAAGAGCACGGCAATCAATGCCGGATTCAAAAGCTCACGACAGAATCAGACAAAGCCGCCCCTCCAGGATAATAGGGATGATCCATCCAACTTGAACAAAATCCCGGACAGGACATGTCAAATACACAGTACTCCCGGGAGGCCTGCTAACCATACCCACAGAGATTGTTGGGTTTTCAAACAATCCGGCAGACTCAACGCCGAACACAAGGGGCTCGAAACACCAAGTGAGGACGAAGACGAACCCCAAAAGCAGAGCACCAGGAAACAAAAGAACTTCCCACAAGAAGTAAAGACAGTAAACTTACTTCACATAACGAAACGTGCGGCACCCATAAAGGTACGCACCACACGACCTATCCCAAAGAGGTCCCGCCACTGGTTGTCAAAACCAATCATCTTCGATCAACGGGACTATTCTAGAAGTATCAGGAACGCAGGTTGGTCTGCCTTGGTACTCGATCCAATAATCGGCGGACTCAAGTTTTCAAATGTCCTTATGGATGGCGGCAGTGGACTAAACCTGATATATCAGGACACAATCCGTCGCATGGGGATAGACCCAACAAGAATCCGTCACAGCAAAACCTCCTTTCAAGGGGTAACGCCAGGTC
The DNA here is from genome assembly GCA_032464435.1 of Aegilops umbellulata. NCBI lineage: Eukaryota > Viridiplantae > Streptophyta > Magnoliopsida > Poales > Poaceae > Aegilops > Aegilops umbellulata. The sequence goes on along the minus strand of CP136056.1, from coordinate 289,878,867 downwards.
CGGACACCCGATGCATGGGTTTCCTCCGGCTTGAAGTTACATTCGGCTACCCCGATAACTTCCGTCGCAAAAAGCTAATTTTCCACATCGTCCCATTCTCAAGTCGCTATCAAGCACTACTAGGACATGAAGCTTTCGCCCTCTTTAACGCAATGCCGCATTATGCATCTCTAACGCTTAAAATGCCCGGTCCATGATGCATCATCTCTTTAAAGGGGAAGCATTGAGGTGCGCCTCCCCCAAGCGGAGGACTGTGCAGCCGCTTTGACAGCCCCACAGTAAAATGGCTTCACCGGCCAACAACTTTGAAATAGGTCCTTAAAAGACCACGAGCGCGGATAGACGAGTTCGGTACAAAGTTATCATTGATGCAGGCTTAGTGTCCATATACCTCCGCACCAGGGGCTTCGTACATATACAATAAGAGACAATAAAGCTCAATTTTATATATTTTACTTTATACTTTTTTTATTTTAAAATCTTGTTCAGCACGACCCATTTTCAACTCAGTTCCTCTATTTTACAGATGAACGTCGTGCGGCGCCCGTCCAGGATACGGCACAACGGAGACACAGGCGCAGACGTGCAGTAGGGACCCGTCCTAAGGATTCTTTTTAGATTAAGACCCTACGTAAACCTTTTTTACTGTCTCTTGTTGCTACATATCCCCTGGTTTTCTCTTCCATAACCAAGGAGGAGGCTGGCGTCTTGGCATGTGGCCACGTCAGAATTTTTGCGCGTACCTGGACACTAGGGGCTTTTTAATAAGGAGTGCTGTTTTGCCCGCACTTATAAAGACCGAACACCTTAGGGAGTGTTCGGCGTCGCAAGTTTTGGCATTATATGCATCAGCTCCGAATCATGTCTTTGGTCAAATGTTGGGTTGCCCGGCTCCTGAGTTCGGCTACCTTACGTTCTGCTCTATCGGCTAAGGTAGCACCAGGAGAACTACTGTGATTGTGCCCCGGTTAGGCCGGGCGAGCACCTCAGTAGAGAAAGCCGAAAACTGATTGTCATGATGTAGCGTGAGACTGGTCAGCCACTCGATGACCTACCGAAATCTATAGGATTCCTCCGCTTTAACGAAGGGCCGTTTCCCGGCCAGGCACATACGCGCCCCGAACTCGGGCGAGCGCAGTCGCCACCAAGGGGCTACCTAAATAGTCCCCCTGTCAAGCTCCTATGTCTAAGTGAAAGTGTTAAAGCATTATAGTCTGGTTGCCTGGCCCGCTGCGCTATCACCTCCTTTGTAGGACCAAGACGTTGGATTAAGTGTGAAAATGCATCTTCTGCGAGCACCCCCGCATTATGTGCGTGGGTGCGTGGGGGCTGAAGCCAGCGACTGCCATCTTTCAGATTTTGTATATATATATATATTTTAAAACGGCCGCACATGAGGTGTTCCCAATACTTGAAGGCACAAGTATAAAAGGCCACTACAATTTATCAAAATATTGCTTTATAATTACATATGCTATCATATCATCCTTCGAGCACTGCTATTACACGAGCGCCCTCAAGGACTTCCTGAAAATAGTGCTCGGAGGGTACTCGGCTTTTGTCCGAATCTCGGGACGCAACAACGGTGGTCTCCATCTTTGCCCAGTATGTCTTGACACGGGCAAGAGCCATCCGTGCGCCCTCTATGCATGCTGACCTCTTCATCGCATTAATACGTGGCACCGCGTCAAGGAATTGCTGCACCAAGCTGAAATAGCTCTTCGGCTCCGATCTCCCCGGCCACAGATGACCCATGAGGTACTTCATGGCAAGTGTGGACAACCTATTCAGTTCGGCCCATTGAGCCAGGCGATCGTCCACTGCCAGTGGGCGTTCTGGATTGTGGAACTACGACCAGAAAAGCTTTTCCACTTCGCGATCTTTTAGATTTTGAAAGTGTTCGGTCGCATCGGCAGCACTTGCTGCCAAATCCAGATAGGTGTCCTCCACACTCCACATCCGGTCTAACAGAGCAAACTTTGGATTGCAAAACTTCCTCCGCAGCATAAAGGGCTTTCCAGCCGCAATTTGTTCGGCCTGACGCAGCTCCTCCTTCACAGCTCTCATCGCAGAGCAAGCATCCTTGGCATCGGCAATGGCCTTCTCCAAGTCCGTCTGCCTTGCCCGTTCTTCTTCTTCAAGAAGCTTGCAATGGTCAGCAGCGCGCTCTAACTTCACGGTCATCTCGGCCATCTCCTCCTTGCTTTGGCAGTGAGCAGCCTGTTCGGCTCTCAGCTCTTCAAGAGCTTTCTGGGCAGCCGCATCGCTCTTTTGGGCTTGTTCTTTAGCTTGGGCAAGTTCTGCCCTAAGATTCTCCACGGCGGTCGCACCATCTGCATCAAGCACATAAACTGTAAGACAATGGCATAAAACTCCTCTTACCCGATGCTGCCCGAGGAATTACATACCTTGAGCCTCATCAAGCCGCTTGTTCACAAGCGCGATGTCAGCGTCGGCCACGTCCAGTTGCCGCTTTAGTTCGGCAAAATCATCAGTTCGGCTCGATTCCGGACACCTGGCCACCTACATTCAAGGGCGACACCTTAGACCTGGGATTATGATCCTCTGCGTGCCGTCATTGCTTGACAGCGCGCAGAGTCTCAGGGGCTACTATCTACACAGGGCGCAACTTACTTATGCGCAACTGACAAAAGTGTACATTATCTAACGTACCTCAAAACCCGTCAGTAAACTTTTGACGGCTTCATGCAATCCGCTTTCTGCGGATGAAATCCTTTCAATCACCGTGCCGATCAATGCACGGTGCTCTTCTGAGATAGAAGCTCACCCCAGCAGAATCTTTAGCTCCTCCGGCCGAACACCAGACGGTGCCGGACTTGTCCTATGGCCTCTTTCGAAGGCTGGACGCGGAGAATCTTGGGAGGCCATATGGCTATCTTCCGCCCCTGCCAGATTCGGAGGAACCCTCCGCGAAGACACCTCAGTGTCGCCCGCCTCGCTAGGCGGTACGGCAGGGGGAGGCGTCCCGCTCTCCATCATCTCCGGAAGAAGATCCCCCGAGGACGAGCTCTGCTGAGAAGGACTGAGGTCCGAGCTACAAGGTAAAATTTCGGTTAATCTTCTCAGATATAAATCAAGGATTTCTCTCATCCCTCAAAAGGGAAACCTTTCTCTACTTACGACTCGCTGGAGGGCTGATCCCTTTGAGGGCGTAGTTCGGCCGAGGAACTCCCCGGCGTCGGACCCTCTGACGAGGATTCCCCCCCCCCCCCCGCTTCGAGGCCATGGTCTCCGGGTCGTCAGAGGCGGCCCTCTTCTTCCCCTTAGGAGAGGAATTGTCGGTTCCTCCCTCCGAAGCAGCCTCCTTCGAGGAGGGCATAGTTCCCTTGTTTTTTCCCTCACTTCCCTCCAAAGGCATTATCTTCAACATCCTGACAAGCACGGGATCTGGCCTGGTTTCGGGAAGGGGAGTCGGACACCTGATCAGCTTTGCCTTCGCTATCCACTCCTGTTTAAAAGGACAACTCTTTTAGGGGCAAGTTCATGACAATTATACGGATAGCATGTCCGGGCACAAGGTTACTTACTTGAGTATCCGGGCGATTGCGGCTTAGGCCTGCATCCTCGGTCAAATCCGGACACATCGCTTGTGATCCGAAGAACAGTTTATACATCTCCACGGGCGTTGCGCCCATGAAATTCTGGAGAGCCCGCGGTCCCTCTGGATTAAACTCCAACAGGAGAAGGGAGCGACGTTTGCCGGGCAATATCCGGCGAATCAACATGACCCGCGTCACCTTGACCAGGCTGAGGTCTCCTTCTAAGAGATCCCTAATGCGGCCCTGCAACAAGGGCACGTCTTTGGGTAACCCCCAATCTAACCCTCTGCTGACCCATGACGTTAGCCGCGGCGGGGGACCCGAGCGAAAGGCAGGAGGCGTCACCCACTTAGTGCCCCTGGGAGCGGTGATATAGAACCACTCTCGTTGCCACAAACCGAGCTCCTCTTGAAAAGAGCCCTCGGGCCATGGAGCATCAGCATTCTTGCTTATAACAGCACCTCCGCACTCTGCGTGCCGTCCCTCGATCATCTTCGGCTCCACTTTAAAAGTCTTGAGCCATAATCCGAAGTGAGGGGTAACACGGAGGAATGCTTCACACATGACGATGAATGAGGAAATGTGGAGGATGGACTCCGGAGCTAAGTCGTGGAATTCCAGCCCATAGTAAAACAGCAGCCCCCTCACAAAGGGATCCATTGGGAAGCTTAACCCTCGAAGGAAGTGAGACATGAACACCACGCTCTCACCGGGCTGGGGACTGGGAATGGCCTACCCTTGAACAGGCAACCTATGCGAGATTTCGCCGGTCAGGAACTTAGCCTCTCTCAACTTTAGCACGTCCCCTTCCGTGACGGAGGAGGGCGTCCATCGGCCTTGAAGGTCAAAACCGGACATGGTCGAAGGTCCGAAGCGCCTGGAATCTGGAGCCTAGGGTGTTGGAACTCGAGGCAACGAGCGAACTTGTTTGAGGTTGGAAAAAGAAGTAAGGCCTTGGTCTCTTTATAAGAGGTTGAATACCAAGAGCCCCCCGTAACCGTTTGGGACTCGCCTTTAATCGAGGAAACGTGCTAACGGGAACGATTGGGTTACCCACGTCCGTATTGATGAGAATCCCGTAAAAGGGGGGACACAATCTCTGCTTTGACAAGACGTGCCAAGGAAACCGCCTCGCAAAACACGCTGAGGTGGAAGAGTAAAAACGATTCGAGAAAAGGACTTGGCCGTAGTGTGATGTCACGCTACGGAATACGTCAGCAGATTAGATTTGTGTTAATATTATTCTCTCTATGGCAATATGTGGAAACTTATTTTGCAGAGCCAGACACTACTCTTGGTGTTTACAAATCTTTTTATGAAGAACTTGGAGGAGGAACCTACCTTGCAATGCCGAAGACAATTTGCACGCCGGAGTCGTCGTCATTGAAGCCTGGTTCAGGGGCTACTGAGGGAGTCCTGGATTAGGGGGTGTCCGGATAGCCGGACTATACCTTCAGCCGGACTCCAGGACTATGAAGATACAAGATTGAAGACTTCGTCCCATGTCCGGAAGGGACTTTCCTTGGCGTGGAAGGCAAGCTTGGCGATGCGGATATTCAGGATCTCCTACCATTGTAACCGATTTTGTGTAACCCTAACCGTATCCGGTGTCTATATAAACCGGAGGGTTCTAGTCCGTAGGACAACTTCATCATACAACAATCATACCATAGGCTAGCTTCTAGGGTTTAGCCTCCTTGATCTCGTGGTAGATCTACTCTTGTACTACCTATATCATCAATATTAATCAAGCAGGAGTAGGGTTTTACCTCCATCGAGAGGGCCCGGACCTGGGTAAACTTCATGTCCCTTGTCTCCTGTTACCATCTGGCCTAGGCGCACAGTTCGGGACCCTCTACCCAAGATCCGCCGGTTTTGACACCGACACTAACCCACTTCCTATGCATAGGGATTTTGTGAGCAAACAACTTATGGGAACAATAATCAACTAGCATAGGAAGGCAAAACAAGCATAACTTCAAAACTTTAAGCACATAGAGAGGAAACTTGATATTATTGCAATTCCTACAAGCATATATTCCTCCCTCATAATAATTTTCAGCAGCATCAGGAATGAATTCAACAATATAACCAGCACCTAAAACATCCTTTTCATGATCTACAGGCTTAGAATTTTTATTACTCTCCACATAAGCAAAAAAATTCTCTTGAATAGTAGTGGGAGCAAACTCAACGAAATAACTATCATATGATTGAAAATTAAGATCAAGATGACAAGTTTCACGATTATCATTATTATTTATAGCATACGTGTCTGTAAGTGCATCTAGTGCCACCCCTAGTTGGTTTTGGAGTATTGACGACAAACCTGGTTGAGGGACTAATGTGTTTCTGAGAATTGCAGGATAACACAGGTAGTAGTCCCTCATTTATTCGGTTTACCTACCAGAGATGACCGCTAAAAATGTATGAAGACATTGACGACAATGGTGGTATATGAAGATATTCAGATTGAAGACTATGACATGAGAAAACATTGAGTGAAGACTATGGAGCGCGAAGACTTAGTCGTTTCGTTGTTTCCTTTTCTTCTTTGTTGAGTCATAGGAACCACCGTACTGTTAAGTGGGGTCCAAGTGAACAAAGTCAGAGTGACTGAAGTGATGCTCAACCAAAATCCTATGTCTTCGAGCGAAGACAATGAGAGCAAATCTTATCCAGAGCTGGATGAGTCAGCTTTGCTTGTAGACCAAGTAAAGTTGTCGTGTGTGTTTGAAATCTGACCGTTGGAACACGTGTCAGTTCCTTAGTGACCCAGGGTCATTTCGGACAAATCAGGCTGGGTTGCCTAGTGGCTATAAATAGCCCACCCCCTACACCATAAATTGGGGGCTGCTCAGAGTTAGTGCACGGCTTTTGTCGTTTTGAGAGCAACCCACCTCGAAACTTTTGAGAGAGAGAAATCCTTGCGAGGAAAAAGCCCAAACACCCAGAGCTAAAGAGTGTTAGGCATCACTGAAGTCTTTCTGTCTGCGTGACCTGAAGACTTATTACACTTGAGGATTGTGAATCCTCCAGCCGGTTAGGCGTCGCGTTCTGAGCATCCAAGAGTCATTGTGGATCGCCGGTGAACGAAGTCTGTGAAGGTTTGGAAGTCTACCTTGAAGACTTACCGGCATAATTGGGCGAGGACTGGGTGTCCTTAGCTCAAGGGGAATAAGGTGAAGACGTGGTCTTCTGAGTTGAATCTTAGCCTCCCTAACCAGACGTACAGTTGTCACAGCAACTGGAACTGGTCCAACAAATCCTGTGTCCTCATCAAGTGACTGGTTCTATCCTTTCCCTCTCATTACTTACAGTCTGTCTTCGTGAAGTCATTGCCTGATTGCCGTACCTGTTTGACTTCATTGCCGGACTACTATTGTTGTTTGGCTTCATACTATCTTCCATCCTGATCTTTACTACCTAGCTGCTATTAGTCTTCGTGATTTCACTTCATTACATACTTGACTATGGCTTGCTTAGTGTAGTCTACCTTCCGCCGCATTTCAATAGGTTCATTTCTATTGTTTGTCTTGAAACTTCCATGTTTTGAAGACTTTCATAAAAATCGCCTATTCACCCCCCCTCTAGTCGATAACTAGCACTTTCAATTGGTATCAGAGCGAGGTACTCCCTTGTTCTGTGTGATTCAGTTTAACCACCTGGAGTTTTAGCTATGTCGATTGCAGGGATAATCAAAGTCTCCGCTGCTTGCCCCGTCTTCGATGGAACTGAATACCCCTACTGGAAGAATAAGATGCACATGCATCTTGAAGGCATTGATGTCGACCTCTGGTATGTCGTCAAGAATGGCGTTCCCAAGACTGGTGAAGGTGTCACCCCTGCTGATGTCAAGAAGTTCATTCAACTGGACTCTACTGCCAAGAACATCATCTGTGGTCATCTGACCAAAGGACAGTATGGCCGTGTGAGTGCTCTGGAAACGTCGAAGCTAGTCTGGGACTGGCTCTCAAAGGTCAATGAAGGCGTCTCAACCCAGAGAGAACAAAGGATCAATGTTCTTCGCAACCTCTTCCACTGCTTCAAGAGAAATGACAATGAAAATGTCCAGCTTATGTTTGATCGCCTCACTGACATCACAAATGAGCTTCGTGCTCTCGGTGCTACTGAGATTACCAAGCATGAAATCGTCAAGACACTACTGAGATCACTTGACAGCTCCTTTGACACCCTTGCCCTCATGATTCAAGAACGTCCTGACTTCAAGACACTCGATCCATCTGATATACTTGAGAGGCTCAACACACATGAATTCCACCTATCTGAGAAACGAGATATCTATGGGTCTAGCTATGGCCGAACTCGAGCTATGAAAGCAAAGGTTGTTTCCTCATCTGAAGAAGAATCTGACTGCAGTTTTGATGATCCTGAAGACATTGGAAAGGAACTTGCTATGCTTGTGAAGAAGTTCCAGAAGTTCACTAAGAAGAAGGGCTTCAGAAAGTCTTCACGATCCAGCTCAAGAAATGATGAAGCTTCCACTCACGACTACAAGAAGAGAACCTGTCATAAGTGCAATAAACCTGGACATTACATCTCTGAGTGTCCGCAGTGGGACAATGAGAAGAAGAAGAAAAAGAGCAAGGAATATGATTCTAATGACAAGAAGAAGAAATCTTCAAAGTCTTCTTCCAAGTCCTCATCCAAGTCTTCATCCCATAAGAAGAGCTCATCTGGCAAGGCTCGTGCTTTTGTTGGAAAGGAAATGGATTCAGAAGAGGAGTCTGCTTCAGAGGAGGCAGAAGTGGAGCCTGAGGAGGAATCCTACCCTGGTGTTGCAAGTCTGGCTCTAGCCACAGCCTACGTTGCCAAGTCAATCTTCAATACTGAAGACAATGGCTCCGTCACCAACGCGGAATCTAATGATAAGGACGACTCTGCTCCCACCTACTGCTTCATGGCACGTGGCGCCAAGGTAAAATCACGCGATGCTTACTTTCAAACATCTAGTGAAGATGACTCTGATTGTGAATCCAAACCCAGCTACAAAATACTTTCTAAAATTGCGACTGAACAACAAAAGGCTATGGAACATACTCAAAAACTATTAGACAAAAGCGATGACCTGTTGGACGCGGAAATGACCTGTTCACAGTCCTTAGTTGAAGACATAAAAAATCTTCATGCTAAGTACCAAGAACTTGAAAGTCGTCATGAAACGCTCTCAACCACTCATGAAAAGCTCTCCTATGATTATCTTCAAAGGAAGCAAGAGCTTGAGAAATTGAGAGCGGATCATGAAGATCTTCAAAAAGAGAATGAGTCACTTCGCGCTCAACAGATCAGTCCCGCTCATGATGGATTTGAACCCCCATGTCTAAAATGCCTTGAGTGTGACAACGCTACCTCTGTTGCTGAATGTTCTACTGCTGCTACTGTTGCATTGTCTTCAACTGTTGATGTGGCAACTAACCCCTCTGCTGAGGATACCACTACTATTGTTGATGAAAATGCTAGGTTGAAGACATTGCTTGAAACAAGGATGTACAAAAGTCTCAAAGGGCATCAGACACTGTGCGATGTCCTCAAAAAGCATATTCTAAACCGAAACCCTAGGAAAGAGGGTGTTGGGTTCGAGAGGAAAATGAACGTTGATGGTTCCTACTGGAAGCCTGAGCAGTACCCCAAAACCACTTGGGTTGCTGCAAAGGGACCTTCAGTGGACCCATCCACCTTATCTGGCTTTACCTGTGCTAACCCTGTTGTCATTGATGAATCCCTTGATGCAAACTATAAACTGTTTAAGAATCAGAATGGTGAAGTGTTTGCCAGGTATATTGGTACTAACTACAGGAACGGACCACCTATGAAGAAGATTTGGGTTCCCAAAAGCTGTCTTGAAAATCTTCCAGTGAATGTCATCGTGACACCACCTGGGAAGAAGACAAACCCCAGACCTAAGACTTCATATGGCCCAAAGGCTTCATACAGACAGTGGACTCACCTGAGTCACCCTAACGCCAATGTTTTGCAGGGAAACCATACCCAGACTTATGAATATGAGCGTGTGTCTTCAAACCGCTATGTTCATAGAACTAAGAACTTTTCTTCTTATTCATATGAGTATCGTTCTTCTCCTGCAAGGCTATTTGCTAGGGCTCCAAAGCCAAAGTTCTCAGATGCTGCACTTAGACTCATTGCTTCTAAGCCACCCCTGAAGATGTGGGTGGTTAAGAAGAATTAACTTTCTTTTGCAGGGTAAGGTCTCCAGCCGGAAATCAAAGGCGTCTGATGCTATTTCTGGGGACCTAAAACATCTTGTAGGGCGCAAGATTAAATGCCCAAATGGTCTTACTATGTATTTTGTTCCTGAATCGTTTGCCATACATCATATCAGTCCTAATCTTGATCTGAGCTTCAATAATCCTCTTGCCCGTCAAATGTTTATGCTTCACAATACTCTTGGTGAAGCCTATCCCCCTAACTGTACTGTAGGGTATGACACCTCATGCTTCAGAATGGATTATGGACAACGGATGCACTAATCATATGACAGGTGATCGAAGTCTTCTCATGGACTCAACCTTACGTCCATCTGACAAGAGTCACATCACATTTGCTGACACTGGTAAAAGCAAGGTATTTGGTCTAGGTAGAGTTGCAATCTCAAAGGATCAGCACATGGATAAAGTGATGCTTGTTGAATCCCTTGGTTTCAACTTAATGTCTGTCTCAATGCTTTGTGACTTGAACATGATTGTGATATTTGGAAAGTATTGTTGCCTTGTACTAATGGAATCTGAAATGTCTCTAGTCTTTGAAGGGTACCGGAAAGATGATCTGTACATGGTAGATTTCTCAACAGGGACGCAGATTGCTGTATGTCTTCTTGCAAAAGCTTCAGAGTGCTGGCTCTGGCATCGCAGGCTAGGGCATGCTGGCATGAGGAACTTACACACTCTCGCAAAGAAGAAGCATGTCATAGACATCGAGGGCGTCAAGTTCAAGAAGGATCATTTGTGCGGTGCCTGCGAAGCTGGAAAGATGACTAGGGCCAAGCATCCCTCGAAGACAATCATGACGACATCTCAACCCTTCGAGCTGCTGCACATGGACTTATTTGGCCCTACTCACTACTCTACCCTCACAAAAACTGCTTGTCTCTATGGCTTTGTCATTGTTGATGATTATTCAAGATATACATGGGTGCATATTATTCTCTACAAGACTGAAGTGCAAGATGTTTTCAGACGCTTCGCCAACCATGCCATGAACAACTATGGCGTCAAGATCAAGCATATCAGAAGTGATAACGGAAGTGAGTTCAAGAACACCGGACTTGATCTTTATCTGGATACAATGGGAATCACTCATGAGTTCTCAGCTCCATACACACCTCAGCAGAATGGCATCATGGAGCGCAAGAACAGAACCCTCATTGAGATGGCTCGAACAATGCTCGATGAATATAAGACACCTAGAAAGTTCTGGCCTGAAGCTATTGACACTGCATGCCACGTCATCAACCGTGTTTATATTCACAAGCTTCTGAAGAAAACATCCTATGAACTCCTCACTGGCAAGAAGCCAAATGTCAGTTACTTTAGAGTATCTGGAGCTAGGTGCTGGATCAAGGATCCACATCACAAATCAAAATTTGCTCCGAAAGCACATGAAGGTTTTATGCTCGGCTACGGAAAAGACTCGCACTCTTACAGAGTCTTCAACCTCTTTCTCTATAAAATTGTTGAAACTGTGGATGTGAGATTCAATGACACCAATGGTTCGCAAAGAGAGCACTTGCCAAATGTGCTAGATGAAGTTCCACCCAGTGAATCAATCAAGCTAATGGGAACTGGTGAAATTATGTCGTCTGAAGCATAGCCTGAAGAGGAACTTATCATTTCTGCACCTAATGAACCTGAAGACAATGCTCAGCCCGAAGACAATCCTCCCAATGATGACAATGATCGGATTGAGCAAAATCTTCGTCCAGTTCATCCTCGGGTTGCAAATGAAGTACAAATAGAGAAGATAATTGATAGCATCAATGCAGCTGGTCCACTTACTCGCTCAAGAGCAACACAGTTAGCAAATTTCTGTGGGCACTTTGCCTTTGTGTCAATATCAGAACCCAAGAAAGTTGTTGAAGCCTTTATGGAACCTGAATGGATTCAAGCTATGCAAGAAGAGCTTCAACAGTTCAAACTGAACAGTGTTTGGGAACTTGTCAAGCGTCCTGACCCTCGCAAGCATAACATAATAGGCACAAAATGGATATATCACAACAAGCAAGATGAGCATGGTCAAGTTGTCAGAAACAAGGCTCGTCTTGTTGCTCAAGGATATACTCAAGTTGAAGGAATTGACTTCGATGAAACATTTTCTCCTGTGGCTAGGCTTGAAGCTATTCGAATACTGCTAGCCTATGCAAATCATCACAACATCTTGCTATATCAAATGGATGTGAAGAGTGCATTTCTCAACGGCAAGATTGAAGAAGAAGTGTATGTTACACAACCTCCTGGCTTTGAAGATCCAAAACATCCTGATATGGTGTACAAGTTGAACAAAGCACTATATGGCCTCAAACAAGCTCCTCGCGCTTGGTATGATACGCTCAAAGACTTCCTGAAGAGCAAAGGCTTCAAACCTGGTTCCCTGGATCCCACTCTCTTCACGAAGACATATGATGGTGAACTGTTTGTGTGCCAAATATATGTGGATGACATTATCTTCGGCTGCACCAACCAGAAATACAATGATGAGTTTGGACACATGATGCAAGAGCAATATCAGATGTCCATGATGGGTGAGCTGAAGTTCTTCCTTGGTCTTCAAATTCGTCAGCAAAGAAATGGCATCTTCATATCTCAAGAGAAATACCTCAAAGATTGCCTGAAGAAGTTTGGAATGCAAGATTGCAAAGGATACACGACGCCAATGCCAGCTAAACACCATCTGGGTCCTGACACCAATGGTAAAGAGTTTGATCAAATGGTATATCACTCCATGATTGGTTCTTTACTTTATCTATGTGCATCTAGGCCAGATATTATGCTTAGTGTTTGCATGTGTGCTCGATTCCAAGCGGCACCAAAGGAATCGCATCACTTAGCTGTGAAGCGAATTCTTTGATATTTGGCTTACACCCCAACATTAGGATTAAGGTATCCAAAGGGCTCAGAGTTTGATCTAGTTGGATTTTCAGATGTTGATTATGCTGGTGACAAGGTGGATCGCAAGTCTACATCAGGCACATGTCACTTTCTGGGATGATCACTTGTCTGTTGGTCTTCAAAGAAGCAGAACTGTGTATCACTCTCCACTACTGAATCTGAATACATCACTGCTGGATCTTGCTGTGCTCAGCTTCTATGGATGAAGCAAACTCTCAAGGACTATGGCATCCATATGAAACAAGTACCACTCTACTGCGACAACGAAAGTGCCATCAAGATTGCCAACAACCCAGTTCAGCACTCAAAGACAAAGCAGATAGAAATTCATCATCACTTTCTCAGAGATCATGTCATGAAGGAAGATATTGATATCATACATGTCAACACTGAAGAGCAACTGGCAGATATCTTCACTAAGCCCTTGGATGAGATAAGGTTTTGCAAGTTACGGTGTGAGCTAAATATCTTGGAATCCTCAAATGTCCTGTGATCAGGCACACATCCTAACACTTATGCATGTACATGACTTAGATGTGCAACACACGAAGTAAAGTATATCTTCAGTCAATGAAGACATACATTCTTTGTGTGAATACATTAATGTGGAATTTGACTTCGGAGCGCCACGATAATTATGCGCCGTGTCTGGGTCTAATACTTCCTATACGGTGGGTAACGCCACCACCAATTTTTTCTGTCTAAAATTTTGTTCTTTTCCATGGCGTTACTTTTACTATATCTTCACATTTGGTTTGTCTTCGATTATCTTCACAATGTTGACTTGGTTGCATTTGGATATATATATATATATATATATATATATATATATATATATATATATATATATATATATATATATAAGTATTCTGTCCTCTACAAGATTCACTTATAGCTATGTCTTCTCTGTTGAATCTTTTGAACTAAGTGAATGTGATCGGACCCTAATCTCTCTATGCTTTCTACCTCATACTCTATCTATCCAAATCATATGCATTCTGTTGAAACTGTCCACTGTCTTCTCTGCGTCCTTGTCAGCAGAACATACAAAGACAAACATTAAGTCTGTTTTAAATGCTCTATCCTTATTGCCTGAAATCCGGAGAAGCCGGAATGACCATCCGACAGTTCAGGCGGGCGTGGGAACATGGGACAACTCCAAGTATGTTGCATGCTTGCCACGTGTTCCTCAGATGTGAATCGCCAGGGGCACCTGCATAATTGCGATGTGCCGCATCCTTCCTTATAAATACATGTCCCCTTGCGGTCAAGAAAACCTTCTTCCACCTCTCCACCTCGTCAAAACCCCAGCGCCACCAGTAGCTCTCGACGATGCCGACGACGAAGCGCTTAGCTGGCGCGACCTCACCGACGCCGTCCTCACGCCGGCCGCGGGCATCGTCCTCTCCGCCGCCGCCGTAGGTGTCCTCCGTCGCCAAGTTAGGGCACGATGGATTGAACAGCTCGGTCTCCTACTCTTCCCATCTAGCAGTTCATCATGTGGTAATTATAATCTCACTTTTTACCGTCGCTTTGATCCTATAGATTCATCCTTATTACCAAAAGTGGTTTCTGTGACTTCAAACTTGGATCTGTCTAGTTATGCATCTCATACTGTGCCAAGCATCTTCACTTATGCATCTAAACTAGTTAGATTCCTCACTTGTACCTATTCCTGGATTCGTACAAATCTGGAACCAACTTCAAACACATAAGTGAATGTCTTCGCATCATGAGGTCAATGTCTTCAAACTGATTTATCTTCAAAATCTTCTGAGAATGCATATGACCTCTCCCCTTCCCTCGCATCTCTAATGCTGTCACAGGTACATGTCCGTGGGAGAATCCCTTAGTTCTCATAGTCTGCATTCGTTTGCAGAATTCTTACAACATCACATTAACTCTCCCGAAGCCAGTTCCTGTTTGACCAGCAAGCGGAAGCCTTTGAAGCCTTTGACAGTGTTGAAGCCTTTCAGTCTAAACTTCATGGCTACAGAGAAATCAGCAAGGAAGGGTGGCAGACAATGTCGTGGGGGAACATCAAGAGATTTGCCTGATGACCTCTCAGAGCTGTACAAGACAGATCCAGAAGAGGATTACAACCAGCGCAAGACACGAATCCAATGGATTCGAAGATATTGGGCCGAACAATGGTTTAAATACAAGTTCGTGACCTAGGAGTATGCTGAGAAGAATGCCATCAAGAGTCCTTGGGGTGATATTCTCTTTCGAAGCCTTCCACCCAAGAACAGAGCTGAAGCTATTGCCCAGGATTTCTATCCCTGTATGGTCCGTGGACCACAGCCTGACATTGCCGACCGATCATCACTGCTCTGGTGTCGTGACGATAATCTCTTCAAACGCAACTTCCAGTACGCAAAGGCATCGGCCAAGGAAAATAAGAAGTCATTGGGGCTAGACTTCAACCCTGGTCCTTCTGCTCCCCGGGCCGACGGCACACGCGATGCTGAACCCAATATCATCGGAACCTTCTACAACCTTGATGGCCTCATCACTCACATTTCCGTTTAAGGTGTCAAAGTGGATCATTCTGATGATGATGCCGACACTGAAGCCGCAGAAGCAAAAGAAGGCTAAAGCTTCAAAGTCAGCTGCTGCTCCAAAAGCTTCACGTGCGAAGCCTCTGGCCACTGCTCCACCTACACCAAGTGTGCAATCTGAAGATCTCTCTCGTGTCTCCAAGACCGAGATGAAGAAAAAGAAGAAGCTCATGCACTCCTCCAGTCTTGCTCTGACTCCTGCTGCCGTTTTACGAAACGAAAATGAAGCTATTGATCTGTCAAGTGATGACGATCTTACCAATGACGCTCTTGAGATGCTGATTAAGAGCAAGCAGCAGGCGGAAATCTTCAATGATCTTTCCCTCTTCGATGTTGAGATTATGAACAAGTTCATTGATGACAGGTTTGAAAATCAAGAACTCAGTTTTGACGATCTACAACTTCCAATTGGCCTCAGCGTCTCCTTCCAAGGCGCAATTGCTTCTGAGTTAGCTCTTGCTCAGAAAATTGTTGAGCTTAAGCACAAGATAGATTTTGAAAAAGCTCAGTTCAAGAAGCATATGGCCAAGCTCAGTGTGAAGGATGTGCAGAACTTCAAGATCATGCTACATGAGCTCAAGGAAGCCTTTCGCACGAAACGTGATGAAGCCCAAGGATCTCGTGAGCACATGAAGCTTTCAGCTGCCAAATGAGTGCAAGCCTACAATGAAGTTGAAAAGCGCAAGGCTCTTGGGCGTCCTGGCATCGACCCAAGGATGGCTGCCAAGAAGAAGAAGCCATCGGTTGACCAATCTAAACCTTCAAGGCGGGAAGAGCCTCGCATTGTCTTCCCGGGCAGCATGTCCGGCTCGAATCCAAAGGTCAAGTCAACCGCTTCAGAACTGAAGAAGACGAGGGCTGCCGAGGCTGAAGCCAGAAAAAGGAAAAATCCTGAAGCCTCTGATGACGCACCCTCCAAGAAGAAGCGCAAAACTAGGAAAGATCGGGCTGCTGCCACAGAGCCCCTTGTTGTCGAGCCAATCTCAGTTGCTCGTCCTAACTCTTCTCACCAGGAACGATGCATGACAGTTCATGAGCCTCCTTCCACAGAGGTTCCTAAAGCTGAAGATATTCCAGCTGTTGACCCCACCACAGCTGAAGACATTGGTCATCATGACAATGTTGAAGATGATGTAGTTCTTCCTTAGATTGAGCGCCCAACGATATCATCGCCTGTTCTAACGAACAGTGAGCTTATCAGCATTGGTCGTCCTGTGACGCCACTTGCTCAGGATGCATCATGGGCTGATCACCCACAACAACAAGACACCCCGAGTACTCCCCAACAACAAGTCACCCCACCAGAACAAGATGACGATGACTTTGTGGCCCAGCCAACTCCATCTCCATAGGCATCGCAAGCGTTACGCAGGCTTCGCAAAGGACCAAGGCCCCAAGTCACTCTTCCAAACGTTGTAGAAGGAGAAGTGCACCACCAATCTGTTGCACGTCAGGTGTTCCCAGAAGCCACTCCAACTGTGAATGTCTCCAAGTCTGAGGCTAATGTTGCTGAAGACAATCCGGCTGCATCAGCCGAAGAAACACAAGCAGAAGAGCGTGTCGCCACTCCCCCCATCACTGAAGAAGTTGTTCCAGAAGTGAACATGTCTGTACCCATCCCTCCAACTCCTCAAGTGGAGGCTGAGAATCCTGGGGCTGCCACCACTAACACCAATGAAGCCAATGACATTGTCATGGCTGAAGAGAATGTGGAGCCTGCATTGAACACTCTGCCAGAAACCAATGAAGCCAATGATGCACCTGCAACAGATGTGCAACCCGACGCCTCTGCTAATGCCACTGCTCCTGTTCCGCCACCAAGGCCGCATACTATCGAGCAAGCATACAACTATGGACAGCTTATCACTGTCAAATGGCCTCTTCTGGTTCCTCCGCCTGCTGCTGGTCCTCAATTTGACTACCACATCAAGCACAGGCCTCAGGTTCAGAAGCCACTGCCAAGACTGCCTAGGTTTCCAGGTGCTACATCTGCACCAGGATCATTCAATGTCAATGGTTTCAAAGCGCACAACACCTTCTTTGATAGCGCCAAGAACCCCTACTCTAAGGCAAGAATATCATCTGATCGGTTCTGGAGCTATCAGCAGTGCAGTTATTACTCATGCATTTTATACAATCAAGGTTGCATTTTCCCACATATGCGTCTTGACACTGAAGCCATAACTGGTCTGCCCTGTTTGGAAGAAGCGCTGGATTGCTTCAGAGAGTCTGGCTTATTGCAGTTCATCACTGACAAGGAGCACTGGAATGAAGAATTGCTGCTCCAATTTTATGCCACTGTTCATATTCGTGGCTACAACAGGGATCCGAAGACTCGAGTCCTTGAGTGGATGTCAGGAAATGTCCATCATGAAGCCAAAGCCTTTGATATCATTGAGCTTACTGGCCTGCCCACTCCAGGTGATCTTTATGAACCTGGTTGTCAGCTTCACAGTGCTGCTTTGGAGAGCATTTTTCACAAGCCTGAGCCCAACATGAGCTAGATGCTTATCATGATGAAGCCTTTGCCTCCAGATGTTGAATAACCTAAGGAGTTCTTTGTTGAAGACCTTGAGTATCTGCCACGTACCATCTATCACATTATAAGGCGAACTCTCTGGCCCATCAAAGGACATTCTCCTCATGCAAAGCTTGAAGGTGCAATGAAGACTTTGGTCTTCCATATTCTTCACGGCAAAAGCTTCAATGCACAAGACTTCTTTATCCGCCAACTTGCTGCATCAGGCTCTGATCTCTTTGGTTTGAAGTTTTATGCTCCATGGATCATGCGTCTGATCAAACTACACTCAGCTGTCAACTATCAGCCCTCTGCTCGCAATCATCTGATTCTTCTGCCTGAGGTTGATATGTCAGTTGAAGCCATCCATCCAAAGCCTGCCAAGGAGCCCCTTTGTCTTCAAAATGCTAATAATCAAAGCTTCTCACAAAACATTGAAGGAGTCCAAGCAGTCACTCGTGTTTATCCCCTGGCTGGTACTACGCGCGCGCCTCATCGTGCCCTCACTGAAGCCACCGAAAGCACCATTGCACAACGGCCTAAGAAGAGATCTCGTGTTCTCAATGACCAAGAGCTTCTTGTTTCCCTTCATCAGAAACAGGATAAGCATCATGACTGGCTGAAGTGCCAAATGAAAAGCCTCTTGGTGGACATAAACAAGATTCGCAACCTTGCCACCAAGAATGCCTTTGTCGCCCATGAAACTTGTCGGCGTACATGGAAAGGGCTAACGCTTATGTGTTCTGAAGATGATCTTCAAGACGATGGCTTCTCTGAACGTTTCAAGTTTCACACAACACCTCCAAGAAGTACTGTGGTGCGGCGCACTCCGTCTCTTGAAGACCTGAGTTCTCCTCTTCTGCTGCAACAGTGAATTCCCGTGTCATCGATGATGAAGATGATGCTACTTCACCACCTTCAGCATGAATCGACACTGCACCACGTTCGTCTCCACCGCCGAACCTCAACACCGACCCCGCATCTTCATCTACTCCTCATGGGCACGAGTAGAAGCTCTATGTCTTCAAATCTTTTTGGTCCTTACTAACAAAAGGGGGAGAAGCATATGGGTTGGTAGTCTTCAAACGGGTCCATATGGGCGGTTGCTTTATATTTTGCCTCGTGTTTACAACTCTCGCTTTTTTGATACATTTGGTTCTTTGAGTTGTAACACTTAAACTCGATGGTCGTCTGCTACTTACTTTGCTATTCTGTTATGCGATGACAAATTCCGCATGTGCGATGATAACTTCCGCACTTTAGGTCATTTTGCAGACGCCCATTTTTCATTATGCATGTCATTATGTTCTTTATATCAAATCATGTATGATGAATTGTCGTCGTAAGTTGAAGAGGATCTCCACAAGTACAACATGCCATGTGCATTTGCATTCCAAAAGCAAATTACTTATATGCACATCTTCAGGGGGAGCCTTTGCCACTTATGAAGACAATACCTTATCCTTACAATTTCACATACTTTATCCCCGTTGAAAACTTCAACCAGTTTGTCATCAATCACCAAAAAGGGGGAGATTGTAAGTTCATCTAGTGCCACCCCTAGTTGGTTTTGGAGTATTGACGACAAACCTGGTTGAGGGACTAATGTGTTTGTGAGAATTACAGGATAACACAGGTAGTAGTCCCTCATTTATTCGGTTTACCTACCGGAGATGACCCCTAAAAATGTACGAAGACATTGACGACAATGGTGGTATATGAAGATATTCATATTGAAGACTATGACATGAGAAAACATTGAGTGAAGACTATGGAGCGCGAAGACTTAGTCGTTTCGTTGTTTCCTTTTCTTCTTTGTTGAGTCATAGGAACCACCGTACTGTTAAGTGGGGTCCAAGTGAACAAAGTCAGAGTGACTGAAGTGATGCTCAACCAAAATCCTATGTCTTCGAGCGAAGACAATGAGAGCAAATCTTATCTAGAGCTGGATGAGTCAGCTTTGCTTGTAGCCCAAGTAAAGTTGCCGTGTGTGTTTGAAATCTTGGAACACGTGTCAGTTCCTTAGTGACCCAGGGTCATTTCCGACAAATCAGGTCGGGTTGCCTAGTGGCTATAAATAGCCCACCCCCTACACCATAAATTGGAGGCTGCTTAGAGTTAGTGCACGGCTTTTGTCGTTTTGAGAGCAACCCACCTCGAAGCTTTTGAGAGAGAGAAATCCTTGCGAGGACAATGCCCAAACACCCAGAGCTAAAGAGTGTTAGGCATCAATGAAGTCTTTCTGTCTGCGTGACCTGAAGACTTATTACACTTGAGGACTGTGAATCCTCCAGCCGATTAGGCGTCGCGTTCTGAGCATCCAAGAGTCATTGTGGATCGCCGGTGAACGAAGTCTGTGAAGGTTTGGAAGTCTACCTTGAAGACTTACCAGAGTAATTGGGCGAGGACTGGGTGTCCTTAGCTCAAGGGGAATAAGGTGAAGATTTGGTCTTCTGAGTTGAATCTCAGCCTCCCTAACCAGACGTACAGTTGTCACAGCAACTGGAACTGGTCCAACAAATCCTGTGTCCTCATCAAGTGACTGGTTCTATCCTCTCCCTCTCATTACTTACAGTTTGTCTTCGTGAAGTCATGGCCTGATTGCCGTACCTGTTTGACTGCATTGCCTAACTACTATTGTTGTTTGGCTTCATACTATCTTCCATCCTGATCTTTACTACCTAGCTGCTATTAGTCTTCGTGATTTCACTTCATTACATACTTGATTATGGCCTGCTTAGTGTAGTCTACCTTCTGCTGCATTTCAATAGGTTCATTTCTATTGTTTGTCTTCAAAACTTCCATGTTTTGAAGACTTCCATAAAATTCGCCTATTCACCCCCTCTCTAGTCGATAACTAGCACTTTCAGTGTCATCACAATAATCATCATAGATAGGAGGCATGCTTTCATCATAATAAATTTGCTCATCAAAGCATGGGGGACAAAAAATATCATCTTCATCAAACATAGCTTCCCCAAGCTTGTGGCTTGGCATATCATTAGCATCATGAATATTCAAGGAATTCATACTAACAACATTGCAATAATGCTCATCATATAAAGATTTAGTGCCAAACATTTTAATGCATTCTTTTTCTAACACTTTGGCACAATTTTCCTTTCCATCATACTCACAAAAGACATTAAAAATATGAAGCGTATGAGGCAAACTCAATTCCATTTTTTGCAGCTTTCTTTTATAGACTAAACTAGTGATAAAACAAGAAACTAAAAGATTCGATTGCAAGATCTAAAGATATACCTTCAAGCACTCACCTCCCCGGCAACGACGCCAGAAAAGAGGTTGATGTCTACTACACAACCTTCTTCTTGTAGACGTTGTTGGGCCTCCAAGTGCAGAGGTTTGTAGGACGGTAGCAAATTTCCCTCAAGTGGATGACCTAAGGTTTATCAATCCGTGAGAGGCGTACGGTGAAGATGGTCTCTCTCAAGAAACCCTACAACCAAATAACAAAGAGTCTCTTGTGTCCCCAACACACCCAATACAATGGTAAATTGTATAGGTGCACTAGTTCGGCAAAGAGATGGTGATACAAGTGCAATATGGGTGGTAGATATAGGTTTTTGTAATCTGAAAATATAAAAACAGCAAGGTAAAAAGTGATAAAAGTGAGCGTAAATGGTATTGCAATGCTAGTAAACAAGGCCTAAGGTTCATACTTTCACTAGTGCAAGTTCTCTCAACAAAAATAACATAATTGGATCATACAAATATCCCTCAACATGCAACAAAGAGTCACTCCAAAGTCATTAGTAGGGGAGAACAAACGAAGAGATTATGGTAGGGTATGAAACCACCTCAAAGTTATCCTTTCTGATCGATCTATCATAGAGTTCGTACTAGAATAACACCTTAAGACACAAATCAAGCAAAACCCTAATGTCACCTAGATACTCCAATGTCACCTCAAGTATCCGTGGGTATGATTATATGATATGCATCACACAATCTCAGATTCATCTATTCAACCAACACAAAGAACTTCAAAGAGTGCCCCAAAGTTTCTACCAGAGAGTCAAGACGAAAACGTGTGCCAACCCCTATGCATAGGTTCACGGGCGGAACCCGCAAG
Organism: Aegilops umbellulata; assembly: GCA_032464435.1. Taxonomy (NCBI): domain Eukaryota; kingdom Viridiplantae; phylum Streptophyta; class Magnoliopsida; order Poales; family Poaceae; genus Aegilops; species Aegilops umbellulata. The sequence continues at coordinate 289,856,989 of CP136056.1, read as the reverse complement.
TTGATCACCAAAACAGACATCAAGTGGATCACGTGATATCCCATTGTCACCACAAATACGCACGGCAAGACATACATCAAGTGTTCTCAAATCCTTAAAGACTCAATCCGATAAGACAACTTCAAAGGGAAAACTCAATCCATTACAAGAGAGTAGAGGGGGGGGGGCATCATAAGATCCAACTATAATAGCAAAGCTCGCATACATCAAGATCGTATCACCTCAAGAACACGAGAGAGAGATCAAACACATAGCTACTGGTACATACCCTCAGCCCCGAGGGTGAACTACTCCCTCCTCATCATGGAGCGCCGGGATGATGAAGATGGCCACCGATGAGGGTTCCCCCTCCGGCAGGGTGCCAAAACAGGGCCCCGATTGGTTTTTGGTGGCTACAGAGGCTTGCGGCGGCGGAACTCCCGATCTATTTTGTTTCCCGAAGTTTTTAGGGTATATGGATATATATAGGCGAAATAAGTCGGCCAGGGGAGCCACGAAGGTGGAGGGTGCGCCTGGGGGGGGGGGTAGGTGCGCCCCCCTGCCTCATGATCTCCTTGTTGATTCCCTGACGTGTACTGCAAGTCCCCTGGATTGCTTCCGTTCCAAAAATAACTCTCCTGAAGGTTTATTCCGTTTGGACTCCGTTTGATATTCCTTATCTGTGAAACACTGAAACAAGGAAAAAACAGAAACTGGCACTGGGCTCTGGGTTAATAGGTTAGCCTAAAAAATAATATAAAAGTGTGTAATAAAGCCCATAAACATCCAAAATAGATAAAATAATAGCATGAAACAATAAAAAATTATAGATACGTTGGAGACGTATCATCTACCAAACCCACCTCGGCATTATTGTGACATTCATATGTCGGGAGGCGACAATACCCAGGCCACCTTGGTATTTGGGCATGCATATATCCGCCCACTTGACCTTGTGATACTTCTGTCGGCCATCCGCGGCCTTTCAAAAGAATCTAGCTAGGTCCTTGTCAAAGGAACTATGAACACCTTCCGGCAGGATATACAACCCCATCATAAACATGGGGAGGCTCACAAGGTTCGAACTAATAAGGATCATTTGCTCCCCTTGGAGGTAAATCGTCCACGCCAGGGTTGAGCCCTAGAAGCCACCCATCCCATCAGAGGGTCGAACACACTTTCCAGTAGTTGCGAGTCGGCCATTGGCATTCCCAATTAATTGACGGGAAATGTGGCCAGCCGACAGTTTAGGTTGTCCGCAATCCTTTGTTGTTCTTCCGCCGAGAAGCCCAGGACAACGACCTCACTCTTGTCAAAGTTAATATTTAGTCCACACATGGCACATAGTGCTCAAATTAGCACGTTTCTTCCAATAGCCTAACTACTAGGACATTAATTTGCATTGTAATCATACTTTAAACTTCTGGTGGCTTTGCCACTCAGAAAATACTAGATAGAAATAAAAGAATGTGTAGCGTCGAGTTAAATGCACAGAACCACCACATTTGTGTCACGACCTGCGAAAAACCACTACTTTGTGATTTGCAACATTTCACGCCGAATAGAATTTCTAACCGTGGTAAACAACACTAAGTAAAAGAATTATCTTGTTTTGAGGTGGCCGGTCGCGAGCAAGCAGGCAGCGGTGACAGCGTGGCGCTAATGGTCGTCATTTTTTCCAATGCTCGTGTTGAAGTTGCTGGGTCTGGTCAGCGTGTTCGCTCGTTTCCATTTACTGGGCTGGGCTTGTTTGTAAACCGGGCTGGCGCGTTCGCTGTGCTTGTTCAATTCTTGTAGAAAAAACAAGCGATCATTCGATTGATTGATTGCGCCCGTTTGGTTTCTCCTTCTTCAGAAAACCACAGTCTCCCCACTGCATTCATTCACTCTCCTCTCGCACATATAACCACGAGGATCTCCATCCACCTTCCCTCTTCCATAGAAACCACAACCACAACAAGGAAACCACCGTCGCTCGATGAGGGAGTCCTGGATTAAGGGGTCCTCGGATGGTCGAACTATGTGACATGGGCCGGACTAATGGGCCGTGAGGGGACAAGATGAAGGCTTTTCCCCGTGTCCGGATGGGATTCTCCTTGGCGTGGATGGAAAGCTTGGCGGATAGTCGCATAGTTTCCCTTGTCTGTAAACCGACTTTGTACAACCCTGGGCCCCTTCGGTGTCTATATAAACTGGAGGGTTTAGTCCGTAGAGGCAATCATAATCATACAGGCTAGACATCTAGGGTTTAGCCATTACGATCTCGAGGTAGATCAACTCTTGTAACCTTATATTCATCAAAGTCAATCAAGCAGGAAGTAGGGTATTACCTCCATTAAGAGGGCCCGAACCTGGGTAAACATCATGTCCCCTGCCTCCTATTACCTTTGATCCTCAGACGCACAGTTCGGGACTCCGTACCCGAGATCGCCCAGTTTTGACACTGACATTGGTGCTTTCATTGAGAGTTCCTCTGTGTTGTCGATAGAAGGATCGATGGCTCGCCTGGTCTTCAACGACAAAATCACCTCTAGAAGGGCCCTAGCTCCTGGGCAGATCCTCCAGCTCGACAGTTTCACTATTGGCGCCCGGCCGGCCATTAAGCCCAAGGAAGTCTCCCAGATCGCCAAAAATCATCTCCGCATCGACCCCGAAAATGTCGATAAGATGGATCCGGTAGATATCTTGTCTTTGAATGAACTTCTAGATCGCATCGCCACCCTGGGGGTCGTAACAGATTATGATCTGATTGGGCTTAAACCTGATCAGAGGGAAATCAGTTCCTCACCTGTCACCCACCTGGTGACAGTTGTGGAGGACCAAGTCGAGGATACCTCTCCTCCTATGCTACGAACAAACTATGTTCGGATCTCCGAGCCCCGCGAGCCAGATACCCATCTTCGAGAAGAGACCTTTCGTCCTCCAAAAATAGAACCAGACGTGGAGCCTAAAAATTCCCAAGACACTCCCGATCCTGGGCCGGTAACCTCAGAAATCTTTCAAATCCTGGATTCCATAGTGGGTCAGGGCTCGGATTTAAGCCCAGCCACCCACCACAAGCAATACTCTCCAAGCAATTCCGGTCCCCAGACATATGCGACTTAATGTATGTACGGCAGCAACTCAGGAAATAGTCCATCACTTTTGGGCTAGATTCCTACTTGTTAAAAACAAGATCAAAGGGATCCTCAATGCCCTCAACCGACACCGCATACTGCACTTTGCAAATTTGGCACACATAGTACAGAAGTACTGCGCAATGGAAAGCGCCTGGAAAGCCTAGACAGGTCGGTGGGAACCACTGGCCATTAAGCCGCCCACCGGTCGGGCAAAAAGGATGAACCCTCACGGGGCACATGATCATTACTCCACAGACAAGAAAATCAAGCCCTTAGTGGGACATAGAACTTTCCTTGATGAATGGCTCGATAAGCCTTGTCAGATACACACGACGCCAAAATCCAAACCAACACATAGCCTTTGGGCATGTTGGATACTCCGGCAGGTGGCTAAGAGCGGTGAGGCCATCCTCACCAACACTACCCCAGAGAAGTACTCCCCGGAGGATAATGATCTCAACGTGCTTACGGTCTTCGAGACCTTTTCTTCAAACAATCAGCGCAAAAGGGCGCTCCGCGACCTCGCCGAAGTCAACCAAGTAGCCGCAATCAATCCTTGGAACGACATGGTGATAACCTTCAATGCCACTGATGAACCATGGTCTTGATCAGTCCGAGCACCAGCCGCTCTAGCCCTAAACCCAATCGTGGATCACTTTTGGCTGACTAAAGTGCTCATGGACGGTGGCTGCAGATTAAACCTCATCTATGAGGACACGCTTGACAAAATGCAAATGGACAAGAGCCGTATCGAGCAGAGCAGTACAACCTTTCGAGGCATTATTCCTAGTCGAGAAGCGCGATGTTTGGGAAAAGTTAAACTCGATGTGGTATTCGGCATGCCTGAGAACTACAAGTCCAAAGAGTTAATCTTCCAGGTGGCACCTTTCAACAGCGGGTATTACGTCCTGTTGGGGCGAGATGCATTCACATGCTTTCAAGCCATACCTCATTACGGGTACATGAAGCTCAAAATGCCCAGGCCCAACGGAGTTATCACTATCGCTAGTGATCCGGACATAGCACTCCGTGCTGAAAACAAAACCGCATCCCTGGCCCTCGAGGCACTATCTGAGGCCCTTGCGGCCGAGGAGCTCACCGCTCTGCGCTCCACAGTGGATAGAGACGACGTAATTCTCGACAAAATGCCTAAATCCACTTCTTTCAAGCCAGCAGACGAAATAGTCAAATTCCAAGTCCACGCGACGGATCCTAATAAAACAACAGCCATTGGAGCACAGCTAGATCCGATGGTCGATGCCGCTCTAAGAGCATTCCTGCGCAAGAATTGGGACATCTTCGCCTGGCACCCTTCGGATATGCCAGGAATCCCACGCAGACTGGCCGAACACAGCCTCAACATAATAAAGGGGACGATGCGGCGATTTTCCGAACCCAAGCGACAAAGATATGGGGGAGGAGCTAGCCAAACTACTTGAAGCCGGGTTTATTCGAGAGATAAAACACCCGGACTGGCTAGCAAACCAGGTCATGGTGCCAAAGAAGGACAAATCCTGGCGCCTTTGTGTCGATTTTAAAGACCTCAATAAAGCCTGCCCAAAGGACCCCTTCCCACTGCCCCGCATCGACCAAATCATTGATGTAAGCGCATGACACGATTCATTATGTTTCCTCGACGCATACTCCGGATACCATCAAATTAATATGAAGGAATCCGATCAGGCTGCAACGACATTCATTACCCCGTAGGGGCCTTTCTGCTTCAACACTATGCCTTTCGGACTCAAAAACGCTGGCGCCACCTACCAACGCATGATTCAAACATGCCTGGAAAAAAAAATTGGCAAGACGGTGGAGGCATACGTAGATGATGGAGTCATCAAAACTAAACATGTCGAATCATTGGTGGACGACTTACGTCTTACATTCGACAACCTTCGAACACATGACATACGACTCAATCCGGAAAAATGCGTTTTCAGCGTTCCGGACGGAAAGCTACTCCGGTTCATTGTTTCCAATAGAATAAACGAAGCAAACCCGGCCAAAATACGAGCCTTGTCACAGTTGGCAATTCCAACAGACCTAAAAACAGGTCAAAAAACTAGCCGGGTGCGTGGCAGCCTTGAGCCGGTTTATCTCCAGATTGGGAGAGAAGGCATTGCCACTATATCGCCTGCTTCGACGTACCGACCACTTTGAGTGGACGGACGCGACAACAGCCGGGTTGGTGGAAATAAAAACTCTGCTAGCAAACAACCCAATCCTTGCCGCGCTTAACACCGGCGAACCCATGCTATTGTACATATCTGCAACTCACCAGGTGGTGAGCGCCGTACTCGTCGTGGAACGAGAGGAAGAGGGACATAAATTCTCATTCCAAAAACCCGTATACTACATATCAGCGGTTCTCACACCATGCAAATCCCGGTACCCACACTATCAAAAGATAGCATCTACGGTTTTCATGGCATCTCGAAAGCTGCGACACTACATTCAAGAGTGTTCGATCACCGTGGCCTCCTAGGTACCACTCAATGATATCATAAACAATCGAGACGCCACCGGCCGCATTGCAAAATGGGCCATCGAGATCCTACCATTCGAAATAACATACAAACCACGCCAGGCTATTCAATCTCAAGTGTTGGCCGACTTCGTCGCCGAATGGACAGAAGCCGAACTCCCTAAAGAGTACGACACATACTCGAACTGAGTGATGTACTTTGACGGCTCTAAAATGTTAGCCGGATTGGGGGCCGGTGTCATCCTAACATCCCCTACAGGGGACATAGTCCGTTATGTATTGCAAATCATGTACATAGACTCCAATAACGCAGCCGAATATGAGGCACTACTACATGGTCTCTAGATGGCTGTTTCTATGGGCATAAAATGCCTCGAGGTGCGTTGGGAATCAAACCTCGCAATGTCCCAAATAAATGGAGAATTCGATGCAAAAGATCCAAAGGTGGTAGCTTACCGCAATGCCGTGCTCAAAATATCAGCTCGGTTCGAGGGGCTCGAGTTTCATCATGTGGCCCGAGACAGTAACCAAGCAGCAGACATCCTTGCTCGAATGGGCGCTAAACGCGACCCCTTCCCGCCTAACATCTTCGTGGAAAGGCTCTTTAAGCCATCCATGATATGGCAGGACGAGAGCGGAAATACCAGTTTGGCGCCGATCACACCCCCGAATGCCGAACACGATTAGGACATCATCGGGGGCTCAGGCACAGAACGAATGCCTTCCGCCCATGTAATCATGGCGGTAATCGCCCCATGGACCGAACCCTTCCTGGCCTACCTTAATAGGCGGGAGCTCCCTGAGGACCAGAATGAGGCTCGTTGCATCGTCCGACGTTCGAAAGCCTGCAAGGTTCATGAAGGAGAGCTTTATAAGAAAAGCACTACTGGAGTCCTTCAAAGAAGTATCTCTGAAGAAGAGGGACATCAGCTCTTGGCCGAAATACATGCTGGTCTTGGCTGCCATCACGCCGCAGCTCGGGACCTTGTAAGTAAGGCCTTCCGTACAAGTTTCTTTTGGCCAACAACCCGAGCAGACGCACCGGACCTCAAACAACGATGTGTCGGATGCCAGCTTTTTGCCAATCAAAGCCATATGCTGCCCACTGCCCTACGAACAATCCCCATTACATGGCCTTTCGCGGTGTGGGGGCTGGACATGGTCGGACCCCTTAAAGGGGGAAGCCATAAGAAAAATTATTTGCTGGTTATGGTAGATAAATTCACTAAGTGGATAGAGGCCAAACCAGTTAAAACGACTGAAGCCGGACCGATGATAGACTTTATATCCGGTGTCATACACCGTTATGGTGTCCCACACAACATTATTACTGACAATGGCTCTAACTTTATAGCCGACGAGGTGAAAAATTGGTGTGCTAATCTAGGTATTAAACTCGATCATGCCTCTGTGTATCACCCCCAAACAAACGGTCAAGTTGAACGGGCCAATGGCCTGATAATGAGAGGAATCAAACCCAGACTAGTGCAATCCTTAAAGGAGTCGGATAAACACTGGTCAAGGAGCTCAATTATGTACTCTAGGGGTTGCGGACCACACCCACTCGCACGACCGGATACACACCGTTCTTCATGGCGTACGATGCAGAGGATGTTCCGCCCATCGATATTATTCATGACTCACCTCGAGTGCGCATGTACGAGGAGAGAGAGGCCGAGATCGATCAGCAAGACGACTTAGATGTCCTGGAGGAGGAGCGCGATGTCGCAAAAGCCCGTTCTGCAATTTACCAACAACAAGCTCGAAGATACCAATGCAGAGAAGTGCAGGCTAAGACTTATAATGTCGATGGACTCGTTCTACGCCTACCAGAGAAGAAAAAGGACAATCCCAAGCCCAAATGGGAGGGTCCCTTCATTATAGATGAAGTTCTCACTGGAGGAGCCTATCGCCTTCACAATGCATCGGACAATTGCTTAGAGCCGAACCCATGGAACGCTGCCAGACTTCGGAGATTCTACGCCTAAGTCCGGAAACATTTTTCGTTACCTTTTTCTCATTTTTTTCACTTTTTTCCCTTTTCCTTTTCGTTTCTTTTATGACTTCTAGCGTGTGTTCGGGTAAGCCGCACACTTGAGGGGTATACATCCTTAAATGTACACACCCCACCATAACTGGGGGCTTCCTTCAATAGAAGCTTATTATCATTTCGAGCATAAAGCTCACCATATATATATATATGTGTGTTTTGCTCATATGCGTCCTGTCTTCGCCATTATATGCACCTCTATGACTTAAGTTTTTGCCAAGCTGGGTTGTCTGGCTCCTGTGCTTATGCCCTACATTCCCGCTCGTTCGGCTAGGGCATAAAGGGAGCACCTCTGCGATTGTTACAACCGGGTCATCCGGACATGTACCTCAGACGGGTGAAGCCAAAAGCTAGTGTTCTTAAGGGAATAATTGGTCAGCGGACAAAAGATGAATTGTCTTTGTAGCAATATAAACCACCAAGATACAAAGACTCCTATGATTCTTTCGCATCACAGCTTAGTCATGCATAAACGCATGCCGACCTAGGGAGAGGAACCCTTAACGGAACTATTCTTTCTCGAAGATGTTTCTTACATTACAAAAGTAATATAACATAACTCCCCGAATACAGTTTGTCTATTCAAGCATTATGACCGGGCCGCCTAGTTTCCGAACATACTTAGTGTTTCCCATAGGTATAGTATTCAAAAACACTCCACCCTTGGGTCTCAGAGGTTGAAGCGGAAGTCTGCCATGACAATCTTTTACAATTTGGCCGGAGATAATCTTTGCCCATAACAGTGTATTGCCACATAAAATTACTCGCCTACTCTTTATCTATGCCATCTATCAGGCTGTCAAGTTTATAGTCCTGCTGTGAAAATTTGGCGGCTACATTTACTTGGTCGTACACCAAGCTAATCGGAATTTCTTGTCCGTCCGGTCCCCGAGGTCTGACCCAGGCCATATGGTTTGGATCAAGTCTGGTATATCGTGTTTTCACCATGGCCCAGGCCTCTCGTGTACCTTCTCGACATTCCGATGCCTTCCACAACTCAAAATGAAGACAAGCTCCCTTGAATAACTCTGCGAGCTCCCCCATCATTCCTGGATGGGAATCAGATGGCCATAAAGCCTTCGCCATATTCCTCATTGCTTTCCGAGCTCGCTCGTGCACTTTCGATAGCTCTTGCAGCAGGTCGCCTTGAAATCCGGACACTTCTCCTTCAGGTTGCCCAGTTAACAAACCTACAGGATCAAACCTCGTAAAAATTTTCCATCAGGGGATCTTATGAAAGTTAGGTTCAAGGACATACTAAATATGCCGCCTTTCGGCTTTCAGTTCTCCTTCAAGGCATCCAACAGTTGGGCTCTTACGTCCTTTAGCTCCTCGGCTTGCTTGATGTTGGCATCCTGTAGTTTGTTCTTCTCATCCCTGGCTGTGTCAGTATACGTTGACCGGCGGCTTCTTGCCTTTCGGCATGCTGTTTATCCTCCCACACAGCCTTCAGTCTATCCTCAAGTTGATCCAACGATCCTGCCGCCATAAACAAAACAGTGTATATTAAAAAAACATTGTTGGCGCAGAATCGTATTTTCTGGACAATGATTAACCTTACCATTTGGTGCCTTCTTGGACTTCTCCAGTTCGGCGGTGACAACAGTTAGCTTGGTCCGACATTCTTCAAGCTCCTTGGATAGCATGTCATTTTTCTCCATGAGTACCTGATAATACAATGATCCTTAAATTATTTGGGCCAAACTGCTTCAAGTCTCGGGGGCTACTGGCACATGAGTATTGCATCTACAAAAAAGATCTTATCCACATATCCTTTGAAAGCTGGTGTGTGGCTCCGGTAAGCCCATCCCGAGCAGCTCGGATATATGCATCTGTAGAGTTGAGGGCATGGAACGCCTCTACGGTAAAACTGGGATCGCGCATGGCCTCTTCCTCCGCCGATGATTCATCGCGCTCTCCACTTCTGAATTGGTGATGGATACATTACCGAATCCTCTTGGAGATGACCATCTGGCATTTTACCCGTATCAACCCTAGTCCTTATGACAGGGTCCGGGGCCAGATTGGTCGATGCACGGCCGGCGAGGTCCCTGGATGTAGTTTGGCGTATGCTCTTCCTGCAAGATGGCCCAACGAAAAATGTCACAATTCGGTCTATCCACCGGGTGCGTGTTAAAGAACTATACCTCTTTGGTGAGGGCGGGGGCACGGTAATATCACCTTTGCCCTTTCTTTTTCAAGACTCTCCCTGCACAGGTTTCGCCTTCCTAGAAGACACCTTCGATACAGCTCGGCAAGCCGAGCGTCGCCCCTTCGGAGCATGAGACAGTGCGGTAGGTGAGGTGCGATGGAAAAACTCTTTCGGAGGAGACGCCTCCTGGGTACTTACGTGGGAGGAGGGGAGAAGGCCGAGGTAATCAGCTATAATGGCCACTTCTGTGCCATCATAGCTCGCTTGATAAAAAAACTCCCTCCTTAAGCTCTATAAATATGTCCGGATCTTCTTCATATCCGGGATCTAGGTCCCGATTATGATCCTCTGGCTGCGGAGCAGGGCTGTAGATCCCCTGGATGATCTTTCTCCATTCATATTAGAAGTAGACGGATTAAATTCGGCCAGCGTAACTCTGGAAAAGGGTTGAGTAAAGCCGGTCATCAAAAAATTTCCCAATCGATGGGGTTGTACATGGAAAAACCTTCCCAGCACTTCAAGCGAGTGAAGTCTTCCTTCTCCCCTTTGAAAAGATCAGCTGAGATGGTGGCCAGGGCGGCAAAGTTGTCCGGACCCTTGCGTAAATAACGGGATGCATCGTCCTGCCCGTTGTAATGCCAAATGGGAAACTCCTAGATTGGAGCGGCTGAATGCATCACGTTATTGAAATTTCCATTACCTCAACTATTGATAGCCCGGAGTTGGCGAGTACTCTAATCTTACTTGGTAGTCTCGAAACTTCCGCACTATCTTCTTCTTCGAGGCTTCGGGGATGCCAGCTGGCGCGCTTCTTTAAAGGAGCACTGGAGAATTCGAGAAGACCACGCCGGTTTGGGTCCGGAAGAATGACGTCTTAAATATAAAACCACTCCGAGGGCCAGTCTTCGGATGCCTTCTTCGTAGTGCTGGACGGGTACCCAGTCCCGGCTATGCGCCATACTTCGGCGCCGCCCACCTCGAATATGGATCCCTTTTGGGAGCGAGGGACGAGGCAGAAAAATTTCTGCCATAGCTCTTAATGGGCCTCGCAACCCAAGAACAACTCGTAGAGAGCAATGAAACCTGCGATATGCAGAATAGAGCCTAGCGTCAGATTGTGCAGTTGAAGGCCTGTCACAGCCCTAGCTTAGCCTTTGCTTGTCCTTGCATCATCATCATGTCATCATGTTTAATTTTAAGAAATTTGAAATGGGGATTGATAAACCCTAGCACAAATGCAATTCAAATAGGTTCAACCAAAATATTTTGAATGACCTCAAAATATCCTTTTAAAATGTTCATGATTTATGGGAAAAGGTGAAAGCCTCTACCGGAGATGATGCATATTTTTCCAGGACATTTTGATCATTGAATTAAATCATTATGGTATTTGAGTTGGAATTTAAAAGTTACCATTAAATATTGGTTGCTCCAAATATTCTGAAATTTATTGTGTGGTTTGAAAATAATTCCAATATTCCTCACAAAAATTTACAGAATTAACCAAAGTGTTTTGGTTGGTATTTTATTACAAACATAAAGCAGAAAAATAGAAAATAGAATAAATTAGAAAAGAGAGAGAGAGTGCTCACCTGGCAAAGCCCCCAGGCCCAGCCCTGTTGGCCAGCCCACCACGGGCAAACCTGTCCTCAACCTCTGCCTACTGGCAGAGGCAAGGCCGAGCACGGCGCCCGTGCACGCCGGCACGCAGCTGCCTGCCTGGCCCTCCCCTGGCCAGCGCGATGCCGCCAACGACACGCCGCTGCCGTCTGGACCCCCTGACCTCCTCACTCTCCCCCCTCCGTCTCTCCCTTGCTCTCTCTCTCGCACACCCGAACGCGCCGTCGCCGCCGCTCATCGTTGCCGCGACCACCGGCCCTCCCTCGCTTCCCCGACTGGTTCACGAGCTCCGCGACGTCGTCCTCGACCCCCTCACCAAGCCACGCCCCACCGGATGCCCTGCAGTGTCGCCCTCAAGCTCGTCTTCAACCTCCGGCCACCGGCAACCTCACCTTCGATTCGCCGCTGTCCGTGCTTCCCCGGCCTCCCTGAGCTTCTTTTCAGCACCCACGTGAGCTCCTGATCCCCCCCATGCTCTTCGCCTCCGTTCCCATTCTCTATCCGCCATCCCCATGCACCCGAGCTCCGGCCGCCGCCATGGCCGGCGAGCCTTGCGCTCGCGAGCTCCTCCGCTCAAACCCACCGCACGGTTGTGCTCCTGGTGCCTCCAGGAGTCCATCTAGCCCTTTTACTGACTCGCCCGTGCCCCGTAGCACCGCTGGACACATGTGCCGAGCGCCACCGCCGCCTTGCTCGACGCTGGCGACATTCCCGGTGAGGGAGTCCTGGATTAGGGGGTGTCTGGATGGCCGGACTATACCTTCAGCCGGACTCCTGGACTATGAAGATACAAGATTGAAGACTTCGTCCCGTGTCCGGAAGGAACTTTCCTTGTCGTGGAAGGCAAGCTTGGAGATGCGGATATTTAGATCTCCTACCATTGTAACCGGCTTTGTGTAACCCTAACCCTCTCCGGTGTCTATATAAACCGGAGTGCTTTAGTCCGTAGGACAACATACAACAATCATACCATAGGCTAGCTTCTAGGGTTTAGCCTCTTTGATCTCGTGGTAGATCTACTCTTGTACTACCCATATCATCAATATTAATCAAGCAGGACGTAGGGTTTTACCTCCATCGAGAGGGCCCGAACCTGGGTAAAACTTCGTGTCCCTTGTCTCCTGTTACCATCCGCCCAGACGCACAGTTCGGGACCCCCTACCCGAGATCTGCTGGTTTTGACACCGACATTGGTGCTTTCATTGAGAGTTCCTCCGTGTCGTCGCTTTTAGGCCCGATGGCTCCTCCGATCATCAATAATGATGCAGTCCAGGGTGAGACTTTTCTCCCCGGATAGATCTTCGTCTTCGGCGGCTTCGCACTGCGGGCCAATTCGCTTGGCCATCTAGAGCAGATCGAAAGCTACGCCCCTGGCCATCAGGTTAGATTTGGAAGTTTAAACTACACGGCTGATGCCCGCGGGGACTTGATCTTCGACGGATTCGAGCCACAGCCGAGCGCGCCGCAATGTCGCGATGGGCATGACCTAGCTCTGCCGCCGAACAGTGCCCTGGAGGCCGTGCACGCACCGGTTCCGACCCTTGATTCGGAACTAGCTGCGCCGATCGAGGACGAGTGGTTGGACGCTGCCTCAGGGGCTGCGATCCCAATGGTGATCGAGCCGAACACCAGCCCCGCACTCCGCAAGGCCCGTGACTCCGTAGGGCCGGACTCCTCTCCGGACTCCAAGCCCTCCGCGCCCCTGCCGATCGAATCCGATTGGGCGCCGATCATGGAGTTTACCGCCGCAGACATCTTTCAGCACTCGCCCTTTGGCGATATTCTGAAGTCATTAAAGTCTCTCTCTCTTTATCAGGAGAGCCCTGGCCGAACTGCGGTCAGCAAGGTTGGGATACAGACGACGAAGAAATTCAAAGCCGACCCACCACCCACTTTGTAGCCACTGTCGATGATTTAACCGACATGCTCGACTTCGACTCCGAAGACATCGACAGTATGGACGCTGATGTAGGAGACAACCAAGAACCAGAACCTATAGGGCACTGGAAAGCCACCTCGTCGTATGACATATACATGGTGGATACCCCAAAAGAAGGAGATGGCGATGGAACGACGGGGGATGACCCCTCCAAGAAGCAACCTAAGCGCCGGCGTCAGCGGCGCCGCTCTAAATCCCGCCAAAGCAAAAACAGTGATTCTGGAACGGGAAATAATAATACTCCAGATAGCACCGAAGAACACCCCCTCCAGCAAGATTCAACATAGGAGGATGAAGAAGCCAGCCCTCATGAGAGAGCGGCAGACAGAGAGGTTGAGGATGATAATTATATGCCTCCCTCCGAAGACGAGGCAAGCCTCGACGACGATGAATTCGTCGTGCCAGAGGATCCCGTCGAACAAGAGCGTTTCAAATGCAGGCTTATGGCCACGGCAAGCAGCCTTAAGAAAAAACAGCAACAACTTAGAGCTGACCAAGATTTGCTAGCCGACAAATGGACTGAAGTCCTCGCGGCCAAAGAGTATGAACTCGAACGCCCCTCCAAGAGATACCCAAAGCGCAGGCTGCTACCCCGATTAGAGGAGGAAGCACCTAAACCTACATCACCAGCGCATGACATGGCCGACCGGCCACCTCGTGGCCGTGACAGAGAGGCCTCTCGGCCCTCCACTCAAGCCGCGCCCCGGCGCCGCTCAAATCATACTAAGGCACGGGAGAATGCGCCAGACCTGCGAGACATACTGGAGGACAAGGCAAGGCAAACAAGATCGATCTACGGATCGCGCGGGCGCCCCACGGTACGTGACGGTGATCGTCACTCCGGATATAATAAATCCGGCTAGGCCGAACACAATAGACAAAGCTCGTTTGAGCTGCGTCGTGATATAGCCCAATACAGAGGCGCCGCACACCCACTATGCTTCATAGATGAAGTAATGGATCATAAAATCCCTGAGGGTTTCAAACCCGTGAACATCGAATCATACGATGGCACAACAGATCTTGCGGTCTGGATCGAGGATTATCTCCTTCATATCCACATGGCCCACGGAGATGATCTACACGCCATCAAATACCTCCCACTCAAACTTAAGGGACCAGCCCGGCATTGGCTTAACAGCTTGCCGGCAGAATCAATCGGTTCTTGGGAGGACCTGGAAGCCGCATTCCTTGACAACTTCCAGGGCACTTATGTGCGACCACCAGACGCCGATGACCTAAGCCACATAATTCAGCAGCCAGAGGAATCAGCCAGGCAATTCTGGACACGGTTCCTTGCAAAGAAAAATCAAATAGTCGACTGTCCGGACACAGAGGCCCTAGCAGCCTTCAAGCATAACATCCGCGACGAGTGGCTTGCCCGGCACCTTGGACAGGAAAAGCCGAAATCTAGGGCAGCCCTCACGACACTCATGACCCGCTTTTGCGCGGGAGAAGATAGCTGGCTAGCTCGTAGCAACAACTTGACCAAGAACCTTGGTAATTCGGACACCAAGGACAAAAGTGGCAGGTCACGTCGGAACAAGCAAAAGTGCCGCGTTAACAGCGACAGCAACAAGGATACGGCAGTCAATGCCGAATTCAGAGGCTACAAATCCGGTCAACGGAAAAAGCCATTCAAAAGAAATATTCAGGGCCCGTCCAGTTTGGACCAAATACTCAGCCGCTTGTGCCAGATACATGGCACCCCCGAAAAGCCAGCCAATCACACCAACAGAGATTGTTGGGTGTTCAAGCAGGCAGGCAAGCTAAATGCCGAAAACAGAGACAAGGGGCTTCATAGCGACGACAAGGAGGAGCCCAGGCCGCCAAACAACAGTGGAGAGAAGGGTTTTCCCCCACAAGTGCGGATGGTGAACATGATATACGCAACCCACATCCCCAAGAGGGAGCGGAAGCGTGCATTACGGGACGTATACGCGATGGAGCCAGTCGCCCCAAAGTTCAACCCATGGACCTCCTGCCCGATCACTTTTGATCGAAGGGACCACCCCACTAGCATCTGTCATGGGGGGTTTGCCGCATTGGTTCTAAACCCAATTATCGACGGATTTCACCTCACAAGAGTCCTTATGGACGGCGGCAGCAGCCTGAACCTGCTTTACCAGGATACAGTGCGGAAAATGGGCATAGATCCCTCGAGGATTAAGCCCACCAAAACGACCTTTAAAGGCATCATACCTGGTGTAGAGGCCAACTGTACCGGCTCAATCACACTTGAAGTGCTCTTCGGATCTCCGAATAATTTCTGAAGCGAGGAGTTAATCTTCGACATAGTCCTGTTCCGCAATGGCTATCACGCACTGCTCGGGTGAACCGCATTCGCAAAATTCAATGCGGTGCCGCACTACACATACCTTAAGCTCAAGATGCCAGGCCCTCGAGGAGTAATCACGGTCAATGGAAACACAGAACGCTCCCTCCGAACGGAGGAGCACACGGCGGCCCTCGCAGCGGAAGTACAAAGCAGCCTCTCAAGGCAGCTCTCCAGTCCGGCCGTTAAACGTCCGGACACTGCTAAACGCGCCCGGAGTAACCTACAACAAGACCGCCTGGCATGTTCTGAGCAGGCGTAGCAATGCGGCCCCAACCCTAGCCCTCGCGATATAGCAAAACTAGTGCTTCGTGTGCATAACTACGCTCTTGAAATACCATGGGCACAGGGGGAGGGGCACTATCACGGCATGCCCGAAACACGGCTTAAACCGCACTAGGGGCTGCCGATTTCTTTATTTTCTCTTATTTTCAGGACTCCATACTTCGGACGACCTGTTCGGCAATTCAACTGTCGCACAAATGATGCAAGAACCAGGGAAGCAGACAAGCCATGCCGCATTATGGAACTCCCAGGTGGTCTCTATCACGAGCAGTATACCTGTTTTGCATACAATTCCGCGGCCTGCCCCTGGACCGGACATGTCAAAAAGTCCAACTTTTTGCTTATCGCGTTATTTGTATCGTTCTGCTTTGATCGCAACATTTTTAATAAACAATGCATAGCTTTTATCTATTTTTGCATTACTCTTTTTATGAATATATGTTCATTAATGACAGGTTGCATCCGTACACTGTGGTACGGCCAATGCGCCAGGGGCTTGAGTACCCCTCAATATGGCGCGAAAAGTCCGAACACTTTCACAAGTGCGGCACCCTGAACTTATAACATTATGCATCGGCTTCGAATCATGTCTTGGGTCAATAGTTGGGTTTGCCCGGCTCCTATGTTTTGGTACCTTACGTTCCGCTATATCGGCTAAGGTAGCACTAGGAGAACTACTGCGATTGTGCCCTAGTTGAGCTGGGCTGAGCACCTCAGTAGAGAAAGCTAAAACTGATTGTCATGATGAAGCGAGCGACCGGTCGCTGTTCGAGAGGTTTTTCGAGTCCCTAAAGACTTATGCCGCTTAGAGCGAGGAGTCGGCTTTGTCCGACCAAGGCATGGATAGCGCCCCGAACTCGGTCTTCCGAATACTAGGGGCTTCGTTGAAATTTAAAATTATAGAGTTCTATGGCTAAGTGAGAGTGTCCAAGCATTATAGTCCAATTGCCTTGTTCGTTGTGCTGAGCGCCTCGCTCGAAGGACCCAAACATGGGAAAAAGAGCGCTCAAGTTTATCCCGAACACCCCAGCACTAGTGGCATGGGGGCAGAAGCCGACGACTGCCATCTCTCAATTTTTGATAAACAACCGCACAGAAAGTAATATTTTAAATTCAAAACGCATTGCTTAAGCGCACATGAACAAGTTTTCAGCGCACAGGATAACACGAGCGAGTTTACTCCAAAATTACATCCATGAAACATTCATCCGCCACAAGGCGGGCACCCTTCAGAACGTCCTTATAATAGTTCTCGGGCTTGCGATGCTCCTTCCCCGGCGGTGGCCCGTCCTTCACAAGCTTCTCACCATCCAGCTTGCCCCAGTGCACCTTAGCGCGGGCAAGGGCCCTACGGGCATCTTCAATGCAAACGGAGCGCTTGATGACCTTGAGCCTTGGACAGGCCTCCACCAGCCGCCGCAACAACCCGAAGTAGCTCCCAGGCAGAGCCTCTCCAGGCCACAGCCGAACTGTGAGGCCCTTCATGGCCTGTTCGGCCGCCTTGTGGAGCTCGACCAGCTGCTTCAGCTGGTCGCTCAGGGGCACTGGGTGTCCGGCCTCAGCATACTGAGACCAGAACACCTTCTCCGTCGAGCTGCCCTCCGCGGCTCGGTAGAATGCAGCGGCATCGGATACGCTGCGGGGAAGATATGCAAATGCTCCTGGAGAGCTCCGGATTCGGGTAAGTAACAAGAAGCTCACTTTTACATGTCTGCTTTGCATAAAGAATGCCTTACCCGCCGCTATCTTTTTCACCGCATCCAACTCCTGGAGGGCCTTCTGGGATTTAGCCTTGGCAGACTTGGCATTTTCAATAGCTGCCGCGAGCTCGGACGCTCGCTTCTTTCAGTCAAGCTCCAAACTCTCATGTTTTTCCATGAGAGCCTGGATCTCTTGCCGCACCTCGCCAACCTGGGCTTCATACCTATCCCGCTCGGAGCGCTCCGTGGTCGCTCTCTTATCGGCCTCGGCCAACGCTTGCTTGAGGGTCGCCACCTTAGTTGTGGCCCCTACAATAACCATGCTAATCCTGTCATATTTTTGCAATTAAACTTTTATATTTTCTTTTTTTCTATAAGGTATCTCTTACCTTCTTTCTTCTCGATCTGCCGCTTGGCAAGGCCGAGCTCTTGCTCGGACCGCTCGAGGCCCTGCTTCAGGGCGCCCACCTCCGCAGTCAGTGTGGCGGTCGCTAGCAGCGAAGCCTACATACTCATATTGACTCTTTTTTTGTTAGACTCCTGCGAATTTATTTGATCCTCTATTCGGCTTTTCTTTCCGAACACCAAACAGAGCATCAGGGGCTACTGTCTATGCGGTAATACTTTTACATATTTTTTACTTACCTCGAAGCCTGTTAGAAGGCTGGCACAAGTTTCAGTCAGTCCGCTCTTGGCGGACTGAACCTTCTGGATCACCGTACTCATAATAGTACGGTGCTCCTCGTCGATGGAGGCGCCGTTAAGCACCTCCAGCAGATTGTCTGGCGCCTCCGGTTGGATGGGGGCCGCCGGCTCAGAAGGCTTGCTCCACTTGGAAGGAGTTCGCCTACCGCAGTCCGGAACCGTTGAAGATTCCGGCGCGATGTCCGGCTCAAAGCCGGACTTGGAGCCCTGGGGGGTCTTGTCCCCTTCACTCCTGGAGTCTGGGAGGTTGCCTCGCGGCTCCTCCAGGACCACCTCCTCTTGGCCCGAAACTTGTTGCGACGCCACTTCGGCGTCGTCCGCAGTGCGGGGGGAGGTAGCGGGCGGAACTGAATTCACGTCCGACGAATCTAGGGAGCCGCTTGACGACTTGTCGAGCCCGGCCTTGGGCGGACTTCATAATTATATTCGACATAAGGAAAGGCTGTGCAATAAAGGAATGCTATGAATAACTCGGGTGCCCGGATACTTACGATTCCGCCGGATGCTTGGCCCTGCGCGGCCACTCCTCTTCGTCGTCATCGGTGTCGGCGGGGTAGTCCGGAGGAAGGATTTTCCCCTTCTTGGACCCTTCGGCCACCCCGGTCGGGGTGGCCTTCCTTTTCTTTCCTCCCCCCGCTGGAGGAGGAGAGGTTTCTTCTTCCTCCTCCTCGTTTTCATGGGAGGAGCGCGTCTCGGATTCGTCGGATGAAGAATCCGACACCTCCTGGCGCCGGGAACTCTTTCGAGTCCCCGTGGCCCTCTTCTTGGCCTTCTTCTCCGACACCAAGTAAGGTGCCGGAGCCAGCAGCTTCGCTAAGCGAGCGTCGGCTGGGCCTTCGGGCAAAGGGGCCGGACAGTCGATCTGTCCGGACTTTGCCAGCCAATCCTGTCAAAGGAAAGGGAGTTTAGATCCCTCATAGAGTCAAACTATGGAAAACCAACATCGTGTAAAAGGTAAAAATAGCTTACCGCACTAGCGGGAAGCTGCATGCTGAATCCGCGGTCCTCGGAAGCGGATGCAGGAGCCTTGGCACCTTTGAATAGCACCTTCCAGGCGTCTTCGTACGTTGTGTCAAAGAGCCTGCTCAGGGTTGGGTGCTGCGCCGGGTCGAACTCCCACAAATTGAAGCCCCGTTGCTGACACAGGAGGATCCGGCGGACGAGCATAACCTGGACTACGTTGACAAGCTTGAGCTACTTGTTCACCAAGGTTTGGATGCATTTTTGCAGTCCGGTTACCTCTCCCGTATTGCCCCACGACAGGCCCGTCTCTTTCCAAGACGTGAGCCGCGTAGGGGGTCCGGACCGGAACTCAGGGGTTGCGACCCATTTGGGATCGCATGGCTCGGTGATGTAAAACCACCCCGATTGCCACCCCTTCAGGGTCTCCACAAAGGAGCCCTCGAGCCATAGGACATTGGCCATCTTGCCCGCCATGGAGCCTCCGCACTCCGCCTGGTTGCCGCGCACCACCTTGGGCTTGACGTTTAAAGTCTTGAGCCATAGGCCGAAAGGGGGGCGGACGCAGAGGAAAGCCTCACACACGACAATAAACGCCGAGATGTTGAGGACGAAATTCGGGGCCAGATCGTGGAAATCTAGGCCATAGTAGAACATGAGCCCCCGGACGAACGGGTGGAGAGGAAAGCCCAGTCCGTGGAGGAAATGGGGAAGGAATACTACCCTCTCATGGGGCCTTGGGGTGGGGAGGAGCTGCCCCTCTTCGGGAAGCCGGTGCACGATGTCGTTAGACAAGTATCTGGCTTTCCTCAGTTTTTTGGCGTGTCCCTCCGTAACGGAGGAGATCATCAACTTGCCTCCCGCTCTGGACATGGCCGGAGAAGGTTGGGGTGGGAAGTGCGGGCTTGGGCGTTGGAGCTCGAGTGCGCGGAAGATGTATAGGAAAAGGAGGAACAAGGCATAGGTAAAAAGGTGGATCCTTATCCCCTTATATGGGCGGATGCGGTTAAGCGTCCCCACCAGCCTGGTAAAACTCGCTTATCTCCCAAGCGCCGTGATAAATGGCGCGGTTGGGTTACCCACGTCCGTATTGATGAGAATACCGTAAATAAGGGGACACGGTCTCTGCTTTGACAAGACGCGCCAAGGAAACCGCCTCGCGAAATGCGGTGAGGTGGGGGAGTAAAAACGATTCGAATAAAGACTTGGCCGTGGTGTGATGTCACGCTACGGAATACGTCAGCAGATTAGATTTGTGTAAATATTATTCTCTCTATGGCAATATGTGGAAACTTATTTTGCAGGGTCAGACACTGTCTTTGGTGTTCAAAATCTTCTATGAACTACTTGGAGGAGGAACCCGCCTTGCAATGCCGAAGACAATCTGCGCGCCAGACTCATCGTCATTGAAGCCTGGTTCAAGGGCTACTGAGGGAGTCCTGGATTAGGGGGTGTCCGGATGGCCGGACTATACCTTCAGCCGGACTCCTGGACTATGAAGATACAAGATTGAAGACTTCGTCCCGTGTCCGGTAGGAACTTTCCTTGGCGTGGAAGGCATGCTTGGAGATGCGGATATTTAGATCTCCTACCATTGTAACTGACTTTGTGTAACCCTAACCCTCTCCGGTATCTATATAAACCGGAGGGCTTTAGTCCGTAGGACAACATACAACAATCATACCATAGGCTAGCTTCTAGGGTTTAGCCTCCTTGATCTCGTGGTAGATCTACTCTTGTACTACCCATATCATCAATATTAATCAAGCAGGACGTAGGGTTTTACCTCCATCGAGAGGGCCCGAACCTGGGTAAAACTTCGTGTCCCTTGTCTCCTGTTACCATCCGCCTAGACGCACAGTTCGGGACCCCCTACCCGAGATCCGCCGGTTTTGACACCGACACACAGCCACCCCACCAACTCCCACCACCACCAATGGATGCGCGCGTGCGCCAGCAACCCATAGCCGCAAACCGCGCTTGAAATCGTCGACCGTAGCTCAAACCCGACGCCCTCCGCCGCGCGAAATGGTCGCCGCCGGCCAAACTCCGGCGAGCTGACATGGCACTATCATTAGTGCTAATCCCTGCCAGCTAGACGCCCCACAGCCACTAACAGCAGGCCCCGCGGCAAGTCAAACCCCAGTCAACACGGGATTAGACCCGGTTAACCCCTGTGTTAGTGACGTGTGGACCCCACGTGCCAGCTTTGACTTTGGTCAAGTCAACTTTGACCGGTCCCACCTGTCATCCACCCAAACCAGCCTGAGCCACTGACGTATGGGTCCCACAGGTCAGGTTTGACCTGGCCGACCCAGTTGACCTGCTGACGTCACACCTATGTCATGCTAACGCAGTAAAGCATTTTCTGGATTTAAGTTTATTCAGGAAATTCCAGAAAATAGCCAAAACTTCTAAAATACATATAAAATCAACCGTAGCTCAGAATGAAATAATTTATATATGGAAAATGATCAGAAAAATCCAATCTGTCCATCTGTACCATTTTCATGCATGATAGAACAACTTAGGGCTGCTGTTTAGGCCAAATCATAAAATGGCATTTAATAAATCACATGTGGAGTTTGAATTTGAATCTTGCATTCAAACCAACTCCATTCAATCTGTTGCTAGTTGCATTAGCTCAATAAACAGCATATTGTCATGTCATGATCATGCATCATATTATGCATTGTATTGATTGTGCTCTTCCTTGTTTGCCGGTAATTGTCCCCTCTCGGTAGACGTGGTTCTGACGATGAGTTCGATGACACCGATGAAGAGCTATTACTATCTTCAGAAGTGCCAGGAAAGCAAAACCCCCTTGTTCATTCCGATATAATCCCAATCTCTCGCTCCTGCTCTCTTTTACTGCATTAGGACAACAACGTTTCAACTATTACATGCTGCGGTAGTTGAACCCCTTTCCTCTGCATGACCTGTCATTGCCACAGTAAATAGATGAAACCCACTAGCATGAGTAGGAGTTGTTTGAGCCCTGATGTGCCTACTCATTCATGCTTGTTGTGATGCCTACTACTGCTTAGACTTGAGTCAGGTCTGATTCATCAGGAATGAATTGGAACGTGGTGAACATGTCCTACTGTTGTGAGCTAAGTGTGTGAACACGATTTGGTAAAGGTAGCGGTGAGAGGCCATGTAGGAGTACATGGTGGGTTGTCTCATCGCAGCCGTCCTCAGAAACTGAGTTCTGTGTTTGTGATCCATGAACAGTTACTACCACACATTGGGCTCCGGGCGCTCCAAGCTCTCTCGACTTATTAACCAACATGATCTCTGTCCAGGAGTTGCAACTAGTTTCTGGTGTTTGTAGGTAGTGTTAGTAGTCTACCAAGTGGCACCCGGTACAGGTTGGCTTGGGACAGACTAGGCACCATTGCCGGGTAGACCAAGCGTCGCCCATTTGGTGGGCTTGGAACCCTCTACACATCGTTTGGGGCCGTGAGCGACACCCCTGCCGGATCTCCTTGCGGATGGAACCCGAATAGGCGATAAACCTGGACTAGAGACTTGTGTGGTTAGTCAGGTCGTGGCCGACTCCCTCGCCAGGCTTCCGCTCGAAGGTTGCCGAGGTACATGACATGTACATGGTGGTAAGTGGCGAGAGCGTGTGTGAAGAAGTACACCCCTGCAGGGTTATCATTATCTATTCGAATAGCCGGATTGCTCGGATAAGGAAACTTGGACCCCTTGCATAGTTCATAGACAAGTGAAAGTGGATACTCTAAAATGCGCAAGATAAGCGTGAGTGCTACGGATGACCTTCTCGTAGGGAGACGGGAGCGGATCCATGCGCCACCTCAAAAGAGTTACTTGCAGTCGTAGTTCAGGATAGCCACAAATTCAAAGCTGGCTTGCTGCAGTTAAACTCCACCACCCCTTTTTTGACTAACTACTTCAAGGCATAGCCCCACAGTCTTTTATTCCAAATAAAACAATAGTCCAATACAAGTAAACTATATACAGAAGGAAACAAAAAGAAGGCCAAGGGAGGCAAACTTACCTAAACCTACCTATACAAAGGAGGACTCAAGGTAACCCATCCAACCAAGCTAGGAGGAGGGGTCTGACATGAGCCTTAACTCTATGGGAAAGCAAAGTTAAATCATGTACAAATTTACAATGCCAAGCCCTAAACGTAGGTCGTTCCCCTTTGTTGATACTGATGCATATGTAGATAGTTCTGATGTAAGTCTTGTTGGGTACATTTGTACTCACATTTTCTTATTTTATGTTTTGCAGAGAGACTTCAGTCTCGCTAGTAAGTTCGGCGTGGACTTCGACGTTTAGCTTGTTACCTCAGCTACGATCTTGTGCCCTCGGCAGGATCTAGTAGATAGTCAGGCTTCTCAACCTTCTTCATTTGTAGTTGTCTGTACTCAGACATGTTAAGCTTCCGCATGTGCTTTGACTTGTATCCTCTGAATGTTGGGTCATGAGACCCATGTTTGTAATATCTTGCTCCCCGGAGCCTAATGAATAAATACTTGAGTCATAGAGTTATGTTGTGATGCCATGTTGTATTTACACATATCGAGCATATTGTGTGTATGATTGAACTGCTTGGTATGTGTTGGATCCGACAACCTAGTTGTTTATCCTTGGTAGCCTCTCTTATGGGGAAATGTAGTCTTGTGCTTCCATGAGCCATAGTAGTCCGCTACAGCCCGGTTCACCGGAGTCCTGCTAGCCCAGCACTACTTCTCAGGACACTTGACTGGTCGGCATGTGTTTTACTTCATTCCTGTATCTGTCCCTTCGGGGAAATGTCACGCGGTGACATCCGGAGTCCTGCCTAGCCTGCTACAGCCCGGGTTACCGGAGTCCTGTTAGCCCAGTGCTACAACCCGAATTCACACGCTGTTGACCGACATGCTCGAAGTTGATTCATGTACGCATGTCCCCATGGGTTAGTGCCGCTTTGGGTTCACGACTAGCCATGTTGGCCCGGGTTCTTTGTCATATGGATGCTAGCGACACTATCATATAAGTGAGCCAAAAGGCGCAAACGGTCCCGGGCCAAGTAAGGTGGCACCCGTGGGAATACCGTGCGTGAGGCCGCAAAGTGATATGATGTGTTACATGCTAGATCGGTCTGACCTGGAATCGGGGTCCTGTCAGCTTTGGTATCAGAGCCTGACTACCTGTAGGATTACTAAGCCAAACTAGTCGAAGTTGAGTCTAGAAATGCTTTAGTTATATAAGGGAATTGATTGTGGAAGGGAACGTAAGGCTATTTTTACTCCTTTACATTATTCCCTTCTGATCTGAGTCAACCTCTTCTTTTCTACGGGGATTAAGAACTAGGCCTTCTCATCTATCTATCAGGATGACGAGTTACTATGATAGAGACTTATAGGATTGATGGATTCAAGCCTCTGTTCAGTTTCTACTACTTCCATGTGTTCATAGTTGGTCTTGGAACCTTGATATTGTGTTGTTGAGTGGTCGTGCCACCATTTTGCAGGATGTCTCAAATCATTTTGAGCAATTACATCCGTTATGCTGTCTGAATTATCCCAGGTTTCTAAATAGTCTGATGCATTTGCAAATCCCTTCTTTCCGTTCCCGATGTCCCTTTGGGCCAGTTCAACCACACTAATCGGTGAGTTGAGGTACTCTGTTGCCTCGACATATATGTTGGAACTATTATTATGACCCTAGGTGTTTTAGGGAGTACCTAGTAATCTAGCCATGTTTTGTGTTCCCAGTGTGATGATTCTAGCCATTATTCTCAAAAGCATCCGGTGATGCCATTTAGTTAGTAGACATTCCATTTCTGGGTTTTAAACCCAAGATTCACTCTACTTACTTCATGTTGATAGTGTTGCTCGTACCTTTAGGATATTAGTAACCTTTGCGATAGTCCTCGAGGTCCGTGGTATTTCCTTCTTCCAAATACCATGAACCGCTTATGGCAGAAGTTCTTCTGAACCAAAATCTCACAACCAGAGTGCTCTTGACGAGTTCTTGATTCTATGATGTGACTCTGCCAGTTCTACCTTCTTTGCATGGGTTATCCGAAAGAAATATGTTGAGTTTTGTTCGACATACTAATCTATGCATCCACAACTCATAAAATCGTATGTTCCTCTGAGTTGTTCTCTTTAGTTGATTTCTGACCTCCGTCTATCAATTGATAGTCAAGAGTATGCGTGCATTCGTTCGTCGATGCCCATTATTCTTGTGGTCCGTCAAGCCATTCTGTTCTGGAATGACTAGGAGAAACAAACTCCAGTACCTTATCCATCTCCAGGATTGGGTCAAAGCAGTTGTATTCCGCAGATCAAATGCAATCCAGCTTTGGTCTATTCTACCTTGGAGTGTTACCATCTTTATGCCAAGAATGTCATGAGAATTGCTCCACCTCTTATGAATTCTTGACGCAGTGATACTCTCGCCATCATTATTCATTCCTCGGTCCCCATGTTATTGTAACCGGAATGTCGGTAAGTGTACTGTGTTGTGCGAAATCAATACTGCTAGCAACCCCGTTGCTTGCTAGTTAATGGACAATAATCTCATTCTTAGTGAGTTGGTATTGAATTATCATTCTAAGATTAATCGTACTACCTAGTCCTTATTTCTGGTGCACTCTTCGATCAATGAGTTAGGATTATTCAATCCCTTGCTTATTTGATCACGTCGTCTTACTCTGAAAAGCCAGATTGTTCTCGAGCCTTGTAACATATCGGTGGTTCGTGATTTTCCGAATATGTTCTCGGAAGTATTACCAGGTTGTCACCTGACCACTATGTTGAGTTCGTGATCATGTTGGTTCTCCTCCAAACCACCCATTCTCCAAGAATCTGTGATGGATACCCTGAGCTAGTTGGTTAAGCTAAACAACAACTTGGAGAGTTGGAAGATGAAAGCTTGTCCGACTTAGTTCATTACTAAGGGATATCCTTGTGTGTGTGTGTGTGTGTTGAAGAAAGATGATATCTTCATTGACTGATCCCCGTGATCAGCTGTTGAATCTATTATCTTGTCCAAACCTTGATTTGAGTGTGGGCTATCGTCAAATCAAATCAGAACCAACAATGTTCGTAATGTTGTCTTACTTGCGGTTGTCCCTCGAGCATACACCATTATATCTTTTGGGTCTGACCAATGCTATCATCTTGTTCACATAGTTGTGGGATTCCATTTATATGGAAACCTGGATGAATTGTTGTTGAGCCCATCGACAACAACCTTATCATTTCCATGATTTATGTTTTTTTGACTATAAACAGTAGGGTAAAACCCCACTGCAATTTTTATTTAGTAAAGTAAAGAAGCAAAGAGTACTAAAAGGCTTGAGGTAAGCCTGCAAAGGAAAAAAACAGGAAAAGGAAAACTACAAAGAGAGAAACAAGAACAACAAAAAGAAAGAAAAAAGAAGAAAGAAACAGAGAGGAAAGGTAGTCTATCCTAAAAACAAAAATTACATCAAGTTGTCAAGCCAAGCTACAAATTGCCTCTCATGCTTCTTCCTCATTCTAAATTGAGAAGGTTCAGTTCCTCCAGAAATATAAACTTCCACCCTTGGAAAGAAGGTGCAATATTCTCAAAGATCTTGTTGTTTCTGGTGATCCAGATGGCCCAGGCTCCTAGAATGATTATCTCCATACAGAATGGATACCTTAGCTTTTCTTTGAGGTCTTGGAATGCCTCTAACACCGACAAGTTTGGAGCTCTTGTTGGACAGATGAAGTCCCAGCATTGTTGGACAAATGGGCAGCCCCAAAAGAGGTGGTGCAGAGTTTCTTCTTGTTGACAGCCTCCCACAGCACAATTGTACTCCTCCAACACAAAATTCTTTCTTCTAAGTAAGTTTCTGGTGTTGACTCGATCATGAAGAAGTTGCCAGAAGAAGACTTTATGTTTTGGTTGGCATGAACTCTGCCAGATCCAGTTGAAATGTGGGGGGGTCTGTTTGTGACCGATTAAGACTTTATATGCTTTGATGGAGGAGTAGTGACCAGACCCCCAGATATAGCTCCATGTGTCCAAAGAATCCAAATGCTCAGATTGCCTCATGGCTATACAAATGTCTTCCATTTGTAAGAATTCTTCATCAGCCTCAGTTGTTAAGGGGAGGAAGAATAAATCCTGTAGATATTCAGTCTGTATGACTTGTTGAACATTCAGCTGTGGGTTTCTAACAAAAGAGAACAAGTGAGGGAATTGATGTTTCAGAATAGCTTGGCTCCATAGATCATCCCAAAAGAGAGCACTGACCCCATCACCCACATTACATCTTGCAATAGCCTTGTATTGGTCAATAAGGGCTAAGTTTGATTTCCACCAAAAAGATCCTATCATGTTGTCTCCTGGTAATTTCCCATCACTATAGTATGATTCCCAAATCAAGTTGACCCAGGGAATATCATGTCTGTTGTAAAATTTGTGAAGATTTTTCATGAGCAGGGTTTTGTTATGTGTAAAGATATCTAGAACCCCTAAGCCTCCCTGGTCTTTTGGTCTGCATACTGTAGTCCATGCCACCAGGGCAGGCCTTTTGTCTTCCATATCAGGCCCTCTCCAAAGACAGTGTCTCAAGTATTTAATAATCTGCTTTTTTATAGTAACAGGAATGTCCAAACAACACATGAAGAAGACTGATAGAGATGTCATGACTGACTTTACCAGCAGTAACTTTCCAGCTTGTGTCATGAAGATAGAGATCCCAGCCACTCTTTTTGCAATCCTGTTAACTAGAGGGAGACATTGTTCTACACTTGGTTTGTATATTCCCAGGGGCATGCCAAGGTAGGTAAATGGGAATTGTCCTCTAGCACACTATAAGGTGTTTGTAAAAATTTCCACCCTGTCTTCTGCAATATTCAAGGGAACCATGATGGATTTGGCATAATTAACTTTTAGCCCAGTTGCTGTTGCAAAAGTGTTCAGGAGTGCCTTTAAGCACAGTAACTGCCTAGAATCAGCTTGCATAACCAGTAATGTGTCATCTGCATATTGCACAATTGGGAAGTGAGGGCATGAGTTTACTTGTAATGGAGCAGTGATCAGATTTAATCTCATGGCTCTATTAAGAATGGATTGTAACAGATCAGCAGCCAACACAAATATTAAAGGAGAATAAGGGTCTCCTTGTCTTACTCCTCTCTTTATGTAAAATCTTTTCCCAGGAACTCCATTTAATAAAACAGAAGAGGATGCAGTTGTGAACAAAGCTTCCATCCATGAAATCCATTTCTCTCCAAATCCTTTAGCTCTAAAAATATCAATGATTGCATCATGTTCAATAGTATCAAATGCCTTCTCAAAATCCAGTTTTAATACTAAGATTTCTTCCTTAGATTTATGACACTGATGAATGTATTCATATGCCCAACCAAGACAGTCCTGGATCACTCTATCTTTGAGAAAGCCATATTGATTAATATGCACCATTTGGAGAATAACTCTTTGAAGTCTATTAGCCAACAGTTTTGTAATAATTTTGAGCACACCATTTAGTAATGAAATTGGCCTGAAGTCATTAGGGGAAAGAGGCACTTCTTTTTTTGGTACGAGAGTGATGAAAGAGGAATTAATACTTTCAAGATTAACATTCCCAGCATGGAATGCCAAAATGAGCTCAAAGACCTCAGCTTTAATAATATCCCAACAACTCTTAATAAACTCATTATTGAATTTATCTGGCCCTGGTGACTTATCAGAAGGTAGGTTTTTCACCACTTCCTCAACTTCCTCAATGGAAAAAGGCTGCTCAAGATCAATGAAGATTTGTGGGTCCACTGTGTTTTCATAAAGATCATGAAGATTGAAGTACATGGAGTGTCCATTAGATTGTCCCAATCTGTTTTTAAATGCCTCCCATAGGATTGCAGCCTTTCCATCATGATCTGTTACTTCTACTTGATCCTTATTGAGTAGCATAGCAATCTTATTGTGCCTGTGATTAATGGAGGCTTTAGTGTGGAAGAATTTTGTGTTTTCATCTCCAAATTTGACTCATTTAATTTTCCCTCTTTGTTTCCAATAAATCTTCTGGTCATTGAGCACAGTTAGTAGATACTCTTTGAGCAAGCTCCTGCAATTATTTTCAAAAAGAGTAAGATCTCTGAATTCCTCAATCATATCCCAGAGAAATATACAGTCATTTAGGTCTGCAATTTGCTTCTTATGGCAAGCAAGGTTTTTAGCCCACAGTTTTAGGACTCTTCTGACATTCTTGAATTTTGCAGTAATCTTCTTAGCACAGTCTGAATGACCTACTGGAATGTCCCAGGCATTTTGCACCACCTGTTTGAAAGAGCTGTGATTAAGCCAATAGTTTTCAAATCTAAATACTCTAGACTTTGGGATGTTTGTGCCAATTTTAATCATGCAAGGGAGGTGATCAGAAATTGGTTTAGCTAGGGGCAGAGCCAAGGTTTCAGGATAGCTGGTCATCCAAGCTGCAGATGTAAAAAATCCAGTCTAATTTCTCTAGCAATGGGTTGTCCTGCATGTTACTCCAGCTAAACTGTCTGCCTTCGAGTGGTAATTCAAGCAGTCCAAGCTCACTAATTGCCTCATTAAACATGAGCATTTCATTTACATCCCCTCCAGGTTTGTTTCTGTCTTCAGGAGTTCTAATGAAATTAAAATCTCCCATAATGATCCAATCAATGTCACTTGGCATTTGAATGCTATCAAACCAATTAATGAACTCTATTTTATCTTCATGATTGCAAGGGCCATAGATGTTTGTGAGGATCCAACTTTTGTGAGATGTCCTGCAGGTGAATTGAATGGACAATGAAAATTTGTTTTGAAACATTTGCTCCCCAGAGAATAGAGCCCCATTCCACACAGTGAGAATTCCACCTGATGCCCCAATGGAAGGTAAGTATTCAAATTTATTAAACCTTTTAGGACAAACTTTTTGAATGTATGCTAGGTCAAAGATCTCTCTCTTAGTTTCCTAAAGACAAACAATACTAGCAGCACTTTCCTCCACTTTTTGCCTAATAGCCAACCATTTATCTGAGGAATTAATGCCCCTCACATTCCAGTTTAGGATATTCCAAGTTTTATTGTTATTCATGAACAATCAGGTTGATGATAGTGTAGGCAGCAGGGTCCATCCCCTGATTCCTATTCCAGGCCACTGAAGTATATGTATCCACAGTAAGAGCAAACCACTGAACACAAGTTGACACATTCCAGCAGCAGGTATAAATAAAAGAGCAGGTGAACCAGTATGACCACATAATCTGTCCAGAGGCCATAACATCAGATATGATAGCAGTCTTAACCACAAGGAAATACCAGAGCTGACACAGCAGTAGAGTACATGGAGCATACACAAGGTGCCTACCAGGGCAAACAAGCCTAGAACAGTAGTTGCAAGCATTACATTTGACTGCTTACATAAGACAAATAAAACCCAAAAGTGGACAACAGTTCCTTCTTCTATCAATCATAATCTGATGTTGTAGACACATCATCCCATAGACTTGGAGTTTGCTGCTTCTGGTGTGGCTGTGGACACCTTAGCCACATCATCCTGTCCCTTCTTCTTGGGTTTCTTGGTTAACTTCTCTTGAATCTCATCCTCAGCAACCTTGCAGAAAGATTTAGACAGATTTTTAACCACTGAGTTGTGAATAATTGGAGGAATGGCATTACATGGTAAACAAGACTTAGTGACACAAGACTTCCTCCTATATCCATTGTTATCCTTTTTAATCCTATCACTTCTTCTTACCTCAGTCTCTACCAAAGGTTCTTTCTCCCTTCTTTTCCTTGATATGGCCTCTCCAAGGGGCAGGGCATTACTTGGTGACACCTGCTGGAGAGGACTACTAGCCCCAGTGGATGAATGTGCAGCAGGGCTAATACCCTCATTCTGTTTGCCTAGCCCTAGGATGAAATCCTTACATGTAGGTGCCTGAGAAGTTGTACATTCATCAGGAATGTGAAAAAGCAGAGTATCCTCATGTACACAATTAGCAGTCAATAATTTCCAGACATCAGACTTTAACAAATGCATGGTCCATCCAAACTTGTCAGGTGTCAACAGTAAGTGAATTATGAAGTTAAACCAACTTACTGGTATATCAATTTTGAAAGTTGTAGTAGCTCCTTGTGTTGTTGATGCAAAGTGCTTTATCCAGAGATCCAGACCTTCTTCAGATATCAAATGTGAACCATCAATGATTTGTGAAGCATGCTCTTGGGCCAATGTGTGTAGTGAATGTAATGAAGGAGAACCTGGCATTGAGAAGGACCCATAATTACCTTTAGGTTGTGCTGTAGATGGTGATCCTAGGTGAGGAATTGGAACATCTGCCTTGCCCTTGATATCTGGTTGCAATGAGGAAAAAGAGTCTGCCACTGTTGCAGTAGACACAACTGTCAGGGGCATAGCACAATTTCCAGGAGCAGGTAAAATGTCTGTCTGTTTGCCTAGTTGAGCAATGGGCAAAGAGGAGCTAGGAGGCTCAGGATCTCTGACAGGAGAGGTAGCTGTTTGATTGGAGACTGGCATCACAACACCCTCTGACTACAAGTTTTGCTGCACTACAGGAGCTTCATTCAGAGACTGTGCATCATGCATCAAATTGCCATTTTGTGGTGCTAGAACATTGTGCTGAATATCATGTAAATCATCCCCTTCTTCAACAGCATCATAAGCTAATGCTATGTTAAGAAGCCCTTGACCAATGGGGGGAGCCTGAATGCCTTGGTTGACCTCCTCACTAGCAGAGTGTGTCAATGAAAGTAAGCCATCAGATAGAGAAACTGTGGTTGTAATACTGCTATTTGGAGCCCCATCTGCTGCCAAAGCAGGAATTACAGCTTGAGGCTGTTGAGGAGGGACAGGAGCTGGCTGTGGGAAAGCCCAATGATCCTGTTGCTCATCCTGCTCTTCCCAATCATCCCAATCATCATTAGGAACTTGGTTGTTGGGATTAGGCAGAGGATGGAAACCTGGAAAGTCATTGGCATGTTGAGGTATAGGGTGTGGGTCAACCCCCTCAGGTGGAAAAGGATATTCATCAGCAGGCCCACCCCCCAACATTTCCTCAAGAAGAACCTCAACAGAGCAGGTCCAAGACTCCTCTTCAAATTGTTCCCCTTCAGACCATCTGATACTTTTAGGGATATCATCAAGCTCAGTAACTCTAGCTTTGACCAGAATCTTCCCCTTCGAAGCATCTTCTTTCTCCCAGCTAATGATCTTGCCCCACTTAGAAATCGCAGAAGCAATATCTTCAGTATTGCAGAAATCAAAGGGTACTCCCACAAACAACAACCAGCAAGTTCTGTTGAAATGAACCCTACGCCAATTCCTTCCTTGATTATGCTTAGTAAATGAGATAAAAACATCACCAAATGCATGCGGTCCTTGCTGAATGAGTCTATCTCTGTCGCTGACATGCGTGAACCTGACGTAAGCCTCTCCAAAAGGACAGGGCTGGATTTTTCTAAAACCTACTTGCTCTACTCCCTCCAGAAACTCTTCCAGAACCTCACGTACATTTGGGAAAAAATACCTCATCTGGATGCGGGTGGATGGTGGCAATCGCCCAGTCCTCTTGTCGCCTCGGACGATGAGGAACAATCGCCCGAGAAACCCCATTGCGGCCTGCAATCACCTGAATCTGAAAGCCAGGAGGAACGAAAGGTTGCGGGTTTATGGGGATGTTGGCCATTGCCCTAGGCTCCGGTGGGGTGGTGACCAAAGCTCTGTCTGACAGCAATGGCGGCGAGCTTGTCGAGGCAGAAGCAGAGTTGGTGGCCGAGAAGGAAAGTGAAGTGGAAGGCGAGGAGGCAAGCGACGGTCTCGGCTGGAAATTTGGGAAAAAATCCTTGACTAGCTCCTTAAATGAAGGCAACTGCCGAATCAGTAGCGCCGGCCCAATACATCGAAACCACGATTCCACAACCCCTTCGGCCCATGCCTCTGCTGGTGGGCTCGGGAAAGATTCAAAGTGGAGAAACGACCATAGCCCAGTAAGGTTTGGGGTGGTGCAAAAATGAGCCAAGTGACCATTAGCCCCGCATGCATGGCAAACAACGTGATTACGTGCAACAGAATGTTGCATGACCTGGTGCTCCATTTGAGGTCTGTTATGACCAGGATTAACATGCAATGAAGGGACGTTATGACCTTGATTAGAGCCCTCTTGAATGGGCCCCGATAATCGTTCGAAGACCGAACGGCCGTCTCGGACCACCGCAGCGTAACTCCGGCGATCGCCGGAGTGAGGAATAACGGCTTTGCCGGATCTACCCACGGTAGTCCATTCTTTATCCAGTTCGGCATAATATAGAGCTTCTTCGCGTTGCCAATTCGGGCCACAAAAATTCCAAAGATTGAATCCCACATCAAAATCCTTCTCAACAATATTACCAGCATTGTAGATCTCAAAACCCACAGCTTTTGAAGCAACCGAGAACTTGAAGGACCTATCTTTCAAAAAACGAACCCGAAAACCTTGGGCATAGCCCCCAAACATGGCAAGGAGAGATACACTAACCGTGTGCACGTTGAGCCTAAAGGAGGCACGACGAAATGAAACCACCAGAGTGAACTCTTTTTGACGAAAGCCCGGGGAGAAGACCACCGGGTGCCCAAACTTGGCCTTCATATCTGCTTGAAACTTCTTCCCACGATCAAAGTTAAGGGCAAAAGGAGCCATCACGATGGTAGGGGTGGCTACCAGCGCCGGAGCGGCCACTAGTAGGGCTTGTGGCCGCCGGGGCCGGAGTGGCCACCGGCGCAAGGAGGGGGAGGGCTAGGAGGGGGAGGGCTAGAACTTGGACAAGAACACTTACTCTCCATGATTTATGTTGAACATTAAGCTATTGTTGGAAACTTTGTAAGCATTGCCCTCGTGTCCCATTCATGAGGTATATGTTTGGATGAAAGAAGATACTTCCTCTAATTCACGTGCACTTGATGTAAGTTGCCGCCGTGAATTCGAGAAATTTGTTTTTGCTTCCTCTGGAATCATCCCAAGTCAGTCATGCATGTGCGAAGTATTCTATGGTTTGATAGACTGATCATCTTCATTCCGTATGTATTCCATAGCACACCAAGCCACTGATTGAATTGTTCAAGGAGAAGAAGCTCCTTCCTAAGAGCTAACCCGGGCTTATTAAAGGACTTCGATATCCTCAATGATGGTTCCCCAACTAAACCCGGTAGTATTTTTATTATAAGACTACTATATGGTCATGCTTGTCTGGGACATCGTGTTCACATGTTGTAGCAAAACTGCTCATGTTTTGGAGCTTGCTATCGTAGTTCATTTCCTGAGAATCTTGCAACGTCATCTCGTCAATTTGTGTTGCAATCCTTCCTTTCAGACATGATGAGCCTGGAATGTCCTGACTCCAACTAGATCTGAATCTCAGGCAGATATGATGGTTGGAACGTTTTCCCAAGAACTATACTAATGGTCTCTCTGTAACCCGGTAAGTGGATGTCGTGGCCAACACACCCAGCCGGAAGACCTATTATTGTAGTATCTTGATTGAGGAAGTTGGCCACCTCCCCACAAGGATTCCGTAGAATTTACTTCCGTAGTTGTTCCTTATGGATTCTTGTGCTTCCGAAGTCCGACCTTTTACTTGATGTTCTAGATACCAAACCATATCTATAAATGGGTTACGCTAGCACATTAAGGAGAACATTAGAAGCAGAGTGATAAAGGTCTCTCGGTCGATCATCCAGATTTTGTTTCCTTGGCCTTGCTAAGGTGAAATCTAAGAAGGTGTTATCTTCCTTTGCATCTGCATCCTCCACCGATATTCATCATGGTAGTACGAGGTGTCACCAACATCTTGGCACAGATGTTGGCAAACCTTGATGGATATGGAAAATGCTCAAGTTCTTGAGAGCACACGCAGTCACTAGGTTATATCCTCGATCAATTGGGATGTGCCCCCCCCCCGTTTGCCGAGTTGTTCTATAACCATAGTTTCCCTTTCTGATCTGGATATGCCATTCTTTCGAATTCATTCAAATGATCAATTGTGATTTTCCTTAGGCTGGTATAGAGAGTTTCAATGATCGTTGTATCAAAAGTAATTCTTCTTGCCACTTAAGGAAATAATTCAATGAGTCACCTTCACCGAGGTGTCCCGTTATGGTATCATGGGCAACTTATTTCCTCGCCACCTTAACACCATCCACCATCTTTCTAAGCGTGGAATTGTTGCCCACCAAATCAAACCCCGTCGTTGTTCTTCCATCCCTATCGATGTGTTTTGCGTCTCAGCTCAAGGGATGTTTCTATGTCTCATTCCTTGAGTTG
The DNA here is from genome assembly GCA_032464435.1 of Aegilops umbellulata. NCBI lineage: Eukaryota > Viridiplantae > Streptophyta > Magnoliopsida > Poales > Poaceae > Aegilops > Aegilops umbellulata. Next base: position 289,821,368 of record CP136056.1, on the reverse strand, counting down.
ATCCTGAGTTGTTTGACCTCTGAGAAGATCGTTTCCTCTAGAGTTTCCTTCCGTCATCATCGTGTTGGATGAAGATCTCGAAATCAAAGACGTCAAGATCAATGAGATGCAATGAATCAACAACTTCGAGAAGGGCAATTGGATCATGAAGATTGTGTTAGCTTTGTGTCCCCTCTGTCTTCTTACCTCACGTCTTGAATCTCGGGACGAGATTCTTGTTTAGTGGGCGTAAGTTGTCACAGCCCTAGCTTAGCCTTTGCTTGTCCTTGCATGATCATCATGTCACCATGTTTAAATTTAAGAAATTTGAAATGGGGATTGATAAACCCTAGCACAAATGCAATTCAAATAGGTTCAACCAAAATATTTTCAATGACCTCAAAATATCCTGTTAAAATGTTCATGATTTATGGGAAAAGGTGAAAGCCTCTACCAGAGATGATGCATATTTTTCCAGGGCATTTTGATCATTGAATTAAATCATTATGGTATTTGAGTTGGAGTTTAAAAGTTACCATTAAATATTGGTTGCTCCAAATATTCTGAAATTTATTGTGTGGTTTGAAAATAATTCAAATATTCCTCACAAAAATTTACAGAATTAACCAAAGTGTTTTGGTTGGTATTTTATTACAAACATAAAGCAGAAAAATAGAAAACAGAATAAATTAGAAAAGAGGGAGAGAGAGAGAGAGAGAGAGTGCTCACTTGGCAAAGCCCCCAGGCCCAGCCCTGTTGGCCGGCCCACCAGGGGCAAACCTGTCCTCAACCTCTGCCTACTGGCAGAGGCAAGGCCGAGCACGGCGCCCGCGCACGCCGGCACGCAGCTGCCTGCCTGGCCCTCCCCTGGCCAGCGCAATGCCGCCAATGACACGCCGCTGCCGTCTGGACCCCCTGACCTCCTCACTCTCCCCCCTCCGTCTTTCCCTTGCTCTCTCTCTCACACACCCGAATGCGCCGTCGCCGCCACTCATCGTTGCCGCGACCACCGACCCTCCCTCGCTTCCCCGACTGGTTCACGAGCTCCGCGATGTCGTCCTCGACCCCCTCACCGAGCCACGCCCCGCCGGAAGCCCTGAAGTGTCGCCCTCAAGCTCGTCTTCAACCTCCGGCCGCCGGCAACCTCACCTTCGATTCGCAGCCGTCCGTGCTTCCCCGGCCTCCCTGAGCTTCTTTTCAGCACCCATGTGAGCTCCTGATCCTCCCCCTATGCTCTTCCCCTCCGTCCCCATTCTCTATCCGCCATCCCCGTGCACCCGAGCTCCGGCCGCCGCCATGGCCGGCGAGCCTTGCGCTCGCGAGCTCCTCCGCTCAAACCCGCCGCACGGTTGTGCTCCTGGTGCCTCCAGGAGTCCACCTAGCCCTTTGGCTGACTCGCCCGTGCCCCGTAGCACCGCTGGCCACATGTGCCGAGCGCCACCGCCGCCTTGCTCGACGCCGGCGCCATTCCCGGCTACCCCAGCAACTCCCACCACCACCAATGGATGCGCGCGTGCGCTAGCAACCCATAGCCGCAAACTGGGCTCGAAACCGTCGACCGTAGCTCAAACCCGACACCCTCCGCCGCGCGAAATGGTCGCCGCCGGCCAAACTCCGGTGAGCTGACGTGGCACTATCATTAGTGCTAATCCCTGCCAGCTAGACGCCCAACATCCACTAACAGCAGGCCCCGCGGCAAGTCCAACCCTAGTCAACACAGGATTAGACCCGGTTAACCCCTGTGTTAGTGACGTGTGGACCCCACGTGCCAGCTTTGACTTTGGCCAAGTCAACGTTGACCGATACCACCTGTCATCCACCCAAACCAGCCTGAGCCACTGACGTATGGGTCCCACAGGTCAGGTTTGACCTGGCCGACCCAGTTGACCTGCTGACGTCACACCTATGTCATGTTGACGCAGTAAAGCATTTTCTGGATTTAAGTTTATTCAGGAAATTCCAGAAAATACCAAAACTTCTAAAATTCATATAAAATCAACCGTAGCTCAGAACGAAATAATTTATATACGAAAAATGATCAGAAAAATCCAATCTATCCACCTGTACCTTTCTTATGCATGATAGAACAACTTAGGGCTGCTGTTTAGGCCAAATCTTAAAATGGCATTTAATAAATCACATGTGGAGTTTGAATTGGAATCTTGCATTCAAACCAACTCCATTCAATCTGTTGCTAGTTGCATTAGCTCAATAAACAGCATATTGTCATGTCATGATCATGCATCATATTGTGCATTGCATTGATTGTGCTCTTCCTTGTTTGCCGGTAATTGTCCCCTCTCGGTAGACGTGGTTCCGACGATGAGTTCGATGACACCGATGAAGAGCTATTACTATCTTCAGAAGTGCCAGGCAAGCAAAACCCCCTTGTCCATTCCGATATAATCCCAATCTCTCGCTCTTGCTCTCTTTTACTGGATTAGGACAACAATGTTTCAACTGTTACATGCTGCGGTAGTTGAACCCCTTTCCTCTGCATGACCTGTCATTGCCACAGTAAATAGATGAAACCCACTAGCATGACTAGGAGTTGTTTGAGCCCTGATGTGCCTACTCATTCATGCTTGTTGTGATGCCTGCTACTGCTTAGACTTGAGTCAGGTGTGATTCATCGGGAATGAATTGGAACATGGTGAAGATGTCCTACTGTTGTGAGCTAAGTGTGTGAACACGATTTGGTAAAGGTAGCGGTGAGAGGCCATGTAGGAGTACATGGTGGGTTGTCTCATTGCAGCCGTCCTCAGGAACTGAGTTCTGTGTTTGTGATCCATGAACAGTTACTACCACACATTGGGCTCCGGGCACTCCAAGCTCTCTCGACTTATTAACCAACATGATCTCTGTCTAGGAGTTGCAACTAGTTTCTGGTGTTTGCAGGTAGTGTTAGTAGTCTACCAAGTGGCACCCGGTACAGGTGGGCTTGGGACAGACTAGGCACCGTGGCCGGGTAGACCAAGCGTCGCCCGTTTGGTGGGCTTGGAACCCTGTACACATCGTTTGGGGCCGTGAGCGACACCCCGGCCGGATCTCCTTGCGGATGGAACCCGAATAGGCGATAAACCTGGACTAGAGACTTGTGTGGTTAGTCAGGTCGTGGCCGACTCCCTCGCCAGGCTTCCGCTTGAACGTTGCCGAGGTACATGACATGTACATGGTGGTAAGTGGCGAGAGTGTGTGTGAAGAAGTACACCCCTGCAGGGTTATCATTATCTATTCGAATAGCCGGATTCCTCGGATATGAAAACTTGGACCCCTTGCATAGTTGATAGACAAGTGAAAGTGGATACTCTAAAATGCGCAAGATAAGCGTGAGTGCTATGGATGACCTTCTCGTAGGGAGACGGGAGCGGATCCATAGTGGTGTATTGAAATGGTGAATATGTGGACTCGTGTGCGCCACCTCAAAAGAGTTACTTGCAGTCGTAGTTCAGGATAGCCACCGAGTCAAAGCTGGCTTGCTGCAGTTAAACTCCACCACCCCTTTGTTGATACTGATGCATATGTAGATAGTTCTGATGTAATTCTTGTTGGGTACATTTGTACTCACGTTTGCTTATTTTATGTTGTGCAGAGAGACTTCAGTCTCGCTAGTAAGTTTCGCGTGGACTTCGACGTTTAGCTTGTTACCTCAGCTACAATCTTGTGCCCTCGGCAGGATCTAGTAGATAGTCAGGCTTCTCAGCCTTCTTCATTTGTAGTTGTCTGTACTCAGACATGTTAAGCTTCCGCATGTGCTTTGACTTGTATGCTCTGAATGTTGGGTCATGAGACCCATGTTTGAAATATCTCGCTCCTCGGAGCCTAATGAATAAATACTTGAGTCGTAGAGTTATGTTGTGATGCCATGTTGTATTTACACATATCGAGCATATTGTGTGTATGATTGAACTGCTTAGTATGTGTGGGATCCGACAACCTAGTTGTTTATCCTTGGTAGCCTCTCTTATGGGGAAAATGTAGTCTTGTGCTTCCATGAGCCATAGTAGTCCGCTATAGCCCGGTTCACCGGAGTCCTGCTAGCCCAGCACTACTGCTCAGGACACTTGACTGGCCGGCATGTGTTTCACTTCGTTCATGTGTCTGTCCCTTCGGGGAAATGTCACGCGGTGACATCCGGAGTCCTGCCTAGCCTGCTACAGCCCGGGTTACCGGAGTCCTATTAGCTAGTGCTACAGCCCGGATTCACACGCTGTTGACCGACATGCTCGAAGTTGATTCATGTATGCCTGTCCCCATGGGTTAGTGCCGCTTTGGGTTCACGACTAGCCATGTCGGCCCGGGTTCTTTGTCATATGGATGCTAGCGACACTATCATATACGTGAGCCAAAAGGCGCAAACGGTCCCAGGCCAGGTAAGGTGGCACCTGTGGGAATACCGTGCTTGAGGTCGCAAAGTGATATGATGTGTTACATGCTAGATCGGTGTGACTTGGAATCGGGGTCCTGACAAGGCCATAATACTCCAGTAGACCTCTGAGGAAAGATGAATAGGAAATCCTATGCCGCTCAAGAGGAAGGAGATAAAGCACACCCGCTCCTCTTTAGAGGGTTTGGGGAAATTTTTTGACAGGGCTTCGCCGTTTATGGAAGTTAATCCAGCCCGAACAGAGACTAGATCCGCGGGCGGAAGATATCCCTACATCTGAAGTTTGCTCAGATGGGCGTGGGATACCGATCAACTTTCCCAGTCACCTTTTTTAGGGCCATTGGGGCGCGAGGAAGAGGTAGGAGCACTAGCCATGTTTGGGTGATTCCCTATGGCAAGTTCTAAGGTTTTCCGCGGGGTGGGGAATGGTCTCTGAGATCTAATCTCTTTAAATAGGCGCCTTCCCCGCACAGTCAAGGGGTTATTTGTAAAAAAAGAAACACCTAGACCGTTCACATTCGCTTGACACATGGAAGCCGAGGTGACGGTAGCAAAGAAACGATAGAAAATGGTATTTAATGTGCAACCGAACTATCATCAGTCAGGAGTACAATGGAGAACCTGCATTGCAAAGCCGAAGACATAAGAGGATACTACATCGTCATTGAAGGCAAGTTCGGGGGCTATTGAGGGAGTCCTGGATTAAGGGGTCCTCTGATGGCCAAACTATGTGACACGGGACAAACTAATGGGCCTTGAGGGGACAAGATGAAGGCTTCTCCCTGTGTTTGGATGGGAATCTCCTTGGCATGGATGGCAAGCTTGGCGGCTAGTCACATAGTTTCCTTTCTCTGTAAACCGACTTTGTACAACCCTGGCCCCCTCCGGTGTCTATATAAACCGGAGGGTTTAGTCCGTAGAGGCAATCATAATCATACAGGCTAGAAATCTAGGGTTTAGCCATTACGATCTCGAGGTAGATCAACTCTTGTAACTCTTATATTCATCAAAATCAATCAAGCAGGAAGTCGGGTATTACCTCCATTAAGAGGGCCAAACTTGGGTAAACACCGTGTCCCATGCCTCATGTTAACTTCAATCCTCAGACATACAGTTCGGGAACCCCTACCCGAGATCGGCCGGTTTTGACACCGACACTCGGCGTTTTGCCTCGGATGGGACTAGGCTCTGCAGGAGATCTTCGACGTGACAACACGAAACTCTCCTATATGCGCTAGGTTAGCACCTGGTATAGCAGTGTTGCAATCTTGAAGAATCATGCGCGTGCGGTGACGGCCTGCGCCACACATGAGTAGAGGTCATGAATGCAAGACCTCCACCGCCCACTCATCGAGAACTTGGTTTGAGCAATGGGGGAGGCCAGGGATTCCCTAGATCCATTCCAGTGGTTATGCTTGTACATGTACCAGAACTACAACCAACTCCGCCTGGACTACGAGCTTGATAAGGTGGTGCAAGTGCTCCCTGTCGCTCTGATGGAGATGGAGGCGTCGCAGATGAAGCAACGGGTGGAGCAACAGCAGATGCATGTGGAGACTGGCACAAGCAGAGGAAGAAGAAGCAGCTCCGCCATGCATAAGCAACAGGTGGAGAATTTGAAACTAGTTTGAACATTAAATTGAGCACACCTACTAACATTTCATATTAGTCAAATCACTTAAAATCATGTACACTGACTCACTCTTTCTTTGGTCAACTTGTTCACTGTATCACTCAACCAAAATTTAACTCATGTACCCACTGCACAACGGCCTGCAAATTTCAGTAGTGTCATTTAGTGTCAGCTGCATTCAGTGCACAAGGATAATTCAAATCAAAACTACACCTATCAATGAATAAAGCAACCAAGCCTAGAATTTAACCATTTGAAGGCACCCAGCTAGATGAGTACTCTAGTTTTATAGACTGAAACCCTATTTCAGAACCCTAAAGTTTAGTCAATTAGGACGGGTTTCAGTTAATTCAGAGTCCTAAAATTGAGTCAAACATGACACAAACGTTTAGTGATTCGGAGTTCTAAATCAAGTACTTCAGTTCATTCATTCACAAATAGCAACATCAAGATTCAGTTAACCCTAGTTTCCAAATTTGGAACCCTAGAATTCCAGCAACAAAATTTTCTAATAGAGAGAGGCGGGTAGCTCACCTAGGGGGTGACCTCCACCGTGAGGGTGCCGACGACATCTACCGCCACCAACAGTGGTGACGATGAAATACTCTGAAATAAATATTCTGTGACTGCAACTATCTTCCTCCTCACCATGGGTGCCCCCTGCCACACCGGACAGCCGCGGTGATCGGCTCTGTCCACACCACTCCCTCGCCGATGGATCCAGAGCATGGTGGTAATGTTAGAAATCATATAATGGTGTTAAATACCGATGCTTCACAATAGGAGCTTTCTTGTTAAACAAACGGTAGTCTATCTCGCATATACACACTAGTTGGTGATCGGTGCGCATGGACTTTCTACAAGAAAAAACTATGGATCTATGGGTACATGAATCATCCCATCCCTTGGCTAGTGCAGACCCCGTCCCCTCGGCTTTTGGATGTCGCAAGAAAAACGAGCTCAACTCGAGGACAACAAGTGATATCTACTCGTACAAAGGAACGACACAAGTGCCATGGTGGAGCAATCTCCTCTCCCTATGTAATGGTGACCGCTACATCGGCGAGTACTGTCGGGGATATAACTATTTAAGTAAGCCGGCTCAGGAGGGGCCGGGTTACGCAAAGAGTACTCAACATGAAGGAGGCCCAAGACCCAGCATGAGGATGGCGTTTCAATAAAGGGTCTAAGGCCCATAGGCGATTTAAGGCCCATAGTGGTTAAACCGCCATGACGGCATGACTTGTATTATAAGGTAGAATTAACTAGTCACCGAGCCGGACACTGTTTATAAGCCGGCCGGGACTCTGTAAGCCGCAGAGCGTCAACCCCCGTGTATATAAGGGGACGACCCGCCGGCGGCTTAGGGAAAGAAACAACACATCGAGAGCCAGGCATAGCGTATCTCGCTCCCTGGTCATCGAAACCTCAAGCAATACCAACCCAACTAGACGTAGGCCTTCCTTCACCGTAAGGGGCTGAACTAGTATAAACCTCTCGTGTCCTTTGTCCCGATTAACCCCTTTAAGCTTCCTAGTTGCGATGGCTCCACGACTAAGTCCTTGCAAGAGGACATCTGCCGTGACAATTCCACGACAAGTACAGTAGGAGGATCCATAGGACAAGAACGAGCACCCTAAGCCTCTCAATCGTGATGGTCGTGCTCTAAGATCCTAAAGTGTTGCGATCATCGAGGACTACGAGATAGGGTGGGGAACAAAGGTTCACCATGCCTGAGCACGAATTTTTGTAAGCCTTGGGCATCTATGAAGTGTTGATGATATGCCACTTGTGTGGACTAATATAATTTGCAGGTGTATCGGAGGTGTTAGTGCCATGCATGGTGGTTGATGGATGACCATATATACCCCCTCAAAAACATAAGGCTGGAGACGCAGATCCTCGAAGACTTAGGGTAGTCCTTGCTATTATTGAATTGAGTTGATAGTGATCCCGTGCTATTAAGAGGGGACAATACCAAGATGAAGAGCCAGACTCATTTCACACATCATTTAGCACACACATGATCATCCAAGACATAGCCACCAAAAAGACTAAAAACCCTTGTGTTCTACCTCTGGCTTGAGAAAACTGACAGTACCAGACCAGACTGTCTGGTCATTGGACCAGACTGTTCGTTCAGCGTAAAATTACCAACCAAGAGCCTTTGGAGCGAACAAACACTCCAGTCCAGAGGACCACATTTGTGTGGTGATCAATTGCATCGCCCAAAAGTTTTCTAGAGCGTATCCCTTGACTAAACTATCCGGTTGGCTCCTGGCTTACTATATTCTCTCTCGATAGACCTCCCTAGACCACAGTCCAATGGTACAAAAACACATCCTCATGGTACTGAACCCTAACTTGTGTTACACTAGCTGCTTGTTTCATAGTGCATTTTTGCACTGTGATGGTTGAATTTCACCTACCACTATATATACCCCCACTGGTGCGTCCCGGTCCTAAACAAAAGGTTTTAACCCCTTTCCACGACGGCATCTGGAACCGTCGCCAAGTGAGTGTGGGCGATAGGGGGGTCCTTCCCACATGACCCAGAAACCATCGGGGATATGCCCTCCTGGCACACACATTCGGCAAAATGAGGTCGTGTGCGACCGACGAGCGCTCAAATACGGAAATACGTATAGTAGAGCTAAAAAATACAATTATAGGGCGAAATTGTTTCCGGTCGCAAGTACATCCCACACAGTCAGTCCCCGCTAAACGTTTCCGTTCGTATGTACGTCCCACACAGTCGCTCCAAGGAAAACGTTTCCGTTCACAGGTACATCACACACAATTTTTCCCGTTAAATCGTTTGTGATAGCATTGCCATTGCACACGATATTAATAATTCTACCATTTGCGTTATTGAATGCATCACACATGGTGCATAGAAAGAAACTGTGTGGCAAAGGTTGTCCATCACACACACTTTTTATGTGATAAACATTTGCGCAAGATGGCCTAACGCAAACAGTTTTCAAGAGAAAGTCGTGTGTGAAGTGGAGATTGATCGCACACTTAGTGGATCCTAGAAACATTTCTGATCTCCACGTACATCGCAGACGTTTCGCTTTCGCAAACCGTGTGTAGTGTAATCCCTATTTAATCCATAATTAATCCAATTAATCCCTAATTTAAAAATCACATGTTATGAATTTGAAAGTAGGCAATCACTTATTTCATATTAAACCATGTTTATTACAAATATAGGTTCAACCACGAATCCATAATTCAATGCACAGGTACATATACTGAAGAACTACAGAAGCACCAAGTAAAGAATGTTGAACCACAGTTGTACTAAAGACTGTAAAGAGAGAGGCGAAAGACATTCTGGTTGCTGGAGAAGGTGAAGCGGAATGCCCATATTTTGCCCTCCTCCATGCGTAAGGCACGCACGACTCTAGGCCAACCCCTTGTGATGGCTGCCCGTCCATCCTTCACTGTCTTCATTAGGACTTCTTGATGCTCATTGTAGTCTGGATGAAATACTTTAACCTTCATTGCGTGTCCACCAATCATGTACTTTGCGAGGTAATCTTGAGTGAACTGCTTCGGGAACCACTGGGAATGAAAAAGATTCAGACATTGTTGTCTAACAACTCATTATGGGCAATGAAAAGAGAAGGCTGCAAAGTTTGTAGTTACCATCCTACAGCTCACTGTTGTGTAGGATAGAGCATAAACAAATAATTTGCTTGCCACCATTCGTATCTTTTTGCTAATAATCCTTATCAATTTCCTCACTTGATGCTTGTTCATCAATATCTCATTGCCCCATACGCAAAAAGGGCCGATGCATGGATCCTTGCTAAGGGCATATGTACCTACAAGCAACAAGTCAATATTAGAAGCTAACTAGTGTCTAGGCTTGGATCTATATGCACTAGATTATGGAACGACGGGGGACTACAACCCGAGGGATGAAGCTAACCTCGGCGGAAAATGGTGGCCACCCCCATTGTTTTCTTGCATAAGTAGTGGAAAGGCATGATAATTACAACAATCTTAACATCAAACAAATATAGCAAAGGTAAACAACATCATATCCAAATGATAGCTTGAATGTGTTGGTTTCAGCATGCTGTTAAAGCAGGTATAAAATGGAAGGCAATGTTACTGACAGCAGGCTTAACAACCATCAAATATTGCAATTCAAATTGGTATTGTTGAAAATGAATAGAACGTACGTAATGCTTGAACATCACACTGGATAAATGTGTAAAACTGAAAATAAAGGGCATGTGTTAACTACACCAGGAATAACTGGAACCAAATATAGCCGTTCAAACTGGTATTGATGTAGTCGAGTGACACAGTTCTGACTTGCACATAATGAACCACACATTGTGGATGACTGAAATAAACAAGGCATAAATGACCAGTATAACAACCAAATATAGCCATTGAAAACTGGACAGAGTCTCACTGCAACCAACCTAACAAGCAAATACAGATAAACATGGCATCTGCTTGATAACTAGAGAAATGCTAAAAAAAAGCAACCTAACAACCAAATACAGATAAACAAGGCATCTGCTTGATAACTAGACAAATGCTAAAAAAGCAACCTAACAACCAAATACAGATAAACAAGGCATCTACTTGATAACTGGAGAAATACTCACTGCAACCAAACTAAGAACCAAATACAGATAAACAAGGCATCTGCTCCATAAATGAAAAAAATGCTCACTCCAACCAACCTCACAACCAAATACAGATAAACAAGGCATCTACTCACTATAAACAACCAAATATAGCCATTCGTGAAACTAAAGTGGACAATTCATACTTAAACATCACATAGACCTATTGAACAATACAATTTTGCATAACTGAAATAATTAAACATGGCACAGTTAAAGCACCGCACGACAAATGCTACTACAAAAAAGGGTACGGGTTGGCAAGCTAGAAAAGGTAATATTTGCTGATAGAATGTTGCCTCACATTTCATGGATGGGATCCTTCCAGTTGGAAGAGCACAGACCCATGGTGCGCTCTATGATGTCATAGATGGGCTATTTGACCTTGGAAGAACCTTTGTGGGTGACCTCCTCGTGGTCGTGGTCGCGGTCGATGAGATCTGACTTGGCAATTGAGGATCCCAAGCTGCCGCCGTAGAACGTGTCCTTCAAAAGTGACAAAATGGGCTCGATGGCGTATAAAGCTCGCAAATTCTTGACCGCTTGGCGGAGGAGATCCGTGGCAGGGCCGTCGAAGAGATTGACGGCGGTTGAACCAGAGGGGTTGGGAATGGACCACTTAACCTGTGACATGGCCCGCGTGCAGCCGTCGGTGTGGACGAGCTTGATGCCGTAGCCAGCTTTCCCGAGATACAGTAATACGCTAGCCCGCTGACATGAAGCCTTCGGCATGGCAACATAGTCAACGTATTCGCCGGCTTCCGCGGTGACATGTTGCTCCGAGATCGACAGGTCGAGGCGAACGGCGACTACCTTGCCAATGTCCGTCGGAGAGGCCATGATAAACCTCTTCTTCGCTGAACGCTCGTCGGGCTCCCCGTGATATGTGGTCGAGCTTAGGCTGCGACACTTTGGAGCAGGGGATGTGTATATGGCAGGGAGGGACACCGCAGGCCTCATCTAAAAACTCAGGGGAGTGGGGCGACTGTATGGGAATCGCTGAATAACCTAAACTTTATTATCTAATCTAGGAGGAACGGGCAGACCGGCAGGGTTGGCGGCGACGCCGGCGGCGGCCACAAGCTAGGGTTCGAAGGGGGGAGGGCGGGTGGGGGACTGTGGAGGGGGGTGTTTGACGATACGTCACGGCTACTAAATTTTTTAGTAATGGTGGGTGGAAATGGTGGTGGACGAGGGAGGGCGACGGTTAAAATGCCTCGACTGCTAAAGTTTTACTATAAGGTCGGTGATGGAGGAGTGTGGGCGATGGTTGAAGTATGGCGGCTACTAATATGGGTAAAGGAATTGATGCGGGGCGGGAGTGCCCAAGATCGCGCACGGTCCAATAACAATATGCGTGTATGATAATAAGGAAAAGTGGCGCGGATCCACCGATTTTTGCAAAGCTCAAGGCGGGTAGTTTGTTTTTTATATTTCTAGCTAGCTGATCTATCGCACATGATTCGTCCTAATTTCCAAATAAACTAACCCGCCTTTAGCTTCCACAGGTGGTGGTTTTACAGCGCACTTGCATCGCACACGGTTAAGCCAGTACCTCCACCCTTTTCTCGCGCTTGCACGGTCGTGGTGATTTCAGTGCACTTGCATCGCACACGGTTGAGCCAGTACCTCGACCTTAATTTGCTCGCGCTTGCGCGGTCGTGGTGATTCACATCGCACTTGTATCGCACACGGTTTAGATATTATACCCCGTGTCCGTTGAGGATCATCAGAGTCTTTGCAGCAAAATATAACGTTAGGGAGGGTCAAAAGAAAGCTACACCAGCATGTGGCCCAAATATATATGAGTGAAAAGGGTGGTATGTGATGTTCAAAATTCCAATGCACAACTTTGACCCCGCGGGCCCACGGTTGGGCGCGTCATTGAAGATCGATGAGAGGGGCCAGAAGTCAAGAACCACCTGGAAGTGGCCAAATATATGTACGAATATTGGGGATGTTTAAAACTTTAAATACACAATGCCTAACTTTGGTGGCACCTGCCTCGCAAAACCAAAAGCACCCTAACAACCACCTAGCTAGGATATATATATAATGACATAATGCCGTACCTAGCTAGGATGCTTGGCCCACCACCTCTCACTTCGTGTCAATGGGGCAGATGCACGTAATGATCGATACTTTGGTCATACATGCATGTCGACATGACCTACCATAAGAAGGACCAATGAATCATTCGTTTGGTCAAATGGCAGTTGTTGTTGTCGATAAACCGCTTGGGCCAATAGATTGAACCATCATAAACATCACACGAGAGGGACCACAAAACCAACAACTCTTGCATGCGGCCCAAAATGATGTACGTTGGGAAGGGGTGATGTGTGTTTTCAATATAGAATAATGTACAATTTAGATGTGGTGCCTACCTCTCGATACAGACAACAACCATGAAGGCAAGGTAGTTAAGGATGAGATATGTACGCAGGGTTTGATGTAGGTCGAACCCAACAATCCGAGCATCTGGGAGGGAATCCTGACAATGCATGAGCTCGAGTTTTGGTTGACCGACATTTGACGGTGACCGGCCCTAACATGAACTAGGAGGAATCCATTCATGGAAAATACATACCCCTCATTATCGGTCAAAGGGATGATATACATACACTCGGGGAGCCCACATATATCCGTGTCGTCACAAAAGACCAGACAAGGGAGACGTGGTCGATCAGAAGACCCCATATACACTGCATGCGGCCCGAAAATATGTATGGGTACGATGGTGTATGATGTGTTTAAATCCCAAATGCACAACTTCGATGGGCCACGCCAAGTACATTACAAACCGAACACCATACCCGACTCCAAGCCTGGTTCAATACCTATGATATCAGTTTCCCAATTTCGAGTCGACAACGAGAGGGGGGGGGGGTCGTCCCACGCATGCGCTCAAACTTTATTTTGTCTAGCATGGGACACATCTATATATATCTATACATCTATACATCTATACACATATATAGTGTGCGGATAACTATGAAAGTTGCTCGTTGGATGATGCCAATCCGACGGTACAGAGATGGCAAATCCGAGCACTACTGGCCGTTGGATATCATCTACATTCCACCAGATTCTGCCACATGTACAATCTAGAAGACTCCATGGTTGAACTCAAGCATAATGCACAAACCTCTAAACACAAGAACTGCTCCTTTGTTCTCTAGAATATTCCATATCTTAATTGACCAAACCTTTTTTTTCTAAATGAATTGTCACTATTTGTTTTTACCTTTACAATGCACAATTCCATGAATCTCAAAATAGTTTTTTTTATAAAACTAATTGATTTTGGATGAGATGAACTATAAGAATTAAACGAACATCCACATCATGCATATCTGGGAGAAGAGGTGGGAAACCGATGAGAGGAGTGGCGAGAAACGGTAGCACGTTTTGAGTGAAAACCTGGTAGAGAAGGAAGCGTGAGGTACACGACGCATGCACACAGTGCTTATCCATGTACTGCATGTGCTGTTGAAAGGGCTCAGGGTTGCCATTTGATCTAGGAGCATCCAACGGTGCACACGTACGATCCGTGGGGTTTGAGTTCTGGCCAATCAAAACGTAGGACTCAGATCACGCGCGCAGCGGGGGGGGGGGGGATTATCATACGGAAACCAACATTCGGTGGAAACAGGTGTAAACCACGAGAAAAAGATGTTTTGAAGTTTCAAAAAAATTTCAAAAAAAATGTGGGATGTTAAGACGATGATGTTTTATTGGCACACAAAATTTCAAGTTGAAACACGTTAAGAGATGTGAGCTATGAAAAAGACAAAATCAGTGTTGAATAGTGCCGAATAGTAATGTCACTATTCAGTGCGGAATTTGTCTTTTTCATAGCTCACATCTTGTAATGTTTTTCAACTTGAAATTTTGTGTCGCAATAAAACATCACCTTCTTAACATCCCACATTTTTTTCATATTTTTATGAAACTTTAAAATATGGTTTCCACAAAGTTTTCATTGAATATCGGCTTTGTGAGTGAACCGTGTGCTATTTGAAAACATTTCGTGAGAAGAATCTCGGTTTTTAAATCCCCATAAATCCAAAACTAAGCTGAAAGTCATGAAACGTGCCATGTTGTCATGACATCACACTTATATGTCGAGGAATTTTTTTGTCCATTGTGGCGCAAGTATTATTACAAGCCTCTTACAAACTGGAGCTTCTCTCAAAGAAGCCTCGTGGTTCCGATAAGGAAACGTATCCCCCTAGTGGGCGAAATGTAATCACTGCCTCTTTTCACCTTGTATTTTCTTCTACGGCAACATGGAGCGACAGGATATCCGTGCTGAAATTTAAACTTATTCAAGGTTTGTTTGGCCTTTTTATACACTAATTGAGTTTCCTAGGCATTTAATGTCCATAATTCAAATTTGAACTACAAATACATGCTCCAGTTCACCAAAATGGTTAGAAAAATTATACATGTGTCCTTGGGTGCATGTTTAAGTCCCATGCTAGGAATGAGAACGAATTACAACCGTACCGGTGTCATGGCTCGTACTCAAACATTTCGAATCTCGGTTTTTAAGTCCCCATAAATCCTAAACTCACCAGAAAGTCATCAAAGGTGGCATGGTGTCACGTCATGGCACATATATGTCATGGTAAAAACATTGTCCAATTTGGGCCAAGCTTTATTAGAAACCTCTTACAAAAACTGTAGCTTCTCTCAAAGAAGCCTCGTGGTTTTAATAGGGAAACGTGTTCCCCTTGTGGGCGAAACATAATCACGGCCTCTTTTCGCCTTGTATTTTATTCCACGGGCAATATGGAACCACAGGATATCCGTGCTGAAATTTAAACTTATTCAGGGTTCGTTTGGCATTTTTATACACTAATTGAGTTTCCTAGGCATTTAATGTCCATAATTCAAATCTGAACTACGAATACATGCTCCAGTTCACCAAAATAGCTAGAAAAATTATACACGTGTCCTTGGGTGCATGTTTAGGTCTCAAGCTAGGAATGGGAACAAATTACAACCGTACCGGTGTCCTGGCTCTTCCTCAAACATTTTGAATCTCAGTTTTTAAGTCCTCATAAATCCTAAACTCACCAGAAAGTCATCAAAGGTGGCAAGGTATCCTGTCATGGCACATATATGTCGTGGTAAAAACAATGCCAATTTAGGCCAAGCTTTATTACAAACCTCTTACAAACCGGAGCCTGTCGCAAGAACCCTCGTGGTTTTGATAGGGAAACGTGTCCCATTGTGGGCCAAACGATAATCACTCCCTCTTCTAGCCTCGTATTTTCTTCTACACGCGACACAGAACAACTGGAGATTCGGGCTGAACTTTGAAATTATTCAGTGTTCGTTTGACCTTTTTTATTCATTAGTTGAGTTTTCTAGGCATTTAATGTCCATCATTCAAATCCGAACTACAAATACATGCTCCAGCGCACCAAAATGGCTAGAAAAAATGTACATGTTTCCTTGGGGTGCATGTTTAGGTCCCATGGAACGAATTCAACCGTCTCGCCGTCCTGGCCTGGCCACAAACATTGCGAATCTAGGTTTTTAAATGTTTGTAAAACCAAAACTCACCAGGAAATAATGAAACATGGCATGGTGTCACTACATGGTATATATAATTGTCCAATTTGGGCGAAGCTATATTACAAGCCTTTTACAAATCGGAGCCTGTCGCAACCCTCGTGGTTTCGGTAGGGAAACATGCCCCTCTTGTGAGAGAAATGATAATCGATGCCTCTTCTCGTCTTGAACTTTGTTTTCTATAGGCAACATAGAATAACAGGAGTGTCGGGCTGAAATTTGAAACTGTTCAGGGTTCGTTTGGCCATTGTATATATATATATATAGGGAAAATCCATCCTACCATCTGGGGGTAGTTACCCCACATGTCTCATATACTATCATGTGGTAGTATATATTCTACTTTATCATTTTAAGTATGTTCATATACTATATATTAGATACTCCAAAGTGAGTTACATGAAAAAATTGCAAGTTGGCCCATAGTTTTATTATATTTGTGAAATACGTACATATTTGTACATAAAAAAGAGCATAATCAAAACATGGTACATACTACACCCAAATTAGTATATATCCTACCTAAGCATTGATATATACTATATACTACACGTACATACTCTTGGTTTCGACAGATACTGCATACAACATACAAAACGCAAGTGGTGGTAACTACCACTGCTTGTAGGAAACATTTGTCCTATATATATATATATATATATATATATATATATATATATATATATTACTAATTACTAAGTTTTCTATGCATTTAATGTAGTCCATAATTCAAATTTGAACTACAACCACCTGCTCCAGTGAAGCAAAATGGGTGGGAAATCGTACATGTGTCATTGGGTGCATGTTTAGGTCTCGTTTAAGGAATGAGAATGAATTACAAACTTGTCGTCGTCCTAAAACAATGAGAATCTCAGTTTTTAAATCCCAGTAAATAAAAAAGTCACCCAAAAACATGAAACTTGGCATGGTTTCATGACATGGCACATATATACCGTGGTAAGAAAAATCGTCCAGTTTGAGAAGAGGCGCACACATTAGTAGCCAACGAAGTCCTTTTTGAAAAAAAAGCTGACACATCAATATCGCAAACGGTTGTATTATATTTACCATGTCGAAATTTAACCTGTCGGCGTTCTGGGAATGGGGGTCCCCAGACTTGCCTGCCTGCGGCCTGCGGCGTGGCTCAAATGGGGGCCCAGCGTGGCCCATCTTCATCAGCACAAGGCTCAAGACACTCGCGAGGGGCCAAGCCTCGCGAGGCGGACGACATGGAGCTTCCTCAAGCACGGCCTCCTTAGGCTGGCTCGCGAGGAGGCGGAGTGATCAAGGCGGGTACCTCACGAGGTGCCCATGACGCAAGCCATGACGACCAAGAGTGCCAGGCGGGCGCGAGCCCGCGCAGCGTCTCCCTTTCCTCTTTGGTGCAAAGGGGCAAGCGCAGGCGAGAGGATCAAACAAAGGCACCCATTTCGGTGCAACGAGACCAAGACCAGTCCAACGGTGGGAAGGAGGTCACCATGGATCCCAGGACGGCGTCACCACAGGGCCTTTGGCAGGCGAAGACCAACTTTAGTCAGGATAAGTGTACCAGATGTTCCCCTTCGAATTGGCCAATTGTTGGCGCCCTTCCCGCTCAATATTTGGGAAGAGGCCCAGGGCCTTTGCCTATAAATAGGACTAGCCACCCCCAGAGTAGAGGCAGCCAGAAAAGAGGCATCTAGAGAGAGAGAGAGAGAGAGAGAAGGGCGATTGGACTCCTCCAACAGTTCATCCCCTAGCCAAGAACTGACCCTCGCGAGGCTGTTCTTCCTTGTACTGTTCTTCATCATCAGCCCAAGAGGCAATCCACCCACCACAAACTAGAGTAGGGTATTACAGCACAACGGTGGCCCGAACTAGTATAAACTCTGTGTCCCTTGTGTTGTTCTTGCAGCAGTTAGATCCTTATGAGACGGAGAGGTAGAGGGCACGATCTCCGCGCGCACCCCAGAGTTCAAACCTTAAGGGTCTGCCGGAACCCGTGATCCGACATTTGGCGCGCCAGGTAGGGGTGCGCCGGAATCTATCTACCACCGCTCCGCTCTCCTCCGACCGTCGCATCCATGTCTGACGCTCGTCGGGCCCGCGCCGAGCGCCGGGCCGCCATCGCTTCCTGCGTCGTCCAGACGGCCCCCGTCGGTGGGCGTCCTCGTCGTTCCCCGTCGCCCGCCGTCAACGCCGCCACCGGCCCGGCGGGGAACGAGCAACAAGCATCCTCTCAGCACCCGTCCGTGCGGTGGGATGGCCGCACCACCACTCCGTCGCTCACCCCGGCCGGTTCTTCGTCGCACGCGCTTCGCGCGCCCTTGGAGGCTCGAGCTGCGCTCATCGTGGCGAACGAGCTCCTGCGCTACCGCCCCGTCGACGACGTCTACGAGGAGTGGCTCGACCGCGTCGCCGAGCTCGTCCGCGCCGCAGGGGGCTCTCCCGCGCCTTCCGCACCGCTGCGCCGCACTCCGCCCCGCGTGGGCAATGAAGCCCCAGGGGCATTCCAGCCGCCTCCTTTCCAAGAAGATGCCATGGCCCCAAGGCGCGCAGCTCCTGGGCGGAACCCGCTCCGTCGTGCGCCGGCCAAGCAGGAACGGAGCTGCCAAGAAGCCCCGCGACCGCAAGAGGCCGCCCGGGCGCTCCCAGCCCCGGCTCGCCGAGACCCCGCTCCAGCTCCAGCACGTCAAGACCCCGCGCTGCTCCCAGCTGCAGCGCAAGGGGACCCGCAAGGCCAAGCTCTCCCTCAACCAAAACCTCCCGCGGCCACCGCTGGCTGCCGCGCCTACACCGCCGAGCTGCGCGGAGTCGCATGGCCCGGCAAGTTCAAGCCGGACCTGCCCCCTCGCTACGATGGCACGACTGATCCCACAGAGTTCCTCTAGCTTTACGAGTTGGGAATTGAAGCTGCCAGCGGGGACGAAAAGGTCATGGTGAACTGGTTCCCCATGGCGCTGAAGGAAGGTGCTCGCACTTGGCTCCTGAACCTGGCTCCAGGCACGATCTCCTCCTGGGACCAGATGCGTACTCGCTTCATCGCCAACTTCCAAGGTACCCGCGACCGGCCTCCCGCCGTGAGCGACATGCGCCGCATCAAGCAGCAACCTAGAGAGACCCTGCAGAAGTACATCCAGTGCTTCAACAGTGCGCGCCTCAAGATCCCCAGGGTGTCTGAGGAAGCCATCATTTCGGCCTTCTCTGATGGTGTGCACGACGTCAAGATGAAGGAGGAGTTGGCGATACATGAAGACCTCTGCACCTCCCTGGAGTTGTTCAACCTGGCGACCAAGTGCGCCAAGGCTGAGGAGGGATGCCTCTCCCTCCTCGAGCTACCTGCCGCAGACCCAGAAGAGAAGAAGCCCAAGGCCAAGGACGTGAAGCGCAAGGGGGTTGCCGTGCTCGCGACAGAGCCGGACACCAAGCGGGGCAAGGATCTGCCCGAATCCTCCAGGGGCAGCCGGTACTGTGTGTACCACGACCTCCACACCCACAACACCAATGAATGCCAAGAACTCCGCGCCGTGCGAGAAGGAAGAGTCGGCCGACGCCCTGACCGTGCTGACCGGGGATACGACCGAGGAGGAGGAAGGAACCCGGGACGCTGGGAAGATCGTGGCCCACGTCAAGGCTGGCGTGACCAACCTCGCGAGGACCGCTGGCGTGACCCGCCTCGCGAGGGGGACTGGAGGGACCAGCCTCGTGAGGATCGCCCTCATGGCAACCCAGGCCTGCCGCCGTTGCCACCTCAGCCAAGAAGGAATGAAGACCGCAACCAAGACGAGGGGGTTGGGGGCTTCCAAGAGCCTCGCGCAATCGCCTGCATCCTGGGTGGAGCTCAAGCCCCAGCCTCTCAACGTATCTTCAAGCAGTTTGCTCGCGAAGTGAATGCAGTTCTTCCCAAGCTCGAAGCAACGCGTCCCATCAGGTGGTCGGCCTCCGTCATCACGTTCAGCTCAGCAGACTAGCTCAAGTGCGCGGCCACAGCCGGAGTCCTCCCAATGCTTTGTTCCCCAGTCATCAGCAACGTTCTGGTCACCAGGACCCTCATCGACGGAGAGGAAGGGCTCAATGTCTTGTCCGTGGAAACATTCAACAGCCTCCAAGTGCCCTATGACCAGCTTCAACCAACCAAGCCCTTCTCCGGAGTCACCGATGGTTCCACAGTCCCTATCGGGCAGGTCCGCCTCCCAGTCACCTTCGGGGCCCGCAACAACTACCGCACCGAGCTCATCGACTTTGACGTCGCCCACATCCGCCTGCCGTACAATGCCATCCTCAGGTACCCGGCACTGGCCAAGTTCATGGCCGTGACTCACCATGGCTACAATGTCCTCAAGATGCCAAGAAAGCGGCGGCGTCATCACGGTGCCCTGTCAAGAGAAGGATGCAGTGTGTACCCTGGAGCGAGCCTTTCAGGCCGCGTCACTAGAAGACCCAGATCGCGGGAGCAGGAGGCTTCCTGAGACCACCCCCAAGAAGAAGAAGAAGACGTCAGGCTCAGCCCCTCAGGAGGCAGGCCCTTCAGGGCCCGCGTCTGCCCCGGGGGATCCTCCTTCAATCGCATAGGAAAGCGCGCCTAGCGCCTCCCTCAGGTAGGGCTCGGGGGCTCTCACTTGGAGGGCCACCGACCTCGCCAAGGTCACGAGGAAGGCGCTGGGGCACCATGTGGAGGCGTGTTTCGGAGCACGTTTCCCTCGAAAGGAAGCCAGGGAAAGAAGGTCAGACCAGCAGGAGTTTGTTAGCAAGGCCATTCAAGAACTACAGGAGTCAAGGATCGTGAGAGGTTGCCGTCGCCCGCCTGCTGTGGCTCCCCATCCAGGCGAGGATGGTGGGCTGCGCGTCTGCGTCGACGTACCAGGGCTCAACCGGATCGCCACGGCGGAGCGCCTCTGGCCCTCACAAGTGGGGCGCCGCGGAGGACCACCCCACAGTTATGTTCGCATGCCTTATGGCTTGCCGTGCGTGGCTACGGCGTACCAGCGCCTCATGAGGAGCGTCTTGGAGGCGCAAGAAGACAGGCGTTCCGCGGCCCTGGCGGAGATGGAGGCTGCTCACGAGGAGCCACCAGTGCCTCCGGAGCCTCCCGAGGCCCCTGGGCCTGGGGGCTCATGAGGATCGGCTTTCGCAGCCCACTGAGTCTGCTGCACCAACGCCACTGCACCGACGACATCTTCAGGTGACACCTTTCAAGTTTCATTCCCAGCTGGGAGCGCCTTCCCAGGGTTGCGTCATTCCCAGGCCGCGTGGGTCCGTCCCTGTGGCATGTATCCCTTTTTATCTTTTCAGTCTCTAGCTTGCTTTGCTGGGGGCGCCCCTCGGGCTGCATCATCCCCAGGCCACTCGGGCTAGGCCCAGCGGCATGTATCCCTTCCGCGTTTATCTCCAATTATGCATCATGCTTGATTACTTGATGCCGTCCACGGCACCTTTTCTTCTTCATGTCGACCACTTGCACGTTAAAGCGGGGTGCTTGAGCATCGCGACTCAGGGCTCTTACTGGCTCTCCATCCCTCACCCTCTAGCCTTGTCCACGGCATCGCGACCTGGCATACCAGTGACGGCTGACACAAGCTCGAGGGCCGGGACCCGAGGACGTAGAGTGCCGGCATCTAACCAGATTTTGCAGGAACACATCTCAAGATACGGCCCAGCGCCAGGCGCAACCCGCCTAGAGGTAGGGCCTCGTGAGTCCTGCGCTGGCTCACGGGTGCCCAGACACACCTCACCCGCTCCAACCAGCGAGCTCCTGAGCGACTAACAATCAACTAATGGCTGCTATGGCAACCCCGTCTTCTTTTTGTGATGAATCTGCAGAGCCCATAGAGGGAACCGCGCTAGCCAAGGCCCTCACGACGTTCCCTTCGCCCTCGCCCGCGCGAACCGCTTGCACGTTAAAGGGGGGGTGCCTGAGCATCGCGACTCAGGGCTCCTACTGGCTCTCCAACCCTCACCCTCTGGCCTTGTCCACGGCATCGCGACCTGGCATACCAGCGACGGCTGAGACCAGCTCGAGAGCCGGGACCCGAGGACGTAGAGCAGAAAGGGGGGCAGAGGCGAGGGAAAAGGGGCACACGAGGACCTCGTCAAGCAACTCCGTTCAAATTACCCCGCGGACCCGACGACGCGCTGGGGGCGATCCCCGATTCTCAAGATAAGTCACCATCCAAAGCGTTGGCTACCATGGCACTACCCCCGCACCTAAAGCGACTCCGTACTAGCGATGTTGCTTCTCTTTCTCACCAAGCGATGGCTGCTTGGGCGCCAAAGGGGACCTCCTGAGCATCGCGACTCAGGGGCTCTTACTGGACCCCGGGTCGCTCAACTCCTGACCTTGACCACGGCATCGCGACCTGGCATACCAGCGATGGCTGACGCCGCCTTGGGACTGGGACCTATCAACGCAGAGCACCAAGCCCTCGCGAGGTGCGAAAGGGAGGACCAAACTATGACGGAATTTGCGATTCGCACAGATCCATAGCAAGGGTTACATATTAACAACAAGGATCACAGCCGCCTTACAAGCCCCTATGGGGCACAATGTGATTCCTCGCAGGGAACGGATCCTAAAGGGTGCTAACTATACGCGCCCTTGCAAAAGATGCCATCATCAACAGTGGGCCGTCGAGCACCGGCGCCAACCCCATCCAGATCAGGATCGGCGGCGACCAAGCGAGCCTGCCCTGCTCCGGGAGGGGCGTTGGCTCGCGGGCTCGTAGCTGTCGTCGCTCGTCTCCGGCGTCGCGAAGACCTCACTGGGATCGTTGGATCCTCCGGCGCTCCCGTCACTTGTGGAGCTGTCCAGGGGGCGGTTGGCAGGCCCAGCCGTCGCCATAGCAAGCTCCTGGCCGCCTCCCCCGGGGCAGCACTCCAGCCGGCGACCGTTCGCGTCGAAGACCTTGAAGAACATCACCGAAGCGCCGTCGTACTCCAGGTGGATCATGAGGGCGCCCCTCGTTCTGCAGCACCGAGCGATTTCGCCCCAGCCGCGAGTCATGAAGACCTCGCCCGAGGCAGTGATCGCGACCTCTGCCTCAGTCGCAAGAGTGCTGCAGTCGGCGTGCTGTAGCCACAGCTCCAGGAGTCTCCCCCGAGGGAAGACGGAGGCGAAGAAGGGAGGAAAGCGAATCCAAGTCCGCGGAGGCATGGCGGCGTGGAGCACGAGCTCGCGGGAGGAGCCCTCGACGTGGACTCCTGGAGGAACGACCCACACCTTCGTGACCCTCCGGCACCGGCGACGGCGCTGGCCGAGGGGATCGGCATCTCCTCTTCCAAGGCCCTCGGCATGGGCATAAAAGGGAAGCGGGAATCCCGGCGGAGGCCGCTCGTACCACGGCCTCAGCACCACCAGGCGGTCCTCCTCATCTCGGCCGCGCAAGACAGGCCGTTTCTTCGGCGGGAGCGGGTCTGGTCCCTCTTGAGGAGCCTTTCCCTTCTCCGCCGCAGAAAATCGGCGAATTGGAGCCATCACACCAAGACGGAGCAAGAACTGAGGCGGAGGAGGAAGCAAGGAGAGATGGACTAGAAGGGCACGCCCAGTGCCGTACATATAGCCGGCGAAGGCCAACCGTCGGCCTCCGCGATCGCAGGTAATCATGACATGATTTGCATGCAGGGACTTGTCCAATCCGCGCGATCGTCGAGGCGTCGTGGGGAAACGGAGACGCCCACGTCTAATCAACCGCCACGTGGCGCCCAAGGCCGCAGGCTGTTAGGGCCCGCGGCGCTTCGCCCTTGCCCTTTCGCCTCTCGGCACGGCCAAGTGCGTGCGCGCCTTGGGCCCGGGGGCTACTGTCGGCGTTCTGGGAACGGGGGTCCCCAGACTTGCCTGCCCGCGGCCTGCGGCGTGGCTCAAATGGGGGCCCAGCGTGGCCCATCTTCATCAGCACAAGGCTCAAGACCCTCGCGAGGGGCCAAGCCTCGCGAGGCGGACGACATGGCGCTTCCTCAAGCACGGCCTCCTTAGGCTGGCTCGCGAGGAGGCGGAGAGATCAAGGCGGGTACCTCACGAGGTGCCCATGATGCAAGCCATGACGACCAAGGGTGCCAGGCGGGCGCCAGCCCGCGCAGCGTCTCCCTTTCCTCTTTGGTGCAAAGGGGGCAAGCGCAGGCGAGTGGATCAAGCAAAGGCACCCATTTCGGTGCAACGAGACCAAGACCAGTCCAACGGTGGGAAGGAGGTCACTATGGAGCCCAGGACGGCGTCACCACAGTGCCTTTGGCAGGCGAAGACCAACTTTAGTCAGGATAAGTGTACCAGATGTTCCCCTTCGAATTGGCTAATTGTTGGCGCTCTTCCCGCTCAATATTTGGGAAGAGGCCCAGGGCCTTTTCCTATAAATAGGACTAGCCACCCCCAGAGTTGAGGCAGCCAGAAAAGAGGCATCTAGAGAGAGAGAGAGAAGGGCGATTGGACTCCTCCAACAGTTCATCCCCTAGCCAAGAACTGACCCTCGCGAGGCTGTTCTTCCTTGTACTATTCTTCATCATTAGCCCAAGAGGCAATCCACCCACCACAAACTAGAGTAGGGTATTACACCACAACGGTGTCCCGAACTAGTATAAACTCTGTGTCCCTTGTGTTGTTCTTGCAGCAGTTAGATCCTTACGAGACGGAGAGGTAGAGGGCACGATCTCCGCGCGCACCCCAGAGTTCGAACCATAAGGGTCTGCCGGAACCCGTGATCCGACATAACCATACGCGGTGGCGTGTGTGTAGCTGTTTTATTAGACGGGACGAGCGCGAGAAGTCCGCCGTGCAGCTTCGACGGGAGGCGTGCGAGCAGTCCGCCTCACAGGCTCGACAAGACGCGTGCATCCTGTCCACCTCGCAGGCTTGATGGGACACGTGCGAGCAGCAAGGCCGCCCATGCTCACCGGGAAGCGAGCTCCTCCATGCACCAGCCGCTGCCCACCTCGCTCACAACTTTTCCATTAATGGGTTAATTAAAGCACCTGGACGGAGGGTGTTTGCTTGTGATCCCATGGAAGCATTTTCTTTGTTCGTGTTTTCAACTAGTATTCCACCCTAATTTAAATTGCCACACAGGGCAATAGATAATACGACCACAATAAAATGGCAACAAATAATACGACGACAAATTTAGAATGGCGCACATAACAATTGTCTTACATATTCCGGATAATTTAAAATGCCACATGCGGCAAAGCCCGGAAGACACGGGGGCAAGAGAAGAAGGAAATCGCAGACAACGATCTGGGTCGCTACTGTCTCTACTTGTCGATGGATCATCGGGCGGCGAAATCCTCCAGCTCCTTCTTCAATTCCTCACGACTTTGCTTGAAAGCGGCCACAGATACCTCCACCTCCTGCTTGCGCTCGATCCGGAGCTTCCTCAAGCCACCCATCAGTTCCTCGACGACCGCTTTCAGCGTCATCTCTGAGGCACTGCTCTGCTCATGCAACATCTTCCATTCGGCGTCCTCCTCCTCCTTCTGGCGACCAACTTGAGGATCTTCACATTGTCATCCATGAGTTGCTCGACGAGGCCGGTCGCCTTGTCAACCGAGGCATCGCTGATCTTGAGCAGCTTCATCAAGCCATCAACCAGCTCCTGCTGCATAGTGACGCCAGCGAGAATGTCGTCGTCACTGGCGAAGGACTTCAGGAACGACGGCTCGTCGCGATGGCAAACACCGCGAATGCGCTTGTAAGAGCCCTCGCGTGCCCGTAAGAGCTCGTTCGAGGGCTCCGCGGTGCGCCCAGACATCTCTGATGCGACTGCGGCTTCGTGGCGGGACCTCTCTAGTGCTTCCTCGGCCTTGGTCTTTGCTGCATGGTTATATGTCCACCCTAAACTCCTCCTACTAGTCATGGCAGAACGACTTGACAGAGAAAACCAGTTTTGTGGGTGATGAGGAGAGGAAATGTGAAGTAATTTTCGAGTGGGTAGTTTTTATAGCCCAGTGCTAAGTGTGAACACCTATTAGTTTGAGAGGTGTGAACAGATTTGGAATTACTTATTGCGTTGTAATCAGCAATGTGACGAGAAACAAGGTCAAAATTTATTGATGGCAGAAGGTTGACCACATGGTTGCTCACCGTTGAGGCGGCCGCGGCGCGCTCCACTCTGGCGTCCCTGCACGTGCTCTGCTCGCCAATGAGGCAAAGTTACAATGGCGAATGTTAATAATTCTTAATAATTGTCTTACATATTCAAGATAATTTAAAATGCCAAATGCGACAAGGCCCAGAACCCTCACGACCTACATATGCATACAATTATAATAAAATATAAGCTAAAAGGCAGAGCTGGCGGCCTTCCTACGATGGTCTTCGCGGACTCCATGATCAACATAGCACCCTTGCGGCCGTTCACTCCTAGTGTCCCGACCCGCCTCAGCCTACAGAGCTGCTAGCGCTAATGGTAGGCTCTTGGGGCTGCTGGGCCTCTTCCTGAAGACCTTGACAGCGTGCAATCGCGCGCATGACAACTCCACGGAACCGCTCCATTTCCATGTCTCTCGCCTGGTAGAAAATTCCGTCAATCACCTGCATCCTTGATATCACATTGGCGATGTTCTACTTCGTCGGGGACGTCACCTTCGCCAAGGATGTGCTCGAGCCTGGCCACCACATCATCGGGATCAAGGTTGACACGGCCGCCGCCGGCAATGATGAAGCCGCCGGCAATGATGAAGCCGCAGGCTACCTTTGTCTGGACTGAATCACAGAGGTCATGTCCCCATTCCTTGCGGGGCATCAGGCTCTCGATGAGCACTGGTGACGGTGGTTCTTCGGGTGGGTCGTCGATCATGCCGTCGAGCAGCTCTGGATCTTTTGCACGATGGACGGCAAACTGCTCATCTCACCTCCTCTGCAATATGTCGATTGTGCTCCCAAGGACTGTGACACTGAAATCGCGGTCGATGGGCCATGGTGCCTGCACCGGCCGATGAAGCTCTTGCTCCCCGACCTGCTCCGACTTGTTCTCCTTGCCGAAGATGTAACGCAGCTAGGCGTCGACGTCGAAGCTTTGGTCGTTGCCTGGCATGCTTGGAATAACTAATGGTAGATGATTGAGGACTAGATCTTCGCAGAGTGTTGCGGCGGTGCGTTGCCGCTTGGGTTATATGAAGCAAGCCGTTAGTTGGTGGCGGGAAACCGGTGAGGGAATAGGCATGGATTTTACAATTCACCCATGTGGAGCACGGGAAGCATTCGCTGGAGCGCGGGAAGACTAAGTGGAGCACACACACAACCCGAATACCGTAGCCGATGCCGTGTGTTATTTATCACACAAGTGTTAACATAAGGAAATGCATGTGTAACTTACTAATCATCGCACACAAGCACTCACAGATGCATCGTGTGCGATACTCCTAGCCACCGCAAGCAACAAGTTTGCATTTTTCAAAGTTTTTTGTACACGCAGAATCGCACACGAACTAACTGTATTAACCGTCTGTGTTGTAAATTCCCATCGCAAACAGTTCATCCGAGTCGGCTATTTGCCACGTATCACACATATCTTGTTAAGTTGAACCATTTCTGTTGCTTTCACTAATCGAAAACAATTTGTCCGAGTGAACAGTATGCCCTATATCACACACACCTTGATGTGCCTAACCGTTTATGTTGCACTCCCTAATAACAAACGGTTCATCGGAGCGAACTGTATGCCGTATATCGCACACACATTGATATGGCTGCCCGTTTCGGTTGTTCTGCCTCATCGCAAAAAGTTCAAAAGGGTTAACCGTGTGGCCTGAATAGTACACGCAACTAAAATCTGAAACGTGTTTGATGCATCCTCCATCGCAAATGTTTTGCACCTTTTTTGACAGTTTTCATACACCACCGTTTTCGATTACTACATCGCACGCAGTTTCTCGAAGGGTCTCTGATCATAGTGTCGCGTTAGCAGCATCCTGCAGTAGTGCCCAGTCCACTTATTTCTAGGGTCATCCTTTGAGAAAGAAAATCATTCAAAGCCACCACACTTCCTCTCCTACTCTCGGATAGATTCAAAGGAAGATGATTCCATAGAAAGATCCACTCATTCCCCATACTTTTACCAATCACTTCTGTGTTTGAGCTTGATTTTAATTCTTGCCTCATGCCTTGTTACTCTTGGAGGTTGGTGACCCCTAGGCAGTAGGAGTTCTTCGGCGAGAAATCGATTGTTTTGACCAAAAATTTGTGAAGGTTTGGAGGCCACCTCAATGTTACCACTAATGGTTGAGAAATGCCTCTGTGGTATTATCTCAAGGAGAATAGGGTGAGCCTTCATGGTGTTAGTGTGCCTTCGTGGTTACACCCACCCTTCCAATGGTGACTATGTTCCCTCCAAGGAAGTGAAAATTGGGATACATCCTCGTCTCTGGGGTCTGGTTATCCCTAACCCTAACTCTTTACTTGTGGTTTACTTTTGGTCATTTGACCTTTGAACTTGCTATCATATTGTGTTAATTGTCTCACCATATTATTGTTAGCACCTCTTGCTAGAACTTGACTCACCTTAGCAATTATTTAGGTTCACATTTATATTCCACATTTGACTAAATTTGCTGATAATCAATTAAAGATTATAATTTTACCTAATCACCCCTCTTTGTCCATATCAATCCTTCTAGACAAGCACCTTCGCGCCCATGGCATGTGGTTGCAGCGTCGTCGCCATCGAAAACAAGAGCACATTTGTACCGCCCCGCCTGCCTAGCTAGTATGTATTCCACCGAGTCAAATCCCGCCCCCTTGTGTTTCACCGACCTTGTTACAACTTAAGGGTAGAGACTCCTGGCGGTAGGAGTCATCATCAAAGATCCAAGGTTGTATATTTCTTTGGAGCCCGTGAAGGCTCCGAGGCCACTTTAGGGTCTATCATGAGTAATTCAACTTCACCTTTGTGGTGAAGTCACGAGCCATGGTGAAGTCAAGAATCCTTTGTGGACTCATACCTCATCAATGGTGACTAGCTACCCTCCAAAGAAGTGAGTTTTGGGATACATGTTTATCCCCATGTTTATCCCCGTTTTGGGATACCTCATCAATGTTGAGTGGGAAGAAGATCAATACCCCAAGACGAAGTTTGTTCCTCAACAAGAGAAGTATGATCCCACTTCTTTCAAATGGACACAAGCTCAAGATGATCTTCCACCACTAGACCACAAGCAAAAAGGCAAGGACAAGCTTCAAGAGGAAATTGATGCATTTGAAGAAGCTCCTAAGGCCTTGGTCAAATGGGTTCCCAAGACTACTTCAAGTTCCACTTCATCAAGTACAACTACAACTCCGAGGATTCCCATCAAGATGGTGTGGATCCAGAAGAAGGAGAACTAGAGAGTTCTTGAGGGTGACTCTGCCAACATATTTCACTCTTATCATCTTGGCAAGAACAAGTGCAATCAACTTCCACATCTTGCACTAAGTTCAAGGAGTCACAAACCCTCCTGTTGGTAAGACAAGGGACAAGGTAACCTAAAAGCTTTCATATATATCATCTTGTGTGTGCATCACTCTATGTCTATGGATATCCTTGTTTGTTCCTTGTGGGACTAACCCGTGTAGGTATTGAGAGTGCAACTCACTCCAATGGATAGCTTCAAATGATCTACATCAACATTAAGCATCCACATCCTCAACATCTACATGAAGTCATCATCGACAAAACCCAAGGTCAGTTCATCCCTCTTAAAGGGGGATCTCACATCTAGGGGGAGCTTTACTAAAAAAATTGAGCTAAAGCAACTCTAATGATGTGAACACAACAATGCTTTATGTAAAAGTGGTAACCCCACTTGCGCTTAAACGATGAGTATGACCTATGATCAAATGTTCTCATTTGACTCCTAAGTCAATATACTAATATATAGATGACCTAGTCATCGCAAATTGCTTGATAGATGCTAGAATTGGTTGTGCATGCTTTGCCACATATTTCTATTGCCATTCTATTGTGTGAGCATGTGGGTTGCATATTTCACTCATTCGAGGACGTCCACTTGTTGTTTTGATTGATTGGTTTCTTTTCTTTTGCCAAGTGGATGGACAAGAATGTCTAAGAACCTTCTCTAGCTAACTATGCTCTTCTCGTCTCAAACTCGATTCATGCTACATCACAAAATTTGATCAAGTCAGATTCGAACCACTCTGTGTGAGGAGCACTCGGAGTCCCCGATTCGTCATAGACTTAAACTTCCAAAGCTTCTTTGTGTATTTCGGTCTGACCGATTCCTCCATTTCGGTCATATCGAGATCACTGAGTCGATCTAGGTTTTCAATCTCGGTGCAACCGATTTGAACTTTTTGGTCACACTGAGTTGTTGTAACTGTCAACAGTTATGCATCTCGGTGCCACCAAGTTGTTCCACTCGGTCACACTGACAGGGTCGGGCTATATATACTCACAGGCAAAATTTTGGAAATTTCTTCGAAACCTCTTCGCCCGCGCATAGCTCGCTCTGCCTCCTGGGTCTCCGGATCGTCCTCCTCGTCGCCAGCCGCCTCCTGTCGCTGGTCTCTGCCGTCGTCAACGGAATTCTCCTCCGCCGTTGCCGTCGTAGCGAGTTCATCGCCGAACTAGGGTATGGACTCGATCACAGTGCTATCCCCGTCCGATTCCTAGCACATTGTGTTCATTATGATTCTTGCCACGATTGAAACGCCTCTATCCAGTCAAAACACTCTGTAGATTAGAGTTGAATCAAAAATTTAGGGTTAGGTTTCCGCCGAAACCATCTCGGACCCACCGGGTTGCAGAACTCGGTTCCACCGATTCGGCCAAGGCCATTGCACATGTGGTTCCCGGTCTGACCGAGAATTGCAAATCGGTGTGACCGAGTTTAGAACTTTGTGAAACCCTAGCAGTCTTGGTGCCATCGAACTGTGACTCGGTCTGACCGAGTTCACTAGTTTTGGTTCCAACAGTTGCTTCGGTATCACCGAGTTTGCAGATCAGTTGATCCGAAATGCTTTATGTGGAAAACTAAAACTAAGTTTTTGACTCATTCTTTTGCAAAAATCTCTGTATTTTGTGATGCTCATTCACTCTATCTCATCTACAATCTATTCACAGGGTCTGCAGTTAGTGTTTGCAACATGTCTGGACAAAGTGACAGCCAGAACAAGTCAAAGGAGCAGGTTCACTTGAGTGAGGGCACTAGTCCCTCTAGCAGCTCAGATGAGGGTAGCAGAAGCACCCCAAGCAACTTGCCAAAGGCTGCCACTAGAGCAAGCAAGAAAAGGAATTCAGAGTCTGAAGATGAATATTATGTGGCAGAGGAAGAGGAAGCCACTTCAAAGAAGAAAGTGCTCAAGAAGGAATATGGCTCAGCTGCAGCCACAAAGCCATGACTGAAGATCAAAAGAATAGCATGGAGACAGCCCATGTCTAAAGCCAGAGCCTCCTCTCAAGCATCTTTGGAATCTCAACCCAAAGAGGCTGAAAAGCTGATGGGTGATGTTATAAGGACAGGGGCTACATCTTCAAAGCCCAAAGAAGCACCCAAAGCTGCCTCCAAGCCCAAGAGTGCACCTAAGAGGAATACTAGGAACATATCTGCTGCTGAGAAGAACAAGGCCCCAGTGCCTCAAAGTTGCTGCTGATGAAGAAGATGAAGAGCATGTTCTGAGAAAGCTCAAACCCAAGATTCCAGACCACAATGATGCTCATCCTGTGGCTGAGAACATGAAGCTCAGAAGACACTCAGGGCTGAGGAAATGGAGAGAGACAGATCCATATGCTACAAGAAGAAGGACTGCTGTTGATTACAGGTTCCACACAAAGGAACAACAAGACTTCTATGAGACAGTGCTGCTAGACAAGAAACCCATAGTGTGTGATATGAGGTGGGTCGACTGGACCTACATGAAGGAAAATGAAGAACACTATCCTGGAGTGTATGACAGCTTCAATGCTTGTGGAGTTGTAGACTTTGTTGGGCAGAAGCTCACAAAGTGGAATGAGGAGCTCATAATGCAATTCTACTCCACACCACATTTCTATCCAGATGGCAGGATAGTTTGGATGTCTGAGGGTACAAGGTACCACTCAACTATTGAGGAATGGGCCAATCTGATCAATGCCCCAAAGGAAGAAGCAGATGTCTTGGATGTCTATGCCAAGAAGAAGATGGATCACAATTCCATGTCAAACATGTATAAGGAGATCCCAGACAAAGCACTTGAGACTTTCAAGTTTGGATCAGTCCATTTTCTTCTGTCAGGGCTGCCTACAATCACTGGATCCTAAGGCATACTCTTCTGCCCATGTCAGGTGACCACAACATGATCAGAGGGCATGCAATTAACTTGCTACACATATTTGATGTGCCACAGAAATTCAAAGTCATGAGCCTCATTGTTGAGACTATCACGAGGACAACAGCTGATCAGAAGAGAAGTTGTGGATATGCCCCACATATTCAGGAATTGATTAACTCAAAGATGGGCACAGGCACATACTTGCTGGATAAGGAACACTTGCCCATCCATCCAGATTTTAAGGACAATCAAGTTGTAATGAATGAGAATGAACCATCATCAGTACAAGCTCAAGCAAAGAAGGAGAAGGCAAAGATGGAGAAAGCTGCCAAGATGCCAACTCAAGAGGAGGCATATGAGTACTTTCCGAAGAGCAAGCAGGAGCAGCTCGGTTATCTGATAGCATCAACTCCAAGGATTGAGAAAGGACTGGCCACCCTGACTAGAAACCAAGAGAGCTTGGAAAGAATCATGGAACAAAAGTTCTATGACTTAGATGTGAAAG
Organism: Aegilops umbellulata; assembly: GCA_032464435.1. Lineage (NCBI taxonomy): Eukaryota > Viridiplantae > Streptophyta > Magnoliopsida > Poales > Poaceae > Aegilops > Aegilops umbellulata. The sequence goes on along the minus strand of CP136056.1, from coordinate 289,788,416 downwards.
TAACTGAGATTCAGTCTGTTGTGGAGCAGTTACATGATGACATGTAGGAGAGGAAGGGCAAAACAACCACTAATGCATTTGCCAGAGTGCCTCGAGCTCAGCGATCATCTGCAGTGCCAGTTTCTGACACCAGGGCCACTACTTCTGCACCAGCTACAATTTCAGTGCCACCAGCTCCAGCATCTACACCAGCTCCAGCTCCGTCTACTTCAACTAAAGCCTTCGTCCTTGGCGTTATCCGGACTCCACCACCTGAAGACCAAGCCTGAGAGTCGTTTAGTGCTATGCATTTTCTATGAACTTTTTGGTAACTTGTTGCCAAAGGGGGAGAAAAATGTATAGATCATAGGCTTCGAGAGAGAGTCTGTTGCTTTTGTTTTCTCTTGTCTTCGTGGTTGATACTTTGTTTGCTTTTGATTGCTTGAGATACTATACTTATTTGTGAGACATTGATGATCATGTGGTTGATCATAAGCTACATTTATGCTTATTGGATGATACTATCATTTTATCTCTGTTTGATCATTCACTTTGCTTGGTGATGAGCGCATGTATTTAAATCTTATCATTTTGAGCGCTCCACCAAGATGTATGTGACATGGAAGAGTAACCCATGATCCTAACTCATTGTGCATTTGCAGTCCAAAGCAAATCTTAAGATATGCACAAATTTAGGGGGAGCTCTTGCTTTTCACATACTTCTCAAAGTGACAATATGTTTCACTCTTATTATCATTTGTCGAATCTTTGATCTATATGTTGTCATCAATTACCAAAAAGGGGGAGATTGAAAGTGCAACTATCCCTGGGTGGTTTTGGTAATTCCTAACAACATATAGCTCATTGAGCTAACATTATTCCAAGAGTAATATTTCAGGAAAAGCTCAATGAATGGCATGGCATGGATGAGGAAAGTGGATCCCTCAAAATTCTAAGGACAAAAAGAATTGGCTCAAGCTTCAAGATCAAGACTCTACATTTTATATTTTAGTGATCCAAGATCACATTGAGTCCATAGGAAAAGCCAATACTATCAAGAAGGGATGAGGTGTTGCTTAATGAGTTTTTTGCTCTTCAGTGCTTAGTGATATGCTCCAAAACCCTCAACTACCTTCCCACATCCACATTTAACCCAAACCAAAAGTCAAACTCGGCCCCACCGATTCTTTCTATCCGGAGCCACCGAGTTTCAGATGTCATAGCCACTGCCACAAACCCTAGGCAAATCGGTCTCACCAATAGGATCTCGGTCTCACCGAGATGGGATTGCAATCTCTTTGTTTCCCTTCGTAACGTTTCGGCCTAACCGAAGTGAGTGATCGGTCCCACCGAGATTGCAATGTAAACTCTCTGTTTCCCTTTCGTAACATTTCGGTCTCACCGAAAAGAGCAAACCGGTCCCACCGAGTTTACCTGACCAACTCTCTGGTTAGCTTATTACCAAAATCGGTCCCACCGAGTTTGTGTAATCGGTCACTCTGATATTACGTTATGCCTGAACCCTAACCATATCGGTCCTACCGAGTTGCATCTCAGTCTCACCGAAAATCCTAACGGTCACTAGGTTTGCTAAATCGGTCCAACCGAGTTTAACCATTCAGTCCCACCGAGTTTGGCAAATTGTGTGTAATGGTTAGATTTTGTGTGAAGGCTATATATACCCATCCACCCACTCTTCATTCGTGGAGAAAGCCATCAGAATACATCTACACTTCCAATACACATGTTCTAAGAGAGAACCACCTACACTTGTGTTGAGGTCAAGATATTCCATTCCTACCATATGAATCTTGATCTCTAGCCTTCCCAAGTTGCTTTCCACTCAAATCTTCTTTCCACCCAATCCAAATCCTGTGTGAGAGAGAGTTGAGTGTTGGGGAGACTATCATTTGAAGCACAAGAGCAAGGAGTTCCTCATCAACACACCATTTGTTACTTCTTGGAGAGTGGTGTCTCCTAGATTGGCTAGGTGTCACTTGGGAGCCTCCGACAAGATTGTGGAGTTGAACCAAGGAGTTTGTAAGGGCAAGGAGATCGCCTACTTCGTGAAGATCTACCGCTAGTGAGGCAAGTCCTTCGTGGGCGACGGCCATGATGGAATAGACAAGGTTGCTTCTTCGTGGACCCTTCGTGGGTGGAGCCCTCCATGGACTCGCGCAACTGTTACCCTCCGTGGGTTGAAGTATCCATCAACGTGGATGTACGATAGCACCACCTATCGGAACCACGAAAAAACAACCGTGTCTCCAATTGCGTTTGAATCCTCCAAACCCTTCCCTTTACATTCTTGCAAGTTGCATGCTTTACTTTCCGCTGCTCATATACTCTTTTGCATGCTTGCTTGAATTGTGTGGAGATTGCTTGACTTGTGCCAAGATAGCTAAAATATGCCAATAACTAAAATTGGAAAAGGCTAGATTTTATTTGGTCAAGTAGTCTAATCACCCCCTCTAGACATACTTTCCATCCTACAATAGGCGATATCTGGTGATCAAAGGGGGGGCTTGCCTGGTTGCTCTGGCAAGAGAGAGGGGTCGTCAACTCCGTAGTCGTACTGGGTAGCAGCGGCGTCGGTCTCAGTGTCTAGCAAGAGAAGAGGGGGAAGAAACAATAAATATTTAAGCAAATAGATGCATAGCAATGCATGACATGACAAGTATCGGTGCTAGGGGTGCCCTAACACGGTAAGAGGTGATACCGGGGAAGGGGGGAAACATCCAGGAAAGTATCCCCGGTGTTTCGCGTTTTCGGGCAAAGGAGCCGGAGGGGGAAAGTTGCGAGTTGGATATGTTAGGGATGTGTGGCGGACGAACGGGCTGCGTATCCGGATTCATCTCATCGTTCTGAGCAACTTTCATGTCAAAAGTATTTTCATCCGAGTTACGGATTATTTTATATTAATTTTCAAAGTTTTAAATGATTTTCTGAATTGTATTAAATAAATGGTTAAATGACAGAAATACTCTGGTTACACGGGGCTGTGCTAGCCAGGGTGTATGACAATGGGGCCAGGGGGGTCCAGTCCGCAAAGTTGACTCAGTCAACATTTGACTGGTCAAAAGGTGAATAGTAAAGGTGGGTCCCGGCTGTCATTGACTTAGGCACTTTTAATTTAACTTAGCATTTTAATTTTCAAGGTGGGGTCCACACGTCGGTGATTTATTAGACTACTCCTAATACACAAATTAGTACCTAACCTATTTCTTAGCTAATCTAATAGGGCCGGCTCTGTATGCGGCAGAAGTAGCGAGCAACAACAGAGAAAGCAGCGGCAGGGGGGAGGTTACAGGCGTGCACGCGGCCACGGCGCTCCGCCGGCACTCTGTGGCGGTAGCAGGCGGCCGTGCTGGGGAGCAGCTGGGCGGCAGCGGGCGAGCAGGGGTCGCGGCGCTAAGCAGCAGCAGTAGAGAAGCGGCAACGAGCAGCGATGGCGGACCGCAGGCCGAGCGGGGAGAGCGGCCAAGCGCGGGGGGCGCTCGCAGGGGGTGCGGCCAGGAGCGAGCGAGGGCGCGGCGGGGGCGCGGTCCCGGGCACAGCCGAGCACGGGCACCGCGCATGTGTAAGGCCACGGCGGTTGCGGCAGCAGGAGTAGGCAGCCGCGACGGTATGGTGGCAGGGGAAGCAAGCCGCAGCACGCAGGGCTGCAGGCGCGGCTGGGAGGCGGTTGCAGGTGCGCGAGCGCTAGCGGTCAGGGGAGCGTGCGTGCGGTGAGTTGCCGGGGCGTGGGTTGCTAAGAGCAGCAAGTATGGCTTCGGCCATGGCGGGTGCGAGCATCATGGGGTTGCGCTACGACGAAAGGTAGACATCGGGGAGAGGGGGAATCTGAGAGAGGAGCTCACTGAGGAGGTCGAGGGTGAGCTCGGGGAAGCCTGGGTGGCCGGAGACGAACAGATCGAGCGGCAACTGGTGAAGGGGAACCCACGATGGCGACGGATGTAGGCGTACCTGTGACGAACTCGTCTGATGATGGTACTCAGCGTGACGCGGCGGTCCTCCTCGACATCCCCTTGGAGCTTGGGGAGGTCCCAGTGCACGGTGACGACGATGATGTGGTGACGGCTATGTTCGGGCTCAAACCAAATCGAGACGGAGGAGAGAGCAGGAAGAGAAAGGGGATTAGGGTTTGCAAGGCGCCGAGGGGGGAGGCCTTATCCACACCTCGGAGCCTTTGGATCATCGGCACATGGAGATCCCCTCGCCATGGACGTGTGGCCTTCGTCCACGGCGTCTCTGTGAACAGAGAAGTAGGAGGAAGAGGGGGTTGGGCTGGGACTGACACAGTAGGCAGTGGGCTTAGGTGCACAGGGGGTTCCTCTATTTCCCTTTTTCTTTTATTGTTTTCATTCAAAGTTTCTTTTATTTTAGTTTTATAAAATACCAAGTTAGCACCTAAATTAGTATTACTAATTAGACCACTGCCACAATTATTTTGGCACACTACTAATTTAGTTATATTATTATAACTTTATAAAAGGCAGTAAATTAATTTTTTTGCCCTCCGTTTTGGTTATTCAGTGCATTTAAATATTATAGGAAATGTTGGTTTCTCCATCATTATTACCCATGAATTATTTTTCACTTTAGAGCATTTTAGTTTTAATATTTGAAAACATTTATTGTTTACTCTATTTTAAATTTGAATTCGAACGGGATTTCAGTCATCGCGAGATTAACAACAGTAAGTGTGGTGACGTGGCATCACTAGTAGAGGGTTACTGTAGCTCAATTATCCGGGCGTCACAGCGCACCTTCGATGCAGACAGACCGCTTTATGACCTCAAGCCGTGGGCAGGCATCCACAAGCCGCCTCACCAGACGGAAGTAGCTGTTTGGCAGGGGATCGCCAGGCCACATCCGGACTATAATACCCTTCATGGCCTGTTCCGCCGCCTTGTGAAGCTCGACCAGTTGCTTCAGCTGGTCGCTCAAGGGCATTGGGTGTTCGGTCCCTGTATACTGAGACCAGAACAACTTTTTCGTCGAGCTCCCCTCCTCAGGTCGGTAAAACTCCGCGGCATCGAGCACACTACGGGGAAGATCTGCGAACGCTCATGGAGAGCTCCGTACTCGGGTAAGTAAAAGGAAAGTTTCCTTCACATGCTTTCTTTGCATAATGAATGACTTACCCACTGCTATCTTTTTCACCGCATCAATCTCCTGGAAGGCCTTGTGGGCTTCAGCCTTGGCGTTTTGTGCTCTTTCGAGTGCCTTCGCAAGCTCAGACTCTCGCGTCTTAGAGTCAAGCTCCAAGGACTCGTGTTTTTTGGCGAGAGCCTCGAGCTCTTGCTGCACCTCGCCTACCCGGGCTTCTTGCTTTTCTCGCTCAGTGCGCTCCTTGGCTGCTTTGTCTTTGGCCTCGGACAGCGCCTTCTTTAGGGTCGCCACTTCGGTCATGGCCCCTGGCAAATTCATGATGATCCTATTATTTTACAACCAAATTTCTTTTTAATATATATAGACAAGGTATTGCTTACATTTGTTCTCTTCGAGCTGCCTCTTGGTAAGGTCGAGCTCTTCCTCAGACCGCTCAAGGTCCTGCTTCAGTGCAGCGACCTCCGCAGTACGTGCGGTAGCGGCCAGCAGGGAAGCCTGCACATCCACATAGACATATTCTGATTAGACTCCTGAGTCATTATTTGATCCTCTATTCGGCCTTTCTCCGCGAACGCCAAACAGAGCATCAGGGGCTACTGTCTATGCGTTAATATTTTCCTATAATTTGATTACTTACGTGAAAGCCTGTTAGGAGGCTGGCACAAGCTTCAGTTAGTCCACTCTTGGCGGAGTGAACCTTCTCGATCACTGCACTCATGATAGTGATGTGCTCTTCATCAATGGAAGCGCCGCGAAGCGCTTCCAGCAAGTTGTCCGGTGCCTCTGGATGGACAGAGGCCACCGGCACGGGCGGCTTGCCCCTCTTAACAGGGGGTCGCCTGACGGAGTCCGGAACCACCAGAGGTTCCGGCGCAGTGTTCGGCTGGGGGCCGAACTTGGAGCCCATGGGAGTCTTGCTCCCTTTGCGCCCAGGGTCCGGAGGGTCGCCTCGAGCGCCTCCAGGACTACCTCCCCTCGGCTCGGTGCCTTTTGAGACAACACTTCGACGTTGTCCGTAGGGCAAGGGGTGGAGGCGGTCAGAGGTGAATCGCTATTCATATCCGACGAGTCCAAAGAACCGTCTGACGAAGATACGTCGATACGGGCTCGGGACGGACTAAATAATTATGTTCGGCGTAAGGAGAAGCAGTGCAATAGAAACATATCAGGAATTACTATGGTATCCGGATGCTTACGACTTTGCCAGGGGCTTGTCCCTAGGCAACCACTTATCGTCGCTATAGGCGGCGGTCGTGGAGCAGTCCGGAAGGAGGGACCTCTTCTTATTGGACCCTTCGGCCTCCCCGGTTGGTGCGGCCATCCTTTTCTTGTCTCCCCTGGCTGGGGGGAGAGAATTTTCCTCCTCCTCCTCCTCCTTGTTTTCGTGGGAGGAGTGCGCCTTGGAGTTTTCGGACGATGAGTCCGACACAACCTTGCGCCGGAGACCCTGTCGGGTCCCCGTGGCCTTCTTCTTGGCCTTCTTCGCCGGCACCTCATAACGTGACGGGATCAGCATCACCGTTAGGAGAGCATCTACTAGATCCTCGGGCAGGGGGGCTGGGCAATTGATCAGCTCCGCCGTCTCTACCCAGTCCTGTTAATGGCATGGAGGCTTAGATCCCACACATGATTAAACTAGCGAAAATAAACACCCTATGAGATATAGAACACTTACCGGATTGGCGTGGCGCTTTGCGCAGAGTCCGCGGTCCTCGGTGCGGGGAGGAGGTACCTCGGCGCCCTTGAACAGCACCTTCCAGACGTCCTTGTGCGTCGTGTCGAAGAGCTCATGCAGCGTATGGTGCTCGACCGGGTCAAACTCCCACAAATTGAATGCCCGTCGTTAACACGGGAGGATCCGGCGGAAGAGCATGACCTGGACCACATTGACGAGCTTGATTTTCTTGCTCGTCATGTTCCTGATGCATTTCTGGAGTCCGGTCAGCTCCACTGATGAGCCCCAGGACAGACCCTTCTCTTTCCAGGAGGTGAGCCACGTGGGGATTCCAGATTGGAATTCGGGGGCCGCCACCCAGTTGGTGTCGTGCGGCTCGGTGATGTAGAACCACCCCGATTGCCACCCCTTTATGGTCTCCACATAGGAGCATTCGAGCCAGGTGACATTAGGCATTTTGCCCACCATGGCGCCTCCGCACTCCGCTTGCTGGCCGACCACCACCTTCGGTTTAACATTGAAGGTCTTCAATCGCAGGCCAAAGTGGGGCCTGATGCGGAGGAAGGCCTCGCACACGATGATAAACGCCGAGATATTGAGGATGAAGTTGGGGGCCAGATCATGAAAATCTAACCCATAGTAGAACATGAGCCCACGGACAAACGGGTGGAGGGGAAATCCCAGTCCGCGGACAAAGTGGGTGAGGAAAACCACCCTCTCATGGGGTTCAGGCGTAGGGATGATCTGCCCCACATCTGGTAGCTGGTGTGCAATGTCCGCGACCAGATATCTGGCCTCCCGTAGCTTTGTGATGTTCTCCTCCGTGACGGAGGAGACCATCCACTTGCCTCCCGCTCCGGACATGCTTGGAGTGGTTTGAGGAAAAAGACGCGAACTTGGGCGCTGGAGCTCGAGTGCGCGAGAATGGATAAGCAAGGAGTAAGAAGGCGTGGGTAAAAAAGGGGAATCCTTGTCCCTTTATAAGCGCGGGAGAGGCGATGCGCCTCCCCACTTGCCTGGTAAAATCTCTTACTCCCCAAGCACCGTAATTGATGGCGCGGTTGGGTTACCCATACCCGTATTGATGAGAATCCCGTAATAAGAGGACACGATTTCTACTTCGACAAGACGTGTCAAGAAAACTGCCTCATGATATGTGCAGTGCTGGTTGAGAAAAACGGTTCGAATAATGACCGGGTCATGGCATGATGTCATGCTGCTAAACGTCTCAGCAGATTAGATTTGTGGAAATATTATTCTCTCTACGGTGGTATGTGGAACTTGTTTTGCAGAGTCGGACACTATCCTTGTGTTCAAAATCTTCTATGGAGTATTCGGAGGAAGAACCCGCCTTGCAATGCCGAAGACAAATCTGCACGCCGGACTCATCGTCATTGAAGTCTGGTTCAGGGGCTACTGAGGGAGTCCTGGATTAGGGTGTCTCCGGACAGCCGGACTATATCCTTTGGCCGGACTGTTGGACTATGAAGATACAAGATTGAAGACTTCGTCCCGTGTCCAGATGGGACTCTCCTTGGCGTGGAAGGCAAGCTTGGCAATACGGATATGTAGATCTCTTTCCTTGTAACCGACTCTGTGTAACCCTAGCCCCCTCCGGTGTCTATATAAACCGGAGGGTTTAGTCTGTAGGACAACAAGAATCATACCATAGGCTAGCTTCTAGGGTTTAGCCTCTACGATCTCGTGGTAGACCAACTCTTGTAATACTCATATCATCAAGATCAATCAAGCATGAAGTAGGCTATTACCTGCATCGAGAGGGCCCGAACTTGGGTAAACATTGTGTCCCCCGCCTCCTATTACCATCCGCCTTAGACGCACAGTTCGGGACCCCCTACCCGAGATCCGCCGGTTTTGACACCGACAATCTCCTACCCACTCCAGTATGGAGGGCAGCGGATCCGAGTCCTACACCTCCAAACCCATTGACCCCGAGCTCATCCCACAAAACTTCAAGGAGAAGATGACCATCCGCCTTGCGCTCCGCCGCTTCCGGGAGGAGTTCTCCCTACGAGAGCGCTTAGACTCCTTCCATTGGGAATGCATTGCATCCGCCCAAATGGTGAATGGATCCGACATGAGTTGTGTCACCGCTGCCTCACCGGAGTCTTTGTGGTCCTTCTGGCGTCCGAACGTGACGAATGCGCAACCACTTTGTTGGCATGTCGAGGCAGAGGTGAATAAATGGGCGTCCGCCGACACAAATATGGCATTGCGTACCTGTCGTGTGAGGCAATGGGTATGGGAGGCGGTGGCGGACATTGGCATCGCATTCTTCGGCGACCCGTGTGGTGCACGCGCATCTCGGACTCCGCAATTGCATCGTGGTTGATGTCGCCAACTCCTCCCAAGACAGATCCATCATCGATCTTAATTTCACCATCATCATGAAAGTTCCATACTCTGACGAGGAAGAGTAAGGCATGGTAGACGGCGGCGTCTTGAGTCCTGTAAGACGGTCTGTGTCCCATGTCCTACTCTACCTCGCCAACAACCGAACCAACACTTTGAGGGGTGCAGCCGGTCGCTAGTGTGCTCTCTTATACACACATACCCCCTATCGCATGAATACGAGTGTTGCAACAAAGCATCTCACAATGGCAAACAAGAGGCAAAGGATCTCACAACAACAAACAAGAGATGAGAAGTTGAGCAAGTTATCGCCCTGAGACTCGGCGTAGGGCTCCATCATCCTTCCTCCTACCTGGTCATGTAATACTGTAGGATCAAAAGTATGTCTAAAGGGGGGGTGATTAGACTAACTGTATAGCAGCCGGATGTAAACCTAGACTTTTCCCAGTTTTAGTTGTAGGTAGATTTCTTCAATTATGACAAGTCAAGCAACGAACCTACACATGCAATTCTAACTGTATAGCAGCCGGATATAAAATATTGCACATGTAAGTAAAGGGAAGGGTTTGGAGAAGGCAAACGCAATGGGGACACGATGATTTTTGGCGTCGTTCCGATAGGTGGTGCTATCATAATCCACGTTGATGGAGACTTCAACCCACAAAAGGTAATAGGTGCGCGAGTCCACAGAGGGCTCCACCCACGAAGGGTACAAGAAGAAGCAACATTGTCTATCCCACCATGGCCATCACCCACTGATTGCGGCTTGAAGCTACGTTCATATTTCCCCAAAGAGGAAGGGATGATGCAGCACAACAGCGGTAGGTATTTCCCTCAGATATGAAACCAATGTTATCGAACCAGTAGGAGAACCAAGCAACACAACGTAAACAGCCCCTACACACAGATAACAAATCCTCGCAACTCGACGTGTTAAAGGGTTGTCAATCCCTTTCAGGCAACGACGCCTCAAGATAGGCAAACGGACGTGAGATAAAATGGTAGTAGATTGATAGATCGGACACCAAATAAAATAAATAAGAATAAAAAGCAGCGAGGTATTTTTTATTTTTAGTTTAATAGATCTGAAAATAAAAGGCAAATAAAATAGATCAAGAAGGCAAATAATATGAGAAAGAGACCGGGGGGCCATAGGTTTCACTAGTGGCTTCTCTCGAGAAAAATAGCAAACGGTGGGTAAACAAATTACTATTGGGCAATTGATAGAACTTCAAATAATCACGACGATATCCATGCAATGATCATTATATAGGCATCACGTACAAGTTTAGTAGACGGACTCCTGCCTGTATCTACTACTATTACACTCCACACATCGACCGCTATCCAACATGCATCTAGTGTATTAAGTGCATGGAAAACGGAGTAATGCAATAAGAACGATGACAAGATGTAGACAAGATCGATTTTTGTAGAGATAGACCCCATCGTTTTATCCTTAGTAGCAACGATACATATGCGCTGGCTCCCCTTCTGTCACTGGGATCGAGCACCGTAAGATCAGACCCACTACAAAACACCTCTTCCCATTGTAAGATAAATAGCTCAAGTTGGCCAAACAAAACCGAAATATCGAAGAAGAAATACGAGGCTATAAGAAATCATGCATAAAAGAGATCAAATAAACTCAAATACTTTCATGGATATAAAAAGATAGATCTGATCAAAGTTCATCCGATCCCAACAAACACACTGCAAAAAGAGTTACATTATATGAATCTGCAAGAGATCATTGTATTGAGAATTCAGCGAGAGAGAGGAAGCCATCTAGCTACTAACTACGGACACGAAGGTCTACAAAGAACTACTCACACATCATCGAAGAGGCACCAATGGAGGTGGTGAACCCCATCTGTGATGGTGTCTAGATTGGATCTGGTGGTTCTGGACTCTGCGGCGTCTGGAATTGATTTTCCTCGACTCCCCTAGGATTTTTGGAATATTGAGGTATTTAAGAGCAAAGAGGCGGTCCGGGGGGCACCCGAGGTGGGCACAACCCACCAGGGCGCGCCTGGGCCTCCTGGCGCGCCCTGGTTGGTTGTGCTCCCCTCGGAGCACCACTCAGGCGCAGCCTTGGCCCATTAGGTGTCTTCTGGTCCAAAAAAAATCTCCGTAAAGTTTAAGTGCATTTGGACTCCGTTTGGTATTGATTTCTGGCGATGTAAAAAACATGCAGAAAACAACAACTAGCACTTGGCACTTTGTCAATAGGTTAGTACCAGAAAATGATATAAAATGACTATAAAATGATTATAAAACATCCAAGATTGATAATATAACAACATGGAACAATCAAAATTATAGATACGTTGGAGACTTATCAGCATCCCCGAGCTTAACTCCTACTCGTCCTCGAGTAGATAAGTGATAAAAACAAATTTTTTTATGTGGAATGCTGCCTAACATGTCATATCATATTCTTTTCTTTATAGCATAGACATTTGGACTTTTATATTGTTCAAAGCAATAGTCTAGTTCTGACATGATAATTTAAATACTCAAGCATATAAAAAAGAAACCATGTCTTTCAAAATATCAACGCTAAAATAAGCTATCCCTAGCCCATCATGCTCAACCATTGATTCATTCATGGAACACACTCGCATATTAACTACACCCAATACTCAAGTACGATCATATTGCCTCCTAGTTTGTGCTTTCATAAGAGAAGATGGAGACTCAAATTCAAAATAAAAATTGCATAAAGTAAAAGAAAGGCCCTTCGCAGAGGGAAGTAGGGATTTGTAGAGGTGCCAGAGCTCAAAGCGAAAAACTTAGAGATAAAAACATTTTGGGAGGTGTATCCTTCCCACCAACGAAAACGACTTAGAGTTGTCGGCGTTCTGGGAACGGGGGTCCCCAGACTTGCCTGCCTGCGGCCTGTGGCGTGGCTCGAGTGGGGGCCCAACGTGGCCCATCTTCATCAACACAAAGCTCAAGACCCTCGCGAGGGGCCAAGCCTCGCGAGGCGGAGGACACGGCGCTTCCTCCGGCACGGCCTCCTTAGGCTGGCTCACGAGGAGGCAGAGAGATCAAGGTGGGGTACCTCACGAGGTGCCCATGACGCAAGCCATGACGATCAAAGGTGCCAGGCGGGCGCCAGCCCGCGCAGCGTCCTCCCTTTCCTCTTTGGTGCAAAGGGGGCAAGCGCAGGTGAGAGGATCAAGCAAAGGCACCCATTTCGGTGCAATGAGACCAAGACCAGCTCCACGACAAGGAGGAAGTCACTGTGGAGCCCAAGCTGACGTCATCACCAGAACCTTTGGCAGGGGAAGACCAACTTTAGTCAGGATAAGTGTACCCGATGTTCCCCTTCAAATCGGCCAATTGTTGGCGCCCTTCCCGCTCAATATTTGGGAAGAGGCCCAGGGCCTTTGCCTATAAATAGGACTAGCCACCCACAGGGTGGAGAGAGGAATCCAATCTGATTCAGGACCTAGAGCAAGTAGAGAAAGAGAGAGAGAGAGAGAGAGAGAGAGAGAGAGAGAGAGAGAGAGAGAGAGAGAGAGAGAGAGAGAGAGAGAGAAGGGCGATCGAACTCCCCCCAGCAGTTCATCCCCTAGCCAAGAACAGACCCTCGTGAGGTCGTTCCCCTTTGTACTGTTCTTCCTCATCAGCCCTAGAGGCAATCCACCGCACCACACTGGAGTAGGGTATTACACCACAATGGTGGCCTGAACCAGTATAAACCCTGTGTCTCTTGTGTTGTTCTTGCAGTAGTTTAGATCCTAACGAGACAAAGAGGTAGAGGGCTTGATCTCCGTGCGCACCCCAGAGTTCGAACCTTAAGGGTCTGCCAGAACACGTGATCCGACATTTGGCGCGCCAGGTAGGGGTGCGCCGGAATCAGCCTTCCACCGCTTCGCTCTCCTCCGACCACCGCATCCATTACTGACGCTCGTCAGGCCTGCGCCGAGCGCCGGGCCGCCATCGCTTCCCGCACCGTCCAGAAGGGCCCCGTCGGCGGGCGTCCTCATCGTTCCCCGTCGCCCGCTGTCAACGCCGCCACCGGCCTGGCGGGGAACGAGCAGCAAGCGTCCTCTCAACACCCGTCCGTGCGGCCGGATGGCCGCACCGCCACTCCGTCGCTCACCCCAGCCGGTTCTTCGTCGCACGCGCTGCGCGTGCCCTTGGAGGCTCGAGCTGCGCTCATCGCGGCAAACGAGCTCCTGCGCTACCGCCCCGTCGATGACGTCTACGAGGAGTGGCTCGACCGCATCGCCGAGCTCGTCCGCGCCGCAGGGGGCTCTCCCGCGCCTTCCGCACCACTGGGTCGCACTCCGCCCCGCATGGGCAATGAAGCCCCGGGGGCGTTCCAGCCACCACCTTTCCAAGAAGATGCCATGGCCCCAATGCGCGCAGCTCCTGGGCGGAACCCGCTCCGCCATGCGCCGGCCCAGCCGGAACGGAGCCGCCAAGAAGTCCCGCGACCGCAAGAGGCCGCCCGGGCGCTCCTGGCCCCGGCTCGCCGAGACCCTGCTCCAGCTCCGGCACGTCAAGACCCCGCGCTGCTCCCAGCTGCGGCGCAAGGGGACCCACAAGGCCAAGCTCTACTTCAACCAAAACCTCCCGCGGCCACTGCTGGCTGCCGCGCCTACACCCCCGAGCTGCGTAGCGTCGCGTGGCCCGGCAAGTTCAAGCCGGACCTGCTTCCTCGCTACGACGGCACAACTGATCCCACGGAGTTCCTCCAGCTCTACGAGCTGGGAATCGAAGCTGCTAGCGGGGACGAGAAGGTCATGGCGAACTGGTTCCCCATGGCGCTGAAGGAAGGTGCTCGCACTTGGCTCCTGAACCTGGCCCCAGGCACGATCTCCTCCTGGGACCAGATGCGTACCCGCTTCATCGCCAACTTCCAAGGTACCCGCGACCGGCCTCCCGCCATGAGCGACATGCGCCGCAACAAGCAGCAACCTGGAGAGACCCTGCAGAAGTACATCCAGCGCTTCAACAGCGCGCGCCTCAAGATCCCCAGGGTGTCTGAAGAAGCCATCATTTCAACCTTCTCTGATGGTGTGCCAGATGTCAAGATGAAGGAGGAGCTGGCGATGCATGAAGACCTCTGCACCTCCCTGGAGCTGTTCAACCTGGCGACCAAGTGCGCCAAAGCTGAGGAGGGACGCCTCTCCCTCCTCGAGCTGCCTGCAGTAGACCCAGAAGAGAAGAAGCCCAAGGACAAGGACGTGAAGCGCAAGGGGGCTGCCGTGCTCGCGGCAGAACCAGACACCAAGCGGGGCAAGGACCTGCCTGAATCCTCCAGGGGCAGCCGATACTGTGTGTACCACGACCTACACACCCACAACACCAACGATTGCCAAGAACTCCGCGCCGTGCGAGAAGGAAGAGTCGGCCGACGCCCTGACTGTGCTGACCGGGGCTACGGCCGAGGAGGAGGAAGGAACTCGGGACGCTGGGAAGACCGCGGCCCACGTCCAGGCTGGCGCGACCAACCTCGCGAGGACCGCTGGCGCGACCCGCCTCACGAGGGGGACTGGAGGGATCAGCCTCGTGAGGATCGCCTCCACGGCAACCCAGGCCTGCCGCCGTTGCCGCCTCAGCCGAGAAGGAATGAAGACCGCCACCAAGACGAGGGGGCTGGGGGCTTCCAGGAGCCTCGCGCCATCGCCTGCATCCTGGGCGGAGCTCAAGCCCCAGCCTCCCAACGCATCTTCAAGCAGTTTGCTCGCGAGGTGAATGGAGTCCTGCCCAAGCTTGAAGCAACGCGTCCCCTCAGGTGGTCGGCCTGCACCATCACGTTCGGCTCAGCAGACCAGCTCAAATGCGCAGCCACAGCCGGAGTCCTCCCAATGCTTTGTTCCCCAGTCATCAGCAACGTTCTGGTCACCAGGACCCTCATCGACGGAGCGGCAGGGCTTAATGTCTTGTCCGTGGAAACGTTCAACAGCCTCCAAGTGCCCTATGACCAGCTTCAGCCAACCAAGCCGTTCTCCGGAGTCACCGACGGTTCCACGATCCCGATCGGGCAGGTCCGCCTCCCAGGTTCCTTCGGCACCTACGACAACTACCGCACCGAGCTCATCGACTTTGACGTCGCCCACATCCGCCTGCCGTACAACGCCATCCTCGGGTACCCGGCGCTGGCCAAGTTCATGGCCGTGACTCACCATGGCTACAACATCCTCAAGATGCCAGGGAGCGGCGGCGTCGTCACGGTGCCATGTCAAGAGAAGGATGCAGTGTGTGCCTTGGAGCGAGCCTTTCAGGCCGCGTCACTAGAAGACCCAGATCGCGGAAGCAGGAGGCTTCCTGAGACCACCCCCAAGAAGAAGAAGACAACGCCAGGCTCAGACCCTCTGGAGGCAGGCCCTTCAAGGCCCGCCTTTGCCCAGGGGGGCCCTCCTTCAATCGCATAGGGAAGCGCACCCGACGCCCTCCTCAGGCAGGGCTCGGGGGCTCTCACCTGGAGGGCCACCGACCTCGCCATGGTCACGAGGGAGGCGCTGGGGCACCATGCGGAGGCGTGTTTCGAAACACGCTTCCCTCGGAATGAAGCCAGAGAAGGAAGGTCAGACCAGCAGGAGTTTGTTAGCAAGGCCATACAAGAACTACAGGAGTCAAGGATCATGAGGGGTTGCCGTCGCCCACCAGCTGCGGCTCCCCATCCAGGCGAGGATGGTGGATTGCGCGTCCGCATCGACATACCAGGGCTCAATCAGATCGCCACGACGGAGCGCCTCTGGCCTTCACAAGTGGGGCACTGCAGAGGACCACCCCACAGCTATGTTCGCATGCCTTATGGCCTGCCGAGCGTGGCTGCGGCGTACCAGCGCATCATGAGGGGCATCTTGGAGGCGCAAGAAGGCAGGCGGTCCGCAGCCCTGGCAGAGATGGAGGCCGCTCACGAGGAGCCGCCAGTGCCTCCGGAGCCTCCCGAGGCCCCCGGGCCTGGGGGCTCGTGAGGATCAGCTTCCGCAGCCCACCGAGTCTGCTGCACCAGCGCCACTCCATCAACAACATCTTCAGGTGACATCTTTTAAGTTTCATTCTCAGCTGGGAGCGCCCTCCCAGGGTTCCGTCATTCCCAGGCCGCATGGGTCCGTCCCTGTGGCATGTATCCCTTTTTAGCTTTTCAGTCGCTAGCTTGCTTTGCTGGGGGCGCCCCTCGGGCTGCATCATCCCCAGGTCGCTCGGGTTAGACCCAGCGGCGTGTATCCCTTCCACGTTTATTTTCAGTTATGCATCATTACTCAATGCCGTCTGCGGCGCCCTTCTTCTTCATGTTGAACACTTGCACGTTAAAGGGGGGGTGCCTGAGCATCGCGACTCAGGGCTCTTACTGGCTCTCCAGCCCTCACCCTCTGGCCTTGTCCACGGCATCGCGACCTGGCATACCAGTGATGGCTGAGACAAGCTCGAGAGCCGGGACCCGAGGACATAGAGTGCCGACATCTAATCAGATTTTGCAGGAACACATCTCAAGATACGGCCCAGTGCCAGGCGCAATCCGCCTAGAGGTAGGGCCTTGTGAGTCCCGTGCTGGCTCACGGGTGCCCAGACACACCTCACCCGCTCCAACCAGCGAGCTCCCGAGCGACTAACAGTCAACTAATCGCTGCTATAGCAACCCCGTCCTCGTCTTGTGATGAATTTGCAGGATTCTTAGAGGAGGCCTTGCTAGCCAAGGCCCTTGCGGCGTCTCCTTCACCCTCGCCCGCGCGAACCGCTTGCACGTTAAAGGGGGGGGTGCCTGAGCATCGCGACTCAGGGCTCTTATTGGCTCTCCAGCCCTCACCCTCTGGCCTTGTCCATGGCATCGCGACCTGGCATACCAGCAACGGCTGAGACCAGCTCGAGGGCCGGGACCCGAGGATGTAGAGCAGAAAGGGGATCAGAGGCAAGGGAGAAGGGGCACGCAAGGACCTCGTCAAGCAACTCCTTTCAGCTACCCCCCGGACCCGGCGGCACGTTGAGGGCAATCTCCAATCCCAAAGATAAGTCGCCATCCAAAGCGTTGGCTACCACAGCACTACCCCCGCACCTAAAGCGACTCCGTACTAGCGACGTTGCTTCTCTTTCTCACCAAGCGACGACTGCTTGAGCGCCAAAGGGGACCTCCTGAGCATCGCGACTCAGGGGCTCTTACCGGACCGCGGGTCGCTCACCTCCTGGCCTTGACCACGGCATCGTGACCTGGCATACCAGCGACGGCTGACGCCGCCTTGGGACTGGGACCTGTCGACGCAGAGCACAAAGGCCTCACGAGGTGCGAAAGAGAGAACCAAACTATGACGGAATTCACGATTCGCACAAATCCATAGCAAGGGTTACATATTAACAACAAGGATCGCTGCCACCTTACAAGCCCCTGTGGGGCACCATGTGATTCCTCGCAGGGAACGGGTCCTAAAGGGTGCTAACTACACGTGCCTTCGCAAAAGATGCCATCATCAACAGTGGGCCGGCAGGCACTGGCGCCAACCCCATCCAGATCAGGATCGACGGCGACCAAGCGAGCCTGCACTGCTCCGGGAGCGGCATCGACTCGCGGGCTCATAGCTGTCGACGCTCGTCTCCGGCGTCGCGAAGACCTCACTGGGATCGCTGGATCCTCCGGCGCTCCCGTCGCTTGCGGAGCTGTCCTGGGGGCGATTGGCGGGCCCAGCCGTCGCCGTGGCAAGGTCCTGGCCGCCTCCCTCGGGGCAGCACTCCAGCCGGCGACCGTTCGCGTCGAAGACCTTGAAGAACATCACCGAAGCGCCGTCGTACTCCAGGTGGATCGTGAGGGCGCCCTTCGTTCTGCAGCACCGAGCGATTTCACCCCAGCCGCGAGTCATGAAGACCTCACCCGGGGTAGTGATCGCTACCTCTGCCCCGGTCGTGGGAGTGCTGCAGTCGGCGTGCTGCAGCCACAGCTCCAGGAGTCTCACCCGCTGGAAGGCGGAGGGGAAGAAGGGAGGAAGGCGGATCCAGGTCCGCGGAGGCATGGCAGCGTGGAACACGAGCTCGCGGGAGGAGCCCTCGGTGTGGACTCCAGGAGGAACAACCAACACCTTTGTGACCCTCCGGCGCCGCCAACGGTGCTGGATGAGGGGATCTGTGTCTCCTCTTCCGGAGCCCTCGGCGTTGGCATACAAGGGGAGCGGGAACCCCGGCGGAGGCCGTTCGTACCAAGGCCTAGGCACCACCAGGCGATTCTCCTCGTCTCGGCCGCGCAAGGCAGGCCGTTTCTTCGGCGGGAGAGGGTTAGGTACCTTTCCCTTCTCCACCGCGGAGAACCGGCGAGTCGGAGCCATCTCACCAAGACGGAGCAAGAACCGAGGCGGGGAGGAGGCAAGAAGAGATGGACTAGAAGGGCACGTGCGGTGCCGTACTTATAGCCGGCGGAGGCCTACCGCCGGCCTCCACGATCACAGGTAATCATGACATGGTTTGCATGCAGGGACTTGCCCAATCTGCACGGTCGTCGAGGCGTCGTGGGGAAGTGGAGACACCCACGTCCAATCAACCGCCACGCGGCGCCCGAGGCCGCAGGCTGTTAGGGCCCGCGGCGCTTTGCCCTTGCCCTTTCGCCTCTCGACACGGCCAAGTCCATGCGCACCTTGGGCCCGGGGGCTACTGTCGGCGTTCTGGGAATGGGGGTCCCCAGACTTGCCTACCTGCGGCCTGCGGCGTGGCTCGAGTGGGGGCCCAACGTGGCCCATCTTCATCAACACAAAGCTCAAGACCCTCGCGAGGGGCCAAGCCTTGCGAGGCGGACGACACGGCGCTTCCTCCGGCAGGGCCTCCTTAGGCTGGCTCGCGAGGAGGCGGAGAGATCAAGGTGGGGTACCTCACGAGGTGCCCATGATGCAAGCCATGACAATCAAAGGTACCAGGCGGGCGCCAGCCCGCGCAGCGTCCTCCCTTTCCTCTTTGGTGCAAAGGGGGCAAGCGCAGGCGAGAGGATCAAGCAAAGGCACCCATTTCGGTGCAACGAGACCAAGACCAGCTCCACGACAAGGAGGAAGTCACTGTGGAGCCCAAGCCGGCGTCATCACCAGAACCTTTGGCATGGGAAGACCAACTTTAGTCAGGACAAGTGTACCCGATGTTCCCCTTCAAATCGGCCAATTGTTGGCGCCCTTCCCGCTCAATATTTGGGAAGAGGCCCAGGGCCTTTGCCTATAAATAGGACTAGCCACCCCCAGGGTGGAGAGAGGAATCCAATCTGATTCAGGACCTAGTGCAAGTAGAGAGAGAGAGAGAGAGAGAGAGAGAGAGAAGGGCGATCGAACTCCCCCCAGCAGTTCATCCCCTAGCCAAGAACAGACCCTCGCGAGGTTATTCCCCTTTGTACTGTTCTTCCTCATCAGCCCTAGAGGCAATCCACCGCACCACACTGGAGTAGGGTATTACACCACAATGGTGGCCCGAACCAGTATAAACCCTGTGTCTCTTGTGTTGTTCTTGCAGTAGTTTAGATCCTAACGAGACGAAGAGGTAGAGGGCTTGATCTCCGCGCGCACCCCAGAGTTCGAACCTTAAGGGTCTGCCGGAACCCGTGATACGACAAGAGTTCCGAACACTTTCCGTGCTAGATATATCATAGGCGGTTCCCAAAGAGAAAATAAAGTTTATTCCTTTTTCAACCATACTTTCACTTTCTACGGCTAGCCGTATCCATGGTTGCCCTCCATACCAACACTTTCGAAGAAATTTATTATTTGACAACATAAAGTAAATTCATTTTTCATTTCGGGACTGGGCATCCCTAATACCTTTGCCTTACTCTCGTGCAATGGCAAGTGAATAAACACTCATCGTGAGAATAACACATCTAGCATGGAAAATATTAGCCACCCCTCACCGCTCCGCGAGCGGAACGAACACACAAAATAGAAGATTATTTTAAAAATTAGAGATGGCACATACAAATTTGCTTAGAACGGCAAAAGAATGCCGCATATAGGTAGATATAGTGGACTCATGTGGTAAAACTGGTTTAAAGGTTTTTTGATGCACAAGTAGAGGTCATACTTAGTGCAAAATGAAGGCTAGCAAAAGATTGAGAAGCGACCAAGCAAGAAACGAATAATCTCATAAGCGAGCATTAAGCGTAATTAACACCGAATAATGCACCACAAGTAGGATATAATTTCATTGCACAACTATTCACTTTTGTTCTTGCATAGGGAATCACAAACCTTAACACTAATATTCTTACTAAAGCATAATTACTCATCAACATAACTCACATATCACATCATCATATCTCAAAACTATTACTAAGAATCAGGTTTATTTTGTCCAATGATCTTCATGAAATTTTTTGTTATATCCTTCTTGGATATCTATCACTTTGGAACTAATTTTCATATGTTGCTTTTCATAAGCTCAAACAAATATAAGTGAAGACCATGAGCATAATTTTTTTCTTTCTCTCAAATTAATTTAAGTGAAGCAAGAGAGAATTTCTTGAAAACTTTACTAACTCTCAAATAAATCTAAGTGAAGCAAGAGAGCATTTCTTCAAAAATACTAAAGCACACCATGCTCAAAAAGATATAAGTGAAGCACTAGAGCAAGTCTATAGCTCATAAAAGATTTAAGTGAAGCATAGAGAGCAATTCTAACAAGTCATGACATAATTTTGGCTCTCTCAAATAGGTGTGTCAAGCAAGCAATCAAGACTTAATAAAAAAATAAAACAAGCAAAAACTCATATCATACAAGACGCTCCAAGCAAAACACATAGTATGTGACGAATAAAAATATAGCTTCGAGTAAAATACCGATGGTTGTTAGAAGAAAGAGGGGATGCCACTCGGGGCATCCCCAAGCTTAGTTGCTTGCTCACTTTTGGATAATAGCTTGGGATGTCGGGGCATCCCCAAGCTTAGGCTCTTCTTACTCCTTATTCCTTCATCCATCGTAAGATAACCCAAAACTTGGAAACTTCAATCACACAAAACTCAACAAAACCATCGTGAGATCCGTTAGTACAAGAAAATAAATCACTACTATAATTATTGTATCAAACCAATTCATATTTTATTCTTGCATTATATCTACTGTATTCCAATTTTTGTATGGCAAAAACTCATCAAAGAAAACCATAGAGCCATCAAAATAAGCACACAACACAAAAAAACTGAAACTGTCAAAATAGAACAGTTTGTAGGAATCTGATTTGTTTGAATACTTCTGGAACTCCAAAAATTCTGAAAAATTAGTACGACCTGGGTAATTTGTATTTTTTATGTACTTCAAAACAAATTGGTATTTTATCATGCTCTAGTTAAAAAAAGAATTGTTTTCATTAGCGCATAAGTTTCTGTTTTCGGCAAGATCAAACAATTATCACCCAAGAAGATCCTAAAGGCTTTACTTGGCACAGATACTAACTAAAACACAAAAAAACAATCATAACAGTAGCATAATTGTGCAAACACTCAAGAACAGAAAGCAAAAAGCAAAAATAAATTTTATTCATTGGGTTGCTGTCACAGCCCTAGATCAGCCCTTGCTTGACTTTGCTTGCTCATCATGTCATCATGATTAAATTCCTAAGAAACTTGAAATGGGGATGTGGAAACCCTAGCACCAAATGAATTCAACTAGGTTCAAACTTAAAAATTTTCAATGAACCCAAAATGCCCTTCATAAATGTTCACCATCTTTGGTCCTGGCTAAACCCTCTGCCAAAAATGTTTCATATTTTTGGAGGCTATTCTGGATTTTGAATTAAATCATAAGTATTTGAATTTGGACATTTAAATTCTATAAAATATTATAAATGTGCAAATAATCTTGAAAACATTTGAGGGCTATTGGAAATACTTTCAAAAGTGCCCACAATTATTTTCAGGATTTTACAAAATGAATTAGTATCTTTACTAATTCAAAACAAAGAAATAAAATAGAAAACAGAAACAATTAAGTAAGAGAGAGAGAGAGAGAGAGAGAGAGGAAACCTTACCGTGCAGCCCACCACTATAGTGGCCTACTGGCCAAAGCCAGCCCGGCCCACCAGGGGCAACACTGTCTTCTTCCTCCTGCCAGGAGGAGAAGCAGTTGCGTGCCCGATGCGCAGGCGAGCCGCGCTGGCTCCTCCCTGCCTACGTGCCCCCTCGACTGCCTGGTCGGCTCCACGCGTACCACGCCACCCCCTCGACCCTCCCTCACTCTCCCCGTGCTCCTCCTCCCCTCTGTCTCTCTCTCACGCGCACGGCCGAACGCCACCCTCGCCACCATCGCCGACCACCGCGGCCACAGCCGTCCCCACGCCTCTCCGTGCTATCCCCGTTGTCCGCCTCGACGCCGTGAAGCTTCCCCCTCAACAAGCGCAAGCCCGGATGCCCTCAAACGCCGAGCACACCGTCTTCTTCAACCTTGGTCCGCCGAGATCGTCACCGCCGTTCCGCCTGCACCGAACCTTCCCCGAGCCTGCTGAGCACCCCGACGGCCTCGCCGTGAGCACCTCGTCGCTTCCCCTCTCCTCTCTTCCTCGTTTGCGTGCCGTAGCCGCACTAACCACCGGACCCGAGAGCTCATCGCCACCGTAGTTCCTCACCGCCGTGGCTAGGGCCACCCCAGCTTGCGCCTGAGCGCGTCACCGTGATCGCTGCACTCCCAGGAGCCCGCAGCACCCTTCGGTTTCTCCTCTAGTGCACCGTAGCGTTGACCCCTTCCTCGTCCGAACTCCGGCCACCGCGGATGCACTCTCCGTCGTCGATTCCGGTGACCACGCGGCCTCCCGTGCGGCTAGCTAGATGCGGGCGTGCTCGGGCTACCTTCTGGTGGCCTTCGCGCGTCCATACGCCGCCTATAGCGCAGCCCCGGCGAGCTTCCGCCGTAGATTTGGTCGCCGCCGGTGGGACTCCAGCGTGCCGACGTGGCACACTTAGTTAACACTAATGACACCATTAGCTAATCACTGTGCTACTGACGGATTGGCCCCACGCGCTAATTAACCCCAGGATTTATTCCCTGTTTAACTTAGACTAAACCACCGGGCCCACATGTGAGGTTGACTTTGCTGACGTGGCTGTTGACTGGACCCACTGGTCAGTTTGACCTGGGCTGACCCGTTGACCGCTGACGTCACAGTGATGCAGTGCTGATGCAGTTAATTATTTTCTGGATTTATTCTTATTCAGGAAATTTCAGAAAATAATGCTAACTTCAAAAATTCATAGTAATTCAATCGTAACTCCAAATCAAACAAATTATATACGAAAATTGATCAGAAAAATATGAAGAATCTGTTTATGGCACTTACATGCATGATTGAACAAGTTAACCTCACTGAATAGGATGAATCATGATTAGGGCAATTTATGAACTAGCATTTGGAGTTGGAGTTTAACCTTGTTTGAATTCCACTTCAATTAACTTGGCTTACTGCTGCATTAGGTCAATTCAGTTCCTTAACATGACTTGTCATTCATTTGATTGTGCATTGCAGTGAATGTTGGTTCTTTGTGTTTGCCGGTGGTTGTTCCCTCTCAGTAGACGTGTTTCGACGATGAGTTCGATGACACCGATGAAGAGTTATATTATCTCTAGAAGTGCCAGGCAAGCAAAACCCCCTTGTTCATTCCGATACAATCCCACTCTCTCGCTCCTGCTCTCTTTTGCTGCATTAGGACAACATCGATTCAACTGTTATATGTTGCAGTAGCTGAATCCCTTTTCCTCTGCATGACCTATCATTGCCACAGTAAATAGATGAAACCCACTAGCATGAGTAGGAGTTGTTTGAGCCCTGATGTGCCTACTCATTCATGTTTGTTTGTCATGCCTGCTACTGCCTAGAGTTGAGTCAGGTCTGATTCATCGGGGATGAGTTGGAGTTGTGTAAACATGTCCTACTGTGTGTGAGCTAAATGTGTGAACACGATTTGGTAAAGGTAGCGGTGAGAGGCCATGAAGGAGTACATGGTGGGTTGTATAATTGAAGCCGTCCTCAGGAACTGAGTTCTGTGTTTGTGATCCATGAAACAACTACTACCACGCATTGGGCCCAAAACAAATGGACCCTCTCGACTTATTAACTGCCCTTGTCCTCTATCCAGGAGTTGCAAGTATTTTCTGGTGTTTGTAGTATGCTGGGGGGCGTACGCAGCGCTGACCTGAGGAGTGGGCTGTGTTGTGGTAGGCACGTGGCTCGGTGTACAGAGCGCCCGTTTGGTGTCTCGGGAACCCTACACACATCATTTGAGGCTGTGAGCAAAACTCCGGCCGGATCTCCTCACGGATGGAACCCGAATAGGCAATAAACCTCGACTAGAGACTAGTGTGGTTAGTCAGGTCGTGGCCGACTCCCTCGCCAGGCTTCCGCTTGAAGGTTGCCGAGGTACACGACGTGTACATGGTGGTAAGTGGCGAGAGCGCGTGTGAAGAAGTATACCCCTGCAGGGTTATAAATGATCTATTCGAATAGCCGTGTCCGCGGTAAAGGACTTCTGGGTTGCCTGTACAGTTCATAGACAAGTGAAAGTGGATACTCTAAAATGCGCAAGATAAGCGTGAGTGCTATGGATGGCGTTCTCGTAGGAAGACGGGAGCGGATCCATAGTGGTGTATTGATATGGTGAATATGTGGACTCGTGTGCGCCACCTCAAAAGAGTTACTTGTAGTCGTAGTTCAGGATAGCCACTAAGTCAAAGCTGGCTTGCTGCAGTTAAACTCCACTACCCCCTTTGTTGATACCGATGCATATGTAGTTAGTTCTGATGTAAGTCTTGCTTGGTAAATTTGTACTCACGTTTGCCTATTTTATGTTTTGCAGAGAGACGCCAGTCTCGCTAGTAGTTCTGTGTGGACTTCGACGTTTAGCTTGATACCTCAGCTACGATCTTGTGCCCTCGGCAGGATCTAGTAGATAGTCAGGCTTCTCAGCCTTTTTCATTTGTAGATGTCTGTACTCAGACATGTTAAGCTTCCGCATGTGCTTTGACTTGTATGCTCTGAGTGTTGGGTCATGAGACCCATGTTTGTAATATTTGGCTCTTCGGAGCCTAATGAATAAATACTTTGAGTCGTAGAGTTAGGTTGTGATGCCATGTTGTATTTACACATATCGAGCATATTGTGTGTATGATTGAAATGCTTGGTATGTGTGGGATCCGACAATCTAGTTGTTTATCCTTGGCAGCCTCTCTTATGGGGAAATGTAGTCTAGTGCTTCCTTGAGCCATAGTAGTCCGCTACAGCCCGGTTCACCGGAGTCCTGCTAGCCCAGCACTACTGCTCAAGACACTTGACTGGCCGACATGTGTTTCACTTCGTTCCTATGTCCGTCCCTTCGGGGAAATGACACACGGTGACATCCAGAGTCCTGCCTAGCCTGCTACAGCCCGGGTTCCCGGAGTCCTGTTAGCCCAGTGCTACAGCCCGGATTCACACGCTGCTGACCCACATGCTCGATGTGATTCATGTATGCATGTCCCCATGGGTTAGTGACGCTTTGGGTTCACGACTAGCCATGTCGGCCCGGGTTCTCTGTAATATGGATGCTGACGACACTATCATATACGTGAGCCAAAAGGCGCAAACGGTCCCGGGCCATGGTAAGGCGACACCCGTGGGAATACCGTGCGTGAGCCCGCAAAGTGATATGATGTGTTACATGCTAGATTGGTGTGACTTGGAATCGGGGTTGTTCTCGAGCTTAGTAACATATCGGTGGTTCGTTATTTTCCGAATATCTCCTCGAAAGTATTACCAGGTTGTCCCCCTGACCCATATGTTGAGCTCGTGATAAAGTTGGTTTCTTGCAAACCACCCCTTCTCCAAGAATCTGTGTTGGATACCCCTGAGGTAGTTGGTTAAGCTAAACAACAACTTGGAGAGTTGGAAGATGAAAGTTTGTCCGACTTAGTTCATCACTAAGGGATACCCTTGTGTGTGTGTGTGTTGAAGAAGGATGATATCGTCATTGATTGATCCTCGTGATCAATTGTTGGATCTATTGTCTTGTCAAAACTTTGACTTGAGTATGGGCTATCGTCAAGTCAAATCAGAACCAACGATGTTTGTAATGTTGTCTTACTCGTGGTTGATTCCTCGAGCATATATCATTACATCTTTTGGTCTGACCAATGCTATCACCGTGTTCACATGATGGTGGAAGTCCAATGATATGGAAATTCCGATGAATTGTTGTTGAGCCCGTCAGCAGCATTTTGTCTCCCCCATGATTCATGTTGAACATCAACCTAGTGTTGAAAACTTTGTAAGCAATGCCTTCGTGTTCCGTTCGTGAAGCTTATGCTTGGATGGAAGAAGTGACTTCCTCGAATTCATGTGCATTTGGTGCAAGTTGCCGCCGTGAGTTCGGGAAAGACTGTTTTTGTTTCCTCTGGTACCATCCCAAGTCAATTATGCATGTGCGAATGTATCCTATGGTATGGTAGATTAATTACCTCCACTCCATATGTATACCCTAGCACACCAAGCCACTGATTTATTTGTTCAAAGAAAAGAATTTCATGCGCTAATCCTGAAGGGCCCGGACGGATATGCACAAGACTTCTTTATCTCAATGATGGTTCCCAATCAGAACTCGGTAGTGTTGCGTTGTAAGACTACCATGTGGTCATGCTTGTCTTGGACAACGTATTCACATGTATGTAGCAGAACCAGCTCATGTTTTGGAGCTTGCTATCGTAGTTCATATCCCGAGAATCTCGCAACGTCATCTCGTCTATTTGTATTGCAAACTGCCCTTTCGGACATGCTGAGTCTGAAGTATCCTATTACTAACCAGATCTGAATCTCAGGCAGATATGATGGTTGGAACATTCCAACGTTTGCATTTTGTTCCTAGCTTGCACCGTCTTTGTGCCATTTCACTATGGGCTGCCTTCTTAGTAATTCCTGTTCAGGATCATCCTCGAAAGTGGTCCTACCATGGGTCCCATCCACTTCCGATGATAAGCAAAAGTCATCCATTGCGTTGTCTTCAATAAGGTAGTCCACATCATCCATCCTAGTCCGAGTACGCCATTTCTTCGAGCTCTTTCAAACGATCAGTTGTAAATTGCCTTAGGCTGGTATAAAGAATTTCAATGATCTAGATAACAAAAGTAATTCTTTTTGCCATTTAAGGTAATAACTCTACGAGTCACCTTCCCCAAGGTGCCCCGTTATGGAATCATGGCAATTATTTCCTCGCCACCTTGCACCATCTCTCTAAGCGTGGAATTGTTGCCCACCAAATCAAACTTCGTTGTTTGTTCTTCCATCCCTCTCGATGTGTTTTGTGTCTCAACTCGAGATGTTCCAACATCTCATTCCACGAGCTGATCTTGAGTGCTCGATCTTCGAGGAGATCGTTTCCTATAGAGTTTCTTTCTGTCGCCATCGTGTTGGATGAAGATCTCGAAAGCAAGGACGTCAATATCAATTGGAGCAATGAACCAACATCTTCGGGAACGGCAGTTGGATCGACAAGTTCGTGTTAGCTAGTGTCCCCTCTGTCTTCTTACCTCACGTCTTGAATCTCGGGACGAGATTCTTGTTTAGTGGGGGTGAGCTGTCACAGCCCCAGATCAGCCCTTGCTTGACTTTGCTTGCTCATCATGTCATCAAATTAAAATTCCTAAGAAACTTGAAATGAGGATGTGGAAACCCTAGCACCAAATGAATTCAACTAGGTTCAAACTTAAAGCTTTTCAATGAACCCAAATTGCCCTTCATAAATGTTCACCATCTTTGGTCCTGGCTAAACCCTCTGCCAAAAATGGTTTCATATTTTTGGAGGCTATTCTGGATTTTGAATTAAATCATAAGTATTTGAATTTGGACATTTAAATTCTATAAGATAGTATAAATGTCCAAATAATCTTGAAAACATTTGAGGGCTTTTGGAAATACTTTCAAAAGTGCCCACAATTATTTTCAGGATTTTACAAAATGAATTAGTATCTTAACTAATTCAAAACAGAGAAATAAAATAGAAAACAAAAACAATTAAGTAATAAAGAGAGAGAGAGAGAGAGGAAACCTTACCGTGCAGCCCACCACTGTAGTGGCCTACTGGCCAAAGCCAGCCCGGCCCACCAGGGGCAGCACTATCTTCTTCCTCCTGCCAGGAGGAGAAGCAGCTCCGTGCCCGATGCGCAGGCGACCCGCGCCGGCTCCTCCCTGCCTACGTGCCCCCTCGACTGCCTGGTCGCCTCCACGCGTACCACGCCGCCCCCTCGACCCTCCCTCACTCTCCCCGTGCTCCTCCTTCCCTCTGTCTCTCTCTCACGCGCATGGCCGAACGCCACCCTCACCACCATCGCCGACCACCGTGGCCACAGCCGTCCCCACGCCTCTCCGTGCTATCCCGGCTGTCCGCCTCGACGCCGTGAAGCTTCCCCCTCAACAAGCGCAAGCCCGTACGCCCTCAAACGCTGACCATGCCGTCTTCTTCAACCTTGGTCCACCGAGATCGTCACTGCCGTTCCGCCAGCACCGGACCTTCCCCGTGCCTGCTGACCACCCCGACGGCCTCGTCGTGAGCACCTCGTCGCTTCCCCTCTCCTCTCTTCCTCGTTTGTGTGCCGTAGCTGCACTAACCACCGGACCCGAGAGCTCATCACCGCCGTAGTTCCTCACCGTCGTGCCTAGGGCCACCCCAGCTTGCGCCTAAGCGCGTCACCGTGTTCGCTGCACTCCCAGGAGCCCGCAGCACCCTTCGGTTTCTCCTCTAGTGCACCATAGCGTCGACCCCTTCCTTGTCTGAACTCCGGCCACCGCGGATGCGCTCGCCGTCGTCGATTCCGGCGACCACGCGGCCTCCCGTGCGGCTAGCTAGATGCGGGCGTGCTCGGGCTACCTTCTGGTGGCCTTCGCACGTCCATACGCCGCCTATAGCGCAGCCCCGGCGAGCTACCGCCGTAGATTTTGTTGCCGCCGGTGGGATTCCGGCGTGCCGACGTGGCACACTTAGTTAACACTAATGACGCCATTAGCTAATCACTGTGCCACTGACGGATGGGCCCCACGCGCTAATTAACCCTAGGATTTATTCCCTGTTTAACTTAGACTAAACCACCGGGCCCACATGTGAGGTTGACTTTGCTGACGTGGCTGTTGACTGGACCCAGTGGTCAGTTTGACCTGGGCTGACCCGTTGACCGCTGACGTCACAATGACGCTGTGCTGATGCAGTTAATTATTTTCTGGATTTATTCTTATTCAGGAAATTTCAGAAAATAATGCTAACTTCCAAAATTCATAGTAATTCAACGTAACTCCAAATCAAACAAATTATATATGAAAATTGATCAGAAAAATATGAAGAATCTGTTTATGGCACTTACATGCATGATTGAACAAGTTAACCTCACTGAATAGGATGAATCATGATTAGGGCAATTTATGAACTAGCATTTGGAGTTGGAGTTTAACCTTGTTTAAATTCCACTTCAATTAACTTGGCTTACTGCTGCATTAGGCCAATTCAGTTCGTTAACATGACATGTCATTCATTTGATTGTGCATTGCAGTGAATGTTGGTTCTTTGTGTTTGCCGGTGGTTGTTCCCTCTCAGTAGACGTGTTTCGACGATGAGTTCGATGACACCGATGAAGAGTTATATTATCTTCAGAAGTGCCAGGCAAGCAAAACTCCCTTGTTCATTCCGATACAATCCCACTCTCTCGCTCCTGCTCTCTTTTACTGCATTAGGACAACATCGATTCAACTGTTATATGCTGTGGTAGCTGAACCCCTTTTCCTCTGCATGACCTGTCATTGCCACAGTAAATAGATGAAACCCACTAGCATGAGTAGGAGTTGTTTGAGCCCTGATGTGCCTACTCATTCATGTTTGTTTGTCATGCTTGCTACTGCCTAGAGTTGAGTCAGGTCTGATTCATCGGGGATGAGTTGGAGTTGTGTAAACATGTCCTACTGTGTGTGAGCTAAATGTGTGAACACGATTTGGTAAAGTTAGCGGTGAGAGGCCATGTAGGAGTACATGGTGGGTTGTCTCATTGAAGCCGTCCTCAGGAACTGAGTTCTATGTTTGTGATCCATGAAACAGCTACTACCACGCATTGGGCCCGAAACCAATGGACCCTCTCGACTTATTAACTGCCCTTGTCCTCTGTCAAGGAGTTGCAAGTAGTTTCTGGTGTTTGTAGTATGCTGGGGGCCGTACACAGCGCTGGCTTGAGGGGTGGGCTGTGTTGCGGTAGGCACGTGGCCCGGTGTACCGGGCGCCCGTTTGGTGTCTCGGGAACCCTACACACATCGTTTGGGGCTGTGAGCGAAACTCCGGTCGGATCTCCTCGCGGATGGAACCCAAATAGGCGATAAACCTGGACTAGAGACTTGTGTGGTTAGTCAGGTCATGGCCGACTCCCTCGCCAGGCTTCCGCTTGAAGGTTGCCGAGGTACACAACGTGTACATGGTGGTAAGTGGCGAGAGCGTGTGTGAAGAAGTATACCCCTGCAGGGTTATAAATGATCTATTCGCATAGCCGTGTCCGCGGTAAAGGACTTCTGGGTTGCCTGTATAGTTCATAGACAAGTGAAAGTGGATACTCTAAAATGTGCAAGATAAGCGTGAGTGCTATGGATGGCGTTCTCGTAGGAAGACGGGAGCGGATCCATAGTGGTGTATTGATATGGTGAATATGTGGACTCGTGTGCGCCACCTCAAAAGAGTTACTTGTAGTCGTAGTTCAGGATAGCCACTAAGTCAAAGCTGGCTTGCTGCAGTTAAACTCCACTACCCCCTTTGTTGATACCGATGCATATGTAGTTAGTTCTGATGTAAGTCTTGTTGGGTACATTTGTACTCACGTTTGCCTATTTTATGTTTTGTAGAGAGACGTCAGTCTCGCTAGTAGTTCCGCGTGGACTTCGACGTTTAGCTTGATACATCAGCTACGATCTTATGCCCTTGGCAGGATCTGGTAGATAGTCAGACTTCTCAGCCTTTTTCATTTGTAGATGTCTGTACTCAGACATGTTAAGCTTCCGCATGTGCTTTGACTTGTATGCTCTGAGTGTTGGGTCATGAGACCCATGTTTGTAATATCTGGCTCTTCGGAGCCTAATGAATAAATACTTTGAGTCATAGAGTTATGATGTGATGCCATGTTGTATTTACACATATCGAGCATATTGTGTGTATGATTGAAATGCTTGGTATGTGTGGGATCCGACAATCTAGTTGTTTATCCTTGGCAGCCTCTCTTATGGGGAAATGTAGTCTAGTGCTTCCTTGAGCCATAGTAGTCCGCTACAGCATGTTTCACCGGAGTCATGCTAGCCCAGCACTACTGCTCAAGACACTTGACTGGCCGGCATGTGTTTCACTTCGTTCCTATGTCTGTCCCTTCGGGGAAATGTCATGCGGTGACATCCGGAGTCCTGCCTAGCCTGCTACAGCCCGGGTTCCCGGAGTCGTGTTAGCCCAGTGCTACAGCCCGGATTCACACGCTGCTGACCGACATGCTCTATGTGATTCATGTATGCCTGTCCCCATGGGTTAGTGCCGCTCTGGGTTCACGACTAGCCATGTCGGCCCAGGTTCTCTGTCATATGGATGCTAGCGACACTATCATATACGTGAGCCCAAAGGCGCAAACGGTCCCGGGCCATGGTAAGGCGACACCCGTGGGAATACCGTGCGTGAGGCCGCAAAGTGATATGAGGTGTTACCGGCTAGATCAATGTGACTTGGAATCGAGGTCCTGACAGTTGCCTCCCAACAAGCGATATAATTTTACGCCCTTAGCTAGGCATAAAGCAAGGATCTAAGTTTTGTCATCTTTGGTTCGAGATCCATAAGATGCCCTCATGATTGATTCATATGGTGGCCTAATTCTTGTTCTAGGAAAGTTTTCCATACACTTCCTCAAAGGAAATTGGAACTTAATATTGCCTTCTTTCATATCAATCACGGCACCGACAGTGCGTAAAAACGGTCTACCAAGAATAATTGGACAAGACGGACAACAATCAATATCAAGAACAATAAAATATATGGGCACATAATTCCTATTTGCAAGAATAAGAACATCATTAATTCTTCCCATAGGCTTTTAAATAGTAGAATCCACCAAGTGCAAATTCAAAGAACATTCTTCAAGATCGGTAAGACCATGCACATCACATAAAGATTTTGGAATTGTAGAAACTGTCGGCGTCCTAGGAATGGGGGTCCCCAGACTTGCCTGCCTGCGGCCCATGGCATGGTTCCACCAGCGGCCCTGTATGGCCCATCTTCTTCAGCAAACACTCAAGACCCTCGCGAGGGGCCAAGCCCCGCAAGGAGGACAACGCAAGATCTCCTCGGGGTAGCCTCACTAGGTTGGCTCGCGAGGGGCGGAGAGATCAAGGCGAGGGGCACCTCGTGAGCTTTCTATGATGCAAGCTATGACGATCAAGGCCAGGCGGGCGCCAGAGCGCACAACATACTCATTTCCTCTTTGGTGCTAAAGAGGCAAGCGCAGGCGAGGAGTCCCAAGGCATCAGGCAAAGGTTTCCATATCGGTGCAGCGAGACCAAGACCAGCAGGACGGCAGAACGGAGGTCATTGTGGATCCCAAGACGGCATCACCACCAGAGCCTTTGGCAGGCGAAGACCACCTTTAGTCAGGATAACTCATACTAGTTGTCTCCCTTCAATTTTGGCCGTTGTTGGATCCCTTCCGGCCTACATTTGGGAATAGGACCAGGGCCTCTATAAATAGGACTAGCCACCACAGTAGGAGGCAACTGATCTCGAGCCATTCAGATCATCCTCGTCCACACAAGCTCACCAAGCACAAGAGAACCTCTCCTGAGGAGGTTGTTCTTCCCTTGTAACTGTTCATCCTCAGCCCGAGAGGCAATCCACCACACCACACTGGAGTAGCGTATTACACCACATCGGCGGCCCGAACCAGTATAAACCTCGTGTCTCTTATTCTATGAGTTCGACGCGCTGAGCTTTGAGATCGTGGTGAGGGTGTGAGCTAGGGTGAGGAGAGATCTCCTGCGCACCCGAGAGTTCGAACCTCAAGGGTTTTGCCGGAACCCGAAATCCGATATTTGGCGCGTCAAGTAGGGGTGCACCGAAGCCTCCCTTCCATCAACAGACCCGCTAGCACTCCATGGCGCCGATGTCCGGCGACCTGAGGGCCAACGCCGATCACTGGGCGGCTTGGCCAGCCCGGGCAGCGTCGACCGCCCAAGAAGACCCCAGCTCCGCGCTTCAGGCGGCACCCGCGCCGCCAAACACTATGGGGCGCGGGCGGCGCAGCCCGAAGCCATCCACCCTTACCCCACGGCGCGCGCGGGCCGCCGCAAGGGCCTCAAGCCACACCGCGGTGACGGCGCCGCACACCTGGTGGGAACAAGCGAACATGAGGGTTGCACTTACAATGGCGCGGGAGCTGCTGCGGTGCAGACTGATGGAGAGCGGCCGAGATGCATTGCTGGAGTGCGTTGCCGAGATATTGGATGCCGCAGCCAGAGGTACGTCGCCTTTCTGCTCCTTGCTCACACATCTGGCTGCGGCCGGATCGCATGGTGGGCCTCGACGCACCCACGCGTCCCCGGGCGCACCAGGAGGTTCCGTCGGCATCGGCGCGGCCAGCGGTGCCGGACACCCAACTGCACATATGGCTTCCCCGATGGTCGCAGGCATGAGCGTTGTCACCCACGATCTCGGAAGGATGCCGCCCTACCATCCTCAGAGCGGCGCGCCAGGCCGGGCGACATGGAGAGTAGAGCACTTCAGCAAGGTTTCCGGGGCAGCGGCCCCAAAGGCCTATGTGCCCCGCATGATGGTCCAGGTGTACACGCCGGAAGATGACCCTGGCTCGTTCCTCGAGCCGGGTTGGGAAGAGGAGACGCTGGAAGTTGAGGCCTTCCAGGAGCCACCAGGGAACCTCGCCGACCACGCCGGGGACAACAGCTACAGGGTACCACTAATCTCTCAGGAGCAGGCTTACGCTAACCATTGGTCACAAGTGAATCAGATGACAGCGATGGACGACGGCCCCAGCACGGCAGTCCCTCTTTCACCAGGAGAAGCGCACTGGGGGCTACGCAGGAGGAGCCGGCAGCAAGGCCCCTCCCCGCACCGCACGGAGCAAGGCGTCGCCCGGAGGTAGGCCCTCTGCCGGGGAGGCACTGGCGAGCCTTTCCCCCGGCAGAGGGCCCGTGGTTGCCGAGGGCGCCGCTAGCGTCCCCTTTGCCCCTTGGCATCGTCCTAGTTTCTGGACGCCCCAATAGTGGTCGAGGGTGGCACAAGGCGGGGCCATCGTCTGGAGATATGAAGCAAGGCTCACGCCAGTGAAGGTCTCCGCTCATGGCACTCTCATGTAATAATGAGTGGGGCTGTACATGCCCCGGAGTCTCCGGAGTGCCGCCCTCGGGCTTCGGGGGCTCCCGCCCACGTCCTAGTGGAAGCACCATGCTCCGCGCTGGCCGCCGACACTGTCCCCCAATGACTATGCTCACAGCCAGTGAAAGCACTTAGCTCCATGATGGTGGGAAGAAAAGAAGACTAGATAGGTGCCGGACGCGGCCATTTGCTTCTGCTCCCTTTTCCGTAGCTTAGACTTGCAGCTTTCAATTTTGAACTTGAAGTCATATTTCCATTAGCAATCATGGGGTGGGCATCCTTTCTCGTTCGTGTTGATTTCGTGAGTTTCTGGATTCGTGTTTTGTTTGGGATTTCCGTCCGCTATTTCCCCCCCTTTCTAGCGCCTCGCGAGCGGGGGCTGGCAGCGGCGTGCACACGCTCCGCGCGCACTTCGCCATTACGAGCGCTTGCTTCTCACGAGGCCCTCTAGGGTGGACCGGTGGACCTCTCAGGAAACCAAAACCTCATGAGCTAGCGAGGGGCTCCCTTCAGAAGGAATGCACATCTGTAACCGCCAAACCAGTTTGAAGCTCGACTGAACCAAAGTAAGTTACGGCAGCAAGCCCGCAAGGGGTGTCACGAGCTCACAAAAGCACACTTTGATCCTAGCCTAGGGAATCAAGTGGTGGTCTATTTACATGAGGGGCTCCCCCTCCACAAAATGCTCTTACATCATGAGGGGCCGTACCCAAGCTTTTTGCGTGCAGGTTCAAAATAAGGGAGCACGGGCTCAGTCAGGCATCTTGCTTGCCTCATCTCCTGAATCGCTTTCGGACAGGCTGTCGGCGCTGTCGTTGCCATCATCTCCATGATAACCCACAAGTATAGGGGGTCACAACACTTTTCAAGGGTAGAGTATTCAACCAAATTTATTGATTCAACACAAGGGGAGCCAAAGAATATTCTCAAGTATTAGCAGTTGAGTTGTCAATTCAACCACACCTGGATAACTTAATATCTGCAGCAAAGTATTTAGTAGCAAAGTAGTATGGAAGTAACGGTAACGGTGGCAAAAGTAACAGTGATAGTTTTGTAGTAATTGTAACAGTGGCAACGGAAAAGTAACTAAGCAAAGAGCAATATGTGAAAAGCTCATAGGCATTGGATCGGTGATGGAGAACTATACCGACTGTGATTCCTCATGCAATAGTTATAACATAGGGTGACACAGAACTAGCTCCAACTCATCAATGTAATGTAGGCATGTATTTGGAATATAGTCATACGTGCTTATGGAAAAGAACTTGCATGACATCTTTTGTCCTACCCTCCCGTGGCAGCGGGGTCCAAATGGAAACTAAGGGATATTAAGGCCTCCTTTTAATAGAGTACCGGACCAAAGCATTAATAATTAGTGAATACATGAACTCCTCAAACTACGGTCATCACCGGTAATGGTCCCGATTATTGTCACTTCGGGGTTAACGGATCATAACACATAATAGGTGACTATAGAATTGCAAGATAGGATCAAGAACTCACATATATTCATGATAACATAATAGATTCAGATCTGAAATCATGGCACTCAGGCCCTAGTGACAAGCATTAACAATAGCAAAGTCATAGCAACATCAATCTCAGAACATAATGGATACTAGGGATCAAACCCTAACAAAACTAACTCAATTACATGGTAAATCTCATCCAACCCATCACCGTCCAGCAAGCCTATGATGGAATTACTCACGCACGGCAGTGAGCATCATGAAATTGGTGATGGACGATGGTTGATGACGACGGCGGCGGATTCCCCTCTCTGGAGCCCCGAACGGACTCCAGATCAGCCCTCCCGAGAGAGATTAGGGCTTGGCAGCGGCTCCGTATCGTAAAACGCGATGAATCTTTCTTTCTGATTTTTTTCTCCCTGAACGTGAATATATAGAGTTGGAGTTGAGGTCGGTGGAGCTCTAGGGGGCCCATGAGGCAGGGGCGCACCCAGGGGGTAAGGCGCGCCTCCTACCCTCATGGACAGGGTGTGGCCCCCTGGCCTTGATTCTTTCGCCAGTATTTTTATTAATTCCAAACATAATCTCCGTTGATTTTTAGGTCATTCCAAGAACTTTTATTTCTGCACAAAAATAACACCATGGCAATTCGGCTGAAAACAGCGTCAGTCCGGGTTAGTCCCATTCAAATCATGCAAGTTAGAGTCCAAAACAAGGGCAAAAGTGTTTGGAAAAGTAGATACATTGGAGACGTATCAACTCCCCCAAGCTTAAACCTTTGCTTGTCCTCAATCAATTCAGTTGATAAACTAAAAGTGATAAAGAAAAACTTTTACAAACTCTGTTTGCTCTTGTTGTTGTAAATATGTAAAGCCAACATTCAAGTTTTCAGCAAAGATTATGAACTAAACATATTCACAATAACACTTAGGTCTCATGTTTACTCATATCAATGGCATAATCAACTAGCGAGCAATAATAATAAACCTTGGATGACAACACTTTCTCAAAACAATCATAATATGATATAACAAGATGGTATCTCACTAGCCCTTTCTGAGACCGCAAAACATAAATGCAGATCACCTTTAAAGATCAAGGACTGACTAAACATTGTAATTCATGGTAAAAGAGATCCAGTCATACTCAATATAAATTAATAGTAATGGATGCAAATGATAGCAGTGCTCTCTAGCTGGTGCTTCTTAATAAGAGGATGATGACTGAACATAAAAGTAAATAGATAGGCCTTTGCATAGGGAAGCAGGGATTTGTAGAGGTGCTAGAGCTCAGTTTTTGAAATAGAGATGAATAATATTTTGAGCGGCATACTTTCATTGTCAACATATCAACCGAGAGATCTCGATATCTTCCATGCTACACACATTATAGGCGGTTCCCAAACAGAATGGTAAATTTTATACTCCCCCTCCACCAACAAGCATCAATCCATGGCTTGCTCGAAAAAACGAGTGTCTCCAACTAACAAGAGTCTTGGGGGAGTTTTGTTTGCAATTATTTCGATTTAATTTTCTTAGAGCATGGGACTGGGAATCCTGGTGACCAGCCATTTTCTCGTGAGTGAGGAGCAGAGTCCACTCCTCTTGAGAATAACCCGCCTAGCATGGAAGATACAGACAACCCTAGTTGATACATGAGCTATTCGAGCATGCAAAAAAATTCATTTGAAGGTTTAGAGTTCGGCACATACAAATTTACTTGGAACGGCAGGTAGATACCGCATACAGGAAGGTATGGTGGACTCATATGGAATAACTTTGGGGTTTATGGAAGTGGATGCACAAGCAGTATTCCCGCTTAGTACAAGTCAAGGCTAGAAAAAGACTGGGAAGCGACCAGCTAGAGAGCGACAACAGTCATGAGCATGCATTAAAATTAATGAACATTGAGTGCAAGCATGAGTAGGATATAATCCACCATTAACATAAATATCGTGAAGGCTATGTTGATTTGTTTCAACTACATGTGTGAACATGGGCCAAGTCGAGTCACTCGAATCGTTCAAAGGAGGATACCACCCTATCATACCACATCACAACCATTTTAATAGCATGTTGGCACGCAAGGTAATCCATTATAAACTCCTAGCAAATTAAGCATGTCATGAGCAACTATAATCTCTAATTGTCATTCCAAACATGTTCTTTCATAATAGGCTGAATCAGGAACGACGAACTAATCATATTTACAAAAACAAGAGAGGTCGAGTTCATACCAGCTTCTCTCATCTCAATCAGTCCATCATATATCATCATTATTGCCTTTCACTTGCACGACCGAACGATGTGTATAATAATAATAGTGCATGTGCATTGGACTAAGCAAATCTGCAGGCATCTGACACACAGGAGAAGACAAGATAATATGGGCTCTTGTTAAATCAACAATAATGCATATAAGAGCCACTTCAACATTTTCATTATGGTCTTCTCCTCTCGACCCCCAAGTAAAAGAAAAGAAATAAAACTATTTACACGGGAAAGCTCCCAACAAGCAAAAGAAGAACATGAAATCTTTTTGGGTTTTCTATTAATTATTACTACTACAAGTAAGGAAAGTAAACTAGCTAAAAGCTACAACTATTTTTTTTCTTAAGGTTTATCAAACACACAAGAAGAAAGCGAGAAAAACAAAATAAACTAGTATGGATATTACAATGAAAAAGTATGAGCACCGACAACTAGCATGAGTGTGTGAGCATGAATGTAATGTCGGTGAGAAATATGTACTCCCCCAAGCTTAGGCTTTTGGCCTAAGTTGGTCTATATCCACGGCTGGCCTGGCGGATATCCAAAGTTGTAGTTGGGGTTGTACTGTGATGCAGCAGCTATTGCCTCATGAGTTTTCGCTTGGAGGCGAGCTGTCTCAGTCCTACTCTTATACTCGTTCGCCTCCTCCCTGGTTATAATAAATCTCCCTTTTGCCTGAAAGTCAAAGAAAGTAGGAGCAAGGAGAGCAACATGGAAAATGCGGCGCTTGTCAAACGTTAGTCGATACTGGATAGGTTGTTCATTCCTCTCAATAAACTAATGGCGGACCATAGCTTCATAATCTAGATAAGCGGGGGCAATTCCATATCATTTTCAGGTATGGGTATCTCAAGAAAATTAGCCACATTGGTTGCATAAATTCCACCGAAAAGGTCTCCACTTAAACCATTACTATGCAACATTCGTGCAACGATGGCCCCCAAGTTATATTGTTTATCTCCTAACATAGCACTTTTGAGAACACTAAGATCAGGGACGCACATGTGACATGCCTCATCCTTACCATTTATGCATCTACCTATAAAGAGAGAAAAATAATGTATAGCAGGAAAATGAATGCTCCCTATGGTAGCTTGTGTTATATCTCTAGATTCCCCCACTGTGATACTAGCAAGAAAATCCCTAAACTCAGATTTGCGAGGTTCACTGAAACTACCCCACTGCGAAAGTTTGCAAGCAGTATTAAAATCCTCTAAGTGCATAGTATAAGATTTGTCATAGATATCAAATAGGACGGTGTTAGAATTACGTGAAGATGAAAATTTGAACCTTCTCACAAAGGAATCAGTTAGATGATAATACTGAGGGCACTTATCAATCATGAAGCCCTCGAGTTCAGCATTGCGCACATACGTGTCAAATTCCTCCTTAGTTCCTGCCCGGACCATGAAATCGTCTGACGGCCATTCACAAGGCCGCACTTGAGCTTCTCTGGGTAGTTCATGGTCCGGCTCACACATTGCGGGCCTGGGTCCTTGCTTTCTTGAAGAACCACCTTGGTACATTTTCCTAAACATATTTCTTCCTCTAAAAAAATTCTGAAATTTTTAGTAACTCAAAATAAAAGTGAACCAAACTTAACAAAATTGGTAGCAACTACTCCCACAAGTGCCTAGAGACTATATCATGCATTAGAATTACTTGGGACCATAAAAAATTGACATGCAAGCTCAAGAACAGGGTCACCTAGGCAGCAGAAATTTGCAATGAATAAAGCACTAGAACAAAAAGTAATTGGACCATTGGAGGAGTCACATACCGAAGAACAATCCCCCAAAGCAGTTTTGTGAGTGGAGCTTTGAGCAAGGAGATCGAAAATTGTAGAAAGATGAGCTAGAACTCGTGCTTGAGCTGGTTGGTGATTTTTTGGGAGGAAGAAGGAGTGTGTGGTGGCTGGAATAAGTGGAGGGGAGCCACCATGGGCCCACGAGGCAGGGGGTGCACCCAAGGGGGGTGGGCATGCCCTGGACCCTCGTGGCCAGGTGCTTGCTCCCCCTGATGTGTTCTTAGAGCCAAATATTCTCAAATATTCCAGAAAAAAATCATACTTCAATTTCGGGGCATTTGGAGAACTTTTATTTTCGGGGTATTTTTTATTGCACGGATAAATCAGAAAACTGACAGAAAATACTATTTTTGCTTTATTTAATCTAAATTACAGAAAGTAAAAGGAGGGTACAGAAGGTTGTGCTTTCTAACTTCATCCATCTCATGCTCATCAAAAGGAATCCACTAACAAGGTTGATCAATATTTCGAATAACATGGAACCGGAGAAATTTCGAATAACACTATGTTACCTCAACGGGGATATGCACATCCCCAACAATAAGAATATCATATCTCTTTTTGACAGTAGGAAGAGGAAATTCAAAACCTCCAAAAATAATCGATGGAATTTTTCCAATAGAGTTTATACTGTGGACTTGAGGTTGTTTCCTCGGAAAGTGTATCGTATGCTCATTGCCATTGACATGAAAAGTGACATTGCCTTTGTTGCAATCAATAACAGCCCCTGCAGTATTTAAAAAAGGTCTTCCTAGAATAATAGACATAATATCGTCCTTGAGAATATCAAGAATAACAAAGTTCGCTAAAATAGTAAAGTTTGCAACCACAACAGGCACATCCTCACAAATACCGGCAGGTATAGCAGTTGATTTATCAACCATTTGCAAAGATATTTCTGTAGGTGTCAACTTATTCAAATCAAGTCTACGATATAAAGAGAGAGGCATAACACTAACACCGGCTCCAAGATCACATAAAGCAGTTCTAACATAGTTTCTTTTAATGGAGCATGGTATAGTTGGTACTCCTGGATCTCCAAGTTTCTTTGGTATTCCACCCTTAAAAGTATAATTAGCAAGCATGGTGGAAATTTCAGCTTCCGGTATCTTTCTCTTATTTGTAACAATATCCTTCATATACTTAGCGTAAGGATTCATTTTAAGCACATCAGTCAAACGCATATGCAAAAAGATAGGTCTAATCATTTCAGCAAAGCGCTCAAAATCCTCATCATCCTTTTTCTTGGATGGTTTCGGAGGAAAAGGCATGGGTTTCTGAACCCATGGTTCTCTTTCTTTACCATGCTTCCTAGCAACAAAGTCTCTCTTATCATAACATTGATTCTTTGATTGAGGGTTATCAAGATCAACAGCAGGTTCAATCTCTACATCATTGTCATTGCTAGGTTGAGCATCAACATGAACATCATCATTAACATTATCACTATGTTCATGCTCATTACCAGATTGTGTTTCAGCATCAGAAATAGAAGTATCATTGGGATTCTCAGGTGTGTCAACAGCAGGTTCACCAGAAGCATGCAGAGTCCTATCTTTCTTTTTCTTCCTCTTAGAAGAACTAGGTGCATCAACATTAGTTCTCTGAGAATCTTGCTCAATTCTCTTAGGGTGGCCCTCGGGATACAAGGGTTCCTGAGTCACTTTACCTCCTCTAGTTGCAACTCTAGCAGCAAAGTCATTTTTCTTATAATTTAATTCATTGAAGAAATCATTTTGAGCTTTGAGCACTTGTTTTACTTGAGTGGTGACCATAGAAGCATGTTTACTAATGAGTTTAATTTTACCTTGAACACTAGCCATATAATCACTCAAGTGTTGAATCATATAAGCATTACGTTTCAATTGTCTACCAACATAAGCATTGAAGTTTTTTCTTGTTTAACAATAAAATTATCAAACTCATCTAAGCATTGGCTAGCAGACTTATAACGAGGAATATCACCTTCATCAAATCTATAGAGAGAATTTACCTTTACTACCTGCGTCGGGTTATCAAGACCATGTGTTTCTTCAACAGGCAACAAATTAAGACCATGTATTTATTCAATAGGTGGTAAATCCTTAACATCTTCAGCTTTAATACCTTTTTCTTTCATAGATTTCTTTGCCTCTTGCATATCTTCAGGACTGAGAAATAAAATACCCCATTTCTTCGGAGTTGGCTTAGGAGTTGGTTCAGGAAGTGCCCA
The DNA here is from genome assembly GCA_032464435.1 of Aegilops umbellulata. Classification (NCBI taxonomy): domain Eukaryota; kingdom Viridiplantae; phylum Streptophyta; class Magnoliopsida; order Poales; family Poaceae; genus Aegilops; species Aegilops umbellulata. The sequence continues at coordinate 289,746,209 of CP136056.1, read as the reverse complement.
ATTAATTTCATTAGTCAACATATTATTCAAAAGTAATTCAGCTTGATCAACTGTTCTTTCCCTGAAAACACAACCAGCACAACATCTAGGTGGTCTATGGAAGCATCAGATAGTCCATTATAAAAGATATCAAGTATTTCATTTTTCTTGAGAGGGTGATCAGGCAAAGCATTAAGTACTTGGAGAAGCCTCCCCCAAGCTTGTGGGAGACTCTCTTCTAAAATTTGCACAAAATTATATATTTCCCTTAAGGCAGTTTGTTTCTTGTGAGCGGGGAAATATTTAGCAGAGAAGTAATAAATCATATCCTGGGGACTACGCACACAACCAGGATCAAGAGAATTAAACCATATCTTAGCATCACCCTTTAATGAGAACGGAAATAATTTAAGAATATAATAGTAGCGAGTTTTCTCATCATTAGTGAACAGGGTGGCTATATCATTTCGTTTAGTAAGATGTGCCACAACAGTTTCAGATTCATAGCCATAAAAAGGATCAGATTCAACCAAAGTAATTATCTCAGTATCAACAGAGAAATCATAATCCTTATAAGTAATAAAGATAGGTGAAGTAGCAAAAGCAGGGTCATATTTCATTCTAGCATTCAGGGATTTTTCTTTCAGCTTAGCTAATAATGTCTTAAGATCACTCTGATCATTGCAAGCAAGAAAGCCTCTAGCAGTTTCTTTATCCATAACATAACCCTCAGACACAACATGCAATTCATATCTAGGGGGAGAATCTTCATCATCACTTTCATCAATATTATCAGTTTCAATAGTTTCATTCTCTCTAGCCCTAGCAAGTTGTTCATCCAGAAATTCACCTAGTGGCACAGTAGTATCAAGCATAGAAGTAGTTTCATCATAAGTATCATGCATAGCAAAAGTGGCATCATCAATAACATGCGACATATCAGAGTTAATAGCAGAAGCAGGTTTAGGTGTCGCAAGCTTACTCAAAACAGAAGGTGAATCAAGTGAAGAGCTAGATGGCAGTTCCTTACCTCCCCTCGTAGTTGAGGGATAAATTTGGGTTTTCTCGTCTTTCAAGTTCCTCATAGTGACCAGCAGATATAAATCCCAAGTGACTCAAATAATAGAGCTATGTTCCCCGGCAACGGCGCCAGAAAATAGTCTTGATAACCCACAAGTATAGGGGATCACAACCGTTTTCGAGGGCAGAGTATTCAACCCAAATTTATTGATTCGACACAAGGGGAGCCAAAGAATATTCTCAAGTATTAGCAGTTGAGTTGTCAATTCAACCACACCTGGATAACTTAATATCTGCAGCAAAGTATTTAGTAGCAAAGTAGTATGGAAGTAACGGTAACGGTGGCAAAAGTATCAGTGATAGTTTTGTAGTAATTGTAACAGTGGCAACGGAAAAATAACTAAGCAAAGAGCAATATGTGAAAAGCTCGTAGGCATTGGATCGGTGATGGAGAACTATGCCGGATGCGATTCCTCATGCAATAGTTATAACATATGGTGACACAGAACTAGCTCCAATTCATCAATGTAATGTAGGCATGTATTCTGAATATAGTTACATGCTTATGGAAAAGAACTTGCATGACATCTTTGTCCTACCCTCCCGTGGCAGCGGGGTCCTAATGGAAACTAAGGGATATTAAGGCCTCCTTTTAATAGAGTACCGGACCAAAGCATTAACACTTAGTGAATACATGAACTCCTCAAACTATGGTCATCACCGGTAATTGTCCCGATTATTGTCATTTTGGGGTTAACGGATCATAACACATAATAGGTGACTATAGACTTGCAAGATAGGATCAAGAACTCACATATATTCATGAAAACATAATAGGTTCAAATCTGAAATCATGGCACTTGGGCCCTAGTGACAAGCATTAAGCATAGCAAAGTCATAGCAACATCAATCTCTGAACATAATGGATACTAGGGATCAAACCCTAACAAAACTAACTCGATTACATGGTAAATCTCATCCAACCCATCACCGTCCAGCAAGCCTACGATGGAATTACTCACGCATGGCGGTGACATCATGAAATTGGTGATGGAGGATGGTTGATGATGACGATGGCGACGGATTCCCCTCTCCGGAGCCCCGAACAGACTCCAGATCAGCCCTCCCGAGAGAGATTAGGGCTTGATTGCGGCTTCTTATCGTAAAATGCGATGAATCCTTCTCTCTGATTTTTTCTCCTAGAACGTGAATATATAGAGTTGGAGTTGAGGTCGGTGGAGCTCCAGGGGGCCCACGAGGCAGGGGGCGCGCCCAGGAGGGTAGGCGCGCCTCCCACCCTTGTGGACAGGGTGTGGGCCCCCTGGCCTTGATTCTTACGCCAGTATTTTTTGTTAATTCCAAAAATAATCTCCGTTGATTTTCAGGTCATTCCGAGAACTTCTATTTCTGCACAAAAATAACACCATGGCAATTCTGCTGAAAACAACGTTAGTCCGGGTTAGTTCCGTTCAAATCATGCAAGTTAGAGTCTAAAACAAGGGAAAAAGTGTTTGGAAAAGTAGATACGTTGGAGACGTATCACTCCACTGCCATCAACCACGTCGCCCTCATCCGCTGCAACCACCACCGCGTCGTTGTCAGAAGCAAAGGCCCTAACAAGGGCATCCACATTGTCGTCCACCCAATGCGCTAGGTTGTCCCGTATAACCTCAAGCACAGGGGCAATGGCGGCGTCAAAATTGAAGTCAGGATTGGTGTTCAGAAGGTGGTTGAAGACGCGAGAGAATGCGCGCTCGAGGAGGCTCCGGCTCATTTCGTCCACAAGCTCGCGAGCCCTCTCAGCTCGGCTCTCTAGGCGCGCCACGACGTCAGTGAAGAAGCGAAGATGGCCGGCATAGTCCTCAGCGTGTGGGTGGGGAGCGTGCTCCTCGCAGATGGTACTGAGCGCCTGATTGGCTCTCGTCCTTAGGTCCCGAAGCATGGGGACATACTCGCGCAGTAGCGTCTGACGGCGAAGCGCCTCCTCCCTGCTCTACTACACGAAGGACTCGGTGCTGGCAAACCGGTGCTGAAGGGAGAGCAGCTCGGCACGAGCGGAGGCCAGCTCGGCCTGCATAGAGATCAGGGCGGCCGCGGCGGCTTTCTCGCGTTGTTCCGCCTCGGCCAGCCCTGACCTAAGGGCAGTGGTCCTTCCCACAGCTTCGGCTTCCATGAGCTTTAGCTTCAGGTCGTACCTACCAACGAGGTCCGCGCGAGCCTCGGCCACCCGGTGGTCGACCTCCTCCTGGGCCTTGGCCTCGCGCGCGCCGACATCATCCTCTGCTTGGACGACCTGGCGCCCCCTCGTCTCCAACCGCTCGAGCTCGAGGCTGCGCTCCGTGGCCTCCAGCAGCAGTGCTTCCTCACGCCTCGAGATCTCCTCCTCGTCGAACGGTGCACCCTTCATCGACGCCAAGGCGGCTCTGCGCGCCTCCACCTACTGCTCCAAGGAAGCGTTCAAGGCCTGGAGCTCCCGCCTGCACTCCTCGGCGACCGCGCGGTGATGGTCTGCCTCCCTAGCCTCCTCTAAGACTCGGGCGCTGGCCTCGCGCGATGTTTCCAGGGATGCCTCGGCCTTCGCATTGCCGTGCTCATGCTGAAGGCGCCCAAGGTTGATAGCCACCTTCAGTTGATGCCACTCCTCCACCAGCCGGAGACCCTCGGCCTCAAGGCGCGCGTCAACATCCACGAGTTCTTTGCCGAGTCGGCTCAGCGCGCCCATTGCCTCCTGAAAGAGCTCGTGGCGGACGACACTCCGCTCGTGCGCAAACTTAAGTGCGCGACCAGGTCCGGCTCCCACGGAGGGGGCTGCTGAAGGAATCCGAAGTGGCTCACTCCCTTCCAGCAGGGGGCTGGTGGCTGGCGCTTCCCCAGCCGCCGTCCGGGCCTTGGCAGGGGCCCAGATGGGTGAGGGCTTGTTGCTCGAAGAAGAAGCCAGGATCAAGGTCATCCAGCCGCCGTCCATAACCAGGGGTGGAGTCCTTTGCACATTTCCCACGCTCCGGACCGGGCCGCGAAGGAAGGGCAGCAGGAGTGCAAGATCAAGGCGCTAGACCGGCGCGCTCATCTCCCCCGCTGATCTTGCACCAAGCGTGGCAGGCCGGCATGGGGTGCTCAGAGTCAGTGAATGGTGTGAGGTAGGAGGAGGTTTCTCTTTGGAAGATCTCGTCGTCTTGGCAAAAGGGGGCCTGAGAAGCCATGATTAGGAGGGAAGATGGCACCCAAGAAACCATAAGGATAAGGTACTCACTCATCCACGGTGATGTACTTCCTCTGCTTCAATGGCCAGAAGGCATCTCCGCTGCAGCTTGGAGACCCCTTCCTCTTGCGGAGCGTATCGAAGTCCAGACGGAGCCGGACGGACTCTCGGACATGGCAACCAGCGCAGGGTGCGGCTTGTGAGGCGCCCGAGAAGATGACCTCGGGAGTACTGGGCTGAGGGGAACCTCGGGCTCCACCTCATGATGACCTGCTGAGGCCTCAGGGGCTTCAGCCCCAGGAGCAGCGGATCGTGTCGCCCCCTCAACCGTCACCTCAGGGCAGAAGTCATGAGCTCCAAGGCATGGCGCCTCGGGAGCTTTGAGCGGCGTTGGCGCCCCAGCAACCGTGCCTGCACACTCCAGTAGCGTTCGCCCCCCTGCATCCACTCTTGGGGTGAATTCGGTGCTCCCGACAAGGAGGGGAGTCACGGGCACAGGGTTCTCGCGAGGCCCTTCAAGGCCAGTCGGGCGCAGCACCCACTCATTGAAAGGGGGCATCTGCTTCGAGAACTCCACCCTGTTCGAGTAGCAGTACAGAAGATAGCCTTCCTGCGGCATGTCGACTGGTGAAGGGTCGCCGGTCAGGACCCCGAGCACCGTTTGACGCGCCTGAAAGCACAAGTGCTCCCTAGGTGCTTTTGGTAATTAATGTCAACATATCTCTTGTTGGACTAACACTTTTACCTAGTATGTTTCAGATAAGTTCAACAATGAGGTGGCATGGACTAGAGGATGTGAAACCCCTTCAAAATGCTAAGGAGAAACGATTGGCTCAAGCTCAAAGCTCAAGACTCTACATTTTCTATTTTAGTGATCCAAGATCACATTGAGTCTATAGGAAAATCCAATACTATCAAGGTGGGATGAGGTGTTGCTTAATGAGGCTCTTGCTCAAAGTGCTTATTGATATGCTCCAAAGCCCTCAACTACATTCTCACGTCCACATACGACCCAAACCAAAAGTCAAACTCGGCCCCACCGATTCTTTCTATCCGGCGCCACCGAGTTCAGATGTCATAGCCACTGCCACAAACCCTAGGCAAATCGGTCTCATCAATAGGGATCTCGGTCTCACCGAGATGGGATTGCGAACTCTCTGTTTCCTATTGCAATAATTTCGGTCTCACCGAAATTTGCAATCGGTAGCACGGAGATTGCAATGCAAACTCTCTGTCACCCCTTCGTAAGATTTCGGTCTCACCGAAATGAGCGAATCGGTCCCACCGAGTTTACCTGATCAACTCTCTGGTTAGCTTATTACCAAAATTGGTCTCACCGAGTTTGTTTAATCGGTCTCACCGAGATTACGTTATGCCCTAACCCTAACCATATCGGTCCTACCGAGTTTCATGTCGGTCCCACCGAAAATCCTAACGGTCACTAGATTTGCTGAATCGGTCCGACCGAGTTTACCAATTCGGTCCCATCGAGTTTGGCAAGTTGTGTGTAATGTTAGATTTTGTGTGGATTCTATAAATACCCATCCACCTCCTCTTCATTCGTGGAGAGAGCCATCAGAACGAACCTACACTTCCAACCAACATTTTCTGAGAGAGAACCACCTACACTTGTGTTGAGACCAAGATATTCCATTCCTACCATATGAATCTTGATCTCTAGCTTTCGCCAAGTTGCTTTCCACTCAAATCTTCTTTCCACCAAATCCATATCCTGTGAGAGAGAGTTGAGTGTTGGGGAGACTATAATTTGAAGCACAATAGCAAGGAGTTCATCATCAACACACCATTTGTTACTTCTTGGAGAGTGGTGTCTCCTAGATTGGCTAGGTGTCAATTGGGAGCCTCCGACAAGATTGTGGAGTTGAACCAAGGAGTTTGTAAGGGCAAGGAGATCTCCTACTTCGTGAAGATCTACCGCTAGTGAGGCAAGTCCTTCGTGGGCGATGGCCATGGTGGGATAGACAAGGTTTCTTCTTCGTGGACCCTTCGTGGGTGGAGCCCTCCGTGGACTCGCGCAACCGTTACCCTTCATGGGTTGAAGTATCCATCAACATGGATGTACGATAGCACCACCTATCGGAACCATGACAAAAACATCCGTGTCTCCAATTGCGTTTGAATTTTCCAAACCCTTCCCTTTACATTCTTGCAAGTTGCATGCTTTACTTTCCGCTGCTCATATACCCTTTGCATGCTTGCTTGATATGTATTGAGTTTGTTAAACTTGTGTTAAAACTCCACTTCAACTCAAAGAAATTAAAAACTGCAACTTTTGGTACTTAGTGTCTAATCACCCCCCCCTCTAGACACCTCTTCTCGATCCTTTCAATTGGTATCACAGCTTTGGTCTCCATTGCCTTGGTTTAATCACCATTGGAGGAAGATGGATGTGTCTACTTTGGGGAGTCTTAGACATAGAGTGCCTATTCTTGATGGAGAGTATTTTCATGAGTGAAAAAATGAGATGCTTGAGATTTTCAATGAATATCATTTGAACAAGTATATTGCTAGCCCTTGTGCACCTCATATTGATCCTTTGCATCCCACACCCGAAGAGGATCTTGGCATGATTCACAATCTTAGGACCATCAATCTTATCATAAGAGGATTGCCCAAAAACTTGATTGCGCCTATACCATATGGAGATTTCTTGAGGAACGATTTCCAGATTATTCCTTGAAAAATCTAGACGAAATTCTCCATAAGTCTATTGCCTTGAGTAAGATGAATTCTAGTTATCCTAGCTTCGGTGATTGTCTATTTGAGCTTACAAATCTCATTCGTGCCATAGGAGATGTTGGAATCATTAGCAATATCATTTCCGAAGCTATTAGAATCCATAAAGACAATCATAGAAATGATCATTTGTCTAATGAATTACCCTCTCTAGGAATTGATCAATCACAAGATGATGTTGAACATGGATACTATGATGAGGATGATGATAGTGAATATGATCTTGATGATGCAATGAGGCACTTTGGTCTTATGGAAAATCTTCGCGGCTACATGGCTGGAGGAAAGGGATGGGTCCTTGATAGTGGATGTACCGATCACATGACCGGAGATAAAGACATGTTCCGTGAGCTTGCTGAAAACGACGGCCCTAAAAAATATGTCACCTTTGGTGATAACTCAAAGGGTAAGGTGGTTGGCCTCGGTAAGGTGGCCATCTCAGATGATAGCTCCATACAAAATGTCATGCTCGTTGAATCTCTTGGATACAATTTACTTTCATTTTCTAGACTTGCTGATTTCGGTTTCAATGTCCTATTCACTGAAGTAGATTGCCAAGTGTTTCGTAGAGACAATCATAAAATGGTTTTTACCGGTATATGTAGAGGTGATCTTTACATTGTTGATTTCACTAAAAAGGGTCAACCTAGAACTTGCTTAATCGCTAAATCTTCTAAGGGTTGGCTGTGGCATAGAAGGCTAGGTCATGTTGGCATGCGAAATCTTGATAAGCTTATTAAAGGTGATCATATCCTTGGAATAAAGGATGTCATATTTGACAAGAATGGACTTTGTAGTGCTTGTTAGGCAAGAAAACAATTTGGAGGAAGTCATCGCGCGAAGAATATCATGACCACGAGAAGACCACTCGAGCTACTTCACATGGATCTCTTTGGTCCAAATGCCTACAAGAGTCTCGGTGGTAACTCATTTGGACTAGTCATCATTGATGATTTTTCAAGATTTACGTGGGTGTTCTTTCTTGATGACAAATCCCAGGTCGAAAAGATCTTCAAAAACTTCACTAGGAAGGCCCAAAATCAATTTGACGTGAAGATCAAGAAGGTTCAAAGCGACAACGGAACGGAGTTCAAGAACGCAAATGTGGATACCTTTCTTGATGAAGAAGGGATTTCACATGAGTTCTCGGCTACGTACACACCCCAACAAAATGGAGTCGTTGAGAGGAAGAACCGGACTCTTATTGAGATGGCGAGAACGATGCTTGATGAGTACAAGGCGCCAAAGCACTTTTGGGCGGATGCGGTTGAGACAGCTTGTCATGCAACAAACCGCTTGTATCTTCACAAGCTACTCGGCAAGACGGCATACGAGCTCCTCACCGGTAACAAACCCCAAGTTGGATACTTTCGAGTATTCGGCTCAAAGTGCTACATTCTTGATAAGCATCGTCGTTCCAAATTTGCTCATAAATCTCATGAAGGTTTCCTACTTGGTTATGGCTCAAACTCTCACACTTACCGTGTCTATAATAATTTCACCCGAAAGGTTGAAGAGACGGTAGATGTGAAGTTTGATGAATCTAACGGCTCGCACGTAGAGCAATTGCCAATTGATGTAGGAGACAAAGACCCTTCGAAAGCAATCCAAGACTTGTCTATTGGCAAGATTCGTCCAACGGAGGTGAAGGAGAGTACCTCGTCTGTCCAAGTGGAAGCTTCTACCTCACGACAAGGTGAACCAAGAATTGATACGGAAGCATCCACAAGTGGGACACACCAAGACGAAGAAAACGAGGAAGCACACCAAAATGAACATCAAGAAGCTCCTTCTCCACCACGACAAGAGAATGACAATGTCAACAATGAAGAAGGCCAAGAGAAGAACAAGGCGAAGAAGATGTTCAACCAAGACCCAAACAAAAGCTTTCACGAGTTCGAGCAAGAATTGCCAAAGATCATCCCGTCGAGAAAATCTACAATGATATCCAAACCGGGAGAATCACTCGCTGTCACATCCCTAGTTCTGGTATGCTCAAGGCTAGCTAGACATGTGTGCATCATGTTTAAATTTTATTTAAATTTTAAATGGGGATTTGTGAAACCCTCAGAAATCATTTCTGGGAATGACCCAGATAAAAATTGCTTCAATTTGGCCCAAGAAAATGTTCCTGATTTTCTCTAGAAATATTGGCCAGTGGTAAAATTCCAACAATTATTTTTGGGAGCTCAGAAGTATTTATTTTTGGCCCATTTGAATTAATCCAGTAATTATTTGCATTGGATATATATTTGTTATATATATAATATATGTCCAAAAATTATGTTAGTTGTTGAGGAGCTCTGGAATAATACCACTAGCTCCTGCAAAAATTGGCATAAGTAAATAAAATGATTTAGTATTTTTATTAAATCAAAACAAATGTCAGAAATAGAAAGGAAAAAAAGGGGAAATCCTTACCTGGGCTTCTTACCTGGCGCCTCTGGCCGGCCCGTTCCTATTCTGGCCCAGCCCACCAGGGGCAGAGCCGTCTTCCTCCTCTTGCCAGTAGGCAGAGAGGGAGCGGTGCCCGACGCCGCGCACGCCGGCACGCAACTGCCTGCCTGGCTCTTCCTCCTTACGCCAGACGTCGTCACGCGCCGCCCCATTCCCCTCTCACTCTCCCGTGCCCATTCTCCCCTCTCCCTCACTCTCTCTCACCACGTCCGAGCGCTGCCGTCGCCACCGCTCGCCATTGCTGCGGCCACAGCCTCCCCCTCGCCCCTCCTTCGAGTCCACGAGCTCCGCGCCGTCACCTGCTACCTCCTCGTCGAGCCACGCCCCTCCGGACAGCCTCCATCGTCTCCACCGTCGCCTTCTCCATCGCCGGCCGCCGTAGATCTCCACCGCCCGTCCATCGTCTCCGACTCGTCCCTGAGCCCGCTGACCATCCCGTTGCCTCCGCTGTGAGATTCTGCGCTTGTGCCCCCTTCTCCCCTGCCTTCCCGTGCACCGCAGTGCTGCTCCCGCTCGAGGCCGAACTCCGGCCGCCGCCCTGAGCTCCGCTCCGGCGAGCTCCGCCGCCCCCGCGGCCTCCCACCTACCCCCCTAGATACGGGCGACCGTGAGCTCTCCACTAGTTCCCTCAGCTCGTCGAACCGCTGCCGGAATAGCGTCTCCGACGAACATCCGCCGCGGTTCGAGGTCGTCGCTGGCGAAACTCCGGCGACTGACGTGGCGCATGATTAGCTGCTAACCCAGCCACCTAAACCACCCCCTAAGCCACTGACTATGGGGCCCAGGGCTCGGTCAAACCCTGGTCAGCTGGGTTTGACTCGGGTTTAGCACCTGTGTCACTGACGTGTGGCCCCCACACGTCAGGTTTGACCAGTCAGCGCCGTTGGCTTGCTGACGCAAGCATGACGCAGTGCTGATGCAATTAATTATTTTCTGGAATTATTTTAAACAGGAAATTCCAGAAAATATTCTAAACTTCAAAAAATCATATCAATTCAACCGTAGCTCACATTGAAATGATTTATATATGAAAAATTATCAGAAAAATGCAACCTATCCATCTGTACCAGTTTCATGCATGAAATACCAAGTTAAACCTACTGTATAAGTAAAACATACAAATGGCATATATAAGAGCTAAATTTGGAGTTGCATTTGAACCCTTTGTTCAAATGGACTTCATTCAATTTGAATACTAGTTGCATTAGCTCAAACCACATCACATATTCATGCCATATTCATGCATCATATTGTTGCATATGCTTGTGTTTGATTGTCGACACCGTTCCTTCTCGATAGGTCTTTGCTTCGAAGACCGATCCAGAGTACCTGTCCAAGGAGCAGTGCCCCCCCCCCTTGTTGATCTACCAGGCAAGCAAACCCCCTTGTTCATTCCGATATGGTCCCACTCTCTCGCTCCTGCTCTCTTTTATTGCATTAGGACAACAACGATTCAACTGCTACTTTATGCTGTGGTAGTTGAACCCATTCCTCTGCATGACCTGTCATTGCCATAGTAAATAGTTGAAACCCACTAGCATGTGTAGGAGTTGATTGAGCCATGTTGTGTTCCTACCATGCCATGCCTGCTATTGCTTAGAGTTGTGTCAGGCCTGATTCATTGGGAATGGATTGGAGTGATATGATATGTTCTGATGCTGAGAGTTAAGCGTGTGAACACGATTTGGTAAAGGTAGCGGTGAGAGGCCATGTAGGAGTACATGGTGGGTTGTCTCATTGGGACCGTCCTTAAGAACCGAGTTCTGTGTAAGTTGTCCAATGACTAGCTACTACCACACATTGGGCTCCGGGCGCTCCAAGCTCTCTCGACTTATTAACCAACTTGATCTCTGTCCAGGAGTTGCAACTAGTTTCTGGTGTTTGTAGGTAGTGCTATTTTTCTACCGAGTGGCACCCGGCAGGGTGGGCTTGGGACAGACTAGGCACACGTGGCCCGGTGTACCGAGTGGCACCCGGTTGGTGGGCTCGGGAACCCTGTACACATCGTTTGGGGCCGTGAGCAACACCCCGGCCGGATACTCCTTGCGGATCGAACCCGAATAAGCTATAAACCTGGACTAGAGTCTTGTGTGGTTAGTCAGGTCGTGGCCGACACCCTCGATAGGCTTCCGCTTGAAGGTTGCCGAGATACATGACGTGTACATGGTGATAAGTGGTGAGAGCGTGTGTGAAGAAGTACACCCCTGCAGGGTAATCATAATCTATTCGAATAGCTGTGTCCTCGGTTATGGACTTCTTGGATGCTTACATGGTACATAGATAACTTAAAGTGGATACTCTAAAATGCTCAAGACAAGTGTGAGTGCTATGGATGGCCTTCCCGTAGTGAGACGGGGATGAATCCATACTAGTGTATTGATGTGGTGATTAGTGGACTCGTGTGTGCTGCTTCACCTCAAAGAAGTTTCTTGTAGTCGTAGAACAGGATAGCCACTGAGTCAAAGCTAGCTTGCTGCAACTAAACCCCACATTACCTCCTTGATACTAATGCATGTATGATAGGATTTGATGTAAGTCCTGCTGAGTACCTTTGTACTCATGTTTGCTTTATTTATGTTTTGTAGCGGAGACTTCGGTCTTTCTAGTAATTCCACATGGACTTCGACGAGTAGCTTGTTACCTCAGCTACGATCTTGTACCTTGGGAGGGTCTTGTAAATAGTCAGGCTTCTCAGCCTTTTTCTTTTTTAGTTGTCTGTACTCAAACATGTAATGCTTCCGCTTGTTGCTTGTATGCTCTGAATGATGGGTCATGTGACCCTTGCTTGTATTTATGCTATGTGGCTCTTCTCAGCCTTTATCTATATGAGTTTGCGTTATGTTGTGATGCCATGTTGTACAACACATACTTGCATGGTATGCGTACGTGTAACGTGTATTGCTATGTGTGGGATCCGACAATCTAGTTGTTTACCCTTGGCAGCCTATCATATGGGGAAATGTAGTCTAGTGCTTTCTGAGCGATAGTAGTCCGCTACAGCCTGGTTCACCGGAGTCCTGCTAGCCTAGCACTACTGCTCGGAACACTTGACTGGCCGACATGTGTTTTACTTCGTTCCTATGTCTGTCCCTTCGGGGAAATGTCACGCGGTGACATCCGGAGTCCTGCCTAGCCTGCTACAGCCCGGGTTACCGGAGTCCTGTTAGCCCAGTGCTACAGCCCAGATTCACACGCTGTTGACCGACATGCTCGAAGTTGATTCATGTATGCATGTCCTCATGGGTTAGTGCCGCTTTGGATTCGCGACTAGCCATGTCGGCCCGGGTTCTTTGTCATATGGATGCTAGCGACACTATCATATACGTGAGCCGAAAGGTGCAAACGGTCCCGGTCCAGGTAAGGTGGCACCCGTGAGAATACCGTGCGTGAGACCGCAAGGTGATATGATGTGTTACATGCTAGATTGGTGTTACTTAGAATCGGGGTTCTGACAGCTTTGGTATCAGAGCCTGACTGCTTGTAGGATTTCCAAGCCAACCTGGTCGAAGTTGAGTCTAGAAATTCTTTAGTTATGTAAGGGAATTGATTGTGGAAGGGAACGTAAGGCTCTTTTTACTCCTTATATCTCATGCCCTTCTGATCTGAGTCATCCTATCTTTCCTACGGGGTTAAGGAACTAGGCTTCCTCTTCTATCTGTCAAGATGACGTGTTACTACTCCGTAGTCTCTTAGGATTGGTTGATCAGAGTCATATTCCAGTTCAAGTACTTCCAGTGTAGCCTGTTTAGTAATATTTCAGAACCTTGAGTGATGATGTTGATTATGTTACTACCCCATTTTTGCAGAATGTCTCATTTTGAGCATTTTACTGCCGTTATACTACCGGATTTGTCCTAGGAGTTTGGGAGATACTAAATTCTTGTGCTACCTTCTGCATCCTATTGTTGATGCTAAATCCTTCCTTGTTTCCTTAGTTTCATTCTTCAGGATGTTGCCGGTTAACCGAAGTTCTGTTGCTCGTAGCCGGAACCACGGAGATGGTAAGGATGAGGATCCTCCCGATCAGTCTTCGTTGGCAAAGTTCATGTTAGACGTTGAGATGAACAAGCGTGAGACCAACCGCTTGTTAGGACGTATCAAGGAGAACACCGCACCTTAGTTCAAAGGGTCTGCAACCATTCATGACTTCATTCGCTTGCACCCACCCACCTTTCATCATTCTATTGAGCCACTCGATGCAGATGACTGGCTCCGCAGTATCACACACAAGCTCCGTTCTGCGAACGTAGCTGAAGGTGACAAGGTCACCTATGCTGCATATCATCTAGAAGGTCCTGCTAGTCTTTGGTGGCAGAACTATGAGGCTATGCTTCCAGCTGGTCAGATACCGACCTGGAAAGATTTCACTGAGGCTTTTCGCGAGCATCACATTCCTCTAGCTCTCATTGACCGCAAGAGAGAAGAGTTCTGTAGTTTCACACAGGGTAAGCTGGCTGTTGATGCTTACAGTAGAGAGTTTGAGAACCTCGCCCGCTATGCTACAGAAGAAGTGTCCACAGACGCCAAGAAGCAGGCTAGGTTCCGGAAGGGTCTCAACCTCAAGTTGCGTCGTGATCTTCACTTGCACCATTGCAATACATTCCAGGCTCTTGTGAACAAGGCCATTAACGCATGGAGTGGACCAGGCCGGGTCCTTCTGGTGGCGCGATATTCTAAAACTAACACCAACCTTCAGGGGGCGTTTCTCGTGTTCAGTTGGTGGATGGTAGGACCACCTTGCTTTGGAAAGATCTTTGGGCGCGGGATGTGCTGCTTGACTCCCACCCACGTGCCTTCTCTTTTGCGCTGCATCAAGACATCTCGGTCGCTGACTTCTGGGCCTCCAATGATCTGCATGAAACCTTTCAACTCCCTGTATCTCCCACTGCGCTGGACGAAATTCGAGATATGCAGCTAAAGTTGGCCCAGACTTGCCCCTCAATGTAAAATACTGATGTTTGGCACTACGTGTGGGGCGCGGCTGAGTTTTGACCTAAGTATTACTACTCTTTCTTTTTCCGAGATGCTCCTGCCGATCCTATGTTCAAGCATGTGTGGAAATCAAGATGTACAATGAACTTGAAGGTGTTTGGATGGCTCCTGTTTGTGGACAGGCTCAATACGCGCAATATGCTGAAACGGAGGCACTACAACATTGGTGACGATTTTAACTGCCTTCTCTGCGGGCTGCCAATTGAAGAAACGGTGGATCACTTGATCTTCAACTGTGATTTCAGCAAGATCTGCTGGTCCAAGCTTGGCATCCACTGGCCCACTTTTGATAACCGTCTCACTGCCATCAGATTAAGCTGAGACTCGTGGCCTGACCCATTCTTCATGGAGGTTTTTCTCACTGCTGCATGGAGCATATGGAAGGAGAGAAATAACAAGCACTTCCGAGGAGTCGACCCTACAATTGGATCTTGGCTGTCACGCTTCAAAAACGACCTTGGTCAGCTACAATATAGAATCAAGGAGGCCCATAGGGGCCCATTTGTAAACCTTTGTAACACTCTAGGTTAACCCTTGTTGTCTCTCTCTCGGCTCCCCCGAGGAGGATTGCTAGTTTGCCTCCCCCTTAGGCCATGGGGGGGAGGGGTGGTGGATCGACCATGGTTGCCGTTGTATATGTCTATGTAAACACCCCATTTATATAGATATATAAAATCACAGTGGGAGTGCTCTCCCACTGTCAATTCTCTCAAAAAAAAAACAAGGCCATTAACGCAGAGACAGCTCAGCTCACCTATGAGGAGTCTCGTAAGCACACCCGTGATTTGGGTTCTTCCTCTGGTTCTAGTTCGCAGAAGCGCCGGATTTGGATTCCGAACTCCGCTCTTCCATCCGGTTATACACCGAGGCCATCTTGTGTGGCACCTCACCTAGTTCAGCAGTATGCTCCACCCAGACCTATTGGTAGACCGCTTGCCAATGTGGGTCCACGTCCTACTTCAGGGACTTGCTTCACATGTGGAGAGCCAGGACACTATGCACATGACTGCTCTCAAGCCAACTATGCTCCACCCCCGCCTGAGAAGTCTGTTGGCTGTGATAAGCCATCACGCAAGATGATTAGTGTCAATTCAGCTCCCACTGAACGTGGACGTGTGCATCACATCTCAGCTAAAGACGCTCATGATGATCCAGATGTCGTTCTTGGTACACTCCTTGTCAACTATCATCCAGCTTCGGTTCTCTTTGATACCGGAGCATCTCACTCCTTCATCTCTGAAGGCTATGCTCGTTTGCATGACATGTCATTTTGTGATATGCCAACTCCACTTGAAATCCAAACTCCAGGGTCTAGATGGCAAACTACCAGAATAAGCCATGGCAATGAAATCCTTGTTGACAGACTTGTATTCCTTGCATCACTTATAGCCCTCAAGTCTACAGATATTAACATCATCTTGGGTATGGACTGGATAAAAGCTCATTATGCCAAGATTGATTGTTACACCAGGTCTGTTCAGCTCACACACCCCTCTGGCAAGATAGTCACTGTCTCCACCAGAATTGCAAAGCGTCAGCTTTATTCTCTTAATGCCAGCCCTCTTCCAGACCTTGAAGATATCCCGGTAGTCCGTGACTTTCCGGATGTCTTTCCAGAAGAACTGCCAGGTGTTCCACCTGACAGGGATGTAGAGTTCGTCATAGATCTTATCCCAGGAACCGCTCCAATTTCTAGGAGACCTTACAAGATGGCACCCTTAGAACTAGCCGAGCTTAAGAAACAACTCGATGAGTCCTTGAAAAAGGGTTTCATCCGTCCTATTTCTTCTCCCTGGGCTTGCCCCGTTCTCTTCGTCAAGAAGAAGGATGGTACGGACCGGATGGTTATAGATTATCGTCCCGTTAATTTGGTCACGATAAAGAACAAGTATCCGCTCCCCGGGATCAACGACCTGTATGATCAGCTCGCTGGATCCTCAGTCTTTTCCAAGATGGATTTGAGGTTAGGCTACCATCAAATCAAGATTAGAAACGGGGACATTCCTAAGACGGCTTTTGTCACTCGTTATGGCCAGTACGAGTACACCGTCATGTCCTTTGGTCTAACCAATGCTCCAGCTACATTCTCCCGCTTGATGAACTCGATCTTCATGGAGTACTTAGATAAGTTTGTCGTGGTTTACCTCGATGATATTCTTATTTACTCGAAGAACGAGGAAGAACATGCCGAACATCTTAGACTTGTGCTAGAAAAACTCAGAGAGCACCGCCTTTATGCCAAGTTCTCCAAGTGCGAATTTTGGTTGCCAGAAGTGACCTATCTGGGCCACGTGATCTCTGGTAAGGGCATTGCTGTCAATACCGAGAGAGTTCAGGCCGTTCTTGATTGGACTCCACCTGAAACAGTTAAACAAGTTAGGAGTTTCCTTGGTCTAGCCAGTTATTGCCGCCGCTTTGTTGAAAACTTCTCTAAAGTGGCCAAACCTCTCACGGAACTTCTCAAGAAAGACAAAAAGTTTGAGTGGTCCCCATAGTGTGAGTACAGTTTTCAGGAGCTGAAAAGACGCCTGACTTCTGCTCCCATACTTGTGCCACCGGATTTCACTAAGGACTTTGTTATCTATTGTGACGCCTCACGACAGGGACTGGGTTTCATTCTTATGCAGGATCGTCATGTGATTGCCTATGCATCTCGACAGTTGCATCCACATGAGGACAATTATCCTACACATGATCTAGAGCTTGCAGCCGTAGTCTATGCACTTAAGACATGGCGACATTACCTTCTTGGTAAACGTTGCGAGATTTACACCGATCACCAGAGTCTCAAGTATATCTTCACCCAACCTGATTTGAACCTTAGGCAAAGACGTTGGTTGGAGTTGATCTCGGATTACGACTTAGGGATTACCTACACCCCAGGCAAGGGCAATGTCATGGCTGATGCACTAAGTCGTAAGTCCTATTGCAACAATCTTATGTTGCAGCAGGGCCAACCACTTCTTCATGAGGAATTCTGTAAGCTTAACCTTCACATTGCTCCTCATGGATCCCTTTCTACCTTGGTGGCGAAACCTACTCTTGTGGATCAGATCATCTCTGCTCAGAAGCAGGATACGGGAATTTCCCGGATCAAGAGAAACATTAACAAAGAAGTTGGTGGCAGTTTCTCTATAGATGATCGAGGTGTTGTTTTCTTTGAGAATCGCTTGGTGGTTCCCAAGAATCAACATCTTCGACAATTAATCCTTAAGGAGGCTCATGAATCTCCTCTCACGATTCATCCCGGTAGTACTAAGATGTATCAGGACCTACGCCAGAGGTTCTGGTGGACTAGGATGAAGAGAGAAATCGCTCAGTTCATTGCTAACTGTGACGTTTGTCATCGCGTTAAGGCAGAACATCGAAGGCCTGCTGGCACCCTTCAGCCTTTAGCTATTCCTGAGTGGAAATGGGATAAAGTTGGTATGGACTTCATCACCGGCTTTCCCAGGACCAAGAAAGGGAATAATGCTATCTTCGTAGTCATTGATCGTCTTTCCAAAGTGGCTCACTTCCTACTTGTTCGAGAGAATATCACTACTAGTCAGCTCGCTGACTTATATATTTCTCGAATAGTGTCACTTCATGGTGTTCCACTAGAGATCAATTCAGACCATGGTAGTCTTTTCACTTCTCATTTCTGGGAGAGTTTCCAGACTGCCATGGGCACCCATCTTTCTTTCAGTATCGCTTTCCACCCTTAGTCAAGTGGTCAGGTGGAAAGGGTCAACCAAATTGTCGAATACATGCTTAGAGCTTGCGTTATCTCATTCAGTATGGATTGGGAGAAGTGCCTTCCTTTCGCCGAGTTTGCTTATAACAATAGCTACCAATCCAGTCTCAAGAAAGCTCCTTTTGAGATTCTGTATGGACGAAGATGTCGAACACCTTTGAACTGGTCAGAAACCGGTGAAAGACAATTCTTTGGACCGGATATGATCCAGGAGGCAGAAGAGCAAGTTCGCATCATTCGTGAGAATTTAAAAATAGCCCAATCTCATCAAAAGAGCCAGTATGACCGTCGTCATACGGAAGTGGCTTATGAAGTTGGCGACAAGGCTTACCTTCGGGTTACTCCTTTGAAGGGTACCCATCGTTTCGGTATCAAGGGCAAGTTGGCTCCTCGTTACATTGGTCCTTTTTGCATTCTCGCTAAACGAGGAGAGGTTGCCTACCAGTTGGAACTACCCCCACATCTTTCTCGAGTTCATGATGTCTTCCACGTCTCTCAACTCAGGCGTTGCTTCTCGGATCCCATCCGCGGCGTGGACCACGAAACGCTTGATCTACAAGACAACCTCACATATCGAGAGTACCCTGTTCGCATTCTTGATCAAGCAGAGCGTGTTACTCGACGTTAGAACATCAAGTTTCTCAAGGTTCAGTGGTCTCATCATTCTGAGAGAGAAGCTACCTGGGAGCGAGAAGATCGTCTTCGACTGGAGTACCCCACTTTCTTTCCATCGACCCCTGAATCTCGGGACGAGATTCTTTCAAGTGGGGGCGAGTTGTCACATCCCTAGTTCTGGTATGCTCAAGGCTAGCTAGACATGTGTGCATCATGTTTAAATTTTATTTAAATTTGAAATGGGGATTTGTGAAACCCTCAGAAATCATTTCTGGGAATGACCCAGATAAAAATTGCTTCAATTTGGCCCAAGAAAATGTTCCTGATTTTCTCTAAAAATATTGGCCAGTGGTAGAATTCCAACCATTATTTTTGGGAGCTCAGAAGTATTTATTTTTGGCCATTTTAATTAATCCAGTAATTATTTGCATTGGATATATATTTGTTATATATATAATATATGTCCAAAAATTATGTTAGTTGTTGAGGAGCTCTGGAATAATACCACTAGCTCCTGCAAAAATTGGCATAAGTAAATAAAATGATTTAGTATTTTTATTAAATCAAAACAAATGTCAGAAATAGAAAGGAAAACAAAAAAAAGGGAAAACCTTACCTGGCGCCTCTGGCCGGCCCATTCCTGTTCTGGCCCAGCCCACCAAGGGCAGAGCCGTCTTCCTCCTCTTGCCAGTAGGCAGAGAGGGAGCGGTGCCCGACGCCGCGCACGCCGGCACGCAGCTGCCTGCCTGGCTCTTCCTCCTTACGCCAGACGTCGCCACGCGCCGCCCCGTTCCCCTATCACTCTCCCGTGCCCATTCTCCCCTCTCCCTCGCTCTCTCTCACCACGGCGGAGCGCTGCCGTCGCCACCGCTCGCCGTTGCCGCGGCCACAGCCTCCCCCTCGCCCCTCCTTCGAGTCCACGAGCTCCGCACCGTCACCTGCTACCTCCTCGTCGAGCCACGCACCTCCGGACGGCCTCCATCGTCGCCACCGTCGCCTTCTCCATCGCCGGCCGCCGCAGATCTCCATCGCCCGTCCGTCGTCTCCGACTCGTCCCCGAGCCCGCTGACCATCCCGTTGCCTCCGCTGTGAGATTTTGTGCTTGTTCCCCCTTCTCCCTGCCTTCCCATGCACCGTAGTGCTGCTCCCGCTCGAGGCCGAACTCCGGCCGCCGCCCTGAGCTCCACTCCGGCGAGCTCCGTCGCCCCCGCGGCCTCCCACCTACCCCCCTAGATACGGGCGAGCGTGAGCTCTCCACTAGTTCCCTCAGCTCGTCGAACCGCTGCCGGAACAGCGTCTCCGACGTACATCCGCCGCGGTTCGAGGTCGTCGCCGGCGAAACTCCGGCGACTGACGTGGCGCGTGATTAGCTGCTAACCCTGCCACCTAAACCACCCCCTAAGCCACTGACTATGGGGCCCAGGGCTCGGTCAAACCCTGGTAAACTGGGTTTGACTCGGGTTTAGCCCCTGTGTCACTGACGTGTGGCCCCCACACGTCAGGTTTGACCAGTCAGCGCCGTTGGCTTGCTGACGCAAGCATGACGCAGTGCTGATGCAATTAATTATTTTATGGAATTATTTTAAACAGGAAATTCCAGAAAATATTCTAAACTTCAAAAAATCATATCAATTCAACCGTAGCTCACATTGAAATGATTTATATATGAAAAATTATTAGAAAAATGCAACCTATCCATCTGTACCAGTTTCATGCATGAAATACCAAGTTAAACCTGCTGTATAAGTGAAACATACAAATGGCATATATAAGAGCTAAATTTGGAGTTGCATTTGAACCCTTGGTTCAAATGGACTTCATTCAATTTGAATACTAGTTGCATTAGCTCAAACCACATCACATATTCATGCCATACTCATGCATCATATTGTTGCATATGCTTGTGTTTGATTGTCGACACCATTCCTTCTCGATAGGTCTTTGCTTCGGAGACCGATCCAGAGTACCTGTCCAAGGAGCAGTGCCCCCCCTATTGATCTACCAGGCAAGCAAACCCCCTTGTTCATTCCGATATGGTCCCACTCTCTCGCTCCTGCTCTCTTTTATTGCATTAGGACAACAACGATTCAACTGCTACTTTATGCTGCGGTAGTTGAACCCATTCCTTTGCATGACCTGTCATTCCCATATTAAATAGTTGAAACCCACTAGCATGTGTAGGAGTTCACTGAGCCATGTTGTGTTCCTACCATGCCATGCCTGCTATTGCTTAGAGTTGTGTCAGGTATGATTCATTGGGAATGGATTGGAGTGATATGATATGTTCTGATGCTGAGAGTTAAGCGTGTGAACACGATTTGGTAAAGGTAGCGGTGAGAGGCCATGTAGGAGTACATGGTGGGTTGTCTCATTGGGACCGCCCTTAAGAACCGAGTTCTGTGTAAGTTGTCCAATGACTAGCTACTACCACACATTGGGCTCCGGGCGCTCCAAGCTCTCTCGACTTATTAACCAACTTGATCTCTGTCCAGGAGTTGCAACTAGTTTCTGGTGTTTGTAGGTAGTGCTATTTTTCTACCGAGTGGCACCCGGCAGGGTGGGCTTGGGACAGACTAGGCACACGTGGCCCGGTGTACCGAGTGGCACCCGGTTGGTGGGCTCGGGAACCCTGTACACATCATTTGGGGCCGTGAGCGACACCCCGGCCGGATCTTCTTGCGGATGGAACCCGAATAGGCGATAAACCTGGACTAGAGTCTTGTGTGGTTAGTCAGGTCATGGCCGACACCCTCGCCAGGCTTCCGCTTGAAGGTTGCCGAGATACATGATGTGTACATGGTGATAACTGGTGAGAGCGTGTGTGAAGAAGTACACCCCTGCAGGGTTATCATGATCTATTCGAATAGTCGTGTCCTCGGTTATGGACTTCTTGGATGCTTACGTGGTACATAGATAACTTAAAGTGGATACTCTAAAATGCTCAAGACAAGTGTGAGTGCTATGGATGGCCTTCCCGTAGTGAGACGGGGATGAATCCATAGTAGTGTATTGATGTGGTGATTAGTGGACTCGTGTGCGCTGCTTCACCTCAAAGAAGTTTCTTGTAGTCGTAGAACAGGATAGCCACTGAGTCAAAGCTGGCTTGCTACAACTAAACCCCACATTACCTGCTTGATACTAATGCATGTATGATAGGATCTGATGTAAGTCTTGCTGAGTACCTTTGTACTCATGTTTGCTTTGTTTATGTTTTGCAGCAGAGACTTCGGTCTTTTTAGTAATTTCGCTTGGACTTCGACGAGTAGCTCGTTACCTCAGCTACGATCTTGTACCTTGGGAGGGTCTTGTAAATAGTCAGGCTTCTCAGCCTTTTTCTTCTTTAGTTGTCTGTACTCAAACATGTAATGCTTCCGCTTGTTGCTTGTATGCTCTGAATGATGGGTCATGTGACCCTTGCTTGTATTTATGCTATGTGGCTCTTTTGAGCCTTTATCTATATGAGTTTGCGTTATGTTGTGATGCCATGTTGTACAGCACATACTTGCATGTTATGCGTACATGTAACGTGTATTGCTATGTGTGGGATCCGACAATCTAGTTGTTTACCCTTGGCAGCCTATCATATGGGGAAATGTAGTCTAGTGCTTTCTGAGCGATAGTAGTCCGCTACAGCTCAGTTCACCGGAGTCCTGCTAGCCCAGCACTACTGCTCAGAACACTTGACTGGCCGGCATGTGTTTCACTTCGTTCCTATGTCTGTCCCTTCGGGGAAATGTCACGCGGTGACATCCAGAGTCCTGCCTAGCATGCTACAGCCCGGGTTACCGGAGTCCTGTTAGCCCAGTGCTACAACCCGGATTCACACGCTGTTGACCGACATGCTCGAAGTTGATTCATGTATGCCTGTCCTCATGGGTTAGTGCCTCTTTGGATTCGCGACTAGCCATGTCGGCCCGGGTTCTTTGTCATATGGATGCTAGCGACACTATCATATACGTGAGCCGAAAGGCACAAACGGTCCCGGTCCAGGTAAGGTGGCACCCGTGATAATACCGTGCATGAGGCCGCAAGGTGATATGATGTGTTACATGCTAGATCGGTGTGACTTAGAATCGGGGTTCTGACACTCGCTCTAAAACTCATTTAGCTAACTTTTGTGAACATTACTCATTCATCTCTAGCGTTGAACCTATGAAGGTTCAAGAAGCATTGGAAGATCCGGATTGGATAAACGCTATGCATGAAGAGCTACACAACTTTGAGATAAATCAAGTATGGACATTGGTCGAAAAGCCTGACAACAACCACAACATCATCGGTACCAAATGGGTGTTTCGCAACAAAAAAGATGAAGATGGTCAAGTCGTCCGCAACAAAGCATGCCTAGTCGCCCAAGGCTACACTCAAGTCGAAGGTGTGGACTATGGTGAGACATATGCCCCCGTTGCTAGACTTGAGTCCATTCACATCTTACTTATCGGATTTCGGGTTCCGGCAGACCCTTGAGGTTCGAACTCTGGGGTGCGCGCGGAGATTACACTCTCTACCTCTCCGTCTCGCAAAGATCTAAACTACTGAAAGAACAACACAAGAGACACAATGTTTATACTGGTTCGGGCCACCGATGTGGTGTAATACCCTACTCCAGTGTGGTGTGGTGGATTGCCTCTTGGGCTGATGAGGATGAACAATACAAGGAAGAACAGCCTCGCGAGGGTCTGTTCTTAGCTGGGGCGATGAACTGCTAGGAGGAGTTCAGCCGCCCTTCTCTCTCTCTTTCTGTCTGATTGCCTCTACTTTGATTCGTCGACCTTCTCCATCCCCTCTACCCTGGGGGTGGCTAGTCCTATTTATAGGCAAAGGCCCTGGGCCTCTTCCCAAATATTGAGCGGGAAGGGCGCCAACAGTTGGCCATTTTGAAGGGGAACATCTGGTACACTTATCCTGACTAAAGTCGGTCCTCGCCTGCCAAAGGCTCTGGTGATGACGCTGGCTTGGGCTCCACGATGACCTCTTCCTTGTCACAGAGCTGGTCTTGGTCTCGTTGCACCGAAATGGATGCCTTTGCTTGATCCTCTCGCCTACGCTTGCCCCCTTAGCACCAAAGAGGAAAGGGAGGACACTGCACAGGCTGGCGCCCGCCTGGCGCCCTTGGTCATCATGGCTTACGTCATGGGCGCCTCGTGAGGTACCCCGCCTTGATCTCTCCGCCTCCTCGTGAGGCAGCCTGATGAGTCCGCGCTTGAGGAAGCTCTGTGTCGTCCGCCACGCGAGGCTTGGCCCCTCGCGAGGGTCTTGGGTCTTGTGTTGATGAAGATGGGTCGTGCTGGGCCTCCTTCGAGCCACGCCGCAGGCCGCAGATAGGCAAGTCAGGGGACCCCCGTTCCCAGAACGCCGACAGTAGCCCCCGAGCCCAAGGCGCGCCCGGACTTGGCCGTGCCGAGAGGCGAAAGGGCAAGGGCGAAGCGCTGCGGGCCCTAACAGCCTGCGGCCTTGGGCGCCGCATGGCGGTTGACGGGATGTGGGCGTCTCCGCTCTCGCGCGAGTTGATAATGAGCGGCATCCGCCCGACTTTGCTTTTTCTGCTTCCTTGGTTGCTGCTCAGATCCCCTTTCTTGCGCCTCCCCTTCCTTCCTCCAAATCTCCAGATCTACTTCGACCGCGTGACCTAGAAGCCATGGCGCCTCGTCAGTCCCCGGCCGAAGCTTGGTACTCGTCTGCCCTCGACCCGCCAAACGTGTCTGAGTCGAGCTTCGCCCGGTTGCATCGGATAGCGGCGACACAGGGCATTGACGGGGCGACGGTGTTCAAGGCCGGCTCCGCCACCCCTGAGGGCCGAGGGAGCACCTTTTATCCTCTCTTTGTAAGCTCCATCACTGCTGGTCTGGTGCCTCCCTTCTCCGAGTTCTTTTTCTCTGTCCTCCGCCATTACAACTTGCAAGCTCTGCATCTCCACCCCAACTTCGTCCTTCTCTTTGCAATCTTTGCCTATTACTGCGAGGCTCATGTAGGGGTGCAGCCCTCAGTGGCCCTGCTGCGCCACTACTTCTCCCTCCGGGTCTCTCGCGGTTCTCCTTCTGCGTGCGCGAGCTTTATCGTGTACGGTGGCGCCATTGCCATTTCGAACCCAGGGGAAAGGATAGAGGGCTTCAGGAGCAAATGGGTCTTGACAGACACCGCGCGCATTCACCCGCGGCTGATCCTTCCCAAGGAGCCGCCCACAAGCTCCGGTGATTGGGCCCGCGCAGAACTCACGGACCCCCGTGCGAAGCCGGTACTGGAGAGGATGGACGCGGATCTAACGCCGGCCAGCATGGCGACGGCGAAGCTGACCAGCGCGTCGCTGCTGAGGGAATTCCTGGAGCACCAGTTGGCTCCGCTTCGGCAGTACTCACCCCCGATGTGGAGGCCTCACCTGAGCCCCGCGGCCTTGGGCGGCGAAGATCTGGCCGCGGTGCTCCAATCTCTGGCCGGGGGCGATGTAGCGAGGTTGGAGGGCGCTCCTACGCCCTTGTTCCTCTGCGACGATTGGGAGCAGGTGGTGGAGTCCATGCCTGCCTTCAACGGGGACGGGCCCGTGCCCGCAAAGGCTCCCGAGGGACTGGTGGACGTGTCCTCCGATGACTCCAACGAAGAGGAGGGCGGAGAGGAGCGGGGAAAGGGTCCTGACTCTGAGGCGACTGACGGAGAGTCCAGGGCTCCCTTCTCCCGGCGCAGGCCCCGCGCTCTCTGCCTCTCCCCGAGCGACGACGACGAGGACGATGACGTGCTGGGTAGCGGGAGCTCGCCCCCGATCCCGAAGAAGGACAGGACCGGGCTGATCCCCCGCGGGTCCGCCCCGGCTCCGGGGCGATCCGCAGACGCGCCTTCTGCTTCTGAGGTTGATCCCTCCAGCCGTCTCTCAGGCTTCAAGTTTGGCCGGAGGTTGCCCGAGCTCACCGGCAACAACCCGTAAGCGCTTGATCTTTGTCTTTTATTTCTTGTTTCTCTGCTGAGGCTTGATGTTCGCTTCTGGGGCTCCCGAGGCCCCATCCGCAGCAACGCCTCCGCCTGCGGGGGAAGGTGACCGTGACGCACGGGCTTCTCCTGCCCGGTTGTCCTCGCGAGGCCTGGCTGAGCTGGCTCGGGCGAGCTGTGACGCCCCCGATTCAATCGTACACTAATCATGCACGCAAATGTGTACGATCAAGATCAGGGACTCAGGGGAAGATATCACAACACAACTCTACAAATAAAATAAGTCATACAAGCATCATAATACAAGCCAGGGGCCTCGAGGGCTCGAATACAAGTGCTCGATCATAGACGAGTCAGCGGAAGCAACAATATCTGAGTACAGACATAAGTTAAACAAGTTTTCCTTAAGAAGGCTAGCATAAACTAGGATACAGATCGAAAGAGGCGCAGGCCTCCTGCCTGGGATCCTCCTAACTACTCCTGGTCGTCGTCAGCGGGCTGCACGTAGTAGTAGGCACCTCCAGTGTAGTAGGAGTCATCGTCGACGGTGGCGTCTGGATCCTGGGCTCCATTGTCTGGTTGCGGCAACCGGGTAGAAGGGAAAAGGGGGAAAAAGGGGGAGAAAAGCAACCGTGAGTACTCATCCAAAGTACTCGCAAGCAAGGAGCTACACTATATATGCATGGATATATGTGTAAAGGGCCATATCAGTGGACTGAACTGCAGAATGCCAGAATAAGAGGGGGATAGCTAGTCTTATTGAAGACTACGCTTGTGGTCGCCTCCGTCTTGCAGCATATAGAAGAGAGTAGACTGAAGTCCTCCAAGTAGCATCATATAGCATAATCCTACCCGGCGATCCCCTCCTCGATGCCCTGTTAGAGAGCGATCACCGGGTTGTATCTGGCACTTGGAAGGGTGTGTTTTATTAAGTATCCGGTTCTAGTTGTCATAAGGTCAAGGTACAACTCCGGGTCGTCCTTTTACCGAGGGACACGGCTATTCGAATAGATTAACTTCCCTGCAGGGGTGCACCACATAGCCCAACACGCTTGATCCCATTTGGCCGGACACACTTTCCTGGGTCATGCCCGGCCTCGGAAGATCAACACGTCGCAGCCCCACCCAGGCACAACAGAGCGGTCAGCACGCCGGTCTAAACCTATGCGCGCAGGGGTCTGGGCCCATCGCCCTGAGCACACCTGCACGTTGCGAACGCGGCCGGAAGCAGACCTAGCCTAGTGGCGTTCCAGTCCAATCCGGCGCGCGCCACTCAGTCGCTGACGTCAAGAAGTGCTTCGGCTGATACCACGACGCCGAGTGCCCATATCTTTCCTGCGTAGTTGGTTAGTGCGTATAGACCAAATGGCCAGACTCAGATCAAATACCGAGATCTCGTTAAGCGTGTTAAGTATCCGCGAACGCCAACAGGGCCAGGCTCACCTCTCACCCAGGTAGCCCCGAACTGCCTTGCCGCTCCGCCACAAAGATCCACACAGAAGGCCGTCGGGACAAAGGTCCTTTCAGCCCCCAATCCGTGAATCACTCGCGGGTACTCCTCGAGCCAACCCGACTTTGGTCACACATGTATCATGTTTAAAGTATAGTATATACCCATGATCACCTCCCGAGGTGATCACAGCCTAGTAGTATAGCATGGCAGACAGACAAGAGTGTAGGGCCACTGATGGAACACTAGCATCCTATACTAAGCAAGTAGGATTGCAGGTAAAGGTATCAACAGCAGTATCAAAGACAGGCTATGCATCAGGATAGGAATAACGAAAGCAGTAACATGCTACACTACTCTAATGCAAGCAGTATAGAGAAGAGTAGGCGATATCTGGTGATCAAGGGGGGGGGGGCTTGCCTGGTTGCACAGACAAGAAAGAGGGGTCGTCAACACCGTAGTCGATCGGGGGTACCAGCAGCAGCGTCAGTCTCGGCGTCTATCGAGAGAAGAGGGGGAGAAACAATAAATATTTAAGCAAGCAGATGCATAGTGATGCATGACATGACAAGTAACGACATTAGAGGTGCCCTAACGCGGTATGAGGTGATACCGGTGAAGGGGGAAAACATCCAGGAAAATATCCCCGGTGTTTCGCGTTTTCGGGCAGAGGAGCCGGAGGGGAAAAGTTGCGAGTTTGACATGTTAGGTGTGTGTGGTGGACGAACGGGCTGCGTATCCGGAATCGTCTCGCTGTTCTGAGCAACTTTCGTGTTGAAAATAATTTAATCCGAGTGACGGATTAAAAGATATGATTTTCTAAAGATTTTCTTAATTTCTGCAATTTAATTAATTATTTAGTTTAATTCGAAAATGGATATATGACATCAGCATGATGTCATGCTAACGTCAGCAGTCAACGGGGGTTGATTGGTCAACCTTACCAGTGGGTCCCACTGGTTAGAGACACATTTTAATTAAACAATTTAATTACCCTAATTAGTATTAATTAGGGGGTGGGTCCCAGTGCCATACTAATTAATTAGCTAATTAACTAACCAGGTTAATTAGATAACTATTGTTTAATTAGTTTAATTAGTTGATTAGTTTAGTTAATGAAAATTAATTAAGTTAATTATTTCTTTAATTAATTAATTAATTAATTTTACTTTTATTTTATATTTTTTTTAATTTCTCTTTTCTTTAATCGTTCTGTGGGGTGGGGCCCTTTGGTCAGTGGCCCAGGGGCATAACGGGCGCGCGGGCTTGCGGGCTTGCGGGCGTCCGACCCAGGAGAGGGTCCAGTGGCACAGACGGGCACCGGCACCGGGCGACGACCGGGACCGCGGCGAGGGTAGCCGGAATGGGGCGGCGTCGGCGATGCGAAGGCGGGCGGGCACGACGGCCGCTGCTGTCGTCGCAGTCGACGGGCACGGCGGAACGTGCGTGCATAGGTCGCGGCCAGGGGGTGCGCCCTTGGCGCGGGCGAGCGGGAGGGGAGGCGCGGGGCTGTGCGGGGGCGCGCATGACCACGAGCGGGACGGGCGACACGTGCGGTATGGTGGAGCGGGCGCCGGTGGGCGGCGAGGCCAGGCAACCGGTGGGCTCGCCCGAGCGCGGCCATGGTGCGACGAGGGGTTGGAGCGCGCCGGGACAGGGAGCGGGACACGGGGAGAGAGAGGGGGAGCTCACAGGGGGGGAAGTAGGGTCAGGGCAGCGGGGCTCGGGGTGGATGCCGGGGACGACGTGCGGCGGGGAAGCAGGCCGGCGGGGGAGGGGCTCCGGTGAGGCGGCGTTCTCCGGGCACGGGGCGGCGAGGTCGTCGCGGCGACGGGCGACGGGATCGGGGGTTTGCCCCGATCCAGATCCAGCCGAGGGAGGGGGAGGAGGCCGGGAGGTGCTGTGCCGGCGAGGTGGCGTCGCGAAGGAGGATGGAGGCGCGGTGGGTGCGGCGATGGGAGGCGTCGGGGGCAAGGGCATGGTCGCCCGATCCCGATCTGGATCGAGGGAGTGGGGGGAAGCGAGCGAGTCGTGGGGGGGGGGGGAGTGCGTGGTGGTAGTGGGTCAGGGTTTCGGGGATGGGGGTTATGGGAAGGCCGGTTGGGCCAAGGGGGAGCTGGGCCGGCCTGGCAGGTCGTGGCCCAGTTGGGCCGGTGGCCTGCTGGGCCGGAGCCCCGGGGGGGGGGGGTTCTTTTCCCTTTTTTTTTCTTTTGTATTTTTCTAAATTTTTCTTTTACTGTTTTATTTTATTCTAGTTTTATAAAACATAAAAGTTGTACCTTAAATAGTAACACTAATTATACCTCTGCCACAAAAAAGGTTTAACCCCCAAATAATATAGTTCAGTATTTATAAAATACCAAGGCATTTATTTATTTGTTTTACCTACTGTTTTAATTTTAAATGCACCTAAATTTTTATAGAAAAATGTGGTTTCTCCACCATTATTACTTAGGATTTGTGTGTCCTATTTTGAACATTTTTAGTTTTAGTGTTTCAAAACTTTTAATGTTTGACTTGATTTGCAAATTTAAATTTGGACCGGTTTCGAACTAACGCAAGATTAACAACAGTAACCGAGGTGACGTGGCATCATTAGCGTGGAATTACTGTAGCTTAATTATCCGGGCGTCACAATTCTCCTCCACTACAAGAAATCTCGTCCCGAGATTTAAGCGGTGGAGTAAGGGGGGAAAAGTGTTGGTAGCGAAAGACCTAACGAGTCTTCTCGGTCTTGGCTGCCCTTTCAAAGAGGTTGATTCTTTTCGTTGATGTATTCATTTCTCTGCTTTAGGTCATCATGATGAAGTCGGCATCCTTTCTTCGGGAATTCCATCGTACTTCCAAAAGAATAAAGGGTGGGTATTCCGGGGGAATGAACCTCTGCAAGGTTAATTATCTGGTCAATAACATCGGGGAAGGTGGTGGGAAGTAACTATCGAATTGAAACTTAAGAAAGTATCGAGAGCAAAGTAAGGAGGTATCATGGAAAGTTTCGAGCGGGCAGGCAATCGTTTGATGCCTGTTACAAGGCGCGAAAGGGGTCCAAAGACACGGGAATAAGTATTGTGTCTGATACCAAAATAGCTCACTAGGAAGGTGGCTCGTGATCTTTCATACAAAGCCAAGCGTGAGGAATAGCTTTAGGAACAGGGGTGTACATGATAGTCAGGTTTCGATCCTGGGACCTGTCGGTTATGGGCCCACCACGTGGGTTAAAAATAGGAGCGGTGACATCTTGCACGGTCACAACAGCAAGGCATGTCAGAGGGTAGCCTATCAGTTATGTCGGCAACAATGTCGGTACCAAGGGCGAGGGACGAAGAGAACCATTTTCCCGCTTGTCGAACGAGGCGGACCATTAGGCAAAGTTCTCGTCCATCGGTGGTTACCGGAATGTCATCAACAATAATTACAAGGTCATACTGATAAAATTTTACATCGAGGTGTTTACACAAGCAGAAGAATTACTGCTTTGATCATATGGATCACAAGAAAGGTTAAACCAAACAATGGGAAGGAAACTATGATTATAAGATTAAACCGAAGAATGGAAAGGAAAAATGTGTTTAAACACATATTTCAAGGGTATATCCTTCCCAAGGACAAACAGAGAATGATATCCATGACAGGATATAATGTAGAATACCCTTTAGGAAAAGGGAGAAAATTTACATGACATTACCCATACAGCGGTGTTTGGATAATTGAGTAGGAGACATTTAGTATTGGGCTTCAAATGCTCTTATTGAAAATCGGAGTACCACAGACATGCTTCGAGATAGCATTGACAAGGTCTTTAAGCAAAGATCGGACTTTGGATACACGAAGGATTCATCAGGGACAACTTGTAGAATAAGTCTTACCATTTCTCATGGAAGAATAGATAACCTTGCTAAAAAGGAAAACTATAACATTAGGGCCTCCGACCAGGTGTGCTAGGCACGACATCACTTTACCGGGTCATATTAAGACCAATGTGATAACTCTTGGAAATATGTTCCAACCATCATATCTGACCGAGATTCAGATCTGATTGGCGTCAGGATACCTTGGACTCAGGATGCCTGAGAAGAAAGGTGCAGCACAAATTGTCGAGATGACATTGTAAGATTCTCGGGAAATTAACTACGGAAGCGAGTTCCGAAAGAAAAGCTCATCATTAAAACAATGAAGGGAGAAGGAGGTAGCTGATGAATTCAACGACAATTCATCGAGACTTCCAAAAGATGGGTTTCCACAAGTATGTGAACAAGGAGATATCATTAGTCAGATGAAATGATATAAGGGGATATGCTCGAGGAAAACATACCCAGTTTAAGCATTGGTTGATAGGTGCACCCGAAATATGGGTTGGGTTGCACGACCAACGTCGCAATGGTGATTCAATAATCAATAGTCTAAGAATGACGGCCGACCATTAACTTCAAAGCAATAGGATTGCTAGAAGGGCAGAATCCAAACAGCACCGCTCACTTGTTGGTACCCCGGATGGAATCAACACGAGGACCCAAGAAAGAATGGTGATGGTGAGAAGTATCACCATAGCAAGAATTCTTAAACGGTGGTGAAATCCTCACAACATTGATGTCGTAAGAGATGTTAATGTTCCAAGGTAAGGGAGAACAATTCCTGGATAGCAAGGAACTCAAGGTATAGCCACAACACGAACAAGTTTGTGTTGGAAGGAAGGCAAGGAAGTAGTCGATGACGCACAAATCATCGAGGGGCAAGGATGGTAATTCTTATCATGAATTTTATTGTTATTCTGGAATAGCTCAGAAAGTTGATAATGATCACGACACATTTGTCGAGAGATTACCTGAAGATGTAATCGATCAGCGATGACATCAAGTCAAAGGAATGATGAAGCAAGAGGTTATTGGAACCATGGGTATGACACAAACTCGAAATCAAGCTTGCTGATCAAGGCGAAATAATATGATGAGGAAAATTGATGTAAGCTTAGCTTATCATCGAAAATTGTGCTACAGGAAGAGGGACCAAGTAGCACAATCAAAAGTTTGCACGATAATGATATAGCCGATAAGGGTTGGAAATGAATTGAAGGGTTATTAAACTCGTAAGCAACGAGAATTACTTAGAGTTACTGAATCAGAGTGCGTAGTCAATTCACTCCTCGATGTTCTCGGTTGACGACAACCCAGAACTCGTGGAGTGACTCTGATAGGGAAAGGTATTACTCCAGCACAAATTCATAAGATGTAGTGCAATGACATGATATCCTCGAGATACCAGAGGGATAATACTCGAAGGCATATCGAATGAAACGTTGAAGTGGGATGTATTGATATATAGAAGACAAGCGCTTTAACTTGTCTGAGAAGGGGAATCAAAAGAAATTATGGTCGGAACCACAATCATAAATGATCAAACCACGAGTACAAGATGAACTTCTATCAAGGGGTAATTATTTTTACGAGCAGCTCCCATGATAAGTTCTACATCGTGTCCATGGGCATGAACACAAAGTTCAAGGTCGACTCCCACTTCTCCAATGCATAACCTTTCATTAACTTCTCGTTTCTTTTCGAAATGGCATTAGTTGTTGAAAGTTTTACCTGGTGCAATACCAGATAAGTAGGACCTGTGAAATCTTTCGAGTTTGCACAGATTAGGGAAGGCATTGGCTCAACCCATCAGGGCTTCTTAGGGACATATACCACAAGCTTCAAGAGTAATTATCACCAGCTCGAAAGCAGAGCATGGTTGGCAAAAGGAGATGATACAATTTACAAAGGCATTATGTATCGGAGAAACAACTCACAAGGTGATTAATTATGCAGGACACTGTCGGATAATAATCCAACAGTGGATATGGCGATCCACAATGGAGCTGATGTGAGTATCGATACCCAATCAGAGGAAGAAAGAATGCAAGTGCATCGATTTATAGAACAGCTGAATAATTCAACATCTAAATAGCAAGGAATTATGATTTTCAAATCAAGGGATCAGGAGCAAATGCTCTGATCAAGGATGGATAAGTCGACTAGACTTAGGGGTAAAATCAATGGCAATCTGATTGGCCGAGAACCAGCTCATGTTCGAAAGACGTCTGAGCCGGAAGATAATTTATAAGGATCAACTGATGATTGTGTGCATTCGCACACATATAGAATCAACGGACTTAAAATGATAGTGACCAAGGATGCCAATAGGATTACTAGACTTATTGGTTTAACCAAAATGTAAGCATGCAAGAATTTCAAGAGCAATAGGCTCCTGAGGATTTTTGGAAGATCGAAAGGTATTTCGAAGATTGGTGTCATTCATGAATCAACTGGGGATGAGTGGATACTCGGTAAGTACGGGAATTTATCCGTAGGGATATTCATGTGGCAAGAACTGCAAGGCAGTAGGCACAACATATTCTCGGATCATTAGAGAGAATTTCGGAGTATCTTGTAATAACAAGATCCACTGGGAATAAAATTAAGCACGATAGGTGTAAGTATTTATCCATAAGGATATTTCAGTGGTATGGAATTGAAAAAGCAACGGGCACAAGGTCTCGAGAGAATATCGGAGAGTATCTTCGAAATATTCTGGTGCAGCCGGCGATCATCTTGACTGAAGGGGCTCTCCGGCAGGAAGTGGTAACGAGAACCTAGAGTTAGATTTTAGCAAAATCATTTAACCCGAATAGAAGAGATGTCAGAGTCCTAGAGTATAGGCCAAGGGGTAAAAAGATCCTAGTACCACCCGATGACGACGTGGGCCCGTAAGGCACACAGCCAAGTTAGTAAAAGTTTTTGTAATGTCTAGACTCGACTTCGGCCAAGGAGTGTGGAAGGGGGATTCCTACAGGCAGTCGGCTCTGATACCAACTTGTGACGCCCCCGATTCAATCGTACACTAAACATGCACACAAATGTGTACGATCAAGATCAGGGACTCACGGGAAGATATCACAACACAACTCTACAAATAAAATAAGTCATACAAGCATCATAATACAAGCCAGGGGCCTCGAGGGCTCGAATACAAGTGCTCGATCATAGACGAGTCAGCGGAAGCAACAATATCTGAGTACAGACATAAGTTAAACAAGTTTTCCTTAAGAAGGCTAGCATAAACTAGGATACAGATCGAAAGAGGCGCAGGCCTCCTGCCTGGGATCCTCCTAACTACTCCTGGTCGTCGTCAGCGGGCTGCACGTAGTAGTAGGCACCTCCAGTGTAGTAGAAGTCATCGTCGATGGTGGCGTCTGGATCCTGGGCTCCATCGTCTGGTTGCGGCAACCGGCTAGAAGGGAAAAGGGGGAAAAGGGGGGAGAAAAGCAACCGTGAGTACTCATCCAAAGTACTCGCAAGCAAGGAGCTACACTACATATGCATGGATATATGTGTAAAGGGCCATATCAGTGGACTGAACTGCAGAATGCCAGAATAAGAGGGGGATAGCTAGTCTTATCGAAGACTACGCTTCTGGTCGCCTCCGTCTTGCAGCATATAGAAGAGAGTAGACTGAAGTCCTCCAAGTAGCATCATATAGCTTAATCCTACCCGGCGATCCCCTCCTCGATGCCCTGTTAGAGAGCGATCACCAGGTTGTATCTGGCACTTGGAAGGGTGTGTTTTATTAAGTATCCGGTTCTAGTTGTCATAAGGTCAAGGTACAACTCCGGGTCGTC
Organism: Aegilops umbellulata; assembly: GCA_032464435.1. Taxonomy (NCBI): domain Eukaryota; kingdom Viridiplantae; phylum Streptophyta; class Magnoliopsida; order Poales; family Poaceae; genus Aegilops; species Aegilops umbellulata. Next base: position 289,711,429 of record CP136056.1, on the reverse strand, counting down.
CTTTTACCGAGGGACACGGCTATTCGAATAGATTAACTTCCCTGCAGGGGTGCACCACATAGCCCAACACGCTTGATCCCATTTGGCCGGACACACTTTCCTGGGTCATGCTCGGCCTCGGAAGATCAACACGTCGCAGCCCCACCCAGGCACAACAAAGCGGTCAGCACGCCGGTCTAAACCTATGCGCGCAGGGGTCTGGGCCCATCGCCCTGAGCACACCTGCACGTTGTGAACGCGGCCGGAAGCAGACCTAGCCTAGTGGCGTTCCAGTCCAATCCGGCGCGCGCCACTCAGTCGCTGACGTCAAGAAGTGCTTCGGCTGATACCACGACGCTGAGTGCCCATATCTTTCCCGCGTAGTTGGTTAGTGTGTATAGACCAAATGGCCAGGCTCAGATCAAATACCCAGATCTCGTTAAGCATGTTAAGTATCCGCGAACGCCAACAGGGCCAGGCTCACCTCTCACCCAGGTAGCCCCGAACTGCCCTGCCGCTCCGCCACAAATATCCACACAGAAGGCCGTCGGGACAAAGGTCCTTTAAGCCCCCAATCCGTGAATTACTCGCGGGTACTCCTCGAGCCAACCCGACTTTGGTCACACATGTATCATGTTTAAAGTATAGTATATACCCATGATCACCTCCCGAGGTGATCACAGCCCAGTAGTATAGCATGGCAGACAGACAAGAGTGTAGGGCCACTGATGGAACACTAGCATCCTATACTAAGCAAGTAGGATTGCAGGTAAAGGTATCAACAGCAGTATCAAAGACAGGCTATGCATCAGGATAGGAATAACGAAAGCAGTAACATGATACACTACTCTAATGCAAGCAGTATAGAGAAGAGTAGGCGATATCTGGTGATCAAGGGGGGGGGCTTGCCTGGTTGCACAGACAAGAAAGAGGGGTCGTCAACACCGTAGTCGATCGGGGGTACCAGCAGCAGCGTCAGTCTCGTTGTCTATCGAGAGAAGAGGGGGGAGAAACAATAAATATTTAAGCAAGCAGATGCATAGTGATGCATGACATGACAAGTAACGGCGTTAGAGGTGCCCTAACGTGGTATGAGGTGATACCGGTGAAGGGGGAAAACATCCGGGAAAATATCCCCGGTGTTTCGCGTTTTCGGGCAAAGGAGCCGGAGGGGAAAAGTTGCGAGTTTGACATGTTAGGGGTGTGTGGTGGACGAACGGGCTGCGTATCCGGAATCGTCTCGCCGTTCTGAGCAACTTTCATGTTGAAAATAATTTAATCCGAGTCACGGATTAAAAGATATGATTTTCTAAAGATTTTCTTAATTTCTGCAATTTAATTAATTATTTAGTTTAATTCGAAAATGGATATATGACATCAGCATGATGTCATGCTGACGTCAGCAGTCAACGGGGGTTGATTGGTCAACCTTACCAGTGGGTCCCACTGGTTAGAGACACATTTTAATGAAACAATTTAATTACCCTAATTAGTATTAATTAGGGGGTGGGCCCCAGTGCCATACTAATTAATTAGCTAATTAACTAACCAGGTTAATTAGATAACTAATGTTTAATTAGTTTAATTAGTTGATTAGTTTAGTTAATGAAAATTAATTAAGTTAATTATTTCTTTAATTAATTAATTAATTAATTTTACTTTTATTTTATATATTTTTAATTTCTCTTTTCTTTAATCGTTCTGTGGGGTGGGGCCCTTTGGTCAGTGGCCCAGGGGCATAACGGGCGCGCGGGCTTGCGGGCGTCCGACCCAGGAGAGGGTCCAGTGGCACAGACGGGCACCGGCACCGGGCGACAACCGGGACCGCGGCGAGGGTAGCCGGAATGGGGCGGCGTCGGCGATGCGAAGGCGGCGGGCACGACGGCCGCTGCGGTCGTCGTAGTCGACGGGCACGGCGGAACGTGCGTGCATAGGCCGCGGCCAGGGGTGCGCCCTTGGCGCGGGCGAGCGGGAGGGGAGGCGCGGGGCTGTGCGGGGGCGCGCATGACCACGAGCGGGACGGGCGACGCGTGCGGTAGGGAGGAGCGGGCGCCGGTGGGCGGCGAGGCCAGGCAACCGGTGGGCTCGCCCGAGCGCGGCCACGGTGCGACGAGGGGTTGGAGCGCGTCGGGACAGGGAGCGGGACACGGGGAGAGAGAGGGGGAGCTCACAGGGGGGGAAGTAGGGTCAGGGCAGCGGGGCTCGGGGTGGATGCCGGGGACGACGTGCGGCGGGGAAGCAGGCTGGCGGGGGAGGGGCTCCGGTGAGGCAGCGTTCTCCGGGCGCGGGGCGGCGAGGTTGTCGCGGCGACGGGCGATGGGATCGGGGGTTTGCCCCGATCCAGATCCAGCCGAGGGAGGGGGAGGAGGCCGGGAGGTGCTGCGCCGGCGAGGTGGCGTCGCGGAGGAGGATGGAGGCGCGGTGGGTGCGGCGATGGGAGGCGTCGGGGGCAAGGGCGTGGTCGCCCGATCCCGATCTGGATCGAGGGAGTGGGGGGAAGCGAGCGAGTCGTGGGGGGGAGTGCGTGGTGGTAGTGGGTTAGGGTTTCGGGGATGGGGGTTATGGGGAGGCCGGTTGGGCCAATGGGGAGCTGGGCCGGCCTGGCAGGTCGTGGCCCAGTTGGGCCGGTGGCCTGCTGGGCCGGAGCCCCGGGGGGGGGGTTCTTTTCCCTTTTTTTTCTTTTGTATTTTTCTAAATTTTTCTTTTACTGTTTTATTTTATTCTAGTTTTATAAAAAATAAAAGTTGTACCTTAAATAGTAACACTAATTATACCTCTGCCACAAAAAAGGCTTAACCCCCAAATAATATGGTTCAATATTTATAAAATACCAAGGCATTTATTTATTTGTTTTACCTACTGTTTTAATTTTAAATGCACCTAAATTTTTATAGAAAAATGTGGTTTCTCCACCATTATTACTTAGGATTTGTGTGTCCTATTTTGAACATTTTAGTTTTAGTGTTTCAAAACTTTTAATGTTTGACTTGATTTTCAAATTTAAATTTGGACCGGTTTCGAACTAACGCAAGATTAACAACAGTAACCGAGGTGACGTGGCATCATTAGCGTGGAATTACTGTAGCTTAATTATCCGGGCGTCACACGAGCCCAGCCCCCATGGCCCAGGTGACTCCCGAGGTGCCTCTGCCTGCTGCCGCCACCACAGTCGTTGGGGCGCAGCAGACTCCGCCTCAGGATGCTATGGTCTCGCCGCCGCTACCTTCTCCTCCCGTTCCACCGACCGCTGTTTCTCCAACTCCTCCCGCCGTCTTGGAGCATGCCACTGCTGGACTGGACCGGCTGCGGCAGGATCTTCTTGGCGCCGACCCCCGCCTGGCGGCCGGGCGCCTGGAGCTGACTTCAGGATAGGTTCGCTCCGACACGTCGATTCGGGCGGAGCTGGTTCAGGCCTCGACGGCTTGTGATGAAGAGAGGGAGGCCATCCTCGAAGCGAAGGCTGCTCGAGATGCAGCCCTGGGGGAGGTGGTCGAAGTCTGTGGTCGTTGCAAGGAGCTGGAGGACGAGTTGCAGGGCCTGCGGGACCAGCTCACGAAGGAGGCTCGTCATCGCCAGGAGCAAGAAGAAGGCATGAAGGCTCGCGAGGCGGCCATCGAGGGCCGAGAGGCCAAGCTCAAGAAGCGCCGCGACCGTCTAGGCGCGCTGAAGAAGGAGCTGGAGGCGACGAAGGTTGAGCTGGATGGGAAGGCCCGAGTTCTTGCCGAGGATCGTGTGGCCTTCACGGACATGGAGGAGAAGGCCCGCTCCTCGCTGAAGACGCTTTACGAGAGCGGCCTGGAGAGCCCGCTGGCCGGCGCCGAGGACGGCCCCGCCAAGCTGCTTCCCTTCCTGGTTCGTGCCCTTGAGGATGTCGTCCTTGGCCTTGGCCCCATGGCTGAGGCCGAGGCGCATGTCCTGTCTTCTGCAGCGATGACGCGGGACTTCGCCCACATCTATCTTCGCGACCCCAGCGCCGACCTCAACAGCCTGTTGGAGCCAGTAAGCGGCGAGGGAGCTGTCGCTGCTACCGAGGCCGTGAGGGGGCGCGGAGGCGCTGCTGGGGAAGTTCCGGGCCTTCAGCACCAAGCCGAAGCAAGGCGCTGCCGGCCCTCCTGCTCCATGAGGCGAAGCCAATTCGCGCTGCTCCACCGCCGACAAGCGACTTCGCCACTGCTCCTGTCTTGCCTTTAAGTCCTGCACGTGTATCATGCCTCGGGGAGGCGTTTAAACTTGCGTTTGGTATTGAGACGACAATATGGACTGTAATATTTGCTTTTAAATTCCTTGAATTTTATGTGCTTCCTCCCTACTTGCTTGTGTTCCACGCCGGCAGAGCTCGGCCCCGCGCGTACCTCACCCAGCATTAGCCCCGACCGGAAACCAGGACGGGACCAAAGGAGTGAGGGGCTACGTGGCAAGTTAGGCTCCTGAGTCGCGATGCTCAGGAGTCCCCCTTGGCGTATGGACAACAAGTAGGGAGGTGTGATGTAGGTGGATCTTCCGTTCTACGTCTGCGGAGCCCGGCCCTGCGCGTGCCTCACCCAGCGCTAGCCTTTCGGAACTAGGGAGTGAGGGGCCACGGGACTAGTTAGGCTCCTGAGTCGCGATGCTCAGGAGTCCCCCTTGACGCGTGAACAGCAAATGAGGAGGCGAGATGCAAGTGGGACTACCGTTGTACGTCTGCAGAGCCCAGCCCCGCGCGTACCTCACCCAGCGCTAGCCTTTCGGAACTAGGGAGTGAGGGGCTACGGGACCAGTCAGGCTCGTGAGTCGCGATGCTCAGGAGTCCCCCTTGACGCTCAAACGGCCTTCATACCTTGGCTCCACTCAGGGAGAGACGCGCGACGAACCAGGCCCGAGGGGCCTGGCTGGGTGGCGTACGTCTGAGCGTGACCCAGGCGCAGCCCCCGTGCCTAGCCCCCTCGCGCGGCACTCCCGAGGGGAGGCGTTGCGGTGAAGCTAGACACTGAGCTCTGGGCTCCCTGAGGTTGTTGCGGCCCGGGGGCCACCCTCAGTTGTTTATCACCAGCGCGGAGCATAGAGCTTCCGCATGTGTACGGGCATACCCGCTCCTCGGCAGTGTCGTCAGCCAGCGCGGAGCATGGAGCTTCCACTGGTACGTGGGAGGGGGCCCCCTCCGGGAGGAGCCCCCGGGGCGTGTACAACCCCGCCCTGACACGTGGCCGGCACGTAGGGCTAGGTGAGGTGTATCTGGGCACCCGTGAGCCAGCGCGGGACTCACGGGGCCCTACCTCTAGCCGGGTTGCGCCTGGCACTGGGCCTTATCTTGTGATGTGTTCCTGCAAGTTGGGTTAGATGCCTATACTCTACGTCCTTGGGTCCCGACCCTCGAGCTGGTCTCAGCCGTCGCTGGTATGCCAGGTCGTGATGCCGTGGACAAGGCCAGAGGGTGAGGGCTGGAGCGCCGGTAAGAGCCCTGAGTCGCGATGCTCAGGTACCCCCCATTTAACGTGCAAGTGGTCGACATGGAGGAGAAGAAGTGCCCTGGGCAGGCATCACTTAATCAAGCATGGTGGGCGAATGCATAGCTGGAAATAAACGCATGGGAGATACATGTCGCTGGGTCTGGCCCGAGCGGCTTGGGGATGATGCAGCCCGAGGGGCGCTCCCAATAGAGCAAGCTAACAACACGGAATAAAAAGGGATACATGCCGCTGGGACGGACCCAAGCGGCCTGGGAATGATGCAGCCCTGGGGGGCGCTCCCAGCTAGAAATGAAACTCGAAAGATGTCACCTGAAGATGTCGAGGATGAAGGGGTGTTGGTGCAGCAGACTCGGTGGGCTGCGGAAGCCTGTCCTCATGAGTCCCCAGGCCCAAGGGCCTCTGGAAGCTCCGGAGGCGCTGGTGGCTCCTCATGAATCATCTCCATCTCCACTAAGGCTGCGGAACGCCTGGCCTCTTGAGCTTCCAGGATGCCCCTCATGAGGCGCTGGTACATGGCAGCTGCGTTCGGCAAGCCGTAAGGCATGCGAACATAGCTGTGGGGCGGACCTCCGCAGCGCCCCACTTGCGAGGGCCAGAGGCGCTCCATCGTGGCGACCTGGTTGAGCCCTGGTATGTCGATGCAGACGCGCAGCCCACCATCCTCGCCTGGATGGGGAGCCACAGCCGGTAGACGGCGGCAGCCTCTCATGATTCTCGATTCCTGTAGTTCTTGAATGGCCCCGTTGACGAACTCCTGTTGGTCTGACCCTCCTTGCCTTGCTAATTCTTGAGGGAAACGTGCTTTGAAACACGCCTCCACATGGTGCCCAAGCGCCTCCCTCGTGACCTTGGCTAGGTCGGTGGCCCTCCAGGGGAGAGCCCCCGAGCCCTGCCTAAGGAGGGCGCCGGGCGCGCTTTCCTATGCGATGGAGGGAGGATCCCCCCGGGCAGGCACAGGCCCTGAGGGACCTGCCTCCTGAGGGGCCGAACCTAACGATGTCTTCTTCTTGGGGGTGGTCTCGGGAAGCCTCCTGCTTCCGCGATCCGGGTCTTCCAATGATGCAGCCTGAAAAGCTCGTTCCAGGGAACACGCCGCATCTTTCTCTTCACAGGGCACCGTGATGACTCCGCCGCTTCCAGGCATCTTGAGGACGTTGTAGCCATGGTGAGTTACGGCCATGAACTTGGCCAGCGCTGGGTACCCGAGGATGGCATTGTACGGCAGGCGGATGTGAGCGACGTCGAAGTCGATGAGCTCGGTGTGGTAGTTGTTGCGTGCTCCGAAGGTGACAGGGAGGCGGACTTGCCCAATCGGGATGGTGGAGCCGTCGGTGACCCCGGAGAAAGGCTTGGTTGGCTGAAGCTGATCATAGGGTACTTGGAGATTGTTTAATGTTTCCGTGGACAGGACGTTGAGCCCTGCACCACCATCGATGAGGTTCCTGGTGACCAGTACGTTGCTGATGACTAGGGAGCACAACATCGGGAGGACTCCGGCTGTGGCCGCACATTTGAGCTGGTCCGCTGAGCTGAACGTGATGGTGCACGCCGACCACCTGAGAGGGCGCGTTGCTTCGAGCTTGGGCAAGACTGCATTCACTTCGCGGGCAAACTGCTTGAAGATGCGTTGGGAGGCTGGGGCTTGAGCTCCGCCCAGGATGCAAGCGATTGCGCGTGGCTCCTGGAAGCCCCCAGCCCCTTCGTCTTGATGGCGGTCCTCGTTCCTCCTTGGCTGAGGTGGCAGTGGAGGGAGGCATGCGTTGCCTTGTGGGCGATCCTCACGAGGCTGATCCCTCCAATCTCCCTCGTGAGGCAGGTCACGCCAGCGATCCTCGCGAGGTTGATCACGCCATCCTGGGCGTGGACCACGGTCTTCCCAGCGTCCTGCATTTCTTCCTCCTCCTCGGTCGTAGCCCCGGTCAGCACGGTTGGGGCGACGGCCGATCCTTCCTTCTCGCACGACGCGGAGTTCTTGGCATTCGTTGGTGTCGTGGGTTTGGAGGTCATGGTACACACAGTACCGGCTGCCCCTGGAGGATTCAGGCAGATCTTTGCCCCTTTTGGTGTCTGGTTCTGCCGCGAGCACGACAGCCCCCTTGCGCTTTACGTCCTTCGCCTTGAGCTTCTTCTCTTCTAGGTCTGCGGCAGGAAGCTCGAGGAGGGAGAGGCGGCCTTCCTCAGCCCTGGCGCACTTGGTCGCCAAGTTGAACAGCTCCAGGGAGGTGCACAGGTCTTCATGCATCGCCAGCTCCTCCTTCATTTTGACGTCGCGCACACCATCGGAGAAGGCTGAGATGATGGCCTTCTCGGACACCCTGGGGATCTTGAGGCGCGCACTGTTGAAGTGCTGGATGTACTTTTGCAGGGTCTCACCGGGTTGTTGCTTGATGCGATGCATGTCGCTCACGGCAGGCGGCCGGTCGCGAGTACCTTGGAAGTTGGCGATGAAGCGGGTGCGCATCTGGTCCCAGGAAGAGATCGTGCCTGGAGCCAGATTCAGGAGCCAGGTGCGAGCTCCTTCCTTGAGCGCCATGATGAACCAGTTCGCCATGACCTTCTCGTCCCCACTGGCAGCTTCGATGCCCAGCTCATAGAGCTGGAGGAACTCTGCAGGGTCGGTCGTGCCGTCGTAACGAGGAGGCAGGTCCGGCTTGAACTTGCCAGGCCACGCGACGCTGCGCAGCTCGGTAGTGTAGGCGCGGCAGCCAGCAGTGGCCACGGAAGGCTTTGGTCGAGGGAGAGTTGGTCTTGTGGGTCCCCATGCGCCGCAGCTGGAAGCAGCGCGGGGTCTTGACGTGCCGGAGCTGGAGCAGGGTCATGATGAGCCGGAGCAGGAAGCGCCCGGGCAGCCTCTTGCGGTCGAGGGACTTCTTGGCAGCTCCGTTCTTGCTGGGCTGGCGCCTGACGGAGCGGGTTCCGCCCAGGGCCCACGCGCCTTGGAGCCATGGCGTCTTCTTGGAGTGGAGGTGGCTGGTACGCCCTTGGATCTTCATTGCCCGCGCGGGGCGGGGTGCGGCGCAGTGGAGCGTACGGGGCGCGGCGCATGCGCTGGGAGCAGCGCGGGGTCTTGACGCGCGGGAGCAGGAGCAGGGTCGCGACGTGCCGGAGCAGGGAGCTCCCGGGCAGCTTCTTGTGGGCGAGGGACCTATTGGCAGCTCTGCTCTTGTCGCGCCGGCGCCTGACGGAGCGGGTTCCTGCCAGGGGCCGCGCCCCTTGGAGCCATGACGTCTTCTTGAAGGGGAGGCGGCTGGTACGCCCCCAGAGCTTCGTTGCCCGTGCGGGACGGGGCGCGGCGCAGCAGAACGAAAGCCGCGGGATAGCCCCCTGCGGCGCGGACGAGCTCGGCGACGCGGTCGAGCCACTCTTTGTAGACGTCGTCGACGGAACAGTAGCGCAGGAGCTCGTTCGCCGCAATGAGCGCAGCTCGAGCCTCCAAGGGCGCGCGGAGCGCGCGGGACGAAGAACTAGCGGGTGTGAGCGACGGAGTGGCGGTACGGCCATCTTGCCGCACGGACGGATGCTGAGATGATGCTTGCTGCTCGTTCCCCGCCGGGCCGGTGGCGGCGTTGACGGCGGGCGACGGGGAACGACGAGGACGCCCGCCGATGGGGGCCGTCTGGGCAACACGGGAAGCGATGGCGGCCCGGCGCTCGGCGCGGGCCCTGCGGCGTCGGACATGGATGCGACGGTCGGAGGAGAGCGGAGCGGTGGAGAACAAATTCCGGCGCACCCCTGCCTGGCGCGCCAAATGTCGGATTTCGGGTTCCGGCAGACCCTTGAGGTTCGTACTCTGGGGTGCGCGCGGAGATTACGCTCTCTACCTCTCCGTCTCGCAAAGATCTAAACTACTGAAAGAACAAAACAAGAGACACAAGGTTTATACTGGTTGGGGCCACCGATGTGGTGTAATACCCTACTCTAGTGTGGTGTGGTGGATTGCCTCTTGGGCTGATGAGGATGAACAATACAAGGAAGAACAGCCTCGCGAGGGTCTGTTCTTAGCTGGGGCGATGAACTGCTAGGAGGAGTTCAGCCGCCCTTCTCTCTCTCTTTCTGTCTGATTGCCTCTACTTTGATTCGTCGACCTTCTCCATCCCCTCTACCCTGGGGGTGGCTAGTCCTATTTATAGGCAAAGGCCCTGGGCCTCTTCCCAAATATTGAGCGGGAAGGGCGCCAACAGTTGGCCATTTTGAAGGGGAACATCTGGTACACTTATCCTGACTAAAGTCGGTCCTCGCCTGCCAAAGGCTCTGGTGATGACGCTGGCTTGGGCTCCACGATGACCTCTTCCTTGTCACAGAGCTGGTCTTGGTCTCGTTGCACCGAAATGGATGCCTTTGCTTGATCCTCTCGCCTACGCTTGCCCCCTTAGCACCAAAGAGGAAAGGGAGGACACTGAGCAGGTTGGCGCCCGCCTGGCGCCCTTGGTCATCATGGCTTACGTCATGGGCGCCTCGTGAGGTACCCCGCCTTGATCTCTCCACCTCCTCGTGAGGCAGCCTGATGAGGCCGCGCTTGAGGAAGCTCTGTGTCGTCCGCCACGCGAGGCTTGGCCCCTCGCGAGGGTCTTGGGTCTTGTGTTGATGAAGATGGGTCGTGCTGGGCCTCCTTCGAGCCACGTCGTAGGCCGCAGGCAGGCAAGTCTGGGGACCCCCGTTCCCAGAACGCCGACATTACTTGCCTATGCTAATCATCATGATATCACCTTGTAGCAAATGGACATTAAAAGTGCTTTTCTAAATGGTGAAATAGAGGAGGAAGTTTATGTTAAGCAACCTCCCGAATTTGTCAATCCTAAGAAACCTAATCATGTTTACGAACTCAACAAAGCCCTTTATGGTCTTAAACAAGCTCCTAGAGCATGGTATAAATGCTTGACCAAGTTCCTTATTGAAAAAGGCTTTGAAATTGGAAAAATAGATTCTACTCTTTTTACTAAAAGGGTTAATGGAGAACTATTTGTGTGCCAAATTTATGTCGATGATATTATATTTGGATCAACTAACCCTTATTTTAGTGAAAAGTTTGGAAAGCTAATGTCGGAGAAGTTTGAGATGTCGATGATGAGTGAACTCAAATTCTTTCTCGGTTTGCAAATCAAGCAAACTAAGGAAGGTACCTTTGTATCTCAAACAAAGTACACCAAGGACTTATTCAAGAAGTTCAACATGCAAGAATGCAAAGGTAAGACTACACCCATGCCTACTAGTGGACATGTTGATTTAACCAAAGATGGTGAACCGGTTGATCAAAAAGGTTTATCGCTCTATGATTGGTTCATTGTTATATCTATGTGCTTCACATCCCGATATTATGCTAAGTGTGTGCATGTGTGCACGATATCAAGCCGCTCCTAAAGAATGTCATCTTAAGGCCGTGAAAAGGATAGTGAGATACTTAATCCATACACCAAATTTTGACATTTGGTATCCAAAGAGGGCTTCCTTTGATCTTGTTGGCTACTCCGACTCAGACTATGCCGGAGACAAGGTTGATAGAAAGTCCACTTCGGGTACTTGTCAATTTCTTGGTAGATCTCTTTTGTCTTGGTCCTCCAAGAAACAAAACTCGGTACCCTTATCCACCGCCGAAGTGGAATACATTGCCGCTGGATCATGTTGTGCTCAATTACTTTGGATGACCCAAACTCTTAAAGATTATGGGATATATGTGAAACATGTTCTATTGCTTTGTGACAATGAAAGTGCTATTAAAATTGCTCACAATCCCGTGCAACATTCTTGAACTAAGCATATTAAAGCTCGTCATCATTTCATTCGAGATCATGTTGCCAATGGGGACATTAACCTTAAGCATGTTCGCACTGATAAGCAATTAGCGGATATATTTACCAAACCACTTGATGAGAAAGTGTTTTGCAGGTTAAGAGGTGAATTGAACATCAATTATGCTTCAAACTTGGAGTAGGAACTCCATTTGATACATGCAAGGCATGAGCCTTTGACTAATCCTTGATATTTCTCTTATGATGACTATCTTATGTCTTGGATATATTTGCACCTTGCATGTTGTCTAACCCGTGTAGGTACTTGGATGAATCTAAATCTATGAGATTGCAAATCACTCACATCCTGAGCAATTTCTATATCACCAAGTCTCTACAAAATGGTGGATGAAGACAAGGAAGCACGCAACCATTCAAACATATCCTTTGACAAATTCTATGTTGAGTCTCATGATTGTCATTTTGGATACACAAGTGCCCTTCCTTACAAAAACTAACCCATGTAGGTAGATGAACTCAAACTCCAAGTGGTGCTCCCAACTCTTGATGAGCTACATCAGCCTTGAGCACCCCACGCAAATTCAACTACATGATAATGATCAACGCCACCACCCAAGGTATGTTATTCCATCTTAGAGAAGCTTTACTCTGAGTCATGGGATAAAGCAATTCAACAAGATGTGAATACATCAAGATGCTTTAACGAAAAATGGTAACCCCATTTTGAGCTTAAACGATGAGTATGACCAAAGATCAAGTGATCTCACTTGACTCCTAAGTCAATATACTCTAACATAGGTGACTTTGTCACCGTCCAATTCTAGATGAAGTTCTCTTGTGTGTTTTTTTCGTGCTCTTGCATTTGTCTCATGCATATTTGTTTCCCTCTTCATCTAGATTCCTGTTAGTTTCCTCTCTTTTATTTTCTGTTCTACATTTTCTGCATCCAATTCATTGCAAATCTCTCAGTTAATTCCTTGCAAATCCTTGTGAGATCTTACTTGTCTAGTGAGCTGAGGTGACAAGTGTTTTCTCTATGATGAACTCGGCCTCACTGGTCTGATGCTTTCGGTCCAACCGAATCCTCTTGGTACAACCGAACCAATCGACTCGGTGTCACCGATTTCACTACAGGAAAGACATCTTGCCACTTGTTTCTACATTTTTTTCCAGCTCCACTCTATGAATCTTGTCCTTGAACAGCATCCCATTCAACTTGCTGCTTTGTTCTGTGACTCAAGGACCAAACCCATCATGACAAAAAAAATCCAGAAGAACCCTTCCTGGAAATTGATGTCAAAGGGGGAGAGAGAGATCACATCAAAGCTTAATTATATCTATATGGTGAGAAAATACTCAAGGGAAGAAAGAGTAATCATCGATAACCCCATATGCTTGGTGTTCAAGAGGAGAGAAGTCACATGTCTTCAAGAGGGGAAAGACATGTTCATATTTGCTCATTTGCACTAAATCTGTTTATTCCATTTGAGCTCTGATTTTCTCTGATTTTCTGTTCCCTATCTTCTCCCAATATCCCATGTTATTCAGGGGGATCAAGACATCTAAGGGAAGGAAATCCTTGAATTCATTGCACGTCTTTACCTTTGGGGACATGTCTATATCCAATGTGGTACTTAGTACTCACTCTACATGTCATCCCAGGCTTGGTACTCTTGTGGTTTGTTTTGTTTGTTCTGGCCAGTAGGTGTATCTGTTTTATCTAACCTTGTTTACGCAGGTTCATGCCATCCTAAGCCAACTCAAGACCACAAGGTAAGTATATGCATCACAGTCATGAGCATGAGAAATTCGTGCTGATGTACATACTGTTTGTAAGAAGGACTCATGAGCATGAAGGTACATTTATCATATTCATATCATTGGTCTGATGCTTATAGCCACGATACATGTAACACATTGCTTACTCTGTAATGTCTATGCATTCACATGCTCCTATATTCCATATTCACATGATTGCATACATGTAGGGGGAGCCTATGCATGTTACATGTCTTTCCAAAGCTTTACTTACTATTCACTACATCTTGATCTAAAGCTTTGATGTATGTTTTCATCAATTACCAAAAAGGGGAGATTGAAAGCACAAGTGCTCCCTAGGTGGTTTTGGTAATTAATGTCAACATATCTCTTGTTGGACTAACACTTTTACCTAGTATGTTTCACATAAGTTCAACAATGAGGTGGCATGGACTAGAGGTGTGAAACCCCTTCAAAATGCTAAGGACAAAGGATTGGATCAAGCTCAAAGCTCAAGACTCTACATTTTCTATTTTAGTGATCCAAGATCACATTGAGTCTATAGGAAAAGCCAATACTATCAAGGAGGGATGAGGTGTTGCTTAATGAGGCAGTTGCTCAAAGTGCTTAGTGATATGCTCCAAAGCCCTCAACTACATTCTCACATCCACATATGACCCAAACCAAAAGTCAAACTCAGCCCCACCAATTCTTTCTATCCGGCGCCACCGAGTTCAGATGTCATAGCCACTGCCACAAACCAGGCAAATCGGTCTCATCGATAGGGATCTTGGTCTCAACGAGATGGGATTGCGAACTCTCTGTTGCCTATTGCAATAATTTCGGTCTCACCGAAATTTGCAATCGGTAGTAGCGAGTTTGCAATGCAAACTCTCTGTCACCCCTTCGTAACATTTCGGTCTCACCGAAATGAGCGAATCGGTCCCACTGAGTTTACCTGACCAACTCTCTTGTTAGCTTATTACCAAAATCGGTCTCACCGAGTTTGTGTAATCGGTCTCACCGAGATTATGTTATGCCCTAACCCTAACCATATCGGTCCTACCGAGTTGCATGTCGATCCCACCGAAAATCCTAACGGTCACTAGATTTGCTGAATCGGTCCGACCGAGTTTACCAATTCGGTCCCACCGAGTTTGGCAAGTTGTGTGTAACGGTTAGATTTTGTGTGGATGCTATAAACTCCCCTCCACCTCCTATTCATTTGTGGAGAGAGCCATCAGAACGAACCTACACTTCCAACCTACATTTTCTGAGAGAGAACCACCTACACTTGTGTTGAGACCAAGATATTCCATTCCTACCAGATGAATCTTGATCTCTAGCCTTCCCCAAGTTGCTTTCCACTCAAATCTTCTTTCCACTAAATCCATATCCCGTGAGAGAGAGTTGAGTGTTGGGGAGACTATCATTTGAAGCACAAGAGCAAGGAGTTCATCATCAACACACCATTTGTTACTTCTTGGAGAGTGGTGTCTCCTAGATTGGCTAGGTGTCACTTGGGAGCCTCCGACAAGATTGTGGAGTTGAACCAAGGAGTTTGTAAGGGCAAGGAGATCGCCTACTTTGTGAAGATCTACCACTAGTGAGGCAAGTCCTTCATGGGCGATGGCCACGGTGGGATAGACAAGGTTGCTTCTTCGTTGACCCTTCATGGGTGGAGCCCTCCGTGGATTCGCGCAACCGTTACCCTTCATGGGTTGAAGTCTCCATCAACGTGGATGTACGATAGCACCACCTATCGGAACCACGACAAAAACATCCGCGTCTCCAATTGCGTTTGAATTTTCCAAACCCTTCCCTTTACATTCTTGCAAGTTGCATGCTTTACTTTCCGCTGCTCATATACCCTTTGCATGCTTGCTTGATATGTATTGAGTTTGTTAAACTTGTGTTAAAACTCCACTTCAACTCAGAGAAATTAAAAACTTCAACTTTTGGTACTTAGTGTCTAATCACCCCCTCTAGACACCTCTTCTCGATCCTTTCAGTGCCTCGAGGGGAAGCCCGGACTCTTGTAGCCTCATACGGTCCGCGTTGCCGGACAGGGCCCACATCAGATGGGAATGGCGCTGAAGCGGAGCGACGCGGCGCCGGACGAACTCCTTCATCACCATGGGCGCAGTTGTGCCGAGGCCTTTCAGCCTCTTCAGCCGGAGCCAGACGAAGGCAAGGCGCGGGTCGGCGAGCCTCACGTGGCCCCAGCCGGAGCTGGGGCCGGCGGGCGCCGATGGAGGTGAGAGCAGGGGGCTGAGCACTCCGACATCCACGTATACCCACCGTGTCCGAAATCCACTCGCGGATGGCGGGAGTTCAAAGTCAATCACCGAGTTGGCCATCGTCGCCACAGCCTGGAAGCTCAGGCACCCCGAGCACTGCCGAGGGTCGGTCATGTGCAGCGAGAAGAAATGTCGCAGGAGGGCCACGGAGGGGGTAATGCCCACCATGGCCTCGGAGATGAAGGCAAAGATGGCAAGAAGGGTGACAGATTGGGGATCTAGGTGCAGCATATGGATCTGATAGTGGGAGAGAACGGCGTTGAAGAAGGCGGAGAAGGGAGGAACTAGGCCGGCCCACAGGGCGTCCACGAAGAATTGGACCTCGGTGGTTGTCCTGTCAACGGAGGCGCGGGATGCGGGCAAGGCCACCGTCCTCCCCCATTCATTGAATTCAGTGGTGAGTGTTGGGTGTACCTTGTCCATGGCTTCCTGGTTGAGTGCCAACGACCGACCCACGACAGGTTCGACGGCCGGAGGCAGCCCGATAGAAGTCTGAGACTTCTTCTTCCCCTTCTCTGTCCGCCATGGCGCCATGGCGACGAAGAGGGCCGAGCTCAGGTCGGATTGGAAGAGGAGGTTATTGTTTCGGGAAGGCGGAAGAGTTGGAGGGTGATACGTCTCCAACGTATCTAGAATTTTTTATTGCTCCATGCTATATTATCTACTGTTTTGGACATTATTGGGCTTTATTATCCACTTTTATATTATTTTTGGGACTAACCTATTAACTGGAGGCCCAGCCCAGAATTGTTGTTTTTTGCCTATTTCAGAGTTTCGCAGAAAAGGAATATCAAACGGAGTTCAAACGGAATGAAACCTTCGGGAACGTGATTTTTAGGAAGATTATGATCCAAGAGACTTGGACCCTATGTCAAGAAACAAAAGAGGAGGCCACGAGGTAGGGGGCGCGCCCTCCACCCTCGTGGGCCCCCTGTTGCTCCACCGACGTACTCCTTTCCTTCTATATATACCTACGTACCCCCAAACGATCAGATACGGAGCAAAAACCTAATTCCACCGCCGCAACCTTCTGTACCCACGAGATCCCATCTTGGGGCCTGTTCCGGAGCTCCGCCGGAGGGGGCATCCATCACAGAGGGCTTCTACATCATCACCATAGCCTCTCCAATGAAGTGTGAGTAGTTTACCTCAGACCTTCGGGTCCATACTTATTAGCTAGATGGCTTCTTCTCTCTTTATGGATCTCAATACAATGTTCTCCCTCTCTCTTGTGGAGATCTATTCGATGTAATCTTATTTTTGCGGTGTGTTTGTTAAGACCGTTGAATTGTGGGTTTATGATCAAGATTATCTATGAACAATATTCGAATCTTCTCTGAATTCTTTTATGTATGATTGGTTATCTTTGCAAGTCTCTTTGAATTATCAGTTTGTTTTGGCCTACTAGATTGATCTTTCTTGCAATGGGAGAAGTGCTTAGCTTTGGGTTCAATCTTGTGGTGTCCTTTCCCAGTGACAATAGGGGCAGCAAGGCACGTATTGTATTGTTGCCATCGAGGATAACAAGATGGTTTTTATCATATTGCATGAATTTATCCCCTACATCAAGTCATCTTGCTTAAGGCGTTACTCTGTTTTCATGAACTCAATACTCTAGATGCATGCTGGATAGCGGTCGAGAGTGGAGTAATAGTATTAGATGCAGGCAGGAGTCGGTCTATTTGTCTCGGACGTGATGCCTATATTCATGATCATACCTAGATATTCTCATAACTATGCTCAATTCTGTCAATTGCTCAACAGTAATTCGTTCACCGACCATAAAATACTTATGCTCTTGAGAGAAGCCACTAGTGAAACATATGGCCCCCGGGTCTATCTTCATCATATTAATCTTCCAACACTTAGTTATTTCCTTTGCTTTTATTTTACTATGCATCTTTATCACAAAAATACCAAAAATATTATCCTATCATATCTATCAGATCTCACTCTCGTAAGTGACCGTGAAGGGATTGACAACCCCTTATCGCGTTGGTTCAAGGAAATCCAATGCATTGCTCATGAGGTAGCAAGAAGATTTCTGGCGCCATTGCCGGGGAGTCTACGCAAAAGTCAACGTACCAAGTACCCATCACAAACCCTTATGTCCTGCATTACATTATTTGCCATTTGCCTCTCCTTTTCCTCTCCCCCACTTCACCCTTGCCGTTTTATTCGCCCTGTCTTTTCCGTTTGCCTCTTTTTCGCTTGCTTTTTGTTTGCTCCTGTGTTGGATTGCTTGCTTGTCATGATGGCTCAAGATAATACCAAATTATGTGGCTTTACCAATACCAACAATAATAATTTCCTTAGCACTCCGGTTGCTCCTCTTACCAATACTGAATCTTGTGAAATCAATGCTGCTTTGCTGAATCTTGTCATGAAAGACCAATTCGCCGGCCTTCCTAGTGAAGATGCCGCTACTCATCTAAATAGCTTTGTTGATTTGTGTGATATGCAAAAGAAGAAAGATGTCGATAATGATATTGTTAAATTGAAGCTATTTCCTTTTTCGCTTAGAGATCGTGCTAAAGCTTGGTTTTCGTCTTTGCCTAAAAATAATACCGATTCTTGGAACAAGTGCAAAGATGCTTTTATCTCTAAGTACTTTCCTCCCGCTAAGATCATCTCTCTTAGAAACGACATTATGAATTTTAAGCAACTTGATCATGAACATGTTGCACAAGCTTGGGAGAGGATGAAATTAATGATACGTAATTGCCCTACTCATGGTTTGAATTTGTGGATGATTATACAAAAAATTTATGTCGGGTTGAATTTTGCTTCTAGAAATCTTTCAGATTCGGCCACGGGAGGCACTTTTATGGAAATCACTTTAGGAGAAGCTACTAAACTCCTAGATAATATTATGGTTAATTATTCTCAATGGCACATTGAAAGATGTAATAATAAAAAGTGCATGTGATAGAAGAAATTAATGTTTTGAGTGGAAAGATGGATGAACTTATGAAATTATTTGCTAGTAAGAGTGTTTCTTCTGATCCTAATGATATGCCCTTGTCTACTGTGATTGAGAATAATAATGAATCTATGGATGTGAATTTTGTTGGTAGGAATAATTTTGGTAACAACGCGTATAGAGGAAACTTTAATCCTAGGCCTTATCCTAGTAATCCCTCTAATAATTATGGAAATTCCTACAACAACTCTTATGGAAATTTTAATAAGATGCCCTCTGAATTTGAGAATAGTGTTAAGGAATTTATGAATTCGCAAAAGAATTTCAATGCTTTGCTTGAAGAGAAATTGCTTAAAGTTGATGATTTGGCTAGGAACGTTGATAGAATTTCTCTTGATGTTGATTCTTTAAAGCTTAGATCTATTCCTCCTAAGCATGATATCAATGAGTCTCTCCAACCATGAGAATTTCCATTGATGAGTGCAAAGAAAGAACCGCTAGGATGCGTGCTAAGAAAGATGCCTTTATAAGAGCGTGTTCTTCTAGTTCCTATGAAAATAAAGATGAAGATCTAAAAGTTATTGGCATGTCCCCTATTAAATATTTGTTTTGCAATATGAATCTTGATAATGATGGGACTGAATATGATCCACCTTTACCTAGAAGGCGTTCCAAAAATTCGGAGTTTTTAGATCTTGATGCTAAAATTGATAAAAGTGGGATTGAAGAAATCAAAACCCTAGATGTCGCTAAACCCACTATTTTGGATGTCAAGGAATTTAATTACGAAAATTGCTCTTTGATTGATTGTATTTCCTTGTTGCAATCCGTGCTAAATTTTCCTCATGCTTATAGTCAAAATAAAGCCTTTACCAAACATATCGTTGATGCTTTGATGCAATCTTATGAAGAAAAACTTGAGTTGAAAACTTCTATCCCTAGAAAACTTTATGATGAGTGGGAACCAACTAGTAAAATTAAGATTAAGGATCATGAGTTCTATGCTTTATGTGATTTGGGTGCTAGTGTTTCCACTATTCCCAAAACTTTGTGTGATTTGCTAGATTTTCGTGATTTTGATGATTGCTCTCTAAACTTGCACCTTGCGGATTCCACTATTAAGAAACCTATGGGAAGAATTAATGATGTTATTATTGTTGCAAATCGGAATTATGTGCCCGTAGATTTTATCGTTCTTGATATAGATTGCAATCTTTCATGTCCTATTATTCTTGGTAGACCTTTCCTTAGAATGGCTGGTGCAATTATTGATATGAAGGAAGGGAATATTAGATTCCAATTTCCATTAAAGAAAGGCATGGAACACTTCCCTAGGAAGAAAATAAAATTACCATACGAATCTATCATGAGAGCCACCTATGGATTGCCTACCAAAGATGGCAATACCTAGATCTATCCTTGCTTTTATGCCTAGCTAGGGGCGTTAAACGATAGCGCTTGTTGGGAGGCAACCCAATTTTATTTTTAGTTTTTTGCTTTTTGCTTTTGTTTAGGAATAAATCTTTGATCTAGCCTCTGTTTAGATGTGTTTTTATGTTTTAATTAGTGTTTGTGCCAAGTTAAACCTATAGGATCTTCTTAGATGATAGCTATTTGATCTTGCTGTAATTTCCAGAAACTTTCTGTTCACGAAAACAATTGTTACAAATCACCAGAACGCGATAAAATAGTGATTCCAATTGCTGCTGATCAATAAAAAAAATTCTAGGTCTTCCTATTTTGGTAGATTTTTTGGGGTTCCAGAAGTTTGCGTTAGTTACAGATTACTACAGACTGTTCTGTTTTTAACAGATTATGTTTTTCGTGTCTTGTTTGTTTATTTTTGATGAATCTATGGCTAGTAAAATAGTTTATAAACCATATAGAAGTTGGAATACAGTATGTTTAACACCAATATAAATAAATAATGAGTTCATTACAATACCTTGAAGTGGTCTTTTGTTTTATTTCGCTAACGGAGCTCACGAGATTTCTGTTGAGTTTTATGTTGTGAAGTTTTCAAGTTTTGGGTGAAAGATTTAGATGGATTATGGAACAAGGAGTGGCAAGAGCCTAAGATTGGGGATGCCCATGGCACCCCCAAGATAATCTAAGGACAGCAAAAAGCCAAAGCTTGGGGATGCCCCGGAAGGCATCCCCTCTTTCGTCTACTTCCATCGGTAACTTTACTTGGAGCTATATTTTTATTCACCACATGATATGTGTTTTGCTTGGAGCGTCTTGTATGATTTGAGGCTTTGCTTTTTAGTTTACCACAATCATCCTTGCTGTACACACCTTTTGATAGAGCCATACATGATTTTGAATTTGTTAGAATACTCTATGTGCTTCGCTTATATCTTTTGAGTTATATAGTTTTGCTCTAGTACTTCACTTATATATTTTAGAGCACGGTGGAGGATTTGTTTTATAGAAAATATTGATCACTCATGCTTCACTTAGATTATTTTGAGAGTCTTAAATAGAATGGTAATTTGCTTAAATAATCCTAATATGCTAGGTATTCAAGATTAGTAAAAACTTTCTTATGAGTGTTTTGAATACTAAGAGAAGTTTGATGCTTGATGATTGTTTTGAGATATGGAGGTAATAATATCAAAGTCATGCTAGTTGAGTAGTTGTGAATTTGAGAAATGCTTGTGTTGAAGTTTGCAAGTCCCGTAGCATGCATGTATGGTAAACGTTATGTAACAAATTTGAAACATGAGGTGTTCTTTGATTGTCCTCCTTATGAGTGGCGGTCGGGGACGAGCGATGGTCTTTTCCTACCAATCTATCCCCCTAGGAGCATGCCCGTAGTGCTTGGTTTTTGATGACTTGTAGATTTTTGCAATAAGTATGTGAGTTCTTTATGACTAATGTTGAGTCCATGGATTATACGCACTCTCACCCTTCCATCATTGCTAGCCTCTTTGGTACCGTGCATTGCCCTTTCTCACATCGAGAGTTGGTGCAAACTTTGCCGGTGCATCCAAACCCCGTGATATGATATGCTCTTTCACACATAAACCTCCTTATATCTTCCTCAAAACAGCCACCATACCTACCTATTATGGCGCTTCCATAGCCATTCCGAGATATATTGCCATGCAACTTTCCACCATTCTGTTTATCATGACACATTCATCATTGTCATATTGCTTAGCATGATCATGTAGTTGACATAGTATTTGTGGCAAAGCCATCGTTCATAATTCTTTCATACATGTCACTCTTGGATCATTGCATATCCTGGTACACCGCCGGAGGCATTCATATAGAGTCATATTTTGTTCTAGTATCGAGTTGTAATCATTGAGTTGTAAATAAATAGAAGTGTGATGATCATCATTTTCTAGAGCATTGTCCCAAGTGAGGAATAAAAAAAGAATAAAAAAAGAGAGAAAGGCCATAAAAAAGAGAAGGCCCAAAAAAGAGAGAAAAAGATAGAAGGGACAATGCTACTATCCTTTGCCACACTTGTGCTTCAAAGTAGCACCATAATCTTCATGATAGAGAGTCTTTTTTGTCACTTTCATATACTAGTGGGAATTTTTCATTATAGAACTTGGCTTGTATATTCCAACAATGGGCCTCCTCAAGTGCCCTAGGTCTTCGTGAGCAAGCAAGTTGGATGCACACCCACTTAGTTTCTTTTGTTGAGCTTTCATACATTTATAGCTCTAGTGCATCCGTTGCATGGCAATCCCTACTCCTTGCATTAACATCAATCGATGGGCATCTCCATAGCCCATTTATTAGCCTCGTTGATGTGAGACTTTCTCCTTTTTTGTCTTCTCCACATAACCCCCATCATCATATTCTATTCCACACATAGTGCTATGTCCATGGCTCGCGCTCATATATTGCATGAAAGTTTATAGGTTTGAGATTACTAAAGTATGAAACAATTGCTTGGCTTGTCATCGGGGTTCTGCATGATGAGAGAATTCTTGTGTGACGAAAATGGAGCATGACTAAACTATATCATTTTGTAGGGATGAACTTTCTTTGGCCATGTTATTTTGAGAAGACATAATTGCTTAGTTAGTATGCTTGAAGTATTATTATGTTTATGTCAATATGAACTTTTATCTTGAATCTTTTGGATCTGAATATTCATACCACAAATAAGAAGAATTACATTGAAATTATGATAAGTAGACCTCCGCATCAAAAATTCTGTTTTTATCATTTACCTACTCAAGGACGAGCAGGAATTAAGCTTGGGGATGCCTGATACGTCTCCAACGTATCTATAATTTTTGATTGCTCCATGCTATATTATCTACTGTTTTGGACATTATTGGGCTTTATTATCCACTTTTATATTATTTTTGGGACTAACCAATTAACCGGAGGCCCAGCCCAGAATTGCTGTTTTTTGCCTATTTCAGAGTTTCGAAGAAAAGGAATATCAAACGGAGTCAAAACGGAATGAAACCTTCGGGAATGTGATTTTTAGGAAGATTATGATCCAGGAGACTTGGACCCTATGTCAAGAAACAAAAGAGGCCACAAGGTAGGGGGGCGCCCCCCCCCCCCAGGGCGCGCCCTCCACCCTCGTGGCCCCCCTGTTGCTCCACCGACGTACTCCATCCTCCTATATATACCTACGTACCCCCAAACGATGAGATACGGAGCCAAAAATCTAATTCCACCGCCGCAATCTTCTGTACCCATGAGATCCCATCTTGGGGCCTGTTCCGGAGCTCCGCCGGAGGGGGCATCCATCATGGAGGGCCTCTACATCATCACCATAGCCTCTCCAATGAAGTGTGAGTAGTTTACCTCAGACCTTCGGGTCCATAGTTATTAGCTAGATGGCTTCTTCTCTCTTTATGTATCTCAATACAATGTTCTCCCCCTCTCTTGTGGAGATCTATTCGATGTAATCTTCTTTTTGCGGTGTATTTGTTGAGACCGATGAATTGTGGGTTTATGATCAAGATTATCTATGAACAATATTTGAATCTTCTCCGAATTCTTTTATGTATGATTGGTTATCTTTGCAAGTCTCTTTGAATCATAAGTTTGGTTTGGCCTACTAGATTGATTTTCTTGCATTGGGAAAAGTGCTTAGCTTTGGGTTCAATCTTGATGTGTCCTTTCCTATTGACGGTAGGGGCAGCAAGGCACATATTGTATTGTTTCCATCGAGGATAACAAGATGGGTTTTTTATCATATTGCATGAATTTATCCATCTACATCATGTCATCTTGCTTAAGGCGTTACTCTGTTTTCATGAACTTAATACTCTAGATGCATGCTGGATAGCGGTCAATGAGCGGAGTAACAGTAGTAGATGCAGGCAGGAGTCGGTCTATTTGTCTCGGACGTGATGCCTATATACATGATCATACCTAGATATTCTCATAACTATGCTCAATTCTGTCAATTGCTCAACAACAATTCGTTCACCCACCGTAAAATACTTATGCTCTTGAGAGAAGCCACTAGTGAAACATATGGCCCCAGGGTCTATCTTCATCATATTAATCTTCCAACACTTAGTTATTTCCTTTGCTTTTTTACTTTTCTTTTATTTTACTTTGCATCTTTATCACAAAAATACCAAAAATATTATCCTATCATATCTATCAGATCTCACTCTCGTAAGTGACCGTGAAGGGATAGACAACCCCTTATCGCGTTGGTTGCGAGGAGTTATTTGTTTTGTGTAGGTACGAGGGACTCGCGCGTAGCCTCCTACTGAATTGATACCTTGGTTCTAAAAAACTGAGGGAAATACTTACGCTACCTTGCTGCATCATCCTTTCCTCTTCAAGGAAATCCAACGCAATGCTCAAGAGGTAGCAGAGGGGCGGGTCACCAGCAATGGGGGGGATAACTGAGTAGGTCACGGTGGCCGCCTAGCTAGGCGGATATCAAGGCTGCGTGGGGAAGCAGGGCCGCCCACGTCCCATCAATTGCCACGCGTCAGCCGACGCCGCCGGCTGTTGGGTCCCACGACGCTCCACACTTAAACCTTGGCTTCGCCTTGAAGCCAAGTCCGAGCGCGCCTTGGGCCCCGGGGCTACTGTCGGCGTCCTGGGAATGGGGGTCCCTAGACTTGCCCGCCTGCGGCCCATGGCGTGGCTCCACTAGTGGCCTTGTACAACCCATCTTCTTCAGCAAACACTCAAGATCCTCGCGAGGGGCCAAGCCCCACGAGGCGGACGATGCAAGACCTCCTCGGGGGCAGCCTCACCAGGCTGGCTCGCGAGGGGCGGAGAGATCAAGGCGAGGGGCAACTCGCGAGCTTTCTGTGACGCAAGCCATGACGACCAAGGCCAGGCGGGCGCCAGAGCGCACAGCGTACTCGTTTCCTCTTTGGTGCTAAAGAGGCAAGCACAGGTGATGAGTCCCGAGGCATCAGGCAAAGGTTTCCATATCGGTGCAATGAGACCAAGACCAGTAGGACGGCATGATGGAGGTCACTGTGGAGCCCAAGACGGCATCACCACTAGAGCCTTTGGCAGGCGAAGACCACCTTTAGTCAGGATAACTCGTACTAGTTGTCTCCCTTCAAATTTGGTCGTTCTTGGATCCCTTCCCGCCTACATTTGGGAAGAGGACCAGGGCCTCTATAAATAGGACTAGCCACCACAGTAGGAGGCAACTGATCTCAGGCCATTCAGATCATCCTCATCCACACAAGCTCACCAAGCACAAGAGCACCTCTCCTCAGGAGGTTGTTCTTCCCTTATAACTGTTCATCCTCAGCCCGAGAGGCAATCCACCACACCACACTCGAGTAGGGTATTAAACCACATCGGTGGCCCGAACCAGTATAAACCTCGTGTCTCTTATTTTTTGAGTTCGACGCGCTGAGCTTGGAGATCACGGTGAGGGTGTGAGCTAGGGGGAGGAGAGATCTTCGTGCGCACCCCAGAGTTCGAACCTCAAGGGTTTTTCTGGAACCCGAAATCCGACAGAAACACTAGCACCCAAGTCACACAAAGCAAAACACTCATAATTTTTAATTTTGACTTTGATAGTAGGTTCCCATTCATCATGCAATTTTCTAGGAATTGATACTTCTAATTCCATTGTTTCTTCAAAAACTTTCATCATAGCATCAACAATATGTTTAGTAAAACCTTTATTATGTTCATAAGCATGGGTTGAATTTATCATGGACTGCAAAAAAGAAATACAATAAATCAAAGAGCAACTATCATAATTAAAGTCTTTGTAATCCAAAAGAGTGGGTACATCACTAGTTAAAGTTTTGACCTCATCAAACCCACTTTTATCAATTTTCTCAACAAGATTTTCACCCTTCGAATTATCGGGACGCCTTCTAGCTAAAGTTGACTCTTCTTCAGTCCATTTTTCATCAATCTTAACTTTACTAAACAAGTAATCAATAGAAGAAACACAAATCATTTTAAGATCTTCATCATTTTTATCTTCTAACAAGATAGGTTTAGTGGCCATTTGATTTACTAAGGTAGCTTGTGCATCGGATATTTTTCCTAGCAAACTTTCAGCAAAAGCATACTTATATTGGAGATTGCAAACTTCTCTGCTAATGTCATCAAGTTGTTTTGTGATAGCATCCAGCACAACGGAGTGCTCCTTAAGTTCTTCAGTAAAATATTTATTGTGCTCAAATTGTGTAGTCATATATTCCTTAGTACTTTTCTCAATTTCAAGCAAAATATTTGGTTAAGGAACATCATAATATTTTCTTTGAGGCATCATGACTACGCAAATAAGAACGCACACAAAAACAGATCCGGCAAGAAAACAGTGAACGGAAAAAGAGGGGCGAATAAAACGGCAAATTTTTGTGAAGTGGGGGAGAGGAAAATGAGAGGCAAATGGCAAATAATGTAAATTGCGAGGAGATGAGATTTGTGATTAGGAACCTGATATATGTTGAAGATCCTTCCCAGCAATGGCGCTAGAAATTCCTTTTGATTGCGGCTTGAAGCTACGTCGGTATTTCCCCAAAGAGGAAGGGATGGTGCAGCACAACAGCGGTAGGTATTTCCCTCAGATATGAAAACAAGGTTATCGAACCAGTAGGAGAAACAAGTAACACAATGTAAAAAGCCCCTGCACACAGATAACAAATCCTCGCAACCCACATGTTAAAGGGGTTGTCAATCCCTTTCGGGCAACGGCGCCTCAAGATAGGCAAACGAACGTGACATAAAATTGTAGTACATTGATAGATCAAACGCCAAATAAAATAAATAAGAATAAAACACAGCGAGGTATTTGTATTTTTAGTTTAATAGATCTGAAAATAAAAGGCAAATAAAATAGATCGCGAAGGCAAATAATATGAGAAAGAGACCCGGGGGGCGTAGGTTTCACTAGTGGCTTCTCTCGAGAAAAATAGCACATGGTGGGTAAACAAATTACTGTTGGGCAATTGATAGAACTTCAAATAATCATGACGATATCCAGGCAATGATCATTATATAGGCATCATGTCCAAGATTAGTAGACCGAATCTTGCCTGCATCTACTACTATTACTCCACACATTGACCGCTATCCAGCATGCATCTAGTGTATTAAGTTCATGGAAAAATGGAGTAATGCAATACTAACGATTACATGATGTAGCCAAGATCTACCTATGTAGAGATATATGATGTCTACTACGCAACCTTCTTCTTGTAGACATTGTTGGGCCTCCAAGTGCAGAGGTTTGTAGGACAGTAGCAAATTTCCCTCAAGTGGATGACCTAAGGTTTATCAATCCTTGGGAGGCGTAGGATGAAGATGGTCTCTCTCAAGCAACCCTGCAACCAAATAATAGAGTCTCTTGTGTCCCCAACACACCCAATACAATGGTAAATTGTATAGGTGCACTAGTTCGGCGAAGAGATGGTGATACAAGTGCAATATGGATGGTGGGTATAGGTTTTTGTAAACTGAAAATATAAAAACAGCAAGGTAGCAAGCGGAAAAAGTGAGCGTAAACTGTATTGCAATGATAGGAAACAAGGCCTAGGGTTCATACTTTCACTAGTACAAGTTCTCTCAACAATAATAACATAGTTGGATCATATAACTATCCCTCAACATGCAACAAAGAGTCACTCCAAAGTCGCTAATAGCGGAGAACAAACGAAGAGATTATGGTAGGGTACGAAACCACCTCAAAGTTATTCTTTCCAATCAATCCGTTTGGGCTATTCCTGTAAGTGTCACAAACAGACCTAGAGTTTGTACTAGAATACCACCTTAAGACACAAATCAACCAAAACCCTAATGTCACCTAGATACTCTAATGTCACCACAAGTATCCGTGGGCATGATTATACGATATGTATCACACAATCTCAATTCATCTACTCAAACCAGCACATAGAACCTCAAAGAGTGCCCCAAAGTTTCTACCAGAGAATCACGACGAAAACATGTGCCAACCCCTATGCATAGGTTCATGGGCGGAACCCGCAAGTTGATCACCAAAACATACATCAAGTGAATCACGTGATATCCCATTGTCACCACAGATACGCACGACAAGACATACATCAAGTATTCTCAAGTCATTAAAGACTCAATCCGATAAGATTACTTCAAAGTGGGAAACTCAATCCATTACAAGAGAGAAGAGGGGGAGAAACAACATAAGATCCAACTATAGTAGCAAAGCTCGCGATACATCAAGATCGTGCCAAATCAAGAACACGAGAGAGAGAGAGAGAGAGATCAAACACATAGCTACTGGTACATACCCTCAGCCCCAAGGGTGAACTACTCCCTCCTTGTCATGGAGAGTGCCGGGATGATGAAGATGGCCACCGATGAGGGATCCCCCCTCCGGCAGGGTGCCGGAACAGGGTCCCGATTGACTTTTGGTGGCTACAGAGGCTTGCGGCGGCGAAACTCCAGATCTAATCTTTGTTCTGGAAGTTTTACGATACGTAGGTATATATGGGTGCAGGGGGTACGTCGGTCGAGCTTCGGGGGCCCCACGAGGAAGGGGCGCGCTCTCCACCCTCGTGAGCACCTCCCTTCGCTTCTGACGTGGGGTCCAAGTCCATCCGGTAGCTTTCCTTCCAAAAATAACTTCTCCAGTTGATTTCGTTCCGTTTCGGCTCCGTTTGATATTCCTTTTCTTCGAAACACTGAAATAGGCAAAAAACAGCAAATCTGGGTTGGGCCTCCGGTTAATAGGTTAGTCCCAAAAATAATATAAAAGTGGATAATAAAGCCCAATATTGCCTAAAACAGTAGCTAATATAGCATGGAGCAATCAAAAATTATAGATACGTTGGAGACGTATCAAGCATCCGCAAGCTTAATTCCTGCTTGTCCTCGAGTAGGTAAATGATAAAAAAGAATTTTTGATGCGGAGTGCTACTTGGCATAATTTCAATGTAATTCTTCTTTGGTATGAATATTCCGATCCGAAAGATTCAAGACAAAAGTTCATATTGACATAAAAATAATAATACTTCAAGCATACTAAGAAAGCAATTATGTCTTCTCAAAATAACATGGCCAAAGAAAGTTATCCCTACAAAATCATATAGTCTGGCTATGCTCTATCTTCACCACACAAAGTATTCAAATCATGCACAACCCCGATGACAAGCCAAGCAATTGTTTCATACTTTTGACATTTTCAAAAAAAATCAATCTTTACGCAATACATGAGCGTGAGCCATGAACATAGCACTATAGGTGGAATAGAATGGTGGTTGTGGAGAAGACAAAAAGGGAGAAGATAGTCTCACATCAACTAGGCGTATCAACGGGCTATGGAGATGCCCATCAATAGATATCAATGTGAGTAAGTAGGGATTGCCATGCAACGGATGCACTAGAGCTATAAGTATATGAAAGCTCAACAAAAGAAACTAAGTGGGTGTGCATCCAAATCGCTTGCTCACGAAGACCTAGGGCAATTTGAGGAAACCCATCATTGGAATATACAAGCCAAGTTCTATAATGAAAAATTCCCACTGGTATATGAAAGTGAGAACATAGTAGACTCTCTATCATGAAGATCATGGTGCTACTTTGAAGCACAAGTGTGGTAAAAGGATAGTAGCATTGTCCCTTCTCTCTTTTTCTCTCATTTTTTTTATATTTTTTTATTTGGGCCTTTTCTCTCTTTTTTTATGGCCTCTTTTTTCTCTTTTTTTTATTTTTTTTATTTTTCGTCCGGAGTCTCATCTCGACTTGTGGGGGAATCATAGTCTCCATCATCCTTTCCTCACTGGGACAATGCTCTAATAATGATGATCATCACACTTTTATTTACTTACAACTCAAGAATTACAACTCGATACTTAGAACAAGATATGACTCTATATGAATGCCTCCGGCGGTGTACCGGGATGGGCAATGACTCATGAGTGACATGTATGAAAGAATTATGAACGGTGGCTTTGCCACAAATACGATGTCAACTACATGATCATGCTAGCAATATGACAATGATGGAACGTGTCATAATAAACGGAACGGTGGTAAGTTGCATGGCAATATATCTCGGAATGTCTATGGAAATGCCATGATAGGTAGGTATGGTGGCTGTTTTGAGGAAGGTATATGGTGGGTGTATGATACCGGCGAAAGGTGCGCGGTATTAGAGAGGCTAGCAATGGTGGAAGGATGGAAAAAGTGCGTATAATCCATGGACTCAACATTAGTCATAAAGAACTCATATACTTATTGCAAAAATCTAGAAGTTATCAAAGCAAAGTATTACGCGCATGCTCCTAGGGGGATAGATTGGTAGGAAAAGACCATCGCTCGTCCCCGACCGCCACTCATAAGGAAGACAATCAATAAATAAATCATGCTCCGACTTCATCACATAACGGTTCACCATACGTGCATGCTACGGGAATCACAAACTTTAACACAAGTATTTCTCAAGTTCACAACTACTCAACTAGCATGACTCTAATATTATCACCTCCATATCTCAAAACTATTATCAAGCATCAAACTTTTCTTAGTATTCAACGCACTCAAAAGAGAGTTTTACAAATCATTTATGCTTAGCATATTATGATTATTTAAGCAAATTACCATGCTATTTAATACTCTCAAAATAATCTAAGTGAAGAATGAGATATCAATAGTTTCTTCAAAACAAATCCACCACCGTGCTCTAAAAGATCTAAGTGAAGCACATAGAGCAAAATTATAAAGCTCAAAAGATATAAGTGAAGCACAATGAGTATTATATCAAATTCCAATTCATGTATGACTCTCTCATTTAAGAATTTCAGATCTTGGTATTTTATTCAAACAGAAAGCAAAGCTAAAGAAAATAAAATGACGCTCCAAGCAAAACACATATCATGTGGTGAATAAAATATAGCTCCAAGTAAAGTTACTGATGAACGAAGACGAAAGAGGGGATGCCTTCCGGGGCATCCCCAAGCTTAGACACTTGGTTATCGTTGAATATTACCTTGGGGTGCCTTGGGCATCCCCAAGCTTAGGCTCTTGCCACTCCTTATTTCATACTCCATCGAATCTTTACCCAAAACTTGAAAACTTCACAACACAAAACTTAACAGAAAACTCGTAAGCTCCGTTAGTGAAATAAAAGAAAACACCACTTCATGGTACTGTAATAAACTCATTATTTATTTGTATTGGTGTTAAACCTACTGTATTCCAACTTTTCTATGGTTTATAAACTATTTTACTAGCCAAAGATTCATCAAAATAAGCAAGCAACACAATGAAAACAGAATCTGTCAAAAACAGAACAGTCTGTAGTAATCTGTAACTAACGCAAACTTATGGAACTCCAGAAATTCTAAAATAAATTGGTGGACCTGAGTAATTTGTCGATTAATCATCTGCAAAAATAATAAACTAAATAGCACTCTCCAGTAAAAAGTTGAAGCTAATCTCGTGAGCGCTAAAGTTTCTGTTTTTTACAGCATGATCATAAAGACTTCACCCAAGTCTTCCCAAAGGTTCTACTTGGCACAAACACTAATTAAAACATAAAACCACATCTAAACAGAAGCTATATGTATTATTTATTCCTAAACAAAACTAAAAAGAAATAAACTAAAATAAAGTTGGGTTGCCTCCCAACAAGCGCTATCGTTTAACGCCCCTAGCTAGGCATGATGATTTCGATGATGCTCACAAAAAGATAAGAATTGAAACATAAAGAGAGCATCATGAAGAATATGACTAGCACATTTAAGTCTAACCCACTTACTATGCATAGGGATTTTGTGAGCAAACAACTTACAGGAACAATAATCAACTTGCGTAGGAAGGTAAAACAAGCATAACTTCAAAACATTAAGCACATAGAGAGGAAACTTGATATTATTGCAATTCCTACAAGCATATTTTCCTCCCTCATAATAGTTTTCAGTAGCATAATGAATGAATTCAACAATATAACCAGCACCTAAAGCATTCTTTTCATGATCTACTAGCATAGAATTTTTATTACTCTCCACATAAGCAAATTTATTCTCATGAATAGTAGTGGGAGCAAACTCAACATAATAACTATCATATGATTGAAAATTAAGATCAAGATGACAAGTTTCATGGTTATCATTTTTCTTTAAAGCATACGTGTCATCAAAATAATCATCATAGATAGGAGGCATCCTTTCATCATAGTAAATTTGCTCATCAAAACTTGGGGGACAAAAAATATCATCTTCATCAAACATAGCTTCCCCAAGCTTGTGGGTTTGCATATCATTAGCATCATGGATATTCAAGGAATTCATACTAACAACATTGAAATCATGCTCATCATATAAAGATTTAGTGCCAAACATTCTATGTAATTCTTCTTCTAGCACTTGAGCACAATTTTCCTTTCCATCATACTCACGAAAGATATTAAAAAGATGAAGCGTATGAGGCAAACTCAATTCCATTTTTTTGTAATTTTGTTTTATAAACTAAACTAGTGCTAAAACAAGAAACAAAAAGATTCGATTGCAAGATCTAAAGATATACCTTCACTTACCTAGCCTCCCCGGCAACGGCGCTAGAAAAGAGCTTGATGTCTACTACGCAACCTTCTTCTTGTAGACGTTGTTGGGCCTCCAACTGCAGAGGTTTGTAGGACAGTAGCAAATTTCCCTCAAGTGGATGACCTAGGTTTATCAATCCGTGGGAGGGGTAGGATGAAGATGGTCTCTCTCAAGCAACCCTACAACCAAATAACAAAGAGTCTCTTGTGTCCCCAACACACCCAATACAATGGTAAATTGTATAGGTGCACTAGTTCGGCGAAGAGATTGTGATACAAGTGCAATATGGATGGTGGATATAGGTTTTTGTAAACTGAAAATATAAAAACAGCAAGGTAGCGAGCGGAAAAAGTGAGCGTAAACTGTATTGCAATGATAGGAAACAAGGCCTAGGGTTCATACTGTCACTAGTACAGGTTCTCTCAACAATAATAACATAGTTGGATCATATAACTATCCCTCAACATGCAACAAAGAGTCACTCTAAAGTCACTAATAGCGGAGAACAAACGAAGAGATTATGGTAGGGTACGAAACCACCTCAAAGTTATTCTTTCCAATCAATCCGTTGGGCTATTCGTATAAGTGTCACAAACAGCCCTAGAATTCGCACTAGAATAACACCTTAAGACACAAATCAACCAAAACCCTAATGTCACCTAGATACTCCAATGTCACCTCAAGTATCCGTGGGCATGATTATACGATATGTATCACACAATCTCAATTCATCTACTCAAACCAACACATAGAACCTCAAAGAGTGCCCCAAAGTTTCTACCAGAGAATCACGACGAAAACATGTGCCAACCCCTATGCATAGGTTCATGGGCGGAACCCGCAAGTTGATCACCAAAACATACATCAAGTGAATCACGTGATATCCCATTGTCACCACAGATACGCAGGGCAAGACATACATCAAGTGTTCTTAAGTCATTAAAGACTCAATCCGATAAGATTACTTCAAAGGGGAAAACTCAATCCATTACAAGAGAGAAGAGGGGGAGAAGCAACATAAGATCCAACTATAATAGCAAAGCTCGCGATACATCAAGATCGTGCCAAATCAAGAACACGAGAGAGAGAGAGAGAGATCAAACACATAGCTACTGGTACATACCCTCAGCCCCGAGGGTGAACTACTCCCTACTTGTCATGGAGAGCGCCGGGATGATGAAGATGGACACCGGTGAGGGATCCCCCCTCCAGCAGGGTGCCAGAACAGCGTCCCCATTGACTTCTGGTGGCTACAGAGGCTTGCGGCAGCGGAACTCCAGATCTAATCTCTGTTCTGGAAATTTTACGATATGTAGGTATATATGGGTGCAGGGGGTACGTCGGTGGAGCTTCAGGGGCCCCACGAGGCAGGGGGGCACGCCCCCCACCCTCGTGAGCACCTCCCTTGGCTTCTGATGTGGGGTCCAAGTCCATCTAGTAGCTTTGCTTCCAAAAATAACTTCTCCAGTTGATGTGGTTCCGTTTCGACTCCGTTTGATATTCCTTTTCTTCGAAACACTGAAATAGGCAAAAAACTGCAAATCTGGGTTGGGCCTCCGGTTAATAGGTTAGTCCCAAAAATAATATAGAAGTGGATAATAAAGCCCAATATTGCCCAAAACAGTAGATAATATAGCATGGAGCAATCAAAAATTATAGATACGTTGAAGACGTATCAATATACCCCATCGTTTTATCCTTAGTAGCAATGAGCATATGTGTCGGTTCACCTTCTATCACTAGGATCAAGCACTGTAAGATCGAACCCACTACTAAGCACCTCTTCCCATTGCAAGATAAATAGATCAAGTTGGCCAAACAAAACCCAAATATCAGAGAAGAAATACGAGGCTATAAGAAATCATGCATAAAAGAGATCAAAGAAACTCAAATACTTTCATGGATATAAAAAGATAGATCTGATCATAAACTCAAAGTTCATTCGATCCCAACAAACACACCGCAAAAAGAGTTACATCATATGGATCTCCAAGAGACCATTGTATTGAGAATTTAGCGAGAGAGAGGAAGCCATCTAGCTACTAACTACGGACCCGAAGGTCTACAAAGAACTACTAACGCATCATCGGAGAGGCACCAATGGAGGTGGTGAACCCCATCTGTGATGGTATCTAGATTGGATCTGGTGGTTTTGGACTCTGCGGTACCTAGAATTGATTTTCGTCGACTCCCCTAGGGTTTTTGGAATATTGGGGTAATTATAGAGCAAAGAGGCGGTCCGGGGGGCACCCGAGGTGGGCACAACCCACCAGGGCGCGCCTGGGCCTCCTGGCACACCCTGGTGGTTTGTGCTCCCCTGGAGCACGCCCGAGGCGCAGCCTTGGCCCATTAGGTGTCTTCTGGTCCAAAAAAAATCTCCGTAAAGTTCCGTTGCATTTGGACTCCGTTTGGTATTGATTTGTTGCGATGTAAAAAACATGTAGAAAACAGCAACTGGCACTTGGCACTATGTCAACAGGTTAGTACCAAAAAATGATATAAAATGACTATAAAATGATTATAAAACATCCTAGATTGATAATATAACAGCATGGAACAATAAAAAATTATAGATACGTTGAAGACGTATCACCCACGAAGGAATTTCCTCACTCGGGTAGATCTTCATGAAGTATGCGATCTCCTTGCCTTTACAAACTTCTTGGTTCAACTCCACATCATGTTGGAGGCTCCCAAGCGACACCTGACCAATCTAGGAGACACCACTCTCCAAAAGGTAATATACAGTGTGTTGATGATTAACTCCTTGCTCTTGTGCTTCAAATGATAATCTCCCCAACACTCAACTCTCTCACACAGATTTGGCAACGGTGGAAGAATGGATTTGAGTGGAAAGCAACTTGAGGAAGACTAGAAATCAAGATTCAAATGGTGGGAATGGAATCTCTTGATCTCAACACATGATTAGGTGGTTCTCTCTCAAAAAATGAATGGTGGAAGTGTATGCATGTTCTAATGGATCTCTTACTAAGTAAGAGGCGGGTAGAGGGTATATATAGCCTCCACACAAAATCCAACCGTTACACACTTTTGACCCAACTCGGTGGCACCGACCTGTGTAAAAATATGAATGTTAGGAATCTCGGTGGGACCAACTGGAACAACTCAGAAGGACTGATGTGCAATGGCTAGGGCAAACCTCGTCTCGGTGAGACCGAAGTGAAGCAATAAGGCAACAGAGAGTTAGCAAGCCATCTCAGTGGTACCGACTTCATCATCTCGGTGAGACCGAAGTGAAGCTATAAGTAATAGAGAGTTGGCAAGGCCATCTCAGTGAGACCGAGATCCATATCGATGGATCCGATTTGTTAGGGTTTGGCAGTGGCTATGTCCAGATGAACTCGGTGGCTGCGCATAGGAAAATTTGGTGGGGCCCAGTTGGATAGTAGGGTTTGGACATATTTGGATGGAGAAAGTGGTTAAGGGTTTTGGAGCAATGTCACTAAGCACTTGAGCAAATAGATCATTAAGCAACACCTCATCCCCTTTTAATAATATTGGCTTTCCTATGGACTTAATGTGATCTTGGATCACTTAACCAAAACTGTAGAGTCTTTAGTTTTTTGCCAATCCATGTCCTTAGCATTTTGAGGGGTCCACAACCACTAGTCCTTGCCATGCCAATCATTAAACATCCTAAAATGTTTAACTTGAATGGACATTAGTTCAATGAGATATATGTTGTTATGAATTACCAAAACCACCCCGGGATTAGTTGCACTTTCAAATACCACTAGTGGTCCCTATGCTGGTTAGTGGTAATTTTTGTTATCACTGATGTGTTATTACTAACAGCTCTAGACCCGTCACCAAAGGGGCTTTAGCACTCGTCAATGAAGGGTGAATTCAAGTTGTGGTTACATGTGGAACCCATTTGCTCGAAGATGTGCTTGTTAGTGAAGAGATCTAGAGCACAACATCTAGTTAGCCACGGAGTTATGTATCAACTTGATGGGTTCCACATGTAACAAAAAGTGTACTTCATGTCAAGATATTATAAATTCAAATAGAGGATAGGACAAATTACGAAATCCAAGGGGATCGAGGTCAGGTTAATTCTTCTATAGTCATTCCCGGTGACACGAGCACACCTTCACAACTAAACAAATCACATAGTACAGTTATTAGTTATTAGACAATGACAAGACATCAACAAAATCATCCTCTATATAGTTACAAAAGCATTTGTGTCTTTTAGAGCATCTCCACTCGCACCCCCAATAGCCTCCCAGGACGCGATTTTTTTCGCCGACGCAGAAAAAAAAGCTGTCGCCCCCCAGGATGCCGAATTGTGCAGGTGCGGACCATTTTTTGGCTCGGCGACCCCAGGCCGAACCCAGTGCAGGGGGGCGCTTGGGGGCTCCGGCGGAAGGAAAAATGGTGCGTCAGCCACCACTGTCAGGCGAAAGATGACATTTTCCCGCCAAGATTCGCCCTCGCGTGTTGTAGGATGACACTTGCCCTTTCACGGCCGTGCCGATCCCGGCGCAACCCACCTGCCCACAGTTGCTGGTCCGCCGCTATAAAGACCATTTCCTCGCCGAAAAGAGAAGGTTTCACCATGGTAGCCTCCATCCCGCTCCTAGGTGAGCTTTCTAGCGCTCCGGCCATGCAAGAAGGGATACCGGCAGTTGCGCACCAACCACGCCCGCCACGTTTTCGGCGATTTGTCTGTTCGGCGATGGACTCTGATGACGAGGAGGCATTTGCTACTTCTTGAGCTTGCGTTGGTTTTTCCATTGAAGAGGAAAGGGTGATGCAACAAAGTAGAGATAAGTATTTCCCTCAGTTTGAGAACCAAGGTATCGATCCAGTAGGAGACAACGCACAAATCACCGAATACGTGCACAAACAATCAAACAACTTGCACCCAACGCGATAAAGGGGTTGTCAATCGCTTCACGGTTACTTGCAAAAGTGAGATCTGATAGAGATAGATAAATGATAAAGTAAATATTTTTGGTATTTTTGGTTTATAGATCAGAAAGTAAAGGATTGCAAAATAGTAGATCGGAAACTTATATGATGGAAAATAGACCCAGGGGCCATAGGTTTCACTAGAGGCTTCTCTCAAGATAGAAAATAATACGGTGGGCGAACCAAATTACTGTTGAGCAATTGATAAAAAAGCGCAAAGTTATGACGATATCTAAGGCAATGATCAAAGATTTATATTGGGAAAAAAAGATTCAATAGGGGTCACATTAATCACTTTAAGATCTTCATCATTATTTTCACGGAAACTAGAAGAACACATTTTTACAAACCAATCTCGTTTAGCACGCATCTTAGCGGTTCTTTTTTTGCACTCATTAATAGAAATTCTCATAGCTTTGAGAGACTCATTAATATCATGCTTGGGTGGAATAGATCTAAGTTCCAAAGAATCAACATCAGGAGAGATTCTATCCATGTTCCTAGCCAAATCATCAATCTTAAGTATTTTTTCTTAAATCAAAGCATCGAAATTCTTTTGCGAACTCATAAACTCTTTTACACTATTCTCAAAATCAGAGGGCATCTTATTATAATTTCCATAAGAATTGTTGTAGGAATTACCATAATTATTAGAGGAAATACTAGGATACGGCCTAGGATTAAAATTACCTCTATACGGGTTATTACCAAAATTGTTCCTACCAACAAAATTCACATCCATAGATTTATTATTATTCTCAATCAAAGTAGACAAAGGCATATCATTAGTATCAATAGAAGCACTCTTGCTAGCAAATAATTTCATAAGTTCATCCATCTTTCCACTCAAAACATTAATCTCTTCAATCACATGCACCTTTTTAATAGTGGAAGATCTTTAGGTATGCCATTGAGAATAATTAACCATAATATTATCTAGAAGTTTAGTAGCTTCTCCTAAGGTAATTTCCATAAAAGTACATCCCACGGCCGAATCTAAAAGATTTATAGAAGCAAAATTCAATCTGGCATAGAAATATTGTATAATCATCCACAAATTCAAACCATGAGTAGGGAAATTTTGTATCATCAATTTCATCCTCTCCCAAGATTGTGCAACATGTTCATGATCAAGTTTCTTAAAATTCATAATCTCGTTCCTAACGGAGATGATTTTAGCGGGAGGAAAATACTTGGAAATAAAAGCATCTTTACACTTATTCCATGAATCAAAACTATTTTTAGGCAAAGATGAAAACCAAGTTTTAGCACGATCTCGAAGTGAGAACCAAAATAGCTTCAATTTAAAAATATCATTATCCACATCTTTTTTATTTTGCATGTCACAAAAATCAATGAAATTGCTTAGATGGGATGCAGCATCTTCACTAGGAAGGCCAGAAAATTGATCTTTCATAACAAGATTCAGCAAAGCGGCATTAATCTCACAAGATTCCGCACTAGTGGTGGGAGCAATCAGAGTACTAATAAAATCATTATTATTGGTGTTGGAAAAGTCACACAATTTGGTATTCCCTTGATCCATCCTGACAACGCAAGCAATCCAACACACGAGCACACAAAAAGCAAGCGAAGAAGATGAACGAACGAGGGGCAAAGAAAAGGCAAATCTTTTCGAAAATCATTTTAGAAGTGGGGGAGAGGAAAACGAGAGGCGAATGGCGAATAATGTAATGCAAGAGATGAGAGTTTATCATTTGTATGTCTTAGCATAGATCTCCCCGGCAATGGCGCCAGAAATTCTTCCTGCTACTTCTTGAACTTGCGTTGGTTTTTTCCTTGAAGTGGAAAGGGTGATGCAGCAAAGTAGAGATAAGTATTTCCCTCAGTTTGAGAACCAAGGTATCAATCCAGTAAGAGACAACGCACAAATCATTTATTACCTGCACAAACAATCAAACAACTTCCACCGAACGCGATAAAGGGGTTGTCAATCCCTTCACGGTTACTTGCAAAAGTGAGATCTGATAGAGATAGTAAACGATAAAGTAAATATTTTTGGTATTTTTGGTTTATAGATCAGAAAGTAAAAGATTGCAAAATAGTAGATCGGAAACTTATATGATGGAAAATAGACCCGGGGGCCATAGGTTTCACTAGAGGCTTCTCTCAAGATAGAAAATAATACGGTGGGTGAACAAATTACTACCAAGCAATTGATAGAAAAGCACAAAGTTATGACGATATCTAAGGCAATGACCATGAATATAGGCATCACGTCCGTGTCAAGTAGACCGAAACGATTCTGCATCTACTACTATTACTCCACACATTGACCAGCATGCATCTAGAGTATTAAGTTCATAAAGAACGGAGTAATGCATTAAGTGAGATGACATGATATAGAGGAATTAACTAAAGCAATATGATTAAAACCCCATCTTTTTATCCTCGATGGCAACAGTACAATACGTGCCTTGCTACCCCTGCTGTCACTGGGAAATGACACCGCAAGATTGAATCCAAAGCTAAGCACTTCTCCCATTGCAAGAAACCAAACTAGTTGGCCAAACCAAATCGATAATTCGAAGAGAATTACAAAGATATCAAATCATGCATCAAAGAATTCAGAGAAGATTCAAATAATATTCATAGGTAAGCTGATCATAAATCCACAATTCATGGGATCTTGACAAACACACTGCAAAAGAATATTACATTGGATAGATCTTCAAGAACATCAAGGAGAAGATGGTATTGAGAATCAAAGAGAGAGAAGAAGCCATCTAGCTACTACTTATGGACACGTAGGTCTGTGGTAAACTACTCACGCTTCATCGGAAGGGCAATAGAGTTGATGTAGAAGCCCTCGATGATCGAATCCCCCTCCGGTAGGGTGCTGGAAAAGGTCCCTAGATGGGACCTCACGGGTACAGAAGGTTACGGCGGTGCAAAAGTGTTTTCGTGGATGCCTCTGGTGGTTTGGAGATATTTGGGAATATATAGGCGAAAGAATTAGGTCAGGAGAGGCACGAGGGTCCCACAAGGGTGGGGGCGCGCCCTCCATCCTTGTGGCCGCCTCGTGGCTCCTCCGACTTCATCTCCAAGTCTCCTGGTTGTCCTCTGGTCCAAGAAAAATCCTCGCGAAGGTTTCATTCCATTTGGACTCTATTTGGTATTCCTTTTCTGCGTAACCCAAAAACAAGGAAAAAAACAGGAACTGGCACTGGCTCTATGTTAATTGGTTAGTCCCAAAAATAATATAAAATAGCATACTAATGCATATAAAACATCCAAAATAGATAATATAATAGCATCGAACAATAAAAACTTATAGATACATTGGAGACGTATTAAGCATCCCCAAGCTTAATTCCTGCTCGTCCTCGAGTAGGTAAATGATAAAAACAGATTTTTTATGTGGAATGCTACCTAACATATTTATCCATGTAATATTCTTTATTGTGGCATGAATGTTCAGATCCATAAGATTCAAAACAAAAGTTTAATATTGACATAAAAACAATAATACTTCAAGCATACTAACAAGGCAATTATGTCTTCTCAAAACAACATGGACAAAGAAAGCTTATCCCTACAAAATCATAGAGTCTAGCTATGCTCCATCTTCATCACACAAAATATTCAAATCATGCACAACCCCGATGACAATCCAAATAATTGTTTCATACTTTTGATGTTCTCAAACCTTTTTAACTTTCACGCAATACATGAGCGCGAGCCATGGACATAACACTATAGGTGGAATAGAACATGGTGGTTGTGGAGAAGACAAAAAGAGGGACATAGTCTCACATCAACTAGGCATATCAACGGGCTATGGAGATGCCCATCAATAGATAACAATGTGAGTGAGTAAGGATTTCCATGCAACAGATGCACTAGAGCTATAAGTTTATGAAACCTCAAAAAGAAAACTAAGTGGGTGTGCATCCAACTTGCTTGCTCATGAAGACCTAGGGAAATTTGAGGAAGCCCATCGTTGGAATATACAAGCCAAATTCTATACTAAAAAATTCCCACTAGTATATGAAACTGACAATATAGGAGACTTTCTATCATGAAGATCATGGTGCTACTTTGAAGCACAAGTGTGGTAAAAGGATAGTAACAACATTGCCCTTCTCTCTTTTTGTCTATTTTTTTATTTTCTCTTTTTTGGGCCTTTTTTTGGCCTTTTATCTTTTTTTATTTCCTCAGATGGGACAATGCTCTTATAATGAAGACCATCACACTTTTATTTACTTACAACTCAAAAATTACAACTTGATACTAGAACAAAATGTGACTCTACTCCGGCAGTGTATCGGGATGTGCAATGAATCAAGAGTGGCATGTATGAAAGAATTATGAACGGTGGCTTTGCCACAAATACGATGTCAACTACATGATCATGCAAAGCAATATGACAATGATGGAATGTGTCATAATAAACAAAACAGTGGAAAATTGCATGGCAATATATCTCGGAATGACTATGGAAATGCCATAATAGGTACGTATGGTGGCTGTTTTGAGGAAGGTACATGGTGGGTGTATGGTACCGGCGAAAGTTGAGCGGCACTAGAGAGGCTAGCAATGGTGGAAGGGTGAGAGTGCGTATAATCCATGGACTCAACATTAGTTATAAATAACTCACATACTTATTGCAAAAATCTATTAGTTATTGAAACAAAGTACTACACGCATGCTTTAGGGGGATAGATTGGTAGGAAAAGACCATCGCTCGTCCCCGACCGCCACTCATAAGGAAGAGAATTAATAGATAAATCATGCTCTAACTTCATCACATAACGGTTCACCATACGTGCATGCTACGGGAATCACAACCTTTAACACAAGTATTTCTCCAATTCACAATTACTTACTAGCATGACTCTAATATCACCATCTTCATATCTCACAACAATCATAAGGAATCAAACTTCTCATAGTATTGAATGCACTTTATATGAAAGTTTTTATTATATCCCTCTTGGATGCCTATCATATTAGGACTAAATTTATAACCAAAGAAAATTACCATGCTCTTTAAAGACTCTCAAAATAATATAAGTGAAGCATGAGAGTTCATAAATTTATATAAAATAAAAACACCGCCTTGATCTAAAAAGATATAAGTGAAGCACTAGAGCAAAACTTCCTAGCTCAAAAGATATAAGTGAAGCACATAGAGTATTCTAATAAATCATGATTCATGTGTGTCCCTCTCAAAAGGTGTGTACAAAAGGATGATTATGGCAAACTAAAAAGCAAAGACTCAAATCATACAATACGCTCCAAGCAAAACACATATCACGTGGTGAATGAAAATATAGCCTCAAGTAAAGTTACTCATAGACGAAGACGAAAGAGGGGATGCCTTCCGGGGCATCCCCAAGATTAGGCTCTTGGTTGTCCTTGAATATTACCTTGGGGTGACTTAGGCATCCCCAAGCTTAGGCTCTTGCCACTCCTTATTCCATAGTCCATCAAATCCTTACCCAAAATTTGAAAATTTCACAACACAAAACTCAACAAAGAATCTCATAAGCTCCCTTAGTATACGAAATAAATCACCACTTTTGGTAATGTTGTGAACTCATTCTTTATTTATAGTGGTATAATATATCTTGTATTC
Organism: Aegilops umbellulata; assembly: GCA_032464435.1. NCBI lineage: Eukaryota > Viridiplantae > Streptophyta > Magnoliopsida > Poales > Poaceae > Aegilops > Aegilops umbellulata. Next base: position 289,668,771 of record CP136056.1, on the reverse strand, counting down.
CAACTTTTACATGGTTCATACCCTCCCTGATACTACCCATAGAATCATCAAAATAAGCAAACAATACATAGAAAACAGAATCTGTCAAAAACAGAACTGTCTGTAGTAATCTGGAACTCTCGAATACTTTTGTAACTCAAAAAATTCTGAAAAATTAGGAAAACCTAATAAATTTGTTTGTTAATCTTCTGCAAAAGAATCAAATCAAAACCATGCTTCTGTAAAAAATGAGAATTGTTTTCCCGAGCGCAAAAGTTTTTGTTTTTCAGCAAGATCAAATCAACTATCACCGTAAGCCATCCCAAAGGTCTTGGCACAAACACTAACTAAAACACAAAAACCACATCTAATCACATCTAACCAGAGGCTAGATGAATTATTTATTGCAAAACATAACCTAAAAATAAAAAACAAAAATAAAATTGGGTTGCCTCCCTCAGGGAGTCCTGGACTAAGGGGTCCTTGGGCGTCCGGCCTATTATCAATGGACCGGACTGGTGGGCTGTGAAGACATGAAGGCCGAAGACGGTACCGTGTCCGGATTGGACTCTCCTTGGCGTGGAAGGCAAGCTTGGCGACCAATTATGAAGATTCCTTCTTATGTAACTGACTCTATGTAACCCTAGATTCCCCCAGTGTCTATATAAACCGGAGGGCGTAGTCCGGAAAGGATATACTCATTACCGTAGTCATATAGGCTAGACTTCTAGGGTTTAGCCATTACGATCTCGTGGTAGATCAACTCTTGTAATACTCATATTCATCAAGATCAATCAAGCAAGAAGTAGGGTATTACCTCCATAGAGAGGGCCCGAACCTGGGTAAACATCGTGTCCCCTGTCTCCTGTAACCATTGACCCTAGACGCATAGTCTGGGACCCCCTACCCGAGATCCCCCGGTTTTGACACCGACATTGGTGCTTTCATTGAGAGTTCCACTATGCCGTCGACGAAAGGTTCGATGGCCCCTTCGATCGTCTATAGTGACGCTGTCCAAGGAGAAACCTTCCTCCTCGAATAGATTTTCGTATTCGGCGGCTTCATACTGCGGGCCAACTCACTTGGCCATCTAGAGCAGATCGATAGCTACGCCCCTGGCCACCAGGTCAGATTTGGAAGCTTGAACTACGTCACGGATATCCGTGGAGACCTGATCTTCAACGGATTTGAGACCATGGCGATCGCTCCCCCTCGCTCCGATGAACACGACTTAAATCTGTCATTGGACCATATTCAGGAGATGGTTCCTATAACTGCTACGGCCTTAGATCCGGAGCAGATTGTGCCATCCGAAACCGTAGAAACCGCGGCGTTGGAGCCGCACACGAACTCAGCACCTTGCAATGTCTGTGTCAACGGAATTCTGGACTCGTCTCCGGCTATAATTTCCGAACCACGCACGCCTGCAGGCGCAGAGCTGGATCGGTTATCGATCTTCGAGTTCAGCGCCGCAGATATCTTCCAACACTCGCCCTTGGGCGATGTTCTAAATTCATTAAAAAAATTGTCCTTGGCGGGGGACTCACAGCCGAACTATGTCCGGTTCGAGCTAGAGGCTGATAATGGAGAATTTTTCTTCCCACCCGCCACCCACTTCATAGCCACTGTCGAGGATTTAACAGACATGCTTGATTATGGCTCTGAAGACATCGATGGTATAGACTACGATGCCGATAAGGAGCAAGGCCAAGACCCGCCATTCACGGGACATGGAATGACCACCTCTTCGTACAACGTGTACATGGTTGATACACCTAAAAAAGCTAGCGATGATGACAAAGAAGATCTAGTTGAGAATAAACCTCTTGAGACACAATCTAAGTACCGACGCCCTAAACGCCGCTCTAAGTCACATCGCAGCAATGCTGGCACCTGAGAAAATAGTACTCCGGACGACGCCGAAAACAATGAAGACCCTGTTGGAGCAAGATCCGAACAGGAGGAACAGGAAGACGGGCAAGCCAGCCACGATGAACAGGCCCTGCCCAGTGACAATTCGGAGGACGACAACTACCTTCCGCTCTCTGAAGATGAGGTAAGCCTCGGCGATGAAGACTTCATCATACCCGAAGAACCCCTCGAGCAGGAGCGCTTCAAGCGCAAGCTAATAGCTACTGCAAGGAGCCTAAAAAGAAGCAGCAACAGCTTCAAGCTGACCAAGACCTACTCAACGATAGATGGACCGAAGTCCTGGCCGCCGAAGAATACAGCCTTAGTGGCCTAGCCAAAAGCTACCCGAAGCATAGATTGCTACATCAGTTCGATTACGAGGCGTTGGAGCCCGTACCATCATCACACAATGCGGCAGGTCGTCCACAACTCTGTCCGGATAAAGAGGCAATTCAAGCCGAACACTAGCGGAGCTCACGATTGTCCAGACGACCTTCAGCGGGACTTGGACAGTACAGTAGGACACGCAAGATCAATATACGGATCGTGAGGGCACGCCTCGACACACGACGATGGCTACCTATTCGGACGTGACAAACCTAGCCACGCCCAAGCCGAAATCTACAAATGGACTCCTTCGGAGTTACGTCGCAGTGTGGCCCAACATAGAGGCGCCGCACACCCGCTTTGCTTCACTGATGAAGTAATGGATCATGAATTCCCCGAAGGATTCAAACCCGTCAATATTGAATCATACGACAAAACAACTGATCCTGCGGTATGGATAGAAGATTTTATCCTCCACATCCATATGGCTCGTGGAGACGACCTCCACGCCATTAAATACTTCCCACTAAAGCTAAAAGGGCCAGCTCGGCACTGGTTAAATAGCCTGCATGAAAATTCCGTAGGCAGCTGGGAAGACTTGGAAGAAGCCTTCCTTGACAACTTCCAAGGAACATATGTCCGGCCACCGGATGCCGATGACCTAAGTTGTCGGGGATATCACTACTTGGCGTAAACCATCCACGGCAGGCCGGGTTAACTTCATCAGTAGTTGTGTATGTTAAAGACCATGAAGGCGGATGAGGGCTCAAGGCCCATAATCGGTTTAAGGCATATAACCGTAAACCGGTGTCGGTTTGTAACTTGTATTGTAAGTTAGGAATAGTGGAGACCGAACCGGACACACCTATGAGCCGGTATCGGGACTTTGTAAACTGACGGGCGTCACCCATGTATATAAGGGGACGACCCGGCGGCGGTTCAAGGACAACAGACAAGAACTCGAGACTTAGGCGAAGCTTGTTTGCTCCCTAGTCATCGAAACCCCATCAATTCCATCACAACTAGACGTAGGCTTTTACCTTCATCGAAGGGGCCGAACTAGTATAAACTCTCTTGCGTCCATGTGCCCGCTTTAACCCCTTCAAGCTAACCCATAGCGATGGCTCCACGACTAAGTCCTTTCATGAGGACATCTGTCGTGACAAAACCACGACAGTTGGCGCCCACCGTGGGGCTATCGCACGATGGCTTCAAGTTCTTGGAGGGCAACTTTGAAGGACTCAAGGGTTACGCTGTGGGCCGGATGACCAAGAGTCGTCGCGACAAGCTCTACATCGACGATGCAGGATGGGGCCCTGAGGACGGCTCAGTGGAGTACGGGTACCAGGTCCCCTTTGGTGGCATACACGTCTTCATTGGCAAGATCGGTGAATCGGGCCCTGAGCCGGACATCTGCACCGACCTCGTCGAAACGGCTCAGCGTGCACGATCCGCCCAGGCTAATCCGGACGTGAAGCGTGCCTTCGTGGGAGTCATCCATGGAGGGGAATACGAGGTTAGATCGGAATCTGGTGATGAGACCGTCGTTTATTTCGGCGATGAGTCCTCGACCGGAGAGACCGAATCGTTATATCAATTACAAGATGGCCGGATTGGGGGCTGTTCCGATGGCGACAGTATTCCGGACCCCTTTGATCTGCCAAACCAGGTCGGAATATTCATGGCCAGTACGCAAGCGGCGATCCACTCTTCGAACGCAGCGGCAATGATCTCCGGGTCAGTAACGGCAACGGCAGGCGGGGAAGGAGGCCCTGTGCACCCGCCGGCTCAAGTTTTATCTGATCTGTTTGATGCGTTGGCCACGCTCATGGCAGAGGCTAACCCGGCGGATCAGGATGCCCACAACGCGGAAATCGCAAAGGTGAAAGATCAGATTACTCAGGCCAAGGCCGATTTAGTGGCTGAGAATGCCAGGATGACCGCAGAATGAGCCGCTTTGGATGCGCAGGCTTATCGGCTTATGCTGGATCAGAACGCGTCACATGAAGTCATGAAGAGGAAGCACCGGTCTCGCTTACCTCCGGTTTACAAGGCCAGAGACCTCTTTAACACTCCAGGAGCAGGGACCAGTAACCCGCCAATGCTAAACCGGGCGGAAGCGCCAGGGACGGGCGCACCGATTCAGCCTCGCTTGGTGGATCTACCCCGTCAGAACAATATCGTGCCTCAACCTGTCCCAACACCTCCGGGTCACTATTCCAATCCGATGGACAACCTTGTTCCTGCCGCTTCACGACTGGAGGCCATCCCAATTGAAGGTGATTCTCCGCAGGCGGTGGAGACGCGCCGGGTTAAGGAACTTCTTCGGACAGTCTTGATTCAACAGGAAGCATATTCGTATAGCCGTGACCGAATTCACTCCACCCCTCGTCCGAGCCGGAGCTACAGCAGGCACATGGATGAACCGGCCGTGTCAAGCAAAGCACAAAACCATGAAGCGCCCCGTGGCAACAACCCGGCAGGTGGTATCGGGGATGCTCAGGAAGTGGTAGACCGGGCCCGAGCGCGCAGGGAGGCCGAGTTAGCGGCACAGTACGAGGCTCGTCAGCTTACGCCGGTTCGCCCAACTACCTCGGTCGAGCCAGGAGTTACCTCTAGTTCTTTGGGGGTACCATGCCTTGTCCCCACCTTACGCAATGTGCGCCTGCCCAAGGATTTCAAGGGCCCGCGCAAGGTGCCGAATTCCACTGCCGATTTGTCTCCAGAACATGGGTGGAGAGCTATGAGATGGCCATGGAAATGCTTGATCTGGATGAGGCGGTGTGTGCGAAGTATTTCACCATGATGCTAGAAGGGACGGCCTGTACTTGGTTAAAAAGTTTACCGGCCAATTCTATCAGCTCGTGGGCCGAGTTGAGATCCCGGTTTATCCAGAATTTTAAGGATACATGTAAGTACCCTATGTCGATAGTGGACTTAGCGGCCTGTGTCCAGGAAGAAGGAGAGTCGACGACCCGTTGGGTGCGCCGGGTCTCGAAGATCTTGCACTCGTCAGACCGCATCAATGCCGATACAACAGTTATAACCTTGGAAGGCAAATGCCGGTTTGAGCCTCTGAAATTGAAATTGGGACGGTTGAAGCGCCATTGCAATGATATGGGGACCCTCATGGCTGCGTTAGTGAAGTATGCTGACTCTGATAGTACCAAGGATCCCGAGTCTGACGATGACAAGACAGGGAAGGGAAAGAAGAGCGGCAACTCCAAAGGGCAGCAGCACAACACGGCGGGTCATGGAAACGGAGGCAAGCGTAAAGCGGATAGCAGCGTGGACTTTGTGGCTAATACCAACACGCGGGACAAAGGCCAGCGATGAAAGGGTAAACCGCCGAATCACAGTGGAGCACCCAATCCCAACCCGGACCGCTTGACTTACCTGTTGAACCAACCCTGTCCAAAGCATGGGACGAAGGAGATGCCGGCCAAGCACCTTTGGAAGGATTGCTACATCATGCAAGAGTTCAAAAATTCTAACACTTTCTGGTATGATCACGGATCAGGTGGCGGTTCAGGGTCCGGATCTCATGGGCCGGGTTACGGCGGAGGAAATTCCGGTTCAGGCTTCAATGGCAATCAGGGCGGACAAAGCAACCAAGGTAACCAGAGTAGCCAGGGTGGTTACAATCAGCAGCAGCAGCAGTCGGGTTATCAGAGTCACCCGAAGTAGTTGAATAGTGGGCAATATCATGTTTTCACCGCCAGTTTGGACAAGCGTGACCGCAAGGTTCATAAGCAGACAGTAAATTCTGTTGAACCGGCGGTGCCCCATTACTTACGCTGGTCTGAGCAGCCAATCGTATGGAGCAGAGAGGATCACCCTCCCCGGGTTGACAATCCGGGTCAGCTAGCATTGGTGGTGGCACCTCAGGTGGGAGGTTATAAGTTCACCAAGGTGCTCATGGACGGAGGTAGCAGTATTAACATCCTGTACTATGAGACCTTTCGCCGTATGGGGCTGACAGATAAAAATCTTAAACCGTCCAATACGGTGTTCCACGGCGTGGTACCTGGCAAATCGGCATATCCTGTTGGCAAGATAGCCCTGGAGGTGGCCTTTGGAGATGCCAGATCAGAAACATTGACCTTTGAGGTGGTGAAAATTCAAAGTCCATATCATGCCCTGTTTGGACGGCCGGCTTATGCTAAATTCATGGCACGGCCCTGCTATGTCTACTTACAGCTCAAGATGCCGGGTCACAAAGGATCAATAACTGTGCATGGGAGCCGCAAGATCGCTTTGGAGTGCGAAGAAGGTGATGTAGCCTATGCTGAGTCGGTTTGTGCCACAGAGGAATTGAAATTCTACAAAGACAATGTTGATCCGGCAGACATGACTCCGTTGAAAAAGCCAACTACGGAGCATGATCCGGCCCTGAAATTTAAATCAGCTGCTGAGACTAAGCTTGTTGATTTCGTACCTGGCGATTCGTCCAAGCAGTTCAGTATCAGTGCAAACTTGGATCCGAAATAGGAATGCGTGCTCATCGAGTTCATCCGTGAGAACCGGGACATCTTTGCGTGGAAGCCTTCTGACATGCCAGGTGTACCGAGGGAAGTCGTTGAGCACACCCTTAATATTGATCCCAAGTACAAACCAGTGAAGCAGTTTCTCCGTCGGTTCAACGAAGAAAGAAACAAAGCTATTGGAGAGGAAGTGGCGAGGCTCTTAGCAGCTGGATTTATCGTTGAAGTTTTCCATCCTGAGTGGTTAGCCAATTCGGTGCTGGTTCTTAAGAAAAACGGCACCTGGCGTATGTGTGTGGATTACACAGACCTTAACAAGGCTTTTCCAGCAGATCCTTTTGCCCTCCCCCGTATTGATCAAATTATTGATGCTACGGCGGGTTGTGAGCGTTTGAGCTTTCTGAATGCATATTCAGGTTATCATCAGATCAAGATGGTAGTTAAGGACCAGGAGAAGACGACGTTCATAACTCCCTTTGGAGCCTTCTGTTATGTGTCTATGCCCTTTGGGATCAAGAGTGCTCAGGCGACCTATCAACGGTGTGTACAGAATTGCCTTCATAAGCAAACTGGTCGTAATGTGCATGCCTATGTGGATGATACTGTAGTTAAGTCAATGAAGAAGGAAACTCTGTTTGACGATTTAAAGGAAACCTTTGATAACCTACGGACATACAAGATGATGCTCAACCCAGCCAAGTGCGTTTTTGGTGTACCGGCAGGCAAGTTATGTCCAACAGGGGAATTGAGGCTAATCCGGAGAAGATCACAGCTATCACCTCCTTGGCTAAACCAAAGTGTATCAATGACGTTCAACGTTTGGCAGGCCGGATTGCCGCGTTAAGCCGGTTTATCATCCGCCTTGGAGAGAAGGCGATTCCTTTGTATCAGATGCTGAAGAAAACAGATAACTTTGTCTGGAGTTCTGCCGCTGATGAAGCGTTTGAGGACTTAAAGCGGCAGCTCGCCAATCCGCCTGTTTTGGCTGCTCCAGTTGACAAGGAACCATTGTTGTTATATGTGGCAGCTAATGCTCGCGCAGTCAGCGTAGCTATTGTGGTGGAGTGTAAAGAGGCAGGCAAGGAATATCCGGTTCAACATCCGGTTTACTATATCAGTTAGGTACTTATTGAATCCAAGCAAAGGTACCCGCATTGGCAGAAATTGGTATACGGAGTTTTCATGGCAAGCTGGAAACTTAAACAATACTTCCAAGGTCATCCCATCAAAGTGGTCAGCTCTGCCCCTTTGGGAGATATAATCCACAACAGGGAGGCAACTGGCCGGATTGCCAAGTGGGCTATAGAGCTTGGACCTCACGGGTTGAAATAAATGCCTCGGATGGCGGTCAAGTCTCAAGCACATGTGGATTTCATCAATGATTGGACGGAACTGCAAGCACATGAAGAGAAGCCGGATCACACCTATTGGACTATTCATTTCGATGGGTCTAGGCAATTGGAAGGCTCAGGGGCTGGAGTCATGTTAACTTCCCCACGAGGTGATAAGTTCTGTTACGTTCTCCGCTTAATGTTCCCTTGTACTAACAATGCAGCTGAGTACGAAGCTTTACTCCATGGTCTCCGGATGGCTAAGGAGATGAATCTAAGCCGAGTTAAATGCTTCGGTGACTCGGACCTGGTGGCTCAACAAGTATCTAGCACTTGGGATTCCAAGGACCCACTCATGGCAACATATCGTCGTGAGGTGGATATTGTCGCAGGTCACTTCAAAGGTTATCAGGTGGATCATGTGGATCAACGGAAGAATGAAGCGGCAGACGCTTTGAGTCGGTTAGGTTCTCAACATAAACCGGTTCCGCCTAATGTCTTTTTGGACGTTCTGCATAATCCGTCAGTCAAGCTCCCTGGTGAAGAGGATTTGGCTATTCCTGATCCGGAGGCTCAATTGGTGCCAGCTCTTCATGTCATCCTGGACTGGACGGTTCCCTATCTCGTGTACTTAAACCGGGGCGAGTTACCAGAAGATGAGGTCCTGGCCAGGTAGATAATCCGGCGATCCAAGTCCATGACTATTGTCAATGACGAGTTGCATCGTTGCAGTGTGAGAGGGGCATTTCAACGATGTGTGTCTCCTGAGGAGGGCTGTGAAATTTTACGAGAAATTCATGAAGGAGATTGTGGTCACCACGCCGGTTCAAAATCTTTGGTGGCTAAAGCGTTTCGCCACGGTTTTTATTGGTTGACTGCTCATGCTGATGCGGAGGACCTTGTCAGACGATGTGATGGCTGTCAGAAGTTCTCAAGACGTGCCCATGTGCCGGCTCAAGAATTGAGGATGATTCCAATTACTTTGCCGTTTGCAACTTGGGGGCTGGATATGGTTGGGCCTTTCAAAAGGTCCAAAGACAAGAAAACCCACCTCTTGGTGGCAGTTGACAAGTTCACAAAGTGGGTGGAGGCAGAGCCCATTAGCAAGTGTGACGCAGCCACGGCGGTTCAATTCATCAAAAAAGTGATTTTCCAGTTTGGCTTTCCACACAGCATCATCACTGATAATGGTACCAACCTATCCAAGGGTGCTATGAAGGAGTTCTGACAACGTGAGCACATCCGGCTTGACATCTCATCAGTGGCTCACCCACAGTCCGATGGCCAAGCCGAGAGGGCTAATCAAGAAATCTTGCGAGGCATCAAACCCCGACTTATGGTTCCTTTGCAGTGGACGTCGGGTTGTTGGGTCGAGGAGTTACCATCTGTATTATGGAGCATCAACACCACACCTAACAGATCGACAGGGTACACGCCGTTCTTCATGGTTTATGGAGCGGAGGCAGTTCTCCCCAGTGATATCTGTCATGACTCACCTCGCGTAACGGCATATGTTGAAGCGGACAACGAGACAGCACGACAGGACGCTTTGGACCTGTTGGACGAGGAGTGTGACATAGCGGCTGCCTGTTCGGCGATTTATCAGCAAGATCTCCGTCGCTATCACAGTCGCCGAGTTAGAACCAGAACCTTTCAAGAAGGAGATTTGGTGCTTCGGCTCATCCAAGATCAGACTGATATGCACAAGTTATCCCCACCTTGGGAGGGACCTTTTGTGGTCAGCAAGAATTTGCACAATGGGTCATACTACCTGATCAATATTCAAGAGCACAAAGACTCACGTACATCAGAGGAGGGGACCAACAGGTCGTGGAACATAGCTCATCTTCGGCCTAATTATACTTGAGCCATAGGCTCTGCTTATGTACATATTATGACAATGTATATATTATGATCAATATAATAAACCGGAGCCTCAGCTAAAGCGGGGTCTCTGTTCTTTTTACATCATGTGTGGTTACACGGAGTTTCTGTCTTTAAGAGGCCTCCGGTTTACCCCTTGAGTTAGCTTTTCAAAAGCTTTATATCATATCACTTGGGGGCTTGGTCGTGTCCGAACCACAGCAACGCCATTTGGTAGGCGAAAAGCCACAGCATCACTTGGGGACTTGGTCATGTCTGAACCATAGTCACGCCTCTTGATCGGCCTAGTGCCACAACATCACTTGGGGGCTTTGGTCGAACCCGAACCATCGCTACACCTCTTGATCGGCGTAATGCCAACGCATCATTTGGGGACCTGGCTGACTTGAACCATAGCTACGCCTTTTTGGGGGCATGGTCTTGTCCGACCATGGTAATGCCACTTGATCGGCTCAAAGCCTCATTTGCAAATGGTTTTAGCTTTGCCTTTGCTTGAATTATGTTCTTTTTTGTTAAAGACCTTTTTACTTTTTTTGCGTTTTTAAACCGACATTGTTAAACCGGTTCAATTGTAAATCAGAAATTGACGGAACACGGTCAAATCTTAATCCGGAGACTAACTGCCCGGTTTGATTTTTTATTACCGTCCTATTACGGAGTAAACCGGTGTTTATCGTAACCCGGAGCGGTTTACATTGTAAACCGGCCTTATGTAAACAGGAGCTGTTTTCTCCTCCAACAGTGTGGGTTTATTAAACTCCGCTTCAAGATTGGCCAGACAACTTCATGCCTAACGATGGCAGGTATTATGTATCTCAATATTTGGTCATATGTTTAAACCTAAGCTATTATCTTTGGTTTCACATACATCGATATCATGACCCGCCTGGTGGTAAACCGCCAAGGCGCTTTAAGTTTTTTGGCTACAGAAAACAGTTTGGAGATAGATAATTCAAAAGAAGTAGTTGTTGCAATAAATATGAACGAAGGCATATCAAGACCAAGTGTATCAGCTCGCCTATTACAAGGCAGCATAGTGCCCAAATAAGGTCATTGTTTTCTGCATAACACAACATGCAGTGATTTAAACCAGCTTCCGGTTCATGCTTGATCACCAGCTGGACCTGATGGTTGCGGGTCATCTCGCGCCGGTTCAGCTTCTTCTTCCCTACCCAGCGGCTAGAAATCAACAGTTGCCTAGTCGATTCCAGTTAATGCTTGAAAGACAGCTTCATCACTGATCAGCAACAACAGTTCAATGTCAGGAGCGTAAGTATGCTTACGGATTGGCGGGACAAGATTATCCGCTTCAAGGATTGGTGCAGCAACCCGCTTGTTCTGATCATCGTAATTGGCTTGATAGTGGGACAGATCCGCTTCTTCCGCCAGCTGACAAGCCAAAGGGCGCACTTCCCGGTTTATGGCTCGGAGATCGTCTTGATTGAACTCTGTCCCATCTTCTTTCAGACTGGGATAGCCTTGGGCCGCTTCAACAGGATCAAAGTCAGGCACCCATGCCTTGGCCCGGATTAAGGCATTTATAGCACCTGTTCTAGTAGCGGATCTGTTCAGCTCGTCAACCCGGGCAGGGAGCATGGATAGCCTTTCAAGGGTGTCTTTGATCAAAGTGGGCGGCGGATTGTTGTGGGACGCTGCATAGATGATCCGTTGAGCACCTGTATACAGTTGGTCTACCAAAGTATAAGCAGCTTTCAGCTTCTTCCGCACATCCGATCCCAAGTGGCCAATGCGAGTTCCTACATTGTTGTAAAGGATTATTAAACCGGCGGATACATATCAAGGTCTGATCGAATCAGAAAAACAAGGATACCTACCAAAGAAAGCAGCAGTCATGGCATGAACCTGTCGCTTCACACTGGTTAGTTCATCAACTACCGGTTTGAGAGCGGCTTCAGCTTTCTCAGCCCTTTGCGTTAAAGTGGCTTTTTCAGTGGCCAAGTCCGCCCGCTCTTTGTTGAATCCCTCCTAAAGTTTCTCCATGACGCTTAAAGCGCTGGTTCATTCATCTTTTTCCTTAGAAGTTTCGGCTTGTTGGGACTTCAGGTTTTCCTGCAGGTCCGCGGTTTGACTTTCTCTTTTGCTCAGCTCAGCCTGCAGACAGATGATTATATGATGAAAATGACGGTATAGATTTAAAGTACCAACCACATAACAAGCTATGCCCTTGGTACTTGGGGGCTAATGCATATTTTGCTCTTCATCATACAATTTCTGCAAAGTCACAAGCTCAATACAAGTATTCAACTTGGCACTTGGGGGCTAATGGCTATTTGCTTAATAACTACTGACACTGGAATTTTTATTATCTAAAAGTCCCGGTTTAACTGCATTAAGTTGAACCGGCCCTTGGGGGCTATGATAGCAAAGTACAGATGAGTTGAAATTTACATTGGAAAGTCCCGGTTTAAGCTAATATCTTAAAGCGTCACTTGGGGGCTATTGGAGTTGGCACAATATAACATACAAGCAGAGAAGCGTATAAAAAATTACCTCATATTTGTCCTTCATCATGTTGACCAGACCAGCTTCATAATCACGGCTGGTCTACAGCCGGTTCAGATAACCGGAATGGAGGTCTTGGGCGTTCAGAGCGGCATAAGTCGATAAGTCAGCATTCCACTTGCCTTTACCAATTGCAACAAATTCATCTTTGGTAGTGTGTCTGGATAAAGCGACATGATTAATTGGCTCGGTACGGCCAATGCCGGTGATAAGGACCTCATCATCTTTCTCTTCACCAGTTTGAACCGGTGTCGCCGGTTTGTCACTAGTCTTTGGTGGACTAGCTGTTCTGTCAGTCCGGATAGGGCTTGTTGGTTGATTAGTAGGGCCTGTGGTATCAACATTTGCCTCTTCAGCGACAAAGTCTTGGTCTTGCAGTGGTGGGTCATTCAACACATTATCACGGTTGGCTTCTTCAGGAGCTGGTACTTTATCCGGTTCAGCAGCGGCATTTTCCTCTGCCATATTGTTCAGGCGAGCCTTCTTGCTTGGTCTGGGGTTGGCCCTGAGAAAGGAAGTTAAAAGGATCAGTACAATTTTTATCAAAGGTAATATATCAAAGACACAAGATGAAATATAACTTACCCAAGCATCATTGTAAGTGGTGGAAGCTTGGTGGTTGATGACTCGCCGGAGGATGAATGAGAAGTGCCCTGATAATAGGAGTCAGACGGATTAAGAGGTTGACGAAAACAACCCGCTTTAGGGAAAGCATTGACAAGAGAGTTAGAGACCTCTGAACGGCGTTTCCGAACCGGACTGTTCGGTAAACCGGCGGAGGTAACTACCTGGCTGCTATGCCGGGTTGTGTGGCGAGCTTTGTGCTGTTGTGTCTTCACAGGAAAGTGTGGGTCCAAATAAGCAATAGGATGAGAAAATTTAACTTTCCGGTTTGCCCGACAGATTTTTAGTGAAGGCAAAGGGTTTGAATCGGAAGAAAGAGCGATTACCTCTACAACATCAGCATGACTGACTTCAGCGTCATCCTGGCAATAATCATCATCAATAAGACGTATGAAATATAAACCAAGTGAGTCAAGATCTACCTCAAGATCCGGGTTACCCACATCATCATCAGCTAGTGGATCGGAAGATGCAGTGGTTCTTTTTCTGTTGGCAGGTTTCTTCACAACTTTGGTTTTCGGCCGAGTTGGTTTCTCCGGTTTATCTTGCGGAGGCTTCTTGCTCCAAAACGGATCACTGCCCTATTTTAAAGCCATTAACATTGTCAGAGGATATTTCGAACAAAAGCAGATTCAGTAAAAGCATAAGGTATGAGTCTTACAGTTGGCGGTTTGTTAATGGCGCAGAAAGGAGGTAGGCCGGTTTGAGCACAGACAGCTTCCGGTTCATTTAATATCTTTTTCACAGCCTTAGTAACTTCGTCATTTGTAAGCTGGATATCAATGTGTCGTTGAGGGTCTTTTACATCTCCGGTATATTCACACATCAAACCGGGGCGCTGGCTAAGGGGTAGTATGCTCCAAGATATCCAGCAGGGAGCAAAATCAACCCCGGTCAAACCGTTTGCCATGAAGGCCCTCAGCTTGGATAATTGAGGAGAATACTTGAGTCTTTCCTTAGCAGTCAGCCTCAGTGGGAAAGGGTGTGTATTGCTCAGACGTTCCGGAGGATAACCTGGAAGGGGGTTTTCTTCTTCAGGAGAAGTGTCTTTGCAGTAAAACCATGTTTGGTTCCACTCTTTGGGGTGGCTGTGAAGTTTGGCGTGAGGGAAGGTGACTTCTTTCCTATTTTGAATTGCCATACCGCCCAGCTCTATATTGGGTCCGTCTGTGAATTCAGTATGGCGGTTCAGGTGAAAACAGTCACGGAATAACTCTACGGAAGGTTCCTCTTGAAGGTACACCTCACAGAACACTTGAAAATGACAGATGTTAGTTACGGAGTTGGGACGCGTATCTTGTGGACGCAGTTGGAAGTTGGCTAAGACATCCCGATAAAACTTTGAACCGGGAAGGTTGAAGCCGCGGGCTAAGTGATCAGCAAAAACTACAAATTCCCCTTCTTTAGGTTTTGGAAGTCATTCCGGGCCAGGGACCCTCCAGTGAATGATGTCTTGCTTGCTTAAAGCGCCAGTTCTGACCAAATTGTTCAGTTGAACTTCGGTCACTCGCGAAGGGACCCAGTTGCACTCATATGCTTGTTTGGCCATGGCAAGATCTACAAGGCAGTAATTACCGGTTCAAGAGTATGTCGGAAAGGTATACATTGATGCATATTTTGCTAAACCGGAGGCAGTCATTTATAAACCGAAGTTTTACAAAGCGACAGTGCTCTGCTAAAAGGATTTTGGCGGTTCAACAAGGGGACTAATGGTATATACCGGTTTGTTGATTTTTCTACAAAGTTAAACCGCTTGGTCTAAGCATTGAGGAGTCAAGATTGCAGAAGTACACATAAATAGATTTCGCAAAGTTATATTATAGTTTTGGATCTGGAACGTGTTCAGAAAAAAGATAAATATTCAAAAGTTTAAAAGGAGCAGTACTGAATCAATGAGCAAAGGTACAAATAAGATCTATGATCTGGAGATGTATAAGTGAAGGCGGAGGTTAAGAACTACCACTACACAGGGCGAAGATTTGCAGATTCATCTAAGATCTATCATATGAACAAGAAGCAAATGATGAACAATGAAGAACTTGGAAACCCTAGAACGGATCTATGGTGGAAAGGATAGAAGACTTACCGAAGCTGGGGAAGAAGCGGAAGGTCGCCGCGATGCTCTAGTACACTCAGGGTGATCCAGCGGCTAAGGTCAGAGCAGAAGTCGACGGCGGCGGCAGAGCTCTGAGGCTGAGCGGCGCAAGGAATATGAAGCAGAAGGGCACGAAGGGGAAAAGGAAATGACCCTTCGGTCCTATTTATAAAGCAAGGGACATGTGTCAGGCGTGAAAATCAAGGGGCCGCAAGTTTGGAAACGGAGTTGTTGCCTCGATTAGCGCAAATCTATTTAATAAGGGGATATCATGTATAGTTTCTTTATAACAGATGACGTCATGCCGGTTTACAACAATCAGAGAAGATCACGTCACAACGGTTCACCCAGCTACAAGAAGATGTTGAAGATGAAGTTTTTTGCTAAGGATTGACATGAACCTGTTCAAATCAATCTGGGGCCTAATGTTGGGGATATCACTACTAGGCGTAAACCGGCCACGGCAGGCCGGGTTAACTTCTTCAGTAGTTGAGTATGTTAAAGCCCATGAAGACAGATGAGGGCTCAAGACCCATAATCGGTTTAAGGCATATAACCATAAACCGGTGTCGGTATGTAACTTGTATTGTAAGTTAGGAATAGTGGAGACCGAACCGGACACACCTATGAGCCGATATCGGGACTCTGTAAACCGACGGGCGTCACCCATGTATATAAGGGGACGACCCAGCGGCGGTTCAAGGACAACAGACAACAACTCGAGACTCAGGCGAAGCCTGTTTGCTCCCTAGTCATTGAAACCCCATCAATTCCATCACAACTAGACATAGGCTTTTACCTTCATCGAAGGGGCCGAACTAGTATAAACTCTCTTGCGTCCCTGTGCCCGCTTTAACCCCATCAAGCTAACCCGTAGCGATGGCTCCACGACTAAGTCCTTTCATGAGGACATCTGCCGTGACAAAACCACGACATAAGTCATATTGTCTAGCAGCCCTGAGAGTCAGCCAGGAAGCTCTAGACTCGGTTCTTAGTAAAAAAGAACCAAATCGTCGACTGTCCGGACACGGAAGCCCTTGCGGCCTTCAGACACAGCGTCCGAGACGAATGGCTTGCACGCCACCTCGGTCAAGAAGGACCTAAATCCATGACAACCCTTACTGCTCTAATGACCCGCTTTTTCGCGGGAGAAGACAGCTGGCTCGCTCGTAGAAGCAACAGCACCAGCGACCCGGGCACTTCTGAAATCCGAGACGACAACTGCAAGCCACGGCGAAGCAAACACAACAGTCGCAATGATAGCAAAAGATCACGCGACACAGCGGTCAACGCCGGATTCAGCAATCCCAAGCCCGATCAACAGAAGATGCCATTCAAGGCAAACCGAGATGAACCATCGAACCTAGACAGGATATTGGACTGACCCTGCCAGATTCACGGCCACCCCGATAAACCAGCTAATCATACCAACAGAAACTGCTGGGTCTTTAAGCAAGCCGGCAAGCTCAACGCCGAACACAAGGGAAGGAGGCCGCCAGGCGTCAGGGACGATGGAGAGGTTCACCAACGAAATACCGGGGGTCAGAAACAATTTCCATCGGAGGATCGACTACTCCCGGAGCGGAAATAGCAGTCCGGCTTCCGCCGCTCACCTCGTACCCTGCAAAACTTGTACCGCGCATACATCACTACGCACTCAAGATACCATGGGCATTGGCGGAAGCACACTACGGACGAGCCTGCAAGAATTCCCATAACATTTTTTATCGATTTTCTTTTTATTTCTTCCTTCACTATCTCTTAAAAACAGGTGACGAACAGGACAAACATCTAAAACTGACTCTATCGGAGTTGGACCCATACACTTACCTAAGGGGCTACTTCCATCAAGGATTCCCCTTGCCGAGGACAGGTGGCGCAGACGTGCGACAGGAGGTCCAAAATAACTTTTTGTAGACCGCACTCTTTATTTGAAGCCTGTACTATGCCTGTTCCTCCGCCTTCGACCCCGAGCATGTCAAATAGTCGGGGTTGTGGTCTTTATATATATATAAATATATATATATATATATATATATATATATATACACACCTCTTTTGTACTCTCAATAGTATGTACTCTCACCTTATCCACTAGCTTTATCCACTTGATTTTTATTTTAATTCAATATATATTCGCTAATGGCTGCACAGCCCAACCGCTGCATGCATAATAGAATTGACCGTGTGCATGCTTGTTAGATTTTTTAACAAGCACCCGAACATGCATGTGCACCCATGCATAATTGTAGGTCTTGGTGCTTTATATCTTTTGGTGCGAGCACACGAGCAGTATTTTGTTAAAAAAGTGGTATTTCAGAAGTACAATGATGACATACTACATACTCTATGCCGCCTTTTCTTCCTTTCCAATTGAGAGGATGAAGTATATACTACGAGCGTGCATATGTATATACCACTTATTTCCCGTAGAATATATTCTCTCTCTCTCTCTCTCTCTCTCTCTCTCTCTCTCTCTCTCTCTCGTATTAGTATGCGCTTATTCTCCATTACTGAAATGAAGCCATATACCACCTAATTTTTGTAGTATATACTGTAGTTTGCATGGTAGTATACAGCTCTTACTATTTTTTGTCTCGGCAGTAAATACTTCGTGAGCCTAATATTATACCATCAAAATGAGTTTACTATTTTTTGAAGGAGTATATACTACATTTTAATGGATCATATACTACTTAGTTTTGTAAGGAGTATATACTGGATATTTTTTCTGGATGCAGTATAGTAGGGTATTTACTTTCCCCAGTTTAATCATGTGCGGGATCTGAGCTCCCATGCCTCTGACAGGACTGGGTGGAGACAGCGGAGCAGATCGAGTGCCTGGCCCCCCTGCCCGAAGATCCTGCCAACACTCTCCTGATGCAGATGCTGACTCTGGCACCTTATGAGCCGGAGAAGAAGACCAAGAAGAAGGCCACAGGGACCCGAAACAGTTCCCGGCGTCAGGTGGTATCAGACTCATCGTCCGATAACTCCAAGACGCACTCCTCTCGTGAAAACGCGGGGGAAGAAGATGAAGGTTCTCCCCCTCTAGCCGGGGAGACAAGAAAAGGAAGGCCGCCCCTACCGGGGAGGCCGAAGGGTCCAAGAAGGGAAGGACTCTCCTTCTGGGCTGTTCCACTGTAACGCCCCAGATGTAACTTGCCATATTTGTAATCCAACTCTTGCCATTTTCGGCTATGTGCTATGTTATTCCCTCCGTGGTTGGGTTCTCTCCGTTTTGCATTTTGGTCATGTCATGCATTTCATATCATGTCATCATGTGCATCGCATTCGCATACGTGTTCATCTCATAAATCCGAGTATCTTTCCCCTTTATTTATTACATGGATTGTGTGAAGATTACCTCACTTGCGACATTGCTTTCAATGCGGTTATGCCTCTAAGTCGTGCCTCGACACGTGGGAGATATAGCCGCATCGAGGGCATTACAAGTTGGTAATCAGAGCCTTTCCCGACTTTAGGAGCCCCCACTGTTTGATCGTCTTTAGTGGCCGAGTTGTGTCTAGAAAAATGTTTTGAGTCATTTAGGAATTATATATCGGAGAGTTTAGGAATTCTTTTTACTTCCCAGTCCCTTCGACCTTCTGGTAAGGCATCCTGACGTAGAGTTTTGACTCTTCTCTTCTCAAATTTCACTAAATTTTTTTTTAGGATCACGCGGGTATATTACAATCGTTCCGATGGTTTTATGATGACAACATTGTCTTGCTTGCCTCCTGACATTTAGGGGTTGTGGCAGTGTCCCGGGGAGTTGAGCTCCGAGGTGTTGTTGTCATAATTTTATCGTTGCGGTTTTGGAATACCTGAGTCTAGTACGACCGACATCGAAAATCTCTTTTGTACAGTTGTTGGTGAGATAACCCTGATAGCCCAGTACTGTGGCGAGTGCAGGGGTATTGCCATGACTTGTATAACGGATGCTTTTCGAAGGTTGAGGTAGACGATTTCCGAAGGTTTCTTGGTTATGTGTTGAAGGATGGATACAGCTGGTTGTAGGATTTGCTAGTTTGGGTGAGATATTATGCTTCCCCTGTATCCCCAACACCTGATTGCATAACCAGAAAGTTTCGGGAGTTTATAAGTGGGAATTCTTGTAGCTTTAGTATTTCTTCCGCAGATATTTGGTTTGTGATTGGGTAATCCTTACCAAGTATTTGTTCACTTCCGTACCTTGTTGATTTTATTCCTTACCATGTTCTAAGTGGCTTCTCAGCTTTGGAAGTGTGATAATTTACATTGGAATTCATCCGTTCATTCTCGTTCGAATGTTAATTGTGAAGACTATATGTTGCAATTTCGTTCCTTTGATTCAGCTTCAATATACCTCTGTCAAGATGCTAATGGATGTCACCCTCTTCAGGATGGCTCCACCAACGCGTCAGAATCCGGAACGCAATGACGGGAATCAGGCTAACCCTCCGCCACCACCTCCGCCTCCGGAAGCTTGGCAAGCCTTGATGACTGCCACAAATGCCAATGCTCAGATTCTGATTCAGCTCTTGCAAGATCGCAACCAAGGTCAAGCTAATCAAGAGAATCAAGGCCAAGGCAACAATCAGCCGCATTTCGCTTCACTGAACCAGTTTCTTGCTAATCAGCCAAAGACTTTCAGCTACTGTGTTGAGGCCACAGACGCAGATGATTGGCTCGTGGACATCAGCAAACATTTCGAGTGCAGCAATGTTAGACCTGAGGACTTTGTCAAGTTTGCCTCTTTTCAACTCAAAGATCAAGCTGATGAGTGGTTCCAGCAATACAAAGATTCCAGAGGAGGTCGTGTGATTACTTGGGATGATTTCCGCCGTGACTTCAAAGCGCACCACATTCCAGAAAGTGTTGTTGAGCTTAAGCGTGAGTAATTCCGCAATCTCAAGCAAGGCAACATGACTGTCTATCAATACAACACTCAGTTCCAGAAGCTCTCTCGTTTTGCAAGGCAAGACATTCCTGATGAGAAGAGTATGATCTACCAATTCAGGCGTGGTCTCAGAGAAGATCTGCAACTTGCTCTCGTGCTTTTCGAGCCATTAAAGTATGATGAATTCTACAACATGGCACTGAAACAAGAAGCTGCTCAGCTCAAGTGTGAGGCATCTAAGAAGAGAGTCAGAGACGCAGTTCAGTCTTCTTCTTCCTCACTTGTGGCGGCTAAGCAACAGAAGTTCTGGTTGCCTCCTCCTCCTCCGTTCCGTCAGCCTTATCAGCAGAAGAACTCAAGCGGTCGTGGATCTTCCCACCCACCCAACCCTGGCTATCAGAACAAGTCTCAGAATCAAGCTCCAAGGCCAAGTGCTCCTTACCATCGTCCGCTCTCAGAGGTGACTTGTAACAAATGTCAGCAGAAGGGTCACTATGCGAACAAGTGCTTCAAACAGAGGCGCCTTCCGCCTCCTCCTCCTATGAAATCTTCCAGCAATGCAGTGGTCAAGCATAATTCCCAGCATGCCAAGGTGAACATGTTGAATGCAGCTCAAGCAGAGGAGTCTTCTGAAGTGATCATGGGTAATCTTCCTGTTAATGATATTCCTGCAAAAGTCTTAATTGACACTGGAGCATCGCTTTCTTTCATTTCAATACCTTTTGCATCTAAGCATGATTTCGTTACTCAAGTTTTGCCGAGACCGTTGTCTATTGTGTCCCCGGGCAAGCAAATGACATCTAATGTTTATGTCCCGGATGTTTCTATCAAGATGGGCGACTACAAATTCTTGTCAAAACCAGTTGTTCTTGGTGATTATGATATTGATCTTATTCTCGGGATGGACTGGCTTTCTAAGCACAAGGCTCAGCTTGAGTGTGCTGCCAGGGAAATCAAATTGACTCACACTTCGAACGATGTGATCATCTATGCTTCTCGTGATGATACCATTCGGTTGTTTTCTCTCAATGAGATGGGTGAAATGGAGGCTATCTCTCAGATTCCAGTCGTTTGTGAGTACCAAGATGTTTTTCCAGAAGAGCTTCCAGGTATGCCTCCCCGTCGGCCAGTTGAATTCGTTATTGAGCTTGAGCCTGGCACAGAACCCGTTTGCAAGCGTCCTTACAAGCTTGGACCAGATGAGCTCAAGGAATTGAAGATTCAACTCGATAAACAAGAACGTCTGGGTCTGATCAGACCGAGTTCTTCTCCTTGGGGTTGTGGTGTTCTTTTTGTCAAGAAGAAGGATGGCACGGACCGACTTTGCGTCGATTACCGTCCATTGAACAAGAAGACTATCAAGAACAAGTACCCACTTCCCAACATCAATGAGCTATTTGAGCAACTCAAAGGGGCTAAGGTGTTCTCCAAGCTTGACCTTCGTATGGGTTATCATCAGATTCGCATTCGTGAAGAAGATATTCCCAAGACAGCATTCAGAACAAGCTTTGGTTCTTATGAATATACTGTCATGTCCTTCGGCCTTGTCAATGCTCCTCCGTATTTCACTCGCTTGATGAATTTCATCTTCAACCCCTACATCAACGAATTTGTCTTGGTCTATCTCGATGATATTTTGGTCTTCTCCAAGAATAAGAAGGATCATGCCGAACATTTGCGATTGGTACTCGACAAGCTCAGAGAGTATCAACTATATGCGAAGTTCTCCAAATGTGAATTCTGGCTTGATGAAGTTCTTTATCTTGGTCATATCATCTCTGCCAAGGGCATCGCTGTTAATCCAGAGAGGGTGTCTGCAGTTTTGAATTGGAATCCTCCTCAGAATGTCAAGCAGCTTCGCAGTTTTCTTGGACTTGCAAGCTATTGCCGAAGATTCGTTGAGAATTTCTCAAAGATTGCAAAGCCTCTTTCCAACCTCCTCCAGAAGCATGTGAAATATGTCTGGTCTCCTGAGTGTGACGTTGCTTTCAACACTCTCAAAGAGAAACTTGTCACTGCTCCAGTTCTGACTCCTCCTGATGATCAAAGCCTTATGAAGTATTCTGTGATGCTTCTCTCCAGGGCCTCGGTGCTGTCTTAATGCAAGAGAAGAAGGTTGTTGCCTATACCTCTCGCCAGTTGAAGCCCAATGAAAAGAACTACCCCACTCACGATCTTGAGTTGGCGGCAGTTGTCCACGCACTAATAACATGGAGACATCTCCTGTTGGGAAGGAAAGTGGACATTTTCACAGATCACAAGAGTCTCAAGTATATCTTCACTCAGCCTCATCTCAACCTCAGGCAAACTCGATGGGTCGAAATGATTCAAGAGTATAATCCGAGTATTGAATATACTCCAGGCAAGGCTAATGTGGTTGCAGACGCTTTGAGCAGAAAGGCTTACTGCAACAGCTTAATCCTCAAACCATTTCAACCAGATCTCTGTGAGGCTTTTCGCAAGTTGAATCTCCAAGTTGTTCCTCAAGGTGTTCTTGCCAACCTCATTGTCTCTCCTACTTTGGAAGATCAAATTCGTGAGGCATAATTGTTGGATACCATGGTGAAGAAGGTGAAATGTGGTATTGACAAGGGCATTCCCAAATACAAGTGCTATCGAGTTGATGACAGAGATACTCTTTTCTTCGAGGACCGGATCGTGGTTCCAAAGGGTGATCTTCGTAAAGTCATTATGAACGAAGCGCACAATTCTCTTCTGTCAATTCATCCTGGAAGTACAAAGATGTACCATGACCTCAAGCAGTCGTATTGGTGGACTCGAATGAAGCGTGAGATCGCTCAATTCGTGAATGAGTGTGATGTCTGCAGAAGGGTGAAAGCAGAACACCAACGACCAGCTGGACTTCTCCAACCTCTTGCTATTCCAGAATGGAAGTTCGATCATATCGAGATGGACTTCGTGACAGGTTTTCCTAAGTCCAAGCGTGGAAATGATGCTAACTTCGTCGTCATCGACAAGCTCACCAAAGTGGCTCATTTTCTTCCTATCAAAGAGTCTATCACAGCAGCGCAGCTGGCAGAGCTCTACACCTCCAGAATTGTCTCGTTGCACGACATTCCACAATTGATCTCTTCAGACCGTGGCAGCATCTTTACCTCCAAATTTTGGGATTCTTTTCAGACGGCCATGGGCACCAACATCCGCTTCAGCACAGCGTTCCACCCTCAGACTAGTGGGCAAGTCGAGCGTGTCAATCAAATTCTTGAAGATATGCTCAGAGACTGTGTTATCTCTTTCGGCATGAAGTGGGAGGATTGTCTTCCTTATGCTGAGTTCTCTTACAACAACAGTTTTCAAGCCAGCTCGGGCAAAGCCCCATTCGAGATTCTCTATGGCAGAAAGTGCCGTACTCCCCTCAACTGGTCTGAAACCGGTGAACGTCAATTGCTCGGCAATGATTTGATCTCAGAGGCTGAGGCCATGTGCAAGGTGATTCGTGAGAACCTCAAAGCAGCGCAGTCGCGCCAGAAGAGCTTTTACGACAGCAAACATCGTGATGTGGCATTCGAGATCGGAGACCATGTTTACCTCCGTGTCTCGCCAATGAAAGGAACTCGTCGCTTCGGTATCAAGGGGAAACTTGCCCCGCGATACGTCGGTCCCTTCAAGATCATCGGGAAACGAGGCGATCTCGCCTATCAACTTGAACTTCCCTCCAACTTTGCAAATGTGCACGATGTCTTCCACGTGTCACAGCTTCGCAAGTGCTTCAATACGCCTGAGCGCACCATCAACTTCGAAGAGATTGATCTTCAAGAAGATTTGTCCTATCATGAGCATCCAGTTGCCATTCTTGAGACAACTGAGCGCAAGACTCGCAACAAGTCAATCAAATTCCTCAAAGTGAAATGGTCACATCATTCAAACCGAGAGGCCACATGGGAGCATGAAGACCACCTACGTTCCGAGTGCCCGGAGTTCTTTCAGTCCTAGATCTCGGGACGAGATCCTCTCGTAGTGGTGGTGTGTTGTAACGCCCCAGATGTAACTTGCCATATTTGTAATCCAACTCTTGCCATTTTCGGCTATGTGCTATGTTATTCCCTCCGTGGTTGGGTTCTCTCCGTTTTGCATTTTGGTCATGTCATGCATTTCATATCATGTCATCATGTGCATCGCATTCGCATACGTGTTCGTCTCATAAATCCGAGTATCTTTCCCCTTTATTTATTACATGGATTGTGTGAAGATTACCTCACTTGCGACATTGCTTTCAATGCGGTTATGCCTCTAAGTCGTGCCTCGACACGTGGGAGATATAGCCGCATCGAGGGCGTTACATCCACGACCGCCACGCATAACGAAGACGACTGGTTGCCCAGGGACAAGCCCCTGGCGAAGTCGGAAGTATTCGGATACCAGAGTAATTCATGGTATGCTTTTATTGCACTGCTTCTCCTTACGCCGAATATGATTATGCAGTCCGTCCCGAGCCCGCATCGACGTATCTTCGTCGGACGGTTCTTTGGACCCGTCGGATATGAATAGTGATTCACTTCCGACCGCCTCCTCCCCTCGCCCTACGGACAACGCCGAGGTGTTGTCTCAAAGGGCACCAAGCCGAGGGGAGGTAGTCCTGGAGGCGCCTCAAGGTGACCTTCCGGACCCTGGGCACAAAGGGAGCAAGACTCCCATGGGCTCCAAGTTCGGCTCCCAGCCGAACATCGCACCGAAACCCCCAGTGGTCCCGGACTACGGCAGGCGGCCCCCTGTTAAGAGGGGCAGGCCGCCCGTGCCGGTGACCTCTGTCCATCCAGAGGCACGGGACAACTTGCTGGAAGCGCTTCGCCGTGCTTCCATCGACGAAGAGCACCGCACTATCATGAGTGTGGCGATCAAGAAGGTTAAGTCCGCCAAGAGCGGGCTGACTGAAGCCTGTGCCAGCCTCCTAACAGGCTTTGAGGTGATTAATCGAGATATAGGAAAATATTACCGCATAGACAGTAGCCCCTGATGCTCTGTTTGGCGTTCGCGAAGAAAATCCGAATAGAGGATCAAATAGTAACTGTAGGAGTCTAATCCAAGTATGTCTGTATGCGTATGCAGGCTTCACTACTGGCCACTGCCGCACGTACTGCGGAGGTCGCCGCACTGAAGCAGAACCTCGAGCGGTCCGAGGAAGAACTCGGACTTGCCAAGAGGCAGCTCGAGAAGAACAAAGGTAAGCAATACCTTGTCTAAATAAAAAGAAATTTGGTTGCAAAGATAATAGGATCATCAAGAATGTGCCAGGGACCACGACCGAAGTGGCGACCCTGAAGAAGGCGCTATTCGAGGCTGAAAACAAAGTGGCCAAGGAGCGCATCGAGCGAGAAAGACACGAAGCCCGAGTAGGCAAGGTGCAACAAGAGCTCCAGGCGCTCGTGAAGAAGCACGAGTCCTTGGAGCTTGACTCAAAGACGCGAGAGTCCGAGCTTTGCCAAGGTACTCGAAAGCGCAAAACATGCCAAGGCCGAAGCCCAAAAGGCCCTCCAGGAGATTGAGGCGGTGAAGAAGATAGCGGCGGGTAAGGCATTCATTATGCAAAGCAAGCATGTGAAAGAAAATTTCTATTTACTTACCCGAGTTCGGAGCTCTCCAGGGGCGTTCGCAGATCTGCCCCGCAGTGTGTCTGAAGCCGCGGAGTTCTACCGGGCCGAGGAGGGGAGCTCGACGGAGAAGGTGTTGTGGTCTCAGTATACTGGGGCCAAACACCCGATGCCTGTGAGCGACCAGCTGAAGCAACTGGTCGAGCTCCACAAGGCTGCCGAACAGGCCATGAAGGGCCTTATAGCCCGGATGTGGCCTGGCGATGCCCTTCCCAACATCTACGTCAGCCTGGTGAGGCGGCTTGTTGATGCCTGCCCATGGCTGGAAGTCATAAAGCGATCCTTCTGCATCGAAGGTGCACGCAGGGCTTTTCCCCGTGCGAAGCTGCACTGGGCCAAGATGGACGCCGAGAAGCGGGTGAAGGAGGGGCCGCCGCAGGGCAAGGAGCATCGCCACCCCAAAATGTATTATGAGGGTGTCCTGAAGGGTGTCTGTCTTGTGGCGGACGAGTGTTCCAAAGATGTAATTTTTGAATGAACTTGCTCATGTGATCCTGTATTATGAAAACTAATTCATGTGCGCTATGCAACGCTTTTGTATTTAAAATATTACCTTCTGTGCGGCCGTTTATAAAATCTAAGAGTTGGCTAGTCGTCGGCTTCTGCCCCCATGCAACTAGTGTTGGGGTGTTCGGGATAAATCTGAGCACTCTTTTTCCCATTTTTGGGTCCTTCGAGGGAGGTGCTCAGTGCAACGAACTAGGCAATCGGACTATAATGCTTTATCACTCTCACTTAGCCATAGAAGTCTACAATTCTAAATTTTGGCAAAGCCCCTAGTATTCGGAAGGCCGAACTTGGGGCACTATACACGCTAAGTCGGACAAGACCGACTCCTCGCCCGAAGCGGAAAAAGTCTTTAGGGACTTGAGACCTCTCGAACAGCGACCAGCTCTTGCCTTATCATGATAGTCAATTTTAGGTTTCTCTACTGAGGTGCTCGTCCGGAAGAACCGGGACACAATTGCAGTAGTTCCCCCCGTTCTACCTTAGCCGATATAGTGGAACGTAAGGTACCAAAACATGGGAGCCGGGCAAACCCAACTATTGACCCAAGACATGATTCGGAGTTGATGCATATATTGCTATAAGTTCGGGGTGCCGCACTATCGAAAGTGTTCGGACTTCTCACGCCGTATTATGGGGTGTACGGAAGCCCCTAGCATACTGGCCATACCAGAGTGTACGGGTGCTAACTGTCATAAATGAACATATATATAAAAGAGAATATAGAATGCGATAATAGACTAGTGATATGCATTATTTATTCGAGAAATGCGTCAAAGCATGCTGATACAAGTAGTGCGGTAAGGGGAAAATAGGACTATTTGACATATCCCATCCGAGGGCAAGCTGCGGACTAGTATCTTAAAGAAGGTTTTTTACTCGTTATCAGAGACCACCTGGGGATTCCATTGTACGACGGAGCTTCCTGCCTCCTTGGATGTTGTATCATGTGTGCGACAATCGTACTGCTGGATAGGGCTTCTAGAGAGTAGAGTCCTGAAAGAGAGAGAATGATAAAGGTAGTAAGCCCCTAGTGCGGTTGAGCCGCGTTGTGGGACATGCCATGATCGTTCCCCCGCCTACACCTATGGTATTTTCAATGCGTAATTATGTACGCGCTGCACCAATTTCGCCATTCGACTGAGACTGGGGCGGGGGCCGAATTGCTAGGCGAGCTCTGAACGTGCCAGGCGATCCTGTTGCAGGTTACTCCGGACGCGCTTGACGGTGTCCGGGGGTTTTATCGCCGAACTGGTGGATTGCCTTAAAAGGCTGCTTTGTGCCTCCGCTACGAGGGTCGTAGTGTACTCCTCCGTATGGAGCGAGCGCTCTGTGTTTCCATTGACTGTAAAGACCCCCCTAGGTCCTAGCATCTTGAGCTTGAGGTATGCATAATGCGGTACCGCATTGAATCTTGCAAATGGGGTTCGCCCGAGTAGTGCGTGATAGCCGCTGCGGAACAGGACGATATTGAAGATTAACTCCTCGCTTCGGAAGTTGTCCGGAGATCCGAAGACCACTTCCAGTGTGATTGAGCCCGTACAATGGGCCTCTACACCTGGGATGACGCCTTTAAAGGTCGTTTTTGTGGGTTTGATCCTTGAGGGGTCTATACCCATTTTGTGCACTGTATCCTGATAGAGCAGGTTCAGGCTGCTGCAGCCGCCCATAACGACTCGAGTGAGGTGAAATCCGTCAATGATGGGGTCTAGGACCAATGCGGCAGATCCGCCATGACGAATACTATTGGGGTAGTACCTGCGATCGAAGGTGATTGGACAAGAGGACCATGGGTTGAACTTTGGGGCGACGGGCTCCATCGCATATACGTCCCTTAGTGCACTCTTCTGTTCCCTTTTGGGGGTAAGGGTTGCGTATATCATGTTCACCGTCCTCACTTGCGGGGGGAACCTCTTCTGTCCTCCCGTGTTCGGCGGCCGTGGCTCCTCCTCGTCATCGCTATGCAACCCCTTGTCCTTGTTTTCGGCGTTTAACTTGTCGGCCTGCTTGAACACCCAGCATTCTCTGCTGATGTGATTGGCTAGCTTATCGGGGGTGTCGTGTATTCGACACAAGCGATCGAGTATGCGGTCCAAACTGGACGGTCCTGGAGTGCTTCTTTTGAATGGTTTTTTCCGCTGGCCGGGTTTAGAGCCTATGGATCCGGCATTGACTGTCGTATCCCCGGCGTTATCACCGTTGTTGCGGCGCTTGTGTTTGCTGCGACGTGGCCTGCCATTACTGTCCTTGGTATCCTAAGTGCCAAGGTTCCTTGATATGTTTTTGCTGCGAGCCAGCCAGCTATCCTCTCCCGCGGAAAAACGGGTCATGAGTGTCGTGAGGGCCGCCATAGACTTCGGCTTTTCCTGGCCGAGGTGCCGGGCGAGCCACTCGTCACGGATGTTGTGCTTAAATGCCGCTAAGGCCTCTGCATCCGGACAGTCGACAATTTGATTCTTCTTGGTTAGGAACCGTGTCTAGAATTGCCTGGCCGATTCCCCTGGCTGCTGAATTATGTGGCTCAAGTCATTGGCATCTAGTGTTCGCACATAAGTGCCCTAGAAGTTGTCAAGAATGCGTCTTCCAGATCCTCCCAACAGCCAACGGAGTCTGCTGGCAAACTATTCAGCCAATGCCGAGCTGGTCCTTTAAGTTTTAATGGGAGGTACTTGATGGCATGTAGATCATCACCGCGGGCCATGTGGATGAGGAGGAGGAAGTCCTCGATCCATACCGCGGGATCTGTTGTACCATCATATGATTCGATATTTACGGGTTTAAAACCCTCTGGGAATTCATGCTCCATTACTTCGTTAGTGAAGCATAGGGGGTGTGCTGCGCCTCTGTGCTGGGCTATATCGCAATGCAGCTCGTATGAGTCTTGCGTGCTGTATTCGGCCCGCCGGATTTGCTTTTACTGTATCCGGCGTGGCGGTCACCGTCCCGCGGAGGGGCATGCCCTCGTGATCCGTACATCAATCTTGCGTGTTTTGCCCTGTCTTCCAATACGTCTCGCAAGTCTCGCGTATTTCCTGGTGCCTTGCTGTTTTTGTTTGAGTGGCGGTGGGGTGCGGGCTGAGCTTCTGGCTAAAATGCCTCTTTGTCTCGGCCACAAGGTAGCCGATCAGCCGCGTCATACGCTGGTGATGTAGGTTTCCATGCTTCCTCCTCAAGTCGGGGTAGCAACCTGCGCTTTGGGTGACCCTTGGAGGGGCGTTCGACTTCGTATTCCTCGGCTGCAAGGACTTCAGTCCATCTGTCTGCTAGCAAATCCTGATCAGCTCGAAGCTGTTGTTTTTTTTTCTTCAGGCTATTTGCTGTGGCTATAAGCCGGCGCTTAAAGCGCTCCTGCTCGACGGGATCCTCAGGCATGACAAATTCTTCGTCGTCGAGGCTCACTTCATCTTTGGAGAGAGGCATGTAATTGTCATCCTCCGCTTCTCCCACTGCCGCTCGCTTAGGAGGGCTGGCTTGTTCTTCCTCTGGCCCTAGATCGTGCTGGAGGGGATTGTCATCATCCTCGGCACTGTCCGGAGTACTGTTATCTCCAGCGTCGGTATCACCGCTTTTGCTATGGCGAGACTTAGAGCGGCGCCACTGACGTCGGCGCTTGGGTTGCTTCTTGGAGGGGTCATCCTCCGCTGTCTTGTCGCCATTGCCTTCTTTGGGTGTATCCACCAAGTATATATCATATGATGAGGTGGCGGTCCAGTGCCCCATGGCCAGTGGTTCCTGTTCGTCTCCTTCATCGTTGTCCATACCATCAATGTCTTCGTAGTTGAAGTCGAGCATGTCGGTTAAATCATCAACAGTGGCGACTAGTGGGTGGTGGGCGGGGAGTGAATTTCTCCGTCATCCGCATCCCATTCTAGCTGGACATAGTTCGGCCAAGGTTCTCTTGACAAGGAGAGAGACCTTAACGAGTTTAGTACATCGCTGAAGGGCGAGTGCTGAAAGACATCCGCAGAGGTGAACTCCATGATCGGCGCCCAATCGGATTCGACAGGAACCGGCGCAGGCGGTTCGGAGTCCGTGGCCGGAGACGAGTCTAGTGGCTCGGCGTCACGGCTCTTGTAAAGGGTAAGGTCAGTGTTCGGCTCTATCGCCGCTGAGAGTGCGGCCTCCAAGGCGGGGTCTATCCGCCTGTCCTCGGATGGCACAATCTGCTCCGAATTGAAGGCCGGAGTAGTTACTGGTGTGATGTCCTGAGAACTGTCCGACGGCAGAGCTATACCATGCTCGTCGTGATCTGCGGCACACCTGGCATGGGCCCAAATCCGTCGAAGATCAAGTCTCCACGGATATTGGCAGTGTAATTCAAGTTTCCAAACCTGACCTGGTGGCCAGGGGCGTAGCTCTCGATCTGCTCCAGATGGCCAAACGAGTTGGCCCGCAGTGCGAAGCCGCCGAATACAAAGATCTGTCTGGGGAGGAAGACCTCACCCTGGACTGCATCGTTACCGATGATCGAAGGGGCCATCAAGCCTAACGGTGACGGCACAGTGGAACTCTCAATGAAAGCACCAATGTCGGTGTCAAAACTGGCGGATCTCGGGTAGGGGGTCCCGAACTGTGCGTCTAAGGCGGATGGTAACAGGAGGCAGGGGTCACGATGTTTACCCAGGTTCAGGCCCTCTCGATGGAGGTAATACCCTACTTCCTGCTTGATTGATCTTGATGATATGAGTAGTACAAGAGTTGATCTACCACGAGATCGTAGAGGCTAAACCCTAGAAGCTAGCCTATGGTATGCTTGTTGTTGTCCTACGGACTAAACCCTCCGGTTTATATAGATACCCGATGGGGCTAGGGTTACACAAAGTCGGTTACAAGGGAGGATATCTTCATATCCGTATCACCAAGCTTGCCTTCCACGCCAAGGAGAGTCCCATCCGGACATGAGACGAAGTCTTCAATCTTGTATCTTCATAGTCCAACAGTCCGGCCAAAGGATATAGTCCGGCCGTCCGGATACCCCCTAATCCAGGACTCTCTCAGCCATGATTTCAGATCTGAAGCTATTATGTTTTCATGAATATATTTGTGTTCTTGATCCTATCTTGCAAGTTATAGTCACCTACTACGTGTTATGATCCGGCAACCCCGGAGTGACAATAGTCGGGACACTTCTCGGTGATGACCGTAGTTTGAGGAGTTCATGTATTAACTAAATGTGAATGCTTTGGTCCGGTTCTCTATTAAAAGGAGGCCTTAATATCCCTTAGTTTCCACTAGGACCCCGCTGCCACGGGAGGATAGAACAAGAGATGCCATGCAAGTTCTTTTCCATAAGCATGTATGACTATATTCGGAATACGTGCCTACATTATATTGATGAATTGGAGCTACTTCTGTGTCACCCTATGTTATAACTGTTGCATGATGAATGCCATCCGACATAATTATCCATCATTGATCCATTGCCTACGAGCTTTTCACATATTGATCTTTTCTTCATTACTTTTTTTTGCCACTGTTACAATTGCTACAAAACTGCTACTGTTACTTTTGCCACTATTACCGTTACTTCTATACTACTTCGCTGCAGATATTAAGTCTTTTAGGTGTGCTTGAATTGACAACTCAGCTGCTAATACTTGAGAATATTCTTTGGCTCCCCTTGTGTCGAATCAATAAATTTGGGTTGAATACTCTACCCGCGAAAACTGTTGCGATCCCCTATACTTGTGGGTTATCAAGACCTTTTCTAGTGCTGTTGCCAGGGAGCATAGCTCTATTCTCTGAGTTACTTGGGATTTATATCTGTTGATCACTATGAGGAATTTGAAAGATCAAAGAACCAAGATTTTGCCCTCAACTACGAGGGGAGGTAAGGAACTGCCATCTAGCTCTGCACTTGATTCTCCTTCTGTTTTGAGTAAACTTGCGACACCTACACCTACTATTGATTCCGATATGTCGCATGTTATTGATGATGCCACTTCTACTATACATGATGCTTATGATGAAACTACTTCTCTTCTTGATAATACTGTGCCACTAGGTGAATTTCTTGATGAACAACTTGCTAGGGTTAGAGAGAATGAAATTATAGAAACTGATGATATTATTGAAGCTGAAGATTCTGATTCTCCCCCTAGATATGAATTGCATGTTGTACCTAAGGGTTATATTATGGATGAGGAAACTGCTAGAGACTTTCTTGCTTGTAATGATAGGATGATCTTAAGAAACTGTTAGCTAAGCTGAAAGAAAAGTCTTTGAATGCGAGAATGCAATATGACCCTATGTTTGCTACTTCACCTATCTTTGTTACTGATAAGAATTATGAATTATCTATCGATCTTGAGTTCATTACTTTGGTTGAATCCGATCCTTTCTATGGTTATGAATCTAAAACTGTTGTGGCACATCTTACTAAATTGAATGATATAGCCACCCTATTTGCTCATGAGGAAAAAATTCACTATTACTATATTCTTAAGTTGTTTCCTTTCTCATTAAACGGTGATGCTAAGTTATGATTTAATTCTCTTGCTCCTGGTTGTGTGCGCAATCCCCAGGATATGATTTATTACTTCTCTGAAAAATATTTCCCTGCTCATAAGAAACAAGTTGCCTTAAGGGAAATATTTAACTCTGTGCAAGTTGAACAAGAGAGTCTCCCACGAGCTTGGGGGAGGCTTCTCCAATTACTTAATGCTTTGCCTGATCATCCTCTCAAGAAAAATGAAATACTTGATATCTTTTATAATGGACTAACCGATGCTTCCAGACACCACCTGGATAGTTGTGCTGGTTGTGTTTTCGGGGAACAAATTGTTGAGCAAGCACTACTGCAGGATGCTACTAACGCGACACTATGATCAGAGACCCATTGATGAAACCGTGTGCGATGCATTAATCGCAAACGGTGATGTAAAAAAACCGTCAAAAAAGATGTAAAATGTTTGTGATGAATGATACATCAAACACGGTTCAGATTTTAGTTGCGTGTGCGATGAGGGGCATACGGTTGATCTGTATGAACTGTTTGCGATGAGACAGAACAACAGAAACGGGCAGCCAGATCAAGGTGTGTGTGATATACGGCATACAGTTCACTCCGATGAACCGTTTGCGATGATTGAGGTGAACACAAACGATTCGACGTAACAAGGTGTGTGTGATACCCGGCAAACAGGTCGGTAATCAGAATTGTGTGTGATCATTATAGACAACCCATACAGTTTTTTGTGAATTGTGTGCTCGTCAGGGCACAAAGTTCAACAAACCAACCGGTGGGCGATAAGGTAGAAGATCTCTGTCAAATACATATTACTAACCGTCTGTGATGAGATTGAAAGGATAAACCGAGATATATACAGTCCGCTTAATTTAGTCCTTCTTCTTGTTGTTTTTATTGTTGGATGGACCCACGACATCGTCTTGGCGAGGACGCTTCTTGCCGCTGACCATTGGCTTTTCATCACCGCCGCCGTCGTCATTGTCGTGGCTGTCGTCGTCCTCCTCCTCCTCGTTCGACCATCCCTCCTCATCATCATCATCGTCCACTTCTTCATCCTCTGTCGGCTCCTCGTCCATCTGGTTGTCGTCTGACGACTCCGAAGGCGGCGTCCCTTCCATGAACCGGATATAATCGAGGTCTGGGCTCGACGTCGGACTCATGTAAGACGAGCGGGATGATTCCGATGTTGACCTATCATCGGGCGCCAGACTGCTGGCAGAACTGTCGTCCTCGCTATCGCTCGACACGGCTGCAGAGTGTGTGTCAGCGTGTAGCGCGGTCTGCCGGGGACGATAAAGATGGTGGACACTTAAGCGGGCTATGCAGAGAAGAGGAACTGCCAATTGAAGCGGGTTTTTTTGCGCGTGGGGGGTGGGGGTGGGGATTGAAGCAGGGGTTGACGTATTATCTAACCGCTGATATAATCAACCGCAATTATTTGTACCCAGTCGCTCCAAATTCCCGGGGTTGCGCAGAACTCCTATTGGCTATTTGGTTGGTTTCCTTTTTCAGGACAAAAACAAGGAAGGAGTTTTGGGATTACGCACCGGTACCGGTACGAACGGAGTAGGACAGTTGGCAAGCAATACATTGAGCTCTTCTTATTGATAAAGCCAGTAATAATCAAACTAGAAAGGAAAAGAAAAAAGACAAAGAAAATATCTTCACGAATCATCGCGTAGCATCAATGGCATAGGACCTAGATGTGCATTACTTAGAGCACATCTAGATGTGCTTTAGCAATACTGTCAAACAAAACCCCTAATCATCATTGCAAAACAGTGCATAGAACATGGCTAATGCAATAACCACAACTACACATGCTAGTTCCTTCTTGTCTCTTGCTTTCATCTCTTTCTTGCTTCATCGTACTGATTGTACATTCCAGATCGGCTAGTTTCTTCTTCAGCTTTACATTATCTTCTCCGAGCTTGGTGATAACACTCCGAGCCCTACCATGTCATTCTTCATCCAGCCAGTTAACAAAGGCACAAGCCTCATATCCCTGCCAATGTTAAATAGTATTTAGGATGAGCGGTGGCATTAACTGAAGTAAAATGATGAACTTAATTAGCACTAACCTATAAGGGGCAACTGAGAAACCGCCTGCCAATGTCGAATCCCTCCATGCATACACGTCAAGTGGGAGTGTGCCCGTGCACACAACTCAGCTTTTGGTACTTCTCGGTGGTGCAAAACTCGGAGTCGAACTCGTGTTGCGGGAGTCTGGAGTCATGCTTCGGATCCGGCGGCAGATTGCTTTCCTGGGGGGAGGGGGTCATTCAGGACGGATTCAGCAAGGAGCTATACTTTGGACATGCTAGAAAAGATCGGGATAGATTGGAACCTGACAGGACGATTCAGATCCGCAGTACACCTACCTTCTGATGACCTTAGGCAAGTGCTCGGCGGTGACCACCGTCGTGGCGGCGATACAAGCAGGAGCAGCCGCACCGAAACCATCAGCATCACTCATCCGCATTCCCCCAATGTCAGTGCCACGCAAGGGAATTTGGAGGCTATGTAGGGATTTGGGGGAAATGGGGAAACTGTGGAGATAAGCTAACGGTCGGGAACTAGTTATGGCACTATATGTTGTATACGACACACTGTTTATACATGTCGTTTGTGTTAGGTATTACAACGTCACACACAATTTCCGCACCAAACCGTGTGAGAAGACAACGTAGGTTAGACATGATTGTCGTTACATAACCATATGTGATGTACTACCCTGTCCATATAATTGAGTTACGGTGAGATACCGTGTAAACAGCCGCTCTGCGGATATCCATAAAAAAATTAGCTGCTCTGCATATAGAGATGGCGGCGATGGCCTAGGCAGCGGCTACCGGAGAAGAGGTCAATCCTCGGCCGGTGGGCGGTGGCGGTGTCATAGGAGGTCAATCCTCGGTCTGTGGCGGGAGATAGGAGGAGCTCAACCATCGAGGTTGGCGGCGGCGTGATTCGAGCACATCCATCACGGTCGATGGCAGGATAGTGGAGGTCGAACTTCAGGCGGCAGCCGCACTAAGCTTTGCTCCCCGCCCCTGTTGTCTCGGCGTGTTGCCGCATCGCGCTTGTCTGTCTGCTGGGTGGAGGTCGCCGCGCGGCTAATTAATTAAGGTATTATTTTCGTGAGTGGCTTAATTAAGGTATTCAATTCCTGAGGGTATCTCTGTACTAGTACTCTGCGTGTAAATTGACTGACCATTAATTTTTGTCATTACACGTCTAGATAACAACATGGAGTGCCCTCAGTAATTATGAAAATAAAACCTTGTGATTTATGCATGCATCTTTGGGCAGCAGTTAGTCCGTGTATTAATGTTGTTGTTTTCTTTTTAAGTACCATTCGTGTGCTGCAGATGGAACGATCGAATCGGAAAACCGCAGAATTTATCAGTGGCGTGATAGAGTTTATGAATTTGGCTAAAAGTACAAAGAGGAGAATTGGTGATGCGGATTACATCCTGTGTCCATGTACTGATTGTGCCAATACAGAGTCACATAAAGTTGTAGATGTACAGATGCACTTAGTCTCTAGGGGATTCATGGATGGATATACACGTTGGACCAGACACGGTGAAGAGGAGGTCATGGGTGAAGATACACTACAAAAAAATACACTTCCGTGATGATACGTGTTTGTCACAGTAGGTCGCATTTTCTGTCATGCATGTACATCCATGACGATTTTATGACAGAATCAAGATAGTCATACCTGTGCTGTCGTAGAAGTGTTCCATGGCATTGCCAAAATTACCATCATGGAAGTGTCCACTTCCATGACGATAAATCCCGCGTCAGAGAAGTGCTTTCGTCAAGGGTGACCGACACGTGGCATCCACCATAACGGAACGCCGTTAAGCTATCGGGTTGGGTTTTGGATCCGATAACCTGTTAACAGCCCCGACCAATGGGGATTTTCCACGTGTAAAATCATCATTGGCTGGAGGAAACACGTGTCGGCTCATCGTTGGGACATATGTCATCCACTCATTGGACAGAAGGCGCCTATGATACGTTGACACGTGGCACGGCCCAACAGAGGCCCATTCCTGTGAAATGGCCGGCCCGTTTGACTTGGTCAAAAGGTGGCGGGCCGGCCCATGTAAAGCCTGTTAATGGCCTGTTCGCATATAGCCCATTTACAGCCCGCTAACCCAAGGCCCGTTACGCCCTATCCGAATTAGGCCCAGTAGCGTCATATGGGCCACCCAATATGATTCCAGACCGTGTTCACTTCTGGCCCATGACGTCTTTCAGCCCATATGAGGCCCTATGTAACTCTTGGCCTATTGACGGCCCATGGTGAAACTGGCCCGTAATGAACAGTGTATCACTTTACACCCATTAACAGCTCGTGGTGAAACTGGCCCGTAATGGACAGTGTATCACTTTATACCCATTAACGGCCCGTTATTCTGTTGGGCCGTTTCCAGCCCATGTTATCTTTTAGCCTTCTCAGAGCCCATTTATTCTTGGGCTCATTTCCAGCATTCGTTTACTTACAGCCCGTTACTGTCATTTTCTGCTTGTGGGCCAAATTCAGCCCGTGGTTACAATCGGCCCGTTTGTGGTCTGTTAATACGTTGGGCTGTTTTCATAGCGTCATCAAATACGGCCTATTAACGATGGCCCGTTATGGTCGGCCCATGAACGGACGATTCGAACTCTAGCCCGTTGTCAGGACCCCGATCCTAAGCCACATCGATCCAGCGTGTAACACATCATATCACTTTGCGGCCTCACGCACGGTACTCCCACGGGTGCCACCTTACCTGGCCCGGGACCGTTTGCGCCTTTTGTCTCACGTATATAATAGTGTCGCTAGCATCCATATGACAGAGAACCCGGGCCGACATGGCTAGTCGTGAACCCAAAGCGGCGCTAGCCTATGAGGACAGGCATACATGAATCACATTGAACATGTCGGTCATCAACGTATTTATTCGGGCTGTAGCACTGGGCTAACAGGTCTCCGGTAACCCGGGCTATAGCAGGCTAGGCAGGACTCCGAATAACAGCGCGTGACATTTCCCCGAAGGGACAGACATAGGAACGACGTGAAACACATGCCGGCCAGTCAAGTGTCCAAGCAGTAGTGCTGGGCTAGCAGGACTCCGGTGAACCGGGCTGTAGCGGACTACTATCGCTCAGACGCACAAGACTTACATTTCCCCATATGAAAGGCTGCCAAGGATAAACAACTAGATAGTCGAATCCCACTCATACCAAGCATTTCAATCATACACACAATATGCCCGATATGAGTAAATACAACATGGCATCACAACAGTTCTCTACGACTCAAGTACTTTATTTAAAAGGCTCCGAGGAGCCATACATATCATCCATACAGATAGGGGTCACATGACCCAACACTCAAGTCATACAAACATACAAGCACATGCGGAAGCAAAGTAGTCTGAGTACAGACACTAGAAAGAAAGAAAGCTTGACGAAGCCTGTCTATCTACAACGACCCTTCACAAGTCTTGGATCACCACCTGGGTGATAAGTCACTCGTCAACGTCAAGGTCTACATAGAACCCATTAGAGGGGTTGGTGCAGTCGTCTGAAAAACATGATTAAAGCAACATGAGTACGGAGGTACTCAGCAAGTCTTACAACAGGAACCTATCATACATGCACATTCTCAAGAAGGTAGTGGGGTTATTGCAGCAAGCCAGCTTTGACTCTTGGCTAAGCTATCCTACGATAGACACCACTTGTAAATCATTTGTCGCACACGAGTCCACTATCACCATCACAATACTCCACCGTGGATCCTCTCTCGCCATCCTACGAGAGGCCATCCGCGGTACTCACACTTATCTTGAGATTTTTAGTAGTATCCATTTAACTTATCTATGAACTGTATAGGTGACCAAGTAGTCCTTTACCGCGGACGCGGCTATTCGAATAGATTTATACCCTGCAGGGGTGTACTTCTTCACACACGCTCTCACCACTTATCGCCGTTTACACGACATGTACTCGGCAACCTTCAAGCGGAAGCCCAGCGAGGGTGTCGGCCACGGCCTACCTAAACACTCAAGTCTCTAGTCCAGGTTTATCGCCTATTCGGGTTCCATCCGCAGGGAGTCCGGCCGAGGTTTCCACTAACGGCCCCGAACGATGTGAACAGGGTTCCCGAGACACCAAACGGGCGAGTCGGTACACCGTGCCACGTGCCTACCGCAACACAGCCCACCCCGATGGTCAGCGCCGCGTGCGGCCCCCAGCATGCTACAAACACCAGAAACTACTTTGCAACTCCTGGACAGAGGACAAGCGTGATCAAGAAGCCGAGAGGGTCCATTGGTTTCGGGCCCAATGCGTGGTAGTAGCTGAGTCTTAAATCACACACACAGATCTCAGTTCTTAAGAACGGCCTCAATGAAACAACCCACCATGTACTCCTACATGGCCTTCCATCGATTCCTTTACCAAATCGTGTTCAACACTTCCACACTATTGACAACGATACAACCTTTCACTCCGGATCATCATCCCGATGAGCCAGACCTGACATAACTCTAAGCATAGCAAGCATAGCATGGTAGGAACACACACACACATGTATTGGCTCAATCAACTCCTACACATGCTAGTGGGTTTCATCTAGTTACTGTGGCAATGACAGGTCATGCAAAGGAAGTGGGTTCAACTACCGCAACACACAGCAGTTTGGAAACGCGTTGTCTTAATGCAGTAAACGAGGCAGAAGCGAGAACATGGGTTTGTATCGGAATGATCAACGAGTTGCTTGCCTGATGGAGTGGTCGTGGGATACTGCCCTTCAGTTGGATACTCGGAGATATCCTCGGAGGCAGAACCTACCACGATGAACACATCAGAACACAATCAATACATGGCGATATGCAACAACATGATGCATGCTATGACATGGCAATATGAATGTGTCCTGACCTAGTGCAAGTTAAACCAGAAGGGAATGAACCCATTTGAACCAAAGATTCAAATGGAGACTCATTTATTAAGATCATATTAGTGTATCATCTTGTAGTGCCTAAACAGTGGGTTTAACTTGGTTTTTCATGCATGAAACTGGTACAGATGGATAGCTTGCATTTTTCTGATGATTTTTCATATATAACTTATTTCAAACTGAGCTACGGTTGAATTGATATGAATTTTAGAAGTTTATATCATTTTCTGGAATTTCCTGTTTAAAAAATAAATCCAGAAAATAAATAATTGCGTCAGCACTGCATCATGCTTGCGTCAGCAAGTCAACAGCGCTTACTAGTCAACCTGACATGTGGGGGCCACACGTCAGTGACACAGAGGCTAAACCCGGTCAAACCCGCGCTGACCGAGGTTTGACTTGGCCCTGGGGCCCACGGTCAGTGGCTTAGGGGGGGTTTAGGTTGCGGGATTAGGCGCTAATGACGCCACGTCGGCCTCGCCGGAGTTTCACCGGCGACGACCTCGAGCCGCGGCGGTTCTTCACCGGAGTTGCACTACAGGCGGCGAATGGACGCGCGGAGACCACCGGGGCGTAGCCCGTCGTCGTCCGCATCCAGCAGGGCAGGTGGAAGGCTGCGGGGGCGCTGGAGCTCGCCGGAGCGAAGCTCAGGGCGGCGGCCGGAGTCGGCCTTGAGCGGGCGCAGCGCTGCGGGGCACGGGAAGGCAGGAGAGGAGGGGGAATCGAAGCAGAGGCTCACAGCGGGCTCGTTGGCGTCGACGACGAGCTCGGGGACAGCCGGACGGCGACGTGTGGGCGGGGACGATCTGCGGCGGTCAGCGACGAGGAAGACGACGGGGGCGACTCCACGGGGCGTCCGGCGTCTTGTGGCTTGACGCAGAGGACGATGGGGTCGTGGCGGAGCTCTCGGGCGCAGAGAGAGATCGAGGGGGAGGCGATGGCTACAGCTACGGCGAGCAGCGGCGACGGTGGCGCTCGGCGTTCGCGGGAGAGGGCGACATCCAGGGAGGAGGGAAAGTGAGAGAGAGGGCGAGGGGGTCGGGGCGGCGCGTGGCGTCGTCCGAAGGCCAGAGCAAGGAGGGGAGGGGCAGGCAGGCAGCTGCCGTGGCGCGCATGCGCACGGCGTGCGGCGACCACGCGCCCGGCGTCCTCCTGGTGCGGTGGAGACGACGACTGGCGCTGGCCAGTCGGCTGGGCCGGCCTGTTGGCCACTGGGCCAGGCCAGGGAGGTAAGTGCAGGTAAGTTTTCCCATTTATTTCCCTTTTCTATTTTTTTTGTAACTTTGTGGACTTATTAAAAGTACTCAGACACTTCCAAAATTCACCAAACTGCATCTGGTCCTTAGTTAGAATATTTCCAGCCAGGAACATTTTAGTTTGGAGATATTTGAGCATTTGAAATATTTTATAAATTTTAAATGCCCAAATTCAAATACTAATGCATTAATTCAATGACCTTCTGTTGACCTAGAAAAATATGCACCATTTTTGCCAGAGGTTTCAACCCAAGACAAAGAGGGTGAACATTTTAGAAGGGCATTTCAGGTTCATTGAAAATATTTTTAGTAAACCCTAGTTGATTTCAGGAGGGGTGCTGGGGGTTCTGGCTTCCCCATTTCAAATTTCTGTCAAAAGTAAACATGATGCACACTCTAATGCATGAGCTAGGTGGGATGTGACACCCGTTTACGGCCATAATGCGGCCTATTATTGGCCCATGTTTGGCCAATCGATCATACTGCCCGTATAAGGCCCATTGATGATATGGCCCATAGAAGGCCCATTGTTTCTATGGCCCGTAGAAGGCCCATTGTTTGTACGGCCCGTAGAAGGCCCACTGTTTCTACGGCCCGTAGAAGGCCCCATGTTTCCACGGCCCGTAGGAGGCCCAGTGTCACTACAGTAAATATTAGCCCATGGTTATTGTGGCCTAGTTTTAAAAAATAGGTTATTGCAGCCACTAGCAAACCGCGGAAAAAGAACTACAATGACTACAAGCAAACAAATAAACAAGACAACAAGGAAATAAATAAGCAAGCAACTTACACTAGGCTATCACGGCTATCACACATATTACATCCACTAGGCATCAAAGTTCGCCACCAGTGCAAATAAACGTGCCGACAAAAGAATATACAAAACTGAGAACACTTTTGAAGGCATTAGGCCTGGCGAGGTCGGGCCCCCCAAACAGCTGAAGAAGCTGAGTAGACCTCAGTTGTGTCAACGATAGATGCATCAACACTAGATTTAAGGCATGATGGTGCGCACGGCAGTCCTCTGACATCTTCATTGCATCTTTGACTTCAAGTCAGAGCTGAGCTGAAGCAAGCCTTTCCGCTTTAAGTTGAGACTGAAGAAGTCAAACTGATTGAGGCAGCGACTGCACAGAGGTTGTCTCACACCTGCTGGTGAGTAGCTTCAACTCACTGTCTTCATCAAGACATGACCTTGGGGTCATCTCGCTGTCCTCAAGATGGTTTGGCTCACTATCTTCCCTAAAGTTTTACCTGGCGTAAGAGATACGAGTCTGAAAGAGAAACAAGGAGACATGTAACAGGTTTCACAATTATATAAGCAAATAAATGGATCTGTTCTGCATAAGGAACATGTTTTTACAATTACAATTTGAAACTGGTAGTTGTTGCAAACATCCAATCAGATGTAAACAGCAAAGCAAACAGGAGTGGAGGAAATGATGCCTATCCAAATCTATACTAGAACAAAGTTTGAAGGCTTGAGAAGGATGAACTTACATTACATGTTAACACGAGCTAGACAAAGCCCTTCTCCATGTTGATGGAAGGATAATTCAATAAATTCCCCAAAGAAAATTCTTTATAAGCGTTGCCATTATTCTACATTTTGCAAAGTGCAAATATAGATCAAATAATATTGGAAGAAACAGAGGATAATGAAGCTCAGGTGCAGACTGATGATACATAATCAAATAGCAATTAATTAAGTACAGCGTTACAAGGCAAAAGGGAGAGAGGTACTGACAAGAGTAATGTAGATCCCATTATTGTTTTGAGATCGTATGATCCTTTGAGCAAGGAGATTCATCTGAAATTAGTTTTCATACAAGAGAGAAGGAAGGCACAAGCAAAAATTTAGCAGTTCAAATTTTGAATTGATATCATAGACAGTACCTGACGCTGGGCTCCTAGCAGTTCTAATAGGGGCTTGGCCACTGGAGTAGGGGTAAAGTGTGGTACAATTGGGCATGTGTTTTCTGTGGCTGCTGATCTATCTGATTTAAGAGGTGTCGGTGTCAAAATCGGCAGACCTCGGGTAGGGGGTCCCGAACTGTGCGTCTAGGCGGATGGTAATAGGAGACAAGGGACACGATGTTTTTACCCAGGTTCGGGCCCTCTCTATGGAGGTAAAACCCTACTCCTACTTGATTAATATTGATGATATGGGTAGTACAAGAGTAGATCTACCACGAGATCAGAGAGGCTAAACCCTAGCAGCTAGCCTATGATATGATTGTTGTTGTCCTATGGACTAAACCCTCCGGTTTATATAGACACTGGAGGGGGCTAGGGTTACACAGAGTCGGTTACAATGGGAGGAAATCTACATATCCGTATTGCCAAGCTTGCCTTCCACGCCAAGGAAAGTCCCATCCGGACACGGGAC
This sequence comes from Aegilops umbellulata, assembly GCA_032464435.1. Taxonomy (NCBI): domain Eukaryota; kingdom Viridiplantae; phylum Streptophyta; class Magnoliopsida; order Poales; family Poaceae; genus Aegilops; species Aegilops umbellulata. The sequence goes on along the minus strand of CP136056.1, from coordinate 289,625,543 downwards.
GAAGTCTTCAATCTTGTATCTTCATAGTCCAATAGTCCGGCCAAAGGTCATAGTCCGGCTATCCGGACACCCCCTAATCCAGGACTCCCTCAGTAGCCCCTGAACCAGGCTTCAATGACGACGAGTCCGACGCGCAGATTGTGTTCGGCATTGCAAGGCGGGTTTCTCCACCGAATACTTCATAGAAGATTGTGAACACGAGGATCGTGTCCGGCTCTGCAAAACAAGTTCCACATACCACCGTAGAGAGAATAGTATTTTCACAAATCCAATCTGCTGACGTATTCTGTGGCGTGACATCACACCACAGCCAAGCCTTCATTCGAATCGTTTTTTACTGTCCCACCTCAGTGTGTTTTGCGAGGCGGTTTCCTTGGCACGTCTTGTCGAAGCAGAGATCGTGCCCCATTTATTTACAGGATCCTCATCATTACGGACGTGGGTAACCCAGTCATGTATGTTGGTATATTCCATCGATCAAAGGTAAGTCCCAAACGGTCACAGGGAGGGCTCTTGGTATTCAACCTCTTATAAAGAGACCAAGGCTTTACTCCTTGCTTTCGATCTCAATCGAATCCGCCTCCCGCCTCGAGTTCCAACACCCAAGGCTCCAGATTTAGGCGCTTCGGACCTTCGATGATGTACGGCTCCGACCTTCAAGGCCGATGGATGCCTTCCTTCGTCACGGAGGAAGATGTACAAAAGCTGAGGGAAGCCAGGTATTTGACCGGCGAAATCCCGCATAGGCTGCCTGCTCAAGGGCAGGTTATCCCACTCCCAAGACTGGTGAGAGCGTTGTGTTCGTGTACCACTTCCTCCGAAGGCTAGGCTTTGCGCTGGATCCCTTCGTGAGGGGGCTCATGTTCTACTATGGGATGGAATTCCACGACTTAGCTCTAGAGTCTATCCTCCACATCTCATCGTTCATTGTCGTGTGTGAAGCTTTCCTCCGTAGTACTCCTCACTTCGGACTGTGGCTTAAGACCTTCAAAGTAGAACCGAAGATGATCGAGGGAGAGCACGCAGAGTGCGGAGGCGCTTTAATAAGCAAGGATGCCAACGCTCCGTGGCCCGAGGGCCTTTTCCAAGAGGAGTCCAGCTTATGGCAACAAGAGTGGTTTTATATCACGGCTCCCAGGGGTACCAAGTGGGTGGCGTCGCCTGCTTTTCGCTCGGGTCCCCCACCCCGACTAACGTCATGGGTCAATGAGGGGTTGGATTGGGGGCCAGCAAAGGATGTGCCCCTACTGCAGGGCCGCATTCGAGATCTCCTGGAGAGAGACGTTAGTCTGGTCGTGGTGACGCAGGTCATGTTAACTCATCGAGTCCTGCCCTACAAACGTTGCCCCCTCCGCCTGTGGGAGTTCAATCCGGAGGGACCGCGAGCTCTTCAGCATTTTCTGGGCATGACGCCCGCGGAGATGTACAAATTATTCTTCGGACCACAGGTAGTGTGTCCGGACTCTACTGAGGATGCAGGCCCGAGCTGCAATCGTCCGGATACCCAAGTAAGTAGCCGTGTGCCCGGACACACCATCTGTTTATTTATCACAACATCGCCCTTAAAAGAGTTGTTCTTTGAAATAGGAGTGGATAGCGAAGGCGAAGTTAATACGGTGTCCGGCCCCCCTTCCTGAGACCTCACCAGATCCCGTTTTAACCAGGATGCTGGAGGTCGTGCCTTGGGAAGAAAATGAAGGGGGGAATAAGGAAGCTACTGCCTCCGCGGAGGAGGCTGCCCGGAAGGGAGGAATCAAAAATTGTTCTCCTCCGGGGAAGAAGAGGACCGCCTCTGAAGACCCGGAGACAATGATCTCAAAGCGGGTGAAGAATTCTTCGCCAGAGGGTCCTGTGCGGGGAGATACCCCGGCCGTATTGTGCCCTCAAGGGGATCAGCCCTCTTGTAGTTCGGATCTTAGCCCTTCTCAGCAGAGCTCGTCTTCGAGGGATCTTCTTCCGGAGATGATGGAGAGCGGAACGCCTCCCCCTGCCATACCGCCTCATGAGGCGGGCGACCCCGAGGTGTCGTCGCGGAGGGTTTCTCCTGATCCGGTAAGGCCGGAAGGTAGTAATATGGCCACCTGAAGCCCTCCGTGTCCGGCTTCTGGGAGAGACAATTGAATGAGTCCGGGACCGCCTGGTGCACAACCGGAGGTACTGAAGGATCTGCTAGGGCGGGCGTCTATCTCAGAAGAGCACCATGCGTTGATGGGCGCGGTGATTGGAAAGATTTCATCCGCGGAAAGCGGGTTGCATGAAGCTGTCGTGAGTCTACTGACGGGCTTTGAGGTACGTGAAATGATGCACCTTTTTTGGACAGTGCCGCATACTTTACGATGCGCCCTGTGTAGGTAGTAGCCCCTGAGACTCTAGGTGTTGTCGAAGACGACGGCACATGGAGGATCATAGTCCCAGGTATAATTTTGCCGCATTCATATGCAGGTGGCGAAGTGTCCGGTGGCCAGCCGGACTGATGAATTTGCCGAGCTAAAGCGGCAACTTGACGTGGCAGATGCCGACATCGCGCTTGTCAACAAGCGGCTTGATGAGGCGCAAGGTATGTAATTTCTCCGGAGACACCTGGTAAGAGGAGCTTGATGCCAGTATCTTATAACGTGTGTGCTTGATGCAGATGGGGATGCCGGTGTGGAGAAACTTCGGGCAGAGCTTGCCCGGGCTAAAGAACAAGCTAGGAAAAGCGACGCGGCTGCCTTAAAGGCGGTTGAGGAGCTAAAAGCTGAACATGCTGCTCACTGCCGAAGCAAGGAGAAAATGGCCGAGATGGCTGTGAAGTTGAAGAACGCTGCTGATCGCTGTAAGCTTCTTGAAAAGGAAGACCGGGCGGAGCAGACAGACCTGAAAAAGGCCACAACAGTGGCCAAGGATGCTCGTTCTGCGATGAGAGCGATGAAGGAGGAGCTGCATCAGGCCGGAGATATCACGGCTGGGAAGCCCTTTATGCTGCAGATGAAGTTCGGGGATCCTCAATATGCTCCGTTGGACTGGATGTGGAGTTCGGCCGACGCGTATTTGGATTTAGCGGCCAGCGCTGCTGATGCGGTCGAACACTTCCAAGATCAGAAGGATCGCGAAGGGGAAAAGCTGTTCTGGTCACAGTTCCACAATCCAGAGCGTCCGCTTCCATTGACCGATCGTTTGGCCGAATGGGCCGAGCTCAATAGGTTGTCCGGACTTGCCATGAGGTATGTCGTGGATCATCTATGGCCAAAAAGGCCAAAGCCGAACAGTTATTTTAGCTTGGTGCAGCAGTTCCTTGGTGCGGTGCTGTATATCAACGCGATGAAGAGGTCAGCGTGCGTGGAGGGCGCGCGGATGGCCCTTGCCCGTATCAAGACATACTGGGCGGAGATGGAGGCCACCGCCGTTGCAGCCCAAGATTCGGGCGAAAGCCGAGTACCTGCCGAGCACTACTTTCAAGAAGTCCTGGAGGGCACTCGTTTAATAGAGACGCGGTGCTTGAAGGATGTTATGTTCGAATAACATGTATTCTTATTGAAAACGATATTTTGCTGAAATGTAGAAGCTTTTTATACTTGTGCCTGCAAGAATTATAATACCTCCTGTGCGGCCATTTACGTATATGTATATATAACCTGAAAGATGGCAGTCATTAGCTTCAGCCCCCACGCATATAATGCGGGGGTGTTCGCAGAAGGCGCATCATCACACTTGATCCAACGTCTTGGTCCGTTAAGGAGGTGGTAGCACAGCGAACTAGGCAACCAGACTATAACGCTTTATCACTTTCACTTAGCCATAGGAGTTTGACTGTGGAGCTACTATATAGCCCCTGGTGGCACCGCGCTCGCCCGAATTTGGGGCGCATGTGTGCCTGGCCGGGAAACGGCCCTTCGTCAATGCGGAGGAATCCCGAAGATTCCGATAAGTCACCGAGTGGTTGACCAGTCTTGCCCTACATCATGACACTCAGTTTTCGGCTTTCTCTAGTGAGGTGCTCGCCTAGCTGAACCGGGGCACAATCCCAGTAGTTCTCCTGGTGTCGCCTTAGCCGATAGAGCGGAACGTAAGGCGGCAAAACACAGGAGCCGGGCAAACCCAACATTTAACCAAAGACATGATTCGGAGCTGATGCATATAAGGCCAAACTCGAGACGCCGAACACTCCCTAAGGTATTCAGTCTTTATGATTGTAAACGGGCTGAACAGTGACGTTTGTAATAAGCCCATAGTGTCCAGGTACGTGCGATATTCTGACGTGGCCACATGCCAAGACGTCAGCCCCCTTCTCGGTTGTACGGAAAATCCAGGGGATATTTATCAACGAGAGACAGTAAAAAAGGTTTACACAGGGTCTTAATCTAAAGAGAATCCTTGGAACGGGTCCCTGCTGCACGTCTGCGCCTGTGTCTCCGTTGTGCCATGTCCAGGACGGGTGTAGCATGATGTTCATCTGTAAAAGAGAGGAAGTTAGTTGAAAAAGTAGTCGTGCAAAAATGTACGTTATAATAAATAAACGAAGTATAATTGTAGAATTGAGTTTTGTTGCTGCTTGCGCGGAGCCCCTTGTGTAAGGATGTATAACCATCAAACCGTTAGTAAATCTATAGTTACGCCGGACTCGTCCAGCCATGTCCGTGGTCTTAACGACCTATTAGGTGCTCTGGTTGGTGGGGCAGTTTTAGTGTGTGGCTGTCCAAGCAGCCGCACAGTCTTCCGCGTGTATGGAGCACTCAATGTTTCCCTTTACTGAGATGATGCCTTGTGGACCGGGCATCTTAAGCGTGAGAGACGCATAGTGAGGTATTGCGTTAAAGCGAGCGAAAACGTCGCATCCCAGTAGTGCTTGATAACCACTTTGAAATGGAGCGATGTGGAAGGTCAGCTTTTCGCTATGGAAGTTATCGGGTGAACCGAACGTAACTTCTAGTAGGAGGGAGCCCGTGCAATGAGCCCCTGGGCCTGGCGTTATTCCTTTAAGGGAAATATTGCTATGGCTAATGTTTGTTGGGTCTATCCCCATTTTGCGGATTGTGTCCTGATATATCAGGTTTAGACTGCTTCCGTCGTCCATCAGGACTCGCGTGAAATGGCATCCGTCGATTATCAGGTTTAATACCAAGGCAGCCCAGCCTGCGTGCCGGATACTTTCGGAGTAGTCCCGATGGTCGAAGGTGATCGGTTTTGACAACCAGTGGCGAAACTCCTCTATGATAGGCCGTATGGCACGTATCTCTGTGAGCGCCACTTCGTTTCTTCCCTTTGTCACGTGTAGTACGTTTACTATTTTGACTTCTTGTGGGAATTTCTTTTGTTCCCCAGTGCTTTGTTTGTGGGGTTCGTCATCGTCTTCACTTGGTATATCCAGCCCCTGGTGTTCGGCGTTGAGTTTGCTGGATTGCTTGAAGACCCAACATTCTCTGTGCGTATGGTTTGCAGGCTTCCCAGGGGTGCTGTGGATTTGACATATCTTGTCCAGGATTTTATTTAGGTTAGACAGTTTGTTTCTGTTATCTTTGAGGGGCAGCTTTTGCTTACCCTGCCGAGAGCTTTTGAATCCGGCGTTAACTGCCGTGCTCTTCGGACTGTTTCCCTTATTCCGGCGTTAGTCTTTGCTGCGTCATGGCTTCCCGTTTCCATCCCTGACTTTGGATGTACTTGGGTCGCTGGTGCTGCGTCTTGCCAACCAGCTGTCCTCGCCCGCACAAAAGTGGGTCATGAGGCTTGTTAATGCGGCCATTGTTCTTGGCTTTTCTTGGCCGAGGTGTCTGGCGAGCCATTCGTCTCGAACGCTATGTTTGAAAGCCGCTAAGGCTTCGGCGTCCGGACAGTCGACTATTTGATTCTTTTTAGTGAGAAATCTGTTCTAGAGCTTCCGGGCTGACTCTCCGGGTTGTTGAGTTATGTGACTCAAATCGTCTGCATCTGGTGGTCGGACATAAGTCCCTTGGAAGTTTGCCCGAAAAGCGTCCTCGAGCTCTTCCCAACTTCCAATGGTATTTTCGGGAAGGCCTTTAAGCCAATGTCGGCCTGGCCCTTTGAGCTTGAGGGGTAAGTATTTGATGGCGTGGAGGTCATCTCCTCGAGCCATGTGGATATGGAGGATATAATCCTCAATCCAGACCCCCGGTTATGTGGTTCCGTCATATGCCTCTATGTTTACGGGTTTGAATTCCGCTGGGAATTCATGGTCCAGCACCTCGTCGAAGAAACATAGGGGGTGTGCCGCACCCCTATATTTGGGTGTGCCGTGGTGTTCGAATATATGTTGTTGCATTGCTTGCTAGAGCTTGCTTTCTTGGCCCGTAGATAGATCTGGCGGGGCCATCTTTTTTATGCGAATCCTCGTGTGAATCACGTGCTGGCTTGTGTGCGGCATTGTTTGCCGCTATATGTTGGCCATGAGGTCGTCTATCCGACCGGATGGTTGCTTTGTTTTTTTTATTGCGGGGGCTCTAAGGCCTCCTCATCAAATTCGTGCAGTAGCTTTCGCTTAGGGTAGCTCTTTGTGTGGCGACTGCCACCATATTTGTCTGCGGTGTTGAGTACTTTGCTCCATCTGATTCTGAGTGCATCTTCCGCAGTCTTGAGCTTCTGCTTCTGCTTTTTCAGGCTACGCGCAGTGGCGACGAGCCTTTTGTAGAGGTTCTTCTGCTCTAGGAACTTGTCCGGCGTGAGGTCATCCGGACTATTATCTTTGTCGGGGATGGGTTGTTCGGTTTGGTTATCTAAGTTGCCTTGTTCGGACGGTTGCTTGATGCCATGTTCGTCGTCCGCCAGCTCGCCCTGCTCAATGGATGGGTCTGTATGACTGCTCTCTCTATCGAGGCGGGGTTTGGAGCGGCGCTTACGCCGCCGCTTTGACTGTTTTTCGAAGGAACGATCCTTCATTGCGTCCTCACGTTCCTCGTCATTGCTTCCTTTGGGTGTATCCACCATGTATACATCGTGGGATGAGGTGGCTGTCCAGTGCCTTGTAGGCGCTGGTTCCTGTTCGTCTCCTGCATCGTCGTCCATACCGTCGATGCCTTCGGAGTTAAAGTCGAGCATGTCGGTTAAGTCATCGATAGTGGCTATGACATGGGTGGTGGGTGGGCGTCGAATTTCTTCGTCGTCCGCATCCCAATCCTGCCGGTCATAATCCGGCGAGGACTCTCCTGACAAAGAGAGAGATTTTAGTGAATTCAGTATGTCGCCAAAAGGCGAGTGCTTAAAGATATCCACGGCGGTGAACTCCATGATTGGCGCCCAATCAGATTCAATTGGCAAGGGTGCGGAGGGTTCAGAGTCCGGAGAAGAGTCCGGCAATGTGGAGTCACAGGCCTCGCGAAGGGTGGGGTTGGTGTTCGACTTGATCACCATTGAGGCTGCGGCATCCGCGGCGGGGTCTAGCCACCCGCCCTCGGTCGGTGCAGTTGGCTCCGAATTAAAGGTCGGAGCGGACGCGGGTGTGGCCTCTAGGACACTGTCCGACGGCAGAGCTAAACCTTGCCCGTGATGACAATGCGGCGCACTCGGTCGGGGCTCGAATCCGTCGAAGATCAAGTCTCCGCGGATACCGGCCATGTAGTTTAAGCTTCCAAACCTGACCTGATGGCCAGGGGCATAGCTTTCAATCTGCTCCGGATGGCCAAGCGAATTGGCCCGCGGTGCAAAGCCGCCGAATACAAAAATCTGTCTAGGGAGAAAAGTCTCACCTTGGACCGCATCGCTAACGATGATCGAAGGAGCCATCAAGCCTGATGATGACGACACAGAGGAACTCTCAATGAAAGCACCAATGTCGGTGTCAAAACCGGCTGATCTCGGGTAGGGGGTCCCGAACTGTGCGTCTAGGCGGATGGTAACAGGAGACATGGGACACGATGTTTTTACCCAGGTTCGAGCCCTCTCGATGGAGGTAAAACCCTACTCCTGCTTGATTAATATTGATGATATGGGTAGTACAAGAGTAGATCTACCACGAGATCAGAGAGGCTAAACCCTAGAAGCTAGCCTATGATATGATTGTTGTTGTCCTATGGACTAAACCCTCCGGTTTATATAGACACCGGAGGGGTCTAGGGTTACACAGAGTCGGTTACAATGGGAGGAGATCTGCATATCCGTATTGCCAAGCTTGCCTTCCACGCCAAGGAAAGTCCCATCCGGACACGGGACGAAGTCTTCAATCTTGTATCTTCATAGTCCAACAGTCCGGCCAATGGTCATAGTCCGGCTATCCAAACACCCCCTAATCCACGACTCCCTCAACAGGTATCACTACCTTTTCCAAATACCTAGTTTGTACTCCTTGAGGATCTGCACTCACCCTATTCCTTTTGGACATCTATCACGACAGAACAACATTTGACTGGAAAAACATAGTGGTGACGACACATGGAATAGGTACAGAAAATGGATAGGTATGGCATATACTCATATATGATGCTTAAACTAAGAAGATGGTGTAACAAAGTAGAAGTAATGCAAGAGGTCAAATGCAAAATATGTGCGACCAATACAACTTTGCAAAGTTAGAGCAAGCACCTTGATGGGTGAATAAGATAGGCCATCCTCCACCATGCCAAGTTTGTTAGACAGTGGATCGTTCCGCAATATTCCTCTCGTGCGCCCATTCTCATATTCATTTTGATAATGTTCAATATCTGACATGCATGAAAACATAAAAACAAGTGAGATTTTCTTTGTAATGCAGAAGTGATTCTAATCCAATACTACCTCCCTGTAAACCCCTTTGTGCTATCTCTGCAATTTTAGAAGATGCCATGCATGTTGTAATTTGTTGTGTGCATTAATATAATGTGGCCTACTACTCAAAATATGAGAGCTCCAGAAGTGATGACACTTCGCAGATGATAGCTTCAACATATAGTAAAAAGAACAAGTCGACCTGACCTGACAGATTCAAAATATACTAAGGGAAAACAACTCGACCTGACCAGTCGACCGCAAGAGAAGAGTATCATCTTAAAGAAGAGCAAAAGAGCAAGCAGATTGAAGATATTAAAAGTCTTTCAATACAATGTCGCTTGGCCACCCATGATGGACCAAAGCGCACAGAGAAATACTATTCTTTCCGGTCTCTCCATATGTGGCTCACATGCATTTCGAAACTAAAGTAGGAACATTTAGCTAACCAATTAAACATCTCTCAGTTTTACTAATATCAGCAATAATATCAGATATGAATTTGTACAACTAAGCTTGTTTAACTCGATGGGTGGAGCAGTGCTATTACGACACGAACCACGTAGGCTGACTGTGGTCATCATAAAATGGGGAAACATAAGCATGATGAGTACAGTGTTGACCGTGGCAGTGGGATGGCAGATATGAAGCTGCAAACCGTGCAAAGGGTAGTTAGCAACCGATGTTTGCTTTGAAATAACAACTAAGATTTGGTATGGACAAGAAAGTACGGTCAACAAGTGACAAAGAAATGCAATTATGTTGTCTCTCTATATGCCGCGACATGCATTTAAAAACTCAAGTGGGACCTTTAGCTAACCAATTAAATGTGTCGGTTAACTAATATCAGTATCATATCACAATCATATTTGAACAACTAAGCTTTCAAATTCTGAGTGTTGTGTTTTTTAGCTTGAAGGGTGGAGTAATGCTAGTACGACAAAAAGCACCTACGCAGATCATAGTAGAGTAGATAAAAGGGGAAAACCCTAAGCATCAAGAGAAAAATCGGGAAAGTGGAACTAGCTGGACCAGTGGGTGGCGCACATGCTTTTCGAAATGAATATAGGAACATTAGGTGACCAATTAAACGTTCTCTTTTTTAGTGATATGAGCATCATATCAGATTCGTATTTCAACACGTAAGCTTTGGGTGGAGGTCTTGAGGAGCAGTGCTAGCACGACACAAAGCACCTACGATGATGGTAGTGAATATAAAGGGGGTAAACCATAAGCTTTACGAGTATAGTGCCCATGCCATGGCGGATCTGAAGGTGCAAACCGGACAAAGCTACTTCGCGACCAATGTTTGCTTTCAACTAGCCACTACGATTTGGTATGGACAAGAAAAGTACAGTAAACAAATTACGATCTATTTTCCGGGTGAGATCAACAACTTAAGAACATATGGAAGAGTACCACCTCTCTTGTGACGCCGTGTAGGCCTATGCTGATACGTTGAGGGTGTTGCGCGTGCAATGGCTGTCGGCGGTGGGGAAGAAGACTTTAGACGGCAGACGGCCGGGTCAGGGGATATATCCTGTTGCCGTGGACGAGGCGGTCGTAGGAGCGGTAACGGCAAGGTGGACGACGAAGCCAATGAAGCGAGAGGAGGCGATGAAAGGATCCTGGTCCTGCGCCGTGGATGAGAGACGTCCATCTCTTGCAGTGGACGACGGGGTAGGGGTAGCGGCTCCGGCAAGGTGGAGGATGGGATGGCGGACGGAGGAGGCTGGCTGCAGTGCGGAGGTTGTCGTGCCGCCGACGGTGTATGAATTGGGAAATGGAGGGGAGGGGGATCTCAAACTTTGGGACACGCTTCTCTGAAATAGGGGAAAGTTTCAAACTTATCCCCCGTTTAAAATTTCGGACATCACGTCGGTTGGGGATAGGACTGTAATCTCGCATCTCCCAAATATTTGCCGGTAACTATTACGGGTGAGGAGAGGGTGTTTTGCCGCCCACGGTTGGTGCCCACGGTGTATGAACGGGGCTGACAGGTAGGGCGGTTGTGTCACGTCTGATGGAAGTTACACATCTGCCCCTATTTAAAATATTAGCCTACATCGATTTGGGACGAGGAGAGTTTGTTTTGCCGCCCATTGTGTATGGTTGGGGAAATGGAGGAAGAGACACTTGTCTTTCGGACGAGCTTGAATCAAATGTGTTTTGCCGCCCACGTTTGGCGCCCACCGTGTCTGAATGGGCTCAGAGGCCGTCGTGTCACGTCGGATTGAAGTTACTAGTCTACCCCCATCGACAGTAGTGTAAATCCGGTCGATAAGGATGCCAAGTGTCAGGGGTAGACAGTAATTTCCATCTCGCAAACACTTGCTTCGGGCAGCCCACAAATTATAGTGGGTGTTTAGCCGCTTCGTTCAAAACTTGGGAGAATTAGCATTCACGTTTGCCCTGGGACCTGGCAAACTAAATTCAAATCCAATTTGTATTCGATTACGAATATCCACAGATAATTATACGTTTTGTTATTTATTTCTTCAAAACCACAACAAAGATTTATTCCGCCTTTATATATGATTATGATTTAGAAATGCCGTGATCTTTGAATTCAGTAGGTTGGATACACTCTGAGTCAAACAGTTATTTCATCCAATACAATATGCTCATATGAAAAACAGTTCACCTTATGTCAATCATACAAGTACTGAGGATTACCTCGCCTAAAAAATTCGGATCATTACAACACATGGACAACATAGGGGGTCTTGCAACATAATCCATTCAGAGACATGACACAACATGCAAGTACAATAATCTAATGACAATTTCAACTGGTATCTAAAGAAGAACCGGGATTACCTTGTGCTTCAGATAGCAGAAACAGCAGGACCACCTCCGTCTTCAAATGCAACATTCTTACTTCCCCCAATTCTTGGGTTGCTTGCATAATTCATGCCACTAATTCCGTAAGTTCTAGCCTCAAGATAAATATTACCTCATTCATGGCAGCCACACCATCTCTTTCTGCCTCTAGTAGAGCCTCAAGCACTATAATATCTGTGCTCAGACTGCTCTCCGGCGGTGTTGCCTCTGAACTGCTACCATCTGGTAACATGGATGGTGCACTGCTTCCACAAATAGATTCTGGGGTTGTACATTGTGTCCTAGTGTGAACGGCATCCTGAAAGGTTTTCGCTGGACATCAGTAAGAGATAGTTATCGTATGATCCAGGCGGTAAGCTTACATGGTAAACGACAGACGAATTATTGTCGAGCATGGCAAACTATATTTAAATGGTTCGAAGCAGCATCAGCCGAAAAGAAATTAAAATGGTAAGATGAAACTAGGGATGTAAGTGGCAAATAAACGACATCCGCCAGTCCCATCTAGTTAGTTTTGCTACCTCCCTAGTTCATTTTCCTCAAAAAACAAAAACTCTTTTGAACTATCATACCACTAGTGGACTTTAATCGGGATTAAATGGGACCCAGTTGACATCCCTAGTTGAAAGGGAGTGTACAACCGCTATATTTAAGTTGCCAAGGCATCTAAGCAGTTGAAATAATCTGAGAAAGCACTTAACAGTGTGGCCTCATATAAACTACGAAGACAGTCTTGTGATGAAGTTGAGAGGAAAAGTTAAGGACTCAAATGAAATAGGCATGCATTTCTTTATGATAGTACAACAGGCACTGCTGACTTATTGGCCAACTCAGGTATAGCGTAACAACAAATAAGCATTCGAATCAAGCAATACAGCAAAGCAGACAACTGAACTATTTGTAATTCGGTAGGATTACACGTTGAGGGCACAAGCCAAGAAAGCAGCCCACTCGCATTACATTTCACATGTACTAAAACACATTGGCTTACCATATGTTGTTGTGAAGCCTAGCTGCTGTTGCAATGTTCTTTGAAGATATCGTTAGCATCCCGTGGTTGCAAATCTAGTTGTTGTAGTTTATTCTGCACCATCTATTTAGGTAAAATTAATTTTAATCACATGCACTGGTCCGAATTGATCATCAATTGTTCATCTAAACTAATGAAAGAAGGGTGTGTGCATACACGACAATATATCTGCTTCCCTCTATTTTTATGCTTGTTTGAGGTGCCAGCCCCAAAAGAACAAATATTTTGCTTGACGGGGTTGGCAGCTCCATAATTAATAGAAGCATCAAATTAGTCATGCAACTTGGGAAGATCAAGAACACACAAACAAGTAATGAACAGAGGCTCGGAGAAGTGATGTAATAGCTAGCATCAGAAAATGTAGGGTAAAACGAACAAAAAGCAGCAGAACCACATGCTAGTTTGCTGATGTGTAATTAAGCATAGATAACATTAAGCAGTCTGATGGAACCAACAGGTGGCATCAGAACAAACTAAAGCATATTAACTATATGTGCACCGGTATGTAATTTAGCACATATAACATGTTCACTGGCAGAAGTATGGCCCTATAGGTGCAAGCAGAATAACGCGTCTCATGAAAAGCTGAATGATGCCCTAAAGAAATTCAAAGGTGCGGTGCTTATGCTAGGAAAGTGAACGTAGGCACCGGCCGTGGGATAATAGTACCTGATTCTCGGTGGCGTACGGGTATCGTTGTCATACTTGATAGCTAAAGATCATCGATGGTGCTCGTGCTGTGGTTGAGTTTGGGCTGGCTGTCGCCGTCGCTGAAGCGGCTCCGGTGCTACGGTTGCGGCGCCTGTCGACATACAAGAAAGCTCATCTGTAGTAAGAGAACAGTTGCACGATAAAGAGAAAAACCGAAGGAGTACAAATCGAAATAACCTGATGAGGCTGCGGCATCGGTAAAGCAGGGCCGGTGGAGTTGAATATGGCGTCCGTGGAGCGGGTCCAGTGCAGTGGACGAAGGCTTCGGTGGGCGCGTTGTACAATGCTTTCGGTGAGGCGGATATGTTGCGGCGGACGAGGGCTTGTATGAAGGGCCAGCGAAGGGGCGGACGAGGGAGTCAGTGAAGGGCCTACGCTGTGGTGGACGAGGGCGCCGGTTAAGCAGATACGATGCGGTGGACAAAGATGGCGGTCAAGGAGATCTGGAGCGGTGGACAAGCCAGTCACTGAAGCGGCTCCAGTGAAGTGGTGAGTTGGCAGTTGGGGGTTCCAAGGTGCGGAAGGTAGATCCGGCGGGGTGTGAGGTCGACCCCTGCGGCGGAGGACTAGATTCGGCGGCTTGCCGTGGTTGGGGGGCCAGGGAGGGGCTCTGGGGAAGAATGTTGGGGGCAAAGAGGGGAAAACAATGGAGTTACCAAAGCAACCCTTTTCCGTTCATGTGACAGGGGTAAAACAGGAATATCGTAGGGCTTAACTTTCGGGCGCGTGATATTTCGATGTGAGCGGGAAGTTTGAAAGCTTTTGGCGCCTAAAATTATAAGTATTGTGCTCTTGTATGGCCGACTATGATATCATGGCCGACAATTTGTTTGTTTTGCACGCAAAAAAATGTGCAAGTTTTGAAAATCAATGTCTCCAACTCGAAACTTAGATTGTCCATTCAATTCAAGTATGGATCATTGAGCTACTACAAGCAAATACCATCATACGGTCCAATTCAAATGAAATTCCAAATGTGTTTATCCTAAATATGATGACAAAAGCAAAAATGTGTATGTGTATGAATAAAGTGGATGATTATAAAGTTTGAACATGCCCGTATGTGTATATCTCTAGGTTTGATATATGAATTTGAAATCACGAAATCCCGGCTTAAAAAATGTACCTCCGTTTAAAAGAATTACAAAAGCTAATGATGGAGTCGAATTCCAAAATTCCAATCTTAGGTTTGTAATTCTGGTACATCAAGGTATATCACGCATGTTCAAAGTATCGTTATCTCATAGTACGAACTGTGAAACAAATTGAACAACCATGAGTGCACAATATCTCAATTATGCTAAAGTCCCTCAAATATAGACACCTCACTCTTTATCTGAAGTCAACCCCCCCCCCCCACCACACACACACACATAGAGAAGTCGTTCTCTCCCCCAAACACCAACACACGAGCACATTAACACCCCTCTCTCTTGTAAAGTCCGGACCCCAACATAGGTGTCGATGTCAAAACCGACGGATCTCGGGTAGGGGGTCCTGAACTGTGCGTCTAGGCGGATGGTAACAGGAGACAAGGGACACAATGTTTTTACCCAGGTTCGGGCCCTCTCGATGGAGGTAAAACCCTACTCTTGCTTGATTAATATTGATGATATGGGTAGTACAAGAGTAGATCTACCACGAGATCAAAGAGGCTAAACCCTAGAAGCTACCCTATGGTATGATTGTTGTTCGTCCTATGGACTAAAACCCTCTGGTTTATATAGACACCGGAGAGGGCTAGGGTTACACAGAGTCGGTTGCAATGGAAGGAGATCTACATATCTGTATCGCCAAGCTTGCCTTCCACGCCAAGGAAAGTCCCATCCGGACACGGGACGAAGTCTTCAATCTTGTATATTCATAGTCCAAGAGTCCGGCCAAAGGTTATAGTCCGGCTATCCGGACACCCCCTAATCCAGGACTCCCTCAGTAGCCCCTGAACCAGGCTTCAATGACGATGAGTCTGCCGCACAGATTGTCTTCGACATTGCAAGGCGGGTTCCTCCTCCGAATACTTCATAGAAGATTTTGAACACAAGGATAGTGCCCGGCTCTGCAAAACAAGTTCCACATACTGCCATAGAGAGAATAGTATTTACACAAATCTAATCTGCTGACGTATTCCGTGGCGTGACATCACACCACGGCCAAGCCTTTATTCGAATCGTTTTTACAGTCCCACCTCAGCGTGTTTTAGCGAGGCGGTTTCCTTGGCACGTCTTGTCGAAGCAGAGATCATGTCCCCTTATTTCGGGATTCTCATCAATACGGGCGTGGGTAACCCAACCGCACCATTGATTACGGCGCTTGGGAGATAAGCGAGTTTTACCAGGCTGGTGGGGACGCACAGTTTCGTCTGCCCATATAAGGGGATAAGGATCCGCCTTCTTCACCCACGCCTTCCTCCTCCTTTGCTTATTCATTTTCGCACACTCGAGCTCCAGCGCCCAAGTCCGCATTTTCCTCCTCCACCTTCTCCAACCATGTCTGGAGCGGGAGGCAAATGGATGGTCTCCTCCGTCATGGAGGGAGACGTCAAAAAGTTGAGGAGAGCCGGATACCTGCCCGACGACATCGCGCACCAGCTCCCAGACAAGGGGCAGCTCATCCCCACCCCCAGGCCCCATGAGAGGGTCGTCTTCCTTACCCATTTCCTCCGCGGACTGGCATTCCCCCTCCATTCATTCGTCCGGGGGCTCATGTTCTACTATGGCCTAGACTTCCACGATCTAGCCCTGAACTTCATCCTCAACATATCGGCGTTTATCGTCGTGTGCGAGGCCTTCCTCTGCATCCGGCCCCACTTCGGCTTATGGCTGAAGACCTTCAATGTCAAGCCGAAGGTTGTGGGCGGCCGCCAGGCGGAGTGCGGAGGTGCCATGGTGGGCAAGATGCCCAACGTCCTAAGGCTCGAGGGCTCCTTCATGGAGACCATAAAGGGGTGGCAATCGGGGTGGTTCTACATCACCGAGCCGCGTGACCCTAAATGGGTCGCAGCCCCCGAGTTTCGATCCGGAGCCCCTACGCGGCTCACCTCCTGGAAAGAGAAGGGCCTGCTGTGGGGTAGTTCGAAGAGGTGACCGGACTCCAAACATGTGTCCAGAACCTGGTGAGCAAGAAGCTCAAACTAGTCAACGTAGTCCAGGTTATGCTCATCCGCCAGATCCTCCCGTGTCAACAATGGGCTTTCAATTTGTGGGAGTTCGATCCGGCCCAGCACCGAACTCTGAGCCGGCTCTTCGCCACAACGTACGAAGATGCCTGGAAGGTGATGTTCAAGGGTGCCGAGGCTCCCGCTTCCGCCACCGGGGATCGCGGATTTTCCGCGCAGCGCCAAGCCAACGCGGTAAGCTATTTTACCTCTTACAGGATACTTGTCTTTCATAGTTTGACTCTATGCGGGATCTAAACTCCCGTACCTTTGACAGGATTGGCAGGAGACGTCCGGGCAGATCAACTGTCCGGCTCCTTTGCCCGAAGACCCAGCAGACGCCCGCCTAGAGGGGCTGCTGGTCCCGGCACCTTACATGGTGCCGGAGAAGAAGGCCAAGAAGAAGGCCACGGGAACTCGAAAGAGTTCTCGGCGTCCGGTGGAGTCGGACTCATCGTCCGATGACTCCGAGGCGGACTCCTCCCACGAAGACGAGGAGGAGGAAAGAGATGTTTCTTCCCCAGCAGGGGGAGAAAAGAAAAGGAAGGCCGCCCCAACTGGGGAGGCCGGAGGGTCCAAGAAAGGGAAGACCCTCCCTCCGGACTACTCCACCAATGCCGCCAACAGTGAGGAGGAGTGGCCGCCCAGGGCCAAGCCCCTGGCGAAGTCGTAAGTATTCGGACACCAGAGTGATTCATAGTGTTCCTTTGTTGCACAGCTTTCCCTAACACCGAATATAATCATGTAGTCCGCCCCGAGACCGGCTCGACGTATCTTCGAGCGGCTCCTTGGATTCGTCGGATGTGAATAGCTTTTCACTTCCGGCCGCTACCTCCCCTCCCCCTACGGACGACGCCGAGGTGTTGTCCCAAAAGGTTCCAAGCCAGGGGAGGTGGTCCTGGAGGCGCCGCAACGTGACCTCCCGGACTCCAGGCGCAAAGGGGATAAAACCCCCAAGGGCTCCAAGTCCGGCCCTGGGCCAGACACCGCACCGGAACCTTCAAAGGTTCCGGAGTCCGGCAGGCGGCCCCCTAAGAAGAAGGGCAGGCCTACGACGCCGGCGACCTCCGTCCAACCGGAGGCGCTGGATAACTTGTTGGAGGTGCTTAACGGCGCTTCCATCAACGAGGAACACCGCACTATCATGAGTGCGGTGATCCAGAAGGTTCAGTCCGCCATGAGCGGGCTGACTGAAGCCTGTGCCAGCCTGCTAACAGGCTTTGAGGTATGTAAAAAAATATGTGAAAATATTACCGCATAGACAGTAGCCCCTGATGCTCTGTTTGGCGTTCGAAAAGAAAAGCCGAATAGAGGATCTAATAACATTCATAGGAGTCTAACAGAATTAAGTCAATATGCGTATGCAGGCTTTGCTGCTAGCCTCTGCCGCACTGCCTGCAGAGGTGGATGCGCTGAAGCAGAGCCTCAAGCAGTCTGAGCAAGAGCTCGGCCTTGCCAAGAAGGAGCTCAGGGAAAAAGAAGGTAAGTAATACCTTGTGGAGTATATTATAAAAAGATGCAGTTGCAAAAAATGACAGGATCGCTATTGGTGTCATAGGGGCCACGACTGAGGTGGCGACCCTTAGGCAAGCGTTGTCCGAGGCTGAAAAGAGGGCGGCCACGGAGCGCACCGAGCGGGAGAAGCATGAGGCGCGGGTTGGCGAGGTGCAGCAAGAGCTCCAGGCTCTCGTGAAAAAACACAAGAGTTTGGAGCTTGACTCAAAGACGCGAGAGTCCAAGCTCGCGACGGCCCTTGAAAGCGCCAAATCTTCCAAGGCTGAAGCCCAAAAAGCCCTCCAGGAAGTTGAGGCGATGAAGAAGATAGCGGCGGGTAAGGCATTATTTATACAAAGCAAGCACGTCAAAGTGAATTACTTGTTACTTACCCGAGTCCGGAGCTCTCCAGGAGCATTCGTAGATTTGCCCCGCAGCATGTCAGATGCTGCCGCCTTTTACCGGGCCGAGGAGGGGAGCTCGACGGAGAAGGTGTTCTGATCTCAGTATGCTGAGACCGGACACCCGGTGCCCTTGAGCGACCAGCTGAAGCAGCTGGTCGAGCTCCATAAGGTGGCCGAACAGGCCATGACGGGTCTCATAGTCCGGCTGCGGCCCGGAGAGGCTATGCCTGGGAGCTACTTCGGGCTAGTGAGGCGGCTGATGGATGCCTGTCCACGGCTTGAAGTCATCAAGCGCTCCGTCTGCATCGAGGGTTCCCATAGGGCACTTGCCCGTGCTAAAGTGCACAGGGGAAAGATGGATGCTGAGAAGCTTGTGAAGGACGGGCTGCCGCCGGGCAAGGAGCATCGCCACCCCGAGATGTATTACGAGGGCGTCCTGAAGGGTGCCCGCCTTGTGGCGGACGAATGTTCTAAAGATGTAATATTTGAGTGAAACTTGTTCGTTTTATCATGTGCGCTGAAAACTTGTTCATATGCGCTATGCAACGCTTGTTTTAATTTAAAATATTACCTTCTATTCGGCCGTTTATCAAGTCTGAGAGATGGCGAGTCGTCGGCTTCAGCCCCCATGCTACGAGTGCTGGGGTGTTCGGGATAAACCTGAGCACTCTTTTTCCCATTCTTGGGTCCTTCGAGGGAGGTGCTCAGCACAACGAACAAGGCAACCGGACTATAATGCGTTATCACTCTCACTTGGCTAGAGAATTCTATAATTTTAAATTTTGGCGAAGCCCCTAGTGTTCGGAAGACTGAGTTCGGGGCGCTATACACGCCTGGGCCGGACAAAGCCGACTCCTCGCTCTAAGTGGCATAAGTCTTTAGGGACTCGAAACCTCTCGAACAGCGACCAGCTCTCGCCCTATCGTGACAGTCAGTTTTAGCTTTCTCTACTGAGGTGCTTAGCCCAGCTCAACTGGGGCACAATCGCAGTAGTTCTCCCAACGCTACCTTAGCCGATATAGCGGAACGTAAGGTACCAAAACATGGGAGCCGGGCAAACCCAACTATTGAACAAAGACATGATTCGGAGCTGATGCATATAATGCTATAAGTTCGGAGGGCCGCACTTGTGAAAGTGTTCGGGCTTCTCACGCCATATTATGGGGTGCTTGAGCCCCTGGCGTATTGACCGTACCAAAGTGTACGGGTGCTAAATGTCATAACTGAACATATATATTGAAAAAGAAATGAATAGAGAATGCAATAATAAGTTGAAGCTAAGCATTTTATTTTTAAACGGCTGCTGCGAAAGCAGAACGATACAAATAGTGAGGTAAGCAAGAGATGGGACTATTTGACATGTCCCCCTTCAGGGGCGAGCTACGAGACGGTATGTAAGGCAGGTATTTTGCTCGTTATAGAGACCACCTGGGAATTCGACGTAGCTTTATGCCTCCTTGGTTGTTGCATCATGTGTTCGGCGATTGTACTGCCAGATAGGCCTTCCAAAGAGTGGAGTCCTGAAAGTAGAAAAAAATGACAAAATCGGGAGCCCCTGGTGCGGTTGAGCCGCATTTTTGGGCATGCTGTGGTCGTGCCCCTCCCGTGTGCCCATGGTATTTTCAGAGCGTAGTTATGTACGCGTAGTACTGATTGCGCAGTTTCACGAGGGGTGGGGTTGGGGCCGCATTGCTGCGCTTGCTCGAAACGTGCCAGGCGGTCTTGTTGTAGGTTACTCCGGGCGCGCTTAACGTGCCCCTCCCCTGTGCCCATGGTATTTTCAGAGCGTAGTTATGTACGCGTAGTACTGATTGCGCAGTTTCACGAGGGCTGGGGTTGGGGCCGCATTGCTGCGCTTGCTCGAAACGTGCCAGGCGGTCTTGTTGTAGGTTACTCCGGGCGCGCTTAACGGTGTCCGGACGTTTAAGAGCCGGACTGGAGAATTGCCTTGAGAGGCTGCTTTGTACTTCCGCTGCGAGGGCCGCCGTATGCTCCTCCGTTCGGAGAGAGCGTTCAGTGTTTCCATTGACCGTAATGACTCCTCGAGGGCCTGGCATATTGAGCTTGAGGTATGCGTAGTGCGGCACCGCTTTGAACTTTGCAAATGTGGTTCGTCCGAGCAGTGCGTGATAGCCACTACGGAACGGAACTATGTCGACGATTAACTCCTCGCTTCGGAAATTATCCGGGGATCCGAAGACCACTTCAAGTGTAACTGAGCCTGTACAATTGGCCTCTACACCTGGAATGACGCCTTTAAAGGTCGTTTTTGTGGGTTTAATCCTTGAGGATCTATGCCCATTTTCCACACTGTATCCTGATAAAGCAGGTTCAGGCTGCTGCCGCCGTCCATAAGGACTCTAGTGAGGTGAAATCCGTCAATGCTTGGGTCTAGAACCAATGCGGCGAATCCGCCATGGCGGATGCTAGTGGGGTGGTCCCTTCGATCAAAAGTGATCGGGCAGGAGGACCATGGGTTGAACTTTTGGGCGACTCGCTCCAACGCGTATACGTCCCTTAGCGCATGCTTCCGTTCCCTCTTGGGGATGTGGGTTGCGTATATCATGTTCACCTCCGCACTTGTGGGGGGAAGCCCTTTTGTCCACTATTGTTGGGCGGCCGGGGATCCTCCTCGTCGTCACTATGTAGCCCCTTGTCTTTGTTTTCGGCATTTAATTTGCCGGCCTGCTTGAACACCCGGCAATCCCTGTTGGTGTGATTGGCTGGTTTTTCGGGGGTGCCATGTATCTGGCATGAGCGATCGAGTATACGGTCCAAACTGGACGGGCCCGGAGTATTTCTTTTGAATGGCTTTTTCGCTGACCGAGTTTGGAGCCTCTGAATCCTGCATTAACTGTCGTATCCTCAGCACTATCGTTGTTAATGCGGCGCTTGTGCTTGTTGCGACGTGACCTGCCATTGTTGTCCTTGGTATCCGAATTACCAGGGCTCTTGGTCATGTTACTACTACGAGCCAACCAGTTGTCTTCTTCCGCGCAAAAGCGGGTCATGAGTGTCGTAAGGGCTGCCATAGATTTTGGCTTTTCCTGTCCAAGGTGCCGGGCAAGCCACTCGTCACGGATGTTATGCTTGAAGGCTGCTAGGGCCTCTGCGTTCGGACAGTCGACGATTTGATTTTTCTTGGTTAGGAACCGTGTCCAGAATTGTGTGGCAGATTCTTCTGGCTGCTGAATTATGTGGCTTAGGTCATCGTCGTCTGGTGGTCGCACATAGGTGCCCTGGAAATTGTCGAGGAATGCGGCTTCCAGGTCCTCCCAGCAACTAATTGATTCTGCTGGCAACCTGTTAAGCCAATGCCGAGCTGGTCCTTTAAGCTTGAGTGGGAGGTATTTGATGGCGTGTAGATCATCGCCACGGGCCATGTGGATATGAAGGAGATAGTCCTCGATCCATACCGCAGGATCTGTTGTGCCATCGTATGATTCAATGTTTACGGGTTTGAAACCCTCTGGGATTTGATGATCCATTACTTCATCTATGAAGCATAGTGGGTGTGTGGCACCTCTGTACTGGGCTATATCGCGACGTAGCTCAAATGAGCTTTGTCTGCTGTGTTCGGCCCAGCCGGATTTACTGTATCCGGTGTGACGGTTATCGTCACGTGTCGTGGGGCGCCCACGCGATCCGTAGATCGATCTTGTTTGCCTTGCCTTGTCCTCCAGCATGTCTCGCAGGTCTAGCGCATTTCCCCGTGCCTTAGTATTTTTTGAGCGACACCGGGGTGCGGCTTGAGTGGAGGGCCTAGAGGCCTCTCTGTCGCGGCCGCGAGGTGGCCGGTCAGCCGCATCATGCGCTTGTGACGTAGGTTTAAGTGCTTCCTCCTCTAATCGGGGTAGCAACCTGCACTTTGGGTAGCTCTTGGAGGGACGTTCGAGTTCGTACTCCTCGGCCGCAAGGACTTCAGTCCATCTATCGGCTAGCAGGTCTTGATCAGCTCTAAGTTGTTGCTGTTTTTTCTTGAGGCTACCTGTCGTACCCATAAGTCTGCGCTTAAAGCGCTCTTGTTCAACGGGATCCTCAGGCACAACAAATTCGTCGTCGCCGAGGCTTGCCTCGTCTTCGGAGGGAGGCATGTAGTTATCATCCTCTTGCTCTCTGTCTGCCGCTCTCTTAGGGGGGCTGGCTTCTCCATCCTCCTGCGCTAAATCTTGCTGGAGGGAGTTGTCTTCGGCACTGTCCGGGGTGTTATTATCTCCCGTGCCAGTATCACCGTTCTTGCTTTGGCGGGACTTAGAGCGGCGCCGCTGATGCCGGCGCTTGGGTTGCTTTTTGGAGGGGTCATCCCCCGTTGTTCCGTCGCCATTGCCTTCTTTGGGTGTATCCACCATATATATGTCATATGACGAGGTGGCTTTCCAGTTCCCTATAGGCGCTGGTTCATGTTCGTCTCCTACATCGTCGTCCATACCGTCGGTGTCTTCGGAGTCGAAGTCGAGCATGTCGGTTAAATCATCGATAGTGGCTACGAAGTGGGTGGTGAGTGGGCGTGGAATTTCTTCGTCGTCCGCATCCCAATCTTGTTGGCCATAGTTTGGCCAGGGCTCTCCTGACAAAGAGAGAGACCTTAGTGAATTCAGAATGTCGCCGAAGGGCGAGTGCTGAAAGATATCCGTGGCGAAGAATTCCATGATCGGCGCCCAATCGGATTCGATTGGCAGGGGCGCGGAGGGTTCGGAGTCCGGAAAAGAGTCCGGCACCCTGGAGTCACGGGTTTCGCAAAGGATAAGGCTGGTGTTCGGCTCAATCGCCGTTGAGGCTGCGGCCCCCGAGGCGGTGTCTAGCCACTCGTCCTCGATCGGCGCAGACGGCTCCGAGCCAAGGGTCGGAGCTGATGCGGGCGCGGCCTCCAGGGCACTGTTCGGCGGCAGAGCTAGGTCATACCCATCATGATAGTGCGGCGCGCTTGGCTGTGGCTCAAATCCGTCGAAGATCAAGTCTCCACGGATGTCAGCCATGTAGTTCAAACTTCCAAATCTGACCTGATGGCCAGGGGCGTAGCTTTGAATCTGCTCCATATGGCCAAGCGAATTATCCCGCAGTGCAAAGCCACCGAATACGAAGATCTGACCGGGGAGAAAGGTCTCACCCTGGACCGCATCGTTGTTGATGATCGGAGGAGCCATCGGGCCTAAAGGTGACGACACAGAGGAGCTCTCAATGAAAGCACCAATGTCGGTGTCAAAACCGGCGGATCTCGGGTAGGGGGTCCCGAACTATGCTTCTAGGTGGATGGTAACAGGAGACAAGGGACACAATGTTTTTACCCAGGTTCGGGCCCTCTCGATGGAGGTAAAATCCTACTCCTGCTTGATTAATATTGATAATATGGGTAGTACAAGAGTAGATCTACCACGAGATCAGAGAGGCTAAACCCTAGAAGCTAGCCTATGGTATGATTGTTGTTCGTCCTATGGACTAAAACCCTCCGGTTTATATAGACACCGGAGAGGGCTAGGGTTACACAGAGTTGGTTACAATGGAAGGAGATCTACATATCCGTATCGCCAAGCTTGCCTTCCACGCCAAGGAAAGTCCCATCCGGACACGGGACGAAGTCTTCAATCTTGTATCTTCATAGTCCAAGAGTCTGGCCAAAGGTTATACTCCGGCTATCCGGACACCCCCTAATCCAGGACTCCCTCAATAGGTATCTATCACTTTGTCTCCTGGGCATGCACACATCTCTTCCCTCACTCTCTAGGTCTCCCGCTATCTCTCTTACCCAAGCACACGCACTATGTAGAGTGTATATTTCCCATACACACAAAACGTCTCCCCCAAACGTCTATCTCCCTAGTTATGTGGTTCTCGCACACTCACCCCACACACCACCCCCACTGCAAACAAGCACACTTTGTCTCCTTGTGCACCACTCTCCTCTTTCTATCTCTCCCACACGCGGACCCGCCCCAGCTCCTTCCCTGTATACATATATGTCGTGACTCTTTGCATAGCTCCCTAATGTATAATCGTTCTCGATTTCGCACATTGTTCTCTACACCATCTATTCTAGATCTCTCATGAAGTCCCTATCACACACACGATGACTCGCTTCCCTTGCGTCTCCGTTCATAGGCCAATTTCGGACAACATCAACATTGTCTCTCTATCTATACGCCATTTATGGACACAAACAACCCCTCTCGCCCCCTCTCTTCCTCTCTCTCTCTCTCCGTTGCTAGCTCTCTCTTTCTCTCGCTCTCACACCCCTCTCCCCCCCACACACACACTCGATGTCTCTTCCAAATAGTCTGC
Source organism: Aegilops umbellulata (assembly GCA_032464435.1). NCBI lineage: Eukaryota > Viridiplantae > Streptophyta > Magnoliopsida > Poales > Poaceae > Aegilops > Aegilops umbellulata. The sequence continues at coordinate 289,600,960 of CP136056.1, read as the reverse complement.
TCCCCCCGCCCGCACCCATGCTATCTTGCTACTACACATGTCACACCATTCCCCTTTCCCTTATACTAGGTTTACATCATCAGTGGTCTCTCTACTCCACATACACTCTCTCCCTCTCACACACAAACGCGTGCACAAACACACACAGACATGCACAAACACCCATTTATCTGGATCCTCATCTCTCCTCATGTCCGCATGTGTATCTCACACACTCACTCTCTAATTATGTATATGTGTCTCCACGTTACACAACACAAAGCCCCATGTACATGTCTCTCCCTATCCTCCACACACATAGACACAAAGAATCTATTATCATTGCCTCAGTCTCTAACATATTGAAGGAAATATGCCCTAGAGGCAATAATAAAGTTATTATTTATTTCCTTATATCATGATAAATGTTTATTATTCATGCTAGAATTGTATTAACTGGAAACATAATACATGTGTGAATACATAAACAAGCAGAGTGTCACTAGTATGCCTCTACTTGACTAGCTCATTAATCAAAGATGGTTATGTTTCCTAGCCATGAACAAAGAGTTGTTATTTGATTAACGAGATCACATCATTAGTTGAATGATCTGATTGACATGACCCATTCCATTAGCATAGCACCCGATCGTTTAGTATGTTGCTATTGCTTTTATCCATGACTTATACATGTTCCTTTAACTATGAGAATATGCAACTCCCGTTTACCATAGGAACACTTTGTGTGCTACCAAACGTCACAACGTAACTGGGTGATTATAAAGGTGCTCTACAGGTGTCTCCGAAGGTACATGTTGGGTTGGCATATTTCGAGATTAGGATTTGTCACTCCGATTGTCGGAGAGGTATCTCAGGGCCTTCTCGGTAATACACATCACATAAGCCTTGCAAGCATTGCAACCAATGAGTTAGTTGCGAGATGATGTATTACGGAACGAGAAAAGAGACTTGCCGGTAACGAGATTGAACTAGGTATTGGATACCGACGATCGAATCTCGGGCAAGTAACATACCGATGACAAAGGGAACAAACGTATGTTGTTATGCGGTCTGACCGATAAAAGATCTTCGTAGAATATGTAGGAGCCAATATGGGCATCCAGGTCCCGCTGTTGGTTATTGACCGGAAACGTGTCTCGGTCATGTCTACATTGTTCTCGAACCGTAGGGTCCGCACGCTTAAGGTTACGATGACAGTTATTATGAGTTTATGCATTTTGATGTACCGAAGGAGTTCGGAGTCCCGGATGTGATCACGGACATGACGAGGAGTCTCGAAATGGTCGAGACGTAAAGAATGATATATTGGAAGCCTATGTTTGGACATCGGATGCATTCCAGGTAAAATCAGGATTTTACCGGAATACCGGGAGGGTTACCGGAACCCCCCGGGAGCATAATGGGCCAACATGGGCCTTGGAGGAGAAGTGAGAGGGCAGCCCTAGGGGCTGCGCGCCTCCCCCCTTCCCCTAGTCCTATTAGGACTAGGAGAGGTGGGCGCCCCCCTCTCCTTCTCTCTCCCCCTTGGAGAATCCTAGTCCAACTAGGATTGGGGGGGGGGGAATCCTACTCCCAGAGGGAGTAGGACTCTCCTGGCGCGCCTAGCTTGGCCGGCCAGCCCCTCCCCCTTGGCTCCTTTATATACGGGGGCAGGGGGCACCCCAAAGACACACAAGTTGATCTACGGATCGTTCCTTAGCCGTGTGCGGTGCCCCCTTCCACCAAATTCCACCTCGATCATATTGTTGCAGTGCTTAGGCGAAGCCCTGCGCCGGTAACACATCAAGATCGTCACCACGCCGTCGTGCTGACGGAACTCTTCCTCGACGCTTTACTGGATCGGAGCCCGGGGATCGTCATCGAGCTGTACGTGTGCTAAAACTCGGAGGTGCCGGAGTAACGGTGCTGGGATCGGTTGGATCGCGAGGAGAACGTACGACTACTTCCTCTACGTTGTGTCAACGCTTCCGCTTCGGTCTACGAGGGTACGTAGACAAACACTCTCCCCGCTCGTTGCTATACATCACCATGATCTTGCGTGTGCGTAGGAAATTTTTTGAAATTACTACGTTCCCCAACAGTGGCATCCGAGCCTAGGTTTTATGGTTTGATGTTATTTGCACGAGTAGAACACAAGTGAGTTGTGGACGATACAAGTCATACTGCCTACCAGCATGTCATACTTTGGTTCAGCGGTATTGTTGGACGAGACGATCCGGACCAACCTTACGCGTACGCTTACGCGAGACCGGTTCCCTCGACGTGCTTTGCACATAGATGGCTTGCGGAAGACTGTCTCTCCAACTTTAGTTGAACCGAGTGTGGCTACGCCCGGTCCTTGAGAAGGTTAAAACGGAGTCTATTTGACAAACTATCGTTGTGGTTTTGATGCGTAGGTAAGATGAGTTCTTGCTTAAAGCCCGTAGCAGCCACGTAAAACTTGCAACAACAAAGTAGAGGACGTCTAACTTGTTTTTGCAGGGCATGTTATGATGTGATATGGTCAAGACGTGATGCTAAATTTTATTGTATGAGATGATCATGTTTTGTAACCGAGTTATCAGCAACTGGCAGGAGCCATATGGTTGTCGCTTTATTGTATGCAATGCAATCGCGATGTAATGCTTTACTTTATTGCTAAACGGTAGTGATAGTCGTAGAAGCATAAGATTAGCAAGACGACAACGATGCTGCGATGAAGATCAAGGTGTCGCGCCGGTGACGATGGTGATCATGACGGTGCTTCGAAGATGGAGATCACAAGCACAAGATGATGATGGCCATATCATATCACTTATATTGATTGCATGTGATGTTTATCCTTTTTATGCATCTTATCTTGCTTTGATTGACGGTAGCATTATAAGATGATCTCTCACTAAATTATCAAGAAGTGTTCTCCCTGAGTATGCACCGTTGCGAAAGTTCTTCGTGCTGAGACACCACGTGATGATCGGGTGTGATAGGCTCTACGTTCAAATACAACGGGTGCAAAACAGTTGCACACGCGGAATACTCAGGTTTAACTTGACGAGCCTAGCATATACAGATATGGCCTCGGAACACAGAGACCGAAAGGTCGAGCGTGAATCATATAGTAGATATGATCAACATAAATGATGTTCACCATTGAAACTACTCCATCTCACGTGATGATCGGACATGGTTTAGTTGATTTGGATCACGTGATCACTTAGAGGATTAGAGAGATGTCTATCTAAGTGGGAGTTCTTAAGTAATATGATTAATTGAACTTTAATTTATCATGAACTTAGTACCTGATAGTATCTTGCTTGTCTATGTTGTGTAGATAGATGGCTCGTGCTGTTGTTCCGTTGAATTTTAATGCGTTCCTTGAGAAAGCAAAGTTGAAAGATGATGGTAGCAATTACACGGACTGGGTCCGTAACTTGAGGATTATCCTCATTGCTGCACAGAAGAATTACGTCCTGGAAGCACCGCTGGGTGCCAGGCCCGGTGCAAGAGCTACGCCAGATGTTTTGAACATCTGGCAAAGCAAAGCTGATGACTACTCTATAGTTCAGTGTGCCATGCTTTACGGCTTAGAACCGGGACTTCAACGACGTTTTGAACACCATGGAGCATATGAGATGTTCCAGGAGTTGAAGTTAATATTTCAAGCAAATGCCCGGATTGAGAGATATGAAGTCTCCAATAAGTTCTATAGCTGTAAAATGGAGGAGAATGGTTCTGTCAGTGAGCATATACTCAGAATGTCTGGGTATAACAATCACTTGATTCAACTGGGAGTTAATCTTCCGGATGATTGCGTCATTGACAGAATTCTCCAATCACTGCCACCAAGCTACAAGAGCTTCGTGATGAACTATAATATGCAAGGGATGACCAAAACTATGCCCGAGCTCTTCGCGATGCTAAAAGCCGCGGAGGTAGAAATCAAAAAGGAGCATCAAGTGTTGATGGTTAACAAAACCACTAGTTTCAAGAAAAAGGGCAAAGGGAAGAAAAAGGGGAACTTCAAAAAGAACAGCAAGCAAGTTGCTACTCAAGAGAAGAAACCCAAGTCTGGACCTAAGCCTGAAACTGAGTGCTTCTATTGCAAGCAGACTGGTCACTGGAAGCGGAACTGCCCCAAGTATTTGGCGGATAAGAAGGATGGCAAGGTTAACAAAGGTATATATGATATACATGTTATTGATGTGTACCTTACTAATTCTCGCAGTAGCACCTGGGTATTTGATACTGGTTCTGTTGCTAATATTTGCAACTCAAAACAGGGGCTACGGATTAAGCGAAGATTGGCTAAGGACGAGGTGACGATGCGCGTGGGAAATGGTTCCAAAGTCGATGTGATCGCGGTCGGCACGCTACCTCTACATCTACCTTCGGGATTAATATTAGATCTAAATAATTGTTATTTAGTACCAGCGTTAAGCATGAACATTATATCTGGATCTTGTTTGATGCGAGACGGTTATTCATTTAAATCAGAGAATAATGGTTGTTCTATTTATATGAGTAATATCTTTTATGGTCATGCGCCATTAAAGAGTGGTTTGTTCTTACTTAATCTCGATAGTAGTAAACACACATGTTCACAATGTGGAAGCCAAAAGATGCAGAGTTGATAATGATAGTGCAACTTATTTGTGGCACTGCCGTTTAGGTCATATCGGTGTAAAGCGCATGAAGAAACTCCATACTGATGGACTTTTGGAGTCACTTGATTATGAATCACTTGGCACTTGCGAACCGTGCCTTATGGGCAAGATGACTAAAACACCGTTCTCCGGTACTGTGGAGAGAGCAACAGATTTATTGGAAATCATACATACTGATGTATGTGGTCCAATGAATGTTGAGGCTCGTGGCGGATATCGTTATTTTCTCACCTTCACTGATGATTTGAGCAGATATGGGTATATCTACTTAATGAAACACAAGTCTGAAACATTTGAAAAGTTCAAAGAGTTTCAGAGTGAAGTGGAAAATCATCGTAACAAGAAAATAAAGTTTCTACGATCTGATCGTGGAGGAGAATATTTGAGTTACGAGTTTGGTCTACATTTGAAACAATGCGGAATAGTTTCGCAACTCACGCCACCCGGAACACCACAACGTAATGGTGTGTCCGAACGTCGTAATCGTACTCTACTGGATATGGTGCGATCTATGATGTCTCTTACCGATTTACCGCTATCTTTTTGGGGTTATGCTCTAGAGACGGCCGCATTCACGTTAAATAGGGCACCATCAAAATCCGTTGAGACGACGCCTTATGAACTGTGGTTTGGCAAGAAACCAAAGTTGTCGTTTCTTAAAGTTTGGGGCTGCGATGCTTATGTGAAAAAGCTTCAACCTGATAAGCTCGAACCCAAATCGGAGAAATGTGTCTTCATAGGATACCCAAAAGAGACTATTGGGTATACCTTCTATCACAGATCCGAAGGCAAAATTTTTGTTGCTAAAGTCGGAAACTTTCTAGAGAAGGAGTTTTTCTCGAAAGAAGTGAGTGGGAGGAAAGTAGAACTTGATGAGATAACAGTATCTGCTCCCTTATTGAGAAGTAGTACATCACAGAAATCTGTTTCTGTGACACCTACATCAAATAGGGAGGAAGCTAATGATAATGATCATGAAACTTCAGATCAAGTTTCTGCTGAACTTCGTAGATCAGCCAGAGTAAGATCCGCACCAGAGTGGTACGGTAATCCTATTTTGGAAGTCATGTTACTAGACCATGGTGAACCTACGAACTATGAAGAAGCGATGGTGAGCCCAGATTCCGCAAAGTGGCTTGAGGCCATGAAATCTGAGATGGGATCCATGTATGAAAACAAAGTGTGGACTTTGGTTGACTTGCCCGATGATCGGCAAGCAATTGAGAATAAATGGATTTTTAAGAAGAAGACTGACGCTGATGGTAATGTTACTGTCTATAAAGCGCGACTTGTTGCAAAAGGTTTTCGACAAGTTCAAGGAATTGACTACGATGAGACTTTCTCACCCGTAGCGATGCTTAAGTCTGTCCGAATCATGTTAGCAATTGCCGCATTTTATGATTATGAAATTTGGCAAATGGATGTCAAAACTGCATTCCTGAATGGATTTCTGGAAGAAGAGTTGTATATGATGCAACCAGAAGGTTTTGTCGATCCGAAGGGAGCTAACAAAGTGTGCAAGCTCCAGCGATCCATTTATGGACTGGTGCAAGCTTCTCGGAGTTGGAATAAACGCTTTGATAGTGTGATCAAAGCATATGGATTTATACAGACTTTTGGAGAAGCCTGTATTTACAAGAAAGTGAGTGGGAGCTCTGTAGCATTTCTGATATTATATGTGGATGACATATTGCTGATCGGAAATAATATAGAATTTCTGGATAGCATAAAGGGATACTTGAATAAGAGTTTTTCAATGAAAGACCTCGGTGAAGCTGCTTATATATTGGGCATTAAGATCTATAGAGATAGATCAAAACGCTTAATAGGACTTTCACAAAGCACATACCTTGACAAAGTTTTGAAAAAGTTCAAAATGGATCAGGCAAAGAAAGGGTTCTTGCCTGTGGCACAAGGTGTGAAGTTGAGTAAGACTCAATGCCCGACCACCGCAGAAGATAGAGAGGAAATGAAAAATGTTCCCTATGCTTCAGCCATAGGCTCTATCATGTATGCAATGCTGTGTACCAGACCTGATGTGTGCCTTGCTGTGAGTTTAGCAGGAAGGTACCAAAGTAATCCAGGAGTGGATCACTGGACAGCGGTCAAGAACATCCTTAAGTACTTAAGAAGGACTAAGGATATGATTCTCATTTATGGAGGTGACAAAGAGCTCGTCGTAAACGGTTATGTCGATGCAAGCTTTGACACTGATCCGAACGATTCTAAATCGCAAACCGGATACGTATTTACATTAAACGGTGGAGCTGTCAGTTGGTGCAGTTCTAAACAAAGCGTCGTGGCGGGATCTACATGTGAAGCTGAGTACATAGCCGCTTCGGAAGCAGCTAATGAAGGAGTCTGGATGAAAGAGTTCATATCCGATCTAGGTGTTGTACCTAGCGTATCGGGTCCAATGAAAATCTTTTGTGACAATACTGGTGCAATTGCCTTGGCAAAGGAATCCAGATTTCAGAAAAGAACCAAACACATCAAGAGACGCTTCAACTCCATCCGGGATTTGGTCCAGGTGGGAGACATAGAGATATGCAAGATACATACGGAGCTGAATATTGCAGACCCGTTGACTAAGCCTCTTCCACGAGCAAACCATGATCAGCACCGAGACTCCATGGGTGTTAGAATCATTACTTTGTAATCTAGATTATTGACTCTAGTGCAAGTGGGAGACTGAAGGAAATATGCCCTAGAGGCAATAATAAAGTTATTATTTATTTCCTTATATCATGATAAATGTTTATTATTCATGCTAGAATTGTATTAACTGGAAACATAATACATGTGTGAATACATAAACAAGCAGAGTGTCACTAGTATGCCTCTACTTGACTAGCTCATTAATCAAAGATGGTTATGTTTCCTAGCCATGAACAAAGAGTTGTTATTTGATTAACGAGATCACATCATTAGTTGAATGATCTGATTGACATGACCCATTCCATTAGCATAGCACCCGATCGTTTAGTATGTTGCTATTGCTTTTATCCATGACTTATACATGTTCCTTTAACTATGAGAATATGCAACTCCCGTTTACCATAGGAACACTTTGTGTGCTACCAAACGTCACAACGTAACTGGGTGATTATAAAGGTGCTCTACAGGTGTCTCCGAAGGTACATGTTGGGTTGGCATATTTCGAGATTAGGATTTGTCACTCCGATTGTCGGAGAGGTATCTCAGGGCCTTCTCGGTAATACACATCACATAAGCCTTGCAAGCATTGCAACCAATGAGTTAGTTGCGAGATGATGTATTACGGAACGAGAAAAGAGACTTGCCGGTAACGAGATTGAACTAGGTATTGGATACCGACGATCGAATCTCGGGCAAGTAACATACCGATGACAAAGGGAACAAACGTATGTTGTTATGCGGTCTGACCGATAAAAGATCTTCGTAGAATATGTAGGAGCCAATATGGGCATCCAGGTCCCGCTGTTGGTTATTGACCGGAAACGTGTCTCGGTCATGTCTACATTGTTCTCGAACCGTAGGGTCCGCACGCTTAAGGTTACGATGACAGTTATTATGAGTTTATGCATTTTGATGTACCGAAGGAGTTCGGAGTCCCGGATGTGATCACGGACATGACGAGGAGTCTCGAAATGGTCGAGACGTAAAGAATGATATATTGGAAGCCTATGTTTGGACATCGGATGCATTCCAGGTAAAATCAGGATTTTACCGGAATACCGGGAGGGTTACCGGAACCCCCCGGGAGCATAATGGGCCAACATGGGCCTTGGAGGAGAAGTGAGAGGGCAGCCCTAGGGGCTGCGCGCCTCCCCCCTTCCCCTAGTCCTATTAGGACTAGGAGAGGTGGGCGCCCCCCTCTCCTTCTCTCTCCCCCTTGGAGAATCCTAGTCCAACTAGGATTGGGGGGGGGGGAATCCTACTCCCAGAGGGAGTAGGACTCTCCTGGCGCGCCTAGCTTGGCTGGCCAGCCCCTCCCCCTTGGCTCCTTTATATACGGGGGCAGGGGGCACCCCAAAGACACACAAGTTGATCTACGGATCGTTCCTTAGCCGTGTGCGGTGCCCCCTTCCACCAAATTCCACCTCGATCATATTGTTGCAGTGCTTAGGCGAAGCCCTGCGCCGGTAACACATCAAGATCGTCACCACGCCGTCGTGCTGACGGAACTCTTCCTCGACGCTTTGCTGGATCGGAGCCCGGGGATCGTCATCGAGCTGTACGTGTGCTAAAACTCGGAGGTGCCGGAGTAACGGTGCTGGGATCGGTTGGATCGCGAGGAGAACGTACGACTACTTCCTCTATGTTGTGTCAACGCTTCCGCTTCGGTCTACGAGGGTACGTAGACAAACACTCTCCCCGCTCGTTGCTATACATCACCATGATCTTGCGTGTGCGTAGGAAATTTTTTGAAATTACTACGTTCCCCAACACATATCACACACGCACTCTCTCTCTCTCTCTCTCTCTCTCTCTCTCTCTCTCTCTCTCTGTCTCTCGCAAACACGCTCAACAAGGATTTCCCCGTGAATAACTTACTGTCTATTCATCAACAGTCTTGGCAGTACGGCGAACACGAGACGTGAAAAGGAATAAATCTACACGTGCTTAGACTACCTAGTATGACTACTAGGACTAGAGGAAGCCAAAAAGCGCGTTGCTGTCACCCCCTCCTTGTCGTTGACGGGAAAATCTTTGTTTTACACAGTCGAGAAGTCATTGTGCTAAGGCCCCACATGCCGAGGCGTTGAATAGAATGTAGATGCTAGTTTACGGAAGCAAGTACCGATAATACGTTTGTATCTCCATACTTATATTTCTTCTCCTATAAAAAATCTAGTTGGTGATGATAGTACGTGTTCCATCTTGCAATAGAGACCGTCCGATCTATATCTGACGGATGGAAATTAAACTAAAATATACCCGCACCCCTCTCCACATTTGCAGACAAGGCCTTCCCTCGTTCAACCTTATCTCCAACAAACCTTATTGTTGAGCAATTAAGAAAGGAAGCCTCTGGAACAAACTGGCCTGGTGGCCGCTGCCGGCGTTGTCAATCCCCATGACTCCGCTCAGTCCGACCACCAACCACCACCACACCCCACTCCTCTTCACCTTATCTCATATTTATCGAGATATCATTAGTTTTTACACATGGGATTACTCCCGCAAGGGTCAATCACAACAAGTGTTTTATAAAAAATGCATCTTGATGTTCCGTGCAATGCACGGATCTTGCTAGTACTCCTACACAAGACTAAGTTGGTGATGCTGGTGTGTCTGCCATCCGTCGTTTCTGACCATTAGATCTACATCTAACGATTGTGAGGTAAGTTGTTGCCTTTTCTCACCAACATCCCACTTGTCTACCAATTTGCAGAAAACCCATAATTAGTATCTTAAAACCAACCACATCCCTCCCTGACCTCACCAAAACAGCCCAAGGAATATATTCTAATTGAAACATAATATATCTCTAGTGACATATGTATATCAAAATTAGAGTGTTTTGTACCAAGTTTGTGAATAAGTATTATTCTAATTATGATTCGTTGCAACGGACATGAACATTGCTAGTATTTCCAACCATGCATGTTTTCCCTAGTATTCCATAGTTTCGAGTTTTCCATCAAGATATTAGTCACTCATGGTTGATATTTACTTTCCATCATGTACACATATGCACTATGTAACTAGCCTTGCTTATTGGCTTCCAAAGCTTAACTTTCACTCCTACTTACAATATGTAGAGTATTTAACAAAAAACTACCACTTTCAACCAGCCCTAGGAAGAATCTATTGTACAAAAAATAGCAAAAACATACCCAAAATTTCTTAATCCACGCCAAAAACTACCTAGTACTCCTACCGGTTAGGTTCGTTTAAACCCATTTATGATAGGGTTGGCCCACACGTCCGTGCTGACGAGGCAGCTTAAACCAACACATTTTGTTTGACCGTTGACACGAGGGACCCACATCTGACCTTCTATCCTGTTATCCCCCCTCAAATCATTATTTTTCCTGAACATTACTTCTAACAGTACTGATGCGTGTTCGTCGGTGGCGCCGGTGATGAGCGAGTTGGCCGCTGCTCCGCCGGACGGGCCGGACGCCACGCTGGCCTTCGCACGGGTTGGCAGGCTGGCCCGAGCGTGACTCACGAGCGAGCAAGCCGCCGCGCTGGTCTTCGCTCGAGCCAGATGGCTGGCCTTAGCGCGGCGCGCGCGAGCAAGCCGCCGCGCTGCCGTGCCAATCTAGCTAGCAAACCTTGCAGACAAGAATCTGGACGGAGCTATCTTGGCTAGCTAGCGGCCGCGAGCGCCGGACGGAGCTGGCATCCGGGCTGCCGCAACATCGGCTTCGCACCGCCGGCCGTTCTGACCTCGCCTTCTGCCGGCGGCGGTAGCTGCGTCCCATGCCGAGGATGACTAGGTGGACGGGCCGGAGGTAGGAGGTCACTCGAGGATTTTTGTTGGTAAGAGCATGTACAATGGTTGATAAGGTAGTCTTATCTTAAGTCTGCCACGTATGCAAGTGGTAGTAGTTTCTTGGCATTTTAGTGGTTTCTTGCATTATTAAAGCAAGTAGAATAGAGCTGAGTCAGTGGGCTATAAGAAATAAACTAGTATATTTCTGCTTAGTTGGAGGAAAGAGAAGAGGAGAGAGAAGGTAAGCAGGCTCTTCGTGAAGAGCCAGCTCTAGCACGTGCTCCTAGGCACTTTGTGAGAATGAGAAGTGGGCCACATAATAAAAAAGTAGTACACTCTTTTGATCTATTATTGTACATGTTGGCTATAAGATGGGCTGTAGATGACATGGCACTGGCTTATAGCCAGTAGCTGGCTATACTATTAACCATGCTCTTAGGGGTTTCTTGTAAGGAACAATGTATGTACTACTAGCGACAAAAGGAGATTCTAGGTTGTGTTGTACTCCAACGAGTACTACTAGTGGTCGCGGGAGTGTATACCTCGTTTTGTGGGTTCGATCCCGGCCGAACGCATGGCGGCCTTTTTTTTAAATAGTACTACTACACTTTGCTGCGAGCCAATATTTTACACGGGTAGTTTGAGTTTTGAAGTCAAACGGTCGTGCGGCCCCACAATCTGGGTGCACTGGACATCCTAGCCACGTGAACGGGTTTTCCTTCCCAGCATCCCGTGGCTCGCGTGCTCGCCCTAGCCGTACCTTGCTTGCAGCTTCCAGCCAGTAGCATATTTAAACTAGCGCCTCCCAATTAAGCCCGAGGAGCCGGAAAAGCCTGGCGGGGCATTGGGAACTATGCAATATGGCTCTATACATAAAGTGCTCTACTACTACTCTGTAGCTTGTGGCGTTGCACGCATGGACTTCACTCCATTATCGGCTCTACTATAAAAGAAATTCCTCTTGACGTGTTTTTCTTGAAACGGAGGCAAAAGCTTTGCTTCATGTCATTCATAAAGAAGGAACTACTAACAAAGTTCGATGAGATCCATTACACCTCCACAAATGGAAGCGAAAAGACTAGTCTCGCTGTATCAAATAACTCAAATGTTCTGCCCCCGCAGTAACCATCGCTGATAAACAGGCTGCTAGTGTGTGCGTGAGAGGAGCGGCTGAGTAGGCCAGCTACATGAGAGGAGCGGCTGAATAGAGCACCGAGAGTACCCACTAGGCCACTACGCAGGTTTACTTCCCCTGCATTGATAGTACAACGATGGTTCTAGAGAACAGTAGTACCCTCCACTTCCAACTGTAGCTCCTTGGCCCTGCATTGATAGTACATCGCACTACTAGTTGATAAAAGTAGTACTAGTACTGCTATAGTATGAGTACGTACTCCTCCGTCACATAATGTAAGACGTTTTTTGACACTAGTTGGCGTGTACAAAAAATGGCAAAAACATACCCAAAATTTCTTAATCCACGCCAAAACTACTACCTAGTGCCAAAAATTTCTTACTAGTGCTATTATTTATAGTATAATGCAATCCCATGATGTTCCATAATGCTAGTACTAGTAGTAAATAATAGCCTCGCCCCTTCGCTGAGGAACGATCTACAGTTGGAAGGGATGAGGCCCTGCGGTTACTACGCTCTTATCTCCTCCTCGCCAGTTCCCCTCCCCCCGAAGAGAAGGCAGTTCGTCGCTGCTCCCATGGATTCGCCAGGCGGCTCTCCTCCTCGTCGGGGCTGGGAGACCTTGGATGACGATCCTATGGGAGAAATCGCACGTCACTCCGACGTCCTCACCGCCGCAAGACTCGGTGCTTCCTGCACCAACTTTTTCAAGACGCTGCTTAAACAGGCTTGGGAAAAGGCCATGCTTGTTGATCTTCCATGCGTCCTCGAGGAGAAGGTTCTTCTATGGGACAATCCTTCGACCAGTCCACCGCTCCTTGGCCATGGTTGCACGTTGACTCCGCTAGAGTTGCCGGCGTTGAGAGGTAGTCGGATTTTGTCCGATGAGCAGGTCAGTAATGGAGTTTGATCATGTAGTACTTAGTTATTCCATTTCCATCCCGTAATTTCTCCGCTGCCCACCGTCTTATATATAGGTCTGGGTCGATGCCAATGAAGATTGGCTTGCATACCTCCGGCCGAATACCACCATCATTTTGCACAACATCCACAGCAGTGCAGCCGTTCCGGTAGACCCGTTCTCCACCATTGGGGTCGTCGGCCTTCCGGACTGGCTGGGCTTGAATACGTATGATGATGCCTACATGAGATTGAAGAAGATAGCAATTGCGGACCCGCTGACAAAGCGACGCGGCTACGGCGATTACTATCTCATCGCGGTGTTCGACATAAGGATTGCCATCAATGCAAGAGGCAGTAACGGTAGAGGCTGGCGCATGTTGGCGGCGGCAGATTTGTACCCCTACACGTTCGAAGACGCCGTGCGCCATCTAGGCCGCATCTTCACGGTGACAAGCTAGGGGACTTGTTTCATCTGGTTGCCATCCTACGGTACGGGAGATTACAAACGGAATGCACAAACCATCATTTGCATCCCTAACAGTACTCCATTATTTTGCAGGGACCAGTCATCCCCCGATCAAAATAAGATCGCTGATCCTGGATGTGAATTCGCATCCGCGATTCGGTCTAACTTGGAACCTTGTAGCTGACTTTGGCATATTGCGATCAACTATCTTAGCAGTCGTTACCCATGGTACCACTGATGTGCAACATGGTCACACAATCTACCACGATCGGACCGTCACCATCTACCCAGGTATTCCATTTTTTAACCCTCTCGCCTTCTCTTTCATTGTTGTACTGGTAGTATACTTTGTAGTACTAGTAGGAGTACTTTTTACCTTGGAGGATGTGTATATCTAGCTAGGCCCTTGAAGACTTGAACCCACTAGCTGCCACCATTTTTGTTTTTCCATGTCTTACTATCTCATCCATGTAGCCAAGAGTGGCTATATATAATAAGCCGGTTATTTTACTTCCTCTATACCGGAGTAGTACTATTTGCTGCACAGTATTACTGACCGCCATATTTGAGCACAACCTTACTATGCATGGACCTTGACTATGTACGTCACCATGTGTCCAGATCTGGGATGCCGCGTGTACCAGATGAACAGCGCCGAGTTCGACCCCCATGATGCTACGTGGGTGCCGAGGAACACTCTTGGAGAGTACTCGCTTTTCATCGGGGACAGCTACCCCATTGTGAAGCGGATGCCACCTTCCGTGCATGACACGGAACGCCTGCCGTTCATGAAGCATGGTTGTGTCTTCAGTGCGCACCGTCGGATGAACGACATGCTGGGACACGCTATCCCTGATTTATGCCACTTAAGCTTGGATGAGTCTCCATCGTGTGGAACCGGACTAGAAAGCTGCGACAATGATTCCTGTTGCCCACCGCTATGGATCGTGCCATCCATGAACAACACCTGGGACTGGAACCTGGAGGAGGACATGTAGCCCATCTATAACGTCTAAGTGGAGTACGGTAATTGTGAATGGTAGTGCTGTGAATATATGTGGACTAGTAGTGCACAAATTTATCACATGAATTGGAGATGAACTTGTGTGGCATACTGGCATTTGTCCTTTAGAATTTATTACTAGTAAATGTGTTATGTGTACGTGCAACTTGTGTGGTTGTTGCACGGGCTCCAACACGCTCTTTTAGAAAAAAAAAGGTGGCATAGCTTTGGATATACGTGACGTGGTTGCATCATACAGTAGCATCGTTCGCTATAGTTGTAGTACACTCCTACTAGGACGACAACTCCTATAAAACCTTGCGCTCGGCTCTTTGCCTCTTCGGGAGGTTCAACAGTTCACACTCACGTGAACCTTGCACTTGGCTCTTCGCCTCTTCGGAAGGTCCAACAATGATGATACTATAGTACAATATGCTTCTGGCAATCTGACACCGATTGAACTGCTGCACGTCCACCGCGAGGGCGAGGGCGAGGGAGAGGGAGAGGGAGAGGGAGAGGGCGCTGTAGTCAAAACTCTCTCCTCATCCTGCGAACCACCGCGCGCGTGGGCGAGGGAGAGGCGTAGTAAGCAAGCTTCTCCTCGTTCGGCGAGTTGACGGGACACATCAAAGCAGTACTAGTACTAGTAGTAGTAGTCCATACTGTGTCCTTTCTGATTAATATGGCTTAGTTTGAAATGAGAAAAATACACTGGCGGTCAACATATGTAACAATACGCTCTTTACGGTCACTATATATAGTTTTGCGGCGATTATACGATCACTAGCTCATCGTAGAGCACCCTATTGCACCCTACTGACCGGGCCACATAGTCGACGTGGCACTTTGTTGACTAGTTAAATTGTCACCTGGTTTCTGGGTCCCACCTGTCAGTTGGCGGAGCAAAGAAATCAGTTAAACAAAACTTTATGCAGGCGCGACACGAGTCCAACCCTTGCGCGCGAACCGCCCT
The DNA here is from genome assembly GCA_032464435.1 of Aegilops umbellulata. Lineage (NCBI taxonomy): Eukaryota > Viridiplantae > Streptophyta > Magnoliopsida > Poales > Poaceae > Aegilops > Aegilops umbellulata. The sequence goes on along the minus strand of CP136056.1, from coordinate 289,585,410 downwards.
GCTGTGTGTGTGAGTGCATGCACGTGTCCTCCCTCGGTCTTCCAACAAAGAGTGTACATCGTCTATAAAACAAATAGTGTAGTACATGATGTACATCTACACTTCCAATGCACTTAGCCTTTAATCTAAATCAATATTGATTGACTAATGCACCAACTTGTGCTGTAGGTATAGGCTACATGTCAATCCTTAATTACAGCATGCAACGGCCTTCATTTAATCTTCTTATCTCAATGGTCGCATGCACACATAAGTCTGCTACTTTTGGGCGTTAATTATGCCTTGGCAATGTGTAAATCTCTAAATGTACAGTCTTTCACGGACGTTTTTTTTAATATTTACTGTGGGGTAAAACCCCACAGCCCATTTATTAGAAAAGAAAAAGTCCAGCAAAATACAAAGCACTGAGAAAGTGCCAAAACAAAAAGGAGCTCTATCTAAAACTTACCTAGAGTGAGAAAGGAAGACCCAAGTTCAGCTGTAGCTAACCTATAATTACAGGAGGGCATTGACCCAGGCTAAAAGTTGAGCTCTAACTCTACTGTTAAGTCTGTGAGACAAAAGAAAGATATCATGTACAAAATTGCACCTCCAGGTGGCAAAACGAGCCTGCTCTCCCCTGAAGATCCTCCCATTCTGAGAATCCAAATATTCCATGTTGCAGTGAGCATCACCTCAAAGAAAAAAGGTTGGCCAAAACTGGATCTGGCATTGGAAACACACTCCTGGGTATTAGACCCCTGGGACCAGTCAATCTGGAGGTAGTTCCACACTCTGGAGCTGAAATTGCACTGGAAGAACAAATGAGATCTGTCCTCATGGACATAGGCATTACATATAACACAAAGATTATCCTCAGCTTGGGACCTCCAGTGTCTTCGAACCAGCATGTCTTTGGTGTTGAGTCTATCAAAGAACAATAACCAACCAAAGACTTTAATCTTCATTGTGCATCTGCTCTTCCATAACCATTTGCATGGCATGATAGTGGGCATATGGGAGTGCATGATAGTATAGAACCCTTTGGCCGAAAAAGACCCAGATTTGGAAGGCCACACCCACTGATCAGGAAGTAGAGGATCTTTTTGCAAGTTTAGCAGCCAACCTTCTAGAATTGTTAGTTCTACAGCAGCTTCTTGTGAGATGGGTAGATAAAACATGGAAAAAAGGTCCTGGGTCTGAAGCACACCCCTGACTGAGACCTTATCATCAATCACAAAAGAAAACAATCTAGGAAGCCTCCTTACCAAGGGCAAGGAAGAACCAGCCACATGCCATGCATCATGCCAGAACAAAGCTGTGTCCCCCATGTTAATATGAACAGAAGCGATGGCCCTGTAGGAATCATTCAGCTTGAAAATATCCCACCACCAGAAAGAGCCAACCAATACAGTTGCCTGAGGGACAATGTTGTCATAGTAGGAATCCCAAATTAAAGATACCCAAGGAACATCCTGCTTATTGAAGAATTTATGCAGATGTTTCATAAGCAGTCCCTGGTTCTGGATATTTAGATTGAGAATACCCAGCCCACCCTTATCTTTAGGCCTACAAACCAGATCCCAAGCTGCCAGAGATTGTTTAGGTGTATCTGTATTCCCTCTCCAAAGACATTGCTTGAAAATCCTATCCAACTGCTTAATAATGCCAAGAGGTATATGCAGGGTGCAGAGGAAATAAATTGGCATGGAAGTTAAGACTGAAGTCAACAGCTGCAACCTAGAGCCCTGGTTGAGCAAGGCAGAACTAGCAGATATCCTTCTTTCTATATTATCCACAAGGGGGAGGAGATCCACAATTCTAGGTCTAGTGGTACCAAGGGGTAGACCAAGATAAGTGAAAGGGAGTTCTCCTAACTTACAACCCAGAAGAGCAGCCAACCTGAGGGCCTCATCATTAGATATATTCAAAGGTATCATAGAGGACTTGGCAAAATTCACCTTGAGACCAGTAGACTGCTGGAACACAACCAACATATTCTTAAGAGCCACCAATTGTTCATCCACAGCTGGCAGAATGATGATTGTGTCATCTGCATACTGGATAATTGGGTAGTTAGGATCATGGGATGGGATTGGGAGTGTCAGAGACCCTTGAGCCATCATTTGGTTGACCACAGACTGCAACAGATCAGCAGCAATAACAAAAAGAAGAGGTGACAAAGGATCACCCTGTCTGACACCACACTTACATTTAAATTGTTTCCCTAGAATGCCATTTAGTAAAATAGAAGATGTCCCGGATGACAAAATCTCCCTAACCCAAGCGATCCACTTGCTATCAAAACCTTTATGATGAAGAACTTGTAAAATTACCTCATGCTCGACTATATCAAAAGCCTTGGCAAAGTCCAGCTTTAGGATTATGATTGGTCGCTTGGACTGCTTGCATTGATGTGTGTACTCAAATGCCCATGCAAGGCAATCCTGAATGGACCTACTTTTCAAAAATCTATACTGGTTCTTATGAATGCATTGCAAAATTACTTTCTGTAATCTATTTGCCAACAGTTTGGTGAGGAACTTCAGACAGCTGTTTGTAAGGGAAATGGGCCTGAAATCATCAGGCCCTTAAGGAGAAATCATCTTAGGAATAAGGGTGATGAGTGAGCCATTGATGTTCTCCAAAGATATCTGTCCATCATAAAAAGCCTGTATGAGCCGCAAAAAATCCTGTTCAATGATAGGCCAGCATTTGTTAATAAGCATGCCATTAAAACCATCCAGTCCAGGTGCTCTGTCAGTGGGCAACTCTGCTAGAACCTTGTTTATTTCCTCATGTGAGAAAGGAGCAGAGAGTACATCAAGCCCTTCCACTGGCTCAATCAACTGTGGGAGATCAAATCCCATGTTAATGCCCTGAGCATTACCCATCCTATTCTTAAAGGAGGACCACAAAATTCCAGCCATTTGTGTATGATTTGAGACTGGATCATTCCCATCAACCTTAAGACTAGCAATTGCATTTTTTTTCTCAGTCTTTTTGAAGCCATTGCATGAAAGAACTTTGAATTTTCCTTCCCCACCTTGATATATCTGATTGTACACCGTTGTTTCCAATAAATGTAATGGATACGCAGCAAGTTCTCATGGTGTAACTTAACTATCTTTCTGAAGTTAAACTCCGGAGTTGTGAGTGGCCTCCATTCCTCAAGCCCATCAAAATGCAGAATGACCTTGGCACAATTCAAAATCAGCCTCTTAATGTGGGAGATGTTTTTGCTCCACACTTTGAGGTCCATTCGCAGTCGTTTGAACTTTTTGGAGATCATTGCAGCTGCAGACAAGTCAGAAAAACCCGGCGCCTCCCAAGACCGCTTAACACAATCCATAAAACCTGGCATGTCAACCCAATAATTCTCAAAACGAAAAACCCTGGCTTTTGGAATATTTGTGTCAATGGAAACCACGCATGGCACATGATCAGACGATGTTTTCGCTAGGGGGAGTACCACAGTGTTTGGATAAATGGAAATCCAATCTGAAGTTGTGAAGAACCAATCAAGCTGCTCGAGTAGAGGGTTTTCCTGCATATTTGACCATGTGTAACTTCTCCCTTTCAAGGGCAACTCCAAGAGACCCAAATGACCAATTATCTCATTGAAGAGGAAAATGTCGTTAACATTGCCCCTCGACAGGTTTCTATTATCCATAGACCTTATAAAATTGAAATCCCCAAGTAGAAGCCAATGTTCAGTAGGAGGAATAGTCAGATGGTAAAGCTAGTGAACAAAATCATCTCGAAGAGGCCCATCACAGGGCCCATAAACAGACACTAAGATCCAGGTCTCAGCATTGTGCACCGAAGTAAAAGAGACCACAACACCGAATCTTTGAATCTCAATGAGTGTACCAGTGAAGACACCAGAATTCTAGATGACAAGAATACCACCAGATGCACCTACTGACGGAGCAAAAGCAAAACGATTGAAACACCGCGGACAGAATGTTCCAATCGTCCTAATGTCAAAATCCTCGCATTTGGTTTCCTGAAGGCACACAATTGAGCACTGACTCTCCTCAATTTTCGATCTAACATCTCTCTGTCTGTCCGCAGAATTGAGACCATGGACATTCCAGCACAAGACACGCCAGTTACGATATGATGTACTAGCCATTAAAAACTATATATAGGGGATAATTGAGCCCACTGCTTAACAGTGCAGCTCCAAAAGCCACAAGGTTCGAAACATCCATACACGATAAACCCATAAACTACCTGCGATGCTTAGATATAGGAAAACAGAAAAGAGAAAACCGTGGGCCACAAAATGCAAAGTCAATTAGGCCCACAACACACCACCACCACATCATAGAGAAGTACTGATAATCACTCATCATTAGAAACTGCATCTTCTTCAGACTTCTTAGAGGGAGCCATAAGCTTCTCCTCTGTCAGATCACCAGCTGGGATGCCCAGGGCATGGCCGACCGCTTGCACAACCGGAATTGGGGTATCTGAGCCTGCTCCGTGGGCTCCTCTTCAGATATCTTCAGCTTCTTCCCTCGTGGCCTCCTCTTGGGTGATGGTTTAACCAGGATTGCAGAGATAGGTTTGAGTCCTGAAGATTTAATGCAGCTTCTAGTCATTCTACATGTGGAGAAATCTGGAGTAGCAGAAATAGGCGCGACACAACGAGCACGCTTTCCCCCATGCTGCCACTTCCCAAGCACAGATGCTGCAGGTGGTTCAGTGGCCGAGAATAGAAAGTCAGAGTCTGCAATCCTGCTATCTAAAGATGGAGCTACGTCAGGAAGACTTGGAGTGACCAAGGATGAATCAATATCATCTGATATTTCCTGAATAATGACTGAAGATTTGCTTGCTGGCATAGTCGGCCCTTGAAGGAGGAGGGACAGCCGCTTCTCTTGATCAGGCTTCAACTGACCCAGAGAGAGAACTGACGGCGGCAAGAAAAACCCTGGCAGAGCAGATGGCACCTTCTTGATGAGGAAATCCGGCAGGAGGGACGAAAACGATCTTGCCCAGATCATCGCAGGTGGTAGGACCGGACCATACACAATTCTTACAATCCCGAGATGGATGGGATCCATTGGCATAACTGGGTGGGGCTGGGGCTGCTGTACTTCCTCCATATCGACTGCATCATCATCAGAATCCAAAGATGGGTTGAGGATCATAGAGTTCTGATCCTGAACTTGCTCATTCACCTGAGCTTGCTGCTGCGGCTCCTCGGGCTGTTCCCAAGCACCCCAGCCATCCGCCTGCTGATCCGCATGTCCGCCATTGATATGATTTCCATCAAAAGGTTGCGGATGATTGTGGGGCACTGCATTCCAGCCCAGAGCAGGGTAAGGTGGCATCGCCCAAAAAGGTTGCGGTGGATTTACCCCTGGCATGGGATGGGGGTTTCCATCCAACGGCATTGGGTCCTCATCCGCAGGTATAATTGCCTCTACAAACTCACCAGTTAAGATATAACAGACAGCAGTCCAAGAAACGATAGCACCTCCCCAAATTGCAAAATCTCTGAAGACAACCGAGCGTGGAACAAGAGCATTATCAGGGAAAGAGCATCTGACGACAGACCGGACCTTGCGACGATCAGTGTCGTTCCAGTAATGAAATTGTCCAAACGTGCCAACAATCTCCGCTAGGTTAGTTGTATTCCTATAATCCAATGGCACTCCAATGAACATCAACCAACCTGTCCTATGACCCTGGATAGCTCGAAATCCTTCCCCCTGATTGTGCTGAATAAATTTGACGAAAAACTCATTACCCTCTGCATCCAGACCCAGCGGGAAAGGTGGATGCTGTGTGAAGGAGGCACGCACCACAGGATCTTCCAGCTCAAATAAATCCACCCCCTGGAACCAAGTCTGAGCAGAGAGGACAGGAACTTGCATATTTTGTGTCAGAAAGTTCAGAACCTGCTCTCGCCGGATTTCCACCAAGTGAGCCGGAGGAAGGGGCTCGACGATCGCCACCATGAACTGCTCGTGCCGCCGAGGTGGCGGGACTGCAGGCGAGTAGTAGGTGCGTGGCAGCCTGTCCTCACCACCATCGACCACATCAAAGCCCGCAGGGAGGAAGCGGTGAGGGTCAATGGCATACACCGCCATTGGGGAAGCTGGTTGCCTATCCTGAAGCGGCGAGGTGGTGGGAGGCGATGCAGGCGACGGAGCGTCAGATTGGGGCGGCGAAGGAGGAGAGCTTGGTTGCGGCGAGGGACAGGGAGACGATTGGGGTTTTGGCTGCGGTGTTGCAGTTGTATTGGAAACCGAAGAGGCAAGCGAGTCCTCCCTGTTGGCGCGAGCTCCAAAGCCGCTCGATGGGATTTTGGGGACCCAGATGGATGTGTCAGGCGGCTGACCGGAACAATTCATTTTAATGTGACCAGAGCGAAAACATAACCTGCACCTCACCCTGTTCATGCAAGTCTCTGACTTGTGGCCCATGCCCAAATAGTTCTGACAATCCCAGTAACTTGCAGCCATGTCTTCAATCATCTCATCAAAACTTTGTAAACCTTTGGTAATATTCTATGGAGAGGGCGACTCAAGAAAAACCAATGGAGACGCGTCGGTCTCATTGTTTGAAAGAACAATGGGCCTCAATAGGGAGCCCATTTGCAGGGGCGGTGTTATCGGGCTGGCTTGGGCCGAGGGAGATGATTCCCCAAAATCCGGTCCAACAAATTTGAAGGTTCCTGGAGATCCGGAGCTGCCGCCAACAGAATTGATCCTGTCCGGGGATGACGGAATCGACCCAAACTGAATCAAAGGGCTCGCGGCCGTTGCCGATGAACTTTCCGGCGAGGCAGGGGTTAATAGTAGAGGGCTTAGCGAACCAGCCTCATGTGATTCAACAGTATAACCAGCGTCACGGATTGTCTGGACATCGATGCGTGTAGGATTATAACTATAACCTTTTCGAGCTGGATAATTAATGAACGTCGCAAAACGCAACCTCTTCTTGGGATCATTGGAAGGCTGGCCAGAACGAAGGGAAGATTTACTAGGACGATGATGCATAGCCTCCATACCAATGGCAGCCCTACATTTGGAGGGGCTCACTAATATCCATCCCTGCTAGCACTCAAATTGCCAGGATCTAAACTCTTTCTCCCAATCCGGACCCCCATGGCCCCAAAGGTGGAAATAGCATTTGAATTGAGGGCAAACAAATCTTTGTTGATGCAGAATAAAAAAGCCCACCTCTTTGCATGAAACATTGAACGAGAAAACACCATTGCTAAGGAAAGATACCTTGAGCTGAGAACAGTAACCTCCAAGAGCAGCTTCCAATGCCAGACCAACATTCTCCTCATCCAGACGAAAAGAATGCCTAGCAAAGGAGACCACCATGATGAAATGCCCCGTGTCCTTCGATGGATGAACCGATCTGCCGAAGGTGCATTGGATCTCTTGGGACAACTTCATGCCCGGGGTGAAGTCCAGACCCATGGAGATCGCCGCATGGACCACCATGAGGAAGAAAATAACCAGCAAAGAGAGGAGGAGACGCCGGAGAGAATGACCCGATCAGATGGCAACACCCACGGTGGGACGTGGAGATCGTCGGTGGTGGTGGGTAGCTAGGGTTAGGGTGGCGGCGTGGGGGTGGGAGCCATGCTTGACGTTTGTCTTTCACGGACGTAGGGAGTAGGTTGAGCACTTGAGCGTGAGCGTGTGTGTTGCGTCGTGTGCTATGTGTCGCATGGGTGCGTGAGTGTTGTGTGCGTCCATGTGTATGTGTGAGTGTTGCATGTTGCATGCATGCATGCATGGGGCTTACTCCCTCCCATTGACATGTTCATATTTCAAGCTTCCTTTGTTCCCTCCATATGGTGATACTCCCTCTGTTCCCAAATAGTACGGAGTAAAAGCCTCCCTCTGTTCCCAAATACGGAGTATTTGTCTTTCTACAGATTTCAACAAGTGACTAGGTACGGAGCAAAATGAGTGAAGTGAGCGTAGAGGCATAGGGATACTGTAGAAAGGAAGTCCTCGCGATCCATTATTCCCCATCTCGGTCAGAGAGAACTATTCAACTAGTCTTCACAGTGAAGTGACAATACACGCTGCAGCAGAGGGGACACGTAATTAATAAGCTGAACCAGCGTGTTGGTGTTACTAAATTAGCCTTACCCAGTGCTGCCATCATGTTTGCCAATAGAGCACGCTTCCGCAAATACGCCTACGCACCTCTGTCCTCCATTAACTGACATATGGGCCCTGTTGTGGTAGACCCACATGTCATCGGTGTAACTATTTACATTCCGAAGGACGGTATATCCTGGTAGTAGTACTAGTAGAATTGAGATTGAATGCACTTTCTTCCCCGTCTTCCACTCTTCTTCCTCCTCTCTTCTTCTTCCTCCTCTCTTCCCCATCGTCGGCCGCACACCATTTACCCCCGATCACTGCTCGCCCACCCGCGCCATCTTCCTTAGTAGCTCGCGCGTACCATATCCCCCCGCTCACTGCTCGGCCACACGAGGAGAAGCTTCTTCGCTCGCCCGCCCGAATCCACTTCCCCGCTAGCTCGTAGGCACCGAAAACCCCAATGGCAGAACCTACTGACACGTAGAGCCGTGATTAGAATTCCCTCCCTGATGTTCTCTTGGAGCAGACCTGTAGTCGTATGGACCTACTCAGCACCGTCCGTCTGGCCGCATGCTCGGTGTCTTTGTACCGTCTACTCGTCTGCAACCGGCCGGCTCTTTTCAAGACACCCTGCTTGCTGATGCCCGATCCTCGTAGGTGGCCCAAACACTGACTTGACGATCCTACGGAGGTTGCCGTGGTGCCCCTCGACATGCTACCACTACCCGTCCACATGTCCTTCATGCGCGGCCACTACTGGGCGGGCATGAAGGCCAACTGGATCGTCCTCATCCACCACACCGGTAGTCCGTGGCGTCTCATGGATATTTACACCTAGCGAGTGATCACCCTTCCATCATTGGATACCGCCGCCATCGAGCCTCGCGGCCCGCCGGACACTCCTGCCTACTACGCACGAGACGCGTCAAGCTTTTGGCTCGACCTCTGTTTGCAGAAAGTTGTAATCTGTGAAGTGACCACACCATCAGAAGACTACATGGATTACAAGCTCATTGCCTTGTTCAACATGGGATTAGTCTATCTGGAATCCGGTCGCCATACGTGGTTATGGCTCATCATCAATCCTATTGAGGCAACATTTCTGTCTGATGCTATAGTGCACGATGGCATCGTTTACACGGTCGACGCACAGATTGGCTGCCTATACTGGTGGAATCTATCGTCGTGTAATTGTTCTATCTCATCTCATCTTTACCTTATGAGTACGACTGCCTGTTCATTTGTTACAAATTTAGAATGCATATCATGTCTATAACCACATCATTGCTATATGTTCCTCTCATTTCCTAGATTTTTATGACCACACATGTTATTGTTAGAGTTGATATGAGAACAATTGGCATCTAATGATTGTTAGAAATACAGATTATGATCATAACATCATGATTGCTATATGTTACTCTCGTTTACAAGATTTTTATAACAACGCATGTTACAACTCGATACTACAACAAAGATATGACTATATGAATGCCTCCGGCAGTGTACCGGGATGTGCAATGATCTAGCATAACAATGACATAAAAAAACGGACAAGCCATGAAAACATCATGCCAGCTATCTTACGATCATGCAAAGCAATATGACAATAAATGCTCAAGTCATGTGTATGATGATGATCGAAGTTGCATGGCAATATATCTCGGAATGGCTATGGAAATGCCATGATAGGTAGGTATGGTGGCTGTTTTGAGGAAGATATAAGGAGGCTTATGTGTGACAGAGCGTATCATATCACAGGGTTTGGATGCACTGGCGAAGTTTGCACCAACTCTCGAGGTGAGAAAGGGCAATGCACGGTACCGAAGAGGCTAGCAATGATGGAAGGGTGAGAGTGCGTATAATCCATGGACTCAACATTAGTCATAAAGAACTCACATACTTATTGCAAAAATCTATTAGTCATTGAAACAAAGTACTACGCGCATGCTCCTAGGGGGATAGATTGGTAGGAAAAGACCATCGCTCATCCCCGACCGCCACTCATAAGGAAGACAATCAATAAATACCTCATGCTCCAACTTCGTTACATAACGGTTCACCATACGTGCATGCTACGGGAATCACAAACTTCAACACAAGTATTTCTACAATCCACAACTACCCACTAGCATGACTCTAATATCACCATCTTTATATCGCAAAACTATTGCAAGGAATCAAACATATCATATTCAGTGATCTACAAGTTTTATGTAGGATTTTATGACTAACCATGTGAATGACCAATTCCTGTCAACTCTCTAAATAGATATAAGTGAAGCAAGAGAGTTTAATTCTTTCTACAAAAGATATGCCCACGCTCTAACAAATATAAGTGAAGCAAAAGAGCATTCTACAAATGGCGGTTTTCTATGTGAAGAGAAACAGGCAATCCATACTTCAAACAATATAAGCGAAGCACATGAAGCATTCTATAAAGCCATACTCAAAAGATATAAGTGAAGTATAATGAGCATTCTATAAATCAACCATGGAATATCTCCTACCAGCATGGTGCATCAAAGAAAAGTGAAAACTAAATGCAAAATACGCTCCAAGACTTGCACATATCGCATGAACGAAACGAATCCGAAAACATACGATATTTGTTGAAGAAAGATGGGATGCCTTCCGGGACATCCCCAAGCTTAGACGCTTGAGTATCCTTGTATATTTACTTGGTCTGCCTTGGGCATCCCCAAGCTTGAGCTCTTGCCTCTCCTCCTTCTCCTCACATCGAGACCTCCTCGATCTTCGAACACTTCATCCACACAAAACTCAATAGAAAACTCGGTAAGATTCGTTAGTATAATAAAGCAAATCACTACTCTAAGTACTATTGCAAACCAATTCATATTTTGTTTTTGCATTGTATCTACTGTAATATAACTTTTCTATGGCTTAATCCACTGGTATAAATCGATAGTTTCATCAAAACAAGCAAACTATGCATCAAAAACAGAATCTGTCTTAAACAGGGCAGTCTGTAGTAATCTGAACATTCACCATACCTCTGGTACTCCAAAAATTCTGCCAAAATTAGGAAAAATAAAAAAAATTGTATATAAAGACAGTGAAAAATGTTTCAGAACCGTTTGACATTCCAGTGAAAAATGTAAAATCATGCACTACAGCCAAAGTTTCTGTTCTACACCGCACAAACCAACAAGCATTGTAAACATCCTAATGGCAAATGTTGGCACATTATTTTTATAATACAATGAATAATCATATTTGTTGAAAATTTTCTGTAATCAAGATTCACAAAGTTTCCGTGAGCATGAACAAAGTTCAAGGCTAGCTCCCACTTTAACAATGCTCGTCTTTCTCACTTTCACTTTCCTTTTTTGAAAAAGTTTTAGGTTCCCCTCTTTATTTTTTGTTTTTAAACTATATAAAAGCACTCAACAGAAATAAATGAATCTCTAAAAATTCCGGGTTGTCTTCCTGGCAGCGCTTTCTTTAAAGCCATTAAGCTAGGCATATAGTGCTCAAGTAATGGATCCACCCGGATCCCAAGGTATATCAAAGCCAATTTGAATTAGCAATGATTTGGCATTTAGTAGTGAGCACAAAGCAACATATATCAAGAAATGACGAAGTCTAACTCTCTTCCTATGCATCGGCATGTCATACAAGAACAATTCATGCAGATCAAGTAAAGGCCAATACATAGCATAAGCAGTTTCTTGCAATTTTATCATATTTAAAACATGGAGAGGCGAAGATGTAGTTCCTCTCTCATAATAATTGCAAGTAGGAGCAGCAAGCACATGCATATTATATCTATCAAAATCATCATGTGTAGTAGTAAAACGCAACCCATCAATATAATCCTTAATAAGGGCAAACTTCTCCGATATAGTGTAGTTTGGAGAATTCAAAAAGATAATAGGACTATCATGCGTGGGTGCAATAGCAACAATTTCATGTTTAACATAAGGAACTATAGCAAGTTCATCTCCATAAGCATAATTCATATTGGCATCTTGGCCACAATCATAGCAAGCATCATCAAAAAGGGATATTTCAAAAGAATCAATGGGATCATAGCAATCATCCTTCGGTAAGCACGAAGGGAAATTAAACAATGTATGAGTTGAAGAGTTACTCTCATTAGAAGGTGGGAACGGGTAGCTAATCCGCTCTTCCTCCTTTTGTTCTTCGCTCTCCTCCTCATCTTTTTCATCCAATGAGCTCACAGTTTCATCAATTTCTTCTTCCATAGACTCCTGCAAAATATTAGTCTCTTCTTGGACAGCGGAGACTCTCTCAATAAAATCATCAATATCGGAATTGAATTCATAATTACCATAGCAATATTTAAGGATAGCTAAATTTTCAGGTCTATAAACAGCATCATAAAGATTTTCACACTCTTTAAACAAAGATTCAATTTCATAAGCACCCATAAAAGCAACGAATTCTTCTATTCGTTCCACATCATAGTAATCATATATACCTCTAGCATAAGAGGCCAAGGTTTCATTATCATTAAATTTGCATGAAAAGGGAAGGTGTGGAGCCTTCATCCTAGAGCAACAAGTATAATCATATCTCAAGCATAGTTCCCGAGCATACCAATGCAACATATGAATTTGATCCCATAATAGTTTCCCTTTTTGAGTCAAGCGATAATCCCTAAAGTATTCAGTTGATCCAACGTGTCTTCCATTACATAATTGAATGGGGTTTTCTCAAGATTATCAAAGTAGTACATACTATCTTTCACATAATGAGCATTGAGGGTTTTAGGAGGTTCCCCATCTCCATGAGTAGCAAGTAAACCTAATGTTTTTGGTATTTCGTGTTCCATATCCATAACTAAAGATAGAGAACAACTAAGAACGGGAAATAAAAATTATTTAGAGATAAAGCAAACAAGCACACACGAGAATATTCACCCCACGCTATAACTCCCCAGCAACGGCGTCAGAAAAAGGTCTTGATAACCCACAATTATAGGGGATCAATTGTAGCCTCTTTCAATAAGTAAGAGTGTCGAACCCAATGAGGAGATAAAGGTAGAAAAAATATTCCCTCGGGTTCTATCGACCACCAATACAACTCTACGCACGCTTAACGTTCGCTTTACCTAGAACAAGTATGAAACTAGAAGTACTTTGTAGGTGTTGTTGGATAGGTTTGCAAGAATATAAAGAGCACGCAAATAAAAAGTAGGGGCTGTTTAGGTAAAGACACAACTAAATTAGTTTTAGTGGAGAGCTTTTTGTCACGAGAAAGTTATTTGTCCCTAGGCAATCGATAACTAGACCGGTAATCATTATTGCAATTTTATTTGAAGGAGAGGCATAAGCTAACATACTTTCTCTTCTTGGATCATATGCACTTATGATTGGAACTCTAGCAAGCATCTACAACTACTAAAGATCATTAAGGTAAAACCCAACCATAGCATTAAAGTATCAAGTCCCTTTATCCCATACGCAACAACCCGCTTACTCGGGTTTATGCTTCTGTCACTCAAGCAACCACTATAAGCGAATCATGAACGTATTGCAACACCCTACAGCGGGAATCCCTCACGCTTGCGTGACACGGAGAGCACCATAGGACAACACCAATAATAAAACATGCAACTCAAACCAATCACGATCATCAATTAACCCAGAGGACAAAATGGATCTACTCAAACATCATAGGATAGCCATACATCATTGGGAAATAATATATAACGTTGAGCACCATGTTTAAGTAGAGATTACATTGGGTAAAAGAGGGGTTACACCGCTGCATAGAGGGGGGAAGAGTTGGTGATGGCGGTGAAGTTGTTGGTGTAGATTGCGGTGACGATGATGGCCCAGGCGGCACTCTGGTGCCACCGGAAGCGAGGGGGAGAGATCCCCCCTCCTTCTTCTTCTTCCATGACCTTCTACCTAGATGGGACAAGGGTTTCCCCTCTGGTCCATGGTTTCCATGGCGTGGGAGGGGCGAGAGCTCCTCCGAGATTGGATATGTCTCTCTCTGTTTCTGTGCTCCTGATTCTGCCCTTTCACCATTTCTTAATTCCTGGAGATCCATAACTCCGGTTGGGCTGAATTTTGGAAACGATCTCTATCCGGATATTAGATTTCTTGCGGCGAAAGAAGGGCACCAACCGCCTTACAGGGTGGCCACGAGGGCCCAGGGCGCGCCTGACCCCCTGGGGCGCGCCCCCTGCCTCGTGGCCCCCTCGGGCATCGTATCGTGTTGATTCTTCTTCCCAAAAATCACTTATATTCCAAAAAAATCTCCGTCAGTTTTTATCCCGTTTAGACTCCGTTTGATATGGATTTTCTGCGAAACAAAAAATTGCGACAAACAGGAACTGGCACTGAGCACTGGATCAATATGTTAGTCCCAAAAATAGTATAAAAAGTTGCCAAAAGTATATGAAAGTTGCATAATATTGGCATGGAACAATAAAAAATTATAGATACGGCGGAGACGTATCATAGTATCATAAGCAGTATCATGCATGCCAACTAGATTTTCTGGATGATGTGGCACACAATTAAATGAGGAAAGAGAGGATGTGGTATCATATCATGATACCGTGTTGATACGCCCATTTTGCATCATGCTTTTATATCGATATTTATTGCATTATGGGCTGTTAATACACATCATGTCACAATACTTATGCCTATTCTCTCTTATTTTACAAGGTTTACATGAAGAGGGAGAATGCCGGCAGCTGGAATTCTGGGCTGGAAAAGGAGTAAATATTAGAGACCTATTCCTCACAGCTCCAAAAGTCCTGAAACCTCACGGAGGCAGTTTTTGGAATTAATAAAAAATACTAGAGAAAGAATCAACCAGAGGGGGCCCACACCCTGGCCACGAGGGTGGGGGTGCGCCCACCCCTGGGCGTGCCCCCTGCCTCATGGGCCCCCTGGCAGGCCTCCGGTGCCCTCTTCTGCTATTTGAAGTATTTTACCCTGGAAAAAATCATAATCATGCTTTCGGGACGAAACACCGCCGCCACGAGGCGGAACCTTGGCGGAACCAATCTAGGGCTCCGGCGGAGCTGTTCTGCCGGGGAAACATCCCTCCGGGAGGGGAAAATCGTCGCCATCGTCATCACCAACGATCCTCTCGACGGGAGGGGTTCAATCTCCATCAACATCTTCACCAGCACCATCTCCTCTAAAACCCTAGTTCATCTCTTGTATCCAATCTTTGCCCCAAAACCTCAGATTGGTACATGTGGGTTGCTTGTAGTGTTGATTACTCCTTGTAGTTGATGCTAATTGGTTTATTTGGTGGAAGATCATATGTTCAGATCCTTTATGCATATTAATACCCCTCTTATTATGAACATGAATATGATTTGTGAGTAGTTACGTTTGTTCCTGAGGACATGGGAGAAGTCTTGCTATAAGTAGTCATGTGAATTTGGTATCCGTTTGATATTTTGATGAGATGTATGTTGTCTTTCCTCTAGTGGTGTTATGTGAACGTTGACTACATGACACTTCACCATTGTTTGGGCCTAGAGGAAGGCATTCGGAAGTAATAAGTAGATGATGGGTTTCTAGAGTGACAGAAGCTTAAACCCTAGTTTATGCGTTGCTTCGTAAGGGGCTGATTTGGATCCATATGTTTCATGCTATGGTTAGGTTTACCTTAATACTTCTTTTGTAGTTGCGGATGCTTGCAATAGGGGTTAATCATAAGTGGGATGCTTGCCCAAGGAAGGTTAGCATCCAAGCACCGGTCCACCCACATACCAAATTATCAAAGTAACGAACGCGAATCATATGAGCATGATGAAAACTAGCTTGACGATAATTCCCATGTGTCCTCGGAAGCGCTTTTCTCTATATAACAGTTTATCCAAGCTTGTCCTTTGATACAAAAAGGGTTGGGCCATCTTTCTGCACCTTATTTACTTTCATTACTTGTTACCCGTTACAAATTACCTTATCACAAAACTATTTGTTACTAATAATTTCAGAGCTTGCGGAGAATACCTTACTAAAAACCGCTTGTCATTTCCTTTTGCTCCTCATTGGGTTCGACACTCTTACTTATTGAAAGGACCACGTTAGATCCCCTATACTTGTGGGTCATCAAGACTCTTTTCTGGCACTGTTGCCGGGGAGTGAAGCGCCTTTGGTAGGTGGAATTTGGTAAGGAAAAATTTATATAGTGTGCCGAAATTTACTGTCACTTGTTGCTATGGAAAGTAATCCTTTGAGGGCCTTGTTCGGGGTATCTTCACCCCGACCAGTAGAGCAAAGAGTTGCTCCTCAACCTACTGAACCTACTGAAAATGTTTACTTTGAAATTCCTTTGGGTATGATAGAGAAACTACTAGCTAATCCTTTCACAGATGATGGAACATTACATCCCGATTTGCACCTAATCTATGTGGATGAAGTTTGTGGATTATTTAAGCTTTCAGGTATGCCCGAGGATGTTATCAATAAGAAGGTATTCCCTTTATCTTTGAAGGGAAAGGCATTGAAATGGTTTAGGGTATGTGATGATATGGGACAACCGATTGAAATTGGAATTTCATCAGAAGTTCTATCCTATGCATCTTGTTCATCACGATCGTAATTATATATATATAATTATTGGCCTCGCGAAGGAGAAAGCATCGCTCAAGCTTGGGGGAGGCTTAAGTCAATGTTATATTCATGCCCCAATCATGAGCTCTCAAGAGAAATTATTATTCAAAAAAATTATGCTCGGCTTTCTCTCAATAATCGCTCCATGCTCGATACTTCTTGTATTGGCTCTTTTATGATGAAGACTATTGAATTCAAATGGGACTTATTGGAAAGAATTAAACGCAACACTGAAGATTGGGATCTCGACGAAGGTAAGGAGTCAGGTATAACACCTAAGTTTGATTGTGTTAAATCTTTTATGGATACTGATGTTTTCCGTGAATTTAGCACTAAATATGGACTTGACTCTGAGATAGTAGCTTCTTTCTGTGAATCCTTTGCTACTCATGTTGATCTCCCTAAGGAGAAGTGGTTAATCCCCCCCCCCCCCCCCCCGTTTAAGTAAAAGTAGTTGCACCTATTAAAGTTGAATAAAAGACTATCACTTATAATGTTGATCCTGTTGTTCCTACTGCTTATATTGAGAAGCCACCTTTCCCTGTTAGAATAAAGGATCATGCTAAAGTTTCAATTGTGGTTCATAAAAGTAACACTAGAACACCTACACCCCCTGAGCAAATTAAAGTTGAACCTAGTATTGCTTTGGATAAAGATCTCTTGGCCGATAATATTGATGGGCATGTTATTTATTTCTGTGACGAAGCTGCTAGAATTGCTAGACCAGATACTAAAAATAAACACAGACCTGTTGTAGGCATGCCTGTTATTTCTTTTAAAATAGTAGATCATTGTTATCATGGCTTGTGTGATATGGGTGCAAGTGCAAGTGCAATACCTCATTCCTTATACAAAGAAATTATGCATGATATTGCACCTGCTGAGATAGAAGAAATTGATGTTACAATTAAGCTGGCCAATAAAGACACTATTTCACCATTTGGGATTGTTAGAGATGTTGAAGTCTTGTGTGGGAAACTTAAATATCCTTCTGATTTTCTTGTTCTTGGCTCCCCCACAAGATAACTTTTGTCCCATCATATTTGGTAGACCCTTCTTGAATACTGTTAATGCTAGGATAGACTGCAAAAGGGATGTTGTTACTATTGGTTTGGGGGATATATCTCATGAGTTTAATTTTGCTAAATTTCGTAGACAACCCCATGATAAAGAATTGCCTAGTAAAGATGAAATTATTGGTCTTGCTTCTATTGCCGTGCCTCCTAATGATCTGTTAGAACAATATTTGCTAGACCATGAAAATGATATGTTTATGAATGAAAGAAGGGAAATAGATGAAGTATTCTTTAAACAGGGACCTATTTTGAAACACAACGTGCCTGTTGAAATCCTAGGGGATCCTCCTCCACCCAAGGGTGGTCCCGTGTTTGAGCTTAAACCATTACCTGATACTCTTAAATATGCTTATCTTGATGAGAAAAGGATATATCCTATTATTATTAGTGCTAACCTTCCAGATCATGAAGAAAAGAAATTATTGAAAACTCTGAAGAAGCAATGTGCTGCTATTGGATATACTCTTGATGATCTTAAGGGCATTAGTCCCACCTTATGCCAGCACAAAATGAAATTGGAGAAAGACGCTAAACCGGTTGTTGATCACCAACAACGGTTAAGTCCTAAGATGAAAGAAGTGGTAAGAAAAGAAATACTAAAGCTTCTGGAGGCAGGTATAATCTATCTCGTTGTTGATAGTCAGTGTGTAAGTCCTGTCCATTGTGTCCCTAAGAAGGGAGGTATTACTATTGTTCCTAATGATAAAGAAGAATTGATCCCACAAAGAATTGTTACAGGTTATAGAATGGTAATTGATTTCCGTAAATTAAATAAAGCTACTAAAAAGGACCATTACCCTTTACTATTTATTGATCGAATGCTAGAAAGATTATCCAAACATACACATTTTTGCTTTCTAGATGGTTATTCTGGTTTCTCTCAAATACCTCCGTCAAAAGAGGACCAAGAAAAGACCAACTTTACTTGTCCTTTCGGTACCTTTGCTTATAGACGTATGCCTTTTAGTTTATGTAATGCACCTGCTACCTTTCAAAGATGCATGATGGCTATATTCTCTGATTTTTGTGAAAAGATTGTTGAGGTTTTCATGGATGATTTCTCCGTTTACGGAACTTCTATTGATGATTGCTTAAGCAACCTTGATCGAGTTTTACAGAGATGTGAAGAAACTAATCTTGTCTTGAATTGGGAGAAGTGCCACTTTATGGTTAACGAAGGTATTGTCTTGGGGCATAAAATTTCTTAAAGAGGTATTGAAGTTGATAAAGCTAAAGTTGATGCTATTGAAAAGGTGCCATGTCCCAAGGACATTAAAGGTATAAGAAGTTTCCTTGGTCATGCCGGTTTTTATAGGAGGTTCATTAAGGACTTATCTAAAATTTCTAGGCCTCTGACTAATCTCTTACAAAAAGATGTTCCTTTTGTCTTTGATGATGATTGTGTAGAAGCATTTGAAATACTTAAGAAAGCCTTGATTTCTGCGCCTATTGTTCAGCCACCTGATTGGAATTTACCCTTTGAAATTATTTGTGATGCTAGTGATTATGTTGTAGGTGTTGTTTTAGGACAAAGAGTTGATAAGAAATTAAATGTTATCCAATATGCTAGTAAAACTCTAGACAGTGCCAGAGAAATTGTGCTACTACTGAAAAAGAATTTTTAGCAGTTGTATTTGCTTGTGATAAGTTCAGACCTTATATTGTTGATTCTAAATTAACGGTTCACACTGATCATGCTGTTATTAAATATCTTATGGAAAAGAAAGATGCTAAACCTAGACTTATTAGATGGGTTCTCTTGCTACAAGAATTTGATTTGCATATTATTGATAGAAAGGGAGCTGAGAACCCCGTTGCAGACAACTTATCTAGGTTAGAGAATGTTCTTGATGACCCAATACCTATTGATGATAGCTTTCCTGATGAACAATTAGCTGTCATAAATGCTTCTCGTACTGCTCCATGGTATGCTGATTATGCTAATTACATTGTTGCTAAATTTATACCACCTAGTTTCACATACCAGCAAAAGAAAAAGTTTTTCTATGATTTAAGACATTACTTCTGGGATGACCCACACCTTTATAAAGAAGGAGTAGATGGTGTTATTAGACGTTGTATACCTGAGCATGAACAGGAACAGATCCTACGCAAGTGTCATTCTGAGGCTTATGGAGGACACCACGCTGGAGATAGAACTGCACATAAGGTATTGCAATCGAGTTTTTATTGGCCCACTCTCTTCAAGGATGCCCGTAAGTTTGTCTTGTCTTGTGATGAATGTCAAAGAATTGGTAATATTACTAGATGTTAAGAAATTCCTATGAATTATTCACTTGTTATTGAACCATTTTATGTTTGGGGCTTTGATTATATGGGACCGTTTCCTTCCTCTAACGGGTATACACATATTTTAGTTGTTGTTGATTACATTACTAAGTGGGTAGAAGCTATTCCAACTAGTAGTGTTGATCATAACACCTCTATTAAGATGCTTAAGGAAGTTATTTTTCCGAGGTTTGGAGTCCCTAGATATTTAATAACTGATGGTGGTTCACATTTTATTCATGGTGCTTTTCGTAAATTGCTTGCTACGTATGATGTTAATCATAGAATTGCATCTTCATATCACCCACAGTCCAGTGGTCAAGTAGAATTGAGTAATAGAGAGCTGAAATTAATTTTGCAAAAGACTGTTAATAGACCTAGAAAGAATTGGTCCAAGAAACTTGATGATGCATTATGGTCCTACAGAACTGCATATAAAAATCCTATGGGTATGTCTCCGTATAAAATGGTTTATGGAAAAGCATGCCACTTACCTCTCGAACTGGAACATAAGGCATATTGGGCCATTAAAGAGCTCAATTATGAGTTCAAACTTGCCGGTGAGAAGAGGTTATTTGACATTAGCTCACTTGATGAATGGAGAACCCAAGCCTATGAGAATGCCAAACTGTTTAAAGAAAAAGTTAAAAGATGGCACGACAAAAGGATACAAAAGCGTGAGTTTAACATAGGTGACTATGTGTTGCTACTCAACTCTCGTTTAAGATTTTTTGCAGGAAACCTTCTCTCTAAATGGGAAGGTCCTTACGTTATCGAGGAGGTCTATCGTTCCGGTGCCATAAAAATCAACAACTTCGAGGGCAAAAATCCGAAGGTGGTGAACGGTCAAAGAATCAAACATTACATCTCAGGTAATCCCATAAATGTTGAAACTAATGTTATTGGAACCGTAATCCCGGACGAATACATAAGCGCAAGCCTGGCACGCCCTGGTGTCTTGTGCCCACCAGGGTACGCTTCCTAGAAGTTTCTTATTTTCCTATTTTTCTAAATATTCCAAAACTGACAAAAAATATTTTTGCGGATTTTTCGGAGTCCGTTTACTTACCGTATCATGTACCTCCTTATTTTCACGATTTAGGAGTGTTCCGGAAGGACTCTTTTATGTGTTCTTCGGTGTCAAAGTTTGGATAATATTCCTTTCAACATTAATGGGCGTACCTGAGATATAATATTTTATTCGTTGCCCATTGATAACCTTTGGGTTTATACCTTCGGCATTATTTATGTTGATGACTCTAGACCGATAAACCTCCTCGATAACATAGGGGCCTTCCCATTTTGAGAGGAGTTTTCCTGCAAAGAATCTGAAACGAGAGTTGTACAAGAGAACATATTCTCCGACTTTAAACTCACGCTTTTGGATTCTTTTGTCATACCATCTTTTAACTTTTTCCTTGAATAAGTTTTCATTTTCATAAGCTTGGTGAAAGATCGTGGATATCGCCTAGAGGGGGGTGAATAGGCGCTTTAAAATAATTGCGGTTGAGGCTTGAACAAATGCGGAATAAACCTTGCGGTTAATTTGTCAAGCACAAAACCTACAACAACTAGGCTCACCTATGTGCACCAACAACTTATGCTTAGCAAGAAAAACTACTTAGGTGATAGCAAGATATATGACAAGAAACAATATGGCTATCACAAAGTAAAGTGCATAAGTAAAGGGCTCGGGTAAGAGATAACCGAGGCACGCAGAGACGACGACGTATCCCGAAGTTCACACCCTTGCGGATGCTAATCTCTGTTTGGAGCGGTGTGGAGGCACAATGCTCCCCAAGAAGCCACTAGGGCCACCGTAATCTCCTCACGCCCTCGCACAATGCAAGATGATGTGATTCCACTAAGGGACCCTTGAGGGCGGTCACCGAACCCGTACAAATGGCAACCCTTGGGGGCGGTCACCGAACCCGTACACTTTGGCAACCCTTGGGGGCGGTCACTGGTACCCGTCAAATTGCTCGGGGCGATCTCCACAACCTAATTGGAGACCCCAATGCTTTCCCGGAGCTTTACACCACAATGATTGAGCTCCGAACACCACCAACCGTCTAGGGCGCCCAAGCACCCAAGAGGAACAAGCTCAATGGTACCAAGCACCCAAGAGTAATAAGCTTCTCAACTTGTAACTTCCACGTATCACCGTGGAGAACTCAAACCGATGCACCAAATGCAATGGAAAGGGCACACGGAGTGCCCAAGTCCTTCTCTCTCAAATCCATCGAAGCAACTAATGCTAGGGAGGAAAATGAGAGGAAGAACAAGAAGGAGAACACCAAGAACTCCAAGATCTAGATCCAAGGGGTTCCCCTCACATAGAGGGGAAAGTGATTGGTGGAAATTTGGATCTAGATCTCCTCTCTCTTTCCCCTAAAAAACTAGCAAGAATCCATGGAGGGATTGAGAGTTAGCAAGCTCGAAGAAGGTCAACAATGGGGGAAGAACACGAGCTCAAAGGATAAGGTTCATTGGGGAAGAAGACCCCCTTTTATAGGTGGGGGAAAATCCAACCATTATGCTCACGGCCCGCACAGAGCGGTACTACCTCTCATCCTCACGGTACTACCACTAGGGGTAGCGGTACTACCGCTAAGGGTAGCGGTACTACTGCTTGCGAGTGGTACTAAAAAAATGCATCCGTGCCTACCACCGCTGGACTTGTGATGAGTTTTTGGTCCGGAGAGGAAGTAGCCACGAAAGTAGCCGCGGTAGTACCGCTCCAAGCGGTAGTACCGCTCCCAAGAGCGGTAGTAAAAAATTACATCCGCTCCTGTCCGCGGTAGTACCGTTGCAGCCTTTTCAGAACACCAAAACTACCACAACTTCTGCAAACGGACTCCGAATTCGATGAAACCAAGTTTGTTGGAAAGCTAGCAACAAGGGCTAACACAATCTTGATAGAAATAATAATAATAAGAAGCAAATTATAAAAGTCCCAAGATAAAATGGTGAGAACCCTTCCTCGAATAAGACGGTAAAAACTACAACACCGAAAATGCAATAGAAGAGGCATGTGGACTCTGCTTTCGATGAACTCGAGCTTGTCATCAAGATGAACATAAGCTCTAAGACTCACAAAGACAACCAAACCAGAACCAAGAAACATGATGCAAGGATGCAATGGTTTGAGCTCTCTACTAACGATACAATCAAGCTACCAACTTGAGAGCCCCCCTTGATAGTACGGCAAACGATCCTATAACCCGGTCTCCCAACTACCACCATGAGACCAGTAAAATAGAAAACCTATCAAGGGCAAACCTTTGCCTTGCACATGATCCACTTGAGCTAGATGATGACGATCTTGTCCTCCTTAAGATGGACCACCTTTCTTGATTGCATTGGGTCGATGGAGACTAGATGATTGCTCCCCCATACTCCACTATGGGTGAGCCACTCTTCGGCACATCTTCACAAGTCCATTGACACCACAATGGATGGCAAGCTTCAAGAACTTGATCTCTTCATGATGCTCCACCTGAACTTCCACACGACAATCTTGATGACGATCACCACTTGATGTCATCCTTTCCATGGGTTGTATGATATCTTCCTCTTGACGCAAGCCCATGGACACGTACCTAACCCCACATAGAACTCTCACATAGACCATGGGTTAGTACATAAAGTGCAATGGACAATGCTTATCATATCATGGGATCACTTGATCCCTCTCGGTACATCTTTTATGCTTTGTGAGTTGAACAACTTGATTCACTCTTGACTTAGTCTCGATCAACCTTGAATCTTTCCAACTCTCTTCGTTTGGATGATGTCTTGAAGGTAAACATGAATGATCACACAATCTTCTTCTTCAAGACATGCTTGCAATAATTTCAACACTCACATGACCAATCTTTGGATAATTCCTTAAAAGCACCTTGGTCAACACATAAACTCCTTGAAACCAACACATGGACTTCAAGAAATGCCTATGGACAAATCCTTCAAATATAACTCAATGCAACCATTAGTCCATAGAGAATGTCATCAATTACCAAAACCACACATGGGTCTTGACTTAGTCTTGATCAACCTTGAATCTTTCCAACTGTCTTTGTTTGGGTGATGTCTTGAAGGTAAACATGAATGATCACACAATCTTCTTCTTTAAGACATGCTTGCAATAAGCTCAACACTCACATGACCAATCTTTGGATAATTCCTTAATAGCATCTTGGTCAACACATAAACTCCTTGAAACCAACACATGGACTTCAAGAAATGCCTATGGACAAATCCTTCAAATATAACTCAATGCAACCATTAGTCCATAGAGAATGTCATCAATTACCAAAACCACACATGGGGGCACCGCATGTCCTTTCACTTGGGTTCTCCATTCATCTAATGAGCTAATATCAAATAACCTCTTTTCACCAGCAAGTTTGAAATCATAATTGAGTTCTTTGATGACCCAATATGCTTTATGTTCTAACTCAAGAGGCAAATGACAAGCTTTTCCATAAACCATTTTATAAGGAGACATACCCATCAGATTTTTATATGTTGTTCTATAAGCCCAAAGTGCATCATCTAATTTCTTAGACCAATTCTTCCTAGACCTATTGACAGTCTTTTGCAAAATTAATTCTATTTCTCTATTGCTAAGTTCAACTTGAACACAAGACTGAGGATGATAAGGTGATGCAATTCTATGGTTAACATCATACTTGGCAAGCATTTTACGGAAAGCACCATGAATAAAATGTGAACCACCATCAGTCATTAAATATCTAGGGACTCCAAACCTTGGGAAATAACTTCCTTAAGCATTTTAATATAGGTGTTGTGATCAGCACTACTTCTTGGAATAGCTTCTACCCATTTAGTAACATAATCAACAGCAACCAAAATATGTGTATACCCATTAGAGGAAGGAAAAGGTCCCATGTAATCAAATCCCCAAACATCAAATGGTTCAACAACAAGTGAATAGTTCATAGGCATTTCTTGACGCTTACCAATATTACCTATTCTTTTACATTCATCACAAGATAAGACGAACTTATGGGCATCCTTGAAGAGAGTAGGCCAATAAAATCCAGATTGTAATACCTTGTGAGCAGTTCTATCTCCAAGATGATGTCCTCCATAAGATTCGGAGTGACATTTCTGTAGGATTTGGCCCTCTTCATGCTCAGGTACACAACATCTAATAATACCATCTACTCCTTCTTTATAAAGATGTGGGTCATCCCAAAGTAATGTCTTAAATCATAGAAGAATTTTTTCTTTCGTTGGTATGTAAAGCTAGGTGGCAAATATTTAGCAACAATGTAATTAGCATAGTCAGCATACCAAGGAGTACTATGAGCAACATTTATTGCAGCTAACTGCTCATCAGGAAAACTATCATCAATAGGTAGTGGGTTATCAGGCAAATTTTCAAGCCTAGATAAATTATCAACTACGGGGTTCTCAGCTCCTTTTCTATAATGATATGTAAATCAAATTCTTGTAATGAGAGAACCAATCGAATAAGTCTAGGTTTCGCATCTTTCTTTTCCATAACACTACAGGAATCAAGAACTTTGTCATCTACCATGGCGGACGACAAAGGCATGCCTGGCGGACTGCAAAGGCCTTTGTCGTCCGCTCCGGCTGAACGAGCTACGGCAGAGGCATATTCACCGTCTGCTGGCAAACGGCAAAGATGAAATGGTCTTTGCCATCTGCCAGCAGACGGCAAAGGACCTAGACGGCAGATGTGTGAGCTACATGTTGTTAGTGTGTTAACGGCGTGATTTGCCGTCTGCTGGCGAACGACAAAGACCTTTGCATATTTGTCATCGTCTAGCGAACGACAAAGACCTTTGCATATTTGCCGTCGGCCAGCGGACGGCATAGCAGTCCACGTGGTAGCACCTAGGGGCTGGCCTATTTGATTTCTTTGTCGTCAGCTGGCTGACGGCGAAGATGCAGTGGTCTTTGCCGTCTGCCAGCAGACGACAAAGCATCCAAATAGACCAGTCTATTGCCCAGGTTGCACAGGTAGCTGACACGTGTCATATTTGCCGTCTGCTGGCTGACGGCAAAGCTCTTTGTCATCTGCCAGTAGATGTCAAAGAGCCTGTATAGCCCCTGTTTTTCTGTTTTTCTTAAATGCATTCAATTTCACATATATACACACACATACACACATAGGAAAATACTTTTGACAAGCATACCAACACATATCACTGGTGCGCGTCAGTCCTAAACAAACGGTTTAAAACCCTTTTCCGCGACGGCATCTGGAACCGTCTCCAAGTGAGTGTGGGCGATAGGGTGGTCCTTCCCACACGACCCAGAAACCGTCGGGGATATGCCCTCCAGGCAGGCTGGCACACACGTTCGGCAAAATGAGGTCGTGTGCGACCGGCGATCGCTCAAATACGGAGAATACGTATAGTAGAGCTAAAAATGCAATTATACGGCAAAATTGTTTCCGGTCGCAAGTACATCCTACACAGTCAGTCCCCGCTAAACGTTTCCATTCGTATGCACATCCCACACAGTCGCTCCAAGGAAAACGTTTCCGTTCACAGGTACATCACACACAATTTTTCCCGTTAAATCGTTTGTGATAGCGTTGCCATTGCACACGATATTAATAATTTTATCATTTGCGTTGACATTACAAGAACCTTGTAGGTTGAAAGACAAACAAAAATGGTTACGATGGACAAGAAGTACATGCAAGCACTCCGATTGAGACAAGATGTACAAGGAACGATAAAGAATAATTACGACAACACTCCGGTTGAAAATGGAAGGGATAGAATATGAACTTGGCAAAATGAAAGCACTTGGATGAGACTCCGGTTAAAAGAGGAATGATAGACACAACACTCCAATTAAATGGATAAGCAATAAAAGAACATGATCTTGACAAAACAAGATGATGGGTCGAACAGAGCAACATCACAATTCCTCCGGAACGAACGAATAGAAGCTAGATCGTCGGAATAAGAGAACGGAGAAGGAAATGACAACTTCTGCCACAAATGAGCTTGGAAAGCACCCTTCCAAGAAGGTTATAACAGAGTTGTTGGAAGATCAATACGAAAGGATATGATCCTCGTGGGCTTATGGAAACATCTCAAAACTTGAGGTGAAAATCTGCCACTAACGAAAATAATTGCTTGCTTGAGATTAACGAAGAGATGAAAACTTCTTCCACCAAGAGGATAAAGAGCAAGCTTGGGTCATGCATAATCACCACAAATAGCAACATTCCTTAGGGAAGGCTTTAGGTGAAATATATACCAAGATAACTCCAACAAAGATTATCATGGGTTGAAATAACTCATTCTTGACAACTTTTCAATCATGAAACTTGAAGAAAATTATCAAGAATGACATAACACCACCTCAAAAGATAAGAGAGAAAGAATTGCACTTCGGAATGCGAGATGAAAAATGCTTGAACTCCTCAAAACAAAACATGTGTTGAACACCATGTTTATTTTCGAGTATAGCTTGGCGGATCTTAACTCCGAGAGAAATCTTGACGAACAATTGAAGAATGAAAAGGGTCCTTGATAAACCACCATGTAGAGCCTCCATGAAGAACTCCGGTAATAAAAGGATGATAAAAAAGAAAGAGAAGTTGAAAACACAAGGTGAAGCCTTACGATGATTTAGATGGAGCTTCGCGACGAGATAATGCTGAAAACTTGGAACTCAGGAAAAGAAAAGATGAAGCATCTCGAACCGAGAATGTGATATGTTGAACAAACTCCGGAAAGAAGAAACTAGATCACTTGGATGAAACAATAATAAGAATTACGTTATGCGTATCCTTCACCAATTAAATTGATGACAAGCAATGGATTTGGCATACTACTTATTCTAGTAGAAAGGATTAAGATACATATGGCACAAACTTGGGAAGGTCTTCAACGAACCACTGGTAGGATTGGAAAGAACGAATGAATCTATATGATAACGAAGGAAGAGAACTCTTGAACGAACCACCGTAAGAATTGAAAATGAACGAAGAAAAGATAAAGAAACACCGGGAAGAATTAGAAAATGAACGAAGATACTTGAGAGAATTTGGATACAAGTGAACGCAGAGATCACGGGCTGATTAGAGAATACTTGAACGAGGCACCGGTAAGATTTGGAGAATGATAGTTACATGCTGAGAATGAAGAATTATTACATGATGGCCTTCGGAGGAAAGGAATGGAAACAACTCATGAAATGCTCCGGATGGTAAGAAAAGAATTTCTCACGATTGGAACAATTATGAGGATGGCATGAAGCTAGAATCATGAATCTTCATGAGAACGGACCAAGATTTAAGAGAAGCTCTTCTTCGGTCTTCAAAATCCAAGAATGACGACGAGAAACACCACCATGAATTGTTGAGGCACTCCGGAATGAAAATTTGAAAGGTTGAACTAACAATGAAAAGAATTTGAAAGATCTTGGAGAAGGACATTTGACTGATGATAATTCATTCTTACATCAAACTTTGAGATGAATTCGAGAATAACTCCGGAAAAATAGAAGAGTTGGGTAAGATCATGGGAAAAGACCTGTGGGTTAGGGCCCACTCAAAAGAAACACCGTTGAATGATTTAAAAGATAGATTGCGCCGGTTGAATTAAATGGCTTGAATAAGGTAAGACCTCGAAATGGCTTGAAAGGATTACGAATAGAAACTTGAATCTTCTGGGATATCTTCAGCACTCCAGATAACATGAATAGCAAGAGGTGGATGATTAAGAGATGCACCGACATGAGACAACATTAGAAATGAGAAAAAGATATGATCGATAAAGCTTGAATTGAATCCATCGGAGAAGAAAATGTGACGAAGAATTGATAAACTTGAAGCTCCGTTAGTATCTTCCTGAGAATCCCCGGATAAGAACATTGACGGAAAGAATGGAGAGACTTCCCATCAATAAAAGGATACTTGATTAAGAAATCTGAGTCCTTCAAGAAAAGGGTGGGAGGGCGGGAAAACAAAGGCAAGTTGGGATGAAAGAAACAGACATCATTGAGAAAACTTAGAATCGATCTTGCGGGTGGGGAGAATGATGGGATCATCTTGAAGAGAAGCGCATCGGTTGGAAATAGAATTGGGATGACACTCTTGATGACCAAGAAGGATTAACACTTGGCATTGAAGCAACTCAAATACCACAAAACAAAACCAAAACAAAGGATTTGGCTTGCAGAATAAGCCGGAAACAAACATATGATAGATCCCATATCGTATCATGTGTGTGTTGGAAAGATATATCCTACGAGATACTTGAATTCCCACTTATAAACTCCTGAAAATTTCTGGTTATGCAATCTGGTGTTGGGGATACAAGGGACGCAATATATCTCACCCAAACTAACAATGCCTAGATCCAGCTGTATCCATCCGTCAACACATAACCAAGAAAACTCCGGAAATCGTGTACCTCAACCTTCGAAAAGCATCCGTTATACGAGTTATGGCAATACTCCCGCCCCAGTACTGGGTGGTGTCGAGGTGATCTCACCAACAACTGCATAAAAGAGATTTTCGATGTCGGCGAAACTCAAGTATTCTAGAACTGCAACGATAAAATTGTGACGACAACACCTCGGAGCTCAACTCCCCAGGACACTGCCACAACCCCTAAATGTCAGGAGGCACCAAGAACAATGTTCTCGTCACAAGAATATGGAAACAATTCCAAGATACCCGCGTGATCCTAAAAAAAGTTTACTGAAATTTGAGGAGAGGAAAGTCAAAACATCTACGTCAGGAGGCCTCACCGGAGCGACGAAGGGACTAAGGAGTAAAAAGAATTCTACTCTCCGATATATATAATCCTAAGACTCAAAACATTTTTGTTCTAGACTCAACAACGCCAGTGATTCGATCAAGCAGGGGGCTCCTAAGTCGGGGATGGATCTGATTACCAACTTGTAACACCCACAATGCGGCTATATCTACCACGTGTCGAGGCACGACTTGGAGGCATAACCGCATGGTGGTTTTGTCGCAAGAAGGGTCATCTTCACACAATCACATGTAATGAACAAGAATGGGATAAAGAGTTGGCTTACAATCGCCACTTCACACAATACATGAATTAAACATACATCATTCAGAGTACAATCAAGTTCCGACTACGGAACCAAAATTAAGAGAAGACAACCCCAAATGCTAGATCCTCGATCGTCCCAACTAGGCTCCACTATTGATCATCTGGAAACGAAACATAGTAATGACCAAGGACCTCGTCGAAAACCCACTTGAGTTCGGTTGCGCCACCTGCACTGGTATCA
Organism: Aegilops umbellulata; assembly: GCA_032464435.1. Classification (NCBI taxonomy): domain Eukaryota; kingdom Viridiplantae; phylum Streptophyta; class Magnoliopsida; order Poales; family Poaceae; genus Aegilops; species Aegilops umbellulata. The sequence continues at coordinate 289,555,101 of CP136056.1, read as the reverse complement.
TCGGCACCTGAAACTGTTTGGTAGAATCTGTGAGTCACGAGGACTCAGCAATCTCACACCCGCGAGATCAAGACTATTTAAGCTTATGGGCAGGATAAGGTAATGAGGTGGAGCTGCAGCAAGCACTAAGCATATATGGTGGTTAACATACGCAAATGAGAGCGAGAAGAGAAGAAACGCAAACGGTCCTAAGCTAGAAGTGATCAAGAAGTGATACTGAAACTACTTACGCACAAGCATAACACAAGACCGTGTTCACTTCCCGGACTCCGCCGAAAAGAGACCATTGTTACCTCTTGATCACTGCGTTGGATTTCCCCGAAGAGGAGAGGATGATGCAGCAAAGTAGCGTAAGTATTTCCCTCAGTTTTTGAGAACCAAGGTATCAATCCAGTAGGAGGCTACGCGCAAGTCCCTCATACCTACACAAAACAAATAGCTCAACGCAACCAACACGATTAGGGGTTGTCAATCCCTTCATGGTCACTTACGAGAGTGAGATCTGATAGATAATATTTTTCGTATTTTTGATATAAAGATGCAAAGTAAAATAAAAGGAAGAGTAAAAAAGCAAAGCAATAATAAAGTGATGGAGATTGATATGATGAGAATAGACCCGGGGGCCATAGGTTTCACTAGTGGCTTCTCTCAAGAGCATAAGTATTCTACGGTGGGTGAACAAATTACTGTTGAGCAATTGGTAGAATTGAGCATAGTTATGAGAATATCTAGGTATGATCATGTATATAGGCATCACGTCCGAGACAAGTAGACCGACTCCTGCCTGCATCTACTACTATTACTCCACTCATCGGCCGCTATCCAGCATGCATCTAGAGTATTAAGTTAAAAACAGAGTAATGCCTTAAGCAAGATGGCATGATGTAGAGGGATAGTTTCATGCAATATGATAAAAAAAACATCTTGTTATCCTCAATGGCAACAATACTATACGTGCCTTGCTGCCCCTTCTGTCACTGGGAAAGGACACCGCAAGATTGAACCCAAAGCTAAGCACTTCTCGCATTGCAAGAAAAACCAATCTAGTAGGCCAAACCAAACTGATAATTCGAAGAGACTTGCAAAGATAACCAATCATACATAAAAGAATTCAGAGAAGGTTCAAATATTGTTCATAGATAGACTTGATCATAAACCCACGATTCATCGGTCTCAACAAACACACCACAAAAAGAAGATTACATCAAATAGATCTCCACGAGAGAGGGGGAGAACATTGTATTGAGATCCAAAAAAAGAGAAGAAGCCATCTAGCTACTAACTATGGACCTGAAGGTCTGAGGTAAACTACTCACACTTTCATCGGAGGGGCTATGATGATGTAGAAGCCCTCCGTGATGATGGCCCCCTCCGGCGGAGCTCCGGAACAGGCCCCAAGATGGGATCTCATGGGTACAGAAGGTTGCGGCAGTGGAATTAGGTTTTTGGCTTCGTCTCTGATTGTTTGGGGGTACGTAGGTATATATAGGAGGAAGGGGTACGTCGGTGGAGCTTCGAGGGGCCCACGAGGTAGGGGGCGCGCCCTAGGGGGGCGCCCTCCACCCTCGTGACCGCGTCTCTTCTTTCTTGACGGAGGGTCCAAGTCTCCTAGATCATATCTGATGAGAAAATCACGTTCCCGAAGGTTTCATTCCGTTTGGACTCCGTTTGATATTCCATTTCTTCGAAACACTGAAATAGGCAGAAAAACAGCAATTCTGGGCTAGGCGTCCGGTTAATAGGTTAGTCCCAAAAATAATATAAAAGTGGAAAATAAAGCCCAATATAGTCCAAAACAGTAGATAATATAGCATGGAGCAATCACAAATTATAGATACGTTGGAGACGTATCAGGCATCCCCAAGCTTAATTCCTGCTCGTCCTTGAGTAGCTAAATGATAAAAAGAGAATTTTTTATGCGGAGTGCTACTTGGCATAATTTCAATGTAAATCTTCTCAATTGTGGTATGAATATTCAGATCTGAAAGATTCAAGACAAAAGTTCATATTGACATAAAAATAATAATACTTCAAGCATACTAACAAATCAATTATGTCTTCTCAAAGTAACATGGACAAAGAAAGTTTATCCCTACAAAATCATATAGTTTAGTCATGCTCCATTTTTGTCACACAAGAATGCTCTCATCATGCACAACCCCAATGACAAGCCAAGCAATTGTTTCATACTTTAATAATCTCAAACTCATAAACCTTCACGTAATACATGAGCATAAGCCATGGATATAGCACTATGGGTGGAATAGAATATGATGATGGGGTTATGCGGAGAAGACAAAAAAGGAGAAGATCTCACATCAACGAGGCTAATCAATAGGCTATGGAGATGCCCATTGATTGATGTTAATGCAAGGAGTAGGGATTGCCATGCAACGGATGCACTAGAGCTATAAATGTATGAAGGCTCACAAAAGAAACTAAGTGGGTGTGCATCCAACTTGCTTGCTCACGAAGACCTAGGGCATTTGAGGAAGCCCATCATTGGAATATACAAGCCAAGTTCTATAATGAAAATTTGCCACTAGTATATGAAAGTGACAGAACAAGAGACTCTCTATCATGATGATTATGGTGCTACTTTGAAGCACAAGTGTGGCAAAGGATAGTAACATTGTCCCTTTTCTCTTTCTCTCTCATTTTTTTGGGCCTTCTCTTTTTTTGGACTTTTTTTATTCCTCACTTGGGACAATGCTCTAGAAAATGATGATCATCACACTTCTATTTATTTACAACTCAATGATTACAACTCGATACTAGAACAAAGTATGACTCTATATGAATGCCTCCGGCGGTGTACCGGGATATGCAATGAATCAAGAGTGACATGTATGAAAGAATTATGAATGGTGGCTTTTCCACAAATACTATATCAACTTACATGATCATGCTAAGCAATATGACAATGATGAATGTGTCATGAAGAACGGTATGGTGGAAAGTTGCATGGCAATATATCTCGAAATGGCTATGGCAATGCCATAATAGGTAGGTATGGTGGCTGTTTTGAGGAATATATAAGGAGGTTTATGTGTGAAAGAGTGTATCATATCACGGGGTTTGGATGCACCGACAAAGTTTGCACCAACTCTCAATGTGAGAAAGGGCAATGCACGGTATCGAAGAGGCTAGTAATGATGGAAGGGTGAGAGTGCGTATAATCCATGGACTCAACATTAGTCATAAAGAACTCATATACTTATTGCAAAAATCTACAAGTCATCAAAAACCAAAGCATTACGCACATGCTCCTAGGGGGATAGATTGGTAGGAAAAGACCATCGCTCGTCCCCTACCGCCACTCATAAGGAGGACAATCAAATAACACCTCATGTTTCAAAATTGTTACATAACGTTTACCATACGTGCATTCTACGGGACTTGCCAACTTCAACACAAGCACTTCTCAAATTCAAAATTACTCTACTAGCACGACTTTGATATTATCACCTCCATATCTCAAAACAATTATCAAGCATCAAACTTTTCTTAGTATTCAATGCACTCAAAAGAAAGTTTTACAAATCTTGAATACCAAGCATATTATTATTATTATTATTAAGCAAATTACAATGATATTTAAGACTCTAAAAATAAGCTAAGTGAAGCATGAGAGACCAATAGTTTATTTAAAACAAATCCACCACCGTGCTCTAAAAGATATAAGTGAGGCACTAGAGCAAAACTATAAAGCTCAAAAGGTATAAGTGAAGCACATAGAGTATTCTATTAAATTCCAATTCATGTATGGCTCTCTCAAAAGGTGTGTACAGAAAAGATGATTGTGGTAAACTAAAAAGCAAAGACTCAAATCATACAAGACGCTCCAAGCAAAACACATATCATGTGGTGAATAAAAATATAGCTCCAAGTGAAATTACCGATGGAAGTAGACGAAAGAGGGGATGCCTTCCGGGGCATCCCCAAGCTTTGACTTTTTGGTGTCCTTGGATTATCTTGGGGGTGCCATGGGCATCCCCAGGCTTAGGCTCTTGTCACTCCTTGCTCTATAATCCATCAAAATATTTCACCCAAAACTTGAAAACTTCACAACACAAAACTCAACAGAAATCTCGTGAGCTCCGTTAGTGAAAGAAAACAAAAGACCACTTCAAGGTACTATAATGAACTCATTCTTTATTTTTATTGGTGTTAAACCTACTTTCCAACCTCTCTATGGACTATAAACTATTTTACTAGCCATAGATTCATTAAAATAAGCAAACAACACACGAAAAACAGAATCTGTCAAAAACAGAACAGTCTGTAGTAATCTGTAACTAACGCAAACTTCTGGAACTCCAAAAACTCTACCAAAATATGACGACCTAGAAAATTTGTTTATTGATCAGCAGCAATTGGAATCAGTATTTTATCATGTTCTGGTGATTTTTAACAATTGTTTTCGTGAACAGAAAGTTTCTGGAAATTACAGCAAGATCAAATAACTAACATTCAAGAAGATCCTATAGGTTTAGCTTGGCACAAACACTAATTAAAAGATAAAACCACATCTAAACATAAGGTAGATGGATTATTTATTCATAAACAGAAGCAAAAACAAAAGAATTAAAATAAAATTGGGTTGCCTCCCAACAAGCGCTATAGTTTAACGCCCCTGGCTAGGCATAAAAGTAAGGATAGATCTAGGTAGTGCCATCTTTGGTTTTCAACTTTTTAGCCGGATCAAGCTTGAATCAGGGAGGTTCTTTAAGTTTCCCTTCATATTCTCAAATTTTTAGATCTAAATAATCCAAGCGCTTATTGCAAAGAGTAATCAACATATTCATGCGATGGATATTTCCACTAACATTCTTAAGTGGTTCAAGAGACTTTTGTAAGATCTTAGTAACTTCACAATTTTTTTCAAAATGTGTCTCTTCCTTGTTAGGATGAGGCCCCTTTTGTTGAGGTAGTGTTCCCACTATACCTTCTATGATTTCAAGCGCAATATGGGGATCAATTTCAATAAAGTTGCCTTTAGCAACGCAGTCCAAAAGCTGTCTATGAGACATACTTAACCCAACATAAAAATTGCGAAGCAAAATTCTCAGATTAACTTCAAAGGTACAATTACGATAAGACTCCATTATTCTCAACCAGGCATCTTTTAAGTTTTCTCCTTGTCTTTGTTTGAAGTGAAAGACTTCAAACTCGGGGGGCAATGGAGTGGATAAGGGACTAGCCATGACGACAAGACAAGCGAACGAATAAGGCGAGCGGAAAAGAGAGGGTGAATAAAACGGCAAGGGTGAAGTGGGGGAGAGGAAAACGAGAGGCAAATGGCAAATAATGTAGTCCGAGAGATAAGGAATTGTGATGGGTACTTGGTATGTTGACTTTGCGTAGACCTCCCCGGCAACGGCGCCAGAAATTCTTCTTGCTACCTCTTCAGCACTGCGTTGGATTTCCCCGAAGAGGAGAGGATGGTGCAGCAAAGTAGCGTAAGTATTTCCCTCAGTTTTTGAGAACCAAGGTATCAATCCAGTAGGAGGCTACGCGCAAGTCCCTCGTACCTACACAAAACAAATAGCTCAACGCAACCAACGGGATTAGGGGTTGTCAATCCCTTCACGGTCACTTACGAGAGTGAGATCTGATAGATAATATTTTTGGTATTTTTGATATAAAGATGCAAAGCAAAATAAAAGGCAAAGTAAAAAAGCAAAGCAATAATAAAGTGATGGAGATTGATATGATGAGAATAGACCCGGGGGCCATAGGTTTCACTAGTGGCTTCTCTCAATAGCATAAGTATTCTACGGTGGGTGAACAAATTACTGTTGAGCAATTGACAGAATTGAGCATAGTTATGAGAATATCTAGGTATGATCATGTATATAGGCATCACGTCTGAGACAAGTAGACCGACTCCTGCCTGCATCTACTACTATTACTCCACTCATCAACCGCTATCTAGCATGCATCTAGAGTATTAAGTTAAAAACAGAGTAACGCCTTAAGCAAGATGACATGATGTAGAGGGATAGTTTCATGCAATATGATAAAAAAAAACCCATCTTGTTATCCTCGATGGCAACAATACTATACGTGCCTTGCTGCCCCTTCTGTCACTGGGAAAGGACACCGCAAGATTGAACCCAAAGCTAAGCACTTCTCCCATTGCAAGAAAAACCAATCTAGTAGTCCAAACCAAACTGATAATTCGAAGAGACTTGCAAAGATAACCAATCATACATAAAAGAATTCAGAGAAGATTCAAATATTGTTCATAGATAGACTTGATCATAAACCCACAATTCATCGGTCTCAACAAACACACCGCAAAAAGAAGATTACATCGAATAGATCTCCATGAGAGAGGAGGGGAACATTGTATTGAGATCCGAAAAGAGAGAAGAAGCCATATAGCTAATAACTATGGACCCGAAGGTCAGAGGTAAACTACTCACACCTCATCAGAGGGGCTATGATGATGTAGAAGCCCTCCATGATGATGGCCCCCTCCAGCGGAGCTCCGGAACAGGCCCCAAGATGGGATCTCGTGGGTACAGAAGGTTGCGGTGTTGGAATTAGGTTTTTGGCTCCGTCTCTGATCGTTTGGGGGTACATAGATATATATAGGAGGAAGGAGTACGTCGGTGGAGCTTCGAGGGGCCCACGAGGCAGGGGGTGCTCCCTAGGGGGGGCGCCCTCCACCCTCGTGATCGCCTCTCTTCTTTCTTGACGGAGGGTCCAGGTCTCCTGGATCATATCTGATGAGAAAATCATGTTCCCAAAGGTTTCATTCTGTTTGGACTCTGTTTGATATTCCGTTTCTTCAAAACACTCAGCAATTCTGGGCTGGGCCTCCGGTTAATAGGTTAGTCCCAAAAATAATATAAAAGTGGAAAATAAAGCCCAGTATAGTCCAAAACAGTAAATAATATAGCATGGAGCAATGAAAAGTTACAGATACGTTGGAGACGTATCAACCATCACGGCTACACACATGGTTGATGTATTTTAATTAAGTTAAGTGTCAAGTTATCTACAACCGGACATTAACAAATTTCCATCTGCCACATAACCGCGGGCACGACTCTCGAAAGTTTATACCCTGCAGGGGTGTCCCAACTTAGCCCATCACAAGCTCTCACGGTCAACGAAATATATTCCTTCTCCCGGGAAGACCTGATCAGTCTCAGAATCCCGGTTACAAGACATTTCGACAATGGTAAAACAAGACCAGCAAGACCGCCCGATGCGCCGACATCCCGATAGGAGCCGCACATATCTCGTTCTCAGGGCAACACCGGATGAGCACTCCGTACAACTAAAACCAGCCCTTAAGTTTCCCCGAGGTGGCGTTGCAAAGGACTCTAGTTCGGACCAACGCTTAGAGAAGCATTGGCCCCGGGGGGGTTAAAATAAAGATGACCCTCGAGAGCGCGACTCCCAAGGGAAAAGTAGGTGGTCGTGAGGCAAATGGTAAAACCAAGGTTGGGCCTTGCTGGAGGAGTTTTATTCAAAGCGAACTGTCAAGGGGTTCCCATAACACCCAACCGCGTAAGGAACACAAAATCAAGGAACATAACACCGGTATGACGGAAACTAGGGCGGCAAGAGTGGAACAAAACACCAGGCATAAGGCCGAGCCTTCCACCCTTTACCAAGTATATAGATGCATTAATTAAATAAGAGATAATGTGATATCCCCACATATCCATGTTCCAACATGGAACAAACTTCATCTTCACCTGCAACTAGAAACGCTATAAGAGGGGCTGAGCAAAGAGGTAACATAGCCAAACAACGGTTTGCTAGGAGGGTGGGTTAGAGGCTTGACATGGCAATATGGGAGGCATGATACAAAGTGGTAGGTAGCGTGACATAGCAATAGAGCGAACAAATAGCAAGCAAAGATAAAAGTGATTTCGAGGGTATGGTCATCTTGCCTGAAATCCCGCTAGGAAGAAGAACGAGTCCATGAAGAAGACAAATGGACGTAGTCGAACGAATCCTCACAATCGCAACGTAACCGGAACTATCAAGGAGAAGCGCAACCGGAAAGAAGGAAACATCATGGTAAACAACCATCACATCAACATGGCATGATGCACAATTAAGCATGATGCATGTCCGGTTTAATGAGGCATGGCATGGCAAGGTGCACAAACAATACTGCAAGTTAAGTGGAGCTCAATATGCAACGAGTTGCATATTGACGAAACACCACATCAAATATTTAGTTCTCTCTTATTTATGTACCCAACAATATTAAATGTTGATTAACATGGCAAGAGGTGAAGCATAAGTAAACTAACTATTTAGGCAAGTTTAAATGAGGCCGGAAACAACAAATAACAATTCCGGAAAATCCTCATATGCATATTTCGAATTTGCTACTGTTCTGCCCTAAACACAATTTTAGAGTTGTCAAACATCAAAATAAAGTGAACCAAGTTATTCTATGCATTTTTCCACCCCATTTACATATAAAGTTTATTTAAAATGGAGCTACGGTTATTTAGTTATGAAATAAAGCATTTTAGCATGCCATTTAGCAAAATAAATGCAAACAACATTTTAAACGTTTTAAGCATGGATGACAGCAGCATATTATGAAACTACACAAAATTCTAAGCATTTTACATGTATAGTTTGTTTTAATACGATGCATGGTTATTTAGGTGTGAGCATTTTAAAATGATGGCAATTTTCTATAATTATGCATGTGAAGGAAATTTAGAAAATTCGTTCAAGGAAAAAACGTCCACGGGCTGAAACTATCTAGCCCAACAAGCACAGGAGAGGGGCTGGGTGCTGCTCACCATGGGCTTCAGCCCAGCTGGTGGGGAGGAGAACGGGCAGGCCGGATCTGGCAGGTGGCGGAGGAGGTCCACGCAGAGGCGCGGTCCACGCGAGCGACAAGGGCACGGTCGAGACGAAGCAGAGGCTGGGCGCTGGCCTTGGCGCGGTCAACGCGAGCGGGGCTTGGCGCTGGCGAAGCCAGCAAGCAGAGGCGGGACGAGGGACTTGGCGGGGCGACGGCTCCCTAGCGACGAGGTTCTGCAGAAGGGCAGCAGCCATGGCAGGGACTTGAAGCGGGGTCTCGGCAGCAGGGAGGCGAGGGGAGGCACGGATCCGGGCGGTGGAGGCCCTGGCCGGATGGCGAGTGACGAACTTGAGGCGCTCAGGCGCCATGGCTGCTCCAACTCTCTGCAGCAACCAGAGAGAGATGAGAGACAGAAGGAGAAGGAGGCTGTGACGCGAGGCTTGGTGCGGTGCTGCTGCGGGAGGAGTCCGGCATGACGAGTCGCCGGCGCGACCAGGTGGAGGTGAGGTCGAGGTAGGAGCTCCGGCTCGGGAAGGAGTTCGGGCACGAGGCGAGGCAGAGGCTCGGAGCAGGGGAGGAGCACGGCGCAGGGGCTTGAGCCCGCGGGGGTCCTGGTGGAGCGGTTCCGTTGGAGCTCGAGGGAGATGTCGCCGCAAGGCGGCTGGCTGCGGGTGGAATTTGGGTGGTGACGAGTGGTTGGTCCGGTTGGAAAATCGAGGGAGGATTTTTGGATCGGAAGGGGATCCCGAGGTGGAAGAGGTGCGGCGGCGGGGAGGGACAAACCTCCTAGGTTTTAGGGTTTTGGTCAGATTTGGTTAGGGGATGGTCTATATATATGAAAAAGGGGATAGTTTGGATAATCCGATTAAAATCGAACGGTCCCATGTAAAAAGTTAAGACAGATCAAATAATAAACCGGAGATATTAGAGGGATGTTTGGAGATGATCCGAATCCAACGGTGATGATTGAGCGGGTCAGGTTCGGGTAAGTTTTCGGACGCGCGCGAGGGTTCGACAAAAGGCCTTGGAGGCAAGGGGTTTGATGGGCTCAGAGAAGAGAGAGAGAAGAGAGCGGCAACTACGAGCAGATGCAAGTTTATGAAAGCATGCGGATGCAATGCTCATGATGCGATGATGAAATGCAATAAAAAAATAGAAACACACGACGACAACGAAAAACATGAAAGGTGTCTGGAGCATCAGTCTTGGGGCGTCACATAGTGGATCCTAGAAACGTTTCTGATCTCCACGTATGTGGAATGCTAGTTGGCAGAATTTCAATGTAATTCTTCTTAATTATGGTATGAATATTCAGATCCAAAAGATTCAAGATAAAAGTTCATATTGACATAAAAGTAATAATACTTCAAGCATACTAACAAAGCAATCATGTCTTCTCAAAATAACATGGCCAAAGAAAGTTATCCCTACAAAATCATATAGTCTGGCTATGCTCTATCTTCACCACACAAAGTATTTAAATCATGCACAACCCCGATGACAAGCCAAGCAATTGTTTCATACTTTTGACATTTTCAAAACTTTTTCGATCTTCACGCAATACATGAGCGTGAGCCATGGATATAGCACTATATGTGGAATAGAAGGGTGGTTGTGGAGAAGACAAAAAGAGGGGAAGATAGTCTCACATTAACTAGGCGTATCAACGGGCTATGGAGATGCCCATCAATAGATATCAATGTGAGTGAGTAGGGATTGCCATGCAACGGATGCACTAGAGCTATAAGTATATGAAAGCTCAACAAAAGAAACTAAGTGGGTGTGCATCCAACTCGCTTGCTCACGAAGACCTAGGGCATTTTGAGGAAGCCCATCATTGGAATATACAAGCCAAGTTCTATAATGAAAAATTCCCACTAGTATATGAAAGTGACAAAATGAGAGACTCTATATTATGAAGATCGTCGTGCTACTTTGAAGCACAAGTGTGGTAAAATAATAGTAACATTGTCCCTTCTCTCTTTTTCTCTCATTTTTTTATTTGGGCCTTTTCTCTTTTTTATGGCCTCTTATTTTATTTTATTTTTATTTTTCGTCCGGAGTCTCATCCCGACTTGTGGGGGAATCATAGTCTCCATCATCCTTTTCCTCACTTGGGACAATGCTCTAAAAATGATGATCATCACACTTTTATTTTCTTACAACTCCATAATTACAACTCGATACTTAGAACAAAATATGACTCTATATGAATGCCTCCGGCGGTGTACCGGGATATGCAATGAATCAAGAGTGACATGTATGAAAGAATTATGAACGGTGGCTTTGCCACAAATACGATTTCAACTACATGATCATGCTAAGCAATATGACAATGATGGAGCGTGTCATAATAAATGGAACGGTGGAAGGTTGCATGGCAATATATCTCGGAATGGCTATGGAAATGCCATGATAGGTAGGTATGGTGGCTGTTTTGAGGAAGGTTTATGGTGGGTGTATGATACCGGTGAAAGGTGCGCGGTATTAGAGAGGCTAGCAATGGTGAAAGGGTGAGAGTGCGTATAATCCATGGACTCAGCATTAGTCATAGAGAACTCACATACTTATTGCAAAAATCTATTAGTTATCAAAGCAAAGTATTACATGCATGCTCCTAGGGGGATAGATTGGTAGGAAAAGACCATTGCTCGTCCCCGACCGCACTCATAAGGAAGACAATCAATAAATAAATCATGCTCCGACTTCATCACATAACGGTTCACCATATGTGCATGCTACAGGAATCACAAACTTTAACATAAGTATTTCTCAAATTCACAACTACTCAACTAGCATGACTCTAATATCACCATCTTCATATCTCAAAACAATCATAAAGAATCAAACTTCTCATAGTATTCAATGCACTTTATATGAAAGTTTTTATTATACCCATCTTGGATGCCCATCATATTAGGACTAGTTTCATAACCAAAGCAAACTACCATGATGTTCTAAAGACTCTCAAAATAATATAAGTGAAGCATGAGATTTCATCTATTTATACAAAATAAAACCACAGCCGTGCTCTAAAAAGATATAAGTGAAGCACTAGAGCAAATGACAAACTACTCCAAAAGATATAAGCGAAGATCAATGAGTAGCTGAATAATTATGCAACTATGTGAAGGCTCTCTAACATTTAATAATTTCAGATCTTGATACTTTATTCAAACAACAAGCAAAGCTAAATAAAATAAAATGACGCTCCATGCAAAATACATATCATGTGGTGAATAAAAATATAGCTCCAAGTAAAGTTACCGATGAACGAAGACGAAAGAGGGGATGCCATCCGGGGCATCCCCAAGCTTAGACGCTTGGTTATCCTTGAATATTACCTTGGGGTGCCTTGGTCATCCCCAATCTTAGGCTCTTGCCACTCCTTATTCCTTAGTCCATCGAATCTTTACCCCAAAACTTGAAAACTTCACAACACAAAACTTAATAAAAAATCTCGTGAGCTCCGTTAGCGAAAGAAAACAAAACACCACTTCAAGGTACTGTAATTAACTCATTCTTTATTCATATTGGTGTTAAACCTACTGTATTCCAAATTATATATGGTTTATAAACTTTTTTACTAGCCATAGATTCATCAAAATAAGCAAACAACACACGAAAAACAGAATCTGTCAAAAACAAAACAGTCTGTAGTAATCTGTAACTAACGCAAACTTCTGGAACTCCAAAAATTCTAAAATAAATTGGTGGACCTGAGGAATTTGTCTAGTAATCATCTTCAAAAAGAATCAACTAAATATCACTCTCCAGTAAAAGAAATTAGCTAATCTCGTGAGCGCTAAAGTTTCTGTTTTTTACAGCATGATCATAAAGACTTCACCCAAGTCTTCCCAAAGGTTCTACTTGGCACAAACACTAATTAAAACACAAAACCACATCTAAACAAAATCTAGATGGATTATTTATTCCTAAATAGAACCAAAAAGCAAGAAACTAAAATAAAATTGGGTTGCCTCCCAACAAGCGCTAACGTTTAACGCCCCTAGCTAGGCATGATGATTTCAATGATGCTCGCATAAAAGATAAGGATTGAAACATAAAGAGAGCATCATGAAGAATATGACTAGCACATTTAAGTCTAACCCACTTCCTATGCATAGGGATTTTGTGAACAAACAACTTATGCGAACAATAATCAACTTGCAAAGGAAGGTCAAACAAGCATAACTTCAAGATTTTAAGCACATAGAGAGGAAACTTGATACTATTGCAATTCCTACAAGCATATATTCCTCCCTCATAATAATTTTCAGTAGCATCATGAATGAATTAAACAATATAAACAACACCTAAAGCATTCTTTTCATGATCTACTTGCGTAGAAATTTTACTACCCTCCACATAAGCAAAATTCTTCTCATTCGGAATAGTGGGGGTATCATAAGAGACTTGAATACTATAAATTGTTTCCACATTAAAAGAGTAATGTTCAGAAAAATGGTAATCATAATCATGACAAGTTTTATAAATATAATCATCACTGCTTCTTATAGCATAAGTGTCATCACAATAATCAACAGTTTGTAGCAACTTTGTTCTCATCATAATCGATTGAAACCTCTTCCGAAATAGTGGATACATCACTAAATAAAGTCATGACCTCTCCAAATCTACTTTCATAAATATTATAAGATTCAACATCCTCCAAAATAATGGGATCACTACTTCCTAAAGTTGACACTCTTCGAAACCCACTTTCATCAATATAATCATCATAGGTAGAAGGCATGCTATCATCATAACAACTTTGCATATCAAAACTTGAGAGACTAAAAATATCATCTTCATTAAACGCAGCCTCCCCAAGCTTGGGACAAACATTAATTGCAGAAAATATATTCTCAAATATGTCATTCTCATCAAACATAGCATCCCCAAGCTTGGGCCTTTTCATATCATAAGCATAATCACTCTCATCATTAATAGTATGGATAGCACCAATAGTATAGCAAACATTATTATATTCTTCCAAGCCAGTGCCAAAAAGATTTTCAAGATCATAAGAAGTATCATTATCTTCCCAATCATAATCATCACAACAAGCAATAGGCATAACGAGATCATCATCAAGTGCATCATCTTCCACAATTATTTTTGATTCATTTTCATGAGGCACAACAATAATAGGAGCAACATTATTTGGGAGAGATATCTTTTTACCTCTCTTCCTTTTTCTTTTCTTCTTCACCACATCGTGTGTGGGTTCAATCCTATTTTTGGAGCTCCTTATTAATGAGATTGGTTGAATAGAAGGCTCCTCCTCGTTACCTGATTCATCATAAGAAATAATAGGAGGATATTGGGAAGTCTCTTCCCTTTCGTTAGTATTCTCTTCATCCTCTATTTGCTTTCTTTTCTTTATGTAATTGGCAATATAAGGATTTTCAATGCAATTCACCACACAATACATATAAATTTCTTCTAGATCAATATCGAGGAATTTCTTAAGGTTATATTATGGAATATGCTTAGTTTGACGTTTCATTTCTTCATAACCCAAAAGCAAACTAAGTTCATTATGATGTGCAAGGGAAATCAAGTCATCACAACTTTTGGACATGATTCGATCATGAAACAATTTGCAATTGATATTTAAATGACCATGTTCATTGCAAAGTTCACAAGTACGGTAAAGATATTTTAAATTTTCAGCACTCACATTTAGCCTTTCTTGCAACCATTTAATTTCTAAATACTTATGCCTCTTGCAATATCTATCTTCCCTATTCGGTGTGTACTTGCAAACCCAATGCACTCCACAAAAATTGACATGTTTATAGGAGACATTTTCATCATAACTAGTGCAATCATCATTAGTACTATGGATATTCAAGGAGTTCATACTAACAACATTGCAATCATGCTCATCATTCAAAGATTTAGTGCCAAACATTTTAATGCATTCTTATTCTAACACTTCGGCACAATTTTCCTTTCCATCATACTCACGAAAGATATTAAAAACGTGAAGCGTGTGTGGCAAATCCATTTTTTGTGGTTTTCTTTTATAGACTAACTAGTGATAAAACAAGAAACAAAAAGATTCGATTGCAAGATCTAAAGATATACCTTCAAGCACTAACCTCCCCGGCAACAGCGCCAGAAACTAGCTTAGTTGACGGGGTGTGAGTGCTGCTTACCTAGCCTCCCCAGCAACGAAGCCAGAAAAGAGCTTGATGTCTACTACGCAACCTTTTTCTTGTAGATGTTGTTGGGCCTCCAAGTGCAGAGGTTTGTAGGACAGTAGCAAATTTCCCTCAAGTGGATGACCTAAGGTTTATCAATCCGTGGGAGGCGTAGGATGAATATGGTCTCTCTCAAACAACCTTGCAACCAAATAACAAAGAGTCTCTTGTGTCCCCAACACACCCAATACAATGGTAAATTGTATATGTGCACTAGTTCGGCGAAGAGATGGTGATACAAGTGCAATATGGATGGTAGATATAGGTTTTTGTAATCTGGAAATATAAAAATAGCAAGGTAACTAATGATAAAAGTGAGCGTAAACGGTATTGCAATGCTAGGAAACAAGGCCTAGGGTTCATACTTTCACTAGTGCAAGTTCTCTCAACAATAATAACATAATTGGATCATATAACTATCCCTCAACATGCAACAAAGAGTCACTCCAAAGTCACTAATAGCGGAGAACAAACGAAGAGATTATGGTAGGGTACGAAACCACCTCAAAGTTATTCTTTCCAATCAATCCATTGGGCTATTCCTATAAGTGTCACAAACAGCCCTAGAGTTCATACTAGAATAAGACCTTAAGACACAAATCAACCAAAACCCTAATGTCACCTAGATACTCCAATGTCACCTCAAGTATCCATGGGTATGATTATACGATATGCATCACACAATCTCAGATTCATCTATTCAAACCAACACAAAGTACTTCAAAGAGTGCCCCAAAGTTTCTACCAGAGAATCACGATGAAAATGTGTGCCAACCCTTATGCATAGGTTCATGGGTGGAACCCGCAAGTTGATCACCAAAACATACATCAAGTGAACCACGTGATATCCCATTGTCACCACAGATACGCACGGCAATACATACATCAAGTGTTCTCGAATCATTAAAGACTCAATCCGATAAGATAACTTCAAAGGGAAAACTCAATCCATTACAAGAGAGTAGATGGGGAGAAGAAACATAAGATCCAACTATAATAGCAAAGCTCGCGATACATCAAGATCGTGCCAAATCAAGAACACGAGAGAGAGAGAGAGAGAGAGAGAGAGAGAGATCAAACACATAGCTACTGGTACATACCGTCAGCCCCGAGGGTGAACTACTCCCTTCTCGTCATGGAGAGCGCCGGGATGATGAAGATGGCCACCGGTGAGGGATCCCCCCTCCGACAGTGTGCCGGAACAGGGTCCTGATTGACTTTTGGTGGCTACAGAAGCTTGCGGCGGCGGAACTCCAGATCTATTCTCATCTTCGGAAGTTTTAGGGTACGTGGGTATATATGGGTGAAAGAAGTGCGTCGGTGGACCTTCGGGCTGTCCACGAGGCAGGGGGGCGTGCCCTAGGGGGTGGGCGCGCCCCCACCCTCGTGGGCAGCCCGGGACTCCCCTGGCGTGCACTCCAAGTTTTTCCGGTAGCTTTCCTTCCAAAAATAACTTCTCCAGTTGATTTCATTCCGTTTTGACTCCGTTTGATATTCCTTTTCTTCAAAACACTGAAATAGGCTAAAAACAACAATTCTGGGCTGGGCCTCCGGTTAATAGGTTAGTCCCAAAAATAATATAAAAGTGGATAATAAATCCCAATATTGTCTAAAACAGTAGATAATATAGCATGGAGTAATCAAAAATTATAGATACGTTGGAGACATATCAATACCCCTCATTATCGGTCAAAGGGATGATATATATACACTCGGGGAGCCCAGAGATATCCGTGTCGTCACAAAAAACCGCACAAGGGAGACGTGGTCGATCAGAAGATCCCGTATATACTGCATGCAACCCGAAAATATGTATGGGTACGATGGTGTATGATGTGTTTAAATTCCAAATGCACAACTTCAATGGACCACGCCAAGTACATTACAAACCGAACACCGTACCCGACTCCAAGCCTGGTTCAATACCTATGATGTCAGTTTCCCAACTTCGAGACGGCAGCTCCCACGCATGCGCTCAAACTTTATTTTTTCTAGCATGGGACACGTCTACACACACACACACACACACACACACACACACACACACACACACACACATCTATACACATATATAGTGTGCGAATAACTATGAAAGTTGCTCGTTGGATGAAGCCAATCTGATGGTACAGAGATGGCAAATCCAAGCACTACTGGCCGTTGGATATCATCTACATTCCACCATATCCTGCCACATGCACAATCTAGAAGACTCCATGGTTGAACTTAAGCATAAAGCACAAACCTCAAAACACAAGCACTTCTCCTTTGTTCTCTAGAATCTTCCATATCTTAATTGCCCAAACCTTTTTTTTTGTAAATGAATTGTCACTTTTTGTTTTTACCTTTACAATGCACAATTCCATGAATCTTAAAATAGTTATTTTACAAAACTAATTGATTTTGGATGAGATGAACTATAAGAATTGAACGAACACCTACATCATGCATATCTGGGAGAAGAGGCGGGAAACCGATGAGAGGAGTGGCGAGAAACGGTAGCCTATTTTGAATGAAAACCTACTAGTAGAGAAGGAAGCGTGAGCTACATGACGCATGCGCACAGTGCTTACACATGTACTACATGTGCTATCGAAAGGGCTCAGGGTTGCCGTTCGATCTGGCAGCATCCAACGGTGCACACGTACGATCCGAGGGGTTTGGGTTCTGGTCAGTCAGAACGCAGGACACAGATCGCGCGCGCAGCGCGGGGGGGGGGGGATATCATACGGAAACCAACATTCGGTGGAAACCGGTGCAAACCACGAGAAAAAGATGTTTTGAAGTTTCAAAAAAATGCGGGATGTTAAGAGGATGATGTTTTATTGGCACACAAAATTTCAAGTTGAAACACATTAAGAGATGTGAGCTATGAAAAAGAAAAAATCCGTGTTGAATAGCAATGTCAGTATTCAGGGCAGAATTTGTCTTTTTCATAGCTCACATCTCGTAATGTTTTTCAACTTGAAATTTTGTGTCACAATAAAACATCACCTTCTTAACATCCCACAATTTTTTTCAGATTTTTATGAAACTTTAAAATATGGTTTCCACGAAGTTTTCATCGAATATCGGCTTTCGTGAGTGAACCGTGTGCTATTTGAAAACATTTTGTGAGAAGAATCTCGTTTTTTTAAATCCCCGTAAATCCAAAAGTAAGCTTAAAATCATGAAACCTGCCATGGTGTCACGATATTGCACTTATATGTCGAGGAATTTTTTTCGTCCATTGTGGCGCAAGTTTTATTACAAGCCTCTTACAAACCGGAGCTTCTCTCAAAGAAGCCTCGTGGTTCCGATAGGGAAACGTGTCCCCATTGTGGGCGAAACGTAATCACTGCCTCTTTTCACCTTGTATTTTCTTCTACGGGCAACATGGAACGACATGATATCTGTGCTGAAATTTAAACTTATTCAGGGTTCGTTTGGCCTTTTTATACACTAATTGATTTCCCTAGGCATTTAATGTCCATAATTCAAATCTGAACTAGAAATACATGCTCCAGTTCACCAAAATGGCTAGAAAAATTATACATGTGTCCTTGGGTGCATGTTTAGGTCCCATGTCAGGAATGGGAACAAATTACAACCATACTGGTGTCATGGCTCGTACTCAAACATTTCGAATCTTGGTTTTTAAGTCCTCATAAATCCTAAACTCACCAGAAATTCATCAAAGGTGGCATGGTGTCACGTCATGGCACATATATGTTGTGGTAAAAACATTTATCCAATTTGGGCCAAGCTTTATTACAAACCTCTTACAAAAACTGGAGCTTCTCTCAAAGAAGCCTCGTGGTTTTGATAGGGAAACATGTTCCCCTTGTGGGCGAAACATAATCACTGCCTCTTTTTGCCTTGTATTTTCTTCCACGGGCAACATGGAACCACGGGATATCCGTGCTGAAATTTAAACTTATTCAGGCTTCGTTTGGCCTTTTTATACACTAATTGAGTTTCCTAGGCATTTAATGTCCATAATTCAAATCTGAACTACAAATACATGCTCCGGTTCACTAAAATGGCTAGAAAAACTATACATGTGTCCTTGGGTGCATGTTTAGGTCTCATGCCAGGAATGGGAACGAATTACAACCGTACCGGTGTCCTGGCTCTTCCTCAAACATTTTGAATCTCGGTTTTTAAGTCCCCATAAATCCTAAACTCACCAGAAAGTCATCAAAGGTGGCAAGGTGTCATGTCATGGCACATATATGTCGTGGTAAAAACATTGCCAATTTGGGCCAAGCTTTATTACAAACCTCTTACAAACCGGAGCCTGTCGCAAGAACCCTCGTGGTTTCGATAGTGAAACGTGTCCCCTTGTGGGCCAAACGATAATCACTCCCTCTTCTAGCCTCGTATTTTCTTCTACACGTGACATGGAACAACTGGAGATTCGCGATGAACTTTGAAATTATTCAGGGTCCGTTTGACCTTTTTTATTCATTAATTGAGTTTTTTAGGCATTTAATGTCCATCATTCAAATCCGAACTACAAATACATGCTCCAGTGCACCAAAATGGCTAGAAAAAACGTACATGTTTCCTTGGGGTGCATACTTAGGTCCCATGGAACGAATGGGAACGAATTCAACCGTCTCGCCGTCCTGGCCTGGCCACAAACATTGCGAATCTCGGTTTTTAAATGTCTGTCAATCCAAAACTCACCAGGAAATAATGAAACATGGCATGGTGTCACTACATGGTATATATAATTGTCCAATTTGGGCGAAGTTATATTACAAGCCTTTTACAAATCGGAGCCTGTCGCAACCCTCGTGGTTCCGGTAGGGAAACATGCCCCTCTTGTGGGCGAAACGCTAATCGATGCCTCTTCTCGCCTTGAACTTTGTTTTCTACAAGCAACATAGAATAACAGGAGTGTCGGGCTGAAATTTGAAATTGTTTAGGGTTTGTTTGGCCATTGTATATATATTACTAATTACTAAGTTTTCTATGCATTTAATGTAGTCCATAATTCAAATTTGAACTACAACCACATGCTCCAGTGAAGCAGAATGGGTGGGAGATCGTACACGTGTCATTGGGTGCATGTTTAGGTCTCGTTTAAGGAATGAGAATGAATTACAAACTTGTTGTCGTCCTGAAACAATGAGAATCTCGGTTTTTAAATCCCAGTAAATAAAAAAGTCACCCAAAAAAATGAAACTTGGCATGGTTTCATGACATGGCACATATATGTCGTGGTAAAAAAATTGTCCAGTTTGAGAAGAGGCACGCACATTAGTAGCCAATGAAGTCCTTTTTGAAACAAAAAGCTGACACATTAATATCGCAAACGGTTGTATTATATTTACCGTCTCAAAATTTAACCATACTCGGTGGCGTGCGTGCAGCTGTTTGATTAGACAGGATGAGCGCGAGAAGTCCACTGTGCAGGATCGACGGGACGCGTGCGAGCAGTCCGCCGCGCAGGCTCGACGGGACACGTGCATCCTGTCCACCTCGCAGGCTCGACGGGACACGTGCGAGCAGCAAGGCCGCCCATGCTCACCGGGAAGCGAGCTCTTTGACGTCCATGCACCAGCCGCCGCCCGCCTCGCTCACAACTTCTCCATTAATGGGTTAATTAAAGCACCTGGACGAAGGGTGTTTGCTTGTGATCCCATGGCAGCATTTGCTTTGTTCATGTTTTCAACTAGTATTCCGCCCTAATTTAAATTGCCACACAGGGCAACTGATAATACGACCACAAATAAAATGGCAACGGATAATACGACGACAAATTTACAATGGAACACATAATAATTGTCTTACATATTCTAGATAATTTAAAATGCCACATGCGGCAAAGCCCGGAAGACACGGGGACAAGAGAAGAAGGAAGTTGCAGACAACGATCTGGGTCGCTACTGTCTCTACTCGTTGATGGATCATCGGGCGGCGAAATCCTGCATCTCCTTCTTCAATTCCTCACGACTTTGCTTGAAAGCAGCCACGGATTCCTCCACCTCCTACTCGCGCTCGATCCGGAGGTTCCTCAAGCCACCCATCAGTTCCTCGATGACCGCCTTTAGCGTCATCTCCGAGGCACTGCTCTGCTCATGCAGCATCTTCCAGCCGGCGGCCTCCTCCTCCTTCTCGGTGACCAACTTGAGGAGCTTCACATCGTCATTCATGAGTTGCTCGACGAGGTCGGTCGCCTTGTCAACCAAGGCATCGCTGATCTTGAGCAACTTCATCAAGCCGTCGACCAGCTCCTGCTGCGTAGAGACGCCAACAAGAATGCCGGCGTCGCCGGCGAAGGACTTCAGGAACGCCGACTCGTCGCGATGGCCGATGCTGCGAATGCGCTTGTGAGAGCCCTCCTGTGCCCGTGAGAGCTCATTCGAGGGCTCCGCGGCGCGCCGGGACATCTCTACTGCGGCTGCGGCTTCCCGGCGGGACCTCTCTAGTGCTTCCGCGGCCTTGGTCTTTGCTGGCTGGTTGTATGTCCACTCTAAACTCCTCCTACCGGTCATGGCGGAACGACTTGACAGAGAAAACCACTTTTGTGGGTGATGAGGAGAGGAACTGTGAAGTAATTTTCGAGTGGGTAGTTTTTATAGCCCGGTACTAAGTGTGAACACATATTAGTTTGATAGGTGTGAACAGATTTGCAATTATACTTATTGCATTGTAATTAGCAATGTGACGAGAAACAAGGTCAAAAATTATTGATGGCAGAAGGTTGACCACGTGGTTGCTCGCCGTTGAGGCGGCCGCAGCGTGCTCCGCTCTGGCGTCCCTGCGCGCGCTCTGCTTGTTGTTGAGGCAAAGTTACAATGGCAACTGTTAATAATTCTTAATAATTGTCTTACATATTCAGGATAATTTAAAATGCCAAATGTGGCAAGGCCCAGAACACTCACGACCTACATATGCATACAATTATAATAAAATATAAGCTAAAAGGCTAAGTTGGCGGCCTTCCAACGATGGTCTTCTCGGACTCCATGATCAGCATAGCATCCTTGCGACCGTTCACTCCGAGTGTCCCAACCCGCCTCCGCCTACAGAGCTGCTGGCGCTGTGAGGCTCTTGGGGTTGCTGGGCCTCTTCCAGAAGAGCTTGACAGCGTGCAATCGCGTGCATGACAACTCCGCAAAACCGCTCCATTTCCATGTCTTTGGCCTGGTAGCAAATTTCGTCGATCACCTGCATCCTCAAGATATCACGTTGGTGATGTTCTACTTCGTTGGGGACATCAACTCCGCCAAGGATGCGCTTGAGCCTGGCCACCACATCATCGGGATCGAGGTTGACACGGCCGCTGCGGGCAATGATGAAGCCGTAGGCTGCCTTTATCTTGACTGAATCGCAGAGGTTCTCTGCCCATTCCTTGCGGGGCATCAGGCTCTCGATGAGCACTGGTGACGGCGGCTCTTCGGGTGGGTCGTCGATCATGCCGCCGAGCAGCTCTGGATCTTTTGCACGGTGGATGGCAAACTGCTCATCATACCTCCTCTGCAATATGTCGATTGTGCTCCCAAGGACTGTGACGCCGATATCGCTGTCGATGGGCCATGGTGCGTGCACCGGCCGATGAAGATCTTGCTCCCCGACCTGCTCCGGCTCGTTCTCCTCGCCGAAGATGTAACGCAGGTAGGCGTCGACGTCGAAGCTTTGGTCGTTGCCTGGCATGCTTGGAATAACTAATGGTAGATGGGTGAGGACTAGATCTTCGCAGAGTGTCGCGGCGGTGCGTTGCCGCCTGGGTTATATGCAGCAAACCGTTAGCTGGTGGCAGGAAACCGATGAGGGAATAGGCGGAGATTTTACAATTCATCCATGTGGAGCGAGGGAAGCATTCGCTGGAGCGCGGGAAGACTAAGTGGAGCACACACACAAACCGAATACCGTATCCTGTGCCACGTGTTATTTATCACACAAGTGTTAACAAAAGGAAACGTATGTGTAACTTACTAATCATCGCACATGAGTACTCGTAGACGCATCATGTGCGATATTCCTAGCCATGGCAAGCAACTAGTTTTCATATTTCAAAGTTTTTTGTACACACAGAATCGCACACGAACTAACTGTATTAACCGTCTATGTTGTAATTTCTCATCACAAACAGTTCATCCGATTCGGCTGTTTGCCACGTACCACACATATCTTGTTAAGTTGAACCATTTATGTTGCGTTCGCTAATCGAAAACAGTTCATCCGAGTGAACCGTATGACCTATATCAAACACACCTTGATCTGGCTAATCGTTTATGTTGCACTCCCTAATAGCAAACGGTTCATCGGAGCGAACTGTATGCCGTATATCGCACACACTTGATATGGCTGCCCGTTTCTGTTGTTCTGCCTCATCGCAAACAGTTTGAACCGGTTAACTGTGTGGCTTGAATTGCACACGCAAATAAAATCTGAACTGTGTTTGATGCATCCTCCATCGCAAACGTTTTGCATCATTTCTGACGGTTTTCATACATCACTATTTGCAATTATTGCATCACACACAGTTTCTCGAAGGGTCTCCGATCGTAATGTCGCGTTAGCAGCATCCTGCAGTAGTGTATACATACCAAATCATATCCCTTCCATATGGATATGATCATCCAACACATATACATAGCAAATCAAAAGTCCATATGCAACATATATAACTAGCCAACATATCCAACAAGAAGCATACAATGGTTTCATCCATACATACATATATAGGTAGCAAGTTTCACATTGTTCATCCTACAAAATCAAAACAAGAAGGAAGAATAAAGAGAAGAGTAGACTCCATCAACGCAAGCTTCCTCATCTAAAGCAAATCTGCAAATTGAGAAAGAAGAAAGTTAGAAGAAGAAGAAGAAGAAGAAGAAGAAGAATTTTTTTCTTCTCTTTCTTTTTCTCCTCTCCTCTTCTTTATCTTCTTCTTCTTCTAACTAAGGTCGGTAAAAATGCCATTTTATTGCTAAGCTAGGTTAAAATGCTAAGTGTAGGTCATTTTAGAGCTAAGCTAGGTAAATAGGTCATTTTGGAGCTTAGTAAGGTTATTATGTCATTTTCGAGGAAAATAAGCTAAGTCTATATCATTTTGGAGGTAACAAAGATTATCATGTCATTTTTGACCTAAGTATACTAAGTATGTCATAAATGAACTGAAGAAGCTAAGTATAGCTCATTTTTTATCTAAATTGGGTAATTATGCCATTTAGGAGGAAAATAAGCTAAGTATCCATTGTAAAGCAAAACACTAGAGAAAACTTACCCTCATCACAACAAATGTGATGAAGATCGCAACTAAGGTAACAATTGATCCAACAGCATAATGATACCAAGCCTCATTATCAATGGCATATTTTCTAATCTTCTTAAGCTTCAGGCGCATTGCATCCATCTTCAAGTGCATTGCAATCATCTTCATCTTGTGATCATCGACGACATCGGTAACATACAACTCCAATGTCATCTTCTCTTCTTCAATTCTTTTAATTTTTTCTTTCAAATACTCATTTTTTAACTAAATTTAACTTCTCGACAAGAGGGTCGGTTTCAAATTCCGGTTCACATACTTCCTAGATTAAAATATCTCTATGTCAACTTGATGGCCATACTTGTCATAAATTCGAAATGCAACAAATAGTTATGAAAGAGAATTTACCACATCTGAATCATGAAGCGGGCGAGGGCCTACGAGGACGGACATCAAGACCATGGCACTGTGTATAAGAAACAATCATACAAAGTAAGAAAATTATACATACCAACTATATACATCATACAATCATACAAATAACTATATAAATGAAGTACAACATAAAAATTTGAATACCTAATAATAATCTAGATCGTCGGGTTCAATAAATGCTCCGGGATCAATAAATGCATCATCATCATCACTATCGGTAATGACGTGCTCATCATCATCATTAATAAATGCATCATCATGTGGAAGGCCACCTTTACGTAATCGGCCAAGCATTGACAGGTCATCCGTAGCAGTAACCTCTTCTAGTTCAGGCTCTTATTGTTCCGGCTCAGGGGTGAAGTCAGGTTCACTGTCGCTGCCTACTTCAATGTTCTAGGGTGAAGTAGAGCGGTTCTTGAAACCTTTTTTTGGAAAGACGTGTTTCTTGGAAGAATTCTCCTTCATATGTGTCTGGGTTAATGTGAGGTTCATAATCCTCTTCATTGTGGGGAGGTGGTCTAACACGTGGCGGCACTTCATAAACGACATCCCAACCATTGAGATTTGGATCACTTTGACAGGCCCACGGTGGATAGAAAACTTGGGTTGCCTGTTGGGTCATAATATAGACATCGGAAACATCCAAATGGGTGCTTTTTTTCATTTCCACTAGCCCTAAGTGTTCATGAGTCCTTCTAGTGTCCTTCGGCTGGAACCAATAACATTTGAAGACTACGACGTTTGGTGGGTTTGCACCATAGAATTGAAGTTCATAAATTGCTTCAACTCTTCCATAATACTCGGTATATCCTTCGCCGATAGCAGAGACACAACAATTTGTAGACTTTCGGTCGGCCATAGATAGCTCTTTGCCATAGGTACGAAAGCGATACCCGTTGATGTCGTATTTGTCAAATGAACGGACCTTAAAGTCAAAACCATTAGCGACTTGTCTCAATTTGGCATCCATTAACTCTGAATTAGCCTACAAGTTTAATACGAAAGGGATTGTCGCACTAGCCACAAATTAGACAAAGAAATTAAATGGTCTAATGGAATTACCGTTTGTTTGAACCAAGAGATGAAACCGGGATAGCCGCCTCCATGCTTTGCCAAAAGCTCGTACTCTTCGATGGAATCCTTTTGGATCACCACTCCATACGAGAATTTGGCGACGTATCGACTGTATCAAATTTATCCAGGAATAAGAGCAGTTCAAAGGAATTAGAAGTTGCGAAACAATGTACCGAGAACTTACTCGATGTACGGCCGCACTTCTGTTAGGTTGGTGAAGATATACAAAGAAATGATCTGCCATTCTTCGAAATCCAACGTTAAGGAATTAGAAGCACCGGCTGATGCGAGATCCCCTTTGAATAGGCTGAGGTTGGATCCACCCTTTTTAGGTTTGTCAGCATTGTACCGAGGCTTCGGATTATGCAAATGACGATTTTTGGCTTCATAGTGTGCTGTCACGAAGGTTGCCGCCTCCTTAGTAATGAATGCCTCAACCATCGATGCTTCAATTCTACGTTTATTTTTACATTTTGCTTGTAGTGTCTTCTGCATCCTCTCAGTGGTGTAGAACCAACGATTTTGCATGGGCCACCCCAATCTTGCCTCGGTTGGGAGATGCAAAATCAAGTGCTGCATTAGATTAAAGAAGCCCGGCGGAAAGATCTTCTCTAACTTGCAGATCAACTCCGGCGCCAAGTCTTCCATTTCTTTTAGCAGGCCAGGCGATAGTTCTTTCGCGTAAAGAACACGGAAGAAATAGCTCAGCTCTGCCAGTACTAGCCATTCATCCTTAGGGATGAAGCCACGCAACATCACCGGCATTACCCGCTCAATCCATATGTGCCAATCATCACTCTTGCGACCAATCATCACTCGCTCCCCTCTTTAGATTCGTTGCATACCCATCGGGGAACATCAACTACTGTTGCACCCACAAGATAATTTCCCTCATAGCTGGCCTTCCAAGATTGAACCATGCCTTTGGCTTCGTCCAGTTCTACTTTCATTTCGGTTCTTTCATGTTTTGTAACGACCTATCACATAGCGCATGTAGATCGACTCTAGCCTTAGTATTATCCTTTGACTTCCCATCTATGTCGAACAATGTACCAAAAAGTGCCTCGACGATATTCTTCTCGGTGTTCATCATGTCGATGTTGTGTGGGCAAAGGAGGTCTTTGAAGTAAGGCAGATCCCACAAGCATGTCTTGTGAGTCTAGGCGTGTTTCGAATTATACCCCTTGAAATACCCTGGACGCTCTGGATCTGGCTCGAGAGAGTTTAACTAATCCAGGGTCTCTTGGCCTCTCAACGCTGGTGGTGCAGAGTTTTTGACAACTCTACCTCTGATGAAGTTTTTCTTGTCTTTCCTGAACTTATGGTGAGGATCCAGGAACTGTCTATGCATGTCGAAGCAAGAAAACTTGCGACCGGCCTGAAGCCAACGAAACTCAAGAGCTCCCTTGCATGTGGGGCACGGGAACCTTCCATGCACACACCAATCAACGAATAGCGCATACGCCGGCAAGTCATGCGTCGAGTACATGTACCAAACACGCATTATGAAGTTCTGTTTGCTAAAGGTGTCGTATGTCTTGAACCCATTATCCTAGGCTTCTTGCAATTCGTCCTTCAGCGGCTGCATGTACACATTGATATTCTTCCCCGGATAGTTGGGCCCTGGAATTATCAACGTCAGGAAAATGTTCTTTCTTTGCATAATCTGTCCGGGGGGGAGATTGAGTGGAAAGACAAATACGGGCCTATAACTGTATTGGGCTGCCGTCAGACCAAACACACTGAACCCATCCGTGCTGATGCCGACTTGAGGATGCCTCAGATCTGTCGCTTTGTCATCATGTAATGCATCAAAGCTCTTCCATGCTTCACCGTCCGATGTGTGCACCATCATCAGCTTCCCATCTGCATCTAGTTGGGTTCTTTTGCCCGTTTTGTGCCATGTCATCTATCTGGCCGTCTCTTCAACCATGAAAAGACGTTGAAGTCTTGGTACGATTGGCATATACCAAAGAACATTAACGAGGATTTTGGTCTACGTCTTCTCACCCATACCGTTGTCTACCACAACATACCTGGATGACTTGCAAATGGGACAATAGTTCAAGTCCGCATACTGAAGCCTAAATAAGGCACATCCTTTCTCACATGCATGTATCTTCTCATAGGGCATCTTAAGAGCAGGGAGGATTTTGTCTGACTGGTACAGGTTTGCAGGTAGTACATGGCCTTTGGGTAGATAACGTTCAAATACTATCATCATTGCGTCATAGCATTCTCTGCCCAAGTTGAATTGAGCCTTCAGAGCCATTATTTGTGAGATGGCATCCAGCTGACAAAGCTCGGTGTGCTCGTGGAGAGGACGTTTTGAAGACTCCAACATTTCATTGAAGGCCTTTGCAGATTCCTCCATCTCATTGTCCGAGCCCCGAGCATCATCAAAGTCTTGCACCATGTCTTGAATCCCGGTACCATGCTCGTCGGTGCGACGACGAAGCACCTTGGCTCTGGCACGTTGGGCAGACTCGCCATGAAATGTCCACACCGTATAATCTGGAGTAAAACCCCACTTTTGCAGGTGTTTGCCCATTTCATCCTCTGTCCTCTTGTGCCAATTATTGCACCTGACATAGGGGCACCATGTTGTCCTCTGGCCATTTGCAAATGCGGCTCTCAGAAACCCCTTGGTTTTTGTTAACCATTCAATGGTCATGTCTTTCTGACTAGTGTAACCGGTGTACATCCACACACGATCAGTCATCTTGCCTAGCTACTGGACACATAAGAACTATATATATATATATATATATATATATATATATATATATATATATATATATATGTGTGTGTGTGTGTGTGTGTGTGTGTGTGTGTGTGTGTGTGTGTGTGTGTAAATCAGCATGTATATATTCATCAGTTAATGGAGTTTGTCACTTTTATTACGTCCATGCAACCTAGACGCTAACAGGTAAAGATAGGTCCTAATCCCACCCAAGTATGTGTAGATTGGGTTCGTAACGAGCAAGTAACGATAGTAGTAACAAAAGTGCAGCAAGGTAGCCCAATCCTTTTGAGGCAAAGGACATGCCAAAACGGTCTCTTATGATAAGCAAAGCGTTCTTGAGGGTACACGGGATTTTCATCTAGTCACTTTCACCGTATTGGTTTGATTCGTGTTCGGTACTTTGATAATTTGATATGTGGGTGGACCGGTGCTTAGGTGATGTTCTTACTTGAACAAACCTCCTACTTATGATTAACCCTCCCGCAAGCATCCGCAACTACGAGAAAAGTATTAAGAATAAATTCTAACCATAACATTAAACTTTTGGATCCAACCGGTCCCTTACGGAATAGCGCATAAACCGGGGTTTAAGCTTCTATCACTCTCACAACCCATCACCTAATTGCTACTCCACAATGAATTCCCTTAGGCCCAAATATGGTGAAGTGCCATGTAGTCGACGTTCACATGACACCACTAAGGGAATCACAACATACATACTATCAAAATATCGAACACATATCAAATTCACATGATTACTTGCAACATGATTTCTTTCGTGACCTCAAGAACAAAAGTAACCACTCACAAATTATAATCATGCTCAAGATCAGAGGGGTATTAAATAGCATATTGGATTTGAACATATAATCTTCCACCAAATAAACCATATAGTAATCAACTACAAGATGTAATCAACATTACTAGTCACCCACAAGCATCAATCTATAGTTCCAGTAACAAAATTTAACACAAGAGATGAACTAGGGTT
Organism: Aegilops umbellulata; assembly: GCA_032464435.1. NCBI lineage: Eukaryota > Viridiplantae > Streptophyta > Magnoliopsida > Poales > Poaceae > Aegilops > Aegilops umbellulata. The sequence goes on along the minus strand of CP136056.1, from coordinate 289,525,641 downwards.
TGAGATGAGATGGTGCTCTTGAAGATGTTGATGGAGATTTCCCTCCCCAAGATGGGAGAGTTGTTGGTGATGATGATGACGATGTTTTCCCCCTTTGGGAGGGAAGTTCCCCCGGCGGAATCGCTCCGCCGGAGGAAAAAATGCTCCTTCCCAAGTTCCGCCTCGAGACGGCGACGCTCCATCCCTAAATTCCTCTCCTTATTTTTTCTAGGTCAAAATGACCTATATACCAGAAGATGGGCACTGGAGGTGGGCCTTGGTGAGCACAACCCCCCAGGGCGTGCGCCCAGGTGGGTTGTGCCCACCTGGTGGGCCCCTTCTGGTAGTTATTTGCTCCAATATTCCTCAAATATTTCATAAAAAATCCTCGTGAAGTTTCAGCTTGTTTGGAGTTGTGCAAAATAGGTGGCCCGACGTAGCTTTTCCGGGCCCAGATTTTCAGCTGCCAGAATTCTCCCTCTTTGTGTATACCTTGCATATTATGAGAGAAAAGGCATTAGAGTTACTCCAAAAAGCATTATTATGGATTAAAACATCATAAATAACAGTAAGAAAACATGATGCAAAATGGACGTATCAGAAGACCACGATGAAAATGTTGAGTGGCTCTCATATGCATTATTGATGATCTAACAAAGAGCCCATATTACCTTGTCTTCTCCTTTGAATAAATGTTTGCAGATTCCAGCTTAGTCCAATGCACGTGCACTATTATTATTATTCACACCATTCGATCATGCAAGTGAAAGGCAATAATGACGATATATGGTGAAATGATTGAGATGAGGAAAAGCTGGTATGAACTCGACCTATCATGTTTTTGTAAATATGATTAGTTCATCGTTCCTGATTCAGCCTATTATGAATAAAACATGTTTGCAATGACAATTAGAGATTATAGTTACTCATGCCGTGTTTAATTAGCTAGGAGTTTATAATGGTTTACCTTGCGTGCCAACATGCAACAACAAGATCAAACAGAGTTTGTAAAAGTTTTTCTTTATCACTTTCAGTTTATCAACTGAATTGCTTGAGACAAGCAATGGGTTAAGCTTGGGGGAGTTGATACGTCTCCATCGTATCTACTTTTCCAAACTCTTTTGCCCTTATTTTGGACTCTAATTTGCATGATTTGAATGGAGCTAACCCGGACTGACGCTGTTTTTAGCAGACTTGCCATTGTGCTATTTTTGTGCAGAAATAGAAGTTCTCGGAATGACCTGAAACTTCACGGAGATTATTTTTGGAATAAATAAAAAATATTGGCGAAAGAATCAACCAGTGGGGACCCACACCCTGTACACAAGGGTGGAGGGCGCGCCCACCCTCCTGGGGCGCGCTCTCTGGTCTTGTGGGCCCCATGAAGCTCCACCGACCTCAACTCCAACTCCATATATTCACGTTTGAGGAGAAAAAAATTAGAGAGAAGGATCCATCGCGTTTTGCGATATGAAGCCGCTGCCACCTCCTGTTCTTCCTCGGGAGGGCATATCTGGAGTTCGTTTTGGGCTCCGGAGAGGGGAAATCGTCGTCATTCTCATCATCAACTATCCTCCATCACCAATATTATGATGCTCACCGCCATGCGTGAGTAATCCCATCGTAGGCTTGCTGGATGGTGATGGGTTGAATGAGATTTACCATGTAATCGAGTTAGTTTTGTTAGGGTTTGATCCCTAGTATCCACTATATTCTAAGATTGATGTTGCTATGACTTTGTTATGCCTAATGCTTGTCACTAGGGCCCGAGTGCCATGATTTCAGATCTGAAGCTATTATGTTTTCATGAATATATTTGTGTTCTTGATCCTATCTTGCAAGTTCTAGTCACCTACTACGTGTTATGATCCGGCAACCCTGGAGTGACAATAGTCGGGACACTTCCCGGTGATGACCGTAGTTTGAGGAGTTCATGTATTCACTAAGTGCTAATGCTTTGGTCTGGTTCTCTGTTAAAAGGAGGCCTTAATATCCCTTAGTTTCCACTAGGACCCCGCTGCCACGGGAGGATAGGACAAAACATGTCATGCAAGTTCTTTTCCATAAGCACGTATGACTACATACGAAATAAATGCCTACATTATATTGATGAATTGGAGCTAGTTCTGTGTCACCCTATGTTATAACTGTTGCATGGTGAATGCCATCTGACATAATTATCCATCATTGATCCATTGCCTATGAGCTTTTCACATATTGATCTTTGCTTCATTACTTTTTCGTTGCCACTGTTACGATTGCTACAAAACTGCTACTGTTACTTTTGCCACTTTTACCGTTACTTCCATACCACTTTGCTACTAAATACTTTGCTGCAGATATTAAGTCTTTCATGTGTGCTCGAATTGACAATTCAGCTGCTAATACTTGAGATTATTCTTTGGCTCCCCTTGTGTCGAATCAATAAATTTGGATTGAATACTCTACCCTTGAAAACTGTTGTGATCCCTTATACTTGTGAGTTATCAGGAGGCAAGAACTCCTACTTTGCCAAGTGTTAGGAGGCTTGCATGAAGGATGTCGAGTGAGCATTTGGTGTGCTCCAATCTTGATTTGCTGTTGTCCGGTACCCTGCTCTGACCTTGTCGATAGATCAAATGTTGAAAGTCATGACTTGTTGCGTCATCTTGCACAACATGATCGTTAAGAGCAAGCAGGAAGAGCCAGTGTTCGACACTGAACCATATTACAGGCAGGGTCCTCTTGCCCAAGTTGATCATTAGCTACCGGCATCATATGTTGCCTTCCTCAATATGCGTCAGAAAATCCGAGACCCACAGATGCATCAAGAACTACAACACGATCTGACGAGGGCAACGCCTAGTTCGACGTGTGATGAACTATGAGTTTTAATTTGTGTTTGAATTATGAGTTTGCTTCGTTGAATTATTTGATTTGTATTGATTTCTATGATGAACTATGTGATAAAATTAGTTTATACTGAATTTGTGGAGAAGCACCCCGAATTTGGGCCTAATTTGCACCGAAATTGGACCAAAATCGACGGCTGGGAGGCGAACTTGAGGGGTCGGCTAGGAGCCAAAGCCCCCACGCCAAAACTACCGCCGGTTGGCCCCCAAGCGGTGATATTTCAAGTTCTTGAGGAGCCGAACGACTCGAGATGCTCTTATGTATGATGGTCTGTCTTTCACTTGGCTATATATCCCAATACCTCATCAGCATGACATGTTTTTTGAGAGAGAATAATCGACATGACAAGTACTCCTCCCATTCACAAATACAAGATGTTTTGGATATTATTTTATAATATAAACTACATAGGGACTGAAATGAGAAGTCTATATACATTCGATTTAGAAAAAGATCAGAACATCTTAATTATATTTACGAACCGAGGGAGTAAGTTCTACTAGGATCTATTGAAGATGCCGGTTCAATACTTGCAAAGTCACGCCACACTGGATGCGACGAACTCGCGTGCATTTGCCGAGGTTCTATCCCGGCCAACTAGACAAGCCACAACGGAGGTTCCAAGGCAAGGCGCGAGTGAGCGCGGCTGGGCGGGGCGAGCGAACGGCGTATGTAGCGTGGCGACGCGAAATGCAAAGCCAGCTCACCCGCGGCCACACCATAGGCCCACGCCCACCTCGTTCCCCTTTCGATACAAACGAAGCAGAGGCGCATCAGCATAAACCCAAACCCGTCTGCCATCTGCACTGCTCACGGCACAGGCACACGACTCGCACGCCTCACCACTTCATCTCCAACTCTGAATCCAGATGGCGCAGGTGGTGGCGGCAGCGGGCGCGGCGGGAGCGGCCAGGCCGCTCGGCGGCGCATCTGGGGCCGACTCGCTCCGGCCTGTGGCGAGGCTGCCCTTCGGCCCGCGCGACGCGAGGGAGAGGTGGAGCGGGAGCGTGGCCTCCAGGGGTCGACGTGTGCACCCGGTCGCCTCGGTGATAAGCGCCGACGCCGAGGTGCTGCCGGTGTCGCCCGACGACTACGCGGTCGTCAAGGTAGCGCTTCCTCGTACTTGACTGCTACCTCAGCTGCTCGCTAGCTGGGGAACCGCGGTTTTTGTGGTCTCCGGTTGGGGGCATGAAATTGGCTTTCCGTGACGGTGAAATCCGATTTGTCACGTCCGGGGGCATCATTTTCGTGCGCGTGACGGTGGAATTTAGAGTCCTGGACTGTTGGTGATGTCATTTTCTCAAAATTCTCCTCCATGCGTTGTTGCTTGAATTTTTTGGCGTCTGTTTGTGCTCTTTTATGTTTATATATGCATCCATAAGAGCTGCTTGTCTGGTACACCAAATTCTGTCCGTCGTTTTGACTGTTTTAAAGCGTATATTTCTGAGTAACAGGCTATTTTTCATCTGGCTTAAGTTTTAACTGAGAGGATAGCTATTAATTATGTGGCTTAAGTTTTAACTGAGAGGATAGCTATTAATTATCTGGCTTGAAGTTTGAACTGAGAGGATAGCTATTAATTATGTTACTATTTGCATAATTGACATTGGAACCATTGAATATATTAACGAATGCACTCGAAAAGTATAAATTATTGGTATACTTTGTAACAGCCCCTTTTAAAAATCGTTTGCGGGAATAATTCTCAGCAGAACCTGTATTGCTTAGCTTATTTCCTGCCACTGAAAAGGACGGAACCCCTTAATCTTACTGAGAATAGCTCAAAATGGATGAACTATTTTAAATATGGATGTGCTACTTTCTGATCACTTCTGTTAAATCACAATTCCGAGTCTTCTCTAAGCCACTTATACAGTAAGCTATGAACGCTTATGATTAACGTGACATATATTCTTGTTTTATAATTTTCTCTATGATAGGAAGTTATTTAACATGACATGTTTTATGGCTCGCGTGTTGCAGTTATTCATAATAGTAAGGTGTATTTCTATTTTGGAAGCAACCTTATGAATGGAAACTTACTGTCAATAATACTTCTTCTTGACAGGAAGAAGAAAATTTCCAGCATCTTAAGGCTGTCCAGCAACTAGCAACAGCAGCCAATGGTGTGTGGTCTAAACCAAATGTTAGGCGCAAGACAAAGATTGTGTGCACAATTGGTCCCTCAACTAACACGAGAGAGATGATCTGGAACCTTGCCGAGGCTGGCATGAATGTGGCTCGGCTTAATATGTCACATGGAGACCATGCATCACACCAGAAAGTTATCGACTTGGTGAAGGAATATAATGCTCAAACGAAGGACAACGTGATTGCGCTTATGGTTGACACCAAGGTTTGTATTCCTTTTTTCAGAGCTTATGCATACACTCTGATGGATGAGCAATCTCGTCCTCAGAAGATGATCTATTTGTGCCAGTCTTATTTATTAGTCTGTCATGCCCATGCTAGCGCATGATTTGCTCTGTTAATAAATACTGTAGTTAAACCTTTTGATGCTGCGCTTCTTTCATCATATTGTACCTTGATTTCTATGATTGAAGCTAGATTTTACATCTTCAGGGCCCAGAAGTCAGGAGTGGAGATTTGCCTCAGCCTATATTCTTGGAAACTGGCCAGGAATTCACCTTCACAATTAAGAGGGGGGTTGGGACTGAGACATGTGTTAGTGTTAACTATGATGACTTTGTTAATGATGTAGAAGCCGGTGACATGCTCCTTGTGGATGGTATGTGCACGTTCTTTTCCTGTTCTGGTATTTGATTATTTGATCTTTGTTGGTGACACATGATTGTTTACAGAATGTGCGGATGCAGCAAATCAGTTTATCTGAAATAGTCTACCACTAACTTTTAGCTAGTGATTGAATAAATTTGTATTGCGGCACATAACTGTATATAGTGAATTGGATAGGCTCACGAATAGCTGGTCTTTGTTAACATGGCTAAGCTACGCTGTCACATGTTGTTTAAAATCTTCTGGTTTTATCCAGCGTAATGATATTCTACGTGTTCTCTGCTAACACTTAATTTTATTGCTTTCCTGGAACACATTGTGTGGCTAACTACTGCCTACTAGCATGGAGTCATGATGCATCAATCGTTTATGCATGCGGAGACACAGAGTTTCCAACATTGCCCTGTAGTTTTGAGAGCACTAATACCTGCATCTGTTTTTGTACTTAAGTCAGCTTTCTGAGACGGAGTTTACCAGCACTTTTATTTGCAGGTGGTCTTGCTTAGTGTGCACAACTGATTAACAATTGAATTAGAGCATCAGATACCCATCTAACATCCTTCTACCTTTGTTCTCTGTATTTTTTATGCTTGTAAGGATGATTATTTTTTTGATTACGTAACCTTGACATTAAAGTGATTTATGTTGTGTTTAATGATCATTCTATTGGTTATTTAGGAGGAATGATGTCATTTCTGGTCAAATCAAAAACCGAAGATTCTGTAAAATGTGAAGTTATTGATGGAGGTGAATTAAAATCCAGGCGTCACCTGAATGTCCGTGGCAAGAGCGCAACCTTACCATCAATCACCGGTAATAGTCATCATATGTTTCATTGAATAATAAATATGCTCTTGTCTCATGCACACTTTCCAAACTTTCAGATAAGGACTGGGATGATATTAAGTTTGGAGTGGAAAATCAGGTTGACTACTATGCTGTTTCTTTCGTCAAAGATGCTCAAGTTGTGCATGAATTGAAGGATTATCTCAGAAGTAATAATTATTCCGGACTTTATAAACAGCGTGGGCGTTGTTTTGAGTGTGTCTTGACCATGTTTCCTTTTTATGACGACTCAGGTTCGAATGCGGATATACATGTAATTGTGAAAATTGAAAGTGCAGATTCTATTCCAAACTTACATTCAATCATTACAGCATCTGATGGGGTAAGAGGTTGATATTCATTGTTTCTTGAGTTTAGCAAGATGCACTATAAAATATATCTTAACTATGAAAGATCTTAAGTTGTATGGGCATTATGAAAAGGGCTTCTTCTCTATTTAATCTTTTTCTACAGAGTGTGTCATTGTTGATTTTAGTTTTGAAGTACTGATGTATAAATTGTCGTGTTCTGTAGGCTATGGTTGCCAGGGGTGATTTGGGGGCTGAACTTCCTATCGAAGAGGTACCATTGCTGCAGGTATGATTTAGTTTATTGCGCACTGTCCACAAGTCCATTGCACTAAATGCCCACTTCCCTGCTTAGTTATTTGTTTAAGCGAAAAGCTACAAACTTGGTTGTGCTCTGTACAATATCAACTACACAATTTACGCTTGGAAGGAAATACTCCCTCCGTCCCATAATATAAGAGCGTTTTTGACAGGTGTAGTGTCAAAAACGCTCTTATATTATGGGACGGAGGGAGTAATTATTAACTGAGGGCTGCTTTGCACTTGTTTGTATATAAATCTAGGTAGCTATCCAATTTGAAACCTGGCACTGAACTTTCTGTGCTTCCGTTAGTTGATTTGATATAGGATATACATAACATGCTTAGAATTTCATGTGTCCCGATGCAGGAAGAAATTATTAGAATGTGCAGAAGCATGGGAAAAGCTGTCATTGTCGCCACTAATATGCTGGAAAGCATGATCGTTCATCCAACTCCAACCCGTGCAGAAGTTTCAGACATTGCTATAGCTGTTCGGGAAGGTGCTGATGCAGTTATGCTTTCTGGGGAAACTGCACATGGAAAGTATGTATTTTCGTTTTCTTATGCATAACAAAATATTGTTTATATATTTCCAGCAAACTATATGTGCACCCACAGTCTATTGTTAATAATTTAACTAACAAAAGCCAGCTGATTTTATTACTAAGTAATACTCCCTCCGTCCCAAAATAAGTGACTCAACTTTGTACTGATTTTGTAGTAAAGTTAGTACAAAGTTGAGTCACTTATTTTGGGACCGAGGGAGTATTCTGCAGTACTATAGGATGTTATTTTTGTGATTGTATTCTTTAAATGTTCCAGAAATTGTTAGAACTACTAATGTGTGTTCATCAGCTATAAGCTGTTATTTGTAATTGTTGGTGATTTTGCTCTTGTCCTATTACTTACCCTGAGTAAACTATGGTATCTAACTCTACTTTCAATATGTCTGCTCTGAATTTGTGGTATAATGTTGTTTTGGTTTCCATATAAGTTAGCTCATTCGAACGTTTTCGTTGTGTTAGACATACTGAACTGGCACATGGATAATGGATTGCTCGATTTTGTTGTAATAGATCATGAATAAAGGAGTGGGTATGTTGATGTTTAGTTGCACTCTTTTTGTTGCCCTTTTGGTTTGTTTAAAAGATGCTTGCTATTTATGACATGCATTTAAGATGGATACATGACTAAGCTTTACCACTTGATGCCGGACAGATTTCCCTTGAAAGCTGTCAAGGTCATGCATACTGTTGCACTAAGAACTGAAGCAACTATTACTGGCAGGGAAACACCGTCTAACCTTGGTCAGGTGTTCAAGGTCTGAACTGCAATATCCCAACTGACACTGCATGTCTTTTTCTTCACTTTAACCCAGTTTCTATCTTTCCTATTTACTTTCCTCCCTGTAGAACCACATGAGCGAAATGTTTGCCTACCATTCAACAATGATGTCCAATACACTTGGTACATCAATTGTGGTTTTCACAAGGACGGGATTTATGTCTATCCTACTTAGCCATTACCGCCCATCTGGCACCATATTTGCCTTCACAGATCAGTAAGATTTCTCTGCTTTTGCTCCAATGTTATGTCATCAGTAAAATGAAACTCCTATGTTAACATGTTAAGAAACAAAATCACTGATGCTGCTAAGATATTCAATGTTAATCATGTGCAATACATTAATTATCAATACATTTTCTTGCCTTGTCCCCCACGCCGTATCTAGAAACTGAATTTGGTGTTTTGGTGTTAACATCCGTATCTAGAGAAATCACTGATGCTGCTTTGGTGTTAACATCCGTATCTAGATAAATCCAAGTCAACTAATTTGGAACGGAGGGAGTATATCCTAGGAGAAGAGGTTATCACTGATGAAACTGAATTTAGATAATGTTGTGGCGGTATATGCTTTTTATCCTACTGTTGTGGGAGAACTGATCTGAAGATTATATCTATTATTTCTGGAAGCATAATATTGTTGCCCCCTTTGTTCATATTTTCTTTTTAAAAGTATTTCTTAGTGTTATTGATGTTGCTTACTGTTTATAGGGAGATAGTTAGACAACGATTGGCTTTGTACCAAGGTGTATGTCCAGTTCACATGGAATTTTCTGATTGTGCTGAGAAGACATTTGGTGATGCTTTATCTTACTTGCTGGTAATCACTGATATATCCCATCCCTTCTAGTATATTTTTTTTTGCTGGTATTAGCTTACGTATCTACCATTGTGGTTGCAGTACATGATGAAACCGTTAAAATACCCTAAAAGAGCCTGCACTAAGTGTTGAAATTAGTTAGGCTATATTGCCTTTGAAACTTGGAAGGCTTTTTGGAGCGTGTTTACAGAGGATGTATCAGATGTTCCTGCTCATCGGGTGCTCATGATATTCGCGAACCCGAAATGCCCCACAAAAAGTTGTAGAACACATTCCTGAGGCATGATATACCAAAAGCTAACTAAATCGGTGCACTATAAACAAGTTGATGCTAAATATATGATCGTGGAACTGGAACTACTTTCTGCCCAAAATAGGTGTAGAACCATAATACAGACTATTGGAAATGAAAATGGGCTTTTAAGACAATAAACAACCAAGATATTGACCTTATGGAAGACAAAATGGGCCTATTACAGTGACGAACAACTCACTTGATTGTGGTCACAAATGATGATGATGCATTCTTCTTTTGGCGAGTTTCTGGGGCTAATACATGTGATATCGCACTGTCCACTAAAATATTGTTCTTCAGTTATGGAATGTGCAAAAATTTAGCGTGTTAACATCGTTTGGCCCGCAAACTGCAGCTACTAACTGCATTCATTGCTCCCAAACATACATCATGGTAAAGCAATTACGTTCCCAACTTTGATCTATACTGAAAGCCGGGTGCATAGGGAAATACGGGGTACTCAGCAGCATATTAAATCTAGAATCGTCCTGAAGCTTCTTTAAGAAATAGTAAAACTAAACAAGCAAGTGCATGTGACCTTGATCTTTGTGCTTAATTAGAAGGGCGGGGAAATTAGCTGGAGAAGTTACATTATTTTCGCGGCAACATGCATGTTCACACGATTCCATTTCCACATACGTTTTGGTACCATTTCTTTTTATTATAACATGAGAGTATGTCGTCTAACATGATATGCTACATTTCACAGAAGCATGGTATGGTGAAGGAAGGTGAGGAGGTTGCACTCGTTCAGAGTGGCAGACAACCCATCTGGAGGTCGCAGTCCACCCACAATATTCAGGTTAGGAAGGTTTGATGAAGAATGCCCATTTGCACGACCAGTAACCGAGGTATTTGCTGTGATTGGGGCAAACACGAAGGTCCGGTTATGATGCCATACCGGCATTACTGTCCTTGAGCCATGAGCTTGGTAGCATGTGTACTAGATTTGTTGTTTGAGAACGAGTGTTGTGATTCTATTCTCTCTTGCTGTTTACTACTCTTGTGTGTAAAATGATTCAGACCAATCATTTCCTCCATCTGTTTTTAGCTGTAGCTTGGGAGTGCTGTAGGGTTCTTTATTTTGTAAAACAATTTATGTATTAATACATTACAAGGATTTGTTCGACAGGAACTTTGCTGCAAAATGTGTCCTTTAATTCCAGAACTGGCACAAGACTGAGAGGCCGTTAGCAATTTTTGCCTTTGTTAACTAGTTCAGCGTGGAGGATGATGTTGCCGGAGAGGGAGGCATAGGCATGCCCGCGAGATGAAAATTAAGCCTGATTATTAAAGCAACAAGTAGCGTATTTTCGGCTTGAGGCACCGTCGCCCATTGACACCGCCAACACAGAAGGGAACGCTGCAGATGAGCAGCCAAGGCAGACATGCCCGGCCCGCAGCAAAGCACAACACCACAGCCCTACGTAGAGCCAGCGAAACCGTCAAAAGGACTCGAGGAGATTGCAGTTAGTGCTCTGGTGCTCCCAGTTCTTGAAATCTTGACCCGCGACCGAATACTGTTGGGGGCCTTGGGGCACGTCCATCATGCAGTGTTAACGCTTAGTCGTCGTGAGACTGTTGACCGAATATTTCAGCCGGTCAAACTTATTAGTTGATGTGAAAATTCTGATTAGTCATCAAAATAGGACCCCCTAAAAAGTGTCACACGTGTGGCACGAACACATGGCAATTTCGAATGTTTTTTATGGCAAGTTTAGTAACGCGAGGATGACAACTTTAGTTGTTAAGCATGACAATTTTTTCTTCGGATGGCAAGTTTCAGTCTTTTTTGGATGACAACTTTAATTAAAAAAAATGTTAGGACCGGATTGCTTCGTACCACACGTGTGGCAGTTATCATTTGGGTCAAAATATTGGTTGATGTTTTTTTATCCTAACTTTGCATCTCGCTGATTAGTGCGCACAATATGGCCGCCAAATTTTTGGTGCACGTTTTCTGTGCTTGTTACTTAGTCTGCTATTTGGCGAAAATAAGATAGTGCCTAATTTTTTTTTGAATTACTGTAATGCTGACTTTGGTGTCACTCGCAAACGAGATGCAAGGCAATTTTTTTGGGTGTAGTGATAGGAACACATACCCATAACCCCCCTCCAAGAAAAACCCTTAGTAAGGAGAATAAAAGTCCACTGATTGTTAAGAGGGATTAGGAGTTTAAGTAGGAAAGGGAATGGGAGTTGAGAGTGCCAATCATCAATTTCTTTCCATGAGGGACACTGTTAATTCGTGGGCATGCCTTCGTCCCAAACTAATTCCCATCGCATATCAAACAAGGGAATGGAAGTAAATTCTATTTCCCACACCTACTGCGTTGATGAACTCCCTTGCACAAACGCCCATTCCTCTTCCCAAAGGTTACCAAATAGGCTATTAGTAATAGTGTACTATTTTTATTTTCGGAAATGTTAAAAATCTGACTTCAGAATTTAAGTGCTAAAAATAACGGCCAGATTTGCCATGCAAAAACTGATAAAATTACCATGCTTTGTGCACAGGATTTGCCGTGTTCTACAGTGAAAATGCCCATGTAACGTAAAAAATCAACAGAAAATTACCATGCTACAGCGATTAATTGCCATAACTCCGCCTATGTTGTCTCAACATAGCCGGTCCCAAGCCCGGGTAAAAGAGGAGGGTTATGATAGCCTTGGCGAGCCAACGTAAAAACTCAGCCATTCTTATGGAGATGAAACCCAAAAGATTTTAGTTGGGGCGTAACCCTCTCAGCGACGCGCCACATCGGAACCCGGGTGTGGTGGAAAATGGGCAAGGGCCGGGCCGTCACCCCCAAGTGGCGCGCCGTATCTTGATCCGGATACGGTGGCAAGTGAGCGAGGATCGGGTCGTCGCATCCTTAGTGGCGCGCTACATCGGCGCCCGGATGTAGTGAAAAATGAGCAAGGGTCTTCGCATTTGACTCGACGGGTGCGAAGGGTAAGGAAGCTAGCCGAGCCTAGGAGGATTCGCTTAGGTAGCTGGAACGTAGGGTCTCTGACAGGGAAGCTTCGGGAGCTAGTTGATGCAGCGGTGAGGAGATGTGTGGATATCCTTTGCGTCCAAGAAACCAAATGGAGAGGACAGAAGGCGAAGGAGGTGGAGGATACCGGCTTCAAGCTGTGGTACACGGGGACGGCTGCAAACAGAAATGGCGTAGGCATCTTGATCAACAAGAGCCTCAAGTATGGAGTGGTAGACGTCAAGAGACGTGGGGACTGGATTATCCTCGTCAAGCTGGTAGTTGAGGACTTGGTTCTCAATGTTATCAGCACGTATGCCCCGCAAGTAGGCCACAAGGAGAACACCAAGAGGGAGTTCTGGGAAGGCCTGGAAGACATGGTTAGGAGTGTACCGTTTGGTGAGAAACTCTTCATAGGAGGAGACCTCAATGGCCACGTGGGTACATCTAACACAGGTTTTGAAGGGGCGCATGGGGGCTTTGGCTATGGCGTCAGGAATCAAGAAGGAGAAGATGTCTTAAGCTTTGCTCTAGCCTACAACATGATTGTAGCTAACACCCTCTTTAGAAAGAGAGAATCACATCTGGTGACTTTTAGTAGTGGCCAACACTCTAGCCAGATTGATTTCATCCTCTCGAGAAGAGAAGATAGGCGTGCGTGCCTAGACTGTAAGGTGATACCTGGAGAGAGTGTTGTACCCCAGCATAAGCTGGTGGTTGCTGACTTCCGCTTCCGGATTCGTGTCCAGCGGGATAAGCGTGCCAAAGTCACTAGAACGAAGTGGTGGAAGCTCAAGGGGGAGGTAGCTCAGGTGTTCAAGGAGAGGGTCATTAAGGAGGGCCCTTGGAAGGAAGGAGGGGATGCGGACAATGTGTGGATGAAGATGGCGACTTGCATTCGCAAGGTGGCCTCGGAGGAGTTTGGAGTGTCCAGGGGAAGGAGAAGCGAAGATAAGGATACCTGGTGGTGGAATGATGATGTCCAGAAGGTGATTAAAGAGAAGAAAGATTGCTTCAGACGCCTATACCTGGATAGGAGTGCAGACAACATAGAGAAATACAAGATGGCGAAGAAGGCCGCAAAGCGAGCTGTTGGTGAAGCAAGGGGTCAGGCATATGAGGACCTCTACCAACTGTTAGGCACGAAGGAAGGTGAAAGGAACATCTATAAGATGGCCAAGATTCGAGAGAGGAAGACGAGGGATATTGGCCAAGTTAAATGCATCAAGGACGGAGCAGGCCAACTCTTGGTGAAGGACGAGGAGATTAAGCATAGATGGCGGGAGTATTTCGTCAAGATGTTTAATGGGGAGAATGAGAGTTCCACCATTGAACTAGACGACTCCTTTGATGAGACCAACATGCGTTTTGTGCGGCGCATCCAGGAGTCTGAGTTGAAGGAGGCTTTAAAAAGGATGAAAGGAGGCAAGGCGATGGGCCCTGTTTGTATCCCCATTGAGGTGTGGAAAGGTCTCGGGGACATAGCGATAGTATGGCTAACCAAGCTTTTCAACCTCATTTTTCGGGCAAACAAGATGCCAGAAGAATGGAGACGGAGTATATTAGTACCAATCTTCAAGAACAAGGGGGATGTTCAGAGTTGTACTAATTACCGTGGAATTAAGCTGATGAGCCATACAATGAAGCTATGGGAGAGAGTCATTGAGCACCGCTTAAGAAGAATGACAAGCGTGACCAAGAATCAGTTTGGTTTCATGCCTGGAAGGTCGACCATGGAAGCCATTTTCTTGGTACGACAATTTATGGAGAGATATAGAGAGCAAAAGTAGGACCTGCATATGGTGTTCATTGACTTGGAGAAGGCCTATGATAAGATACCGCGGAATGTCATGTGGTGGGTCTTGGAGAAACACAAAGTCCCAGCAAAGTACATTACCCTCATCAAGGACATGTACGATAATGTTGTGACAAGTGTTCGAACAAGTGATGTCGACACCGATGACTTCCCGATTAAGATAGGACTGCATCAGGGGTCAGCTTTGAGCCCTTATCTTTTTGCATTGGTGATGGATGAGGTCACAAGGGATATACAAGGAGATATCCCATGGTGTATGCTCTTTGCGGATGATGTGGTGCTAGTTGACGATAGTCGGACGGGGTAAATAGGAAGTTAGAGTTATTGAGACAAACCTTGGAATCGAAAGGGTTTAGGCTTAGTAGAACTAAAACCGAGTACATGATGTGCGGTTTCAGTACTACTAGGTGTGAGGAGGAGGAGGTTAGCCTTGATGGCCAGGTGGTACCTCGGAAGGACACCTTTCGGTATTTGGGGTCAATGTTGCAGGAGGATGGGGGTATTGATGAAGATGTGAACCATCGAATCAAAGCCGGTTGGATGAAGTGGCGCCAAGCTTCTGGCATTCTCTGTGACAAGAGAGTGCCACAAAAACTAAAAGGCAAGTTCTACAGGACGGCGGTTCGACCCGCAATGTTGTATGGCGCGGAGTGTTGGCCGACTAAAAGGCGACATGTTCAACAGTTAGGTGTGGCGGAGATGCGTATGTTGAGATGGATGTGTGGCCACACGAGGAAGGATCGAGTCCGGAACGATGATATAAGAGATAGAGTTGGGGTAGCACCAATTGAGGAGAAGCTTGTCCAACATCGTCTGAGATGGTTTGGGCATATTCAGCGCAGGCCTCCAGAAGCTCCAGTGCATAGCGGACGGCTAAAGCGTGCGGAGAATGTCAAGAGAGGGCGGGGTAGACCGAATTTGACATGGGAGGAGTCCGTTAAGAGAGACCTAAAGGATTGGAGTATCACCAAAGAGCTAGCTATGGACAGGGGTGCGTGGAAGCTTGCTATCCATGTGCCAGAGCCATGAGTTGGTTGCGAGATTTTATGGGTTTCACCTCTAGCCTACCCCAACTTGTTTGGGACTAAAGGCTTTGTTATTGTTGTTGTTGTTGTTGTTGTTGTTGTTGTTGTTGTTGTTGTTGTTGTTGTTGTTGTTGTTTGTACAGCGATTAATTGCCATACGTTTAATCTGGATTTGAGGCATTTGAGGGCGTCAGATTTTTAGCCCTAAAATATCCGCCGTCAGATTTGTATTGAAACCTTTTATTTTCGAATGTAGTAATAGTGTAATAGTAACCCGGATGGATACCAAATTACTTTATTTATTATCTCAGGGCATGTGTTGCAAGTGTACACCAAGCATCCATATCATTTCTACTACGACCCAAGCTCGCCCGCTCTTATTATCCAGTCCCAAATCAACTTAGCCACTTCATGGGCATGTAATATGTACTAGAAGTATATTACTACCTCTGTCCCGGTGTATAGGTCATTCGCGTAGTTCTAGGTCGATAATTTAATTATTTAAATATGTATTATATGTGACAAAAAATATATATTTAGAAACTACATCTGTGTAGAAATCTAGTGATATACTTTTCATGACATATAACACATATTTAATTCCTCAAATCGATGACCTAGAACTATGTGAATGACTTATACACCGAGACGGAGGTAGTATATACTCCTATATGTGATTTATTGTGTAGTGAAGCGCTAAAAAAAATTTGTGTAGTGCATGCTCGCACTTCCCGCGCGCGCTCGCGAAGACTCAGACGCTATCCTTCACCTGGCTGCTGTAGCTGTTCTGCACGTCGTTGTAGCGGTCCCACACCATGATCCCACCGTAGTTGCTGGCGCCCTTCACGCCGGGGAGCACCGCCGACGTGAGGTCGCCAGGCGACACGTACCCGCTCCCGGCCGCGGCCGTCGAGGCCGGCACATCGAGGTAGAAGCCCCCGGACACGTTGACGCTGCTCGTCCACGTGTTCCACGCGCTCTGCAGGTTGCTCGCGTCCCCGCTCGCGTACTGGCACGGCGGGTTGTTGTAGAACTGCACCCACACGTTGTCGAACAGCCCCGTCTGCAGAGCCGGCGCCAGAGACGCGTCCGGGTACGGGCACTGCGCCGCCGCCGCCAGGTAGACCTTCCTGCCCTGCGCGCTGTACTGTGATAGGAACGTGGCCAGCTCGTCGTAGTGCGCCGAGTTGCCCGTCTCAATGTCGAAGTCGATGCCGTCCAGGACGGCGTCGCCGAGCGGGCGGGACGACGAGCTGCCGCTGAGGAAGTTGTCCCACAGGTAGGTGGCGACGCTCGCCATTGGACTAGCACGTCGTGATGTCGAAGCTGAAGACGTTGCAGTTGCTGGAGAGTGGATCGCAGTGCCCGGCGAGGTTGAGTGCGGGGGTCTGGCCATTACCGAAGGTGCTGAGGAAGGAGACCACGACGTACGCGTAGAGGCCGGAGTTGCAGGCGTCGGCGAGCGTGCCCTCGTTACCGTTCTGGCCCCAGTAGACGGCGATGTTGCCGGCATGGGAGATGCCAACCATGCCGGCGAGTAGGAGAATGGGGAGGAGAGGAGACCATTTGAGTTCACAAGCCATTGTTAGTCACAGCGACGCACCAGATGGTCAAGCTTTTACGAATACTTTGTAGTACGTGTTTTGCTTGGCGATGAAGAGGTATTGTGGGTACCATTTATAGGGACGAATCGTTGAATGGTTCCAAGTTTGGACTTCGCTCTTTTCAAAGTGGACAGTGTTTGTTCTACTGTACCTAGGAAGTTTGGCACGTAGGCTTGGAAGATTTGATCACTTACTTGGTGCAAATTCCACATGCTCAATGTACTTGTAGAAAATCATTAATTGTTGGGACTATACTTGTACAAAATCATTAAATGTTGGGCATATTGATATTGGGATCGTCCAATTTTCAGCGAGCTGTTTTCTGGAAGTCTGGCAAGTACACAGATCGGGAGGCTTGAGCATTTTACTAAGTAGTTCTGAACTTCTGATCCAACATCCTTGCTAAAACGACATACGAGCTACTCACCGTTAACAAGCCTTAAGTTGGATACTTTCTAGTATTTGGCTCGAAGTGTTACATTCTTGACAAGTATCATCGTTCAAAATTTGCTCCTAAATCTCACTAGTTTCCTACTCGGTTATGGATGGAACTCTCACACCTACCGTGTCTACAACAACTTCACTCGAAAAGTTGAAGAGACAATAGATGTGAAGTTTGATGAATCTAATGGCTCGCAAGTCGAGCAATTGCCAATTGATGTAGGAGACAAAGATCCATCGAAAGCAATTCAAGACTCGTCTATTGGCAAGATCCATCCAACGGAGGTGAAGAAGAGCACTTCGTCTATTCAAGTGGAAGCCCCAACTTCATATCAAGGTGAATCACAAGTTGACATGGAGGCATCCACAAGTGGAATGCGTCAAGATGAAGGAAATGAGGAAGTACAACAAGATTATCCACCTCGACCCCCTTCTCCACCACATCAAGCGAACAACGACACCAACAACAATGAATAACAATAAGAAGAAGATGAAGATGCTTCACCACAACCCAAGCAAAAGCTACCTCGAGTTAGAGGAAGAATTGACAAGCATCATCCCGTCGAAAAAATTCTTGGCGACATCAAATCTGGGAGAATCACTCGCTCTAAATCTTGTTTAGCTAACTTTTGTGAGCATTACTCATTCATCTCCAGTATTGAGCCTATGAAGGTTGATGAAGCCTTCGAAGACCCCGATTGGGTGAATGTTATGCACGAAGAACTACACAACTTCAAGAGGAATCAAGTGTGGACATTGGTTGAGAAGCCCAAGGATGAACAAAATTTCATCGGAATCAAATGCATGTTTCAGAACAATCAAGATGAGGATGGACAAGTCATACGCAACAAGGCTCGTCTCGTTGCTCAAGGCTACACTCAAGTCGAAGGTATGAACTATGGTGAGACCTATGCCCCCGTTGCTAGACTTGAGTCCATTCGCATTTTACTTGCTTATGACAATCACCATGATATCATCCTCTATCAAATGGATATTAAAAGTGCTTTTCTAAATGGTGAAATTGAGGAGGAAGTTATGTTAAACAACCTCCCGGCTTTGAAAATCCTAAGAAACCAAACCATGTTTACAAACTTCATAAAGCTCTATATGGCCAAGAAACAATTGGCGGATATCTTCACCAAACCTCTTGATGAGAAGATATTTTTTCGCTTGAGAAGTGAGTTGAATGTCATTGATGCTTCCAGCGTAAACTAAATACTCACTTGGATGCATGCAAGGGCATGAGCTATTATGACTAATCCATGATATTTCTCTTATGATGATCTTTTCATATCTTGGATACATTGCTCCCTTGTATTGCATCTAACAATTGTAGGTACTTGGATGAACATCATTTCACAAAGTTGGTCTCAAATTCGTGTCTTAAGAAAGCAATATTGGATCAAGTATCTACACCTTTGGTGTACCCAAGGAAGAAGACAACACTAATATATCCTTTGACAATATACAATTCTATGCTTCACTCTTGTCAAATTAGATACATATATTGTTCCTTGCAAACTAACCCTTGTAGGAAGATGAACTAAAAATGAAAGGATTGCTCTCAACTTCACTCCATGAGCATTCACCTCAAGTTCAACTACATGAGGGATATCTACACCAAACATCAATGTAAGTCATTCCATCCTAGAGAAGATTTACTCAGAGATATGAGTCAAAGCACCTCAACAAGATGTGAATACATTGACATGCTTAAATGAAAAATGGTAACCCCATTTTGAGCTTAGCGATGAGTATGACCAATGATCAAGTGATCCCACTTGACTCCTAAGTCAATATACTCTAACATAGGTGACCTAGTCGCCGACCCTCTCTATATGAGGTTCTCTAGTTGCTATCTTTGTTTGCTTTCTTCTTGCTAGTGTGTTCCCCTTTAAAAAAAGCTTCATCTAGATCTTATCTCCTTTTGTGTTCTTTTATTTAGTTTAGTATGTTTCTAGTACATTCATTGCAAATCTTATTTGAATTCCCTGAAAATCTTTGTGAGATCTTTAGTGCAAGTGAGTTGAGTTGACAAAAAAATCTCTCTGTGTTGAACTCGGTCTCTCTGATTTGAAGCTCATCGGTCACATTGAAGTGCAAAGAAACCCTGCACAGAGTTCATCGGTGCCACCCAAACGGACTAACTCGGACCTGCCAATGTGCTCTATCTGTGATCAATCCATCTCGGAGTCACCGATCGAAATAAATCGGAGTCACTGACCTCATGCCTAGTTGTGCCTCTCCAGGACCACACCCACTTGACTCATTTATCTTGAAACCTCACCTTTCTTGGAAATTGATATCAAAAAGGTGGTGGTGGGGGGAGATGCACATCAAAGCTTACTTCTAAAGATGCATTATACAAAAGAGGAGAGAACTTACATGTTTATAAGAGGGGAGAAACATGTTGATAACTCAAGTTGATAATATCTCAGCTTGATAAGTAAAGTCTGCTCAGATTCTAGTTTTTCTCTAATTTTGTCTTACTCTACCTACTCCCACTATCCAATGTTAGATTCAGGGGGAGAGGAAGTTCAAATCTAGAGGATAAAAATCCTTGAAATCTTATTGAAAATCTTGTTTGATCTTTGGAGACATGTCTACACTCGAAAGAAGTACTCACCCAGTGATACTTATCTCATACATGTCATCCAAATCTTGGTAATCTTGTAGGTCTAGCCCCTTGTTGAAGTTATCTTGTGTTATCTAACCTTGTTTTCTCAAGCTTATTTCTTGAAGGACCAGTTCAAGAACCTCAAGGTAAGTATATGCATCACACTCATGTGCATGTGATCTCTTACTTATTGCACATATTGTTTGCAAGAAAGAATCATGGACATGAAGGTATATCTTTTATCATGTTGCTATGATGCATATGGCCAAGCTACATGTAACTCATTACTCATTCCTCCCTATTGCACACTCACATTTTCATGAATTATCATCACTAACATGTTTGCATACTTGTAGGGGGAGCATATGCGTGTTGCATGTTCCTTCAAAGCTTTAATATACTATTTTCTGTATTCTTACTTGAAGCTTTGATGTATGTTGTCATCAATTACCAAAAAGGGGGAGATTTAAAACACATTTGCTCCCTTGCTAGTTTTGGTAATCAATGTCAACATACATGTTGTTGGACTAACACTTTTATCTAGTATATTTCAAATAAGTTCAACAGTGGCATGGCAAGGACATGAGGATGTGGATCCCTTCAAAATGCTAAGGACAAGAATTGGCAGCCCCAAGACTCTACACCTTTAGTTTAGTGATCCAAGATCACGTTGAGTCCCTTAGAAAAACGAATACTATTAAAAGGGGATGAGCTATTGACGATGAGGTTTTTGCTCAAATGCTTAGTGATATTGCTCCAAAAACCCTCAGTAATTTTCTCAACTTCTGTCCAAAACCCTAATTCTTCATCTCCGTCCCACCAATATCATCTACTCCGGACCCACCGAGATGAACCCAAAGTTTTCCACAGCCAAACCCTAGCAATTCGGTTTGACAGAAATGGATCTCGGTCCCACCGGGATGGCTTGACCAAGTTTCTGTGATGACATTGTTTCACTTTGGAACCATCGAGTTGAAACAATCGAAAACTCTGAAACGAAGTTTTGCCCTATCCATTGTACTTTGATCCCACCGAGTTGGTCCACTTCGGTCCCACCAAAAAGCCCAACGTTCATATCTTCTACACATATCGGTCTCACCGATTTGAGTCAAAAGTGTGTGTAATGGTTGGATTTTGGGTGAAGGCTACTTATACCCCTCCACCCCCATCTACTCTCTAAGAGATCCATCAGAACGGAACACTACTTCCACCATTCGTTTTCTAAGAGAGAACCACCTACTCATGTATTGAGATCAAGAGATTACAATCCAACTGAGGGAGTCCTGGATTAGGGGGTGTTCGGATAGCCGGACTATACCTTCAGCCGGACTCCAGGACTATGAAGATACAAGATTGAAGACTTCGTCCCGTGTCCGGAAGGATCTTTTCTTGGCGTGGAAGGCAAGCTAGGCGTGCGGATATTCAAGATCTCCTACCATTGTAACCGACTCTGTGTAACCCTAACCCTATCCAGTGTCTATATAAACCGGAGGGTTGTAGTCCGTAGGACAACGATCATCATACACAATCATACCATAGGCTAGCTTCTAGGGTTTAGCCTCCTTGATCTCGTGGTAGATCTACTCTTGTACTACCCATATCATCAATATTAATCTAGCAGGAGTAGGGTTTTACCTCCATCGAGAGGGCCCGAACCTGGGTAAAATAAAGTGTCCCTTGTCTCCTGTTACCATCCGACCTTGACGCACAGTTCGGGACCCCCTACCCGAGATCCGTCGGTTTTGACACCGACATTGGTGCTTTCATTGAGAGTTCCTCTGTGTCGTTGCTTTTAGGCCCGATGGCTCCTTTGATCATCGACAACGATGAGGTCCAGGGCGAGGTTTTCCTCCCCGGACAAACCTTCGTCTTCGGCGGCTTCGCTCTGCGGGCCAATTCGCTTGGTCGTCTGGAGCAGATCGAAAGCTACGCCCCTGGCCATCAAGTCAGGTTTGGAAGCTTAAACTACACGGCAGATATCCGCAGAGACTTGATCTTCGACGGGTTCGAGCCACAGCCAAGCACGCCGCACTACCTCGAGGGGCATGATATAGCTCTGCCTCCGAATAGTGCCCTGGAGGCCGCACACGCACCGGCCCCGATCCTCGACTCGGAGCCCGCTGCGTTCTTTGAGGATGAACGGTTGGACATCACCTCGGGGGCTGCGGTCTTGAAGGCGATCGAGCCGAACGCCAGCCCCGCGCTCCGCACGGCCCATGACTCCAAGGAGTCGGATTCTTCTCCGAACTCCGGGCCTCCCGTGCCCCTGCCGATCGAATCCGATTGGGCGCCTATAATGGAGTTCACCGCCGCGGACATCTTTCATCACTCACCTTTCGGTGATATCCTGAATTCTCTCAAGTCTCTTTCTTTATCAGGAGAGCCCAGGCCGGATTACGGTCTGCGAGGTTGGGATTCGGACGATGAAGAAATTCAAAGCCCACCCACCACCCACTTAATAGCCACTGTCGATGATTTAACCGACATACTTGACTTCAGATCCGAAGACTTCGACGGTATGGACGACGAAGATGGAGACGAACAGGAACTAGCACCTATAGGGCGCTGGACCGCCACCCCACCTAACGATGTATTCATGGTGGATACCCCTAAAGGAAACGACAACGAGGATGATGAAAGGGATAAACCCTCCGAAAAGCAATCAAAGCGGCGACGAAAACGCTGAGCCAAGCCCCGCCTCGATCAAGACCCAGCCATAGAGCAGGATGAGCCGATAGACGACGAGCATGCCTCAGAGCAACCGTCCGAACAGGGCAATGCGGATAGAGAGGACAGACAGCCCTCCCCCGGCCATAACAGAACTCCGGACGATCTCACGCCGGATAAAACCACGGAGCAGAAGAATCTCCATGAAAGGCTCGTTGCCACAGCATGCAGCCTGGAAAAGCAGAAGCGGAAGCTAAAGACGGCGGAAGATGCACTCAGAATAAGATGGAGCAAGGTAATCAAGACCGTAGACAAATACGGCGGCAGCCGCCGCACTAAAAGCTATCCGAAGAGAAAACTATTGCCCGAATTCGACCAAGAGGCCCTAGAGCCCTCGCATTCAAAAAATAAAAAAGCCACACGGTCGGATAGACGACCCCACGGCCACCATAAAACGGCAAGCGGCGCCGCACTCAATGCGGCATGCGACCCAATTAAAGACTCACATCATGGCCCAGCCAGGCCCATTTATGGGCCAAGAAAGCAAGCTCTCACAAGCAATGCAAAAAAGCCATCATCAGAATCCGGCACACCCAAATACAGGGGCGCCGCACACCCCCTATGTTTCACCGATGAGGTCCTGGAATATGAATTTCCAGAGGGATTCAAACCCGTCAACATAGAGGCGTACGATGGAACAACAGACCCCGGAGTCTGGATCGAGGATTATATCCTCCACATACATATGGCTAGAGGAGATGATCTCCACGCCATCAAATATTTACCCCTTAAGCTTAAAGGGCCAGCCCGGCACTGGCTTAAAAGCCTTCTCGAAAACACAATTGGAAGTTGGGAAGAGCTCGAGGATGCTTTCCGAGCAAATTTTCAAGGGACCTATGTCCGCCCCCCGGACGCAGATGATCTCAGTAACATAACTCAACAGCCCGGGGAATCAGCTCGGCAGTTCTGGAACAGATTCCTTACTAAAAAGAATCAGATAGTGGATTGTCTGGACGCCGAAGCCTTAGCAGCTTTCAGGCATAATGTCCGAGACGAATGGCTCGCCAGACACCTCAGCCAGGAAAATCCAAGAACAATGGCCGCACTCACAAGCCTCATGACCCGCTTTTGCGCAGGAGAGGACAGCTGGTTGGCAAGATGCAGCCCCAGCGACCCAAGTACATCCGAAATCAGGGATGGAAACGGAAAACCGTGACGAAATAAGGACCGTCGCCGAACCAAAGAAAAAAGCCCGAAGAGCACGGCAGTCAATGCCGGATTGAAAGGCTCACGGCAAAATCAGACAAAACCACCCCTTCAGGACAATAGGGATGATCCGTCCAGATTAAACAGAATCCTGGATAGAATATGTCAGATACACGGTACTCATGGGAAGCCTGCTAATCACACCCACAGAGACTGCTGGGTTTTTAAACAATCCGGAAGGCTTAACGCCGAACACAAGGGACTCGATACACCAAGCAAAGACGAGGACGAACCCCAGAAGCAGAACACCAGGAAACAAAAGAACTTCCCACAAGAAGTTAAAACAGTGAACTCACTTCACGTAACAAAATGTGTGGCACCCATAAAGGTACGCACAATAAAACCTATCCCTTAGGGGTCCCGCCACTGGTTATTAAAACCAATCATTTTTTATCAGCTAGATTATTCTAGAAATATAAAAAACGCAGGCCGGACTGCCCTGATACTCGATCCAATAATTGACGGATTCCAGTTTACCAATGTCCTTATGGACGGCGGCAGTGGACTAAACCTGATATATCAGGATACAATCCACCGCATGGGCATAAACCCAGCAAGAATCCGCCACAGCAAAACCTCCTTTCAAGGGGTAGCACCGGGCCCGGACACCCATTGTATGGGTTTTCTCCGGCTTGAAGTCATATTTGGCTCTGCCAATAACTTCCGTCGCGAAAAGCCGACCTTCCATGTCGTCCCGTTTTCAAGTCGCTATCAAGCACTAATGGGACGCGGAGCTTTCGCTCGCGTTAACGCAATACCGCACTATGCATCTCTCACGCTTAAGATGCCCGGTCCACGAGGCATCATCTCTTTAAAGGGAGCACACTAAAATACGCCTCCTCCAAACGGAGGATTGCGCGGCCGCTTAAACAGCCGCACAATAAAGTGGCTCGCCAGCCAAAAGACTTTTTTGATATAAGTCATTAAAGGCCACGGACCCGGACTAAATGAGTTCGGCACAAGTCCATCATCAACGCAGGCTTAAACGCCATATACCCCCGTACCAGGGGTTATACACAGAGACAATAAAGCTCAACTTTATATATTTTTTACTTTATATTTTGTTTATTATCTTTTTTGTTCCGCACGACCCATTTTCAATTCAGTTCCTCTCTTTTACAGATGAACGTCGTGCGGCGCCCGTCCAGGACACGGCACAACGGAGACACAGGCGCAGACATGCAGTAGGGACCCGTCCTAAGGATTCTTTTTAGATTAAGACCCTGCGTAAACCTTTTTTACTGTCTCTTGCTGCTATACATCCCCTGGTTTTTTCTACTATAACCAAGGAGGAGGCTGGCGTTTTGGCATGTGGCCACGCCAGAATTTTTGCTCGTACCTGGACACTAGGGGCTCTTTTTTATAAGGGTGTTGTTTCACCCGCACTCATAAAGACCGAACACCTTAGGGAGTGTTCGGCGTCGCGAGTTTTGGCACTATATGCATCAGCTCCGAATCATGTCTTTGGTCAAATGTTGGGTTGCCCGGCTCCTGAGTTCGGCTACCTTACGTTCCGCTCTATCGGCTAAGGTAGCACCAGGAGAACTACTGCGATTGTGCCCCGGTTCGACCGGGCGAGCACCTCAGTAGAGAAAGCCAAAAACTGACTGTCATGATGTAGTGCGAGACTGGTCGCCACTCGATGACTTATAGGTATTTATTGGATTCCTCCGCTTTGACGAAGGGCCGTTTCCTGGCCAGGCACGTATGCGCCTCGAATTCGGGCAAGCGCAGTCGCCCCTAAGGGGCTACCTAAAGAGTCCCACTGTCAAGCTCCTATGGCTAAGTGAAAGTGTTAAAGCATTATAGTCCGGTTGCCTAGCCCGCTGCGCTATCACCTCCTTTGTAGGACCAAGACGTTGGGTTAAGTGTGAAAATGCGTCTTCTGCGTGCACCCCTGCACTATGTGCGTGGGGGCTGAAGCCAACGACTGCAATCTTTCAGAATTTATATATTAAAACGGCCGCACAGGAGGTGTTCTTAATACTTGAAGGCACAAGTCTAAAAAATGCCACTACAATTTATCAAAATACTATTTTACGAGTACATATGCTATCATAATATAGCATCCTTCGAGCACTGCGTCTCTATTATGCGAGCGCCTTCGAGGACCTCCTTAAAATAGTGCTCGGAAGGTATTCGGCTTTTATCCGAATCCCGGGACGCAACAATGGTGGGCTCCATATCTGCCCAGTATGTCTTGACACGGGCAAGAGCCAGCCGGGCGCCCTCTATGCACGCTGACCTCTTCATAGCATCGACACGTGGCACCACGTCTAGAAATTGCTGCACCAAGCTGAAATAACTCTTCGGCTTCGATCTCCCCGGACACAGATGATCCATGACGTACTTCATGGCGAGTCCGGACAACCTATTCAGTTTGGTCCATTGGGCCAGGCGATCGTCCACTGCCAGTGGACGCTCTGGATTGAGGAATTGCGACCAAAAGAGCTTCTCCACTTCATGATCCTTTTTATCTCGAAAGTGTTCGGTCGCATCAGCAGCACTAGCCGCCAAATCCAGATAGGTGTCCTCTACACTCCACATCCGGTCCAACGGGGCAAACTTCGGATCACAAAATTTTCTCCGCAGCAAGAAGGGCTTTCCATCCGCAATTTGTCCGGCTTGACGCAACTCTTCCCTTGTCGCTCTCATTATAGAGCGGGCATCCTTGGCGTCAGTAACAGCCTTCTCTAAGCTCGTTTGCCTCGCCCTACCCTCTTCTTCAAGAAGCTTGCAACGGTCAGTAGCACTCTTTAACTTTACGGCCATATCAACCATCTCCTCCTTGCTTCGGCAATGGGCAGCCTGTTCGGCTTTCAGCTCTTCAAGGGCTTTCACGGCAGCCGCATCGCTTTTCCTGGCTTGTTCCTTCGCTCGGGCGAGTTCGGCCCTAAGACCCTCCACGGCGGCCGCACCATCTGCGTCAAGCATACACACGGTAAGATATTGACATAAAGCTCCTCTTACTAACTATCGCCCGATGATTTCAATACCTTGAGCATCATCAAGCCGCTTGTTAACAAGCGCGATGTCGGCTTCTGCCTCATCAAGTTGTCGCTTCAGTTCGGCAAATTCACCAGTCCGGCTTGACTCCGGACAATCCGCCACCTACATATAAAGGTGCCACTTAAAGGACCTGGGATTAAGATCCTCTGCGCGCTGTCAATTTTAACGACGCACAGAGTCTCAGGGGCTACTATCTACACAGGGCGCACTTTATTTATGCGCAACTAACACAAGTGTACATTATTTAAAACGTACCTCAAGGCCCGCCAGTAAACTTTTGACGGCCTCGTGCAATCCGCTTTCTGCGGATGAAATCTTTTCAATCACCGTGCTCATCAACGCACGATGCTCCTATGAAACAGAGGCTCGCCCCAGCAGAATCTTTAGCTCCTCCGGCCGAACACCAGATGGTGCCGGACTCGTCCCATGGCCTCCCTCAAAGGCCGGACGCGGAGAACCTCGGGGGGCCACATGGCCACCTTCCGCCCCTGTCGGATCCGGAGAAATCCTCCGCGACGACACTTCAGCGTCGCCCGCCTTGCTAGGCGATACAGAAGGAGGAGGCGTTCCGCTCTCCATCATCTCCAGAAGAAGATCCCCCGAGGACGAGTTCTGCTGAGAAGGGCTGAGGTCCGAACTACAAAGTAAGGTTTCGGTTAAAACTTCTCAGCTATAAATCAAGGATTTCTCTTAAAAGAAAAACTCTTCTTCTACTTACGGCTCGCTGGAGAGCTGGTCCCTTTGAGGGTTTAGTTCGGCCGAGGGGCTCCCCGGCGTCGGGCCCTCTGACAAGGATTCTTTCCCCCGCTTCGAGGCTGCGGTCTCCGGGTCGTCAGAGGCGGCCCTTTTCTTTCCCTTAGGAGAGGAATTGTCGATTCCCCCCTTCGGAATGGCCTCTTTCGAGGAGGCCATGGTTTCCTTATCCTCCCCCTTATTTCCCTCCAAAGGCACTACCTCCAGCATCCTGACTAGCACGAGATCCAGCCCGGTTTCGGGAAGGGGAGCCGGACACCTGATCAGCTTCGCCTTCGCTATCCACTCCTGCTTAAAAGGAGAAGCACTGTTAAGAGCAAGTCAATTATGCGGATAGAAGGTTCAGGCACAAGGTCACTTACTTGAGTATCCGGGCGATTGCGGCTTAAACCCACATCCTTGGTCAAATCCGGACTCACTTCTTGTGATCCGAAGAACAGTTTATACATCTCCGCGGGCGTCACGCCCATAAAATCCCGGAGAACTCGCGGTCCCTCTGGATTGAACTCCCACAGGCGAAGGGGGCGACGTTGGCCGGGCAGTGTCCGGCGAATCAGCATGACTTGTGTCACCTTGACCAGGTTGAGGTCTCCTTCCAAGAGATCCTTAACGTGGCCCTGCAGCAGAGGTACGTCTTTGGGCAAGCCCCAATCTAACCCTGTGTTGATCCATGATGCTAACCGTGGTGGGGGACCCGAGCGAAAGGCAGGAGGCGCCACCCATGCGGTGCCTCGAGGAGCGGTGATATAGATCCACTCCTGTTGCCATAAGCCAAGCTCCTCTTGAAAAGCGCCCTCGGGCCATGGAGCATCGGCATTTCTTTTTATAGCAGCGCCTCCGCACTCTGCGTGGCGCCCCTCGATCATCTTCGGTTCTACTTTGAAGGTATTGAGCCATAATCCGAAGTGAGGGGTAACACGGAGGAACGCTTCACACACAACAACGAACGAGGAGATATGGAGGATGGACTCCGGAGCTAAGTCGTGGAATTCCAGCCCATAATAAAACATCATCCCCCTTACAAAGGGATCCATTGGGAAGCCTAATCCCCGAAGGAAGTGGGATATGAATACCACACTCTCACCGGGCTGAGGGCTAGGGATCACCTGTCCTTGAACAGGCAACCTATGCGAAATCTCGCCGGTCAGGAATTTAGCTTCCCTCAACCTTAATACGTCCTCCTCCGTAACGGAGGAGGGCATCCATCGGCCTTGGAGGTCGAAGCCGGACATTGTCGAAGGTCCGGTGCGCCTGGAATCTGGAAGCCTAGGGTGTTGGAACTCGAGGCGACGGGCGAGCTCGTTTTGAGAATAGAAGAGGGGAATAGGGTCTTGGTCTCTTTATAAGAGGAAGAATACCAAGAGACCTCCCCGTAACCGTCTTGGGCTAGCCTTTAATTAAGGCAAAACGTGCTAACGGGCACGACCGGGTTACCCACATCCGTATTAATGAGAATCCCGTTAAAAGGGGCACACGATCTCTGCTTTGACAAGACGTGCCAAGGAAACCGCCTCGCTAAACACGCTGAGGTGGAACAATGAAAACAATTTATATAAAGAGCTTGGCCGCAGTGTTATGACGCACTGCAGAATACATTAGCAGATTTGATTTGTTAATATTATTCTCTATATGTCAATATGTGGAAACTTACTTTGCAGAGCCGGACACTATTTTTGGTGTTTGTAATCTTCTTGAAGAACTTGGAGGAGGAACCCGCCTTGCAATGCCGAAGACAATCTGCGCGCCGGACTCGTCGTCATTGAAGCCTGGTTCAGGGGCTACTGAGGGAGTCCTGGATTAGGGGGTGTTCGGATAGCCGGACTATACCTTCAGCCGGACTCCAGGACTATGAAGATACAAGATTGAAGACTTCGTCCCGTGTCCGGAACGATCTTTTCTTGGCGTGGAAGGCAAGCTAGGCGTGCGGATATTCAAGATCTCCTACCATTGTAACCGACTCCGTGTAACCCTAACCCTATCCGGTGTCTATATAAACCGAAGGGTTGTAGTCCGTAGGACAACGATAATCATACACAATCATACCATAGGCTAGCTTCTAGGGTTTAGCCTCCTTGATCTCGTGGTAGATCTACTCTTGTACTACCCATATCATCAATATTAATCTAGCAGGAGTAGGGTTTTACCTCCATCGAGAGGTCCCGAACCTGGGTAAAATAAAGTGTCCCTTGTCTCCTGTTACCATCCGACCTTGACGCATAGTTCGGGACCCCCTACCCGAGATCCGCCGGTTTTGACACCGACACCAACCATTTGAACCTTGATTTCTAGCCTCTTCAAGTTGCTTTCCACTACAATCCTTCTCCTACCCAAGCCAAATCGGCGAGAGAGAGGTTGGGTGTTGAGGAGACTATCATTTGAAGCACAAGAGCAAGGAGTCCATACTAGTTCTTGAGCTCGCGTTGGTTTTTCCCTTGAAGAGGAAAGGGTGATGCAGCAGAGTAGAGTAAGTATTTCCCTCAGTTTTGAGAAACAAGGTGTCAATCCAGTAGGAGACAACGCACAAGTCACCGAATACCTGCACAAACAAACACCAACTTGCACCCAATGCGATAAAGGGGTTGCCAATCCATTCACGGTTATTTGCAAAGTGAGATCTGATAGAGATGGATAAATGGTAAAGTAATATTTTTGGTATTTTTGGTTTATGGAACGGAAAGTAAAAGATTGCAAAGGAAGTAAATAGGAAACTAAAATTGTAGATCAGAAACTTATATGATGGAAAGTAGACTCGGGGGCCATAGGTTTCACTAGAGGCTTCTCTCAAGATAATAATTATTATGGTGGGTGAACAAATTACTGCCGAGCAATTGATAAAAAAGCGCAAAGTTATGACGATATATAAGGCAATGATCATGAATATAGGCATCACGTCCGTAGCAAGTAGACCGACTCCTGCTTGCATCTACTACTATTACTCCACACATCGACCGACTCCTGCCTGCATCTAGAGTATTAAGTTCATAGAACAGACTAACACATTAAGTTCATAAAACAGAGTAACGCATTAAGTAAGATGATATGATATAGCAGGATAAACTCAAGCAATATGACGAAAACCCCATCTTGTTATCCTCGATGGCAACAATACAATATGTGTCGGTTCCCCTTCTATCACTGGCATCAAGCACCGCAAGATTGAACCCAAAGCTAAGACTTCTCCCGTTGCAAGAAAAACCAATCTAGTTGGCCAAACCAAATCGATAGTTTGAAGAGACTTGCAAAGATATCAAATCATGCATATAAGAATTCAGAGGAGATTCAAATAATATTCATAGATAAGCTGATCATATATCCACAATTCATCAGATCTCGGCAAATACACCGCAAAAAGAGTATTACATTGAATAGATCTCCAAGAACATCAAGGAGAACATGGTATTGAGAATCAAAGAGAGAGAAGAAGACATCTAGCTACTAGATATGGACCCGTATGTTTGTGGTAAACTACTCACAGTTCATCGGAGAGGCAATGGTGTTGATCCCTCCGTGATCGAATCCCCATCCGGTAGGACGCTAGAAAAGGCCCCTAAATGGACTCTCACGGGTACAGAAGGTTGCGGCGGTGGAAAAGTGTTTTCGTGGCTCTCCTGATTGGTTTTGAAATATTTGAGAATATATAGGCGAAAGAAATAGGTCGGCGGAGTCACGAGGGGCCCCAAAAGGTTGGGCGGCATGCCCTACCCCCTAGGCGCGCACTCCATCCTTGTGGGTGCCTCGTAGCTTCCCTGACGTGTACTCCAAGTCCTCTGGATGTCTTCCAGTCCAAGAAAAATCATCTCGAAAGTTTCATTCCATTGGACTTCGTTTGATATTCCTTTTCTACGAAACTCTAAAACAAGGAAAAAACAGGAACACGCAATGGGCTCTAGGTTAATAGGTTATTCCCAAAAATAATATAAAATAGCATAATAATGCATATAAAACATCCAAAACAGATAATATAATAGCATGAAACAATAAAAAATTATAGATACGTTGGAGATGTATCAAGCATCCCCAGGCTTAATTCTTGCTCGTCCTCGAGTAGGTAAATGATAAAAACAGAATTTTTGATGTGGAATGCTA
Organism: Aegilops umbellulata; assembly: GCA_032464435.1. Lineage (NCBI taxonomy): Eukaryota > Viridiplantae > Streptophyta > Magnoliopsida > Poales > Poaceae > Aegilops > Aegilops umbellulata. The sequence goes on along the minus strand of CP136056.1, from coordinate 289,493,857 downwards.
CCTAACATATTTATGCATGTAATTTTCTCTATTGCGGCATGAATGTTCAGATCCGTATGATTCAAAACAAAAGTTTAATATTGACATAAAAACAATAATACTTCAATCATACTAACAAGATAATTATGTCTTCTCAAAATATCATGGCCAAAGAAAGCTTATCCCTACAAAATCATACAGTTTGGCGATGCTCCATCTTCATCACACAAAATATTCAAATCATGCACAACCCCGATGACAAGCCAAGCAATTGTTTCATACTTTTAATGTTCTCAAACCTTTTCAACTTTCACGCAATACATGAGCGTGAGCCATGGACATAGCACTATAGGTGGAGTAGAAGGTGGTTGTGGAGAAGACAAAAAGAGGGAGACAGTCTCACATCAACTAGGCGTATTAACGGGCTATGGAGATGCCCATCAATAGATATCAATGTGAGTGAGTTGGGATTGCCATGCAGCGGACGCACTAGAGCTATAAGTGTATGGAAGCTCAAAAAGAAAACTAAGTGGGTGTGCATCCAACTTGCTTGCTCATGAAGATCTAGGGCATTTTGAGGAAGCCCATCAGTGGAATATACAAGCCAAGTTCTATAATGAAAAATTCCCACTAGTATATGAAAGTGATAACATAGGAGACTCTCTATCATGAAGATCAAGGTGCTACTTTGAACCACAAGTGTGGAAAAGGATAGTAACATTGCCCCTTCTCTCTTTTTCTCTCATTTTTTCTTTCTATTTTATTTCTTTTTTTCTCTTTTTTATTTCTTTCTCTTTTATTTTTTTATTTTTCTTCTTCTTTTATTTCCTCACATGGGACAATGCTCTAAAAAGGAAGATCATCTTACTTCTATTTACTTAACTCAAAAATTACAACTCGATACTAGAACAAGATATGACTCTATATGAATGCCTCCGGCGGTGTACTGGGATGTGCAACGAATCAAGAGCGACATGTATAAAAAAATGATGAACGGTGGCTTTGCCACAAATACGATGTCAACTACATGATCATGCAAAGCAATATGACAATGATGATGTGTGTCATAATAAACAGAACAGTGGAAAGTTGCATGGCAATATATCTCAGAATGGCTATGGAAATGCCATAATAGGTAGGTATGGTGGCTGTTTTGAGGAAGGTATATGGTGGGTTTATGGTACCGGCGAAAGTTGCGCGGTACAAGAGAGGCTAGCAATGGCGGAAGGGTGAGAATGTGTATAATCCATGATCAACATTAGTCATAAAGAACTCACATACTTATTGCAAAACTCTATTAGTCATCGAAACAAAGTACAACGTGCATGCTCCTAGGGGGATAGATTGGTAGGAAAAGACCATCGCTCGTCCCCGACCGCCACTCATAAGGAAGACAATCAAAAAATATCTCATGCTCCAACTTTGTTACATAATGGATCACCATATGTGCATGCTACAGGACTCACAAACCTTAACACAAGTATTTCTCAAATTCACAACTACTTACTAGCATGACTCTAATATCACCATCTTCATATCTCAAAACAATCATGAGGAATTAGACTTCTCATAGTACTCAATGCACTTTATATGAAAGTTTTTATTATATCCCTCTTGGATGCCTGTCATATTAGGACTAAATTTATAACCAAAGCAAAATACCATGCTGTTTTAAAGACTCTCAAAATAATATAAGTGAAGTACGAGAGTTCATCAATTTCTATAAAATAAAACCAATGCCATGCTCTAAAAAGATAGAAGTGAAGCAGTAGAGCAAACTTTCCTAGCTCAAAAGATATAGGTGAAGCACATAGAGTATTCTAATAAATCACGATTCATCCATGTCTCTCTCAAAAGGTGTGTACAACAAGGATGACGGTGGAAAACTAAAAATCAAAGATTCAAATCATACAAGACGCTCCAGGCAAAACACATATCATGGTGTGAATAAAAATATAGCCTCAAGTAAAGTTATTGATAGACGAAGATGAAAGAGGGATGCCTTTCGGGGCATCCCCAAGCTTAGGCTCTCGGTTGTCCTTGAATAGTACCTTGGGGTGCCTTGGGAATCCCCAAGCTTAGGCTCTTACCACTCCTTATTCCATACTCCATCAAATCCTTACAAATTTTTTGAAAACTTCACAACACAAAACTCAACAGAAAATCTCATAAGCTCCATTAGTATAAGAAAATAAATCACCACTTTTGGTACTGTTGTGAACTCATTCTTTATTCATATTGGTGTAATATCTACTGTGTTCCAACTTTTCCATGGTTCATACCCCCCGATACGAGCCATAGATTCATCAAAATAAGCAAACTACACAAAGGAAATAGAGTAAAAAACAGAACAGTCTGTAGCAATCTGGATATTTCGAATACTTCTGTAACTCCAAATATTTTGAAAAATTAGGACGACCTAAGCCATTTTTTATTAATATTCTTCAAAAAAATCAACTCAAAAGCACGCTTCTGTTAAAAATGAGAATTATTTTCTTGAGCGCAAAAGTTTCTGTTTTTCAGCAAGATTAAATCAAATATCACCGTAAGCTATCCCAAAGGTCTTACTTGGCCCAAACACTAATTAAAACACAAAACCACATATAACCAGAGGCTAGATGAAATATTTATCGCAAAAAAGAACCTAAAAAGTAAAAAAATAAAATAAAATTGGGTTGCCTCCCAACAAGCGCTATTGTTTAACGCCCTTAGCTAGGCATAAAACACGAATAGATCTAAGTGTTATCATCTTTGGCATGCAATTCTTCAATTGTGCACTTATAATTCTTAGGAGATTCTTTAGTTTTATAAAAGATCAAACTCTTAGGCAAGAAATCAAGAAATTCATTCGTGGCAATGGGTTCCTTAAAAGAATCGGGGTGAATACTTATGGATTTGAGATCTTCATTATCTTTACTAGAAGATTCACCCTTATCCTTAGGGACATAAATAAACTTGGCAATCTTAGTAGGAGGAAGCTTTTGAGTAGTTTTGACGGAGGAAAAAGCGGACCCCAAGTTGGTAATAATATCTTCTAGTTGCCAATTCTAGTAGAATCTTGATCTATCTTTTCATTAACTAGGGGTTCCTTTTCCCTAAGATTATTTAAAGTAACTCCTACTTTAGATCCATATTGAGTAATCTGATTATGAATCTTTTTATCCAAATTTTCAATCATCTCAACAGTAGCAACCTTATTTTCAATAATATCAAGCCCTTGCATTACATGCTCCCCGGTTAAAATAGTTCCATTGACCAAAAGAGGTGATGGGCCTAACAAATCTATCATGGCATTGTAAAAATCACAAGTATGGCTACCCAAGAAATTTCCTCCAGTAATGGTATCTAGAACATATCTATTCCAAGGAGTAACACCCACATAAAAATTGCGAACATGAATAGTAGCAGGTTGTTTTTGAGTAGATCTATTTTGAGCATTGCAAATTCTATAGCAAGCATATTTTAAGTTTTCTCCCTCCCTTTGTTTAAAATTGAGAACTTAGTCATCGCGAAAGTTAACAATGATGGGAGGACTAGCCATAGGAGCGAGAAAGGCAAACAAAGAAGACAAACGGAAGAGGGGCGAAGGAAAGGCAAATCTTTTCGAAAATCATTTTAGAAGTGGGGGAGAGGAAAACGAGAGGCGAATGGCGAATAATGTAATGTGATATATGAGAGTTTATGATGGTATGTCTCGGCTTGGTGTAGATCTCCCCGGCAACGGCGCCAGAAATTCTTCCTGCTGCTTCTTGAGCTTGCGTTGGTTTTTCCTTGAAGATGAAAGTGTGATGAAGCAAAGTAGAGTAAGTATTTCCCTTAGTTTTGAGAACCAAGGTATCAATCCAGTAGGAGACAACGCACAAGTCACCGAATACCTGCACAAACAAACACCAACTTGCACCCAACGCGGTAAAGGGGTTGTCAATCCCTTCATGGTTATTTGCAAAGTGAGATGATAGAGATGGATAAACGGTAAAGTAATATTTTTGGTATTTTTGGTTTATGGAACAGAAAGTAAAAGATTGCAAAGGAAGTAAATAGGAAACTGAAATTATAGATCAGAAACTTATATGATGGAACGTAGACCCCGGGGCCATAGGTTTCACTAGAGGCTTCTCTCAAGATAGAAATTATTATGGTGGATGAACAAATTACTACCAAGCAATTAAAAGAAAAGCGCAAAGTTATGACGATATCGAAGGCAATGATCATGAATATAGGCATCACATCCGTATCAAGTAGACCGACTCCTGCCTGCATCTACTACTATTACTCCACACATCGACTGACTCCTGCCTGTATCTAGAGTATTAAGTTCATAGAACAGAGTAACACATTAAGTAAGATGACATGATATATCGGGATAAACTCAAGCAATATGATGAAAACCCCATCTTGTTATCCTCGATGGCAACAATACAATACGTGTCGGTTCCCCTTCTGTCACTGGGATCGAGCACCGCAAGATTGAACCCAAAGCTAAGCACTTCTCCCATTGCAAGAAAAACCAATCTAGTTGACCAAACCAAATCGATAGTTTGAAGAGACTTGCAAAGATATCAAATCATGCATATAAGAATTCAGTGGAGATTCAAATAATATTCATAGATAAGCTGATCATAAATCCATAGTTCATCGGATCTCGGCAAACACATTGCAAAAAGAGTATTACATCGAATAGATCTCCAAGAACTTCGAGGAGAACATGGTATTGAGAATCAAAGAGGGAGAAGAAGCCATCTAGCTACTAGTTATGGACCCGTAGGTCTATGGTAAACTACTCACGCTTCATCGGAGAGGCAAAGGTGTTGATGTAGAAGCCCTCCATGATCGAATCCCCCTCCGGCAGGACACCAGAAAAGGCCCCTAGATGGGATCTCATGGGTATAGAAGGTTCCGGCGGTGGAAAAGTGTTTTCGTGGCTCTCCTGATTGGTTTTGGAATATTTGAGAATATATAGACGGAAGAAATAGGTCGGTGGAGTCACGAGGGCCCCACAAGGGTTGGGGGCGAGCCCTACCCCCTGGGTCGCCCTCCGTCCTTGTGGGTGCCTCGTAGCTTCCCTGATGTGTACTCCAAGTCCTGTGGATGTCTTCTGGTCCAAGAAAAATCATCACGAAAGTTTCATTCCGTTTGGACTCCGTTTCATATTCCTTTTCTGCGAAACTCTACAACAAGGAAAAAACAGGAATTGACACTGGGCTCTAGGTTAATAGGTTAGTCCAAAAAAGTATAAAATAGCATAATAATGCATATAAAACATCCAAAACAGATGATATAATAGCATGGAACAATAAAAAAAATTATAGATACGTTGGAGATGTATCAGATCATCACCAACACAACATCTATTACCTTTTGGAGAGTGGTGTGTCTCCTAGATTGGTTAGGTGTCACTTGGGAGCTTCCAAGATATGGAGTTGAACCAACGAGTTTGTAAGGGCAAGGAGATCGCCTACTTCGTGAAGATCTACCCGAGTGAGGCTAGTCCTTCGTGGACGTAAGTCATGGTGGAATAGACCAGGTTGCTTGTTTGTGGACCCTTCGTGGGTGGAGCCCTCTGTGGACTCGCGCAACCGTTAGCCTCCGTGGGTTGAAGTCTCCATCAACATGGATGTACGATAGCACCATCTATCAAAACCATGCCAAAATCATCGTGTCTTCATTGTGTTCCATCTGCCACCCTTACTTTCCGCACATTGCATGATTTACTATTTCCACCGCTCTATCTCTAGATATGCATATGTAGAAAGCCTTGGTGTTACCTTAACTTTTGCCAAAATCTGCCTAATTTTCAAGATAACTAAAAACTGCACCTTTGGTTGGTTAAGAGTCTATTCACCCTCCTCTAGACCTATCTTCTCTGATCCCACGAATGGTTACAAATTTTAACCTCAAAGGAGTACTCGACCAAGTGATGATGTCTCTTCGTGTTATTTAACTCTTTGAACAACTCATAGGTATGATCTTTTGAAGCACCTTGCAAGAATAGCATTAAACATCGTGTACGTTTGTTGAACATGATTTAGGAAACATAGTAGTGTTGGAAATATGCCCTAGAGTCAATAATAAATTGATTATTATCATATTTTCCTGTGCATGATAAATGTTTATTATCCATGCTGTAATTGTGTTGACCGGAAACTAAGGTACATGTGTGGATACATAAACAAGACCATGTCCCTAGTGAGCCTCTACTAGACTAGCTCGTTGATCAAAGATGGTTAAGGTTTCCTAACCGTAGACATGATTTGTCATTTGATAATGGGATCACATCATTAGGAGAATGATGTGATGGAAAATACCCAAACGCAAGCTTAGCGTATGATCGTATCAATTAAGTTTATCGTTGATGCTTTCTTCATGTCAAGTATCTGTTCCTAAAACCATGAGATCATGCAACTCCCTGACACATTAGAAATACCTTGTGTGCTATCGAATGTCACTTCGTAATTGGGTGATCATAAAGGTGCTCTATAGATATCTCCGAAGGTGTCTGTTACATTGGCAAGAATCAAGACCGGGATTTGCCACTCCGTATGATGGAGAGGTATCTCTTCGCCCTCTCGGTAATACAACATCATAAAGTGCTTGCAAGCAATGTGGCTAATGAGTTAGTCATGGGACCCTGTATTATGGAACGAGTAAAGAGACTTGTCGGTAATGAGATTGAACTAGGTATGGAGATACCGATGACCGAACCTCGGGCATGTAACATATCACTGGGCAAAGGGAATTGCATACGTGATTAACTGAATCCTCAACATCGTGGTTTGATCGATAAAGATATTCATGGAATATCTAGGAACCAATATGGGCATGCAGGTCCTTCTATTGGTTATTGACCAGAGAGGAGTCTCGGTCATGTCTACATGACTCTCGAACCCGTAGGGTCCGCACGCTTAACATTCTTTGAATCTAGAGTAGTACTGGGATATGTACGTTGGTGACCATATGTTTCCCGGAGTCCCGGATGAGATCCTGGACATCACGAGGAGCTCCAGAATGGCCCGGAGGTAAAGATTATATATGAGAAGTCATATTTTGGCTACCAGAAAAGTTTCAGGTTTTGCTGGTAATGTACCGAGAAGCTTCCAGAAGATTCCAGAGGGTTCCAGAGGAATCTGGAAGGGTCCCTCCAGCCCCTAGGGCATGCATGGGTTGTAGGGAGTGCACCCTGGCCTCATTGGGCAGGGGCACTAGCCCTACAAGGCCCATGCGCCTAAGAGATGGGGAACCCTAAGGGGGAGAGCCCTCCACTTGGCTTGAAGAGCACTCCTCCCCCCACTGGCCACCTCCCCTCCTTAAAGGAGGGGCAAAGGGGGTTGTGCCCCTTCCCCTTGCTCCTATAAATAGAGGAGGGGTGGGGAGGGCAGCAACACACCAATCCCTGGACTCTCCCATTGGCAGCCCCTCTCCCATCTTCCCGAGTTCTTCCTCGTTTGTAGTTCCAGAGACGCTTGGCGAAGCCCTACTGGAACCGCTCCACCACCATCTCCACCATACCGTCGTGCTGGTGGAGATCCCATCTACTTCTCCACCCTCGCTTGCTGGATCAAGGAGGCGAAGACATCACTGAGCCGCACGTGTACTGAACGCGGAGGTGTCGTTCGTTCGACGCTGACTCATATTGGATCCTGAAGAGTATGACTACATCAACCGCGTGATATACGCTTCTGCTTAACGGTCTACAAGGTACATAGACACACTCTTCCCTCTCATTGTTATGCATCTCCATAGATAGATCTTGGGTGTTCGTAGATTTTTTTCTTTTCCATGCTTCGTTCCCCAGCAGTGGCATCATGAGCTAGGTTTATGCGTAGATAATATGCATGAGTAGAACACAAAGAAGTTGTGGGCGTTGATGTTCAGATTGCTTACCTATGTTTTTATTTTGGATTCAGTAATATTGTGGGATGAAGCGGCCCGGAACAACTTTATTTGTCCTCGTACAAGAGACCTTCCACTGATAGACATGCAACTTGTATTTTATAAAAGTGGCTCGCTGGTGTCTGTCTCTCCTACTTTAGTTGAATTCGATTTAAAAATAGCGGTCCTTGTAGAAGGTTAAAAGGCAACTTGATTATCACCATTGTGGCTTTGCGTAGGTAAGAACGGCTCTTGTTAGTTTCCCATTGATACGTCTCCAACATATCTATAATTTGTAAAGTATTCATGCCATGTTTACAACAATTCTATATGGTTTTGGTATGATTAGAATGGAACTAACCCGAACTGACGTTGTTTTCAGCAGAACTACCATGTGTTGTTTTTTGTGCAGAAAAAAAGTTCTCCAAATGCAACGAAACTTTTTGACGATTTTTTGGAAGAAAGGAGACTGTCGGTGTCAAAACCGGCGGATCTCGGGTAGGGGGTCCCAAACTATGCGTCTAGGATCGATGGTAACAGGAGACAAGGGACACTTTATTTTACCCAGGTTCGGGCCCTCTCGGTGGAGGTAAAACCCTACTCCTGCTGGATTAATATTGATGATATGGGTGTAGTACAGAGTTGATCTACCTCGAGATCATATGTTGTGGTCTAAACCCTAGAGGTATGATGAGTCATCTCATAATAATCTATCGACTAGTCTGGCCTCGGTTTATATAATGCACCAGAGGCCCAGGATAACAAGAGTCCTAGCCGAATACGCCGGTGGGGGAGGAGTCCTTGTCTTGATCGCCAAGTCTTGTGGAATCTTCCTTGTATGCGGCACCTATCCGGACTGGCCCATGAGTATGCGGCCCTGGGAGTCCTCGGCCCAATCTAACCGATTGGGGGACGACGTGGTGAGTACCCCCTAGTCCAGGACACTGTCAGTAGCCCCCTGAACCGGTCTTCAAGTTAGGGACGCTCCTCAATTCTTCCGAACTGTTCTTCATCTTCGGTCGTCGGTCTTGAAAACTGGTTCAACGAATCTTCTTTATCTTCGATCTTGAGGATCGCCGAAATGGATTCGACGGGTTTACACGTCGGGTATCCGAGGAGCCCCTTTAAGTTTCCGACCTTTATCAATGCCTTGTTATTTTTATGCCATACCTCGGGTTTGAAGTTGTTCCCGGGAGGCAGTTCCCTCTTGTGTCCGAGCTCTAATGCCGAACTGCATTCGAGGTATTTTTTGCAGCCGAGCACCAATGCCGGACTGCTTCCCAGCTCTAACGCCGGACTATGTATCCGAGCTCCAACGCCGAACTATGTATCCGAGCTCCAACGCCGGACTGTATCCGAGGTGTAGTAAATCACCTTGGTTCAAAGAGGTTTGAAGGAGTTTAGCCGAGCTTAATGCCAGAAATGCCCTCTATGGAGCCAGCCACTAGCGCCCGAGCTCTATGCCGGACTGCTTTCGAGGTGGTGCACCACCCCGAATGTGGGCCAATTTTTGTCAATATTTTTGATCGGTGCAATTTATTCTCTGTCGAAATATATAGCCAGTAGCCCTCAAGGTGGGTATCGGTCTAAAACCCGAGGTGCACATGAAGGATGACATAAGACCGCTGATCCCCGTAGCCGCTGAGACTCAGGTTGATTTGCAAAATCGGTTTGAGGATCAAGTCCTAGCTCGGCAGAATACTCCGGGACACAAAAAGCGGCGTGCTCAGTCCTCGAGACTCAGGTTGGGTGCGGCCGACCAACCTGAGGATCAAAATCTCCTCGGAAACTATATTGCACATAAAATTTTCTGCATTGGACAAGCAATGCAGTAGCCCCCGAGACACTGGTCGGATGGCAACACCAGATCAGGGGATCAATATGCCCCTTTAATATGTTTAAATAATAAGCCCGAAGCCCAGTAGCCCCCGAGCCTTAATGCGGGCACGGGTGGCCGAATTAAGGATCAATATCCATAGTAAAATCACAAATTATGTGTAATGACTCTATGTATCCAAGTACTTTACGTCATTAATGCTCGGATCCGCATTGTACAAAACTTTGTTGACCGACCATCGGCTTCCACCTCCTCGGCCAGTAGCCGAGGAGTGTTTGCCTTACTTTATAAAGCCTTTATGAGGGCAAAGATTTATGACAAACAAGGCAATCTGGCCATACGGTTTTATAAACAAAGGTACGCGGAGAGAAATGTTATATTACTATTTAACAGAAGAAATGTCTTCCAAAGAAAATAGTCCCGCTATCGGTTCCTTTCTTTGGGTTGTCATGCTAAGCATGATCATAAAACCTCAGCTCCAATGTAAGAGCAAAATATCGAGGATTTAGTCTGGGAGGCTAGTTAATAGCCCCCGGTAGTGTTCGGCGACAGTCGAGGTCAAGCCGTAAACACTTCGGCCAATGTTATGAACGACCTGTTATTTAACACAGTCATCGGATCACTGACCAGTTTACGCTTATTATGACAGTTAGTTTTCGGCTTTCTCCACTGAGGTGCTTAACCGTGTGAGCTGGAAGCACGATCGCAATGGTTCTCCCTTTGCACGCCTAGCCGAAAAAAGCGGAACGTAGGAAGCAAGTGTAGGAGCCAGGCAACCCAACTATTGACCGAAGACACAATTCGAAACCGATGCATATATAGCAATATCTGAGAATGTTTTTGCCGAATCCCTAAAAGGTGTCCGGCATTGCACTGCGAGACTAATGCTGGAAAAGCACAAATAGTTTAAAAGTGCCAAAAAGCTTGGAAAACCAAGAAACGTCAGTAAAAACATGACGTCCGAACAATATCAAGTGTTCGGCGCCAATCCGAAAATTGGTCTTAGAAAAAAGAAGTGCTTCTGTTGTGCTTTAACATGATACATCCTATCTCAAGACTTCGAGTGGGTCAGCCTACGGCTTCAACCTCCTATCCCGAGGGCGGAGTACTTCTCATCAGGCTAGTTTAGTAAACTAAACTCTAGCGTCTTTGAGAGAGAAATTAGGCTCCCCGGCTAGTGACCGCACACTCGTGTCAAAAAAAGGAGTGATAAATAATAATTAATAAAACTTTGCAACGACTAAGAAGAAGAACACTTATTATAAAATGGCTCAAATAAACCTAAGATCCCCCAAGTGACTTGGGTAGGAGAATGATTCCATGTACCGAAGTACTTATATCATATTTATGTTCAACCGAACTTTAAACGCGTCTTAACTGACCGTCGGCTTCTCCCTCTTCGGTCAAGGACTGTCGGTGTACTAAAGTAGGGGTACCCTAGTATCCCGAACTTGTGCACGGGCAGTCGCAGCACCCCGCGGCAAGGCCCGCCAGGTGATCGCCAAGGCTCTCTATGGTTCTTTTGGAGCCATTCGAGAACAAAGTATTTAAGCCAAGGAGACAAGTCCCCGGCAAGAGGAGCTTGCCGGGAAGACCGCTCGAGGCACAAGACCCCGGCAAGAGGAGCTTGCCGGGAAGGCCAACCAGAGCATCTCAAAGAACCTGCCGCGACGCGTGCCGACGCGCCACGCGTCCCGACAGGACTCGGCGAGCGACAAGCTCCCGGACGCGGCAAGGCAACGGCCGCGGCAAGGCACTTGCCGTGGCGGGCAACCACTCTGTACCCGCGCTCCAGCTCACCCACCTACGTGTCGCTCCGGGACCCTTCCTGGCGTATGTGGCGGGAGGCTGTGCAGCCAGGGGTACACTGTGGCATGCAGCGCTGACAAGATCGCCATCGTGGCAAGCGGTGGCGCCCCCGACGGTCCCTTTTCTGCACCGTCTGGGCGACGTAGATAGGCATTTAATGCCTTTGTCCCCTGCCGTCAGGGTTAGGTATGATACACTGTGTAGGTAGCTGTACCTACCACAACATATTTCCATTTTTGCCCTTACCTACGTTGCCACCTGTTGGAGACCCCTTGAACATATAAAAGGAGGCCCATGCACAACGTAGGGGGGATCGGACCCCGAAGAGCGATCTCTGAGAGGAAAACAGAAGAACGCTCGGTCTCGTTAGCTGCTTGAGTGTACTGTAGCACTCAGCGCTCCCGAGCAAGAACTCAATACAATCCACAAAGCAACAGTAGGAGTATTATCTCTCCGGAGAGCTCCGAAGCTGGGTAAAAAACCCCCGTGTGCTTTGCCTCGATCCGCTCTTCGAGCGACCTCCGCCCCCCGCCGAACCGAGAAGGGGCTCCGTCCCCATAGGTGCTCGGGGAGCCAGAAAACCCCGGCAAGGACCGAAAAGTGTTATGTACTCCATCTGTCAAGAATATCGACAGTGTTTCCAATAACCAGGCGATCAGGCCATAAGGCTGTAACAGACAAAGCGCGCTCAGGGAACTTATGCTATATTACCGCGAAGTGTAAGAAGCATCTTCGAAGAAAATAGTACCCCCACCGATACCTTTCTTCGGTGCTCATTGTTATTATGAGACTTGTGCAATAGATTTTTTGTACTCATGAGTTCCGTTGTGTGCCGACCATTATTGAAAACTATAAGAGCGCTAGCTTTCGGCTTCACCCAGTCTGAGGTCCGGCTCGGGCGACCCGATCGTGACAATCGCAGAGGTGCTCCCTTTACTCCCTAGCTGAACAATCAGGAACGTAGGGGTAAACACAGGAGCGAGGCAACCCAGCTTGCAAATCGCTTAAGTCAATATGGTGCATATTGTGGCATAATACACAAACAAGGAACGAAGCCGTACAAGTATAATCATATGCAACAGGAAAAGCTTCATAAAGGAAGCCCCCAAGTAAACGGGGTATTCGAATTTATGCGTCACAAACAAAGTATTCCGAGTAGGACTATAAATTAAACAGCCTGTTAGATGGTATTGAAGAGGAATGCGAATAGTTAGAGTGACTATATAATTATAAGTGACATGTGTAATGCCTTCTAGCCAGATTGTAGATCGTTTGTCGTTGCCGACCTTTTCGTTTCGACCTCGGGACCTGACGGTCCGGAGTGTGTCCGAATACCCTAACGGGTATATAAGAACTGGGGTATGCATGGAGTCCAGGCGTAGGGGTCATCGGTGCTTTATCAGACAAGTGCCCAACTAGTTATGTTATATTACATGGTTAGTAAGAAACATCTTCCAGAGAGAATAGTTTCGTTAGGGGTTCCTTTCTCTGGGAGGCATGCCCTAAAGTGCATGTCCGGACTGCGAAAAGAGCAGAAAAGCATGTGGGGGCAGGTAAATAAATAGGTAAGAAATCATCTTTTAGTTCACCGACCGAGTATTCCCTTAAGAATGCTAGCTTTCGGCTTCACCCAGTCCGAGGTACACATCCGGCTGACCCGGCAGTAACAATCGCAGAGGTGCTCCCTTCACCACCTAGCCGAACAATCGGGAACGTAGGGGTAAGCACAGGAGCCAGGCAACCCAGCTTGGCCAAAACTTAAGTCATATCGATGCATATAATGGTGAATAAAAGGTACATGCGGAAGTGTGACACATGTGTTGGGCATAAAGCCCGTATTAATAAGCTTCTGTTAAAGAAGCCCCCAGGTATAATGAGCGCGGGTAGCACGTCAACTATGTGTGAACAAAGTTTGGACAAGAATTTTTTTTTACGAGCAACTTTTTTTTTTCAAAAAAGTATAACGCTTGATCGAACCGAACACAAGTTAGAAATTAAAGCTTTGAGCATGAAAGCGACTTAGCTGGTTAATGTGTTCGCAGTCCGAGCTTGATGCAGGACAAGGTTCTATCCCCCAAGCTGGTCCCGAGGTGGCGGAGCGGAGAGCTCGACATGCCGAAGTGGTGACATAGCACGGTCGATGCAGACCGGCAGAGTGACGCCGAAGTCCCCGGATCATTTTCCTGTGCACAAAAAATAGTGCAAACGGGAGATAATGGTAATAATGATAAATAAAAAATCGTTGCATAATGAATAATTTATGCAAAGTGAGTAATAAAAGAAATATGGCCTGGCGCCGAAGTCGATGTTGATGCAGGGCGTCGGCGTGATGCGGTAAAGGCGTGGCAAAGCTTGAATTCACAGGTCGGTCCACGCTCCGGATGCGGCGTTCGCCGGACTATGTACGGAGACTGACCCAACCAGCATGCGACCGTCGTTAATGCGGCCACCGTTTGATAGATCTGTGAACATATGATGGATAAACCAGAGTAATAATTCCTTGGAAAAAATGAACCCAAACATGCAAAAAATATTAGGATTAATAGCTCCTGGTTTATTTGTTGTAGTAATCCAAAGGAAGATGATGCTGGCAAAGGTTGGCTCGCCGAGGCGAAGCCCTCGGTCCGGCCAATCGTGACGAAGCTGGTCGGCTAGTGACGCCGAAGTGTCCGGAGTAGTTTGATGAAGAGATGATGAATCCTCCGGTCCAGCCGAGATGTCGAAGCCTCAAGGCCAGTCGATGAGTCGAAGTAGTCCGGCGTGATGGACACCGGCTTGAAGGGGCAACAGTGCGGCCCTGCCGATGCAGGTCGTGACGTGGTATATGTCGGCTTGATGAAGCGACCGTGCGGTGATGCCGGTATGCCCGCTCCGTGTAATCTGTGGGGCGGCGATGTTGGTGATGTTGTCCTTCGCGATGCCGGACTCTTGTTCGGCTTGCCGAGATGATGATCCGAAGAAGTTGAGCTCGGCTCAACAAAGTGACGACGTGTCTAGCACAGGTCGGCAGCTGTGGAGCAATATTGTCGGACTGGTTTGACACCAGCAATGATGTTGAAGATCATGTTCAAAAAATCTTAAAGTTAGTGGGATGTGTTCGGGAACAATACACAATATCCCATACAAAACTTCCTTCAAAAAGGATGTCCAAAATCCCGTTCATAAAAAAGATGAATTCGGGTCGGATTCGTTCTCGCGCAGAAAACAGATCCGAAAAGTGATGCACTAATCGGAAGGTTCCTGGAGTTTGGACAGTCGGATCGAGCTGAAATTTTGAAGGGTGGTAGATGTAGTAATTCCGCAGCCAATCAATGCTTGGATCTTCCAAAGGACGCCCGAGCTAGAAGCTGGACACCACGCCCTAAACTCGTCCAGATTCCCGTCCAGATTTGACAGGGCTCCGGTATATTATGGATTGCCGGAGATTCCTCCATCGGAACTCGACGAAATTTTCCAGGGTTGTTGTAGACTCAATTCCGCACAATTCCACCAAAGCGATCGTCAAAGCGATACTCGAGGAGGTGCCGGCAGAAGATACGAGTTCGCTGTCCAGAAAAACAGCACGGTCGCTTGAGGGCAATGTTGACGTTGAGCCCCCGAGCTTCATGGATGATTCCTCCGTGATCTTGATAGAGATGAAAGTTGATGTTTGATGAAGGCCCTCATCCGAACATGGTGATCCGAACACGGGGCGCAATTCTTGGTCGAACCAAGGTGACCAATCGAGCTGGTGACGAAGATGCTGAAGTCACAGTTGATCTGCAGGCGAGCCATCGATCCTTTTGTCGATCACACAGCGGAACTCTCAATGAAAGCACCAATGTCGGTGTCAAAACCGGCGGATCTCGGGTAGGGGGTCCCGAACTATGCGTCTAGGATCGCTGGTAACAGGAGACATGGGACACTTTATTTTACCCAGGTTCGGGCCCTCTCGGTGGAGGTAAACCCCTACTCCTGCTGGATTAATATTGATGATATGGGTGTAGTACAGAGTTGATCTACCTCGAGATCATATGTTGTGGTCTAAACCCTAGAGGTATGATGAGTCATCTCATAATAATCTATCGACTAGTCTGGCCTCGGTTTATACAATGCACCAGAGGCCCAGGATAACAAGAGTCCTAGCCGAATACGCCGGTGGGGGAGGAGTCCTTGTCTTGATCGCCAAGTTTTGTGGAATCTTCCTTGTATGCGGCACCTGTCCGGACTGGCCCATGAGTATGCGGCCCTGGGGGTCCTCGGCCCAATCTAACCGATTGGGGGACGACGTGGTGAGTACCCCCTAGTCCAGGACACCGTCAGAGACACTAGAAGCTTGATGGTAAGACCAAAAGAGTCATGAGGTGGATACCACCCACCAGGGCGCGCCTGGCAGGGGGGGGGGGGGGTAATAGTGCACTAGTGGGTGGTGAGCTCCCTGTGTACCATCTTAACGTGAGACCGACGCCAAAAAATCCTATAAATAGAGAAACCACTGGAATAACCCTAGAACTTGGACTCCGCCGCCTCACGCCTCTATACCTTCGAAATACCATTTGGAGCCCTATTCCAGCACCCTTCCGGAGGGGGAAGTCATCACCGGAGGCCATCTTCATCATCCCGGTGGCCACCATGATGAGGAGGGAGTAGTTCACCCACAAGGCTAGGGTATGCACTAGTAGCTATGTGTTTGATCTCTCTCTCTCTCTCTCTCTCTCTGGTGTTCTTGATTTGGCACGATCTTGATGTAGCGCAAGCTTTGTCGATATAGTTGGATCATATGGTGTTTCTCCCTCTCTATCTTGTTGTGATGAATTGAGTTATTACCTTTGAGGTTTCACTATTATTGGATGGAACACTTTTATGGATTTGATAAAACTTGATGTATGCCTTGCATATGAATACCAGTGGTGACAACAGGGTATTATATTGATTCACTTGATGTATGTTTTGGCACTCAACTTGCGGATTCCTGAGGTTATATTGGGGTAATCTATGCATAGGGGTTGATGCATGTTTTTGTCCTACTTTATTTGATAGAAATCTTGGGGCACTCTTTGAATTTCTTTGTGTTGGATTGAATATTATGAATTTGAAGTTGTTTGATGCGTATCGTATAATTGACACACGAATACTTGTGGTGACATTGGAGTATCTAGGTGACATTAGAGTTGGTTGATGTGTATCATATGGTGTTATTTTAGTATGAACTCTAGGGCTGTTTGTGACACTTATAGGAATAGATCAATAGATTGATCAGAAAAGATAACTTTAAGGTGGTCTCGTACCCTACAAACAATTTCATCTATGTTCTCCGCTAGATAAGAACTTTGGAGTGATTCTTTGTCACGCGTTGAGCGATTGTTATATGATTCAACTATGTTAGCATTGTTGAGAGATTTCACTAGTGAAAGTATGAACCCTAGGCCTTGTTTCTAAGCATTGCAATACCGTTTGTGCTCCATTTTATCACTTTCTACCTTGCTATTTTTTATTTTCAGATTACAGAAACCTATATCTACTATCCATACTACACTTGTATCACCATCTCTTTGCCGAACTAGTGCACCTATACAATTTACCATTGTATTTGGTGTGTTGGGGACACAAGAGATTTATTGTATTTGATTGCAGGGTTGTTTGAGAGAGACCATCTTCATTCTATGCCTCCCACGGATTTATAAACCTTAGGTCAACCACTTGAGGGAAAATTGCTGATGTCCTACAAAACTCTGTGCTTGGAGGCCCAACACGAGTCTACAAGAATAAGTTGTGTAGTAGAAATCACCCATAGCAGCCACGTAAAACTTGCAACAACAAAGTAGAAGATGTCTAACTTGTTTTTGCATGACATGTTGTGGCGTGGTATGGCCAAAACGTGATGTGATATATGTTGATGTATGAGATGATCATGTGTTGTAATAGGGTCATGACTTGCATGTCGATGAGTACGGCAATCGATAGGAGCCATAGGGTTGTCTTTAATTTATTGTATGACATGCATGTCAATCATTAAACGCCATGTAATTGCTTTAGTTGATTGCTACGCGTTAGTAATAGTTGTAGAAGCAATAGTTGGCGAGACAACCATGTGACGACATGATGATATAGATCATGGTGTCATGCCAGTGACAATGGAGATCATGGCGGTGCTTTGGAGATGGAGATCAAAAGCACAAGATGATGATGGCCATATCTTGTCACATATTGATTTGCATGTGATGTTTATCTTTTATGCATCTTATTTTGCTTAGGATTACGGTAACATTATAAGGTGATCCCCTCACTTAATTTCAGGATAAAAGTGTTCTCCCTAAGTATGCACCGTTGCGAAAGTTTGTTGTCTTGAAGCACCTCGTGATGATCGGGTGTAGACTCTATGTTCACAAACAATGGGTGTAAACCAGTTTTACACATGCGGAATACTTGGGTTAAACTTGACGAGCCTAGCATGTACAGACATGGTCTCTGAACACGAAGGACCGAAAGTCGAACATGAGTCGTATAGTAGATATGATCAACATGGAGATGTTCACCATTGATGACCACCCCATCTCATGTGATGATCGGACATGGGTTGGTTGATTTGGATCGTGTAACACTTAGACAACTTGAGGGATGTTGATTTAAGTGGGATTTCATTAGTAATTTGATTAGCCGAACTAATTATCATGAACTTAGTCTGAATTGTCTTTGAAACTTATGTTGTAGATCAATGGCTCACGCAGTAGCTGCCGTGGTTCTAAGTCTGACAGTAATGTAGGGGGGTAAGTATGGAGAGGCAAGATCTTAGCTATGGAGTAGTTGTAAGCACACGAGATTTACGAGTTCAGGCCCTTCTCAGAAGAAGTAATAGCCCTACGTCTCGGAGCCCGGAGGCGGTCAACTGGATTATATGCGTGTGAGTTACAGGGGGTGCGAACGCTTTACACTGAGGAGGGGGTGGCTTATATAGAGTTCACCAGACCCCTCCGGCCCTCAGTTATGCAGGGTTTAAAATACATTAAAGTTGGGCGTTACTGGTAACGCCTCTAATAAAGAGCTATGATGACCGATCCTTAGCGTGCGGAGTGGCTTTAGGTCTCCTGGCCGTCAAGTGGTTGGATCTTGGTCGAGTGACTGCTCCATGGTCGAGTGTCTTCGAGTCCGTCGAGTGGAACACCTCCAAGTCGATTGAAAGACTATTTCTTCTAGGGATGTCCTTGGGTAGGGCAGTTAGGACAGGTCCATGACCCTACCCTAGGTACATGACTTCATCATTAGCCCCCGAATGGATCGAGGTTTGAGTGGGGGAAGGAGTTGAGAATTCTTCTGACCCATTCTTCGTGCCATGAGTACATCTTGTTGCGGATCAATGAACATGGGTGACGTCAACAACTTCTTTTTCAGTCGCCTTGATCCATTCTTAGTTTTTGTCGAATGAGTTTATTTACTTGAAGAGCTCCGAGTGACGGTGTGGAGGAGATCTTCCGTCTGTCACGTTGCTCTGCTGTTCGCGGATTTAGCGGGATTTAAATTTTGGGAAGCGCGCGGGACGGAGGAGGCCGCAGTGATCGGATGGGATAGAGCAGAGCCGCCTCGATCTCCACGCCACCTTTTTCGCCATGTATCGCGCGCGTGACTGTTGCGGGATTTGACATGATCGTCCGGGCCTACCAGTCAGTCACTCGGAAGTAACCTCATATAAGGCACCGGACCGGG
Organism: Aegilops umbellulata; assembly: GCA_032464435.1. Taxonomy (NCBI): domain Eukaryota; kingdom Viridiplantae; phylum Streptophyta; class Magnoliopsida; order Poales; family Poaceae; genus Aegilops; species Aegilops umbellulata. The sequence goes on along the minus strand of CP136056.1, from coordinate 289,474,683 downwards.
GTTTTTTGAACAATGCGTTCTCATTTCCTCCTCTTCTCCTCAGACTCCTCCGCCGCGCTCGCTCTCACCCCAGTGCCATCGCTCCGTACGTGTCTCGCCGGCGACAATGGGGAAGGAGAAGACGGTGGCGCTGGAGCGGGCGAAGAAGGCGACGGTGAAGGCGAAGGGGAAGACGACCAGTCGGGGCGGATCTTCCTCGAGGACCGGTCTGCCGAAGGGTTGGATCCAGGGCGACTGGATCCGCTCGACGATCCGCCAAGAAGACCTCAACGACCTGGCCGATGGAGGACTGATCCCTCATGGATCGGCGAGGCTTCCGGGGAAGGAATCCGAGCCGCAGCCTCGGGAGGGTGAGCGCGTTCTCCTTGCCACCCACATCGACCGTGGGTTTTATCTGCCTCCTCACCCTTTCTTTCGGGGATTTCTTAATTTCTTTGGGGCACAACTCCATCACTTCACTCCCAATACCATCGTGTACCTCGCTGCTTTCGTGTCTTTGTGCGAGAATTTCTTGGGTTGTCGGCCTCACTGGGGTCTTTTCAAGCACATTTTCACCTGTCGCTCTCAGACGGTGAAAAAGGCTAATTCGAGTGACGAGAGAACACAAGTGATTCAGATGTGTGGGGGTCTTGGGGTTCAGATGAGAGGGAAAAGTTCCTTTCCGGCCATGATTCTTCCCGACTCGGTCCGTGGATGGCAGTTGACCTGGTTTTACTGCAAAGACCAGCCGACGCCAGGGCAGTCGACTGGACTTCCTCCTTTTACCATGGACCGAGTGAACAAGCCTTCCTCTTTGAAGGTGATCCCGGAGGAGAAAGCGCAGGTTAAGGTGCGGGTCGAACGAGTAGTCCAGCTTATCCATGACGGGGTCACTGGTATGGATCTCTTGGAGGTCTTCCTCCGGCGATGCATCCAGACACTTCAAGCTCAGGACCATCCGATGTGGATGTATTCGGGAACTAAGGGTACCACTCGGATCCACCCGGAGGAGGTCGAGGATGCCACGCTGGAGGGGTGGCTGACGAGCATCACCGGAAACAGGGACAACCCCAGGGAGCCAGGAGAGTTCCTCCATTCGACCAGTCCCATGAACCAGACAAGGTTCGATTCTGAACTTCTGACTATGATCTGGATCCGCTCGCCTGGCTGTTTATGCTACGTCGACTGACTTTTATTCTTCCTGCTTTCTTCTAGGCCTTTATCGACATGTACTCAATGCCCAACGGAGAACAAGAGCAGGACCCGGAAGGAGAGGCGAGCGGCGGCGATAGTGGCGACTGCCATTCTGACGGGGAAGGGGACGAGGAAAGTGATGACTCAAGTGACGAAGAAGAAGTCGAGTCACCTCCTCGCTAGGAGAGGTGATCCAAGCTTGACCAAGATCGGCCGAGCGCCCGTGAAAAGGCGATTGCATAGACTGGTCAGTCTTCAAAGCGTCCTCGGACATCTTCACCGGCCCCGACTGAAAAAGCGTCAAAGCAACCCAAGGTTGTAGAGCAGAAGCCTCGGAAGGCGTTGACGAAGATTAAGATTGACATTCCCGTTGCTTCTGCGTGAGTGTCTCCCTTTGTATTCACTCGACGCTCCGTGCTATTTATTTTTCCTTGATTTAACCAATTGAACTTTGGAACTAGCAACGCTGCTACTTCCGGGACTTCAGTTTACAGATATGAGGATGAGGCAATGGAGGATGCAGTCACTTCCACTCTGGGTATGATTTCTGACATTCTGTCTTCATTTGGTCGACTCAGCTGTAACATATACCGTTGGGTGATGTAATTTTGGCGATTGATCTTTGAACAGCTCCTAACATTATTGACCTCCCCGATGATGATGATGAAGAGCCTGAGAGACCTTTGACGAGGAAGAATAGGAGAGCTCCTGCAGACAGGGTGCCACAGTCGACGCCGATAGCGGAACCAGTCGTTCAGGACGCTGGTGATGCCAATCGAGCTTCTGTTACCTTCGTCGTACCATTGTCGAGTGCCCTGCCTTCTTCGCCGACTGCTCAAGCCCCTGTCGATCCACCTTCAGTTTTTGTCACCCATCATGTCCCAGAGGACGAAGTGAATGCTGCCAAGGAAGCCATACGCCAAGCAGGTATTATGATGGAGAAGATGAAGACGGTGCGGGACGCCAGTCAGGCCGCCTATGACGCTAGCTCGGCTCTCCAAAGCAATGTCTAGGTTAGCCGCACATCGACTGATTTTCTTGGCTTGCTCTGTTAGGATATGGTACCTGAAAACTCTCTTTCCAAGGATCTTTGCATCTGTACACCCACTGGGTATTTTGAACTGTCGCTGAGCAAATCCCAGTGGGTGTGTCGATTGAACTTTTTGGACTAGTGGGGGCACGCTGAGTGCACCCACTGGGTGTAGTCCCCGAGACTAAGGTGGACTGCTGGCATTCGACTGTAGTCTTTATACTGTGTTGCTTCGCTCAAATTTCTCCACTCGGTCTGGTCATGCCATTCCGAATGGAATCCTGAAACCAGTGGGGGCACGCTGAGTGCACCCACTGGGTGTAGGCCCCGAGACCGTGGTCGACTGCTGGTAGTCGACCATGGTCTGAATAGCTTGTTTGTTGCTGCCTTTCTTCTCTCTCTCTCTCTCTCTCTCTCTCTCTCTCTCTCTCTACACTCGCGCCGAAAAGGTCTCGCCGAAAGTTAACTGAACCAGTGGGGGCACGCTAAGTGCACCCACTGGGTGTAGTCCCCGAGACTATGGTGGACTGCGGGCAGTCGACCGTAGTCTTTAGTATCTATTGTCTTTGTTGTTTTTATATGTAAAATAACTCCTCCTCCCCGATTGCAGAAATCTTGTGATCTTGGAGCTCGCTTTGCTGACTTGGAGAAACAGCAGATCCAACTCAACCTTGACTTGGAATTGGCCAAGACAGAGCTGCAGAAGGCCAAGGACGATGCCAATGGTAAGACGGATTTGTCGACAGGTCGACTGGTTTCTCTTAAGCTTGGATTTCCTTCTGCTCTTTCTGAATTAAGCATCATTTATTTTTAGAAAAACTGAACCAAGCTCTGGTGAGGAAGGATCAAGATCTGGCTACTGCTCAGAAGGAGGCTGAAGATAAAACTGCTCTGGCTGAACAGAAACTGGCTTCAGTCGGCCAATTGGAAGAAGAGAACTCCAAGATGAAATCTGCTCTAGACGCAGCCAACAAGGAGGTCACGCGCTTGAAGAAGGATAAGGTCAACCTGAACGAGAAGATGGAAGGCATCGCTCGCAGGAGGGACGATCTGGAAAGCTATCTGAGGAGCCTTGCCAAGAAGTTGTTTATCAAGCTTGAAGGAATATATTTTGTTCCGACTGAGTTTTTCTTCGTCGACTTGGCGTACGAAAAACCAACTTATCCTTGGATTGTGCATGCAGAATTTTGCAGAGACTTCGAGGAGGAGACTGGGCGGATTGAGCCAAACCTGGACCCCATAAACTCTCCTGTGAAGGATGAAACCGCTATGAATCTGCTCCGACTGGTATCCCGCATCGACGACGTTGTTGACTACCTGGCCCGACTGAAGGTCGCCACGTCAAGGATTGACACGACACTTTGGCCAAGGGCGACGCTCCAGAATGACCTCGAGTCTCTGATGACTCGGCTTAACGAGATCCCTGGTCGAGTGCAGGAGTGGAAGAAGTCTTCCACCTGGTGCGGTGCTGATGTGGCCCTGTCTTTGGTTCGTATCCATTGTAAGGAAGTGCGAGAAGATAAGCTGGCAGCGATCAAGGTCGCCAACACCATAAGGCATGATTTCCGGTCTTTCATAGAGAATTTCATCGCTGCTGCCACTCGGATCACCTTGTTCTTCACTTGGAAAACACTTTGTGCTTGAGATGCAGTTCTGAGGTGGAAAGTCTAGTCAACCTGCACCTCGTCGTCCTTGCGGATCGGGATGGATTTCATACTTAGGCGAGTACTTGGACTGCAGCTAAGCCTCCGAGTGGGAGGATTGCTCTCCACTCGGTAGGATTTTAAATACTTAGGCGAGTACTTGGACTGCAGCTAAGCCCCCGAGTGAGAGGATTGCTCTCCACTCGGCAGGATTTTAAATACTTAGGCGAGTACTTGTACTGCAGCTAAGCCCCCGAGTGGGAGGATCGCTCTCCACTCGGTAGGATTTTTTCTAACTTAGGCGAGTACTGGACTGCAGCTAAGCCCCCGAGTGGGAGGATTGCTCTCCACTCGGTAGGATTTTAAATACTTAGGCGAGTACTTGGACTGCAGTTAAGCCCCCGAGTGAGAGGATTGCTCTCCACTTGGCAGGATTTTAAATACTTAGGCGAGTACTTGTATTGCAGCTAAGCCCCCGAGTCGGAGGATCGCTCTCCACTCGGTAGGATTTTTTCAAACTTAGGCGAGTACTGGACTTCAGCTAAGCGCCCCAGTGGGAGGATCGCTCTCCACTCGGTAGGATTTTAAATACTTAGGCGAGTACTTGGACTGCAGCTAAGCCCCTGAGTGGGAGGATCGCTCTCCACTCGGTAGGATTTTAAATACTTAGGCGAGTACTTGGACTGCAGCTAAGCCCCCGAGTGGGAGGATCGCTCTCCACTCGGTAGGATTTTAAATACTTAGGCGAGTACTTGGACTGCAGCTAAGCCCCCGAGTGGGAGGATCGCTCTCCACTCGGTAGGATTTTTTTCAAACTTAGGCGAGTACTGGACTGCAGCTAAGCCTCCGAGTGGGAGGATCCTCTCCACTCGGTAGGCTTTTAAATACTTAGGCGAGTACTTGGACTGCAGCTAAGCCCCCGAGTGGGAGGCTGGCTCACCACTCGGTAGGATTTTCAAACACTTAGGCGAAACGGGTTCGCAGCTAAGCCCCCGAGTGGGAGGCTGGCTCACCACTCGATAGGATTTTCAAACACTTAGGCGAAACGGGTTCGCAGCTAAGCCCCCGAGTGGGAGGCTGGCTCACCACTCAGTAGGATTTTCAAACACTTAGGCGAAACGGGTTCGCAGCTAAGCCCCCGAGTGGGAGGCTGGCTCACCACTCGGTAGGATTTTTTTTACAAACTTAGGCAAAACGGATTCGCAGCTAAGCCACCCACTGGGGGATTTATCATGCAAACAAAAGCAACAACAATCGCTAGGAAAATTATAACACTCTTGTCTTTGATAAATAAACTACATAAGTTTTTCTTATTACATCTCATCCGAGTGAGAATTCAAGTGTAAAAGGGGCGGAGTAGCTCCGCGTTCCAAGCTCGTGGCTCGTCAATCTGACGATCGACATTGTAAAGGTGGTACACTCCATTGTGGAGGACTCTGGTGAGGATGAAGGGACCTTCCCAAGTAGGAGCGAGCTTGTGTGGTTTCTGCTGATCCACTCAGAGGACCAAGTCTCCTTCTTGGAAGGCTCAACTCTTCACATTTCTGGCATGGAATCGACGCAAGTCTTGCTGATAGATGGTCGATCGGATCATGGCCATTTCTCTTTCTTCTTCCAGGAGGTCGACTGCGTCCCGCCGGGCTTGTTCTACTTCAACTTCAGAGTAGAGCTCGACTCGGGGTGCATTATGCAGTAGGTCACTTGGCAAAACTGCTTCAGCCCCGTAGACCAGAAAGAATGGGGTTCTTCCAGTCGACCAGTTCGGGGTGGTCCTCAATCCCCAAAGAACTGATGGAAGCTCGTCGACCCATGCGCTTGCTGCGTGCTTGAGATCGCGCATCAGTCGGGGTTTCAGTCCTTTGAGAATCAGACCGTTTGCCCTTTCCGCTTGTCCATTCGACTGGGGGTGAGCGACCGAAGCGTAGTCGACTCGTGTGCCTTGAGAGGTGCAAAAAGCTCTAAACTTGTCCGAATCAAAGTTTGACCCATTATCAGTGATGATGCTATGCGGAACTCCATATCTGAATATCAACTCTCTGATGAAACTGATAGCAGTGCAGGTATCGAGATTCTTGATAGGCTTGGCTTCAATCCATTTGGTAAACTTGTCGACTGCCACTAACACATGAGTGAATCCGCTCCTGCCTGTTCTCAGTGGACCAACCATATCCAATCCCCGAACATCAAAGGGCCAGACGAGTGGAATGGTCTTCAGGGCTGACGCGGGTTTGTGGGACATGTTGGAGTAGAACTGGCATCCTTCGCATTTGTCGACTATATCTTTCGCCATTTCATTTGCTATTGGCCAGTAAAATCCCGCTTGGTATGCTTTAGCCACAATGGTCCGAGAGGACGCATGATGACCACAGGTCCCCGAGTGGATATCATCAAGGATTATCTACCCTTCTTCTGGTGTTATACACTTCTGGCTGACTCCAGTCGCGCTTTCTCTATACAACTGTCCCTTTATGACTGTAAAGGCCTTGTATCGACGGACGATCTGTCGAGCCTCTTCTTCGTCCTCTGGGAGTTCTTTCCTCAGGATGTACGCGATGTATGGCACCGTCCAGTCGGGAGTGATGACCAAGACTTCCATGATCAGGTCGACCACTGCTGGAACTTCAACTTCAGCCGGATCCGTGGCACTTTTTGGCTGCGGGGCTTCTTCCGTGAATGGATCTTCTTGAACTGATGGCGTGTTGATGTGTTCCAAAAACACATTGCTGGGAATGGCTTCTCTCTTGGAACCTATTTTTACCAAATCATCAGCTGCTTGATTTTTCAGTCGGGGTATGTGATGAAGCTCTAACCCCTCGAATTTCTTCTCGAGCTTTCTTACTGCATTGCAATAACCAGTCATAGCTGGACTTCTGACGTCCCACTCCTTCATCACCTGATTAACCACCAAATCTGAGTCGCCATAGACCATGAGGCGACGGACGCCGAGTGAAATGGCCATGCGCAACCCATACAAAAGTGCTTCATATTTTGCCTCGTTATTGGAGGAATCAAAGTGAATCTGGAGAACATATCTGAGCTTATCTCCTCGGGGGGAAACCAATACCACCCCAGCACTGGAACCATTCAGCATCTTAGACCCATCGAAGAACATGGTCCAGTGCTCTGAGTGAACTTGAGTCGGTTGTTGCTGTTCAAACCACTCGGCGATGAAATCTGCTATTGCTTGGGACTTGATAGCTTTCTTTGCCTCAAACTTGATATCCAGGGGAAGGAGTTCAATCACCCATTTTGCCACTCGACCAGTGGCATCTCTGTTGTGCAGAATCTCTGACAATGGAGCGTCGCTGACGACTGTAATGGAATGGTCAGAGAAGTAATGTGCAACCTTCTTCGTGGTCATATAAATTCCATATACAAGCTTCTAGTAATGAGGATATCTTTGCTTTGACGGAGTCAAAACTTCAGAAACATAATATACTGGGCGCTAAACTTTAAAGGCTTTTCCTTCTTCTTCCCGCTCGACCGTAAGTACTGTACTGACGACTTGTCCCGTGGCTGCAATGTAAAGCAGCAAAGGCTCTTTGCTGATTGGGGCAGCAAGCACCGGCTAGGTGGAGAGCAGAGCTTTTAGCTCAGCAAACGTTGCATCAGCTTCCGGAGTCCACTCGAACTTGTCCGACTTCTTCATCAGTAGGTAAAGAGGCAATGCCTTTTCACCGAGACGAGAGATGAATCGACTTAAAGCGGCCAAGCAACTAGTAAGCTTCTGGATGTCGTGCACACGCACATGATGTTTCATCCGGAGTATAGTACCGACTTTTTTCTGGATTGGCGTCGATTCCCCGTTCGGAAAGGAGAAAACTGAGTAACTTTCCGCCAGGGACTCTGAATGTGCACTTTGATGGATTAAGCTTGATATCATACCTTCTGAGGTTGGCAAAGGTTTCAGCAAGGTCAGTCAGCAGGTCGGAACCCTTCCGTGACTTGACCACAATATCATCCATGTATGCTTCCACATTCCGACTGATTTGAGTGAGCAAACACTTCTGAATCATCCTCATGAACGTGGCTCCAGCATTCTTGAGGCCAAATGGCATGGTAACATAACAGAAGCACCCGAATGAAGTGATGAAAGCTGTTTTGATCTCGTCGGGTCCATACATACGGATCTAATGGTACTCGGAATAGGCGTCTAAAAAAGACAGTCGCTCACATCCCGCAGTTGAGTCGACTATCTGGTCGATGTGGGGGAGAGGAAAATGATCTTTCGGGCAGGCCCGATTGATATGTTTAAAGTCAATGCACATGCGAAGTGACTTGTCCTTCTTGGGGACCATGACAACGTTGGCGAGCCACTCGGAGTGGTAAATCTCTTGGATGAACTCCGCTGCTAAGAGCCGAGCCACCTCCTCGCCAATAGCCTTTCTCTTCTGGACGGCGGACCATCGGAGATGTTCTTTGACAGGTTTCACTTTTGGGTCGACTCGTAGGCGGTGCTCAGCCAGCCCCCCTGGGAACACCCGGCATGTCAGAAGGCTTCCATGCGAAGATGTCCCAGTTCTCACGGAGGAACTGGATGAGCGCTTCTTCCTATTTGGAGTCGAGTGTTGTTGAGATATGAGTCGGAGCAGCATTGGGATCGGTCGGGTGAATGTGAACCGGCTTCGTTTCGCCAGACGACTGAAAAGCTGATTCCGTAGCGGGCTTCTCGGCTCGCAACAAATCACTCGGGTCTGCAGTCTTCTGGTACTCCTGCAGCTCTACCACTGCCATCTGGGCATCATCGATCTTTGAGCCTTTCTGAAAACATTCTTCTGCCTTCTTCCGATTGCCCGTAACAGTGATCACACCTTTGGGACCAGACATCTTCAATTTGAGATACACATAACATGGTCGAGCCATGAAGCGTGCATAAGCTGGCCTACCCAAAATAGCATGATAAGCACTCTGGAAGTCCACAACCTCGAATGTCAACTTTTCTTTGCGGTAATTCTTGGAATCACCGAAAACCACATCGAGAGCAATTTGGCCGAGTGACTCAGCCTTCTTCCCAGGAATGACTCCATGGAAACTCATGTTGCTGGTACTGAGTCTGGACAGCGGAATGCCCATCCCTTTCAACGTCTCTGCATACAGAATGTTTAAACCACTGCCACCATCCATCAAGTCTTTGGTCAGTCGAGTGCCTTCGACAACTGGGTCGACCACCAAAGCTTGCCTCCCAGGGGTGGCAATGTGCGTTGGGTGATCGGACTGGTCGAATGTGATGGCAGTCTGAGACCACTTCAAATAACTGGGTGTCGCCGGAGCTACCATATTCACCTCACAGTTGATAACTTTCAGTTGACTTTTGCTTTCAACATCAGCGAAAATCATCAGGGTGGAATTGACCTGGGGGTATCCATCATCACTATCTTCCTTGTCCTCGATTTTGTCCGATTACTTTTCCTTATCTTTTGACTGCTTGCCCTGGAACTGCTGAATCAAGAGTCGGCACTGTCGAGTGGTATGTTTCGGGTAAATGAGTTTACCCTCTTCATCTTTCTTTGTGTGGATGTGACATGGCAAATCCAACACATCATTTCCGTCTTGGTCTTTAACTTTCTTGGGGTTCCAAGGCCCTTTGGATTTCCCCTTAAACTTTCCTTGAGTCACAGCTAAGGTTTCCCCAGGAGCAGCTGGCTCGGCTTTCCGCTTCTGTTTCCGATTGGAATTTCCTCCTCCGGTTTCTTGGGCGACTATCTTGAGCTTGCCACTCCGGAGTCGATCCTCATCTTCACCATTAGCGTACTTGGTGGCAATCTCCATCATCCGATTCAGAGACACGTCTTCGGTTCGACCGAATTTCAGATTTAGTTCTCTGTTCTTGACGCCTTCCTTGAAGGCACATACTGCTTGGTGGTCAGGCACATTTTCTACCGTGTGATGTAACATGATCCATCTCTGGATGTAATCCCTCAAAGTTTCATTCGGCTTCTGCACACAAGACCGCAGTTCTGTCAGCCCTGTCGGTCGCTTGCATGTTCCTTCAAATGTTGTGACAAACACTCGGGTGAAATCTTCCCAAGTGTAAATGCTGCTAGGTGCCAACTGATTCAGCCACGCTCTGGCCGGGCCCCCCAACATGAGAGGTAGGTGCTTCATGGCCACTTCATCATTGCCACCGCCAATCTGGACAACCACTCGGTAGTCTTCGAGCCAAGTATCGGGCTTGGACTCACCAGTAAACTTACTGACTCCAGTCGCCAACCTGAAGTTGGGAGGAATCGCTGCGGCCCTGATGGCTCTGCTAAAGCACTCTGGCCCTGAAACATGCACTCTGCTGCTGGTAGGTGCATCTCTGTCGTGACCTTCTCGGTGAGCTCTATTTCTGTCGACCAAACCTTGAACGAGAATGGATCTCGCATCAAAGCCTGGTTCCCTGGGGTCGACTGGAATCCTCCGCCCAACACTATGAGGGCGCATGTCATCTTGCTGTCGAGGCACGTACGATCCACTCCTTGGGGGAGGGGTGGGCACTCGACGACGATCATCTCGACTGAGTCGGTGATCATACTGCTCACGGTTCCTGTACTGATCACGCCGGTCCTCACGTCCCTCACGCCTCGGGGGCGATCTTGGGCCATGGGCCGACTGAACTGTATCTGCAGCAACGGATCTGCTGTGGATCCTATTCCGCGACTGTGACACAGCTGAATTCTGATCTCCTGCTGCCCGGAGTAATGCTCTGATCTGTAACAAGCCTCTGCCAGCCTCTGACTGAGAGGGCTGGATGGACTCTGCTATACAGGCTGCAGCTGCCAAATTCTGAATCGGAGTTCGATATACCTGAGTTGGTGGTGGAAAGAGCTGACGTCGACTGGATTCTGGAACCATTTGTCGTGCGCGCTCGTTGAGTGCTCGCTGGAGATTATCCAGTTGAGTGCGTTCAGCCAAGTTGGCCAAGAGTGCGTCCTCCAAGGCGCGGGCCTCGGGGTTTCTCCAACAATAGGTGTCGGGGAAATCTGACTCCGCGAGCACCTATGGGGACGGAGCCCCTTTTCGGTTTGGCGGGGGGCGGAGGTCGCACGAAGAGCAGATCGAGGCAAGGCACACGAGGGGTTTTTACCCAGCTTCGGAGCTCTCCGGAGAGATAATACTCCTACTGCTGCTTTGTGGATTGTATTGAGTTCTTGCTCGGGAGCGCTGAGTGCTACAGTACACACCAGCAGCTAACGAGACCGAGCGTGAGTGTTCTACTGTTCGTCCCTCCCCCTCTATGTTGCGTATGGGCCTCCTTTTATATGCTCAAGGGGTCACCAACAGGTGGCAACGTAGGCAAGGGCAAAAATGGAAAAGGTGCTGCGGTTGGTATAGCTACCTGCACAGTGTATCATACCTAACCCTGACGGCAGGGGACAAAGGCATTAAATGCCTATCTACGTCGCCCAAACAGTGCAGAAAAGGGACCGTCAGGGACACCACCGCTCGCCACGATGGCGATCTTGTCAGCACCGCTTGCCACAGTGTACCCCTGGCTGCACAGCCTCCCGCCACGTACGCCTGGAAGGGTCCCAGAGCGACACGTAGGTGGGTGTGCTGGAGCGCAGGTACAGAGTGGTTGCTTGCCGCGGCAAACGCCTTGCCGCGGCCGTTGTCTTGTCGCGTCCGGGGGCTTGTCGCTCGCCGGGCCCTGCCGGGACGCGTGGCGCGTCGCGGCAAGTTCCTCGAGATGCCCTGGTTGGCCTTCCCGGCAAGCTCCTCTTGCCGGGGTCTTGTGCCTTGAGTGGACTTCTCGGCAAGCTCCTCTTGCCGGGGACTTGTCTCCTTGGCTTAAATACTTTGTTCTTGAATGGCTCCAAAGGAGCCACAGAGGGTCTTGGCGGTCGCCCGGCAAGCCTTGCCGCGGGGTGCTACGACTGCCCGTGCACAAGTTCGGGATACTAGGGTACCCCTACTCTAGTACACCGACAGGAGTCCCCGGGCCTGGGCCATACACGGTGCCGAGCGCTGTTGGGCCAGGCCCAAAACAGGGCACGGGCACGCGCGGCCTAGATCACGCCGTATCCTACTCCGTATCCACCGCGCCCTCCCCGAACGGCACGCGTCGATTGCGGCGTCGTGGGAGAGGTCGTGGGTGGTTTCTTTATTCGGAAAGGCGGAACGTCCGCCCCCTCCCTCCTTATAAGCAGGGGAAACAGGGGCAGTTCGCCCATCTGCCCGTTGCTATTCCTTCCTCGAGAATCTCCGCCACTCCCCTTCTTCCCAAGGCCGAAGGAGAGCAGCGCTCCGCCCCCATCGCCACCAGCACCACCAACGCCGTCGTCCCCCCTTACCATTCCCGCCATGGCTCCGAAAGCCGAGAAGGCGAAGTCGGCCGAGGCACAACGGCTCGCGACGCTACGAAAGGAGCGGGCAATCTTCCCTCCGAGGCTTGACGTGGAAGAGCTGAAGGAGGACTTCTACCTCTTCTAGTCGACGGGGACGCGAGCGCATCCGCGCACGAAGGTACTCCCAGCCGCTGCTTGGGATAAGGCTCCCACTGAGTACCCTTTCTTCGTCTTGTTCTTCTACTGCGGGCTCTGCCCGCCCTTTTCTGAATTCTTCTGTGACATCATGAACACCTACGGGCTCCACCTCCTTGACTTAACCCCCAATGCTGTCCTGACCATGGCAGTTTTCGCACATCTCTGCGAAAACTTTGTTGGAATCCATCCAAACGTAGCCCTTTTTCGCCACTTCTTTTTGCCTCGAGTTGAGAAAGGAGAGCCTTTATCCAGCGGAATCGCTTGGATCTCGAAATCCGGCAAGATGGATGCTTATCTGGATGGAGAGTTCCGCATCAAGTGGGAGGAGTGGAGGGCGGACTGGTGCCTGATTGTCGAGGAGAACCCGCAGCCGTTTACTGCTCTGCGCGAAACTCCAGTAGTGCGCGGCAGTGATTGGAGTAGCCTGGCCCCGGAAGACGATAGACTGAAGATTGCCGTCGCCCGGATCCTACGCCTCAGGCTTGCCGGGCTTGCTGTAGGAGCGGTTGGCGCAGATTTCCTCCGCCGCCGCATCGCCCCCCTGCAGGAGAGGAGGAGACCCGCCTGGGAGTTCCAGAATGCGGCGGATATCATGAGGTTGCGGCCGGGCCTCAACTTCAACTTCACTGTCCTGGAGCTCAACGCGATGCTCCAGGAGCTATTCAAGTACAACCCACAGCATCCCGAAGTGTTCAGGTTGCCGAGGGGCGTCGTTCCGCTGTGCAACAACTCCTCGCTCGACCGCATCCGTGCAATGATGCCGCTGCGCGACTCGCATGGAATTGACCCAACCTGGATAGAGCCTGCAGATGATGTCGTGCGGGCATTCTTTGATGGCTTGGTAGAAGTGCCGGTCGACGCCGATGAGAAGAGGGGCCTCACCCGGGACACCACCGACGAGGAGCTCAAGCACATCGCCACCAGGCTGGAAGAGGCGGCGGCAGCCGCAGCTGCGGGCGAGTTTGGGTTCACCGTAGAGGAGGCAGAGGCAGCAGAGGCGGCAAGCCTTGCCGAGCGAGAGGAGCTTGCCGGCGAGGAGAGGTCCGCCGGGCATGATGTCGGGCCGAGCGGGCCCGCCGACGATACGAGCGGCTCGTTGGAGATCGGCTCCTCTTCCTCTTTGTCTTCGGGCAGCTTGCCGCAAGCAGAGGCCCCGGCTCCACAAGCAGAGCCCCCGGCTCCACAAGCAGAGCCCCCGGCTCCACCAAGAAGGCGTCTTCGCAAGGCTGGGGACGTAGCGGAGCGGCGGACGAGTCAACCCCCGCCGCGCCGCACGACACGCTCCACCGCGGCAAGTTCTGTTGCCGCGGAAGCACCTCACGCTGCAGCGGCAACTGGAGCGGGGTCCTCCCGGTCCGCCGCTCCAGCTCCCGCCAAGCGGCCAAGAGATCCTACTCCTCCTCCTCCTCGCGCCGGAGGTGGGCCAGGCTTTGACTTCTCCGCGCTCAGCTCCGACGAGGAAGAAGAAGAGTAAGATTCTTGTTGTACTTGTATGTCTTCAATACTCGCTGTCTTGTCTTGTATCTCATTTGCTTTACTCTGAACTTATTCCTTTTTAGGACTCTGGCCCAGAGAGCGGCAAAGAGAACCAAGGTCCCGGTGATTGTCATCGAGGACGATCCCACCGTGCCAGCAGGGGGTGCGCCCGAGACAAACTTGCCGGACCCGACAGCTGTTCTTCAGAGCAGCCCCCAGTGCAGCCCCCAGCGTAAGTATATGGTTTGCTTCCCGCTGTTAGGCGTGCATAGGTACTCTTTGTTTGCTGATATCTGACTGTTGGCTTGTGTAGGAGCAGAGCAGCCCCACCAGGAGCGTCCGGATGCCGCCCCTGATATGCCATCTGCTTCGACTACGCCGCCAAGGGAGAGTTCTCCGGCAAGGGAGAATCCTCCGACAAGGGAGAGCTCCCCGGCAAGGGAGAAGTCTCCGACAAGGGAGAGCTCCCCGGCAAGGGAGAATTCTCCGGCAAGGGACAGTACCAGCGACCCCCCGGCAGCGGAGACCCCAACTGCTGAGCCTGGAACAGGTACTCCTTGCTTCTAAACTTCCCTTGGGTTCTTCTTCGTTTGATCTTCTTTTTGGATATTTGCTTGACTTTTCTTCCTTTTTCGGCCGTCAGATCCATCTACTGCGGAGCCGATGGAGACCGAGGTTGCTGTCGATAATGCCGCCGCCACCGAAGAAGCGGCCGACGCTGACGATCCCGCCGGCGAAGAGGCCGCCAAGGCTGCCGCCGCAGCAGCTGATGAGGGGTCTGGCGATCGCACTGACGACCCTGAGGCCGTAGGAGCGACAGGCGCTACACCGACCGCCGATCCTCCCGCCGCTGCCGCAACGTCAGGCTCCGAAGAGACCCAGCCAGGTGTCTACTTGAAGGCCGGCGCTGGCGTCTTCATCAACCTCCCCTGGGCGTCAACGTCCAGGGCGCCGGTCGAAGGAGAAAACTTTGACGCGGAGGTGCTCGCCTCCGCTGGGCTGACGCTGGTCGACGCGCCAAGCAGTACCAGCGACGAGCCTGAGGAGGAGCGACTGCTGCGGAAGCTGGTGTCGCTCTACCGCGCTCGACAAGCCAAACTAGAGTCCCGCGAAGCGCTTGTCGCGAAGGCGGGGGTGGACATGGAGAAGCGCGCGGAGGAGCTCCAAGGTCTCAACCAGGCAGCTCTCCGGTCGCTGGCGGCGGAGCGTGTGCAGCTCGATGAGGCGCAGAAGGCCTTCATCCTCGAGAAGGAAGAAGTTGCAGAGCAACAGCGGCTTGCCGCCGAGGATCTATCTGCGCGGGAGGGCGAATTGGTGCAGCTGAAGGCCAGCTTGGACAACCACGAAGAGGAGCTTGCTGCGCGCGAGCAAACACTCAGCGGAGCTCTCAAGGAAGCAAAGGACGCTGCCGCAGCTGCCGAGGCCGCCAAGAAGGAGCTGGAGGCGAAGGTGGCGCAGCTGGAGACTGATCTCAAGGCGAGCGGTGAAGCGCTTGCCGCGCTCAAGCATGAGCGCGAGAAGGACGCCTACACCTTTGGCGAGCTGCAGGGTCGTCTCGCCGAGAAGATCAAGGAGCTTAGCACCGCCAAGGATTCCAATGCCGATCTTGAGCTGAAGCTGGCTGCTTTGACCAAGACGCTGGACGGCGCCAGGGAGCAGGAGGCGTCCCTGAAGAAGGAGATCAAGGCCGACAAGGCGCTGCTGGAGAGCATTGCCGCCACCCAGAACGATTTTAGAGAAACTATGGAGCGGTGGACGGAGGGTCTTGTGAATGCTGCCGCAGACATCGACAAGGAGCTGGCGCAGCTGGGGATGGCGGATCTCGGGTATCCCTCCGATGAGACCCTCCCATCCAGCGCCAAGCTCACTCTGTTCTTCAAAGGCGTGGCGACGGCCCTCCAGCAACTCCGGGAGAGGATCCCAAAGCAGCTGGCCGACGAGTCGCACAAGATCTGCGCGGGAGCTCTTCAGAAGGTGTTGGTGAAGGTAGCCTTCCGCAACCCGGGCCTCAACCTCACCAATGTCCTCAGATCCCTACCGGCGGAAGCTGATCTGGAGGCGCTCAAGGACCTCTTCGCACCCATTGTGGACAAGGTGAGCGGTATCAAGAGAGTTGAGGGCGATCGCGTGGACTAGGCCGCCCGTTTTCTTCTTTTCTTGTTGCTGCTAATCATGTTATGAAAACAGTCTATTAGAGCCGCGACAAGCTATCTTGTAATATATAACTTTATTTTGGTTAGCAATTGCAATGTTATTTCCTTTACTTGATCCCTTCCTTTGTATGTTTTTGCCCTACGCTTTTAGGGAACTTGCCAGCGCAGGCACCCTCGCCGCGAGCGCTGAGTGCGAGATGTCAGCAGCCTGCTGGCAGTGCTATTGCCGACAAGAAACCTTGTCGTAACTAGCCGCAGCTCGTTTAAGTTGTTGAGTGAACTCGAAACAAAGTAAGGGCGCGACTCTAGTTGCAGCACACTTAAACTGTTGAGCGAACTCGAAACAAAGTAAGGGCGCAACTAGCCATGAGTCGGTTCCTTTGCGCACAGGTTTTCCATACAAAGCATGGTCGTTCAAGGAAGATAACTTAAAAAATTTAAAGACATCTGATTGCTCAAACTTTGGCAACTTAGCTTTTCTGTCGTTTGCTTCCCAGCAAGGCGAAACTTTCTTGAACGACGCCTGGTCCATGCCATTATCTTCCCCTTCCCCCCCGACAAACTTGTGGGCGAAGGAGACTTCATTCCCTTGAGAAAAAAGGAAGTAGAGAAAATAATGATATGGAGCCTTATGGCTCGTTATTGCTTACCGGGGGTGTTCGCTACACAACGTGTCAGATAATTCATGCAAAAAAGCATGAAATTGACAAGGTGTGCGGAGCACGTGAGCTTTATTTATGCACAGGGTCTGCGCCTGGCTTTGTACAAAGGATTACATGCAACAGCGGCAAGACTTGTACAAAAAGGTGGTTGCCGGAACAGGGTCCGACAACCGCGCCTTACGGGTAAAACTTACGAAGATGCTCGATGTTCCAGGAGTTGCTCACCGGAATGCCATCTTCGGTCTCAAGGCGGACATCACCAGGCCTAGTGACTCGTTTCACCCAATAAGGGCCTTCCCACTTCGGCGTCAACTTGTTGGAATTCTTGGCGGAATGAACGCGCCGAAGAACAAGGTCGCCTTCCTCGAGACTTCTGGCGTTAACTTTGCGGCTATGGTAGCGGCGCAAAGCTTGCTAGTAGCGAGCAGCTCGCACAGCAGCCTGGAGACGGTCTTCCTCAAGGAGTAGCGCGTCATCTTGTCGCATCTGCTCTTGCTCAAGCTCATCATAAGCGAGCACTCGAGGTGACCCGTATACGAGTTCCGTGGGGATAACTGCCTCTGCTCCATAGACTAGAGCGAAAGGTGTCTGGCCAGTGGCTCGATTTGGCGTCGTCCTGATCGACCAAAGAACTACCGGCAGCTCCTCGATCCAGTTTCTTCCGCACTTGTGCAGCCTGTCGAAAGTCCTGGTCTTGAGTCCACGCAGCACTTCAGCATTTGCCCTCTCCGCTTGACCGTTGCTCCTGGGGTGAGCAACAGAAGCGAAGCAGACCTTGGCGCCAAGATCTTGGACGTACTGCATAAAGGTGCCACTCGTGAATTGCGTACTGCTTGCCGGAGTGGGCATCAGAACTCTTGCCGGACTTGGTCTTCTTCTTCCCCCCGGGAGCTTCAGCGGCAAGTGTCTTGCGATCCGCTGCGGCTGCTGCTTCCCGGTAGATCTTGTCGGCACAGATAAGAGCATCTTTCTTGTTGCCAGAGACAAAGATGACACTTATCGGGCCCGGCATCTTTAGCATGTTGTACGCGTAGTGAGAGGCCGCCATGAACTTGGCGAGCGCTGGACGGCCGAGAATTCCATTGTAAGGCAATGGAAAATCGGCAACGTCAAAAGTGATCCTCTCAGTCCTGAAGTTTAGCTCGCTGCCAAATGTCACCGACAGCGTGATCTTCCCCTTCGTCTTGCTCCTTCCCGAGTTGATTCTTTGGAATGTGCCGGTCTCTTCGAGCTCGCTGTCAGGGACTTGGAGTTTCCGGAGCACAGCGGAGGAGATCAGGTTCAAGCCGGCCCCGCCGTCAACTAGCATCTTAGTGACCTTGAGGTTGCGGATAGTTGGTGAGACCAACATCGGCAAACACCCGACCGCAGTTGTGCGATCAGGGTGGTCCTCAATATCAAAGATGATAGGCGTGCTGGACCATTTCAGAAGCTTGCGTGACTCAACGGGTGGTTCTGCCGCATTGACTTCCCGCACCCACTGCTTGAGTTGGCGGTGTGAAGTATGCAGAGAAGCACCGCCGTCAATGCACAAGACCTCTGTGGCTTTCTGAAACTCCTGCTCACTGGTCTCGTCATCATCCATGTCTTCGTCGTCGTCGTCTTCATCTTTGTCGCGGCCGCGGGGAGGTCTGTCTCCTTGCCGCTGCTTGTCTTTGCCGCGGCGTCCTCCCCGGCCGGTGCGCTTCGTACCGGATCCTCCAGCACCTGCTTGGGCTTTCTCCTTGTCACGTCGCTCGTACTCGGCCTTTTGCAGCTCGACAAGCTGCTCGACCTTCTTGCAACTCTGGAGGTCATGGCCCTTGGTGCGGTGGATCTTGCAGTACTGTTTGTTGGTGCCGTCCTGTTTGTCGGCGGCCGCCACAGCCTGGCAGTTGGCGCATGCGGCAACCTCCTTGCCGGAGCTATCATCTTTGGCTTTCTTGGCGCCACCGTCGTTGCCGGACTGCTCAACAACTAGCACATCTTTGCCTTTCCTCTTCCCGTTGTTCCGCCGCCGGTTTTTATTTGCCGGGGCAGCATCCTTGCTGTCGGATCCTCCTGCTCTTGCATCCTCTCCGGGGAGTTTCCTCCCTTCCTCAGCACGTGCACACCTGTCGGCCAGGGCATACAGCTCACTGACGTCTCTGATCTTGCACATCGCCATCTCCTCCCGCATCCTGCGGTTACGCACATTCTGATGGAACGCGCTGATGACTGCGGCAGGGTGGACATCTGGGATGTTGCGTTGCACTTGGATGAATCTCTGGATGTACTTGCGTAGGGGCTCTCCTTCTTTCTGGGCAAGCAGATGAAGATCACTCTCCTGGCCATGAGGTTTGTGGCCACCTGTAAAGGCGCCGACAAACTGATGGCATAGGTCTGCCCAGGAAGATATGGAGTTTTCCGGCAAGTGCATGAGCCAGGACCTGACGTTGGGTTTGAGCACCAACGGGAAGTAGTTGGTAAGGATCTTGTCGTCTCGCCCCCCGGAAGCCTTCACCGCGATGGTGTAGATGCTGAGGAACTCCGACGGATGCAACCTGCCGTCGTACTTCTCCGGTACGTCTGGCTTGAAATTCTTCGTGCTGGGCCACTGGACTTGCCATAGCTCACGGGTAAACGCAGGGCAACCTACCGCATACGGCAGGTCGCTTGGTTCCTCTGGCGCATGCATGTCGACAGTGGGCCCAGCGCGCCGGTCTGATTGACGCCGCGCTTCTCTTTGGCGCTCGATGCGAGTACGAGCGTCTTCTTGCTGCCGTTCGTGAAGAACTTGGCGCTGATCGGGGCGAGCTCGCAGATCTGATGAAGCGGTGGAGTCGCTGTCGCGGTGGACCCGATGAGTCGGCGATCTTGGCCTTCGAGGCGGAGAGTGCACGGTGGTTGCACCCCCACCGGTCTTGCCGTCATCGGCCCGCACCTGGCTGGCTTGCCGCGGCTGTGATGTGGTCGGCTGCCGTGGAGTGTCGCCGTTGGCGAAGCCGATGAGACTCTGAATGGTGGCCCTCCAGTCGTCGATCTTGTCTGGCATTGGAGGGAAGTCTAGGAGCAGTTGTGCTCGCGCCAAAGCTTCTGCTGGAGTGGCGGGTAGCGGTGGCGAATGGTGCGAGGAGCGGGATATGCTCGGACTTCCAACGATGTTAGAAGGAGCAGTATTCCGTCCAGGCGACCGTGCCTCGCTCGCGCCAGCATGTTGGCGTGCATGCTGGCCTTGAGCATCCCGAGATCCGCCAGCTCGATTTGGGTCCAGCGAGCGTATGGTACCGTGAGTACCACGACGCTGCCGGTCCCGCGCCTCCTGAGATGGGCGCGGGGCATCCACGGACGCCCGGTCATCGTGGGAGCCTGCTACGCCGCCGACGGGTAGTGTAGCCTTGTCCTTGGACCTGGCGGCACCGTGGGCTCCCTCGTCGACGCCCGTTCTTCCGCCGGCACTTTCCCCACCAGCCGTTTGCTCTGGCGGCGGTGGGTTCAACGCGGACGGAGCAGCCGCTTCTGAAGGCTTCTTCTTTGGCGGCATGTCGATGAAGTCGATGAAGATCTGGCTCGTGTGAACGCCGAATAAGGTTCACACAACCTCAACGCCCCCTACCTGGCGCGCCAAAGTTGTCGGGGAAATCTGACTCCGCGAGCACCTATGGGGACGGAGCCCCTCTTTGGTTCAGCGGGGGGCGGAGGTCGCACAAAGATCATATCGAGGCGAGGCACACGAGGGGTTTTTACCCAGCTTCGGAGCTCTCCGGAGAGATAATACTCCTACTGCTGCTTTGTTGATTGTATTGAGTTCTTGCTCGGGAGCGCTGAGTGCTACAGTACACACCAGCAGCTAACGAGACCGAGTGTGAGTGTTCTACTGTTCGTCCCTCCCCCTCTACGTTGCGCATGGGCCTCCTTTTATATGCTCAAGGGGTCACCGACAGGTGGCAACGTAGGCAAGGGCAAAAATGGAAAAGGTGCTGCAGTTGGTACAGCTACCTGCACAGTGTATCATACCTAACCCTGACGGCAGGGGACAAAGGCATTAAATGCCTATCTACGTCGCCCAAACAGTGCAGAAAAGGGACCGTCAGGGACGCCACCGCTCGCCACGATGGCGATCTTGTCAGCGCCGCTTGCCACAGTGTACCCCTGGCTGCACAGCCTCCCGCCACGTACGCCTGGAAGGGTCCCAGAGCGACACGTAGGTGGGTGTGCTGGAGCGCAGGTACAGAGTAGTTGCTTGCCGCGGCAAACGCCTTGCCGCGGCCGTTGTCTTGTCGCGTTCGGGGGCTTGTCGCTCGCCAGGCCCTGCCGGGATGCGTGGCGCGTCGCGGCAAGTTCCTCGAGATGCCCTGGTCGGCCTTCCCGGCAAGCTCCTCTTGCCGGGGTCTTGTGCCTTGAGTGGCCTTCTTGGCAAGCTCCTCTTGCCGGGGACTTGTCTCCTTGGCTTAAATACTTTGTTCTTGAATGGCTCCAAAGGAGCCACAGAGGGCCTTGGCGGTCGCCCGGCAAGCCTTTCCGCGGGGTGCTACGACTGCCCGTGCACAAGTTCGGGATACTAGGGTACCCCTACTCTAGTACACCGACAATAGGAGTGTGTAGCGCATCCATGTTCCGGCGGCGAAGTTCCTCTCTCTACAGCGACGTGAGAGGCTCGGGGAGATATTCTTCATGGGCGTGCGACGGGTCGCCGCCGCGGGTGCCTCTGTCGGTGCGGGGAAAACTGGGAGGACTGCAAGGTCCATCGACCATCAAAACCTCCGCCGCCGGATCACTGCTGCCGCACTTGGATGCAGTCTCTGCGGAGCCAGTCGACAGATCAAACAGGCCATAGAGAGATTCATTGGGCTCGATCGCTGCAACTTGAGGGGTGGCCGACTGGCGTGCCACCGCATGTCTCACCCACCGCTGAAGTCTCGACCGACCGGAGCGCTTGCGCCGGCGGGAAACAGGGAGGAAGGACAGCACAGGGGCCGACCGATACTGGGTCGACGTTTGCCGCAGGAGGACGCCGCGGACGCACGCACGGAAGTGCGTTGCCCCGCGGACAGGGAGCGCGTCGACGTCGAGCAGAGCCTCCTGAAGCCAAGAGGAGTCGTCGGCGATGAACAAGAGCACGCCGAGATGGATCTCGCGGCCCTCAACCAAAACTCCGTCTGAAACCATGATGAAGGGAATCGGAAAAAGTGCAACTCCTCCAACAAGTCGCCAAGACACCTGCCCCACGGTGGGCGTCAACTGTCGTGGTTCTAAGTCTGACAGTAATGTAGGGGGGTAAGTATGGAGAGGCAAGATCTTAGCTATGGAGTAGTTGTAAGCACACGAGATTTACGAGTTCAGGCCCTTCTCAGAAGAAGTAATAGCCCTACATCTCGGAGCCCGGAGGCGGTCGACTGGATTATATGCGTGTGAGTTACAGGGGGTGCGAACCATTTACACTGAGGAGGGGGGTGGCTTATATAGAGTTCGCCAGACCCCTCCGGCCCTCAGTTATGCAGGGTTTAAAGTACATTAAAGTTGGGCGTTACTGGTAACGCCTCTAATAAAGAGCTATGATGACCATAAAAGCTACTCAATGACCGACCGTTAGCGTGCGGAGTGGCTTTAGGTCTCCTGGCCGTCGAGTGGTTGGATCTTGGTCGGACTGCTATGTTTTTCACAGATTCTGTTTTCAATGCATAGTTTGCTTGTTTTATTGTTTCCGTAGCTTATATTAAGTGATATTAATTGTGGAAATGATAAGGTACAGTAGGAATTATTTTTGAAACAATTATGAATCTTGTCTTTGACAGTACTGATTGCTTGTATCTGCGTTGGTAATTCCCTGAACAGGAAGGGATGATGCAACACAACAAAGGTAACTATTTCCCTCAGTTATGAAACCAAGGTTATCAATCCAGTTGGAGAACCAAGCAACACTATGTAAACAACACCTGCACACAAACAACAAATACTTGCAACCCAACACGTGAAGGGGTTGTCAATTTCTCAACGGTATTGAGATAGATTAAATTGTATGATATTTGATAAGTATATCTAACTAAAACACAAAATAAAATAAATAAAGGAAAATTTCAGCAGGGTATTTTTTGGATTTAGTATGATAGGAAATAGACCCGGGGGTCGTAGTTTTCACTAAGGCTTCTCTCAAGAAAATAGCATACGGTGGAACAAATTACTGTTGGGCAATTGATAGAAAAGCAAATAATTATGACGATATCCAAGGCAATGATCATGTGTATTTAGGCATAACGTCCAAGATTAGTAGACTGAAATGATTCTGCATCTACTACTATTACTCCACACATCGAACGCTATCCAGCATGCATCTAGTGTATTAAGTTCATGGAGAAACGGGAGTAATGCAATAAGAACGATGACATGATGTAGGCAATATAAACCCACATATGAATAAAGCCCATCTTGTTACCCTTAATAGCAACGATACATGTGTGTCATGTCTCCTTTCTATCACGAAGACTGAGCACCGCAAGATCGAACCCATCACAAACCACCTCTTCTCATGGAAAGAAAAGTCAATATAGTTGGCCAAACCAAACCAATAATTCGGAGAAGAAATATGAAGATATAATGATCATGCATAAAAGAGTTCAGAAAAGACTCAAATAATATTCATGGATAAATCTGATCATAAAGTCACAATTCAACGGATCCCAACAAAAATACCGCAAAAAAAGAGTTACACCAAATAGATCTCCAAGAGCATTGAGGAGAACATTGTACTGAAGATGAAAAGAGAGAAGAAGCCATCTAGCTACTATCTATGGACCTGTAATTCTGTCGTAAACTACTCATGCATCATCGGAGGGGCAACAAGGATGATGAAGAACCCCTCCGTGATCGTCGCCCCCTCCAACAGAGTGCCAGAAAAGGCCTCTACATTTGATCTCGTGGTTCTGGAACTTGCGATGGCTGGAAAAGTGTTTTTCGCCTCCCCTAGGGTTTTTGGGATTTTAGAGTATTTATAGAGGTGGAGGTAGGTCAATGAGTGGGAGGGGAAAGTGATCTCTGACCGCGTGCCTGTTGAAGAATGAGCCGACACGATGCATTGCCGCGCGAAATCAAGATATTGGAATTGGATTAGTCAATCGATTCATAACTGCCTTTCGAGCACAACCATTTCGACGTCCATTTTGCATCATGCTTTTATATCGATATTTATTGCATTATGGGCTGTTATTACACGTTATGTCACAATACTTATGCCTATTCTCTCTTATTTTACAAGGTTTACATGAAGAGGGAGAATGCCGGCAGCTGGGATTCTGGGCTGGAAAAGGAGCAAATATTAGAGACCTATTCTTCACAGCTCCAAAAGTCCTGAACTTCACAGAAGCTATTTTTGGAATTAATAAAAAATACTGGGCGAAGAAAATACCAGAGGGGGCCCACACCCTGGACACGAGGGTGGGAGGCGCGCCCTACCCCCCGGGCGCGCCCCCTGCCTCGTGGGCCCCCTGGCAGGCCTCCGGTGCCCATCTTCTGCTATATGAAGTCTTTCATCCGAGAAAAAAAAATCATAAGCAAGCTTTCGGGAAGAAACTCCGCCGCCACAAGGCGATACCTTGGCGGAACCAATCTAGGTCTCCCATGGAGTTGTTCTGCCGGGGAAACTTCCCTCTGGGAGGGGGAAATCATTGCCATTGTCATCACCAACGATCCTCTCACTGGAGGAGGGTCAATCTCCATCAACATCTTCACCAACACCATCTCCTCTCAAACCCTAGTTCATCTCTTGTATCCAATCTTTGTCCCAAAGCCTCAGATTGGTACCTGTGGGTTGCTAGTAGTGTTGATTACTCCTTGTAGTTGATGCTAGTTGGTTTATTTGGTGGAAGATCATATGTTCAGATCCATTATGCATATTAATACCCCTCTGATTATGAACATGAATATGATTTGTGAGTAGTTACGTTTGTTCCTGAGGACATGGGAGAAGTCTTGCTATAAGTAGTCATGTGAATTTGGTATTCGTTCAATATTTTGATGAGATGTATGTTGTCTTTCCTCTAGTGGTGTTATGTGAACATCGACTACATGACACTTCACCATTATTTGGGCCTAGAGGAAGTCTTTGGGAAGTAATAAGTAGATGATGGGTTGCTAGAGTGGCAGAAGTTTAAACCCTAGTTTATCCGTTGCTTCGTAAGGAGCTCATTTGGATCCATATGTTTCATGCTATGGCTAGGTTTACCTTAATACTTATTTTGTAGTTGTTGATTCTTGCAATAGGAGTTAATCATAAGTGGGATGCTTGTCCAAGTAAGGACTGCACCCAAGCACCGGTCCACGCACATATCAAATTATCAAAGTACCGA
Source organism: Aegilops umbellulata (assembly GCA_032464435.1). Classification (NCBI taxonomy): domain Eukaryota; kingdom Viridiplantae; phylum Streptophyta; class Magnoliopsida; order Poales; family Poaceae; genus Aegilops; species Aegilops umbellulata. The sequence goes on along the minus strand of CP136056.1, from coordinate 289,449,778 downwards.
ACGTGAATCATATGAGCGTGATGAGAACTAGCTTGGCGATAATTCCCATGTGTCCTCGGGAGCACTTTTCTCTATATAAGAGTTTGTCCAGGCTTGTCCTTTGCTACAAAAAGGATTGGGCCATCTTGCTGCACTTTATTTACACTTGTTACTTGTTGCCCGTTACAAATTACCTTATCACAAAACTATCTGTTACCTATAATTTCAGTGCTTGCAGAGAATACCTTGCTAAAAACCGCTTGTCATTTCCTTCTGCTCCTCGTTGGGTTCGACACTCTTACTTATCAAAAGGACTATGATATATCCCCTATACTTGTGGGTCATCAGTCAAGAAAGTCCCCGTGGGCCCCACTACCCACCAGGGCATGTCGGAGGCCCCTGGCTCGCCCTGGTGTCTAGTGGACCCCACGGACCTCCTCCCTGGTGTAAAAAAACAGAACAATTTGTAGTAATCTGGAGACTTCATATACTCCTGTAACTCCAAAAATTCTGAAAATTAGGATAGTGTAGGTAATTTGTATATCAATCATGTGTAAAAAACTCACAAACTTTCGTCGCTCAAGTGATTTTGAAACATTCTGCTATTGGACGTAAAAGTTTCTGTTAATGCACATAGTCGAAGCAACTATCACCCAAGCCATCCTAAAGGCTTTACTTGGCACAAATACTAATTAAAACGTAAGAAACATAATTATTACAGAAGCATAATTGCATATTTATTAAAGAACAAAAAAGAAAAATATTGGGTTGTCTCCCAACAAGCACTTTTCTTTAAAGCCTTTTAGCTAGGCATTGATAATTTTAACGATGCTCGCATGAAAGACAAAAATTGAAGCTCCAAGAGAGCATCATATAACATGTGAAAATTATATTTAAGTGTAGCATACACTGGTGCGTGTCGGTCCTAAACAAACGGTTTTTAACCCCTTTCCGCGACGGCATCTGGAACCGTCACCAAGTGAGTGTGGGCGATAGGGGGGGTCATTCCCACACGACCCAGAAACCGTCGGGGATATGCCCTCCTGGCACACACGTTTGGCAAAATGAGGTCGTGTGCGACCGGCGAGCGCGCAAATATGGAAATACGTACAGTATAGCTAAAAAATACAATTATACGACGAAATTGTTTCCGGTCGCAAGTACATCCCACATAGTTAGTCCCCGCTAAACGTTTCCGTTCGTATGTACATCCCACACAGTCGCTCCAAGGAAAACGTTTGCGCAAGGTGGCGTAACGCAAACAGTTTTGAAGAGAATGTCGTGTGTAATTGTTCATTGATCCAACACGGTTTATTCCTAGAAATTGTGTGTGTTGCCTGAGGTCATCGCCCACGGTGGTTTCTCATTAACCGTTTGCAATAGGAAAACCCAATTAGCAAGCTAATTGGCTAATTAGCGGGCTAATTGCCCTATTATTAATAATCCATTTACTAATCTAATTGACATTCATATTAAGCACATAATATATTCCATTTCCATATTAAGGAAGCAGGATTTCATAATTGAAATACATCAGAGTACAACATGGTATAGCTTCAGCACTCAGCTACCCCATTACACAACTGCACAAGCAGCAAGTTTCACATGCAACATCTAGAACCTTTCGAAATTAGCATCTTAGACGATACATAGAGAGATGCATCTCATCTGGAAAACTGCTGAAGCGGAAGGTGAATATTGAGCCTTCATTCATGTTGAAGGTCTTTGCAACTTTAGGCCAGTGCCTGTGGATGATTGACCATCCATCCTTCGAACTCTTCAGGAACACTTCAATATTGAACCATGGGTGTTGTATGAAAACTTTCCTCGCCTCCTGACCACAGAGGTGGTTTGAGAGGTAATCATCAGTGAAGCCTGAAAACAAGGATGTGCATAAATATCTTCTCTACATTGGGAATGGGGCAAAGGAATACAAAAAGGCAAGGTATAATAGTTAGTACCATCTTGTAAACCTCAGTGCTTCCCATTGTTTCCCTGCAACACATATAAGGTAGTTAGTCATCAGGTTAAGTAAGGGTTTGCATGCTATCAGTAAAATATGTTGATGATAACTAAGCACATTGCAGATTCATCAGATTAATTCAAGCCACATGGAAAACCCATTTATCCAAACCAAGCATGATTAAGAACTAGGAAATATAGCACTTGTATATGTCTCTCATGTATTAAGTGCAGTCAAATCCGATTTATTCCTCACATGGTATACAATAACAGAATGCAACCACAACAATTGAACATTGCATTGCAGAATTGAACCAAGCAGTTAACTAAACACCACAACAAATGAACCAAATGTTAACTGAGCACCACATTGCACAATATAACATATTCCTAATAGAAGATCAGACAGTTAACCAAACCAAGCATGCTTAACAAGTTGGAAATATAGCAATTGTATTTGTTTCTCATGTATTTAGTACAACCAAATTCAATTTATCCCTCACATAGTATACAATAACAGAATGCAGCAACAACAATTGAATATCGCATTGCAGAATTGAACCAAGCAGTTAACTAAACACTACAACAAGTGAACCAAGCCACAAAAAATGAACCAAGCAGTTAAGTAAACACCAATTGAACAATATAACATACTCCTAATAGAAGATCAGACAGTTAACCAAACCAAGCATGCTTAACAACTTGGAAATATTGCACCCTGAAGAATTGAACATCACATTTGCAGAATTGAACCAAGCAGTTAATTGAACACCACATTGCACGACATACAGAACATATACACTATAGCAGAACATTGGATGGTAAAAGTAGATAGCACAATTCACTAGAATTTGCTAAGGAAAGGTAATAGCTAGCAAACTAAACATGGGTCCTTATAGTGAGCTAATCAGACAAGATACTCCTCATTGTAGGAGATATCGATGATGATTGGCTCCTTGGACATGGAAGAGGGCCAGGCCTACACATCGTGGGTGCCCTCGTTGTAGTGGTGAGTTGCCTGAGCCGCTCCGGGCACCAACCTGCTCGCTCTCGAGATGAGGTAAGCACGTGCATGCTGAGAAAACACCTCGTAGTCTTTGTCGAAGGCACCGACGATGGCCTCGAGAAAATGCCACGAACTGTTGTTCAAAGCAGCCAACCATGTCGCGGCGTCGGCGCGCGAGGCATCAACGGTGGCCTCGACGGTGAGGTGCTCCCCCAAGATCTGGGGGTCAGCACAAATGGCAGCCATCGCGACCTCATCCGCGCGTGCGGCCGCGATTTGCTTCTCCGCTGCCAAATGCTCCTTGAGGTCCTGGCTATACTGCGTGCACCATGGCTTAGGCCGGCGCTTATTTGGTGGAGGGGTCAGTGATTTGGGTGGAAGGTGTCGCGCTCGCGCCGGCGGTCAGGCCATGTGGGATGTGGAAGGAGGAGGAGGATGGGGGTCGGGTATGGATTACCTACCTGGATAGGCGAGGCCGAGCAGCGTGAAGGAGGGTCGCCGGCGAGGAGGCGGTGGCACTGTAAGCAAGGAATGAATGTTTCAATTTGGAAAGGAAGGCGAAAAGAGGGGAAATGTGGCTTTTGGTAAGGGGGAGGGGGCGGGGAGGTAGATATTTCCGCGGAAGCCAAAAATTTGGAATCGCTTCAGCCAAAAAACTGACGTGTAAAGTATCATCAGACATGGTCCCTTATTCAGACACCGTCCAAGGATATTTTGTGCTGCATCTCACACGGTTGGTTATAATAAACTATGTGGGATCTACTTGATTTTTGGTCTTTATTGGACTTACATAATGGGGTCACAGCGGCCATCGACAGTGTTTGAATTGCTAGACCTTTTATCTGCAGTGATCATAAAAGAATTGGAAATATTCAGGGTTTGTTTGGACATTTTTTTGCATTAAGTGAGTTTTCAATGCATTTATGTGCATAATTCAAATTTGAACTACATGCACATGCTCCAGTGCATATAAATTCGTTGAAAACCAAATATTTGTCCTTGGGTGCATGCTTAGGTCCCATGCAAGAAATGGGAATGAATTTCAAACACCATGGCACCGTTGATTGCCGGCAAAACAGTGAGATGCCTGGTTTTTAAATTCTAGTAAATCCAAAACTCATCTGCAATTCATGAAACTTGGCATGCTATCATGGAGCGGCATCAACATGCCGTGGTACAAATTTTGTCCCATTTGGGGTTGGTTTGGGTATATGCTTCTCACAAACCAGAGCTTCTCACAACAAGCATGATGGTTTTCGGTAGGGAACGTCCCACCTTTGGGGACGAAACGATATCCATTGCCTCTTATTGCTTTCAAGTTTTTTTTCTCGTGTCAACATAGAACAACAGGAGTGTTGTGTGAATTTTTGTGATTTTTCGGGGTTCGTTTGGACATTTTTATGCATTAACTGAGTTTTCAATGCACTTATGTGCATAATTCAAATTTGAACTACATGCGCATGCTCCAGTGCATATAAATTGGTTGAAAAATCAAATCTGTGTCCTTGGGTGCATGCTTAGGTCCCATGCAAGAAATGGGAATGAATTACAAACACCATGGCACCATTGATTGTCGGCAAAACAGTGAGATGCCTGGTTTTTAAATTCTAGTAAATCCAAAACTCATGAAACTTGGCATGCTATCATGGAGCGGCATCAACATGCCGTGGTACAAATTTTGTCCCAATTGGGGCAGGTTTGGTATATGCTTCTCACAAACCGGAGCTTCTCACAACAAGCATAATGGTTTTCACTAGGGAACATCCCACCTTTGGGGACGAAACAATATCCATTGACTCTTATTGCTTTCAAGTTTTTTTTCTCATGACAACATAGAACAACAGGAGTGTTGTGTGAATTTTTGTGATTTTTCGGGGTTCGTTTGGACATTTTTATGCATTAACCGAGTTTTCAATGCATTTATGTGCATAATTCAAATTTGAACTACATGCGCATGCTCCAGTGCATATAAATTGGTTGAGAAATCAAATCTGTGTCCTAGGGTGCATGCTTAGGTCCCATGCAAGAACTGGGAATGAATTTCAAACACCAGGGCACCATTGATTGCCGGCAAAACATTGAGGTGCTTGGTTTTTAAATTCTAGTAAATCCAAAACTCGTCTGAAATTCATGAAACTTTGCGTGCTATCATGGAGTGGCATCAACATGTCGTGGTACAAATTTTGTCCCATTTGGGGCAGGTTTGGGTATATGCTTCTCACAAACCGGAGCTTCTCACAACAAGCATGATGGTTTTCGGTAGGGAACGTCCCTCCTTTGGGGACGAAACGATATCCATTGCCTCTTATTGCGTTCAAGTTTTTTTCTCATGTCACCATAGAACAATAGGAGTGTTGCTTGAATTTTTGTGATTTTTCGGGGTTCGTTTGGACATTTTTATGCATTAACCGAGTTTTCAATGCATTCATGTGCATAATTCAAATTTGAACTACATGTGCTTGCTCCAGCGCATATAAATTGATCGAAAAATCAAATATGTGTCCTTGGGTGCATGCTTAGGTCCCATGCGAGAAATGGGAATGAATTTCAAACACAAGTGCACCGTTGATTGCCGGCAAAACAGTGAGATGCTTGGTTTTTAAATTCTAGTAAATCCAAAACTCGTCTGAAATTCATGAAACTTGGCATGCTATCATGGAGCAGCATCAACATGCCGTGGTACAAATTTTGTCCCATTTGGGGCAGGTTTGGGTATATGCTTCTCACAAACCGGAGTTTTTCTCACAACAAGCATGATGGTTTTCAGTAGGGAACGTCCCACCTTTGGGGACGAAACGATATCCATTGACTCTTATGGCTTTCAAGTTTTTTTCTCGTGTCAACATAGAACAACAGGAGTGTTGTGTGAAATTTTATGATTTTTCGGGTTCATTTGGACATTTTATGCATTAACCGAGTTTTCAATGCATTTATGTGCATAATTCAAATTTGAACTACATGCGCATGCTCCAATGCATATAAATTGGTTGAAAAATCAAATCTGTGTCCTTGGGTGCATGCTTAGGTCCCATGGAAGAAATGGGAACGAATTTCAAACACCAGGGCACCATTGATTGCCGGCAAAACAGTGAGATGCCTGGTTTTTAAATTCTAGTAAATCCAAACTCGTCTGATATTCATGAAACTTTGCATGCTATCATGGAGCGGCATCAACATGCCGTGGTACAAATTTTGTCCCATTTGGGGCATGTTTGGGTATATGCTTCTCACAAACCGGAGCTTCTCACAACAAGCATGATGGTTTTCGGTAGGGAGCGTCCAACCTTTGGGGACGAAACGATATCCATTGCCTCTTATTGCTTTCAAGTTGTTTTATCGTGTCAACATAGAACAACAGGAGTGTTGTGTCAACTTTTGTGATTTTTCGGGGTTCATTTGGACATTTTTATGTATTAACTGAGTTTTCAATGCATTTATGTGCATAATTCAAATTTGAACTACATGCGGATGCTCCAGTGACTATAAATGGGTTAAAAAATCAAATCTGTGTCCTTGGGTGCATGTTTAGGTCCCATGCAAGAAATGGGAATGAATTTCAAACACCAGGGCACCGTTGATTGCGGGCAAAACAGTGAGATGCCTGGTTTTTAAATTCTAGTAAATCCAAAACTCATTTGAGATTCATGAAACTTGGCATGTTATCATGGAGTGGCATCAACATGCCGTGGTACAAAATTTGCCCCATTTGGGGCAGGTTTGGGTATATGCTTACCGGAGCTTCTCATAACAAGCATGATGGTTTTCAGTAGGGAACGTCCCACCTTTGGGGACGAAACGATATCCATTGCCTCTTATTGCTTTCAAGTTTTTTTTCTCGTGTGAACATAGAACAACAGGAGTGTTGTGTTAATGTTTGTGATTTTTTGGGGTTCATCTGGACATTTTTATGCATTAACTGAGTTTTCAATGCATTTATGTGCATAATTCAAATTTGAACTACATGCGCATGCTCCAGTGACTATAAATTGGTTGAAAAATCAAATCTGTGTCCTTGGGTGCATGCTTAGGTCCCATGCAAGAAATGGGAATGAATTTCAAACACCAGGGCACCGTTGATTGTTGGCAAAATAGTGAGATGCCCGGTTTTTAAATTCGAGTAAATCCAAAACTCATCTGAAATTCATGAAACTTGGCATGCTATCATGGAGCGGCATCAACATGCCGTGGTACAAATTTTGTCCCATTTGGGGCAGGTTTGGGTATATGCATCTCACAACAAGCATGATGGTTTTCGGTAGGGAACGTCCCACCTTTGGGGATGAAACGATATCCATTGCCTCTTATTGCTTTCAAATTTTTTCTCGTGTCAACGTAGAACAGCAGGAGTGTTGTGTGAATTTTTGTGTTTTTTCGGGGTTCATTTGGACACTTTAATGCATTAACTGAGTTTTTAATGCATTTATGTGCATAATTCAAATTTGAACTACATGCACATGCTCCAGTGCATATAAATTGGTTGAAAAATCAAATCTGTGTCCTTGGGTGCATGCTTAGGTACCATGCAAGAAATGTGAATGAATTTCAAACACCAGGGCACCGTTGATTGCTCGCAAAACATTGAGATGCCTGGTTTTTAAATTCTAGTAAATCCAAAACTCGTCTGAAATTCATGAAACTTTGCATGCTATCATGGAAGGGCACCCGACATGCTGTGGTATTTTTCATGTCCATTTTGAGAGAAGGCGCACTCGAATAATGACAGCCAACAAAGGCATTTTGAAAAAAGAACTGCCACTTTAATATCTCAAACTTTTGTATAATTCAAACCGTATGGGTTCGCCTAACCATTCACGTGACTCCACGTGTCTTGGTTTTAATGGCTATACGAGGTGCCGTATGGACAGCTGCTTGACTGAACGGGAGGAGTGCGATTGCAGTCCGGTGCGCAGGCTCACGGGGAAGCGTACAAGCTGTTTAATGCTGGATCTGTGCATCTCTTAAATGCAAATGGTTCAGATTACGGTATGCAAATTAAAGCCAGACTTCGGCGCTAAGCCAAGAAACACTCGATTTGTCAAAATATGCAGCTAAAAATCAATATCACCATCTATTTTTTGCAACTAAAATCCAGTAATTAAGCATATATTTCATTCATACTAGAGATTAAGCAATCGTTCTCACCGGGAAGCGAGACAACCTTGGACCGCCGCCCGCCTCGCTCCCACTGGTCTATATTAATGGCGTCTCCGAGCGGCCGCACCCCCCCATCCTCGCCACACACACAATTCCTCTCTCTCCGCTCGCATCCTCGACGCCACTCCGAGTCCTCAAAGCCGTCAGTGTACGAGGATGCCGCCGAAGCGCTCCATCGGAGGGAGTGGCGACGCCGGGGCTGTTGAAGCACCGGAGCACGGCGTGAATATGGAGACAGAGGTTCCCATCCCCGCCGACGAGGTGGAGAACGAGGCTGCCAACAAGCGACTCCAGCAGGCCTAGAATTCATCAACAACCTCCCCGATGATATGTTGATAGTCATCATATCCCTCCTCCCAATCAGAAATCGGGCGAGGACAACCGCCGTTTCCCGACGGTGGTGCACCCTATGGCTCTGCACCCCTGTCGACCTCCTCCACGCCCAGAAGCTCTGCCACGGCTATCGCCAAAGCTTGGATGCGTTCTCCCAGATCCTTGGCAGTCAGCATGGCCCAATCAAAGGCCTTATCGCGGGTGAGGGAGTCCTAGAGTAAGGGGTCCTAGGGCGTCCGGCCTGTTGGACGTGGGCCAGACTAATGGGTTGTGAAGATACAAGACTGAAGACTCTCTCCCGTGTCCGGATGGGACTCTCATTGGCGTGGAAGGCAAGCTCGGCGTCAAGATATGAAGATTCCTTTCTCTGTAACTGACTTTGTGTAACCCTAGACCCCTCCGGTGTCTATATAAACCGGAGGGCTAGGTCCGTAGAGGCCAATAATCATAATCATAGTCATACAAGCTAGACTTCTAGGGTTTTAGCCATTACGATCTCGTGGTAGATCTACTCTTGTATTACTCATATTCATCAAGATCAATCAAGCAGGAAGTAGGGTATTACCTCCGTAGAGAGGGCCCGAACCTGGGTAAACATTGTGTCCCCTGTCTCCTGTTACCATTGACCTTAGACGCACAGTTCGGGACCCCCTACCCGAGATCTGCCGGTTTTGACACCGACATTGGTGCTTTCATTGAGAGTTCCACTGTGCCATCCTCAAAAGGTTTGATGGCCCCTTCAATCATCCAAAACAATGTTGTCCAAGGAGAAGTCTTCCTCCCAGGACAGATCTTTGTGTTCGGTGGCTTCGCACTGCGGGCCAACTCGCTTGGCCATCTGGAGCAGATCGATAGCTTCGCCCCTGGCCATCAGGTCAGATTCGGGGGCTTGAACTACGTCGCGGATATCTGCGGAGACTTGATCTTCAACGGATTTGAGACCACGGCAGCCACTCCCCGTCACCATGATGAACATGACTTAAATCTGTCATCAGACTATACCCAGGAGATAGCACGTGTAAGTGCTCTAGCCTTAGATCCGGAGCAGATCGCGCCATCCGAAGACGGGAAGCTCAACCCCACCACGGATGCCGCAGTCTCAGCAGTGTCAGAGCCGCACGCAGACCCAACCTCGAGTGGAATCTATGTCACCGGAGCCTCAGACTCATTTCCGGCTATAGGTTCCGAACCATGTGCGTCCATGTGCGTCTAGCTCGATCAGTCATCGATCGTTGAATTCAGCTCCGCGGACATTTTTCGGCACTCGCCTTTGGGCGACGTGTTAAACTCGTTAAAAGCACTATCCTTAGCAGGGGGCTCACAGCCGAATTATATCCGGTTCGAACTGGAGGCTGATGACGGAGAACTTCGCTTCCCACCCACCGCCCACTTCATAGCCACTGTCGAAGATTTAACTGACATGCTCGATTACGGCTCCGAAGACATCGACGGTATGGACGACGGTGCCGATGAGGAGCAGGGTCAAAACCCGCCGTTTACCGGACGCTGGACGGCCACCTCTTCTTACGATGTGTACATGGTGGATACACCTAAAAGAACTAACGACGATGACAAAGAAGATCTAGTTGAGGATGAACCTCCTGTGATACAACCAAAATGCCGACATCAGCGGCGCCGCTCTGAGTCACGTCGTGGAAAAGACAGCAATACTGGCACGGGAGAAAACAATACTCTGAATGATGCCGAAGATAATGAAGACCCCGTTGAGATAACTCCCGAACAGGAGGAACGGGAAAACGAACAAGTTAGCCCTGACGAACAGGCCATAAACGACGACTTGGAGGACAATAATTATCTTCCACTCTCCGAGGATGAGGTGAGCCTCGGCAACGAGGATTTTATCGTGCCTGAGGAACCTCTCGAGTAGGAGCGCTTTAAGCGCTGGCTAATAGCCACTGCAAGGAGCCTGAAAAAGAAGCAGCAGCAGCTTCAAGCTGACCAAGATCTGCTCAACGATAGATGGACAGATGTCCTGGCAACCGAAGAATACGACCTCAAAGCGCCCATCCAAAAGTTACCCAAAACGAAAATTGCTACCTCAGTTCGATGATGAGGCGCTGGAGCCCATACCATCATCACGCAATGCGGCTGACCGACCACCACGTGGTTGGGACAAAGCGACAACTCAAGCCGAAAACCAGTCCGCCCCACCTCACCATAAAAGCAAAGATAAAATAGCTCAGGGCTATACATATGACCTTCGGCAGGACCTGGACAGTAGAGCAAGACATACCAGATCGATCTACGGATCGCGAGGACGCGCCCCGACACGCGATGACGACTATCTATTCGGACGTGACAAGCCTAGTCACGCCCGAGCCGAAAACCGCACACGGACTCCATCAGAGCTACGTCGCGATGTGGCCCGATATAGAGGTGCCGCACACCCTCTTTGCTTCACTGACGAAGTAATGGAGCATGAATTCCCAGAAGGGTTTAAACCCGTGAATATTGAATCATACGATGGAACAACTGATCCCGCAGTGTGGATCAAGGATTTTCTTCTCCATATCCATATGGCCTGCGGAGATGACCTCCACGCCATCAAATACCTCCCGTTAAAACTCAAAGGGCCAGCTCGGCACTGGTTAAACAGTCTCCCTGAAAACTCTATTGGCAGCTGGGAGGATTTGGAAGACGCCTTCCGCGACAACTTCCAAGGTACATATGTCCGGCCACCAGATGCTGATGACTTAAGCCACATAGTTCAACAGCCTAGAGAGTTAGCCAGGAAATTCTGGACTAGGTTCCTAACTAAAAAGAACTAGATCGTCGACTGTCCGGATGCCGAAGCCCTAGCGGCCTTTAAACATAGCGTCCGCGACGAATGGCTCACCCTCCACCTCGGCCAAGAAAAGCCTATGTCCATGGCAGCCCTCACGGCACTCATGACCCGTTTTTGTGTGGGTGAGGATAGTTGGCTGGCCCATAGCAAAAACACGGCAAGCGAAGCAGGCACCTCCGAGGTCAAAAACAACAACGACAAGCTCCGACGCAACAGGCACAAACGCCGAAGCAATGGTGATAACACTGATGACACTACAGTCAACGCCGGATTCAGTGGCTCCAAGTCCGGTCAGCGGAAGAAGCCATAAAAAAGAAACAACCTGGGACCATCCAGCTTGGACCGCATACTCGACCGTCTGTGCCAGATCCATGGCACCCCAGACAAACCAGCACTACAAAAAAAGACACATCCGTGACATTTTGGGCTGAACGAAATTTTTTCTGTCATACTTATGACACTTCTATGACAATAATTGTGACAAAACATAGTATCATCATAGATGTGGTGGGGTCGTACTTCTATGACAAAAAATCATCACAGAAAATGGGCTTTTCGTCCTGGGCGGGTCGGAGACGCAGCTGCATGACATTCTTTGGTCCGTCCATGACGAAAAAAACCATGGTAGAAGCGAGGGCGAGGAAAATATCGGGGTGTTCCCGGTTATGGTGGGTGGTCGGGGCCGAGCGATGCGCGTTTCTCTCGTACATGCATGCGCGTGGGTGCAAGGTGTTGGGCTCTAACTGAACACGAGCGAGGCGTTGGGCTCTAACTGAACCCGAGCGATTGCACTACAGGCTACGCGTTACTGAACCCGAGCGATCGATCGATGGCTATTAACTGAACCCGATCGAGCGATTCCTTCGGTACTGCTGCTAACTGAAGCCGATTGATGCTGCCTCTGGATTAACAGTGAGCGTTGCTGGGGGGTTTGGATGAACTGTCCCGGTGGGTGTGGATGAACAGGACCCCGTCATGTTGCCTCTGGATGAACAGGACCCCGATCGATCGAGCCGGTTGGGGCTGGATGAACAGGACCCCGTGGAGGGCAGGATGAACATGACCACCCCGTGGAGGGCAGGATGAACAGTAGACGGTGGAGGGCTGGATGAACAGTAGCCCATGGAGGGGTGGTTGAACAGGAGCCCGTGGAGAGGCCTGGTTAAACAGTAGCCGGTGGTGTAGCGTGCGGTGGAGGCTGGATGAACAGGAGCCCGTGGATGAACAGTCGCAGGTGGAGTCTGGAGGAGGTCGACGGTGGATGAACAGTAGCCCGTGGAGGCTGGAGGGGGTCGATGGTCGAGATGAACAGTATCCCGTGGAGTCCCGTTTTGCGGTACGCCGCACCCCTCCCGATGAACAGGACCCCCGTTTCGACCGTAGCGCTCCAACACAAGTTCGTTTCCTCCGTTTTGTGGTACGCCACACCCCTCCTGATTAATAGGATCCCCGTTTCAATCGTAGGAGGTCCATTTCCTATGTTTTGCGGTACACCAGCCCCCTCCCGATGAACAGGATCCCGTTTCGAACGTGGCCGGTCGAACACAAGGCCGTTTCCTCTGTTCTGCGGTACGCCAGGCCTTGTTTCCATCGGCTGTTCCGTCCAAGCCCTTCCGATGGACACGACGACGCATTCCGTTCCGACCTAGCCAGTTGGCTCCCCATGAACACGATGACGACGACGCTGTTTCTCCGTTCTGAACCAGCCATGTACACGAGCCCTGGCCGTACGTATGCACGAGTAGGCGTTCGACACCCTGCCCGTATGTACGTACGTGGCCGTATTTTCTTTCTTGCACACTGGCCGCTGTACGTACGTGTACATGCTACGTGCGCGCCTCTACTACGACACGTGCGCGCCTCTACATCGACCAGTATGTACGTACACGTTCGTGACCAGAATGACAATGCTACGTACGCTTCGACCAGGTGGGTCCCGACTGTTAGGCACTTCCTTGCCTGCGAAGATCTAGCTGGTGGGTCCCAGCAGTCAGGGGGCTACTCGTTTTTTTTGCCCGGACGCACTTCCACTACAAAAAAAAGACACATCCGTGACATTTTGGGCCGAACGAATTTTTTTTCTGTCATACATATGACACTTCTATGACGATAATTGTGACAAAACCCGGTATCATCATAGATGTGGTGGGCTCCTACTTCTATGACAAAAAATCATGACAGAAAATGGGCTTTTTGTCCTGGGCGGGCCGGAGACGCAGATGTATGACATTCTTTGGGTCGTCCATGATGGAAAAAACCGTGGTAGAAGCGAGGGGGAGGAAAATTTCGGGGAGTTCCCGGTTACGGTGGGAGGTCGGGGGCCGAGCAATGCGCGTTTCTCTCGTACACGTGCGCGCGTGTGTGCAAGGCATTGGCTCTAACTGAACCCGAGCGAGGCGTTGGGCTCTAACTGAAAACGAGCGATTGCACTACAGGCTACGCGTTATTGAACCCGAGCGATCGATCGATGGCTGTTAACTGAACCCGATTGAGCGATTCCTTCGCTACTGCTGCTAACTGAAGCCGATCGATGGGATGAACAGTGAGCATTGCGCGGGGGGGGGGGGGTGGATGAACAGTGAGCGGTGGCGTTGCCTCTGGATGAACAGGACCCCGTGGTGTGGTGGAGGGCTGGATGAATAGTAGATGGTGGAGGGGTGCCCGTGGAGGGGTGGTTGAACAGGACCCCTTGGTGTGGAGGGCTGGATGAACAGTAGACGATGGAGGGGTACCCGTGGAGGGGTGGTTGAACAGGACCCATGGTGTGGAGGGCTGGATGAATAGTAGACGGTGGAGGGGTGGTTGAGCAGTAGCCGGTGGAGTAGCGCGCGGTGGATGCTGGATGAACAGGAGCCCGTGGAGGCTGGACGAGGTCGACGGTGGAGATGAACAGTATCCCGTGGAGTCCCGTTTTGCGGTACGCCACACCCCTCCCGATGAATAGGACCCCCATTTCGATCGTAGCGCTCCATTACAAGTCCGTTTCCTCCGTTTTGCGGTACGTCACACCCCTCCCGATCAACAGGACCCCCGTTTCGACCGTAGGAGGTCCATTTCCTCCGTTTTGCAGTACGCCAGACCCCTCCCGATGAACAGGATCCCGTTTCAAACGTGGCCGGTTGAACACAAGGCCGTTTCCTCTGTTGTGCGGTACGCCAGGCCTCGTTTCCATCACCTGTTCCGTCCAAGCCCTCCCGATGAACATGACCACACATTCCGTTCCGACCCAGCCGGTTGGCTCCCATGAGTTCCGTTGCCTCCTGATGAACACGACGCATTCCATTGCCTCACCATGAACACGACACATTCCGTTGCCTGCCCATGAACATGACGCATTCCGTTGCCTCCCCATGAACACAACGACGACGCTATTTCTCCGTTCCGACTCAGCCATGTACACAGGCCCTGGCCATACGTATGCGCGAGTAGGCGTTCGAGACCCTGCCCATATGTACGTACGTGGCCGTATTTTCTTTCTTGCACCCTGGTCGCTATACGTACGTGTACATGCTACGTGCGCGCCTCTACTAGGACACATACGCGCCTCTACTACGACACGTGCGCGCCTCTACATCGACCAGTATATATGTACGTACACGTTCGCGACCAGAATGACAACGCTACGTACGCTTCGACCAGATGGGTCCCGACTGTCACGCACTTCCTTGCCTGCGAAGATGTAGCTGGTGGGTCCCAGCAGTCAGGGGGGCGAATCGTTTTTTTGCCCGGACGCACTTCCTTGCGTGCAAAGGTGTAGCAACTGGGTCCCAGCAGTCAGGAGGGAATCTTTTTTTATTGCCCGGACGCACTTCCTTTCATGCGAAGATGTAGCTGGTGGGTCCTAGCAGTCAGGGGGGCGAATCATTTTTTTCGGACACACTTCCTTGCGTGCGAAGATGTAGCTGGTGGGTCCAAGCAGTCAGGGGGCGAATCGTTTTTTTGGACGCACTTCCTTGCGTGCGAAGATGTAGCTAGTGGGTCCCAGCAGTCAGGGGGAAATGTTTTTTTCGCGAAATACGGTGGCCTGTCCGGTGGGTCCCCGCTGTCAGGTGGAGGAATCATTATTTTGCGCGTGATAAGGAGGCACTTCCTTGCTGCGGCCATGGACCCAGCTGTCAGCCTCTCCACGTACAGTCCACGTCCGATGGAAGTCGTTCCTTGACCATGTTGACCACGCTGTGCCGAGAGCACCACGGCGGTGGACGACGGCAAGGACTAGGAAGGGGACGACTCGGAGCCGGGGAAGACGCAACAGTGGATGCCCACGCGAAGAGGAGTACAAGGGTTCACAGGTTCGGCTGCGGTGTGAGGCTGCTGTTGCCGCAGAATAACATGGGGTGTGGGTGAGTAGAGGGATGGCCTGGCCAGCGGTGGGAGTAGTAGGGGACGGTGAGGCCTCCACGACATCACAGCCGGCCACAGGAGGCAGGAGCACGCGGCACGACCGGCTCTGGTTTGGGCGGCTGGAGCAAGAAGACCAGAGGTTGAAGAAGCACTACGACCGTTGGATGAACATCGTACGGTAAGAATCATTCATATTGACTAAGTTGACAAAGCCCTCCGTCCCTGTCAGCTTGGTAGGCCCACTAGTCAGCCTCCCACTATGCTGGGTTCCAGCTGGTAGGGGGAATATTCATTTTTTTGTGCGTAATAAGGAGGCACTTCCTTGCGTGCGAAGATAGCTGCTGGGTCCGACATGTTAGCGGGGGGCACGTTATTTTCGCGAAATACAGAGGCCCTTTCGGTGGGTCCCAGATGTCAGGTGGAGGAATCATTATTTTGCACGTAATAAGGAGGCATTTCCTTGTGTGCGGCCGTGGACCCAGCTATCAGCCTCTCCACGCACAGTCTATTTCTGATGGTGTCGTTCATTGACCACGTTGACCACGCCGCGCCGAGCGCATCCAAGGTGGTGGACGACGGCGAGGCCCCGGACAGCAACGAGCCGGAGATGGGAAGACGCGGGAGTAGAGTCGCAGACGGAGAGGTGTACGAGGGTTAACTAGTTCTAGTGCGGTGTGGTTCGGCAGTCAGTGGAGAAGAACAGGAGGTGTGGAGGGGTGGAGGGATGACCTGGCCAACGGTGGAGTAGCGCTTTCATAGCGAAGCGTGCTAAGCAGAGCTGCTAGCAGCAGGAGGCGGGAGGTGGTCCCGACGGCGCTGGAGGAATAAGACGAGAGATTGAAGATGGATGCCGGTCGTTGGATGTAAATCCAACGGCTAATATGTCAGAATCATTTGTTGACTAAATTCACAATGACTTGCGTTGGCTTCGACCTATTGGCCCACATTTCAGCCTCCAAAAATGTGGCACGTATTCAATCCATTTTTTAAGAATTTACAGTCTTTTTATCTGCGCGGTAGAATTTATAGTCAATTTGATCTTTTTTTTTGAATTATAGCCATTAGCTGGGCTGGGTGAACAAATAATGTAGCGTCCATGTGGCCCATTAATTTTATTTCCTAAAAAATTACAGGACATTTGCACTTTCTCGAAATACACGATTTTGCTGGGCTGATTCTAATTATAATGTTGGGTTGGGCCAACAATGTTATCAAAAAATAAAAAGGGGCTGAGCATTTTGTTATACATATATTTAAATAATAAGTGATATTATTACATTCGTCCTTAAATCTTACCAAGTTTTTGTACACAATCACTAGGATTTTCGTGCCAAAACAATCGAGGATTTTATTTGTTAAGAAATTATTTTTATAAGTTAATAAGATGTGGGATATTGTTTTCTTACATATGTAAGTATCTGTTAAATATATGATGACAATAAAAATAATATATAATAAGATATAAAATATTTTTTTGTAGAAAAACAGGGAGCATCTCCCCGGTTCCATTGTTGAGAACGAAACCACAACATATTCTGATACAGCAGCTCAAAGAGTAGTTCGAAAGCAAAGGTAGAAAAGCTACAAACTAGGGGGGGGGGGTCGATGAACAAGTTCTCTGAATAACACAAATCACCCGAGCGGTGCCAAAGGCAGAGCAGATAGAGCACTCAAATGACACAAGGAGGGTCCAGCGAAGCCTTCATGGTCTTCAGCCGAGGGGCCGTGTCAGCCTGCGGTGACCAGTAAGCAAGCGGAGACACCGGGCTGGAAGGTGTAGTATGGTGGATGTCCCTCTTTTTCGGCGCCAGGTGCCCATCATCTTCATCAGAGATCTTGAGATGAGCCCATGGGTCCAGCCCTAGAGCAGGTCGAGCCTTGTTTAGCCACAAGTGATCGCCAACGGTTTCTGGAGGGATCTTGTTAGGGTTTCCATGAAGCTCATCAACTTGTCCTTGTCCGATCCGGAGGAGAGAATCAGCCAGTTCCTCACCATGTTCCTGATCAACCTCAAGACCTGCGGAATGGAAATCTAGGAGGTGTTACTGAAAATCATAGCATTTCTATATTTCCAGAGGCACCAAAGGACGGCTGAGCTAACAGTGTTTAAAACTGAGCACTTTTTGGTAGCAATCCAGAATCTGGCGACAGATTCGAAGGATGAGCCAATGTGACTAGAGAAATATTCCTCAATGTGGGCCCAGAGATGTTTAGCAACTATACATTCAAAAAATAGGTGAGAACAAGACTCTTGTTCCAAGCAGTAAACACAATCAAGGGGTTTGATGATGTGTATCTTCCTAAGGTTATCCCTAGTCATCAATTTGTTTTTGGAGAGAAGCCAGAGAAATACATGAATTTTAGGGGGAACTCTCAATTTCCAGACAGCAGGGATAAACACGGGTTGAACCCCTCTAAATTTGATAACATGATAGAGGGAGCTGGAGGAATACTTCCCCTTATTGTCCAGCTGCCAAATTAGGGCATCCGGCTCGGCAGTAAAGGTAATGCTTTTGGCAATTTCCTCCAACTGGAACCATTGTTCCATGAGACTATCACTAAAGTTCCTTCTAAAAGAGAGTTTTAGGCATTGACCGTCCCAAACTTCATTGGCACTTTTGTTAAGCTCATTGCAGACAGAGTAAATAGGCCAATATTGGACTGCTAGGGGGGATGTGCCAAACCAAGTATCTTCCCAGAACTTGGTTCTGCTCCCATCCCCTATGTTCCATCTGTAGCCAAATTTCACAACATGCATAATAGATTTTAATCCTTTCCAGAATCTAGAGATCTTAGGGTTGGAGGAAGGGACAAAAATATTAGGTTTATTTCCTAGGTATTTATGGGCAATAAGAAGCTTCCAGGGTTTCAGGTCTTCCTCGTAGAATCTTTTAATCCAAGACCCTAGAAGACATATATTAATTTCTTGGAGGTTAGGTATGCCTAGGCCTCCAAAATCTTTTTTCATAGAGACTAGGGCCCAATTAGCAAGGTGTAGCTTCCTATTTCCCTCAAAATCATTCCACAAGCAATGAGACATCTGAGAATTGATGAGGTTCACTGCCCATTTAGGGAACTTGAAGAAGCAGAGGAGACACACTGGAATGCTAGCCAAACAAGCTTGTATGAGGATCAATCTACCTCTGTAAGAGAGAAGTTTACCCCTCCACCCAGCAATCCTTTTAATGATTTTATCCAGAAGGGGTTGGATATCCTCTCTCCTCAGTTTATCATAGTGGAGAGGGATACCGAGGTACTTAATGGGGAAGTTCCTTTATTACAGACTAGAATAGAGGGGAAGTCAGCTAACTCCTGATCATCCAGGTTGATAGGGATGAGTTCACTTTTAGAGTAGTTGATTCTCATGCCCGAGACTTGTTCAAAACAGGTTAGAACAGTTTTCAGATTGCTAGAATGTGTGGAGTCATTGTCTAAGAAAAGGATGGTATCATCTGCATATTGAAGGCAGATGATGCCACCAGGGCAGACCTCAGGACAGAGCCCTGCAATCAGACTATGATCAGCAGCTTTGCTCAGCATTTTAGTAAGAACGCCCACTACTAAATTAAACAAAAGCGGGGAGATGGGGTCACCTTGCCTAAGGCCTTTACCAGCAAGGAAAAAAAATCACTTTCACAGTTATTTAACTTGACCCCAACAGACCCCCCATGAGTAAGTTGCTGGATCCAACTCTCCTCTATGAAAGGCTTGGAAAAGATCTAAGAGATCATTTTTCACCAAGTCCCAGAAATGCTGGTAAAACAAGAAGGGAATCCCATCAGGACCAGGAGCCCCATCAGGATAAGAGCTAAAAATGGCTTCCTTCACCTCTGTCTCTGAAAAAGGGGCTTCTAGCAGCTCATTTTCAGCACGAGAGACTTTTTCAGAAGCAGAGAAAAAATTGTTTTGTAGAGAGAACCCAGAAGGGTTTTCTTTCTTAAACAGGTCTTTGTAGAAGTCACTAGCCACTTTCAGTATCTCATCTACCTCAGTAACAGGGCCATTAGGGCCATCAAGGGAGTGAATGAGGGTTTTCCTCCTCCTCTGGTTAGCTACTGCATGGAAGTAAGCAGTATTTCTATCACCCTCCTTGATGTTCCTATCTCTAGACCTTTGTTTGGCATTGATTTCTTCTTGAAGCCAAATTTTCTTGAGCTCTCCATGGACAAAGTTTAATCTATTAGTCTCAGCCTCAGAGAGTCAGTGGTTCCTGCCTTAATATCTAGAGAATCAAACTCAAGGAGGAGAAGCCTTTTGTATCTTGTAAGATTAGCTTCCTCATTGGAGTTCCACCCTTTGGTAGTTCTTCTAAATCTCCTGATTTTGATCTGCCAATTTTCTAGGGGGCAGCTGCTCCCAGTAGGCTCATTCCAGATTTTCCTGACTAGCTCAGTAAAATCTTCTCTAAGCAACCACCACTTTTCAAATTTAAAACTATTGCTCTTTGGAGTTTGGTTAAGACCAGAGTCCCAGAGCAAAGGAGTGTGGTCCCTACCACATCTGGGCAGAGCTCTACAACTAGAAAGGGGAAAGAAACTATCTAATTCTATGTCACAAAAAATTCTGTCAATGTTGGACATAATCCTGGAGCAGCACTTCCAACATATCTAGCAGAACTGTGGGTTTTCCTTCTGACAGGGCAATTCTCAACTTTATGGGTAACCATTTTGCAGATAAAACAACTCTTGGGCTTGACACATTTATCCAAATGATGCCCTAGTTCCCCACAGTTGTAGCAGATCACCTTAGAGTATGCCATAAGGCCCGAAGCAGGGGCAGGAGCAGTTTTCTTGATGTCCTATCTCTTCTTTTGCTGATTCTTGCCTTGAGATTTCCCACTGATCTGAGAGTCAGAACCACCAGCAGATTGATCTTGGGCAATTACAGGAGCCTGCCCAGATTGTGCCCCCATTTGGGGCGGAGGTGGGCCATACCACTGCCCAACCGGCGCTCCCCCCATTGTGACAGGGGAAATTAATCGGAGTTCCTGGTTCCTTCTCATCCTCTAGCTAGATGTTGTCTCTCAAGAAGCAGAAATAACCACCAGACAACTCAATTGAAGCAGATTGCAAGCCTAATTTCAATCTTCTGCAGGTTTGGGGGAGAGGTAAGGTAGGGGATCCACCTGCTCCGGCTCCGGCGGCGTGCTAGTGGGCATGAGTCCAGTCAAGCATTCCCATCTCGCAGCACGGCGTGGATCTCCAGAATTCACTTCTCCTTTCGCCCATCGAACAAACACAATCGGTGGCTCATGGGGTGGGGCATCCTGTGCTTCTCCGAGATATCTCCTTCAAAGTAGATCCGCAAGGCTAGATTCAGCAGCTCCCAATCCACATGATCCTTGCACATCCGAGCATACCTGCGCGAGTGAGAGAACGGATTCGGTCCCTCCTCGGCTTCCTCCCTCGCAGCTTCCTCCTCTGCTTCCCTCAATTCGCGCGTGCACTGGGTCCAGGAGAGAGCGTCGTCGCAGATCTGCATCGCCCGCTCCCTCCATCTCCTCCCTCGAGTCTCCCGCAGCACCGCCGGCGCGACAGAGTTGAGCGGCTGGAGCATGACATGTGGGAGATGCATCTTGTACATCTGCCTGTCTTCCAGCCATTCCCCCGTGGATATGGCCGGCGGCTCCATGGGGCGCGCGAGCGGACTTGCTGAGGGGGGCAGGCGCGCCCGGAGTCAGGAGGCGAGGGGGGGTGGCGGCGAGATTTATGGTGGCGGCGAGGGTGGAGGTAGTGGCGAGGGCGGCGGCGAGGGTGGAGGTGGTGGCGGGGGCGAAGGGGATCGCGAGAGCGGTCATCTATTTGCCAATTATGTGAACTAAACAGTCAACATATAAAATAATTTAAATATATATAATATAGTTAGAAGGGAAACATAAGTTGGACCAGGCGTTCCTATTCTTATATAGAAAAATAGATCAGGCCTCTACGTTTTCTTCAAAAAAATACATAAATTGGGCTGCCAAAAATAAAACCTCGGACGGGAGGTCCATAGGTCGGTCGATACATGACGGCCCTAAGAAAATACAAACAGGCCTATGGACCTCCTGTCCGAGGTTGTGGGCTGCGCATGTGAAAAATGAAAGCCTAGACGGGGCAGCCCAAAACCACGTCCAACACTTGCCAAAACTTCGTCCCTCGTTTTCTCTGTGTTTCGCACACTCGACATTGTGTGGGCATTTTGACTGTGCATCATATGAAGATGTGCTATGCATGAGTGTTGATCAACATGATGTTAACTGGCTGGTAGTACCATTTTCGACCATGAATAAAACTTCCAACATGATGTTAACCCTGTTTGAAAAGGTCGTGTTAATATAAATGCTCTACCTCTAAAAGTTGCAATTTCTTATCAGTTTCTTATCTGAAACTGAACTTGCAGTTTCTTATCTGAACTAAAACTTGCAGTTTCTTCTCTGAGAATCACATTGTCTGCACTTTTATACTCCTATGAAACTACATTTTTTTAAGTGCTAAAATAGATCTCTAGAATTCATAAAATACTTCATATGCTCAATACTGCAAATCTGAAATTCAAAAGACATTCATATCTAAAAGTACTCTCAAAATACACAACACAAAACACAATTCACAACCTGCAAATACTGACAAACCTAAGCTCCTCCTGACAATTCACAACCTGCCCGACTATTGGGCTGGGGGGGGGCAGCCCCCTCGTATTCCTCGGCGACAGACAGTCGCCTCGTGAGATGATGTGAACAGCGAGGGAGACGACGGCGGGGAAGCGTCATGGGGCCAACTGCTTTTCTCCTCTTGCAGTTGGGTTCGGTCGACGAAGACTCCACCGACTCGCTCTGGCAGGACACCCTCACAAACGGCACCCTGTAGATGCTCGATCCTTCAATCTATGGTGGATGCTCCATCTGGGATCAATACTCCCACCACCACTCCCTCACGATCGGATTCGGTGAATCTGTTTGCTCCATGGCCCAGAGGAGCAGCTCTATGCACTCCGGCGCGACTCCCTCCGGGAGTATCACCGCCTTTTCGCCCTGTTGTGGATATTTGGCCATGGATGTTGCCGTCGCCGCTAGTTGGTCCTTGTTGTAAAACCAAGACTGTATCTCCAACATTCTAGCTAGCTTCACAGGGTCACCGTCTGCGATCCTCACGTATCGGTTGTACTCCTCCATCGATCTACTTATCCACAGCACCTTCACTCGCCGGCGGTGGTTTTTGAATGGAAGAGGAGAGGAGCAGCGCTGGTTTTCAATTAGAACGGGAGAGGAGCGACGCTGGTTTTGGACTGGAACAGGAGAGGAGGGGCGGTGGTTTTTAAATGGAAGAGGAGAGGAGCGGCGCTGCATTTAGATTGGAACTGGAGAGGAGCGACGGTGGTTTAAGAGGAGAAGAGCGGAAGAGCGGCGCTGGTCTGGGAAGTATTTTATTGTTGTTTTGCGTATTTTGGGTCAAAGTTTGACCACGTACTGTATTTGACAAGCAAAATGTGAATGCATGTCACCAAATATTGTATCGTTTGGTTCGTATCTGAATGTACTTTCAAATTATACTCCCTCCATTTTTCTATACAAGGCCACAAACTCATATTACAGGTACCAAGGTAAAAATCAATGATATGTTTAAGTCAATGTTGCAAGCTAGCTTGTCACCTTGATTGTCGTGTTAATTAATGTGGTTTTTCTCTCCCAAGCACAACAAGCCAACTCTCTTACTCATCATTGGTTGATTAATGTTGGAAATGCAAGCTAACCTTCTCACTCTAGCATGCACACAAGGGATATTAATGTCCTCGGGTGCTAGTACGAGGCAAACGCCATCAATTTTGCCTCGATTAATGTTAGTGGCCTTGTATAGTTGCAAATTGTAATTTTGATAGTGGCCTTGTATACAAAAATGGAGGGAGTATTATTTTTACAACGTATAACAAATATTTTATGTGCGAAAATCATGGTCAATTATGACCCAGAATAAAAGGGAGACTAGTTAATGTGGGTTCGCTTTCTTAATTGAAGGGTAAATTGATTTTGATTTTGATCCAGTCACAGCACGCCGGCCCTCTCGTCTGGGGTGCGGCGCGAACGCGATGGGCGTGCCTATGGTCGGTTCTCAATTGCCGTCCCACATGTGTGTGCAAACGCAATATGACGCGCGTTCCATTCAGAGAGCAACGTGCCAGACCGACCGACCGTCTGGGGTGCGTCGCGAATGAGATGGGCGTGCTGTATACTCCATACATGTGTACCGCCATTTTCTAGACGCTTTGCTCCATGGCGCGGGCGCAATCCATGGATACAATATTAGTATATTGTATACTATTTAAAAGTCGAGGGGAGGGCTTTTCCTGCACGGTAGGCGGCGGGGCAGTTCCGCCTAGTCGGTTCGACAGAGACGCGAGAAGATGAGGGAGTAGGCTGCTGCAAACGTAGGGTTGTGTGATTTGACAGCGAGTTACTGCTGGACAGGTGGGGCCCCGTGATTTGACTTGCCATTATCATTTTAACTGCGGCGCTACCGATTCCTGACCACCTCGCCTCTCCCAATGCTCCACCATGTATTAGAGGCTGGCTCTTGCATGAGAGCCCACTTCTCCACTTTTTCCTTGCCTTCCTCCACATATGCAAAAATGCCATGTAAAGCGCACTATTGTACTACTTACTTTTACTTGCTCCTACAAGTGCTTAAGCTTGCCACATAGGCATAAAGTCTGATGTGGCAAGTTAATCAAGAAGAGAGAGACTAGTTTGGTGACCCAAGGAAGAAACGGTGCTAAGCGCGTGTACCTAGGTGAAAAGACAATTTTGAGTCTATAGCTAATTAAATGAAGCAAACTTAGCAACGCCATTTCATTGGAAGAGGTCACTCCTTGGCAAATGCAATAAACACTAGTAGTACGAAGAAAGAGATAGAGAGGAGTAAAAAAATACACTTATAGCCAACCTTGTTGTAGTATGAGTGACTAAGTGATGACTATGTATGACATGCCAACATCAGATAGCCTAACGCACCATGTTAAATCTCCAAGGGCGCGACCGCACGAGCAACACGACGTGTGTTAAATATCCAAGGGCGCGACCGCACGAGCGACGCGGCGGTCGTGGTAGGCGCGACCACGATAGGGGCTGCTGGCAGCCCTTGGATCTGAGATCAAACGGTCGCATGCTCTGTTGCTGAAAATTTGCAGAATAACCCTCCAGGCTAGGATATTCACCCATAGGTCTAGAATCACACCATGCAACCGTTCGATCTCAGATCCAAGGGCTCTCGGAATCCCGTATCATGGGAGAATGGAAAGCCACTACCCTGCCATTCGCACGCTGGCAGTTCGCTCCTACTCGTCCCCGCACGTCCTTCAATACTACGGCGGTTCGCTCCTAGTCGTCCCGTCCATTCACATTACGGCAGTTCCACTAATCCTAACCCTCCTCCCAAATCCATGGCGTCCCAAATCTCCACGATCGGCGGTGAGTACAAGGTTAGAACCATCATCGGCGATGAGTTCGACGTCATCTACACCCATTTTTCCGCGACGGTGAAAGGATGCCTTTCTCGCTTCAGATGCATGTTCGAAAACTCAGATGATGAGTGGGTCGCTGGGCTAGATGTTGAGTACACCACAGTCCTGGGACGAGAGAAGGTTCTAAAGGATGAAGAGAGGAAGAAGCCCGCCGTGATCCAGGTTTGCGTGCATGACTTATGCTTGGTCTACCACATATGCCATGCCGACGTTGAGTGCCAGGATTTTAAGGACTTCCTCGGGAGCAACCTAGTCAAATTCGTTACTGTAGACTTTGGTAACGACAAAGAAGTCTTGCGTCGGATAGGCCTCGTTGTAGGCAACACCTTCGACCTCCAGAAGAATCGGCTGGTGTCCTCTCTTCAGCCTTCAATGCTGACCCTGGAAGGAGCCATGGTTCATTCTTCGTACGGTAAACTGGAGAAACCTCCATACACGTTTCATCGTCATGCATGGCAGCGGAATGTACTAGATATAGACCACATCCACTACGCTGCAATTGATGGCTACCTTTTCTTCAATATCTACAAGGGTTGGATGAAGGGCAACATCCAAGTGTGCGGTTCAAGCAAAGAAGTATCGGCCAAGAGGAAGAGGGACACGGACGAAGTCGAGGACGTGGACGAGGACTCCGAGTAAGGTGGCAGTGTCGTTGCTCATGTTGGTTCTAATGCAGTGTCTACCGGAATAGTTGCAAAGTTTAATTTCAGGTGTGCTTAATTTAATTTGAGGGGTGTGTTGTGCTGAGCCCCAAGCAGAACTATGTTATGTTTATTCTCGTTACTTTAACTCTTCAGTACGTACATACAAGTATTTCTTACATTTCATATTTTATTTGGTATAGTACTACCACTCGTTTCTTCACATTATATACGTATAATATATATGGCCAACATCATATTGCCAGCAGTTTAGTTGTCAAAGAATTTCAGGGTGCTTAGTTTTGTCAAAGAATTCCAGGATGCTTAGAGGGTGCTTGGATCCAAGGGACTTATTTTAGTCTGACTAAAAATAGTCTCTTTAAGAGGCTAAAGTTCCAAGTACCCCTGGCTAAAGAGGGGCTAAAACTTGTCTTGAGACTAAATTTTTTTAGTCAGGGGTACCCCTACTAAAATGTGGATTAGTCCTCTCTCTACTCATTTAACTCCTCTCCTTTAACACATGCGAGTTCTAGATTGGAGGGTTTGGAGGATAATAAATGCTCATTAACTTGATTTTAGCCTTTTTAGTATTTGGATCCAAGCATGGGTGAGGCTAGCATGTTTTAGTCCCACTACTTTTAGTCATGGGACTAAAACGTATCCAAGAACCCTCTATTGTGACTAGCATTTTTAATAGTACTATATGCATAATTTGGCGACGAGCGCTCTCTATATGTACCACCTTTTTTTTAATTTCAAGTTTTGCTCCATGGCACAATCCCTCGATACTACTGCTGTACAAAAGTATACATTTTTAAAAGGCTAGAGGTAGGGGCAGTCTAGCTTGGTCTATTTCATGAGAGGCGAGGGCCTTTGTGATTTGACGGCTCATTACTGCTGGAAGGCGGGGCCTTGTGATTTGACTGCTCGTATAAATGGGCCGACGACCTGATCGAGGAGGAGCAAAGAACCATGCGGTATACTCAAGTTTTCCACTTGAGTAGTACCGTGATGGAGGAGCACGAAACACGGCAGCCTAGTGCCATATGTCGATAAAATTTGATCTTATTTGCTAGTCATCTCATTGATAGCATTGTTCTATTCATTCCCTAAAAAAACCATTGTTCTATTCATGCCTCGCAGAGAACGTGACACGTGCAGCGAAGCACCCGAAGCAAAAGATGAAACACAGGAGCAAAAGAAGAAGGAAGATTATCACCCCAAATGATCTAATTCGCCGCGAAGTCGTAAATGCTTCTTCATCGCCTCCACAACCTCCATCTCCTTGCGCGTCTCCTCCGCCATCATCTTCATTTTGTCCATGACACGGGATTTCTAGACGCGGGCCTTCATCATCTGTTCCACGGCCGCATTACGTACCTTGACAGCAGTCGGGTGCTCGATGCGGAGCTTCGTCAACTCCTCCTTCTGTTCCATGACGAGGGCCTACAACATCTTCATCGAGGAACTACTATTCTCATGCAGCTTCTTCCAGCCGGCTTTCTTCTCCTTCAACAGGTCGATCTCATGGCAGAGCTTCGCATTGTCCTCCCAAAGTTGCAGGATTTCACCGGTTGCCTTCTTCTCCAAGGCAATGCTCTTCTTTAGCAGCATCACCAAGCCGGCGGTCAACTCCCCCTGCTGGTTGAGCTCAGCGGGCATGTCGTCGAGGCTCTCCTTTAGCAACTCCATTTGGTTTCCGCTCCCTTGTTACGAGTAGTTCTCGACCTAGAGCTCTGCTCACCGGCCATGGCAACGACGGACGAAGAAGAAGCACTTATGAGGAGGAAAGGTAGAGTAATTTTTGGTTAGGTAGTTCCCCTTTTTATAACCTAAGTACTAGCACTAGTACTAATACCTGCATAGTGGTAACACGTTCAGGTTTGGTACGTAGTAGTAGGTGTGAGCAGGCTTTCGAATGTGATGGGAACAAGGTAAAGATTAATTGATGGTTTTGGTTTCGAGGCCCGAAACGGCTCCCGATGAGTTTAGCGGAACATAAATTTCAAGTACTACACTGCTCAATGCGTAAATATTATGTTACTGTCAAAAATTGGCACAAAATACGAAGGAGACCAATGGAAGTACTACTAGCAACCCAAGATTTAACTACTCGCATGCGCGCAGTGGAGTAATAATGTCTTTCTTCCGCCCTCACGTCCACTCAATTTGCATGCGCTGTATTAATTGACCATCAATGAAGTGAACGACTTTACACACATCAAATTATCACATGGGGTGGATCTTGGTACAAAATTGCGTCCGCCCATGTACCCGCGTGTGCGTGCGAGGGAATGAGTGCGTGCGTGGCGTGTGTGCACATCTTCGCTTCGTGCATGTACCGCCAGTATGGCTCAGGGAGGACGAGTACATTCTTCTGGAACCAGTAGCACGTCACTGTGATCAATCCACGCAAGGAGGTCGTGACAACGCCTCCACATGTGCCACGTGGCTTCATGAACTGTAAGAGAGACACTGTGTAGCGTGCCATTGGTATTCTAATTTACGTGTTCTGCACATACTCGAAGTACTAGTAAGGTACACGTGCATTGCACGCATCAGATTTTGCAACCAAATTATGAATAAATACCACACTATAGCATGTAAGATCTGAGTCATATATGCCTGATGTAGCCCTTCGTTTAATTATTATAGTTCATCTCATTCAAAATCAATTAGTTTTTATAAAAAAGCTGAGAACGTGGGAATAGGAAAAACATGGGATTATAGTGGAATGTCATCTTGAATCCTACAGGATTGTACGAGTGTTTGATTGTGCATAGAAAAAACGCAGAATTATTTCAAAGAGGTTTGAGTGGATGGGATGTTTCCTATGAAATGTAGTGCACATGAATCATATGGAAAAATACCTATGGTTTACAATCCTATGAATCAAACAACCAATATAGGACAAATTCCTAATGATTAGAATCCTCCAAAATTCCTTTGAGAATCCTTTGAATCAAGAAGCCCTTAATCTATTTTATGATTCATGGAATTGTGCGTTGTAAAGCATAAAGTAAAAACAAATAATGGCAATTCAACTAGAAAAAAAGTTTGGGCAGTTATGATACGGAAGATTCTAGAACAAAAGAGAACCACTGTTGTTTTGAGGTTTGTGCATTATGCTTAAGTTTAACCATGGAGTCTGCTAGATTGTACATGTGGCAAAATCCGGTGGGGGCTATAAGATGGTGCGAGGGGCCGAGTGGAGGGAGACTATGAAGGAATGCACAAGTGGGAGATCGATATTTAGAGAGGGGGCGAACACGTGCGCTGTTGCGCGCGGTGGCAGAGCCATGAAAAATAAATGAGCTAGGGGGCCAAGCATTGCTAATCCTTTACGAGGAGGGTCAATTCATGAACTTAAACCATTTTTAGCAGCAATTGTCTAATGATCACATTCATATTAGCCTCGATATATAGTGATGTTAGGGGGGGAGGGGGCAGGGCCCTTACTGCCCCCTGTCTTCGCCATTGTGCACGAGTCTGAGAGATGAAGCGGAAGGCATGGATGATGAGAGGGGGACGTTGGATATATAATTAATGTGGGTGTATTAGCTATATATGTTAATCCTATATAGATAGGGATAGATTGATCGATGTGGACGTGGGAAAGAGGGTGTGACCTCACTGGATATATCGATTGATCGGTTTGTGTGGAAAACTATGAAAGACCTAGCTATATACACACATACATAGAGGAACATCGATCGTTGCGCATGCATGCGTGAGAGATAAAGAATGCCCGATATGATGGAGAGGGGGATGTGTGTGGGTGTGTGCCTGTTGGCGTTCTGGGAACGGGGGTCCCCAGACTTGCCTGCCTGCGGCCTGCGGCGCGGCTCGAGTGGGGGCCCAGCGTGGCCCGTCTTCATCAACACAAGGCTCAAGACCCTCGCGAGGGGCCAAGCCTCGCGAGGCGGACGACACGGCGCTTCCTCCGGCACGACCTCCTTAGGCTGGCTCGCGAGGAGGCGGAGAGATCAAGGTGGGGTACCTCACGAGGTGCCCATGACGCAAGCCATGACGATCAAAGGTGCCTGGCGGGCGCCAGCCCGCGCAGCGTCCTCCCTTTCCTCTTTGGTGCAAAGGGGACAAGCGCAGGCGAGAGGGTCAAGCAAAGGCACCCATTTTGGTGCAACAAGACCAAGACCAACTCCACGACAAGGAGGAAGTCACTGTGGAGCCCAAGCCGGCGTCATCACCAGAACCTTTGGCAGGGGAAGACCAACTTTAGTCAGGATAAGTGTACCTGTTCCCCTTCAAATCGGCCAATTGTTGGCGCCCTTCCCGCTCAAATATTTGGGAAGAGGCCCAGGGCCTTTGCCTATAAATAGGACTAGCCACCCCCAGGGTACGGGATGGACACGGACACGGACACGGATAGACACAGAGAGAGAGAGAGAAGGGCGATCGAACTCCACCTAGCAGTTCATCCCCGAGCTGAGAACAGACCCTCGCGAGGTCGTTCTTCCTTGTATTGTTCTTCCTCATCAGCCCAAGAGGCAATCCACCCACCACAAACTAGAATAGGGTATTACACCACAACGGTGGCCCGAACTAGTATAAACCCTGTGCCTCTTGTGTTGTTCTTGCAGTAGTTTAGATCCCAACGAGACGGAGAGGTAGAGGGCACGATCTCCGCGTGCACCCCAGAGTTCGAACCTTAAGGGTCTTCCGGAACCCGTGATCCGACATTTGGCGCACCAGGTAGGGGTGCGCCGGAATCCGCCTTCCCATCACTCCGTCTCCCGTTACGTCGTCGTCACCATGTCCGGCGACCAGGCGGGCAACCAAGGCCCATGGGCGGCGTGGCCCATCTGCACGGAGCCTCCCGCTCCGGGCAGCCCCGCGCCACAGGCAGCTCGTGGTCCACAGGGCGCTGCGGGCCGCGGGCGACGCGGGCAAGCTTCTGCGACCCTCACACCGCGACAGGCGCGGTCGGCGGCGAGGGCCTCCAACCACGCCGCGGCTATGACACCGTACACCCGCCGAGAACAGGCAAACTCAAGGGCCGTGCTCACGGCAGCGAGGGAGCTGTTACAGTGCAGGATACTGGAAGGCGGCCGCGACGTGCTGCCGGAGCGGGTCGCCAAGCTCCTGGGCTTCGCCGCTTCGGGGGCTCACCCCTTCTGCGTCCAGCTTCCACCCCAAGTTCAGGGCGGCGCACGAGGGAGCCCCGCGCACCCGCGCAGACCTCAAGACTACCCCAACACCGGCGAATCCGCCGGCACCAGACTGGCGGTGGCGCTACCCCCGCCCCCGGCGCGTGAAGGAGAGGGGCTCAGTGCGGCCCACGGCGCCAGCGACCAGCCGCGCTACCACCACGCGGTGGGCATGACAAGCAACGCTGCATGGCGCATGGAGCACTACAACACATCATTCGGGGTGGCGGCGCCAGAGGAGTACGTGCCCCAGCTGGGAGGACGAGACGCCAGAGGCCGAGCCCCTCCAGGAACCCCGGGACGGCTCCGTCGGTCACACTGGAGGCAACAACTATCGGGTACCATTAATTCCTCAAGAGCAGGCATACGCTAATCATGGGTCACAAGAGGTGCAGGTCGCCGCGACGAGCAGCTGCCCCGCCCCTGCGGTCTCCTACCCCTCAGGAGGAGGACGCAGGGGGCTGCAGGAAAGGGGCAGAGATCCTACCTCACCACCGTGGTGTTCAGAGCAAGGCGTTCTTAGAAGATAGGCCCTTCGCTGGGGAGGCGCCCGAGGGCCTGCCCCTGGCGGAGGACCCGTGGTCGTCGAGGGAACCGCCGGCGACCGCTCTACCCCACCGGCGGCGTCCTGGTTTCCGGTCGTCGTTGGTGGCACTAGAGTGTGGCGCAAGGCGGGGCCCTCGTCTGGCGATATGAAGCAAGGCCGGTTCCTGTGAAGAAGGCCCAGTGCCTGTGAAGCTCGCCGCCCCGTGACACTCTCACGTAATAACGAGTGGGGCTGTACACGCCACAGAGTCTCAGGGGTGCCGGCCTTAGGCCCTGGGGCTCCCTCCCACGCCCAGTGGACAGCACTTAGCTCCGTGCTGGTGAGAAGACGTCGAAGACTAGATTAGGTGTCAGGACCCCGATCCTAAGCCACATCGATCCAGCGTGTAACACATCATATCACTTTGCGGCCTCACGCACGGTACTCCCACGGGTGCCACCTTACCTGACCCGGGACCGTTTGCGCCTTTTGGCTCACGTATATGATAGTGTCGCTAGCATCCATATGACAGAGAACCCGGGCCGACATGGCTAGTCGTGAACCCAAAGCGGCGCTAGCCTATGAGGACAGGCATACATGAATCACATTGAACATGTCGGTCATCAACGTATTTATTCGGGCTGTAGCACTGGGCTAACAGGTCTCCGGTAACCCGGCTGTAGCAGGCTAGGCAGGACTCCGAATAACAGCGCGTGACATTTCCCCGGAGGGACAGACATAGGAACGACGTGAACACATGCCGGCCAGTCAAGTGTCCAAGCAGTAGTGCTGGGCTAGCAGGACTCCGGTGAACCGGGCTGTAGCGGACTACTATCGCTCAGAAGCACAAGACTTACATTTCCCCATATGAAAGGCTGCCAAGGATAAACAACTAGATAGTCGGATCCCACTCATACCAAGCATTTCAATCATACACACAATATGCCCGATATGAGTAAATACATCATGGCATCACAACAGTACTCTATGACTCAAGTACTTTATTTAGAAGGCTCCGAGGAGCCATACATATCATCCATACAGATAGGGGTCACATGACCCAACACTCAAGTCATACAAACATTCAAGCACAAGCGGAAGCAAAGTAGTCTGAGTACAGACACTAGAAAGAAAGAAGGCTTGACAAAGCCTGTCTATCTACAACGACCCTTCACAAGTCTTGGATCACCACCTGGTGATAAGTCACTCGTCAACGTCGAGGTCTACATAGAACCCATCAGAGGGGTTGGTGCAGTCGTCTGAAAAACATGATTAAAGCAACATGAGTACGGAGGTACTCAGCAAGTCTTACAACAGGAACCTACTATACATGCACATTCTCAAGAAGGTAGTGGGGTTATTGCAGCAAGCCAGCTTTGACTCTTGGCTAAGCTATCCTACGATAGACACCACTTGTAAATCAGTTGTCGCACGCGAGTCCACTATCACCATCACAATACTCCACCGTGGATCCTCTCTCGCCATCCTACGAGAGGGCCATCCGCGGTACTCACACATATCTTGAGATTTTTAGTAGTATCCATTTAACTTATCTATGAACTGTATAGGTGACCAAGTAGTCCTTTACCGCGGACGCGGCTATTCGAATAGATTTATACCCTGCAGGGGTGTACTTCTTCACACACGCTCTCACCACTTATCGCCGTTTACACGACATGTACTCGGCAACCTTCAAGCGGAAGCCCAGCGAGGGTGTCGGCCACGGCCTACCTAAACACTCAAGTCTCTAGTCCAGGTTTATCGCCTATTCGGGTTCCATCCGCAGGGAGTCCGGCCGAGGTTTCCACTAACGGCCCCGAACGATGTGAACAGGGTTCCCGAGACACCAAACGGGCGAGTCGGTACACCGTGCCACGTGCCTACCGCAACACAGCCCACCCCGATGGTCAGCGCCGCGTGCGGCCCCCAGCATGCTACAAACACCAGAAACTACTTTGCAACTCCTGGACAGAGGACAAGCGTGATCAAGAAGCCGAGAGAGTCAATTAAGGATCCCAATGTGTGGTAGTAACTGAACCTTAAATCACACACACAGATCTCAGTTCTTAAGGTCGGCCTCAATGAAACAACCCACCATGTACTCCTACATGGCCTCTCATCGATTCCTTTACCAAATCGTGTTCAACACTTCACTCTTGTCACCGACACAACCTTTCACTCCAGTTCATCATCCCGATGAGCCAGACCTGACACAACTCTAAGCATAGCAAGCATAGCATGGTAGGAACACACACACACATGTATTGGCTCAATCAACTCCTACACATGCTAGTGGGTTTCATCTGGTTACTGTGGCAATGACAGGTCATGCAAAGGAAGTGGGTTCAACTACCGCAACACATAGCAGTTTGAAACGCGTTGTCTTAATGCAGTAAACAAGGGCAGAAGCGAGAACATGGGTTTGTATCGGAATGATCAACGAGTTGCTTGCCTGATGGAGTGGTCGTGGGATACTGCCCTTCAGTTGGATACTCGGAGATATCCTCGGAGGCAGAACCTACCACGATGAACACATCGGAACACAATCAAAACATGGCGATATGCAACAATATAATGCATGCTATGACATGGCAATATGAATGTGTCCTGACCTAGTGCAAGTTAAACCAGAAGGGAATGAACCTATTTGAACCAAAGATTCAAATGGAAATTCATTTATTAAGACCATATTAGTGTATCATCTTGTAGGGCCTAAACAGTGGGTTTAACTTGGTTTTTCATGCATGAAACTGGTACAGATGGATAGCTTGCATTTTTCTGATGATTTTTCATATATAACTTATTTCAAACTGAGCTACGGTTGAATTGATATGAATTTTAGAAGTTTAAATCATTTTCTGGAATTTCCTGTTTAAAATTAAATCCAGGAAATAAATAATTGCGTCAGCACTGCATCATGCTTGCGTCAGCAAGTCAACAGCGCTGACTAGTCAACCTGACGTGTGGGCCACACGTCAGTGACACAGAGGCTAAACCCGGTCAAACCCGCGCTGACCGGGGTTTGACTTGGCCCTGGGGCCCACGGTCAGTGGCTTAGGGGGGTTTAGGTTGCGGGATTAGGCGCTAATGACGCCACGTCGGCCTCGCCGGAGTTTCGCCGGCGACGACCTCGAGCCGCGGCGGTTCTTCACCGGAGTTGCACTACAGGCGGCGAATGGGCGCGCGGAGACCACCGGGGCGTAGCCCGTCGTCGTCCGCATCCAGCAGGGCAGGTGGAAGGCTGCGGGGGCGCTGGAGCTCGCCGGAGCGAAGCTCAGGGCGGCGGCCGGAGTCAGCCTTGAGCGGGCGCAGCGCTGCGGGGCACGGGAAGGCAGGGGAGGAGGGGGGATCGAAGCAGAGGCTCACAGCGGGCTCGTTGGCGTCGATGACGAGCTCGGGGACAGCCGGACGGCGACGTGCGGGCGGGGACGATCTGCGGCGGCCGGCGACGAGGAAGACGACGGGGGCGACTCCACGGGGCGTCCGGCGTCTTGTGGCTTGACGCAGAGGACGAGGGGGTCGTGGTGGAGCTCTCGGGCGCAGAGAGAGGTCGAGGGGGAGGCGGTGGCTACAGCTACGGCGAGCAGCGGCGACGATGGCGCTCGGCGTTCGCGGGAGAGGGCGACATCCAGGGAGGAGGGAGAGTGAGAGAGAGGGCGAGGGGGTGGCAGCGCGTGGCGTCGTCCGAAACCAGAGCGAGGAGGGGAGGGGCAGGCAGGCAGCTGCCGTGGCGCGCATGCGCGCGGCGTGCGGCGACCACGCGCCCGGCGTCCTCCTGGCGCGGTGGAGACGACGACTGGCGCTGGCCAGTCGGCTGGGCCGGCCCGTTGGCCACTGGGCCAGGCCAGGGAGGTAAGTGCAGGTAAGTTTCCCATTTTTGTTTCCTTTTTCTATTTTTCTGTGACTTTGTAGACTTATTAAAAATACTAAAACAACTCCTAAAATCACCAAACTGCATCTGGTCCTTAGTTAGAATATTTCCAGCCAGGAACATTTTAGTTTGGAGATATTTGAGCATTTGAAATATTTTATAAATTTTAAATGCCCAAATTCAAATACTAATGCATTAATTCAAAGACCTTCTGTTGACCTAGAAAAATATGCACCATTTTTGCCAGAGGTTTCAACCCAAGACAAAGAGGGTGAACATTTTAGAAGGGCATTTCAGGTTCATTGAAAATATTTTTAGTAAACCCTAGTTGATTTCAGGAGGGGTGCTGGGGGTTCTGCCTTCCCCATTTCAGATTTCTGTCAAAAGTAACATGATGCACACTCTAATGCATGAGCTAGGTGGGATGTGACAACTCACCCCCACTCAAAAGAATCTCGTCCCGAGATTTAGGATCTGTCGGAAAGAAGGTGGGGTACTCAAGTCGAAGACGATCCTCCCTTTCCCATGTAGCTTCTTGCTCGGAATGGTGTGACCATTGAACCTTGAGAAACTTGGTATTGTGGCGTCGAGTGGTACGCTCGGCTTGATCAAGGATACGAATGGGGTATTCTCGATAAGTGAGGTTATCTTGGAGATCAAGCGTTTCGTGGTCCACTCCGCGGATAGGATCCGAGAAGCAACGCCTGAGTTGAGAAACGTGGAAGACATCATGGACTCTGGAGAGATGCGGAGGTAGTTCCAGTTGGTAGGCAACTTCCCCTCGTTTGGCAAGAATGCGAAAGGGTCCAATGTAACGAGGAGCCAATTTTCCTTTGATACCGAATCGATGGGTTCCCTTTAAAGGTGTAACCCGAAGGTAAGCCATCTCGCCGACTTCATAAGCCATGGGCTTATGCTTGCGGTCATACTGACTCTTTTGTCGGGATTGGGCGGTTTTCAACTTCTCACGAATAATGCGAACCTGCTCTTCTGCATCCTGGATCATGTCCGGGCCAAAGAGTTATCTCTCGCCGGTTTCTGACCAGTTAAGAGGCGTTCGACATTTTCGTCCATAAAGAACTTCGAAAGGAGCTTTACCCAAGCTAGCTTGATAACTGTTGTTATAAGCGAACTCGGCGAATGGGAGGCACTTCTCCCAATTCATACCGAACGAGATGACAGAAGCTCGGAGCATATCCTCCAGAATTTGATTGACTCGTTCTACTTGACCACTTGATTGAGGATGGAAGGCGGTGCTAAAGGAGAGTCGAGTTCCCAAAGCATTTTGGAAACTTTCCCAAAATCGAGAGGTGAAGAGACTTCCACGGTCTGAATTAATTTCCAATGGAACACCATGGAGAGATACTATTCGAGAGATGTACAAATCAGCTAGCTGGCTAGTGGTTACACTCTCGCGAACAGGTAAGAAGTGGGCTACTTTGGAGAGACGATCGACAACAACGAAGATAGCATTATTCCCTCTTTTGGTTCTGGGAAACCCGGTAATGAAATCCATACCGATTTTATCCCATTTCCATTCAGGAATCTCCAATGGTTGAAGGGTGCCAGCAGGCCGTTGATGCTCTGCTTTGACACGACGACAGACGTCGCAACTAGCAATGTATTGAGCGATTTCTCTCTTCATCCTAGTCCACCAAAACCTTTGGCGTAGGTCTTGATACATTTTAGTACTACCGGGATGAATGGTGAGAGGGGATTCATGAGCTTCCTTAAGGATCAATTGTCGTAAATGTTGTTTCTTGGGAACCACCAAGCGGTTCTCGAAGAAGACAACACCTCGTTCATCCATGGAAAAACATTTAGCAACTCCGCTAGCGATGTTTTCCTTAATCCGAGATATTCCCCTATCATACCGCTGAGCGGTAATGATTTGATCCGTAAGGTTAGGTTTCGCCACCAGGGTGGAAAGGAATCCTCGAGGAATAATGTGAAGGTTAAGCTTACGAAATTCCTCATGGAGAAGTGGTTGACCTTGTTGTAACATCAGATTGTTACAATAAGATTTACGACTTAGTGCATCAGCCATGACATTGGCTTTGCCTGGGGTGTAAGTTATTCCTAAGTCGTAATCTGAGATCAACTCGACCCAACGTCTTTGCCTGAGATTCAAATCCGGCTGGGTGAAGATATATTTCAAACTTTGGTGATCAGTGTAGATTTCGCAACGGTTACCCAGAAGGTAATGTCGCCAGGTTTTGAGTGCATGAACTACTGCTGCAAGCTCTAGATCATGAGTGGGATAATTATCCTCATGTGGACGCAACTGTCGAGATGCGTAGGCAATCACATGACGATCTTGCATGAGTATGCAACCTAGTCCTTGTCGTGAGGCGTCGCAATAGATAACAAAGTCCTTAGAGAAGTCTGGTGGTACCAGTACGGGAGCAGACGTCAGGCGTCTTTTCAGTTCTTGAAAGCTGAACTCGCACTGTGGGGTCCACTCGAACTTTTTATCTTTCTTGAGGAGTTCAGTTAGAGGCTTAGCAACCTTGGAGAAATTCTCGACGAAGCGGCGGCAATAGCTCGCCAAACCAAGAAAACTCCGAACTTGCTTGACCGTTTCAGGTGGAGTCCAGTCAAGGACAGCTTGAACTCGCTCGGGATTGACAGCAATGCCCTTACCAGAGATTACATGGCCCAGGTAGGTCACTTCTGGCAACCGGAATTCGCACTTGGAGAATTTGGCATAAAGGCGATGCTCTCGAAGTTTCATCAATACTAACCTTAGATGTTCGGCATGTTCTTCCTCATTCTTGGAGTAGATGAGTATATCATCGAGGTATACCACGACGAATTTATCCAAGTACTCCATGAAGATCGAGTTCATTAACCGAGAGAAGGTGGCTAGAGCATTGGTTAAACCGAAGGACATGACGGTGTACTCGTATTGGCCGTAACGAGTGACAAAGGCCGTTTTGGGAATGTCCCCGTTCTTGATTTTGATTTGATGGTAGCCCAACCTCAAATCCATCTTGGAGAAGACTGAGGATCCTGCGAGCTGATCATACAGGTCGTTGATCCTGGGGAGCGGATACTTGTTCTTGATAGTGACCAAATTGACAGGTCGGTAATCTACAACCATCCGATCCGTTCCATCCTTCTTCTTGACGAAGAGGACGGGGCAA
This sequence comes from Aegilops umbellulata, assembly GCA_032464435.1. Classification (NCBI taxonomy): domain Eukaryota; kingdom Viridiplantae; phylum Streptophyta; class Magnoliopsida; order Poales; family Poaceae; genus Aegilops; species Aegilops umbellulata. Next base: position 289,411,347 of record CP136056.1, on the reverse strand, counting down.
GCCCATGGAGATGAACTAGGACGGATGAAACCCTTTTGCAAGGACTCATCGAGTTGTTTCTTAAGCTCAGCTAGTTCTAGAGGTGCCATCTTATAAGGTCTTCTAGAGATTGGGACGATTCCTGGAACAAGGTCTATCACGAACTCGACATCTCTGTCAGGTGGAACACCTGGCAGTTCCTCTGGAAAGACATCCGGGAAGTCACGGACTACCGGAATATCTTCGAGGTCTGGAAGGGGATTGGCATTTAGAGAGTAGAGCTGACGCTCCGATACTCGGGTCAAAACATTGACTGTCTTGCCCGATGGATGGGTAAGTTGAACAGTTCTAGTTGAGCAGTCAATCTTGGCGTAATGAGCTGACATCCAGTCCATACCCAAGATGATGTTTATGTCTGAGGACTTGAGAGCTATTAGTGACGCAAGGAAGACCAATCTGTCAACAAGAATTTCATTTCCATGGCTGATTCTAGAGGTTTGCCACTTAGAACCAGGGGTTTGAATTACCATGGAGGTGGGCATGTCACAAAAAGTGGTGTTGTGCAAACGAGCATAGCTCTCAGAAATAAATGAATGAGATGCTCCAGTATCAAAAAGAACAGTTGCCGGATGGCAATTAACAAGGAGCGTACCGAGAACGACGTTGGGGTCCTCTTGAGTTTCTTCAGCTGAAACGTAGTTGACATGGCCACGAGCAGTGGTGGCTGGCTTGGCGACAAGCACCTTCGCTGTTGACTTACCACGTCCAACAGACTTTCCGAACTGGCTGGGGTTGTTCTGGGGACACTCACGGATGTAGTGGCCCGGCTCACCACACTTGAAGCAAGTTATCATATTGGGGCGTGGAGCAGTATTGGCAGTGGGGCCACCAAAAGTCTTGGGCGGCACATACTGTTGGTTGGGACGAGGCGCCTCAAAGGATGGCCTCGGGGTATACCTGGGTGGCATAGCAGAATTTGGAATCCAGACCCGGCGCTTCTGAGATCCAGAGCCGGATGAAGATCCATAGTCACGGGAGTGCTTGCGTGAAGCTTCAAAATCGTTCTGCCCCGTCTCGGCACTGATGGCCTTATTGACTAGCTTCGGAAAAGAAATGCATTCATGCAGACGAAGGTCACGTCGGAGCTCAGGGCTAAGTCCCTTGCGGAACCTTGCCTGCTTCTTGGCATCGGTGGATACCTCTTCGGGAGCATAGCGTGCAAGCTTCCCAAACTCGCGACTGTATGCATCCACAGTCAGCTTCCCCTGGGTGAAGTTACAAAACTCCTCCCTCTTGCGATCCATGAGGCCTTTCGGGATATGATGCTCACGAAAAGCGGCACTGAAATCAGCCCAAGTAGTGAGTTGGCCGACCGGGCGCATAGCTTCATAATTCTCCCACCAAAGGCTGGCAGGACCTTCAAGGTGATAGGCAGCAAAGGTGACTTTATCATCTTCAGCCACGTTGGCAGAACGTAGCTTGTGGGCGATGCTGCGGAGCCAGTCATCCGCATCGAGAGGTTCGATGGAATGATTGAATTTTGGCGGGTACAGCTTGACAAAGTCATTGATGGACACCGAATTGATCCTCTGCTGGCGTGCAGTGTTCTGCTCAATCCGCTCTATTAAGCGATTGGTGTCGCGCCTGTTGCGCTCTGCCTCCAGCATCACTTCGGCCAGAGAAGGTGGTTGAGGAAGACTTTCCTCTCTAGGTGCACTAGCTTCTCCCTGCTCCGGAGCAGCAGGGTTGCTGCGGGTGTTGACCATCCTAGGAAAACAAAACAATGATTTAAACCAGGATGGCAAAATCTGGCCAAAGAAGTGCGGAATGTAATGGGTAACAAGGAATGCAGAGATGATCATCCGTATGACATGGTAATATAGAAACTGCCATATATATACCAACGGTCATACACATCATACATAGTTTAGTACAAGCTCAAGCTGAAGTACAACTAAGACGAAAGACGTTACATCTCATCGGAGGCATTCCAAGCTCCCATACATTATTTTTCTACACCTCCGGAATTGATACACACTAAGTTATATTCCACAATCACGCAGGACGGTGGACATACAACTATTACAATACTAGCGAGACTGCTACTAGCTCAGACGGCTCCGTAGAAGTCCTCATAGAAGTCACCACCCAGACCTGGGAGCGGAACATGGTCATCTGGGAACAGACGGTCCTGCGGTGCTTGTGGACCATAGGGACTTGGGTGCGGCCTCGGTCCAACAGATGGCGGCAGAAGAGGCCCACGAGGAGGGGTGATGCCTCCCACCTCACGCCATTCCATGAAGTCTGGCAGACTAGCCCGCACAGGGTACAAGTCTCTCGTGTCCATGTATCCGGCTTGCACAGCAGGTGCAAACCTCGTCAAGGTGGCCCAATGATCAGCACGAGCATTAAAGAGCTCCATACGCAAGGCCCGGTTTTCACGGTCCTTATCTTCCAACATCTCAGTAGTGGTGCAAAGGAGTGAGTCCTCATGGGATGCATCACTGTACATGCCCTGAAGGTAACCATGCGCCCCAGGGAGGGATGCTGGCATGTAGCGAAATTCAGTGTTGCTCAACAAGGCAGTTCTAGCTCGCATAATGCTCATCATCGAGTAGGCTGCATCTTGAACGGACATCCCAATAGTGATCCCGAGTCCATAAGAACGGTGGAGTGGTTCCGTGGCTCCGGGATATGATGGATATATCCTGACCGTGCAAAGATATTGGCTCTGGTTAAAATCTCTAAACTGCTCTTCGACGGTGTATTCAGGGTACCATCGGTAACCTGCCTCAACCATCACTCAAACCAACATGGCGGTATGACCACATACACCGATGCAACGGGTCAGACGAACCACTTGGTTTTGGGGACGGGTAGCCATCTGAAAGCACAAAATAGTGCAAAAGCATTAGAATTTCTGGATGAAATTGGGCAGCATAACGGCTGTAAATGCTCAAAAAAAAAGAATTGAGACATCCACAACAGTTTGCGAAACCACTCAACAACAACATATCAAGGTTCTGGTTCAATTGGCAACATACTAAACTTTAGTAGAACTGAACTGGGTTGTATCCAACAATCCTATAAGTTACTACGGATTTAGTAACACGTGAACCTGATAGAGAGCAGAGAGCCTAGTCCTTAACCCACGTAGAATGAGAAGAGAATGACTCAGAATAGAGGCATAAGGTAAAGGAGTAAAAGAGCCTTACGTTCCCTCCCACAATCAATTCCCCTACATATAACTAAAGCATTTCTAGACTCGACATCGACCAGTTTGGCTTAGCGAACCTACAGGCAGTCCGGCTCTGATGCCAACGCTGTCAGGACCCCGATCCTAAGCCACATCGATCCAGCGTGTAACACATCATATCACTTTGCGGCCTCACGCACGGTACTCCCACGGGTGCCACCTTACCTGACCCGGGACCGTTTGCGCCTTTTGGCTCACGTATATGATAGTGTCGCTAGCATCCATATGATAGAGAACCCGGGCCGACATGGCTAGTCGTGAACCCAAAGCGGCGCTAGCCTATGAGGACAGGCATACGTGAATCACATTGAACATGTCGGTCATCAACGTATTTATTCGGGCTGTAGCACTAGGCTAACAGGTCTCCGGTAACCCGGCTGTAGCAGGCTAGGCAGGACTCCGAATAACAGCGCGTGACATTTCCCCGGAGGGACAGACATAGGAACGACGTGAACACATGCCGGCCAGTCAAGTGTCCAAGCAGTAGTGCTGGGCTAGCAGGACTCCGGTGAACCGGGCTGTAGCGGACTACTATCGCTCAGAAGCACAAGACTTACATTTCCCCATATGAAAGGCTGCCAAGGATAAACAACTAGATAGTCGGATCCCACTCATACCAAGCATTTCAATCATACACACAATATGCCCGATATGAGTAAATACATCATGGCATCACAACAGTACTCTACGACTCAAGTACTTTATTTAGAAGGCTCCGAGGAGCCATACATATCATCCATACAGATAGGGGTCACATGACCCAACACTCAAGTCATACAAACATTCAAGCACAAGCGGAAGCAAAGTAGTCTGAGTACAGACACTAGAAAGAAAGAAGGCTTGACAAAGCCTGTCTATCTACAACGACCCTTCACAAGTCTTGGATCACCACCTGGTGATAAGTCACTCGTCAACGTCGAGGTCTACATAGAACCCATCAGAGGGGTTGGTGCAGTCGTCTGAAAAACATGATTAAAGCAACATGAGTACGGAGGTACTCAGCAAGTCTTACAACAGGAACCTACTATACATGCACATTCTCAAGAAGGTAGTGGGGTTATTGCAGCAAGCCAGCTTTGACTCTTGGCTAAGCTATCCTACGATAGACACCACTTGTAAATCAGTTGTCGCACGCGAGTCCACTATCACCATCACAATACTCCACCGTGGATCCTCTCTCGCCATCCTACGAGAGGGCCAGCCGCGGTACTCACACATATCTTGAGATTTTTAGTAGTATCCATTTAACTTATCTATGAACTGTATAGGTGACCAAGTAGTCCTTTACCGCGGACGCGGCTATTCGAATAGATTTATACCCTGCAGGGGTGTACTTCTTCACACACGCTCTCACCACTTATCGCCGTTTACACGACATGTACTCGGCAACCTTCAAGCGGAAGCCCAGCGAGGGTGTCGGCCACGGCCTACCTAAACACTCAAGTCTCTAGTCCAGGTTTATCGCCTATTCGGGTTCCATCCGCAGGGAGTCCGGCCGAGGTTTCCACTAACGGCCCCGAACGATGTGAACAGGGTTCCCGAGACACCAAACGGGCGAGTCGGTACACCGTGCCACGTGCCTACCGCAACACAGCCCACCCCGATGGTCAGCGCCACGTGCGGCCCCCAGCATGCTACAAACACCAGAAACTACTTTGCAACTCCTGGACAGAGGACAAGCGTGATCAAGAAGCCGAGAGAGTCAATTAAGGATCCCAATGTGTGGTAGTAACTGAACCTTAAATCACACACACAGATCTCAGTTCTTAAGGTCGGCCTCAATGAAACAACCCACCATGTACTCCTACATGGCCTCTCATCGATTCCTTTACCAAATCGTGTTCAACACTTCACTCTTGTCACCGACACAACCTTTCACTCCAGTTCATCATCCCGATGAGCCAGACCTGACACAACTCTAAGCATAGCAAGCATAGCATGGTAGGAACACACACACACATGTATTGGCCCAATCAACTCCTACACATGCTAGTGGGTTTCATCTAGTTACTGTGGCAATGACAGGTCATGCAAAGGAAGTGGGTTCAACTACCGCAACACACAGCAGTTTGAAACGCGTTGTCTTAATGCAGTAAACAAGGGCAGAAGCGAGAACGTGGGTTTGTATCGGAATGATCAACGAGTTGCTTGCCTGATGGAGTGGTCGTGGGATACTGCCCTTCAGTTGGATACTCGAAGATATCCTCGGAGGCAGAACCTACCACGATGAACACATCGGAACACAATCAAAACATGGCGATATGCAACAATATAATGCATGCTATGACATGGCAATATGAATGTGTCCTGACCTAGTGCAAGTTAAACCAGAAGGGAATGAACCTATTTGAACCAAAGATTCAAATGGAAATTCATTTATTAAGACCATATTAGTGTATCATCTTGTAGGGCCTAAACAGTGGGTTTAACTTGGTTTTTCATGCATGAAACTGGTACAGATGGATAGCTTGCATTTTTCTGATGATTTTTCATATATAACTTATTTCAAACTGAGCTACGGTTGAATTGATATGAATTTTAGAAGTTTAAATCATTTTCTGGAATTTCCTGTTTAAAATTAAATCCAGGAAATAAATAATTGCGTCAGCACTGCATCATGCTTGCGTCAGCAAGTCAACAGCGCTGACTAGTCAACCTGACGTGTGGGGGCCACACGTCAGTGACACAGAGGCTAAACCCGGTCAAACCCGCGCTGACCGGGGTTTGACTTGGCCCTGGGGCCCACGGTCAGTGGCTTAGGGGGGGGGTTTAGGTTGCGGGATTAGGCGCTAATGACGCCACGTCGGCCTCGCCGGAGTTTCGCCGGCGACGACCTCGAGCCGCGGCGGTTCTTCACCGGAGTTGCACTACAGGCGGCGAATGGGCGCGCGGAGACCACCGGGGCGTAGCCCGTCGTCGTCCGCATCCAGCAGGGCAGGTGGAAGGCTGCGGGGGCGCTGGAGCTCGCCGGAGCGAAGCTCAGGGCGGCGGCCGGAGTCGGCCTTGAGCGGGCGCAGCGCTGCGGGGCACGGGAAGGCAGGGGAGGAGGGGGGATCGAAGCAGAGGCTCACAGCGGGCTCGTTGGCGTCGATGACGAGCTCGGGGACAGCCGGACGGCGACGTGCGGGCGGGGACGATCTGCGGCGGCCGGCGACGAGGAAGACGACGGGGGCGACTCCACGGGGCGTCCGGCGTCTTGTGGCTTGACACAGAGGACGAGGGGGTCGTGGCGGAGCTCTCGGGCGCAGAGAGAGGTCGAGGGGGAGGCGGTGGCTACAACTACGGCGAGCAGCGGCGACGATGGCGCTCGGCGTTCGCGGGAGAGGGCGACATCCAGGGAGGAGGGAGAGTGAGAGAGAGGGCGAGGGGGTGGCAGCGTGTGGCGTCGTCCGAAACCAGAGCGAGGAGGGGAGGGGCAGGCAGGGAGCTGCCGTGGCGCGCATGCGCGCGGCGTGCGGCGACCACGCGCCCGGTGTCCTCCTGGCGCGGTGGAGACGACGACTGGCGCTGGCCAGTCGGCTGGGCCGGCCCGTTGGCCACTGGGCCAGGCCAGGGAGGTAAGTGCAGGTAAGTTTCCCATTTTTGTTTCCTTTTTCTATTTTTCTGTGACTTTGTAGACTTATTAAAAATACTAAAACAACTCCTAAAATCACCAAACTGCATCTGGTCCTTAGTTAGAATATTTCCAGCCAGGAACATTTTAGTTTGGAGATATTTGAGCATTTGAAATATTTTATAAATTTTAAATGCCCAAATTCAAATACTAATGCATTAATTCAAAGACCTTCTGTTGACCTAGAAAAATATGCACCATTTTTGCCAGAGGTTTCAACCCAAGACAAAGAGGGTGAACATTTTAGAAGGGCATTTCAGGTTCATTGAAAATATTTTTAGTAAACCCTAGTTGATTTCAGGAGGGGTGCTAGGGGTTCTGCCTTCCCCATTTCAGATTTCTGTCAAAAGTAACATGATGCACACTCTAATGCATGAGCTAGGTGGGATGTGACATTAGGTGCCGGACGCGGCCTTTTGTTTGTTTTCATTGCCTTCTTCCTTTGGTTGTAACCTTTTTCCCCGCTGGATTTAAGTTGAATTCGAATTTGAGCTTTGCGTGTGTTTGGGGAAGGGGTGCTTGGTCTTGTTTGAATCGTTTCCCGCGTTCTGGTCACCATCTCATCACAGCTGCCTCCCCTCGCGAGCCGGGCCAGGCCTAGCTTAAGCACGGCCCAGATTGCCGCTGCCGCTCCCTCGCGAGGTGACCATTGGAGCCTACGGAGATCATTTTCTCGGGAGAAGGCCCGGAGCCTGTGAAGAAGGCGAACGCCTGTGAAGCCATCCCCCTCGGGAGAAGGCCCGGAACCTGTGAAGAAGGCAAACGCCTGTGAAGCCATCCCCCTCGGGAGAAGGCCTGGAGCCTATGAAGAAGGCGAACGCCTGTGAAGCCATCCCCCTCGGGAGAAGGCCCGGAGCCTGTGAAGAAGGCGAACGCCTGTGAAGCCATCCCCCTCGGGAGAAGGCCCGGAGCCTGTGAAGAAGGCGAACGCCTGTGAAGCCATCCCCCTCGGGACAAGGCCCGGAGCATGTGAAGAAGGCGAAGGCATGTGAAGCCATCCCCCTCGGGAGAAGGCCCGGAGCCTGTGAAGAAGGCGAACGCCTGTGAAGCCATCCCCCTCGGGAGAAGGCCCGAAGCCTATGAAGAAGGCGAACGCCTGTGAAGCCATCCCCCTCGGGAGAAGGCCCGGAGCCTATGAAGAAGGCGAACGCCTGTGAAGCCATCCACCTCGGGAGAAGGCCCGGAGCCTGTGAAGAAGGCGAACGCCTGTGAAGACATCTCGCTCGATAAAGGGCACGGAGCCTGCGAGGACGGCCCAAGCCTGCGGGGTTTCCTGCCGGCAACGACCCCGCCTCCCGAGGTTTCAACTACCCAGCGCCCGGGACGTGATGCCCTCCAGAAGGCAGCTCCGGAGTCAGCAAGGAACAAGGGAGAACCAGCCTACCGTTGGACACACGTATGATTTAATCACTGCAGATACATTATATACAAGTTCATACATGAGGGGCTCCCCCTCCCAAAATGCTCTCACAACCGTCGGGCCAAAAGCCTGAGTTCTATCTATGTAGGGTAAAAAGGCGAGGATAACGCATGGTCAATCTGATAAATCCCCCAATGCATCCTCGGAGGCACCTCCCGAGCTGTTGCTGGCGTCGCTGAACTCACCTTCATTGCCTGCACCCCCGTCAGTGGCGTTGGGGTCTTCCACCACGCCACCTTCGTCAGCGCCCACGATCACGCCGTAATTGTCCGAAGTGAAGGCCCGGACGAGCGCATCTACGTTGCTCTCCACCCATTCAGCCAGGTCTCCTCGAACAGCTTGGGGAACTGGGGCGATGGCGGCGTCGAAGTCGAAGTGGGGATCCATGTTTCGAAGATGGCTGAAGACGCGGGAGAAGGCGCGCCCGAGCAGGGCGCGGCTCCTCTCCTCCAGCAACCTATCGGCTCTGGCCGACCGTGCCTCCAGCTGTGTCACCATGGTGGTGAAGAACTGCAGGTTGCCGCCGTAGTTAATCGTGTGCAGCTCGCCCACGGCAGCCTCACAGATGTTGCCCAGGGCAATGTTGGCCCTATCACGGAGCTTGGTGAGAATGGGGCCGTGCTGGTGCTCCAGGACTTGCCGCTGGCGTATCTCGTCGGCATTCTGACGCTCGGTGGCCACGGCCTCTTCCACACGCTGGCGTAGGCGGAGCACCTCGGCCTGGGAGGAGGCCAGCTCCTTCTGCGCTGCCTCGAGGGCGACCCGGGAGGCGTCCGCTCGTCGCGTCGCCTCATCCCGCTGGACCCTCAAGGCGGCGGTTCTGCCCTCGGCTTCGACTCGGATCATCCCCAGCTTCCCCTCGAACTCACGCTCGAGGCGTTGGCGTGCTGTCGCCACCCGACGGCAAACCTCCTCCAGGACGCGCATCTCTCGCGCGGTGACATCGTTTTCCGCCTGCGTCACCAGGCGCTCCCTCGTCTCCAGCTGCTCGAGCTCGCGAGCGCGCTCGGCGGCCTCCAGCACCAACGCTTCCTCGCGCTTCTGAAGCTCAGCTGGGTCGCCAGAAGCCACCTCCATCGATGCAAAGGGCTGCCTCGCGCAGCTCCGCTTGCTCCTCCAACGAGCGACACCAGGCCAAGAGCTCTTGAGCCTGTTCTTTTGCTGCTCCTCGCCGTCGGTCTTCTCCCCGGGCCTCCTCAACGGCCCGAGACCGAGCCGCCAGAGAAGCCTTCAGCGACGCCTTCGCCTCTTCGTCATCAAGGACGCGCTGACGACGCGTGAGGGCAGCGGCTGCCTCCAGCTCGCGCCGCTCGACAGCCAGGCGCAAGCCCTCAGCTTCCAGGCGCGCGTCTTCCTCAGCAAGCTCCTGCCCAAGCAGGTCTACAGCACCACTCGCCCTCTGGAGGAATTCGTGGCGACGGGCGCGACGCTCCCGAGCGCGCTCAAGCACGTCTGCCACGCCACCATCCGCCCCAGGCAGGCGTCGAGGACCTCGGATCATCGCTCCGGCCCCGGGCAAGGGGCTGGGGGCTGGCGCCTTCCCGACGGACGACCGCGCCCCATCAGAAGACCGACTTGAGTCCCACCTGACCTCAGGAGAAGGGCCCCGGAGGAGCCTCAGCCAGTCGCAGCCCGCGACCAAATGGGGAGCCCATGGCAGGCTGCCTATGTCGAGGGAAGGCCCGCGGAAGGAGATCGCAGGGGCGGGGGAGTCGCCGCGTGCTACGCGGCGGTCCGCGCCGTCACCTGCCCAAACCACAAGGGCAGTGCCGCTCGAGACACTCAAGGGTGGTGAGGAGACGGAGTCAAGGAGGGCGCCGGCCCGACGACTTCATCGAGCTCAGTAGGCAGAGGCCTGCAGGGCAAGGATCAGCGGATGCGGCAAGCAGGATAAGAAACAGAAAGGGAGAAAACTTACTCATCAACGGCAAAGTACTTCTGGCGCTTCAGCAAGCGGCAGGGGAAGTCGTCGCCCAAGGCCTCAAAGTCCACATGGAAACGACCCAGGAGAGGCGCGCAGGAGCCAGCCTGCGAAGAGGACGGAGCGCCAGGGTCACTCGCGTCAAGGGCGCATGCCTGGAACGCACGGGCAGTTGCCTCGTCAGAAATCTCGGCTGGGGGCTCAGGAGCCTCGGCCTCAAGCACCAGAGGCGGCGGCACCTCGCCCGTGGCCTCGGGAGCGCGGACCTCATGAGGCGCCCCGTCAAGAGCATCGCCAGGTGCGGTCACATCGTCTGCGGCTCCCTCGACCCCCGCTGTCTCCTGCCTCCCTGCGCCACCACTCGAGGAGGATTCACCCAGGCCGACTGGAAGGGAAATCACCACCACGGGGTTCTCGCGAGGACCCTGGAGCCCGACAGGGCGTAGCCCCCACTCGTCGAAAAGAGGGCATCTGCCTCACGAAGTCGTCCCTATTGTGGCAGAGGTACAACAAGGCTCCCCCCTGCCGGACACCCCCGGGGTTGGGATCGCCTGTCAAGACCAAGAGCACCCTCCTCAGCACCTCGGGCGCTAGGTCCTCTCCCAGAAGCCTCATGCGATCACCATGCCCGCTGAAGGCCCACATTCTACGAGAATGGCGTTGGAGGGGGGCAATGCGGCGCGATAGGAACTCCTTCACCACTTTGGGCGCCGTTATGCCAAGCTTCTTCAAAAACATGAAGCGATGGCAGACGAAGGCGAGCCGGGGACTTGCGAGCGTCTCCTGGCCCCAGCCCGAATTAGGCACAACAGGCGATGTCGGCTTCGCAAGCCGGGGGCTGGGCACCCCGACATCAATGTAGAACCACTGCTCGCGGAATTCGGAAGAAGATGGAGGAAGGTTGAAGTCGATACCAGAGGCTGCGGTCTCGGACAAAGCTATGAAGCTCATGCATGCCGAGCATTGCGTCGGGTCAACAAGATGCAAGGAGAACAAGTGGCGCAGCAGGGCAACAGAAGGGGGGATGCCCACCATCGCCTCGCAAACAAAATCGAAGACAGAAAGAAGAACTATGGACTCAGGACCCATGTGCATCATGTGGATCCGATAATGATCAAGGACGGCGTTGAAGAAATCGGAGATGGGAGGCACCAAGCCCGCCCACAAGGCGTCGGCAAAGTGAGGGACCTCGGTGATTATCCTATCAGTGGGGAGGTGACACGTAGGCCACGCCGTCGTCCTCCCGCACTCGTTGAAGGCGGTGGCCAGAGCCGGAATGAGCTTGTCCAGGCACTCTAGGTTGAGTATGATTGAGCTCCCGACAGCAGGCGCCACCGGCGGCAGCGGGCGAGACGGAGCCGCAGGTTTCTTCCCCTTCCCGTTCTTTGGAGCCATGGCGACGGGCGGACAAGAGGAGATGCTAGATGGGATTGGAAGCAAGGGTCTGAGTTCGAAGGGGGGAGAGCAGGAGATGGTCAGGCAACAGGGAGGAAGACGGCTATGTACAACTGTGGGGCAACCTAGCACGGCGCAAAATAAGGGGGCGTGGGTAAATAGTGCCGCCCACGTCCAATCAACCACCACGCGGCGCCCAAGGCCGCAGGCTATTAGGGCCCGTGGCGCTTCGCCCTTGCCCTTTCGCCTCTCGGTGCGGCCAAGTCCATGCGCACCTTGGGCCCGGGGGCTACTGTCGGCGTTCGGGGAACGGGGGTCCCCAGACTTGCCTGCCTGCGGCCTGCGGCGTGGCTCGAGTGGGGCCCAGCGTGACCCATCTTCATCAACACAAGGCTCAAGACCCTCGCGAGGGGCCCAGCCTCGCGAGGCGGATGACACGGCGCTTCCTCTGGCACAGCCTCCTTAGGCTGGCTCGCGAGGAGGCGGAGAGATCAAGGTGGGGTACCTCACGAGGTGCCCATGATGCAAGCCATGACGATCAAAGGTGCCTGGTGGGCGCCAGCCCGCACAGCGTCCTCCCTTTCCTCTTTGGTGCAAAGGGGACAAGCGCAGGCGAGAGGGTCAAGCAAAGGCACCCATTTCGGTGCAACGAGACCAAGACCAACTCCACGACAAGGAGGAAGTCACTGTGGAGCCCAAGCCGGCGTCATCACCAGAACCTTTGGCAGGGGAAGACCAACTTTAGTCAGGATAAGTGTACCCGATGTTCCCCTTCAAATCGGCCAATTGTTGGCGCCCTTCCCGCTCAAATATTTGGGAAGAGGCCCAGGGCCTTTGCCTATAAATAGGACTAGCCACCCCCAGGGTACGGGACGGACACGGACACGGACACGGATAGACACACACACAGAGAGAGAGAAGGGCGATCGAACTCCACCTAGCAGTTCATCCCCGAGCTGAGAACAGACCCTCGCGAGGTCGTTCTTCCTTGTATTGTTCTTCCTCATCAGCCCAAGAGGCAATCCACCCACCACAAACTAGAGTAGGGTATTACACCACAACGGTGGCCCGAACTAGTATAAACCCTGTGCCTCTTGTGTTGTTCTTGCAGTAGTTTAGATCCCAGCGAGACGGAGAGGTAGAGGGCACGATCTCCGCGCGCACCCCAGAGTTCGAACCTTAAGGGTCTGCCGGAACCCGTGATCCGACAGTGCCTTCATGGGAGACCGACCTGAAGAAAAAGATTGCATGAGTGCGATGGATAATGGCGACTGGTAGTGTGTGTGCATGCATGCACGAGAGAAAGTTAGTGGTACAATTATAAAGAGAAGACTACTGTGTGGGTGTAAAAGAATAGGTGAGGTCATAATCAATGTAAAGTTGAATTCAAATATTTGAATAAGAGATCCTGATGTTTGAAACACATGCATGCATGAATATAACGGAGATCTGCGCGGTGTGGTTTGGAAACGAGCATGTTGTAATGTATACACATTGTACAAGGTCAGACTGATTTGAATTTGAGATACCGATGGCAGACATCATTTGGCCACGTCGCATCCGTGCATGGACACACTATTCTAATTGGAGATGATGGGCGGCTTTCGCATCACATATCTATATCTATACCCCTATATATATTATATTATATTTTTTTATATTGTGTGTGGGTAACTTTAACTTTGAAAGATGGTCGTTGGATGAGGCGAATCCGATGGTCCAAAGACGACAAATTTGAGTACTACTGGCCGTTGGATATCATCTAGATTCCACCAGATTTTGCCACATGTATAATCTAGAAGACTCCATGGTTGAACTGAAGCATAATGCACAAACATCAAAACAAGAGCACTTCTTATTTGTTCTAGAATCTTCCGTATCAGAATTGCCCAAATGTTTTTCTACATGATTTGCCATTATTTGTTTTTACTTTATGTCTTACGACGCACAATTCCATGAATCTTAAAATAGATTAGCTTTCTTATAAAGACTAGATGATTTTGAATGAAATGAACTATAAGAATTAAACGAACATCTACATCATGCATATATGACTCAAAGCTTGCATGCTATAATGTGGTATTTATTCATAATTTGGTTGCCAAAATCTCATGCGTGCAATGCACGTGTACCTTACTCTAGTCTAAATGGTGTTTGTGTGTTGTGCGTGTTGAGCTGCAAATTGTCTTTTTTGGGGTACACGTTAAGCTTGTTCTTCCGAAATTTCAAACCACGCCTTGTTATGCTGAAAATTCAAGATAGCGTCTATGTTTATCGTGCTGCGAAACTCCCGCCTCTTCAACCCGCGCCTTGTTAGCCCGAAATATTTAAGATATATCTTTGTCTCGTTGTGCTCCGACAACTCCCTCCATCTCAACCCACGCCTTGCTATTCCGAAATTACAACGCGCGCGAAAACTCCCACCTCCAGTGAAATCCCGACACGCGAAATGCGCGTGGTACCCCTGAACCGAAAGAACCGCCTCAAATCGGTGGGGGTACTTTCGTAACTTACCCCACATTTCGGACAAGCGCGTCTCTAAGCCATGGTTCCCCACTGCCATCCCATCCGCCCACCCATTCATACACCGAGGTCGCGAAAACCCGTGACGAAACCGCACACCCTGCTCCGTCCGCCACCCAGCCGGAGCCTCTCCCCCGACAACGTCGTCCACAGCAACACCACGACGTCCTTCATCCACTGTACCGGATGAGGATCCATCGTCGATCTCATCGTCCCGCCGGTTCAGCCACCCCGTCCTCCACCTCCAAGGAGCTGCCCCGACGTTCCCCTCGTCTTTTGCAACACCTCCATTCCCACACCGCCGTCTTCACCTGCACCACCGAAAGAGCATCATCATCACCGTTTCCTCGGATGAAGCTGCGGCCTAATCGGCGCCACCAAAGAGGTTGTACACTAATCACCGCATTTTCTTATTGATTCGATCTCACGGTGCTGCCGGCACTCGGTCCCGAGCCGACACAGGTCGGCTCCATCCACGGCGGCATCACCGGCCACTTCCTCCACGGTGTCGCTCCCTTGGCGGCGACGTCCACATCAGTAGGAGCTGCTGCTGCTTTATCTCTCGCTCTCACTACTACTCTTCTCTTGCTCTCGGTCACCTGCGTGGTCTGCTCTTGCTATTGCTCTTGCTCGCGCTGCTGCTCTTGCTCTTGCTCTTGCTTGCGATGCTGCCCTGATTTAGCTACACTTCAGTCGACTTAATCGACTTGTGGTTCAGTCGATTTTCAGGGCTGGGGTGGGGGGCTCGCCGGGGTGAAGGAAGAACCAGCCACAGCAGGGAGGGGGGCTCGCCAGAGAGGTACCCCACTATCTATCTTAGGGTTCAGGGTGGGGGCGGTGGTCGCCGGCGGTGGCGGGGCGTTGGTGGGGCGGTGGCGTGAGGATCGCCGGAGAAAAAGCTCGACACGGGGGGGGGGGGGGCTAGAGGGATGGACGGGGCGGCGGCAGACCGGCGGTGGGGAGTGTTTTCGGGGTGGGCGGGGCGGCGCACCGTCGGCCGTGGGTGGCGGGGGGTTGTTGTTTGGCCGGTGGTGGCTGGCGGCTCAGGGGGTTGGAGGTTGAAGATAAACCGCAGGCCCTTGATTTCGTATCCAATGGCTGCAAAATCGACTGACCAGAGATGAAAAAGTCAGTCGACCGACGTGTAGCCTCACCTTGCTAGTGCGTTCAGTTTCGACAGCAAAATTCAGTTTCGACAGTTAAGTTCAGTTTCGACAGTTAAGTTCAGAGATGAGCGGCTGATGTATTTTACATCTAGCACTTTGTGGTTATGTATTTTACGTCATGTATTGGAGATTCTATTAGAATTCCACTCAGGTTAACGTTGTTCATTGTCTCTCTTGTCCTGCTCCAGCCTCGGCGTCGTACAACTCACCGGAGCTGCTCCAACGACGAAACCCTCCATCACAGCGGAGCAGTACCTCGGGCTCCATCTCCAGACGCCTAAGATCTTCTTCCCCTCCTCCGACAGCCAAGTCAGCTGGAGCATCCTCACCGGCCAACCCAATCATGCTGAGATCGACATGGCGTCGCCAAAGAGGTTGTACTCTTGTTGCATCTCTTTTTTACTCTACATGTTATATATATTGTCCACGGAGCACTCGTAGTAACGGGAAATACGATTATTTTATCCTACTATATGACAAGCAGTGAGGTACCAGGCAACTTAGCTATCCGTGATGGACTCTCTTGAACGCCATCATTATTTATCTCTACACGTTTGAGTTGTGCATTTATCGATGGGCCTGGGAGTTGAGCTAGTATGGCAGTGGCCTGGGTCCAAAGTAATAGAAGTAGCACAAAAACATTTTTTAGTGTAGGATTTTCCTTGCTCAAGCCTGCCTACTAGAATCGCCAGTGCTTGAAAGGAAAAGTGAATTAAAAACATCGGAATTGGAAAGTTTCCTATGGTACTACTTTTCATGAATTTGGTGCAAAGGAATGGAGCAAAGGAAAACTGTAGGATTTGTTCCTTTAGTGTCTCCTTGAAGGAAAAACCATAGGAATTCTAATTTCCACTTCTCCTCCTTTTCATGTTCCTATTCATCAAGCACAAGACTAAGAGATAGTAGCATTTAGATATATTATAACTGAGCACTCTCCCAGCCCTCTCAGGCCATTAGCATTCCTGACCGTCCGATCGTCAGTTTTAGTCATTTTCGGTTGTGCGATTAGCTCGAAATCTCGCGCCTGGTCGCTTCGATCGCTAACACCGAGTGCTAACCTATTGGGCAGCTACTCCCGTGACAATTTCGGAAGGCTGACATGGTTCGATGCTCAGTTTCTTGCTAACTAGGCCGCTGTCCTAAGGGCCTGCTACTCTGGTAGAAAAAACGGTGGCCTCTGGTTAATCGGGCATGTTTACACTCGAAGCCCATTCAACCCCACAAAGCCCGCAAGCACACCCCTCTTGTTTTGTCTCTCTTTCCCGACCTCCCCTCGCCTCCGCCGCCACTGTCTACGCCAACCTCCAGTGACGGCGTGCCTCTCTCATCCGAGCGATGAAAGGCACCCTCGCCGGCAGGTAGACGCCAGACGCGCACGAGGGGCCGGCCGACCGTAAGAACAAGAAGGCGATGGTGGACGAATCGCTGCCGCCGACGCACGTCCCAAACCAGTGGGTCGCCTTCTGCACCGACCACTTGGTCGCAGCGCGTGCACGACGTTCTCCTACATCTCAGTGACGCGGGCATCGCGGCCTTGCCGAGGGAGATGAATTGGTGCGCTCCCCTCATCTCTCTTTTTCCTCTTCCCCCGTCCTCTTCTCTTCCTCATTGCTCCTCCTCCTCCTCCTCCAATCTCTCCCATCAGGAAGGTTGGAGGCGGCGCACACGGCTAGGTAGCTCATGAGGGTCCGATGGGGTGAGCAGCGAGGGCGGCTACCTGCATAGGAGGAGAGCTCGAGACAAGCAACAATGGAGGAATGATGGCGATTATCTCCATGGTGCAGGGACTCCTAATCATCCCTCCCCTGTTCTTCTTGGCTTCAGGGACTACCATTGGGTAGCCTCTTCTTCTGCATGGTGCTCCAGCAACTGTACAAAGAGGTCAGTTATCTCGATCGGTGCCCCACAACTCAGGCCGGAGATCATGGAAGGATCTGCACAAGAGGACATGTCTTTGGACAGCCGCCAAGTGTTCTCCGTGCTATGCTACAACATGAATCGCCTCCTGGCAAGGTAACAGTTACACTATAAATTTGAAATGCATAAGGAGCACTAAGCATAAGACATTACAGATGATTAGGGTTGGTTTGTTCCGTGTTAAGAAAGTAAGGTTTTTCTTTTGGCTTGGCATATGCTTCTCAGGTGGTTTTATCTGCCCAAACAGGGCGCTCAAATTTTGAATTGAGATCACTCCTCCAAGAAGACAAGAAACTAAATTTTATGTGTCCAGAATCAAATGCTAGCTCTTGAGTTATTCTCTACCAGTCTGCATATTCACTCCTTTGTACTCCCTTTGCTCCAAAATAGATGACTCAACTTTGTACTAACTTTATACTAACTTTGTACTAAAGTTAGTACAAAGTTGGGTCATCTATTTTGGAACGGAGGGAGTATGTTCTAATGCACCATGGTTATCACTTAGTTGAACTTGCTATTTTAGTGATATAATTTGTTCAATATAACTTGTTTATCAAGCTGATCAAATTTCTCTTTTTTATTGCACTTCTTATCTTTTTTCTAAAGAACATAACTAACATAATTTGATTGTCCGTTCTTCAAGTTTTGAGCATAATTGGGTTCGGGCTGTGAGAGTATCATTTACAATATAAAAGGAGGTACCACACACAACTGGAAATATACAGCGAATTCGCTCAGTCTGTGTCACACGACATCCATCCCATCGGTCACGATAGTCACAAGACTACCCCGCAGATGGATGTTGCAGCCAGTGGCCATGACAAGGCTTATGCCTGAGTGGAGGTGCAGTACCGGATGCTGAGAGAAAATGTTACCCACGCGGCTACAAGGATAACTGGGAGGAGGAAGAACCGAGCCACATGGGTAACTCGAGGGACAAAAAATCAATGGCGCCACCGTCCATTTTCTCATGCCTCCCCTTCTATAGATACACAACCACGGCCCTTGCTAGTTCTCAACTCCACCTTTGTCCTTGGCACCATCGGCATTGACGCAGTCGTGCATCTGCATGCCGCATCAGCGAAGAAGTAGGCACATCAACTTTGTGTTGATGCCCAGTTTACATCTAGGCATCATGTATGTTGCTTTGTTTCTCCTATACTACTGCTGGCACAGTTATTTCTGTTTACTTTGTCTTTTTTTGCTGACTATTGGATCTTAGTCTGGATTGCGCACCCTGATTCCACCTGTTTTTTTCATGTGATTTGGTTTGGTCGATTTGGAGCAAGGATTTGGTTGCTGCTAAAATTAGAATGCTTGGGAGATTCATGGAGCAACAAACATGACATGATCAAATCAAACCATTTAACTGGAGACAAGGATTGTTGAGTACAAAGGATTGTAATTTTGGCCTTCAGTACTATTGATGTGCGTCTTTTTTCAATTTTCAGTGTTTAAATTTGTTATGTTGTGCTATCTGGTGGAATCTAGAATGTGAGCAGTTGGGCACTGATAATAGGAACATGAATGGTTCTGCAGATGAAGCATTTTTATATTTGTTTTGATACCATGTAATGTAAGTGCAGTTTTAGATTGAAGAATGTTATTCTAAGAGGCTATATGGTCTAATGATATGTCCAATAACTTCATACCGTGTGCTTAGGGTGTGAGTAAGAAGCATAACTGTCTACATATAGGTACGTCAAATTATTATTTCATTTGTCTTTCTTCTCTTGCGTTATAATGTGGAATCAAGATACTTAGGTTCTCTCTATGTCTTTTTTCTTACATTATGATTTCAAATGAACATTCCCTTGGTTCTTAAGAACATTAGATGAATGGCTCTTTACACTGTATGTGCCTTTTATTCCTAGAATCATCTTTCCCTTGCATAGTATTTCAGAACAAAGAGTGTTTCCAATTTCTTGGTGCTCTTTCCAAATGGATCATCCTGTCATTTATAATTTTCTTATTCCGGGTCATGAGAGTAGGGCATTGCTGCAACCTATTGACGTGTACAAATTATATCATAAGATACCCTTATGATGCACCTTTAGTTCAGTACTTTCATCACTGTCTTTCTTGTTCATCAGATTGAACGAGGATGCTATAGATTTAAGTGTTGTCGATTGATCTATATCCACTGAGCCAACTAAAACTGTGATTGATTCCATAGCTGCTGCGATGTCAAGAACAATTTATACTCAACTTTGCATAGTTTTTACATAGTTTAGTTTCTAATGTACACAACCAAGTTCGGCTTCAATTTTCAGGCTGCTTACAAAATGGTATTTGCATTGTCTTGGCCTGTTATCTATACTAATTCTTCATTTTTACTGATTAGAGCTATTATCTATACGCTTCTATTGTCCTCTTCTGCATCACTAACACCGCAGTTTGGTCAAGGATGCACACAAATCCCTCTTTATCTTCAGAACCAGCTGAACATCCTCAGTATAGCCATAGCACCTCTCTACTCCAAACTCAACTTGAATACATCCTTTTCCACCACCCACATGAACTACCAACTTCTTTTGCACATAACGACGACTCTGTTCAGGTTTGTACTATTTTCCACATTTAAATTTACATTATATAGCTTGTTATAGAGATTTCTGCTACGAGTCTTACTGTCTTATCATGATCCCAACAGAGCAATCACTTCACTAATTTTGTTTAGAGTTGCATAATGCACACGCCGACTGCTTCGTGTAGTTTATATTGCTGATGGATGTGTGCCTTTTCCTTTTTGAGCTCTGTATGCCATTGCCGTTAAGTATAAAAGATAATAGTCATGTGAAATGATTAGTATTTCATTTGCACAAAATGGATCAGAATTTCGAGTATTTCACTAAAAATAAGAATTTAACTCTTCCATCTTTCTATATATTTAGTAACTTTCTATCATTCTATTGAAAAAATGGACGGGTGCAGCAACGCGCGCCCTTAATGATCTAGTAATAGCATTATAACCGTACATTTTCTGTGGTTTGACTTAATCTCACCATGCTTTTTTGCATCCTGTGATCTTCCAATTGTTGTGAATCAAACACCTAGATTGGCAGAAATCCTGTGTTTTTAAATTCTCAGTTTTGCACGTGCATTCCTATCCTATTCCTGTATATTTCCTATCCCTGCATTGTTAGAATCCTCAAATTAAAACAAGCCCTTACTCAATTACTTCTGTTACAGATATGTGTCAAAGAAAACCTTGTGTGGTTTGTCCTGCTCCTGCGGCGCTGTGTTCCACCCCAGCTATGCTGCTCCAACGATGGAAGAGTTCACCACAGCAGGGATTCGCTCTTTAGACTGTCTTTCGCCGCCTCAGATCTTCTTCCCCGCCGCCGGCAGCCACGGCAACTGCATTACCATCATCAACTGAGCAGATGACCTTGAGGACTACACGGGTTCGCAAGAGAGGTCGCACTCTTCCGTGTCTCCTTACGTTATGCGTCGCTTAATACGATGACATGCTACATTATCGTCGTGTTCACGTATTAGACTCCGAGTCAGGTCCAAAATAATGCTGACACTTGAGTTTTTAAATGGTTGCGGGGTACATATTGGGACAGCAATCAGTACTATATGTCTACTATCTGGTTAATCTCCGGTGTCTACTATGAGTTTCATGTTGGGTGCAAACAAACATTAAAGGAGCCATTATCTGTATTTTTTAACTAAAGCTATTATCTGCCTGCTATCATTGGTTTTGGGTCTATCCACGGTTTGCTACCATCACTCTGGATTTGTGCATGCACTCCTTACATAATCTCACTATGTTTTATTCCTATGCATGCCAGTTATTGTACACAATGGAATTGATCATGTAGAGCAAAAGAGACGAGCCTTGCGTGGCAATAAAATTTCATGCAGACGTCGTTCCATGGTGGGCGCAAAGGCAGCCCCCTCCACCCATTTCGGATCGTAATCAAGAGGAAGATAACTATTATGAGGGGGATTCAGAAGGAGAAGACCACTCCTATTTACCCCATGATGTCTTCGCTCTAACTTGGCATGCTGATGTTGGTAATATCATGCATATGGTGCCTTGCATTGCTTACTGTATACATTAAAGATGTCATCTGCTTAGTTTAGACATGCTTTGTGTCAATGCCATCTATTTAGTTTCTTTATCGTATATGTGAATCATGCAATCCCATCTTGTCTAGCCAGGCATCATATATGTGAATTTTGCAATGCCACTCTGGTTAGCCTGTCATCTTATATGTGAATTATATCATGCCATCGTTTTTTATTACGTGTTAAATTTGTCAACAATTTTAGTACATTCAATTACTCTTCCTGTGCATCAGCCATTCGGCACGGTCATGGAAAAATCTGGAGTGGAAACAATGTCTTCAGAGCAGACAATGATATCTGATGATGTGCATGTCTTGCTGGTTACCGATAGCTCCTCAGAGGAGGATTCCGAGACAGATGACCAGTCATATTCCCCCCCGAGGTGCATGCCCTAACTTGGCAGGGTTATGTTGCTCATATCGTGCGTATGGTATCTTGCATTGCTATGTCATTTGCTTAGTTTAGACATGCTTTGTGTGAATGCCACCTGTTTAGTGTCTAATTACCATATATGTGAATTATGCAATGCCATCTTGTTGTAAGACATTATATATGTGAATTATGCAATGTTATCTTGTTGCAAGGCATTATGTATGTGAATTATGCAATGCCATGCTGTTTAGGCAAGCGTCATATATGTGAATTATATCATGCCGTCCTTTTTTTTGTATTTCTCATTGCTTTTGTCGATAATGTTTGTATATTCAACTGCTCTTCCTGTGCATCAGCCATTTGAATTGGTGATGGAGAAATCTAGAGTGAAAACAAGGTCTTCAGGGTAGACAATGCTACCTGCTGAAACAGATATCTTGCTGGTTACAGATAGCTCTTCAGAGGAGGATTCAGAGGCAGATGACCAGTCCTATTATCCCCCTGAGGTGTATGCTCAAACTTGGCAGGGTGTATGCTCAAACTATTAACCCCAACAGATAGACACCCAGTTCCCGTTGACACAGCACCGTCTCCACCACAGAGCACCTTAACACGAGCAGTTAGTAAGGCAACTGCAGTGCCCAAATCACGAGGACCACCACTCCAAACCCGAAGTCAATGCTTAAAGCAGAAGAAGAATTGTTCTCAGGTCAGGTTCCGTAGCTATGGTTCATACTACTTTGCTCTTGCATCACTGTATTTACTGATACCAACTAATTTCAAATTTGAAGGATGCAATTGAAACTCCAATGGCACAACAAGTATGTTTTAAACCTGTTTCTTCAACGTGTTTGGCTGTTTGCTGTTGTAACTTGCTCTATGTTGATTTTAGTTTCAATTGAATAAACAATTATGTTCTCATGCCATGCACATTACAAGTGTTGTTATTGTTGTGTAGTTTCCCACACTTATATTCGGTCTATGCTGCTTTGTCTTAAATAGATATGATTCGAACTGTATCTATCTTGATCTGGCAACATAAACTAGAATGACATAGACCATACAGTGACCATACTACATAGATATATGTTTGTTTCATGCTGTTACCCTGTCCACCTTACTACTGAACTGGTTTACCAAAATGAGTTTCATATACTACATTGTAAACCTGAGATGTGTTTGTTTGTTTCTCCTTTAGAACGCGGATAAAATATTAGAGAAGAGTACCCTGTTATGCAATGGTAAAGGAAGTAATGCAGATAAGGTTCAAGATAGTGAGACATCCCTATTGGTCTCCAAGAAAGCTGATAAAAAGACACTGAGACAACCCCAAAGTCCCGTCTTGATGTAGTGTTTGAGTTACTACTGGCTACCACTGCTGGCACCAGCTCTTCGAACTCGTTGCGTGAATCAGTTCGGCTTCTTGAGTCTCAACTTCAAGTTGAAAGACATCGATCAGATGTTATGCGACAGGAAGCCGAAGGACTGAGGAAGTCCCTGCAGAATTCAGATGCATACTTTCTGGTGCAACAGCAAGCGCTGGAGGACTTAAGCGCCAAACAAGAGAAAGTTAATAAGCTTGCTAAGCATCTTGCCAGCATTATGGGTACCCAGGATATTGTTTCTTGAGCTCTTGTGAAGTGGTTTCAGTTCTGGACTTGTTTTGCTGCGACGTTTATATGCTGTTGTGTTCCCTATATTTGCACTGGTGGCGAACTTTGATGCCGAGTGGATGTAATATGTGTAATAGCCGTGATATCCTAGCATTAGTTGCTTGCTTATTTATTTCCTTGTTGTCTTGTTTATTTGTTTGCTTGTAGTCATTGCAGTTCTTTTTCCGCGGTTAGCTAGTGGCTGCAATAACCTATTTTTTAAAACTAGGCCACAATAACCATGGGCTAATATTTACTGTAGTGACACTGGGCCTCCTATGGGCCGTAGAAACAATGGACCTTCTACGGGCCATAGAAACAATGGGCCTTCTACAGGCCGTAGAAACAATGGGCCTTCTGCGGGCCGTATCATCAATGGGCCTTATACGGGCCGTATGATTGATTGGCCAAACATGGGCCAAACAGACCGCATTATGTCCGTAAACGGGCTAGAGTTGGAATCATCCGTCCGTGGGCCGACCATAACGGGCCATCATTAATAGGCCGTATTTGATGACGCTATGAAAATGACCCAACGTATTAACGGACCACAAACGGGCCGACTGTAACCACGGGTTGAATTTGGCCCACAAGCAGAAAATGACAGTAACGGGCCGTAATTAAACGAATGCTGGAAATGAGCCCAAGATTAAATGGGATCTGAGAAGGCTGAAAGATAACATGGGCTGGAAACGGCCCAACGGAATAACGGGCCGTTAATGGGTATAAAGTGATACACTGTTTATTACGGGCCAGTTTCGCCACGGGCCGTTAATGGGTGTAAAGTGACACACTGTTCATTACAGGCCAGTTTCACCACGGGCCGTTAATAGGCCAAGAATTACATAGGGCCTCGTATGGGCCGAAAGACGTCATGGGCCATACATGGGCCAGAAGTGACAACGGACTGGAATCATATTGGGTGGCCCAAATGACGCTACTGGGCCTAATTCGGATAGGGCGTAACGGGCCTTGGGTTAGAGGGCTGTAAATGGGCTATATGTGAACATGTCGTTAACAGGCTTTCCATGGGCCAGCCCACCACCTTTTGACCAAGTCAAGCGGGCCGGCCTTTTCACAGGGATGGGCCTCTATTGGGCCGTGCCACGTGTCGACGTATCATAGGCGCCTTCCGTCCAATGAGTGGATGGCATCTGTCCCAACGATGAGCCGACACGTGTTTCCTCCAACCAATGATGATTTAACACGTGGAAAATCCCCATTGGTCGGGTCTGTTAACGGGTTATCGGACCCAAAACCCGACCCGATAGCTTAACGGCGTTCTGTTACGGTGGATGCCACGTGTCGGTCACCCTTGACGAAAGCTCTTCTGTGACGCATGATTTATCGTCATGGAAGTGGACACTTCCGTGATGATAATTTTGGTAATGTCATGGAACACTTCTACGACAGCACAGGAATGACTATCTTGATTCTGTCATAAATTTGTCATGGATGTACATGCATGACAAAAACGCGACCTACTATGACAAACACATATCATCACGGAAGTGTATTTTTTTGTAGTGTTCGTTGCGTGCGAAGATGTAGCTGGTGGGTCCCAGCAGTCAGGGGGAAGCATTTTTTTCGCGAAATACGGTGGCCCGTCCGGTGGGTCCCCGCTGTCAGGTGGAGGAATAATTATTTTGCGCGTAATGAGGAGGCACTTCCTTGCTGCGGCCGTGGACCCAGCTGTCAGCCTCTTCACATATAGTCCACGTCCGATGGAAGTCGTTCCTTGACCATGTTGACCACGCAGCGCCGAGAGCACCAGGGCGATGGACGACGGTGAGGCCTAGGAAGGGGATGACGTGGAGCCGGGTAAGACACGGCAGTGGAAGGTCGCACGAAGAGGAGTACGAGGGTTCACTGGTTCGGCTGCGGTGTGAGGCTGCCGTCGCCGCGGAATAACAAGGGGTGTGGGTGAGTAGAGGGATGGCCCGGGCAGCGATGGGAGTAGTAGAGGGCGGTGAGGCCTCCGCGGCATGACAACCGGCCACGGGAGGTAGGAGCACGCGGTACGACCGGCGCTGCTTTGGGCAGCTGGAGCAAGTAGACCAGAGGTTGAAGAAGTACTATGGCCGTTGGATGGACATCATACGGTCACTGCAGCTAGAATCGTTTATATTGACTAAGTTGACAAAGCCCTTGGTACGCGTCAACTTAGTAGGCCCACAGGTTAGCCTCCAAAATGGTGAACCCCAGATGTCAGGGGGAGGAATCATTTTTTGGGCGGCTGGAGCAAGAATATCCGAGATTGAAGAAGAAGCACGACATCCGTTGGATGGACATCCAACGGCCACAGCTGCCAGAACCGTGTGTTGTTGCCAAAGCTTTGCATACGCGTCAACTTAGTTTTTTAGGGGATGCGTCAACTTAGAAGGCCCACAAGTGTGTGGCAGAGAACATATAGCCCATTTGCGATTTGTAAGAATGTACAACCCATTTTTTAATTCTAACGGAATTTACTACAGCACATTTACAGTTTGTTAAAAGTACAACCCTTTTTCTAGCCAGGACAACGATTAATAATTTCAACCAACCGCTCAAAACAGAATTAAAAAAAATCCCACATTTTTATGGGATCCCAAATATTTTTATCCGAAATTTCTAGTCAAATTAAATATAGTTTCAAAATAAAGTTGTATTACGTTAAAATCCAACGAAATATTGCGCCCGCAACAAGTAATGAAATTAAAATTTTCAAATTCTGAAAATAATATATTTTTAAAACTAATTACACAGTTGGTGTATTTTTTATAGTTACTACCCAGTTATTATAATTACATCCCATTTATTATTTTTTAAAGTCCATTTTCTTGTTAAGCCTAATGCATACCTCCTAGGAAAGTTTGCAGCCCAGCGGGGCGGAGAATAACAAGTTGACCCGGATATTGTGTACAACTGTCGGCCCAGTTGCATTGCTGATGTTGGAAAAAAGGCATGTGTAGTACAGTAGAACCTAACATGGCTACTCAGCCCACATTCAGCAACACCGAAAAGGCCCAAACAAGGCTTCTGTACAACATTTTGAAGTCACTGAGCTCAATTAATAACTTAAGAAAAAATTTAGATTACAGTGGAACCTAATTAAAAGCTGTCACGAGCACAGAAATAATTCAACGGGTCCCACTTGTGCACGTGTGCGTGTGTGTGTGAGTGAGTGAGAGAGAGAGAGAGAGACCCATCGGTCGATGCTCGTAAATACATCTTTCAGCCATATGCATTGCTGATGCTTAGTAAAAACTTATATAGTTGACACAATCATATAGAACATCATAGCTCACTTAACTTGCATACAAAAATTTCATGCAGGCGGCACAATCAGTATGGAAGCAGTGGATCGCTATGGGTAGGGCTATGTTGAAACCAACGAACTCGTACATAACGGTTCATCTTCTTTATCAATGACAGGGAAATATCTTGAATGCTGTGCAAAGAAAACAGACAGACAACACAATAAGTTCTGCTAGCACATTAAGTTGACGTACATCCCTTTCTAAAAAAAGTTCAGGTACAAAATTAGAACAGGTCACAATCAAATGTATCAGTGCTTCACACCCATAGCTCAGATTTAACTAGTATCTGACAAGATTCAGTTTTACCTCAAATTAGAGCACATCCAGGCAGCCAACCCTGCCTCTTCTCCCAAAGAAGCAGTGGCCTCCGCCGTGCGATGGAGTAGGCCCTGTGCCATCCCTCATTCCGAGCAACACGGGGAAAGTCTGTCGTTGACTCCTGTAATGGACGTCGTCGACGGACCCTGGCACCAGCGGCGGCGGCAGGACTTCGATTGATGGATTGACCACTTCTTCGACATGCACGAACACCCGTTACAGGTACATCCCTAACATGGTCTGCGGCGGCCTTGGTGGCGACGGATAGTACAACCCCGGTTCCTGCACCGGTATCTCAACACCAATCACCTTCGGTATGGTGGACAGCTTCTTCATCCATGCCATAACCGTCAGAGCCCAGCTGTCTGGAGGAACAAACATACTTAGAAGCTCACCTCCAAGGTCGTTGATAAGCTCATTCATGGACTCGTTGTTCCAAGCACGTCGAGGCATGCCGTGGAAGGTAAGCTTTGTTAAAAACTCAAGCTCAGAGGGCACCGAGCCCCATCCTGGGTGCCACCGATCAAAGCTCACCAGCGCGCCATCGCAGAACAAACTGTTGGAAATATGCCCTAGAGGCAATAATAAATTGGTTATTATTATATTTCCTTGTTCATGATAATCGTTTATTATGTCACATCCCTAGTTTTGGTATGACCTAGGCTAGCCCTTCATGTGTGCATCATGTTTTAATTCCATTTAAATTTGAAATGAGGATTTGTGAAACCCTCCGAGATCATTTCTGGGAATGACCCAAATAAAAATTGCTCCAAAAAGGTCCAAGAAAATGTTCATGTCTCTCTCTGAAAATACTGGACAGAGATAAAAATCAAACCAATATTTTTGGGAGCTCATAAGTATTTATTTTGGGCATTTGGAATTAATGCATAATTATTTGCATTGGATATATAAATGTTATATATATATTATATGTCCAAAAATTGTGCCATTTGTTGAGGAGCTCGGGATTAATGCCTTTAGCCCCTACAAAAATTGGCATAATAAAATAAAATGATTTAGTATTATTACTAAATCAAAACAAATATCAGAAAATAGAAAAGAGAACAAAATAGAAAAAAACAGAGAGAGAAGAAAACCCACCTGGCACTTACCTGGCAGCCCAGCAGAGGCCCAGCCCACCCCCACCTTGCCAGTCGTCCCCTTCCTTGGGACAGAAGGACGCCGGGCGTGTGCCCCTCGCGCGCGGCCACGCGCCTCGGCCACCTCCTGCTTCCCACCGCCTCCCCGACGCCTTGGACGCCTCCAACGCGCCACGCACCCCCCCGGGCCCCTCTCTCTCTTCCCGTGCCTCTTCCCTCTCCTCCGCTCTTCCTCCCTCGCGGTTACCCGAACGGGTTCGTCGCCGCCGACAAGCACCACCGTGGCCACCGCCTCCCTCTCGCTCCTCTGACCAGCCCACGAGCTCTGCCTAGAACCCGAGCACCTCTCCGCCGACCCACGCAAGGCCGGAGGACCCCAAGACGACGCCGCGACCCTTCTTCCCCGTCCACGGCCGCCGGATGCCGCCGCCCGATTCGTCGTCCACAGGGCCTCCCCGAGCTCGCCGTCTGCTTCAACCAACTCCCCGTGAGCTCCTCTTCCTCCTTCCCCCTCCCGTTCTCGCTCTCGAGCACCACAGTAACAGCACCGAGCTCGGCCGCACCCGCCGCCGCCACCGCACATCGCCGTCGTGGCCACAGCCACGTTGGGTCGATTCTGAGCACGTCATCGTCTCCGCCGCACTCGCACGAGCCCGTATCACCCCTTCTTGCCACCTGCCGTGCACCCTAAGCCTCGTCCCGCTCGAGCCCGTGGCTCTGCCGCCGTCAAACCTCAACGCCGGCGAGATTGCGGCCACCTGACACCCTCCCACTGCCACCGTTGGATGCGGGCGAGCCTCAGCTCCCCGTAGGTGGTCTTCCCCGTTCAAATGGTCGCCGGAGCAGCGTTTCCGCGCTGCTCCGCCGCGCCTGTCGTCGCCGGCGACACGTCGCCGGTGGGGGTTGACCCGCTGACCGGCGTGGTTTGACCTCCCTGGCTCGGTTGACTTTCCCCCTCTCTGTCCCACTGACATGCGGGCCCTGCCCGGCTAACCAAGTTAGTTAGTGTTAAATTTAATTAGGTTAGTTAGTCTAATCACTGACACGCGGGACCCACTGGTCAGTTTGACCTGGGCTGCCCCGTTGACTCGCTTACATCATGCTGACGTAATGCTGACGCAATAAATCATTTTTCTGGTTTTAATATATTTCAGGAAATCCAGAAAATGATTTAAACTTCTAAAAATCATAGAAATTCAACCGTAGCTCAGAATGAAATAATTTATATATGAAAAATTATCAGAAAAATTCAAGGAATCCATCTGTACCATTTTCATGCATGTTTGAACAATGCTTGTCCTCTGTTTTGGACAAAACAAATAAAGGGCATTTAAATAATCATATATGGAGTTGGAATTTGAATTATGCATTCAAACCAACTTCATTTAAATCACAGCTAGATGCATTAGTCAAAACATATTCATATTGCCATGTCATGATCATGCATCATATTGTTGCATTTGCATTGATTGTGTTCTTTTCTATTGCCGGTGCTTGTCCCCTCTCGGTAGGCGTATCCCGACGATCTGTTCGATGACACCGATGAAGAACTATATTATCTTCAGAAGTGCCAGGCAAGCAAAACCCCCTTGTTCATTTCGATACAATCCCACTCTCTCGCTCCTGCTCTCTTTTATTGCATTAGGACAACAACGATTCATGTGTTACTTGCTGCGGTAGCTGAACCCCTTTATCCTTTGCATGACCTGTCATTCCACAGTAAATAGATGAAACCCACTAGCATGAGTAGGAGTTGTTTGAGCCCTGATGTGCCTACTCATTCATGCTTGTTGTCATGCCTGCTACTGCTTAGAGTTGAGTCGGGTCTGATTCATCGGGAATGAAT
Organism: Aegilops umbellulata; assembly: GCA_032464435.1. Lineage (NCBI taxonomy): Eukaryota > Viridiplantae > Streptophyta > Magnoliopsida > Poales > Poaceae > Aegilops > Aegilops umbellulata. The sequence continues at coordinate 289,381,490 of CP136056.1, read as the reverse complement.
TGGAATGTGGTGAACTTGTCCTACTGTTGAGAGCCAAGTGTGTGAACACGATTTGGTAAAGGTAGCGGTGAGAGGCCATGTAGGAGTACATGGTGGGTTGTCTCATTGCAGCCGTCCTCAGGAACTGAGTTCTGTGTTTGTGATCCATGAACAGCTACTACCACGCATTGGAATGCTTAAGTGCCCCTCTCGACTTATTAATCCACTTGATCTCTGTCCAGGAGTTGCAACTAGTTTCTGGTGTTTGTAGGTAGTGTTAGTAGTCTACCAAGTGGCACCCGGTACAGGTGGGCTTGGGACAGACTAGGCACAGTGGCACGGTGTACCAAGTGGCACCCGGTTGGTGGGCTTGGGAACCCTGCTCACATCGTTTGGGGCCGTGAGCGACACCCCGGCCGGATCTCCTTGCGGATGGAACCCGAATAGGCGATAAACCTGGACGAGAGACTTGTGTGATTAGTCAGGTCGTGGCCGACTCCCTCGCCCGGCTTCCGCTTGAAGGTTGCCGAGGTACATGACGTGTACAGGGCGATAAGTGGCGAGAGCGTGTGTGAAGAAGTACACCCCTGCAGGGTTATCATTATCTATTCGAATAGCCGGATTCCTCGGATATGGAAACTTGGACCCCTTGTACAGTTCATAGACAAGTGAAAGTGGATACTCTAAAATGCGCAAGATAAGCGTGAGTGCTATGGATGGCGTTCTCGTAGGGAGACGAGAGCGGATCCATAGTGGTGTATTGATATGTTGAAGATGTGGACTCGTGTGCGCCACCTCAAAAGAATTACTTGCAGTCGTAGTTCAGGATAGCCACCGAGTCAAAGCTGGCTTGCTGCAGTCAAACTCCACCACCCCCTTTATTGATACTGATGCATATGTAGTTAGTTCTGATGTAAGTCTTGCTGAGTACAATTGTACTCACGTTTGCCTATTTTACGTTTTTGCAGAGAGACTTCAGTCTCGCTAGTAGTACCGCTTGGACTTCGACGTTTAGCTTGTTACCTCAGCTACGATCTTGTGCCCTCGGCAGGATCGGGTAGATAGTCAGGCTTCTCAGCCTTTTTCATTTGTAGATGTCTGTACTCAGACGTGTTAAGCTTCCGCTTGTGTTTTGACTTGTATGCTCTGAGTGTTGGGTCATGAGACCCATGTTTGTAATATGTCGCTCCTCGGAGCCTAATGAATAAATACTTTGAGTCGTAGAGTCTTGTTGTGATGCCATGTTGTATTTACACATATCGAGCATATTGTGTGTATGATTGAAATGCTTGGTATGTGTGGGATCCGACTATCTAGTTGTTTATCCTTGGCAGCCTATCATATGGGGAAATGTAGTCTAGTGCTTCTGAGCGATAGTAGTCCGCTACAGCCCGGTTCACCGGAGCCCTGCTAGCCCAGCACTACTGCTCAGGACACTTGACTGGCCGGCATGTGTTTTACTTCGTTCCTGTGTCTGTCCCTTCGGGGAAATGTCACGCGGTGACATCCGGAGTCCTGCCTAGCCTGCTACAGCCCGGGTTACCAGAGTCCTGTTAGCCCAGTGCTACAGCCCGAATTCACACGTTGATGACCGACATGCTCGATGTGATTCATGTATGCCTGTCCTCATGGGTTAGTGCCGCTTTGGGTTCACGACTAGCCATGTCGGCCCGGGTTCTTTGTCATATGGATGCTAGCGACACTATCATATACGTGAGCCAAAAGGCGCAAACGGTCCCGGGCCAGGTAAGGTGGCACCCGTGGGAATACCGTGCGTGAGGCCGCAAAGTGATATGATGTGTTACATGCTAGATCGGTGTGACTTAGGATCGGGGTCCCGACAGCGTTGGTATCAGAGCCTGACTGCCTGTAGGATTACCAAGCCAAACTGGTCGAAGTTGTGTCTAGAAATGCTTTAGTTATGTAAGGGAATTGATTGTGGGATGGAACGTAAGGCTCTTTTTACTCCTTATACCTCATGCGCTCTGATCTGAGTCACCCTCTTCTCTTCTACGGGGTTTAAGAACTAGGCCTTCTCTTCTATCTCTCAGGATGACGTGTTACTAAACCGTAGTTGCCTAGGATTGTTGAGTTCAAGTCTCTGTTCATTTTCTACTACCTCCATATGTTCATAGCTGGCCTCAGAACCTTGATATTGTGATGTTGAGTGGCTATGCCACCATTTTTGCAGGATGTCTCAAATCTTTTTGAGCATTTACAGCCGTTATGCTGTCCGAGTCATCCCAGGTCTCTAAATAATCTGATGCATTTGCAAATCCTTTCTCTCCGTTCCTGATGTCCTTTTTGGTCAGAACAAGCACACTAACCGGTGAGTTGAGGTACTCTGTTGCCTCGACATATATGTTGGAGCTATTATTATGACCCTAGGTGTTTTAGGGAGTCACCTAGTAATCTAGCAATGTTTTGTGTTTCCGGTGTGATGATTCTGGCCACCATTCTCGAAGGCATCCTGTGATGCCATCCAGTAGTAGGTATTCTACTCCTGGGTTTTGAACCCGAGATTCATCCTACTTACTTCATGTTGATAGTGCTTGCTAGTTCCTTTAGGACATTAGTAACCTTTGCGATAGTCATCGAGGTCCGTGGTATATCATTCTTCCATATACCATGAACTTCTTATGGCAGAAGTTCTGTTGAACCAAAAGATCACAACCAGAGTACTCTTGAGGAGTTCTCCATCCATAATTGTGAATCTGCCTGTCCTACCTCTCCGCATGGATTATTCGGAAGAAATTCATTGAACTCGTTTGACATACTAATCCATGCATCCACAACTCAGAAGACCATATGTTCCTTGAGTTGTTCCTCCTTAGTCGTTTTCTGACCTTCGTCTATCAATTGATAGTCAAGAGCATGCGTGCATTCGTTCATCGATGCCTATTATTCTTGTGGCCCGTCAAGTCATTCTATTCCGGAATGACTAGGAGAAACAAACTCCAGTACCTCATCCATATCCAGGATTGGGTCAAAGCAGTTGTATACCACAGATCAAAATGCCAATCCAGCTTTTGTTCTGTTCTACCTTGGAGTGTTACCATCTTTATGTCAAGAATGTCATGAGAATTGCACCACCTCTTATGAATTCTTGACGCAGTAATACTTCTCGCTATCATTATTCATTCCTTGGTTCCGTGTTGTTGTAACCGGAATGCCGACAAGTGAATTGTGATGTGTGAAATCAATACTCCGGGCAACTCGTTGCTTGGTAGTAAATGGACAATATTCTCATTCTTAGCGTGTTGGTTATTAAATCATCATCCTAAGATTGATCGTGCTACCTAGTCCTTGTTTCTGGTACACTCTTTGATCAATGAGTTAGGATTGTGTCAAGTCCTCACTCTTTTGATCATATCATCTTGCCCTGAAAAGCAAGGTTGTTCTCGAGCTTAGTATCATATCGGTGGTTCGTGATGTTCCGATTATCTTCTCGGAAGTGTTACCAGGTTGTCACCTGACCGCTATGTTGAGTTCGTGATCAAGTTGGTTTCCTATAAACCACCCCTTCTCCAAGAATCGGTGTTGGATACCCCTGAGCTAGTTGGTTGAGCTAAACAACAACTTGGAGAGTTGGAAGATAGAAGCTTGTCCGACTTAGTTCATTTCTAAGGGATATCCTTTTGATTGTGTGTGGAAGAAAGATGATATCTTCATCGACTGGCCCTCGTGATCAGTTGTTGGATCTATTGTCTTGTCAAAACTTTGATTTGAGTATGGGCCATCATCAAATCAAATCAGAACCAACGAAGTTCGTAATGTTGTCTTACTCGTGGTTGATCCCTCGAGCATACACCATTACATCTATTGGTCTGACCAATGCTATCACCGTGTTCACATGATGGTGGAAGTCCAGTGATATGGAAATACCGATGAGTTGTTGTTGAGCCCATCAGCAACATTTTGTCTCCCCCATGATTCATGTTGAACATCAACCTAGTGTTGGAAACTTTGTAAGCAATGCCTTCGTGTTCCGTTCATGAAGCATATGCTTGGATGGAAGAAGTGACCTCCTCGAATTCATGTGCATTTGGTGTAAGTTGCCGCCATGAATTTGAGAAAGGTTTGTTTTTGCCTCCTCTGGAATCATCCCAAGTTAGTCATGCACGTGCGAAGTATTCTATGGTCTGGAGATTTGCAACCTTCATTCTATATGTATCCCTAGCACACCAAGCCACTGACTGATCTGTTCTAGGAAAAGGAGTTGTTGTGCAAATCCTAGGTCATGCATAAGACTTCGTTACCCTAGATGATGGATCCCCCACCTGAACTCGGTAGTGTTTTGTTATAAGACTACTATGTGGTCATGATTGTCTGGGACAGCGTGTTCACATGTGTTTAGCAGAACCAGTTCATGAGTTGGAGCTTGCTATCGTAGTTCATTTCCTGAGAGTCTTGCAACGTCATTTCATCGATTTGTGTTGCAAACTTTCACTTTTCTTTCTAGACTTGAGGGGTCTGGATTATCCTGTTACCAACTAGATCTGAATCTCAGGCAGATATGATGGTTGGAACTTTTCCAAGATCTATGATGTAGGTCCCGACAAGGTTGATGTCTGGCCGACACACCTAGCCGGAAGATCTACCATTATAGTATCTTGCTTGAACTATTTGACCATCTTCTCCATGAGGATTTCGTGCGGCTTATTCTAGAAGTTGCTCCCTAGGGATCCTTGTGCTCTCAGTTTCTCGATTATACCATAACCATTCAAACAGTGGAATTGCTCTCGACTGTTGAGTTATCTCCCAGTTACCAGAATCATTCCCAACATTGCATTTTGTTCCCAGCTTGCACCGCTGTTGTGCCATTCTACCTTGGGTTCCATCCATTTCCGGTGATAAGCAAAATAATTCATTGCATTGTCTTCAACAAGGTAGTCCACATCATCTACTCTGGTGGGAGTATGCCATTCTTTCGAATTCGTTCAAACGATCGTTTGTGATTGCCTTAGGCTGGTATAAACAATTTCAATGATCTCTGTATCAAAAGTAATTCTTTTTGCCACTTAAGGGAATAGTTCTTCGAGTCACCTTCCCTGAGGTGCCCCGTTATGGATCATGGCAATTTTTCCTTGCTACCCTGTCCCCTCGTCAAATTGTTTCTTCCGTCCCCCCTCATGCATGTTTTGCCTCTCAGTTCGAGAGATGTTTCAATGTCCCACTTGAAGAGTTGATCCTGAGTTGTCCGATCTTCGAGAAGATCGATCCTTCTGGAGTTTTCCCTTTCCTCTCATTGTCATGTTAGTTGGAGTTCTTAGAGCAAGACGTCAAGGCAAAGATGATGATCGAATCAACGCTCTTATGAGGTGCAACCTGGATCGTGAATATTGTGTTGGTCTTGTGCCCCCTCTGCCTTCTTACCTCACGACTTGAATCTCGGGACGAGATTCTTGTTTAGTGGGGGCGAGTTGTCACATCCCTAGTTCTGGTATGACCTAGGCTAGCCCTTCATGTGTGCATCATGTTTTAATTCCATTTAAATTTGAAATGAGGATTTGTGAAACCCTCCGAGATCATTTCTGGGAATGACCCAAATAAAAATTGCTCCAAAAAGGTCCAAGAAAATGTTCATGTCTCTCTCTGAAAATACTGGACAGAGATAAAAATCAAACCAATATTTTTGGGAGCTCATAAGTATTTATTTTGGGCATTTGGAATTAATGCATAATTATTTGCATTGGATATATAAATGTTATATATATATTATATGTCCAAAAATTGTGCCATTTGTTGAGGAGCTCGGGATTAATGCCTTTAGCCCCTACAAAAATTGGCATAATAAAATAAAATGATTTAGTATTATTACTAAATCAAAACAAATATCAGAAAATAGAAAAGAGAACAAAATAGAAAAAAACAGAGAGAGAAGAAAACCCACCTGGCACTTACCTGGCAGCCCAGCAGAGGCCCAGCCCACCCCCACCTTGCCAGTCGTCCCTTTCCTTGGGACAGAAGGACGCCGGGCGTGTGCCCCTCGTGCGCGGCCACGCGCCTCGGCCACCTCCTGCTTCCCACCGCCTCCCCGACGCCTTGGACGCCTCCAACGCGCCACGCACCCCCCCGGGCCCCTCTCTCTCTTCCCGTGCCTCTTCCCTCTCCTCCGCTCTTCCTCCCTCGCGGTTACCCGAACGGGTTCGTCGCCGCCGACAAGCACCACCGTGGCCACCGCCTCCCTCTCGCTCCTCTGACCAGCCCACGAGCTCCGCCTAGAACCCGAGCACCTCTCCGCCGACCCACGCAAGGCCGGAGGACCCCAAGACGACGCCGCAACCCTTCTTCCCCGTCCACGGCCGCCGGATGCCGCCGCCCGATTCGTCGTCCACAGGGCCTCCCCGAGCTCGCCGTCTGCTTCAACCAACTCCCCGTGAGCTCCTCTTCCTCCTTCCCCCTCCCGTTCTCGCTCTCGAGCACCACAGTAACAGCACCGAGCTCGGCCGCACCCGCCGCCGCCACCGCACATCGCCGTCGTGGCCACAGCCACGTTGGGTCGATTCTGAGCACGTCATCGTCTCCGCCGCACTCGCACGAGCCCGTATCACCCCTCCTTGCCACCTGCCGTGCACCCTAAGCCTCGTCCCGCTCGATCCCGTGGCTCTGCCGCCGTCAAACCTCAACGCCGGCGAGATTGCGGCCACCTGACACCCTCCCACTGCCACCGTTGGATGCGGGCGAGCCTCAGCTCCCCGTAGGTGGTCTTCCCCGTTCAAATGGTCGCCGGAGCAGCGTTTCCGCGCTGCTCCGCCGCGCCTGTCGTCGCCGGCGACACGTCGCCGGTGGGGGTTGACCCGCTGACCGGCGTGGTTTGACCTCCCTGGCTCGGTTGACTTTCCCCCTCTCTGTCCCACTGACATGCGGGCCCCGCCCGGCTAACCAAGTTAGTTAGTGTTAAATTTAATTAGGTTAGTTAGTCTAATCACTGACACGCGGGACCCACTGGTCAGTTTGACCTGGGCTGCCCCGTTGACTCGCTTACATCATGCTGACGTAATGCTGACGCAATAAATCATTTTTCTGGTTTTAATATATTTCAGGAAATCCAGAAAATGATTTAAACTTCTAAAAATCATAGAAATTCAACCGTAGCTCAGAATGAAATAATTTATATATGAAAAATTATCAGAAAAATTCAAGGAATCCATCTGTACCATTTTCATGCATGTTTGAACAATGCTTGTCCTCTGTTTTGGACAAAACAAATAAAGGGCATTTAAATAATCATATATGGAGTTGGAATTTGAATTATGCATTCAAACCAACTTCATTTAAATCATAGCTAGATGCATTAGTCAAAACACATTCATATTGCCATGTCATGATCATGCATCATATTGTTGCATTTGCATTGATTGTGTTCTTTTCTATTGCCGGTGCTTGTCCCCTCTCGGTAGGCGTATCCCGACGATGAGTTCGATGACACCGATGAAGAACTATATTATCTTCAGAAGTGCCAGGCAAGCAAAACCCCCTTGTTCATTCCGATACAATCCCACTCTCTCGCTCCTGCTCTCTTTTATTGCATTAGGACAACAACGATTCATGTGTTACTTGCTGCGGTAGCTGAACCCCTTTATCCTTTGCATGACCTGTCATTCCACAGTAAATAGATGAAACCCACTAGCATGAGTAGGAGTTGTTTGAGCCCTGATGTGCCTACTCATTCATGCTTGTTGTCATGCCTGCTACTGCTTAGAGTTGAGTCGGGTCTGATTCATCGGGAATGAATTGGAATGTGGTGAACTTGTCCTACTGTTGAGAGCCAAGTGTGTGAACACGATTTGGTAAAGGTAGCGGTGAGAGGCCATGTAGGAGTACATGGTGGGTTGTCTCATTGCAGCCGTCCTCAGGAACTGAGTTCTGTGTTTGTGATCCATGAACAGCTACTACCACGCATTGGAATGCTTAAGTGCCCCTCTCGACTTATTAATCCACTTGATCTCTGTCCAGGAGTTGCAACTAGTTTCTGGTGTTTGTAGGTAGTGTTAGTAGTCTACCAAGTGGCACCCGGTACAGGTGGGCTTGGGACAGACTAGGCACAGTGGCACGGTGTACCAAGTGGCACCCGGTTGGTGGGCTTGGGAACCCTGCTCACATCGTTTGGGGCCGTGAGCGACACCCCGGCCGGATCTCCTTGCGGATGGAACCCGAATAGGCGATAAACCTGGACGAGAGACTTGTGTGATTAGTCAGGTCGTGGCCGACTCCCTCGCCCGGCTTCCGCTTGAAGGTTGCCGAGGTACATGACGTGTACAGGGCGATAAGTGGCGAGAGCGTGTGTGAAGAAGTACACCCCTGCAGGGTTATCATTATCTATTCGAATAGCCGGATTCCTCGGATATGGAAACTTGGACCCCTTGTACAGTTCATAGACAAGTGAAAGTGGATACTCTAAAATGCGCAAGATAAGCGTGAGTGCTATGGATGGCATTCTCGTAGGGAGACGAGAGCGGATCCATAGTGGTGTATTGATATGGTGAAGATGTGGACTCGTGTGCGCCACCTCAAAAGAATTACTTGCAGTCGTAGTTCAGGATAGCCACCGAGTCAAAGCTGGCTTGCTGCAGTCAAACTCCACCACCCCCTTTATTGATACTGATGCATATGTAGTTAGTTCTGATGTAAGTCTTGCTGAGTACAATTGTACTCACGTTTGCCTATTTTACGTTTTTGCAGAGAGACTTCAGTCTCGCTAGTAGTACCGCTTGGACTTCGACGTTTAGCTTGTTACCTCAGCTACGATCTTGTGCCCTCGGCAGGATCGGGTAGATAGTCAGGCTTCTCAGCCTTTTTCATTTGTAGATGTCTGTACTCAGACGTGTTAAGCTTCCGCTTGTGTTTTGACTTGTATGCTCTGAGTGTTGGGTCATGAGACCCATGTTTGTAATATCTCGCTCCTCGGAGCCTAATGAATAAATACTTTGAGTCGTAGAGTCTTGTTGTGATGCCATGTTGTATTTACACATATCGAGCATATTGTGTGTATGATTGAAATGCTTGGTATGTGTGGGATCCGACTATCTAGTTGTTTATCCTTGGCAGCCTATCATATGGGGAAATGTAGTCTAGTGCTTCTGAGCGATAGTAGTCCGCTACAGCCCGGTTCACCGGAGCCCTGCTAGCCCAGCACTACTGCTCAGGACACTTGACTGGCCGGCATGTGTTTTACTTTGTTCCTGTGTCTGTCCCTTCGGGGAAATGTCACGCGGTGACATCCGGAGTCCTGCCTAGCCTGCTACAGCCCGGGTTACCGGAGTCCTGTTAGCCCAGTGCTACAGCCCGGATTCACACGTTGATGACCGACATGCTCCATGTGATTCATGTATGCCTGTCCTCATGGGTTAGTGCCGCTTTGGGTTCACGACTAGCCATGTCGGCCCGGGTTCTTTGTCATATGGATGCTAGCGACACTATCATATACGTGAGCCAAAAGGCGCAAACGGTCCCGGGCCAGGTAAGGTGGCACCCGTGGGAATACCGTGCGTGAGGCCGCAAAGTGATATGATGTGTTACATGCTAGATCGGTGTGACTTAGGATCGGGGTCCCGACATATTATCCATGCTATAATTGTATTGATAGGAAACTCAGATTCATGTGTGGATACATAGACAACACCATGTCCCTAGTAAGCCTCTAGTTGACTAGCTCGTTGATCAATAGATGGTTACGGTTTCCTAACCATGGACATTGGATGTCGTTGATAACGGGATCACATCATTAGGAGAATGATGTGATGGACAAGACCCAATCCTAAGCCTAGCACAAAGATCGTGTAGTTCGTATGCTAAAGCTTTTCTAATGTCAAGTATCATTTCCTTAGACCATGAGATTGTGCAACTCCCGGATACCGTAGGAATACTTTGGGTGTATCAAACGTCACAACGTAACTGGGTGGCTATAAAGGTACACTACAGGTATCTCTGAAAGTGTCTGTTGGGTTGGCACGAATCGAGACTGGGATTTGTCACTCCGTGTGACGGAGAGGTATCTCTGGGCCCACTCGGTAGGACATCATCATAATGTGCACAATGTGATCAAGGAGTTGATTACGGGATGATGTGATACGGAACGAGTAAAAGAGACTTGCCGGTAACGAGATTGAACAAGGTATCGGGATACTGACGATCGAATCTCGGGCAAGTACAATACCACTAGACAAAGGGAATTGTATACGAGATTGATCGAATCCTCGACATTGTGGTTCATCCGATGAGATCATCGTCGAACATGTGGGAACCAACATGGGTATCCAGATCCCGCTGTTGGTTATTGACCGGAGAACGTCTCGGTCATGTCTGCATGCTTCCCGAACCCGTAGGGTCTACACACTTAAGGTTCGATGACGCTAGGGTTATAAAGGAAGTTTGTATGTGGTTACCGAATGTTGTTCGGAGTCCCGGATGAGATCCCGGACGTCACGAGGAGTTCCGGAATGGTCCGAAGGTAAAGATTTATATATGGGAAGTCATCATACGGTCACCGGAAGAGTTCAGGGGATACCGACATTGTACTGGGACCACCGAAGGGGTTCCGGGGGTCCACCGGAGGGTCCACCTGCCCCGGAGGGCCCTATGGGCTGTATGTGGAGAGGGACCAGCCCCTTAGTGGGCTGGGCGCCTCCCCCCTAGGGCCCATGCGCCTAGGGTTTGGGGGAACCCTAGAAGGGGGCGCCCCCCTTGCCTTGGGTGGCAAGGGAACCCCCGTGGCCGCCGCCCCCTCCTCAGATTGGATCTGAGAGGGCCGGCCCCCCCTCTCCCTTGCCCCTATATATATGTGGGGGGTTGGAGGGCAGCCATACCAATGTGCTGGCGCAGCCCTCCCCCTCTCCCAAGTCCTTCTCCTCTCCCGCGGTGCTTGGCGAAGCCCTGCAGGATTGCCACGCTCCTCCACCACCACCACGGCGTCGTGCTGCTGCTGGATGGAGTCTTCCTCAACCTCTCCCTCTCTCCTTGCTAGATCAAGGCATGGGAGACGTCACCGGGCTGCACGTGTGTTGAACACGGAGGTGCCGTCCGTTCGGCACTTGGTCATCGGTGATTTGGATCACGACGAGTACGACTCCATCAACCCCGTTCACTTGAACGCTTCCGCTTAGCGATCTACAAGGGTATGTAGATGCACTCTTCTTCCCCTCGTTGCTGGTTTCTCCATAGATAGATCTTGGTGACACGTAGGAAAATTTTGAATTTCTTCTACGTTCCCCAACAGTGGCATCATGAGTTGGGTCTATTGCGTAGATTATTTGCACGAGTAGAATACAAAGTAGTTGTGGGCGTTGATTTTGTTCAATATGCTTACCGTTACTAGTACAATCTTGATGCGGCGGAATTGTGGGATGAAGCGGCCCGGACCGACCTTACACGTACACTTACGTGAGACAGGTTCCACCAACTGACATGCACTAGTTGCATAAGGTGGCTAGCGGGTGCCAGTCTCTCCCACTTTAGTCGGATCGGATTCGATGAAAAGGGTACTTATGAAGGGTAAATAGCAATTGACATACCACGTTGTGGTTTTTGCGTAGGTAAGAAACGTTCTTGCTAGAAACCCATAGCAGCCACGTAAAACATGCAAACAACAATTAGAGGACGTCTAACTTGTTTTTGCAGGGTATGCTATGTGATGTGATATGGCCAAAAGGATGTGATGAATGATATGTGTGATGTATGAGATGATCATGTTCTTGTAATAGGAATCACGACTTGCATGTCGATGAGTATGACAACCGGCAGGAGCCATAGGAGTTGTCTTAATTTATTTATGACCTGCGTGTCAACATAAACGTCATGTAATTACTTTACTTTATTGCTAACCGTTAGCTGTAGTAGTAGAAGTAATAGTTGGCGAGACAACTTCATGAAGACACGATGATGGAGATCATGATGATGGAGATCACGGTGTCATGCCGGTGACGATGATGATCATGGAGCCCCGAAGATGGAGATCAAAAGGAGCAAAGTGATGATGGCCATATCATGTCACTATTTGATTGCATGTGATGTTTATCATGTTTTTGCATCTTATTTGCTTAGAACGACGGTAGTAAATAAGATGATCCCTCGTTAAAATTTCAAGAAAGTGTTCCCCCTAACTGTGCACCGTTGCGAAAGTTCGTCGTTTCAAAGCACCATGTGATGATCGGGTGTGATAGATTCTTACGTTCACATACAATGGGTGTAAGCCAGATTTACACACGCGAAACACTTAGGTTGACTTGACGAGCCTAGCATGTACAGACATGGCCTCGGAACACAAGAGACCGAAAGGTCGAGCATGAGTCGTATGGTAGATACGATCAACATGAGATGTTCACCGATGATGACTAGTCCGTCTCACGTGATGATCGGACACGGCCTAGTTGACTCGGATCATGTAATCACTTAGATGACTAGAGGGATGTCTATCTGAGTGGGAGTTCATAAGATGAACTTAATTATCCTGAACATAGTCAAAAGATCTTTGCAAATTATGTCGTAGCTCGCGCTTTAGTTCTACTGTTTTAGATATGTTCCTAGAGAAAATATTGTTGAAAGTTAACAGTAGCAATTATGCGGACAGTAGAAGGCTTATGTCCTTAATGCATCGCTCGATGTGCTGGACCTCGAACGTGGTCTGTGGATGTTACGACCATCTGACATACACGTTTTGATGACTACATGATAGTTCGGTAATGATAAATGGTTCAGAATTGAGGCACCGAAGACATTTTTGAAATGTCGCGGAACATATGAGATGTTTCAAGGGCTGAAATTGGGATTTCAGGCTCGTGCCCACGTCAAGAGGTATAAGACCTCCGACGATTTTCTTAGCCTGCAAACTAAGGGAGAAAAGCTCAACCGTTGAGCTTGTGCTCAGATTGTCTGAGTACAACAATCACTTGAATCGAGTGGGAGTTGATCTTCCAGATAAGATAGTGATGTTTCTCCAAATTCATTGCCACCAAGCTGCTAGAGCTTCATAATGAACTATAACATATCAGGGATAGATATGATGATCCTTGAAATATTCGCGATGTTTGACACCGCGAAAGTAGAAATTAAGAAGGAGCATCAATTGTTGATGGTGTAGTGAAACCACTAGTTTCAAGAAGGGAAAGGGCAAGAAGGGATACTTCATGAAACGGCAAATTAGCTGCTGCTCTAGTGGAGAAACCAAAGGTTGAACCCAAACCCGAGACTGAGTGCTTCTGTAATAAGGGGAACAACCACTGGAGCAGAATTACCCTAGATACTTGGTAGATGAGAAGGCTGTCGATAGAAGTATATTGGATATGCATTATGTGAATGTGTACTTTACTAGTACTCCTAGTAGCATCAGGGTATTAGATACCGGTTCGGATTCTAAGTGTTAGTAACTCGAAATAAAAGCTACGGAATAAACGGAGACTAGCTAAAGGTGAGCTGACGAGATGTGTTCGAAGTGCTTCCAAGGTTGATATGATCAAGCATCGCACGCTCCCTCTACCATCGAGATTGGTGTTAAATCTAAATAATTGTTATTTGGTGTTTGCGTTGAGCATAGACATGATTGGATAATGTCTATCGCAATACGGTTATTCATTTAAGGAGAATAATGGTTACTCTATTTATTTAAATAATACCTTCAATGGTCTTGCACCTAAAATGAATGGTTTATTGAATCTCGATCATAGTGATACACATGTTCATGCCAAAAGATATAAGATAGTAATGATAGTACCACCTACTTGTGGCACTGCCATATAAGTCATATTGGTATAAAACGCATGAAGAAGCTCCATGTTGATGGATCTTTGGACTCACTCATTTTTGAAAAGGATTGAGACATGTGAACCATGTCTATTGGTATATACGCATGAAGAAACTCCATGCAGATGGACCGTTTGGACTCACTTGATTTTGAATCGGTTGAGACATGCAAATCATACCACATGGGCAAGATGACTGAAAGCTTCGGTTTCAGTAAAATGGAACAAGAAAGCAACTTGTTGGAAGTAACACATTTTGATGTGTGCAATCCAATGAGTGCTGAGGCACGCAGTGGATATCGTTATGCTCTTACTTCACAGATGATTTGAGTAGATACTGAGCATATTTAGTTGATGAAACACAAGTCTGAATTATTGAATGGTTCAAGTAATTTCAGAATGAAGTTGAATATCGTCGTGACAAGAGGATAAAATATCTATGATATGATCATAGAGATGAATATCTGAGTTGCGAGTTTGGTACACAATTGAGACATTATGGAAATTGTTTCACGACTAGTTCCGCCTGGAACACCATGGTGTGATGGTGTGTCCGAACATCATAACTGCACCCTATTGGATATGATGCATACCATGATGTCTCTTATCGAATTACCACTATCGTTCATGGGTTAGGCATTAGAGACAACCGCACTCACTTTAAATAGGGCACCACGTAATTCCGATAAGATGACACCGTATGAACTGTGGTTTAGAGAAACCTAAGCTGTCATTTCTTGTAAGTTTGTGGCTGCGACGCTTATGTGAAAAAGTTTCAGGCTGATAAGCTCGAACCCAAAGCGGATAAATGCATCTTCATAGGACACCCAAAATAGTTGGGTATACCTCCTGTCTCAGATCCGAAAGCAATAGGGATTGTTTTCTCAAATCGGGGCCTTTCTCGAGGAAAAGTTTCTCTCGAAAGAATTGAGTGGGAGGATGGTGGAGACTTGATGTGGTTATTGAACCGTTGCTTCAACTAGTGTGTAGCAGGGCACGGGAGTTGTTCGTATGGCACCTACACCAATTGAAGTGGAAGCTTATGATAGTGATCATGAGACTTTGGATCAAGTCAGTCCCAAACCTCGTAGGACGACAAGGATGCGTACTACTTCAGAGTGGTACGTAATCCTGTCTTGGAAGTCATGTTGCTAGACAACAAAGAACCTACGATCTATGGAGAAGCGATGGTGGGCCCGGATTCCGATGAATGGCTCGAGGCCATAAAATCCGAGAGAGAATCCATGTATGAAAACAAAGTGTAGACTTTGACAGAACGGCTCGATGGTCGTGAGGCTGTTGAGTACAGATAGATTTTTAAAAGGAAGACGGACAATGATGGTAAATGTCACCATTAAGAAAGCTCGACTTGTCGGTAAGATGTTTCCCGACAAGTTCAAGGAGTTGACTGCGATGAGACTTTCTCACTCGTAGCGATGCTAAGAGTCTGTTGGAATTAGCAGGTACTGCATCATTTATGAAATCTTGCAGATAGGATGTCAAAATATTGTTTCCTTGTTCTTGAGGAAAGGTTGTATGTGATACAACCAGAATATTTTGTCGATCCTGAAAGATGCTAACAAGTATGCAAAGCCCCAGCAATCCTTCTAAGGACTGGAGTAAGCATCTCGGAGTTGGAATGTACACTTTGATGAGATGATCAAAGATTTTGGGTTTATACAAAGTTTATGAGAAACTTGTATTTCCAAAGAAGTGAGTGGGAGCACTATAGAATTTTTGATAAGTATATGTGGATGACATATTGTTGACCAGAAATGATGTAGAATTTCTGGAAAGCATATAGGGTTATTTGAAAGGTGTTTTTCAATGGAAAACCAGGATTAAGCTACTTGAACATTGAGCATCAAGATCTAGAAGGATAGATCAAAACTGCTTAATGGTACTTTCAAATGAGCACATACCTTGACATGATCTTGAAGGTGTTCAAGATGGATCAGTCAAAGAAGGAGTTCTTGCCTGAGTCCTAAGGTATGAAGTTAAAAGTTAAAGCTCGACCACGGCAGGAGAAAGAGGAAGGACGAAGGTCGTCCCCTATGCTTTTGTCATAGGCTCTATACGGTATGCCATGCTTAGTACCGCACCTGATATGTGCCTTGCCACATGTCTGACAAGAGGGTACAAAGGTGATCTAGGAGCAGATCACCAGATAGCGGTCAAAATTATCCTTAGAGGAATAAGGATATGTTTCTCGATTATGGAGGTGATAAAGAGTTCGACGTAAAGAGTTACGTCGATGCAAGCTTAACACCTATCCGGATAGCTCTGAGTAGAGATACCGGATACGTATAATGGAGCAACAATTTAGAATAACTCCAAGTAGAACAGTTATTTGAAATGGCTCCAAATATAGCGTAGAGATTTGCAAAGTACATACGGATCTAAATATTGCAGACCCATTGACTAAAACCTCTCTCACAAGCAACATGATCAAACCCAGAACTCATTGAGTGTTAATCACATAGTGATGTGAACTAGATTATTGACTCTAGTAAACTCTTTAGATGTTGGTCACATGGCGATGTGACCTGTGAGTGTTAATCACATGGCGATGTGAACTAGATTATTGACTCTAGTGCAAGTGGGAGACTGTTGGAAATATGCCCTAGAGGCAATAATAAATTGGTTATTATTATATTTCCTTGTTCATGATAATCGTTTATTATCCATGCTATAATTGTATTGATAGGAAACTCAGATTCATGTGTGGATACATAGACAACACCATGTCCCTAGTAAGCCTCTAGTTGACTAGCTCGTTGATCAATAGATGGTTACGGTTTCCTGACCATGGACATTGGATGTAGTTGATAACGGGATCACATCATTAGGAGAATCATGTGATGGACAAGACCCAATCCTAAGCCTAGCACAAAGATCGTGTAGTTCGTATGCTAAAGCTTTTCTAATGTCAAGTATCATTTCCTTAGAACATGAGATTGTGCAACTCCCGGATACCGTAGGAATACTTTGGGTGTATCAAACGTCACAACGTAACTGGGTGGCTATAAAGGTACACTACAGGTATCTCCGAAAGTGTCTGTTGGGTTGGCACGAATCGAGACTGGGATTTGTCACTCCGTGTGACGGAGAGGTATCTCTGGGCCCACTCGATAGGACATCATCATAATGTGCACAATGTGATCAAGGAGTTGATTACGGGATGATGTGTTACGAAACGAGTAAAAGAGACTTGCCGGTAGCGAGATTGAACAAGGTATCGGGATACCGACGATCGAATCTCGGGCAAGTACAATATCGCTAGACAAAGGGAATTGTATACGGGATTGATCGAATCCTCGACATCGTGGTTCATCCGATGAGATCATCGTCGAACATGTGGGAACCAACATGGGTATCCAGATCCAGCTGTTGGTTATTGACCGGAGAACGTCTCGGTCATGTCTGCATGCTTCACCCGTAGGGTCTACACACTTAAGGTTCGATGACGCTAGGGTTATAAAGGAAGTTTGTATGTGGTTACCGAATGTTGTTCGGAGTCCCGGATGAGATCCCGGACGTCACGAGGAGTTCCGGAATGGTCCGGAGGTAAAGATTTATATATGGGAAGTCATCATACGGTCACCGGAAGAGTTCAGGGGATACCGGCATTGTACCGGGACCACCGAAGGGGTTCAGGGGGTCCACCGGGAGGGTCCACCTGCCCCGGAGGGCCCTATGGGCTGTATATGGAGAGGGACCAGCCCCTTAGTGGGCTGGGCGCCTCCCCCCTAGGGCCCATGCTCCTAGGGTTTGGGGGAACCCTAGAAGGGGGCGCCCCCTTGCCTTCGGTGGCAAGGGAACCCCCGTGGCCGCCGCCCCCTCCTCAGATTGGATCTGAGGGGCCGGCCCCCCTCTCCCTTGCCCCTATATATATGTGGGGGGTGGGAGGGCAGCCATACCAATGTGCTGGCACAACCCTCCCCCTCTCCCAAGTCCTTCTCCTCTCCCGCGGTGCTTGGCGAAGCCCTGCAGGATTGCCACGCTCCTCCACCACCACCACGCCGTCGTGCTGCTGCTGGATGGAGTCTTCCTCAACCTCTCCCTCTCTCCTTGTTGGATCAAGGCATGGGAGATGTCACCGGGATGCACGTGTGTTGAACGCGGAGGTGCCGTCCGTTCGGCACTTGGTCATCGGTGATTTGGATCACGACGAGTACGACTCCATCAACCCCGTTCACTTGAACGCTTCCGCTTAGCGATCTACAAGGGTATGTAGATGCACTCTTCTTCCCCTCGTTGCTGGTTTCTCCATATATAGATCTTGGTGACACGTAGGAAAATTTTGAATTTCTGCTACGTTCCCCAACACAAACGCCGGGCAGATTCGAATACACGACTGCAGTCGAAACTTGTCCGGAACCTGATGAAGAAATCAGCCGGTGGCGGACAGACTTCGACGAGCAAGTCACTTATTTGGATGCTGTGCGCAATGCCAAGAGCTTTGACAAGGTCGTACGGCGAGACGGGAGGCCAGTCGCCGTTGATGGTTACCATCAGCACTTTGCCGGCAAACTGGTCGTCAAGTGCCGCCATGCCACTGTTGAGTGACAACACGCATCGACCGAAGGCAGGACAGACCTCAGGATCTCCGGCTCGGAGATCCGCGTTGAACGACGACATGATAGTGAGCTTGAGTACAGGGAGTACAGGAGGGGGATTTGGGGGAACTGGAGTAGGAATCGAGATTCCAGAGGTGGGGGAGGGGCGGGAGATTGGGGATAAAAAGGTAGCTTGAATTTCGAACACGCGCCAATATGCTCTCAGCGCGCAAGCGCACGAAAACACCGGTGGCGCCCACATGTCGGCCTAAGAGTCCTTATTCTTTCTTTTTTGGAGAGCCCGGCCTTTTTTAGGATCTTTTGAGAGCCCGGCCTGAGTGTCATAATTGACCTGTTTGGCATTGCGTTACTACTCGGCCCATATTCAATGATGCCTCACTGGCCCAAACAAGTGTACATCATCGAAAAGACACTGAGCTCAAATTATATAACTTGAAAAAAGGAGATACACTCTGAACACTGGAGAATGGTGATGCCCTCAATTAGCCCACCAGTAGTTCGAGACAATAAGCAGTTCAAAACAATGATATATACAACATTCAAACATTGACTAGTGACTACTACTGACATAAACAGCAAGACATGATAGTTCATAAGAAGTCTTGCTACACCACCAAAACGCACCCATCTGCAGCGCTCAGACTCTCGTGATCCAGACGAGAATGACATTCTAAACAGAGCCAGTAAGAGTGACATCGACGAGGATGACCAAATGACAAGGAATATGCATAACAAAAGAAAGAACTACCCATCCAGAACAAGCAGCAAAGACAACAAATTCATTCGAATATATGATCCAACACCATCATAATGTGTAGCCCTGCTTCAGCGACCAATGATCCGGCGACACCAATACTCCACCCTTTCGACGCAACAGCCCAATTACCTATCAACCTAAAGGCTTGAACCACATCACTGCCTGTCGTAATTGAGACATCCAAGGATCAAAGTTAATCCGGACGCCTTTGTCATTCTCACCTTCTCTTGGCTGCAGGATGTATCGTTGACAATCAGGGGAGTTTGCTCCCGAACTCCTAGGGCTCGCCATGTAGACACAGTTTTCCATAGCAAACAGAGCCTCTCTGCCATCATGGTCCTTGCCAACGGTGATCTCCTGGTTAATCGGATAATTGAGTCCGAGAAAAAGAGAGTGTGAACCAAGGCTGTTTACCCACCTCCAACTAAAAAATCCTAAAGGCCCCAACAAGCTGGTATTCTGCTCATAGACGTAACAACCATTGTCCGGATACTCACGTATTTCATGGTGCTTGTATACAGTGGGGTTTTGGCAATATAACTTTTTCGGCTCATGTGTCCGAATGATCATCAGTCTTTTGTCGTCGTCTGATCGAGTGAGGAACCAGTTGTGCTTCCCTGTTTTTGGCAAAGGTGGTGTGATTACAAAGGGCAGTAACTGTAGTGACACTGCATCATATAAAAAAGGACATGCATTGTAATGTAAAATCAGCATTGTTCAGAGTATGAGTAGGATAATGCAAGAAACAACATTGATATGTCCTAGTTGGAACTGGGAGGAAAATACAGGGAAATATATACTGGGTTCAAAAATATAGAAGTGCCATGCATGGTTATACTCATGTTATCTCGCAATCGATTCTTCACAGGAATTTACCATATCATGCATGTTATGGAATCATGTTCTGTCCTCACAAACAAATTCTTCAAGGTAACTAACAGACCATGCATTGTTATATACTCGTGTTCTATGGGAATTTTTTTGAGGATATTATTCTAGCCATTGATTGCTGAAGGGCGAATATAGGTATGTACACATGGTAAGCATTACATGATTTCACTACTTCCAAATATAGAGTTCTCCATATGCACATTTACTTCCCTAATGTATGGTTAGATGAAACCAACAGTGTGGTGCATGTTTCTACATCATGAAAATGAGGAAACTAACATGGCCATTGATACACACTCATATTTAGTAGTAGTATATAGATTACTGTAAAATAAGGAGAATACCCATATATTCCTAACCGTTTGATTATTCAGGGGTACAAATTGGCTGTAATGACATGATCACAATCACATGAATTAACTCATTCCAAATATAGCTGATTTACGGCGCCTCTAACACATTGCCATAGTTCTACTCAAATTCTGCTCAAATAGGGATATGCCAATCATCACAAAAAGTTCAAACAATGTCATGGCGTCATCATTAACATGAGACGGAAACAACTTACACGCGTCGTCCCAGCAATACGTGGTGCCATCTGCTTTGTTGATCACGTAGATGATGCCATTGTGTTCAGTAGCATCATAGAAGTGTGTATCAGCTTTGACGACGATACACTGCGAGCTGAGTTGTCTCCATCTAAAGAAGGCACCAGCGTAAAGATAGGCGAGTCCCTTGTCGAACAAGGCAATTAGCTTGAATTCTGCGTAATCCGCATGTCGTGTGGGCACTTGGCAGATTATAATCTTCTGTAAAACAAGGTCCGTCCAACTGACGCAGTAATCTAGATGACTAGGACCGTGATGGTAATACTCTATATAATCCAACGGAGGAAGGATAATCTCATGGGAGGTCTGGAAGTTCACGAGCTCCAACTTTTTACCATCTTCTCCGACGGCAGCCATCCAGTGGGAGTTCATGCCGACCCAATACATACCTGCCAAGAAGTTTCAGGCGATGGTGATCGGATCGAAGTCGAGGGAAATGATGTACGACGACCCACTACATACCTACAAAGAAGTTTCGGCTAATGGAGATCGGATTAAAGTCGAGGGACGTCATGTACACCTCCTTATCATGGTGAGCCAATCTCGCAAGACCAGATAGCAGCAAGCAGGGTGTCTTGAAAAGCTTAGGCCTCGCTTCAACGATGGTCGTGTGCATGCCCCTCGAGCATGCAGCCAGCCACAGGGCACTCAACATATCCATACACGAACAAAAGAGGTCGAGGACGTCACTGGGAGATAGCTCCAATCGCGGCTCATATGGATCCTGCGCGGTTCGCGTTCGGCCATGGTGGAGTTTGGAAGGTGGGATTTTGGGGGGCTTGATTTACGGGGGAGAAGGCTGTCGGTGCTGGAGCGGCTAGCGAGGGAATAGTGGTACTGGGGGAGGCAAGCGAGGCGACGGTATGCGGGGGCACAGTGAGATAATGAAGAGTGACCTCAGGATGTCCGGCGAGACAGAGATGGAGATGGAGTGGTGCTAGGGGAGAGGGACACGAGGGGAGGCATGCTATACAACGGCGGTGACAGTGACTACACAGTGCACAAGGTGAGGCTGACTTTGGTAACCCGGACTTGCCGCCTGGACTTGTGTCACCTCGGGCGCAGGGCCTTGTCACTTCACTGTGGGGACTGGATGAATAATAGTATTTTGACCATCAAGTGTACCACAGTTGTACTACTACTAGTAGGAGTCGTAGGAACATGAGTACACTCTCGTGCTAGCATGCCTCTGGGTTCACTTCATCCTCCAGCTATCATCCATATTGTGAGCAGAACCAAATTCTCGTGCATGCGGAAGCGCGTAGAAGGACTTTTATTTTTTTGAGGATAACCGCATATTCCTTAACCGTAGTAGGAACATGAGTAGTACTCCCTCCGGTCCTCTTTTGTCTGCGCATAACTTTTTCAGTATTTCTCTAATTAGTCTGCGTATATACCCTTTTGCGTGCGCCCATTTCTCTCCATGCCCCGCATTCACAGCATTAATTAGCGTACGCATGAGCAGCTGCAGCCCGACTCCAGCCAATAAACTGCAGCATGCAAGTGGGCCACTCTGTGTGCGTGGGAGAGAGAAAAGGCAACTGAAGAGCCCGTCCAATCCATTGCATGCAGTAGTCAAACCACCGCACCTCTCCTCATGCATGCGCATAACATCTCCCATTTACTTCTCCATTGGGAACCGATTTTCCTCGGCTTTTTCACTACTCCTTGATCTTCATTTGCATTCAAACAACACTACATTCATTGTTTTAACCTCTTCACATCCTCCTGGAGTAATTCCGAAGCCCATATAAATAATCATCTTCTTCAGTTAGATTAGCCATCTAATCCTAATTCTCCAAACCATAGCCCTCCGGTCCAGCGGTTCCAAATGGCGAAAGAGATCGAGATGCAGGTTTTTAGCGTCCAACATGTCCTCGTCAAAGGCTCGTTGAGCATATTGCCACAGTCACCGACCACCCAAGGGTTGTTCAGAAGTGGATCAACAATGTATCCAAATCCCTCCAAAAGGTCGAGATGAATGTCATTGGTCTCTATGCAGAGTACACGAAGCATGCCACTGGGAAGATCCAACGCGCCGCTGCCCTTCAGTTGTGCCTCGAAGATGATGTCTTGGTGTACCACATCATACACGCACCCTCCATACCAGGTGAGCTTCACGATTTCTTGTCTCGGGAGGACATATACTTCTGTGGGGCAGCCATCGCAGGGGACAAACAGAAGTTGGAGCCGTACAACCTTGATTTGAAAAGCATCGCTGACCTACAAACTAGAATAAAAATTCCTGTAGAAGATTGTGATAAACCAACACCATCCCTATTCGATGTAGCTAATTTTGTGCTAGGAACAAATCTTCAGAAGGGTGACGAGACACTAACATTAAGGTCGTCTGGATGGGAGTATTATCCCTTGATGTACGAGCGGATAAAATATGCTGCCCTCGATGCCCGTGTGAGTTTCGAGATAGCTGCAAGGTCCAGAGAGCTTGTTGCGAAGCCGTCTCCCACAGAAAATGAGAACAAGAAGAAGAAGAAGAAGAAGCACCAGCATCAGGGCATTATGGATGGATGAACTATTTCCTCTCTTGTAAAAAAAATATTCCCTCTCTATGTATATTGATATAGATGGACTATTTCGATGGTGTGCATGTCTTTGGAACAAGTAGTAGCGTGGGTCCGCTTGACTATAAGGAACTATTTATCCGCCTAGCTTTCTCTACTACTCCTTCTAGTGATCGGTATGCACTACATGTGTCGGTAGACATGACAACTTGTCCATGGAAGTTCAACTACGGCGACCATCATGTTTCATCCACTGCCACTCGCGATTCCCGCGACGCCGCTCCAACCCATGGCACCATGTCCCCCGACGTGCACCTCACCCCTCTCGTCTGCACCGCCCCTCTGCCTTTGTGTGCATGACATGTGGGCCACCTTAAATGCGGCGAGCATCAAGTTTCTACCACAGCCACATGCGATTCCCACGACGCCGCATGAACCCATGACACCACATGTCCCGCACCATCAGATTTTCATCCAGCGGCTGTGACACATTTCGTCCCGGGCATCAATCCTCAGCTGGAGTACTTTTATACTATAGGTAGTACCCGCTGGTGTGGCCATCTACGCCTCGTAACGCCCAGCTATGCCACCCTCGCCACGGCCACGCCACCACCGGCCGGTTCATCTCGAACGAGTGAGTCGCGAACCACACCACCACCACGAAAATGACATGTGGGCCAGCTGCATTTAAGGTCCGCATGTCATTGACTCATAGGACTGGCACTAAGCCACTGAAGTTCGGTCCTGTGGGCCCCGAGAGGGAAATGTAACTCCTGTGGCAGGCCTTGTGGTGCTCCCGCAGTACGAGCTCGTGCCAAACCCGGAATTTTTTTCTTACTACTACCAACTACTAGTAAGGTACACGTGCATTGCACGCATGAGATTCTGGTGGTTTGTCCATTATGCTTCTACATGTGGAGTCTTCTAGATTCTACATGTGGCAAAATCTGGTGGAATGTAGATGATATCCAACGGTCAGTAGTGCTCGGATTTGCCATCTTTGTACCGTCGGATTGGCTTGCAACGACAAACTTTCAAAGTTATGGTTTGGTTTGCAGCCTAAGGTTGCCACGCCTAAGCTTAGGCCTACCGACATGTGTTTGGTTCATTGCTACACTTGTGGATTGCCACACTTTTCTAGCTACATGTTCCACATGTCATAGACTCAACTTCTTGCCAAATCTTGCCACACTTGTGGTGGCCCGATTTTGTTAGCCACATTTTTTATGGCAGACACACTTTGCCTAAGCTTAGGTGTGGCAATGTTAGTCATGAATGAAGTTCAACCATGGAGTCTTCTAGATTCTACATGTGGCAGAATCTGGTGGAATGTAGATGATATCCAACGGCCTGTAGTGCTCAGATTTGCCATCTTTGTACCATCGGATTGGCTTCATCCAACGACCAACTTTCAAAGTTATTGTTTGGTTGGTAGCCTAAGGTTGCCACGCCTAAGCTTAGGCGTGCCACAAGTGTGTTTGGTTGCGTTCTCGTCTCAGCATAGTTGTTCCCTCTTCATGCATGCTCAACTCAACACCCCTCTTCATGCATGCTCTCTTCATGCATGCTTCTAGTGTATTTGTGCTAATCTAGTGTGGACTCATGCACCCTCCATACACTCTACCAAACACCCAAAAATGGGTCGAGAAGGGAACTCTTGGGATCATGCACCCTTCATGCACCCTACCAAACACACCAGGCATGTGTTTGGTTCATTGCTACACTTGTGGCTTGCCACACTTTTCTAGCTACATGGTCCATCTGTCATAGACTCAACTTCTTGCCAAATCTTGCCACACTTGTGATGGCCATTTTGTTAGACACATTTTTTGTTTCAGACACACTTTGCCTAAGCTTAGTTGTGGGAAAGTTAGTCATGAATGGAGTTCAACCATGGAGTCTTCTAGATTCTACATGTGGCAGAATCTGGTGGAATGTAGATGATATCCAACGGCCAGTAGTGCTCGGATTTGCCATCTTTGTACCGTCGGATTGGCTTCATCCAACGACCAACTTTCAAAGTTATTCATACACTATATAGGGGGTATAGACATAGATGTGCCGGCCCGTTGCAATGGATCCAAAGTATATCTGTTTAGTGGAGTGCACTCTAAACACATTATCTATTATTTTCTCTAACTTTCATAGCCATGCAACCAAGCCACATAAGCTTCATGGGTGCCCCCCCACATCATATTATTGATACTACGTTGACAGAAAAAAAGTGAAATCACCCAAAACAAGATCTTCCCGTTTTTTGTTCCTATGATGCTGTGTCGTGCACGTACCTACTAGTTGTATAGTGGTAGTACTAGTTGTATAGTACAAACTTGGTACTAGTAGGAGCAGAGTAGTACTGAATGCTCCTACTCTATCAACGAGCCCCATCTGACACCAAATTTCTTGGCTTCCGTGCTACAGCTAGATCTTCCCCTCGTTTCTGTTTTCCAACCCGGCGGCGGGCGGGGTGCGATTTGCCAATAGTCGGTTTCCTCAACGGCGGTCCCACATGAAAGTGAAAATGCTAGGCAACACGCCTTCCCTAAGCTATGTGTCGTGCCGGACGGGCCGTGGAGTACTCCTGATTCCCGGGCGTGTGTGGGGGGAGTGCGACGCGAACGCGACATGCCTTTTCCTTTTACTAGCAATGTGCCTGTGCGTTGCGATGGATCCAAAGTAGTAGAATAGTAGTACTTGTTCACAAACTTGAAATAAATCACTCTTGTTTTGATATACTCCTAATATATTACTCCCTCCGTTCCTAAATATTTGACTTTTTAGGGATTTCAAATGGACTATCACATACAGATTATATAGACATATTTTGAAGTGTAGATTCACTCATTTTGCTCCGTATGTAGTCACTTATTGAAATCTCTAGAAAGATAAATATTTAGGAATGGAGGGAGTACTTTTCACTCAAAATATATTTCTCAGGCTGCTTTGATGAGGTGAGGGAGGGATGTGGTTGCTTTCAAGTTAATAAGGGGTTTTCTGCAAATTGGAGCAGAGAAGTGGGCTATGGTTGCAAAAATGCCACAACTTACCTCACAACCGTTAGATGCAGATCTAATGGTCAGAAACGACGGATGGCAGACACACCACCATCACCAACTGAGTATTTTATAGGAGTAGGAGTAGAGAAACATGTATAAATTGTAACATTTTGGTTCTGCTCCTTGGCATGGTCGATAGATAGAAATAACGATTGGAAACGCTAGGGCGGGGCTATTTCTGCCATATAAGCAAGGTACGTAGTAGCTAGGTTGGCGCATCGTCGGTTTGGTCACACGTTCTCCGACATGTTCTAGCGTGTTCTAGCAAGATGCCCGCGCGTTGCACAAAGTTGATGGAAAAGGTAAGCACAACTTATAAATTGACGGATGGTGTACTAGTTACAGTGATGCATATAATTAAGCAAAGGGATCACACATGTCGGTATTGACTGGAATGAGAATGCAACACCACAATAAGAATTAAGGCCACGATGATGATGTGATCGCAGTGGTGGTTACAGAAGGCAAGAAGAAAGATGCATCCATCAATGTACGACCTCCTCCTCCTCAACTTAGTGCGTCGAGCCACCGACCGGCGGCTAAGGAGCGGTGGCTTTTGTGGCGAGGTCGAGGTGCTTCTCAGCAAAGGCATCCAAGGCTTCTAGCCAGTTGAGGAAGGCCAACGTCGTAGCGTCCTAACTGGCCTTGTAGATACATATGTATATGGTTTGCTCGTACACGTGGATGTGTAGGTCGACGAATTCTTGCAGGGCGAGGCGCCTCGCGGCGAGCGCGACCTCCAGGTGGACATTCTTCGTGGCTTCGGCGGGCAGTCGCAGGGCCACCAGTTCTTGAAAGAGGTTCCGGCCATGGAGGCCGATTAGGGTGGCAGGCAATGAGGAGCCCGAGCGCGCGGGCTGGAGGAGTACGGCGACGTCGTCCGTGAGCTTCTTGAGGACGGTGAACTTGTTGGTGGTGGCAACGATCATCTGGTCCAACTGAGAGTCGTAGTTGGCGTCGATGGCGACCATCCACCAGCCGGTCTCCAACACCATCTGGAGATGATCCTCGGCGCCATGCCGCAGGCCGACGTCGTGGACCATCTCGCACAGCCGCTGGCCGCTCGCGCACATCGCCGCCATGGATCTGGAGTGAGCTCTTTTGCGCTTAGTGTAGGTGCTTAGGAAAATGCTTAGGTGCGTACGATGTGGTAGATGCATTGGAATGGAGGGGCGCCTTTATATGAGGGCAAACTGTGTTGCATTCACATTGTGCAACCTCTTTTCCCGGTCCTCCTCCCATTACTTCCCTCATGCATTAATTGAAGGAGGATGCATTGGCCGTTCCACATTTTGGGAACCGCTACTCCCTCCCTCGTCTGCATTAAAGCCATATCGAGAACTGCGCCGCTCGTTGTCAAATTGAATAGTACTGCGCCGCCCGCTGCACGCCCGGCTGAACACTCCTCCTCACCTCCATTAAACCCGCATGCAAACCAAGAAACCTACTCCGGCCACACGTCCGTTCATGAGCGGGCCGGAATTAAACGCAACACCGGCTGAGCTCCTCCCGTCCGCCCTCAGTTTAAACAAGGCCAGACGCCGGCCAAGCTCCTACCTTCCGCCCTCTATTTACACGAAGCCAGACAGACAGCAGGCAAGAATGGCACCACTCCGCCGCTCCCCCATCTCCTCCTTCACCATTTTCTCCACTCTTCCGATGGCTTCCGAGTAGCCGTTCTCCGGCATATTACCCGGCTGGGTGGCCCGCCGAGCCCTCCGGATACGGGCGAGGCCGCTCGATGCTTCACCAACCTCGCTTGGCCCGATGGAGCTAGTTTCCACCCCAAGCAGGCGCGTGGTTCAGCAACTCGCCGCTCCAGTTCAGCTCGATGAGGAGTGGCGAGTTGCTCCACGCCAGCACGGCGGCGAGCACACCGGTACGGGCGTCGTCGCTGCCGCGTCGTACCGCGCCTCCCATGTCTGTGGGCGCGCCTCCAGTGCCTGCGGCAGCGCCATGCAGGTAGAGACAGAAGCCGGGTGCGTGGATAGCGACGAGTCGGTGGCCAGCTTCTCCGTGTCCGCCGCCATCATCAAGGAGAAGTAGAACATGAGAGGCTGTCGCATTCAGGTGGTTTCTTTGCTTCTTCGTCTCTTCCAAGGACCTTTGTCGACCTCGCAAAGTGTCTGCCGGACATGAGGAAGACAAAGGGATCCGCGGGTGGCCATTTAGATTATGTACTCCCTCTCCAGCTGGCGGGAAATTTTTGTTCTAAGAATGGATGAATTGTATGTATCTATAACTAAAATAAGTCTAGATACATCCATTTCTTGGACAAGTATTTCCGGACGGAGGGAGCATTAATTATACCAAGATAGCCGGATTGGCACCGCTTAGTTCATGTAAATGTAATGAAATCCATCATGTTTATATGAACATCCGGCTTTTTATACGAAATCCTTCATGCTTATATGAAACCAGTCCGTGTTTGCACGAATTTCAGCTGGTTGATTAGAGTTGTGAAAACGTATGCCGCAGGCGTTTGATGTCGTCCTCCGCGGAAGGAAACGGGAGGAAATTTGCCGGCTGCCATTGGAGATGCTCTTATGCTGGAAATAATAGAGTGACATCCAATCCATTTGAGTTAATTGCGTGTATGATTGTCCCTCTATAAAAAGTTAATTGCATGTACAGTGTACACGTGACTTGCAGGGTGGCTACAGCTTCGTACAGAAAGTTAAAAAGAAACAAGTCCATCCTTAATCTTGTATTCTAAGTACTCTATGGGTTCCACTGTCAGTACAGTAGCGAAAGAAGTATATACTCCCTCCGTTCCAGAATATAAGGTGTATTGGTTTCCGTGCAAGTCAACCATTTGAAAGTTTGACCAAGATTAGAGAACAAAATAGAAACATCTTCAATACCTAATAGATAAAATATGAAACTACCTTTCACGATCGATCAAATGATGTAAATTTCATATTGTGAATATTGATATATTTTTCTAAAAACTTGGTCAAACTTGCACTCGTTTGACTTTTGAAAAAACAAATACACCTTATATAAAGGAACAGAGGGAGTATTAAATAAGTAATATATAATATAAAAATCTAAAGTTAAAGACAAAATTCGAACTCATGTCATCGCGTTGCGAGCATCCGGCGCTAACCGGTCCAGCACATTTTTGTTGTAGACCATGCTGCTGATATATCTCCATGTCTACTCTTATACTCCATCCGTTCCTAAATATTTGTGTTTTTCAGTTTTTAAATGGACTACCACATACGGATGTGTATGTAGACATATTTTAGAGTGTAGATTCACTCATTTTGCTCCATATGTAGTCACTTGTTGAAATCTCTAAAAAGACAAATATTTAGGAACAGAGGGAGTAGACAACAGAGTTGGTGATGATGGTGTGCGTGCCATCCTGCAATATAGGCCATCGGATTTATATCTAACGGATAGGAAGAAAACTATGGCAACTTTGCAAAAATATACCCACACCCCTCTCCACGTTCGCAAATACGGCCTTCCCTCGTTCATCCTTTTCTCTCACAAGATAAACTACTCATACAAATGCATCTTGATGTTCCGTGCAACGCACGGGCATCTAGCTTGTTTTTTTTCAATAGTTACTGCAATAATTGGGTTGAAGTGATATATTTTATGTCTGCACCGAATGATTTCAGATTCACTAGTAGTAACAAAGAAAAGGTTGCCTTGTTAATTAACAGAAAACAGGGTGAAAACTATCACATGAGGTCGGTAAAAACGAGGCACGCTGGGTTCAGCGTCATTGTCACTATAGCTGTGCGCACGCGAGAAGTCTACATATCGAGGGGGTTACTGAGCGAGGCACAAAGACACAATGTTCGAGAGAGAAACCAATTGACAGATTACGATCAGATTGAGTTGTCACCCTTCTGTTGTCATTGTTGGGGTGGGGGGAGGGGGAGGGAGAGAAAGAAGTATCAAGAGTGTGCGCGGTAGGCACAGAGGCACAACTAGCGAGTGTGTGTGTATGTGTGTGTGTGTTTGAAAGAGGAGTAGATAGATTACTATGAAGATCGAGGTGCCGCCCTACTCCTTTGGTGTCGGGTAGTGTGTGTGTGCGTGTGTGTGTGTGTTTGAGAGAGAAGCCAGTTGATAGATTAGTTTCAAGATCGAGCTGTCACTCTACTCCTTCGGTGTTGGGAAGTGTGTATGTGTGTGGTTGTGTGGGTGTGGGTGTGTGTGTCAGGGGGGGAGTGACACTTACCTATCCCTACTCTTATAAAAAACAGAGTTGGTGATGATGGTGTTCCTGCCATCCTGCAATATAAGCCATCCAATTTATACCCGACGGATAGGAAGGAAACTATGAAAATTTTGCAAAAAGATACCCACACCCCTCTCCACATTTGCAAATAAGGCATTCCCTCGTTCATCCTTTTCTCCCACAAGATAAACTACTCATACAAATGCATCTTGATGTTCGGTGCAATGCATGGGCATCTTGCTAGTAGGGAGAAGGAGTTTGTGTGACACATATATAGCTATATTAAGGGATAGGCAGATAGCATTTGTGCGAGGCATACTTAAAGCATCACGAAGATAAACAAAATTGTGTGCATGCAAGTGCCGGAAAAAATGAAGCGAGAAACAATGTGTTGGAGAGAGAGAGAGAGAGCGAAATCTCAAAACAAAAGGTGCTCTGTTGGAATCACATTGTATGTATTCATATGGTTTCGGAACTCGAGTTAACCTTAGGCATATGTGTGAGAGACATTATTATACTTTGAGATATTAGTGGTTGTGGGTGGGCGGAATTAAAGGGGTGGGTGTGTTCGACAGAGAGAGTGTGTGTTTTTCTGTGTGAGAGACTTGTAGGACGGGGTAGAAAGACGATTTCTAACCTTGATGAACGGATAGAAATACACGAAGTGTGCGTGTGTGATTCCGATGACCACAGGGAAATGAGATATGTATGTGTGTGAGAGAGATTGCACAATTCATTCATGTAACACTATCTAGCAATCGTGGGCGTGAAATCGCTTGAACATAAATCAATTTTTTTATATTTAAATAAACCTTTTCAGTTGTGCATGCCAAAGTTACACTGATGTTTCTTCAAACAACCAATGTAGCTATCATGTACATGCACCATTGTTACTCTTGCATTCAAAATCATTAGTCTTGGATGATTTAAGGTTCTATTATGAAGTAATATATGTAATATTCATATATGAATTCAACGGGTACACAATTTATGAAAGGGAGGCTATGTAATCATATGAGGTAACACTCTTAAGTAGCGGACTTCTTTTTGTGCGCCTCTACACTAACATCAATGCATTATGTTTAAAGTATATAACCAATTGCACCAAATTATCTATTTACACGAGAAATACATAGGCTGAGCGTTTGATCCTTTTTTTGAACGCGCCACTACACCCATATGATTGGCCGCGCCCGTGTGAACGTCCAAGTTATCGGCGCATCATCCCACATTATTGTCTTTTTTCTGGGGTGGACACATCAGTTATTAACTGCTGACGCGTGCCCCGTGTACACAGTCTCGCATGACCTTCCCGCTTGCATGGTCCAAAATTAGTTGAAACTGGATACGAACGATCCCGCGGGCGGCAAAATCTCCCGCCTCCTTCTAAAATTTCCGCCACCTTAGTCTTTAGCATGCAAAATTCCCCTTTTGTCCTTGGTGCACGAAGACCAACAGTTACAATACCGCCCTCATCTACATAATAGGTCGGGGCTGCTTTGGTAACTTCCGGTTCCCCCCACTACACGGCATCCCCATTTCCTCTCCCCCTCCCGCAAAAACGACTAACTCCACAGCACCAGAGAATCTCACATCACGCCGTCCGTACTTCATCGGCCTTTCTCCCCTCCCCTCTCGAAACCCTAGACTGCTCATGCACCGGCGTACCAGAGCCCATTCACTGGCAGCGGCGTCCACCTCGCCGGATCTGCTTCTGCGGCCACATCTATCCCTCCCACCTCCCCTAGAAACAAGTAGACTGCTCATCCACCAATGTACCATAACCATTCAGTGCCGACCTTGTCCACGACGCTGGATCTGCTTTGCCGGTAGTCTCGTCAACCGCAGCACATCTGCAGCGGCTCATTTATACTCCCCACTGGAGATGCTTCGTACACACCCCCCTCGAAGCCACCCCACCGACGCCCCCGTCGACGGCCTCTGATCCTCTTTGCCGACACCTTCCTCAACCCTACCGGAGCCGCCTCGCCGACAACATCGTCAACCCTACCGGAGTAGCTTCGCCTATACCATTTTCAACCCTGACGGGGCCGCTTTGCCAACTCACAAGTCCACGGCCTCAGATCCGCTTCCTCGCACCATCATCCAACCTATCGGAGCAGCTTCTGACGCCCCATCCACGGCCGCAGATCCGCATCGTCGACACCATCCTTAACCCAACCATCGGAGCAGCTTCACCTACGCCCTCGTCCACGGCCACAGATCCGCTTCGCCCACACCGTAGTGCACCCTACCGGAGCCGCTCCACACACCCTACTCGGCGGTTCTATATCTCCTTACCGGACCCCGACAGCCAGCGCAGCGTCATCACCCTTGACGTTTCTAACCTGATTCCCACTGTCTGGCAAGATGCCAAGCACCCACCACGGCCTAGGTACTTGTCACCTTTAAACCCGTCCAGCGTCACCTGCCCGATGTACTTCAAATGTACTAACAGGTCGCTGTTACCTGTTATGTAGCTGGCAAAAACTACAAGGACAATGTTTCTCCTGGATCTAACAGCTTGGCCAACCAAGATCCTAGACCGAGGCATTGCTATGATCTTGTAAGAGTGTCTCTCTCTCTTGTATTGTTCTGTGCCTGCCAGCGTGCTTTGCTAGGATTTTCGACCAGTAATCCCTTTGTGCAGACAATGATTTCTACTACTGGCTGCTAAATTAGATATGTAGATGTCATACATGATACTACCTCGTAGCTCCGTTCCTAAATATAAGTCTTTCTAGAGATTCCAATATAGGCTACATATGGAGCAAAATGAGTGAATCTACACTCGAAAATGCATCTATATACATCTGTATGTGGTCCATACTGGAATCTCTAAATAGACATATATTTAGGAATAGAGGCAGTACATTACACAAAATCATAGGTGGCATGTAGGAATTCCAGTACACTACATTAGGCTCCCTTAGAGTGCCTGCTAGTCCAGCACACAGAGTCATGACTAGTTTATGCTACGCACACAATCATTAATTGGTGGTTTAAATAAGCGCAAGGGATATGCAATGTATCATCATGTAGAGATGTCTGAAATTAGCCATGCTAACTTGCAGATTGGGCTACACAATGAAAAAGTACAAGATGTATGTGGCAATTTCATGGAACACCGCAAAAAAGGAGAGCGAGCGGTGAGCCTATACAGTGTGCTATGGTACGTCACTCCTCCATTGCAATCATCGTGACATGTTATTTGTATGTCAGTTCTATTGGCCATGCTTCTTAGGGAGAGTTATTACGAGTTATCCTAAGAAAATAAGCACATGTGAATAGAAGCTCCATGTAATAATACAACCAGTTCTTTTGATTGCATTTTCAGCTTATCTTTGGTATGATAAGTGAAAAGTCTAGATTGCATTATATTTTTTTCATTTTGCTGCCCATATGAAAATTAATTTGACTTGCAAACATCACAAATTGAACCCAGTGCAGTAATTAATATGATAGGAAAACATATCATCACTATTTGCTCAGAATGCAAATACAAAGATACCATCTACTTGGCACAATATACTTTGGTCAATGTTTTCCATAGAGATCCCATTGCCTAATTTAAACGAAAAACTCATGACCCACATTTAAATGAAGAACAATTATTTATTGAAACTCGATGGTCCAAGTGGTTGGTTATTATTATCATATAGCAGCACCACCTGAAAGCATCATATAGCAGCAGCAGCTCATAGCAACTCATCATACAGCAGTAGCAGCAGTGTGCAATTCATCATATACCAGCAGCAGCTCGTAGCAATTCATCATATAGCAGCAGCAGGAGCAACTCATAGCAATTTATCCTATAGCAGCAGCAGGAGCAGCTCATAGCAATTCATCATATAGTAGCAGCAGGAGCAGCTCATAGCAATTCATCATATATCATCAGCAGGAGCAGCTCATAGCAATTCATCATACAACAGCAACAGGAGCAACTTATAGCAACTCATCATATAGCAGCAGCAGCTCATAGCAATTCATCATATAGCATCAGCAGCTCATAGCAATTCATCATATAGCAGCAGCAGCTCATAGCAATTCATCATATAGCAGCAGCAGGAGCAGCTCATAGCAATGCATCATATAGCAGCAATAGAAGCAGCTCATAGGAATTCATCGTATAGTGGATTAGAATGAAAATTTGGCAAAAAATTAGAGGAGATCCTCACCTTGTTGGATGAGCTCATCCTTCAACAGCACCTCAAGGCCACGGCCTGGGAGGCGGGGAGGGGAAATAAGGTGCCTTCTGCCGCAGTGTGGCATCAGCCGTAGTTGTGCAGCGCCTGCCAGAGTAGTGCGTTGGACGAACCACAGTGGAACACCTGCTGGAGACCATGAGAATGAGGGGCGGCACCAGAGGGAGGAGCAGCCAGGGAGATTTGCCCCTACCCGCCGACCATCACTACAAAAAAAGACACATCCGTGACATTTTGGGCCGAACGAATTTTTTTCTGTCATACATATGACACTTCTATGACGATAATTGTGACAAAACCAGGTATCATCATAGATGTAGTGGGCTCCTACTTCTATGACAAAAAATCATGACAGAAAATGGGCTTTTCGTCCTGGGCGGACCGGAGACGCAGCTGCATGACATTCTTTCGGTCGTCCATGACAGAAAAAACCATGGTAGAAGCGAGGGGGAGGAAAATTTCGGGGAGTTCCCGATTATGGTGGGAGGTCGGGGGCCGAGCAATGCGCGTTTATCTCGTACAGGTACACGCGTGTGTGCGAGGTGTTGGTCTCTAACTAAACCCGAGCGATTGCACTGCAGGCTACGCGTTACTGAACCCGAGCGATCGATCGATGGCTGTTAACTGAACCCGATCGAGCGATTCCTCGGCTAGTGCTGCTAACTGAAGCCGATCGATGGGATGAACAGTGAGCGTTTCAGGGGGGGTTTGGATGAACAGTGAGCAGTGGCGTTGCCTCTGGATGAACAGGACCCCATGGTGTGGTGGAGGGTTGGATGAACAGTAGACGATGGAGGGGTGCCCGTGGAGGGGTGGATGAACAGGACCCCGTGGTGTGGAGGGCAGGATGAACAGTAGACGGTGGAGGGGTGCCCGTGGAGGGGTGGTTGAACAGGACCCCGTGGTGTGGAGGGCTGGATGAACAGTAGACGGTGGAGGGGTGGTTGAACAGTAGCCGGTTGAGTAGCGCGCGGTGGAGGCTGGATGAACAGGAGCACGTGGAGGCTGGAGGAGATCGACGGTGGATGAACAGTAGCTCATGGAGGCTGGAGGGGGTCGACCGTGGAGATGAACAGTATCCCGTGGTGTCCCGTTTTGCGGTACGCCACAACCCTCCCGATGAACAGGACCCCCGTTTCGACCATAGCGCTCCAACACAAGTCCATTTCCTCCGTTTTGCGGTACGCCACACCCCTCCCGATCAACAGGACCCCCCTTTCAACCGTAGGAGGTCCGTTTCCTCCATTTTGTGGTATGCCAGACCCCTCCCGATCAACAGGACCCCGTTCCAAACGTAGGAGGTCCGTTTCCTCCATTGTGCAGTACGCCAGGCCTCGTTTCCATCGCCTGTTTCGTCCAAGCCCTCCTGATGAACACGACCACGTATTCCGTTCCGACCCAGCCGGTTGGCTCCCACGCGTTCCGTTGCCTATCGATGAACATGACGCATTCCGCTGCCTCCTGATGAACACGACGCATTCCGTTGCCTCCCCATGAACACGACGCATTCCTTTGCCTCCCCATGAACACGACGACGACGCTGTTTCTCTGTTCCAACCCAGCCATGTCAACGAGCCCTCGCCGTACGTATGCGTGAGTAGGCGTTCGAGACCCCGCCCGTATGTACACATACGTGGCCGTGTTTTCTTTCTTGCACCCTGGCCGCTGTACTTACATGTACATGCTACGTGCGCGCCTCTACTACGACACGTGTACGCCTCTACATCCACCAATATATATGTACGTACACGTTCGCGACCAGAATGACAACGTTACGTACGCTTCGACCAGGTGGGTCCCGACTGTCACGCACTTCCATGCGTGCGAAGGTGTAGCTGGTGGGTCCCAGCAATCAGGGGGAAACGTTTTTTTCGCGAAATACGGTGGCCTGTCCGGTGGGTCCCTGCTGTCAGGTGGAGGAATCATTATTTTCCGCGTAATAAGGAGGCACTTCCTTGCTGCCGTCGTGGACCCAGCTGTCAGCCTCTCCATGTATAGTCCACGTCCGATGGAAGTCGTTCCTTGACCACGTTGACCACGTCGCATCGAGAGCACCAGGGCGGTGGACGACGGCGAGGCCTAAGAAGGGGATGACACGGAGCCGGTGAAGACGCGGCAGTGGATGCCCACGCGGAGAGGAGTATGAGGGTTCAGTCTTTCGGCTGCGGTGTGAGGCTGCCGTCGCCGCAGGGCCTGGCCAGTGGTGGGAATAGTAGGGGGCGGTGAGGCCTACGTGGCAGCACAGCCGACCACGGGAGGCAGGAGCAGGCGGCACGACCGGCGCTGCTTTGGGCGGCTGGAGCAAGAAGACCAGATGTTGAAGAAGCACTACGGCCGTTGGATGGACATCGTACGGTCACTGGAACTAGTATCGTGCATATTGACTAAATTGACAAAGCCCTCCGTCCCCGTCAACTTAGTAGGCCCACAAGTCAGCCTGCCACCAATGTGGGTCCCAGCTAACATGGGGAGTGTTCATTTTTTTGTGCGTAATAAGGAGGCACTTCCTTGCGTGCGAAGATATAACTGGTGGGTCCGAGCTGTCAGCGGCGGTAACGTTTTTTCGCGAAATACAGACGCTCTTTCAGTGGGTCCCTGATGTTA
The DNA here is from genome assembly GCA_032464435.1 of Aegilops umbellulata. NCBI lineage: Eukaryota > Viridiplantae > Streptophyta > Magnoliopsida > Poales > Poaceae > Aegilops > Aegilops umbellulata. The sequence continues at coordinate 289,344,351 of CP136056.1, read as the reverse complement.
GGTGGAGGAATAATTATTTTGCGCGTAATAAGGAGGCATTGCCTTGCGTGCGGCCGTGGACCCAGCTGTCAGCCTCTCCACGTACAGTCCACTTCAGATGCATGTCGGTCATTGACCATGTTGACCAGGCCGCGCCGAGAGCACCAGGGCAGTGGACGACGGCGAGGCCTAGGAAGGGAACGACACGGAGGCAGGGAAGACTCGGCAGTTGTTTCCCACGCGGAGGGAGTACGACTGTACGCGGGTTTACTAGTTCGTCTGCCGTCGCCGGAGAATAACAGCAGGTGTGGGTGAGTAGAGCGATGGCTAGGCCAGCGATGGGAGTATAGTGGGGCAATGAGGCCTGCACGGTAGCACAGCCGGCCGTGGGGAGGAGGGAGCAGGCAGTCCCACCGGCGCTTGTTTGAGCGGCTGGAACAGGAAGAGCAGAGATTGAAGAAGCACGACGGCCGTTGGATGGACATCCAATAGTCACTGCTTGTGCGTCAACCTTTTGTTTAAGAAAGCCTCAAATCTATGGAAAACAACATACAACCCATCTGCCATTATTTCTAGTAATTTTCAGCCCATTTCCTAATTCTTAAGGTTTTTTTGGAGCCCATATTCTTTTTGCTAGCATTACTGCCCAAATTGTGGCCACGGTTGAAAATTTATAGGAATTTTTGCATATTTCGGTGCGGTCTGAACTGTTTTTAATCCCGAAATTTCGACTCACATTCAAACTGATTTTAAAAATAAATGTATATCAATATAAAATCCAACAAATTCTCCACGCATAAAAATTAATGTAATTTAAAATCTTGAAATGAAAAAAAAGATATTTGAAACTAATTGCCAGTTTGATGTGTTTTCAAAATGTACAGCCCATTTCTCATTACTGATGGGCCATTTTCTCAGCCAGCCGAATGAAAGCTCTCCTCGTCTTGAAAGATTTGCAGCCCAACAGGCCTGACAAAGCGACTTACTTGGCAAATCACAAAAAAACTGGGCTGTCGCCGTGGACCCAGCTGTCAGCCTCTCCACGTACAAAACTTCCGATGGAAGTCGTTCCTTGACCACGTTGACCACGCCACACGGAGAGCACCACGACGGTGGATGACGGCGAGGCCTAGGAAGGGGACGACGCTGAGCTGGGGAAGACGCGGCAGTGGAAGCCCGCGCGGAGAGGAGTACGAGGGTTCACTGGTTCGGCTGCGGTGTGAGGCTACCGTCGCCGCAGGGCCTGGCCAGCGGTGGGAATAGTAGGGGGCGGTGAGGCCTCCGCGGCAGCACAGCCGACCACGGGAGGCAGGAGCATGCGGCACGACCGGCGCTGCTTTGGGTGGCTGGAGCAAGAAGACCAGAGGTTGAAGAAGCACTACGGCTGTTGGATGGACATCGTACGGTCACTGGAGCTAGAATCCTTCATATTGACTAAGTTGACAAAGCCCTCCGTCCCCGTCAACTTTGTTGGCCCACAAGTCATCCTTCCACTATGGTGGGTCCCAGCTAGCAGGGGGTATTCATATTTTTGTGCGTAATAAGGAGGCACTTCCTTGCATGCGAAGATATAGCTGGTGGGTCCGACCTGTCAGTGGGGGGAACGTTTTTTTAGCCTATTTGGTGGGCTGGGTGAAACCATGATGTAGCATCTATGCAGCCCGTTTAAATCCCATTTGCATTTTTCTCAAAATCCTCGGACTTGCTGGGCTGGGTGAAAATATCATGTTGGGCTAGACGAAGAAATGTTATAAAAACATAAACACATGATTGCACGTGAGTAAAATCTTTGCAAGCTTATGTACGCAATCACTAGGAGTTAACTTGCCAAGTTATATATAAACAATTATTATTATTATTTTGTAAGATATTTCAACTGACGAAATAAAATATCATTTTAATTTGATGAGTTAATAGTACGTGGGGTATTATTGTTTTTTAGGCTAGATGTGGGACAGTTGACTTGGTTCTAGGGGAAAGTACTGGGAGAAAACTCAGTTTACATCAAAAAAGAAAGTGGGAGAAAATTCAGAGATCCGCTGGGTCCACCTGAGGAGGGGAATATGTTGGGAGGAAGGAGATTCAAAGCACGGTAGCCGAGTGAACTAGTTTACATACATAAGCAAATAGCCACTAAAAAAAGCAATCAGGTTAATGGGTTCTTAAAAGAAATATTTCGGACAAAACAGATAATTACGACACATAGGCTAATGCATGAAACACTCAGATGATAAAGGTGCTTATAAACAGATAAAGTACAACATCTAGACCTTCTTGGCACGCTTGATCATGACGCTGCGGCTGTCCGTGTACTCGTCGGTTACGGGAAGCTGACACGCCCTCATGTCCAAGATCTGCCTGTACATGTCGTAGCATGCGTATGCGTCCTAGGCCGTGTAGGTTATGTAGGCTAGATTCAGAGGCACCTCCCACGTGTTCAGGTCGTCTTCTTTCATGTTGGCGTATCAGGGGTCGATGATGGTCTCAGCGAGGTCAACCACGGAGTCCTTCTCCTGCCCGTTGCTGATGATCTTGTATTGCTTCTGGATGTCGACAAGCTTGTTGCACCAGATGGCCGAATCGTCGCGTTCTTCCTTCTCTCCACCGTAGCAAAGGTGTAGTCGGCGCTGCCGATGAAACGGGCGAATGCTCCAGAACCTGGTGCATCCATAGGACTGAGGCGAGGAAGAGCTTCACCGAGTCCGTATCGTTGGTGTACATCACATTCAACTTGGTGCAGCCATAGGACTGAACGGCGAACTCAAAGGGGAACTCCTTGCTGAAGTCCATATCCAGCAGGCTCACCCCTCGGATCGCCATTAGAGTCTCTTCGAGTGAACGAGTGTGTAGGCGGCGGCAGCAGTTCGTTTTTCAGCTCCTGGGGAACTGGATTCAACAGTAAGCTGAGTGTGTACAGGCGACAATAGTTACTACCCCTCCCTCGTCCGCTGCACGCCCGGCAGAAGATGCACCCTCGGCCACACGTCGGTTCACGAGCGGGTCTGTATTGGTACTGTAATAACAGGAGTTAGTGGTCACTTTAATTAAATTTAATTAGCTCTAATAGAAATTTATACTTAAAACAAGCAATGCATTCACTCGTTCTATCAGTGCCACAGGATCAACATGCACAACAATTAGAATTTTTATTCTCAGGACGCACACAATCAGCACATTTGTCGCACTTTCACAAAGATAATACTACCAAGTTTGAACTGTTTGTTATGGTTGTTGTCCTCTGCATCATCATGCCGTATTTCCCAGCTTGCAAGATTCAGAACCAAAAAATAAGATCCAAATAATAAGTACGACAAAGATGCCTACACATCTCATTGATTCCCAGCTTGCAAGATTCAGAACCAACAAATAAGATCCAAGTAATAAGTACAACAAAGATGCCTACACATCTCATTGATTCCCAGCTTGCAAGATTCAGAACCAACAAATAAGATTCAAATCATAAGTACAACAAAGATGCCTACACATCTCACTGATTCCCATCTTGCAAGATTCAGAACCAACCCATTAGAGCCTTTTGATAAAGTGAATATAAACGAAGAACTTGGCCAATGCTCTTGACTGTCACAACATATGTAGTTGAGTATTCCTGTTTGCATAGCACAAACCAGGAGAGCATGATTTCACTTTAATAGTGGCCTCCTTTACACAACCTGCAGCTCCACTCGGATGAAGCCTGCCTGGAGTTCCATGATTCAATTCATGCGCCTTTTTTTGCAGTTCACTTGAAATGAAGCAAAGATTGCATCATTCAGCTAGCAAGAAGTACTTGCTCTCATGAGCTGGCAGGTTCTTCTTTAGTAGTTGCACTAAAATTGAGGAACATTAAGGTTGGTTGTCTGGCTCATGTAAGGTGCAACTATAATTTTGTTATCCTTTTGTGCAGTTCCACTAAAATAAAGTGCCATTGTGGTGACAGTGATGGATCATCTTGCAAAGGCTAATAAAATGTTGCACGAGATTACCAGCAGAACTAGATGGAGATTTTGGAAACTCCAATCACCATTTTGTGCAGTTCCACCAAAATTGAGAGATGTTGCCCACGTGACATTTTAGCTGAACTCCACAAGACACTCATTCCAAAAAAAATATGTTTTGTGCAGTTCACCAAAAGGTCACAATAGCAACAAGGTGAAATGGATATCCCTATCTGCACAAAAAGATAGAAAGTAAACAGTTGCTGGTCAATAAGAATATACGAAACATATACAAAATGAAAAGAAGCATCTTAATTATGTTCATGGCAATCACGCAAGGACAGTAGAAATTTTAAAACGTCAGCAATGCTTCATGTTACCAGAAGCATTACGATCAACAATGAGATTCCTCAAATATGGGATTACTTTAATGGTGGCATTGCTTGTTTACCAGACACAGTAAATCAACAGCAGCTAAAGGTTGGTTTAAGGGTATGGGACCGTGGGGACACTAGGACACTCAGCAGCGTAAAGGAGCAACTTACTTATCATACTGGGGAAAACAACAGGAGTGCCATTTGTAACACAGTTTAATTGCATCTTATCACTGGAGGCATTAGATTAACAATAACACTGGTTAGACATGTCCCTAAGGTAACAGTGTGATCGCTTCATTTTACATGCACCCTTACATTGACAACAACAAAAGGTTGGTATAAGGACATGCGACAGTGGACGCATCAGCACAATGTACCTACAAGGAGGCATAAAGTGGTGATGCCGAGTTTGTTCATGCTATGTGAGGGCAGCAAACCTAATCCTGGAGACCTTGTACTATGTGAGGGCAGCAAATCTAATCCTGGAGACCTTTTACTATGTGAGGGAAACAAATCTAATCATGGAGACCTTTTACTATGTGAGGGCAGCAAATCTAATCCTGAGACCTTTTACTATGTGAGGGCAGAAAATCTAATCCTGAGACCTTTTACTATGTGAGGGCAACAAATCTAATCCTAGAGACCTTTTACTATGTGATGGCAGCAAATCTAATACTGGATATACTTTGTTGACTTGTCCACCAGCCGCCACTTTCTATCCTTTTTTCAACAAATAATAGATCTGTTCCTTATCCAGTTTGTACTGCGTTTTCCCATTATTTCCCTTTTCAGCCAAGAGACCCGTTGGGTATCCGGTCTCTACTACTTTCACCATATTATTTCCTCTTTGAATCAATTCCTAGATTCATGCTACAACTTTCCCCCCTTTCTTCGTTGTTTGAACAAAGCCCTAGATTTGAATGCATGAAGTAGCTTTACCTCTAATAATACTAAAAATTTAGGTGGCTTTGGAAGAGCTGATGGGAGTAGAAAAAGATGCACATGCAGACACGTGGGGAGCTGGGGCAGTAAGAACTTATACCTGAGGGTCGTCAGGATGTCGGCAGCGGCAGGTTGGATCTGCGGACATATGGCAGGGAGTAAGAAGGGTCGGAGGACCTCCCGAGTCGGCGTTGTGTCGGAGAGAACGGCACGGGCAGAGGATCGGGCCCCTCCGGCAGCTGTGGGTTTCCTCCCTCGGCGGCAATGACCGCGTGAACGATGCACCTTTTAGTCCTCTACACACACTGACCGAAGGGATCCGGCCGGATCTGTGACCAGCGGTGAGCAGAGAGAAAATGTTGCTACCGCTGTCTTGTTTATATCAGGAGAGGATGAGAGAATGAGAGAATGAAGAGAGCAACCCTAGTAAAGCAAGCGTTCAGGCCCTGCGTCCATATATAGTGGAGTGATTATCTTTTTCTCTCCACAACAAGCATTTCAATTTGTGTACGTGGCATTAAAGAAAAGAAACTCTCTATTTAAGGTGACTACTGTACGACTCCTACTTACTACTACTAGTAGTACTACAGTATTGTTCACTTGTGCTCCCCGCCCCTCCATTCATTGAACAACCCCATGGGTGAATAAACATACTTATTACTTACTGTATTTATAAAGAACAAACAAGCTCAAACTATTTTCGCGTAGTTAAAAGTTGAGGGCAGGTCTTTTCCCGGGCAGTATGCGCGGCAGTTTTCGGGTAGGCGGTTTGACAGAGAGGCGAGGAGGGTGAGCGAGTGGGGCTGTGCGATTTGATGGCGCGTTACTGCTGGAAAGACTTGTGATATGACCACTCACTATAGTCATGAATTACTGGCGCTCCGACCGGGGTGATGCCCCCCTTCCGTTCCGCGCTCTAATCTGGTGCATGACACGTCGACCCGGATGCTGGCTCTCCCACATGTCGGAGTAGTAAGAAGGAGCAAAGAATGATGCGGTATATACTAGTACTATACTAGTACTACTCAGGTCGGAGGAGTGCGAACCACGCAGCCCAGTGAACCAGCAGTGCGAACCACGGTAGCCCAGTGAACCAGCAGTAGAAAACAATGTGGTGATATGGCCATAAAAAACAATGTGCTACGGTCCACACTGTAGCAAGTACAGTAACACTCCTCTTTGTTTGGATCCCTGAGTTAGAGCTAGTTTGGGTTGAAATAGCCTCAAATTATCGAAACAAGAGGGGTTAGTTTGAGCTAGTTTGCTCTAACCCAGCTAAAAAAAACTAGCCCGGTGGAGAGGTTCTAATTGGGTTAGTTATCCTCGGGCCCACTAGAAGAGAAGTAAAAAAATCTCCCCTGCCCGCACCAGATCGCTCCCCCCACCTATCACACGACTCCTCTCTGTTCCCCATAGGGTCGCTCGCCCTCTCTCTCCTCCGGCCGCCCTCTCCTTCCGGCCTCCGCCGCCCTACTCCGGCCGCCCTCTCCCTCCGGCCTTTGAAGGTCGCCCCGCTCCCCCTTCACCAGTTGTTTTTCTCCCTCTTTCGTGCGCGGCGGCGGCGCATCTACCAGGGAGGTCGCGAGGGGGTGAGTTTGTTCGTTCCTTCTGTGTCTCACGGCCATATCAATGATCTTTCTTGCTCTAGCGCTAATTCTGATTTGGAAAAGTAGATCCTGATCAAACATGGTATAGATTTGTGGTGCACGCATGGAATTGTTTGATGCTGCTTGAGGAGGTAATAAATCTTTCTAGAGGCCCAAAGATTCAGGTCACCTTTCTAGGTATTTCAATTTTAGGCTTGCATTATTTCTAGAGGCCCAAAGATTCAGTTCACCTTTCTAGGTATTTCAATTTCAGGCTTACATTATTTCTAGAGGCCCAAAGATTCAGTTCACCTTTCTAGGTATTTCAGTTTCAGGCTTTGCATTATTTCTAGAGGCCCAAAGATTCAGTTCACCTTTCTAGGTATTTTAGTTAAATGGCTTGCATTATTTCTAGAGGCCCAAAGATTAAGTTCCCAGTCGGCGGCAAGCGGCCCTGCTACCCATGTCGGTGTCGACCTCAACTCGCAAGGGTCAGCGTCAGAGGGGTTCCCGGGGCTTGGGCTCTACATGGCCTTCCTCCGGAGCGACAATGGAGAGCTCCTCCCTCGGTGCGTGAGGGGCTCCGGGCTCCCTCCCTATCGTGAATGACTTCCGTGATGAGTTAGCTCATTCTTTGTTTCATGAAGTGTTTTTTTATTTTGTGAAGCTTGATTGACGACTTGTATGTTTAAGTGGGATATCTCATTTGTTTGGACAAAGTAAAAATTATCGTGTTTTGCATGCTTGATTTGTATAGATGGTTCGTTTATGTCAATTGTGAGCGGGAGGAGGCCACAGAAGAGCCGGCCACACCAAGAGGGTGCTTGGATCCAAGGGACTTATTTTAGTCTGGCTAAAAATAGTCTCTTTAAGAGACTAAAAGTTCCAAGCACCCCTAACTAAAGAGGGGCTAAAACTAGTCTTGAGACTAAAAAAATTTAGTCAGGTATACCCCTACTAAAATGTGGATTAGTCATCTCTCTCCTCATTTAACTCCTCTCCTTTAACACAGACGAGTTCTGGATTGGAGGGTTTGGAGGATAATAAATGCTCATTAACTTGATTTTCGTATCTTTAGTATTTGGATCCAAGCATGGGTGAGGCTAGCAAGTTTTAGTCTCACTACTTTTAGCCATGGAACTAAAACGTATCCAAGCAGCCTCCAAATCCGGCAGGAAATATGGTCTAAAGTAGTCAAATGATTGAGATAGAGCATTTATTGTCAATCTAACCCTGCCATCCATACACCTCTTTGGTTTAGAGTTAGTTCAGGGTTAAAATCTAACTCTAACCTCTAACTGAGTTAGAATTCTCCTTGTCTCGGTTCATCGCCATCATACTTTCCCCATTCTTGTGTTTTCAGTATCCTGCGAATCAAAGAGGCCCTTTTTTGCGAGAAAAATCAAAGAGGCCCTTAGACTGGTTTCGGTCTGGTCATTTTTTATAAATGTGTTATGTCCAAAATTTAATGAACGTGCTACGGTTTCCACGAAAATAATCTGGTTTCATGTAGTAATTCATTCATTCATTTATTCTTCTGCGGGGGGTTCGCATGAAATTCGTGAGGTCTGAAATGTAAAGTACCCCGGCATATGCTCCGAATCGTGCATGCACTACGACCCAGATGCTCTATGTCCCACATGCCGGCGAATGGGAGCACGTGGAAATAGCCTAGGAGTACATATAGGAGGACAAATGCGTGAAATAATATGTACTGTGAAGCGTAGCCGCGGTTCGAAAAGGAGACCTAAAGTTATGACAGCTATAGGTTGCACGCACCCAACTAGTGGTACTAGACATACGACTAATTTTTCCCTCAAAAAAGAAAAAAAATAGGCACGAGTGCTCGGTACTTCTATTCTATAAACATGAGTCCCATCTGACAAAAACGTCCGTGCTACAGCTAGCTCTCCTCCCTCATTTCTCTCTTCTAATTCTAAACTCGGCCGACGCCCGGTGGGCGGGGTGGGTTTGCTCAACTACGGCCCCACCTCACAGTGAAAATGTTACGACTGGAATAAAAATGCCATATGCTCCCTCCGTTCATAAATATAAGCCTTTTCAGATACTATTTCAAATGGAATACAACATACAGATGTATGTAGACATAGTTTAGAGTGTAGATTCACTCATTTTGCTCCGTATGTAGTAGTCACTTGCTGGAATCTTTAGAAAGACTTATATTTGGGAACGAAGTGAGTACTATACTAATAAAACATTAAGGCCACGAGGCGGTGCAGTGCTGGTTACAACAGGCAAGAAGAAGAGATGCATCCATCGACGACGTCCACCTCCTCGACTCAGGGCACCGGCCCACCGAACGGCGCCTAAGTAGCAGTGGCTTTCGTGGCCAGGTCGACGTGCTTCTGAACAATGGCGTCCAAAGATTCCAATCGCTGGAAGAAGGCCAACGTCTTTCTATCCTCACTTGCCTTGTAGTGGCCTATGTAGATGATTTCCTCGTAGACGTGGATGTGCAGGTCGACGATTTCTTGCATGGCGAGGCGCTGCGCGGCGAGCGCGGCCTCGAGGTGCACATTCTTCGTCGCGACCTCCGGCACCTGCAGGGCCACCAAGGCTTGAATGAGTTCGTCACCATGGAGGCCGATGAGGGTGGCAGGCAATGAGGATCCTGGGCGCGCGGGCTGGAGCAGTACGGCAAGGTCGTCCGCGCGCTTCTTGACAGCGGTGAACTTGTGGATGGAGTTGACCATCATGTCGTCCATGCGAGAGGCGAAGCTGGCGTCGGCGAGGGCTACGATGCCTGGGTCGCCAGTACCGTCTGGAAACGCTGCCGACTGCCGCTCGCGTCCATCGCCTCCATAGGTGCTTGTGGCTTCTGGTCACTTGGTCTTGGATTGGAGTGAACAGTGTTGCGCAGAGACTTGGGAGTAGATGGATTGGAGTGGTGGGGCGCCTTTATTATATGAGAGTCCAAACTCTGTTGCATTCACATCGTGTTGGCTCTATTCTGCTTCTCCAATTAATTCCCTCTGCATGTAATTGAGGATGCATCATTGACCGTTCAACGTCTCAGGAACCGCTACCCTCTCCCTCCTTGGCATTCAAGCACCTATGGACTCGTCGACGACGAGGTGTCTATGGTGACTTCATAAATTTCAAGATGATAGTGTCGTGCGTGTGTGCGTTTGTAGGGGTGAGTGTATGCGCGTGTATATGAGCGCTTGCGTCTGTACTGTGTAAAAAACATAAATGCATGTCAAAAAGAGACTAGTCAGTATACTCAATATTGTGCACCTTGGAGAGGAAAACGATAGAACTAGTACGTACTCCCTCCGTTCCATAATATAAGAACGTTTTTGACACTAGTGTAGTGTCAAAAACGCTTTTATATTATGGGACGGAGGGAGCATTTATTTACGGTGCGGATTCACTCATTTTTCTCCATATGTACTCCGTCTCGGTGTAGTCTAGTCACTTGTTGAAATCTCTAGAAGGGCAAATACTCCTTTCTGGTTTACAGGGCTATACTAGCAAGTAGTTGTATGTACTAGTACAATAGTGGGCTCACATAGCAATTTTGTCTCATGCAAGAGCCTGGCTGAGTATTTAACCAAAAACTACCACATTTCACGGAAATGTGACAGAAAACTACCACTTTACGATTTTGTGCGAAAAACTACCACTTTTGTCCTAATCCGTGGCAAAAAACTACCAAGTCTCGAAACCGGTCGCTTCGCCCGCGCTAAGCACCAAACTAACCAGCCGGTCCCACGTTTCAGGTGCCACGGTGGCCAACCGACGCCCGCCGCACGTTAACGGCACGTCCGCGGTCGGAAACGGCGTCGTCAGAGGATCAGCATCAAATGGCCGGTCCCACGTTTTGGTGCATTGAACGCAAACTGACAGCCGCCGTTTCCGACCGCGGACGCTCCGTTAACGCGCGGTGGGCATCGGTTGGCCACCGTGGCACCTGAAACATGGGACCGGCTGGTCAGTTTGGTGCATAGCGCGGGCGAAGCGACCGGTTTCAAGACTTGGTAGTTTTTTGCCACGGATTTGAACAAAAATGGTAGTTTTCCGCACAAAATCATAAAGTGGTAGTTTTCTGTCACGTTTCCGTGAAATGTGGTAGTTTTTGGTTAAATACTCAGCCTGGCTATATGCGTGCTCCAATGTTTCCAATTGCAACGTTTGGTTTGCGCTTGGCTCTTCGCCTCTTTGAGAAGACGAACAATGATGTTACTATTACTGCTTCTACAGTGTCGAATCCACTACTGCATGTCCGTCCACCGCGAGCGGGACGGATAGCTTGTTGTAGAAGTACTACTAAGTAAAAGCATGTCCTCATTTGCGAGCAACTACGCGCATGGGTGAGGGAGAAGGCGTGTAGTAAAATCAAGCTTCTCCTCGTTGTACGAGTTGACGCGACACATCATAGCACTGGCCCCACATGCTTGCCTCTAAACTTGGCTGAAAGACCCGCAGTGTACAATATATTTGCTGCAACCTCTAACATTTACCCACCACAAATTAAAATATATGTGGCCGTATGCATCGTTCTGATGCAGAGGCCGGGGAGTCCCCCCTTTTCGAAGAAAAAACAAATTAAAATATATATTCCTGTCTTGACCAGATGAGCGTGCAAACTACAATCACCAGGGTGTCAGGTAGGGCCAGAAGACTATTTTAATTTTTTTTAAAAACTTCGAGACGGCCACATAGCATGGAGCCGACCCCAACGATTTTAAGCTTACAGACATGGTACACGCTATCCTAGACTACTCTACACATGAAACTGCCACACGAGCGTCCGGGCTGCGCTTGGCTCTTCGCCTCTTCGGGAAGTCGAACAATGATGGAGTACTACTGCACTGGAGGAGTACTACAGTACGCTTCTGGCCATCTGACACCGATTGAACTGCTGCATGTCCACCGCGTGCGGGAGGGAGAGCATGTAGTGAAAGCTTCTCCTAGTCTTGCCAGCCACCACGCTCATGGGCGAGGGAGGGACGCTCCTGCCTTTGCGTGTATGACAGGTGGGCCCGACAGGTGTGTGGCCAACCTATCATACAACCAAAGGCAGGTTCAGTTAAGTCGGCGACGGAGAGGATAATCAAACTTCTCATTGATGTATGAGTTGACGCGACACATCAAAGCACTGCACTCGATATATTTCAATAATTTACGTTTACCGATGCATTAATTACAACGCATGCATGCATGCCGTGACTCTCCTTTTGATACTTGCATGTGTTGATTTAATGCACCTTGAAGTAGTATAAAATATGTGACAGTAAAGCTTTGTAATACCCCGGCCCAAGTCGAGAGATGGTTGTGCACGAGGAGGGCGAGATTATGCAGACCGAACAGGACCCGACGATGGAGCTCTCTAAGGTCTCAATGGACCTCACCGTGCTCCACTGCCCCTTGTGCCTCCGCCCCTTGACGCCTCCAGTGTATGAGGTTCGAATACACCTCGTCCGTTCGGCTGATTGAGCAAGGTGCAGGTTTCTTGATTGATGTGTTGTTCGATTGATTTCTGCAGTCCAAGGGAGGGCACCTGGCCTGCGCGGACTGCCGCATCGAGCGCCCCGGGAACCAGCAGCAGTGCCAGAAGTGCGAGCGCGGCGGTGGCTTCGACGTGCGGAACACGGCGGTGGACTCCGTCCTTTTGTCGGTGAGGGTGGAGTGCCCGCACGAAGGCTGTGGGCTCAACGTCACTTACCACAAGCTCGCCGATCACCAGAGCGTGCGTCCGCTCGCGCCCTACAAATGCCCCATGCCCGTCTGCGGCGACGAAGGCCCGCCGCTGGCGCTCTACCACCACATCAGCACCACGCATCCCATGCCCGTGCACAGGATCCAATACGGCAAGGTGCTCCAGTTGCAAGTGCCACTGTCGGAGCCACGACTCTTGCTATTCGCGGAGGAGGACCGCCACGCGTTTTTCTTGGTCGGCGGCGTGCTCGACATCGGCGCGCCTATCGTCGTGTCGGTCGTCTGAATCAGAGCGGGAGCGTCCCCACTGCCGCACTACGTGGCCAAGCTGTGGGCGAACGGCCCGCCGGGGGAGCCCAAAGGCACGACCGACGCCGTCAAGGTGGAAATGGAGGTGACAAGCAGCAAGGATCCCGGCGACGTTGACGTGCAGGAGCTGACCTTCTTGACAGTTCCGCCCAAGCTGCTGGCCGGGGCTAAGCTTGTGTTCCTCCACATTCAGATTGACAAGCTCACGTCCTAAATGTTTCTACAGTGCCTTCTGTTTATCTTAGTAATATGCTAATATAGGGATTACCTTGGTCTACTTTAGCTTAAGAAATGGTGGGTTTTGGTGGCGATAAAAAATTATGTTTATCAATGCATTAATTGCAATGCATGCATGCATAAAGTACATGCATTGGTCAATTTTCTCTTAATACTTGCATGCAATGGTTTAATGCACCTTGGAATCTGAACATGTGTTGGGGACCAACCAAATTGAGCCTTATAAAATGGAAAAACTAAAAATTTGAGGTAAGCCCTATAAAACCGGAAAGGAGAGAGTAGAAAAAGAAGTACTCCATCCGGGAATAGTGCCGCACTTCGAAACTTGAACCGTCAATAAATTTTGAGCTTGCGTCTCGTCACATTCCAAATTACTCCACGCTATATTGAATTGCAAACTTGTTCACACCGATCACAACCTAAACGGTTTCCCACTTAGGAGCGTATTAGTACTCGGTTATAAATACGGACTAGTATGCCAAGATGATTGCGCATTCCTCCTCAACTCCTCATCCACAAAAACAAACAAGCCATGCAGCATCCTTCCCTTGCGTCTGCCATGGCCAGCGTGAGTTCTGGGTCGAGAGATTGTCACCAGGGAGAGGCGAGCATGGAAGAGGAAGCACGAGAGATGTCCCGCCTTGCTGCGAGAGCAGCCGACATGTCCCGCCGCGCGGAAGTAGCAGCACAGAGGTCCCGCCGCGCCGCTGAAGTAGCACGGAGGTACCGTCGCGCCGTCGATGTAGCAGACTGGTCCGGCCGCGTCGCGGGAGCAGCAGAGATGTCCCGCCGCGCCGCGGTGGCCTGGGAAAATTTCTCGCGAGCAGGCGACGACTGTTACAGGCGCATGCATGCGATCATCCATAGCCAGATGGATCAGATCTCCCGTTTTGCGAGGTTGCAGGATGACATGAAAGCCTCATTTGAACAGGCTACCGGCGCACTAAGGGAGGGCAATGAGAGGCTCCGGGCCGAGCGCGACCTGCTGAGGGAGAAGATCGTCCGAAGTGCAGACCAGCAGGAGGAGACCAGTGCCTTGTTGAAGAGGACTGTCGTCATCGTCAAGAAACTTATGGAAGAGAATGACATGCTCCGCAACGAGCGCCAAAGGCTGGTGGAGGAATTTGTGGATGTTCTCAAGCAGCGTCTTAAGGACACGAAAGAGCTCATCGCCGCTCGCCGTGGAGACTAGTTCCCGCGGCCTGCAGCAACGCATCAAGAAAGTAGAGATCAGCGAGCCAGATCCTTGTCTTCCTTCTTCTTTTGCCCTTGTGTATTTCGGGCGTAGCCTCATGTGGCTTTTTTAATTATCTTTCTAATTATGTAAGACAATTAATCATCCTTATCTTTCTGTGGAAGACCAATGTTTCAAGGCTGGAATGAAGAAAACTCTTGCTGTGGCGACCCTGGCGTTGCTATTCTTCTAGTTGTTGCTGGGCTTCCTTCAGTTTCCTGGTTTCTTTTGATGTAATGATCGGTTTAGGATGTGGATTGTGTCGTCGGTTGTGAAATGTTGGGTTCTAGCACGGATGTTTGGCCTTTGTTGGCCTCTTGGGATGTTGCAATTTCAATCTGGTAGCTTTTAGTCCTTCGTGTTAGGCTAGAGTTGTGCTGAACTTCTTGTGAATTGTGGTGGTTTTCAGTAATGAAAATCGGAAGGGACAAGCCCTTCTTTGATCAAAAAAAATTAAGCGTCCTTATATATTCATCAGTCTTGCTATAAGTCGCAGTAGATGCTATATAGGTCCGTCGGATCTTACATCAAGATCCGTGCTTTCAGATTTTCTTTTTTCTCTCTTAAATCTCAATCGAGTGAGACATAGCCACGCCATTAAACATAGGCTCGGGCACCATTAATGGAGACCTTGGGAGAGAGGTGAACGGCAGATGGAGGTCAAAGGGCTCTCCTTCCGATAAGCACGCACAGGGGTCTGATCGCACGCCTCTCGTACTCAAATAGCTACCCTGCACGACACCTCCTAGCTAATAAAAAATGGGGACACGTGGCGGCACGTAAATGGTACTAGTAAAGTAGAACGCCCACGGTTTCAACAATACTTGTGTTTCCTATTGTAACATGATAGCACTTGTTCCAAAATGACTTTGTTGATTGTTAATGTGTGCGCCTTCGCAAATCGGACTGCAAATTTACCACAGCATGTTGGTGCCATGTCATGGCACCAAGCCAAGTTTCATTATTTTCATGCGTGTTTTGGATTTGCAGGAATTAAAAAACTAAGTTTCTCAATGTTTCCAACCCAGCCACGACACCCAGAATTTTGAATTTCATTCCCATTTCTTGCATGTAACCTAGTTTACCCGAGGACACACATGTGATTTTTCAACCAACTTTGGTGCACTGGAACATGTGCTTGTATTTCAAATTTGAATTATGCACAACAAAGGTGACACGTTCCCTCCCAGAACCATGAGCCTTCTTGAGAGAAGCTCCGATTTGCAAGAAGCTTATACTAAAATTTGTTCCTATTCGGCCAATTTTTTTTACCACGGCATTGTACTACCATGACATGACACCATGCCAAGTTTCATGATTTTAAAACCAAGTTTCTCAATGTTCTCGACCGAGCCACGATGCCCAGATGCTTGAATTTGATTCTCATGTTTTGCATGGGACCTAGAAATTCACCCGAGGACACAAATGTGATTTTTCAATCAACTTTGGTGCACGGGAGCATGTGCTTGTAGTTCAAATTTGAATTATGCACATTAAATGACCAAAAACTCAATTAATGTGTAAATAAGGCCAAACAAAGCCGGAATAATTCCAAAATTTAACAGGGCACTCATGTAGTTCTATTGCCTTTGTAAATAAACTCAAGGGGGACACTGTATATCGTTTCACACTCAAAGGTGGCACGTTCCCTCTCAGAACCACGAGCCTTCTTGAGAGAAGCTTGGGTTTGCAAGAAGCTTATACCAAAATCTGTTCCTATTCGGCCAATTTTTTTACCACAACATGGTAGTACCATGACATGACATCCATGCCAAGTTTCATAATTTTCAGACGTGTTTTGGATTTACAAGAATTTTAAAACCAAGTTTCTCAATGTTCTCGGCCGAGCCACGATGCCCAGATGTTTTAATTTTATTCTCTTTTCTTGCATGGGACCTAGAAATTCACCCGAGGATACAAATGTGATTTTTCAACCAAATTTGCTGCACGAGAGCATGTGCTTGTAGTTCAAATTTGACTTATGCACATTAAATGACCAAAAACTCAATTAATGTATAAAAAACGACAAACGAACCCGGAATAATTCCAAAACTTAATAGGGCACTAATGCAGTTCTATGTTGCCTTTGTTAAGAAACTCAAGGGGGGCAGCGTATATCGTTTCACACTAAAAGGTGGCACGTTCCCTCTTAGAACCACGAGCTTCCAAATCGGCCCAATTTTTTACCACAACATGTTAGTGCCATCACATGACACCATGCCAAGTTTCATAATTTCCAGGCGAGTTTTGAATTTATATGAATTTAAAATCAAAGTTTCTCGATGTTCTCGACCGAGTCATGATGCCCAGATGTTTGAATTTCATTCTCATTTCTTCCATGGGACCTAGAAATTCAACCAAGGACACACATGTGATGTTTCAACCCACTTTGGTGCACCGGAGCATGTGCATGCAATTCATATTTAGATTATGCACATTAAAAGTCCAGAAACTCAATTAATGTATAAACAGGCCAAATGAACCTGAAATAATTCCAAAATTTAACAGGGCACTCATATAGTTCTATGTTGCCTCTGTAAATAAAATTAGGGGGAGGCAGCGTATATCGTTTCGCACACAAAGGTGACACGTTCCCTCTCGGAACCACGAGGCTTGTTGAGAGAATCTCCGGTTTTACAAGAGGCTTATACAAAAACTTGTCCCAATTCAGCCAAAAATTATACGTATGAGAACATGGTTTAGATTATCCCAAACATCTCGCTACCTAGACCAATAATGTACTATGATTTGAATTCAACATAAAATGGATACAAATATTTGAATTGGAGAGCGTATGGTACATGTAGTTCATAGTGAAATATGATTACTGCTATATGTATGTTTTTTGTTATCAAGATAATATTTAAATTATTGTATAACTTGACAACAATCGTATTCAAATAAGGAAAATTGATTCAAATTTAGTCCATATGGTAGACGACAATATATATGTTCACATGGTGGAGTAAAATGTTCATATATGATGGAAGATCAAAATGTATGACTACATCAATTCTAAGCCGCAAGGTCACCTAACGATATATTCAAATTCAACATAACGTGGATTCAAAAATTGAAATTCGAGATCATGGCATCTGTAATCATATAAAAGGGACATTACTCTTTTTTGGTGGGAATTGATTTGTTTTTTGTTCTTGTTGAGGGAAGTGTGAATCGATTTGGTACTGTGCAGGGTAATCTTGTTCTCCTATTTTTTTTTACATTTTTCTTGTAGTTTTTTCAGTGGCATCTATAGCAATATAGTAAAAGGGGACATGTCTCTCTTGTGTCTTGTATGAATTGTTTTTTACACGTTAAGTTTGTTCAGCCGAACAAGGAATCCACACCTTGTTATCCCAAAATTTTCAAGCTCGAGTATCTTTCGGCTCACCTGCTTTGAAACTCCCGCTTCTTCAACCCGCGCCGCGCCTTGTTATCCCGAAATTTGGACGCACGCGAGAACTACCTCCTCATCCAAAATCGCTCCCGCAGCCCAGACACGCTAAATCCCCCTTCTACCCCTCAACCGAAAATGAAGCTCCACGTCGCGGTGTCAAAACAGGTGGGGGTACACTGGTAACTTACCCTACATTTCGGACAAGCGCGTCCCTAAGCTTGGCTCCCCCCTCCCCCTTCGCCCCCCCATTCGTACACCGAGGCCGCCAAAACCCGCGAAACCCCACGCTCCTCCGTCGGCCTCCCGACCGCCGCCCAGCCGGAGACTCTTCTCCGACTACGTCGTCCACCGCAGCAGCCCGCCGTCCCTCATCCACCGCACCGGATGTGGATCCGTTGTCGATCTCGTCGTCCCGCCGGATCAGCCGCCCCGTCCTCCACCTCCAAGGAGCTGCCCCGACGTTTTCCTCGTCTATCGCGCCACCTCAATCCCCATAGCGCCATCTTGACCTGCCCCACCGGAACCATAGCACCCTCACCAATTCTTCTGATGAAGCCGAGGCCAACTCGGCGCAACCAAGGAGGTTCTGCACTCACCGCTGCATATTATCTTTTATTCGACCTCACGGGGCTGCAAGTGCTCGATACCAAGCAGACATGGTGTGTCTCCATCGACGGCGCCGTCGCCAGCCACATCATCCACGGTGTCTCTCCCCCATGTCGTTGCTTCCTCGGCGGCGACTTCCACAACGGCAGTAGCTGCAGCTCCTCCGGCTCTCGCTCGTGCGGCGGCTCTGTTCTTGCTGTCGGTCGCGCTACTGCACTGCTCCTGCTTTCGATCGTGTTGGTGCTCTGCTCTTGCTCTCGCTTGCGCTGCTGCTGCTGCTGCACGACCTCCGGCAGCTATAGGAGTTGCTGCTTTAGCACTTGCTCGCGGTGCTACTGCACGACTTGCTCTCTGCTAGTGCGTTCCCTGCTCGAGCGTCTGCTGATTTAGATCACTTCTTCTCTGCTACTACTGCTCGAACGCCCTAAACATCTATTGCAATGCTCTGTTACTAGTTCAATCAATTTCAACAGTAAAATTCAGTTTCGACTATGAAGTTCATTTTCTTCAGTTAAGTTCAGAGTGAACAGTACTTACAGCATCTGTCGGAGCGGCCGTGGCGCGGCTGATGCGTTTTACATCTAGCACTTTTTGGTGATGTATTTTACATCATCTATTGCAGATGATATTAGGGTCCCACTTCAGATTAACGTTGTCTGTCTTGTCATGCTTCAGCCTCGTCGTCATTTCCAGAGGCCTCGGATCTTCTTCCCCGCCTCCGACAGTCACACCAGCATCATCACCATCCTCCACATCCAAGCCAATGATGATGAGGCCCACAAGGCTATGACAAAGAGGTTGTACACTCGTCGCATCACTTTGTTTCTCCATTCCTCTGTTCTTCCAATTCATGTGAGCCAAACACACAGGTTGACTGAAATCCTATGTTTCCAAATGCTCTGTTTTGCACGTGCATTCCTATCCTATTCCTGTGTTTTTCATGTCCCTGCGTTTATAGAATCCTCCAATTCTAAGGAGCCCTTACAGATTTACTTCATTTTTAGATAGGCGTCAAAGAAAACTCTGTGTGTTATGTCCTGCTCCTGTCGTGCCATCATCCACCCCACCTGAGGTGCACCATCGATAGAAGCGTTCACTGCAGCAGAGATCCCCCTGCAGACTTCCTTTCACTGCCTCAGATCATCTTCCCCGTTGCCGGCAGCCACGCCAACCGCATTACCATCACCGACTGAACAGATGAACCTGAGGACTACACAGTTCCGGAAGAGAGGTCGCAGTCTTTCGTGTTTGCTTACGTTATACATCGGTTATTATTACCTGCTACTTTATCGTTCAATCTTGAGTTTTGAATTTCCCATGGGTCTCATATTGAGCCAGCAACGAATAGTATCTGTCTACTATCTGGTTCATCTGGGGTCTTCTATGTGGTTCATGTTGGGTGGGCAACAAACAATAGATGATCCATTGTCCATCTTTTTAAACTGAAGCTATAATCTACCTGGTATCATCAGTTTTGGATCCATCCACTCGTTTGCTACCATCAGCCTTGTTTTTTCCATGCACCCCTTAGGCCTTACAAAATATAACTATTTTTATTACTATGCATGTCAGATATTGTACACAATCGTACTGAACATGTAGACAAAAAGAGAAGACCATTGCGTGCGAATATAATGTCATGCAGACGCCGCTCCATGGTGGGCGAAGTGCCCCCCCCCCCCCACCTGCATTTCCAGATTGTATTCCAGAGGAAGATAACTGTTCAGATGGAGATTCAGAAGGAGCCGACCACGCTTGTTTACCACCTGAGGTGTTTGCTCTAACCTGGCATGCTGATGTTGGTCATATCATGCATATGGCGCCTTGCATTGCTTACATTATACATCTTATATGTCAACAGCTTAGTTTAGATTTGCTTTGTGTGAATGCCACCTGTTTGGTTTCTATATCATACTCCCACCATTCCTAAATATTTGTCTTTTTAGAGATTTCAACAAGTGACTACATACAGAACAAAATGAGTGAATCTACACTCTAAAATATGTCTTTATACATCTGTATGTGGTAGTCCATTTGAAATCTCTAAAAAGACAATTGTTTAGGAACGGAGGGAGTATATGGGAATTATGCAATGCCATCTTCTTTAGCCAGGCATCATATACGTGAATCATGCAATGCCATCCTGTTTAGCCAGTCATCGTATAAGTGAATTGTATCATGCCATATTTTTTCCATAATATATTCCATTTGTCAACAATGTTTATACATTCATCTACTCTTCCTGTGCATCAGCCATTTGAGTCGGTCAAGGGAAAATCTGAAGTGAAAACAAGGTCTTCTGAGCAGTCAGTGCTACCTGTCGATTCAGATTTCTTGCCGGTTACAGATAGCTCCTCAGAGGAGGATTCAGAGAGAGATGACCAGTCGTATCCCCCCCCCCCCCCCGAGGTGCATGCTCTAACTTGGCTGGGTTATATTGCTCATATCTTGCATATCTTGCATTGCCATGCCATCTGCTTAGATTAGACATGCTTTGTGTGAATGCCTCCTGTTTGCTTTCTATATCAGATATGTGAATTATGCAATGCCATGTTTTTCAGCCAGTTATCATATATGTGAATTATGCACCGCCATGGAGCCAGGCATCATATATGTGAATTATCTCATGCCATCTTTTTTTTCATTACGTATTCCATTTGTCGACTATCTGTGTATATTGAACTACTCTTCATGTGTATCAGCCATTTGAGCCGGTTATGGAAAAATCTGGAGTGAAAACAAGGTCTTCAGAGCAGGCAATGGTACCTGTTGAAGCATATATCTCGATGGTTATAGGGAGCTCCTCAGAGGAGGATTCAGAGACAGATGACCAGTCCTATATCCCACCTAAGGTGTATGCTCTAAGTTGCAATGTTTATATTTCTCATATGATGCATATGGTGTCTTGCATTGCTTAGTTTAGACATCATATGCACACAATTGAATTATATCTGCTTAGTTTAGAGATCATACATGCGAGTGCCAGTTGCTTAGTATATGAATCAATTATGTCAATTATATCATGAAATCCTGTATACTTAGACAACATGTATGTGAATTATTTCATCCCAACCTATTTTAGAAAGACATCATATAGTTTTGTCATGTCATCCTGTTTAGGTACTCATCATATGTTGAATTATGCCATTATATCCTGTTAAGTTATCCATCATATATCTGAAACTATGTCATGCTATCCTGTTTAGTTAGGCATCATATATGTGAAATTGTGTTATGCTGTCCTGTTTGGTTAGACAACATACATGTGAATTACCACATCTGTCTATCATACAATGTCTGTACGTTCAATTTCTTTTCTTGTTTATCAGCCATTTGAATTGGAGGGGGTGATGGCAGTATCTAAGGGAGCAAAAACCCGTTCTTCACAAAAGACAGTGCTACCCGTTGATGCTGATAGAACCATGGTTGTAATAGCCCACAAACTAGCCCCACCACACATAATCGAGACTCTTCCAGATTGCACACTTACACCGTGGGGCAGAGAACCAGCTACAACCCATCTAACCGCAACCCCAGCGGATAGTAACCCACTTATAGTTGACAAAGCACCATGTCCACCACAGAGTACCCCCACACGAGCAGTTTGTAAAGCTACTGCAGTGACCAAAGCACGAAGACCACCACAGCTAACCCAAACTCCACGTTTAAAGCAGAAGAGCAACTGTTCTCAGATCAGATTCCATAGCTATGGTCCATACTCCTTTGCTGTTGCATCACTGTATTTACTCGTACCAACTACTTTCGACTTTGAAGGATCTAATTGAAACTCCAATGGCGCAACAGGTATGTTTTAAACCTATTTCTTTAACTGGATTGCTATTCTAACTTCTTGCTCTATGTTGATTTCAGTTTAAGTTGCATAAACAATTATGTTCTCATGTGATGCACATTATAAGTGCTGCCAATGCTGTGTAGTTTCTCACACTTATATTCTGTCTATGCTGTTGTGTCTTAAAAATATATGAGTTGAACTGTGTCTCTATCTTGATTAGGGAACATAAACTAGAATGATATGGAAAATACAGTGACCATAGTACATAGATATATGTTTGTTTCATGTTGTTATCCTGTCCACCTTACTACCGAACCGGTTTACCAAAATGAGTTTCATATACTACAAGCTAAACCTGTGATGTGTCTGCTTGTTTCTCTTGTAGTATGCAAACAGAATATTGGAGAAGAGCACCCCACTATGCAATGGTAGAGAAAGTAATGTAGATAAGGTTCAAGATAGTGAGACAACCCTGTTAGTCTCCAAGAAAGGTGATTAAAATGATCTTGTAGGCAGTGAGAAAACCCCACAGTCCTGTGTTGATGTAGTGTTCGAGTTACTGGCCAGGACCGCTGGCACAAGCTCTTCGAACTCGCTGCCTGAATCACTTCGGCTTCTTCAGTCTCAGCTAGAAGCTGAAAGGCATCAGTCAACTGTGCTGCGGCAAGAAGCCGAAGGACTGAGGAAGTCCCTGCAGAATTCAGATGCGTACTTTCTTGTGCAACAGTAAGCGCTGGAGGATTTAAGCGCCAAACAAGAGAAAGTTAATAAGCTTGCTAAGCATCTTGCCAGCATTATGGGCACCCATGATATTGTTTCTTGAGCTCTTCTGAAGTGGTTTCACTTCTGGACTTGTTTTGCTGTGGCGTTTATATGCTGATGTGTTCCCTATATTTGCACTGGTGGCGAACATTGATGCCCAGTGGATGTAATATGTGTAAGAGCCGTGATAGCCTAGCATAAGTTGCTTGCTTATTTATTTCCTTATTGTCTTGTTTATTTGTTTGCTTGTAGTTAGTGCAGTTCTTTTTCCGCAGTTTGCTAGTGGCTGCAATAACCTATTTTTTAAAACTAGGCCACAATAACCATGGGCTAATATTTACTGTAGTGACACTGGGCCTCCTACGGGCCATAGAAACAGTGGGCCTTTTACGGCCTGTAGAAACAGTAAGCCTTCTACGGGCCGTAGAAACAATGCACCTTCTACGGGCCATAGAAACAATGGACCTTCTACGGGCCGTATCATCAATGGGCCTTATACGGGCCGTATGATCGATTGGCCAAACATGGGCCAATAACAGGCCTAATTATGGCTAAATGGGCTAGAGTTGGAATCGTCCGTTCATGGGCCGACCATAACGGGTAATCGTTAATAGGTCGTATTTGATGACGTTATGAAAACGGCCCAACGAATTAACGGACCACAAATGGGCCGACTGTAACCACGGGCTGAATTTGGCCCACAAGCAGAAAATGACAGTAACGGGCCGTAAGTAAACGAATGCTGGAAATGAGCCCAAGAATAAATAGGCTCTGAGAAGGCCGAAAGATAACATGGGCTGGAAATGGCCCAACGGAATAACGGGCCGTTAATGGGTATAAAGTGATACACTGTTCATTACGGGCCAGTTTCACCACGGGCCGTTAATGGGTATAAAGTGATACACTGGGGCCAGTTTCACCACGGGCTGTTAGTAGGCCAAGAGTTACATAGGGCCACATATGGGCCGAAAGACGTCATGGGCCATACATGGGCCAGAAGTGATAATAGGCTGGATTCATATTGAATGGCCCAGATGACGCTACTGGGCCTAATTCGGATAGGGCGTAACGGGCCTTGGGTTAGCAGGCTGTAAGTGGGCTATATGCGAACAGGCCGTTAACAGGCTTTCCATGGGCCGGCCCGCCACCTTTAGACCAAGTCAAACGGGCCGGCCTTTTCACAGGAATGGGCCTCTATTGGGCCGTGCCACGTGTCGACGTATCATAGGCGCCTATCTGACCCACTGACGAGCTCAGACGTGTTTCGTCCTGCCAATAAGAATTTTACACGTGGAAATTTCCCATTGGTCGGGGCTGTTAACGGGTTATCGGATCCAAAACCGGACCCGATAGCTTAACGACATTCCGTTATGGTGGATGCCATGTGTCGGTCGCCCTTGACAAAAGCACTTCTGTGACGCGCGATTTATCATCATGGAAGTGGACACTTCCGTGATTATAATTTTGGTAATGTCATGGAGCACTTCTACGACAACACAGGTATGACTATCTTGATTCTGTCATAAATTTGTCATGGATGTACATGCATGACAAAAAAAGCGACCTACTGTGACAAACACGTATCATCACTGAAGTGTATTTTTTTTGTAGTGCATGTAGCCTAGCTGGACAGAGCATCATCAAGGACCAGGCCAGATGGGACCAATGGCGACGGCTTGCTGGAGGAACCCTAGTGCTGTAGGCAGGGGATCGAGGTAGAGGGAAAGGGGAGAGGAGATGCAAGCGGGCAGGGCAATGAACGCTTGCGTGTTTGTTTTTCTTGAGGGTGAGATGTGACGCGGGCGTCACCAGTTGCATTTTGAGTGTAATATAGGCAGACAACAAAGTCATTTCACTATTCCCCTTCCCTACAATTTTTAGTGAGGTTCTACCCGAAACACCCCCCTCCAAAGCAAAATTAGTTAAGCCCAAGCCCATAACTCAAAAATGACTTCTTTACATCTTCATGGCTTATTTTGACAATAAGCCCTTAAAAGGCGGAATAGAACTGGCCCTTAACCTGCAATTCAATTGTGCGTGCAATGATGACCCACTCCTACCTGCTATAGTGTACATTTAGGCATCATCATACATGGCATAACCTAATACATGTGCATTCCATTGTTGAATCTAGAATATGCAATGTTTATGTTAGTTCATACGTTGCACATGGTGTTTAAATGCCCCTTGAATCTGGTCAGTCATGTGATGGTCTTTAAGCCTCCTTCTTTGCTTCTTTTCTTGATATGTAAGATTTGCTCACACATCTGTTCAATTGCTTGTTTGCATCAGCCAGCCATACTAGGATTGTTTGCTTTGATTACTTGCTGTTCTTGACCTAACACTCTAACAGAGCTTGTCAACGATTTAAATGCTAAGGGGTGCTATATTGGGGCCTTTTCTAACTCATAGGTGACATAAAGGTTTGGATGTACACTAAAGTAGGCTCTCCAAGAGTACCTAGAGATCTAGTTTGAAGGTATGCCTAGTTTTTACATAGTGCAGACATAGTAAATGCTCATTTCATTGTGTGCAAGTGCAAGAGATGCGGCATGTTTCATTATGTGGTGTTGTTTTATTATAATCTCATCCTTTTGTGTTCACAGACTGGAAAGTATGCATATTTATCTTCCAAGGAGACGAGTAACTAGTTTGTGTCACCTTGCAGAGGGGGTGCAATGAAGATAAGATTGAGGATTTCCAAGTACAAGATGTTAGGAAGGAGCCTTGCAAGAGAAGTAGGAGCTGCGCTGAGCCTCTTCAACTTGTTAAGGTAAGTCACTGTATCCAACTCAACAGTTCAATTCCTTGTATGTTTCAGGCATAGTTAATTTGCTCTTTTCAATTGCTTTATTTGTCCTCGGTTAATGAGATGTCGAAAGAATGATGCCTGATGTTGGGTACTTGTATAACTATTAGTTGACATAATTAAAGGCCTTATCATTTAATTACTCTACCGAAGTGTGCCTGAAGCTTTGAAGTCTATTAACCAACTATTATTGAATGAGGCTCACAATCTAGTTTATACTAGGCTAATGATTGCATAGTTTTGCTTGTTGTAGTATGTTTGTATGAAATCCTCTCCTGTTCATTATGCTCCCTAAGACTTTAATTGAGCTATAGAATGGCCAACTGCTTGCTTACTTCTATGCAGCGTGTTGTCTAAATTTGTAACTTGTGTGTGTTTTGGATTGGGCCCCAACATCATGCTCCTCTGGTGAGCTAAGAGAGGTTTCTGTATGCAGGCTACACAGACTACCTTTTTTATAATTTTTAAAATATCACCTGCTTATGCTTCATGACGTGTAACATTATTGTTAGTCCTGTTTTGCCATGTACATAATAGAATGTCTTGCTTGCTTCAGTGTTGTAACTATATTTTTGCCCTAGCCATGTGTACTTACAGAAACATTTCAGGATGAAGTGACATCAACACAAAGATCCGCGAGCAGTGCGACATGGCTGTTACCGAATGATTATGGATTGGAATTGGAATGTGTTGATGTTCTCGAGCATCAACTAGAGGTGGCAAGACAACGTGTACATGATTCTGAACGTACAATCAACAAGTTGAGACTGGACATGCAGGTATTAGATGCAGGAGTCAAAAAAATGAAACAAGACACTGAGGTAACAACGAAGGAATTGGAGATTTTGTAGACTGAAATTTGTGCTATCTAAATCCGGCCGATCCTATTTTCTGAAGAGATTATAGTTCAAATGGTAAGTTATGTTGATGCGCGTCCATGATGTATGAGCTTTATTTACCCAGTGTATGTAATTTGCTGTTTGTGTGTGCTTTATTATCACTGGTGCCGAACCATAATGCCCAGTGGGTATAATCGGCTGTAATTTCTTTATTGTATAACGTAGGATTATTCTACGTTTCTATGCCTTAGTCTCTTTATTGTATAGTGTATGTTTTTTTAGAGGTGATAGTATAGAGTAGGATAATTCTTTGAATATGCTATATCATTCAAACGGGGGCCAACTCGCCCAAACGTTGTAGTGACCATGGCCCACCATAGGTCGTACGTTCCATGGGCCATCTACGGGACGGATGATCCCTGGCCTTCTATGGCCGTCGGATGCGTGGGCCTTCTATGGGCTGTCGGATCTGTGGGCCTTCTATCGGCGGTCGGATCCATGGGCCTTCCATGGGCCAGCGGATCCATGGGCCTTCTATGGGCCATCGGGTCAATGGGCCTTCTGTGGGCCGTCGGGTCAATGGGCCTTCTACGGGCCGTCTCATCTATGGGCCTTGTACGAGCCGTATAAGGGGCCGTAAACGGGCAAGAGTGGAAATTGTATGTTTTATGGGCTGACCATAACGGGCCGTTAATCGGCTGTATTTGATGATGCTATGAAAATGGCCCAACAGATTAACGGGCCACAAACGGGCCGACTGTATCCACGGCCTGAATTTGGCCCACAAGCAGAAAAGGCCTGTAACGGGCCGTAAGTAAACGAATGCTGGAAATGAGCCCAAGAATAAATGGGCCCTGAGAAGGCCGAAAGATAACATGGGCTGGAAACGGCCCAACAGTATAATGGGCCGTTAATGGGTATAAAGTGATACATAGTTCATCACGGGCCAGTTTTACCACGGGCCGTAAATGGGCTGAGGGTTACTAAGGGCCTCATATGGGCCGAAAGACGTCATGGGCCATAAATGGGCCAGAAGTTAAAACGGCCTGGAATTATATTGGACGGCCCAGATGACGCTACTAGGCCTAATTTGGATAGGCCGTAAACGGGCCTTGGGTTAGCGGGCTATAAATGGGCTATATGCGAACACGTCGTTAAGAGGCTTGTCGTGGGCCAACCCGCCACCTTTTGACCAAGTCAAATGGGCCAGTTGTCGGTGTCAAAACCGGCGGATCTCGGGTAGGGGGTCCCGAACTGTGCGTCTAAGGCGGATGGTAATAGGAGGCGGGGGACACGATGTTTACCCAGGTTCAGGCCCTCTAGATGGAGGTAATACCCTACTTCCTGCTTGATTGATCTTGATGATGTGAGTACTACAAGAGTTGATCTACCACGAGATCATAGAGGCTAAACCCTAGAAGCTAGCCTATGTTATTATTGTTGTTGTCCTACGGACTAAACCCTCTGGTTTATATAGACACCGGAGGGGGCTAGGGTTACACAGAGTCGGTTACAAGGGAGGAGATCTACATATCCGTATTGCCAAACTTGCCTTCCATGCCAAGGATAGTCCCATCCAGACACGGGACAAAGTCTTCAATCTTGTATCTTCATAGTCCAACAGTCCAGCTAAAGGATAGAGTCCGGCTGTCCGGAGACCCCCTAATCCAGGACTCCCTCAATAGCCCCTTAACCAGGCTTCAATGACGATGAGTTCGGCGAGCAGATTGGCATCAGCATTACAAGGCGGGTTCCTCCTCCGAATACTCCATAGAAGATTTTGAACACAAGGATAGTGTCCGACTCTGCAAAACAAGTTCCACATACTACCGTAGAGAGAATAATATTTCCACAAATCTAATCTGCTGACAACTTTTCACAACATGACATCACACCATGGCCTGATCATTATTCGAACCGTTTTTCTCAATCAACCTGCCACCGCACGTTTTGCGAGGTGATTTTATTGGCACGTCTTATCGAAGCAGAGATCGTGTCCCCTTATTACGGGATTCTCATCAATACGGATGTGGGTAACCCAATCGTGCCCGTTGGTATGACTCCTCGATTTTAGGCAAGTCCCAAACGGCCACGAGGAGGACGCTTGATATTCACCCTCTTTATAAAGAGGCCAAGGCCGGTCCTTTTTTCTTCTTGTACTCAATTGAATCCTTCCCCCGCCTTGAGTTTCAACAACCAAGGCTCAGGTCAGGCGCTTCGGACCATTAATCATGTCCGAATCGAACCTTCAAGGTCGGTGGATGCCCTCCTCTGTCACAGAGGAAGACATCAAGAAGCTGAGGGAGGCCAGGTATTTGACCGGCGAAATCTCGCACAGGCTGCCTGCTCGAGGGCAGGTCATTCCCACTCCCGAACCCGGCGAGAGCGTTGTATTCATCTCTCACTTCCCCCGAGGGCTAGGCCTTGCTCTAGATCCCTTTGTTAGGGGCTCATGTTCTATTATGGGCTGGATTTCCATGACCTGGCCCCGGATTCTATTTTTCACATCTCGTCGTTCATCGTCGTGTGCGAGGCCTTCCTCCGCATTACCCCACACTTCGGCCTATGGCTCAAGACCTTCAGTGTGAAGCCGAAGATGATTGAGGGGCGACACGCAGAGTGCAGAGGTGCCATAATAAGCAAAGGCACTGATGCTCCATGGCCAGATGGTTCCTTCCCGGAGGTGTCCAGTTTATGGCAACGGGAGTGGTTTTATATCATACCTCCCCGGGGCACCAAGTGGGTGGCCGCCCTGCCTTCCGCTCGGGCCCCCCGCCACAACTGACGTCATGGATCAACAAGGGGTTAGACTGGGGGCCAGTAAATGATGTGCCTATATTGCAGAGTCGCATCCGAGATCTCCTCGAGAGAGATGTCATCCTGGTCACAGTAATGCAAGTCATGCAAGTTCGTCGAGTCCTGCCTTGCAAATGTCGACCCCTCCGTATGTGGGAGTTCAACCCGGAAGGACCGCGAGCTATTCAGCACTTCCTCGGCATGACGCTCAAAGAGATGTACAAGTTATTCTTCGGACCACAAATAAGGTGTCCGGACACAAACAAGTCATGTAAGTAGTCCTTAAGCCGAACACGTTGTCTTTTTTTATCACAACATCATTCTGAAAAGTCGCTCTTTGACCAGGACTGGGTAACAAAGGCGAAGATGATCAGGTGTTCGGCCCCCCTTCCCGAAGGCTCAGTAGATTCAATACTGGCCAGAATGCTCGAGCCGGTGCCTTATCAGGCGCCCTCAGGGAAAGATAAAGGGGGGAATAAAGAGGCTGAAAGCGGGCCTCACTCATTATTCATCCAAACCGGGGGAATTAGCGCCTCCGCGAAGGAGGATAACTGGGGAGAATAATCTAAAATTCCCTCTCCCCAAGGAAGGAAGAAGACCGCCTCTAGAGACCCGGAAACAATGGTTTCCAAACGGGGGAAGGAATCTTCACCAGAGGGTCTTGCCTCGGAGGGTGCCCTTGCTGCACAGTGCCCGCAAGGGGATCATACCTCCACCGAGCTGTAAGTAAACAAAAAGTACTTAATAGTAAAAATATCCTGCTTTACTTTTGTGGACAATAACTGAAGCATATATCTTGTAGTTCGGATCGTAGCCCTTCTCGACAGAGTTCGTCTTCGGGGGATCTTCTTTTGGAGATGATGGAGAGCGAGACACCTCCCCATGCCACCCCGCCTCATGAGGCGGGCGACCTTGAAGTGTCGTCATGGAGGGTTTCTCCTGATCCGCCAAGGCGAGAGGGTAATCCTACGGCCACCCGAAGTCCGGAGTATTCGGCTCCTAAGGAGAGCCACAGAAAGAGTCCGGAACCGTCCGGTGTGCGATCGGACGCACTGAAAGATCTTCTGGAGCAAGTGGTTATCTCAGAAGCGCATCGTACGCTAATGGGTACAGTGGTCGAGAGGATTTTATCCGCCAAAAGCGGGTTGCATGAAGCTTTTATGAGTCTGCTGAAAGGCTTTGAGATACGTGAAATAGTGTATGTTTTTGACAGTACCGCACACGTTAGGTGTGCCCTATGCAGATAGTAGCCCCTGAGACTCTGGTTGCTGTCGAGAACGGCGGCAAACAGAGTATCATAGTCCCAGGTAATAATCAGGCCGCCTTCATGTGCAGGTGGTGGAAGGTCCGGTGGCTAGCCGGACTGGTTAGTTTGCCGAGCTAAAGCGGCAACTTGATGCAGCGGATGCCGACATCGTGCTTGTGAACAAACGGCTCGATGAGGCACAGGGTATGTGATTTCTCCGGTGATCAACACATAGTAAGAGGAGCATGATGCTAATATCTTTAATATGTTGTGACTGCAGATGGGGCTGCCGCCGTGGAGACCCTTCGGGCGGAACTTGCCCAAGCCAAGGAACAAGCCAGGAAAAGTGATGCGGCCGCTCTAAAGGCGGTCGAAGAGCTGAGAGCCGAACAGGCGGCGCATTGCCGAAGCAAGGATGAAATAGCCAAGATGGTTGTGGAATTGAAGGATGCCGCCGACCAGTACGAGCTTCTTGAAAATAAAAATTGAGTGAAGATGACGGACCTGGAGAAGGCCACGGTGGCGGCCAAGGACGCTCGCTCTATAATCAGAGCGGTGAAGGAGGAGCTGCGTCAAGCCGGGGCTATCGCAGCTGGGAAGCCCTTTATGTTGCGGATGAAGTTCGGAGATCCTAAGTACGCTCCTCTTGATCAACTATGGAGTTCTGCAAATGCATACGTGGATTTGGCAGCCAGTGCTGCTGATGCGGCTGAATACTTCAAAGATCAAAAAGATCGTGAAGTGGAAAAGCTATTCTGGTCACAATTCAATGTTCCAGTGCGTCCGCTTCTATTGAATGAGCGAATGGCCGAGTGGGCCGAGCTCCATAGGTTGTTCGGGCTTGCCATGAGGTCTGTTGTGGATCATCTGTGGTCGGAAGGGCCAAGGCCGAATAGTTATTTTAATTTAGTGCAACAGTTCCTTGGTGTTGTGTCGCGCATAGACGCTATGAAGAGGTCGGCGTGCATAGAGCGTGTGCGGTTTCCTCTTGCCCATGTCAAGACATACTGGGCAGAGATGGAGGCCACCGCTATTGCAACCCAGAGTTCGGCCGTGGGCTGAGTATCTGCCGAGCACTACTTTGAAGAAGTCCTTGAAGGCGCTCGTTCAATAGAGGCTCAATGCTCGAAGAATATTCTGTTCTAGTAACATGTATTCCCATTGTAAGAACAATGTTTATTAAATTATAAAGGTTGCGTTTATACTTTTGCCTGAAAGTATTATGATGCCTCCTGTGCGGCCATTTATGTATATATGTATATAACCTGAAAGTTTGCAGTCGTCGGCTTTAGCCCCCACGCATATAATGCGGGGGTGTTCGCAAAAAGCGCGTGTTCACACTTGATCCAACGTCTTGCTCCTTTAAGGAGGTGATAGCGCAGCGAACAAGGCAATCGGACTATATTTTTTTAACACTTTCACTTAGCCATAGGAGTTTGACAGTGGGACTACTATATAGCCCCTGGTACCTCTGCGCTCGTCCGAATACGGGGCGCGTACATACATGAACGGGAAACGGCCCTTCGTTAATGCAGAGGAATCCCGAAGATTCCGCTAAGTCATCGAGTGGTTGACCAGTCTCGCGCTTTATCATGACAGTCAGTTTTCGGCTTTCTCTACTGAGGTGCTCATCCGGATGAATCAGCGCACAATCGCAGCAGTTCTCCCGGTGCCTCCTTAGCCGATAGAGCGGAACGTAAGGTAGCAAAACACGGGAGCCGGGCAAACCAAACATTTGACCAAAGACATGATTCGGAGCTGATGCATATAAGGCCAAACTCGCGACGCCGAACACTCCCTAAGGTATTCGGTCTTTATAACATATGCCGGGCTGCACAATGCCCTTGATAATGAACCCCGAGTGTCTAGGTACGTGCAATATTCTTACGTGACGAAATGCCAATAACGTCAGCATCCTTCTCGGTTGTACTGAGTATCCGGAGGATGTGACCAACAAGAGACAGTAAAAAAGGTTTATGCAGGGTCTTGGTCTAAAAAGAAACCTTTGAGCGGGTCCCTGCTGCACGTCTGCGCCTGTGTCTCCGTTGTGCCGTATCCTGGAAGGGTGTAGCATGATTGTCATCTGTAAAAGAGAAGAACTTAGGTGAAAGTTGTCGTGCAAAAAATTGGTTATTCTAAATAAACCATGAAAATTCAAGATAAGTCAAGTTGAGCCGAACTAGCCCTGTTAACACGTGGGAAGCCCCTGGTACCGTCTATGAGGGCATAACCATCAAACCAATCTCAGATATATCTAGTGATACGCCGGACTCGTCTAGCCGTGTCCTCGGTCTTGACGACCGATCATTTATTCTTGTTGGGGAGGCCGTCTAGTGTTTGGCTGCTAAAGCCGCCGCACGTTCTTCCGCACATAAGGAACGCTCAATATTTCCACTAACTGTGATGGTGCCACGTGGACCAGGCATCTTAAGCTTAAGAGAAGCGTAGTGCAGTACTGCATTAAAACGAGCGAAAGCTATTCTTCCGAGTAGTGCTTGATAGCCGCTTCGGAATGGAGCGATGTCAAAGTTTAACTTTTCACTTCGATAGCTGTCGGGTGACCCGAGTACAACCTCTAGTATTTGAGAGCCCGTGGAGCGGGCCTCTGGGCCTGGTATTACTCCCTTGAAGGTAGTATTATTGTGGCTGATTTTTGTCGGGTCTATCCCCATTTTGCGGATTGTGTCCTGATATATCAGATTTAAACTACTGCCGCCGTCCATAAGGACTCATGTGAGATAGTATCCGTTTATTATTGGGTCTAACATCAAAGGCATCCAATCCTTCGTGTCGGATGTTTGTCAGGTGATCCCTGCGATCAAAAGTGATCGGGCGGGCCAACCAGGGGTTGGACTTACGGGTGACGGGCACTACGACACGTGTGTCTCGGAGTGCATGTTTGCTTCTCCTCTTCATCACGTGGATCATGTTCACTGTTTTAACCTCTGGTGGGAATTTTTTCTGTCCCCCAGTGCTTTGTTGGCGAGGCTCGTCCTCGTCTTCACTTGGTGTCTCTATCCCCTTGTGTTCGGCATTTAGCTTACCGGCCTGCTTGAAGACCCAGCATTCTCTGTGGGTGTGATTTGTAGGTTTATCGGGGGTGCCATGAATCTGACATAGTTTGTCTAGAATTTTGTTTAGGCTGGACGGTCCAACTCTACTGCCCTTGAAAGGCTTTTTCCGCTGACCTGGTCGAGAGCCCCTGAATCCGGCGTTTACCGCCGTATTATCTGGGTTGTCTTCTTTATTTCAACGCTTGCTTTTACTGTGTCGTGGTTTTCCATTGCCATCCCTGACTTCGGATGTGCCTGGGTCGCTGGTGCTACTATGGGCTAGCCAGCTATCTTCGCCCACTCAAAAGCGGGTCATGAGGCTTGTCAGGGCTGCCATTTTTCTCGGTTTTTCTTGGCCGAGGTGTCTAGCGAGCCATTTGTCTCGGACGCTGTGCTTGAAAGCTGCTAAGGCTTCGGCGTTCGGGCAGTCGACGATTTGGTTCTTAGTGAGAAACATGTTCCAAAGCTTTTGGGCTGACTCTCCGGGCTGTTGAATTATATGTCTTAAATCGTCTGCATCCGGAGGTCGGACATAGGTCCCTTGGAAATTAGCCCGAAAAGCATCCTCGAGCTCCTCCCAACTTCCCATTGAGTTTTCGGGGAGACTTTTCAGCCAGTGCCTAGCTGGTCCTTTCAGCTTGAGGGGCAAGTACTTGATGGCGTGGGGATCATCTCCGCGAGCGATATGAATATGGAGGATAAAGTCCTCAATCCAGACTCCAGGGTCTATGGTTCCGCCATACGCCTCTATGTTTACTGGTTTGAATCCTTCTGGAAATTTGTGGTCCAGCACCTCATCGGTGAAACATAGGGGTGTGCGGAGCCCCTGTATTTTGATGTGTCATGGCGTTCTGACGGTTGTAGTGTTCGGTTTGGTTTTGCACTGGAGCGCGTTTCCTTGATCCATAGATGGATCTGGTCGCGCCGGTCTTCTGATGTGAGTCTTCACGTGACACGTGTGCAGACTTATGTGCGGCCTTGTTAGCCGCTCTATCGCCGCCACAAGGTGGTTGATCCGACCGGTCGGCCGTTTTATTTTTCGGCTGTGTGGGCTCTAAGGCCTCATCATCAAATTCAGGCAATAGCTTGCGCTTTGGATAGCTCTTTGTGTGGTAACTACCACCATACTTTTCTTCATTGTCAAGCACTTTGTTCCATCTACTGTTGAGCGTATTCTGCGCGGCCCTAAGCCTTTGATTCTGCTTCTTTAGACTCCTCGCGGTGGCAATAAGCCTTCTGCGGAGGTTCTCTTGTTCCAAGTACTTTTCCGGGATGATGTGTGCATCTTCGTCCGGACTGTTTTCCTCTTCGGAGGGAGGTTTATGAGCTATATCCTCGGCGTCGCCGTGTTCGGACAGCGGATCCGTACTATGTTTGTCGTTTGCTGGTCACTGCTGTTATCGTTGTTTTTGCCGAGGCGGGATTTGGAGCGGCGCCTACGCCGACGCTTTGGTTGCTTCTCAAGGGAGCTATCCTTCACTTCATCCTCCCGTTCCTCGTCATCGTTTTCTTTGGGTGTATCCACCATGTATATGTCATGTGATGAAGTGGCGGCCCAGCGCCCTGTGGGCGGTGGTTCCTATTCGTCTCTTGCATCGTCGTCCATATCGTTGATGTCTTCGGAGTCGAAGTCGAGCTTGTCAGTTAAATCATCGATAGTGGCTACTAAGTGGGTGGTGGGTGGGGAGCGAATTTCTTCGTCGTCCGCATCCCATTCTAGCCGGACATAGTTCGGCCAAGGTTCTCCTGACAAGGAGGGACCTTAATGAACTTAGCATATCGCCGAAAGGCGAGTGCTGAAAGATATCCGCGGAGGTAAACTCCATGATCGGTGCCCAATTGGATTCGATAGGCACGTACGCAGGCGGCTCGGAGCCCGTGGTCGGGGACGAATCCAATGGTTCGGCAGCACGGCTCTCGTAAGGGGTGAAGTCAGTATTCGTCTCTATCGCCACTGAGAGTGCGGCCTCCACGGCGGGGTCTATCCACCCGTCCTTGGATGGCGCAATTTGCTCCAGATTGAGGGACAGAGTAGTTGCGGGTGTGATCTCCCGAACACTGTCCGACGGTAGAGCTAAATCATGCTCATCGTGATCGTGCGACGCACCTGACATGGGCTCGAATCCTTCGAAGATCAAATCTCCGCGGATGTCGGCAGTGTAGTTCAAGCTTCTGAACCTGAACTGATAGCCAGGGGCGTAGCTCTCGATCTGCTCCAGATGGCCAAGCGAGTTGGCCCGCAGTGCGAAGCCGCCGAATACGAAGATCTGTCCGGGGAGGAAAACCTCACCTTGGACCGCATCATTACCGATGATCGAAGGAGCCATCAAGCCTTACAGTGACGGCACAGTGGAACTCTCAATGAAAGCACCAATGTCGGTGTCAAAACCGGCGGATCTCGGGTAGGGGGTCCCGAACTATGTGTCTAAGGCGGATGGTAAGAGGAGGCGGGGGACACGATGTTTACCCAGGTTCGGGCCCTCTCGATGGAGGTAATACCTTACTTCCTGCTTGATTGATCTTGATGATATGAGTATTACAAGAGTTGATCTACCACGAGATCGTAGAGGATAAACCCTAGAAGCTAGCCTATGGTATGATTGTTGTTGTCCTACCGACTAAACCCCCGGTTTATATAGACACCGGAGGGGGCTAGGGTTACACAGAGTCGGTTACAAGGGAGGAGTGATACGTCTCCAGCGTATCTATAATTTTTGATTGCTCCATGCTATATTATCTACTATTTTGGACTATATTGGGCTTTATTTTCCACTTTTATATTATTTTTGGGACTAACCTATTAACCGGAGGCCCAGCCCAGAATTGCTGTTTTTTGCCTATTTCAGAGTTTCGGAGAAACAGAATATCAAACGGAGTACAAACGGAATGAAACCTTCGGGACGTGATTTTCTCATCAGATAAGACCCAGGAGACTTGGACCCTCTGTCAAGAAAGCCCCGAGGCGGTCACGAGGGTGGGGGCATGCCCGCTGCCTCGTGGGCCCCATGAAGCTCCACCGACGTACTTCTTCTTCCTATATATACCTACGTACCCCCAAACGATCAGATACGGAGCCAAAAACCTAATTCCACCTCCGCAACCTTCTGTACCCACGAGATCCCATCTTGGGGCCTGTTCCGGAGCTCCGCCGGAGAGGGCCATCATCACGGAGGTCTTCTACATCATCCTAGCCCCTCCGATGAAGTGTGAGTAGTTCACCTCAGACCTACGGGTCCATAGTTATTAGCTAGATGGCTTCTTCTCTCTTTTTGGATCTCAATACAATGTTCTCCCCCTCTCTCATGGAGATCTATTCGATGTAATCTTCTTTTTGCGGTGTGTTTGTTGAGAACGATGAATTGTGGGTTTATGATCAAGTCTATCTATGAATAATATTTGAATCTTCTCTGAATTCTTTTATGTATGATTTGTTATCTTTGCAAGTCTCTTCGAATTATCAGTTTGGTTTGGCCTACTAGATTGGTTTTTCTTGCCATGGGAGAAGTGCTTAGCTTTGGGTTCAATCTTGCGGTGTCCTTTCCCAGTGACAGAAGGGGCAGCAAGGCACGTATTGTATTGTTGCCATCGAGGATAACAAGTTGGGGTTTTTTATCATATTGCTTGAAACTATCCCTCTACATCATGTCATCTTGCTTCAGGCGTTACTCTGTTTTTAACTTAATACTCTAGATGCATGCTGGATAGCGGTCGATGAGTGGAGTAATAGTAGTAGATGCAGGCAGGAGTCGGTCTACTTGTCTCGGACGTGATGCCTATATACATTATCATACCTAGATATTCTCATAACTATGCTCAATTCTATCAATTGGTCAACAGTAATTTGTTCACCCACCGTAGAATACTTATGCTCTTGAGAGAAGCCACTAGTGAAACCTATGCCCCCCGGGTCTATTCTCATCATATCAATCTCCATCACTTTAATCTTGCTTGCTTTTTACTTTGCCTTTTTACTTTTTACTTTGCATCTCTATACCAAAAATACCAAAAATATTCTCTATCAGATCTCACTCCCATAAGTGACCATGAAGGGATTGACAACCCCTAATCGCGTTGGTTGCATTGAGCTATTGTTTTGTGCGGGTACGAGGGACTCGAGCGTAGCCTCCTACTGGATTGATACGTTGGTTCTCAAAAACTGAGGGAAATACTTACGCTACTTTGCTGCATCATCCTCTCCTCTTCGGGGAAATCCAATGAAGTGCTCAAGAGGTAGCAAGAAGAATTTCTGGCGCCGTTGCCGTGGAGTCTGCGCAAAAGTCAACATACCAAGTACCCATCACAATCCCTTTCTCCCGCATTACATTAGTTGCCATTTGCCTCTCGTTTTCCTCTCCCCCACTTCACCCTTGTCGTTTTATTCGCCCTCTCTTTTCCGTTTGCCTCTTTTCTCGCTTCCCTTGTCGTCATGGCTAGTCTTATATCTTCTCCGTTATCTCCCGAGAATGAAGTCTTAAATTTTAAACAAAGGGAGGGAGAAATTCTGAAAGATGCTTGGTATAGAATTTGCAATGCTCAGAACAGATCTACCAGGAAGCAATCTACTTCAGTTCTTCTTCGCATTTTTATGTAGGTGCTAGTCCTTGGTATAGATATATCCTTGACACCATTACCGGAGGAAATTTCTTGGGTAGCCATACTTTTGATTCTTATAATGCTATGATAGATTTATTTGGCTCGCCACCTCTTTTGGTTAATGGAACTATGTTAACTTTGGAGCATGTTATGCAAAGACTTGAAATTATTGAAAATAAAGTTGCTACCATTGAATTAATTGAAAATCTGGATAAAAAGATCCACAATCAAATTACCCAATATGGATCTAAGGTAGGAATGACTTTGAAAAATATGAAGGAAAAGGAACCGACAGTTAATAAGAAAATAAATCTAGATTCCACTAGAATCGGTAAACTTGAGGGTATCATTACTAATTTGGAATCCGCTTTTTCTTCTGTAAAGAATACTCCAAGTCTACCTACTAAAATTGCCAAGCTTATGTATGTTCCTAAAAATAAGGGTGAATCCTCTAGTAAGGAAACTGCGGATCTTAAATCTATAAGTATTCATCCCAACCTTTTTGCTATCATTAAGGAACCATTTGCTACGAATGAACTTTTTGATTTTGTGCCTAAAAATTTGTTAATTACTAAAAAGAAAGAAATCTCTAAGGAAGGTAGATGCCTCATTGAAGAATTGCCTACCAAAGATGGCAATACCTAGATATATCCTCGCTTTTATGCCTAGCTAGGGGCGTTAAACGATAGCGCTTGTTGGGAGGCAACCCAATTTTATTTTAGTTTTTTTGTTTTTGCTTCTGTTTAGGAATAAATAATCCATATACCATCTGTTTAGATGTGGTTTCGTGTTTTAATTAGTGTTTGTGCCAAGTTAGACCTATAGGATCTTCTTGGATGATAGTTATTAGATCTTGCTGTAATTTCCAGAATCTTTCTGTTCACGAAAACAATTGTTAAAAATCACCAGAACGTGATAAAATACTGATTCCAATTGCTTCTGATCAATAAACAAATTTTCTAGGTCTTCCTATTTTCGTAGATTTTTTGGAGTTCTAGAAGTTTGCGTTAGTTACAGATTACTACAGACTGTTCTGTTTTTGGCAGATTCTGTTTTTCGTGTGTTGTTTGCTTATTTTGATGAATCTATGGCTAGTAAAATAGTTTATGAAGTTGGAATACAGCAGGTTTAACACCAATATAAATAAAGAATGAGTTCATTATAGTACCTTGAAGTGGTCTTTTGTTTTCTTTCACTAACGGAGCTCACGAGATTTCTATTGAGTTTTGTGTTGTGAAGTTTTCAAGTTTTGGGTAAATTCTTTTGATGGATTATGGAACAAGGAGTGGCAAGAGACTAAGCTTGGGGATGCCCATGGCACCCCCAAGATAATCCAAGGACACCAAAAAGTCAAAGCTTGGGGATGCCCCGGAAGGCATCCCCTCTTTCGTCTACTTCCATCGGTAATTTTACTTGGAGCTATATTTTTATTCACCACATGATATGCGTTTTGCTTGGAGCGTCTTGTATTATTTGTGTCTTTGTTTGTTAGTGTGACACAATCATCCTTTCTGTACACACCTTTTTAGAGAGCCATACATAAATTGGAATTTGATAGAATACTCTCTGTGATTCACTTATATCTTTTGAGCTTTATAGTTTTGCTCTAGTGCTTCACTTATATCTTTTAGAGCACAGTGGTGGATTTGTTTTAAAGAAACTATTGATCGCTCATGCTTCACTTAGATTATTTTGGGAGTCTTAATAGCATGGTAATTTTCTTAATAATAATATGCTTGGTATTCAAGATTTGTAAAATTTTCTTTTAAGTGCATTGAATACTAAGAAAAGTTTGATGCTTGATAATTGTTTTGAGATATGGAGGTGATAATATTAGTCATGCTAGTTGAGTAGTTGTGAAATTGAAGAATACTTGCATTAAATTTTGTGATTCCCGTAGCATGCATGTATGGTGAACCGTTATGTGATGAAGTCGGAGCATGATTTATTTATTGATTGTCTTCCTTATGAGTGGCGGTCGGGGACGAGCGATGGTCTTTTCCTACCAATCTATCCCCCTAGGAGCATGCGCGTAATACTTTTCTTTGATAAATTCTAGATTTTTGCAGTAAGTATATGAGTTCTTTATGACTAATGTTGACTCCATGGATTATACGCACTTTTCCCTTCCTTCCACCATTGCTAGCCTCTCTAATAC
Source organism: Aegilops umbellulata (assembly GCA_032464435.1). Taxonomy (NCBI): domain Eukaryota; kingdom Viridiplantae; phylum Streptophyta; class Magnoliopsida; order Poales; family Poaceae; genus Aegilops; species Aegilops umbellulata. The sequence continues at coordinate 289,304,018 of CP136056.1, read as the reverse complement.
CGCGCACTTTTCGCCGATATCATACAACCACCATATATCTTCCTCAAAACAGCCACCATACCTACCTATCATGGCATTTCCATAGTTATTCCGAGATATATTGCGATGCAACTTTCCACCGTTTCGTTTATTATGACACGCTCCATCATTGTCATATTGCTAGCATGATCCTGTAGTTGACATCGTATTTGTGGCAAAGCCACCGTTCATAATTCTTTCATACATGTCACTCTTGAATCATTGCATTGCCCGGTACACCACCGAAGGCATTCACATAGAGTCATATTTTGTTCTAAGTTTCGAGTTGTAATTGTTGAGTTGTAAGAAAAATAAAAGTTTGATGATCATCATTTTTAGAGCATTGTCCCAAGTGAGGAAAGGATGATGGAGACTATGATTCCCCCACAAGTCGGCATGATACTGGACGAAAAAAAAGAGGCCATAAAAAAAGAAAAATCCCAAAAAATGAGAGAAAAAGAGAGAAGGGACAATGTTACTATCCTTTTAACACACTTGTGCTTCAAAGTAGCGCCAAGATCTTCATGATAGAGAGTCTCTCATTTTGTCACTTTCATTTACTCGTGGGAATTTTTCATTACAGAACTTGGCTTGTATATTCCAATGATGGGCTTCCTCAAATGACCTAGGTCTTCGTGAGCAAGCGAGTTGGATGCACACCCACTTAGTTTCTTTTGTTGAGCTTTCACATACTTATAGCTCTAGTGCATCCGTTGCATGGCAATCCCTACTCACTCACATTGATATCTATTGATGGGCATCTCCATAGCCCGTTGATACGCCTAGTTGATGTGAGACTATCTTCCCCTCTTTTTGTCTTCTCCACAACCACCGTTCTATTCCATATATAGTGCTATATCCATGGCTCGCGCTCATGTATTGCATGAAGATTGAAAAGTTTTGAAAATGTTAAAGTATGAAACAATTGCTTGGCTTGTCATCGGGGTTGTGCATGATTTAAATACTTTGTTTGTAGAAGATAGAGCATAGCCAGACTATATGATTTTGTAGGGATAACTTTCTTTGGCCATGTTATTTTGAGAAGACATACTTGCTTTGTTAGTATGCTTGAAGTATTATTATTTTTATATCAATATGAACTTTTGTCTTGAATCTTTCGAATCTGAATATTCATACCACAACTAAGAAGATTTGCATTGAAAGTATGCCAAGTAGCACTCCGCATCAAAAATTCTCTTTTTATCATTTACCTACTCGAGGACGAGCAGGAATTAAGCTTGGGGATGCCTGATACGTCTCCAACGTATCTATAATTTTTGATTGCCCCATGCTATGTTATCTACTATTTTGGACTATATTGGGCTTTATTTTCCACTTTTATATTATTTTTGGGACTAACCAATTAACCGGAGGCCCAGCCCAGAATTGTTGTTTTTTGCCTATTTCAGAGTTTCGGAGAAACAAAATATCAAACGGAGTCCAAACGGAATGAGACCTTCGGGAAGATGGTTTTCTCATCAGATAAGACCCAGGAGACTTGGACCCTCCGTCAAGAAAGCCACGAGGAGGTCACGAGGGTGGGGGCGCTCCCAACCCCCTAGGGCGCGCCCGCTACCTCATGCGCCCCTCGAAACTCCACCGACATACTTCTTCCTCCTATATATACCTACGTACCCCCAAACAATCAGATACGAAGCCAAAAACCTAATTCCACCTCCGCAACCTTCTGTACCCACGAGATCCCATCTTGGGGCCTGTTCCGGAGCTCCGCCGGAGAGGGCCATCATCACGGAGGTCTTCTACATCATCCTAGCCCCTCCGATGAAGTGTGAGTAGTTCACCTCAGACCTACGGGTCCATAGTTATTAGCTAGATGGCTTCTTCTCTCTTTTCGGATCTCAATACAATGTTCTCCCCCTCTCTCGTGGAGATCTATTTGATGTAATCTTCTTTTTGCGGTGTGTTTGTTGAGAACGATGAATTGTGGGTTTATGATCAAGTCTATCTATGAATAATATTTGAATCTTCTCTGAATTCTTTTATGTATGATTGGTTATCTTTGCAAGTTTCTTCGAATTATCAGTTTGGTTTGGCCTACTAGATTGGTTTTTCTTGCCATGGGAGAAGTGCTTAGCTTTGGGTTCAATCTTGCAGTGTCCTTTCCCAGTGACAGAAGGGGCATCAAGGCATGTATTGTATTGTTGCCATCGAGGATAACAAGATGGGGGTTTTATCATATTCCTTGAAACTATCCCTCTACATCATGTCATCTTGCTTAAGGTGTTACTCTGTTTTTAACTTAATACTCTAGATGCATGCTGGATAGCGGTCGATGAGTGGAGTAATAGTAGTAGATGCAGGCAGGAGTCGGTCTACTTGTATCGGACGTGATGCCTATATACATGATCATACCTAGATATTCTCATAACTATGCTCAATTCTGTCAATTGGTCAACAGTAATTTGTTCACCCACTGTAGAATACTTATGCTCTTGAGAGAAGCCACTAGTGAAGCCTATGGCCCCTGGGTCTATTCTCATCATATCAATCTCCATCACTTTAATCTTGTTTGCTTTTTACTTTGCCTTTTTTCTTTTTACTTTGCATCTCTATACCAAAAATACCAAAAATATTCTCTATCAGATCTCACTCCCGTAAGGGACCGTGAAGGGATTGACAACCCCTAATCACGTTGGTTGCATTGAGCTATTGTTTTGTGCGGGTACGAGGGACTCGAGTGTAGCCTCCTACTGGATTGATACCTTGGTTCTCAAAACTGAGGGAAATACTTACGCTACTTAGCTACATCATCCTCTCCTCTTCGGGGAAATCCAACGCAGTGCTCAAGAGGTAGCAAGGAGATCTACATATCCGTATTGCCAAGCTTGCCTTCCACGCCAAGGAGAGTCCCATCCGGACACGGGACGAAGTCTTCAATCTTGTATCTTCATAGTCCAACAGTTCGGCTAAAGGATATAGTCCGGCTGTCCGGGGACCCCCTAATCAAGGACTCCCTCATGGCCTTTTCATAGGAATGGGCCTCTGTTGGGCTATGCCACGTGTCAACGTATCATAGGTGCTTTGGGTCCAATGAGTGGATGACATCTGTCCCAACAGCGAGCCGACACGTGTTCCCTCCAGCCAATGATGATTTTACATGTGGAAAATCCCAATTGGTCGGGGTTGTTAATAGGTTATCGGATCCAAAAATTGGACTTGATAGCTTAACGGTGTTCCGTTACGGTGGATGCCACGTGTCAGTCATCCTTGACAAAAGAACTTCTGTGACGCGTGATTTATCATCATGGGAGTGGACACTTCCGTGATGATAATTTTGGTAATGTCATGGAACACTTCTATGACAGCACATGTATGACTATCTTGATTCTATCATAAATTTGTCATGCATGTATATGCATGACAGAAAACGTGACCTACTGTGACAAACATGTATCATCACCGAAGTGTATTTTTTTTGTAGTGCAGCTAATCATACCAACAGAGATTGTTGGGTTTTTTAACAGGCCGGCAAGTTAAATGCCGAGAACAAGGAGAAGGGAACGCAAAGCGAGGACGATGACAAGGAGCCCCGCCACCGAACACAGGGGACAGAAGAAGTTTCCCCCTCAGGTCAAAACGGTGAACATGATATACGCTACCCACATCCCCAAGAGGGAGCGCAAACGCGCGCTCAGGGACGTCTATGCGGTAGAGCCAGTCGCCCCAAAATTTAATCCATGGTCGTCATGCCCGATCACCTTCGATCGTCAGGATCATTCGACCAACATCCATCACGGCGGTTCGGCCGCACTGTTCCTTGACCCAATAATTGATGGATTCCACCTGATGCGAGTCCTCATGGACGGTGGCAGCAGCCTCAACCTGCTCTATCAGGATACCGTGCGCAAAATGGGCATTAATCCATCACGGATCAAGCCCACAAAGACTACCTTTAAAGGAGTCATACCAGGTGTAGAGGCCCGCTGTACGAGCTTAATCACACTAGAGGTTGTCTTCGGATCTCCGGACAACTTCCAAAGCGAAGAGTTAATCTTCGATATCGTCCCCTTTCGCAGCGGCTAACACGCACTGCTTGGATAAACCACATTTTCTCGATTCAACGCGGTGCCACACTATGCTTATCTCAAGCTCAAGATGTCCGGACCATGCGGCGTCATAACAGCTAATGGAAACACGGAACGCTCCCTCCGAACTGAGGAGCACACTGCTGCCTTAGCAGCAGAAGTATAGAGCGGCCTTTTCAAGCAGAACCTTAATTCGGCGGCTGAGCCCCTGGACACTGTCAAAGAGTCCGGACTATTCTGTAGCAGGACAGCTCGGCTCCTCAAGAGCTCGACTAACTATTCGGCCTCCGTCCTATTCCCGAGCAAGTGGCAGCATTCGTACCGCGCGTACATAACTACGCACTCAAGATACCATGGGCATAGACGGAGGCATAACTAGCTTGTGATCCACAATACGACTCGACCGCCCCCGGACACACATACTTTCACTATTTCCCTTTTCTCCTTTTCAGGTTTCTTTTCCACATGCCTTCCTTGATGGCCTGATCGCAGGTCCTTTCGAAGGATCAATACACCAAGACGACAGTAAACATGGACGTATAGGGGAATTTCTAGGCGGTCTCTTTAAACGACCACTCTACCTATTTTCAGGACCCACGCGCAGCTCTCCCTTGGTTGTGGCATATTAAATAGCATGTTGCTTATTGCACTACTTGTACGAATGCGCTTTGATGTATTAACCAAATTATAATGGAAACATTTTGCGGACCAAATTCTACGGCTCTAGCTTACTACCCTTTCTTCTTTTCTTTTTTGATAACTTTATCGAATAGCACCTGTACATTTTGGTACGTTTCAATTTGCCAGGGGCTTCATAGCGCCCCGCAATACTGCAACAAAGTCTGAACACTTTTTACATTATAGTTCGGCACCCAGAATTTAGCACTATATGCATTGGCTCTGAATCATGTCTTTCGTCAATAGTTGGGTTGCCCGGCTCCTGTGCTTTCTACCTTACGTTCCATTATATCGGCTAGGGTAGTAAAGGGAGAACTACTACGATTGTGCCCTGGTTTACCCGGATGAGCACCTCAGTAGGAAAGCCGAAAACTGACTGTCATGATGCGGTGAGAGCCGGTCAGCTCTTCGGAGGTCTCAAATCTTTAGAGAATTTTTCCGCATTATGCAAGGGATTGGCACTTGCCCGATTAGGTGTTTACAGCATCCTACTTCGAATACTAGGGGCTGCGCCAAAAAATTTATTGTCAAACTCCTATGGCTAAGTGAGGGTGTTCAAGCCGCATAGTCTGATTGCCTGGTTCGTTGCACTAAACACCTCCTTCAAGGACCAAACAAATATATGAAGAGTGTTTAGATTACATCCCGAACACCCCCGTACTACCTACGTGGGGGCAGAAGCCGACGACTGGCCAACTCCCAGATTTCACACAACACGGCCACACATGAGGTGAATTTTTTTAAAAAAACATTATATTACATAACGACTTTGTTTCATCATACAAGACAGAGACAACATGAATGTATTCATTCGAAAATAATGTCTTGCGCACATTGCATCGCCACAATACGAGACCCCTCCAGGACGTCTTCAAAATAATGCTCGGGCGTGCGGTGCTCCTTCCCCTAAGGCGGTCCCTCGGTCACAAGCTTGATAGCGTCCATCTTCGCCCACCACAGCTTGACACGGTCGATGGCCATGCACGCGCCCTCGACACAGACCGACCGCTTGACGACGTCTAGCCGAGGGCAGGCATTCACCAGCCGCTTCACGAGCCTGAAGTAGCTGCTGGGTTATTAAATCCTGCATGGCCACAATCGGATTATTAAATCCTTCATGGCCAGTTCGGCCACCCTATGCAGCTCGACCAGCTGTTTTAGCTGATCACTAAAGGGCACCGAATGTTCTGGCGCAAGGTATTGCGACCAGAACAACTTCTCTGTTGAGCTCCCTTCTTCGGCTCGGAAGAATTCCGCAGCGTCAGAAACACTGCGTGGCAGATCCGCAAATGCCCCTGGAGAACTCTAAATTTGGGTTAGTAAGAGATACTTCTTCTCCACATACTTGCTTTGCATACTAAACGCCTTACCCGCCGCGATCTTCTTGGCCTCCTGGAACTAGGGAGCCCTGGGCTTCAACCCGGGCCGCTTCCGCGCTTTGGCGAGCCTTGGCGAGTTCGGTCTCTTGAGCTGAAACATCGCGCTCCAAGATCTCGCATTTCTTCACGGCATCCTGGAGCTCTTGCTGGACCTCATCAAGCCTGGCCTCATGCTTCTTACGAGCATCTTGTTCCTTCGCAGCTCTCTCCTCGGCCTCGTCCAGGGCCTTTTTAAGGACCTCGACCTCGGTTGCTGCTCCTACAAATATTATGGCACTACGGTCAATACACATCATTCATTCTTCCTGAAAATACAGCAAGTCGCAACATACCTTGCTTGTCCTCCAGCTGCCTTTTTACAAGGCCGAACTCTTCTTCGGCCCGCTCAAGACTCTGCTTTAGTGCGGAGACCTCCGCAACATGAGAGGTTGCGGCCAGCAACGACGTCTCCTTATTCATATAAGACATCTTTAGTTAGTTTCCTGCGAAAATAAATTGATCCTCTGTCCAGCTTTTCTTTCCGAACACCGGACAGTGTCTCAGGGGCTACTGTCTATACTAGGACTTTCTCTTTTGTGTCGCTTACCTCAAACCTTTTCAGCAGGCTGTCGCATGCTTCGATCAGTCTGCTCTTGACGGACTGAACCCTCTCAATCACCATACCCATAAGGATACGGTGTCATCCACAATGGAAGTGCCTCGTAGTGCTTCCAGCAGATTATCCAGTGCCTCTGGTTGGACAGAGGTCACCGGCGGGATAGGCACACCTTCTTCTCTCGAAGGAGGCTTCTCGCCGGATTTCGGAGCCGTATAGGACTCCAAAAACGTATTCGGCTGGGGGCCGAACTGAACATGGCCCCCATCGCCAGTCTCCATGGGGGTCTTCTCTCCCGAGTGTCCGGCAGCCGGAGGGTCACCCTCTGGCGCTACCCTTGCGGCCTCCTTAACCTCTCCCTGGCCTGGGAAGGTCCTTTGGGACATCGCCTCGTCGTCGCCCTTGGCCGTGGGAGAGTGAGCGGCCGGCGGTGACTCGCTGGCCATCGCTTTTGAATCCAGCAAACCTCCTGATGAGGATGGCATGGATCTATCATGGGCCGGACTGCAATAGCATCATTTAACATGTTAGTACCATGAGGTGGAGAGGCCGGATACATGTACGTATACGGGTTTTTAGTACTTACGACGCGGCCAGGGGCTTGCTTCGGGGGCGTCGCTCTAGGCTGTTGTCGACGTCCCACACGGAGTTATCCCCGAGGGGGCCCTTCCCCCTCTTAGGTGCCTCTGCCTCCAGATTTGTGGAGGCCGCCCTCTTCTTCCTTCCCCCATCAGGGGGAGAGTTGCTTTCTTCCTCCTCCTCCTCATCGTATTCGGCGGCAGAGGAGTGAGTCTTGTCTTCGGACGACACGTCCGAAGCTCCCTTGAGGCGGGGACCACTCCGAACCCCCTTGGCCTTCTTCTCCGGCGCCTTGTAGGGCGCCGGAACCAGCATCTTCGCCAGAAGCGGGATGACTGGTTCCTCGGGCAGTGGAGTCGGACACCGAATCCGCTCCACTTTCTCTGTTCATACCTGAAAAAATAAATAGTGAAGTTTTAGATATCTTCCTTGAACAAGCTAGTAGAGGATGCACCTTGAGATGTGAAGGACTTACTGCACTGGCAGGATGGGCAAGATCGTGCCCGCGGTCTGAGTCTTGTCCGGCGGCGTCTCATTGCCCTTAAAGAGCATCTTCCGGACATCTTAGTGATTGGTTCCGAAGAGCCTTTCCAAGGTCTGGTGCTTCTTTGGATCAAATTCCCATAAAGGGCATGTTCGGCTCTAGCATGGAAGGATCCGGCGAACTAGCATCACCTGGATCACATTGACGAGCTTGATATTTTTATCCACCATGCTTTGGATGCGCGTTTGCAGCGCTATCAGTTCATCTGACGAAGACCAATTTGGGACCTTCTCTATCCAGGAGGTGAGCCACGGCCCAGGTGGCGTCGCGGGGCTCTGTGATATAGAACCACAGTTTCTGCCACTCTTTGATGGCCTCCACAAATGTACCCGTGGGCCATGTGACATTGGGCATCTTGCTCACCATGGCGCCTCCGCACTCTGCGTGTTGACCGTCCACCACCTTCGGCTTCACGTTGAAGATCTTGAGCCATAGTCTGAAGTGGGGAGGAATGCGGAGGAAGGCCTCGCACACGACAATAAATGTTGAGATGTTGAGGAAGGAGTTTGGGGCTAGATCATGGAAATCTATCCCGTAATAGAACATAAGTCCGCGGACGAAAGGGTGGAGAGGAAACCCTAACCTGCGGACGAAATGGGGGATGGACACCACCCTCTCATTGGGCTTCGGGGTGGGGATGACTTGCCCCTTGGCCGAAAGCCGGTGGGTGATTTCTTTCACCAGATACCCAACCTCCCGAAGCTCAGTGATGTCCTTCTCCTTAACAGAGGAGGCCATCCACTTGCCTTGCCCTCTAGATCCAGACATGGTTGAGTGCTTTCTTGAGGCGGAAAAGATGAGGACTTGGGTGCTGGAGCTCAAGAATGGAAGGGCAGAGAAAGACAGAAGGCATGGGTGAAAGAAAGGAATCCTTATTCCCTTATAAAGGCAGTGAATATCAAGCGCCTCCCCACTCGCCTTAAAACTCGCCTATTCCCAAGGGCTGTGCAAACGGCACGATTAGATTACCCACAGCTGTATTGATGAGAATCCCGCAATAAGGGGACATGATCTCTGCTTTGACAAGACGTGCCAATGAAAACCGCGTCTCAAAACGTGGAACGGCAGACGAAAACGGTTCGAAATAATAACCGGGCAAACGTGATGTCACATTACAAAAAGTTCTCAGCAGATTGGACTCGTGAAATATTATACTCTCTGCAATTGTGTGTGGTACTTGTGTTGCAGATCCAGGCACGTTCGTTGCGTCCGAAGACTATCTTGGAGTATTCGAAAAGGGGAACCCGCCTTGCAATGCTGAAGACAATCTACGCGCCAAACACCTCGTCATTGAAGCCTTGTTTAGGGGCTACTAAGGGAGTCCTGGACTAAGGGGTCCTCGGGCGTCTGTCCTGTTGGACATGAGCCGGACTAATGGGATGTGAAGATAAAAGACCGAAGACTCTCTCCCATGTCCGGATGGGACTCTCCTTGGCATGGAAGGCAAGCTCGGCGTCAAGATATGAAGATTCCTTTCTCTGTAACCGACTTTGTGTAACCCTAGACACCTCCGGTGTCTATATAAACCGGAGGTCTAGGTCCGTAGAGGCCAATAATCATAATCATAGTCATACAGGCTAGACTTCTAGGGGTTTAGCCATTACGATCTCGTGGTAGATCAACTCTTGTAATACTCATATTCATCAAGATCAATCAAGCAGGAAGTAGGGTACTACCTCCGTAGAGAGGGCCCGAACCTGGGTAAACATTGTGTCCCGTGTCTCCTGTTACCATCGACCTTAGACGCACAATTCGGGACCCCCTACCCGAGATCCACTAGTTTTGACACCGACAGCGGGCAAGTTCCGTTCCAATGGCAGGGAGTGATGCAAGCTTGACGAGTGGTTCCGATCATGCACCATAGATCAGCTTGAGAAGCTAAGTTATAATGATCGGCATATGAGCTTGCTGCCAATGTCCGCACTCCGCTTCGCGCCCACGCTGCGCCTCACCAAGTTCATGAACTCCCATTTCCCCCACCCTTAATGACACGCCCGCTCTTTTTCTACCACGACTGAAGCACCTCGAGCTCGTCGCTGTCCTCATCCCAAAGGATGACATGGAGCGCCTGCTCCGCGGCTGTACTGCACTCGAGTTCCTTCGTCTTCAGGCGATGAATTGGTCGAGTACCCTGCACATCACCTCCAGGACTCTCCGCACTATTTATGTGTGTTGCTGGTGCTGCAACGAGAGATCACAAAAGGTGGACCACAATATGGTCATCCAGGACACACCTTCACTTGAGAGATTACTTGTAATTGATCAACAAGGTCCAACAAGAATCAATGTCATTTCTGCACCGAAATTGAAAGTGGTGGGCTACTCGTCTGTCAAATACTACAACTTTCAGGTACAACCGTCGCCTTATATACCTCTCCTTCTTGATACCAACGTTATAACTAGTTTTGAATATGTATGCTCGTCTATCATCCAGCAAAGCTTCACCCAGACTCTAGGCACAGTGAAGGTCTTGGCACTAGAATCTGTCGTCCCCAACCTGGACCAAGTTTTCAGTTGCCTGAGATGCTTTCCGTGCCTGAAGAAGCTGTATATTGAGGTGATGTTCCTTTCCTGTTAAATGTTAACCATAAGGGAGTTCATTGTTTTGCACCTTTTCCCATGTTCACAATGACAATGTACTACTATTTCTGAAGGAATTTGGAGGATTTAGGACATACACCCCCACCCCATATTGGTTGCTTCATTCATATGGTTACAATCGTCCAAAAGAATTTCTCCTTTGGATTCATCTGTACTAGTGTTCTTAGGGAATTTTTCATCCAATCCAACCTCTTGTGAAGAAGGATACATGTTTCTAGATTGTAATCAAATTCCCATGTTAATCATGCCAGATCAAAGATGGCACGTTGGTGCATTTTACCAATCTTGCAAACCAAATGGGCGTGTAGCAGTGTTGAGAACTGCATGTAGGCACTAACATGTTATCTTCTTTTGCAGTGCATATTAGGCCCAGTGGATGATGTTTATAATGACAATCACATTGAATGCCTGGATCTGCATCTCTCAAATATTACTTTGAACTCCTACCGAGGGACCCCACCGGAGATTACACTCGCCAGGTTCTTTCTTGCCAGAGCAAATGTGCTGAGTGTACTGAGGTTGAACACGCATTTAATTAGGAAAGATCAATGGTATGATCAACAAAGCCGACTGGTACTATTGAATGGAAGTGCCTCCAAAAATGCCAAACTTCATACGGGAAGGGCATATGGCAAAGCAATTGGAAATCATTGTGTCAGACCCATACATGACTTGTCAGCGGCTGATCCCTTTTCAGAAATGATGCAACTAGCAATGTTTGAATTTGGGCGTGTAATCTTTGAATTTGAACCTTGCAATATTTATGGTATTTTTATATTGAACCGTCTATGTTCTCTTGTCTCAACGCAAACAGTTCATCCGGGTGAACTGTCGTGGTTCTAAGTCTGACAGTAGAATGGGGGGTAGGAATGGAGAGGCAAGATCCTAGCTTTGGAGTAGTTGTGCACGCAAGAGTTTTTACGAGTTCAGGCCCTTCTTAGAAGAAGTAATAGCACTACGTCTCGGAGCCCGGAGGCGGTCGACTGGATTATATGCGTGTGTGTTACAAAGATCTGAACCCTTGATACTGAGGAGGGGGGTGGCTTATATAGAGTTCGCCAGTCCTCTCCTGCCCTCAGTAATGCAAGGTTTAAGGTACATTAAGGTCGAGCGTTATAGGTAACGCCTCTAATAAAGTGCTATGATGACCATAAAGACTACTTAATGACCGACCGTTTGCCTGTGGAGTGACTTTAGATCTCCTGGCAGTCGAGTGGTTGGCTTCATGGTCGAGTGGTAGCTTCTTGGTCGAGTGTCTTGAACCCGTCGAGTGGGTACCTTCAAGTCGATTGAAAGGTGACTTCTTCTAAGGATGTCCTTGGGCAGGGCTCTTAGGACAGGTCCGTGCCCCTACCCCAGGTACATAACTTCATCATTAGCCCCCGAATGGATCGAGGTTAGAGTGGGGAAAGGGTTGGAGATCTTTCCGACTGGTTCTTTGTGCTACATGAGTGCCTTGTTTTGGATCAATCGTCACGGATGACGTCATCAACCTTTTTCAGTCGCCTTGATCCATTCTAGGCCTTTCGTCGAGTGAATTCCCTTGTCTGTGACATTCCGAATGATGGTGTGAAAGGGATCTTCTGCCTGACGATTTGTTCTGCAACCCGCGGATTTCGCGGTATTTGAATTTCGGGAAGCGCGCGGGTCGGGAGCGGCCGCGGTAATCAGACGTGATAAGACGGAAGCTCCTCAATTTCCGCACCACCTTTTTCGCCACGTACTACGCACGCGTCTGCTGCGGGATTTGACGGGATAGCTTGGGCCTACCAGTCAGCCACTCGGAGGCGACCTCTTATAAGCCACCGGCTCGGGATTTCCGAACAGTGTGCTCTTTCTTCCCTTTCTCCATTCGCAAGGACCTCCGCCGTCTCCGTTTCCACCTTAGCGCCGCAGGCCCGTTCGAGATTTGCCGGCGACGCTGGGGAAGGACAAGACGTCCGCTCTGGAGCGCGCGAAGAAGGCGGCGGCCCAGAGGAAAGGGAACAAGTCCGCTCGGGGCGGATCTTCCTCAAGGAATGCTCTGCCCAGAGGCTGGATCCAGGGCGACTGGATGCCGACGGTGATTCGGCAGGAAGATCTCGATGATATGGTTGAGGGAGGGGTCATTCCCCACGAAGCTGCGCGTCTCCCGAGGAAGGAAGTCGAGCCCCAACCTCTTGATAGTGAGTGTGTCCTCCTCGCCACCCACATCGATCGCGGGTTTTCTCTGCCGCCTCATCCTTTTTTCCGGAGCTTTCTGAACTTCTTCGGAGCGCAGCTCCACCACTTCACTCCCAATTCCATCGTGTATCTGGCTGCTTTCATTTCCTTGTGTGAGGGTTTCTTGGGTTGCCGCCCCCATTGGGGACTCTTTAAGCACATCTTCACTTGCCGTTCTCAATCGGTCAAAAAGGCCAAGTCGAGTGACGAAAGGACGCAGGTGATCCAGCTGTGCGGGGGCCTGGTGATCCAGACGAGGGGAAAAAGCTCCTTTCCATCCATCACTTTCCCTGAGTCGGTCCGTGGTTGGCAGGCGACCTGGTTTTACTGCAAAGACTAGGCGACTCCGGGTCAGTCGACGGGACTTCCCCCTTTCTCTCTGGAACGAGCCCAAAAGCCTGCTTCTCTGAAAGTGACGCCGGAAGAAAAGGCTCAAGTCAAAGTGCTGGTTGGTCGAGTGGTTCAGCTTGTCCGCGACGGCGTGACTGGCATGGACTTGATGGAGGTCTTCCTTAGGAGGCGCATCCAGCCGCTCCAGGCTCGCGATCATCCGATGTGGCTGTATTCGGGTCTTGAAGACACCACTCGGATCCACCCGGAGGAGGTCACTGATGATATGCTAGAAGGATGGCTGTCGAGCATCACAGGAAACAAAGACAATCCCCAAGGAGCCAGGAGGGTTCCTCCACTCGACAACACATACGAAGTGGACCAGGTCTGACCTTATGCACCTGACTGAGATCTTGCTTTCTTCATTGGTCTTCTTTGAATTGGTTGACTGACTTTTGTTTTGTCTGTTGTTTCCTAGGAAACTACTAAGATGTACTCGACGCCCAACGGGGCACAGAGCCGACTGAGGAAGGGGAGGCGAGCGGAGGTGAAAGCGGAGACGAGCACGGCGAGTGGGAATCCGATGGCGAAGGGGAGGGAGACGACAACGTCGACTCCAGCGAAGAGGAGGAGGAGGAAGTTGACCCCCCCCCCCCCCCCCGCTCGGAGAGGCGATCCAAGCTTACACACGATCCCGCGAGGGAACGTGGTAAGGCGACTGCTCCTGTTGGGCAGTCGTCGAAACGCCCTCGGACCTCTTCTCCTACGCCGACTGAGAAGGCTCCCAAGCACCCACGCGCCACACCATCCAAGCCGCCCAAGGCTCTGCCCAAGATGAAGATGACTGTCCCCACCATTTCTGGGTAATAATAATACTTGTTTTCCTTTGTCGACTGTGGACGGATCCTTGGTCGATTCATTGAGCCAACTGACTGACTTCCAAAATTTGTAGTGCTGCTACTTCTGAGATCTCTGCCAAGGACGGAGATCAAGAGATGAAAGATGCTGTTACTTCCAATCCAGGTACAATTACTGATGTTCTGTCTTTGGTCGACTGAATATTTCTTGTAACTCTGATCGATTGACTTTTCTTGCAGCTCCCCCTCATGTTATCAACTTACCAGACGATGAAGACGACGAGCCGCTGAGAGTAAGAAGGAACCGGAGGGCATCGACTGGCAAGATCCCCCAATCTGCTCCGGTGTCTGAGGCTGTAGCTCGGGACGGTGGTGATACCACTCGGACTTCTGTGACTTTTGCTGAACCTCTGACGAGCGTGCGGCCTTCGGCGTCGATTGCAAATCCGCCTTCGCTTTTTGCTACATACCCTGTCCCAGAGGACCAAGTGGGTGCCGCAAAAGAGGCTATATGCCAGGCGGGTATCATGATGGAGCAAGTGAAAGTGGTTCGGGACGCCAGCCAAGCAGCGTATGACGCGAGTTCGGCTCTTCAGAGCAACGTCCAGGTCAGTCGACTCGACACTTGGTCTGTTGCAATATGCTGTTCAAAGAATCTCTTTTCCGAAGATCTTTATATCTGTACACCCAGTGGGTGTGTCTGTCAACCTTTGGTCGAGTGGGGGCACGCTAAGTGCACCCATTGGGTGTAGTCCCCGAGACTATGGTGGACTGCTGGCAGTCGACTGTAGTCTTTATATTGCGTTGTTGTATTTGTACTTCTTCACTCGGTCTGGTCGGGTCATGTCGAATGGAACTATATGCGGTCGACTGCGGGCAGTCGACTTTTTTTTTTGGTCGAACAAGTGGGGGCACGCTGAGTGCACCCACTGGGTGTAGTCCCCGAGACTGTTGTTGAATGTTTTGATTCGGCTGTAGTCTTAGAAATGCTGACTATTAGTCATGGCACTAGAATCATATTTGGTCGACTGATCGATCAGGATTTTGAAAGATTACCGGTGGGGGCACGCTGAGTGCACCCACTGGGTGTAGTCCCCGAGGCTACTGTCGAATGTTTTGATTCGGCTGTAGTCTTAGAAGTGCTACAACTTTTCCTTTAGCCACTCGAAAGTAACTTGTCTTTGATATCTTTTGTCGATTGACTCTTTGCAGAAGTCTTGCGAGCTTGTTGCTCATCTTGCTGAATTGAAGGAGAAACAGGTCCAGCTTAACCTCGACTTGAAGTTTGCCCAGGAGAACTTGCAGAAGGCGAAGGACGAAGCAAAAGGTATGGCTGGTGAGGATTCGACGGCTGTCTTTGTTTTTCTGCCTATTCTCAACTCCGTTCTCATTATTGTTTTGCAGACCAACTAGAGGAGGCTCTGAGGAAGAAAGATCTTGACCTTGCGGAAGCACAGAAGGCGGCTTCAGAGAAAACGAAGCTCGCTGAAGAAAAGCTTGCTTCAGTTGGTCAGCTTGAAGACGAGAATGCCAAGCTGAAGTCTGCTCTTGACGCGGCCAACAAGGAAGCAAGTCGATTGAAAAACGACAAGATTGCTCTGACTGACAAGGTCGGCGATATGGCAGGGAAGCGAAAGGATCTGGAGGCTTACCTCGGAGGGCTCGCCAAGAAACTATTCCTCATGCTTGAAGGTAATCCCCTTACTCGATTGACTTGTCATTGTAGACTCATCATTCAATTATAATATTGGACTGTACCTTTCAGCATTCTGTCAAAACTTCGAGGAAGAAACTGGTCGAGTGGAAACCAATCTGGACCCCATCAACTCTCCTGTGAAGGCTGCAGTGTCGCGGATCGACTCTGCACTCTGGCCAAATCAGATACTTCAGAATGACCTTGAATCCTTGGTCACTCGACTGAAGGAAGTGCCAAGTCGAGTGCATGAATGGAAAAAGTCTTCTGCCAGGTGCGGTGCCGATGTTGCTCTGTCGCTGGTTCGTGTCCACTGCAAGGAGGCGCGAGAAGAGAAGCTGGCCGCCCTCCAAGTTGCCAATATCAGGAAGCATAATTTCCAGGACTTCATGGAGACCTTCATTGCTGCTGCCACCCGTATCTCAGACGGGATTGATTTGGACGAGTTTGTTGCCCCATCCAGTCCTCCACCGGAGGAGTAAAAAACTACTGTGTCTCACTTTAAATTTGCCCCGGAATGCCGAGTGGTTTGTGTAACCGATAAACTCTGTCGAGATGGAGGCTCGGGCACTTTTATTTGCGGTCCAGGACCTTTTGATCTTTATTCAAACTTGATTTATCGTTGAATATCTTCGTGATTTATCCGTCGAGTGAGACTTGACTTTTACTCAAAATGACTTAGGTGAGCACGGAGTTGCAGCTAAGCCTCCGAGTGGGAGGTTTGCTCTCCACTTGGTAGGATTTTTAAACACTTAGGCAAGCACTGGGCTGCAGCTAAGCCCCCGAGTGGGAGGTTTGCTCTCCACTCGGTAGGATTTTAATTACTTAGGCGAGCACTGGGCTGCAGCTAAGCCTCCGAGTGGGAGGTCTGCTCTCCACTCGGTAGGATTTTAATCACTTAGGCGAGCGCTGGGCTGCAGCTAAGCCCCCGAGTGGGAGGTATGCTCTCCACTCGGTAGGGTTTTAATCACTTAGGCGAGCGCTGGGCTGCAGCTAAGCCTCCGAGTGGGAGGTTTGCTCTCCACTCGGCAGGATTTTAATCACTTAGGCAAGCACTGGGCTGCAGCTAAGCCTCCGAGTGGGAGGTTTGCTCTCCACTCGGTAGGATTTTTGAATATAGCTTCTGAACGAGAAGGAGGCAGTCGACATGCGCCTTGTCGTCCTTGCGAAGCGTTCATTATGTTGAGAGTTTAACTAAATCCTTGGACTGTTATTAAGCCCTTGAGCGGGAAGCTGGCTTTTCACTCGGTAGGAATTTTAAATACTTAGGCGAGTACTTGGACTGCAGCTAAGCCCACGAGTGGGAGGCTGGCTCTCCACTCGGTAGGATTTTAAATACTTAGGCGAGTACTTGGACTGCAGCTAAGCCCCCGAGTGGGAGGCTGGCTCTCCACTTGGTAGGATTTTAAATACTTAGGCGAGTACTTGGACTGCAGCTAAGCCCCCGAGTGGGAGGCTGGCTCTCCACTCGGTAGGATTTTAAATACTTAGGCGAGTACTTGGACTGCAGCTAAGCCCCCGAGTGGGAGGCTGGCTCTCCACTCGGTAGGATTTTAAATACTTAGGCGAGTACTTGGACTGCAGCTAAGCCCCCGAGTGGGAGGCTGGCTCTCCCCTCGGTAGGATTTTAAATACTTAGGCGAGTACTTGGACTGCAGCTAAGCCCCCGAGTGGGAGGCTGGCTCTCCACTCGGTAGGATTTTAAATACTTAGGCGAAACGGATTCGCAGCTAAGCCTCCGAGTGGGAGGCTGGCTCTTCACTCGGTAGGACTTTTACAAACTTAGGCGAAACGGATTCGCAGCTAAGCCACCCACTGGGGGAAATTTCAACAAAAAGAAATAGCAATCTTCTGTGAAAATTATAACATTCTTGCTTTAGATAAAAGAACTACAGAGGTACTTTTATTACATCTCAACCGAGTGAGTTTCTTCTTTCAAGTGTAAAAAGGACGGAGTAACTCCGCATTCCAAGCTCGAGGCTCGTCGATCTGGCGATCAACGTTGTAGAGGTGATATGCTCCGTTGTGGAGGACTTTGGTGACGATGAAGGGGCCTTCCCAGGTTGGAGCGAGCTTGTGAGGTTTTTGCTGATCCATTCGGAGGACCAAGTCTCCTTCCTCAAAGGCTCGACTCTTCATGTTTCTCGCGTGGAACCGACGTAAGTCCTGCTGGTAGATAGTCGAGTGGATTAGGGCCATCTCCCTCTCTTCTTCCAAGAGGTCGACTGCATCTTGCCGAGCTTGTTCCGCTTCTGCTTCAGAGTATAGTTCGACTCGAGGTGCATTGTGGAGCAGATCACTCGGCAGCACTGCTTCAGCCCCATAGACCAGAAAAAAGGGCGTTCTTCCATTCGACCGATTAGGAGTGGTCCTTAATCCCCAAAGAACTGACGGAAGTTCATCGACCCAAGCTCCTGCCGCGTGTTTGAGATCACGCATCAGTCGGGGTTTCAGTCCTTTGAGGATGAGACCATTTGCACGCTCTGCCTGCCCATTCGACTGAGGATGGGCAACTGAGGCATAGTCAACCCGCGTGCCTTGGGAGGCGCAGAAGGCTTTGAATCTGTCGTTATCAAAGTTTGATCCATTGTCCGTGATGATGCTATGTGGAACTCCATATCTGAATATCAGCTCTCTGATGAAACTGATAGCAGTGCTTGCATCGAGGTTTTTGATGGGTTTGGCTTCTATCCACTTGGTGAACTTGTCGACTGCAACCAGTAAGTGAGTGAAGCCGCTTCTACCAGTTCTCAACGGTCCAATCATGTCTAGCCCCAAAACAGCGAAGGGCCAGACGAGAGGAATGGTCTTCAGAGCAGAGGCGGGCTTGTGCGACATGTTGGAATAAAGTTGACACCCTTCGCACTTGTCGACTATGTCTTTTGCCATTTCATTCGCCCTCGGCCAGTAAAATCCTGCTCGGTATGCTTTAGCCACAATGGTTCGAGAGGACGCATGATGACCACAGGTCCCCGAGTGGATATCCTCAAGAATTACCTGACCTTCTTCTGGCGTGATGCACTTCTGGCCAACTCCAGTCGCGCTTTCTCTGTACAACTTCCCTTTGATTACTGTAAAGGCCTTGGATCGACGGACGATCTGTCGAGCCTCTTCTTCATCTTCTGGGAGCTCTTTCCTCATAATATATGCGATGTAAGGTGCTGTCCAGTCGGGGGTGATGACTACAACTTCCATAATCAGGTCGACCACGGCTGGAATCTCCACTTCAGTCGGATCGTTGGCGCTCCTTGGCTGCGGAGGTTCTTCTGTGAAAGGATCTTCCTGTATTGATGGCGCACGAATGTGTTCCAAGCACACATCAATGGGGATGGCTTCTCTCTTGGACCCTATTTTCGCCAAATCATCCGCAGCTTGGTTTTTCAGTCGGGGTATATGAAGGAGCTCTAACCCCTCCAACTTTCTTACTGCATTGCAATAACCCGTCATGGCTAGGCTTCGAACATCCCACTCCTTCATCACTTGATTAACAACCAGATCTGAGTCGCCGTAGACCATAAGGCGACGGACGCCGAGTGAAATGGCCATACGCAGTCCATATAGGAGTGCTTCATATTCTGCCTCATTGTTGGAGGAATCAAAGTGAATCTAGAGGACGTATTTGAGCTTGTCTCCTCGGGGGGAAACAAATACAACCCCCGCACCGGACCCATTCAGCATCTTGGAGCCATCGAAAAACATAGTCCAGTGCTCCGAGTGAACTTGAGTCGGAAGTTGTTGTTCAGTCCACTCGGCGAGGAAATCGGCTATTGCTTGGGACTTGATAGCTTTCTTTGCCTCGAACTTGATATCAAGGGGAAGAAGTTCAATCGCCCATTTTGCCACTCGACCAGTTGCATCTCTGTTATGAAGGATCTCTGATAACGGGGCGTCGCTGACGACTGTAATGGAGTGATCAGAGAAATAATGAGCAACCTTCTTCGTGGTCATGTAAATCCCGTAGAGAAGCTTCTGATAGTGAGGGTATCTTTGCTTTGATGGGGTCAGAACTTCAGAAAGGTAATAAACTGGGCGCTGAACTTTGAATGTTTTTCCTTCCTCTTCCCGCTCGACCGTAAGTACGGTACTAACAACTTGTCCAGTGGCTGCAATGTAAAGCAATAATGGCTCTTTGCTGAAAGGGGCAGCAAGCACCGGCTGGGTGGAGAGCAGAGCTTTTAGCTTTGGAAATGCTGCGTCAGCTTCCGGAGTCCACTCAAACTTGTCTGACTTCTTCATCAGTCGGTAAAGAGGCAATGCCTTTTCACCGAGTCTGGAGATGAATCGACTTAAAGCGGCCAAGCATCCAGTAAGTTTCTGGACATCGTGCACACGCACAGGGCGTTTCATTCGGAGTATGGTGCCAACTTTTTCAGGGTTAGCGTCGATTCCTCGTTCGGAAACAAGAAAACCGAGTAACTTTCCTCCAGGAACTCCGAATGTGCATTTTGATGGATTAAGCTTGATATCATACCTCCTGAGATTGGCAAACGTTTCAGCAAGGTCAGTCAGCAGGTCAGAACCTTTTCGCGACTTGACCACTATATCATCCATGTATGCTTCTACATTCCGACTGATTTGAGTGATCAGGCACTTCTGAATCATTCTCATGAAAGTAGCTCCGGCATTCTTGAGACCGAAAGGCATGGTGACATAGCAGAAGCACCCGAACGGGGTGATGAAAGCTGTTTTTATTTCATCTGGTCCATACAGACGGATCTGATGGTATCCAGAGTAAGCATCTAGAAAAGACAACCTCTCGCATCCTGCGGTCGAGTCGACTATTTGGTCGATGCGAGGAAGAGGGAAATGATCTTTCGGGCAGGCCCGATTGATATGTTTGAAATCGATGCACATGCGCAACGACTTGTCCTTCTTGGGGACCATTACAACATTGGTGAGCCACTCAGAATGGTAGATCTCGCAAATGAACTCTGCCGCTAAGAGTCGAGCCACCTCTTCGCCAATGGCCTTTCTCTTCTGGACGGCGGACCGTCGAAGATGTTCCTTAACTGGTTTGACTTTTGAGTCGACTCGAAGGCGGTGCTCAGCCAGTCCCCTGGGAACACCTGGCATGTCAGCAGGCTTCCATGCAAAGATGTCCCAATTCTCACGGAGGAACTGGATGAGCGCTTCTTCCCATTTAGAGTCGAGTGTAGTGGAGATGTTGGTCGGAGCCGCATTGGGGTCAGTCGGGTGGATGTGAACCTGTTTTGTCTCACCGGACGACTGAAATGCTGACTCTGTGGCAGGCTTCTTGGCTCGCAACAAATCACTCGGGTCTGCGGTCTTCTGGTACTCTTGTAACTCCATTTCGGCCATCTGGGCGTCAGCAATTTTGGAGCCTTTCTGGAAGCACTCTTCTGCCTTCTTCCGATTGCCCGTAATAGTGATCACACCTCTGGGACCGGGCATCTTCAATTTAAGGTACACGTAGCATGGCCGGGCCATGAAACGAGCGTACGCTGGCCTTCCAAGTATGGCGTGGTACGCACTCTGAAAATCCACGACCTCAAAGGTCAACTTTTCCTTCCGGAAATTCTTCGAGTCACCAAAAACTACATCGAGAGCGATTTGGCCGAGTGACTCAGCCTTCTTTCCAGGAATGACTCCGTGGAAGCTCATGTTACTGGTGCTGAGTCTGGACATCAGAATGCCCATGCCTTTCAGCGTCTCTGCATACAGCAAATTCAAGCCACTGCCACCATCCATCAACACTTTGGTCAGTCGAGTGCCTTCAATGACTGGGTCGACCACCAACGCTTGCCTCCCTGGGGTAGCAATATGAGTCGGGTGATCGGACTGGTCGAAAGTGATGGCAGTCTAAGACCATTTCAGATAATTGGGTGTCGTCGGAGCGACCATGTTCACTTCCCGATTGATAACCTTCAATCGACTCTTGCTTTCGACATCAGCAAAAATCATCAGGGTGGAGTTGACTTGGGGGTACTCCTCATCGCTGTCTTCTTTGTCCTCAACTTTGTCTGACTCTTTCTCTTTGTCTTTGGCCTGTTTCCCTTGAAACTGCTGAATCAGGAGTCGACATTATCGAGTGGTATGCTTTGGGTAAATGAGTTTACCCTCTTCGTCTTTTTTCGTGTGAATGTGACACGATAAGTCCATCACATCGTTCCCATCCTGATCTTTCACCTTCTTGGGGTTCCAGGGACCCTTGGGTTTCCCCTTAAACTTTCCTGGGGTCACAGCCAAGGTCTCTCCAGGAGCAGCTGGCTCGGCTTTGCGCTTTTGCTTCCGACTGGAGTTTCCTGCACCGGCCTCATTAGCGGCTGTCTTGTACTTGCCACTCCGGAGCCTATCTTCTTCTTCACCGTTTGCATACTTGGTGGCAATTTCCATCATCCGACTCAATGTCATATCTCCAGTTCGACCGAATTTCAAACTCAGTTCTCTGTTCTTGACGCCTTCCTTGAAGGCACAAACTTCCTGGTGATCAGATACATTCTCGACTGTGTGATGTAAAGTGATCCACCTCTGGATATAATCCCTCAGAGTTTCACTCGACTTCTGAACACACGACTGCAATTCTGTCAACCCTGCTGGTCGCTTGCAAGTCCCTTCAAATGTCCTGACAAACACTTGGGCAAGATCTTCCCAAGTGTAAATACTGCTGGGTGCCAACTGGTTCAACCATGCTCTGGTTGATCCCTCCAGCATAAGAGGTAAATGCTTCATGCCTACCTCGTCGTTGCCGCCGCCAATCTGAACAGCCACTCGGTAATCTTCAAGCCATGTGTCAGGCTTGGACTCGCCGGTGAACTTACTAACTCCAGTCGCCAACCTGAAGTTGGGAGGAATTACAGCGGCCCTGATCGCTCTGCTGAAACATTCTGGTCCTAATACATGAACCCTGCTGCTGGAGAGAACGTCTCTGTCATGGCCTTCTCTGTGAGCTCTATTCCTGTCGACCAGACCTTGAACGATAATGGATCTCGCATCAAAGCCTGGCTCCCTGGGGTCGACTGGAAACCTACGCCCAGCACTGTGCTGGCGTCTGTCATCTTGCTGCCGAGGGACGTACGATCCACCCCTTGGGGGAGGAGTGGGCACTCGACGTCGATCATTGCGATCGAATCGGTGTTCATACCGCTCACGGCCTTGATATTGATCATCATGCCGGCTTCTACGATCCTCACGCCTCAGGGGCGATCCTGGACTGTGAGCCGACTGTACAGAATTCGCAGCGACGGATCGGCTGTGAATCCTGTTACGCGACTGCGATACAACTGAGTTCTGATCCCCTGCTGCCCGGAGCAAATCTCTGATCTGTAGCAGACCTCTCCCTGCTTCTGACTGAGAAGGCCGGATCGACTCTGCTATGCGGGCTGCAGCTGCTAAATTCTGAATTGGAGTTCGGTATACCTGAGTTGGTGGCTGAAAGAGACGACGTCGACTAGATTCTGGAACTGGCAGTCGAGTGCGCTCGTCGAGTACTCTCTGGAGATTCTCCAGTCGAGTGCGTTCAGCCAGGTTGGCCAAGCACGCCTCCTCCAAGGCGCGTGCCTCGGGGGTTTCTCCAACGATAGGAGTGTGAAGCGCGTCCATGTTCCGGCGACGAAGTTCCTCCCTCTGCAGCGAGGTGAGAGGCTCGGGTTTGTACTCTTCATGGCCCCGCGCTGGAACTCCTCCCCCGGCAACCTCTTCGGCGTGGGAGAATCCGGGAGGACTGCGCGGTCCGTCGACCATCAGTACCTCCGCCGCTGGATCGCTGCTGTCGCACTCGGACGCAGTCTCCGCGGAGCCAGTCGACAGATCGAACAGGCCGTAGAGTGATTTGTCGGGCTCAATCACCGCGACTTGGGGGATGGCCGACTGGCAGGCCAATGCATGCCTCACCCACCGCTGGAGCCTCGACCGACCGGAGCGCTTCCGCCGGCGGGAAACTGGGAGCGAGGACGAAACGGGTGCCGACCCGTACTGGGCCGACGGTTGCCGCAGGAGGACGCCACGAATGCACGCGCGAAAGTGCGTTGCTCCGCGGGCGGGAAGCGCGTCCACGTCGAGTGGAGCCTCCTGGAGCCAAGCAGAGTCATCGACGACGAAAGTGAGGGCGCCGAGGCGGATCTCGCGCCCCTCGACCAGGACTCCGCTCGACGACATGATGGGAGATGTCAAAAGAATCCCAACTCCTCCAACAAATCGCTAGAACACCGGCCCCAAGGTGGGCGCCAACTGTCGTGGTTCTAAGTCTGACAGTAGAATGGGGGGTAGGAATGGAGAGGCAAGATCCTAGCTTTGGAGTAGTTGTGCACGCAAGAGTTTTTACGAGTTCAGGCCCTTCTCAGAAGAAGTAATAGCCCTACGTCTCGGAGCCCGGAGGCGGTCGACTGGATTATATGCGTGTGTGTTACAAAGATCCGAACCCTTGATACTGAGGAGGGGGGTGGCTTATATAGAGTTCGCCAGTCCTCTCCTGCCCTCAGTAATGCAGGGTTTAAGGTACATTAAGGTCGAGCGTTACAGGTAACGCCTCTAATAAAGTGCTATGATGACCATAAAGACTACTTAATGACCGACCGTTTGCCTGTGGAGTGACTTTAGATCTCCTGGCAGTCGAGTGGTTGGCTTCGTGGTCGAGTGGTAGCTTCTTGGTCGAGTGTCTTGAACCCGTCGAGTGGGTACCTTCAAATCGATTGAAAGGTGACTTCTTCTAAGGATGTCCTTGGGCAGGGCTCTTAGGACAGGTCCGTGCCCCTACCCCAGGTACATAACTTCATCATGAACCGCATGTCGTACATCGCACACACCTTGATCTGGCTGACCGTTTATTTTGTGTTGCCTAATCAAAAACAGTTCATCTGAGTGAACTGTATGTTGTACATCGCACACACCTTGATCTGGTTGACCGTTTCTTTTGTATTTCCTAATTACAAATAGTTCATCCGAGTGAACCGTATGCTGTACATCGCGCACGTCTTCATCTAGCTGCCCGTATCTTTTGTTCCTACTCATCGAAAATGGTTAATTGAACTGAACTGTATGCCTTGAATCGCACACGCAACTAAAATCTGAACCGTGTTTGATGCATCCGTCATCGCAAACGTTTTGCCCTTTTGACGGGTTTTTTACACCACCGTTTGTGATTATTGCATCTCACACAGTTTTGTCGAAGGGTCTCTCATCGTAGTGTCGCGTTAGTAGCATCCTGTAGTAGTGATACTTCCTATGCATAGGCATTTTGTAAGCAAACAAATTATCAAAACAAGCAAAAACTAGCATATGCAAGGAAGAAGAATAAAACACTGACAGTCTCAACATGAAGAAAGGTTATTTAGTATCATGAAAATTTCTACAACCATATTTCCCTCTCTTATAATAATTACATTTAGGATCATATTCAAATTCAACAATATAGCTATCATATAAAATTTTATCTTCATGAACCACATGCATAAAAGTTTTATAATCTTCCAAGATAGTGGGATTAACATCAACTAAAGTCATGACCTCTCCAAACCCACTTTCATAAAAAAATTCATAAGATTGAACAATCTCCAAATACGTGGGATTATTTTTTTACCTAAAGTTGACGCTCTTCCAAACCCACTTTCAATATTATTGCAAACATTATTATCAATAACATATTCATCATGAGGCTTAAATAAATTTTCAAGATCATAAGAAACATTCACCCCAATCACGATCATTGCAATAAGTAGTTGAGATAACAAAATTATCACCCCCAAGCTTGTAACTTTGCATATCATTATTACAATTGTCAATAATAGAATTTGTAATAAAATTATTACAATCATGCTTTTTATTCAAGGAGCTAGCAAGTATGGGAGCAATAGCAATAATTTCATGTTTAACATAAGGAACTATAGAAAGTTCGTCTCCATAAGCATCATTAATATTGGCATCCTGACCACAAGCATGATACGTCTCCAACGTATCTATAATTTTTTATTGTCCCATGTTGTTATATTATCAATCTTGGATGTTTTATAATCATTTTATAGTCATTTTATATCATTTTTTGGTACTAACCTATTGACATAGTGCCAAGTGCCAGTTGTTGTTTTTCTATGTTTTTTACATCGCAGAAAATCCATATCAGACGGAGTCCAAATGCCACGAAACTTTACGGAGAACTTTTATGGGCCAGAAGGAACACAACGGGCCCTAGCTGCGCTTGGGGGTGCCCCGAGGGGGGCACAACCCACCAGGCCACGCCAGGAGGCCTAGGCATGCCCACCTCGGGTGCCCCCCGGACCGCCTCTTTGCTCTATAAATACCCCAATATTCCAGAAACCCTAAGAGGGTCGACGACGTATTCATCTAGCCGCCGCAGAGTCCAGAACCACCAGATCCAATCTAGACACCATCTCGGATGGGGTTCAACACCTTCATTGGTGCCTCTCCGATGATGCGTGAGTACTTCATAGACCTTTGGGTCCATAGTTAGTAGCTAGATGGCTTTCTTTCTCTCGTTGATTTTCAATACAATGGTCTCTTGGAGATCCATATGATGTAAATCTTTTTGCCGTGTGTTTGTTGGGAACTGATGAACTTCGAGTTTATGATCAGTTATATCTTTTTATATCCATGAAATTTATTTGAGTTTCTTTGGTCTCTTATATGCATGATTGCTTATATCCTCGTATTTCTTCTCCTATATTTGGGTTTTGTTTGGCCAACTTGATCTATTTATCTTGCAATGGGAAGAGGTGCCCGGTAGTGGGTTCGATCTTACGGTGCTTGATCCCAGTGATAGAAAGGGAAATGACACGTATGTATCATTGCTACTAAGGATAAAACGATGGGGTCTATCTCTACATAGATAGAACTTGTCTACATCATGTCATCATTCTTATTGCATTACTCCTTTTTTCCATGAACTTAATACATTAGATGCATGCTGGATAGCGGTCGATGTGTGGAGTAATAGTAGTAGATGCAGGTAGGAGTCAGTCTACTAATCTTGGATGTGATTCCTATATAATGATCATTGCCTGGATATCGTCATAATGTTTTGAAGTTTTATCAATTCCCAACAGTAATTTGTTTACCCACCGTTTGCTATTTTTTCTCGAGAGAAGCCACTAGTGAAACCTACGGCCCCCG
Organism: Aegilops umbellulata; assembly: GCA_032464435.1. NCBI lineage: Eukaryota > Viridiplantae > Streptophyta > Magnoliopsida > Poales > Poaceae > Aegilops > Aegilops umbellulata. The sequence continues at coordinate 289,277,414 of CP136056.1, read as the reverse complement.
GGTCTTCTTTCTCATATATTTGCCTTCACGATCTACTTTTTCCTTGCATTTATTTTCAGATCTATTAAACCAAAAAATACAAAAAAAAACTTTATTTTATTTGCGATCTATTTATTTAATCTATTATAACTTTCTCCCGTCTGCGCACCATTTCTGGCGCCGTTACCCGAAATGGATTGACAATCCCTTTAACACGTTGGGTTGCGAGTGGTTGTTATTTGTGTGCAGGGGTTGTTTATGTTGGGTTTCTTGGTTCTCCTACTGGTTCGATAACCTTGGTTTCACATCTAAGGGAAATACCTACTGCCGTTGTGCTGCATCATCCCTTCCTCTTTGGGGAAATACCAACGTAGCTTCAAGCGTCATCAAAAGGAATTTCTGGCGCCGTTACCGGGGAGGATCAAGTCAAGATAGTCTCCCGGCCACGTGCCAATTTCTGGCGCCGTTGCCAGGGAGGATCTTCAACATATACCAGGTTCCTAATCACAAATCTCATCTTCTCGCAATTTACATTATTTGCCATTTGCCTCTCGTTTTCCTCTCCCCCACTTCACAAAAATTTGTCATTTTATTCGCCTCTCTTTTCCGTTCGCCGTTTTTCCTGCCAGATCTATTTTTGTGTGCAACCTTGTTTGCCGTTATTATGGATAGTTCTTCCACTATCGCTTGCACTCCCGAGAACGAGGTTCTCAACTTTAAACAAAGGGGAGAAGAAAATTTAAAAGATGCGTAGTATAGAATTTGCAATACTCATAATAGATCTATCCGTAAGCAATCTATCGTTGTTCTTCTTTGCTGTTTTTATATTGGCATCACCACTTGGTATAGATTCGTTCTTGATAAGATTACCAGTGAAAATTTCTTGATGTGTCCCCCTCTTGATGCTTTTAATGCTATGGGAAATTTAGTGGGATCACCACCTCTCATGATTAATGAAACAAATTTGACTCTTGAGCATGTTATGGAAATACTAGATGCTATTGAGAAGAAAATTCTCACGAAGATCATATGGAAATTATAGATAAAAAATTTCATAATTTTGCCACTAATATTGGGTCAAAAGCCGGAGATATTTTTAAGTTGTTAAAGGAGAAGGGTACCTTAATCCATGAAGGAATAGAAGAAAGTCTGTCTCAGATTGATAAGTTAGAAGAAATCTTTAGTAATCTAAGCACGGACTTTGCTTTCGCTAAAACTATCGAGAAAACTCCCATAAGGAGGGGTAGATCCAAGAACAAAGGTGCAACTTCTAGTAATAATAATGATGGAGATCTTAAGATGATTAGTGTTCACCCGGATTTTGTTGAAGTGATAAGAGATCCTTTTTGCAAGAATGAAATCTTTCAATTTATGCCTAGGAGTATTGTTATTCAAGATCTTTATACTGAATCTCTAAAGGATCCTAAGTGTTTGATTGAAGAGTTGGACAAAGATGACAAAACTTAGATCCTTGCTTTATAATTAGCTAAGGGCGTAAAACTATAGGGCTTGTTGGGAGGCAACCGAATGAATAAATTTTATTTTTGCTTTTTGCTTTCTGTTCTTGAGTGTTAGCACAATTATGCTACTGTTATGATTGTGTTTTTTGTGTTTAATTTAGTTTTTGTGCCAAGTAGAATCGATACAATCTTCTTGGGTGATAGTTGTTTGATCTTGCTGAAAAAGACAAAAACTTTGCACTCACAAAAATAACTCTCATTTTTTATCAGAAAGTGATTTTTCCCTGATTCTCTTTGCAAAAGATTAATATACAAATTGCTCAGGTTGTCCTATTTTTTCAGAATCTTTGGAGTTCCAGAAGTTTTTGTTTAAGTCATATTGCTACAGACTGTTTTGTTTTGACATATTCTGTTTTGTGTATGTTGTGTGCTTATTGATGGCTCTATGGTTTTCTTTGATGAGTTTTTGCCATAGAAAAGTTGGAATAAAGTAGATATAATACAAAAACAAAATATGGATTGGTTTGATACATCACTTATATTAATAGTTTTCTTTCTTACACTAACGGATCTCACGGGGGTTTTGTTGTGTTTTGTGTGATTGAAGTTTTCAAGTCTTGAGTTATCTTACGATGGATGAAGGAAGGTGTAGCGACCAGACCTCAAACAGTCTGATTTCTGTGCTCAGGTGTCATCCCTTTACCAGTAATGCTGACACCACACAGTACTTGAAGGATTTATAACAGAGTAGCAATCACACACTTATTATATCGAATGTCTCAAAAGAGAACTTATTACAATAAATATGGCTTAAGGCCATCTAATAACGATAACAGCGGAAGGCTTGGAAGATAAGTGAGTCCATCAACTCCAACGGCATCACTGAGTATAGAACCACGACCTAAAAGCACCTTACTCGTCGTCTGAAAAGTCTGCAACATCAAACGTTGCAGCCCGAAAACGGGTCAACACATGGAATATGCTGGCAATGTAACACATAGGGAGTAATGAAAGAACAAAGCTATACTACATGCATATATGGCTGGTGGAAAGCTCTACGGTTACAGTTTTTGCGTAAAGCCAGTTTTTCCCTACTGCAAAGGAATAAATTTTACTTAACTATCATGGTGGTTGTTAAACATTGAGAATGGTTGACAGCATCCTCAATCCCAATTAAAATAATCATCATTAAAAACCCAACAATATTAATAAAAGTAACATGATGAGATTCACATGATAATCCAAGTACTAGATACTCAAAACGTCCATAACCGGGGACACGGCTAATCATGATTAGTTTGTACACTCTGCAGAGGTTTGCGCACTTTTCCCCACAAGACTCGATCTCCTCCGTTGGATTTCTCGCACTACATGGTGTTTGAGAAACGGATGACCGAGACATAGTCTTTCAGAAGCGCTAGCACCTTACGATGGACAGACCGTTACACCTACTTTCCCCTACATCTGCTAGTCTACCCTGTAAGAGTTCGCACGACTTAATCAACTATGCTAGAGCCCATAATAGCTTGTGGTTGCACACGGAAGTTTTTAGTATGAAAAATCTCATGATCCCTTTGGGCCTGGGTGGCGGTCCATAAAGAAATACATCAGGCAATCCTGGAATACCCAGGTACCTCAATCCACCTAGATGTGTGTTTAAGTTGCCGCCTTAGATAAGCCATTAATTAACAAACTCACATATGTCATGGATTTCACTCACCCAATCCACGTCTACTAGCATAGCATGGCATAATAAGCAAACGTAGAAGTAACTCCCAAAGGTTTGATAATAAAACAAATAATAGGTACTACCTCAACTACTTCCCATCCCACAATTTAATTAGATCCTAATCATGCAGTGTTTAAGGATTGATCTAATGCAATAAAAACTGGGTAATGGGAAAAGTATGATCAAACTGTTACTTGCCTTGCTGATGATCCGCGAAACCTAGAGATTCGAAGTAACAGGCAGCGCACTCCGGGTATTCTATCGCAGACAAAAATACAAGCATACAATAAGTACTCATCTAATGCACAGGTAAAACTCAAATAAGAGATCTAACCAGAAAGTTCAACTTAAGAACTCCGGTTTGCAAAAAGAATTGAAGCAACGAAAGTCAAACGGCGAAAGAAATCAACTTCGTTTTACTAATCTGGATCTAAGTCAAATTTTACAGAAGCAAAAACTTGTTTAAGTTAGTTAAACAGATAGAGGGTTTCGAGATGAAACTCCAGGCGCTTGAATCGCCTGATTCCGATAAATGAGCGAAAAGTTATACTAAAACGAAAATCGCATCAGAAATCGCGATCAGGAATAATTGCGGGAAAACCCGAGAAAAAGAAAAACGACGAACAGATTAAAGAACGAACGTTCATTATCTGGATCTAAACCGAACGGAAAAAACCAAATGGTTTTTTGAGAAAAACCGGCAACGCAGAAATCGAGGCAACCTCGGGCGGCAGATCCGGCGAAGCGGCGGCTCCGGCGACGGCGGGGCGGCGGGCGGCGGCGGCGGCAGCACGGGCGGCGGGCGGCGGCGGCGCGGCGCGGGGCTCGAGGCGGCGGGGCGCTAGGGTTTCGGGCGCGGGCGGCTGGGGTCTCAGGCGGGCCTCCCCGGCTTATAAAGCCGTCCGGGCCAGGAGTCCGGGTCGGACACGGCCCGTTAGGTCGGTTCATTTTTTTAAATAATAACGACCAGAAAAACAGATAAAAGACGTACTAAATGGACTCCAAAAATCCCGAAATAAATTTTCCCCGACTTCTAAAATCAAGCCGGACAAAGTGAACATTTATTTGGGGCCTAAATGTAATTTTGAAAAACGCATATTTTTCCTAAATTCAAATAAAATAGCGAAAACTCCGAAATAAAATCTCGTTTGATTTTATTATTAGATCCTCAATATTTCTTCAATAGTTTTGTAATAGAAACCAAAAGGGAAAGTCATTTTATTCCCTCTCTCATAGTTTTGTAATAGAAATTATTAATGATAAAATAATTAAAATCAAATGATCCTATTCTCAAAATTTGAGAAAACTCAAATATGAAAATAACGAAATCCCCAACTCTCTCCGTGGGTCCTTGAGTTGCGTAGAATTTCTAGGATCAAAACCAAAAGCAAAAATAAAATATGATATGCATGATGATGTAATGTATAACATTCCAAATTGAAAATTTGGGATGTTACAGAAGGATAGAAGAGCCTAAGGTTGGGGATGCCCCGGCATCGCAAGCTATTATCCAAAAATGAGCAACCAACTAAGCTTGGGGATGCCCCCGAGTCGCATCCCCTCTTTCTTCTAACGACCATCGGTATTTTACTCGAAACTATATTTTTATTCGTCACATGATATGCGTTTTGCTTGGAGCGTATTGTATGATATGAGTCTTTGCTTGTTTTATTCTGTGTTTTAGGTCATCAATCTGTGACGCCCCTAATTCAATCATACACTAATCATACGCGCAAACGTGTACGATCAAGATCAGGGACTCACGGGAAGATATCACAACACAACTCTACAAATAAAATAAGTCATACAAGCATCATAATACAAGCCAGAGGCCTCGAGGGCTCAAATACAAGTGCTCGATCATAGACGAGTCAGCGGAAGTAACAATATCTGAGTACAGACATAAGTTAAACAAGTTGCCATAAGATGGCTAGCACAAACGGGGATACAGATCGAACGAGGCGCAGGCCTCCTGCCTGGGATCCTCCTAACTACTCCTGGTCGTCGCCAGCGGGCTGCACGTAGTAGTAGGCACCTCCAGTGTAGTAGGAGTCATCGTCAATGGTGGCGTCTGGCTCCTGGACTCCATCTTTTGGTCGCAACAACCGGATAAAGACAAGGGGAAAATGGGGAACAAGGCAATTGTGAGTACTCATCCAAAATACTCGCAAGCAAGGAGCTACACTACATATGCATGGATATATGTGTAAAGGGCCATATCAGTGGACTGAACTGCAGAATGCCAGAATAAGATGGGGATAGCTAATCATGTCGAAGACTACGCTTCTGGCAGCCTCCGTCTTGCAGCATGTAGAAGAGAATAGACTGAAGTCCTCCAAGTAGCATCACATAGCATAATCCAACCCGGCAATCCCCTCCTCGATGCCCTGTTAGAGAGCGATCACCGGGTTGTATCTGGCACTTGGAAGGGTGTGTTTTATTAAGTATCCGGTTCTAGTTGACATAAGGTCAAGGTACAACTCCAAGTCGTCCTGTTACCGAAGATCACGGCTATTCGAATAGATTAACTTCCCTGCAGGGGTGCACCACATAACCCAACACGCTTGATCCCATTTGGCCGGAAACACTTTCCTGGGTCATGCCCGGCCTCGGAAGATCAACACGTCGCAGCCCCACCTAGGCACAACAGAGAGGTCAGCACGCCGGTTTAAACCTAAGCGCACCAGGGTCTGGGCCCATCGCCCTTAGCACACCTGCACGTTGCGAACACGGCCGGAAGCAAACCTAGCCCAGCAGGCGTTCCAGTCCAATCCGGCGCGCGCCACTCAGTCGCTGACATCGCAGAGGCTTCGGCTGATACCACGACGCCGAGTGCCCATATCTTTCCCGCGTAGTTGGTTAGTGCGTATAGGCCAGTAGCCAGACTCAGATCAAATACCAAGATCTCGTTAAGCGTGTTAAGTATCCGTGAACGCCGAACAGGGCCAGGCCCACCTCTCTCCTAGGTGGTCTCAACCTTCCATGTCGCTCCGCCATAAAGATCCACTCGCGGGTACTCCTACGAGCCGACCCATCTTTGGTCACCACATGTATCATGTATAAAGTAAGTATATACCCGTGATCACCTCCCGAGTGATCATGGCCCGATACTATAGCATGGTAGACGGACAAGAATGTAGGGCCACAGATGGAATAATAGCATCCTATACTAGGCAGGTAGGATTGCAGGTAAAGGTAACAACAGTAGTAGCAAAGACAGGCTATGCATCAGGATAGGATTAACGGAAAGCAGTAAAATGTTACACTACTCTAATGTAAGCAGTAGAGAGTAGAGTAGGCGATATCTGGTGATCAGGGGGGGCTTGCCTAGTTGCTCTGGCAAGAGAGAGGGGTCGTCAACTCCGTAGTCATACTGGGTAGCAGCGGCGTCGGTGCCGGTGTATAGCGAGAGAAGAGGGGGAAGAAACAATAAATATTTAAGCAAACAGATGCATAGTGATGCATCACATGACAAGTATCGGTGCTAGGGGTGCCCTAATGCGGTATGAGGTGATACCGGTGAAGGGGGGAAACGTCCAGGAAAGTATCCCCGATGTTTCGCGTTTTCGGGCAAAGGAGCCAGAGGGGGAAAGTTGCGAGTTCGATAGGTTAGGGATGTCTGGCGGACGAACGGGCTGCGTATCCGGGTTCGTCTCATCGTTCTAAAAAACTTTCATGTTGAAAATATTTTAATCCGAGTTACGGATTAAAAGATATGATTTTCTAAAGATGTTATTAATTTCTGGAATTTAATTAATTATTTAACTTAATTCGAATATGGATTTATGACATCAGCATGAGGTCATGCTGACGTCAGCAGTCAACAGGGTTGACTGGTCAACCTGACCAGTGGGTCCCATTGGTCAGTGACACATTTTAATTAAACAGTTTAATTAGCCTAATTAGTATTAATTAGGGGGTGGGCCCCACTGTCATTGATTGATTAATTAACTAACCGTTAATTAGGTTAATCTAATTATGATTAATTAACTTAATTAATTCCTTAATTAATTAATTATTATTTTTAATTCCTTTTTTTAATAAAATGTTCTGGGGGTGTGCCACACTTGTCATAGGGCAAGGCCTAACGGGCGCTGGGAACAGCCCGAACAAGCGGTGCGGGCGAAGCCGCCGCCCACCCGGTAGCGGGGCGAGGTTGGAGCGGGGGCCAAGCAGGCGCGGCCGATGCAGCTGGCCGGCCCGGGCGCAGCCTGGGGCGTGGTCTGGACCATGGAGGACGCGGGCGACGGACGGCGCGGCGCAGCGGAGCACGGGGCGGAACGGCGGAGGCGGGACGACGCGGCGAGGCGGTGGAACGGCGGCGCAGAGGAGCAGCGGAGCCAGGCCGCGGCGGGAGCGCGACGGCGCGGGGCAAGGCGAGGCTGCAGGCGACGCGGGTTGCGGCAGCGCCGTGGGGGGCTGCGGGCGTGGCGATGTAGGGGGCGCGGGTGCGCGTCTGGGCACAGGGCGACGAGCGGGAGCCCTCGGGGGCGAGCGGGTGGAGCACCACGGCCGCGGGTGTGACGCGGTGCAGGCGGCAGCAGGACACGCGGCCGGCAGTGCATGCATGCGGGTGCGTGGCCAGTGGAGTGGCGGGCCACGCGGGGCAAGCTGCGGGCGGGCGCGAGTGGCGCGGGTGCGGTGAGCGCGGCGAGGTGAGGTGCGTGCGAGCGTGCGTGAGGGGGGGACGCCGGGTGGCCGCGATGAGGGTGGGCGATGCGGGCGCGTGCGGGGAAGAGAGGGGGAGGGGCCTCACAGGGGGGTTGTAGGGACGGGGCAATGGGCGCGGGAAGGTTCTGGGAGGGCCGTTGTGGAGGAGGACGAGGACGACATCGGCGTGGAGGAGGTAGGCCGGCGATGGAGTGCTCTGGGTGCTGGCGTCGGGGGTGGAGGGGCGAGGGGATCGGGTTCTCCTCCCGATCTAGATCCAATCGAGGGGGAGTGGGGGGAGCGAGTGGGGAGTGGTTAGGTTAGGGTTTCGGTGGGTGAGGGGATAACGAGGGGGGGTGGCCGGTTGGGCCTGTGGCCGAATGGGCGGCCAGTTGGGTCGGCTGGTCCGGGGGGGTCTTTCTCTCCTGTCCCTTTTTTTTGTTTTCTGTTTTTGCAGTTTCTTTTCTTTTTTATTTATTTTCTTTTCTGTTTTAAATAATTTTAAATTATTTAGGCATTTTATAAAAATGAGTTTGCTTTATTATAATTACCCTTGTAATATTCGGCACCCACCGAACATTTTAGTTTAATATTTTGAACACTTTGTCGTTTGACATTAATTTGAATTTGAATTTGACGCGATTTGAACTAACGGAAGTTTAGCAACAGTAATCGAGGTGACGTGGCATGATTAACGTGGAATTACTGTAGCAAGATTATCCGGGCGTTACAAATCTCCTCCACTACAAGAAATCTCGTCCCGAGATTTAGGAGGTAGAAGGAAATAGTACGGGGTATTCATCTCGAAGACGATCCTCGCATTCCCAGGTAGCTTCGTCTTCAAAGTGATTCGACCAATGGACCTTGAGGAACTTGATCGCCTTCTGATGTGTGCGGCGTTCAGCTTGGTCGAGAATGCGGACCGGATGCTCTTTATAGGAGAGGTCCTGTTGCAATTTGAGCACTTCATGGTCCACTGCTCGGATTGGGTCCTTGAAGCAGCGTCGGAGTTGCGACACGTGGAACACATCGTGAACCTGAGAAAGGTTCGGCGAAAGCTCCAGTTGATATGCCGCTTTTCCACGCCTCTCGAGAGTAGTGAAAGGACCAATATAGCGAGGAGCTAGCTTTCCTTTGATCCCGAAGCGGTGAGCACCCTTCATTGGTGTAACTCGAAGATAGGCCTTTTCGCCAGGTTGATATACCATGTCTTTATGATGACGGTCATAATTGCTCTTTTGGCGTGACTGAGCAGTCTTGAGATTCTCACGAATAATGCGGACTTGTTCTTCGGCATGTTGGATAATATCCGGACCAAAGAGTGGACGTTCCCCAGTTTCTGACCAGTTCAGAGGGGTTTGGCACTTTCGTCCATATAACACTTCGAAGGGGGCCATCTTCAGACTAGCTTGATAGCTATTGTTATAAGAGAACTCAGCATACGGGAGAGATTCCTCCCATTTCTTGCCGAAGGAAATAACACAAGCTCGAAGCATGTCTTCGAGAACTTGGTTGACACGTTCAACTTGCCCTTGTGACTGTGGATGAAACGCAATACTGAAAGATAAGTGAGTCCCCATAGCTTCTTGGAAACTTGCCCAGAATCTTGAAGTGAATAAGCTGCCACGGTCCAAACTGATAACCGGGGGAGTACCGTGAAGTGAGACAATTCTGGACATGTAGAGAGTTGCAAACCGACTAGCAGTGATCATTTCTTTGACTGCCAGAAAATGTGCAACTTTAGAAAGTCGGTCAAGGACGACAAGAATAGCATCATTACCTTTCTGCGATTTGGGAAATCCAGTGATGAAGTCCATTTCAACATGGTCCCATTTCCATTCAGGAATAGAGATAGGTTGCAGAGTTCCAGCAGGCCTTTGATGTTCTTCTTTGATACGATGGCAAACGTCACACTCAGCAACATAGCGAGCAATGTCTTGCTTCATGTTAGACCACCAGAATCTCTAACGGATGTCCTGGTACATCTTTGTACTACCAGGAAGGACACATAGAGGCGTATCATGAGCTTCTTTCATAACTTTCTGGGTCATATCCAGGTTTTTATCCTTACTCGGAACCACTAGGCGACCTTTGAAGAACAAGGTGCCAGCGTCATCAACAGTGAAGAATGAGGGCTTTCCTTCTGCGAGATAACGTTTAATCCTCTCCACTTCATCGTCACATTTCTGTATCCATTTGATGGTGTCCACAAGATCTGGTATAGCAACCAGCGTATTGAGAGAACCTTTGGGAATAACATGGAGGTTCATCTTGCGAAACTCCTTAGAAGGGGGGGGCGAGTACACCCGGAGGAACAATATGGAGGTTCAGCTTTCTGAATTCTTCAACAAGCGAGGGCTGAACTTCATGAACCTAGAGGTGGTTGCAGTAAGACTTGCGGCTCAAGGCATCTTCCATTACATTATCCTTGCCTGGTGTATAGGAAATACCCAAGTCAAAGTCTGCTACAGTCTCCATCCATCTCTGCTGATGGAGGTTCAGGTCTGGCTGAGTAAACAGATACTTCAGACTTTAGTGGTCAGTGAAGATCTCGCAACGATTACCGAGAAGGTAATGTCGCCACTGCTTCAGTGCATGGATGACAGCAGCAAGCTCGAGGTCGTGAACTGGGTAGTTCTCTTCATGAGGGCGCAATTGTCGAGAGGCATAAGCAATCACTTTGCGCTCTTGCATTAGGACACAGCCTAATCCTTGACGGGAAGCGTCGCAGTAAATGACGAAGTCCTTCTTAGTATCAGGTGGAGCTAGCACTGGGGCAGAAGTCAACTTGTCTTTGAGTGCCTGGAAGCTTTCCTGACATTTGTCTGTCCATTGGAACTTGACGCCCTTATGCAACAGGTTAGTCAGAGGCCTGGCAATCTTGGAGAAGTTCTCGATGAATCGACGCCAATAGCTGGCGAGACCGAGAAAGCTTCTGACTTGCTTGACATTCTTCGGAGGAGTCCATTCGAGAATAGCCTAAACTCGTTCAGGATTAACGGCAATACCATCCTTAGAGATGACATGTCCAAGATAGGTTACTTCGGGAAGCCAGAATTCACATTTGGAGAACTTGGCGTATAGATGTCGCTCTTGTAGCTTTCCCAGCACAAGACGAAGATGTTCAGCATGTTCTTCTTCATTCTTGGAAAATACCAGGATATCATCCAGATAAACCACGACGAACTTGTCGAGGTAATCCATGAATATATAGTTCATCAGGCGAGAGAAGGTGGCTGGAGCATTGGTTAAGCCGAATGACATGACAGTGTACTCGTATGAACCATATCGAGTCACAAAGGCGGTCTTTGGGATATCCTCTTCATGAACACGGATCTGGTGGTAACCCAACCTCAAGTCAAGTTTAGAGAACACTGATGAACCAGCCAGTTGATCATACAGATCATTGATCCGAGGAAGAGGATACTTGTTTTGAATGGTAGCTTGGTTAATAGGACGGTAGTCTTGGACTAACCGGTTTGTCCCATCCTTATTCTTGACAAAGAGAGAAGGTGCTCCCGAAGGAGAGCAACTTGGGAGAATGAAACCACTTTGAAGAGATTTGTCGATTTCCTCCTTAAACTCAAGGAGTTCATGCGGTGGTATCTTGTAGGGTCGCTTGGCTATAGGAGTGGTGCCTGGTTTCAAGTCGATGAGGAATTCGAGAGCTCTAGCAGGGGGAATCCCTGGAAGTTCTTTAGGAAAGACGTCGAGGAAGTCACGCACGACGGGAATGTTTTCAATGCCCTCGAGGGGTGCAGAGTTCAATGCATTCAATACATAAAGCCGTGCCTCGGCATTTTGAACCAGACGAGCATTGTAGCTTATTATTTCATTGGAAGGGTGTAGCAGATGGATAGTCTTGGTGGCGCAAACGATAGAAGCAGTATGCGCTGTTAAGCAATTCATTCCCAGAATGAGATCAATGCTACAGGACTTCAGTATGATGGGAGAGACAAGAAATTCCAGTCCTTCGATTTCAACGGGGACGTCGTTGCAAATCATGGAGATTCGACATTGGCCCGCAGGGGTGTGCACTAATAGTGAAGCGTTCATGTCCTCGCATTTAATGTCGTACAAGCATGCAAAATCTTCTGACATGAATGAATGCGATGCACCTGTATCAAATAAAACGGATGCTGGTACTGAATTTATGAGGAGTGTACCCATCACAGTAGAAGGCTGGTCTTGAGCTTCGTTCAGATCAACGTGGTTGGCATGAACACGATCATAAGACTTGAAATTGTTGTTGCGGGGCTGGTTGTTTCCACGGCCAGTGGCGGGAAGGGCCAGTTGATTCTGATTCTGGTTGCAATCCCTAGCACGGTGACCTGGTTGACCACACTTGTAGCACATGCCATTATTGGGAGTGGGAACATGAGCTTGGGGTGGCGGTGCTGGAAGCCTTGGCTGCCTAGTTGGAGCAGTAGGCAGACTAGATGCAGCATAGGACTGCCTTGGGGCAGGTGCATTCGACTGGTACATGCTGTTGGGAATCCATATCTTGCGCTTCTGTGAGGACGGGCCCGAAGATGAGCCCGCGTCACGGTTGCGTCTGTGAGAGCTCTGGTATTCCTGCAGAGCAGTTTCGACATTGATGGCCTTGTTCACCAAGGTGGCGAAATTAGCAAAGTCGTGCACTAGAAGTGCGAGCTTGATGTCAGCTTGAAGGTCGTCACGGAACTTCTCCTGTCTGCGTGCATCAGTTGCAATGTTCTCTTCAGCATAGCGAGACAAGTCCATAAACTCCCGCTGATAAGCTTCTGTTGCCTTGGGTGAGGTTGCGGAACTCACGCTTCTTCCGATCCATGACTCCCTGAGAAATGAAGCGGGCACGGAAAGCAGCTTGGAAGTTTGGCCAGGTGATGATTGTTCCAACTGGCAGAGTGCGCCTGTGGCTGTCCCACCATTGAGTTGCGGGTCCCTTCAAGAAGAAGGAAGCAAAGGTGACATAGCTTGCAGGGTCTACATCAGCAGAATCCATGTAATAGGTGATGTCACGGAGCCAGTCATCAGCATCCAGAGGCTGAGTTGAGATGCGGTACACAGTTGGGTTCAGGCGCATGAAATCCTGTAGAGTTACTGGGGCTAGCTGCTGGTTCATATTGGGGCGAGGAAACTGAGCCATCATGTTCTCCATGAACTAGCGATTCATCTCAAGCTGTTGGATCATGCCAGCCATGTACTCAGGCGGTGGTGGGAAGTTGCCACCACGACCACGACCACCTAGTCTAACCATCCTGCTAATATATAACATGGGTAGTTCAGCGTAGAGAAATTTGCAAGGACAAGAATCATTCATGATGAAACATGCATAATGAAAGGAGCACAATAGATACTACTTAGTAGTCGTCATATCTTACAAAAGAGATCATGCATAGAGTTCGGTACACAGAGTTCAGTACATAGACTAAGACATCATAGGCGGCACGCAGGCTCGCGGTGAATGCATCTAACACTAACAAGCAAGTCTACATCAGTCACACACGGTACTGCGGAGGTAGCTGTAGCCTGAAAGCTGGTAGTGTGGCATCGGGAACTCCACGTCGGCAACCTGGGGTCCGCGGGTACTCTGGTGCAGAACCCGACGCTCAAGTGGCAGAAGAGGACCAAGTGCGGGAGAGTAGCCTCCCACCTCTGGCCAACCGACACCCTGGGGCATCACAGTCCTGGCTGGGTAGATCGCAGAACGCAACAGCTCTCTGGATCCGACAAAGGGGTGCAACATCGTCAGAGCACGGTAAAGGTGCTGACGAGTGGTGTACAACTCGTGGAGAAGAGCTCGGTTAGCTCGATCCAGCCCATCAGCATGTAGAACCAGGTTCTGATGGTAGAAAGGCTCTCGGGTGACAGTGGAGTAGGCAGCAGTGTAGTAACCCTCCACACCAATATCAGATGCGATAGCAATGTGCCTGAAGGGGGAGGTGTCCAACTCCCGATACTCTCTACGAAGGCGTGTCAGAGCAGCATAAGCAGCATCGTGAACTGCCATATTGATGGTCACTCCAACACCATGAGCGGTGTGCAGCACAGTAGTGGAGTCGTACTCCCGAGAGTAGAGGTGCACGATGGCACGGTACTGCTCCTGGTTAAAGTCCTGGTACTCCTCAAAGACGGTGTACTCGGGGTGCCAGCGATAACCTAGGTAGGTCATCATCTCAGCTAGCACGGCAGGTGATCCCGAGGCACCAATGGCCGTCGTGTGGCGCACGACCTGCCTCGTGGGCTCCATCTGAAAACAAAGATGTTTCAAAGGAGTCAAATGACAGTGTGGAAATTGTTCAAAATACTATTCTAAGGAATAACTATGGCTTTTATCCAACTTTGGGGTGAATGTCATCATAGGACCCTAGTGTTAGAGTTAGTAAATTCGTTTAACCCGAGTAGAAGAGATTTCAGAGTCCCAGAGTAAAGGTCGAGGAGTAAAAGATCCTAGTACCACCCAAATGGCGACGTGGGCCCGTAAGGCACACGGCCATGTTAGTAAAAGTTTTTGCAATGTCTAGACTCGACTTCGGCCAAGGAGTGTGGAAGGGGGATTCCTACAGGCAGTCGGCTCTGATACCAACTTGGACACCCCCGATTCAATCGTGCACTAATCATACACGCAAACGTGTATGATCCAGATCAGGGACTCACGGGAAGATATCACAACACAACTCTACAAATAAAATAAGTCATACAAGCATCATAATACAAGCCAGGGGCCTCGAGGGCTCGAATACAAGTGCTCGATCATAGACGAGTCAGCGGAAGCAACAATATCTGAGTACAGACATAAGTTAAACAAGTTGCCATAAGATGGCTAGCACAAACGGGGATACAGATCGAACGAGGCACATGCCTCCTGCCTGGGATCCTCCTAACTACTCCTGGTCGTCGTCAGCGGGCTGCACGTAGTAGTAGGCACCTCCAGTGTAGTAGGAGTCGTCGTCAACGGTGGCGTCTGGCTCCTGGACTCCATCGTCTGGTCGTAGCAACTAGGTAAAGACAAGGGGAAAAGGGGGAACAAGGCAACCCTGAGTACTCATCCAAAGTACTCGCAAGCAAGGAGCTACACTACATAGGCATGGATATATGTGTAAAGGGCCATATCAGTGGACTGAACTGCGGAATGCTAGAATAAGAGGGGGATAGCTAATCTTGTCGAAGACTACGCTTCTGGCAGCCTCTGTCTTGCAGCATGTAGAAGAGAGTAGACTGAAGTCCTCCAAGTAGCATCGCATAGCATAATCCTACCCGGCAATACCCTCCTCGATGCCCTGTTAGAGAGCGATCACCGGGTTGTATCTGGCACTTGGAAGGGTGTGTTTTATTAAGTATCCGATTCTAGTTGTCATAAGGTCAAGGTACAACTCCAAGTCGTCCTGTTACCGAAGATCACGGCTATTCGAATAGATTAACTTCCCTGCAGGGGTGCACCACATAACCCAACACGCTTGATCCCATTTGGCTGGACACACTTTCCTAGGTCATGCCAAGCCTCGGAAGATCAACACGTCGCAGCCCCACCTAGGCATAACAGAGAGGTCATCACGCCGGTCTAAACCTAAGCGCACAAGGGTCTGGGCCCATCGCCCTTAGCACACCTGCACATTGCGAACGCGGCCAGAAGCAGACCTAGCCTAGCCGGTGTTCCAGTCCAATCCGGCGCGTGCCACTCAGTCACTGACGTCACGAAGGCTTCGGTTGATACCACGACGCCGAGTGCCCGTATCTTTCCCGCATAGTTGGTTAGTGCGTATAGGCCAGTAGCCAGACTCAAATCAAATACCAAGATCTCGTTAAGCGTGTTAAGTATCCGCGAACGCCAAACAGGGCCAGGCCCACCTCTTTCCTAGGTGGTCTCAACCTGGCCTATCACTCCGCCACAAAGATCCACTCGCGCGTACTCCTACGACCCGACCCGTCTTTGGTCACCACATGTATCATGTATAAAGTAAGTATATACCCGTGATCACCTCCCGAGTGATCACGGCCCGATAGTATAGAATGGCAGACGGACAAGAATGTAGGGCCACAGATGGAATACTAGCATCCTATACTAGGCAGGTAGGATTGCAGGTAAAGGTAACAACAGTAGTAGCAAAGACAGGCTATGCATCAGGATAGGATCAATGGAAAGCAGTAACATGTTATACTACTCTAATGCAAGCAGTAGAGAGTAGAATAGGCGATATCTGGTGATCAAGGGGGGGCTTTCCTGGTTGCTCTGGCAAGAGAGAGGGGTCGTCAACTCCGTAGTCGTACTGGGTAGCAGCGGCGTCGGTCTCGGTGTCTAGGGAGAGAAGAAGGGGAAGAAACAATAAATATTTAAGCAAACAGATGCATAGCAATGCATGACATGACAAGTATCGGTGCTAGGGGTGCCCTAATGCGGTATGAGGTGATACCGGTGAAGGGGGGAAACGTCCGGGAAAGTATCCCCGGTGTTTCGCGTTTTCGGGCACAGGAGCCGGAGGGGGAAAGTTGCGAGTTCGATAGCTTGGGGATGCGTGGCGGACGAATGGGCTGCATATCCGGGTTCGTCTCGTCGTTCTGAGCAACTTTCATGTTGAAAATATATTAATCCGAGTTACGGATTAAAAGATATGATTTTCTAAAGATTTTATTAATTTCTGAAATTTAATTAATTATTTAACTTAATTCGAAAATGGATTTATGACATCAGCATGAGGTCATGCTGACGTCAGCAGTCAACAGAGTTGACTGGTCAACCTGACCAGTGGGTCCCACTGGTCACTGACACATTTTAATTAAACAGTTTAATTAGCCTAATTAGTATTAATTAGGGGGGATGGGCCCCACTGTCATTGATTGATTAATTAACTAACAGTTAATTAGGTTAATCTAATTATGAGTAATTAACTTAATTAATTCCTTAATTAGTTAAGTAATTTAATTATTATTATTTATTATTATTATTATTATTATCTATTTATTTAATTCCTTTTTTAATAAAACGTTCTCGGGGGTGTGCCCCACTTGTCATAGGGCCAAGGCCTAATGGGCGCTGGGAGCAGCCCGAACGGGCAGTGCGGGCGAAGCCACCGCCCGCCCGGTAGCGGGGCGAGGTCGGAGCGGGGGCCAAGCAGGCGCGGCCGATGCAGCTGGCCGGCGCGGGTGCAGCCTGGGCCGTGGTCAGGACCGTGGAGGATGCGGGCGACGGACGGCGTGGCGCAGCGGAGCATGGGGCAGAGCGGCGGAGGCGGGACGACGCGGCGAGGCGGTGGAACCGAGGCGCAGAGGAGCAGCGGAGCCAGGCCGCGGCGGGAGCGGGACGGCGCGGGGCAAGGCGAGGCTGCAGGCGACGCGGGTTGCGGCAGCGCCGTGCGGGGCTGCGGGCTTGGCGATGCAGGTGGCGCGGGTGCGCGTATGGGCGCAGGGCGACGAGCGGGTGGAGCACCACGACCGCGGGTGTGACGCGGTGCAGGCGGCAGCAGGACGCGCGGCCGGCAGTGCGTGCACGCGGGCGCGTGGCCAGAGGAGTGGCGGGCCGCGCGGGGCAAGCTGCGGGAGGGCGCGATTGGCGCGGGTGCGGTGAGCGCGGCAAGGTGAGGTGCGCGCGAGCGTGCGCGGGGGGGAGGGGACGCCGGGTGGCCGCGGTGAGCGTGGCCGGTGCGGGCGCGTGCGGGGAAGAGAGGAGGAGGGGCCTCACAGGGGGTTGTAGGGACACGGCAATGGGCGCGGGGAGGTTCGAGGAGGGCCGTTGTGGAGGAGGACGAGGACAACATCGGCGTGGAGGAGGTAGGCCGGCGATGGAGCGCTCCGGGCGCCGGCGTCGAGGGTGGAGGGGCGAGGGGATCGGGTTCTCCTCCCGATCCAGATCCAATCGAGGGGGAGTGGGGGAGCGAGTGGGGAGTGGTTAGGTTAGGGTTTCGATGGGTGAGAGGATACGGGGAGGGGGTGGCTGGTTGGGCCTGTGGCTGAATGGGCCGGCCAGTTGGGTCGGCTGGCCTGGGGGGGTCTTTCTCTCATGTCCCTTTTTTGTTTGTTTTCTGTTTTGCAGTTTCTTTTCTTTTCTATTTATTTTCTTTTCTATTTTAAATCATTTTAAATTATTTAGGCATTTTATAAAAATGAGTTTGCTTTATTATAATTACCCTTGTAATATTGGGCACCCACCGAACATTTTAGTTTAATATTTTGAACACTTTGTCGTTTGACATTAATTCAAATTTGAATTTGACGCGGTTTGAACTAACGGAAGTTTAGCAACAGTAATCGAGGTGACGTGGCATGATTAACGTGGGATTACTGTAGCAAGATTATCCGGGCGTTACACAATCCTTTTTGGACACACCTATTTGAGCGAGCCAAAATTATGTCATGACTTGTTAGAATTGCTCTCTATGCTTCACTTAAATCTTTATGAGCAATGGACTTGCTCTAGTGCTTCACTTATATCTTTTTTTTAGCATGGTGTGCTTAGTATTTTTGAAGAAATTCTCTCTTGCTTCACTTGGATTTATTTGAGAGTTAGTAAATTTTTTAAGAAATTCTCTCTTGCTTCACTTAAATTATTTTGAGAAAAAGAAAAAGGATTATGCTCATGATCTTCACTTATATTTGTTTGAGCTTATGAAAAGCAACACATGAAAATTAGTCCCAAAGTGATATATATCCAAGAAGGATATAATAAAAAAATCATGAAGATCATTGGACAAAATAAACTTGATTCTTAGTAATAGTTTTGAGATATGATGATGTGATATCTGAGTTATGTTGGTGAGTAATTATGCTTTAGTAAGAATATTGGTTTTAAGGTTTGTGATTCGCTATGCAAGTACGAAAGTCAATAGTCATGCAATGAAATTATATCCTACTTGTGGTGCATTATTCAGTGTTATTTATGCTTAAAGCTTTCTTATGAGATTATCCGTTTCTTGGTTGGTCGTTTCTCAATCTTTTGCTAGCCTTCATTTTGCACTAAGTATGACCTCTACTTGTGCATCCAAAATCCTTAAACCGGTTTTGCCACATGAGTCCACTATATCTACCTATATGCGGTTTTCTTTTGCCGTTCTAAGCAAATTTGTATGTGCCATCTCTAATTTTCAAAATAAACTTCTCTTTTGTGTGTTTGTTTCGCTCGCGGAGCGGTGATGGGTGGCTAATATTTTCCATGCTAGATGTGTTATTCTCAAGATGAGTGTTTATTCACTTGTCATTGCACGAGAGTAAGGCAAAGGTATTAGGGATGCCCAGTCCCGAAATGCAAAAATATTGAATTTACTTTATGTTGTCAAATAATAAATTTCTTGGAAAGTGTTGGTATGGAGGGCACCCGTGGATACGGTTAGCCATGAAAAGTGAAAGTATGGTGGAAAAAGGAATAAACTTTATTTTCTGTTTGGGAACCGCCTATGGCATATCTAGCATGGAAAGTGTTCGAAACTCTAAGTCATTTTCGTTGGTGGAATGGATACACCTCCCAAAATGTTTTTATCTCTAAGTTTTTCGCTTTAAGCTCTAGCACCTCTACAAATCCCTACTCCCCTCTGCGAAGGGCCTTTCTTTTACTTTATGCAATTTTTATTTTGAGTCTCCATCTTCTCTTATAAAAGCACCAACTAGGAGGCAATATGATCGTACTTAAGTATTGGGTGTAGCTAATATTCGAGTGTGTTTCATGAATGAATCAATGTTCGAGGATGATGGGCTAGGGATAACTTATTTTAGCGTTGATATTTTAAAAGACATGGTTGCTTGTTGATATGCTTGAGTATCTAAATTATCATGTCAAAACTAGACTGTTGCTTTGAACAACTAAAAGTCCAAATGTCCATGCTATAAAGAAAAGAAATATGATATGACATGTTAGGCAGCATTCCACATCAAAAATTCTGTTTTTATCACTTACCTACTCGAGGACGAGTAGGAGTTAAGCTTGGGGATTGATGTCTACTACACAACCTTCTTCTTGTAGACGTTGTTGGGCCTCCAAGTGCAGAGGTTTGTAGGATAGTAGCAAATTTCCCTCAAGTGGATGACCTAAGGTTTATCAATCCGTGGGAGGCGTAGGATGAAGATGGTCTCTCTCAAGCAACC
Source organism: Aegilops umbellulata (assembly GCA_032464435.1). Classification (NCBI taxonomy): domain Eukaryota; kingdom Viridiplantae; phylum Streptophyta; class Magnoliopsida; order Poales; family Poaceae; genus Aegilops; species Aegilops umbellulata. Next base: position 289,257,545 of record CP136056.1, on the reverse strand, counting down.
CTGCAACCAAATAACAAAGAGTCTCTTGTGTCCCCAACACACCTAATACAATGACAAATTGTATATGTGCACTAGTTCGGTGAAGAGATGGTGATACAAGTGCAATATGGATGGTAGATATAGGTTTTTTTAAACTGAAAATATAAAAACAACAAGGTAACAAGCGGTAAAAGTGAGCGTAAACGGTATTGCAATGATAGGAAACAAGGCCTAGGGTTCATACTTTCACTAGTGCAAGTTCTCTCAACAATAATAACATAGTTGGATCATATAACCATCCCTCAACATGCAACAAAGAGTCACTCCAAAGTCACTAATAGAGGAGAACAAACGAAGAGATTATGGTAGGGTACGAAACCACCTCAAAGTTATTCTTTCCAATCAATCCGTTGGGCTATTCCTATAAGTGTCACAAACAGCCCTAGAGTTCGTACTAGAATAACACCTTAAGATACAAATCAACCAAAACCCTAATGTCACCTAGATACTCCAATGTCACATCAAGTATCCGTGGGTATGATTATACGATATGCATCACACAATCTCAGATTCATCTATTCAACCAACACATAGAACCTCAAAGAGTGCCCAAAATTTCTACCGGAGAATCACGACAAAAACGTGTGCCAACCCCTATGCATAGGTTCCCAATGTCACGAAACCCGCAAGTTGATCACCAAAACATACATCAAGTGGATCAATAGAATAACCCATTGTCACCACGGTTATCCCATGCAAGACATACATCAAGTGTTCTCACATCTTTAAAGACTCAATCCGATAAGATAACTTCAAAGGGGAAACTCAACCCATTACAAGAGAGTAGAGGGGGAGAAGAAACATAAGATCCAACTATAATAGCAAAGCTCGCGATACATCAGGATCGTGCCAAATCAAGAACACGAGAGAGAGAGAGAGAGAGAGAGAGAGAGAGAGAGAGAGAGGGAGGGAGAGAGAGAGAGATCAAACACATAGCTACTGGTACATACCCTCAGCCCCGAGGGTGAACTACTCCCTCCTCATCATGGAGAGCGCCGGGATGATGAAGATGGCCACCGGTGAGGGTCCCCCCCCCCTCCGGCAGGGTGCCGGAACAGGGTCCCGATTGACTTTTGGTGGCTACAGAGGCTTGCGGCGGCGGAACTCCCGATCTAATCTCTGTTCTGGAAGTTTTAGGGTACGTGAGTATATATGGGTGCAGGAGGTACGTCGGTGGAGCTTCGGGGGTCCCGCGAGGCAGGGGGCGCGCCTCCACCCTCGTGAGCACCTCCCTTGGCTCCTGACGTGGGGTCCAAGTCCATCCGGTAGCTTTCCTTCCAAAAATAACTTCTCCAGTTGATTTCGTTCCGTTTCGACTCCATTTCATATTCCTTTTCTTCGAAACACTGAAATAGGCAAAAAAACAGCAATTCTGGGCTGGGCCTCCGGTTAATAGGTTAGTCCCAAAAATAATATTAAAGTGGATAATAAAGCCCAATATTGTCCAAAATAGTAGATAATATAGCATGGAGCAATCAAAAATTATAGATACGTTGGAGACGTATCAGGGTTGCTGATACGTCTCCAACGTATCAATAATTTTTTTATTATTCCATCTTGTTATATTATTAATCTTGGATGTTTTATAATCATTTTATAGTCATTTTATATCATGTTTTGGTACTAACCTATTGACATAGTGCCAAGTGCCAATTGCTGTTTTTCCATGTTTTTTACATCGCAGAAAATCCATATCACACAGAGTCAAATGCCATGAAACTTTACGGAGAACTTTTATGGGCCAGAAGGAACACAACGGGCCCTAGCTGCGCCTAGGGGGTGCCCCGAGGGGGGCACAACCCACCAGGGCGTGCCAGGAGGCCCAGGCGCGCCCTGGTGGGTTGTGCCCACCTCGGGTGCCCCCCGGACCGCCTCTTTGCTCTATAAATACCCCAATATTCTAGAAACCCTACATATTCATCCAGCCGCCGCAGAGTCCAGAACCACCAGATCTAATCTAAAAACCATCTCGGATGGGGTTCACCACCTCGATTGGTGCCTCTCCGATGATGCGTGAGTAGTTCTTTGTAGAACTTCAGGTCCGTAGTTAGTAGCTAGATGACTTTCTCTCTCTTGCTGATTCTCGATACAATGGTCTCTTGGAGACCCATATGATGTAACTCTTTTTGCGGTGTGTTTGTTGGGATGTGATGAACTTCGAGTTTATGATCAGTTATATCTTTTTATATCCATGAAAGTTATTTGAGTTTCTTTGATCCCTTATATGTAGAATTACTTATAGCCTCGTATTTCTTCTCTAATATTTGGATTTTGTTTGGCCAACTTGATCTTTTTATCTTACAATGGGAAGAGGTGCCCGGTAGTGGGTTCGATCTTACGTTGCTTGATCCCGGTGACAGAAAGGGAAACAACATGTATGCATCGTTGCTACTAAGGATAAAACAATGGGGTCTATCTCTACATAGATAAATCTTGTCTACATCATGTCATCGTTCTTATTGCATTACTCTGGTTTTCCATGTATTGTTACACTAGATGTATGCTGGATCGCGGTCGACGTGTGGAGTAATAGTAGTAGATGCAGGCAGGAGTCGGTCTACTAATATTGGACGTGATCCCTATGTAATGATCATTGCCTGGATATCGTCATAATTATTTGAAGTTCTATCAATTACCCAACAGTAATTTGTTTACCCATTGTTTGCTATTTTTCTCGAGAGAAGCCACTAGTGAAACCTACAGCCCCCGGGGCTTCTTTCTCATATATTTGCCGTCGCGATCTACTTTAACTTGCATTTATTTTCAGATCTATTAAAACCAAAATAAAAAAATACTTTGCTGCACTTTATTTTATTTGCGATCTATTTATTTAATCTATTACAACTTTCTTCCATCCACGCACCGTTTTTGGCGCCATTACCCGAAAGGGATTGACAACCCCTTTAACACGTCGGGTTGCGAGTGGTTGTTATTGGTGTGCAGGGGCTATTTACGTTGTGTTGCTTGGTTCTCCTCCTGGTTCGATAACCTTGGTTTCATATCTGAGGGAAATACCTACCGCCGATGTGCTGCATCATCCCTTCCTCTTTGGGGAAATACCGATGTAGCTTCAAGCGACATCAAAGCACAACAAGCATCAAATTCATCACAAAGGGATATTTCAAGCGAATCAATGGGATCATAATTATCTATAGATTCCTGCATATTACTCTCTTCCAAAGAAGCAGACATTCTCCCAAATAAATTCACTAACATAGGCATTAGAAGCATAGTTTTCATAGTATTATTTAAGTATGTAAAAAATTCCAGAGTTGTAGAGAGTACCATCATACTTTTCAATCAAAGAAGCAACTTCATAAGCACCCTAAAAAGCAACAAATTCTTCAATTTTTTCGATATCATAGTAACTATAAACATCCTTCACATAAGAAGATACGATTTCATTGTCATTAAACTCACAGAAATAGGGAAGGTGTTTTTAGGGTTCTTAGAGCAACAAGTAAAATCATAAATTTCAAATATATTCCAAGCATATCATAGTAAACAATTTTTTGTCTCCATAAGAGTCTCCCCTTCTAAGACAGACGGTGACGCACAAAATGAGCATTCTCATCTATTGATTTTACCTCAACTAAACTAGTTGGGGTTTAGCACGAGCACAAATGGATTGAAGATGATCCAAATAGAAAACTTTAAGTGGATCCATAGTTCTCTTTTATTTTTTTGTTTCTTTTCTGTTTTTGAGTCATGACATGAAGACAATAAAAGCAAGCAAATGAGCAAAAAATATAAAGGCAAACGAAAAATATTGTTGGACTTTTGTAAAGCTTTTAGAAGTGTCGGAGATGAAAACAAGAGGAAAATGGAAAATAAAGTAAATTGCAAGGAGATGAGAGTTTATGTGTAGATACTTGATGGATGTTGATGATGTCTCCCCGACAACGGAGCCAGAAATTCTTCCTGATTGCTTGTGTCTGCGTTGGTAATTGCCAGAAGAGGAAGGGATGATGCAACACATCAAAGGTAAGTATTTCCTTCAGTTATGAAACCAGGGTTATCAATCCAGTAGGAGAACCAAGCAACACTATGCAAACAACACGTGCACACAAATAATAAATACTTGCAACCCAACGCGTGAAGGGGTTGTCAATACGTCAACGGTATTGAGATAGATTAAACTGTATGAGATTTGATAAATAGATCTAACTAAAACACAAAATAAAATAAATAAATCAAAATTGCAGCAAGGTATTTTTGGATTTAATATGATAGGAAATAGACCTGGGGGCCATAGTTTTCACTAGAGGCTTCTCTCAAGAAAATAACATACGGTGGGCAAACAAATTACTGTTGGGAAATTGACAGAAAAGCAAATAATTATGATGATATCCAAGGCAATGATCATGTATATAGGCATCACATCCAAGATTAGTAGACCAAAATAATTCTGCATTTACTACTATTACTCCACACATCGACCGCTATCCAGCATGCATCTAGTGTATTATGTTCATGGAGAAACCGAGTAATGCAATAAGAACAATGACATGATGTAGACAAGATAAACCCATGTATGAATAAACCCCATCTTGTACCCTTAATAGCAACAATACATGTGTGTCATGTCTCTTTTCTGTCACTGAGATTGAGCATCGCAAGATCGTACCCATCACAAAGCACCTCTTCCCATGGCAAGAAAAATCAATCTATTGGCCAAACCAAACCAGTATTTCGGAGAAGAAATATGAAGCTATAACGATCATGCATAAAAGAGTTCAGCAAAGACTCAAATAATATTCATGGATTGATTTGATCATAAACTCACAATTCATCGAATCCCAACAAACACACCGCAAAAAAAGAGCTACATCAAATAGATCTCCAAGAACATCGAGGAGAACACTATACTGAAGATCAAAAAGAGAGAAGAAGTCATCTAGCTACTAGCGACGGACTCGTAGGTCTGTGGTAAACTACTCACGCATCATCGGAGGGGCACAAGGATGATGAAGAACCCCTCCGTGATCGATGCCTCTTCCGGCAGAGTGCCAGAAAAGGCCTCTAGATTGGATCTCGTGGTTCTGGAACTTGCGGCAGCTAGAAAAGTGTTTCGTCGCCTCCCCTAGGGTTTTTGGGATTTTGGAGTATTTATAGGGGTGGAGGTATGTCAAGAAGGTCCCCGTGGGCCCCACTACCCGCTGGGGCTCGCTAGAGGCCCCTGGCACGCCTTGGTGTCTAGGGGGCCCCACGGACCTCTTCCCACGTGCTCCAGAAGCTTTCAGGGTTTTATATCACCAGAAAAAAACTCCAAAAAGTTTTGAGGCATTTGGACTTCGTTAGATATTGATATTCTGCAAAGTAAAAAAACAAGCAAAAAACAACAACTGGCACTGGGCGCTATATCAATAGGTTAGTCCCAAAAAAATTACATTAAGTGGCTAGTAAATGTATATGAGACATCCAAAATTGATACTTTAATAACATGGAATAATAAAAAAATTATAGACACGTTGGAGACGTATCAAGTACCCAAGTGAATGATTAGCTCTTTATTATACTAACGCATCTCACGAAGTTCCGTTAAGTTTTGTGTGATTGAAGTTTTCAAGTTTTGGGTGAGATATCGATATGAGGAGAATAAGGAGTGGCAAGACCTTAATATTGGGGATGCCCAAGGCACGCCAAGGTAATATTCAAGGAAGATCCAAGCAACTAAGCTTGGGGATGCCCCGGAAGGCATCCCCTCTTTCGTCTTCAACATTATCGGTAACCTCACTTGGAGCTAAATTTTTATTCATCACATGATATGAGTTTTGCTTGGAGCGTCATTTTATTTTATTAGGATTTCCATGCCGTTATTTATAATACTATTTTATATCTTTTATTTCTATAAAAGTGTCAAGGATAGCCTTCACCATGCTTATTTTGCAAGTATATGAGTTGTTGTTACAAAACAGAAAGTTGCACGTTATTGCATGAATTCTATAGAAAAGCCAGTATGTTATAAAATGTTGAAACTTGTTACACAATAAGCTATGAGAAATTTTCTACAGTGTGGTAAATTTTGAGAATTTTTCAAGTTAAATAAGTATGGATCCTTCTTCATCCCTTACAAACTGTCCTGTTTAGACAGACTGCTGTTATGGTTGCATTGTTTGCATATGTTTTCTTGTTTAATGATTCTATTTGAGGATAGAAGTATTAAATATGCATAGAAATTTAGTATGAAATGTTAAACTATAATTTTAGTGATTTGTTACAATAGAGAATGATATGGTGTTGCATTGATTTATACTTACGCATCTTACGAGTTCTTGTTGAGTTTTGTGAGGATGAAGTTTTTAAGAATTAGGGAAACCGTGATATGAGAGGAATGAAGAAGACACAAGAGCTCAAGCTTGGGGATGCCCAAGGCATCCCTTGGGCATCCCAAACTAATATTTCAAGAAGTCTCAAGCATCTAAGCTTGGGGATGCCCTGGTAGGCATCCGAGCTTTCTTCATCAACAATTATCGGTTAGTCTCGGTTGAGCCTAAGTTTTTGCTTCTTCACATGTTGTGTGCTATTCTTGGAATGTATTTTTTCATTTTGCTTACTATTTTAATAAAATACTTGGATCTAAAATATTTATTTGTAGAGAGTCTTCACATAGCTACCTAATTGTTTGACTAATTGATCGTCACTTATATATCTTTTTGGAGTAGTTTTTCATTCATTCTTGTGCTTCACTTATATACTAAGAGTGAATTGTTGAATGAACTGAATATCATAAATCCCAATTTATATATGTTTCATATGCTTGTCCCATGGGGAGTAATGACTTCACATATAATAAGTATAGGTGGCAAATTTATTCAAAGCTAACAAACACAACATTGGTCACTTGAATAATTCATGAAAAACTATTTAGGGAAGAGAGATTTCACATATGAATATACTATCTTGGACATCTTCTATGATTGTGAGCCCCCACTAATTATTTTCAAACTTGATCAGGTAGTTGATGTTGGACAAGGAAGACAACGTAATGAGTTACGTTTGTTTATATTCACATAGAAGTTATATTATCATGGATCCTCTAACATGTGGTGCTTGCTCAATATCTTTGCGAGCCAAAAATCCGCACCAAGTAGATATACTACTTGTGCATCGAAAACCCTTAAACCCAATTTAATGTCACAAGAGTCCAATATACCTACCTATGGATTGAATAAGATCCTTCAAGTAAGTTGTCATCGGTGCACAAGGCAATAAAAATTGCTTCTACATATGTATGATCTTTTATTGTAAGGGAAATTAAGCGTTGTAGAACTTGTGATGGTAAAGAAATAAAAGCGATGGACTACATAATAAAGGTTGCTATCACAAGGTGCAATATAATGTGATGTTCCTTTGCATTAAGAGCTCGCGTATCCAAAAATAAAAGCGCATGACAACCTCTGCTTCCCTCTGCGAAGGGCCTATCTTTTACTTTTATGTATTTACTTTTTATGCAAGAGTCAATAGTGTTCTACTCTATTCCATTTTTATTTTTTCTCTTTGCAAGCATCATGTGGTGGGGAAAGATCCAGACACATATATCCAGTTGAATATAGGTGATCATGAGTTATTATTGTTGATAATTATCTCTATGATAAATTGGGAGGCGGAACATTAAGCCCCTATCTTTCTCTGTGTTTGATGGATGCTATTTATTCTAAAAGTATGCTTTGAGTATTAGCAATCATGGAAGACTATATGATACACTAGTACAACAAGCTGCTATACAAACGGTTTTTAACCCCTTTCCGTGACGACATTTTAAATTGTCGCCATGCGAATGTGGGCGATAGGGAGCCATGATGCATATAGTTATCCCCATAAAACTGTTTCTGATATCTCGAATATCCCAAACGCTCCATCCTTGCTACTCATTTGTCCTCGCATTGCCATCGTAGTTAGTATTCTGTGGAGCTACGTTTATGATGCGCGACCCATCACAAACAGTTCACGATTATAAAACGTGTATGATAAGCAGACAATCACACACATTTACTTTTCCTTGACTGTATGTGATTTGATGTAAGAGTGCATACAGTTGTCCCTATAAAACTATATGAGAAGCTTGAATATATCCCGCATGATTCATCCGTCGTAACCGCGTCGGATGAAGACCTATCGCACGCGTTCTTCTATGAGCAAACGTTTGCGATGCACACGACATCATAAACAATCCATAATTGCCAAGCATGTGTTATAAGGTGAGTTTTGCAAACATTTAATAAGAAGGAACTGTGTGCGATGTTGTTGTTAATCTCACACTTATTTCTTGGCTGATCGTGTGTGAAGTAGAGATTTATTGCACATGTAGTGGATCCTAGAGATGTGTCTGATCTCCATGTTTATCATAGACGTTTTGCTTTCGCAAACGGTGTGTAGTGTAATCCCTAATTTAATCACTGTATTTAAAAATCACAGATTTTGATTTTGAAAGTAGGCAATCACTTATTTTATATCGAACCATGTTTATTACAAATATAGGTTCGAGCACAAATGCATAATTCGATGCACCGGTACATATTCTAAAGAACTACAGAAGCACCAAGTAAAGAATAATGAACCACGGTTGTACTAAAGACTGTAAAGAAAGAGGCAAAAGACATTCTGGTTGCTAGAGAAGGTGAAGCAGAATGCCCATATTGTGCCATCCTCCATGCATAATGCGCGCATGACTCTAGGCCAACCACTTGTGATGGTTGCCCGCCCATCCTTCACTATCTTCATTAGGACTTCCCGATGCTCATTATAGTCTCGATGAAATACTTTAAACTTCATTGCGTGTCCACCAATCATGTACTTTGTGAGGTACTCTTGAGTAAACTGCTTTGGGAACCACTGCAAACAAAAAAGATTCAGACATTGTTGTCTAACAACTCATTATGGGCAGTAAAAAGAGAAGGCTGCAGAGTTTGTAGTTACCATCTGACAGCTCACTGTTGTGTTGGATAGAGCGTAAACAAATAATTTGCTTGCCACTGTTCACATCTTTTTGCTAATAATCCTTATCAGTTTCCTCACTTGATGCTTGTTCATGAATATCTCATTGCCCCATACGCAAAAAGGGTCGATGCATGGATCGTTACCAAGGGCATATGTCCCTACAAGCAACAAGTCAATATTAGAAGCTAAAAAGTTTACAGGCCTGGATCTATATGCACCACATTATGGAACGACGAGGGGAGTACAAGTCAAGGGATGAAACTAACCTCGGTAGAAAATGCTGGCCACTCCGTTGTTGTGCTGTATAAGTAGTGGAAAGGCATGATAAGTACAACAACCTTAACATCAAACAAGTACAACCAACGTAAAAAACATCATCTCCAAATGATAGCTTGAATGTGTTGGTTTCAGCATGCTAGATATAAGATGAAAGGGAATGTTACCTACAACAGGCTTAACGGCCACCAAATATTCCAATTCAAATTGGTATTGTTAAAAATGAATAGAACGTAGCTCATGCTTAAACATCACACTGAATAATTGTGTAAAACTGAAATAAAGGTCATGTGTTAACTACACCGGGCATAACTGGAACCAAATATAGCCGTTCAAACTGGTATTGACGAAGTCGAGCAGCACAGTTCCGACTTGCACAAAATGAACATCACATTGTGAATGACTGAAATAAACAAGGCATAAATGATCAGTATAACAACCAAATATAGCAATTGAAAACTAGACAGAGTCTCAGTCCAACCAACCTAACAAGCAAATACAGATAAACATGGAATATGCTTGAAAACTGGACAAATGCTCACTACAACCAACCTAACAAGCAAATACAGATAAACAAGGCATCTGCTTGATAACTGGACAAATGCTCACTACGACCAACCTAACAACCAAATACAGATAAACAAGGCATCTACTCACTATAAACAACCGAATATAGCCATTCATGAAACTAAAGTGGACAATTCATGCTTAAACATCACATAGCCCTATTGAACATTACATTTTTTGCACAACTGAAATAATTAAACACGACACAGTTAAAACACTGCATGGAAAAATGCTACTACAATAAAGGGTACGGGTTGGCTAGCTTGAAAAGGTGAGATTTGCTGATAGGGTGTTGCCTCACATGTCATGGACGGGATCCTTCTAGTTGGAAGAGCATAGACCTATGGTGCGCTCTTTGATGTCACAGATGGGATATTTCACCTTGGAAAAACCTTTGTGGTGCCCTCCTCGTTGTCATGGTCGATGAGATCTGACTTGGAAATTGAGGGTCCCAAGCCGCCTCCGTAGAACGTGTCCTTCAGAAATGACAAAATGGGCTCGATGGCGTACAAGGATCGCAAATCCTTAACCACGTGGCCGAGGAGATCAGCGTCAGGGCCGTCAAAGAGATCGTCGACGGTTGAACCAGAGGATTTGGGGATGGACCACTTAACTTGTGACATGGCCCGCGTGAAGTCGTCACTATCGACAAGCTTGAAGTCGTAGCAAGCTTTCCGAGATACAGTAATATGCTAGGCCACTGATGTGAAGCCTTCGACATGGCAATGTAGTCAATGTCCTCGCCGGCTTCTGCGGTTAGGTGTTGCTCCGGGATCGATAGGTCGGGACGAACGGCCGCCACCTCGCCAACGTCTGCCGGAGAGGCCATGAGAAACCTCTTTTTGGCGGAACGCTTGTCGGGCTCCCCCGGATACGTGGTCGGGCTTAGGTTGCGACTCTCTGATACGCCATTTCGCATCATGCTTTTATATTGATATTTATTGCATTATGGGCTGTTATTACACATTATGGTACAATACTTATGCCTTTTCTCTCTTATTTCACAAGATTTACATGAAGAGGGAGAATGCCGGCAGCTGGAATTCTGGACCGGAAAGGAGCAAATTTGAGAGACCTATTCTGCACAACTCCAAAAGTCCTAAAAATTTATGGAGAATTATTTTGGAATATATAAAAAATATTGGGTGAATAAATACCAGAGGGGGCCCCCCAGGTGGCCACAAGCCTGGGGCCGCGCCCCTAGGGCTTGCGCCCCCCTGGCAGGTCCACGGTGTCCATGTTCTGCTATATGAAGGGCTTTTACCTGGAAAAAAGCATAAGGAAGCTTTCGGGACGAAGCGCCACCGTCTCGAGGCGGAACCTGGGCAGAAGCAATCTAGGGCTCCGGCGGAGCTGTTTTGCTGGGGGGAAATTAAAGCCATCGTCATCACCAACGATCCTCTCATCATCGGAGGGTCAATCTCCATCAACAACTTCACCAGCACCATCTCCTCTCAAACCCTAGTTCATCTCTTGCATCAGATCTTTGTCTCAAAACCTCAAATTGGTACATGTGGGTTGTTAGTAGTGTTGATTACTCCTTGTAGTTGATGCTAATTGGTTTATTCAGTGGAAGATCATATGTTCAGATCCTTAATGATATTCAATACCCCTCTGATTGTGAACATGAATATGCTTTGTGAGCAGTTACGTTTGTTCCTGAGGACATGGGAGAAGTCTTGTTATAATTAATCATGTGAATTTGGTATTCATTCGATATTTTGATGACATGTATGTTGTCTTTCCTCTACTGGTGTTATGTGAACGTCGACTACATGACACTTCACCATGATTTTGGCCTAGGGGAAGGCATTGGGAAGTAATAAGTGTTGGGAAACGTAGCATGCAATTTCAAAAAAAAATCCTACGCTCACGCAAGATCTATCTAGGAGATGCATAGAAATGAGGGGGGAGAGTGTGTCCATGTTACCCTCGTAGACCGAAAGCGGGAGCACTTTACAACGCGGTTGATGTAGTTGAACTTTTTCTCATTCCGACCGATCAAGCACCGAACGTACGGCGCCTCGGAGTTCTGCACACGTTCGGCTCGATGACGTCCCTCGAACTCTTGATCCAGCAAATGTCGTGGGAGACTTTCATCAGCACGATGGCGTGGTGACGGTGATGGTGAAGTGATCCGTGCAGGGCTTCGCCTAAGCACTACAACAATATGACCGGAGGCGTAAACTGTGGAGGGGGCGCCGCACACGGCTAGGAATCAATGTTGTGTGTTCTGGCGGTGCCCCCCCCCCCACACATATATATAGGTTGAAGGGGAGGAGAGGCAGCCAAGGGGGCGCCGCAAGTAGGAGGAATCCTACTTGGGCGCCTCCCGATTCAGTCTCCCCCTTCCATATTCATCCGGAGGGGGAAGGAAGGAGGAGGGAGGAGAGAAGGAAGGGGGAGGCCGAATCCCTCCCCTCCCCTCTTCTCCTCTTTCCTTCCCCCCTATTTCGGCCTACATGGGGCGCGCCAGCCCCCTAGGGGCTGGTCTATCCCCTTCTTGGCCCATTAGGCCCATGTAGTTGCCGGGGGGATGCCAGGAACCCCTTCCGGTGACCCGATATGTACCCGGTACACCCAGAACACTTCTGGTGTCTGAATATCATCGTCCTATATATGAATCTTTACCTCTCGACCATTTCGAGACTCCTCGCCATGTCCGTGATCTCATCTGGGACTCCAAACAACATTCGGTCACAAAATCACATAACTCATATAATTCAAAATCATCATCAAACGTTAAGCGTGCGGACCCTACGGGTTCGAGAAATATGTAGACATGACCGAGAAACCTCTCAGGTCAATAACCAACAACGGAACCTGGATGCTCATATTGGTTCCCACATATTCTATGAAGATCTTTATCGGTCGTACCGTAATGACAACATACATTATTCCCTTTGTCATCGGTATGTTACTTGCCTGAGATTCGATCATTGGTATCTTCATATCTTGTTCAATCTCGTTACCGGCAAGTCTCTTTACTCGTTCCGTAATGCATCATCCCGCTACTAACTCATTAGTCACATTGCTTGCAAGGCTTTATTATGATGTGCATTATCGAGAGGGCCTAGAGATACCTCACTGATACTCGGAGTGACAAATCCTAATCTCGATCTATGCCAACCCAACAAACACCTTCGGAGATACCTGTAGAGCATCTTTATAATCACCCTGTTACATTGTGATGTTTGATGGCACACAAGGTATTCCTCCGGTATTCGGGAGTTGCATAATCTCATAGTCAAAGGAATATGTATATGACATGAAGAAAGCAATAGCAATAAAACTTAACAATCATTATGCTAAGCTAAGGAACGGGTCTTGTCCATCACATCATTCTCCTAATGATGTGATAACGTTCATCAAATGACAAAATATGTCTATGGTTAGGAAACTTAACCACCTTTGATTAGCGAGCTAGTGTAGTAGAGGCTTAATAGGGACACGGTGTTTTGTCTATGTACCCACACATGTATCAAGTTTCTGGTTAATACAATTATTGCATGAATAATGAACATTTATCATGACATAAGGAAATATAAATAACTACTTTATTATTTCCTCTAGGGCATATTTCCTTCAGTCTCCCACTTGCACTAGAGTCAATAATATAGATTACATTGTAATGATTGTAACACCCATGGAGTCTTGGTGCTGATCATGTTTTGCTTGTGGAAGAGGATTAGTCAATGGGTCTACCACATTCAGATCCATATGTATTTTGCAAATCTCTATGTCTCCCTCCTTGACTTGATCACGGATGGAGTTGAAGCGTCTCTTGATGTGTTTGGTTCTTTTGTGAAATCTGGATTCCTTCACCAAGGCAATTGCTCCAGTATTGTCACAAAAGATTTTCATTGGACCCGATGTACTAGGTATTACACCTAGATCAGATATGAACTCCTTCATGCAGACTCCTTCATTCGCTGCTTCCGAAGCAGCTATGTACTCCGCTTCACACGTAGATCCTGCCACGACGCTTTGCTTGGAACTAGACCAACTGATAGCTCCACCATTCAATATAAATATGTATCCGGTATGTGACTTAGAGTCATCCGGATTAGTGTCAAAGCTAGCATCAACGTAACCATTTACGACTAGCTCTTTGTCACCTCCATAAACGAGAAACATATCCTTAGTCCTTTTCAGGTACTTCGGGATGTTCTTGATCGTTGTCCAGTGATCCACTCCTGGATTACTTTGGAACCTCCCTGCAAGACTTATAGCAGGGCACACATCAGGTATGGTACACATCATAGCATACATGATAGAACCCATGAGTGAGGCATAGGGAATGACTTTCATTTTCTCTCTATCTTCTGCAGTGGTCGGGCATTGAGTCTGACTCCACTTCACACCTTGTAACACAGGCAAGAGCCCTTTCTTTGACTGATCCATTTTGAACTTCTTCAAAACTTTATCAAGGTATGTGCTTTGTGAAAGTCCAATTAAGCGTCTTGATCTATCTCTATAGATCTTGATGCCTAATATATCAGCAGCTTCACCGAGGTCTTTCATTGAAAAACTTTTATTCAAGTATCCTTTTATGCTATCCAGAAATTCTATATCATTTCCAATCAACAATATGTCATCCACATATAATATTAGAAACGCTACAGAGCTCCCACTCACTTTCTTGTAAATACAGGCTTCTCCAAAAGTCTGTATAAAACCACATGCTTTGATCACTTCATCAAAGAGAATATTCCAACTCCGAGATGCTTGCATCAGTCCATAAATGGATCGCTGGAGCTTGCACATGTTGTTAGCACCTTTCGGGTCGACAAAACCTTATGGTTGCATCATATACAACTCTTCTTTAATAAATCCATTATGGAATGCAGTTTTGATGTCCATTTGCCAGATTTAATAATCATAAAATGCGGCAATTGCTAACATGATCCGGACAGACTTAAGCATCGCTACGGGTGAGAAAGTCTCATCGTAATCAACTCCTTGAACTTGTTAAAAACCTTTCACGACAAGTCGAGCTTTGTAGACAGTAACATTACCATCAACATCAGTCTTCTTCTTGAAGATCCATTTATTCTCTATGGCTTGCCGATCATCTGGCAAGTCAACCAAAGTCCATACTTTGTTCTCATACATGGATCCCATCTCAGATTTCCTGGCCTCAAGCCATTTTGCAAAATCTGGGCTCATCATCACTTCCTCATAGTTCATAGGTTCATCATGGTCTAGTAACATGAATTCCAGAACATGATTACCATATCACTCTGGTGCAGAACGTGTTATGATTGACCTACGAGTTTTGGTAGTAACTTGATCCAAAGTTTCATGATCATTATCATTAGCTTTCTCTCTATTTGGTGTAGGTATCGTGGGAACGGTTTTATGTGATGAGCTACTTCCCAATTAGAGAGAAGGTACAATTACCTCATCAAGTTATACTTTCCTCCCACTCACTTATTTCAAGAGAAACGCCTTCTCTAGAAAGGATCCATTCTTAGCAACAAAGATCTTGCCTTCAGATCTGTGATAGAAGGTGTACCCAACAGTTTCTTTTGGGTATCCTATGAAGACGCACTTCTTCGATTTGGGTTTGAGCTTATCAGGCTGAAGCTTTTTCACATAAGCATCACAACCCCAAACTTTAAGAAACGATAGCTTAGGTTTCTTGCCAAACCATAATTCATATAGTGTCGTCTCAACGGAATTAGACGATGCCTATTTAATGTGGATGCAGTTGTCTCTAATGCATAACCCCAAAAACGATAGTGGTAAATCGGTTAGAGACATCATAGATCGCACCATACCTAATAAAGTTTGGTTACGACATTCATATACATCATTACACTGTGGCATTCTAGGTGGCGTGAGTTGTGAAACTATTCCACATTGTTTTAAATGAAGGCCAAACTCGTAGCTCAAATATTCGCCTCTGCAATCAGATCGTAGAAACTTTATTTTGTTGCTACGATGATTCTCCACTTCACTCTAAAATTCTTTGAACTTTTCAAATGTTTCAGACTTGTGTTTCATTAAGTAGATATATCCATATCTTCTCAAATCATTTGTGAAGGTTCGAAAATAACGATACCCGTTGTGAGCCTCAACACTCATCGGACCGCATACATCGGTATGTATTATTTCCAATAAGTCAGTGGCTCGCTCCATTGTTCCACAGAATGGAGTCTTCGTCATCTTGCCCATGAGGCATGGTTCACAAGCATCAAATGATTCATAATCAAGTGATTCCAAAAGTCCATCCGCATGGAGCTTCTTCATGCGCTTTACACCAATATGACCTAAATGGCAGTGCCACAAATATGTTGCACTATCATTATCAACTTTGCATATTTTGGCATCAATAATATGAATATGTGTATCACCACGATCGAGATTCAACAAAAATAGACCACTCTTCAAGGGTGCATGACCATAAAAGATATTACTCATATAAATAGAACAACCATAATTCTCTGATTTAAATGAATAACCATCTCGCATTAAACAAGATCCAGATATAATGTTCATGCTCAACGCTAGCACCAAATAATAATTATTGAGGTCTAAAACTAATCCCGAAGGTAGATGTAGAGGCAGCGTGCCAACGGCGATCACATCGACCTTGGAACCATTCCCGATGCGCATCGTCACCTCGTCCTTAGCCAATCTTTGTTTAATCCGTAGCCCTTGTTTCGAGTTACAAATATGAGCAACCGAACCGGTATCAAATACCCAGGCACTACTACGAGCATTAGTAAGGTACACATCAATAACATGTATATCAAATATACCTTTGTTCACTTTGCCATCCTTCTTATCCGCCAAATACTTGGGGCAGGTCCGCTTCCAGTGACCACTCCTTTTGCAGTAGAAGCACTCAGTTTCAGGCTTGGGTCCAAACTTGGGCTTCTTCCCGGGAGTGGAAACTTGCTTGCCATTCTTCTTGATGTTCCCCTTCTTTCACTTGCCTTTTTTCTTGAACCTAGTGGTCTTGTTAACCATCAACACTTGATGCTCCTTCTTGATTTCTACCTCCGCAGCTTTGAGCATAGCGAAGAGCTCAGGAATTGTCTTATTCATCCCTTGCATATTATAGTTCATCACGAAGCCTTTGTAGCTTGGTGGCAGTGATTTAAGAACTCTGTCAATAACACTATCATTTGGAAGATTAACACCCAGCTGAGTCAAGTGGTTATGATACCCAGACATTTTGAGTATGTGCTCACTGACAGAGCTATTCTCCTCCATCTTGCAGCTATAGAACTTGTTGGAGACTTCATATCTCTCAACTTGGGCATTTGCTTGAAATACTAACTTTAACTCCTGGAACATCTCATATGGTCCATGACGTTCAAAGCGTCTTAGGGTCCCGATTCTAAGCCGTAAAGCATGGCACACTGAACTATCGAGTAGTCATCAAATCGAGCTTCCCAGACGTTCAACATCTACTCCTGCAGCAGGCCATTCACCTAGCGGTGCATGAAGGACATAATTCTTCTGTGCAGCAATGAGGATAATCCTCAAGTTATGGGCCCAGTCTGTGTAGTTGCTACCATCATGTTTCAACTTAGCTTTCTCTAGGAACGCATTAAAATTCAAGGGAACGGTAGCATGGGCCATTGATCTACAACATAGATATGCAAAAACTATCAGGACTAAGTTCATGATAAATTAAGTTCAATTAATCATATTACTTAAGAGCTCCCACTTAGATAGACATCCCTCGAGTCATCTAAATGATCACGTGATCCATATCAAGTAAAGCATGTCCGACCATCACGTGAGATGGAGTAGTTTTCAATGGTGAACATCTCTATGTTGATAATATCTACTATATGATTCACGGTCGACCTTTCGGTCTCCAGTGTTCCGAGGCCATGTCTGTACATGCTAGGCTCTTCAAGTTTAACCCGAGTATTCTGCATGTGTAAAACTGTCTTGCACCCGTTGTATGTGAAAGTAGAGCTTATCACACCCGATCATCATGTGGTATCTTAGCACGATGAACTGTCACAATGGTGCATACTCAAGGAGAACACTTGCACCTTGAAATTTTAGTAAGGGATCATCTTATAATTCTACCGTCGTACTAAGCAAAATAAGATGCATAAAAGATAAACATCACATGAAATCAAAATATGTGACATGATATGGCCATCATCATCTTGTGCCTTTGATCTCCATCTCCAAAGCATCGTCACGATCTCCATCGTCACCAGATTGACACTTTGATCTCCATCGTAGCGTCGTGGTCGTCTCACCAACTATTGCTTCTACAACTATCACTAACGCATAGTGATAAAGTAAAGCAATTACATGGCGTTTGCATTTCATACAATAAAGCGGCAACCATAAGGCTCCTGCCAGTTGCCGATAACTTTTACAAAACATGATCATCTCATACAACAATGTATATCACATGATGTATTGACCATATCACATCACAACATGCCTTGCAAAAACAAGTTATACGTCCTCTACTTTGTTGTTGCAAGTTTTACATGACTGCTACAGGCTTCTAGTAAGAACTGCACTTACCTATGCATCAAAACCACAATACTGATTTATCAAGTTTGCTGTTTTAACCTTCAACAAGGACCGGCCACAGTCAAATTTGATTCAACTAAAGTTGGAGAAACAGACACCCGCCAGCCACCTTTATGCAAAACTAGTTGCATGTCTGTCGGTGGAACCGGTCTCATGAACGTGGTCATGTAAGGTTGGTTCAGGCCGCTTCATCCAATCATACTGCCGAATTAAAATAAGACATTGGTGGTAAGCAGTA
The DNA here is from genome assembly GCA_032464435.1 of Aegilops umbellulata. Taxonomy (NCBI): domain Eukaryota; kingdom Viridiplantae; phylum Streptophyta; class Magnoliopsida; order Poales; family Poaceae; genus Aegilops; species Aegilops umbellulata. The sequence continues at coordinate 289,238,962 of CP136056.1, read as the reverse complement.
TGACGATCACCGCCCACAACTCTTTGTGTTATACTCGTGCATATCATCTACGCATAGACCTGGCTTGGATGCCACTGTTGGGAAATGTAGCATGGAATTTCAAAAAAAATCCTACGCTCACGCAAGATGTATCTAGGAGATACATAACAACGAGAGGGGGAGAGTGTGTCCACGTACCCTAGTAGACCGAAAAAGGAAGCGTTTGACAACGTGGTTGATGTACTCGAACTTCTTCTCGTTCCGACCGATCAAGCACCAAACGTACGGCGCCTCCTAGTTTTGCACACGTTCAGCTCGATGACGTCCCTCGAGCTCTTGATCCAGAAAAATGTCGAGGGAGAGTTTCATCAACATGACGACATGATGACAGTGATGTGATGTGATCCGCGTAGGGGCTTCGCCTAAGCACTACGACAATATTGACCGGAGGCGTAAACTGTGGAGGGGACACCGCACACGGCTTGAAATCAATGTTGTGTGTTATAGCGGTGCCCGTCCTAGCTTCCGCGGATTAGATTTTCCCGAACTCGAATAACACAGCGTCAGAAAACTAAAAAAGGAAAAAAAAAAACAGCCCCGGCGTCTCCCACCTCCCGACCTCCACCAACCCCCGCGCCCGCCCCAATCCCTCGGCGCCCACCAGCCCTGCGCACGCCGCCGCCGCCGCCGCCTCCTCCGGGTGCCACCTCCTCCTCGTGCTGCTAACCCGCCTCCTTCCGGCGCGCCGCCGCCCCGCCTCATCTGCCGCGCCACGGACCCGCCTCCTCTGTCGCGCCGCCTCCCCGCCTCCTCCTGGCAGGCCCCTCCTGCACGGCGAGCTGGAAGTTCGGAGCGCCACCACCGCTCCCTTCTACGGCGACCCCTCCCGCACGGCGATCTGGATGTGTTTGATCCCTCGGGGCTTGGGAAGTTCACCCAATCCGGCGAGCGCAGTCGTCTCCTGTCACCTCCAACAGATGCGACCCCACGGGTCCGATGGATGCTCACGCGGCGGAGGCCGTGCTGCTTCGGGAAGCTCCTTCTTCCTCAAGCATGGCCATCTCCAGCCGCCTTCAACTGCCGCGACCCACCGGATCTGGTGGATGCTCACGCGTGGGAGCGGTGCTGCTCAGGCAGGCTCCTTCATCCTCGAGCATGGCGCGTCGACAACGGCCTCCTTCCCCTCGTTCCCTCTTCCATTCCCGAGCAGAACTCCGATGAGCCTGTCGACTGTCACTGATGCTACTGTTGTTCACCATCAAAGTGGCCATAGAGCACCCATGGCAGGTCGAGTAAAATTCTCATGGCAGTTCGAGTAAAAATGGCAGCGAGAGAATTGGAAATCTGAAGGTAAGAGAGTTTTCGGAGCACATGTTTTATGTTTGCTGGAATCCCTAGGTGAATTGACATTGTTTACTTTTTGAAAAGTCTGAACGTGGTTTTTGGATGAGATCTGAAGTTTGAGTTGTTGGTTAGCTGAAGATCCAAGAGCCAACTTTCTTATTGGCAGCGGCCGCGACAGTGGGCACGGTGGTGGCATTTGTGCAGCCGCCGATGCGATCAAAGCATGAAGAGGAGGTTGAACACAATGTTACCGTCGTACAGGCCTTGTAGGTCTCTCCATTCAGTGCCTTTTGTGAAGTGACTTCACAATTTTTATCTTCTATGAAGTGATTCTAATATCTTGTTTCTCCTACCTTGCACTAGTATGTTCGTCCATTAGGTGTGTTTTTGCTATAAAGTGCCGGGAGCAGCTGAGTTGCCTTGCCTGAAATGGCATATAAGTACAGACAAACTTATCCATCAACACGTGGTAAGTAGGTAGGTGTAGCCCTTTGCACTTTGTTACAATGCATATCTGTATGGTATTTTAGTGTTTGCTATTTCAGAATTCATGGCTTCCGATCCATCAGTTAGCTGCTGATCTACGGAGTCTGAAGCGTGTGTTGACAACTAGATCCAAGGTTCAGATGGCAACACACTTAAAAATGCTGGTGAAAAATCTCTGAACATGTACAGTGCAATCATGGGAAAAGCTTGAATCTTTATCGCTTAACCACTGCTGATATCTCTTATAGCTTTTGTTATGCATGCTTCGCTGAGTGCTATGGTACAGATTTGTGAAATTACTTTGTACTTATTAGTACTATTTCATTGTGGATAATGGGTGCATGACTTCATGTATCCTCAATTTACTTTTTCGCTTGATTTGCATCCAAACTCTTTTATTATTATTCTGATTCGAGGGCCTTGTGCATGGATGTACTTCGCAGCACATAGTACCTGCGAGAAAATAATATCTACGGGAACACTGCTAGTGATGAAAGAAGGGGGATCGAGTGCTAAAATAATTTGTTTTCCTTGTTTCTAACAAATTCAAGAAAATCAGAATTAAAAAAAGAGCGGTTCGATGTTCTTTTTAAAATAATCCCACTATTCCCATTTCAAAGAAACTCAGAAGCTCATATAAAATAAATAGAGTGGTTCGATGTTTACAAAGGTAAACCAATTTTTTCCCATTAGTAATTAATAAAAACAATAGTGGCTTAACATTTATTTTAAAAAATATTATTTTTTCTTTTCTACGAATAAAACTACGAAGTTCAAATTAAAATAACACAGAAGTTTGAGGTTTACAAAAAACTCAGATTTTTTGTGTTACTAAAAAATAAAACAAAGAAGTTCAAGTTAAAATAATGGAACATCTCAAACAAATTTATAAAATGATTTCCCGTTTAAAAAACAAAAAATTCAAACACCAACCCCACGAGTAACATTATTCACAATGAAGCTCTTATATAAAAAAGTTGAAGTTCGCATAGAGAAAAAAGGGGCATTTTTTTGAAACGATTTACTGATGCTTACATGGTCGTCCCCGAGGAGTAAAAACGCAGCGTCCCCTAGGAGTAAAAACGCAAAGCTCACACGTAACATAATGATAATTAAAAAATTGTTCAAGTATTGTCCTCCAGAAAAGTTCATGCATATAATAAACCGAATTCGGGAGGTTCAAAAAATTCGAACCTGCCATTGAAGAAATGTACCTAAAAAGGTGAAAATGTAACTAAAAAGGTTTTTTAAAAACTAGAGCTTCAAATTTTAAAAAATCAAGTGGCTCGATGTTTATTAAAAAAATAGGATTTTTCCGATACTACTAAAAGAAATAAAACCAAGAAGTCCAAATTAAAAACGAGGATCAGTTCGATGATTATAGAAAAAACAGATTTTCCCGTTATTAAAGGATGGAAACAAGAAGTTCAAAATAAAATAACGCGGTAGTCCGATGTATAGAAGTCAGAAAATCCAAATCTGCTCAAGAATATCACAAGAAGTTCAAACAAAAATAACATAGCTGTTCAAAAATAAAATAGCACTTAGAAGTGATATTTCACTGTTTCAAACAAAATGAAAAACAAGAAGTCCACATTTTAGAAATAAAGAAGTTCAAAAATCATAAAAAAAGTACGTTCGTCGTTTCTTAAGTAACAAAATAAAAATCTAGAAGTTCAAGTTTAAAAATTGGACGGTCCAACATTTATTACAAAACTAGGATATTTCTATTACTAAAATAAATAAACCAAGAAGTCCAAATTATGAAAATAGAGAAGTTCGATATTCATAAAAAACTCAGATTTTCCTTGTTACTAAAAAATAAAAATGACAAAGTTCAAATTAAAATAGAGGAGTAGTTTGATGTATACGGAAAACTCAAATTATTACCGTTTCTTAGAAAAATAAAACTATGAATTCAATTTACAAAGAAAAATTGTTTGATGCTTATTTTAAAACATATTTCCTTTCTAAGAATATGACTAAGAAGTTGAAATTAAAATAATAGAGAAGTTTGAAGTATATAAAAAACTCATATTTGTTACAAGAGTTCACGTGCACCTCCGTGCACGGTTTAGAATTTATATTGCGGGATGTCCGACATCCAATTACATGTTTTGAAATGACAAAAAAAATGATGTCTGACCTTCAATTGCGTGTAATTCGACGTACACACAAAAATGCGACAGAAATTCATAGTGAAAACGACGAAAAGTTCAAGTACTGCAAGGAATGCATTACAGATGAGAATAAAAGTATAGAAAAAATAAAATCTTAAAATGTTTGTTGAAAGAAGTTCAAGTGTTCGGTCCAGGGAAATTCAAAAATTCTTGCGAGAGAGGTTCACCTCGTATTTCCATGTTCAATTTTTTCCGTATAAAAATAGAATACAATTCTTTACTCAAAAAATGTAAAGGTGAAGTTCAAATTGAAATAACAGAGAAGTTCAGAGTTTATTAAAACCTAGGATTTACCCGTTCAAAAAATAAAAACACAACACCATTTTTTGCACTTTTAAAAACAACTCATAAACGGAAAAAATGGTTGCGAGAAGTTCAAGTGCTCGGCGAGAAAAAGTTTAAATAATTCTTGTGAGAGAGGTTCACCATGTATTTAGATGTCCAAAATACATAAAAATGTAGTTTTTTGTGTTTTTAAATAATTCTCTCAAACCAGAGAGAAGTTCAAAAGTGATAACAACCGGAAGTTCACGTACTACACGGTGTGTATTTCATATAAGAAAAATACAATAAAGTGAAACAGAGTGAAGTTCAAACATACATGTCCCAGAAGTTCAACTACTTCACGCAGTGCAAAAAACAGCACGTCAAAAAATAGCACGTTCAAAATGAGAGTGAAGTTCAAACAGACATGCCCCAGAAGTTCAACTACTTCACGCAGTGCATTTCCGTTCGCGATGAACGCAGAAATCATGATCTCCCCATTTTCTAATTTACCTCAAAACTACAGGAATATCATTTGTGTAAGTTTCAAGTCCTCGGTCGGAGAAAGTTAAAAAAAATATTGTGAAAGGGGTTTGTACAAAAGGAGTAGCATTTGTGTAACACTAACGAATGGATGAGAAAATTACAAACGAAAATACGTCATAGAAGTTTAACGTGAAAACAACATGAAGTTCAACTACTACGCTGAATGAATTTCAGATGAAAAACTTTTAAAATCATCGCGAGTATGAAAAAACGGTCAACACGGGAAAGTATGTGCTTATAGCAGCTTTCCACTGGTATATCACTTGCTCAATTCCGGCGAGTGGATGGAGAGTTACGAGCAGTGGATGGAAACCTACTAGCAAAAAAATCACGTGAAAAACAGAGTGAAGTTCAGGTACACGCGTCGAGAAGTTCACGTTCTTCACGCGGTGCATTTTTGAAGAATCTGTTTCGCGATAAAGGCAAACGCATGATCTCTCTATTTTTGAAATTACTTAAAAACGACTAGGAATCAGAGAAAACCATCATCATGAAAAAGTTTGGCACTTTACGTAGCTTTTCAGTGGTATATTATTTGCCCCATTCCGATAAAGTTTGTAGAAATTACGGAAAAAATACGTTTTTAGCTATTTTCAAAACTGACATAAACCGTAATGAATTAGGAGAAAAAATATATACAAAAAAGATTCGCATTTCTTCAGGCTTTCCAACGCCATATCATTTGCTGCATTTGGACGTATGTTTAAAAAATTAGCTCAAAAATACTAACTCGGTGGAACTTGTACATTTTCTAAATTACTTTTAAACCATTAAAAATTAGAAAAAACTTTTAACATGAAAAACTAGCGCGTTTTCATAAGCTTTCCAACGTCATATTATTTGCCTCAATTCGATTAGCCGTTTAGAAATTACAACGAAAATACGAACTCGGGTGTTTTGTTTGCGAAATTCTACGATTTTCCAAATTACTCTTTAACCGTAGGGAATTAGAGAAAACTTTCAACATGTGGAAGGAGAGGTTTTGCAGCAGCTTTCCAACGCCATATTATTTGCCTCATTCCGATAAATGGTTTAAAAATGCGATCGAAAATACGATTCACATTTTTTATACGAAGAAAAAACGGTTTTCAAAACTGCTCTTAAACCACTTACATTTTGCCAAAAATTTAACTTGGGTCATGATACTGGTGTCCATAGCTTTCCAACTGTATATAGCAAGCCCCATTTGGACACCTTTTAGCTGAAGTTCAACCTAGCACACGGGAAAGGTCAGGCGCGTTACTCGGGAAGTTCATGTTGTGATCAGAATAGTGTTTATATATATGCCTAGAAGTTCAAGTGTTGTGTCCAAGAAAATTCAAAAATTCTTGCGTGAGAGGTTGAACAAAAATACGTGACAAAAATTCAAGGTGAAAACAACGGGGAGTTCAACTACTACATGGAATGTGTTTCAGATAAGAATATAAGAATAGAAAACAAAAGGCTTTAAAGGTCCGTTGCAAGAAGTTCACGTGCTCCTCCGTGCACAGTTCGGAATTTATATTACGAGACTTCCGACTTCCAATTACATGTTTGAAAAAAAAACAAAAAATGATGTCCGACCTTCAATTGCGTGTAATTCAACGTATACACAAAAATGTGACAGAAGTTCAAGGTGAAAACAGCGGGAAGTTCAACTACCGCAAGGAATGCACTTCATGTTAGAATAAAGGTATAGAAAATTAAAAGCTTAAAAGGTTTGTTGAAAGAAGTTTAGGTGCTCTGTCCGGGGAAGTTCAAAAAAATTTGCGAGAGAGGTTCATCTTGTATTTCCATGTTCGATTTTTTCTGTATAAAAATCGAATACAATTTTTTACTCACAAATGTAAAAAAGTTGAAGTTCAAATTGAAATAACAGAGAAGTTCGTAGTTTATTAAAACCTAGCATTTACCCGTTCAAAAAAATAAAAAACACAATGCCATTTTTTGCACTTTTAAAAACAACCCATAAACGAAAAAGAACAACCCATAAATGAAAAAAAAGTTGCTAGAAGTTCAAGTGCACGGCGAGGAAAAGTTCAAAAAATTCTTGTGTGAGAAGTTTACCGTGTATTTAGATGTCCAAAATATATAAAAAAATTGTTTTTTGTGTTTTAAAATAACTATCTCAAACGAGAGAGAAGTTCAAAGTGATAACAACCGGAAGTTCACGTACTACATTGTGCGTATTTCATATAAGAAAAATACAATAAATTGAAACAGAGTGAAGTTCAAACGGACATGCCTAGAAGTTCAACTACTTCAACCAGTGCAAAAAACAGCACGTCAAAAACAGAGTGAAGCTCAAACAGACATGCCCGAGAAGTCCAATTACTTCACGCAGTGTTTTTCCATTCACGATGAAAGCAGAAATCATGATCTCGTCATTTTATAATTTACTTCAAAACAGCAGGAATATTATTTGTGTAATTTCAAGTCCTCGATCGGAGAAAGTTTAAAAATTTATTGTGAGAGAGATTTCTACAAAAGGAATATCATTTGTGTAACACTTACGAATGGATGAGAAAATTACAAACAAAAATACGTCTCAGAAGTTCAACGTGAAAACAACAGGAAGTTTTACTATTATAGTGAATGAATTTGAGATGAAAAACTTTTAAAATAGTCGCGAGTATGAAAAAACGATCAACACGGGAAAGTTGCGTGTTTACATCAGCTTTCCGCCGGTATATTATTTGCTCAATTCCGGTGAGTGGATGGAGAGCTACGAGCAGTGGATGTAGAGCCGCGGGCAAAAAAAGTACGTGAAAAACAGAGTGAAGTTCAGGTATACATGCCGAGAAGGTCAGGTTCTTCACGCGATGCATTTTCGAAGAAACTGTTTTGAAATAAAGGAAGAACGAGTGATCTCGCCGTTTTTGAAATTACATAAAAATGGCTAGGAATCAGAGAAAACCATCAACATGAAAAAGTTTCGCATTTTTCGTAGCTTTTCAGCGGTATATTATTTGCCCCATTTCGATAAAGTTTTTAGAAATTACGGCAAAAATACGTTTTTAGCCATTTTCAAAATTGACATAAAACAGTAATGAATTGGAAGAAACAATATATACAAAAAAGTTTCGCATTTCTTCAAGCTTTCCAACGCCATATCATTTGCTGCATTTGGATGTACGGTTAAAAATTAGCTCGAAAATATGAACTCGGTGGAACTTGTACCGTTTTCTAAATTACTTTTAAACCGTTCAAAATTAGGAAACACTTTTAACATGAAAAAGTAGCGAATTTTCATAAGCTTTCCAACGCCATATTATTTGCCTCAATTGGATTTTCCATTTAGAAATGACATCGAAAATACCAACTCGGGTGTTCCATTTGCGAAATTCTACGATTTTCGAAATTACGCTTGAACCATAGGGAATTAGAGAAAACTTTCAACATATGAAAGGAGCGATTTTGCAGCAGCTTTCCAACGCCATATTATTTGCATCATTCCGATAAACAGTTTAAAAATGCGATCGAAAATACGATTCACGTTTTTTGAACAAAGAAAAAACGGTTTTCAAAACTGCTCTTAAACCGCTTACATTTTGCCAAAAAATTAACTTGGATCATGATACTGGTGTTCATAGCTTTCCAACGGTATATCGCAAGCCTCATTTGGACACCTTTTAGCTGAAGTTCAACCTAGTACTCGGGGAAGGTCAGGCGCGTTATTCGGGAAGTTCGGGTTGTGATCAGAATATTATTCTGATCCCGTGATCGGAATAGTGTTTATATATATATATATATATATATATATATATATATATATATATATATATATATATATATATATATATATGTTGGAGGGGAGGAGAGGCAGCCAAGGGGGCGCCCCAAGTAGGACGAATCCTACTTGGGCGCCTCCCAATTCGGCCTCCCCCCTTCCATATTCATCTGGAGGGGGAAGGAGGAGGAGGGAGGGGAGAAGGAAGGGGGAGGGCGAATCCCTCCCCTTCCTTTCCCTCTTCTCCTCTTCCCTTCCCCCTATCTCGGCCTACATGGGGCGCACCAACCCCCTAGGGGCTGGTCTGTCCCCTTCTTGGCCCATTAGGCCCGTGTAGTTGCCGGGGGAATGCCCAGAACCGCTTCCGGTGACCCGATATGTACCCGATACCCCCAGAACACTTTCGGTGTGCGAATATCATCGTCATATATATCAATATTTACCTCTTGGCCATTTCGAGATTCCTCGTCATGTCCATGATCTCATCTGGGACTCTGAACAACATTCGGTCACCAAATCACATAACTCATATAATACAAAATCGTATGTTACTTGCCCGAGATTCGATCGTCGGTATCTTCATACCTAGTTCAATCTCGTTACCAGTAAGTCTCTTTACTCGTTTCGTAATGCATCATACTGCAACTAAATCATTAGTCACATTGCTTGCAAGGCTTCATTATAATGTGCATTACCGAGAGGGCCTAGAGATACCTCTCCGATATTTGGAGTAACAAATCCTAATCTCGATCTATGCCAACCCAACAAACACCTTCGGAGATTCCTATAGAGCATCTTTATAATCACCCAGTTACGTTGTGACATTTGATAGCACACAATGTATTCCTCTGGTATTTGGGAGTTGCATAGTCTCCTTGTCAAAGGAATATGTATATGACATGAAGAAAGCAATAGCAATAAAACATAATGATCATTATGCTAAGCTAACGGATGGGTCTTGTCCATCACATCATTATCCTAATGATGTGATCCCGTTCATCAAATGGCAACACATGTCTATGGTTAGGAAAATTAACCATCTTTGATTAACGAGCTAGTCTAGTAGAGCCTTACTAGGGACACAGTGTTTTATCTATGTATCTACACATGTATCAAGTTTCCGGTTAATACAATTATAGCATGAATAATAAACATTTATCATGATATAAGGAAATATAAATAACAACTTTATTATTGCCTCTAGGGCATATTTACTTCAATAAGTAGATGATGGGTTGGCAGAGTGACATAAGCTTAAACCCTAGTTTATGTGTTGCTTCGTAAGGGGCTGATTTTGATCCACATGTTTCATGCCATGATTAGATTTATCTTAATCCTTCTTTTGTAGTTGCGGATGATTGCGAGAGGGGTTAATCGTATGTGGGAGGCTTGTCCAAGTAAGGGCATTAACCAAGCACCGGTTCACCCACATATCAAATTATCAATGTAACGAACGTGAATTATATGAGCATGATGAAAACTAACTTGACAATAATTCCCATGTGTACTCGGGAGCGCTTTGTTTCTTATAAGAGTTCGTCCAGGCTTGTCCTCTGCTTTGAAAGGATTGGGCCACCTTTCTGCACCTTATTTACATTTGTTACTTGTTACCCGTTATGAATTATCTTATCACAAAACTATCTGTTACCGATAATTTCATTGCTTGCAGAGAATACCTTGCTGAAAACCGCTTGTCATTTCCTTTCGCTCCTCGTTGGGTTCGACACTCTTACTTACCGAAAGGACTATGATAGATCACCTATACTTGTGGGTCATCAAGACTCTTTTCTCGCGCCGTTGCCGGGGAGTGAAGCACCTTTGGTGAGTGGAATTTGGTAAGTAAAAATTTATATTACGTGCTAAAATTTACTGTCACTTGTTACTATGGAGAATCATCCTTTGAGGGGCTTCTTCGGGGTGTCTTCACCTCGACCGGAAGAGCGAAGATTTTCTCCTCAACCTACTAAAAATATTTATTATAAAATTCCTCCGGGTATGATAGAGAAACTACTAGCTAATCCTTATGCAGGAGATTGAACACTACATCCTGATGTGCATCTAATCTATGTGGATGAAGTTTGTAGATTATTTAAGCTTGTAGGTTTGCCCGAGGATGATGTCAAGAAGAAGGTCTTCCATTTATCTTTGAAGGGAAAGGCATTGAAACGGTATAGCCTATGTGATGATATTGGAGCTTGGAAGTACAACCGATTGAAATTGGAATTTCATCAGAAGTTTCATCCTATGCATCTGGTTCATCGTGATCGGAAATATATATATAATTTTTGGCCTCGTGAAGGACAAAGTATCGCGCAAGCTTGGGGAGGCTTTATTTAATGTTATATTCATGCCCCAATCATGAGCTCTCAAGAGAAATTATTATTCAGAATTTTTATGCTCGGCTTTCTCGTAATGATCAATCCATGCTCGATACTTCTTGTACTGGTTCCATTATAAAGAAGACTATTGAACTCAAATGGGATTTATTGGAAAGAATTAAATGCAATTCTAAAGATTGGGAGCTCGACGAAGGTAAGGAGTCAGGTATAAATCTTAAGTTTGATTGTGTTAAATCTTTTATGGATACCGATGCATTCCGTGAATTTAGCACTAAATATGGATTTGACTCTGAGATAGTGGCTTCTTTGTATAAATAATTTCTACTCATGTTGATCTCCCTAAGTAGAATTGGTTTAAATATCATCCTCCCATTGAAGTGAAAGTAGTAGAACCTACTAAAGCTGAAGAAGAAACCATAATGTTGATCCAGTTGTTCCTGCTGCTTATATAGAGAAACCACCTTTTCCCGTTAGGATAAAAGAACATGCTAAAGCTTCAACTGTGGTTCATAAGAGTTATAGTAGAACATCTACACCTCCTGAACAAATTAAATTTGAACCTAGTATTGCTATGGTTAAAGATATCTTGGTTAATAACATTGATGGGCATGTTATTTATTTCTGTGATGAAGCTGCTAGAATTGCCAAACCCGATGATAAATATAAACATAGACCTATTGCTGGCATGCCTGTTGTTTCTGTTAAGATAGGAGAGCATTGTTATCATGGCTTATGTGATTTGGGTACTAGTGTGAGTGCAATTACATTTACTTTATACCAAGAAATTATGAATGATATTGCACCTACTGAAATAGAAGATATTGATGTTATTATTAAGCTTGCCAATAGAGATACTATATCACCAATTGGGATTGTTAGAGATGTTGAAGTCTTGTGTGGGAAAATAAAATACCCTGCTGATTTTCTAGTTCCTGGTTCCCCACAAGATGATTTTTGTCCCATTATATTTGGTAGACCTTTCTTGAACACTGTTAATGCTAAAATAGATTGTGAGAAAGAAACTGTTAGTGTAAGTTTTGGGGATGTGTCTCATGAGTTTAATTTCTCCAAATTCCGTACACAATCCCGTGATAAAGAATTACCTAGTAAAGATGAAATTATTGGTCTTGCTCCTATTGTTGTGCCTCCTAATGACCCTTAAGAACAATATTTGATAGACCATGAATATAAAAAAAATGATATGTTTATGAATGAAAGAAAGGAAATAGATGAAATATTCTGTAAACAAATGCCTTTCTTGAAACACAATTTGCCTATTGAGACTCTTGGAGATCCTCTACCACCCAAGAGTGATCATGTGTTTGATCTTAAACAATTTCCTGATACTCTGAAATATGCTTACCTTGATGAAAAGAAAATATATCATGTTATTATTAGTGCTAACCTTTCAGAGCATGAAGAAAAGAAATTATTGAAAACTCTGAAGAAGAACCGTGCCGCTATTGGATATACTCTGGATGATCTTAAGGGCATTAGTCCCACTCTATGTTAGCATAAAACTAATATGGAACCTGATGCTAAACCAGTTGTTGATCATCAATGGCGGTTATATCCTAAGATGAAAGAAGTGGTAAGAAATGAAATATTAAAGCTTCTGGAAGCAGGTATAATTTATCCTATTGCTGATAGTAGATGGGTAAGTCTTGTTCATTGTGTCCCTAAGAAGGGATGTATTACTGATGTTCCCAATGATAAAAATGAATTGATTCCGCAAAGAATTGTTACAGGTTATAGAATGGTAATTGATTTTAGAAAATTAAACAAAGCTACTAGGAAAGATCATTACCCTCAACCTTTTATCGATCAAATGTTAGAAAGACTATCTAAACATACACACTTTTTATTTCTAGATGGTTATTCTAGTTTTTTTCAAATACCTGTGTCACAAGAGGATCAAGAAAAAACTAATTTTACATGCCCTTTTGGTACTTTTGCTTACATACGTATGCCTTTTGGTTTATGCAATGCACCTGCTACCTTTCAAAGATGTATGACTGCTATATTCTCTCACTTTTGTGAAAAGATTGTTGAGGTTTTCATGGGTGATTTCTCCGTTTACGGAACTTCTTTTGACGATTGCTTAAGCAACCTTGATCGAGTTTTACAGAAATGTGAAGAAACTAATCTTGTCTTGAGTTGGAAGAAGTGCCATTTTATGGTTAATGAAGGTATTGTCTTGGGGCATAAAATATCTAAAAGAGGTATTGGAGTTCATAAAGCTAAAGTTGATGCCATTGAAAAAATGTCGTGTCCTAAAGATATCAAAGGTATAAGAAGTTTCCTTGGTCGTCATGCTGGTTTCTATAGGAGATTTATTAAAGACTTCTCTAGAATTTCTAGGCCACTTAATAATCTCTTGCAAAAAGATGTCCCATTTGTTTTTTATGATGATTGTGTAGAAGCCTTTGAAATCCTTAAGAAAGCCTTAATTTCTGCACCTATTGTTCAACCACCTGATTGGAACCTACCCTTTGAAATTATGTGTGATGCTAGTGATTATGTTGTTGGTGCTGTTCTAGGACAAAGAGTTGATAAAAAATTAAATGTTATCCATTATGCTAGTTAAACTCTAGACTTGAACAAGAATTTTTAGCAGTTGTGTTTGCTTGTCATAAGTTCTGATCTTATATTGTTGATTCCAAAGTAAACTATTCACACCAACCATGCTGCTATTAAATATCTTATGAAAAAGAAAGATGCTAAACCTAGACTTATTAGATGGGTTCTCCTGCTACAAGAATTTGATTTGCATGTTATTGATAGATAGGGAGCTGAAAACGAGAGCAGCGTTTCGGTGCCCAGGTGCATCTGCACCCGGACAAAAAAAATTCGTAAAAAATTCAAAAAAATTCAAAAAATTCTAAAAAAATTAGGGTGGTAGAAAATTTGATGCGTGATGTACGCCCCAATTTTCAAAACATTTGGACTTCTGTGTAGCTCTCAGCAAAAAAGACAAATAAGACAAGAATAGTACATGAACAGTATACATTTTTACAGACCTCCAATTTGTCTTTTTTGCTGAGAGCTGCACAGAAGTCCAAATGTTTTGAAAATTGGAGCGTACCTCACGCATCAAATTGTCTACCACCCTAATTTTTTTGGATTTTTTTGAATTTTTCTAGTATTTATTTTGATTTTTTTCGTGAGCGCAGGTGCAGATGAGCTCGGGCTCAGATTCGAATTTTCCGCTGAAAACCCCATACCAAACAATTTGTCTAGGTTAGAAAATGTTCTTGATGACCCACTACCTATAGATGATAGCTTTCCTGATGAGATGTATGTTGTCTTTCCTCTAGTGATGTTATGTGAACGTCGACTACATGACATTTCGCCATGATTTGGGCCTAGGGGAAGGCATTGGGAAGTAATAAGTAGATGAAGAGTTGCTAGAGTGACAGAAGCTGAAACCCTAGTTTTATGCGTTGCTTCATAAGGGGCTGATTTGGATCCACAAGTTTCATGCTATGGTTAGATTTATCTTAATTCTTCTTTCATAGTTGCGGATGCTTGCGAGAGGGGTTAATCATAAGTGGGAGGCTTGTCCAAGTAAGGGCAGCACCCAAGCACCGGTCCACCCACTTATCAAATTATCAAAGTAACAAACGTGAATCATATGAGCATGATGAAAACTAACTTGACAATAATTCCCATGTGTCCTCGGGAGTGCTTTGCTTTATATAAGAGTTTGTCTAGGCTTGTACTTTGCTACAAAAAGGATTGGGCCACCTTGCTACACCTTAGTTATATTTGTTACTTGTTACCCGTTACGAATTATCTTATCACAAAACTATCTATTGCTGATAATTTCAGTGCTTGCAGAGAATACCTTGCCGAAAACCGCTTTTCATTTCCTTCCGCTCCTCGTTAGGTTCGACACTCTTACTTATCGAAGGACTACGATAGATCCCCTATACTTGTGGGTCATCACTCTCTGGAGTAGGGGATGTGGATCTGGTGGGGAGGGACACCGCATGCCTCATCTAAAAACTCAGGGGGCGACGGTATGGGAATCGTTGGGTAACCTGAACTTTATTACCTAAGCTAGGAGGCATGGGCAGACCCGTAGGGGCTGCCAGCGGCGGCGGTGAGCTAGGGTTCGAGAGCTGGAGGGGGCGGATGTGAGTGGGACTATGGAGGGGTCCGTGGTGGTGTTTGAGGATACATCGCAGCTACTGAGAATTGTAGTAATGGTGGGTGGAGATGGTGGTGGACGAGGAAGGGCGACAGTTCAGATGCCTCGGCTACTAGAATTTTACTATAAGGTCAGTGGTGGAGGAGTGGGGGTGACGGTTGAAATACCGCGGCTACTAACATTTGGGTAAAGGAATTGATGCGGGGTGAGAGCACCCAAGATCGCACACGGTCCAATACGAATATGTGTGTATGATAATGTGGAAAAGTGGTGGAACCGCCAATTTTTGCATTGCTCAAGGAGGGTAGTTTGTTTTTAGATTTCTAGCCAGCTGGTCTATTGCACACGGTTTGTCCTAATTTTCACTGCCATTAGCTTGCATAGTCGTGGTGATTCACAACGCACTTGCATCGCATACAGTTAATCCAGTACCACCCTTGCTCGCGCTTGCATAGTCGTGGCGATTTCATAGCGCACTTGCATCGCACATGGTTAAGCCACTACCTCCACCCTTCCCCGCGCTTGCGCAGTCGTGGTGATTCACAGCGCAGTTGCATCGCACTCGGTTAAGCCACTGCCTACACCATTGGTCCTGCTTGCATAGACGTGGTGATTTCATAGCGCACTAGCATCACACACGGTTAATCCACTACCTACACCCTTGCTCGCGCATGCACAGTTGTGGTGATTTGACAGCGCACTTGCATTGCACACGGTTAATCTAGTACAGTCGTGTCCGTTGAGTGTCATCCGAGTCTTCGCAGCAAAAAAACATGAGAGAGGGTCAGAAGACAGCCACGCCAGCATGTGGCCCAAATATATATGAATGAAAAGGGTGGTCTGTGTTGTTCAAAATTCCAATGCACAACTTTAACCGCCCAGGCCCACGGTTGGGCACGTCGTCGAAGATCGATGAGAGGCGTCAAAAGTCAAGAACCACCTGGAAGTGGCCAAACATATGTAGGAATATAGGGTGTGATATTTAAATACACAATGCACAACTTTGGTGGCACCTGCCTTGCAAACTGGAAAGCCCCCTTGGATATATCTATAATGACATAATGTCGTAGCTACCTAGCTAGGGTGCTCAACCCACCTCCCACTTCGTGTCTGCGGGACGGATGCACGTAGATACTTTGGTCATACATGCATGTCACGATGACCTACCATAAGATGGACCAGTGAATCTATCGCTTGGTCAAACGACAACTGTTGTTGTCGATAAAAAAATGGATAGAATATATATAAACCACTTGGGACAATAGATTGTACCATCATCCAAAATCACACAAGAGGGACCACAAAACTAGCGTCAGCTGCATGGGGCCCCGAAATGATGTACGGAAGGGGTGATGTGTTTTCAATATCAAATAACGTACAATTTAGATGTGGTGCCTGCCTCTCGATACAGACAACCACCATGAAAGCCAGGAAATTAAGGACGAGATACGCAGGGTACGGTGTCGGTGCAACCCACCAATCCGAGTGCGTGGGAGGGAATCCTGAGAACGCATGAGCTCGAACTTTGCTCGAACTACATGTGGTGGTGACTGTCCCTACCACGAACTAGGAGGAATCCATTCATGGCCAACACATACCCCTCGTTATCAGTCAAAAGGATGACATATATAGATCCTGGGAGCCCACAAATATGTGTGTCGTCACAAAAAATTGCACAATGGAGGCGTGGTTGATCAGAACCCCCCCTATACCCTGCATGCGGCCCAAAAATATGCATGGGTGGTGTGTGATGTGTTCAAATCCCCAATGCACAAATTGGATGGGGCACCAACTATATTACAAACTAAACACCGTACCCGACCTAAAGCCAGGTTCAATACGTATGATGTTGGTTCCCCAACTTTGAGGCGGGAGGGGGGGGGGTGATGACCCACAAGTATAGGGAATCGCAACAGCTTTCGAGGGTAGTGTATTCAACCCAAATTTATTGATTCGACACAAGGGGAGCCAAAGAATATTCTCAAGTATTAGCAACTGAGTTGTCAATTCAACCACACCTGGAAACTTAGTATCTGCACCAAAGTGTTTAGTAGCAAAGTAATATGATAGTGGTGGTAACGGTAACAAAAGTAAAGACAGCAAAAGTAATGTTTTTGGTGTTTTGTAGTAATTGTAACAGTAGCAGCGGGAAAGTAAATAAGCAAGAACCAGTATATGGAAAGCTCGTAGGCACCAGATCAGTAATGGATAATTATGACGGATGCGGTTCATCATGTAACAGTCATAACATAGGGTGACACAGAACTAGCTCCAATTCATCAATGTAATGTAGGCATGTATTCCGAATATAGTCATACGTGCTTATGGAAAAGAACTTGCATGACATCTTTTGTCCTACCCTCCCGTGGTAGCGGGGTCCTATTGGAAACTAAGGGATATTAAGGCCTCCTTTTAATAGAGAACCGGAACAAAGCATTAGCACATAGTGAATACATGAACTCCTCAAACTATGGTCATCACCGAGAAGTATCCCGATTATTGTCACTTTGGGGTTGTCGGATCATAACACATAATAGGTGACTATAGACTTGCAAGATAGGATCAAGAACTCACATATATTCATGAAAACATAATAGGTTCAGATCTGAAATCATGGCACTCGGGCCCTAGTGATAAACATTAAGCATAGCAAAGTCATAGAAACATCAATCTCAGAAAATAATGGATACTAGGGATCAAACCCTAACAAAACTAACTCGATTACATGATAAATCTCATCTAACCCATCACCGTCCAGCAAGCCTATGATGGAATTACTCACGCACGGCAGTGAGCATCATGAAATTGGTGATGGAGGATGGTTGATGATGACGACGACGACGAATCCTCCTCTCCAGAGCCCCGAATGGACTCCAGATCAGCCCTCCCGAGAGGTTTTAGGGCTTGGCGGCGGCTCCGTATCATAAATCGCAATGATTTCTTCTCTCTTATTTTTTTCTCCCCGAAAGCCAATATATAGAGTTGGAGTTGGCGACGGAAGGTTCCCAGGGGGCCCATGAGGTAGGGGGCGCGCCCCCCACCCTCGTGGACAGGGTGTGGGCCCCCTGGTCTTCATCTTTGGCAAGGATTTTTTACTATTTTTTATAAGGCATCCCGTGGAGTTTCAGGTCATTCCGAGAACTTTTGTTTTCTACACATAAAACAACATCATGGCAATTCTGCTGAAAACAGCGTCAGTCCGGGTTAGTTCCATTCAAATCATACAAGTCAGAGTCCAAAACAAGGGCAAAAGTGTTTGGAAAAGTAGATACGTTGGAGACGTATCAACTCCCCCAAGCTTAAACCATTGCTTTTCCTTAAGCAATTCAGTTGACAAACTGAAAGAGAAAGAAAAACTTTTACAAAATCTATTTGCTCTTGTTGTAAATATGTCAAGCCAGCATTCAAGTTTTCAGCAAAGCTCATAACTAACCACATTTGCAATAATTCTCAGGTCTCATAATTACTTCTATCAATGGCATAATCAACTAGCAAGCCATAATAATAAATCTCGGATGACAACACTTTCTCAAAACAATCATAATATGATATAACAAGATGGTATCTCGCTAGCCCTTTCTAAGACCGCAAAACATAAATGCAGAGCACCTTTAAAGATCAAGGACTGACTAAACATTGTAATTCATGGTAAAAGAGATCCAATCATAGTCACACCCAACACAGATTAATAGTGATGAATGCAAATGACAGCTGTGCTCTCCAGCTAGTGCTTTTTAATAAGAGGGTGATGACTCAACATAAAAGTAAATAGATAGGCCCTTCGCAGAGGGAAGCAGGGGTAGAGGTGCCAGAGCTCGGTTTTGAAATAGAGATAAATTATATTTTGAGCGGTATACTTTCATTGTCAACATATCAACTAAGAGATGGCGATATCTTCCATGTCACACACATTATAGGCGGTTCCCAAACAGAATGGTAAAGTTTATACTCCCCCTCCACCAACAAGCATCAATCCATGGCTTGCTCGAAACAATGAGTACCTCCAACATACATCAGGTCCCAGGGGGAGTTTTGTTTGCAATAAATTTTGATTTAGTTTGCATAAAGCATGGGACTGGGCATCCCGGTGACCAGCCATTTTCTCGTGAGTGAGGAGCGGAGTCCACTCCTCTTGAGAATAACCCGCCTAACATGGAAGATAAGGGCAGCCTTGGTTGATACATGAGCTTTCGAGCATACAAAACAAAATGTTTACTTGAAGGTTTAGAGTTTGGCACATGCAAATTTACTTGGAATGGCAGGTAGATACCGCATATAGGAAGGTATAGTGGACTCATCTGTAATAACTTTGGGGTTTAAGGGATTGGATGCACAAGCAGTATTCCCGCTTAGTACAGGTGAAGGCTAGCAAAAGACTGGGAAGCGACCAACTAGAGAGCGACAATAGCCATGTACATGCATTAAAATTAATAAACATTGGATGCAAGCATGAGTAGGATATAATCCACCATGAACATAAATATTCGTGAAGGCTATGTTGATTTGTTTCAACTACATGCGTGAACATGTGCCAAGTTAAGTCACTTAAATCATTCAAAGGAGGATACCACCCCATCATACCACATCATAACCATCAAATTAGCATGTTGGCACGCAAGGTAAATCATTATAACTCATAGCTAATCAAGCATGGCACAAGCAACTATGATCTCTAATTGTCATTGCAAACATGTTTATTCATAATAAGCTGAATCAAGAACGATGAACTCATCGTATTTACAAAAACAAAAGAGGTCGAGTTCATACCAGCTTTTCTCCTCTCAGTCAGTTCATCATATATCATCATAATTGCCTTTCACTTGCACGACCGAACGATGTGAATAATAATAAGAGTGCACGTGCATTGAACTAAGCTGGAATCTGCGAGCATTCAATAAACAGGAGAAGACAAGGCAATATGGGCTCTTGGTTAATCAACAATAATGCATATAAGAGCCGCTTCAACAATTAAATCATGGTCTTCTCCTACTGACCTCCAAAGAAAAGAAAAGAAATAAAAATTATTTACACGGGAATGCTCCCAACAAGCAAAAGAAGAACAGGAAATATTTTTGGGTTTTCTTTTTAATTATTACTACTACAGCAAGAAAAGTAAACTACCACTAATTTTTTTTGTTTTTTTCTTAAGGTTTAACAAACACACAAGAAGAAAGCAGGAAAAAGAAAATAAACTAGCATGGATATTACAGTGAAAGAGTATGAGCACCGACATCTAGCAATGAGTGTGTGTGAACATAAATGTAATATCGATGAGAAATACGTACTCCCCCATGCTTACGCTTTTGGCCTAAGTTGGTTTATTGCCAGGGATAGCCTGGCGGATACCCGTAGGTGTAGTTGGGGTCGTACTGCGACGAAGAATAGTTGGGATCATACTGTGATGAGGAAGACTCTGACTGCCATTGACTGACAGTCATCTCTGGATCCCAAGAATAAACAGATTGTCGTGGAGGCTCATCTTGTGGTTCTGGTTCCGGGGCTGGTGTAGGATTTTTGTAAGCTTGGACGGCAGCCCATGTAACGAGATAAGGTCCTACAAACTTAAACAAAGAAGGAGCAGGGAAATGTATGCTAGTGATTCTTGCATCAGAAACCTTCCTGGTTTCTCCCACAGAGATAGTGTTAATAAACGCTTCCACCTCTTTACGGGGTGGTTCCTCTAAGATACCCTCAGGGGTTATGTTGCATATTTTGCAAAATTCAGACAATGGCATTTTCTTCACAACGTCATATAAATGAAACTCTACTGAAGGAGGTGATTCTTTAGGGTAAAAGTAGAAGTTTTGCACAAAAGTATTTGTGAGTAAGAGATACTGTGGACGTTGGTCGCGGACGAAGTCGGTGTGGCCAGCATTCTCAATCAATGAATAGAAATCCTCATAAATCCCGGCCTGTGTCAAGAAATTATCAGAAGGCCATTCACACGGTCGGATCTCCATGGTACGAGGCAAATTATATTTGGGCCTCTGTACTTCTTCATTTTGTTTCTCCCTTGAGCTTCGGCTCGATGAGCCCCTCAAAAGTCTCTTCATTATTTCTGAAATAGTCTGAAATTTTTAGTAACTTCAAATAAAAGTGAACCAACTTCAATAAAACTGATAGCAACTACTCCTACAAGTGCCTAGAGCCTATATCAAGCATTAGAACTACTTGGAACCATATAAATTTGACATGCAAGCTCAAGAACATGGTCACTTATGCAGCACAAATTTGCAAAGAATAGAGCACTAGAACAAAAACTAATTGGACCAATGGAGGAGTCACATACCAAGGAACAATCTCCCCAAGCAGTTTTGCGAGAGGTGCTTGAGCAAGCAGATCGAAAATCACAGCAAAGAGGGCTGGAACCCGTGCTTGAGTTGGTTTTTCGTGTTTGTGTGAGGAAGAAGAAGAGGATGGGTGCTGGAATAAGTGGAGGAGGGCCATCGTGGGCCCACGAGGCAGGAGGGCATGCCTGGGGGGGTAGGGCGCGCCCTCCACCCTCGTGGCCACGTGGCAGCTCCCCCCGCGGTAATTTTTGCACCATAAATCCTCAAATATTCCCGAAAAAAATCATATTAAATTGGCATGTCATTCTGAGGACTTTTATTTTTGTGATATTTTTATATTGCACGGATAAACCAGGAAACAGACAGAAAAATACTAATTTTACTTTATTTCAACTAAATTACAGAAAATATAGAGAGGGTACAGAAGGTTGTGCTTCTAGTTTCATCCATCTCATGCTCATCAAAAGGAATCCACTAACAAGGTTGATCAAGTCTTGTTAACAAACCCATTCCGATAATCATGAAACCGGAGAAATTTTGAATACACTAGGTTACCTCAACGGGGATATGCACATCCCCAATAATAAGTATATCATATTTCTTTTTGACAGTAGGAACAGGAAATTCAAAACCTCCAAATATAATCGATGGAATTTTTCCAATAGAGTTGATACTTTGGACTTGAGGTTGTTTCCTCGGAAAGTGTACCGTATGCTCATTACCATTAACATGAAAAGTGGCATTGCCTTTGTTGCAATCACTAACAGCCCCTACAGCATTAAGAAAAGGTCTTCCAAGAATAATAGACATACTATCATCCTCGGGAATATCAAGAATAACAAAGTCCGTTAAAATAGTAACCTTTGCAACCACAACAGGCACATCCTCACAAATACTGATATGTATAGCAGTTGATTTATCAGCCGTTTGCAAAGATATTTCAGTAGGTGTCAACTTATTCAAGTCAAGTCTATGATCTAAAGAGATAGGCATAACACTAACACCGGCTCCAAGATCACATAAAGCAGTTTTTAACATAATTTCGTTTAATGGAGCATGGTATAGTAGGTACTCCTGGATCTCCTAGTTTCTTTGGTATTTCACCCTTAAAAGTATAATTAGCAAGCATGGTGGAAATTTCAGCTTCCGGTATCTTTCTTTTATTAGTAACAATATCTTTCATGTACTTAGCATAAGGATTCATTTTGAGAATATCAGTCAATCGCATACGCAAAAAGATAGGTCTAACCATTTCAGCAAAGCGCTCAAAATCCTCATCATCATTTTTCTTGGATGGTTTGGGAGGAAAAGGCATGGGTTCCTGAACCCAAGGTTCTCTTTGTTTACCATGCTTCCTAGCAACAAAGTCTCTCTTATCATAACGTTGATTCTTTGATTGTGGGTTATCAAGATCAACAACAGGTTCAATTTCTACATCATTATCATTACTAGGTTGAGCATCATTATGAACATCATCATTAACATTTTCACTAGGTTCATGTTCATTACCAGATTGTGTTTCAGCATCAGACATAGATATATCATTTGGATTATCAGGTGGTTCAGCAATAGGTTCACTAGAAGTTTGCACAGTTCTATAATTTTTCTTTTTCTTCTTCTTAGAAGAACTAGGTGCATCAATATTATTTCTTTGAGAATCTTGCTCGATTCTCTTAGGGTGGCCTTCAGGATACAAAGGTTCCTGAGTCATTCTACCTGTTCTAGTAGCCACTCTAACAGCATAATCATTTTTCTTACTATTCATTTCATCAAGCACTTCTTTTTGAGCTTTAAGTACTTGTTCTACTTGAGTGGTAACCATAGAAGCATGTTTGCTAACAAGTTTAAGTTCACCTCTAATATTAGCCATATAATCACCCAAGTGCTTAATCATATAAGCATTTTGTTTTAATTGTCTACCAAAATAAGCATTAAAATTTTCTTGTTTGACAATAAAGTTATCAAACTCTTCTAAGCATTGTCTAGTAGACTTATAGTGAGGAATATCACCTTCATCAAATCTATAGAGAGAATTTATCTTTACTACCTGTGTCGGGATATCGGGCTCAGGAGGTTCTTCAATAAATAAGGGATTGAGATCATATGTTTCTTCAATAGGTGGTAAATTAAGACCATGATTATGGTAATTTTGGTAATAACGCGTATAGAGGTAATTAATCCTAGGCCGTTTCCTAGTAATTCCTCTGATAATTATGGTAATTCCTACAACAATTCTTATGGAAATTATAATAAGATGCCCTCTGATTTTGAGAATAGTGTTAAAGAATTTATGAGTTCGTAAAAGAATTTCAATGCTTTGATTAAAGAAAAATTGCTTAAGATTGATGATTTGGCTAGGAACGTGGATAGAATTTCTCTTGATGTTGGTTCTTTGATAGTTAGATCTATTCCACCCAAGCATGATATTAATGAGTCTCTCAAACCTATGAGAATTTCCATTGATGAGTGCAAAGAAAGAACCGCTAAGATGCGTGCTAAAAAAGATAGGTTTGTAAAAACATGTTCTTCTAGTTTCCGTGAAAATAATAATGAAGATCTTAAACTGATGGATGTGACTCCTATTGAATCTTTGTTTTCCAATATAAATCTTGATAAAGATGGGACTAGAGATGAGTCAACTTTAGTTAAAAGGCGTCCCAATGACTCAGAGTTTTTAGATCGTGATGCAAAAATTGATAAAAGTGGGATTGGAGAGGTCAAAACTTTAAGTAGCGACGAACCCACTCTTTTGGATTTCAAGGAATTTAATTATTATAATTGTTCTGTAATAGATTTTATTTCCTTGTTGCAATCCATGTTGAATTCTCCTCATGCTTATAATCAAAACAAAGCTTTTACTAAACATATCGTTGATGCTACGATGCAATCTTTTGAAGAAAAGCTTGAATGGGAAGTTTCTATCCCTAGAAAACTTTATGATGAGTGGGAACCTACTATTAAGATTAAGATTAAAGATTATGAGTGCCATGCTTTGTGTGATTTGGGTGCTAGTTTTTCCATGATTCCAAAAACTTTATGTGATGTGCTAGGTTTTCATGAATTTGATGATTGTTCTTTAAATTTGCTTCTTGCGGATTCCACTATTAAGAAACCTATGGGAATGATTAATGATGTTCTTATTGTTGCAGATAGGAATTATGTGCCCGTAGATTTCATTGTTCTGGATATAGATTGCAATCCTACATGTCCTATTATTCATGGTAGACCTTTCCTTAGAATGATTGGTGCAGTTATTGATATGAAAGAAGGAAACATTATATTTCAATTTCCGTTAACAAGGGCATGGAACACTTTACAAAAAAGAAAATTAAATTGCCTTATGAATCTATTATGAGAGTAACTTATGGATTGCATACCAAAGATGACAATACCTAGATCTATTCGTGTTTTATGCCTAGCTAAAGGCGTTAAACAATAGCGCTTATTGGGAGGCAACCCAATTTTGTTTTTGCTTTTTAGGTTCTGTTTTGCAATAAATAATTCATCTAGCCTCTGGTTAGATGTGGTTTTGTGTTTTAGTTAGTGTTTGTGCCAACTGAGACCTTTGGGATAGCTTACAGAGATAGTTGATTTGATCTTGCTGAAAAACAGAAAATTTTGCGCCCAGTCCTAGAATTTTTAAAAATCACAGAAGCATGATAAAATTCTGATTTTTTTACAAATGATTGATATACAAATTGCCTCTGTTGTCCTAATTTGCATAATTTTTGGAGTTACAGAAGTATTCGTACTATCCAGATTACTACAGATTGTTCCGTTTTTGGCAGATTCTGTTTTCTATGTGTTGTTTGCTTATTTTGATGATTCTATGGGCAGTATCCGGGGTATGAACCATGGATAAGTTGGAATACAGTATATATTACACCAATATAAATAAACAATGAGTTCACAACAGTACCAAAAGTGGTGATTTATTTTCTTATACTAACAGAGTTTATGAGATTTCTGTTGAGTTTTGTGTTGTGAAGTTTTCAAGTTTTGGGTAAGGATTTGATGGACTATGGAATAAGGAGTTGCAAGAGCCTAAGCTTGGGGATGCCCCAGAAGTCATCCCCTCTTTCGTCTTCGTCTATCGGTAACTTTACTTGAGGCTATATTTTTATTCACCACATGATATGTGTTTTGCTTGGAGCGTCTTGTATGATTTGAGTCTTTGCTTTTTAGTTTGCCACAATCATCCTCACTATGCACACCTTTTGAGAGGGACACGCATGAATCGTGATTTATTAGAATACTCTATGTGCTTCACTTATATCTTTTGAGCTAGGCAATTTTGCTCTAGTGCTTCACTTATATCTTTTTAGAGCACGATGGTGGTTTATTTAATAGAAATTGATGAACTCTCGTACTTCACTTATATTATTTTGAGAGTCTTTTAACAGCATGGTAAGTTGCTTTGTTTATAAATTTAGTCCTAATATGATAGGCATCCAAGAGGGATATAATAAAAACTTTCATATAAAGTGCATTGAATACTATGAGAAGTTTGATTCCTTATGATTGTTTTGAGATATGAAGATGGTGATATTAGATTCATGCTAGTGAGTAGTTGTGAATTTGAGAAATACTTGTGTTAAGGTTTGTGAGTCCCGTAGCATGCACTCATGGTGAACCGTTATGTGATGAAGTCGGAGCATGATTTATTTATTGATTGTCTTCCTTATGAGTGGCGGTCGGGGACGAGCGATGGTCTTTTCCTACCAATCTATCCCCCTATAGCATGTGTGTAGTAACTTGTTTCGATAACTAATATATTTTTGCAATAAGTATGTGAGTTCTTTATGACTAACGTTGAGTCCATGGATTATACGCACTCTCACCCTTCCACCATTGCTAGCCTCTCTAGTGTCGCGCAACTTTTGCCAGTACCATAAACCCACCATATACCTTCCTCAAAACAGCCACCATACCTACCTCTTATGGCATTTTCGTAGTCATTCCGAGATATATTGCCATGAAACTTTTCGTCGTTCCGTTTATTATGACACGTTCCATAATTGTCATATTGCTTTGCATGATCATGTAGTTGACATCGTATTTGTGACAAAGCCACTGTTCGTAATTCTTTCATACATGTCACTCTTGATTCATTGCACATCCCGGTACACCGCCGGAGGCATTCATATAGAGTCATATTTTGTTCTAAGTATCGAGTTGTAAGTAAATAAAAGTGTGATGATCTTCATTATTAGAGCATTGTCCCATGTGAGGAAAGGATGATGGAGGCTATGATTCCCCCACAAGTCGGGATGAGACTCCGGACGAAAAAAAAAGAGGCGAAAAAAATGAGAGAAGGCCCAAATAAAAATGAGAGAGAAGAGAGAAGGGGAAATGTTACTATCCTTTTACCAGACTTGTGCTTCAAAGTAGCACCATGATCTTCATGATAGAGAGTCTCCTATGTTGTCACTTTCATATACTAGCGGGAATTTTTCATTATAAAACTTGGCTTGTATATTCCAATGATGGGCTTCCTCAAATTGCCCTAGGTCTTGCTGAGCAAGCGAGTTGGATGCACACCCACTTAGTTTTCTTTTTGAACTTTCATAAACTTATAGCTCTAGTGCACCTGTTGCATGGCAATCCCTACTCACTCACATTGATATCTATTGATGGGCATCTCCATAGCACGTTGATACGCCTAGTTGATGTGAGACTATCTCCTTCTTTCTGTCTTCTCCACAACCACCTTCTATTCCACCTATAGTGCTATGTCCATGGCTCGCGCTCATGTATTGCGTGAAAGTTGAAAAAGTTTGAGAACATCTAAAGTATGAAACAATTGATTGGCTTGCCATCGGGGTTGTGCATGACTTGAATAATTTATGTGATGAAGATGGAGCATAGCCAGACTATATGATTTTGTAGGGATAAGCTTTCTTTGACCATGTTATTTTGAGAAGACATAATTACCTTGTTAGTATGCTTGAAGCATTATTGTTTTTATGTCAATATTAAACTTTTGTTTCGAATCTTACCGATCTAAGCATTCATTCCACAATAAAGAAATTACATGGATTAATATGTTAGGTAGCATTCCACATCAAAAAATTCTGTTTTTATCATTTACCTACTCGAGGACGAGCAGGAATTAAGCTTGGGGATGCTTGATACGTCTCCAACGTATCTATAATTTTTTATTGTTCCATGCTATTATATTATCTGTTTTGGATGTTTTATATGCAATAATATGCTATTTTATATTATTTTTGGGACTAACCTATTAACCTACAGCCCAGTGACAGTTCGTGTTTTTTCCTCTTTTTGAGTTCCGTAGAAAAGGAATACCAAACGGAGTCCAAATGGAATAAAACCTTCGCGATGATTTTTCGTGGACCAGAAGACAACCAGGAGCTTGGAGATGAAGTCGGAGGAGCCACGAGGCGGCCACAAGGACGGAGGGCGTGCCCAGGGGGGTATGGCGTGCCCCCACCCTTTTGCGCCCCTCGTGCACCTCCTGACCTAATTCTTTCGCCTATATATTCCCATATATCCCCAAACCACTAGAGGCATCCACGAAAACACTTTTCCACCGCCGCAACCTTCTGTACCCGTGAGATACCATCTAGGGACCTTTTCCGGCACCCTTCTGGAGGGGGATTCGATCACGGAGGGCTTCTACATCAACCCTATTTCCCTTTCGATGAAGCGTGAGTAGTTTACCACAGACCTACAGGTCCATAGCTACTAGCTAGATGGATTCTCCTCTCTCTTTGATTCTCAATACCATGTTCTCCTCGATGTTCTTGGAGATTTATTCGATGTAATACTTTTTGCAGTGTTTTTGCCGACATCCAATGAATTGTGGATTTACGATCAGCTTATCTATGAATATTATTTGAATCTTCTCTGAATTCTTTTATGCATGATTTGATATCTTTGTAATTCTCTTCGAACTATTGGTTTGGTTTGGCCAACTAGATTGGTTTTTCTTGCAACGGGAGAAGTGCTTAGCTTTGGGTTCAACCTTGTGGTGTCCTTTCCCACAAGTATAGGGGATCAATTGTAGCCTCTTTCGATAAGTAAGAGTGTCGAACCCAACGACGAGCTAAAGGTAGAACAAATATTCGCTCAAG
The DNA here is from genome assembly GCA_032464435.1 of Aegilops umbellulata. Taxonomy (NCBI): domain Eukaryota; kingdom Viridiplantae; phylum Streptophyta; class Magnoliopsida; order Poales; family Poaceae; genus Aegilops; species Aegilops umbellulata. The sequence goes on along the minus strand of CP136056.1, from coordinate 289,210,575 downwards.
TTCTATCGTTCACCGATACAACTCTACGCACGCTTAACGTTCGCTTTACCTAGAACAAGTATGAAACTAGAAGTACTTTGTAGGTGTTTTTGGATAGGTTTGCAAGATAATAAAGAACGCGTAAATAAAAAGTAGGGGCTGTTCAGATAAAGAAGCAATAAAGTTAGTATAGAGAGTGTGGAAAAGCAGTGGTAGGAGTTGCAAAATTGTCCCTAAGCAATTGACTACTTTACTAGACAGATAGCAAGTTTTATGTGGGAGAGGCCACTGCTAGCATGTCATCCCTGACTTCGAATTCTATGCACTTATGATTGGAACTATTAGCAAGCATCCGCAACTACTAACGTTCATTAAGGTAAAAACCCAACCATAGCATTAATATATATTGGCCCCCCTTCAATACCGTATGCATCAATTTCTATGCTAGGTTGAAGCTTCTGTCACTCTTGCCCTCCAATACATAGTACTATCAACATACAACTAACCCTATGGTGTGATCCATGCGCATGCTCATATGATGGGAACCAAAGCACAACAACATAACCACAAGCAAATTAAACCAATCATAGCAATTCACCAATTACCGATAGGACAACGAAAATCTACTCAGACATCATAGGATGGCAACGCATCATTGGATAATAATATGAAGCATAAAGCACCATGTTCAAGTAGAGGGTACAACGGGTTGCGGGAGAGTGGGCCGCTGTAGATAGATGGGGGAAGGTGATGAATATGTTGGTGAAGATGACGCAGGTGTTGGTGTACATTGCGGTGATGATGATGACCCCGGCGGCGTTCCGGCGCCACCGGGAGAGAGGGGGAGAGGGGCCCCTCCTTCTTCTTCTTCCTTGACCTTCCCCCTAGATGGGAGAAGGGTTTCCCCTCGGGTCCATGGCTTCCATGGCGGCGGAGGGGCGGGAGCCCCTCCGAGATTGGATTTGTCTCTCTATCTCTCTCTGTTTCTGCGCTCTGGATTCTGCCCTTTCACCGTTTCTTATATTCCCGGAGATCCGTAACTCCGATTGGGATGAAATTTGGACACGATTTTTATCCGGATATTGGCTTTCTTGCGGCGAAACAAGGGCACCAACCACCTTACGGAGTGGCCACGATGACCCAGGGCGTGCCCCTCACCCTTGTGGGCCCCTCGGGCATCGTCTCACGTTGATTCCACTTCACAAAATTCACATATATTCCAAAAAAATCTCCGTCAGTTTTTAGCCTGTTTGGACTCTGTTTGATACGGATTTTCTGCAAAACAAAAACATGCAACAAACAAGAACTGGCACTGGGCACTGGATCAATATGTTAGTCCCAAAAATAGTATAAAAAGTTCCCGAAAGTATGTAAAGTTGTATAATATTGGCATGGAACAATCAAAAAGTATGTAAAAGTAATTGTTTCGTACTTTTGACGTCCTCAAACCTTTTCAACTTTCACGCAATACATGAGCGTGAGCCATGGACATAGCACTATAGGTGGAATAGAATATGATGATGTAGGTTGTGTGGAGAAGACAAAAAAGGGAGAAAGTCTCACATCGACGCGGCTAATCAACGGGCTATGGAGATGCCCATCAATTGATGTCAATGTGATGAGTAGGGATTGCCATGCAACGGATGCACTAGAGCTATAAGTGTATGAAATCTCAAACTAAAACTAAGTGGGTGTGCATCCAACTTTCTTGCTCATGAAGAACTAGGGCGTTTGAGGAAGCCCATCGTTGGAATATACAAGCCAAGTTCAATAATGAAATTTCCCACTAGTATATGAAAGTGATAACTCAAGAGACTCTCTATATGAAGAACATGGTGCTACTCTGAAGCACAAGTGTGGTAAAAGGATAGTAACATCATCCCTTATCTCTTTTTCTCTCATTTTTATTTTTATTTTTATTTATTTTTATTTTTTATTATTTTTTTGTAGGCTTCTTTGGCCTCTCTCTCTTTTTTGGGGGCTTCTTTCGCCACTTTTATTTTGATAACCTCACATGGGACGATGTTCTAATAATGATGATCATCACACTTTTATTTACTTACAACTCGATACTAGAACAAAGATATGACTCTATATGAATGACTCTGGCGGTGTACCGGGATGTGCAATGATCTAGCGTAGCAATGACATCAAAAAACGGACAAGCCATGAAAACATCATGCTAGCTATCTTACGATCACGCAAAGCAATATGACAATAAATGCTCAAGTCACGTATATGATGATGATGGAAGTTGCATGGCAATATATCTCGGAATGGCTATGGAAATGCCATAATAGGTAGGTATGGTGGCTATTTTGAGGAAGATATAAGGAGGCTTATGTGTGATAGAGCATATCATATCACGAGGTTTGGATGCACCGACAAAGTTTCCACCAACTCTCAAGGTGAGAAAGGGCAATGCACGGTGCCGAAGAGGCTAGCAATGATGGAAGGGTGAGAGTGCGTATAATCCATGGACTCAACATTAGTCATAAAGAACTCACATACTTATTGCAAAAATTTATTAGTCATCGAAATAAAGTACTACGCGTATGCTCCTGGGGAATAGATTGGTAGGAAAAGACCATCGCTCGTCCCCGACCGCCACTCATAAGGAAGACAATCAATAAATACCTCATGCCCCAACTTCGTTACATAATGGTTCACCATACGTGCATGCTACAGGAATCACAAACTTCAACACAAGTATTTCTAAAATCCACAACTACCCACTAGCAGGACTCTAATATCACCATCTTTATATCGCAAAACTATTGCGAGGAATCAAACATATCATATTCAGTGATCTACAAGTTTTATGTAGGATTTTATGACTAACCATGTGAATGACCAATTCCTGTCAACTCTCTGAATAGATATACGTGAAGCAAGAGAGTTTAATTCTTTCTACAAAAGATATGCCCACGCTCTATCAAATATAAGTGAAGCAAAAGATCATTCTACAAATGGTGGTTTTCTATGTGAAGAGAAACAGGCAATCCAAACTTCAAATGATATAAGCGAAGCACATGAAGCATTCTATAAAGCCATACTCAAAAAATATAAGTGAAGTGCAATGAGCATTCTATAAATCAACCATGGACTATCTCATACCAGCAGAGTGCATAAAAGAAAAGTGAAAACTAAATGCAAAATACGCTCCAAGATTTGCACATATCACATGAACGAAACGAATCTGAAAACATACCAATACTTGTTGAAGAAAGATGGGATGGCTTCCGGGGCATCCCCAAGCTTAGACGCTTGAGTCTCCTTGAATATTTACTTGGGGTTCCTTGGGCATCCCCAAGCTTTATCTCTTGCCTCTCCTCCTTCTCCTCACATCGAGACATCCTCGATCTTCGAACATTTCATCCACACAAAACTCAACAGAAAGCTCGGTAAGATCCGTTAGCATAATAAAGCAAATGACTAATCTAAGTATTGTTGCAAACCAATTCATATTTTGTTTTTGCATTGTAGCTACTGTAATATAAATTTTCCATGGCTTAATCCACTGATAGAAATCGATAGTTTCATCAAAACAAGCAAACTATGCATCAAAAACAGAATATGTCTTAAACAGGACAGTCTGTAGGAATTTGAACATTCACCATACTTCTGGTACTCCAAAAATTCTGAAATAATTAGGAAAAATAAACAATTTGTATAGAAAGGCAGTGCAAAACGTTTCAGAACCGTTTGACGCTCCAATAAAAAATGGAAAATCGCGCACTACAGCCAAAGTTGTTGTCTTGCACCGCAGAAACCAACAAGCAATGTAAACATCGTAAAGGAAATTCTTGGCACATTATTTTTAAAATACAATGGATTTGTACTTTATAAAAGCACACAACAGAAATAAATGACTCTTTAAAACTTCCGGGTTGTCTCCCTGGCAACGCTTTCTTTAAAGCCATTAAGCTAGGCACAAAGTGCTCAAGCAATGGATCCACCCGGATCCCAAGGTATATCAAAGCCAATTTGAATCAACAATGGTTTGTGATTTAGTAGTGAGCATAACGTAACATATATCATGCAACAGCGAAGTCTAACTCTCTTCCTATGGCTCGGCATGTCATAAAAGAACAATTCATGCACACATAGTAAAGGCCAATGCATAGTATAAACAGTTTCTTGCAATTTTATCATATTGGAAACATGGAGAGGCGGAGATGTAGTTACTCTCTCATAATAATTGCAAGTAGGAGCAGCAAGCACATGCATATTATATCTATCAAAATCATCATGTGTAGTAGTGAAACGCAACCCATCAATATAATCCTTAATAAGGGCAAACTTCTCCGATATAGTGTAGTCGGGAGAATTCAAAAAGATAATAGAACTACCATGCGTGGGTGCAATAGCAACAATTTCATGTTTAACATAAGGAACTATAGCAAGTTCATCTCCATAAGAAAAATTCATATTGGCATCTTGGCCACAAGCATAGCAAGCATCATCAAAAAGGGATATTGCAAAAGAATCAACGGGATCATAACAATCATCATAGTAAGCACGAAGAGAAATTAAACAATGTATGAGTTGAAGAGTTACTCTTATTAGAAGGTGGGCACGGGTAGCTAATCCGCTCTTCCTCCTTTTGTTCTTTGCTCTCCTCATCATCTTTTTCATCCAATGATCCCACAGTTTCATCAATTCCTTCTTCCATAGACTCCTGCAAAATATTAGTCTCTTCTTGGACAGCGGAGACTTTCTCAATAAATTCATCAATATCATAATTGTATTTATAATTATCGTAGCAATATTTTAAGGATAGCTAAATTTTCAGGTCTATAAACTGAATCGTCGAAATCTTCAAACTCTTTAAACAAAGATTCAATTTCATAAGCACCCTTAAAAGCAAAAAAATTCTTCTATTCGTTCCACATCATAGTAATCATATATACCGTTAGCATAAGAAGCCAAGGTTTCATTATCATTAAATTTTCATGAAAAGGGAAGGTATGGAGCCTTCATCCTAGAGCAACAAGTATAATCATATCTCAAGCATAGTTGCCGAGCATACCAATGCAACATATGAATTTGATCCCATAATAGTTTCCCTTTTTGAGTCAAGCGATAATCCCTAAAGTATTCACGTTGTTCCAACGTGTCTCCCATTACATAATTGAATGGGGTTTTCTCAGTATTATTAAAGTAGTGCATAATATCTTTCACATAATGAGCATCGAGGGTTTTAGGAGGTTCCCCACCTCCATGAGTAGCAAGTACACCTAATTTTTTGGTATTTCGTGTTCCATATCCATAACAAAAGATAGAGAACAACTTAGAACAGAAAATAAAAATTACATACTGATAAAGCAAACAAGCACACACGAGAATATTCACCCCCACGCTATAACTCCCCGGCAACGGCACCAGAAAAAGGTCTTGATAACCCACAAGTATACGGGATCAATTCTAGTCTCTTTCGATAAGTAAGAGTGTCGAACCCAATGAGGAGCTAAAGGTAGAACAAATATTCCCTCAAGTTCTATCGACCACAGATACAACTCTACGCACGCTTGACGTTCGCTTTACCTAGAACAAGTATGAAACTAGAAGTACTTTGTAAGTGTTTTGGGATAGGTTTGGAACATAATAAAGAGTGCATAAATAAAAAGTAGGGGCTTTTTATATAAAGAAGCAATAAAGTTAGTATAGAGAGTGTGGAAAAGTGGTGGTAGGAGTTGCGAAATTCTCCCTAAGAAATTGACTACTTTACTAGACCAATAGCAAGTTTTATGTGGGAGAGGCCACTACTAGCATGTCATCCCTGACTTGGAATTCTATGCACTTATGATTGGAACTATTAGCAAGCATCTGCAACTACTAACGTTCATTAAGGTAAAACCCAACCATAGCATTAAGATATATGGGTCCCCCTTCAATCTCGTATGCATCAATTTTTATGCTAGGTTGAAGCTTCTGTCACTCTTGCCCTCCAATACATAGTCCTATCAACATACAACTAACCCTATGGTGTGATCCATGCGCACGCTCATATGATGGGCACCAAAGGACAGCAACATAACCACAAGCAAATTAAACCAATCATAGCAATTCACCAATTACCGATAGGACAAGGAAAATCTACTCAGACATCATAGGATGGCAACACATCATTCGATAATAATATGAAGCATAAAGCACCATGTTCAAGTAGAGGGTACAGCGGGTTGCGGGAGAGTGGACCGCTGTAGATAGATGGGGGAAGGTGATGAATATGTTGGTGAAGATGACGGAGGTGTTGATGTAGATTGCGGTGATGATGATGACCCCGGCGGTGTTCCGGCGCCACCGGGAGAGAGGGGGAGAGGGGCCCCTCCTTCTTCTTCTTCCTTGACCTTCCCCCTAGATGGGAGAAGGGTTTCCCCTTTGGTCCATGGCTTCCATGGCGGCGGAGGGCCGGGAGCCCCTCCGAGATTGGATCTGTCTCTCTGTCTCTCTCTGTTTCTGCGCTCTGGATTCTGCCCTTTCACCGTTTCTTATATTCTCGGAGATCAGTAACTCCGATTTGGCTGACATTTGGACACGATTTTTATCCGGATATTGGCTTTCTTGCGGCGAAAGAAGGGCACCAACCGCCTTACGGAGTGTCCATGAGGGCCCAGGGCGCGTCTGGCCCCCTAGGGCGCGCCCCTCACCCTCGTGGGCCCCTCGGGCATCGTCTCGCGTTGATTCCACTTCACAAAATTCACATATATTCCAAAAACAATCTTCGTCAGTTTTTATCCCGTTTGGACTCTGCTTGATATGGATTTTCTGCGAAACAAGAAACATGCAACAAACAGGAACTAGCACTGGGCACTGGATCAATATGTTAGTCCCAAAAATAGTATAAAAGTTGCCAAAAGTATGTAAAAGTTGTATAATATTGGCATGGAACAATAAAAAATTCTAGATACGAGGAGACATGTCAGGCAATAAGGCATGTATTGTATTGTTGCCATCGAGGATAAAAAGATGGGCCTTTCATCATATTGCTTGAGTTAATTCCTCTACATCTTGTCATCTTACTTAATGCATTACTCCGTTCTTTATGAACTTAATACTCTAGATACTTGCTGGATAGCAGTCGATGTGTGGAGTGATAGTAGTAGATGCAGAATCATTTCGATCTACTTGCAACGGACGTGATGCCTATATTTATGATCATTGCCTTAGATATCGTCATAAATTTGCGCTTTTCTATCAATTGCTCAGCAGTAATTTGTTCACCCACCGTAATATTTTCTATCTTGAGAGAAGCCTCTAGTGAAACCTATGGCCCCGGGTCTATTTCCCATCATATAAGTTTCCGATCTACTATTTTGCAATATTTTACTTTCCAATCTATAAACCAAAAATATCAAAAAGATTTACTTTATCGTTTATCTATCTCTATCAGATCTCACTTTTGCAAGTAACCGTGAAGGGATTGACAACCCAAGTATCGTGTTGGGTGCAAGTTGTTTGATTGTTTGTGCAGGTATTCGGTGACTTGTGCGTTGTCTCCTACTGGATTGATACCTTGGTTCTCAAACAGAGGGAAATACTTATCTCTACTTTGCTGCATCACCCTTTCCTCTTCAAGGGAAAAACCAACGCAAGCTCAAGAAGTAGCAGTATCTGAATCTGGCCTTGAAGGCGCAGATGGCCTGGTGCTCGGTGACGTTCCCCACCGTATTGTTCCAGGTGGTCAACCGCTGAATGAACTCACGGAGAGTCTCATTTTGCTTCTGTACGCAGTGCTGCAGCTCGGTCAGACCACCCGGTCTCTTGTAGGTGCCTTCAAAAGTTTTGACAAAGACTCTCGCCAAGTCATCCCAACAAAATATGCTACCTGGCGGGAGTTGTGTTAGCCAGGCCCGAGAAGAGCCCTCGAGCATTAGTGGAAAATGCTTCATGGCCACATTGTTGTTGCCACCGCCGATCTAGATAGCCACTCGGTAATCTTCCAGCCAGATCTCAGGTTTGGACTCGCCAGTGAATTTGTTGATCCCCGCGGCCAACCTGAAGTTGCTAGGAATCTCTGCCGCTCGTATGTAACGACTAAGCACTCAGGACACGATGGTACGGAACCACTCGGAACGTCATGATATTGGCCTTCTCGCAGGGCCCGGCCCCTGTCGACCATGTTCTGAGCGAGAACGGATCTCACGTTGAATAGCGGGTCTCGATTGTCCCTCGTGTGACGAGTGGGACTCGGCCTGCGATCACCACCATGGGTCCGCCTGTCGTCGTAAGGCTGGCGCCCGTACGTGCCATCTCGTGGTGGAGGCATCAGGGCGCGATCGTAGTCGTAATGACGCCGAGGCAATGCAACTCGATCACGCCTCCGATCTTCGTACTGATCTCTCGATGAGGAAATGGCTCGGCGCCTACTGGAGCCGAGTAGGCTATGAGCCGACTGAACGGTCAACGCGCGCACCGCTGCATTGTGGATCCGATCTCTGGACTGGGACACCGCTGCGTTTTGTGACAGTGTCGTCTTCAGGAGTGCCTGGATCTGCCGAATTCCTTCTCCTTCCGTAGAACCGGAGGGCTGGATGGAATCCCCGATCCGAGTGGTAGCCGCCAGATTTTGTAATGGAGTACTGAGGACTTGGTACTTACAAGGTTGGTCACTCGAGAAGAGCCGGCGTTCGTGCCAGATGGAACTGGGTTGACGGCGTTAACATCCGTCCAGCTCCCTCTGAAGCCGCTGGAGGCGATCACGCTTGGCCAAAGTGGCGAAGCGAGTCGACTCCATGGCCAATGCCTCGGGGGTCATCCCGGTGATGGGGGTGTTCAGGAGTTTTTCGTTCATGCGGCGGAGCTTGTCTCGCTACTTTCGGGTGAGAGCTTGGGGCACGTATGGCTCATGAACCGGAGCACCGCCGTTGGTGTTGCCATGTGACGCACTTGCGCAACCGTCTCGGGCGTCCGTGTGCCCCGGAGCGCGCGGTGTTCGGAGTTATCCGTCATGAGAATCTCGGCGTTCGACTCGATGCTTTCGCACTCGGACTCCTCGGAGGAATTGCCGAGTGACCCACCAGAGAGGTCGAGGGCGGGCTCTTCAAACTCGAGAGCCGCCACATGCTCCATCGCGACCTGGGTGGCCACGACGTGCTTGATCCAGCCCTGCAGCCGCGAGTGCCTGGAACGCTTGCTATGGCGCGCGATGGTAGGGCGAGGGACTACTCGGTACGAAGCCGAGTGCTGCCGGAGAAGGACTTCGTAGGACGATGCACGGAATTGCGTCGCGCCGCACAGCAGACAAGCAACGCCTCCACGTCCAGCGGGGCCTCGCTAAGTCATGCTGAGTCGTCGGCGATGAAGGAAAGTGCCCCGAAACGGATTTCGCCGCCGACTGACATGATGATGAAGAGTTTCACCTATGTCGTGAAACTTTGCTAGATGCCTAGCCCCAAGGTGGGTGCCAACTGTCGGGGTTACGATCCTGACAATGCGTACTAGGGGTACAAATAAGGGGCAAAACCTAGCTACGGCCCAAGTGTAACACTCGGTGTTTAACGAGTTCGGACCCCTCTCAGCGGAGGTAACAGTCCTACGTCTCGTGCCCTGAGGCTTGCTTTGATTTGATGGATATGGTAACAAAGATTGCTCGTGCCCGATTATGGAGGGGGGTGCGACTTATATAGAGTGTGCCGCAGCCCCACGTCCTCCATGCCTTTTGGGCATTAAATGACACTGAATGCTCAGTTACAGGTGTTATGAGCCTCTACTACGGCAGTTACAGGTAACGGTAGCCACGACTCTGCTTAATAGATGACTTAGGATCCCTCGACTGTTGTAGCTCCCACGCTCCCCACCTGCCTCGTTGGTCCGAGTGGTGGTTCGTCAGCCGAGTGGCAGGTTGTCGTCCGAGTGCAGGTGAGCTATCCGAATGGACTCCTTGATGTATGCATCCGAATGCTGGCATGGTCCTGGGACCTATCCATGGTGGTAATGGGCCCTATGCGGGTCCCGTATGATGGGTTCTTGACCCTACCTGTAATAGGTGACTTCATCAAGGGCAAATTCAGCATAGAAAACCAAATGTGAGGATTAAGTTTTGGCTATTAAGCAGAGTCGTGGCTACCATTATCTATTAAGCAGAGTCGTGGCTACCGTTACCTGTAACTGCCGTAGTAGAGGCTCATAACACCTGTAATAGATGACTTATCAATGCTTAATACCTAAAACCAAATGCTCTTATATTTCTTTAGGAAGGTAGCCACGACTTAGCATGGCGCCTTATCAGTGCTTCAGATTATTTTGACAATTAAGTTATAGGTATTAAGTTCTACTCCCTTCCTAAAGAAATATAAGAGCATTTATTACTAGTGATTTTAACGCTCTTATATTTCTTTACAGAAGGAGTAAGAACTAATTTAGAGATGGATTAGAGATGCTCCAAGACCCGCTAAGATCTTGCAAATTAGAGGACCGGTCCTGCAGCCATGCTCGCATTTACGTGGCAACAATGTGAACGGGAGAGCGAATCGTGTAATTTCACGTACGCAGCTGAGCAGTCATGGCGGCCTGTGGATTTTGTGCACACAAAAAAAAACCTTCTTCCGTCAATTTGGGTGTCGCCGGTGATCGTGGATGACTTTTGACTCTGGTAGAGGACCTGTGATACGGTCAAGTCACCAGCTCATAGCCTCATACTACTGGGAAGAGGTATAGCGCAACACGTCCCGGTCAATTCGTTCAGGCTAGTTACGCTAGTAGGCCACGTACGGAGTAAACCGCATGTGCAAACGCATAATCGACGTGATCGCCGGTGCGTAGACGAACGTAACTGGCTGGCAGGGACGCAGGGTTCTGCCTAACTACGAAATCAGTACTGACCTGGGCGCAGGCGTGTGGATTTGGATGAACATCGAACTAGCGCACGTGAAATTTGAAATGCTGTGGCGATCCGTAGGCGCGTCTCAAGGACAAATGTATAGGTCCGTTTGGTTGAGATCACTATAGTTTCTTTTTTTCTTTCTTTTTTTAAAAAACTTTCAATCTACTTATTTTCAATCATGATAGTACACCAAACACTAAAAATAATAAAATTATATCCAGATTCATATACCATGTAGAGACGACTAAAAACACTGAAGCGAGCCGAAGGCGCGTCGCCATCATCACCCCTCCCTCACCAGAGCCAAGCAAAACTTATTGTAAACATATAATTTACAAGCAAGAGAGAAATAAAGTTAGTGTCGGCGTTCTGGGAACGCGGGCCCCAGACTTGCCTGCCTGCGGCCCGCGGCGTGGCTGAGCAAGTAGGCCTGTACGGCCCATCTTCACCAGCAAGGCATTCAAGACCCTCGTGAGGGGCCAAGCCTCGCGAGGCGGACGACGCAAGACCTTCTCAGGAGCAGCCTCGCCAGGCAGGCTCACGAGGGGCGGAGAGATCAAGGCAAGGCAAACCTCGCGAGGTCCTCGTGACATGAGCCATGACGATCGAGATCAGGCAGGCGCCAGCGCGCGCAGCGTCCTTATTTCCTCTCTGGTGCCAAGGGGGAAAGCGCAGGCGTGGAGGCATCAAACAAAGGTTTCCATATCGGTGCAACGAGACCAAGACCAGCAGGACGGCAAGACGGAGGTCACCATGGAGCCCAAGGCGGCATCACCACCAGAGCCTTTTGCAGGCGAAGACCGCTTTTGTCAGGATAAACTGTACTAGTTGTCCCCTTTCAAATTGGTCGTTGTTGGCTCCTTTCCCGCTCAATATTTGCGGAGAGGATCAGGGCCTATATAAGTAGAGCTAGCCACCACCGTAGAAAACAACTCATTCAGAGGCATCTCACGCACACAAGTTCGTCAAGCACAGGAACACCTCAACCTCAGGAGGCTGTTCTTCCCCCTGTACTATTCATCATCAGCCCAAGAGGCAATCCACCACCATCACACTGGAGTAGGGTATTACACCACAACGGTGGCCCAAACCAGTATAAATCTCGTGTCTTTGTGTTGCGAGTTCGTCGAGTTCATCCGCGAAATCTTAGCGAGTTAGGGCGTGGATCGATAGGGACAAAACCTTCGCGTGCACCCCAGTGTTTGAACCTCGGGGGTTTTGCCGGAACCCGTGATCCAACATTTGGCGCGCCAGGTAGGGGTGCGTCGAAACTTCATTTCGTCGCTCCGCGCCCCGTTGCTCCGTTGTCTCCATGGCGGACGCTCGCCGCGCTCGTGCTGAGCGTCGGGCTGCCCTCGCCGCCCGCGTCGCTCAGACGGCTCCTGTCGGCGGGCCACCTCGTCGTTCCCCGTCGCCTGCCGCCAACGCCGCCACCGGCCCGGTGGGGAACGAGCAGCAAGCATCCTCGCTGCACCCCACGATGCAGCGGGACGGCCGCACCACCACTCCATCGCTGACCCCGGCCGGTTCTTCGTCCCATGCACGTCGTGCTCCCATGGACACGCGGGTCACGCTCCTCATGGCGCACGAGCTCATGCGCTACCGCCCGATCGACGACCTCTACGAGGACTGGCTCGACGGCATCGCCGAGCTCATCCGCGCCGCAGGGGGCTCCCCGGCGCCGTCCCTCTCTCTGCCTCGCCCTCCGCCAGCCACGAGCGATGTGGCTCACGGAGCGCCTCCACCACCTCTGCATCAAGACGGCACCCTGGCGCCAAGACGCACGGCTCGATGACGCGACCCACCGCACCCAGCGCCTGCGCGTGAAGAGAGAAGCTGTCAAGAAGTCCCTCCGCCGCAAGAAAACGCTCCGCCGCTCCTCGCACTACCACGCCAGGACCGGCTGCTGCGGCAAGACCGCGCGCCACCTATAGCGGCAGGGCGCGGACCCCATCAAGACCAAGCTCCACCCCCAAGGCGGGCCCAGTGACCATAGAAGGCTGCCGCGTTTTCACCCCCGAGCTGCGTAGCGTCGCCTAGCCGGGCAAGTTCAAACCGGATCTGCCTCCTCGCTACGACGGCACCCCCGACCCCGCGAAGTTCTTGCAACTCTACGAGCTGAGAATCGAGGCGGCCAACGGCGACGAGAAAGTCATGGCGAAGTGGTTTCCCATGGCCCTCAAGGATGGCGCCCACTCCTGGCTCCTGAACCTGCCCCCAGGCTCGATCTCCTCCTAGGACAGATGTGCAAACGTTTCGTTGCCAACTTCCAGGGCACTCGCGACCGATCGCCGGCTGCGGGTGACCTGCGCCGCGTCAAGCAGCAGTCGGGAGAGCCCCTCCAGAAGTACATCCAGCGCTTCAACAACGTCCGCCTCAAGATCCTCAAGGTGACGGACGAGGCCATCATCTCTGCGTTCTCTGATGGCGTCCACGACGTCAAGATGAAGGAAGAGCTCGCTATCCACGAGGTGTTGTGCACGTCCCTGGAATTGTTCAACATGGCGACCAAGTGCGCAAGAGCTGAGGAGGGGCGCCTCTCCCTCCTCGAGCTCCCAGCCGCAGACCCGGAGGAGAAGAAAGCCAAGGCCAAGGACGTGAAGCGCAAGGGAGCAGTCGTGCTCGCAGCGGAACCAGACACCAAGCATGGTAGAGACCAACCAGAGTCATCCAAGAGCAGTCGTCCGTTCTGCGCCTTCCACAACCTGAATACCCACAACACCAGCGACTGTTAAGAGCTCAGAGCCATTCGCGAAGGACGCTTCGGTCGAAGCCCCGAGCGCGGCGACCGGGGCTACGGCCGAGGAGGAGGACATGGTGGCGGACGCTGGAATGACCGTGGCCCACGCCAGGAGTGGCGCGACCGGCCTCGTGAGGACCGCTGGCAGGATCAGCCTCACAAGAGCGCCTGGAGGGATCAGCCTCGTAAGGATCGTCCTCAAGGCAACGCCGGACTCCCTCCACTGCCGCCACCGCTGAGAAGGAATGACGACCACCATCAAGACGAGGGGGCTGGGGCTTCCAGGAGCCGCGTGCTATCGCTTGCATCTTGGGCGAAGCGCAGGCCCCAGCCTCGCAGCGTATCTTCAAGCAGTTTGCTCATGAAGTGAACGCAGTCCTCCCCAAGCTCGAGGCCATACGCCCGCTCAGATGGTCCCAGTGCCCCATCACGTTCAACTCGGCAGATCAGCTCAAGTGCGCAGATACCGCAGGCGCCCTCCCGATGCTTTGCTCCCCAGTCATCAGCAACGTGCAAGTTACCAAGACCCTCATCAACGACGGCGCAGGGCTCAACGTCCTGTCCGTCGACACATTCGACAACCTCCAAGTGCCATATGACCAGCTTCAGCCTACCAAGCCTTTCTCAGGAGTGAACGCCGGTTCCACCAGACCTCTGGCAGGTCCGCCTCCCTGTCACCTTCGGAGAATGCAAGAACTACCGCACCGAGCTCATCGACTTCGACGTCGCTCACATCCGTCTGCCGTCCAATGCCATCCACGGGTATCCAGCGCTGGCCAAGTTCATGGCGGTGACCCATCACGGCTACAATGTCCTCAAGATGCCAGGAAGCGGCGGGATCATCACGGTCCCATGTGAAGAAAGAGATGCGGTGTGCTCCCTTGAGCGTGCCTTCCAAGCTGCAGCAATCGACGACCCCGACGGCAAGGGCGAGGGCCCTCCTGAGGTCATCCCCAAGAAGAAGAAGCAGTTGCGCCGTGCAAGACCTCAGGAGGATGGCATCCCAGCTGGAGCCTCGTCAGGATCAGCACCCGCTCCAGGGGCGCCTCCCTCCATCGCATAGGAAGGCACGTCCGACGCCCTTCTCGGGCAGGGCTTGAGGGCTTTCTTCTAGAAGGCCTCAGACCTTGCTCACATCACGAGGGAGGCACATGGGCACCACTCGGAGGCGTGCTTCGCGTCACGTTTCCCTCAAGAGGGCACAGGGCAAGGATCGCCCACCGTTCAGGAGTTCATCACCAAGACCACCCAGGAATTGCAAGACGCAAGGGCCATGCGCGGCGACCGCCGCTCACGAGGCGCAGCTTCCCATCCAGGCAAGGATGCCATGATGCACGTGTGCATCGACATCCCAGGGCTCAACAGGGCCGCTTCTCAGGAGCTTTTCTGGCCTTCGCGCGTGGGACGCTGCGAGGGCCCACCGCACAACTACGTTCGCATGCCCTTTGGCCTGCCGAGTGTGTCGTCCGCCTACCAACGCAACTTGCGGTGCATCCTAGTGGCTCAGGAGGCCAAGCACCACGTCGTCCTGGAGTAGATGGAGACGGTCCTCAAGGAACCGCCTGGGCCCCTGGAGCCTCCTGAGGCTCAGGGCCCCGGTGGCTCGTGAGGAGCAACCCCTTCGCCGCGCACCTTCAGTTGCCCCAACTCTCCTTCGTCAACAGAACTAGGTGACATTGTCCAAGTTCATTTAGCTGGGAGCACCCCTTGGGCTGCATCATTCCCAGGCCGCGTGGGTCCGTCCCTGTGGCATGTATCCCTTTTTATGTTTTTAGCTTACCTTGTTGGGAGCGCCCCTCGGGCTGCATCATCCCCAAGCCGCTTGGGCCTGACCCAGTGCCATGTATCTCCCATGCATTTACTTAAGCCTGCTGCCTTCATATTTAATCTACCTATGATTATTACTTGCTCGATCGTCGCCTCCCACGGGGCCTCCTCACGCCGGCACGGCGCTGGTGCATGGGTCCATCCCTGCCACGTCGATAAACCTGAGCGGTCGAGATCTGGCTCGCGGCACGCCCCGCGCACGTCACCTCACCAGGCCCTCAGTGCCTTCACTCCCTCGCGGAGCAACCGGTGGCAGGCTGGCAACCATAACGGCAGATCGCGTTCTTCCTTGTGCTGGCTCGCAGGAATCTCATGAGGATAACATCAGGCGGCACCGCGAGCTCCCACCTCTTCCGTGTAATCCGCTTGCACGTTAAAGGGGGGCTCCTGAGCATCGCGACTCAGGAGCCCTTACTGGCTCTCCAGCCCTCACCCCCTGGCCTTGACCACGGCATGCGACCTGGCATACCAGCGGCGGCTGAGCTCGCCCGAGGGCCGGGACCTAAGGACGTAGAGCACAAAGGAGACCATCGGAAGGGGGAGGACTCGTATGGGCCCGACCTAGCTACGCTGCGGATATTTGCGCACAGGCCTGGCGCATCACGAGGAATCGACCCCGTACCGCCGAGATAAGTCACGAGCTCAGATCGACTAACCGTTGGAACCTAGGGGACACGCTCGCCGCAGCCCTATTGCAGCAACGTCGCCTCCCTTTCTTATCTTACCACGGCTGCTTGAGCGCTAAAGAGGACCCCCTGAGCATCGCGCCTCAGGAGCTCTTACTGGACCTCGGGCCGCTCACCTCCTGGCCTTGACCACGGCACGCGACCTGGCATACCAGCGACGGCTGAAGCTTGCCTGGGGACCGGGACCTGTCAGCGTAGAGCAACAAGTCGTTGCGAGATTGGAAAGGGAAGACCGAGCCTAAACAAGACTTGCGCTCACAAGGCTTCCATAATTAGGATAATATCAACAAAAGACATTGCAGACCCTTTACATGCCCCCACGGGGTACTTCTTGATTCCTCGCAGGGAGCAAAAGACGAGAACCTAGGAGAATCCTATCTACACACACCAGAGGCCGACGCCATCATCAATAGTGGGCCGTGGGAGGCCGGCGCCAACCCCATCCAGATCAGCGACGGCGGCGGCCGGACGCTGCGGCCGTGCTCCGAGCACGGCGAGAGCTCGGGGGCACGTAGCTGTCGTCGCTCGTCTCCGGAGTCTCATAGAGCTCGGGAGAACCGCTGGACTCCCAGGAGTCGCTGCTGCTGGAGTAGCCGCAAGCTGGGCGCGCCTCATCCTGGCGCTCCCCTCCGGAGGAACACTCCAAGCGGCGACCCTCCGCGTCGAAGACCTTGAAGAACAACGTGGAGGCGCCGTCGTACTCGAAGTGGATCATGAGGGCGCCCTCCGCACGATAAACCCACGTGACCTCGCCCCAGCCACGGGTCATGAAGATCTTGTCGACGGAGACTGCTTCAACCTCTGCTCCGGTCGCCGGAGCGTCGCAGTTGGCATGCTGCAACCAGAGCTCGAGAGGCCCCCTCGGCGGCATCACGTCGGAGAAGAAGCGTGGGAAGCGGATCCAGGAGCTTGGGGGCATCACTGCCCACAACACAAGCTTGCGTGAGGAGTCCGCGGCATGGACTCCAGGAGCGATGGCGCTCGTCGCCGCAGCACGTCGGCCTTGGCCGCTGTGCGCGCGCCGACGCTCATTGCTCCTTCCTCCTGAGCCCCCGGCTTGGGCATACAAGGGCAGCGGATACCCAGGAGGAGGCCGCTCGCACCAAGGCCTCGTCACCACCTGCATCGCCGCAGCGTCGCGACGGTGGACCGACCTCTTCTTCGACGGAAGCAGCACCGGCGTGTCGAGGGGAATCTTTCCTTTCTCATCAGTTCAGAACCTTCGGATCAGTGCCATTGAAGTTGCTACTAGCAGTGGAGCGGAGGAGGAAGAATCAAGCGGAATGGGAAGAAATGGGCGATGGGGGCTCCGCTCCCTTCCTCATTTATAGCAGGAGAAGGCCAACCAGCGCCCCCCACGATCGTAGGTAATGATGGTTTTCCTTGCATGTCGTAGGGACTTGTCAAGTCGGGCAGTTGCCGAGGCAGCGTGGGGAAGAGGAGACGCCCACGTCCAATCAACCGCCACGCATCAATCGAGGCCACAAGCTTTTGGGGCCCGCGGCGCTCCGCGCTTGACCTTTAGCTTTGCCTGAAGCCAAGCCCGAGCGCGCCTTGGGCCCGGGGGCTACTGTCGGCGTTCTGGGAACTGGGGTCCCCATACTTGCCTGCCTGCAGCCCACGACGTGGCTGAGTAAGCAGGCCTGTACGGCCCATCTTCACCAGCAAGGCATTCAAGACCCTCGCGAGGGGCCAAGCCTCGTGAGGCGGATGACGCAAGACCTCCTCAGGAGAAGCCTCGCCAGGCAGGCTCACGAGGGGCGGAGAGATCAAGGCAAGGCAAACCTCGCGAGGCCCTCGTGACGTGAGCCATGATGATCGAGACCAGGCGGGCGCGTGTAGCGTCCTTGTTTCCTCTTTGGTGCCAAGGGGGCAAGCGCAGGCGCGGAGTACCGAGGCATCAAACAAAGGTTTCCATATCGGTGCAACGAGACCAAGACCAGCAGGACGGCAAGACGGAGGTCACCATGGAGCCCAAGGCGGCGTCACCACCAGAGTCTTTTGCAGGCGAAGACTGCTTTTGTCAGGATAAGCTGTACTAGCTGTCCCCTTTCAAATTGGCCGTTGTTGGCTCCCTTCCCGCTCAATATTTGGGGAGAGGACCAGGGCCTATATAAGTAAAGCTAGCCACCACAGTAGAAAACAACTCATTCAGAGGCATCTCACCCACCCAAGTTCGTCAAGCACAAGAACACCTCAACCTCAGGAGGTTGTTCTTCCCCTTGTACTATTCATCATCATCCCAAGAGGCAATCCACCACCACCACACTGGAGTAGGGTATTACACCACAACGGTGGCCCGAACCAGTATAAATCTCGTATCTTTGTGTTGCGGGTTCGTCGAGTTCATCCGCGAGATCTTAGCGAGCTAGGGCGTGGATCGATAGGGATAAAACCTTCATGCGCACCCTAGTGTTCAAACCTCGAGGGTTTTGCCGGAACCCGTGATCCGACAGTTAGGAATCACATCGCCCCTAGAAGAAGATCTAGCGCTAAAGAAGTTCCTTGTTAGCTCATCCAGAACCTAATTAGCTTCCCTAAAACAGTGTTTGAAAGATATCTTCCCAAATCCATCGCTAGTTGTTTGCATTCCAAAATGATCACAACGTTTGTACCTAAGGGCATCTTCAAAGCGGATCCTTAAATCGCCTGCAACCGTTCGGACGAGTTTAGTTATCTAACGGGCCTGTATCGGTCTGCCGAGCGGTTCGAACATATTTTGTCGACAAACCTGAGACAAATTGGGGGCTTTGCAAGAGTTCGAACATCAGCCACGTATTAGTCTGACACTCCCGACCACCCAAAACCCGTCTCGAACCCCGTGCCTCCATCCTCCCATTTTCTCTCCTTCGGTTTTTCTCTCTTGCCTTCGCCGCCGCTTCACCACCCCTGCCGCCATGCCACACCACAACCGGAACTCGACGAGTCCGTCACCTCCAACGTACACTCGGGATCCACGCCGCTTCTCCTCTGCCGCCCTTCCACATATCTTCTTCGACCTCCGCGCAGGTACCATCCGCTCCTACGATGCTCACCATGCATGGCAACTATTCAGTGAATTACCCGAGTTAAATTCTTTTTGTGCCTTCTTCTTTGAAGCAATGGATTCAGATATGTAGTACATATACGAGCACTATGTTGAGTCGTCCGACTCGTCCGATGAGCACTACACAGATGAGATGGCGATAATGCAGGCGGTGCTTGCATATGCGGAGCGAGCGGAGGAGAATGTTCTCAATTTCAAGGGATCGATCAAGGGTCATCGAGTGCTCAACCGCAACTAGGAGCCCGACCATTTGGCTGTGATGGACGACTACTTTGCCCCTGATGCCCTCTTCGCTGACAATTTTCATCCGTGCTTTCGGATGTGCAAAAATGTTTTTGATCACCTCTACCATGGCATCTGGTCCTTTGATGACTACTTCATCTTGAAGAAGGACGTCATGGGAAGGTTGGGTTCTCTGGTTACCAGAAGTGCACAGCTGCACTGCGGATGCTTGCATATGGCACGGTTGTTGATTCATGGGACGAGTAACTAAGGATGTCTGAGAGCACATGTGGAGATGCCATGGTCAGGTTTGCAACTGTCGTGGTCGAGGTGTTTCGACCTCAGTACCTGAGAAAACCAACTGTGGCAGACACCGAGAGCATCTCGGCAATCTCGCGAAGTGAAAGGGTGACCAGGTTTGCTTGGATATCTTGACTGTATGCATTAGAAATGCAAGAATTGCCCGAAAGCTTTACAAGGGAAATATCAGGGTCATGTTAAGAAGCCCACCATCATTCTTGAAGCAGTTGCAACACATGATCTTTGGTTTTGGCACGCTTTCCCATGTCTCACAATGACATCAATGTGCTGCAGCGATCAAAATTGTTTGCTACGCTGACTGAAGGAAAAGCTCCTCCTTGCCACTATTGCCAATGGGCACGAGTCCAACATGGGCTACTATCTCGTTGACGGTATCTATCCTTCGTGGGCTACCTTTGTCAATACCAATCTCTAACCCGGTTGGCCAGAAATTTTTTCACTTTGCCCAAAGACAAGAAGCAGCTAGAAAGGATGTTGAGGGCATTTGGAGTTTTGCAGACACGTTTTGTAGTTGCTCGTGGACCAGCTAAACAATGGGATCCGAAGACCTTGTGGGAGATGATGACCTGTTGTGTGATCATGCACAACATGACCATGGAGGATGAGGATGAGAATGTTGTCACGACTCTCGAATTTGAGAACATGGGTGATCCTCTCAAACCCCCCGACCCAAACCGGTCACATTTGAAGAGTTTGTTCAAATGCATCAACAAATTCAGCATCGAGCAACTCACAAGCAACTGAAGAAAGGTCTGATTGAGCATCTGTGGGTGGTTAAGGGGGTCAATAATGTTGGAGTGTAATATTTGATTTGATTTTTTTAAAATTAGAACTATTGCTGCATTTGAACATTTGAACATTTGAACTATTTTAGACTATATATGCAGCTATTTGAACGTGTGAACTTTAAAAAAAGGGTCGGATGTATGCAAGTAGCATTGGATGACCGGCTCCTGCATCCGCGTACGCACACTGGTCCCCTTATCGACTGACGGATGCGGGAGGTAATTTACATGTCAGCATTGGAGATGCCCTAAGTAATTATCCATCGGTACAACTGAGTCCACAACAAATAAACAGTCTAATTCAACTTCTACTTTGTTACTTCCAATATGAGCAGCCAAGTATAGACCATTCCTAATGGAAATCAGCTCTGCAAACTGAACATCAGGAACATGTGGTACAAACCAATTAGTTGCTGCTATGAAATCACCATGTGTGGTTGGGACCACTAGCTATTTAGTTAGTTAGGTAGTTAGAGTGTGCCCCTTGCAAATGTTGCTCCCCATCTCGCTCGTAGTGATAAATGGCGTATTGCATGTGAAACATTTGTCGTAATCTTGGAGTTTTATACTATTTTTTCATGAATTCGTTTCTTGAAAACATTTTACCTTTTGAAGTGTGCGTCCAAATCAGAAACCACTTTCATCGTTGGGTTTCTCACATCGAGATATTTGAAACTAGATATCACGTTAATAAGTTTAGACAAATATTTTTCCTGGAAAAACCATAAAAAAAATTGAAACCCCCTAAAAAATGAAAACCCTAAAAACCAAAATAAACTGGAGCGAGAAAATGAAAACAAAAAAACATAAGCCCAGAAAAAACAGGAAAAGAGGACAACAGAAACAAAAGAAATTAAAAACCAAAATTGTGTCTCCTGCTACAGGCCCTTCAACAACTCGCGGCCCCAACACCGACGCTGGCGCTCCTGCTACTTCACCAACATGATCTTCTTCTAGGATGTTAGATCTCAATTTCGTCTACTTTTGGTCATATGATGACAAAGGGGGATTTGAGTTAGTCTTCAAGCGAGTTTTCTCTATGGGATGTGTTTTTTATTAGGTTACAACTCTCGTTCTTCTCTGGGCTCTATTGTATTGAGTTGTAAACTTAAGTGCGGTGGTGGTCTGACTCTTTTGAACTCTATTTCTTCCTGTTGTTTCTTAGTTAATATGCATGCATGCTGAAATTCGTGAGACACTACTTTTCATTGTGCATTGCAATTTCTTCATATTATCTACTCAATGCACTATTGGATTCCAAGATATAGGGGGAGATATCCACAATTCCAACATGTCATGTGCATTTGCAATCCAAAGCAAATTCATCATATGCACATCTTCAGTGGCAGCTCCTCTATATCCTAAAATCAAAATCTTCAAATATGTACTTACACTCCTTATTATTTATCCCCATTGAAAACTTAATCAATTTGTCATCAATCACCAAAAAGAGGGACATTGTAAGTGCATCTAGTGCCTCATTAGTGGTTTGATTTTGGAGTATTGAAGACAAATGACTTAAGGGACTAATGTGTTTGTGAGTGTACACAGGAGATTTAGCCCCTGAAGATTTTCGTTTAACCAAGAAAGAGGGCCCCTAAAAATGTAAGGGTACATTGAAGAAATAGGTGCTCCCTTTGAAGAATTGGAAGCTGGAAGACTTTGTTTTCACAGTTTCTTTCTTATTTAATTGAGTCAATAAGGAACACCGTACTGTTAAAGGGGTATAGGTGATACATAGGCGTATTTCCAAAGTGATGCTCAAAATCCAAACTTACCTATTTCTTTGAGTGAATAGTATGGAAATCTCTTGCGGTGCAGTTGAGTTCATCAGTGACAGAGACGAAGTTCTTCTGGTCGCTGACGAAATTGGTCTGACTGAAGAGTTAGGAATTTGCTAGTGGGATCCTCCTAGCTTGAGGAATTTGAGAGTTCAAAATTCTGACTGTTGTTGCGCGAGTGCCAGCTATCGAGTGAATCCTTGTTCTAACAACGGTCGTGTCCGAAGGGCATGATGGTCAAATCATGTCGGGTTTCCCCTGGCTATAAATAGCCGCCCCCACAATCATTTATTGATTGGCTGCTCCGAGTGATTGATTGACAAGTGTCAGGAGAAACCCATCCTCCAATGAACTTGAGAGAATCCTACGTAGGGAAAAGGCCCAAACACCCAAAACCAAAGTAATTGAGCATCACTGAAGAGATTGTCCCGTGTGATATGACGCTTGTTACCTTTGAAGACTGTGTGATCTTCCAGACGGTTAGGTGTCAAGTTCTGAGCACTCAAGAAGAATTTGTGGAGTGCTATAGGACAAGTCTGTGAAGGTTTTGGAAGTTTACGTTCAAGACTTACCATGAGTGGTTGGGCAGGGTCTCAGTGACCTTAACTCAAGGGGAATAAGGTCTAGCCTAAGTGTCTACTGAATTGAATCCCAAATCTCCCTAACCAGACGTACAATTGTCACAATAAGTGGAACTGGTCAAGAAAATCCATTGTCTTCATCGAGTAATCCAGTTCTATTTCTTCAACCCTTTAATTTTTCGCATCTATGTGTTGAAGAAATTGTCCTCCCTCTCTTGAAGACTTTAACCGAAGACTTTCACAATTTCATCAGATCTTGTTGCATTATCTTTGCCTTCTATTTAGCTCTATCTCCCATATTCATTTTTGTACTTGCATGTTTGTATGCCTTCCTACTCGCTATGCATGTCCTATTTTGTCATGAGGACTTTGTGTCTACTTCGATAAGCATGCTTGTGTGTAGCGACTTCTCTGTTTAATTGTTCGTCACCCTGTTATTCTTCAGTAAACTTGTCTAAGAATCTATTAAAAACTCCCAATCACCCCCTCCCTCTGGTCGATATCTCGCACTTTCAGTCCTCGACAACTTCATGGATGTTTTCGACGAACCTACAGAGTTTCCACCGCGTCGCGACATCGGCCATCGTAATCCTCTCATTACGGGAGCGCAGCCTGTTAACATCAAACCATACCGGCACAAACAAGATTACAATAGTTGTCATCACTCAACCATCGGGATGAGGCCGTTCAGGGCCATGTTTGGCTATGAACCAAGGTATTAGGGGATTAATGCCACCTCGTCGTGCTCTGTCCTGCACTGCAATTGTGGCTGGAGGAACGCGCTGTCATCCAAGACCTGCTGCGGCAACAACTGAACCGGGCGCAACAACTAATGAAAACCCAAGCAGACAAACGGTGCTCGTTCAGAGCATTCAACCTAGGCGATCAGTTTTTCCTCAAGCTTCAACCATACATTCAGACATGCCTCGCGTCGCATGCCAACCGCAAAGTTGTCGTGCAAGTTCTTCAGCCCCTTTCCTATCATCCAGAAGGTCAATACGTCACCTACATACTACAATTGCAACCACATGCGACAGTTCACCCGGTGTTTCACGTATCCCAACTGCGTCAAGCACTGCTTCCAGGTATGAGTGTCGAACCTAATTTACCTATATGTATTGATGATCTGGTTGTTCCTATGGCAGTGCTTCAGACTCGCTGCCGCAAGACGCGAGGTGTTGTGCGTGAGCTAAGTGCAGTTGCAGTGGTCAAGTCCCGCAACCATGGGCACCACCAGAGAGGACAAAGCTAGTCTGATGGCAAGGTTCCCGCATGGTGGGGCTTGGGGTCAAGCCTCGTCTCAAGAATGCGGGGATGTTAGATCACTTGTCAAGGCGAGCCCAACTGCCAGGGTGATGGAACCACGTGGTGCATGCTGCAACCGAGCATCAGCACCCAACAAGTGTTACTTCAGCCACGAGTGGGTGAACCACACCAGCATGACTACCATTACTTAAGGCTCAGAGAGAGAGAAGCGGAATCCAGCAGCTCCCTACCCCAACTCCCCTTTCTTCCTTCTTCCTTTTTTTTGCGAAGAAGCCATTGGATCTATTAACCAGGAACAGGCGTTACAAAGCACCCCTTAACAAAGACAGATAATACAACAAAGTCCTCAAGGAGCCGGCCACCGTCTTCCACCCCAACGTGCTGATGACGCGCCGCTGCTGCCCCTCCTCGCCGGAGCCAGGCTAACCTTAGTTGTTGTCGTAGACGGGAAGTCATCGAAGCACCAATCCTTCCAGACCATCGTCCTAGAGAAGAGATCGCCGATGCCGCATCCGAAATCAAAGATCCATAAACTCCTATGCCGGTTACGCCAGCGCACCTCATGAACAAGCAGCCGCCAAGCCCAACAACGACTGCTAGGACACCGCTGCACCAACCTCACCAACCCCATACCACCGCTGGAGGAGACGGCAATGCGACGCCAAAAGGGCCGAAGGACAACATCCCCACAATGATCAGGCGTTGTCGACGCCTCGTCAGCCGCCCAGAGGGCACAACGTCTCGCCGGACCTGCAGATCCGCGAGGATCGAACGCCACCTACTCAGCATACCACGCCAGAGAGGGGAAGGAGTAGCGGCAACATTATTCCCCATCGGCAGCACCTCCGCATCCAAAGCGCCGCTGACCAGATCACACACCCCACACCTAATAAACACCATAAACGAGATTCAGGGCTCCCCCCCACCCTCACACCGTCGGAACGGCCGGCGGAGGGAACCGCCGGAATCGCGGTCGAACGCGAACTGCCCCTCCCTTTGTGGACGTGAGGTAACTGTTCCTTGAGGTGCGTCGCTATTTACCCCTCCCTTCCTCTTTCTTCCCTCTCCCGCGAGAATAGCTATCCAGTTCTTGTAATGCGTCTGTAATAACCTACTACTTTTCCCCACACAAAAAAAGCTACTACTTCGGAGAGCTTAGCTCGAGAATCATTCCTACCTTGGCAGGGTCATTGACCTCTTTAAGCATGGCATTGCCCTAAGATTAAGATGGGAATGGCTTCGACGTACGGATGCATCCAGGCCTTGGCAGGGTCTCAACTTAACCGCGGACAAAATGGTTGATCGAACTTTCGGGAGCCTGGTTAAATGGAAGGTGGGAGCCGGAGACAAAATTCTGTTTTGGAAAGATAGGTGGATCCACGGTGCAACCATCACGGACATTGCCCCTCTGGTCGAGGCGATTGTCCGTACCCAAGTGGTCAACAGGAGGTTGGTACGTGATGCTATGTTCATGCACGCATGGATGAACGATGTGGTGGGTAACTTATGCACGGAGGGCCTAACCCAGTTCATCGGGCTTTGGGAGATCATTTCGGAGGTGCAACTTGACGCTCAAACTGAGGACACCCCCATTTGGGCGTGGAATGTGGCCGGAGTATATTCTGCATCTTCAGCCAATAAGATGCTTTGTGAGGGCGGAGTCCGTTTCCACTCCTTCGGTGCCATCTGGAAATGCTGGGCACCTCTTGCATGTAAGATCTTCATGTGGCTGGCAGTGCAATATCGACTATGGACGTCGGATAGAAGGACTAGACATGGGTTACAAGACCAAACATCTCAATGCTATCTATGTGACCAGGAGGAAGACACGGTAGACCACATTTTGCAGCAGTGTGTGTTCTCGCGGCAAGTGTGGTCTAGTTGCATTGCTAGGATGGGATTGAGGATGGAGCTTTGCCCAGAAAATGACTCTAGGTTGGTGCAATGGTGGTCAAATGCCAGAAAGCGAATACACAAGCAAACTCGGAAAGGATTCGACACGTTTGTAATGCTTATCTGCTGGACATTATGGAAGCAGAGGAACGCGAGTGTTCGGATCAGGCCAGATCAGGAACGTGTGGGATACGGTGGACACGATCTTCGACGACTTGAGGACTTGGGCCACGGCAGGAGGGTTTGAAGCACAACATGTACCTGAGTAGTAGAGTAGTGTGAGGAGTGGAGTGGAGGCTTGGTTAGGGTCGGTTTGTGGCCCTTGCCAGCGCTTTATAACCTCTTGTACATATTTTTCTCTCTTCTATAAAGCTAAGGTACGCCTTTAGCGTACCCTCGGGAAAAAAAAATCATTCCTACCTATCGATACCTTATCAAAATCATGGTTTGTCTTGACAAGAGTCGATTGAACTATCTGGAGCGGGCAGAACTGGATAGCCAAGGCGTCCAGAAAGGAAAACAACGCCACTAGTCCACTACTGTTTCACACTGCAGAAGCTACCAACAATAGCAGGACTGTGCCTGACGCTTGCCCACACTGTACATCCATGTTCTCCAACTGGTACTCAAACCCAAAACTGAAGGAAAGTTCAGCAAGGGCATCAAGCCGACGTTTCATCATCCGAAAGAGATAACAGCACAGGAACAGCAAGCGACAGAAAAACAAAGTGCAAACCTGCATGTGCAGCACACCAGATCCTCAGGTTTGCGACGAAAAGGAGTAAGCAAAACGGAGAAGATCACAGCCGATGGAACAAAAAAACGGCACAAAACCAGCTAACAGCAGCTTCGTCCGTATCAGTATCACGGTGTGCAGCTGAGCGACAAACGCTCAAACAGCAACATCAGATCCACGGTGGGAGCCACGTGAACAATGAATGCCTCAAGCAGCGGAGCAGATAGGCGTAGGCCTGGCGCGCTGCGGCGAGAGCGGAGACCACCACATCAATGGCCTCTCTGGCTCACACTCACAGGCTTGGCAGTGAGAAAGGATGGGCCAGCTGCAGCTCCCACAAGAGGAAACCTGGACGTTGGCCCATCACGGGAGGGAGGGAGGCACTGCTCACCGGTCAGAGCAACAGCTCTCAGTCGCTAGCCTGGTAGGGGTGCTACAATGGCGCTCTAGACCGGGCACCAGTGCGCATTGATAGACAGCATCGCAAGAAACAGAAACTCTATACAGTTTCTCTCGACGCCCAAAGTGACAAGAAATTTGATCGCCACATCACTGAAAAGGCACTTGAAAGTTTTACCCGTCAGAAAATGTGCATCATGTGAAACGAGAAATGGCATACAATCATCACAGACAAGTGAGTGTGACTCAGCAACACTGCATTCCAAAATATTAATCTCATCACAGAGACAAATGCATCAATCACGGGAAAATAAATTAAGAGAGGGAGAGAGTGTATCATCCATCTTCCACAAAAGACGAGGATCACTGGTTTTGTTGATTCCAAGCAAGTCAACGGTACAGACCGGTACAAGTATTAGGTGGTAATATCCAGCCGAGGCTCAAAGCAAAAGCCAGTGAACAGCTGGAGAGGAAACTTTTTGCTCACAGGGCATTTTGCCGACCACTTCCATTGCCTCTGCTTCATGTCAAATCCAAGCAGAGCAGTTGCACCATAGCTTTGGATGTAGACAAGGTCGTCGGCACCACCGCTACAAAAAACATCATCCAACTCACCAAATCCTTGGAAGAATTTGTGAGGCATCCGACTCACCTCCTGCCATTGTGTCTTGTCAAGCTCCCATATACCGATTCCCTTGATGATATCAGGTCTATTGGGCTTTGCTATCCCGCCGACCATTACCAGCTTCTCTCTCAGGTTCAGTAGACGCCCGCAGGTGAGAGAACATGGCACCGGGATTGACGATTGCGTTAGTGAAGTTTCAGAAGGTCCCGCAACAAGGTCATACATGATGAGCCTGTGACGGGGCTCAACATTGCCAAGAACACCTGTGGACTGGATCAAGCAGTACAAGACCCCACCACATATCACACTATCGTCGCCCCCTCTCCAACCAATGAACACCTCCTTCACTGCAGTTACCCATGAACTACTCCATGAGTCGTACTTGTACAAAGAGAATTCCCATTGGACATAATCCTCAGGTACCTGCTTCGATTTTGCCAATGTAACAGTGTAATTGTGAGTCACCTGATCTACCTTTAAGGCAACAGTGCTGTAATCTGGAAACTTTGCACCTGGGGGCTCCAACAGCCTCCTCCAATCTTTTGTAATAGGGTTAGATACAGAAATGATGTTTCTGTTGTCATTATCCATGAAGCAAACTAGCCCACAAGAAGAAGAGACGAAACAGCTGCTCTTATCAATGCCTTGAAGCTCTAAATCATACCATTTATGGAGGATGGGGTCATAAGCATATCCAGAAGCAGTCTCGTTACAGGTGAACATGAAGTACCAGGGCCTCTGAGGCAACATGTGGGTCCAAAGATACCGGCTTGAGTAGATAATATCATGCCATCTCTTGCATACCGCTGTCGACCTTATCATGCTTGCTATTGGCAAGAAGGTGAAAATTTTCTCAAGAATGTCATCAGGAACTGCGGCATCCAATGAAACTGGCAATTCATTTTCTCCATTGCTAGCCTCTGAAATAACTCGAAAATTGAATGCAGGAATTCTGATGCGCTCAATTGGAAGAGCTTCCCATGACGAATCATCTTCCATGATACCAGACAGAAAAAAATGCAAGTAGAGCGATGGCCTGGAAAAAAGGACAGGTAAGTCCTTAGTTCTTACACAGATAGTTGTAAATATTTTGCCTTATATTCAAATAATTCTTATTTTCAAAACAGCTCATTCTCCTAATACTATTCTTTATAAGCGAAGAGAGCCTAACCTAATCAAATAATATAGTATTCCAATAAATCCTCTAATAATGCTACACTCGGTGGCAAAAGCAAGTCTTCCCCAAAATGTTTCAAAACTGTATGAAGTTTCTATCGGGCAAGTACTGAGTATACCACCAATATAAAAGCTTCTACACAAAACAATACATGGCATGAAAAACTATTATACTACAAATGCAGGCCAACTATGTCAAATACTCCCTCCGTCCCAAAATAAATGTCACTGATTTAGTACAAATTTAGTACAAAGTTGCACTAAATCAGCGACACTTATTTTGGGACAGAGGGAGTCTGAAACTTTCATTATGGGCGCGTGTTATGCATACTATGGCAAACACTGAACAATAACATATAGACATTCTTAATATAACATGTACGTTTCGAATTATTTGGAGACATTTTGTTACTTTTGTCAGATGGAACTATTATATGGCACATGTCAAATGCAACATCTCCATGGCCCTTGAGATGAAAACAAATGTTTGAATCGAAGCCCCAGCAGGATTTTCCATGAACCTCCATGTATACACAGGAAGACCCCTTAGAAGGATAGCACCATGGCGTGTACAACGATACCTTCCATCAAGAACTTGTTGCGCCTGTCTATCCTAGTATCGGTGTCTCCCTCCCAATCACTGTGGTATCATTGCCCCAGCACAAATAGTGGAGCAGGAGGCCTGGTTGGCCTCCCCACCATTGGAAACAAGCAAGGACAGACATGACCTTTGCATCGTAAGGAGCAAAGTACAGAATGTAAGCAAGAAATCCAGGGAGATCTCTGTCCCCAACCAACCCGCTGACCCCGCCCCTCCAATCAAATCCGGCCATTCGCTCGCCCTGATGCCATTGGCCCCCGATGTAAATAAAATCATATGATCCATACACAGCAGCGTATTCGCGGATACGGACGATTTTCGCGGAGATGCGGCAGTCCGACGAAGTAAACATCAACCCCCAACCAGCAAAGGCAGCAAGGATACATACAGATTGAAATAGAATGGGAAAGAAACAAAAAGGGGCGGTACATACCTAGAATCCGACGGATCAGATCGGCATCAGCTGCCTATCGCGGTTCTTGCGAATGCCGTCCTGAAGCAATGTGCGGCGATTTGGGCGGAGTACTCCCAACTCCAATCCACACGCTACGGGGAGGGGAACGAATCCGGAATGTCCCCCCGAGTTTCGCCCACTTCGGGATTGAGGGGGTGGAGGTGGGGGTGGGTTGGGTGCGGCGATGGGTTTATTGTTTGTTTACAGATTGAGGGGGGAGTGGAAGGAGGAGGCGGAGAGATGTGGTGCCGCGGGCGTGGCGGCGGCTCTGCCTCTGCCCAGCATGCGGCTGTGCGCTATAATCAAATGAATCCACTGCTGGGGCTGGGCTTCGTTTGTTTTGCGTTTGGGGGCTCTGTTTTATATAGCAGAGGAGGAGAAAGTTTGGTTGGATTGGATGGAGCCTCCCGGGGACCAAAAATGTACATCTTACTTATCTTTTTTACTTTAAAAGATATATATTCTGCTATTAAGGGGGTTGACTGTGACTGACAATTGCTTGCTGAAGGTATTGCTTTGAGAGCTTGGTCTTTCTCCAGGATGAAAACCTATGATCTTGGATCGGGCGACGGCGGAGCTTGTGCATATTTTCTTCTTGAAGGCGTCGCTTTCGGAAATCTTTTATGTTTTCCAGGTGTTGTCTTTGGTGATGGTTTGTGTGCTCTCAACAGTTGATCACTGTGGCGAGGCCATTTCTTTTCCTTTTTTTTTGTTTTCTTTTCGTGTTGTGTGCCTTCTGAATTTCTTTATGACTTCTTATTGGTGCAGAGAACGGGTATAATTAGTATCTTCGCGATATTAATATATTCTTTTTTTTAAAGGGAGTTGGTACGGTTCACCTCACCTTCTCCCCGCCCCCTTGCCTCCCCGCGTTTAACTCCCCATCACCACCACGTATGTCTCCTCCCTTTTTCGGTTCCCTTTCAAAACCAAAACGAGCAGGCACATCATCCTAGGCCATGCCGCCCGAGGCATATGCCATGACAGTTGTCGCCACAATGTATCATCGCAACGATGCTAAGTTGCTTCGATTCTTATATCCCATGGATGCTCCTTGCCACGAGGAGCTCAGTCATGCTGCCCCAGCGACCTCATGCACAAACGAGCATCACCAGCACGTCATCTTCCTCGGCGCCGATAGTCGTGTCGTTGCTTACGTGCTCAGTCTCCATGCCTCACGGTATCGATTTCATCCGCTGGGAGGTGCATGAAGATGAGAGGAAGCCGGTGCTGCCACCTCTTCATATTCGTATGAACAACAATGTCTACATAGACACTCGTTTCTTTCAGTTCTGGCAGTGTGGTCTCGTCGCCTCACCCCCGACCTGCTACGCACCCAACGTCATCCCCCGCACTACTCCCCTTACCCTCGCTTTGTGAAAGGCTTTCAACTTTATTCAGTCCTACTATACAGGGATGTTTATTGGTATTAAAATAATTCTCAAGATTTTCATTCATTGATGTGTGTGTGTGTGTTTTGGGATTGATTATTTAATTCTTTTTGTGAGATTTTGATTATGTATATATCTATCAACTAGATTTGTAAGTCTTTCTACCATTTGGTGTGAATTGCTTAGTGAGTAGTCAAGTTTTTGTGTGTATTTTAGATAGTAAATATATGATTTTGAGTTATTCCTTTCATCCAGTATTATTGTGAAATGATTGGTATGATTGTATGCATGGCATTATTTTGAAATGTTCATTCTTCGTGCTTGCAAATTTGTATGAGGATGTTATCAGTTTAGCAATTCATAGGTAGAGTTGATCGAATATTAATTCCTATATTCATAACTTCATAAGTTTATTACAATTTTTTTATTTCTCTTTTTTTAGAAACACGGTACATACGCATATGCTCACAACATGCACATACACTCACCCATATAAACGCACACACGCACACCCTACCCCTATGAGCACCTTCGAAAGTCTAAGAGGGCGAGTCTTGAGATTTATGAAGTCATCACGGGTGCCTTGCTATCGACGGGAACGCAGCCTCTCACTGGACAAATATTCTGCCTTATGAGACACCAAAGTGTCAAACCTAGGGTTTGATCCCAGTGGGCTGGAGGTATTACTGCCCTCCTAGCCATTCAATCACATGTTGGTTCTCATATTTGTTTATTTCGCTAAGTAACATTTGAAACTATATCATCACAATAAAGTTTCATAGATGTTAGTTGGATGATTTATGAAGTGAGATAAATGTCTGCACATTTTTATATTTTCTCTTATGTGCTTTTCACACGTAGTATGTTTTGTTAACGTTAATTTTTGTATATTGATAGAATACATATTTCCTCGTTGCAATGCACCGATAATTTGACAACGATGGCCATAGGGAGGAGGTCCTGCTCGACATGGCTACCACCATTAACTCCAACAATGATGATTGTGAGGCAGCTGCTGGAGCACCGAAGCCTGCTCGAGAAGAAGAGTGTGTTGTTGATCAAACTACTCTACGAGGATGAGAGGGTGAAAGTGCAACTAATCGTCGGGTGGTTTTGGTAATTAATAACAACATATATGGCATTGATCTAGTGAACATTGATGATAGATTTCAGAAAAGATCAATGATTGGCATGGCAAGGACTAACGAATGTGGACCCCTCAAAATGTCAAGGACAAGAATTGGCTACTCCAAGACTCTACATTTTTGGTTTAGTGATCCAAGATCACATTGAGTCCCTTAGGAAAGCCAATACTATTAAAAGGGGATGATGTATTGTTGATGAGGTTGTTGCTCAAGTGCTTAGTGATATTGCTCAAAAAACCCTCAATCACTTTCTCAAAACACATCTGTCCAAAACCCTAAACCTTCATTTCGGTCCCACCAATATCACCTACTCCAGACCCACCGAGATGACCCTTCCATTGCCACAGCCAAAACCCTAGCAATTCGGTTTGACCAAATGGTTCTCGGTCCCACCGAGACGGCCTGACCAAGTTTCTGTGATAAAGTTGATCCACTTCGGAATCACCAGATGAAACAATCACTACTGCAGGATGCTGCTAACGCGATACTACGATCAGAGACCCTTTAACAAAACTGTGTGCGATGCATTAATCGCAAACGGTGATGTATAAAATCGTCAAAAAAGATGCAAAATGCTTGCGATGAATGATACATCAAACACGGTTCAGATTTTAGTTGCGTGTGCGATGAGGGGCATACGATTGATCTGTACGAACTGTTTGCGATGAGACAGAACAATAGAAATGGGCAGCCAGATCAAGGTGTGTGCAATATACGGCATACAGTTCACTCCGATGAACCGTTTGCGATGAGTGAGGTGAACACAAATGATTCGACGTAACAAGATGTGTGTGATAACCGGCAAACAGGTCGGTAATCAGAATTGTGTGCGATCATTATAGACAGCCCATACGGTATTTTTTGTGAATTGTGTGCTCGTCAGGGCACACAGTTTAACAAACCAACCCGTTAGTGATAATGTAGAAGATCTCTGTCGAATACATATTACTAACCGTCTGCGATGAGATTGATAGGATAAACATAGATATATACAGTCTGCTTAATTTAGTCCTTCTTATTCTTGTTGTTCTTGTTGGATGGCCCCGCGACATCGTCTTGGCAAGGACGCTTCTTGCCGCTGACCGTTGGCTTTTCATCGCCGTCGTCATCGTCGTTGTTGTCATAGTCCTCCTCCTCCTCGTTTGACCATTCCTCCTCATCATCATCATCGTCGTCCTCTTCTTCGTCCTCCAACGGCTCCTCGTCCGTTTGGTTGTCGTCTGACGACTCCGGAGGCGTTGTCCCTTCCATGAACCGGATATAATCGAGGTCTGGGCTCGACGCCGGACTCATGGAAGACGAGCGGAATGATTCGGATGTTGACCTATCATCAAGCGTCGGACTGCTAGCTGCACTGTTGTCCTCGATGTCGCTCGACATGGTTGCAGAGTGTGTGCCAGTGTGTAGCACGCATGCCGGGGACGATGAAGATGGTGGAAACTTAAGTGGGGTATGCAGAGAAGAGGAACTGCCAATTGAAGCGGGGATTAAAGCGGGGGGTTGACGTATTATCTAACCGTTGATATAATCAGCCGCAATTATTTGTACCCAGTCGCTCCAAATTCCCGGGGCTGCGCAGGACTCCTATTGGCTATTTGGCTGGTTTCCTTTTTCAGGACAAAAACAAGGAACGAGTTTTGGGATTATGCACTGGTACCGGTACGAACGGAGTAGAAAAGTTGGCAAGCAATACATTGAGCTCTTCTTATTGATAAAGCCAGTAATAATCAAACTAGAAAGGAAAAGAAAAAAGACAAAGAAAATATCTGCACGAATCTTCGCGTAACATCAATTGCATAGGACCTAGATGTGCATTACTTAGAGCACATCTAGATGTGCTTTAGCAATACTGTCAAACAAAACCCCTAATCATCATTGCAAACAGTGCATAGAACATGGCTAATGCGACAACCACAACTACACATGCTAGTTCCTTCTTGTCTCTTGCTTTCATCTGTTGCCTGTGATTGATTCTTTCTTGCTTCATCGTACTGATTGTACATTCCAGACCAGCCAGTTTCTTCTTCAGCTTTATGTTATCTTCTGCGAGCTTGGTGATAACACTCTGAGCCCTGCCATGCCATTCTTCATCCAGCCAGTTAACAAAGGCACAAGCCTCATATCCCTGCCAATGTTAAATAGTATTCTGGATGAGCGGTGGCATTAACTGAAGTAAAATGAGGAACTTAATTAGCACTAACCTCTAAGGGGCAACTGAGAAACCGCCTACCAATGTCGAATCATTTCGTGCATACACGTCGAGCGGGAGTGTGCCCGTGCACACAGCTCAGCTTTTGGTACTTCTCGGTGGCGCAAAACTCAAATTCGAACCAGTGTTGCGGGAGTCTGGAGTCAAGCTCCGG
This sequence comes from Aegilops umbellulata, assembly GCA_032464435.1. Classification (NCBI taxonomy): domain Eukaryota; kingdom Viridiplantae; phylum Streptophyta; class Magnoliopsida; order Poales; family Poaceae; genus Aegilops; species Aegilops umbellulata. The sequence goes on along the minus strand of CP136056.1, from coordinate 289,175,730 downwards.
ATCCGGCGGCAGATCGCTTTCCTGGGGGGGGGGGTCATTCAGGACGGATTCAGCAAGGATCTATACTTTGGACATGCTAAAAAGATCGAGAGAGATTCGAACCTGACAGGACGATTCGGATCCGAGTACACCTGCCTTCTGATGACCTTAGGCAAATGCTCGGCGGCGACCGCTGTCGTGGCGGCGATACGAGCAGGAGCAGCCGCACCGAAACCATCAGCACCACTCGTCTGCATTCCCCCAATGTCAGCAAGACGCGAGGGAATTTGGAGGCTATGTAGGGATTTGGGGGAAATGGGGAGATAAGATAACGATCGGGAACTACTAATGACACTATATATATATGTTGTCTACGACACAGTGTTTGTACATGTCGTTTGTGTTAGGTATTACAACGTCACACACGATTTCCGCACCAAACCGTGTGAGAAGACAACGTAGGTTAGACACGGTTGCCGTTACATAACCATATGTGATGTACTACCCTGTCCATATAATTGAGTTACGGTGAGATACCATGTAAATAGCCGATTCGCGGATATCCGTAAAAAAAACAGCCGCTCTGCATATAGAGATGGCGGCGGCGGCCTAGGCAACGGCTATCGGAGAAGAGGTCAATCCTCGGTCGGTGGGCGGTGGCGACGTCATAGGAGGTCAATCCTCGGTCTGCGGCGGGAGATAGGAGGAGCTTAACCATCGAGGTCGGCAACGGCATGATTCGAGCACATCCATCGCGGTCGATGGCGGGATAGTGGAGGTCGAACTTCAGGCGGAAGCCGCACTAAGCTTTGCTCCTCGACCCTGTTGTCTCGGCGTGCCGCCGCATTGCGCTTGTATGTCTGCTGGGTGGAGGTCGCCACGCGGCTAATTAATTAAGGTATTCTTTTCGTGAGTGGCTTAATTAAGGTATTCAATTCCTAAGTGTAGTGTTGTACTAGTACTCTGCGTGCAAATTGACTCGCCATTAATTTTGTCATTGCACGTCTGGATAACAACATGGAGAGCCCTCAGTAATTATTAAAATAAAACCTTGTGATTTATGCACGCATCTTTGGGCAGCAGTTAATCCGTGTATTAATGTTGTTCTTTTGTTTTTAATTACCATTCGTGTGCTATAGATGGAACGATCTCGATGGATGAAGAATCGGAAAACCGCAGATTTTATCAGTGGCGTGACAAAGTTCATGAATTTGGCTGAAAGTACAAAGAGGAGAATTGGTGATGCAGATTACATCCTGTGTCTGTGTACTAATTGTGACAATACAGAGTCACATGAAGTTGCAGATGTCCAAATGCACTTAGTCTCTAGGGGATTCATGGATGGATATACACGTTGGACCAGACACGGTGAAGAGGAGGTCATGGATGAAGATACCTAGGGCAGCGAGATGCCAAACCCCGATCAGTGTCACATGGATGTTGAATCTAACATCAAGGCAGAGGCGTCAAGCTACCAATGGAACACCAGAAAGCCGAAACGCCCACTGGCAAACCAAGACGTCCACGCAGATGACGGCGATCTTGATATGCCAGATTTTGCTGCTATGATTGCAGATTTTGAGGGCCCGAAAAAGGATATGATTGGGTACAAGGATCTGCCAACCATTGATGCGGACTCCAAGAAAGAATTGTATCCAGGTTGCAAAAAGAAATATTCCAGGTTGAGTGCCACCCTGGTGCTTCTCAGATTTAAAGCAACAAACGGTTTATCAAACAAGGGCTTCACAGAGATTTTAGATCTTTTCAAAGAAATTCTTCCAGAAGATAATGTGCTCCCTAGAAGCACGAAAGAAGCGAAGAAAATTGTTTGCCCATTGGAACTTGAAGTACAGAAGACACACGCTTGTGTGAATGATTGTATATTGTACCGTGGTGAGTACAAAGATTTGCGTGCATGTCCCACATGCAAGCATGCATGATACAAGCGCAGGAGAGCACATGACAAGTACAAAATGGACGACAAGATCAAGACAGGAATCCCGTTCATGGTTGTTTGGTACTTGCCTTTAATTCCAAGGTTGAGGCGTTTGATTGCAAACCCTAGAGAGGCAAAGTGGTTGCGGTGGCATCATGATGGCGAATTGCGGATTGGTTTATGAGGCACCCTAAAGATGGGGCTCAGTGGGAATTAATCGACAAAAAGTTTGAAAATTTTGCCAAGGATCCTATAAGTATAAGGCTCGGGGAGTGTATTGATGAGATGAGTCCTTTTGGCGATATGAGCACCAATCACAACACATGGCCGGTGCTTCTGTGCATATATAACCTAGCTCCTTGGTTGTGTATGAAGAAAAAATACATTATGATGTTAATGATTATCCAAGGCGCGAAGCAACCTGGAAATGACATTGACATTTACTTTCAGCTAATGGTAGGAGAACTACTGACAGTGTGGATAGATGCGTCTGCTGTAAAATGTTATGATGCTTACAAAAAGGAGATTTTCGATCTACATGCAATGCTGGTGCACACCATTCAACATATGCCGGCATTAGGGAACACATCGGGGCAGAGAACAAGGGGAGATGTAGGGTGTGTCACATGCATGGATAGGACAGCTAGCAGAAGACTTCCCAACTCGCGCAAAACAGTGTATTTGCGTCATCATAGGTTCTTACGGAAAAATCACCCATACCGAAAGATGAAAGCTGAATTTGATGGTACGGCAGAGGCAGCTGCGGCCCAAGACCCTATGAAGGGGAGGTGGTCCACAACATGCACTACAAAAAAAACTTCCGTGATGATACGTGTTTGTCACAGTAGGTCGCGTTTTTTGTCATGCATGTACATCCATGACAAATTTATGACAGAATCAAGATAGTCATACCTGTGCTGTCATAGAAGTGTTCCATGACATTACCAAAATTATCATCACGGAAGTGTCCACTTCCATGACGATAAATCACGCGTCACAGAAGTGCTTTCGTCAAGGGTGACCGACACGTGGCATCCACCATAACGGAACACCGTTAAGCTATCGGGTCGGGTTTTGGATCCGATAACCCGTTAACAGCCCCGACCAATGGGGATTTTCCATGTGTAAAATCATCACTGGCTGGAGGAAACACGTGTTAGCTCATCGTTGGGACACATGTCATCCACTCATTGGACGAAAGGCGCCTATGATACGTCGGCACGTGGCACGTCCCAACAAAGGCTCATCCCTGTGAAAAGGCCGGCCCGTTTGACTTGGTCAAACGCTGGCGGGTCGGCCCATGGAAAGCATGTTAACGGCCTGTTCGCATATAGCCCATTTACAGCCCGCTAACCCAAGGCCCGTTACGCCCTATCCGACTTAGTCCCAGTAGCGTCATCTGGGCCATCCAATATGATTCCAGCCAGTTTTCACTTCTGGCGCATGTATGGCCCATGACGTCTTTCGGCCCATATGAGGCCCTATGTAACTCTTGGCCTATTAACGGCCCGTGGTGAAACTGGCCTGTAATGAACAGTGTATCACTTTACACCCATTAACGGCCTGTGGTGAAACTGGCCCGTAATGAACAGTGTATCACTTTATACCCATTAACGGCTCGTTATTCCGTTGGGCTGTTTCCAGCCCATGTTATCTTTCGGCCTTCTCAGAGCCCATTTATTCTTGGGCTCATTTCCAGCATTCGTTTACTTACGGCCCGTTACTGTCATTTTCTGCTTGTGGGCCAAATTCAGCCCGTGGTTACAGTCGGCCCGTTTGTGGTCCGTTAATACGTTGGGTCGTTTTCATAGCGTCATCAAATACGGCCTATTAATGATGGCCCGTTATGGTCGGCCCATGAACGGACGATTCCAACTCTAGCCCGTCTACGACCATAATGCGGTCTGTTTGCCCCATGATTGGCCAATCGATCATACGACCCGTATAAGGCCCATTGATGATACGGCCCGCAGAAGGCCCATTGTTTCTACGGCCCGTAGAAGGCCCATTGTTTCTACGGCCCGTAGAAGTCCCACTATTTCTATGGCCAGTAGGAGGCCCAATGCCACTACAGTAAATATTAGTCCATGGTTATTGTGGCCTAGTTTTAAAAAATAGGTTATTGCAGCCACTAGCTAACCGCCGAAAAAGAACTGCAATGACTACAAGAAAACAAATAAACAAGACAACAAGGAAAAAATAAGCAAGCAACTAACGCTAGGCTATCACGGCTATTACACATATTACATCCACTGGGCATCAAAGTTCGCCACCAGTGCAAATACAAGGAACACAACAGCATATAAATGCCGCAGCAAAACAAGTCTAGAAATGAAACCACTTCAGAAGAGCTCAGGAAACAATATCTTGGGTACCCATAATGCCGGCAAGATGCTTAGCAAGCTTATTAACTTTCTCTTGTTTGGCGCTTAAGTCCTCCAGCGCTTGCTGTTGCACCAGAAAGTATGCATCTGAATTCTGCAGGGACTTCCTCAGTCTTTCAGCTTCCTGTCGCATAACATCTGATCGATGTCTTTCAACTTGAAGTTGAGAATCAAGAAGCCGAACTGATTCAGGCAACGAGTTCGAACAGCTGGTGCCAGCAGTGGTAGCCAGTAGTAACTCGAACACTACATCAAGACAGGACTTTGGGGTTGTCTCAGTGTCTTCAATATAGTTTTTATCAGCTTTCTTGGAGACCAACAGGGATGTCTCACTATCTTGAACCTTATCTGCATTACTTCCTTTACCATTGCATAACAGGGTACTCTTCTCCAATATTTTATTCGCGTTCTAAAAGAGAAAGAAACAAACACATCTCAGGTTTACAATGTAGTATATGAAACTCATTTTCGTAAACCAGTTCAGTAGTAAGGTGGATAGGATAACAACATGAAACAAACATATATCTATGTAGTATGGTCACTGTATGGTCTATATCATTCTAGTTTATTTTGCCAAATCAAGATAGATACAGTTCGAATCATATCTATTTAAGACAAAGCAGCATAGACAGAATATAAGTGTGGGAAACTACACAGCAATAGCAACACTTGTAATGTGCATGGCATGAGAACATAACTGTTTATTCAATTGAAAATGAAATCCACATAGAGCAAGTTACAACAGCAAACAACCAAACACATTGAAGAAAGAGGTTTAAAAAATACCTGTTGCGCCATTGGAGTTTCAATTGCATCCTTCAAATTTGAAATTAGTTGGTATCAGTAAATACAGTGATGCAAGAGCAAAGTAGTATGAACCATAGCTACGGAACCTGACCTGAGAACAATTCTCCTTCTGCTTTAAGCGTTGACTTCGGGTTCGGAGTGGTGGTCCTCGTGATTTGGGCACTGCAGTTGCCTTACTAACTGCTCGTGTTTGGATGCTCTGTGGTGGAGACGGTGCTGTGTCAACGGGAACTGGGTGTCTATCTGCTGGGGTTGGGGTTAGAAGGGGTGTAGCTGGTTCTCTGTCCAACTGGGTAGGGGTACAATCTGCATGAGTGTGGGTTATGTGTGGTGGGGCTGGTTCTTGGGCAAGTACAACCGTGGTTCTATCTGCATCGACAGGTAGCATGATCTTTTCTGAAGACCGTGTTTTTACTCCCACAGATACTGCCATCACTCGCTCCAATTGAAATGGCTGATAAACAAGAAAAGTAATTGAATGTACAAACATTGTAAGATAGACAGGTGCAATGGATAGTAGGGAAGAAAACAGGGCATGAAATAATTCACATTTATGTTGTCTAAGCAAACAGAATAGCAGGACATAATTTCACATATATGATGGCTAATTAAACATGATAGCATGACACAATTTCACATGTATGATGGCTAACTAAACAGGATAGAATGACATACTTCAAAATATGATGACTATGTAAACAGGATGACATGATATAACTATACGATGTGTCTATTAAAGTGGTTGGCATGCCATAAATCACAAACATGTCGTCGATGGAAACATGATGGCATGATATAATTCACGGATAGAATGACATAATTTAAAATATGATGACTATGTAAACAGGATGAGATGATATAACTATATTATGTCTTTAGAAAACGGGTTGGCATGCCATAATTCAGATACATGCTGTCTATGTAAACATCATGGCATGACATAATTCAAATATATGATTTATATACTAAGGAAGTGAGCAGAGGGCAATCGCATATATGATGTGTCAGCTAAGGAGATGGCTTTCAATATTGTGTATATGATGTAAAAACTAAGCATTGTAATACAACATATGCATTATATGAGTAATATAACCTTGCCAAGTTTGAGCATACACCTCAGGGGGATAATAGGACTGGTCATCTGCCTCTGAATCCTCCTCTGAAGAGCTATCTAACCAGCAAGATATCTGCTTCAGCAGGTAGCATTGTCTACTCTGAAGACCTTGTTTTCACTCCAGATTTCTCCATCACCAATACAAATGGCTGATGCATAGGAAGAGCAATTTAATATACAAACATTGTCGACAAAAGCAATGAGAAATACAAAAAAAAGGACGGCATGTTATAATTCACATATATGACGCTTGCCTAAACAGCATGGCATTGCATAATTCACATACATAATGCCTTGCAACAAGATAACATTGCACAATTCACATATATAATGTCTTGCAACAAGATGACATTGCATAATTCACATATATGGTAATTAGACACTAAACAGGTGGCATTCACACAAAGCATGTCTAAACTAAGCAAGTGACATAGCAATGCAAGATACCATACGCACGATATGAGCAACATAACCCTGCCAAGTTAGGGCATGCACCTCGGGGGGAAATATTACTGGTCATCTGTCTCTGAATCCTCCTCTGAGGAGCTATCGGTAACCAGCAAGACATGCGCTTCATAGATAGCATTGTCTGCTCTGAAGACCCTGTTTCCACTCCAGATTTTTCCATGACCGTGCCGAATGGCTGATGCACAGGGAGAGTAATTGAATGTACTAAAATTGTTGACAAATTTAACACATAATAAAAAAATTATGGCATGATATAATTCACATATAAGATGACTGGCTAACCAGGGTGGCATTGCAAAATTCACATATATGATGCCTGGCTAGACAAGATGGCATTGCATGATTCACATATACGATAAAGAAACTAAACAGATGGCATTGACACAAAGCATGTCTAAACTAAGCAAATGACATCTTTAATGTATACAGTAAGCAATGCAAGGCACCATATGCATGATATTACCAACATCAGCATGCCAAGTTAGAGCGAAGACCTCATGGGGTAAATAGGAGTGGTCTTCTCCTTCTGAATCCCCCTCAAAACAGTTATCTTCCTCTTGATTACGATTCGAAATGGGTGGAGGGAGGGCTGCCTTTGCGCCCACCATGGAACGACGTCTGCATGAAATTTTATTGCCACGCAAGGCTCGCATCTTTTGTTCTACATGATTAGTTCCATTGTGTACAATAACTAGCATGCATAGGAACAAAACATAGTGAGATTATGTAAGGAGTGCATGCACAAATCCAGAGTGATGGTAGCAAACTGTGGATAGACCCAAAACCAATGATAGCAGGCAGATAATAGCTTTAGTTAAAAAATACAGATAATTGCTCCTTTAATGTTTGTTTGCACCCAACATGAAACTCATAGTAGACACCGGAGATTAACCAGATAGTAGACAGATAGTACTGATTGCTGCCCCAATATGTACCCCACAACCATTTAAAAACTCAAGTTTCAGCATTAGTTTGGACCTGACTCGGAGTCTAATAGGTGAACACGACGATAATGTAGCATGTCATCATATTAAGAGACACATAACGTAAGTAGACATGGAAGAGTGCGACCTCTCTTGCGGACCCGTATAGTCCTCAAGGTCATCTGCTCAGTTGATGATGGTAATGCAGTTGTCGTGGCTGCCGGCGGCGGGGAAGAAGATCTGAGGCGGTGAAAGACAGTCTGGAGAGCGGATCCCTGCTGTGGTGAACCCTTCCGTTGTTGGAGCAGCTGAGCTGGGGTGGAACACAACGCCGCAGGAGCAGGACAAACCACACAAGGTTTTCTTTGACACATATCTGTAACAAAAGTAATTGAGTAAGGGCTTGTTTGGATTTGAGGATTCTAACAATGCAGGGATAGGAAATAGACAGGAATAAGATAGGAATGCACGTACAAAACAGAGAATTTAAAAACACAGGATTTCTGCCAATCTGGGTGTTTGATTCACAACAATTGGAAGATCACAGGATGCAAAAAAGCATGGTGAGATTAAGTCAAACCACAAGAAAATGTACGGTTATAATGCTATTATGCTACTATCTCTTAGCCTTGTGCTTGATGAATAGGAACATGAAAAGGAGGGGAAGTGGAAATTAGAATTCCTACGGTTTTTCTTTCAAGGAGACACTAAAGGAACAAATCCTACAGTTTTCCTTTGCTCCATTCCTTTGCACCAAATTCATGAAAAGTAGTACCATAGGAAACTTTCCAATTCCGATGTTTTTCATTCACTTTTCCTTTCAAGCACTTGCGATTCTAGTAGGCAGGCTTGAGCAAGGAAAATCCTACACTAAAAAAATATTTTTGTGCTACTTCTATTACTTTGGACCCAGGCCACTACCATACTAGCTCAACTCCCAGGCCCATCGACAAATGCACAGCTCAAATGCGCAGAGATAAATAATGATGGCATTCAAGAGAGTCCATCACGGACAGCTAAGTTGCCTGGTACCTCACTGCTTGTCATATAGTAGGATAAAATAATCGTATTTCCCGTTACTACGAGTGCTCAGTGGACAATATATATAACATGTAGAGTAAAAAGGAGATGCAACAAGTGTACAACCTCTTTGGCGAAGCCATGTCGATCTTAGCGTGATTGGGTTTGCCAGTGAGGATGCTCCGGCTGACTTGGCTGTCGGAGGAGGGGAAGAAGATTTTAGGCGTCTGGAGATGGAGCCCGAGGTACTGCTCCGCTGTGATGGAGGGTTTCGTCGTTGGAGCAGCTCCGGTGAGTTGTACGATGCCGAGGCTGAAGCAGGACAAGAGAGACAACGAACAACGTTAACCTGAGTGGAATTCTAATAGCATCTCCAATACATGACGTAAAATACATAACCACAAAGTGCTAGATGTAAAATACATCAGCCGCTCATCTCTGAACTTAATTATCGAAACTGAACTTAACTGTCGAAACTGAACTTAACTGTCGAAACTGAATTTTGCTGTTGAAACTAAACGCACTAGCAAGGTGAGGCTACACGTCAGTCGACTGACTTTTTCACCTCTGGTCAGTCGATTTTGCAGCCGTTGGATACGGAATCAAGGGCCTGCGGTTCATCTTCAACCTCCACCCCCTGAGCCGCCAGCCACCACAGGCCAAACAGCAGCCGCTCGTGGCCGGCGGTGTGCCGCCCCGCCCGCCCCGAAAACACTCCCCACCACCGGTCCGCCGCCGCCCCGGCCATTCCTCTAGCCCCCCCCCCCGTGTCGAGCTTTTCTCCGGCGATCCCCACGCCAGCGCCCCGCCAGCGCCCCGCCACGGCCAGCGACCACCGCCCCCATCCTGAACCCTAAGATAGATAGTGGGGTACCTCTCCGGCGAGCCCCCCTCCCCGCTGCGGCTGGTTCTTCCTTCACCCCGGCGAGCCCCCCATCCCCACCCCCTGAAAATAGACTGACCCAAAAGTCGACTCAGTCGACTGAAGTGTAGCTAAATCGTAGCAGCATCGCAAGCAAGAGCAAGAGCGAGAGCAGCAGTGCGAGCAAGAGCAATAGCAAGAGCATACCAGGCAGGGGACCAAGAGCAAGAGCAGAGCAGAAGCGCGAGCGAGAGCTAAAGCAGCAGCAGCTCCTACTGATGTGGACGTCGCCGCCGAGGGAGTGACGTCGTGGAGGAAATGGCCGGCGCTGCCGTGGATGGAGCCGCGCCGTGTCAGCTCGGGACCGAGCGCCGGCAGCACCGTGAGATCGAATCAAGAAGAAAATGCAGCGATTAGTGTACAACCTCTTTGGTGGCGCCGATTAGGCCGCAGGTTCATCTGAGGAAATGGTGATGATGATGCTCTTCCGGTGGTGCAGGTGAAGACGGCGGTGTGGGAATGGAGGTGGCGCGAAAGACAAGGGGAATGTCGGGGCAGCTCCTTGGAGGTGGAGGATGGGGTGGCTGAACCAGCGGGACGATGAGATCGACGACGGATCCTCATCCGGTACGGTGGATGAGGGATGTTGAGGTGCTGCTGTGGACAACGTCGTCGGGGAAGAGGCTCCGGCTGGGTGGCGGACGGAGCAGGGTGTGGGGGTTCGTCGCGGGTTTTTGCGGCCTCGGTGTACGAATGGGTGGGTGTATGGGATGGCAGTGGGGAACCATGGCTTAGAGACGCGCTTGTCCGAAATGTGGGGTAAGTTACGAAAGTACCCCCACCAATTTGAGGCGGTTGTTTCGGTTCACGGGTACCACGGGCATTTCGCGTGTCGGGATTTCTCAGGAGGTGGGAGTTTTCACGCGTGTTGTAATTTCGGAATAGCAAGGCGCGGGTTGAGATGGAGGGAGTTGTCGGAGCACAACGAGACAAAGATATATCTTAAATATTCCGGGCTAACAAGGCGCGGGTTGAAGAGGTGGGAGTTTTGCAGCACGATAGACAGAGACGCTAGCTTGAATTTTCGGCATAACAAGGCGCTGTAAGTGCATCTAGTGCCCCTTAGTGATTTTGGTGTATTGAAGACTTATAGATTAAGTATCTAATGCGTTTATGAGTGTACACAGATCTATAAGTCTATGAGGAGTTTGATATTTACAGAGAAAGTCGACCCCTAAAAATGAAGTTCTTCGACTGAAGACTTTGATATACTGAAGACTTTCTGAAGACTTTGAAAGTGAAGAAATTGGTGTGACCTTGAAGACTTGGTATTCATTCAAGGAACATGAAGCGAGAAGACTTTTGTTTTCGTAGTTTCATTTTCTCTTTCTTGAGTCATAGGAAACACCGTACTGTTAAAGGGGGTCGAGGAAATACTAAGGAGAAAATTTCCATGTGATGCTCAACTCAAATCCTACACCTACCAATCCCTTCGAGTGAAGCCATTGGAAATCTCATACAGTTCAGTCAATTTCTTTAGTGACAGAGACGCAGTTCTTCTGGTCACTGAGGACTTTGCTCTGACTGAGGAGTTAGGAATTCGCCAGTGCGAATTGCCTACACAGTGAGGAACATGAGAGCCCTGAGGAATTTGTACCTCAAATTTCCGACCGTTGCTGTGCTGCGCGCCAGCTGTCCGAAAATATCTTGTCCACCTAACGGTCATATCATTGAAGGGCATTTATGTCTTATCATGTTGGGCTGCTCCCTAGGCTATAAATAGCCGCCCCTACAACCACTAGCTGGTTGGCTGCTCCGCGAGAACTTGACACTTGTCATTTGAGAGCAACCCATCCTCCGAGGACTTTGAGCGAAAATCATCAAGTGAGGAAAATCCAAACCCCAAACCCAAAACACCTACAAACCCAAAGTGATTGAGCATCACTGAAGAGATTGATCCTGCGAGGATCCGACGCTTCTTACCTTTGAAGACTGTGCTTCTTCCAGACGGTTAGGCGTCAAGGTCTAGAGCATCCAAGAGGAATTGTGGATCGCCGAGTGACCAAGTCTGTGAAGGTTTGGAAGTCACCTGAAGACTTACCACGAGTGATTGGACGAGGACTGTGTGTTCTTAGCTCAAGGAGAATACGGTGAGGACTGTGTGTCCGGGACTGGGTGTCCTCAAGTTTAAATACTCAGCCGCTCCAACCAGATGTACAACTGAGACTGCAGTTGGAACTGGTCTACCAAATCATTATCTTCACCAAGCTTACTGGTTCTATTTCCTCAACTCTTTCATTTCCTCAGTAGTGTGATGTTTGTTTATCATATCTGTGTTTGAAGACTTTGACTAAAGACTTTCTCAATTTCCTCAGTTCAATTTCTTCAGTCTGTTTGTCTTCATCTTGTGTTATCCTGTGTTTACGCTTTCTGTACTCTGTGTTTCTCTTCATTTCATCATGATGACTATGCTTGAATTCTATTATGTTTTCATCTGAGTACTTATTCCGCTGCTAGTAGTTCTTCGCTAAGGAATTTCCTCACTAGCAAATTCCTCAGTGAAGAATTTCATAAAAATCGCCTATTCACCCCCCCTCTAGTCGATATAACGCACTTTCAATTGGTATCAGAGCAAGGTACTCCCTTGTTCTGTGTGATTTTGGTTTAACCGCCTGGAGTTTTAGTTATGTCGACCGCAGGTATGATCAAGGTCTCTGCTGGGTGTCCTACCTTCGATGGGACGGACTACCCCTACTGGAAGAATAAGATGCGAATGCATCTTGAGGCAATTGATAACGATCTCTGGTACGTTGTGGAAAATGGTGTTCCCTCCGTCACTCCCTCACTGAACGCTACCGATGTGAAGAGATTCAAGCAACTTGACTCCCAAGCGAAGAATATCATATGTGGCCATCTGAGTAAGGGTCAGTATGGTAGAGTGAGTGCTTTGGAAACTGCAAAGCTTATCTGGGATAGGCTATCCAAGGTCAATGAAGGAGTTTCAACTCAGCGTGACTCTAGAGTTGATGTTCTTCGCAATCTCTTCAATCGCTTCAAAAGACTCGACAATGAAAATGTGCAGCAAACCTTCGATCGCCTCACTGACATCTCAAATGAGCTTCAAGCACTTGGTGCCACTGACGTCACCGATCATGAGGTGGTGAAGAAATTGCTGAGATCGCTTGATTCCTCATTTGACACTCTGGCGCTGATGATACAAGAGCGTGGTGATTACAAGTCACTTGACCCCGCTGATATTCTCGAGAGGCTAAACACTCATGAGTTCCAACTTGCTGAGAAGAGAGATCTCTACGGTACAAGCTATAGCAGATCACGTGCACTGAATGCCAAGGTAGTATCTGAGTCCGAAGATGAAGACTCTGGTAGCAGCCTTGGTGATCCTGAAGAACTGAGTCGTGATCTAGCACTGCTTGTGAAGAAATTCCAGAAGTTCTCAAGACGTGGTCGCTTTGGAAAACCCTCAAGGAGCAATGATTCCTCATCCAGTGACTATAAGAAGAGGCTTTGTCACAAGTGCAAGAAACCAGGACATTACATCCAAGACTGTCCTCAGTGGGAAAAGGAATCAAAGAAGAAGAAATACAAGGATTACAGTTCTGATGATGCGAAGAAAAAGAAGAAGTCCTCAAAATCTTCATCATCAAAATCCTCAAAGTCTTCGTCTCATAAGAAGAGCAGCTCCAAGAAGGCTCGGGCATTCATTGGCAAGGAAATGGACTCTGAGGCTGAATCTGAAGAAAATGAGGAAGAGGAACAATCTGAAGATTCTGAGTCTGGTGTGGCAAGCCTAGCCCTCGCTACTGCATTCGTCAGCAAATCCATCTTCAACACTGAAGAGAGTGAACTCACCAACAAGGCTGATGAAAGCAGTGATGACTACGCTCCCACCTATTGCTTCATGGCAAAGGGTGCCAAGGTACTCAAATACGCCTCCTCTGAATCTAGCGATGATGAATCTGATGAAAATCTTAAGCCTAGCTACTCTAAACTTGCTAAGATTGTTGTGCAACAACAAAAGGCTTTTTAAAAGGTTCAAAACATGCTAGACAAAAGTGATGATATGTTGGGTGAAGAATTGGATCGCACTAAGGCCTTAACTAAAAATCTTCAGAGACTTCAGACCAGGTTTGACAACCTTCAAAATCATCATAACACTCTCTTATCTGACCATGAGAAGCTTTCTTATGAATATCTTCAAAAGAAGCAAGATCTTGAGAAGCTAAGAGAGAGTTACGAAGATCTTCAGAAGGAGCGCGATTCATTACTTGCTCAACAAATCAGCGCTGCTCAGGAAGAATTTATTCCTCCATGTTTAAAATGCATTGAACGAGAATCTGCTAATTCCTCACCTGAATGTTCAAATGCTTCAAATGTCACAAATTCTTCACCTGCCTCTGCTATCACTAATTCCTCATCTGAGGACATTGCTAGTATTACTGACGATGTAGGACTGAAGGAATTGTACATAACAGGCATGTACAAAAGCCTCAAAGGGCATCAGACTCTATGTGATGTGCTTAAAAAGCAGATCCTCAACAGGAACCCTAGGAAAGAGGGTATTGCCTTTGAGAGGAAACTCAATGCTGATGGTACATATTGGAAGCCTGAGCAGTACCCCAAAACCTCATGGGTTGCTGCAAAGGGACCTCCAGTTGATCCATCTAATTTATCTGGCTATACATGTGAATCTTCTCATTCTTCTGATGAGTCATTTGACTCCAACTATAAACTGTTCAAAAATCAGAATGGTGAAGTATTTGCTAGATATGTTGGCACTAACTGCAGGAACGGTTCTCCTGTGAAGAAAATCTGGGTTCCCAAAAGGCGCCTTGAAAGTCTTCAGGTGAATGTCCTCATGACACCACCTGTGAGGAAAAGGAACCTCAGATCAAATTCTTCATATGGACCAAATTCTTCATATGAGCATTATTCTTCATATGGATCCAAGTCCTCATACGGACCAAATTCCTCAAGGGGATCAAATTCCTCACATGGATCAAAGTCCTCATATGAACATCATCGTGCTAACAACTCTGTTTCGCAGGGAAGAGTCAAGGGCTATGAATATGAGCATTATTCTTCAAATTATTATGTTCATAAGTCCTCGAAGAATTTCTCTGCTTATGCATATGCTTACCCTAACCCCTCTTATGTGAAACGAAATGGTTTGGCTGCTTTGCCACCATTCTCATATGGAGCTCGCAGAGTGATGAACTCTTTGCCACCCCTTCAGATGTGGGTGGTGAAGAAAAGGAACTAATCCCTTCTGCAGGGTCAGGTCTCCAGACGTGAAATAACGTCTGAAGAATTTGCTGGGGACCTGACAAAAGGTGCCTGAAAGGACGCAGGCTAACCATGATGAAATGAACTTTCATTTCACACGTCCTCCCTCTGTTTTATCTGTCTACTACTTGATGAAATTGATCTGATGAATTGTGATATCATATTCTTCACTGCTGAAGTATATGAGGTCGTAAGTTGCACTAATTCATCTGCAGGATGATCAACCCAAAGCCACTGAATGGGTACTTGATAGTGGATGTACAAATCACATGACTGGTGACAAGAATCTGTTAATGGATGCTCCCTTATCAGCGTCACACATGAAGCAAATCATCTTCGCTGATAAAAGCAAAAGTCAGGTATTGGGTCTTGGTAAGGTTGCTATCACAAAGGATCGACACATGGACAAAGTCATGCTTGTTGAGTCCTTAGGATATAATCTTATGTCTGTCTCAATGCTTTGTGATCTTGATATGGTTGTTGTCTTTGGCAAGTATCGTTGTGTTGTGATTATGGAAGCTGACAATTCCAAAGTCTTCGAAGGCTTTAGGAGAGGAGACTTGTATATTGTTGATTTCTCTGCAGATTCACAACCAGCTGTGTGCCTACTTGCAAAAGCTTCAGAAGGATGGCTATGGCATCGACGACTTGGTCATGCAGGCATGGGGAATTTGAACACGCTTGCGAAGAAGAAACATGTCATTGGCATTGAGAATGTCAAATTCCTCAAGGATCACTTGTGCGGTGCCTGTGAAGCTGGAAAGATGACAAAGGCCAAGCATCCAGCGAAGACTATCATGACCACTACTCGTCCATTTGAATTGCTTCACATGGATCTCTTCGGTCCTAACCATTATTCCTCTGTTTCGAATGAAGCATCTCAATATGGCTTTGTTATTGTTGATGATTACTCTCGTTACACATGGGTACACCTTGTCTCTTACAAAACTGAAGTGCAAGAAGTCTTCAAACGATTTTCCTCGAGGGCTTCAACCAACTTTGGTGTGAAGATTAAGCACATCAGAAGTGACAACGGCACTGAGTTCAAGAATTCGGGTCTCGATGACTACCTTGATGAACTTGGTATTACTCATGAGTTATCTGCTCCTTATACTCCTCAACAGAATGGCGTCGTGGAGCGCAAGAACAGGACTCTTGCTGAGATGGCTCGCACTATGCTCGATGAGTACAAAACCCCTCGTCGTTTCTGGGTTGATGCAATTGATATTGCGTGCCATATTATCAACAGAGTATATCTTCACAAATTCTTCAAGAAGACTGCATATGAACTCCTCACTGACAAGAAACCTAATGTAAGTTAGTTCAAAGTCTTCGGTGCTAAATGCTGGATTAGAGATCCTCATCACAACTCTAAATTTGCACCGAAAGCACATGAAGGTTTTATGCTTGGTTACGGAAAGGACTCGCACACCTACAGAGTCTTCAACAATGTTCTTCACAAGATTGTTGAAACTGTAGATGTGCGGTTCGATGAAACTAATGGCTCGCAAAGAGAGCACCTACCTTCTGTGTTAGATGAACCTGCACCTAAGGATTCAATCAAGCACAAGGCTACTGAAGATGTCATTCCTACTGAAGAATCTGCTGAAGAATTCATTCCAGAACGTGAAGAACGTCGAGCTGATGCACCTGAAGAAAATGCTGAGGAAATTGATGGTGAAGAAAATGCTGATCAAATTCCTCAACGACAACCAGCTCACCCTCGCGTTGCAAAAGAAGTGCAAGTGGAGAAGATCATCGATGACATTAGAGCACCAGGTCCTCTCACACGCTCAAAAGCTTCACATCTATCTAACTTTTGTGGGCACTTTGCTTTTGTCTCTATCACAGAGCCCACTAAGGTAGATGAAGCATTTCTGGAGCCTGAGTGGATTCAGGCCATGCAAGAAGAATTACATCAGTTCAAGCTCAACAACGTATGGGAACTAGGCGATCGTCCCGATCCTCGCAAGCATAACATCATTGGCACAAAGTGGATCTACCGCAACAAGCAAGATGAAAATGGTGTTGTGGTGAGGAATAAGGCACGACTAGTAGCTCAAGGCTACACACAGGTTGAAGGAATTGATTTCGATGAAACTTTTGCACCTGTTGCTAGACTTGAGGCTTGTCGGTGTACTAAAGTAGGGGTACCTTAGTACCCCGAACTTGTGCACGGGCAGTCGTAGCACCCCGTGGCAAGGCTTGCCAGGCGACCGCCAAAACTCTCCATGGTCCCTTTTTGGGCCATCCAAGAACAAAGTATTTGAGCCGAGGCCCCGGCAGGAGGAGCTTGCCGGGAAGGCCACCCGAAGAGAGCAAGGCCCCGGCAAGAGGAGCTTGCCGGGACGGCCGCTCGAAGCACAAGGCCCCGGCAAGAGGAGCTTGCTGGGAAGGCCGACCAAGGCACGACAAGAGACTTGCTACGACGCGCCATGCGTCCCGGCAAGGACCGGTGAGCAACAAGCTCCCGGGCGCGACAAGACATCGACCGCGGCAAGGCGCTTGCCGCGGCAAGTCACCACCCCGCGCCTGCGTTCCAGCTCATCCACCCACGTGTCGCTCTGGGGCCGTTCCAGGCGTACGTGGCGAGAGGCTGCGCAGCCAGGGGCATGCGGTGGCAAAGCGACGCTGACGGGGTAGCCGTCGTGGCAAACGATGGCGCCCCTGACGACCCCTTTTCTGCACTGTTTGGGCGACCTAGACGGGCATTTAATGCCCTTGTCCCCTGCCGTCAGAGTTAGGTACGATAGCACTGTGCAAATAGCTGTACCCAACACAGCGTTTTCCAGTTTTACCCCCGCCTACGTTGCCACCTGTGGGTAACCCCTTGCGCATATAAAAGGAGGCCCCATGCGCAACGTGGGGGAGGAAGAAGCAGACCACCCACACTCGGTCTGATTAGTTGCCTGAGTGTACTGTAGCACTCAGCGCTCCCAAGAACACAATACAAACCACAAAGCAGCAGTAGGGTTTTACGCATCCGTGCGGCCCGAAGCTGGGTAAATCCACTTGTGTGCATCGCCTCGATCCGCTCTTCGCGCGACCTCCGCCCCCCGCCGAACCAGAAAGGGGCTCGGTCCCCATAGGTGTTCGTGGAGGCACATTTCCCCCGACATCTTTGGCGCGCCAGGTAGGGGGCGTCGAAGTTGTGCGAACCTGATCCGGCGTCTGCACAGGCTAGATCTCCATCATCTTCATCGACATGCCACCGAAGAAGAAGGCTCCGAAGGTGGCTGGTCCGTCCGCGTCGAACCCATCGCCCCTGGAGCAAACGGGTGGTGGGGACGGCACCGGCGGCGGAACGGGCGTCGCCGAACCAGCTCATGGTGCCACGGCGTCCGAACATGCACCGCGCCCCTCTCAGGAGGCACGGGACCAGCAGCGTCTTGGCACTCATGGTACCATACGCTCGCTGGACCCAGATCGAGCTGGCGGATCCCAGGGTGCTCAAGGCCAGCATACACACCAACGTGCTGGCGCGAGCGTGGCGCGACTTCTTGGTCCGAGTGTTGCTCCTTCTAACGTAGTTAGAAGTTCGAGCACATCCCGCTCCACGCGCCGCTCGCCACCGCTGCCCGCCACCCCAGCAGAAGCTCTAGCACGAGCTCAACCGCTCCTAGACTACCCTCCAACGGCGGACAAGCTCGACGACTGGAGGGCCACGATACAGAGTCTCATCGGCTTCGCTAACGGCGACACCCCGCGGCAGCACAGTGCGTCGCAGCCGCGGCAGGTCGGCCAGGCGAGAACCGATGGCGCCAAGACCGGTGGGGGTGCGACCACCGTGCATTCTCCGCCCCAAAGGCCAAGATCGCCGACTCGCCAGAGCCATCGCGACAACGACTCCACCGCGTCGTCAAATCCGCGAACTCGTCGCGATCAACGCCACGTTCTTCATGAACAAGAGCAAGAGGACGCTCGTACGCGCATCGAGCGTCGGAGAGAAGCGCGGCGTCAGTCAGACCAGCGCGCTGGGCCCTTTGTCGACATGCATGCGCCGGGGGGACCAGGCGACCTACCGTACGCGGTAGCCTGCCCTGCGTTCACCCATGAGCTGCGGCAAGTCCAGTGGCCCAGCACGAAGAACTTCAAGCCAGACGTACCAGAGAAGTACGACGGCAAGTCGCATCCGTCGGAGTTCCTCAGCATCTACACCATTGCGGTGCAGGCTGCTAGAGGGCGAGACGACAAGATCCTTGCCAACTACTTCCCGCTGGTACTCAAATCCAACGTCAGATCCTGGCTCATGCACTTGCTGGATAACTCCATAACCTCCTGGACAGACTTGTGCCACCAGTTTGTTGGCGCCTTTACGGGCAGCCACAAACCCCATGGCCAAGCGAGCGACCTTCACCTGCTCGTCCAGAAGGAAGGGGAATCCTTGCGCAAGTTCATCCAGAGATTCAGCCGCGTGCACTACAACATCCCAGACGTCCACCCTGCCGCGGTCATCAGCGCGTTCCATCAGAACGTGCGTAACCGCAGGATGCGGGAGGAGATGGCGATGTGCAAGATCAAAGACGTCAGCGAGCTGTATGCCCTGGCCGACAAGTGTGCACGCGCCGAGGAAGGAAGGAAACTCCCCGGAGAGAACACTGGAGCAGGAGAATCTGACTGTGAGGATACCGCCCCGGCAAGGAAGAACCGGCGGCGGAGCAACAGGAAGAAGAAGAGCCAAGAAGTGCTGGTTGTTGAGCAGTCCGGCGATGAAGGCGCCGCCAAGAAGGCCCAGGCTGGTAGCTCCGGCAAGGAGGTTGCCGGATGCGCCAACTGTCAGGTTGTGGCGGTCGCCGACAAGCGGGACGGCACCAACAAACAGTACTGCAAGATCCACCGCACCAAGGGCCATGACCTCCAGAGCTGCAAGCAGGTCGAGCGGCTCGTCGAGCTACAAAAGGCCGAGTACGAGCGGCGCGACAAGGAGAGAGCCCGGGGAGGTGGCGGAGGATCAGGCACGAAGCGTTCCGGCCAGGGAGGACGCCGCGACAAGGACAAGCAGCGGCAAGCGGATAGACCTCCCCGCGGCCGCGACAAGAACGAAGACGACGTCGAAGACGAGGACATGGATGATGTCGAGACCAGTGAGCAGGAGTTTCAGAAAGCCACAGAGGTCCTGTGCGTAGACGGCGGTGCTTCTCTGCATACTTCTCACCGCCAGCTCAAGCAGTGGGCGCGGGAAGTCAATGCAGCGGAACCACCCGTCGAGTCGCGCAGGCCTCTGAAATGGTCCAGCACGCCTATCATCTTCGATATTGAGGACCACCCTGACCGCACAACTGCGATCGGGTGCTTGCTGATGTTGGTCTCACCAACGGTCCGCAACCTCAAGGTCACTAAGATGCTAGTCGACGGCGGGGCCGGCTTGAACCTGATCTCCTCCGCTGTACTCCAGAAACTCCAAGTCCCCGACAGCGAGCTCGAAGAGACCGGCACGTTCCAAGGAATCAACCCGGGAAGGAGCAAGCCGAAGGGGAAGATAACGTTGCCAGTGACATTTGGCAGCGAGCTGAACTTCAGGACAGAGAGGATCACTTTTGACGTTGCCGATTTTCCATTGCCCTACAACGGAATTCTCGGCCGTCCAGCGCTCGCCAAGTTCATGGCGGCCTCCCACTATGCATACAACATGCTCAAGATGCCAGGCCCGATAAGCGTCATCTCTGTCCCCGGCGACAAGAAGGATGCCCTTATCTGCGCCGACAAGATCTACCGGGAAGCAGCAGCCGCAACGGATCACAAGCCACTTGCCGCTGAAGCTCCCGGAGGGAAGAAGAAGACCAAGCCCGGCAAGTGCTCTGGTGCCCACTCCGGCAAGCGCACCTCTTCGGAGTGCTGCGCTACCATCGAGGACGCGCCATCGAGCTCCACCGGCAAGAGTAAGAAGTCAATGGCAGCCTCGCCAACGACCAAGAAGGTGTCCGCCAAGGAGGACGACACTGGTGGTACCTTCACCATCAGTGCCATCCTCGACCCCAAATAGGAAGGCGCGCTCGTTGCTTTCCTGCGGGCGAATGTCGATGTGTTTGCCTGGCAACCATCTGACATCCCCGGCGTTCCCAGGAAAGTGATTGAGCACCACCTCGCCATCTGTCCTCATGCGCGGCCCGTCAAGCAGAGAGTTAGGAAGCAAGCGGTGGAGCACCAAGAGTTCATCGCAGAAGAAATCAAGAAGTTGGAAGCGGCAGGCCTCGTCAGAGGCGTGCTCCATCCGACGTGGTTGGCCAATCCTGTTGTCGTGCGCAAAGCAAATGGGAAATGGAGGCTCTGCATCGACTTTACTGATGTTAATAAAGCTTGTCCCAAAGATCCCTTTCCCTTGCCGCGCATTGACCAGATTGTTGACTCCACGGCCGGATGTGACCGGCTTTCATTTCTTGACGCATACTCAGGGTACCATCAGATCTTCATGGCTAAAGAAGATGAGGAAAAGACCGCATTCATCACTCCATGTGGCACATACTGTTTCGTACGGATGCCTTTCGGTTTGAAGAATGCCGGTTCGACGTTTGCAAGGGTTGTCCATACCGCTTTTGAGCCGCAAATCCACAGAAATGTGGAAGCCTACATGGATGACATAGTGGTCAAAAGTAGGAACAGGGCAACCCTGATTCAAGATTTAGAAGAGACCTTTGTGAACCTGCGCAGGATCAGCCTCAAGCTCAACCCCGAGAAGTGCGTGTTTGGAGTCCCTTCCGGCAAGCTTCTCGGGTTCTTCGTGTCTCAGCGAGGAATCGAAGCCAATCCAGACAAAATCAAGGCCATCGAGCAGATTGAAGCACCAACACGCGTCAAGGACGTACGAAGGCTTGCTTGCTGCGTCGCGGCTCTCAGCAGGTTTATTTCCAAGTCTACAGAACGCGCCCTGCCATTTTTCAAAGTTTTGAAAAAGGCGGGTCTAGTGAAATGGACTCCGGAAGCGGAGGCTGCGCTGCAGGACTTGAAGAAATACCTGTCCTCCGCTCCAATACTTGTCGCGCCTAAACCACAAGAGAAGTTGCTGCTGTACCTGGCGGCAACCAATCAAGTGGTTAGTGCTGCGTTAGTAGCGGAGAGGGAGGCAGATGATGAGCTAGCAACCGCGGCAAGCGCGTCCAGCGACAAGCAAGAGGCTTCCCCGACAAGCTCTGGCCCCGACAAGGATGAATCTGCGCAGGAGCGAGTGGAGGTGCAGAAGAAGAGAATGGTGCAGCGCCCAGTTTACTTTGTTAGCTCCCTTCTGCAGGGGGCTAGGTCAAGGTACTCTGGTGTGCAGAAATTGCTTTTCGGCCTTCTCATGGCCTCGAGGAAGCTGCGCCATTACTTCCAAGCACATGAGATTATAGTTGTCACCCGCTTTCCGCTGAAGAGAATACTGCAGAGTATGAAGGTCTGCTCGCCGGTCTCAAGATCGCGGCAGAACTTGGGATCAAGAAGCTCATTGTCATGGGTGACTCGCAGCTTGTCGTCCACCAAGTGAACAAAGATTACCAGAGTCCGTTGATGGAAGCGTACGTTGATGAAGTGAGGAAGCTAGAAGAGCGCTTTGACGGCCTGCGAATGGAACACGTTCCAAGAGCTGAGAACGACATCGCTGATGGCCTGTCAAAGTGCGCAGCACTTAAGTTACCTGTGGAACCAGGAACCTATAACGCCCTCGATGCGGCTATATCTCCCACGTGTCGAGGCACGACTTAGAGGCATAACCGCATTGAAAGCAATGTCGCAAGTGAGGTAATCTTCACACAATCCATGTACTAAATAAAGGGGAAAGATACATAGTTGGCTTACAATCGCCACTTCACACAAGTACAGAAATAACATCCATCATACAGATTAAACTCAAGGTCCGACTACGGTACCAAAATGAAAGAAGACTACCCCAAATGCTAAACAGATCCCCGGATCACCCAACTGGGCTCCACTACTGATCATCTGGAAAAGAAACATAGTAACGGCCACGTTCCTCGTCGAACTCCCAAGTGAGCTCGGTCGCGTCATCTGCACTGGCATCGTTGGTACCTGCAACTGTGGTGATAATATCTGTGAGTCACGGGGACTCAGCAATCTCACACACGCGAGATCAAGACTATTTAAGCTTAAAGGTGGGAAAGGGGTTTGTGAGGTGGAGCTGCAGCAAGCGACTAGCATATGGTGGCTACAGCGCAAAAGAGAGCGAGAAGAGAAGGCAAAGCACGGTCGTGAAGCTAGAAGTGATCAAGAAGTGATCCTGAAACGACCTACGTTAGACATTACTCCAACACCGTGTTCACTTCCCGGACCCCGCCGAGAAGAGACCATCACGGTTACACACGCGGTTGATGTGTTTTTAGTTAAGGTCAACTTCGGGTTTTTCTACAACCGGACATCAACAAATTCCCATCTGCCTCATAACCGCGGGCACGGCTTTCGAAAGATAATACCCTGCAGGGGTGTCCCAACTTAGCCATGATAAGCTCTCACGGTCAACGAAGGATATTCCTTCTACCGGGAAGACCCGATCAATCTCGGAATCCCGGACTACAAGACATTTCGGCAGCAACAAAACAAGTCCAGCAAAGCCGCCCGATTGTGCCGACAAATCCTGATAGGAGCTGCACATATCTCGGTCTCAGGGCACATCCGGATGAACACTACGTACGGCAACCGAAGATACCCCAAGTTGCCTCAGGGCGGCACCGCAAGTGGCTCTAGTTGGACCAGCAATCGAAGGAGAACTGGCCCGGGGGGGGGGGGGGTTAAAATAAAGATGACCCTTGAGTCTGCAGAACCCAAGGGAAAAAGGCTAGGTGGCAAATGGTAAACCCAATGTTGGGCCTTGCTGGAAAAGTCTCATTCAAAGCGAACTGTCAAGGGGGTCCCATAAATCACCCAACCGTGTAAGGAACGCAAACTCTGGGAACATAACACTGGTATGACGGAAGCTAGGGTGGCAAGAGTGGAACAAAACACCAGGCATAAGGCCGAGTCTTCCACCCTTTACCAAGTATATAGATGCATTAATTAAATAAGAGGTATTGTGATATCCCAACAAGTAAACATGTTCCAACAAGGAACAACAAGTCCATGTTCCAACAGGGAACAAACTTCATCTTCACCTGCAACTAGCAACGCTATAAGAGGGGCTGAGCAAAGCGGTAACATAGCCAATCAACGGTTTGCTAGGACATGGATGGTTAGGGGCTGACATGGCAATATAGGAGGCATGATGTAGCAAGTGGTAGGTATCGCAGCATAGGCATAGCAAAAGAGCGAGCAATCTAGCAAGCAAAGATAGAAGTGATTTCGAGGGTATGGTCATCTTGCCTGCAAGGGTTTCAGAGTTGTCGAAAGCTTGGTCCTCGTAAGCGTTCTCAGCGGAATCCTCGTTCACGTACTCGTCTCCCGGCTCTACCCAAGACAAGAGAACAAGCAAAGGAACCAATATCAACCACGATGCAATGCACAAGCAATAAGATGCAAAACATGGCAATGATATGCGAGAGGTGATATGCTATGCGTATGCGTGCTTTGGAAGGACAAGGATGAACAAGGCATAATATTGGCAAACCAAGCATGCCACTGGATAGGTGAGGTGATTTCGGTTGAAATCGATATAAAGATCACCGGAATCGGATGCACGGTTTGCATATGGCAAGCAATACAAGAATGACACGAATCTGCCATAAACAGCATGATGCTACTTAGCAAGCAACAAATAATTAAGCTACTGCACCCAAACATGGCAACAAAGCATATGACAGTAATCTACACAAGATGCACGAAAAAAGATGAACACTGAGCTACGGCTAATTCACATCATAACAAGTCCAAACAAGCATGGCAAAAGTGCAAACGATAACAAGTTCTCAGCCCCAAAGGCCAAGATCGCCGACTCGCCGGAGCCATCGCGACAACGACTCCACCGCGTCGTCAAATCTGCGAACTCGTCGCGATCAACGTCACGTTCTTCACGAACAAGAGCAAGAGGATGCTCGTACGCGCATCGAGCGTCGGAGAGAAGCGCGGCGTCAGTCAGACCAGCGCGCTGGGCCCTCTGTCGACATGCATGCGCCGGGGGGACCAGGCGACCTGCCGTACGCGGTAGGCTGCCCTGCGTTCACCCATGAGCTGTGGCAATTCCAGTGGCCCAGCACGAAGAACTTCAAGCCAGACGTACTAGAGAAGTACGACGGCAAGTCGCATCCGTCGGAGTTCCTCAGCATCTACACCATTGCGGTGAAGGCTGCTGGAGGGCGAGACGACAAGATCCTTGCCAACTACTTCCCGCTAGTACTCAAATCCAACGTCAGATCCTGGCTCATGCACTTGCCGGATAACTCCATAACCTCCTGGACAGACTTGTGCCACCAGTTTGTTGGCGCCTTTACGGGCGGCCACAAACCCCATGGCCAAGCGAGCGACCTTCACCTGCTCGTCCAGAAGGAAGGGGAATCCTTGCGCAAGTTCATCCAGAGATTCAGCCACGTGCACTACAACATCCCAGACGTCCACCCTGCCGCGGTCATCAGCGCGTCCCATCAGAACGTGCGTAACCGCAGGATGCGGGAGGAGATGGCGATGTGCAAGATCAAAGACGTCAGCGAGCTGTATGCCCTGGCCGACAAGTGTGCACGCGCCGAGGAAGTAAGGAAACTCCCCGGAGAGAACACTGGAGCAGGAGAATCTGACTGTGAGGATACCGCCCCGACAAGGAAGAACCGGCGGCGGAGCAACAGGAAGAAGAAGAGCCAAGAAGTGCTGGTTGCTGAGCAGTCCGGCGATGAAGGCGCCGCCAAGAAGGCCCAGGCTGGTAGCTCCGGCAAGGAGGTTGCCCGATGCGCCAACTGCCAGGCTGTGGCGGTCGCCGACAAGCGGGACGGCACCAACAAACAGTACTGCAAGATCCACCGCACCAAGGGCCATGACCTCCAGAGCTGCAAGCAAGTCGAGCGGCTCGTCGAGCTGCAAAAGGCCGAGTACGAGCGGCGCGACAAGGAGAGAGCCCGGGGAGGTGGCGGAGGATCAGGCACGAAGCGTCCCGGCCAGGGAGGACGCCGCGACAAGGACAAGCAGCGGCAAGCGGACAGACCTCCCCGCGGCCGCGACAAGAACGAAGACGACGACGAAGACAAAGACATGGATGATGTCGAGACCAGTGAGCAGGAGTTTCAGAAAGCCACAGAGGTCCTGTGCGTAGACGGCGGTGCTTCTCTGCATACATCTCACCGCCAGCTCAAGCAGTGGGCGCGGGAAGTCAATGTAGCGGAACCACCCGTCGAGTCGCGCAGGCCTCTGAAATGGTCCAGCACGCCTATCATCTTCGATATTGAGGACCACCCTGACCGCACAACTGCGATCGGGTGCTTGCCGATGTTGGTTTCACCAACGGTCCGCAACCTCAAGGTCACTAAGATGCTAGTCGACGGCGGGGCCGGCTTGAACCCGATCTCCTCCGCTGTACTCCAGAAACTCCAAGTCCCCGACAGCGAGCTCGAAGAGACCGGCACGTTCCAAGGAATCAACCTGGGAAGGAGCAAGCCGAAGGGGAAGATAATGTTGCCAGTGACATTTGGCAGCGAGCTAAACTTCAGGACAGAGAGGATCACTTTTGACATTGCCGATTTTCCATTGCCCTACAACGGAATTCTCGGCCGTCCAGCGCTCGCCAAGTTCATGGCGGCCTCCCACTACGCATACAACATGCTCAAGATGCCAGGCCCGATAAGCGTCATCTCTGTCCCCGGCGACAAGAAGGATGCCCTTATCTGCGCCGACAAGATCTACCGGGAAGCAGCAGCCGCAATGGATCACAAGCCACTTGCCGATGAAGAAAGGCTTCACACCCGGTTCACTCGATCCTACTCTCTTTACTAAATCTTATGATGGTGAACTGTTTGTGTGCCAAATATATGTTGATGATATTATCTTTGGATGTACTGACCAACGTTATAGTGATGAATTTGCCTATATGATGAGAGAAGAATATCAAATGTCTATGATGGGAGAGTTGAAATTCTTCTTAGGTCTTCAAATTCATCAACAACACAATGGCATATTCATATCTCAGGAGAAATACCTCAAGGATGTCCTGAAGAAATTCGGCATGCAAGATTGCAAAGGCATCAAAATTCCTATGCCCACAAATGGTCAACTATGCACTGATGAAAATGGTACTGACTTCGACCATAATGTATACCGCTCCATGATTGGTTCTTTATTGTACTTATGTGCATCTAGGCCAGATATAATGCTTAGTGTTTGCATGTGTGCACGATTTCAAGCTGCACCGAAGGAATCACACCATAAGGCTGTGAAGCATATTCTTCGATATCTAGCTCACACACCAACACTAGGATTATGGTATCCCAAGGGCTTGGATTTTGATCTCATTGGATATTCAGATTCTGACTATGCTGGTGACCGTGTGGATCGCAAGTCAACTTCCGGTACTTGTCATTTCCTTGGACGATCCTTGGTCTGTTGGTCCTCGAAGAAACAGAACTGCATATCACTATCTACTGCTGAAGCTGAGTACATTGCTGCTGGTTCTTGCTGTGCTCAACTACTATGGGTGAAGCAAACGCTCAAGGACTATGGCATCAACGTGAAGAATGTGCCTCTCCTCTGTGACAATGAGAGTGCCATCAAGATTGCTCACAACCCAGTTCAGCACTCGAAGACAAAGCACATTCAAATTCATCATCATTTTCTTCGTGATCATGTGTTGAAGGGCGACATTTCTATTGAGCATGTGAAGACTGAAGAACAGCTAGCCGATATCTTCACTAAGCCCTTGGATGAGAAGAGATTTTGCAAGTTGCGGTGTGAGCTAAATATCTTAGAATCTTCGAATGTACTTTGAAAAGGCACTCATCCTAACACTTATGCAAAATTGATGACTTAGATGTGCAACACATGAAGAAACGTTTTTCTTCAATCAATGAAGAATAACACTCTAAGTGCGAAGAAGTTGATGAAGAATTTGATTCTCAGAACCCTACGACAATTGTACACGGTGTCTGAAATCATCATTCTTACACGGTGGGACACGCCACCACAAAAGTTGAAAATCTTAAATTTGAGTTTTTTCCTCCACTTTTGAAATTCTTCAGTTTTTTAAATTCTTCAAACTTTACAAAGTCTTCACTTGTGCCGTCGTTTTTCTTCATTGGCTATATATACATATGGTTTTATGTCCTCTACAGCATTCACTTATAGCTATTTCTTCAAGTTGGAACTTTTCTGCTAAGTGAATGTGATCGGACCCTTCCCCTCTATGCTACACTCAATCCAATCTATTCACAAATTCTTCATGTGCGTTCTATTTGAAACTCGTTCAAATTCTTCACTGTGTCCTTGTCAGCTGAAGAAATTGCGAACGGAAAGTTAAAACAAATATTATCCAAACTTTCGGTTTTGCCGCTCAAACCGTTCCGCATCCCACGATGGATTATTTTATCCACCCACGATCTTACACGATCTCCACCACACAGTACGTGGGTGACACATGTCGCAAGAAGGAGAACGGCCAGGGGCACGTTCGTCCTAAATCTTCGGACAAACAGTTTTTTCACCGCGGCTATAAATACCCCCCTTCGCCATCCTCACTTCTTTTACCCCGCTCGATCTCACTCCCTCGCTCGAGCTCTCCAAACCCTAGCACCGTCGCTACTCCATCGTCGCCAGTGAGGAAAAGCTTTACTGCCTCGACCTCATCGCCGTCGTACTCGCGCCGACCATGGAAATCTTCACCTCCGCCGCCGCCATAGACGTCTTCCTCCGCCAAGTTAGGGCATGGAAGATCTGCATCGACGGACTTCACTGTTCCAACTCCCAGTTCATCGTGTTCTTCGGTCAGGGTAATTAAAAGCTAATTTTACTGCCCTCGTTGATTCGAAATTTTTCTACAAAATCTTCAAAGGTGTTTTATTCTTCAAATCCTCACACACAAAACACCTCACATGCTATCTGTTCTTGATTCATTTCCCTAAGCATATATAAAGCGCTTAGTGAAATTCCTCAAGACGAATCTGGTCAAATTCCTCAACCTTGTTCTTTATGCAAAAACGTCTGAGAACGCATATGACCTCTTCAAATTCCTCGCAACTATACTCTGTTCACAGGTACACATGTCTGCTGCTGAATCATTAGGTTCTCATCAACTTAACTCATTTGCAGCGTTCCTCGAAGAAAAGTTGCATACTTCTTCAGAGAGTTCAATTGTTCAAATTCCTCATCTGAAGAAAATGGCTGAAGGTAAAAGGCCACAGAAAGGAGGAAAGAAGCCTGAGGTGATCACAACTTTTGAAATACCCGAGGATATCTATGATGAGTACTGCACGCCTGATGAAGCTAAGTTTGGCAAAGAAGATAAAAATCAGCGCAAGGTGCGAATCCAGAGGATTGAAAGGAGATGGGCACGTGAATGGAGGGAGTACAGATATGTTACTCCAAAATACATGAAGAAATTCGCTGTAAACCCTCCATCCCAAAGACCTCCATTGGCACCTGGCCAAGTGGCTGATCCCACCAGCATCAAGCGTGGTGAGGAATTTCCTAAAGAATGGGCCAAGCGCCAAGCTAAACTGGCAAGGCAAGCCAGAGAAGCAGTGAGGAAATTCAATGAAGACTCTGCTGCTGCTGCTGCTACTGCCACTGAGGCCTCGGTCAAGCCGAAGAAAGCAATGCTAAAGAAGCTCGCTCGCAAGCCAAGTGCTTCATCTTCAATGCCCTCATGGCCAAGTTCCTCAGCTGCGCCCTCCCGGCCAGAATCTTCAAAATCTTCAAAGCAAATTCCTCATGCTGCTCCTGCTCCACCAAAGTCCTCAGCACCTGTGCATCTGGCCTCATGCCAAAGGACGACTGGCATCCCTATTGCCTCTGGTGTCTCAGCTAGTTCTTCAGCTGCACCGAATTCCTCAGCAAGACCCTCACTGCTGAAGAAAAAGGCTACTGTTGGACGCGTCACTCGCACAAGTCCTCAGAAGAAGCAGGTAGTCTTCACTGTGCCATCTGATGATGATGAAGCTGATGAAGAAGAACTTACTGAAATCATCAGGGACCGACAAGAACGGGCTGCTAAAGCCAAAGGCACACCTATGCCCCTGCTATTGGATCCAAAGGCGATCCTAGATTATATTGATCTCTGGCATAAGAATCCTCACACACCTATGCCTGATTTCAAGCTGACACCTGGTCAAAGTCACATGCTGACTCACTTCATCCAAGAGGAGAAGTGGAAATATGATAAGGCCAGAGAGATCAAGAAATCACAGTACCGTAAGGAGAAGCTACTGAAGAAAAATGTTCTCTCAATGAAGCCTGAGGAACTTGTCAAGATGCAAGCTGAGATCAAAGCCCTCAGCGACAAATTTGACTCCTACTATGCTGACTGGAAAGGAGCCAAGGTCAGATTTGTGAGGCTGACTGATACCTTCACCAAGGGTGCAGCCTCAAAGCCACAAATTCCTCAAGCTGAAGCATCTGTTCAGCAAACTAAAGAACATGCCAGCACCACTAATGAAGTTCAGGCTGCTGAAGAAAATGCTAGTTCCAAGGATGATGACTCTGCTCCAGCCGTTGATGAAATTGCCAGGGCATCCACTAGTGGTGCGCCTGAAGAAATTGAAGAAACCAGGGCAACTGCATCAGTTGCGCCTGAAGAAAATCAACCAGATTCCTTAGCTCCACCTACGCCTACGCCAACTCCAATTCTTCCATCTGCATTAGATGTGAAGAAAACAAAGGCTGCAGAACGAGCTGCTGTGAAGAAAAGGAAGGCATCAAATGCTTCAGAATCTTCAGCTCCCAAGAAGATGAAGCCAATGACAAGCTCGTTTGCAAATCCCATTGATGCCGTTCCTATCTCCTCCGTGCCATCAAAGGACCTTGTTCCTTTTGGTGAAGATTATGAGATCCCTAGTGGATCAGATGAAGAAACTCAATCTGTTGCTTTGTCAGAGCAGATTGATGAAGAAATTGAAGCAGATGCAATCCCTTCAACCCCAATGGTCTCATCACCAATGCCTCAGTTTGATGCTGAAGAGGCTGGTGTTGAAGAAATTGATGAAGATGTGGATATTGGAAGCACCACTCCAGTGATGAATGACGACTTTTGGGAAAGTCAGCATCCCAATTCCCCACTCTTCACTCCCCTGCAGCAAATTCCTCACTCCCCTTCACCAATAGTACAATTGGGCTCTGAAGAAATTCATCCCACTGCATCTGTGAATGAAGAAATTCCAGCCACTAGCGCTGAAGAAACTGCTGCTGATACAGACAAGGTGACTGCACCTGAGGAAAATCCTGAAATTCCTCAGCCTGAAGAACTTGAGATCGTGATTCCTGAGGTCATGATGCAACTCACTGACACCCCTCTGCCAAGGCCAAAGGATCCATTCTCACGCAAACAGAAATTCAAGGATGAAGACTTCTATGGCGAGCACGTGTTCTTCACTGAATACAATCCATATGACTCTGCTCGCATAAGGAAGAGGCGTTCTGGACTGCCAGCCAAGCAAATTTCTATTCCTCAGTGCTTTACAACAAAGACAAAGTCTTCGATCATGCTCATATTCCTCACATGGATATGGAGTCTTTGCCGTGCTTCACGCCAGTGCTCAGTGTTCTTCACGACGCTGGGCTGCTCAACTTCTGCACAGATATATGCGACTGGAATGAAGAGCTTATTCTTCAATTCTATGCAACATTGCACATCACCGGCAACTCTGAAGATATAAATTCATGGGTTTTGGACTGGATGACTGACAACACCCACCATAAGGCCCCTGCATCTGAATTGCTTCGGGTCCTTCCTCTTAGTCCACCCACTGAAGATGCTCACTGTGTGTACAACGAACCTGAGCTTTCAAATCATTATATGCAAGTGCTGATGAAGCCTTTGAAGCCAGGGCAGGCTCCTAGAACCAATTTCCTCGTCAAGGAATTGCTGTATGTGCCAAGGACTGTCTATCGCATTCTGACGAACACAATGAGTCCCATCAAAGGCCACGACTCGTCTGATGAAGAAGTCATTGGCATCATGAAGAATCTGCTTTTCAACATCATCCATGGCGTTCCCGTCAACTTCCATGATTTCTTCATGAGGACTCTGGCCAACATTGCTATGTCACCATTTGAGCTGAAGCCTTATGCACCTTGGATAATGAAATTCATCAGGATAAGGTCTTCACTCAACTACAAAGCTGAAACGCTCAACCACTGCAGCTACTTGCCTCCCATTGAAGTCCTCAAATGGACATTTTCCTCAGCTGAAGAAAAAGGCAAGGCCACTGCTGTGATAGATGAAGGCATTCGTCCATTGGATGGCCAATTTCGCAAAGCTGCATCTTACTCCACCAATGATGACTCTGCCACACATGACTCTGCTGCTAACACTGCCAAGCCAAATCCTCAAGGCACAACACCCAGGGTGATGACTGATCGTGAGTTACTCCTCAGTCTTCATCAAAAGGTTGATCGCAATCACAAATGGGTCAAGCGTCAGTTTGGTTCAATTCTTCACAACATGACTTCCACACACAATGCAATGAAGAAAAACCACTACTACCTTCATGAAACCCTCAACCGCACTTGGGCTGTTCTATCTCAAGTGTACAGTGCTGAAGACTTGGAGAAAATGGGTCTCAAAGAAGATTTTGACTGGTTTGCACCTCCTCCGAAGAAATACAAGAAGGTCAAGGTTCCTTCTTTGGTGGCCAGTTCATATTCTTCATCGCGTGCGACTGATGAAAATGAAGACTTGGACGACACTGCAGCAGGCCCTACTTCAACGACCGACCCCAACAACGCTGGCGCTCCTTCATCAACTTGAAAATCTTCAGGGGCGTTAGTCCTCAGTTTCGATCCTTTTGGTCATTTGATGACAAAGGGGGAGAAATCTGAGTTAGTTTTCAAGCGGGTCTATAATAAGGGTTTATTCGTTTTTTTAAGTTACAACTCTCGTTCTTCCGAAACTTTTATTGGATCGAGTTGTAATCTTAAGTCCGATGGTGCGCTGATACTTTTGTTGCACTTTGCTTTGATACTTTGATGCGCTATTCTGCATGCTTATTCCTCGTTAATATTATTGCACGCATGTTGAATTACATCAGGCACCATATTTCATCATGCATTTCAAATTCTTCATATTATACATCAAATGCGTGTATGAATTACAAGATATAGGGGGAGATCTCCATGATTCAACTCTTTAAATGTGCATTGCTACATAAGCAAATTCCTCACTATGCACATCTTCAGGGGGAGTTCTTCTATATCTTGCAATCAAATTCCTCAATATCAGTATTTACACTTCATATATTTATCCCCGTTGAAAACTTAACCTATGTTGTCATCAATCACCAAAAAGGGGGAGATTGTAAGTGCATCTAGTGCCCCTTAGTGATTTTGGTGTATTGAAGACTTATAGGTTAAGTATCTAATGCGTTTACGAGTGTACACAGATCTATAAGTCTATGAGGAGTTTGATATTTACAGAGAAAGTCGACCCCTAAAAATGAAGTTCTTCGACTGAAGACTTTGATATACTGAAGACTTTCTGAAGACTTTGAAAGTGAAGAAATTGGTGTGACCTTGAAGACTTGGTATTCATTCGAGGAACATGAAATGAGAAGACTTTTGTTTTCGTAGTTTCATTTTCTCTTTCTTGAGTCGTAGGAAACACCGTACTGTTAAAGGGGGTCGAGGAAATACTAAGGAGAAAATTTCCATGTGATGCTCAACTCAAATCCTACACCTACCAATCCCTTCGAGTGAAGCCATTGGAAATCTCATACAGTTCAGTCAATTTCTTTAGTGACAGAGACGCAGTTCTTCTGGTCACTGAGGACTTTGCTATGACTGAGGAGTTAGGAATTCGCCAGTGCGAATTGCCTACACAGTGAGGAACATGAGAGCCCTGAGGAATTTGTACCTCAAATTTCCGACCGTTGCTGTGCTGCGCGCCAGCTGTCCGAAAATATCTTGTCCACCTAACGGTCATATCATTGAAGGGCATTTATGTCTTATCATGTCGGGCTGCTCCCTAGGCTATAAATAGCCGCCCCCTACAACCACTAGCTGGTTGGCTGCTCCGCGAGAACTTGACACTTTTCATTTGAGAGCAACCCATCCTCCGAGGACTTTGAGCGAAAATCATCAAGTGAGGAAAATCCAAACCCCAAACCCAAAACACCTACAAACCCAAAGTGATTGAGCATCATTGAAGAGATTGATCCTGCGTGGATCCGACGCTTGTTACCTTTGAAGACTGTGCTTCTTCTAGACGGTTAGGCGTCAAGGTCTAGAGCATCCAAGAGGAATTGTGGATCGCCGAGTGACCAAGTCTGTGAAGGTTTGGAAGTCACCTGAAGACTTACCACGAGTGATTGGGTGAGGACTGCGTGTTCTTAGCTCAAGGAGAATACGGTGAGGACTGTGTGTCCGGGACTGGGTGTCCTCGAGTTTAAATACTCAGCCGCTCCAACCAGATGTACAACTGAGACTGCAGTTGGAACTGGTCTACCAAATCATTGTCTTCACCAAGCTTACTGGTTCTATTTCCTCAACTCTTTCATTTCCTCAGTAGTGTGATGTTTGTTTATCATATCTGTGTTTGAAGACTTTGACTGAGGACTTTCTCAATTTCCTCAGTTCAATTTCTTCAGTCTGTTTGTCTTCATCTTGTGTTATCCTGTGTTTACGCTTTCTGAACTCTGTGTTTGTCTTCATTTCATCATGATGACTATGCTTGAATTCTATTATGTTTTCATCTGAGTACTTATTCCGCTGCTAGTAGTTCTTCGCTAAGGAATTTCCTCACTAGCAAATTCCTCAGTGAAGAATTTCATAAAAATCGCCTATTCACCCCCTCTAGTCGATATAACGCACTTTCAGGCGCGGCTTAAAATTTCGGAAGAACAAGCTTAACGTGTACCAAAAAAGACAATTTTCACCTCAACACGCACAACACACACACACAAACACCATTTAGACTAGAGTACGGTACACGTGCATTGCACGCATGAGATTTGACAACCAAATTATGAATAAATACCACATTGTAGCATGCAAGCTTTGAGTCATATATGCATGATGTAGATGTTCATTTAATTCTTATAGTTCATTTCATTCAAAATCATCTAGTTTTATAAGAAAGCTAATCTATTTTAAAATTCATGGAATTGTGCGTCGTAATACATAAAGTAAAAACAAATAATGGCAAATCATGTAGAAAACCATTTGGGCAATTCTGATATGGAAGATTCTAGAACAAATAAGAAGTGCTTGTGTTTTGATGTTTGTGCATCATGCTTAAGTTCAACCATGGAGTCTTCTAGATTATACATGTGGCGAAATCTGGTGGAATCTAGATGATATCCAACGGCGAGTAGTGCTCAAATTTGCCATCTTTGGACCATCAAATTTGCCTCATCCAACGACCATATTTCAAAGTTAAAGTTACCCGCACACAATAGAAAAAAATATAAAATATAATATATATATATATATATATATATAGGGGTATAGATATAGATATGTGATGCGAAAGTCGCCCATCATCTCCAATTAGAATAGTGTGTCCGTGCACGGATACGACGTGGCCAATTGATGTCTGTCATCGGTATCTCAAATTCAAATCAGTCTGACCTTGTTAAATGTGTATACATTACAACATGCTCGTTTCCAAACCACACCGCGCAGATCGCCGTTATATTCATGCATGCATGGGTTTCAAACATCAGGATCTCTTATTCAAATATTTGAATTCAACTTTACATTGATTATGACCTCACATTCTTTTACACCCACACAGTAGTATTCTCTTTATAATTGTACCACTAACTTTCTCTCGTGCATGCATGCACACACACTACCAGTCGGCATTATCCATCGCACGCATGCAATCTTTTTCTTCAGGTCGGTCTCCCATGAAGTCACACACCCACACACATCCCCCTCTCCATCATATTGGGCATTCTTTATCTCTCACGCGTGCATGCGCAATGATCGATGTTCCTCTATGTATGTGTGTATATAGCTAGGTCTTTCATAGTTTTCCACACAAACCGATCAATCGATATATCCAGTGAGGTCTCACCCTCTTTCCCACGTCCACATCGATCAATCTATACCTCTCTATATAGGATTAACATATATAGCTAATACACCCACATTAATTATATATCCAACGTCCCCCTCTCATCATCCATGCCTTCCGCTTTATCTCTCAGACGCGTGCACAATGGCGAAGACAGGGGGCAGTAAGGGCCCTCCCCCCTCCCCCCTAACATCACTATATATCGAGGCTAATATGAATGTGATCATTAGACAATTGCTGCTAAAAATGGTTTAAGTTCATGAATTGACCCTCCTCATAAAGGATTGGCAATGCTTGTCCCCCTAGCTCATTTATTTTTCATGGCTCCGCCACTGCGCGCAACAGCGCACGTGTTCGCCCCCTCTCTCTAAATATCGATCTCGCACTTGTGCATTCCTTCATAGTCTCCCTCCACTCGGCCCCTTGCACCATCTTCTAGCCCCCACTGGATTTTGCCACATGTACAATCTAGCAGACTCCATGGTTGAACTTAAGCATAATGCACAAACCTCGAAACAACAGTGGTTCTCTTTTGTTGTAGAATCTTCCGTATCATAACTGCCCAAACTTTTTTTCTAATTGAATTGCCATTATTTGTTTTTACTTTATGCTTTACAATGCACAATTCCATGAATCATAAAATAGATTAAGGGCTTCTTTGATTCAAAGGATTTTCAAAGGAATTTTGGAGGATTCTAATCATTAGGAATTTTTCCTATCATGGTTGTTTGATTCGTAGGATTGTAAACCATAGGAATTTTTCCATATGATTCATTTGCACTAGATTTCATAGGAAACATTCCATCCACTCAAACCTCTTTGACAGAATTCTGCATTTTTTCTATGCACAATCAAACACTCGTACAATCCTGTAGGATTCAAGACGACATTCCACTATAATCCCATGTTTTTCCTATTCCCGCGTTCTTAGCTTTTTTATAAAAAACTATTTGATTTTGAATGAGATGAACTATAAGAACTAAACGAAGGGCTACATCAGGCATATATGACTCAGAGCTTACATGCTATAGTGTGGTATTTATTCATAATTTGCTTGCAAAATCTGATGCGTGCAATGCACGTGTACCTTACTAGTACTTCGAGTATGTGCAAAACACGTAAATTAGAATACCAATGGCACGCTACATAGTGTCTCTCTTACAGTTCTTGAAGCCACGTGGCACATGTGGAGGCGTTGTCGCGACCTCCTTGCGTGGATTGATCACAGTGATGTGCTGCTGGTTCCAAAAGAATGTACTCGTCCTCCCTGAGCCATACTGGCGGTACATGCACGAAGCGAAGATGTGCACGCACGCACTCATTCCCTCGCACGCACACGCGGGTACACGGGCGGATGCAATTTTGTACCAAGATCCGCCCCATGTGATAATTTGACGCGTGTAAAGTCGTTCACTTCATTGATGGTCAATTAATACAGCGCATGCAAATTGAGTGGACGTGAGGGCGGAAGAAAGACACTATTACTCCACTGCGCGCATGCGAGTAGTTAAATCGTGGGTTGCTAGTAGTACTTCCATTGGTCTCCTTCGTATTTTGTGCCAATTTTTGATAGTAACATAATATTACACATATGAGCAGTGTAGTACTTGAAATTTGTGTTCCGCTAAACTCATCGGGAGCCGTTTCGGGCCTCGAAACCAAAACCATCAATTAATCTTTACCTTGTTCCCATCACATTCAAAAGCCTGCTCACACCTACTAGTACGTACCAAACTTGAATGTGTTTCCACTATGCAGGTATTAGTACTAGTGCTAGTACTTAGGTTATAAAAAGGGGAACTACCTAACCAAAAATTACTCTACCTTTCCTCCTCATAAGTGCTTCCTCTTCGTCCGTCGTTGCCATGGTCGGTGAGAAGAGTTCTAGGTCGAGAACTAATCATAACAAGGGAGCGACAACCAAGGCTGCGGAAAAAAAAGGAGGGCTCGCCGCCACGCAGAGACCTCGAAAGATCTCTCATGGGCAGGCGATGGCTCCCAGGAGCGCCCTAGCCACGGAGGCGAACATGCCGAGCCGGTGGAGCTGGAGTCGTTATCCCTCGACGGCATGCCCGATCAGCTCAATAAGCACCTCAATAAGCAGAAGGAGTTCATCCAAGGCTTGATGGAGTTGCTGAAGGAGAGCCTTGACGGCATGCCCGCTGAGCTCAATCAGTAGGGGGAGTTGACCGCCGGCTTGGTGATGCTGCTGAAGAAGAGCATTGCCTCGGAGAAGAAGGCGATCGGTGAAATCCTGTGACTTCGGGAGGACAATGCGAAGCTCTGCCACGAGATCAACCTGTTGAAGGAGAAGAAAGCCGGCTGGAAGAAGCTGCATGAGAATATTAGTTCCTCGATGAAGATGCTGCAGGCCATCGTCATGGAATAGAAGGAGGAGTTGGCGAAGCTCCGCATCAAGCACCCGGCTGCTGTCAAGGTACGTAACGCAGCCGTGGAACAGATGATGAAGGCTCGCGTCGAGAAATCTTGCGTCATGGACATAATGAAGATGATGGCGGAGGAGACGCGCAAGGAGATGGAGGTCGTGGAGGCGATGAAGAAGTAGTTATGACTCCGCGGCGAATTAGATCATTTGGGGTGATAATCTTCCTTCTTCTTTTGCTCCTGTGTTTCATCTTTTGCTTCAGGTGTTTCGTCGCACGTGTCACGTTCTCTGCGAGGCATGAATAGAACAATGGTTTTTTTGGGAATGAATAGAACAATGCTAACAATGAGATGACTAGCAAATTAGATCATTTTTTATTGCCATATGGCACTGGGCTGCCGTGTTTCGTGCTCCTCCATCGCAGTACTACTCCAGTGGAAAACTTGAGTATACCACACGGTTCTTTGCTCCTCCTCGATCAGGTTGTCGGCGCATTTATACGAGCAGTCAAATCACAAGGCCCCGCCTTCCAGCAGTAATGAGCCGTCAAATCACAAAGGCCCTCGCCTCTCGTGAAACCGACCAAGCTAGACTACCCCGCCCTCTAGCCTTTAAAAAAAATGTATACTTTTGTACAACAGTAGTATCGATGGATTGCGTGATGGAGCAAAACTTGAAATTAAAAAAAAGGTGGTACATATAGAGAGTGCTCGTCGCCAAATTATGCATATAGTACTATTAAAAAGGCTAGTCACAATAATGGTGTCCAGCACAACCCACCCCTCAAATAAAACTTAGAGGGTGCTTGGATACGTTTAGTCCCATGACTAAAGTAGTGGGACTAAAACATGCTAGCCTCACCCATGCTTGGATTCAAATACTAAAAAGGCTAAAATTAAGTTAATGAGCATTTATTATCCTCCAAACCCTCCAATCCAGAACTCGCCTGTGTTAAAGGAGAGGAGTTAAATGAGTAGAGAGAGGACTAATCCACATTTTAGTAGGGGTACCCCTGACTAGAAAATTTTAGTCTCAAGACTAGTTTTAGCCCCTCTTTAGCCAGGGGTGCTTGGAACTTTAGCCTCTTAAAGAGACTATTTTTAGTCAGACTAAAGTAAGTCCCTTGGATCCAAGCACCCTCTAAGCATCCCGGAATTCTTTGACAAAACTAAGCACCCTGAAATTCTTTGACACCTAAACTGCTGGCTATATGATGTCGGACATATATATTGTACGTATATAATGTGAAGAAACAAGTGGTAGTACTATACCAACTAAAAGATGAAATGTAAGAAATACTAGTATGTACGTACTGAAGAGTTAAAGTAACGAGAAGAAACATAACATAGTTCTGCTGGGGGCTCAGCACAACACACCCCTCAAATTAAATTAAGCACACCTGAAATTGAACTTTGCAACTATTCCGGTAGACATTGCATTAGAACCACCATGAGCAATGACACTGCCACCTTACTCGGAGTCCTCGTCCACGTCCTCGACTTCGTCCTTGTCCCTCTTCCTCTTGGCCGATACTTCTTTGCTTGAACCACACACTTGGCTATTGCTCTTCATCCAACCCTTGTAGATATTGAAGCAAAGGTAGCCATCCATTGTAGCGTAGTGGATGTGGTCTATATCTAGTACATTCCGCTGCCATGCATGATGATGAAACGTGTATGGAGGTTTCTCCAGTTTACCGTACGAAGGATGAACCATGGCTCCTGCAAGGGTCAGCATTGAAGGCTGAAGAGAGGACACCAGCCGATTCTTCTGGAGGTCGAAGGTGTTGCCTACAACGAGGCCTATCCGACGCCGGACTTCTTTGTCGTTACCAAAGTCTACATTAATGAATTTGACTAGGTTGCTCTCGAGGAAATCCTTAAAATCCTGGCACTCAACGTCGGCATGGCATATGTGGTAGACCAAGCATAAGTCATGCACGCAAACCTGGATCACGGCGGGCTTCTTCCTCTCTTCGTCCTTTAGATCCTTCTCTCGTCCCAGGATTGTGGTGTACTCAACATCTAGCCCAGCGACCCACTCATCATCTGAGTTTTCGAACATGCGTCTGATGCGAGAAAGGCATGCATCCTTTCACCGTCGCGGAAGAACGGGTGTAGATGACGTCGAACTCATCGTCGGTGATGGTTCTAACCTTGTACTCACCGCCGATCGTGGAGATTTGGGACGCCATGGATTTGGGAGGAGGGTTAGGATTAGTGGAACTGCCGTAATGTGAATGGACGAGACGACTAGGAGCGAACCGTCGTAGTATTGAAGGACGTGCGGGGACGAGTAGGAGCGAACTGCCAGCGGGCAAACGGTAGGGTAGTGGCTTTCCATTCTCCCATGATACGGGCTTCTAAGAGCCCTTGGATCTGAGATCGAACGGTTGCATGGCGTGATTCTAGACCTATGGGTGAATATCCTATCCTGGAGGGTTATTCTGCAAATTTTCAGCAACTTAGCATGCGATCGTTTGATCTCAGATCCAAGGGTTGCTAGCAGCCCGTATCATGGTCGCGCCTACCACGACCGTCGCGTCGCTTGCGCGGTCACGCCCTTGGAGATTTAACACTGTGCATTAGGCTATCTGATGTTGGCATGTCATACATAGTCATCACTTAGTCACTCATACTACAACAAGGTTGGCTATAAGGTTGGCTATAAGTGTATTTTTTTACTCCTCTCTATCTCTTTCTTCGTACTCCCTCTGTCCCATAATGTAAGAATGTTTTTGACACTAGTGTAGTGACAAAAAGTTCTTATATTATGGGACATACGGAGTACTAGTATTTATTGCATTTGCCAAGGAGTGACCTCTTCCAATGAAATGGTGTTGCTAAGTTTGCTTCATTTAATTAGCTATAGACTCAAAATTGTCTTTGCACCTAGGTACACGCGCTTAGCACCATTTCTTCCTTGGGTCACCAAACTAGTCTCTCTCTTCTTGATTAACTTGCCACATCAGACTTTATGCCTATGTGGCAAGCTTAAGCACCTGTAGGAGCAAGTAAAAGTAAGTACAATAGTGCGCTTTACATGGCATTTTTGCATATGTGGAGGAAAGAGAGGCAAGGAAAAAGTGGAGAAGTGGGCTCTCATGCAAGAGCCAGCCTATACTACATGGTGGAGCATTGGGAGAGGCACCTGTATGAAGGTGGTCAGGAATCGGGAGACTCACGCCGGTCGTAGCGCCGCAGTTAAAATGATAATGGCAAGTCAAATCACGGGGCCCCACCTGTCCAGCAGTAACTCGCTGTCAAATCACACAGCCCTACGTTTGCAGCAGCCTACTCCCTCGTCTTCTCGCGTCTCTGTCGAACCGACTAGGCGGAACTGCCCTGCCGCCTACCACGCAGGAAAAGCCCCGCCCTCGACTTTTAAATAGTATACAATATACTAATTTTGTATCCATGGGTCGCGCCCGCGCCATGGAGCAAAGCGTCTAGAAAATAGCGGTACACTTGTACGGAGTATACATCACGCCCGTCGCGTTCGAGTCGCACCCCAGACGGTCGGTTGGTCTGGCACGTTGCTCTTCGAATGGAACGCGCGTCATATTGCGTTTGCACACACATGTGGGACGACAATTGAGAACCGACCATAGGCACACTCCCCGGCCCCGCAAGTTGGGTGACTTAATAGAAGAGGGAGACGAGCGATAGTACTAGAGAAGTGTTGTACTACGTTGGTGCCTGGACGATCCCTGCAAGACACGGAAGATCAGTTCATCCATGCATGTGACCAGACTCCGGCAATTTACGGAGGAGGTGGTTTTGCAATGGAGAAGAGGGAGAGGAGTGTGCGGCAGCGATTTAGGATTGGACAAGAGGACCGACGCGCTGTGACTGGATCAAAATCAAAATCAATTTACCCTTCAGTTAAGAAAGCGACCCCACATTAACTAGTATCCCTTTTATTCTGGGTCATAATTGACCATGATTTTCGCACATAAAATGTATGTCATACGTTGTAAAAATAATATAATTTGAAACTACATTCAGATACGAACCAAACGATACAATTTTTGGTGACATGCATTCACATTTTTCTTGTCAAATATAGTACGTGGTCAAACTTTGACCCAAAATACGCAAAACAACAAAAAATACTTCCAAGACCAGCGCCGCTCTTCCGCTCTTCTCCTCTTAAACCACCGCCGCTCCTCTCCTGTTCCAATCTAAATGCAGCACCGCTCTTCTCCTCTTCCATTTCAAAACCACCGCCCCTCCTCTCCTATTCCAGTCCAAAACCAGCGTCGCTCCTCTCCCGTTCTAATCCAAAACCAGCACTGCTCCTCTCCCCTTCCATTCAAAAACCACCGCCGGCGAGTGAAGGTGCTGTGGAGAAGTAGATCGATGGAGGAGTACAACCGATACATGAGGATCGCAGACGGCGACCCTGTGAAGCTAGCTAGGATGTTGGAGATACAGTCTTGGTTTGACAACAAGTACCAACTAGCGGCGACGGCGACATCCATGGCCAAATATCTGCAACAGAGCAAAAAGGCGGCGATACTCCCGGAGGGAGTCGCGCCAGAGTACATAGAGCTGCTCCTCTGGGCCATGGAGCAAACAGATTCACCTCTGATTGTGAGGGAGCGGTGGTGGGAGTATCGGTCCCAGATGGAGCATCCACCAGAGATTGAAGGATCGAGCATCTACAGGGTGCCATTTGTGAGGGTGTCCTGCCAGAGCGAGCCGGTGGAGTCTTTGTCTACCGAACCCAACTGCAAGAGGAGAAAAGCAGTTGGCCCAACGACGCTTCCCTGCCATCGTCTCCCTCGCCGTTCACATTGTCTCACGGGGCGGCTGTCTACCGCCGAGGAATAGGAGGGGGCTGCCCCCCAGCCCAATAGTCGGGTAGGTTGTGAATTGTCAGGAGGAGCTTAGGGTTGTCAGTATTTCTAGGCTGTGAATTGTGTTTTGTGTTGTGTATTTTGAGAGTACTTTCAGATATGAATG
Source organism: Aegilops umbellulata (assembly GCA_032464435.1). Lineage (NCBI taxonomy): Eukaryota > Viridiplantae > Streptophyta > Magnoliopsida > Poales > Poaceae > Aegilops > Aegilops umbellulata. The sequence goes on along the minus strand of CP136056.1, from coordinate 289,132,519 downwards.
TCTTTTGAATTTCAGATTTGCAGTATTGAGCATATGAAGTATTTTATGAATTCTAGAGATCTATTTTTAGCACTTAAAAAATGTAGTTTCATAGGAGTATAAAAGTGCAGACAATGTGATTCTCAGAGAAGAAACTGCAAGTTCAATTTCAGATAAGAAACTGATAAGAAACTACAACTTTCAGAGGTAGAGCATTTATATTAACACGGCCTTTTCAAACAGGGTTAACATCATGTTGGAAGTTTTATTCATGGTCGAAAATGGAACTACCAGCCAGTTAACATCATGCTGATCAACATTCATGCATAGCACATCTTCATATGATGCACAGTCAAAATGCCCACACAATGTCGTGTGTGCGAAACACAGAGAGAACGAGGGACGAAGTTTTGGCAAGTGTTGGACGTGGTTTTGGGCTGCCCCGTCTAGGCTTTCATTTTTAACATGCGCAGCCCACGACCTCGGATGGGAGGTCCATAGGCCTGTTTGTATTTTCTTAGGGCCGTCATGTATCCACCGGCCTATGGACCTCCCATCCGAGGTTTTATTTTTGGCAGCCCAATTTATGTATTTGTTTTGAAGAAAATGCCGAAGTATGTTCTATTTTTCTATATAAGAATAGGAACGCCAGGTCCAACTTATGTTTCCCTTCTAACTAGATTATATATATTTAAATTATTTTATATGTTATCATATATTATTTTTATTATCATCATATATTTAACATATACTTATATATGTAAGAAAACAATATCCCACATCTTATTAACTTATAAAATAATTTCTTAACAAATAAAATCCTGGATTGTTTTGGCACGAAAATCCTAGTGATTGTGTAGAAAAGCTTGGTAAGATTTAAGGACGAATGTAATAATATCACTTATTATTTAAATATATTTATAACAAAATGCTCAGCCCCTTTTTATTTTTTGATAACATTGCTGGCCCAACCCGACATTATAATTAGAATCAGCCCAGCAAAATCATGTATTTTGAGAAAGTGAAAATGACCTATAATTGTTTAGGAAATAAAATAAATGGGCCGCATGGACGCTACATTATTTGTTCACCCAGCCCAGCTAATGGTTGTAATTCAAAAAAAAGATCAAATTGACTGTAAATTCTACCGCGCAAAAAAAGACTGAAAATTCTGAAAAAATGGGTTGAATACGTGCCACATTTTTGGAGGCTGAAATGTGGGCCAATAGGTCGAAGCCAACGCAAGCCGTTGTCAATTTAGTCAACAAATGATTCTGACATGTTAGCCGTTGGATTTACATCCAACGACTGGCATCCATCTTCAATCTCTCGTCTTCTTCCTCCAGCGCCGCCGGGACCACCTCCCGCCTCCTGCTGCTAGCAGCTCTGCTTAGCACGCTTCGCTATGAAGCGCTACTCCACCGTTGGCCAGGCCATCCCTCCACCCCTCCACACCTCTCGTTCTTCTCCATTGACTGCCGAACCACACCGTGCTAGAACCAGTTAACCCTCGTACACCTCTCAGTCTGCGACTCTACTCCCGCGTCTTCCCATCTCCGGCTCGTTGCTGTCCGGGGCCTCGCCTCGTCCACCACCTTGGATGCGCTCGGCCCGGCGTGGTCAACAAGGTCAACGAACGACACCATCGGAAGTAGACTGTGCGTGTGGAGAGGCTGACAGTTGGGTCCACGGCCGCACACAAGGAAATGCCTCCTTATTACGCGCAAAATAATGATTCCTCCACCTGACATCTGGGACCCGCCGAAAGGGCCTCTGTATTTCGCGAAAATAACGTGCCCCCCGCTGACATGTCGGACCCACCAGCTATGTTCGCACGCAAGGAAGTGCCTCCTCATTACGCACAAAAAAATGAATATTCCCCCTGCCAGCTGGAACCCAGCATAGTGGGAGGCTGACTTGTGGGCCTACCAAGTTGACGGGGACAGAGGGCTTTGTCAACTTAGTCAATATGAACGATTCTAGCTCCTATTACCGCACGATGTTCATCCAACAGCCGTAGTGCTTCTTCAACCTCTGGTCTTCTTGCTCTAGCCGCCCAAACCAGCGTCGGTCGTGCCGCGTGCTCCTGCCTCCCGTGGCCGGCTCTGATGCCGCGGAGGCCTCATCGCCCCTACTACTCCCACCGTTGGCCAGGCCATCCCTCTACTCATCCACACCCCCTCTTATTCTGCGGCGACAACAGCCTCACACCGCAGCCGAACCAGTGAACCCTCGTACTCCTCTTTGCGTGGGCATCCACTGCTGCGTCTTCCCCGGCTCCGAGTCGTCCCCTTCCTAGTCCTCGCCGTCGTCCACCGCCGTGGTGCTCTCTGCGCGGCGTGGTCAACGTGGTCAAGGCACGACTTCCATCGGATGTGGACTGTATGTGGAGAGGCTGACAGTTGGGTCCACGGCCGCAACAAGGAAGTGCCTCCTTATTACGCGCAAAATAATGATTCCTCCACCTGACAGCGGGGACCCACCTAACGAGCCACCGTATTTCGTGAAAAAAACGTTTCCCCCTGACTGTTGGGACCCACCAGCTACATCTTCACATGCAAGGAAGTGCGTTTGGGCAAAAAAACGATTCGCCCCCTTGACTGTTGGGACCCACCAACTACATCTTCGCACGCAAGGAAGTGTGTCCAGGCAAAAAAAAACGATTCGCCCATGGCTGCTGCTGGGACCCACCAGCTACATCTTCGCACGCAAGGAAGTGCCTGACAGTCGGGACCCACTTGGTCGAAGCGTACGTAGCGTTGTCATTCTGGTCGCGAACGTGTACGTACATATATACTGGTGGATGTAGAGGTGCGCACTTGTCGTAGTAGAGGCGCGTACGTGTCGTAGTAGAGGCGTGTATGTGTCGTAGTAGAGGCGCGCACGTAGCATGTACACGTACGTACAACGGCCAGGGTGCAAGAAAGAAAATACGGCCACGTATGTGTACATACGGGCGGGGTCTCGAATGCCTACTCGCGCATACGTACGGCCAGGGCTCGTATACATGGCTGGGTCGGAACGGAGAAACAACGTCGTTGTCGTGTTCATGGGGAGGCAACGGAATGCGTCGTGTTCATGGGGAGGCAACGGAATGCGTCGTGTTCATGGGAAGGCAACGGAATGCGTCGTCTTCATCAGGAGGCAACGGAAGGCTGGGTCGGAACGGAATGCGTGGTCGTGTTCATCGGGAGGGCTTGGACGGAATAGGCGATGGAAACGAGGCTTGGCGTATCGCACAACAGAGGAAACGGACCTCCTACGTTCGGAACGGGATCCTGTTGATCGGGAGGGGTGTGGCGTACCGCAAAACGGATGAAACGGACCTCCTACGGTCGAAATGGGGGTCCTGTTGATCGGGAGGGGTGTGGCGTACCGAAAAACGGACGAAACGGACCTCCTACGGTCGAAACGGGGGTCCTGTTGATCGGGAGGGGTGTGGCGTACCGCAAAACGGACGAAACGGACCTCCTACGGTTGAAACGGGGGTCCTATTCATCGGGAGGGGTGTAGCGTACCGCAAAACGGGACTCCACGGGATACTGTTCATCTCCACCGTCGACCTCCTCCGGCCTCCACGGGCTCCTGTTCATCCAGCCTCCACCGCGCGCTACTCCACCGGTTACTGTTCAACCACCCCTCCACCGTCTACTGTTCATCCAGCCCTCCACACCACGGGGTCCTGTTCAACCACCCCTCCACGGGCACCCCTCCACCGTCTACTATTCATCCAGCACTCCACACCACGGGGTCCTGTTCAACCACCCCTCCACAGGCACCCCTCCACCGTTTACTGTTCATCCAGCCCTCCACCACACCACGGGGTCTTGTTCATCCAGAGGCAACGCCACCGCTCACTGTTCATCCAAACCCCCCCGCAACGCTCACTGTTCATCCCAGAGGCAGCATCGACTGGCTTCAGTTAGCAGCAGTAGCGAAGGAATCGCTCGATCGGGTTCAGTTAACAGCCATCGATAGCTCGGGTTCAGTAACGCGTAGCCTACAGTGCAATCACTCATGTTCAGTTAGAGCCCAACGCCTTGTCCGTGTTCAATTAGAGCCAACGCCTCGCACACACGCGCGTACGTGTACGAGAGAAACGTGCATCGCTCGGCCCCCGACCTCCCACCGTAACCAGGAACTCCCCGAAATTTTCCTCCCCCTCGCTTCTACCATGGTTTTTTCCGCCATGGACGGCCTAAAGAATGTCATGCAGCTGCGTCTCCAGCCCGCCTAGGACGAAAAGACCATTTTCTGTCATGATTATTTGTCATAGAAGTAGGATCCCACCACATCTATGACGATACCGGGGTTTGTCACAATTATCGTCATAGAAGTGTCATATGTATGACAGAAAAAAATTCGTTTGGCCCAAAATGTCACGGATGTGTCTTTTTTTCGTAGTGATGGCTAAAAAATTAATGTTGTGCTTGGCAAGAACCACCCTTTGACGGTGAAACTAACACCCAAGGATCAAGTGTTTAAGAAGAAATCGGTGTTCTAGAAATTACCTTACTAGGAGATTCTATGTGTACGTCACTGCATCGATGTCATGCATGTAGAGAAGAACGTATGTGAAAGCATCCTTGGTACTCTGCTCAAGATTAAAGGTAAAGAAAGGACGGTGACGGTTCATGGCTCGATATGCTTGCTGATCAATCACAACGCAAGAGTGAAGCAGAAGATGATGACAAATTCATCAAAGCTCGCCAGAGTTACAATTTAGTACAAAAGAAGCAACACAGCTCTTCACCTATTTGTTGTCAGTTAAGACACCCTCTTCCTACTGCGCACACATCAGAAGTCTCGTGGATGTGAGCTCAGGTAAAATGAAGTTGGGACACATGAAGTCACATGATTGCCACGTAATGTTGACACAAATCCTCCCGGTGGCCATCAAGAATCTGATGGACAAAGATATAAGAAATACACTCATTGACCTCTGTGATTTCTTCAACCAACTATGGCAGAAAATTGTAAATCCTGAAGAGTTGGATCATATGCAAGATGATATTGCAAGAATATTGTCCAACCTACAGATGTTTTCCCACCGTCATTCTTTGATGTCATGGTCCATCTCATTGCGCACCTTGTCTACGAGATAAAGTATTGTGGTCATGTGTTTCTTCGCAACATGTATCCCTTCGAGCGGTTCATGGGAATACTGAAGTGCTTTTTTCAGAACCGAAACCATCCAGAGGCAAGCATCCTACAAGGTTATACCGCGAAGGAGTTGGTTGAGTTTTGCACCAAATACATGAAACAAAGACCTATAGGTTTGCCCCTCTCTTGCCATGAGGGAAGGCTGAAAGGTAAGCCGGTCCTTGCTGGCACGCAAATGGCTACACCCGAAGAATTGGCAGAGAAAGCCCATTTGACGGTAGTGCTTAACAACCCAGTTATCATCGCTTATGCCGAAGAACAGTAGGCTTAGATACGCCAAAGCTTCTTACCAATGGTGCCTTCATCGGAATTGGAGATGAAGGAGCACACTAAGAAGTATGTCGAATGGCTGAAGAATCATTTGGCACAAGGATCCATCGATAACATTGCTATGTGGTTGGCACAAAAGCCATCACCTACGGTGTTGACGTACCTAGCATATGACATAAATGTATACACGTTCTACACTAAGGAATGTGATAAGAAGACCTCGTATCAGAACAGCTTTGTTCGAATAGAATGCATGACTGTAAATGAAGCTGATAAAAGGGTATACTATGGAACCATCAAAAAGATTTGGGAGCTTGACTATGTGAAAGTTAAGGTGGCATTATTCAGGTGCGCATGGATCCCTCTTGGTTAGGTAAGGATTGATGAGTACAGGAAGACCTATGTTAACAAGACAACGATGGCATATCACGCGTACCCATTTATTCTTGCCAGCGATGCTACCCAGATTTTCTTTGTGGAAGACCCCTTGCATAAGAACGGCCATTTAGCAATGCATGGGAAGAGAAGGGTACTGGGTGTCGATGATGTTGCCGATGAGGATGAGTATGATGAATTTGATGAGTTGCCAACCAAGGAATCACGCAACCGTGCAACGGAGCAACGTGAAATCATCAAAAACCCCAAGTTCATTCGGGGTCAACTTAATGATCCCAGTTCCCCCATGTACATGGGAATTTATTCGTAAGACTAGTCTTTATGCCTACCCTGCAACTTAATTCGTTCAATTTAGAACTGTCGCGTGTACTAAATTTGTGAGTTATGCCCGGTTTTCTGTTGATGTAAGAACTGTTAATATGTTGACCTTGATATGATGTCAGCTCAGGCAATGAATATGAACTGTTTTTTGTTATTATTATTATATCATAGAGGTAGCACACTCAATCGATCTCACTACAATATGTGTGAACAAAAATATGCAATCTGGTTTGCGAATAGCACACGGTTCGTTGATGAAAGCCGTGTGCCGACCAAACCCGCCACCCCGCCCACGATCTGAGTCGTCCTTTTTGATTGGCCAGAACCCAAACCCCACGATCGTACGTCTGCACCGTTGGATGCTCCCAGATTGAACGCCGATACTCATCCCTTTCGACAACACATGTAGTTCCGGTTGTAATTTTATGCACAAAATGCAAGTTAATCTCAAAATATGTCTTAAATATAGCTAACGATACTTGAAATGTGCTAGAAAATCAAACCCGTGGTATAATGGTGATTGCGTACCGTGGAAATTTTTATGAGGCCAAATGATGAAGTCACCGGCCACCGGAGTTTGAATTGACACGTCTCCTTTTGGAAAACCATGATCCTTCATGTGAGATGCTCCGGTTTGGAAGGAGCGGTCATCAGCACTTGTGCCAAACTTTACCATTTTTTCCACGGGGTCGTGAGAGCACGCCACAGGCACACATCGATTTTGATGATGTCTGAACTCCATCTAAATTTTTTGTAATTAAAATACCAACTAGGCCTACGCCAGTGGCCGCACCTCGTGGCCGAAATGTTTGAAACTTCTCCCCGCTTCTTGAACAAACGGATGAAAACTCACAAAGCGACACACAAATGATCTGTACACCTTTGCCAGGCTGATAGTAAGGGGGTATCATAGCTAGTATCTTGATGAGCTGTCATAGAATTAATTAAATGAAGAAAGAGAGGGTTAAGTATCATATCATGAAACCATGTCATAATAAATGTTATGCTACTATGTGTCATGCATGACAATATAAATAAAGTACTACATATGATACTAGCTACTCTATGATACTATGCATTAGAGCAAGTACACAATAGAGTGACATAAGACTAGCCACAATGGGTAGTAACATAGAATGTTACTAGTCTATGTTACTACCTATATTGTGGGGAGTAACATATGTGTAGTAACATGCAACACTTCATTTATTAGGCTATAGACTCTTCTTGCCTTGAGATGTCTTATGTTACTCAGACTAGCCACAAGGGGAAGTAACATAGACTAGTAACATGCCCATGTTACTAGTCTATGTTACTACCACTATAGTGGCGAGTAACATATGTGTGGTAACATGCAAAACTTCATTTATTAGGCTATAGACACATCTTGCCTTGATATGTGTGATGTTACTCATACTACTAGTAACTAGCTATGTTACTACTTTCCTCTCTTTCTTCATTTATTGCTTGCCACATCATCTACTTTATCTAGATATGTCTGATGTTACTAGCTATGTTACTCTCATTGTGGGTAGTCTCATACTACAGTAAGACTACCGACAGTGGGAGTAACATAGGTAGTAACATCACACATATCCACTTTCCTCCATTTCTTCATTTGTTGCTTGCCACATCATCTATTTTATCAAGATGTGTGTGATGTTACTACCTACGTTACTCCCACTGTGGGTAGTCTAAGCAAGCTATAAGGAATATAATAATATATATGTGCTTATTAGTTGGAGTAAAGAGACGAGAAGCGGACCCTTGGTTAGTAGAGCCAGCTGCAACACGAGACCCAAGACACTTTGTGAGGATGTAAGGTGGGACAACTATCGATAAAATAGTACGTATATAAAACTTATTATTGTACATGCCCGCTAAGAGGTTGGTTGTATATGACATGGCAACTTCTTATAGCCGACCCTTGGCTGTATTATTAACCATGCTCTTAGTGAGCTAGCTAGTATATCATAGACGACTAGCTAGTATCAGACTAGCCACAGTGGGAGTAACTTCAGCAATAACATCGACTCCAACTCAGCAAACTTGCTTATGTGGCAATAAGTTAATGAGGAGAGAGATAGTTTCAGTAACTTAGCTAGTTACTGTAACATCACATGTCCCAATGCAATATGAGTCTATAACCTAATAAATGAAGCTTTGCATGACACTACACTTATGTTACTACCCACTATGAAGGTAACATATATAGTCTAGGGATATGTGTATATTACTAGTGTACTCTCCATTGTGGCTAGTCTCATACTCCCTCCTTTCCGGTTTAGGCTGGTTGTAATGGTATTATCATAAGCGGTATAATGCATGCCAACTAGACATTCTGGATGATGTGGCACACTATTAAATGAGGAAAGAGAGGATGTGGTATCATATCATGATACCGTGTCATATTAAATGGTGTACTACTACTTTGTGTGATGCATGACAATTAGTAAGGCAACCTAAGATGCTAACTTATGATACTATGCATTACGAAAGTAGTATCCTACACTATCATATGCATGATACTAGTATATATGATACTCCCCATTACAACCAGCCCTATAGGGCTCAATTCAAAAATCTCACCAACCAAGGTAGATGGTGAGTTATGGAATACTTTTTGTACTTTGCAAAAACACTCAATTAATGCTTTTGTTTTCCTCAAAAAATTTATGTTTTCCAATATATTAATTGCAATACATGCATGCATATATAAAGTACATGCATTGGTCAACTTTCTCTTAATACTTGCATGCAATGATTTAATGCACCTTGGAATCTGGACATGTGATGGGGAACAACCAAATTGAGCCTTATAAAATGGAGAAAATAAAATTTTGAGATAAGCCTATAAACCGGAAAGGAGGGAGTATATATACATGATACTATATATACACTATGAAGGTACGTACGTAGTATCATACACTAGTATCGTATGCATGATACTATATATATAGTATATGATACTCCCCACTATATAGGGCTGGCCATAGTGGTGGTATCATAGCCGACGATGTCATGCACTCGGAAATAGCAAGTATGCTGATGTGGCAAAGAATTAAATATATATGAAGAGGGTTAGAGTAACATATAGGTAGATACCGTATCATGTTAAATGCGATGCTAATTTGTGTCATGCATGGCAATACATATGATCTATATATGATACTATACTCTATGTATTATACTATGCGCTATAATTAATTAAAGGTAGTATCATACACTAGTATCATATATACTGTATATTCATGGTACTAGTATATGACACTCTCAACTATACTCGTGATTTCTTACCGTGGAAAAAATTTGGAGGCAAAACGATGAACTCATGTTTTCATTCGAACAAAAATATGATGTTAGGTAATGTAAGTGTTTTCATAGAGCACACAGTTCACTCACGGAATCCGTGTGTCCACTAAAGCCGTGGCTGATGCACCCCCACCCCTCTGCCACGCGCACGATCTAAGTCGTGCGTTCTGATTGGCCAGAACCCAAACCCCAAGGATCATACGTTTGCACCGTTGGATTCTCCTTGATCGAACGACAATCCTCATCCCTTTCGACAACACATGTACATGTTTTCAAATAGCCCCTCCCAAAAAAATGTTTTCAAATAGCACACGGTTCACACACACGAAAGCCGTGTGCCTACCAAACCGTGGCCGATGCCCTCCCCTTGCTGCGCGCGTGATCTGAGTCGTGCGTTTTGATTGGCCAGAACCCAAACCCCACGGATCGTACGTCTGCACCGTTGGGTGCTCCCAGATCGAACGACAATACTCATCCCTTACAACAGGAAATGCAGTCTGGCTAGGAATTGATTTATATGCCAACATGCACGGTAAATGCCAAAAAATGTCTTACATATAGCACACGAGACCTGAAATGCACCAGCCAATCAAACCCGTGATAAAAATTGGTTTACGTGGGAAAAATTCAGAGGTGAAACGATGAACTCACGTCTTCATTTCAAAATCAGTACATCTTCATTTCAAACAAAATTATTCTGCTTGTGCACACGAGAGCTTAGAGGCAACCATTTGCACAGGCCTTTGAACGCGCGCGGCTACCGAGGATATTTTTCACCCTTTTCACCTAGGCCGCCAACACCCGGAGTCCCCAACACCCCCACCGTTCGCCCATGTTTCCCTCAACTAGTACACCAAATCTCCTTCGCTAGCTCCCCCTCCCCTAGATCCACAGCAGAACCCTCTCCGGCGCCGCCGTGCTCACCCCGGCCATGTGCCCGCTCTTCGGTGTCAAGCCTACCTCCACTGCCGTTCCCAACACGCGGCGGCCCGCGCCTCGCTGTCTTCGTTTGCTCACCAGCCACCCTCGAGCATATCGATGCAGTAACCCTCGCCTCTCCTGTGGCTCGGTCGGGTTTGCATTAAGAAGCCTGTTAGTTACTGCTCTCCATCGCGGTGAGGCATATTTCCTCGCAATCCCTCTTCCAATTTCGTTCCGTATGATCCCAAATTGGCTATAAAATAATGGAGAGTGTATATATGTTCATTATCTACCTTCCTTACTACATATAAGTTGTATTTGTTCCAATAAGTTACTACCTATTTACAGATCGCGGGCGCCCGAGTCACACAAACTTAACAAATTAGCCGTACATTTTCTAAATTATTGCATGACATGTTTAGAAAGCTTGATACCAAGTTGTTAGTTTTATGCTTATCCTCCTTTCTCGAGTTTCGCATGTGTTCTCTATAGATGCCGAGTAGCAGTGACAACACTCATTCAGGCCATGTATCTTCATCTGATTCGGATAACCCTACATCTTCAACAGATTGTGAGGGATCAAGTAGTCTTGAACGAGATAGAGCTGCAACAATTACCCTTCCGGCTAGGACACGGAGGAACACTCCAAGGAAGCCCACACACCATCCTAAAGGTGTATATGAAGTAACAGAGATTGATTTAAAGTCCTGGTCTCCAACTAAACCAGATAAAGCACGCATGAGGTTCAGGAGTGTGTGTGGATTTGTTGGCAGGGCATGGCTCAACACTAATCTGCCGGGGTTTCGGAAGGCTGACACAGAAAGACGGCGAAGGATAGTCCAGGAATCACGGATCACTTGAACGTTCCAGTGCAGTGGAGAATGTAGTTGGAACACGCTGCACTGAAGAAGGCTAGGGATGCTTGGAGAAACTGGAAGCACGTGTTGTACAAGAAGTACTTGAGTGAAGGCAAGGACCCAATCCCTGCATACCCCCAAATTACAAAGGCAGACTGGGCAGAATTCAAAAGGGTCAGGGCAACTCCAGAGTTTGCTGAGAAGAGTTTCAAGCAATCAGAACTTTAGAAGAAGAACATACACCCCCACCGTATGGGTGTGGCAGGATACTACGACATGAAGCTGATATGGGAACAGGAGGACAAAGAAGCAGTCACGGCGGGTGGGAATCCGGCCTTTAGTGAAATCAGGGGCAAACGCGCCAGGGACTACTTGCGGGCACATGCAAAGAGGCGTGATGATGAAACTTATTACTTTGAAAACGCACGTGACGCCAAACTGTATGAAGTGATGGTAGAGGCTTCCAAGATCCCTGGAAGGTTCTACAGGAACTCTGGGCCATGTGGCATTCTGCCCATTGCTCTGGACACAAAAGAGCCCCCTGGCCGTGCAAGGGGTATATGTGTTAATGTCCCGCATAAGAGGGCTTTCACACTCAGGAAAGAAGAGAGGCTCAGCATGAAAAAAGCGAGGAGTGAAATGAAGTAGAATGCATTGTTTGGAAAGTTGAAGAAGGGTATTTATCCGGCTGTTCGAAAGGATGTTGAGGAGTTGATGATGATGCAGAAGACTCTAACACTGATAGATAGCCAGCAGATCGGAGGGGAGGCGAGTATGGATCATGCTGCTTATTGCGCGGCAACACTGCACAAGAGTAACTGTGCATAAACTGACCCCAGCGACACTGAGACTACAGCTGCTCGTGATGATGCTATATCTGATCTATTTGGAATGAAAGACAGACAGAAGGGCGTGCTTACACATTATGAAGGTATATTAAAATGTGCAACAACCTGGGTTTGCCCACCCTTCTTGGAAGATGGCCTCTTCTTGGACAATGTGCCATTGAAGCCGGGCTGTGTGAAGTGCTACGTGACTGAAGTAAAGCCTGGATTCAATGAATTTGCCCTGAAGAATGTCCTAGGAGACTTCGGTGAGCAAAGAACCTTGGAAGAAACACTGGTACTATCGGGGTAAATGACCACGGGTAGCCTAGCCGGCTCCCCCTGGCACTTCAGAAAAAATTACGAGCCAATCCGGCCTCCAAGAATCCAAGACATGGGGCCGCCTTCCCCCTGCCGGCTGCCTCTCAGGCCGGCTATCGGAGGGTGGCCCGGCCTTAACCCTCATGAAGAAAGCCGCGGGAGGGCCGGCTCCAAGAAGCCGGCCACGAGAAGGCCGACTCCAAGGAGCCGACTCCCACAACGCGGTCAAGATCGTACCCTCGAAGCCCGCATCCACATAACGGTGACGGGACGGGGCGTGGCTACAGTAAAGCCTGCCACCCCCGAAACCCGGAGCACGCCTGGCACAGTGCGCCGTACGGGGTAGCCCTGACCCGTCCGACGCGACACTGTTGCCATGTTGACTATGACGCCATCCACGGCGGGCTGTCAGCGCGGTCCACGGGCGGTGGGCCCCTTCGGGCAGAGAGACACCCGAAGACGGCCAAGCCTCCTCCAGTCGGCCCAAGACATGGTCGGCTTCCCCAAGCCGGCTTGCCCCCTCCCTCGAAGGAGGCGCTCCATTAAGGAGACAAGATGACGCGAGGCTACAACGATCGCCCGCCAGGCGGCGGCACTATAGCCATGCTTACCTCGACAAAGCCCTCATCATCAGGATTGAGGCAACAGTAACCAGCCGCCGACAGGGCCCTTGGCCATGGGGCCATCCTGTCGACCAATGAGTCAGTAGCCGGCGGGGCCCACCATCCGGCGGGCCCCAGCAGCCGGCGCAGAAGCCGGCAAGCGTAGACACTGACGGCTAGGGCCCGCGCCCAGCCGGATTACCATTGTACCCCCGGGGGTAGGCCTATATAAACCCCCCGGGGCACCCATGCAAAGGGTTGATCTCATCTAGGTTTTACCCCACATAGAGAGAAGAGTAGAGCTAGCCTTGCCCTTCTTCTTCCTCTCGCCAAATAGCTCAAGGAGCATCTTGTAGCTACTTGTTCATCGAGTGATCATGCGGAGACCCCGCAGAGCAGCAGTAGGGGTGTTATCTCCATGGAGAGCCCCAAAGCTGGGTAAGATTCGCTGGCGTGCATGTCTTCGCCTCATCCCGCTTCCAGGCACCGGCGACGTCTTACTGGCTCCCACAATGATAAGCCACCCGTTGGCATATGTCGCTCCTACCACCCGACATTTGGCGCCCACCGTGGGGCCAGGTGCACTGTCGTCCGGAGACCTGTTCTGGACGGGAACCCTCTTCCTCCCCAGCGAGCGTAGCCAGCCCAGCACGCCCGATGGCGCTTGCCACGACGCGCTGCAAGGCGTCACCAACGCCTGCGCAGTGAGCAACCTCGCCGATCTCCTTGGCAAGGCCCTCATCTCCGACGAGCCCGCCTACGACGCAGGCACCGACCACCTCGTCAACCTCCTCGGCCAGCTCCACGTCTCCAGCGAGCCTGCTGCGGACCAGGAGTCCGTTGGCTCCACCGATCCGATGCCTGTCGACTCCGACACGGCCTCGCTCGACGCCTTCCCCACCAACATCGTGATCTACGACGACCCGCTTCCCCGAGCCGATGGTCGTGACGGTGCCACCGCCGAGGTGATGGTCATCAGCCATGGTGGCACTTCTGGCGAGAACGCCCACGACGCCCCGCATGCGGTGATCCACGACTTGTCCGTCCCCCTCCCGGCCGACGCCGACGCCGAAGCACTGGAGGCTTGCCGTCTCGCCCTCCTCGCGGAGGGCCAGAAGTTAGCTTCCATGAGGCGCTTCCATGAGGCGGTCGACTCCAAGCATGTCGGCGATGGCAGCGCCGCACGTGCAAAGAGGCGTGATGATGAAACTTATTACTTTGGTAGTCCAGCAGTCATCCGGCGACTGGGGCGCCAAGGACGCAAATATGGCAAGCTACCGCTTCCTCGTTCAGCAGATCAGCAGGTACTTTGAAGGATGCAAGTTCCTCCACGTACCACGAGCCGACAATGAGCCAGCAGATGCCCTGGCTCGAATAGGCTCCACTCGCAGGCAATACCAACCGGCGTCTCTCTGCAACGCCTCCTCAAGCCGTCTATCAAGCCGTCTCCGGAGTCCGATTCCATCTTCGTGCCGCCTAGCCCCGATGCAGCCGGATCCGGCTCGAAGAGCCAAGCAGGCGGCGCGGGGACTTCAGTAGGCGGCTCGGGGACTTACGTAGTCGCACCCAACCCGGGGACTTCTGAACCCGGCTCGGGGACTGCGGTAGTCGGCCCGGGGACTACACAGCACAGCAGGCGGCGGCCGACTCCAACATTTCACAACCCAGCCCGCCCACCCTGGTCGCAGTAGCCGCGTTGGCAATAGAAGAAGTCACAGCTTCATCATGGGCTCAGCCCATCCTCAACTTCCTGACAAACCAAGAACTGCCGGCTGATGAGACAGAGGCAAGAGAAGTCCAACGCCGAGCCGGAGCATAAACAATCGTCAACAGAGAGCTCGTCAGGCGCAACGTCACTGGAGTCTTCCAATGATGCGTTGAGCAAGAGAAGGGCATAGCAATCCTCAGAGACATCCACCAAGGTGAATGCGGCCACCATGCGGCCTCAAGATCACTAGTCGCCAAGGCTTTCCGCCATGGATTCTTTTGGCCGACTGCTTTGGACGACGCCAAGGAATTAGTCAAACATTGCAAAGGGTGCCAAGTCTTCAGCTCCAAGAAACACCTGCCGGCTTCGGCACTCAAGACCATTCCCCTCACTTGGCCCTTTGCCGTTTGGGGTCTGGACATGGTGGGCCCATTCAAGACGGCGCGCGACAGCATGACACATCTGCTTGTCGTTGTGGACAAGTTCACCAAATGGATCGAAGCAAAGCCGATCAAGAAGCTGAATGGGCCGACTGCCGTGACATTCATCGCTGATATAACAACTCGGTACGGCATGCCGCACAACATCATCACCGACAATGGCACAAATTTTGCCAAGGGAGCATTGGCACGTTTCTGCGCGACGCAGGGCATCCGACTGGACTTAGCGTCCGTTGCCCACCCGCAGTCAAACGGCCAAGTCGAGCGAGCCAACGGCCTCATCCTTTCCGGCATCAAGCCCCGACTAGTCGTGCCACTGGAGCGTTCGGCCGCCTGCTGGCTCGATGAGCTGCCGGCCGTCCTCTGGAGTCTGCGCACTACCCCAAATAGGTCAACCGGCTTCACTCCTTTCTTCCTCGTGTACGGTGCCGAGGCGGTCATCCCAACCGACATCGAGTTCGACTCGCCTCGGGTGACCATGTACACGGAGGCGGAGGCCAAGGAAGCACGAGAAGACGGCGTCGATCTGCTGGAAGAAAGCCGGCTGTTAGCCCTCAGCCGGTCCGCCATCTACCAGCAGGGTCTGCGTCGCTACCACAGCCGGAAGGTCAAGCCAAGATCCTTCCAAGAGGGCGACCTTGTGCTCCGGCTGATCCAGCGAACAGCCGGCCAGCACAAGCTCTCGGCCCCTTTGTCATCAGCAGAGCGCTAGGAAACGACTCCTACTACCTGATCGACGCACAGAAGCCGAAGGCACGAAAGAGAGACGACTCCGGCAAGGAGTCGGAACGACCATGGAACGCCAACCTACTACGAAGATTTTACAGCTGAAATGCAGTATGTATCACGCTAACTTTTGTACTAAGTACAAGACAATAGGTCCCCCGAGGAGAACTCGGGGACTGCCATCTTTTATCTATGATATCATGTTTATGATCATGTCGTTACATTCACTTCTTTCGTCTGGCACCGGATTCGACTAGTCGGCCCGGGGACTGGCCGCCTTGAGTTATATTAGAAGTCCTACCCGCGGTCACACAAGTAGTGTGCCGGCACCAAAGCCCTCTCTTGCCAAAAGTCGCAGTTCGAAGAATCAGCTGTCCGGTTGGCAAGAGCCAAAGGCAGGAAAGGACGCCCACACAAAAAACGGCTAGGGAATAACGGACTAATATAACAAAAGTCGGCTTTTTCCTACCGCCGACCGACTACAAGAGTAGTCGGCCGACCGGCTTCCATTCACTTCGCTACAATCTAAGAAAGCTTGAGTACTCGCCTTCCCCAAAAAGATAGCCGAGTCCTTCCTTAGCCATCGACTGTAGAGCAGCTGCCGGCTGGGAAGGCAACAATCAGGGGAAGGCGGCAAAGGAAACAGCCTAAAGATAAAAGGCATACGAGAATGGAAGCCAAACACATGCATGATTATATTTACACAAAAGGCCTCGAAAAGGCCAGCATTCAACATAGTTTGAATACACCCCAGTGGGTGGAACTACGCAAGCTTAATAAAAATTGTTCAAAGAGTAACAAGCAGGAAAAGCAAGGACGGCAGATCAAGCCAAGGGAACGACTGGCGAATCGGGCAGGTCGGTGGAGACAGCAGCGCCGGCTGGAGGAGTGGCCGGCTGGTGAACCTCGGCATGATCACCGCCTCCCGCAGAGGGCGCGCCAGCACGCGCCTCGTTGTTGGAGGCACGGTCATGCTGAGGCTGGCTGGTTGCTTCACCAGCTGGCTCGGCGTCTTTGCTTTCCTCCCCTTCTTCGTCTTCACCTTCATCGCTGGAGGCGATCTCCTCCGCCGAGTCTTCACCCTCCGCCGGGTTCAGCCCGAACCACTCCTCCGGCTGGGCGACGCTGTTGTCGTCCACCTCAGGAGTGAAGACGCTGGTGTCGGTAAACTCGGCAAGAGCCGAAGCACGCTGGATGATAGCCGGCCGCACCTCCACCAGCCCTTCGTCAGCCTCCTCCCGCCAAGTCCTCAGCTGTTCCAAGTTCAGCCTAGGGTACCAGGCCCGGACGAACTCCAGCGCCCGCCTGACACCGGATCGAGCAGCGGAGGCCTTCCAGGCCTCAAAGCGGCCGACTGCCACCTCCAGCCAGTCGGCAGTCCGGCTCGGGGTGCGGGGAATCGCTTCGCCTGGCCAGAGGGCGGCCAGCACCCGCGCCCCAGCGTGCTGGAGGCGGCGGAGCATGCGGTGTGCCGGCTGCAGCCGGGCTTGGATCACCAAGAGCTGCTCCTCAAGTGTCCGGCTTGCGTCCGGCGCGATCTCAACCCCCGCCTGCCGACGTGCCTCGCGGTGGGCCTCGATGGTCTGGGTGGCAATGACGGAGTGGCCGGGGAAGTAGTCTGCGCAAAGAACAAAAGTAGCACAAATCAGAAGATGAATCAGAGGGCAAGGGGGCGAGCAAGGAGTGAGGAAGGCGGCTCACCATCGATCAGATCCTCGATCTGGCCGTAACCCTCGCTCAGCGCTTGCTTCGCCTCAGCCCAGCCCGCCGTTTCGGTCTCGAACTCAGCTTTGAGGGCGGCCTCACTGTCCTGCGCCTTCTTCAGGGCCGCCTTGTGGCTCTCCTCCTGGTCGGCCAACTTCTTGGCCAGGCGGTCGCGCTCCAGGACTAAGGCGTTGAACTCGGCCTCCTTGGTGCGAAGGGCGGTCTGGGCCCCGCCGAGCTGCTCCCTCAAGTCGGCATTGGCCCCTGCAAGCACGAAGACAAAGGAAGAAACAATAAGGAAGAAGTCGTCGGGGAAGATCCGACCCGACTGCTCAGCAGTCGGCCCGGATCTCGGGGACTACACCCAGTGGGTGCGCTGACGCGCCCCCACAGGATATGAACAAAACAGAGCATGCACTCCGGCTGTCGGTCAGATCCTCGCTCTTCTGGCGCAGCTCCCGAGCCTGGGAATCGAAGGCGGCAGTGCTCTGGTTATGGTACTCCTGGAAGATCAGACAGGATGCATGAATAAGATAGCTGTCAGGACCTAGTAAGTTCCAAGCCGCCTGCTCAGCAGCCGACTCGGAACTCGGGGACTACACCCAGTGGGTGCGCTGACGCGCCCCCACGGAAGAAATCAAAAAAGCAAAACAACCAAGGCTAGAAGACTCACCCGGACGACGACCCGCGTCGCAAGAAAATCTTGGGTATATCGCTGCAGTGCGGTAGCATGAGCCTGAAGCCGATTCCGGACCTCCTGGGCCGCCGCTTTCAGCTCGGCCGTCCCCCCGCTGGGCGCCCACTCGGACGTGCTGGAGATGGTCGCCTCCAGGGCCTCCGCCATCCGGCTGGCGCTCGCAGCTCTGTCCGGCTCTGGCATGGGGGTAGCTTCCCCCGCGCGCCGGCGTGATGCCGACTGCACCACCAGGCCGGCTCTTGCTGCCGGCTCGCTCCCAGCCGGCTGCTCCGGCGCCGTAGCTGGCTGACCACTGTGGCCCGCCCCAGTCGGCGCCGTCTGGGGCACCCCCTCCAAGACAATCACATCATCCTCCCTCCGCTCCGCCTCCGACCGGCCACGGTTGGCTTCCTCAGATGGAGGCACGGGGACGTTGGGAGCCACACTACGGAGGGGAACGACAAGCTGTGGAGGCTGGTTGCACGAGGCCTCCGCCTCCCTCTCGGCGGCCGTCGCCTCCGCCTGGGCCTTGGCCGCCGCATCGGCCTGCTTCTTCGCCACCTGGGCGGCCCTTCACTCCGACGCTTCCCGCTCCTCCCGCGCCTCCTGCGCGTTCCGCTCCATAGCCTCCATGAGGTCGGCGCGGGGATCCACGCGGCGGGAGCTCGAAGACCCCCCAGCTGATCCGACCATGGAGCCGGCAGGACCCCGTTCAAGGGAAAGCGGCGCCCTGGCCGGTCAACCAAGAAGGAATTTAGAATAACTTCAATCGAAGAACATGGCAAGAATACAAGACGCTTAACACTTACGCTGAAACCGCCTGCGGCTGCTTCACGACCTTCTGGAAGCGGGCCGCCCTCGCAGCCGCTTCATCCCGCTTGGTTGCCGCGGCGGCGCCCCTGGCCTTCTTCGGCCGGCTGCCGAAGTAGGTCGTCACGGCCCGGCGCTTCGGCGCGCCGCCACGGGCGGCCGGCGCGGCAGAAGGGCCCGCGCCTTGATGATCAGGCGCCGGCTGGCGGTGCGGGACGACTTCGACCTCGTCGTCGTCCGCCCAGTCCTCAAGGCCGGCTCCGAGCCCCGCGCCGCCTGCCTCGCCGCCTTCCCCCGCGGCGGCATCTTCCATGGCGGCCGCCCCAAGATCCGGATCGTCGATGTCATCCACTGTACGGTCGGGGAGGAACTGGCGCTCTGCCCCTGCGGCCCCCGCCGCCGGCGGAAGTAAGGGATTCTGCATAAAACAAGCCGGCTGATCAGAGGCCGGTCATATCGAGGCCGGCAACACAAAAGAAAGGAAAGAAGAAAGACTTACGGCAGACGGAGGGTTGGCGCGAGAGTACGGCTCTTTGCCATATCGCCAATCCTCGGGGAGCTTGCAGTTGGCGATGTAGTTCACCAGGTAGGACACCTCGGCATGGGGCATCTCCCTGGTGCTCAGCCGGCATGGGTCAAAGCGGTCGCTCATCTGGCAGATCATGTGCAGCCGGCCTTGGAGCGGGAGTACCCGGTGCTCCACGAAGGCGGCCACCAGGTCGGCTCCGACCAGGCCCTCCGACTGGGTCATCACCCGGAGTCGGGCGATGGCGGCGTTCTCGGCCTGAGACAACGTCCTGGCCCGGTAGCTCCATGAGGGTGGCCTCGCAGCCGGCGGACCGGCTACGTAAGCCGGTAGGTTGACAAAGTCGCCATGCGGGGCAACGCTCCTCATGTAGAAGTAGGATTTCTGCCAGAGTTTCACCGACTGGATCAACGGGATGGACGGGAACGGATTGTTCTCGCCCGTCCGCCTCATGGCGATGAAAGCTCCGCATGGGGCGGGCACGCCCGCGACAACGGTGCCAAGCTTGCTTTGGAAGAACTCTCCCCAAAGCTCCAGGGTGGGGAGAACACCAAGAAAGCCCTCGCAGAGGGTGATGAAGGCCGACAGCAGCATCACTGCGTTGGGGGTGAGATGATGCGGCTGAAGGTGGTAGAATTCGAGGAAGGAGCGAAGGAACCCGCTCGACGGGAGGCCGAAGCCGCGCAGGTAGTGCGAGCGGAAGACCACACGCTCACCCTCCTCCGGTGCCGGCGAGATCTCCCTCTCCGGCGCGCGCTGAACCCGCACGTAGTTCTTGCCGGGTAGGCGCCGCGTCCGGCGGAGAAACTCGATGTGCTCGTCAAGGACGTTGGAGCCGTCCCATGAGCTCGACAGCGTCATTGGGACGGTGTGGCGAAGAGCAGGGTGCGGTGGTGGCGGAGGCGCGTGCGACCCCGCTACAGCGGAGCAACGACGAACCGAGAGGGCCGGCGGCGGAACGGTGCGGCAACGAGGCACTGCGGTGGCGGAGAGAATAAGGAAGGAGAGTGAGAAAGGGAGGAGCGGGGGAGAGCGTGCGAGCCTTTACCGCTCCCCCTCTTCCCCCTACTTATAGACCCGCGCGGCGAAGCCAAGGAGACGTGGTGTGGGGGACGTGGGATTAACTGCGCCCACTCCCCCACACCCCGCCATAATTGCGCCTTGACGGCGTGGCGAAACCGCCGCGGGAAGGCAAACAACCCATCTTGGGCCGCAGAAGATCCGCGCCTGGGCCGAGGCTAGGAGTGGCGGGCCCGGGCCTGCGGCGACGTCCCGTCACGCACGCGCAATGGCAGACCTTTTCTGCCATGCGGCACGCGAGGAGGCGCGCGGTCAGCGCGCAAATCGGCCCACATTCCCGTTGACGAGGCCACGACGCCCTCCCAAGGCGGCGCGCATAAGCAGAGCTGGCTCCGAGCTGCCGGTTCCACAAGATAGGAAGCTGACCGAGCTTCTCGTTCCCTTGCCAACCTCGAAGCACGACCAGCTTCGGGGACTACTGTCGGGGTAAATGACCACGGGTAGCCTAGCCGGCTCCCCCTGGCACTTCAGAAAAAATTACGAGCCGATCCGGCCTCCAAGAATCCAAGACGTGGGGCCGCCTTCCCCCTGCCGGCTGCCTCTCAGGCCAGCTATCGGAGGGCGGCCCGGCCTTAACCCTCATGAAGAAAGCCGCAGGAGGGCCGGCTCCAAGAAGCCGGCCACGAGAAGGCCGACTCCAAGGAGCCGGCTCCCACAACGCGGTCAAGATCATACCCTCGAAGCCCGCATCCACATAATGGCGATGGGACGGGGCGTGGCTACAGTAAAGCCTACCACCCCCGAAACCCGGAGCATGCCTGGCACAGTGCGCCGTACGGGGTAGCCCTGACCCGTCCGGCATGGCACTGTTGCCATGTTGACTATGACGCCATCCACGGCGGGCTGTCAGCGCGGTCCACAAGCGGTGGGCCCCTTCGGGCAGAGAGACACCCAAAGACGGCCAAGCCTCCTCCAGTCGGCCGAAGACATGGCCGGCTTCCCCAAGCCGGCTTGCCCCCTCCCTCGAAGGAGGCGCTCCATTAAGGAGACAAGATGACGCGAGGCTACAGCGATCGCCCGCCAGGCGGCGGCACTATAGCCATGCTTACCTCGACAAAGCCCTCATCATCAGGATTGAGGAAACAGTAACCAGCCGCCGACAGGGCCCTTGGCCCTGGGGCCAGCCTGTCGACCAATGAGCCGGCAGCCGGCGGGGCCCACCAGCCGGCAGGCCCCAGCAGCCGGCGCAGAAGCTGGCAAGCGTAGATACTGACGGCTAGGGCCCGCGCCCAGCCGGATTACCATTGTACCCCCGGGGGGTAGGCCTATATAAACCCCCCGGGGCACCCATGCAAAGGGTTGATCTCATCTAGGTTTTACCCCACATCGAGAGAAGAGTAGAGCTAGCCTTGCCCTTCTTCTTCCTCTCGCCAAACAGCTCAAGGAGCATCTTGTAGCTACTTGTTCATCGAGTGATCATGCGGACACCCCGCAGAGCAGCAGTAGGGGTGTTATCTCCATGGAGAGCCCCGAAGCTGGGTAAGATTCGCCGGCGTGCATGTCTTCGCCTCATCCCGCTTCCAGGCACCGGCGACGTCTTACTGGCTCCCACAATGATAAGCCACCCGTTGGCATATGTCGCACCTAGCACCCGACAGTTACATCACATCCAGTGGCTACGAAAGCAAATAGAGTTCATCGATGATATTCCTGAAGCCCCGCCAAGAGCAACCATTGTTGCCCCTCAACCGGTGATGCTCTCCTTGCCACAACAGCTCTCGCGGGCTGATGCATCAACCTGTGATCAGCCGGACCGACTTTGTGGCATACATGCCATGTCATCCTCCGCCCCAAAGTAGCCAGTGGCAAGGCCTACAACTGCTGATGACGCACCACCGGTTTAGGTGCCGACCGCTGAAGCAACGGGGGGAGACCCAGCTGCAGCACATGCTCAGCAGACCAACCTGGTGGAACAGATTGCTAAGTAGTCTGATGCTTCGGAACCGCCTGCTAAGCAGTCTGTAGGTCCAGAACCGACTGCTCACCAGTCCGTTGGTCTGCAGGTGCATGATCAGCATACCAATGCGTCAGCACTTCATGCTCAGCAAACCAACGTGTTTGCAAGGCCTCCTCATCACATCGACAAGTTGGCACCACCTGCGCAGAAACCCGACATAGCTTCAACGCATGGTCAGCAGTCTGATGCCTCTGCTCCCACAACCCAGTAGTCCATCACAGCAGCACCGCCAGCTCAGCGGTCCGGCATAGATAAACCATTTGCTAAGAAGTCCGTCCAAGCTTCACCGTCTGCTCGGCAGTCTACCTTGCAGGCAACCAGACGTTCTGCTAGAAATGCTTCAACTATCATGAAGGAAGTGGCCAAAAGGGCTACACCCACGACCACGAGGAAGCGCAGTGGGAAAGTGAAGAGGATGGAGAACAATTGCCTCTTACTTAAAGCACTCATCGCCTAGAACCAAATTAACAGCAGCTTGTTCAAACCGGGGAGTAATATTATTTCTGACGCCATGGATGATGAAGAAGTAGAATTGTTGCTTGCTAAAAGAAAAGCAGACGTACTTGAAGCACGCAATTACGTCCATGGCCAGCCATTTCTTGTTGGCGAATACTTTGATGAGTGCAGCTCCAGTTGCCGCGAGTTACATGAATATTGCATGGATCAAATGTCAGCAGGTCATCATGCTTTGGTAGTCCACTACAACAGAGATCGTTTCCTACATGATGCTGGTTCCATCATCTTTGAAAACACGTCCCATGCAGAATCATTTCTCTGGCCATATCACGAATGGTAAGTCAAGTAAACAATCACACATACACTGATTGTCTTTCAGATTTCGACATCATTTGTAAGTTCATGGCATTCTTAATATGTAGCAATCACTGGATATTGGTATTCATTGTTCCAAACAAGAACACAATTTACTACATCGATTCTCTTAGAGAGTCAACAAACGCTCAGGATCTGACGCATGTTCAGCAATTCTTGGATAGGTATCGAATTCTATGATGTTGAAATTAATTTGCATTCATATCTGGTTCAATAATTGATGTTGTCAAAATTCATCATCATTTGCAGTGTGCTCGCATTGTGGAAAACTAAACCTGGGAACCTGTTCAAGAGGAAACTACCTCTGCAACACGAGATCGTTTCTCCTGTAACAACTGAAATCCATTATTTTCGAAAAAATTATCCAATAGTCTGCAAATACCCTTCCTTATGCTAGTCAAATGTTCAAGCTTCTAAATAAACCTCTTTCTATTTTGTCCAAAGAAAAAATAATACATCTAACACCGGTTAGGTTGTTCCTAACAGGACAAATACATGACTAATTTTGTACAAAATATTTCAGTGTCCTCAGCAAGAAGCAGGGACCAACCTTTGTGGATACTATGTTTGCAGACACATGGTCTCCATCTGCAAATCTGCTGATAGTTGTGACGATCCTCACGAATTAGTACCAGTAAGTCTATCTTAATTAATATCTTCTACTCCAGTCATATGGCACATTCTGATCTTAAAAATACTGCAGCTCATCTTAAAACCGAGGATCCCTGAACCGCTCCCGGCTGGTGAATTGCTGATGGTTCGGAGATTTATTAGGGACTTCTTCCTGGATCACTACATCAATCCCACTAGTGATAATGAAGATTTCAGCATGCGTTCTCCTAAAACATTGAGTAAGAGTTAGCCGCTAAACATATAACACATGGATCCATTGTTTTCCATCTGATGAGGTCTTCGTATTTCATACACTATGATTAATTATGTAATGCATCTATGTGTGGACAAATCATTGGAATTTAGCTACCGTATGTTCAATTGCAATTGTTGTGAAATCTGATGAATGTTTTTCCTGTGGACACTATTTGTTCAATTGAATATTGTGGTGAATTTGCTTTTGGCGTGCCGATTCAAAATGGGATATTTTTGTTTATTTGTTCAATTGAATATTGTGGTGAATTTGCTTTTTGCATGCCGATTCAAAATGGGATATTTTTGTTTTAACCTGGCAATTGCTCTACACACTGTTCAACTAAATGAGTGTGTGCAATCCACATCAGAAAGCATGCGTCAATCGTAGCGGGACCGTCGGTGATACACATCAGATCACAAACGATTTGCAGCGCTACTATGTGTGCGTAGGGTCTCTGGAACCGTTTGTGATATCGCATTATCGCACACGAGAACTGGGAGTAAACCGTGCCCAATGCAAAATACAATCCCAGTCGTAATTTTTTCAGGAAACGTGTGGGATCCCAAATGAAAAGCACACATCACTCTTGCAGCAACTGTCGGTGATACCCAACAAATAAAAAAAGGTTTGGAGCAATTGTATGTGTGCGAAGGTGCTCCTGAACCATTTGTGATAGAACATTATCGTAAACGGTAATTGTTGGCAAACGTGTGCGATGGAGTCTAGCATGGCAGACGGGTTACACAGAAAACTCATGTGCGATGGGGCACAAATTGCACACAGTTCATATGTTGGCCCGTGTGCCTTACATATTGTTTCCCAAACGGTTCGTTATGACAAACCGTATGGTTTCACTGCGTCATTAGAAACACTTAATCACCAATACCACACGTGCGAAAGAATTTAGTGTGTGCTGCATCGCACATGATTACATTTTGGAAGGCCTCTGGATCATTGCTCCATATCCCCGACGGTTTCTGGGTCGTGTGGGAAGGACACCCTATCGCACACACTCACTTGGCGACGGTTCCAAATGCCGTCGCGGAAAGGGGTTAAAAACCGTTTGTTTAGGACCGACGCGCACTAGTGGATCGAAATTATTGAAACGAGGTCTTACCCTAGCCATTGCACTTCAGTCCCATCGAGTTGGTATAATCGGTCTCATCGAAAAGCCTAACGGCCACGTCTTTTGCACTAGCCAGTCTCACCGAGATTCTCATGTCGGTGCCACCGAGTTGGGTCAAAGACTTGTAACGGTTGGATTTTTGGTGCTGCCTATTTATACCCCTCCACCACCACTTACTCTCTGTGAGAGCCATCAGAACGAAACATAACTTCCACTATTCATTTTCTGAGAGAGGCCACCTACTTATGTGTTGAGATCAAGAGATTCCATTCCTACCATTTGAACCTTGATTTCTAGCCTCTTCAAGTTGCTTTCCACTCCAATCCTTCTCCTACCCAAGCCAAATATGTGTGTGTGTGAGAGAGAGATTGAGTGTTGAGGAGACTATCATTTGAAGCACAAGAGTAAGGAGATCATCACCAACACAACATCTATTACCTTTTGGAGAGTGGTTTCTCCTAGATTGGTTAGGTGTCACTTGGGAGCCTCCAAGATCATGTGGAGTTGAACCAAGGAGTTTGTACGGGCAAGGAGATCGCCTACTTCGTGAAGATCTACCCGAGTGAGGCTAGTACTTCGTGGACGTAAGCCATGGTGGAATAGACAAGGTTGCTTCTTCATGGACCCTTCATGGGTGGAGCCCTCCGTGGGCTCACGCAACTGTTACCCTCCATGGGTTGAAGTCTCCATCAACGTGGACATACGATAGCACCACCTACCAGAACCACGCCAAAAATCATCGTGTCTTCGTCACGTTTGAAATCTCCAAACCCCTCTTTTACTTACATGTGCAATGTTTTGCTTTCTGCTGCTATACTCTTAGAATTGAGCGTGTCAACCAAATTCTTGAAGATATGCTCAGAGCCTGTGTTATCTCTTTCGGCATGAAGTGGGAGGATTGTCTTCCTTATGCTGAATTCTCTTACAACAACAGTTTTCAAGCCAGCTCGGGCAAAGCCCCATTCGAGATTCTCTATGGCAGAAAGTGCCGTACTCCTCTCAACTGGTCTGAAACCGGTGAACGTCAATTGCTCGGCAATGATTTGATCTCAGAGGCTGAGGCTATGTGCAAGGTGATTCGTGAAAACCTCAAAGCCGCGCAGTCGCGCCAGAAGAGCTATTACGATAGCAAACACCGAGATGTGGCATTCGAGATCGGAGACCATGTTTACCTCTGTGTCTCGCCAATGAAAGGAACTCGTCGCTTCGGTATCAAGGGGAAACTTGCCCCGCGATACGTCGGTCCCTTCAAGATTATCGGGAAACGAGGCGATCTCGCCTATCAACTTGAGCTTCCCTCCAATTTTGCAAATGTGCACGATGTCTTCCACGTGTCACAGCTTCGCAAGTGCTTCAAGACGCCTGAGCGTACCATCAACTTCGAAGAGATTGATCTTCAAGAAGATTTGTCGTATCATGAGCATCCAGTTGCCATTCTTGAGACAACTGAGCGCAAGACTCGCAACAAGTCAATCAAATTCCTCAAAGTGAAATGGTCACATCATTCAGACCGAGAGGCCACATGGGAGCGTGAAGACCACCTACGTTCCGAGTATCCGGAGTTCTTTCAGTCCTAGATCTCGGGACGAGATCCTCTCGTAGTGGTGGTGTGTTGTAACGCCCCCGATGTAACTTGCCTTATTTGTAACCCAACTCTTGCCATTTCCGGCTATGTGTTATGATATTCCCTCCGTGGTTGGGTTCTCTCCGTTTTGCATTTTGGTCATGTCATGCATTTCATATCATGTCATCATGTGCATCGCATTTGCATACGCGTTCGTCTCATAAATCCGAGCATCTTTCCCGTTGTCCGTTTTGCAATCCGGCGCTCCTATGTCTCCCGGCGTCCCCTTTTACATTTCTTCATGAGCGGGTATTAAACATTCTCGGAATGGACCGAGGTTTGACATGTGGCCTTGGTATAGCACCGGTAGACCGCCTGTCAAGTTTCGGGTCAATCGGAGTTCGTTTGGTACTCCAACGGTTAACCGGGTAACCGTGAAGGCCTCGTGTGTGTTGCAGCCCAACACCCCTTCAAAACAGCCCAATAACCCATCTAAGTCACTCCCATGTCCTCCGCCGTCCGATCACGATCGCGTGGGCGAAAACCGCACTCCGTTTGGAGCCTCCTAGCTCCCCCTATCTATAAAAAGGCCTCCCCTTCTCTAATCTCGGGCAAAAACCACCCTAACCCTAGTCTCTCCCTCGAAATCCGCGCCTCCCCACTGTTCAGCCGCCGCCGCCGCCCGGACCAACCAGGGGCCGCCACTTGGCACCCCCTGACTGGCCAGCCGCCGCCACGCAGCCGCCCCAGCCAACGGGACGACGCCACGTCACCCGGCGCCGCCCCACATCGCCGCCCGCACCGAGCCGGCCCGCCGGGGCCCAGGCGGGGCCCCCCGAGCCCGAGCCGTCGCCCGCCTCGCCCCGCTCCGGCCCGCCCGCGCCCGCCGCCCCGCGCCGGTCGCCGCCGCCGCCGACTCCGCTCGCTGCCGCCGCGCTCGCCGCGCCGCCTCGCCGCCTCGCCGCCTCCTCGCCGGCGCCGCGCCTCCGCCCCGCGCCCGTGCCGGCCTCCGCCGCCTCTCCCCGCGCCGCCCCGGAGCTCCGCCGTCGCCGGAGCGCCAGATCCGGGCCGGAGCGCCCAGATCCGGCCGGCCCCCGCCATCGCCGCCTCGTCTCCGGCCACCCCGCGCCGGCGAACCTCGAACTCCGCGCCAACCGTTGACTTCTTCCCCCCTCGTTTTTTTTTCTCCAAGTCCCATATTTGCATATCATCATCACCTGTTTAACCTGCCATAACTTTGCATCCGTAGCTCCGTTTCGCGCGTATAATATGTCATTTTGTTCGCCTCGAAGAGTACATCATTTTGTTCCATTGCATCATTTTCATTTGAAGTCATCTTGTTGCCCGAAATGCTGTTAGAAGAGAGCTAGTTGATGTTAGTGGCTGAATCTTATCTGAACATGCACTTTTGTCATTTTTGCCATGATTGATGTGTACCTCCTATGGAGTTGAGTCCTACATGAGTTTTGTAATATGCCATGTTACCTATCCAGAGGTTTTTTCCATGTATTTTTATGATCTATGTGGTGACTAGTTCAAGCTTGCAAAGTAGGGATGATAATATTGCTGTTTTCAGAGACTTAGTGATTTCACTAAGTCCCTGACTTTTGTTATTATCATGCCATGTATTCATGTTGTTTCCGAGAGATCTATGCATAATTTGAGTATGATCAGTAAGGGAGTTTTGAACTTGAGTTTTTGCTCTATCCATCCATGCCTTTGTTTGAAATTATGGAGTGCCATAGCTTGAGTCAATCGAGCTCTACTTTTGCTTCAAAATGTTGCTGGCAGATTGTTTACATGTTATTCGATTTTGCCAAGCTTGGTGTAGTTGATCCTTGCACGATATGATGTTATTCTTGCCATATCTAGTTACTATGCCATGTCTTCTTGATGTATGTATGTTTAGTTAATCATGAAATGCTCTGTAGTGAGTGCATCGAGCTCTCGAACATGCCTAGTCGTTAACAGTTTCCTGCCATGTCCAGTTTTCTGCTAAGTCTGAAACCTGTAACGAAACTTGCTTAATTGACTTGGGTGTAATCATATTTTCTGATCCTTTTTGGCTTATGGTCAGTAAGAGACTTTTGTCAAGTGCTATGAGTAGATTCATGCCATGCCTTATTTTGCTATGTTCTGAACCTGTAGCATGTTGTTTCGTTGCTCTGAACTTGTCATCCTGATGTTGTTTTCCTGACTTGCTGTTATTTCACTAAGTCTGTGAATCTGTTATCGTTTGCACTTTTGCCATGCTTGTTTGAACCTGTTATGATGTAAATTAGCCGTAGCTCAGTGTTCATCTTTTGTCGTGCATCTTGAGTAGATTACTGTCATATGCTTTGTTGCCATGTTTGGGTGCAGTAGCTTAATTATTTATTGCTTGCTAAGTAGCATCATGCTGTTTATGGCAGATTCGTGTCATTCTTGTTTTGCTTGCCATTTGCAAACCGTGCATCCGTTTCCGGTGATCTTTATATCGATTTCAACCGAAATCACCTCATCTATCCAGTGGCATGCTTGGTTTGCCAAGATTATGCCCTGTTCATCCTTGTCTTTCCGGAGCATGCATACGCATTGCATATCACCTCTCGCATATCATGCCATGTTTTGCATCATGTTGATTGCGCATTGCATCGTGGTTGATATTGGTTCCTTTGCTTGTTCTCTTGTCTTGGGTAGAGCCAGGAGACGAGTACGTGAACGAGGATTCCGTTGAGAACGCTTACGAGGACCAAGCTTTCGACAACTCTGAGAACCTTGCAGGCAAGATGACCATACCCTCGAAATCACTTCTATCTTTGCTTGCTAGATTGCTCGCTCTTTTGCTATGCCTATGCTGCGATACCTACCACTTTCTATATCATGCCTCCTATATTGCCTTGTCAGCCCCTAACCATCCATGTCCTAGCAAACCGTTGTTTGGCTATGTTACCGCTTTGCTCAGCCCCTCTTATAGCGTTGTTAGTTGCAGGTGAAGATGAAGTTTGTTCCTTGTTGGAACATGATCTTGTTGTTCCTTGTTTGGAACATGTTTACTTGTTGGGATATCACAATACCTCTTATTTATTTAATGCATCTATATACTTGGTAAAGGGTGGAAGGCTCGGCCTTATGCCTGGTGTTTTGTTCCACTCTTGCCACCCTAGTTTCCGTCATACCGGTGTTATGTTCCCGGAGTTTGCGTTCATTACACGGTTGGGTGATTTATGGGACCCCCTTGACAGTTCGCTTTGAATGAGACTTTTCCAGCAAGGCCCAACATTGGTTTTACCAGTTGCCACCTAGCCTTTTTCCCTTGGGTTCTGCAGACTCAAGGGTCATCTTTATTTTAAACCCCCGGGCCAGTTCTCCTTCGATTGCTGGTCCAAACTAGAGCACCGTGCAGGGCCGTCCCTTGGCAACTTGGGTTATGTTGGCTCCTGTACGCTTAGCTTATCCGGATGTGCCCTGAGACCGAGATATGTGCAGCTCCTATCAGGATTTGTCGGCACAATCGGGCGGCTTTGCTGGACTTGTTTTATTGCTGTTGAAATGTCTTGTAGTCCAGGATTCCGAGATTGATCGGGTCTTCCCGGTAGAAGGAATATCCTTCGTTGACCGTGAGAGCTTATCATGGGCTAAGTTGGGACACCCCTGCAGGGTATTATCTTTCGAAAGCCGTGCCCGTGGTTATGAGGCAGATGGGAATTTGTTGATATCCGGTTGTAGAAAACCCGAAGTTGACCTTAACTAAAACACATCAACCGCGTGTGTAACCGTGATGGTCTCTTCTCGGCGGGGTCCGGGAAGTGAACACGGTTGTTGGAGTTATGCCTGACGTAGGTTGTTTCAGGATCACTTCTTGATCACTTCTAGCTTCACGACCGTGCTTTGCCTTCTCTTCTCGCTCTCTTTTGCGCTGTAGTCAACTTAGGCTAGACGCTTGCTGCAGCTCCACCTCACTATCCTTTTCCCACCTTTAAGCTTAAATAGTCTTGATCTCGCGGGTGTGAGATTGCTGAGTCCCCGTGGCTCACAGATATTATCACCTCAGTTGCAGGTACCAACGATGTCAGTGCTGATGACGCGACCGAGCTCACTTGGGAGTTCGATGAGGAACGTGGCCGTTACTATGTTTCTTTTCCAGATGATCAGTAGTGGAGCCCAGTTGGGTGATCCGGGGATCTGTTTAGCATTTGGGGTAGTCTTCTTTCATTTTGGTACCGTAGTCGGACCTTGAGTGTAATCTGCATGATGGATGTTATTTATGTATTTGTGTGAAGTGGCGATTGTAAGCCAACTATGTATCTTTCCCCTTATTATTACATGGATTGTGTGAAGATTACCTCACTTGCGACATTGCTTTCTATGCGGTTATGCCTCTAAGTCGTGCCCCGACACGTGAGAGATATAGCCGCATCGAGGGCGTTACAAGTTGGTAATCAGAGCCTTTCCCGACCTTAGGAGCCCCCACTGTTTGATCGTCTTTAGTGGCCGAGTTGTGTCTAGAAAAATGTTTTGAGTCATTTAGGAATTATATATCGGAGAGTTTAGGAATTCTTTTTACTTCCCAGTCCCTTCGACCTTCTGGTAAGGCATCCTGACGTAGAGTTTTGACTCTTCTCTTCTCAAATTTCACTAAAAAAATTTTTTAGGATCACGCGGGTATATTACAATCGTTCCGATGGTTTTATGATGACAACATTGTCTTGGTTGCCTCCTGACATTTAGGGGTTGTGGCAGTGTCCCGGGGAGTTGAGCTCCGAGGTGTTGTCGTCATAATCTTATCGTTGCGGTTTTGGAATACCTGAGTTTAGTACGACCGACATCGAAAATCTCTTTTGTACAGTTGTTGGTGAGATAACCTGATAGCCCAGTACTGTGGCGAGTGCAGGAGTATTGCCATGACTTGTATAACGGATGTGTTTTCGAAGGTTGAGGTAGACGATTTCCGAAGGTTTCTTGGTTATGTGTTGAAGGATGGATACAGCTGGTTGTAGGATTTGCTAGTTTGGGTGAGATATTATGCTTCCCCTGTATCCCCAACACCTGATTGCATAACCAGAAAGTTTCGGGAGTTTATAAGTGGGAATTCATGTAGCTTTAGTATTTCTTCCGCAGATATTTGGTTTGTGATTGGGTAATCCTTACCAAGTATTTGTTCATATCCGTACCTTGTCGATTTTATTCCTTACCATGTTCTAAGTGGCTTCTCAGCTTTGGAAGTGTGATAATTTTCATTGGAATTCATTCGTTCATTCTCGTTCGGATGTTAATTGTGAAGACTATATGTTGCAATTTCGTTCCTTTGATTCAGCTTCAATATATCTCTGTCAAGATGCTAATGGATGTCACCCTCTTCAGGATGGCTCCGCCTACTCGTCTGAATCCGGAACGCAATGATGGAGATCAGACTAACCCTCCGCCACCACCTCCGCCTCCGGAAGCCTGGCAAGCCTTGATGACTGCCACAAATGCCAATGCTCAGATTCTGATTCAGCTCTTGCAAGATCGCAACCAGGGTCAAGCTAATCAAGAGAATCAAGGCCAAGGCAACAATCAGCCGCATTTCGCTTCACTGAACCAGTTCCTTGCTAATCAGCCAAAGACCTTCAGCTACTGTGTCGAGGCCACAGACGCTGATGATTGGCTCGTGGACATCAGCAAACATTTCGAGTGCAGCAATGTCAGACCTGAGGACTTTGTCAAGTTTGCCTCTTTTCAACTCAAAGATCAAGCTGCTGAGTGGTTCCAGCAATACAAAGATTCCAGAGGAGGTCGTGTGATCACTTGGGATGATTTCCACCGTGACTTCAAAGCGCACCACATTCCAGAAAGTGTTGTTGAGCTTAAGCGTGAGGAATTCCGCAATCTCAAGCAAGGCAACATGACTGTCTATCAATACAACACTCAGTTCCAGAAGCTCTCTTGTTTTGCAAGGCAAGACATTCCTGATGAGAAGAGTATGATCTACCAGTTCAGGCGTGGTCTCAGAGAAGATCTGCAACTTGCTCTCGTGCTTTTCGAGCCATTAAAGTATGATGAATTCTACAACATGGCACTGAAACAAGAAGCCGCTCAGCTCAAGTGTGAGGCATCTAAGAAGAGAGTCAGAGACGCAGTTCAGTCTTCTTCTTCCTCACTTGTGGCAGCTAAGCAACAGAAGTTCTGGTTGCCTCCTCCTCCTCCGTTCCGTCAGCCTTATCAGCAGAAGAACTCAAGTGGTCGTGGATCTTCCCACCCACCCAACCCTGGTTATCAGAACAAGTCTCAGAATCAAGCTCCAAGGCCAAGTGCTCCTTACCATCGTCCGCTCTCAGAGGTGACTTGTAACAAATGTCAGCAGAAGGGTCACTATGCGAACAAGTGCTTCAACCAGAGGCGCCTTCCGCCTCCTCCTCCTGTGAAAGCTTCCAGCAATGCAGTGGTCAAGCATAATCCTAAGCACGTCAAGGTGAACATGTTGAATGCAGCTCAAGCAGAGGAGTCTTCTGAAGTGATCATGGGTAATCTTCCTGCTAATGATATTCCTGCCAAAGTCTTATTTGATACTGGTGCATCGCATTGTTTCATGTCCAGATCATTTGTTTCAAAGCATGACTTCGTTTCTGAATTACTGGCTAAACCCTTGGGGGTTGTTTCTCCGGCCAAGCCTATGAGGGCCACCACAATGATTCCGAATGTTTCTATCAAGATGGGCGATTATAAATTTCTATCTTCTCCAATGGTGCTTGGTGATTCTGATATTGATCTTATTCTCGGGATGGACTGGCTTTCTAAGCACAAGGCTCAGCTTGAGTGTGCCGCCAGGGAAATCAAATTGACTCACACTTCTAACGATGTGATCATCTATGCTTCTCGTGATGATACCATTCGGTTGTTTTCTCTCAATGAGATGGGTGAAATGGAGGCTATCTCCCAGATTCCAGTTGTTTGTGAGTACCAAGATGTTTTTCCAGAAGAGCTTCCGGGTATGCCTCCCCGCAGGCCAGTTGAATTCGTTATTGAGCTTGAGCCTGGCACAGAACCCGTTTGCAAGCGTCCTTACAAGCTTGGACCAGATGAGCTCAAGGAATTGAAGATTCAACTCGATAAACAAGAACGTCTGGGTTTGATCAGACCGAGTTCTTCTCCTTGGGGTTGTGGTGTTCTTTTTGTCAAGAAGAAGGATGGCACGGACCGACTTTGCGTCGATTACCGTCCATTGAACAAGAAGACTATCAAGAACAAGTACCCACTTCCCAACATCAATGAGCTATTTGAGCAACTCAAAGGTGCTAAGGTGTTCTCCAAGCTTGACCTTCGTATGGGTTATCATCAGATTCGCATTCGTGAAGAAGATATTCCCAAGACAGCATTCAGAACAAGCTTTGGTTCTTATGAATATACTGTCATGTCTTTCGGTCTTGTCAATGCTCCTCCGTATTTCACTCGATTGATGAATTTCATCTTCAACCCCTACATCAACGAATTTGTCTTGGTCTATCTTGATGATATTTTGGTCTTCTCCAAGAATAAGAAGGATCATGCCGAACATTTGCGATTGGTACTCGACAAGCTCAGAGAATATCAATTATATGCGAAGTTCTCCAAATGTGAATTCTGGCTTGATGAAGTTCTTTATCTTGGTCATATCATCTCTGCCAAGGGCATCGCTGTTAATCCAGAGAGGGTGTCTGCAGTTTTGAATTGGAATCCTCCTCAGAATGTCAAGCAGCTTCGCAGTTTTCTTGGACTTGCAAGCTATTGCAGAAGATTCGTTGAGAATTTCTCCAAGATTGCCAAGCCTCTTTCCAACCTCCTCCAGAAGCATGTGAAATATGTCTGGTCTCCTGAGTGTGACGTTGCTTTCAACACTCTCAAAGAGAAACTCGTCACTGCTCCAGTTCTGACTCCTCCTGATGAATCCAAGCCTTATGAAGTATTCTGTGATGCTTCTCTCCAGGGCCTCGGTGCTGTGTTAATGCAAGAGAAGAAGGTTGTTGCCTATACCTCTCGCCAGTTGAAGCCCAATGAAAGGAACTACCCCACTCATGATCTTGAGTTGGCGGCAGTTGTCCACGCACTGATAACATGGAGACATCTCCTGTTGGGAAGGAAAGTGGACATATTCACAGATCACAAGAGCCTCAAGTATATCTTCACTCAGCCTCATCTCAACCTCAGGCAAACTCGATGGGTCGAAATGATTCAAGAGTATAATCCGAGTATCGAATATACTCCAGGCAAGGCTAATGTGGTTGCAGACGCTTTGAGCAGGAAGGCTTACTGCAACAGCTTAATCCTCAAGCCTTTTCAACAAGATCTTTGTGAAGCCTTCCGCAAGTTGAATCTCCAAGTTGTTCCTCAAGGTGTTCTTGCCAACCTAATTGTCTCTCCTACTTTGGAAGATCAAATTCGTGAGGCACAATTGTTGGATACCATGGTGAAGAAGGTGAAACGTGGTATTGAGAAGAGCATCCCCAAATACAAGTGCTATCGAGTGGATGACAGAGATACTCTTTTCTTCGAGGACCGGATTGTGGTTCCAAAGGGTGATCTTCGTAAAGTCATTATGAATGAAGCACACAATTCTCTTCTGTCTATTCATCCTGGAAGTTCAAAGATGTACCATGACCTCAAGCAGTCGTATTGGTGGACTCGAATGAAGCGAGAAATTGCTCAATTCGTGAATGAGTGTGATGTCTGCAGAAGGGTGAAAGCAGAACACCAACGACCAGCTGGACTTCTCCAACCTCTTGCTATTCCAGAATGGAAGTTCGATCATATCGAAATGGACTTCGTGACTGGTTTTCCTAAGTCCAAGCGTGGAAATGATGCTATCTTCGTCGTCATCGACAAGCTCACCAAAGTGGCTCATTTTCTTCCTATCAAAGAGTCTATCACAGCAGCGCAGCTGGCAGAGCTCTACACCTCCAGAATTGTCTCGTTGCATGGAATCCGCAATTGATCTCGTCAGACCGTGGCAGCATCTTTACCTCCAAATTTTGGGATTCTTTTCAGACGGCCATGGGCACCAACATCCGCTTCAGCACAGCGTTCCACCCTCAGACTAGTGGACAAGTCGAGCGTGTCAACCAAATTCTTGAAGATATGCTCAGAGCCTGTGTTATCTCTTTCGGCATGAAGTGGGAGGATTGTCTTCCTTATGCTGAATTCTCTTACAACAACAGTTTTCAAGCCAGCTCGGGCAAAGCCCCATTCGAGATTCTCTATGGCAGAAAGTGCCGTACTCCTCTCAACTGGTCTGAAACCGGTGAACGTCAATTGCTCGGCAATGATTTGATCTCAGAGGCTGAGGCTATGTGCAAGGTGATTCGTGAAAACCTCAAAGCCGCGCAGTCGCGCCAGAAGAGCTATTACGATAGCAAACACCGAGATGTGGCATTCGAGATCGGAGACCATGTTTACCTCTGTGTCTCGCCAATGAAAGGAACTCGTCGCTTCGGTATCAAGGGGAAACTTGCCCCGTGATACGTCGGTCCCTTCAAGATTATCGGGAAACGAGGCGATCTCGCCTATCAACTTGAGCTTCCCTCCAATTTTGCAAATGTGCACGATGTCTTCCACGTGTCACAGCTTCGCAAGTGCTTCAAGACGCCTGAGCGTACCATCAACTTCGAAGAGATTGATCTTCAAGAAGATTTGTCGTATCATGAGCATCCAGTTGCCATTCTTGAGACAACTGAGCGCAAGACTCGCAACAAGTCAATCAAATTCCTCAAAGTGAAATGGTCACATCATTCAGACCGAGAGGCCACATGGGAGCGTGAAGACCACCTACGTTCCGAGTATCCGGAGTTCTTTCAGTCCTAGATCTCGGGACGAGATCCTCTCGTAGTGGTGGTGTGTTGTAACGCCCCCGATGTAACTTGCCTTATTTGTAACCCAACTCTTGCCATTTCCGGCTATGTGTTATGATATTCCCTCCGTGGTTGGGTTCTCTTCGTTTTGCATTTTGGTCATGTCATGCATTTCATATCATGTCATCATGTGCATCGCATTTGCATACGCGTTCGTCTCATAAATCCGAGCATCTTTCCCGTTGTCCGTTTTGCAATCCGGCGCTCCTATGTCTCCCGGCGTCCCCTTTTACATTTCTTCATGAGCGGGTATTAAACATTCTCGGAATGGACCGAGGTTTGACATGTGGCCTTGGTATAGCACCGGTAGACCGCCTGTCAAGTTTCGGGTCAATCGGAGTTCGTTTGGTACTCCAACGGTTAACCGGGTAACCGTGAAGGCCTCGTGTGTGTTGCAGCCCAACACCCCTTCAAAACAGCCCAATAACCCATCTAAGTCACTCCCATGTCCTCCGCCGTCCGATCACGATCGCGTGGGCGAAAACCGCACTCCGTTTGGAGCCTCCTAGCTCCCCCTATCTATAAAAAGGCCTCCCCTTCTCTAATCTCGGGCAAAAACCACCCTAACCCTAGTCTCTCCCTCGAAATCCGCGCCTCCCCACTGTTCAGCCGTCGCCGCCGCCCGGACCAACCAGGGGCCGCCACTTGGCACCCCCTGACTGGCCAGCCGCCGCCACGCAGCCGCCCCAGCCAACGGGACGACGCCACGTCACCCGGCGCCGCCCCACATCGCCGCCCGCACCGAGCCGGCCCGCCGGGGCCCAGGCGGGGCCCCCCGAGCCCGAGCCGTCGCCCGCCTCGCCCCGCTCCGGCCCGCCCGCGCCCGCCGCCCCGCGCCGGTCGCCGCCGCCGCCGACTCCGCTCGCTGCCGCCGCGCTCGCCGCGCCGCCTCGCCGCCTCGCCGCCTCCTCGCCGGCGCCGCGCCTCCGCCCCGCGCCCGTGCCGGCCTCCGCCGCCTCTCCCCGCGCCGCCCCGGAGCTCCGCCGTCGCCGGAGCGCCAGATCCGGGCCGGAGCGCCCAGATCCGGCCGGCCCCCGCCATCGCCGCCTCGTCTCCGGCCAC
Source organism: Aegilops umbellulata (assembly GCA_032464435.1). Lineage (NCBI taxonomy): Eukaryota > Viridiplantae > Streptophyta > Magnoliopsida > Poales > Poaceae > Aegilops > Aegilops umbellulata. Next base: position 289,094,633 of record CP136056.1, on the reverse strand, counting down.
CCCGCGCCGGCGAACCTCGAACTCCGCGCCAACCGTTGACTTCTTCCCCCCTCGTTTTTTTTTCTCCAAGTCCCATATTTGCATATCATCATCACCTGTTTAACCTGCCATAACTTTGCATCCGTAGCTCTGTTTCGCGCGTATAATATGTCATTTTGTTCGCCTCGAAGAGTACATCATTTTGTTCCATTGCATCATTTTCATTTGAAGTCATCTTGTTGCCCGAAATGCTGTTAGAAGAGAGCTAGTTGATGTTAGTGGCTGAATCTTATCTGAACATGCACTTTTGTCATTTTTGCCATGATTGATGTGTACCTCCTATGGAGTTGAGTCCTACATGAGTTTTGTAATATGCCATGTTACCTATCCAGAGGTTTTTTCCATGTATTTTTATGATCTATGTGGTGACTAGTTCAAGCTTGCAAAGTAGGGATGATAATATTGCTGTTTTCAGAGACTTAGTGATTTCACTAAGTCCCTGACTTTTGTTATTATCATGCCATGTATTCATGTTGTTTCCGAGAGATCTATGCATAATTTGAGTATGATCAGTAAGGGAGTTTTGAACTTGAGTTTTTGCTCTATCCATCCATGCCTTTGTTTGAAATTATGGAGTGCCATAGCTTGAGTCAATCGAGCTCTACTTTTGCTTCAAAATGTTGCTGGCAGATTGTTTACATGTTATTCGATTTTGCCAAGCTTGGTGTAGTTGATCCTTGCACGATATGATGTTATTCTTGCCATATCTAGTTACTATGCCATGTCTTCTTGATGTATGTATGTTTAGTTAATCATGAAATGCTCTGTAGTGAGTGCATCGAGCTCTCGAACATGCCTAGTCGTTAACAGTTTCCTGCCATGTCCAGTTTTCTGCTAAGTCTGAAACCTGTAACGAAACTTGCTTAATTGACTTGGGTGTAATCATATTTTCTGATCCTTTTTGGCTTATGGTCAGTAAGAGACTTTTGTCAAGTGCTATGAGTAGATTCATGCCATGCCTTATTTTGCTATGTTCTGAACCTGTAGCATGTTGTTTCGTTGCTCTGAACTTGTCATCCTGATGTTGTTTTCCTGACTTGCTGTTATTTCACTAAGTCTGTGAATCTGTTATCGTTTGCACTTTTGCCATGCTTGTTTGAACCTGTTATGATGTAAATTAGCCGTAGCTCAGTGTTCATCTTTTGTCGTGCATCTTGAGTAGATTACTGTCATATGCTTTGTTGCCATGTTTGGGTGCAGTAGCTTAATTATTTATTGCTTGCTAAGTAGCATCATGCTGTTTATGGCAGATTCGTGTCATTCTTGTTTTGCTTGCCATTTGCAAACCGTGCATCCGTTTCCGGTGATCTTTATATCGATTTCAACCGAAATCACCTCATCTATCCAGTGGCATGCTTGGTTTGCCAAGATTATGCCCTGTTCATCCTTGTCTTTCCGGAGCATGCATACGCATTGCATATCACCTCTCGCATATCATGCCATGTTTTGCATCATGTTGATTGCGCATTGCATCGTGGTTGATATTGGTTCCTTTGCTTGTTCTCTTGTCTTGGGTAGAGCCAGGAGACGAGTACGTGAACGAGGATTCCGTTGAGAACGCTTACGAGGACCAAGCTTTCGACAACTCTGAGAACCTTGCAGGCAAGATGACCATACCCTCGAAATCACTTCTATCTTTGCTTGCTAGATTGCTCGCTCTTTTGCTATGCCTATGCTGCGATACCTACCACTTTCTATATCATGCCTCCTATATTGCCTTGTCAGCCCCTAACCATCCATGTCCTAGCAAACCGTTGTTTGGCTATGTTACCGCTTTGCTCAGCCCCTCTTATAGCGTTGTTAGTTGCAGGTGAAGATGAAGTTTGTTCCTTGTTGGAACATGATCTTGTTGTTCCTTGTTTGGAACATGTTTACTTGTTGGGATATCACAATACCTCTTATTTATTTAATGCATCTATATACTTGGTAAAGGGTGGAAGGCTCGGCCTTATGCCTGGTGTTTTGTTCCACTCTTGCCACCCTAGTTTCCGTCATACCGGTGTTATGTTCCCGGAGTTTGCGTTCATTACACGGTTGGGTGATTTATGGGACCCCCTTGACAGTTCGCTTTGAATGAGACTTTTCCAGCAAGGCCCAACATTGGTTTTACCAGTTGCCACCTAGCCTTTTTCCCTTGGGTTCTGCAGACTCAAGGGTCATCTTTATTTTAAACCCCCGGGCCAGTTCTCCTTCGATTGCTGGTCCAAACTAGAGCACCGTGCAGGGCCGTCCCTTGGCAACTTGGGTTATGTTGGCTCCTGTACGCTTAGCTTATCCGGATGTGCCCTGAGACCGAGATATGTGCAGCTCCTATCAGGATTTGTCGGCACAATCGGGCGGCTTTGCTGGACTTGTTTTATTGCTGTTGAAATGTCTTGTAGTCCGGGATTCCGAGATTGATCGGGTCTTCCCGGTAGAAGGAATATCCTTCGTTGACCGTGAGAGCTTATCATGGGCTAAGTTGGGACACCCCTGCAGGGTATTATCTTTCGAAAGCCGTGCCCGCGGTTATGAGGCAGATGGGAATTTGTTGATATCCGGTTGTAGAAAACCCGAAGTTGACCTTAACTAAAACACATCAACCGCGTGTGTAACCGTGATGGTCTCTTCTCGGCGGGGTCCGGGAAGTGAACACGGTTGTTGGAGTTATGCCTGATGTAGGTTGTTTCAGGATCACTTCTTGATCACTTCTAGCTTCACGACCGTGCTTTGCCTTCTCTTCTCGCTCTCTTTTGCGCTGTAGTCAACTTAGGCTAGACGCTTGCTGCAGCTCCACCTCACTATCCTTTTCCCACCTTTAAGCTTAAATAGTCTTGATCTCGCGGGTGTGAGATTGCTGAGTCCCCGTGGCTCACAGATATTATCACCTCAGTTGCAGGTACCAACGATGTCAGTGCTGATGACGCGACCGAGCTCACTTAGGAGTTCGATGAGGAACGTGGCCGTTACTATGTTTCTTTTCCAGATGATCAGTAGTGGAGCCCAGTTGGGTGATCCGGGGATCTGTTTAGCATTTGGGGTAGTCTTCTTTCATTTTGGTACCGTAGTCGGACCTTGAGTGTAATCTGCATGATGGATGTTATTTATGTATTTGTGTGAAGTGGCGATTGTAAGCCAACTATGTATCTTTCCCCTTATTATTACATGGATTGTGTGAAGATTACCTCACTTGCGACATTGCTTTCTATGCGGTTATGCCTCTAAGTCGTGCCCCGACACGTGAGAGATATAGCCGCATCGAGGGCGTTACACATTCACACTTAACTTTCTCCATATGTAGTGTTGCCCCTACCTTCCTTGTCATTTTGATACCCTTCTATGTTTGGTCGGCTTTTGCTTGATCCAGAAGAATCACACAAGGTAGCAAGTTGTTGGGCACCAAGTGCAAGGCTTTGTAGATAGCAGCAGGTTTTCCCTCACTGAGAAAGTAAAGTATGAATGCATGGAAGCTTGGTTCATGCACTAATACTCAGCTCCGCAACACAATAAAACTTTACGTGTGTCCCCAACAATTCTAATGAGGGTGTGAACCTTACTACCTTTGCTAGTTGCAACAGGCAATTAAAGCATAGTTTGTTGGAAGTATTTTGTATTCTCGCCTATGTTACCTTTGCCGCACTTTTATTTTGTGGAGAGTTACTATTGTTAAACTAAACCCGGGCATAAGAAACATCTTCCAACATCATTTACACCATTTTCATTTTATTTATTATATATTTTGAAAAGATAAAATACTTCCATCCACATTGTACGTTAATTACTTGCTACAAAAAATAGAGGGTTGCTGGCTCCTAAAAGATTGACATCTCCACTAGAATTATTAAGGACACAATTAAAGTTTTATTTTTGTTGTGGAATTTACCATTGGTGTAGAAGACCGGTGTTTCCATGGATTAATACATTGGTTCTCACCCAAGGAAACTTGATGCTTGTTATACAACATTGCGTAAGTGCATCTTGTCCCCCTTTGTGGGTTTCTGGATGATTAAAGACAAAATAGTTAAGGAGCTAATGCATTTGCGAGTATACGCAGGTGAAATTCACTAAGGATTTGGTTTAACCAGTAGGCGAATGACCCATTAAAATGTTGCGAGAACATTATAGTCTTCGAAATGCCTACTGAAGAGTTGGAGACTTATGTGTATGACTTTTATTTCCTAGTTTTAGGGAGTCATTTTCTTCTGTTGTGTACTAATAAATTTTTTCCAAAAAAATATAGAGGAGAACCCAAAACTTTTTCAAAAAGAAAAGTGAAAGTGAGACGGATACAATGTGAAAGTGGGGGCTAGCCTTGAACTTTGTTCATGCCCATGGAAACTTTGTGAACCTTAATCGCAGAAACTTTTCAACAAAAAAAAAATATTCCCTTGTACAAATCCATTGTATTATAAAAATAATGTGCCAAGATTTACCTTTAGGGTGTTTAAATTGCTTGTTTGGTATGTGCTATGCAGAAACAAAAACTTTTGATGTAGTGTTTGAATTTTGATATTTTACTAGAATGTTCAAAATTCTGAAATTTTTACACAATACTGCTATGCAATTTTTTTGTAGGTACTAATTGTTCAGAATGTTTGCAGTTATAGAACTATTATACAGTAGTATTGTTATAGCAAGACATTATGGGATTTGATGTTATATGTAATGACCCCTCTAATAAAAGTTTGGTTAAGTTTTGTGTGGGTGAAGTGTTCGAACACCGAGGAGACATTGATATGAAAAGAACAAGGAGAGGCAAGAGTTCAAGCTTGGGGATGCCCAACGCACCCCAAGTAACATTGAAGGAGACTCAAGCATCTAAGCTTGGGGATGCCTTGGAAGTAAACCCATCTTTCTTCCTTGACAATTATTGGTATGTCTCGGTTTTTGTTTCGTTCACATGATATGCGTAAATTCTTGGAGCATCATGTGCTTTTTATTTTTATTTTAGGGATGCACCATGCTGGTATGAGATAGTCCTTGGTTGATTCATAGAATTCTCTTTGCACTTCACTTATATCTTTTGAGAATGGCTTTATAGAATGCTTCGTGTGCTTCATGCATATCTTCTGAAGTTTGATGCTCGTTTCTCTACATTTGGAACACCATTATTTTTAGAATGCTCTTTTGCTTCACTTATATTTGTTAGAACTTGTCCGGGTCTTTTGTAGAAGAATTAAACGATCATACTTCACTTATATCTATTTGGAGAGTTAATAGGATTTGGTTATTCACATGGTTAGTCATAAAAAGTTGCATTAAACTTATAGATCACTGAATATGATGTGTTTATTAACGATATTGTGGTTATAATACGAAGGTTTACTAGTTGGTAATCATTGGTTAGTAAAAATATCGATGTTAAGGTTCGTGAAGTTCTAACTCATTAAATTGTCAGACATGGCATGGCCAGGAAGTTGGAGAGTAATTTATCCTTGATTGATATCGTTTGTGTTGTCCGGATCGAAGGGCGCGATGGTTAACTCCTCCGAACCTCCCTCCTAGGGGCATGCGAGTAGTACTTTGCTTCGAGGGCTTCTAGACTTTCACAATAAGTACTTGAGTTCTTATGACTAATGTGAGTTTGTGGACTATAAGCACTTCCACCTATCCATAATTTGCTAGCCTCTTCGATACTGTGCATTGCTCGTTCTCACCTCGAGACTTGACACAAACTTTGCCAGTGCATTCAAATCCCGTAAATGACTCGCACTTTCACACATAAGCCTTATATATCCTCCCTCAAAACAGTCGCCATGCCTACCTATTATGGCATTTCTATAGCCGTTCCAAGATATATTGCCATGCAACTTCAACTATTACTATTCACATGACTTGAGCATTCATTGTCATTTTGCTTTGCATGATCATATAGAGATGACATGATATTTTGTGGAAAAGCCAACATTCATCACTGTTATACATGTTACGCTAGATCATTGCACATCCTGATACACTGCAAGAGGCATCCATATAGAGTCATATTCTTTTGGTTTATCGAGTTACAAGTAAGACAAAGTGTGATGATCATCATTATTAGAGTGTTGCCCCTAGTAGTGAAGAAAAGAGTGGAGACTAATGAGTCCTCGAAAAAGTGGGGGTGAGGTCCATGAGACTGTTTAAAAAAAGAGGAAAAAGGAAAGAAAGAAAAAACAAAACAAAAAATGAGAGAAAAAGGACAGAGTGGCACACTATTATCCTTTTTCCACACTTGTGCTTCAAAGTAGCACTATGTTCTTCATATAGAGAGTCTCCATGGTTTGTCACTTTCATATACCAGTGGGAATTTTACATTATAGAACTTGGCTTGTATATACTGATCATGAGCAAGCAAGTTGGATGCACACCCACTTAATTTCATATAGAGAGCTTTCATACACTTATAGCTCTAGTGCATCCGTTGCATGGCAATCCCTACTACTCATACTAATATCAATTGTAAGGCCTCTCCATTGCCTAACGACCCGCCGAGTTGATCCAAGACTTTCTCAACTATTTGTCTTCCCTTATAAACCCCTATCATCATTCTCTTTTCCATCCAAAGTGCTAAGGCCATGCCTCATGCTCATGTATTGAGTGGAGTTGAAAAGGATGAAGCGATAAAAAGTATGATACAATTGCTAAGTCCCCAACCATCGTCACATCTGATCCCCATCATCACATGCAGCCGTCATCCATCTCCATTCCTGCTCCAAGACCATCTCCATAGAGAAGAGAAGTGCCAAGCCAAGAGGAGGAAGAGGAGGCACCTCCACCACATGCACCCGCCTTCGGGCTGGTGCGGTATCCATCACCGGTGCCGACACCATCACCATCTCCATCGTCAGCGCCACCACCATCATCATCACTGCCACTGTGCTCCTCTCCTCCACCAGCTTTGTGTCGACTTGTAACTTACTCTCTCTCTCCCATGTTTGAGTAGTTGTATTAGTTATTGATGATTTGGACCAACCATTGCATGATTAGTACTTTGATATTGAATAAGTGGTCCGATCATTCTCATTATATGTATTGCCCTGATTGTCTCATGGTGTTGTGAAGGGCAATCACATATCATTAGCCACTTATTGACTTGAGGTGATTTATGTTGGTGAGCAGGATGATTGAGGAGATAGGTAGTGACAAGGCCTAGCTCCCTTCTTCCCTATTCATTGCAATTGGGATTACTGGAGAACCTCAGAACTTAATGCCATGTCCACGAGGAGTTCACTCCCCTTAGTCATCATTGGTAACTGGAGTGTGGAAGCGCAGTGGTGGCACGAGTGTATGCAGTAACTAAAGTGGGGATGCGTGTCGGCGTTCTGGGAACGGGGGTCCCCAGACTTGCCTGCCTGCGGCCTGCGGCGTGGCTCAAAGGAGGCCCAACACGGCCCATCTTCATCAACACAAGACCCAATACCCTCGCGAGGGGCCAAGCCTCGCGGGGCGGACGACACGGAGCTACCTCAAGCACGGCCTCATCAGGCTGGCTCACGAGGAGGCGGAGAGATCAAGGCGGGGTACCTCACGAGGCGCCCATGATGTAAGCCATGACGACCAAGAGCGCCAGGCGGGCGCCAGCCCGCACAGTGTCCTCCCTTTCCTCTTTGGTGCTAAGGGGGCAAGCGCAGGCGAGAGGATCAAGCAAAGGCATCCACTTTGGTGCAACGAGACCAAGACCAGCTCCGCGACAAGAAGGGAGTCATCGTGGAGTCCAAGCCAGCGTCATCACCAGAGCTTTTGGCAGGCGAGGACCAACTTTAGTCAGGATAAGTGTACTAGATGTTCCCCTTCAAAATGGCCAACTGTTGGCGCCCTTCCCGCTTAATATTTGGGAAGAGGCCCAGGGTCTTTGCCTATAAATAGGACTAGCCACCCCCAGGGTAGAGAAGAATTAGAATGAGAATTGGAGGCAGATAGGAACCACAGAAAGAGAGAGAGAGAGAGAGAGAGAGAGAGAGAGAAGGGTGACTGAACTCCTCCTAGCAGTTCATCGCCCAGCCAAGAACAGACCCTCGCGAGGCTGTTCTTCCTTGTATTGCTCATCATCATCATCAGCCCAAGAGGCAATCCACCACACCACACTGGAGTAGGGTATTACACCACATCGGTGGCCCGAACCAGTATAAACCTTGTGTCTCTTGTGTCGTTCTTTCAGTAGTCTAGATCTTTGCGAGACGGAGAGGTAGGGAGCGTAATCTCCGCGCGCACCCCAGAGTTCGAACCTCAAGGGTCTGCCGGAACCCGAAATCTGACATTTGGCGCGCCAGGTAGGGGTGCGCCGGAATTTATTCTCCACCGCTCCGCTCTCCTCCCACCGTCGCATCCATGTCCGACGCCCGCAGGGCCCGCGCAAAGCGTCGGGCCGCCATCGCTTCACGCGTCGCCCAGACGGCCCCCGTCGGCGGGCGTCCTCGTCGTTCCCCGTCGCCCGCCGTCAAGGACGATACCGGCCCGGCGGGGAACGAGCAACAAGCGTCGTCTCAGCATCCGTCCGTGCGGCAAGACGGCCGTACCGCCATTCCGTCGCTCACACCCGCTGGTTCTTTGTCCCGCGCACTCCGCGCGCCCTTGGAGGCTCGAGCTGCGCTCATCGCGGCGAACGAGCTCCTGCGCTACCGTCCTGTCGACGACGTCTACGAAGAGTGGCTCGACCGTGTCGCCGAGCTCGTCCGCGCCGCAGGGGGCTCTCCCACGCCATCCGTTCCGCTGCGCCGCACCCCGTCCCGCGCGGGCAACGAAGCTCCGGGGGCATACCAGCCGCCTCCCCTTCAAGAAGACGTCATGGCTCCAAGGCGCGTGGCCCCTGGCAGGAACCCGCTCCGTCAGGCGCCGGCACGACAAGAGCAGAGCTGCCAAGAAGTCCCTCGCCCGCAAGAAGCTGCCCAGGCGCTCCCTGCTCCGGCACGTCGCGGCCCTGCTCCTGCTCCCGCGCGTCAAGACCCCGCGCTGCTCCCAGCCGCAGCGCATGGAGACCCGCAAGACCAAGCTCTCCCTCACCCGAAGATTCCCGTGACCACCGCAGGCTGCCGTGCCTACACCACCGAGCTGCGCAGCGTCGCATGGCCCGACAAGTTCAAGCCGGACCTGCCTACTCGTTAGGACGACACGACCGACCCTGCAGAGTTCCTCCAGCTCTGTGAGCTGGGCATCGAAGCTGCCAGTGGGGACGAGAAGGTCATGGCGAACTGGTTCCCCATGGCGCTCAAGGAAGGAGCTCGCACCTGGCTCCTGAATCTGGCTCCAGGCACGATCTCTTCCTGGGACCAGATGCGCACCCGCTTCATCGCCAACTTCCAAGGTACTCGCGACCGGCCGCCTGCCGTGAGCGACATGCGCCGCATCAAGCAACAACCCGCTGAGACCCTGCAAAAGTACATCCAGCGCTTCAACAGTGCGCGCCTCAAGATACCCAGGGTGTCCGAGGAGGCCATCATCTCAGCCTTCTCCGATGGTGTGCGCGACGTCAAAATGAAGGAGGAGCTGGCAATGCATGAAGACCTGTGCACCTCCCTGGAGCTGTTCAACTTGGCGACCAAGTGCGCCAGGGATGAGGAAGGCCGCCTCTCCCTCCTCGAGTTGCATGTCGCAGACCTAGAAGAGAAGAAGCCCAAGGCAAAGGACGTAAAGCGCAAGGGGGCTGCTGTGCTCGCGGCAGAACCAGACACCAAAAGGGGCAAAGATCTGCCTGAATCCTCCAGGGGCAGCCGGTACTGTGTGTACCATGACCTCCACACCCACAACACCAACGAATGCCAAGAACTCCATGCCGTGCGAGAAGGAAGGATCGGCCGTCGCCCCGACCGTGCTGACCGGGGCTATGGCCGAGGAGGAGCAAGAAACACAGGACGCTGGGAAGACCGTGGTCCACACCCAGGATGGCGTGATCAACCTCGCGAGGATCGCTGGCGTGACCTGCCTCACGAGGGAGATTGGAGGGATCAGCCTCGTGAGGATCGCCCACAAGGCAACGCGGGCCTCCCTCCACTGCCGCCTCAGCCAAGGAGGAACAAGGACTGCCATCAAGACGAAGGGGCTGGGGGCTTCCAGGAGCCACGCGCAATCGCTTGCATCCTGGGCGGAGCTCAAGCCCCAGCCTCCCAATGCATCTTCAAGCAGTTTGCCCGCGAGGTGAATATAGTCTTGCCCAAGCTCGAAGCAATGCGCCCTCTCAGGTGGTCGGCGTGCACCATCACATTCAGCTCAGCGGACCAGCTCAAATGTGCGGCCATAGCCGGAGTCCTCCCGATGCTGTGCTCCCCAGTCATCAGCAACATACTGGTCACCAGGACCCTCATCGATGGTGGGGCAGGGCTCAACGTACTGTCCGTGGAAACATTTGACAATCTCCAAGTACCCTATGATCAGCTTTAGCCAACCAAGCCTTTCTCCGGGGTCACCGACGGCTCCACGGTCCCGACTGGGCAAGTCCGCCTCCCTGTCACCTTCAGAGCACGCAACAACTACCGCACCGAGCTCATCGACTTCAACGTCGCTCACATCCGCCTGTCGTACAATGCCATCCTCGGGTACCCAGCGCTGGCCAAGTTCATGGCCTTAACTCACCATGGCTACAACGTCCTCAAGATGCTTGGAAGCGGCGGAGTCATCACGGTGCCCGGTGAAGAGAAAGACACGGTGTGTTCCCTGGAACGAGCTTTTCAGGCCGCATCATTGGAAGACCCGGATCGCGGAAGCAGGAGGCTTCCCGAGACCACCCCCCAAGAAGAAGAAGACATCGTCAGGTTCGGCCCCTCAGGAGGCAGGTCCCTCAGGGCCTGTGCCTGCCCGGGAGGATCCTCCCTCGATCGCATAGGAAAGCGTGACCGGTGCCCTCCTCAGGCAGGGCTCGGGGGCTCTCCCCTGGAGGGCCACCGACCTGGCCAAGGTCACGAGGGAGGCGCTTGGGCACCACGTGGAGGCGTGTTTCAAAGCACGTTTCCCTCAAGAAGGAGCAAAGCAAGGAAGGTCAGACCAGCAAGAGTTCGTTAACAAGGCCATTCAGGAACTACAGGAATCGAGAATCATGAGAGGCTGCCGCCGTCTACCGGCTGTGGCTCCCCATCCAGGCGAGGATGGTGGGCTGCGCGTCTGCATCGACATGCCAGGGCTCAACCAAGTCGCCACGATGGAGCGCCTCTGGCCCTCGCAAGTGGGGCGCTGCGGAGGTCTGCCCCACAGCTACGTCCGCATGCCTTACGGCTTGCCGAACGCAGCTGCCACGTACCAACGCCTCATGAGGGGCATCTTGGAAGCTCAAGAGGCCAGGCGTTCCGCAGCCTTGGCGGAGATGGAGACGATTCGTGAGGAGCCACCAGCGCCTCCGGAGCCTCCCGAGGCCCCTGGGCCTGGGGGCTCGTGAGGACCGGCTTCCACAGCCCGCCGAGTCTGCTGCACCAACACCCCTTCATCCTCAACATCTTCAGGTGACATCCTTCAAGTTTCATTTCCAGTTGGGAGCGCCCCCCAGGGCTGCATTATTCCCAGGCCGCGTGGGTCCGTCCCTGCGGCATGTATCCCTTTCATTTCATGTCGGTTAGCTTGCTTTATTGAGGGCGCCTCTCGGGCCGCATCATCCCCAAGCCGCTCGGGCCAGACCCAGTGGCATGTATCCTTTTTTACGTTTACCTTTGGCCATGCATTCAACCCACCATGCTTGATTATTTGATGCCGGTCCACGGCACCTTTTTCTCCTCCATGTCGACCACTTGCACGTTAAAGGGGGGGGGTACCTGAGCATCGCGACTCAGGGCTCTTACCGGTGCTCCAGCCCTCACCCTCTGGCCTTGTCCACGGCATCGCGACCTGGCATACCAGCGACGGCTGAGACCAGCTCGAGGGCCGGGACCCGAGGACGTAGAGTATAGGCATCTAACCCAACTTGCAGGGACACATCACAAGATAATGCCTAGTGCCAGGCGCAACCCGCCTAGAGGTAGGGCCCCGTGAGTCCCGCGCTGGCTCACGGGTGCCCAGATACACCTCACCTAGCCCTACCGTGCCGGCCACGTGTCAGGGCGGGGCTGTACACGCCCCGGGGGCTCCTCCCGGAGGGGGCCCCCTCCCACGTACCAGTGGAAGCACCATGCTCCGCGCTGGCTGACGACACTGCCGAGGAGCGGCTATGCCCGTACACATGCGGAAGCGCTATGCTCCGCGCTGGTGATAAACAACTGAGGGTGGCCCCCGGGCCGCACCAACCTCAGGGATCCCAGAGCTCAGTGTCTAGCTTCATCGCAACGCCTCCCCTCGGGAGTGCCGCGCAAGGGGGCTAGGCACGGGGGCTGCGCCTGGGTCACGCCCAGACGTACGCCACCCAGCCAGGCCCCTCGGGCCTGGTTCGTCACGCGTCTCTCCCCGAGCGGAGCCAAGGTATGAAGGTCGTTTGAGCGTCAAGGGGGACCCCTGAGCATCGCGACTCAGGGGCCTAACTGGTCCCGTAGCCCCTCACTCCCTAGTTCCAAAAGGCTAGCGCTGGGTGAGGTAAGCGCGGGGCCGGGCTCTGCAGACGTAGAACGGTAGTCCCACTTGCATATCGCCTCCTCATTTGCTGTTCGCGCGTCAAGGGGGACTCCTGAGCATCGCGACTCAGGAGCCTAACTGGTCCCGTAGCCCCTCACTCCCTAGTTCCGAAAGGCTAGCGCTGGGTGAGGCACGCGCGGGGCCGGGCTTTGCAGACGTAGAACGGAAGATCCACCTACATCACACCTCCCTACTTGTTGTCCGTACGCCAAGGGGGACTCCTGAGCATCGCGACTCAAGAGCCTAACTTGCCACATAGCCCCTCACTCCTTTGGTCCCGTCCTGGTTTCCGGTCGGGGCTAATGCTGGGTGAGGTACGCGCGGGGCCGGGCTCTGCCGGCGAGGAACACAAGCAAGTAGGGAGGAAGCACGCAAAATTCAAGGAATTTAAAAGCAAATATTATAGTCCATACTGTCATCTCAATACCAAACGCAAGTTTAAATGCCTCCCCGAGGCATGATACACGTGCAGGAATTAAAAGCAAGACAGGAGCAGTGGCGGAGTCGCTTGTCGGCGGTGGAGCAGCGTGAATTGGCTTCGCCTCATGGAGCAGGAAGGCCGGCAGCGCCTTGCTTCCGCTTGGTGCTGAAGGCCTGTAACTTCCCCAGCAGCGCCTCCGCGCGCCCCCTTACAGCCTCGACAGCGGCAACAACACCCTCGCCGCTTACTGGCTCCAACAGGCTGTCGAGGTCGGCGCTGGGGTCACGAAGATAGATGTGGGCGAAGACCCACGTCAGCGCTGCAGAAGACAAGACACGCGCCTCGTCCTTAGCCGTGGGTCCAAGGCCAAGGACGACGTCCTCAAGGGCACGAACTAGGAAGGGAAGCAGCTTGGTGGGGCCGTCCTCGGAGCCGGCCAGCAGGCTCTCCAGGCTGCTCTCGTAAAGCGTCTTCAGCGAGGAACAGGCCTTCTTCTCCATGTCCGCGAAAGCCACGCGATCCTTGGCAAGGACTCAGGCCTTGCCATCCAGCTCAACCTTCGTCACCTCCAGCTCCTTCTTCAGCGCGCCTAGACGGTCGCGACGCTTCTTGAGCTTGGCCTCCCGGCCCTCGATGGCCGCCTCGCGAGCCTTCATGCCTTCTTCTTGCTCCTGGCGATGGCGAGCCTCCTTCGTGAGCTGGTCTCGCAGGCCCTGCAGCTCGTCCTCCAGCGCCTTGCAACGACCACAGACTTCGACCACCTCCCCCAGGCTGCATCTCGAGCAGCCTTTGCTTCAAGGACGGCCTCCCTCTCTTCATCACAGGCCGCCGAGGCCTGAACCAGCGCCGCCCAAATCGAGGCGTCGGAGCGAACCCATCCTGAAGCCAGCTCCAGGTGCCCGGCCGACGAGCGGGGGTCCAGTCCAGCAGCGGCACGCTCTAAGACGGCAGGAGGAGTTGGAGAAACAACGGTCGGTGGAACAGGAGGAGAAGGTAGCGGCGGCGAGACCACAGCATCGTGAGGCGAAGTTTGCTGCGCCCCAACGACTGTGGTGGCGGCAGCAGGCAGAGGCACCTCGGGAGTCACTTGGGCCATGGGGGCTGGGCTCGCCCCAGCCAGCTCAGCCAGGCCTCGCGAGGACGACCGGGCAGGAGAAGCCCGTGCGTCACGGTCACCTCCCCCCCGCAGGCGGAGGCGTTGCTGCGGATGGGGTCTCGGGAGCCCCCTTCGGCTTCTTCGCTGCGGGCGCCAGCCTATTCAAGAGAAGCGAACATCAAGCCTCAGCAGCGGAACAAGAAATAGAGGACAAGGATCAAGCGCTTACGGGTCGTCGCTAGTGAGCTCGGGCAGCCTCCGGCCAAACTTGAAGCCTGAGAGCTGGCTGGTGGGATCAACCTCAGAGGCAGAAGGCGCGTCTGCGGATCGCCCCGGAGTCGGGGCGGACCCGCGGGGGATCAGCCTGGTCCTGTCCTTCTTCGGAATCGGGGGCGAGCTCCCGCTGCCTAGCACGTCATCGTCCTCGTCGTCGTCGCTTGGGGAGAGGCAGAGAGCGTGAGGCCTGCATCGGGAGAGGGGAGCCCTCGACTCTCCGTCAGTCGCCTCAGAATCAGGACCCTTTCCCCACTCCTCTTCGCCCTCCTCTTCGTTGGAGTCATCGGAGGACACGTCCACCAGTCCCTCGGGAGCCTCCGCGGCCACGGGCCCGTCCTCGTTGAAGGCAGGCATGGATTCTACTACCTGCTCCCAATCGTCGCGGAGGAACAAGGGCGTAGGAGCACCCTCCAACCTTGCTATGTCACCCCCGGCCAGAGATTGGAGCACCGCGGCCAGATCTTCGCCGCCCAAGGCCGCGGGGCTCGGATGAGGCCTCCACATCAGGGGTGAGTACTGCCGAAGCAGAGCCAACTGGTGCTCTAGGAATTCCCTCAGCAACGACGCACTGGTCAGCTTCGCCGTCGCCATGCTGGCCGGCCTCAGATCCGCGTCCATCCTCTCCAGCACCGGCTTCGCATGGGGGTCCGTGAGTTCTGCGCGGGCCCAATCACCGGAGCTCGTGGGCGGATCCTTGGGCAGGATCAGCCGCGGGTGAATGCGCCCGGCGTCTGTCAAGACCCATTTGCTCCTGAAGCCCTCGATCCTTTTCCCTGGCTTCGAGATGGCAATGGCGCCACCGTAAGCGATAAAGCTCGTGCACGCGAAAGGAGAACCGCGAGAGACCCGGAGGGAGAAGTAGTGGCGCAGCAGGGCCACTGAGGGCTGCACCCCTACGTGAGCCTCGCAGTAATAGGCAAAGATTGCCAAGAGAAGGACGGAGTTGGGGTGGAGATGCAGAGCCTGCAAGTTGTAATGGCGGAGGACAGAGAAAAAGAACTCGGAGAAGGGAGGCACCAGACCAGCAGTGATGGAGCTTACAAAGAGAGGATAAAAGGTGCTCCCTCGGCCCTCAGGGGTGGCGGAGCCAACCTTGAGCACCGTCGCCCCGTCGATGCCCTGCGCCGCCGCTATCCGGCGCAACCGGGCGAAGCTCGACTCAGACACGTTTGGCAGGTCCAAGGCAAACGAGTACCAAGCTTCGGCCGGGGACTGACGAGGCGCTATGGCTTCTAGGTCACGCGGTCGAAGTAGATCTGGAGATTTGGAGGAAGGAAGGGGAGGCGCAAGAAAGGGGATCTGAGCAGCAACCAAGGAAGCATAAAAGGCAAAGCCGGGCGGATGCCGCTCCTTTATCAACTCGCGCGAGAGCGGAGACGCCCACGTCCCGCCAACCGCCACGCGGCGCCCAAGGCCGCAGGCTGTTAGTGCCCGCGGCGCTTCGCCCTTTCCCTTTCGCTCCTCGGCACAGCCAAGTCCGGACGCGCCTTGGGCCCGGGGGCTACTGTCGGCGTTCTGGGAACGGGGGTCCCCAGACTTGCCTGCCTGCGGCCTGCGGCGTGGCTCAAAGGAGGCCCAGCACGGCCCATCTTCATCAACACAAGACCCAAGACCCTCGCGATGGGCCAAGCCTCGCGGGGCGGACGACACGGAGGTTCCTCAAGCGCGGCCTCATCAGGCTGGCTCACGAGGAGGCGGAGAGATCAAGGCAGGTTACCTCACGAGGCGCCCATGACGTAAGCCATGACGACCAAGAGCGCCAGGCGGGCGCCAGCCTGCACAGTGTCCTCCCTTTCCTCTTTGGTGCTATGGGGGAAAGCGCAGGCGAAAGGATCAAGCAAAGGCATCCACTTCGGTGCAACAAGACCAAGACCAGCTCCGCGACAAGAAGGGAGTCATCGTGGAGCCCAAGCCAGCGTCATCACCAGAGCCTTTGGCAGGCGAGGACCAACTTTAGTCAGGATAAGTGTACTAGATGTACCCCTTCAAAATGGCCAACTGTTGGCGCCCTTCCCGCTCAATATTTGGGTAGAGGCCCAGGGCCTTTGCCTATAAATAGGACTAGCCACTCCCAGGGTAGAGAAGAATTAGAATGAGAATTGGAGGCAGATAGGAACCACAGAAAGAGAGAGAGAGAGAGAGAAGGGTGACTGAACTCCTCCTAGAAGTTCATCGCCCAGCCAAGAACAGACCCTTGCGAGGATGTTCTTCCTTGTATTGCTCATCATCATCATCAGCCCAAGAGGCAATCCACCACACCACACTGGAGTAGGGTATTACACCACATCGGTGGCCCGAACCAGTATAAACCTTGTGTCTCTTGTGTCATTCTTTAAGTAGTCTAGATCTTTGTGAGACGGAGAGGTAGGGAGCGTAATCTCCGCGCGCATCCCAGAGTTCGAACCTCAAGGGTCTGCCGGAACCCGAAATCCGACAATGCGTACTTTATTGGCTTTGTCCATGCGAGATCATATAAAGGTGGATTAGTGATACGAATATAGAGCCTTGTCTATCATGTATTGTCAACAACATACTTGTGGTGATGAATCTGAATCCCCTAAGAATGTTAACTACTCAGGCACCGTTTCCCATAGTTTAGTCTCTTTAATTTTCTGTCTTTTATTTTCCCGTTTGTAGTTTAGTAAACACTCCTTTCTATTTGTCTTCTTAGCAACTTACTAAAGTAGACCATTTCCAAACTCCAATTTGGGTGCGCATGGAATGACAGCGTAGTTGCGTGATTTGTGGTGCCATCCTATTAACTCCCTGTGGGTTCGACACTTCACTTATCATGAAAGTGCTACAACAACCCTGTGCACTTGCAAGCTATCAACCTATATATGCTGGTTAGGCAGAGGGGTTCTCACAACTTACTTGGTCAAGACAAAGACCATATCGACCCTTGATTACACATGGAAGCTACTTAACCTTGAACTCGTGCAATCCCGTTGAGCCTGGGAGGTCGCCCACACAACACGCAACCACCAAAGCAATACTAAAGCACCGCCCAGATGATTCATTAATTTAGTTGTTATTAAGTAGTCATCGATAAGTAACTTCTGAAAATAAATGTTGACCCCAATCCATGTAATAGCAGCTAAGCAACTACACATTGGTTATAAGGTCACAATAGATGGAGCTAAGTTTTCAACTACTGGGTTGATGCAAAATTTAGCAAGCCTAAACTCACACTCCTATCATGGAATTCCTACAATGCGGTGAAAATACTAGGTAACATGGTAAAAGTGAAAATCTGCCTAGTATTGATGATTCTTCAACCTCACAATCATGATCAAGTTACTCTTCGCTCTCCAAATAATCTAATGTAAATGAGCGCAATCATAAACAACCATACAACACAAATCAAACACACAACAAGTGGAGTGCATGGTGTCAGTGTCATTGTGATGTGAGGTCATAATGAACATGTTGCGCTCGAAAACATGTGCGTTTGGATACGTGAATTGTTCAGTGAGATGCGCGACGTTGAAACAAACCGAATGGACAAGATTTGGAGCTCGGGAACTTACTGAGCTCGTTGGAGTTGAGCTCACGGTGGTGATGGCGCTTGGGTTCCGTCGAACTAAGGCTTCAAGGAAGCGAAGCTCAATGTGGGGATGTCCAACATGTACGCATAGTGAAGGGGAGTCCAACCATGGTAGCGGCGGGGCTTGGGGCGACGTGCACTCACCGTAATCGAGTCGGAGAGGGCTAGGGCAGAGCAGAGCTCGGTGGTCCGCGGTGGAGCAGCCTGTCGGTGTTAGGTGTCATGGAGTGGGGCGAAGGAGAGAGGAGGTCAAGGGGGATTTATAGGATCTGGTGGCGTGGCCGTTCCCGCACAAAGAGCACGCGAATGTGGATCGCGGGCACGTCGTGCGCTCAGTCGTGGATGTGTGACTGATACGTCTCCAATGCATATATAATTTATGAAGTATTCATGCGATATTTACAACAATTTTATAAGGTTTTGTTATGATTTGATTAGAACTAACCCGTACTGATGCTATTTTTAGCATAACTAATGTGGTGTCATTTTTTGTGCAGAAATAAAAGTTCTCGGAATGGGCTGAAAATTTACGGTGATTTTTTGTGGACCAATAGAGACCCCCGAAGCTTAGTGGAAAGACCACAAGCCTCACGAGGGAGCCACAAGCTCGCTAGGCGCGCCCTACCCCCAAGGAGGGGCGAGCAAGCTTGTTTTTGCCTCGTGGCCCCCTTGACGTGAGACTAACGCCAAAAAATCCTATAAATACCCCAACCCCCAGAAAGAACCCTAGATGAGAAGTTCCGCTGCCGCAAGCCTCTGTACCCACGAAAAACCAATCGGGACCTCGTTCCGGCACCCTGCCGGAGGGGGAAATCATCACCGGAGGCCATCATCAGCAACCTGGCGGCCACCATGATGAGGATAGAGTAGTTCACCCTTGGGGCTGAGGGTATGTACCATTAGCTATGTGTTTGTTCTCTCTCTCTCTCTCTCTCTCTCTCTCTCTCGCTCTCTCTCTCTCTTGTGTTCTTGATTTGGCACGATCTTGATATACCACGAGCTTTGTTACTATAGTTGGATCATACGGTGTTTCTCCCTCTTTATCTTCTTGTGATGAATTGAGTTTTACCTTTGTGGTTTCACTATTATCGGATTGAATACTTTTATGGATTTGAGAACACGATTTGAGAACACTTGATATATGTCTTGCGTGGGATACCCGTGGTGACAATGGGGTGTTCTATTGATTCACTTGATGTATCTTTTGGCACTTAACTCGCGGATTCCCGATGTGACATTGGGGTAATATATGCATAGGGGTTGATGCATGTTTCATCCTTGTTTCTCCGGTAGAAATCTTGGGGCACTCTTTGAGGTTCTTTGTGTTGGATTGAATATTATGGATATGAAGTTGTTTGATGCATATTGTATAATTGACCCACGGATACTTGTGGTGACATTGGAGTATCTAGGTGACATTAGGGTTGATTGATGTGCTTTCATATGGTGTTATTTTAGTACGAACTCTAGGGCTGTTTGTGACACTTACATGAATAGCTCAAAAGATTGATCAGAAAGAATAACTTTGAGGTGGTTTCAGACCCTACAAGCAATTTCATTTTATGTTCTACGTGATAGGAACTTTGGAGTGATTCTTTGTTACACGTTGAGGGATTGCCATATGATTTAATTATGTTATCATTGTTGAGAGACTTTGCACTAGTGAAAGTATGAACCACAAGCCTTATTTTCAAGCATTGCAATACCATTTTTGCTCACTTTTGTTACTAATTACCTTGCTGTTTTTATATTTTCAGATTACAAAAACCAATATCTATTATCCATATTACACTTGTATCATCATCTCTTCGCTGAACTAGTGCACATATACAATTTTCCATTGTACTGGTTGTGTTGGGGACACAAGAGACTCTTTGTTATCTGGTTGCAAGGTTGTTTGAGAGAGACCCTCTTCATCCTACGCCTCCGACGGATTGATAAACCTTAGGTCATCCACTTGAGGGAAAATTGCTATTGTCCTACAAAACTCTGCGCTTGGAGGCCCAACAGGAGTCCACAGTGGACATAAGTGACGTGGGGAGGTTGGCGCGAGGCGTGGGGCTACCGCCGGCTAGTTGGGCCTGGCCTGTCTTGGCTGGGCCTTTTCTTTTATTTATTTGTTATGTTTCTCTTAATTTCCAGACCGCTCTAAATTTGATTTCTACAAAAATCAAACTTGCTCTAAAATCCAAATGGAATATTCTTTGTATGGTGAACATTTTATGCCCCCTCCCTTTAGCAAATATTTTTTGTCACCATTTAATTTTATATTATGTTTTCAATTCCCTTTTGAAATTCATTTTGGTTTTAAAACCAAATGTGCTTTGAATCCAATTTGGAACATTAACACAAAGCGAAACATTTATTTGGAATGATGGTAAATATTTTCTTTCCTGCCAAATAAATGCAAAACATTTTTAAATATTTTTCCCTTTGATTTGAATTGACTCCAACCACAATCCATTTCGACCATTTTGGGAAAATTTATCATGGGCTTAAATATTATCTGGGACTTATTAAGAATACTTTTTCCTAATTAAATGATTTAATTTATCACTCTATTTTGGGATTCAAAACTATTCCCGAAAACTTTTGGGGGTTCATTATGTTTTCCCAATTTGCAAACTAGAGTTTTCAAATGCTAGCGTAGGGCCTTTGGCCCACTGGGTGATCAAACAAGGCAACAACGAGCAATCCTAGGTAATGTGCAGGGGCGGAGCCATGATTTAGGTATAGGGGGCCAAGTCAAGTAGACCAAAAAATCGTATAGAACATGGTTCTGCTTCAACCACATAAAAACATCATTATATTTTTATTATTTTAATTGACCCGTATGACTGCCAATAAAATCAAAAAAATATTTTTTTACATGTTAGGACAATGTATAATGGGGAGCATTTTTCTCTTCATAGCTGCCGAATTGCAATCTCAAATTGACAGACGGTATAATCTGAGGTAAAAAAATGGATCAAAGATAGGAAGTAGCACAAAATATTTTGCATCATGATAGTGATATTTTGCATCTCGAATTGGAAGTATTCATAGAATCTTATTGTCATAAATCACACAACCAAAACAACAAAATTCTGATGTATCAGTTGACTTAATTCAACACCGATACAAGATGAGAATCAAGATAGATTGGTAGATAGTGTGATTTGTTAAACCTTGGTTGTTTCATTTGTTGGAGCCGAAAAAATTGACGAGTACGTGCAGTAGGTTGGGTCACGCCGTCACTGAATACCTGAATCAGATCGGGAAGCAGCAGGGCTTGGCGGGGAGAGGAGAGGCGAGCGGGCGGCAAGGGCGTGGAAACTAGAACATCGGCGACTAACTTTGTGCAACTAATTGTATGTATTCACTAATTATGGCGGAAACGACGAACAAGAGCCAATGTCCAATTGGCTGCTTGAGTGGGCTTTTTCGCATGGGCCATTTTCTCCTTCCGTATTCACGTTGATTGAGAGAGGGATAGCCTCCTGATAGGGGGGATGAATACTGTCCACGTACGTTTGTATCGCTAGTTGCATCGTAGGTGTACGTGGTTCGCTCGAACATTGGGGGGGGGGGCTGCTCGTCCCCTCGCTCCGCCATCGTTAATGTGAACTAGCAACCAAACAATAACAAATTTCAACTAAATGCTATCAATTTTAAACATTTTTGGTGAAGTTTAATTCTTTGTAAATTTTTAAACATTCCAGATTTAGGAAAAATCTGGGATGTGACAGAATCCCATCTATGAGTGATGATGATGTGCTTCCTGATTAACTAGGGGATCTGAAACCTAGTTACACTAAGCTTGCTTCAACATTCAAGAAGCAACAAAATATCCTTGATAAGCGAGTGGATTTGCTACCCGAGGGAATGGAGAAGAATCATGCTATGACTGATTAATATAAAATTCTTGAGTCAAAGTTTGAGGAACTATGTGTTTGTCATGAGGCTCTTCAAGTGACCATGAAAAGCTAACTTTTGATTTCCTCAAAAGGAAGCAAGATCTCGTATCCTTGAAGTGATTCATGATGAATTAAGGTTTTGAAACAATTCCTTACTCGCACCAGGTCAAAGACGATTCCTTACTCACACGACAAATCAATCCTAATCAAGAGGAATTTGCTCCTCCCTTCTTAAAATGCATTGAACTATCTAATGCTTCATCATCACTTGAATCTTTAAATGCTGAAAACGGTGATTCTTCAAGTGTTAATGGCATATCAAGTTCTTCAATTGTTAATATGGTTGCTAACCTCTCTCATGAGGAAAATGCAAAATATCTTAAGTGACAATGCCAAGATGAAAACACTACTTGATGCTGGCTTGTAAAAATCCTCAAGAGTCATCAAGCCCTAAGTGACATCCACAAGGAACAGATTCTAAATAAAAACCCGAGGAAAGAAGGTTAGGCTTCATGAGGAGTGTCAATGCTAATGGTTCTTATTGGACAACTGAACAATATTGCAAGGTATATTGTGTGCTTGGAAGAGGGAAGATTGTTAATACTACACTTATCTCTTGTTATGAATGCAAAGGTTATGGTTTGTTCTAATGCTTCATATGCTAAGTCTTCAAATGTTTAGATTTATTCAAATGCTTCAAATGGACCCAACCAGATGTTGCCTAAGAAATACTAATTCCTCTATAGGAATATGTGATATGTCTCCGTCGTATCTACTTTTCCAAACACTTTTACATCCCGACAACAGGCCTAGTCATGCATGTGGCCAAGTACTCGAACAATCCTCGGCCAACATAAAGATCCAGCAACCTTTTGCCTGACCTCGGCTCTGACGCATTTATCCCTACAGGTGCCCATAGTAGGCTGGCCGCCCTACCTAAACCAATCATCATATCGGTCCCTAGGCCCCATTTCTAGAAAGGCTCGGCTTCAAAACTATACATGGAGCTTCCGCCTCATACAGCTCCTCTAGGGATGGGGCGGATTAGCAAGGGAATGAATCTGATGAAGCTGTTCCTCCGCTAGAATAAGGGGGCATGATCGCTGATTTGACCGGGCAGACCAGATGAGCGAGATTGATTGAAAGCATTGTGCCAAATTGTGTACAAGATTTTTAGACTCTAGTAAATCCTTTTCACAAGTTGTTTTAAAAAGGCCATTCAAGGTCTATTGGCTTTATTGATTATGTGGTAGTTCTGCATTATTTGAACGAAACTAACCTGGACTGATGTTGTTTTCAGCAGAACTACCATGGTGTTGTTTTTGTGCAGAAATGAAAGTTCTCGGAATTGGACTAATCTTTTTGGAGATTTTTTATGGAATAAAAAAAAATACTAGACCGAAGATCCACAGGAGGGGACCCACCAGTGGCCCACGAGGCACATGGGTGCGGCCAGCCCCTGGGCGCGCCCATGTGGCTCATGGGGCCCATGTGGCTCCGCTAAACCTAATATCAAGCCTATAAATTCCTATATTCA
Organism: Aegilops umbellulata; assembly: GCA_032464435.1. NCBI lineage: Eukaryota > Viridiplantae > Streptophyta > Magnoliopsida > Poales > Poaceae > Aegilops > Aegilops umbellulata. Next base: position 289,071,341 of record CP136056.1, on the reverse strand, counting down.
GAGAAAACAAATAAGAGAAGAAGTTTCATCGCGGTTTATGATATGGAGCCGCCGCCACCTCCCGTTCTTCATCGGGAGGCCAGATCTGGAGTCCGTTCGGGGCTCCGGAGAGGGGGATTCATCGCCATCATCATCACCAACCCTTCTTCATCACCAATTTCATGATGCTCACCATCAGGAGTGAGTAAATGCTTCGTAGGCTTGGACGGTGATGGGGTTGGATGAGATTTATCATGTAATCGAGTCAATTTGTTAGGGCTTGATCCCTAGTATCCACTATGTTGTGAGATTGATGTTGTTGTGACTTTACTATGCTTAATGCTTGTCACTAGGGCCCAAGTGCCATGATTTCAGATCTGATCCCTTTATGTTTTCATGAATATATTTGAGTTCTTAATCCTATCTTGCAAGTTATATGCACCTATTACGTGTTATGATCCGCATACCCCAAGGTGACAATAATTGGAATTCTTTCCGGTGATTACCCTAGTTTGAGGAGTTCATGTATTTTGTATGTGTTAATGCTTTGTTCCGGCTATCTATTAAAAGGAGGCCTTAATATCCCTTAGTTTCCTTATGGACCCCGCTATAATGGGTGGGTAGGACAAAAGATGCCATGCAAGTTCTTATCATAAGCACGTATGACTATATACGGAATACATGCATACATTACATTGATGAATTGGAGCTAGTTCTGTATCACTCTAGGTTGTGACTATTACATGATGAATGTCATCCAACATAATTATCCATCACTGATCCAATGCCTACGACTTTCGCATATAGATCTTTTCTAAGTTACTTTCGTTGCTGTTGCTGTCATAATCACCATAAAACTGCTACTGTTACTGCTACCATTGTTATAGCTACTATCACCACTGCTATCAAACTATGATATTATTGTGCTACTGATCACTCTACTGAAAATATTTAGTTCTCTAGGTGTGGTTGAATTGACAACTCAACTGCTAATACTTGCACATATTCTTTGGCTCACATTGTGTTGACTCAATAAATTTGGGTTGAATACTCTGCCCTCAAAAACGGTTGCGATCCCCTATACTTATGGGTTATCAAGACCTTTTTCTGGCGCCGTTGCCGGGGAGCATAGCTCTATTTGCTGAGTCACTTGGGATTTATATCTGTTGATCACTATGAAGAATCTGAAGGATCATAGAACCAAGATCGTTCCCTCTAAGACGAGGGGAGGTAAGGAAATGCCATCTAGCTCTACACTTGATTCACCTTCTGTTTTGAGTAGGCTCGCGACACCACCACCTGCTATTAATGTTGATATGTCGCAAGTAATCGATGATGCTACTTCTTCTATGAATGATACTATTTATGATGCTAGTACCCTACTTGATGAAACTGCGCCACTAGGTGAATTTCTTGATGAACAACTTGCTAAAGCTAAAGAATTTGAAAATACTGAAATTTATGATTCACCTATTAGACCTAGCTCTCCTAGAATTGAAATGCCTAAGATACCCGAGGGCTATGTTGTTGGAAAGGAGATAACTAGAGAACTTCTTACTTGTAATGATAGAGATGATGTTAAGAAACTACTATGTAAGATGGAAGAAAAATCTCTGAATGCAAGAATGAAATATTATCCTAAGTCTGCTACTTCACCTATCTTTATTAATGATAAGGATTATGAATTCCCTGTCGATCCTCAGTTAATTACTTTGGTTGAATCTGATCCTTTCCATGGTTATGGATCTGAAACTATTGTGGTAGACCTTACTAAATTTAATGATATAGCCACCCTAGTTGCTCATGAGGAAAAAATTCACTACTACCATATCCTTAAGTTGTTTCCTTTCTCACTAAAGGGTTATGCTAAGATATGGTGTAATACTCTTGATCCTGGTTGTGGGCGTAATCCCCAGGATATGATACATTACTTCTCCAAAAAATATTTTCCCGTTCATAAGAAATAAGCTGCCTTACAGGAAATATTTAACTTTGTGAAAATTAAAGAATAGAATCTCCCTCAAGCTTGGGGGAGGCTTATCTAATTACTTATTGCTTTGTGTGATCATCTTCTCAAGAAAAATGAAATACTTGATATCTTTTATAATGGACTAACCGATGCTTCTAGGGACTACCTAGATAGTTGTGCTGGTTGTGTTTTCAGGGAATGAACCGTTGAACAAGATGAAGAACTATTGAATAATATATTGAGAAATGATGATGATTGGACACTTCCTGAACCACCACCTAAGCCAACCCTGAAGAAGAGGGGTATTCTATTTCTTAGTCATGAAGATATGCAAGAGGTAAAGAAATCTATGAAAGAAAAGGGTATTAAAGCTGAAGATGTTAAGAATTTACCACCTAGTGATGAAATACATGGACTTGACACCTCAACATAGGTAGTAAAGGTAAATTATCTTATAAGATTTGATGAAGGTGATATTCCTTATAATAAATCTTCTAGTCAATGCTTGGATGAATTTGACAATTACATTGTTAAGTAAGAACACTTTAATATGTATGTTACCAAGCAATTAAAACGAAATGCTTTTATGATTGATCGTTTGAGTGATTTAATGTTCAGAATTGCAAATGATGTTAAAGGTCTAGGTAAACATGCATCCATGGCCCAAACTCAGTTAGAACAAGTTGCTAAGTCTCAAAATGATTTGCTCAATGAGATGAATAACAATATGAATTATCATGTTGTTAGAGTAATGACTAGAGGAGGTAGAATGACTCGAGTGCCACTTTATCCTGAAGGTCACCCTAAAACAATTGAACAAGATTCTCAGAGAATTAATATTGATGCACTTAGTCCATCTAAGAAGAAAAAGAAAAAGAAAAATGATAGGATTTTGCAAGCTTCTAGTGAACCCGAAGTAGAAAAACCCTCTGAGAATAGTAATGATGTTTTTATTTCTGATGCTGAGACACAATCTAGTAATGAACATTCACCTAGTTATAATGGTAATGACGATGTTTATGTTGATGCTCAACCAAACAATGATAAAGAACCCGATAATGATGTTGAAGTAGGGCTCGATGTTGATCTTGATAACCCACTTCCTAAAAATAAACATTATTATAAAATAGGTTTTATTTCTAGAAAACATGGTAAAGAAAGAGAACCATGTGTTTAGAAACTCATGCCTTTTCCTACTAAGCCACCTAAGAATAAGGATGAGGAAGAATTTGAGTGCATTGCTGAAATGCTTACGCCAGTATTTCTACGTAATCGTTTGACTAATATTTTGAATACGGCCCCATATGCTAAATATATGAAAGATATTGTGACTAACTGAAGAAAGATACTTGACGCAAAAATCTCCACCATGCTTGCTGTCGGTGTACTAAAGTAGGGGTACCTTAGTACCCCAGACTTGTGCACGGGCAGTTGTAGCACCCTGCGGCAAGGCCCGCCCCGGAAGCGCCAAGAGAAGACCAAGCATTCAAGACAAGGCCCCCGGCAAGAGGAGCTTGCCGGGTCAAGAAGACAAGGCCCCCGGCAAGAGGAGCTTGCCGGGCCGAGAAGACAAGACCCCGGCAAGAGGAGCTTGCCGGGACGACTGCGCCCATGAAGGGCCATCCAAGAACAAAGTATAACGAGACAGAAGATCGAGCCCCCGACAAGAGGAGCTTGTCGGGAAGGCCGAACCCAGGCATCACCAGAGAAGCCCGCCGTGGCGCGCCAAGTGCCCCGGCAAGGCCTGATAGCTGGCACGCTATCAGGCACAGGAAGACGACCCCCGCGGCAAGCCACTTGCCGCGGCAAGATCGCCACCTCAAGGCTGCGCTCCAGCTCGCCCGCCACGCGTCGCTCCGGGGCTTCCCCCGAGGGCACGTGGCGAGGCACCGCGCAGCCTGGGGCATGCGGCGGCATGCAGCCGCCATCGTGGCGAGCGGTGGCGCACCTAACGGTCCGCCTCGGTGCTGTCCGAGCGACCGTGACGGGCATTTAATGCCCTTGTCCCCTACCGTCAGAAGTAGGTATGATAACACTGTGCCGCACTGTAGCGCCACCGTTCCCGCACTATTACAGCTACCACCCCTTTTACACTTTTGCCCCTTTCTCCTACGTTGACACCTGTCGGTGACCCCTTTGCGCTATAAAAGGAGGCCCGTGTGCGACGTAGAAGGGGTTCCGGGTTCCGGGGTTCGGAGAATCGGCACCCAGACAACCATACGCTCGGTGCAGCTAGCTCCCCAAGCTCCCGAGCTCCCCAGTTCAATACAACTAAGCAGGAGTAGGGTTTTACGCGTCCATCGCGGCCCGAACCTGGGTAAACCGCCCGTGTGCTCGCTTCGATCTGCTCTCCGCGCCCCCTCCGCCCCCCTCCGGACAACGAAAGGGGCTCCGGCCCCATAGGTGCCCGCGGGGGACAGCCCGTCCGCCCCGACATCTTTGGCGCGCCAGGTAGGGGGTGCGTCGAGGTTGTGCGGATCTGATTCAAGCGAACACTGGTAAGCTCAGGTATGAACAGGTACCTATCCGCCCCGCTCCGCGGGGCGGAGGCATTCCTCCCTACGGAATCGTGCACGGCCCTCCTCGAGTACCCACTCACGCAGAGTTCGGGCAAGAAGCAGCTGCTCCTTGAGGAGGACCGCCTTCCGGCCGCTGGGCGAACCGCTCGCCTCCAGTGAACCCTGCGCCGCTCCCGTAGCCGCAGCGGTTAGCGCCGGAAGCCGCGAAAAAAGGCGACCTCGTTCTTCGGCGCGCTTCGTCCGCCAAGATCCAAACGAGTCGACGCCAACCATGGGAGGAGTTTCGCCAGCGCGGTTGCCGGAACCTGTTTCCGCCAACCATCCTCTCTGCCCAAGTCTTGCCGCGGTCGCATGTGATCCTTGGCGCAGAGAGGGGCGCGGATCCCCAAGCATAGCTACGCCTAGCTCCGGAGGGTCGTGAGGCCCTGCGCCCTCACCTACCCCCAGGATGGGCTGGATGCTGCCCAAGGAGGTTTTACCCCACCGAGCGGCAAGCGATAAGAGAAGATAAGTTGCCGAAGCTCGAGCAATTGCTCCATTGATTTTTAAGAGTTATCTCCCTCGAACGACCGAGCCTTGGTTGAGAGGCCTGAGCGCGGAAGGACCGGCACGAGACTGGTTGCGCCCTCATTCCGTTTCGAGTCCGCTCAACGACTTGAGTGTGCTACACCCCGAGTAGCGTCCTCACTTTGTTTCGAGCTTGCCCGGCACCCCAAGCGTGCTGCGACCGCAGTCGCACCGTTTGCTTTGCTTTGAGCCTGCTCAACAATCTGAGTGAGCGGCAACCAGCCGCGGCCAGGTTTCTTGCCGGTGGTAGCCCCGCCAGCGGGTCGCTGACGTCCCGCGCTCGGCGCCCGTGGCAAGGCGGAGGCCTACGCCGGCAAGTCCCCGAAAGCGTAGGGCGGAAACAAACAAGGCGCCGGTCAAGTAGAGGGGATAACAGCGCGATGCATAGCTTAAGATGAAAAGTTATATTACAAAATGCCTTACTGCTGCCCTAACCAGCCGTTTCCGTGGCATATTTGACAGCGGCAGGGAAAGGGAGATAAAAGAAAGGGGCAGGCGGCCTAATCTACGCGGTCACCCTCGATCCTCTTGACCCCGGCCGCCTTCTTGACGATAGGGGCGATGAGGGCCTGGATCCCCGTCAGGTCTGCGTTCTCCGGCAAGGGCCTGAGGACGTTGGTAAGCCTGATGTCGGGATTGCGGAAAACGATCTTCGCCAGCACCCTCTCGAGGGCCCCGGAGATGGCCCCCCGCATCTCGTCGGCCCGCTCCTTCGGGAGCGACATTCGGAGGTGCTGGAGCGCCTGCGCCACCCCTTGGAAGAAGGAAGTGAGCTTGGCGCTGGGCGCGGCGTCCTTGTCGGCGAGAGACTGGTGGCCCTCGATCCCCAGCAGCGTCAGCTCCTTGTCGATGGTGGCGGCGATGTCGACGAGGCCCTCGGTCCACCGCTCCACTGTATCCCTGAAGGTGTTCTGAGAAGCGGCGGCGCGCCTCAGCAGCTCCTCGCTGCCGTCGACCTCTTTCCGTAAGGCCGCCTCCTCCTCCTTAGCGCTGTCCAGCGCTTTGCCGAGCGCCTCCAATTTCAGTTCCAGAGTGGAGTTGGAGTTCTTGGCGGCGTCAAGCTCCCGGACCTTCTCGGCGAAGCGACCCTGAAGCTCACCAAGGGTGAGCGCACCCTTCTCGCGCTCCAGCCGGAGCGCGGCGAGCTCCTCGTCCTTCGCCTTGAGGTCAGAATCGAGCTGTGCCACCCTCGCCTCCAGCCCCTTCTTGGTGATCTCAGCGGCTGCGGCAGCATCCCGCGCCTTCTTCAGGTCTCCGCTGAGCGCCCGCTCGCGTGCGGCAGCCTCCTCCTCGTGGTCGGCGAGGCTGGCCGTTTCCAGCACCAGCTCGCCTTCCCGCGCGGGTAGCTCCGCGGCGGCAAGCCTCTGCTGCTCCTCGGCCTCCCCGTCGCCCACGGGGACATCAGCGCCGTCCGCCTCCTGGGCACCGGCGACGTCGTCGGCATCGCCACGCGCGCCCTCCTCGACAACGGCCTCTGCCTTCGTCGGATCCGAGGCGGGCGCTGCGCTCGCCGCGGCCGGGGGACCGTCGGCCGCGTCCCCTGTCGGAAGGTCCTCCCTTGCCGAGGATCTCTCCCTTGGCGGGGTAGCGGACTCGGTCGGCACGGCGGAGGCGCCCTCTGGACGCGCCCGCCGGAGCTGCTCCGCTCCTGCCCAAAAGCAACAACTTCGCATCAACAACAAGAAGAGGGAGGGCTCGCGTACGCGCCAAGCAGCAAGGACGAGTCATGTGCTCACGCTGGGGGCTGCGCTGCGAGCCGCCCTGAGGACCCCTTGCCGGGTCCGGTAAGGGCGCCTCCGACACGACCTCGCTTGCCGGGGGAGATTCGTCATCAAGGATGACCCACGGGCTCCTCGATCTCTTCGCTCTCCTCTGGGCCAGGGTCCTGAGAAGGGGACCGGGTCAAAGGAAGGGCGAATGAGCTGTCGAACAGGACGAACCATCAGGGAAAAAGATATGAGCTCCATGGGGAACTTACTCTCCGTCCTCCTCGTCGTCGGAGCTGAGCGCTGAATAGTCGAAAACCGGCTCGGCCCTGACACGGGGAGGCGGGGGAGTGGGCTCCCGGGGCCGCTTGGCGGGGGCTGTAGATGACTCCGCCCCCGTCGACGCCGCGGCACGGGGCGCGGCGGCAACCGAAGCCCCAGCCCGCGGGGACCCCGCTCCCGCCGCCGACCCGGCCCTGCGGAGGCGCCTCCTCGGCCGGGCCGGGGGCTCCGCCTGCGACGAGCCGCCCGGAGGCTGCAGGAAGGCAACGCCGACCTCCGGCGAGCCGCTCGCGTCTTGGGCGGGCTCGTCCTCGCCGGCGAGCCCGGCCGGTTCCCCCTGGTCGACAAGTTCCATCGGGTCGGCGAGGCTCTCCGCCTCCGCCGCCTCCGCCTCGGCCACGGTGAACCCAGCTTCGCCCGCAGCCGCGGCGGCCGCCGCCTCCTCCATCCTGGAGGCAATGTAAGCTAGCTCCGCCGCGGTGGTGGCTCGGGTGAGGCCATCCTTCTCGGCAGGGTCGACTGGCTCCTCCTCCAGGCCGTCGAAGAAGGCCCGCACGACATCATCCGGCGGCTCCTGCCAGGTCGCGTTGACCCCGCGCGAGTCGCACAACGGCATCTTCGCAAGGATATGGCTGAGCGACGAGTTGTTGCACAAGGGAACGACGCCCGGCGGCAGCCGGAACCACTCCGGGTGGTCAGGGTCGTGCTTGAACAACTCCTTCAACATCGCGTCGTGCTCCAGCACGGTGAAGTTAAAATTGAGGCCCGGACGCAGCCTCATGATGTCCGCCGCGTTCCGGAACTCCCAAGCCGGCTTCCTCCTCTCCTGCAGGGGAGCGATGCGACGGCGAAGGAAATCCGCGCCGACGGCGCCGACGGTGAGTCCGGCGAGCCTGAGGCGCAGGATCCGGGTGACGGCGATCTTCAATTTGGCGTCGTCCGAGGACACCTCGCTCCAGTCGTCGCCGCGCACCACCGGAGTTCGGCGCACGGCGGTGAACGGCTGCGGACGATCCTCGACAATCAAGCACCATTCCGCCCTCCACTCCTCCCACCTGCCGCGGAGATCCCCGCCCAAGTAGGCCCCCTTCTGGCCGGACCGGGAAACCCAGGCGATCCCACCGGACAGCGGCTCCCCTTTTTCCACCCGAGGGACAAAGAAGTGCCGGAAGAGGGCCACGTTGGGACGAATTCCAACGAAGTTCTCGCAAAGGTGCGTAAAGACCGCCATTGTGAGGACGGCGTTGGGGGTAAAGTCGAGGAGGTGGAGGCCATAGGTGCTCATGATTTCAGAGAAGAACTCCGAGTACGGCGGGCAGAGCCCGCAGTAGAAGAAGACGACGAAGAAAGGATACCCGGTCGGGTACTGCTTCTGGGCTTCGGCGGGGAGCACCCGCGTGCGCGGATGCGCTCGCGTCTTCGTCGACCAGAAAAGGGAGTACTTGTCCCTCAGCTCCACCGCACCGAGCTGGGGAGGGAACGTCGCCGTCTCCTTCCGAAGCACTTCAAGCTGTAGCGCCCCGGCCGATTTCGCAGCCTTCCCCTTCGCCTTATCGCTCTTCGGGGCCATGGCGGAGGCAGGGGAGGGAGATCGCCGGAGCTGACGAGGACGGGCGCCCCAAGAACAAACCGCTGCTGCCTCTGAGAGGAGGAGGTGGCAGAGGTTTTAGAGGGGTAGTGACCGAGGGAAAGGCGAACCGCCCCTACTTTCCTCCGCTATAAGAGGGAGAGGTGGGAGAGGGGGAGGACGCTTCGCCTCTCCAAATCGAGAGGTCGTGCGCGACGTGACGCGCGCCTGCGCGGTTCAGCCCCGCGCACGCCACCCACGTCACGCTCACCTCGCACGCCCCGCCCCCACGACGCCGCGGTAAGCGCGCGCCGCCTGGGGAAGGCGCGGCGGATGCGGAGTTAAGGAGCAGCGCGACCAAGGCCACGCGTGCCCGTGCACTGTTAGGGCCTGGCCCAACGACGCTCGGCACCGTGTGTGGCCCAGGCCCGGGGGCTCCTGTCGGTGTACTAAAGTAGGGGTACCTTAGTACCCCAGACTTGTGCACGGGCAGTTGTAGCACCCTGCGGCAAGGCCCGCCCCGGAAGCGCCAAGAGAAGACCAAGCATTCAAGACAAGGCCCCCGGCAAGAGGAGCTTGCCGGGTCAAGAAGACAAGGCCCCCGGCAAGAGGAGCTTGCCGGGCCGAGAAGACAAGACCCCGGCAAGAGGAGCTTGCCGGGACGACTGCGCCCATGAAGGGCCATCCAAGAACAAAGTATAACGAGACAGAAGATCGAGCCCCCGACAAGAGGAGCTTGTCGGGAAGGCCGAACCCAGGCATCACCAGAGAAGCCCGCCGTGGCGCGCCAAGCGCCCCGGCAAGGCCTGATAGCTGGCACGCTATCAGGCACAGGAAGACGACCCCCGCGGCAAGCCACTTGCCGCGGCAAGATCGCCACCTCAAGGCTGCGCTCCAGCTCGCCCGCCACGCGTCGCTCCGGGGCTTCCCCCGAGGGCACGTGGCGAGGCACCGCGCAGCCTGGGGCATGCGGCGGCATGCAGCCGCCATTGTGGCGAGCGGTGGCGCACCTAACGGTCCGCCTCGGTGCTGTCCGAGCGACCGTGACGGGCATTTAATGCCCTTGTCCCCTACCGTCAGAAGTAGGTATGATAACACTGTGCCGCACTGTAGCGCCACCGTTCCCGCACTATTACAGCTACCACCCCTTTTACACTTTTGCCCCTTTCTCCTACGTTGACACCTGTCGGTGACCCCTTTGCGCTATAAAAGGAGGCCCGTGTGCGACGTAGAAGGGGTTCCGGGTTCCGGGGTTCGGAGAATCGGCACCCAGACAGCCATACGCTCGGTGCAGCTAGCTCCCCAAGCTCCCGAGCTCCCCAGTTCAATACAACTAAGCAGGAGTAGGGTTTTACGCGTCCATCGCGGCCCGAACCTGGGTAAACCGCCCGTGTGCTCGCTTCGATCTGCTCTCCGCGCCCCCTCCGCCCCCCTCCGGACAACGAAAGGGGCTCCGGCCCCATAGGTGCCCGCGGGGGACAGCCCGTCCGCCCCGACACTTGCAAATTATTCTTTTAAGAATGGAGTACCTAAGAAACTAGGAGATCCAGGAATACCTACTATTCCATGCTCCATTAAAAGAAGGCGTTTTCTATTTTCGTGCCCTGTTTCCTTAGTTGTGCTTAGTTTTGCCCCACCAATTTAGCGCTCCTCACTTTTTCGCTCGTCCCTTGGCCACGGCCTCTCAAATGCCCAGATGAAGCATTCTGTTGGGTCAAAGCCCATCATTGACCGTTACTTGGATGATGTCCTGCCAAGCGGGACCTGAATCAATATTAATATTGATCGTTACTTGGATGCCCAGATGAAGCATTCCGTCGGGTCAAAGCCCACAACGCATCTAGTCTAGTGACATTGCATCCCAGCCCATGGGCTGAGCCAGTGCAGCACGTGTGCGTATGGACTTAGGAGCCTGGATCGGCCTGTTCAACATGCGTGAACAGTGTCAAATACCATTTTCCATTTCTAATCAAACCTACAAATTCATAGAACATTCATTTCAAATCCAGTTGAGTTGATTCAAGTTCCTAAATTCATCATATCTGTAGGCCTATGTAATAGCTAATTTTCTTAATTATACACAAAGCTATTCTATATATTTTTTATTTAAATTTATATTTAATATATATAGGACTTCATTAGAAATTCCTAATCAATTCCGTGTTGGTCCAACTCCAGTACAATGTTTTTTTATAAATCCTTATTTGACCTCATTAATTTGCGTAACTATTTTTAGAGAATTGTGCCTAAAAATAACACTGAAAAGATAGCTTCCAAAAGAGGTAGTTTCCCAATTTTTGTTACAAAAAAATCATTTCTTAACTGCCAAAAGGAGGGCTTTTGTGTGAAGCGAGTGGAACAAATATGGCAATAAAATACAACACACTTGCATTTAAATTTGAATTACTTTATGTAAATCTGTAGAAATAGTGAATGATTTGGCACAAGTTCAAATTTGGCCATCTACTGGGCTGCAAGGTGTGTACATTGTTCTTTTACTTTTTTGTTTTCCAATATTTGTTGCAATGTTTAAATTTTATGGTTCAAATGAAAGCCAAGATATTCATAGTTTTTAAAATTTGTTGTCAAACGGCCTGAGCTCGTGTTTTGGTGTGGGATTTATTAATTACTACATTGGTTTGGTTTGACAAAAAAATTGGTCACCTTTTTTATTCAATACAAAAATGGAGACGCTTGAGCGAGATAGCTTAGCCCTTTGCTTTGTACACAACTAACATGCCCACATGTCAAAAATCTAATGACCAACTAGTGATGCTCATGCAGGCCAAAGATCTTATAGAAAAGCCTATGCTCAAATATGGATGGCACTCTGCTTGATATTTGTGCTCTCCTTTAAGCTAGCTCGCCCAACCTTTTCTTCCAAGCTTCGCCACTAGTCAACACTAATCTCAATCACATGAACGACTACTTGCAAGCAATAGAACACACACATTACATAAATAGATACATTAATATTAAGAAAATTGCACGAACAAAACATCCATTGATATATTCCCATATATATAGGGAAGACACACATTACATAGATAAATATTAATATTATGGCTTATAGTAGTGCCCCTACAGAAGCTTAGCCCTACGTTGGGCAACACTTGACATCTCCTGCCTCCGCCGCCATGTTCACTCCTCGTCCTCGGTGTTGTAGGGGAGAGTGTGCATGCCGTTGGCGGTGGGGAAGGTGTGGTCGAAGTTGGTGAAGTTGTTGTAGTGCTGAAGGTGACGAACTAGTACCCACACGAGAAGACTTTGCCGAGGAGGAAGTAGGCGTCGAAGCGGTTGGTGAAGCGAGCAGTGAGGCCAATCACAAGGCCTCCATTGCCCTGAACATGTTCCACGCGGAACATGACCGAAGAGCCGCGTGGGAGGTGGTGGTAGCCGGCAGCAAGGAAGAACTCCGCCAGCTCCGTCGGGCCTCTCCACCTTCAGATGGCCCACACGCGTAGGGTGTCCTCCACGATGACCCTGGCCGAGTACTGCATCTCCAGCATGGTGCTCGGCAGACGGTAGTGAAAGCTCAGGTTATCTCCCTGAGGGGGGTGAATGGGAGATTTTTAGAAATTCTTCAAACTCTGAACAATTTGACGAAGATCAGAGCGAAGAAATAGAAACGCAAGGGAAACTAAGTCATCACAAAATCAGAGTACATGCAATCAGGATACGTAAGAGTGAAGAACATGCAATCATACAATCATACAATCATGCACACATGAAGAATATGAACTGTGGAAATGAAAGATAGCATGATGAAATACTTCAGTTCAAATTCATCAGAGCATAGATCACAAATTCTTCAGCAGCAGAATAATGTAAGAGAGGGTGAGGAATTTGAAACCAGGTAGGCTCGGTGATGAAAATGGAATTTGGTAGACCAGTTCAAGTTGCTGCATCAACTGTACGTCTGGTTGAGGCGGCTGCGTCACAACTCAGAGGACACACATGCCTCACCATATCCCTCTTGAGTTAAGGCCCGCAGACCTCGCCCAATCAGTCATGGTAAGTCTTTAAGGTAGAATTCCAAAACCTTCACAGACTTGTTCACCGGCACACCACAATGACTCTTGGTGTACTCGGAACTTGACGCCTAACCATCTAGAAGAATGACAGTCTTCAAAGGTAACAGGCGTCGGATCACACAGATCAATCTCTTCAGTGTTGCTCATTCACTTTGGCTCTGGGTTTTTCCTCACTTAGGATTCTCTAAAAGTCGGAGGAGGATGGGTTGCTCTCTTATGACAAGTGTCAAGTTCTATCAGAGGAGCGAACCAACAAGTGGTTGTGGGGACGGCTATTTGTAGCCAGGGGTAACCCGACATGAATTGTCATAAATGCCCTTCTCCGATTCGACCTTTGTCAGGATAAGGATCCACTCGACACCTGGCACGCGATGCAACAACGGTTGGAATTTGAACTCTCAAATTCGTCGGGGCACTCTATTTCCCAACTTTTAGGCAGAATGCACTGGTGAACTCCTAACTCCTCAGCGTGACCAAATTTGTCAGCAACTAGATGAACTTTGTCACTGTCGCTAGCAAATGTGTCAGCTGTACTGGAGATTTCCAAAGGCTTCACTCGAAGCGCCTTTTGTGTATGGGTTTGAGTAGGTTTGAGCATCACTTTGGAAATGTGAAGTATGTTTCACCTAGACCCCCTTTCACAGTATGATTTTTCCTATGACTCAAAGAAGAAGAAAAAGAAACTATGAAAACAAAGTCTTCAAGCTTCAGAGTCTTCACATCAAAGTCTTCAAAGGCCATACCAAATTCATCATCAGATTCTTCACTTGAAGAAATCCATTTTAGGGGTCACCTTCCATGTGCTAAACCAAATCTTCTGGGACTCTATCGCCTGTGTATACTCAACTTATTTGTCTCCAATACTCCAAAACCACTAAGGGGGCACTTGATGCACTTATAGGTAGGTTGGGCTGTAGTACTGCATCTTGTCTCGGGTAGGATCTAGCTTTTGCTTTGGCTTTTGGAGAAGAAGAAGAAGGGGGCGCAGAAGGATGTGAGATCGAGTTGAGACCGGGGGGGGGGGGGGTGTTTAAATAGTTGCGGTGCGACGCGCCCGTTTGAATGCGTTCATCGGTGCAACGCGCCTGTTTGAATGTGTTCATCGGTGCGACACGCCCGTTTCAATGCGTTCATCGGGACACTGCATCCGCTGATAATGGCAATAATAGCCCACTGGAGCCCTATGCATTTTCACACTAAAACAGGGCATGTCGATCGGTAAAGCTGCGTCCCTAGGCTGCACTAATTGCCCTGATGTGACGAAGCTGCGCCTGCATCGGGTGGCTGCGCGCACATGCATGGCAACGGGGTGGCTACGCGCATGCATGGCAGGTTGAGACTTAAGGCCTTTCTACGACAGCCCATCAGTCCGACGAGTGCCTCCACGAATGAATACATTTCAGAAAAGGTGTCCAGCCCGCGGCCCAAGACCGCTGCCGATTATCTCTGCTTCCGGTGCCAGGTGGGCCACTTACATTGTGCTCCAGCCTTGCCTAAAAATGTCTGCTCCAGCCAATCAGGTCTCCTCTCACGGATCAACCATGGCAAACCCTAGTGCCTGATCCAAACCATCCCCGAACAGCGATCCAACGGCCCTGATGCTGTGGGGTTTTGAGAGGGGTTTGAGGGGTTTTGAGAGGGTTTCAAAGGTTAGGGCTGAGCATAACTAATTCAAAAAAAATCAAAAAATATGAAACTTCTGCACGTCATCGTTTTATGTTACTAATTTGCTAGGAAAAATAAGACATTACGACTACATATATTTTGATGAAATTCCCTTCACATAACTTAGCTATCATGGACAAGGTTTTATGGTTTTCATGGGGAATGAGCTAGGGTTTAGGGTTAACCATGGCATAGTTTGTCCAAACTGTCCCATATTATGCATGGGCCCTATATTTGCGCACTAGATGTTAAGATTTTGTTTTTAGCTCATTTGGAGAAGTTCAAAAAAAGCTTAGAAACAGGGTTGTTTACCTTAGTTTTGGAGCTCATTTGGGGCTCATTTTTCATGAATATGTGTGTTACTTCACAAAAGTGCTCGGATTGATCACCTAACGTGCATAAAAGTTGAGAATGCACTCGAACATCAATACACATCAAAGTATAAATTTGAAATCTGGCTCAAATTTGGAACATGGCACATAGTTTTCAAAGTACAACACACATTAAAATACAAGTAGCATTACCTCACACAAAATGAGACTCTAAACCAATAGTTTTCTTACGACTCCTTGCTCTTGATTCCACAACACAAAGCTCACTAATGCTCTTGGTTTTGTTCACTGGACTAGCTTCAGTTTGTAACGTTTCAGCAACCAGGGGCTGGCATGCACGCTTCCTCCTGACAAACAAAGCATGTCATTTGGTTAGTAATTGAAAAAAAGAGCCAAATCAAAAAACATCACAAACATGAACATACTTTGGCCTTTTAGGAGTGTAACGACATTTTGTAGATCCTTTTCGGTGCCCAAGTTCCTCGCACAGCTTACATATATTCTTGTTACCTTTATGGGACCTTTTAGGCTTTGGATCTTTCTCTCCCTTCTTACTACTCTCACCTTCCTCAAACGATGCCTTCAATGCACTCTCCTTAGGTATACCAGCCTTTCTTTTCGTTAAGGGAGGGCACATGGAAAATTCGATCTCCACTTCAGGCCACTGAGACTGATCTATAAGTGCTAGAATTGGAGCTGCATACGTACCCTTGAATCTTGCCACCGAGTAATACTCATGGAAATATTGGTGCATGTTTGTATTTGGGTGGGAGGCCAAGAAAATAGTGGCATGCTCACATGGTTTCCCAGTGTGTTGCCACTCTAGGCAAGTGCAGTCATGCATTTCAGTGTTAACAACATGCCGCCTTCCAAACTTTGTATCTCTAACTTCAACACCCCACAATGTGGATTTTTCAATAAAAAATGTGTAATATTTCTGCTCCTGTTGACCACCTATTGTACCACTACAAGAAGCTTATCCCCTTGCAATCCTTCTTCTCAATTCTCACAAACACATGATCATGATCCTTATTTGGTCAACCATGTCATGCACATGCAAGTTTAAAAACTGCTTCACCTTGTTGCTAAAACTCTCTGCCAAGTTGTTGTTGATATAATCACACTTGATGGCAGTGTTAAATCCGGACATGTACCATAACATATGGTAGGCGTTCATCCATGGAACAAGCTCACTACATGCTGCCATTATCTTACCAATATGATATGAATGTTTCTGAGTGGTGTAAGATCTTGTTGTTGGCCACATGTGCTCAAATTCTTCCCCGCTAATTTTTTTGATCAAATTGATCCACATATGGCCGAAGCACTCCCTCTGCTCAGCATGAGAAAAAACATTCTTTACTACAATTTCTAGCTCTTTACATGCATATGTGTGGAATGCCAAAGGTGACACTGGCCCTATGCATCTTTTCAACTACATCATGAACCATGCCCATGACACTTCTGTCTTTGAATGAAACAAGCCAATAGCAGCAGGGAACATCCAATTGTGGCCATCTAGAGCATTGCATGCTGCCAATTGACCATTCCACTTGACAGTTAAAGAAGAAGAGCCTATGCTCAAATATGGACGACACACTGCTTTGAAGCCATCGATGCAAGGCTTTAAAGCCATAAAGAACTTAGAGAAAACGACTTTGCCATCCTCTGTTACCTCAGTATCTATCTCAACAACACTGCCAAGTGACCTCTTCTTCACCTCTAGTTTGAAGTTATAAAGCATCCTAAAGGTATTCGCCCAATCACCATATAATTGCTTCATTGCCCTTTGTTTTGCCCTCCACACTATGGTATATTTCAGCTTAATGGGGTATTGATTTTCTAAGTCTACTAAAAGTTGCTTTGCAGTAGTGCTTTGTTTCTTGGCTAAAATAGGAGTGATCTTTTCGGCAACCCAAATGTGTGATGCCATGGTTGGTTCTCTCTGTGAACTTGTAATACAAGTATGCTGATGTGGAATTTGATTAACCCTGATGATACTTCCATCAGGTTGGCATCTAGCAGATATGTACCACTTGCAAGGCTTGGTGTTTCCATCAAATCCTCTGCACATCCCATAAAACTTCTTTCTGTCAGTCCACTTATTCTTGGCATCAAACTCATGCTTGACCGCATAAGTCTTGAAACACATCCTAAACTCATCCATGTTTGGCCACAACTTCCCCACTTCAATAACAGGGTTTTCTTTGTCATATACATTTACCATCTCATCATCGTGTGCAACATCAACACCATCTGCAGCATCTTCCATCAACTATCCATCCACATCTTCGGATGAATCTACGTTAGCATCAACATGCAAACTAGATTCGCCCTCTCCTCATTATCTCTATCATCTACTGGTATGCCAAAAAATTGCCATCTCAGTGTCGACCATTGGTGCAGTGAACAAATCTATAGGGTCATCTAATTCTACTGAATTCCAATCAACGGTAGCAACCCTTATAGCACCACCCCCTGTTTGTCAATGTCGTTTCCATCCCGTTCATCCAACCCGCGCCCCCCACATTCTAGATTCCAAATAATCCGAAAATAGAGGCACCGCGGTGTAACATCCCAAATTTTCAATTTGGAATGTTATACATTAGATCATCATGCATAACATATTTTCTTGCATTTTGGTCGATCCTAGGAATTTCACGCAACTCAAGGACCCTCGGAGAGAGTTGGAGATTTCGTTATTTTCATATTTGAGTTTTCTCAAATTTTGAAAAGAGGATCATTTGATTTTATTTATTTCATCTTCAATTATTTTTCCAATATCAAAAACATGAGAGAGGAATAATATGACTTTCTCAAATTTAGGAAAAATGAAGATTTAATAAATAAATCAAAATTTGGATTTTCTGGAGTTTATTTGCATTTTATTCGGATTAGGGAAAAATGCGTGTTTTTAAAATATTGCATTTAGGCCCTGAGTAAAAGTTCATTTTGTTCGACTCATTTTTAGGAGTCGGGGAAAATTAACTTCGGGATTTTTGGACTTCGTTTAGATTCTCTTTTATTTGTTTTTCTGCACGAGTATTTAAAAAAAATCTGCAGCGCCCGACTGGGCCAAGGGCCCAGCCGAGCCGGCCCACGCCGCCGCCCCTCCTCACGCGCGCGCCCGTGCGCAGCGCAGCGCCGCCGCCGCCGAGTCCGAGCCGGACTCTGCCGCCGCCGCCCCCTTGCCTTGCCCCTCCCCCAAGCCACCTCCCTCCCCCCTTTAAATACCCAAGCCCCCCCTCTCCTCCCCACACCGCCGCGCCCCGCCCCCGTAGCAGCAGCAGCAGCCGCCGCCGCCGCCGCTCGCGCCGCCGCCGCCGCCCACGCCTCGCCTCGCCTCGCCTCGCCCCATGCCACCCCGCCCCCGCCGGAACCCCTCGCCGCCGAGGTAGCCACCGCGCCGCGCCACCCCACCCTCGGTTCGTTTTTTTAAAACCGTTCCGGTTTATTTTTCGTTTCGAAGTTTCGTTTTTTTTCGAAACCCTAGATCGGTTTTCGTTTTTGTTTTGGTTTATTTGTTTAGCGAGCGTTCGCCGGACCGTTCGTCTTAACGAACATGATCACCGGTTATTCTCGGTTAACGAACGTCCGTTCGTTTAATCGTTCGTCGTTTTCTTTTTCGTCGGATTTATTCCGCGACTTTTCTTATCGCGATTTCAGATCCGATCTTCTTTCTAGTTTATCTTCTCGCTCGTTTATCGGAATCAGGTGATTCAAGCGCCTGGAGTTTCGTTTCAAAACCGTTGTTCCGACTAATCAACTTAAACAAGTTTTTTCTACTGTAAAACTTGGCCTAGTTTCAATTTGCTAGGACCGAGTTGTTTTCGTTCGCCGTTTGTTTTCCGTTACTTTGTTCGGTTCGTTTCTCTTTGCAACCGGAGTTCTTAAGTTGAACTTTCTGGTTCGATCTTTTGTTCGAGTTTTACCTGTGCATTAGATGAGTACTTATTGTATGCTTGTTGTTTGTCTGCGATAGTTCACCCGGAGTGCGCCGCCTGTTACTTCGAATCTCTAGGTTTCGCGGATCCTCAGCAAGGCAAGTAACACTTTGATCATAACCCATTTTCTACCCAGTTTTTATTGCATTAGATCAATCCTCGAACATTGCATGATTAGGATCTAATTAAACTGTGGGACGGGAAGTAGTTGAGGTAGTACCTATTACCTGTTTTACTTATGAAACCTTTGGGAGTTACTTCTACGTTTGCTTATTATGCCATGCTATGCTAGTAGACGTGGATTGGGTGAGTGATATCCATGATAGATGTGAGTTATGTTAATTAATGGTTTATCTAAGGTGGCAACTTAAACACACATCTGGGTGGATTGAGGCACCTGGTTTCTATCAGGACTTGCCTGTTTTTCTTTGGACCGCCACCCAGGCTCAAAGGGATCATAAGATCATTCATGCTAGTAACTTCCGTGTGCAGCCACAAGCCATTATGGGCTCTGGCATAGTTGATTAAGTCGTGCGAACCCTTATAGGGTAGACTAGCAGATGTAGGGGAATGTAGGTGTACCGGTCTATCCAAACGTAAGGTGCCAGCGCTTCTGAAAGACTATGTCTCGGTCATCCGTTTCTCAAACACCATGTAGTGCGAGAAACCAAACGGAGGCGATCGTGTCTTGTGGGGAAAAGTGCGCAAACCTCTGCAGAGTGTACAATCTAATCATGATTAGCCGTGTCCCCGGTTATGGACGTCTTGAGTATCTAGTACTTGAATATCATGTGAATCTCATCATGTTACTTGTAATTACTATTGGTTGGGTTTTAATTGTTCACTTAATTGGGATCGGAATGCTGTCAACCATTCTCGATGTTTCAACCACCATGATAGTTAAATAAAATCTATTCCTTTGCAGTAGGGAAAAATTGGCTTTACGCAAAACTGTAACCATAGAGCTTTTCCACCAGCCATATATGCATGTAGTATAGGCTTATCATTCATTACTCTCTATGTGTTACATTGCCAGCATATCCCATGTGCTGACCCGTTTTCGGGCTGCAACTTTCATGTTGCAGACTTTTCAGACGATGAGTAAGGTGCTTTAGGTCGTGGTTCTATACTCAATGATGCCGTTGGAGTTGATGGACTCACTTATCTTCCAAGTCTTCCGCTGTTATCATTATTAGATGGCCTTAAGCCATATTTATTGTAATAAGTTCTCTTTGAGACATCGATGTAATAAGTGTGTGATTGCTACTCTGTTATAAATCCTTCGAAGTACTATGTGGTGTCAGCATTACTGATCCAGGGATGACACCGGAGCACAGAGACTTGACCATCTGAGGTCGGGTCGCTACACGCGGTCAGATCTAACTTGACACGGTGTAGGGTTTCGAACTCACACACCTTACCGCTGCAACCGAGAATGATAGCTCCACGGCCCGCCACCTGCCGCCAAGACATAAGAAAGGAGCAGGGAGGGTTCAGTCTTGCATGGGGGACCCACCTGCCTGAACATAAGCTCATTACGTTGACGACCGTTTATCGCCTGGTCGTGAATTAGTTATTTCTGCCTCAAAACATTGCACAACAACTTTTTTTATTATCAAGTGTGTCTCTGTCCTTCTATTACTCATTAAAAAATGTCGCGCAGAAAGTAGGTTGCCCCACCTATCAGGGTATCATGCGGGCCCACTAGTTAGGACATAACAGTCAATGGCGTTGACTAGATGGCGGTGCTCCTTTGGCCTTTTGTGAGCAGGTGGTGGAGTGAGGAGGGGAAAAGTGAGCAAAGTTAGTTGGCTTGGAAAAAACAAAGCACAACTAAGGAACCAGGGGCACAGAAATAGAAAACCCTAAAATAAGTTATGTCAAAACTGCTTTATGTGATTTGGGAGCCGGTGTTAGTGTTATGGATTTCTCTTTATATAGAGGACTTGATTTCAATAAACTAACACCTACTGAAATATCATTGCAAATCGCTGACAAATCAACTACCATACCTATCGTTATTTGTGAGGATGTGCCTGTTGTAGTTGCAAATGTTTTATCCTAATAGACTTTGTTATACTTGATATGCCCGAGGATGACAACATGTTGATTATACTTAGTAGAACCTTTTTGAACACTGGGGCTGTTATCGATTGCACAAAAGCAAATTTACTTTTCATATCAATGGTAATGAGCATACGGTGCACTTTCCGAAGAAACAATTTCAAGCGAATGGTATCAATGTTATTGAAAAAGCTTCGACAATTACTATTGGAAGTTTTCAGCTCCCCCTTCCTACTGTCAAAAAGAAATATGAAACTCTTATTATAGGGGAGATGCATATCCCCGTTGAGGTAACTTAGTGTTATACAAAAATTCTTTGGTTTCATGTTACTCAAAAATAGTTTGTTAATAAGACTTGATCAACCTTATTAATGGATTCTTTTTTAGGGGCATGAGGTCGATGAATTCAGTAAGCACAACTTTCTGTACCTACTATTTGTTCTCTGTTATTCTTAGTTAAATACAATAAAATGCCGTGATTACCCAGTTTTCTGAATTATCTGTGCAATAAAAAATGGCACAAAAATATAGGCGCTAGGAATGATATAAAATTGTAACATGAATTTTTCTGGAATATTTAAATTTTTTTTGGCATTGAGAACAACCCTGGGGTTGCCCCTGGTGCCTACGACGCACATGGGCACGACCACCCCCTGGGCACGACCACCCCCTGGGCACGACCACCCCTTGGGCACGCCTGTGTGGCTTGTGGGCCCCATAGGGACCCCCTCACTTATCCCTTTAGCCCACTTCATCTTCTACCTTTAGAAAAAAATCCTAGTACCTCTCTCCCTCGTGTTCTTGCTCCCAAAAATGAGATTTTCAATCTCTTTGCTCGAAGCTCCATTTATGAAGCTGTTTTGGGGGATTGCTCCTTGGTATGTGACTCCTCCATTGCTCCAATTAGTTTTTGCTTTAGTGGATTATATTTTGAATAATTAGTTGCTCTTGGTGCGATTGAAAATGAGCTTGCATGTTGAATTCCTTGAGTTCCAAGTAGTTTGAATGCTTGATGTAGCTTTTAGACATTCATATGAGTAGTTGCTATCAATCTTGTACAGTTTTATTGACATCATTTTGTGGTCCAAAAATTTCAGAAATTTGTTCGTAGGAAAAAATTAACTTCTTTTGGAGAAGCTTCCTCGAAACGGAGTGCCAAGGGAGTCAGTGGGGACTCCTCGGACAGTGACCTCAACATTCTTCGTAGGATGGAGGTCCGGCCGTGCGAATGGTCGTACAATGCCTTCATGAATGAAGCCGGATTCTACCAAGAGTTCGTGCAATTTTTTGGAAATGCCAGATTGACTAACTTCCTCGCAGATGAGTGTGACTAGTACCACATCCTTACAAATTCCTTTGTACAAAATTTCCATTTCTTGAATAGGCTCGAACCCCCCATGGTGTGTTTTGATTTATTTGTTGAACATCATGAGATACCACTTGTTGAATTTTGTGAGATATGTTTGATCCTTCTGATGGGGAATTAAGAGAGCCTAGACCGGAGGAGTTTGAGGGTTTCCTCCGCACTTTACTATGGGAGAGGAAAGGGGCATGTCGAAAGCCCGAGCTACTAGGTTGCAATTTCATGATGTGCATTACTTTGCTTTATTCATAGGGAAATGTTTGACTGCTAGGGATAAAGGTAGCGTGCTATGTACCCATGACCTCGTCATCTTACGCCGAACACATTTTAGTGACAACACTTATAACATTGGCGCTATCATTGCATGCCACCTTCACACTAATAGGACTAAGGGAAAAATTCATGGTGGTATTTACGCTACTCGCCTAGCGAGACGTTTCCATGTTGACATACCCCCCATGATTATTTGTTGCCTAGGATTTATCTAGATCACCAGGCTATGCTAGATCACCATTTTATTGATGCCCCTGAGCCTCCTCACCACATTCATTATAACTTGGTTTTTAGTGAGGATACTCGTGATGTTATCCCATTGCCTGCACCTGTTTTGTTTGACTCTCATACCTGGAACAGATACACCGTCATGGCACTGGACATTACTGCTTACCGGAACACATTGGCAGCGGCCGAGAATGAGGCCCAAGCTTCGGACGCTCAAGTGCCGCCGCCTCAGCACTTCCATATTGGACCAGATGGCTACTATGGATGGTGATTACCAAGCTAGGCAAAAGCCTAAGCTTGGGGGAGTACGTTTTCTCACCGACAATACATTCACATTCACACATTTCATTACAGTTGTCGGTGTTCATCCTCTTTCATTGTATGATCCATGCTAGTTTTATTTTTGCTTTCTTCTTGTGTGTTTGAAAAACATAGATAAAATCCAAAAATATTTCTCGCTTTTTTTGGTTTTCCTTTCTAGTTTAATTAGTTGTAGTATTAAAGGAAAACCCAAAAATATTTCTCGTTTCTTGTTTTGCCTGTTGGGAGCTTTCCCGTGTAAATAGTTATTCTCCTTTTTGGTTTTCCTTCGTTAATTTGCTTCCTTCAAGAAAAAACTAAAAATTCCCAAAATATTTCATTGTGCTTCTCTGAAATTCTTTTCTTTTGTTGAGTCATCATAAGGAGAAGACCACGATGAAAATGTTGAGTGGCTCTCAATTATTGTTGATCTAACAAAGCGCCCATGTTACCTTGTTTTCTCCTTCGAATAAAATGCCTGCAGATTCTAGCTTAGTCCAAGGCGCTCTTGCACTATTATTATTTTCATATCATTCGTTCGTGCAAGTGAAAGGCAATAATTACGATAATTTGATGAAGTGACTATGGCAAGGAAAAGTGGGTATTAACTCAACTTGTTCTTTGTAAATATGTTTAACTCAGTATCCATGATTCAGCATATTATGAGTAAACATGTTTATGATGACTATTAGAGATTATAGTTGCTCATGTCATGCTTAAGTAGCTAGTAGTGGATAATGATTTATCTTGGGTGTCAACATGCATTAAAATGGTTATGATGTAGTATGATAGTATGGTTCATCATCTTTCATTGTATGATCCATGTTAGTTTTATCTTTTTGCTTTCTTCTTGTGTGTTTGAAAAACTTAGAGAAAATCCAAAAATATTTCTCGCTTCTTTTCGGTTTTCCTTTCTAGTTTAATTAGTTGTAGTATTAAAAGAAAATCCAAAAAGATTTCTTGTTTCTTCTTTTGCATGTTGGGAGCTTTCCCATGTAAATAGTTATTCTCATTTTTCTCCTTCATTAATTTGCTTCCTTCAAGAAAAAACTAAAAACTCCAAAAATATTTCATTATGTTTCTCTGGAATTCTTTTCTTTTTTTCAGTCGTCGTAAGGAGAAGACACGATGAAAATGTTGAGTGGCTCTCATATACATTATTGTTGATCTAACAAAGAGCCCATATTACCTTGTTTTCTCCTTCAAATAAAATGCGTGCAGATTCCAGCTTAGTCCAAGGCACTCTTGCACTGTTATTATATTCATATCATTCGGTCGTGCAAGTGAAAGGCAATAATGACGATAATTTGATGAAGTGACTATGGCAAGGAAAAGCGGGTATTAACTCAACTTGTTTTTTTTGTAAATATGTTTAACTCAGCATCCATGATTCAACATATTATGAGTAAACATGTTTATGATGACAATTAGACATTATAGTTGCTCATGTCATGTGATACGTCTCCAACGTATCTACTTCTCCAAACACTTTTGCCCTTGTTTTGGACTCTAACTTGTATGATTTGAATGGAACTAACCCGGACTGACGTTGTTTTCAGAAGAATTGCCATGGTGTTAGTTTTGTGCAGAAATAAAAGTTCTCGGAATGACCTAAAAATCAACGGAGATTATTCTTAGAATTAATAAAAAATACTGGCGAAAGAATCAAGGCCAGGGGCCCACACCCTGTCCACGAGGGTGGGGGGCGCGCCTACCCCCCTGGGCGCGCCCCCTGCCTCGTGGGCCCCTTGGAGCTCCACCAACCTTAGCTCCAACTCTATATATTCACGTTCAGGGAGAAAAAATTCAGAGAGAAGTATTCATCGCGTTTTACGATACGGAACCGCAACTAAGCCCTAAATTTCTCTCAGGAGGGCTGATCTGGAGTCCGTTCGGGGCTCCGGAGAGGGGAATCCGTCGCCATCGTCATCATCAACCATCCTCCATCACCAATTTCCTGATGCTCACTGCCGTGCGTGAGTAGTTCCATCGTAGGCTTGCTGGACGGTGATGGGTTGGATGAGATTTATCATGTAATCGAGTTAGTTTTGTTAGGGTTTGATCCCTAATATCCACTATGTTCTGAGATTGATGTTGCTATGACTTTGCTATGCTTAATGCTTGTCACTAGGGCCCGAGTGCCATGATTTCAGATCTGAACCTATTATGTTTTCATGAATATATGTGAGTTCTTGATCCTATCTTGCAAGTCTATAGTCACCTACTATGTGTTATGATCCGGCAACCCCGAAGTGACAATAATCGGGACCACTCCCGATGATGACCGTAGTTTGTGGAGTTCATGTATTCACTATGTGTTAATGCTTTGGCCCGGTACTCTATTAAAAGGAGGCCTTAATATCCCTTAGTTTCCACTATGACCCCGCTGCCACGGGAGGGTAGGACAAAAGATGTCATGCAAGTTCTTTTCCATAAGCATGTATGACTATATTCGGAATGCATGCCTACATTACATTGATGAATTAGAGCTAGTTTTGTGTCACCCTATGTTATAAATGTTGCATGAATAATCGCATCCGGCTTAATTCTCCATCATCGATCCAATGCCTACGAGCTTTTCACATATTGTTCTTCACTTATTTACTTTTCCGTTGCCACTATTACAATCACTACAAAACTATCACTTTTACTTTTGCCACCGTTACCGTTACTGCCATACTACTTTGCTACTAAATACTTTGTTGCAGATACTAAGTTATCCAGGTGTGGTTTAATTGACAACTCAACTGCTAATACTTGAGAATATTCTTTGGCTCCCCTTGTGTCGAATCAATAAATTTGGGTTGAATACTCTACCCTCGAAAACTGTTGTGATCCCCTATACTTGTGGGTTATCAAGACTATTTTCTGGCGCCGTTGTCGGGGAGCATAGCTCTATTCTTTGAGTCACTTGGGATTTATATCTGCTGGTCACTATGAGGAACTTGAAAGACGAAATAACTAAGATTTTTCCCTCAACTACGAGGGGAGGTAAGGAACTACCATCTAGCTCTGCACTTGATTCGCCTTCTGTTTTGAGTAATTTTGCGACACCTAAACCTGCTTCTGCTATTAATTCTGATATGTCGCATGTTATTGATGATGCCACTTCTGCTATGCATGATACTTAACTACTTCTATGCTTGATACTACTGTGCCACTTGGTGAATTTCTTGATGAACAACTTGCTAGGGCTAGAGAGAATGAAATTATTGAAACTGATAATATCGATGAAAGTGATGATGAAGATTCTCCCCCTAGATATGAATTGCCTGTTGTGCCTGATGGGTTATGTTATGGATGAAGAAACTGTTAGAGACTTTCTTGCTTGCAATGATAGAAGTGATCTTAAGAAATTATTAGCTAAGCTGGAAGAAAAATCTCTGAATGCTAGAATGAAATATGATCCTTCTTATGCTACTTCACCTATCTTTATTACTGATAAGGATTATGATTTCTCTGTTGATCCTGATATAATTACTTTGGTTGAATCCGATCCTTTCTATGGCTATGAATCTGAAACTGTTGTGGCACGTCTTACTAAATTAAATGATATAGCCACCCTGTTCACTAATGATGAGAAAACTCGCTACTACTATATCCTTAAATTATTTCCGTTCTCATTAAAGGGTGATGCTAAGATATGGTTTAATTCTCTTGATCCTGGTTGTGTGCGTAGTCCCCAGGATATGATTTACTACTTCTCTGCTAAATATTCCCCCGCTCATAAGGAACAAGTTGCTTTAAGGGAAATATATAATTCTGTGCAAATTGAAGAAGAGAGTCTCCCACAAGCTTGGGGGAGGCTTCTCCAATTACTTAATGCTTTGCCTGATCATCCTCTCAAGAAAAATGTAATACTTGATATCTTTAATAATGGACTAACCGATGCTTCGAGAGACCACCTAGATAGTTGTGCTGGTTGTGTTTTCAGGGAAAGAACTGTTGATCAAGTTGAAATTCTATTGAATAATATGTTGACCAATGAAAATAATTGGACACTTCCTGAACCAACTCCTAAGGCAATTCCGAAGAAAAGGGGTATTCTATTTCTCAGTCCTGAAGATATGCAAGAGGCAAAGAAATCTATAAAAGAAAAAGGTATAAAAGCTGAAGATGTTAAGAATTTACCTCCCGTTGAAGAAATACATGGTCTTAATTCATCACCTATTGAAGAAACACATGGTCTTGATAAACCGACACAGGTAGTAAAGGTAAATTCTCTGATAAAGCTAAAATCCCTCCTGCTAAGTTTGCTAGCCTATGTTTGGATGAATTTGATAACTTTATGGTTAAGCAAGAAGATTTAATTGCTTATTTTGGTAGACAACTGAAAGCAATGATTATATGATTGAACACTTGGGTGATTATATGTCTAGAGTGGTGAACTTAAACTCATTAGTAAACATGCTTCTATGGTTACCACTCAAGTAGAGCAAGTACTTAAAGCTCAAAATGATTTTCTCAATGAATTGAATAGTAAGAATAATGAGTTTGCTGTTAGAGTTGCAACTAGAGGGAGTAAAGTGACTCAGGAACCTTTGTATCCTAAAGGTCACCCTAAGAGAATTGAGTAGGATTCTCAAAGAACTAATGTAGATGCACCTAGTCCTTCTAAGAAGAAGAAAAAGAAAAACGATAGGACTTTGCATGCTTCTAGTGAACCTGTTGTTGACACACCTGAGAATCCTAATGATATTTCTATTTCTGATGCTGAAACACAATCTGGTGATGGACATGAACCTAGTGATAATGTTAATGATGATGTTCATGTTGATGCTCAACCTAGTAATAACAATGATGTAGAAATTGAACCTGCTGTTGATCTTGATAACCCACAATCAAAGAATCAACGTTATGATAAGAGAGACTTTGTTGCTAGGAAGCACGGTAAAGAAAGAGAACCATGGGTACAGAAACCCATGCCTTTTCCTCCCAAACCATCCAAGAAAAAGGATGATGAGGATTTTGAGCGCTTTGCTGAAATGATTAGACCTATCTTCTTGCGTATGCGTTTTACTGATATGCTTAAAATGAATCCTTATGCTAAGTATATGAAAGATATTGTTACAAATAAAAGAAAGATACCGGAAGCTGAAATTTCCACCATGCTTGCTAATTATACTTTTAAGGGTGGAATACCAAAGAAACTTGGAGATCCAGGAGTACCTACTATACCATGCTCCATTAAAAGACACTATGTTAGAACTGCTTTATGTGATCTTGGAGCCGGTGTTAGTGTTATGCATATATCTTTATATCGTAGACTTGATTTGAATAAGTTGACACCTACTGAAATATCTTTGCAAATGGCCAATAAATCAACTGCTATACCTGTCGGCATTTGTGAGGATGTGCCTGTTGTAGTTGCAAACGTTACTATTTTAACGGACTTTGTTATTCTTGATATTCCCGAGGACGATAGTATGTCTATTATTCTTGGAAGACCCTTTTTGAATACTCCAGGGGATGTTATTGATTGCAATAAAGGCAATTTCACTTTCCATGTTAATGTAAATGAGCATACGGTACACTTTCTGAGGAAACAACCTCAACTCCACGGTATCAATTCTATTGGAAAAATTCCATCGATTACTATTGGAGGTTTTAAATTTCCTCTTCCTACTATCAAAAAGAGATATGATACTTTATTGTTGGGGATGTGCATATCCCCGTTGAGGTAACATAGTGTTACTCAAAATTTCTCCGGTTCCATGTTATTCGGAATGAGTTTGTTAACAAGACTTGATCAACCTTGTTAGTGGATTCCTTTTGATGAGCATGAGATGGATCAAGTTAGAAAGCATAACCTTCTGTACCCTCCTTTTACTTTTCTGTTATTTAGATTAAATAAAGAAAAAATAGTATTTTTCTGTCTGTTTTCTGATTTATCCGTGCAATAAAAAAATACCCCAAAAATAAAAGTTCTCCAAATGCCCCAAAAATGAAATATGTTTTTTTCTAGAATATTTGAGAATATCTGGCACTCAGAACACATCAGGGGGAGCAAGCACCTGGCCATGAGGGTCCAGGGCGCGCCCACCCCCTGGCTGCGTCCCCCTGCCTCGTGGGCCTATGGTGGCTCCCCTCCACTTATTCCAGCTACCACACACTACTTCTTCCTCCCAAAAAAATCACCAACCAGATCAAGCACGAGTTTGTAACATCCCAAATTTTCAATTTGGAATGTTATACATTAGATCATCAATGCATATCATATTTATTGCATTTTGGCTTGATCCTAGAAATTCTACGCAACTCAAGGACCCACAGAGAGAGTTGGGGATTTCGTTATTTTCATATTTGAGTTTTCTCAAATTGTGAAAAGAGGATCGTTTGATTTTAATTATTTTTCTCTTCGAATATTTCTTTTATGAAAATAAAAGAGAGGGGATAAAATGACTTCCCCAAAATAAAGAAATATTGGAGATTTAATATTAAAATCAAATAAGAATTTTATTTAGAGTTTTTATCGCTATTTTATTTGAATTAGGAAAAATATGCGTTTTTCAAAATTGCATTAGAGGTCAAAATAAATGTTCAACTTGTCCGCTATATTTCTAGAGGACGGGGAAAATTTATTTTAGGATTTTTGGAGTCCGTTTAGTATTTCTTTTCTTTGTTTTTCTGCGCGGAACTTTTTTTTAAAGACAACCGACCTAGCCGGCCCGTGCCCGACTAGGACTCGCCCGACCGGCCTTATAAGCCGCACCCGCAACCCCCCTGCAGCCCGTCCTGCCACCGCAGCCCACCCGCGCCCAAACCCTAACCCTAACCCGTGCCGCCGCCGCTAGCCGCCGCCGCCTTGCCGCTCTGCCGCCGAGCTGCCCCGCCCGCCAGAGTTGCCGCCCCGCCGCCGGAGTTTTCGCCGCCGCCGTCGTCGTCACGAACACCGAGGTAGCTGCCGGTTTTTTTTAAAAACCGATCGGTTTTATTTAGAAAACTAGATTCGTTTTTTAGATTAGATCGGTTCGGTTTTTCATCGGTTTATTTATTTTGCGGATGTTCTCCGTACATTCGTTTTAACGAACGCCGTTCACCCGTTAGTCATAGACAGCGAACGTTCGTTCGTTAGCCTGTTCGTCAGTTTTTTCTTTTTCCAGGGTTTTTCCGCGATTATTTTCGATCGCGATTTCTGACCCGATCTTCGTTCTAGTATAACTTTTCGCTCGTTTATCGGAATCAGGTGATTCAAGCGCCTAGATCTTTGTTTCGAAGCCCTATTTCTGTTTAACCAACTTGAACAAGTTTTTGCTACTATAAAATTTGTCTTAAGTCCAGATTAGTAAACGGATCTTGTTTCTTTTGCAGTTTGAGTTTCGTTGCTTCGTTTGGTTTGATTCTTTTTGCAAACCGGAGTTCTCAAGTTGAACTTTCTGGTTAGATCTCTTATTTGAGTTTTACCCATGCTTCTAGTTGAGTGCTTATTGTATGCTTGTTTGTTTGCGATAGAGTACCCGGAGTGCGAAGCGTGCTACTACGAGTCTCTAGGTTTCGCGGATCATCACCAAGGCAAGTAACACTTTGATCATACCTTTTTACTACCCAAATTTATTGCATTAGATCAATCCTCAAACAATTGCATGATTATGATCTGATTAAATTCTGTGTTTTGGGAAGTAGATGAGGTAGTACCCATTTACCTGTTTATTATCAAACCTTTGGAAATTACTTCTACATTGCTTATATTCCTATGCTATGCTCGTAGACGTGGATTGGGTTTGAGTGTAGTTTGTTAATTAATGGTTCAAGTTAAGGTGGCAACTTTAATACACATTTGGGTGGATTGCTTGTGGGCACCTGGAGAATCCAGTGTTGTCCTAGGATAGCCCGGAGGACCCGTGTGATCATCCTACGGCCCGCCACCCAGGCTCAAAGGGATCATAAGATTATTCATGCTAGAAACTTCCGTGTGCATCCACAAGCCAATATGGGCTCTGGCATTGTTGAGTAAGTTGCGTGAAGCTCTTGAAGAGGTAGACTAGCATATGTAGTGGGTTGTAGGTGGTACTGTCTATCCAGAGTAGAGAGTTAATGCTTCAGAAAGACCGTGTCTCGAATCTCCGACCATGGATGTATTCGAGTCTTGTGGGGAAAAGTGCGCAAACCTATGCAGAGTGTATAAACTAATCATGGTTAGCCGTGTCCCCGGTTATGGACATCTTGAGTATCTGGTTCTTGGATTATCATGTTGATCTCATCACTCTTAATATCATTTGAATTGGCTTTAATGATGATGCTTAATTGGGATTGAGTTGGAGGAACCTTCTCAATGTTTAACAACCACCATGATAGTTAAATAAATTTATTCCTTTGTTGTAGGGAAAAATTGGCTTTATGCAAAACTGTAACCATAGAGCTTACCACCAGCCAAATATGCATGTAGTGATAGCATTCATTCTGTTCATTACTCTATGTGTTACATTGCCAGCATATTCCATGTGCTGACCCATTTCGGGCTGCAACTTTCATGTTGCAGACTTTTCAGACGATGAGTAAGGAGCTATAGGTCGTTGTCTTTCACTCAATGATGCCACTGGAGTTGATGGACTCATTTTATCTTCCAAGCCTTCCGCTGTTATCGATTTTAGATGGCCTTAAGCCATATTATTGTAATAAGTTCTCTTTTGAGACATTCGATGTAATAAGTGTGTGATTGCTACTCTGTTATAAATCCTCAAGTACTGTGCGTGTCAGCATTACTGATCCAGGATGACACTGATGCACAGAGATCAGACTGTTTGAGGTATGGTCGCTACAGAGTTCTAGCTCATTTTGCTGCGATTTTTTATCTCCTTGCTCAAAGCTTCACTCACAAAACTGCTTTGGGGGATTGTTCTTCGGTATGTGACTCCTCCAATGGTCCAATTAGTTTTTGTTCTAATGCTTTATTCATTGCATATTTTTGCTGCTTAGGTGACCCTGTTCTTGAGCTTGCATGTCAAATTTATTTGGTCCTAAGTAGTTCTAATGCATGATATAGTCTCTAGGCACTAGTGGGAGTAGTTGCTATCAATTTTGTTGAGTTTGTTTCACTTTTATTTGAAGTTACTAAAAATTTCAGAAATTTTTCAGAGGAAGGAATATGTTTAGGAAAATGTACCAAGGTGGTTCTTCAAGGAAGCAAGGACCCAGGCCCGCAATGTGTGAGCCGGGTGATGAACCACCAAGAGAAGCTCAAGTGCGGCCTTGTGAATGGC
Organism: Aegilops umbellulata; assembly: GCA_032464435.1. Classification (NCBI taxonomy): domain Eukaryota; kingdom Viridiplantae; phylum Streptophyta; class Magnoliopsida; order Poales; family Poaceae; genus Aegilops; species Aegilops umbellulata. The sequence continues at coordinate 289,039,349 of CP136056.1, read as the reverse complement.
CGTCAGAAAATTTCATGGTCCAAGCAGGGATTAAGGAGGAATTTGACACATATGTGCGTAATGCTGAACTCGAGGGCTTCATGCAAGATAAGTGCCCTCAGTATTATCACCTAATTGATTTCTTTGTGAGAAGGTTCAAATTTTCATCTTCACGTAATTCTCACACCGTCCTATTTCATCTTTATGGCCAATCTTACACTATAGACTTAGAGGATTTTAGTACTGCTTGCAAACTTCCACAATGGGGTAGTGTCAGTGAACCTCGCAAATCTGAGTTTAGAGATTTTCTTGCTAGTATTACTGGCGGGGAATCTAGAGATGTAACACAAGCTACCATAGGGAGCATTCATTTTCTTGCTATACATTATTTTGCTCTCTTCATAGGTAGGTGCGTAAATGGTAAGGATGAAGCATGTCACATGTGTGTCCCTGATCTTAGTGTTCTTAGGAGTGATGTTTTAGGGGATAAACACTAGCTTGGGGGCCATTGTTGCACGGAGGTTGCATAATAATGGTTTAAGTGGAGACTTTTTTGGGGGAATTTATTCAACCCATGTGGCTAATTTTCTTGAGATACCCATACATGAAGATGATATGGAATTGCCTCCCACTTATCTAGGATATGAGGCTATGGTTCGCCACCAATTTATTGAGAGGAACGAACAACCTCTCCAGTATCGACTAATGTTTGACAGGCCTCGCATTTTCCATATTGCTCTCCGTGCTCCTACTTTCTTTGACTTTCAGGCAAAAGGGAGATATTTTATAACCAGAGAGGAGGCGGAGGAGTATAAGAGGAGGGTTGAGATAGCTCGCCTCCAAGTTGCAGCCCACGATGCAATGACTGCTGCATCTCAGGACGACCCCAACTATAACTTTGGATATCCGCCAGGCCATCTGTGGCATTAGACTAACTTAGGCCAAAAGCCTAAGCTTGGGGGAGTACGTATTTCTCACCGACATTACATTCATATTCACACACACTCATTGCTACTTGTCGGTGCTCATACTCTTTCACTGTAATATCCATGCTAGTTTATTTTCCTTTTTATGCTTTCTTCTTGTGTGTTTAATAAACCTTAAGAAAAAATTAATTGTAGCTTTTAGCTAGTTTACTTCCCTTGCTGTAGTAGTAATAATTAAAAAGAAAACCCAAAAAGATTTCCTGTTCTTCTTTTGCTTGTTGGGAGCTTTCCCATGTAAATGGTTTTATTTCTTTTCTTTTCTTTGGGGGTCGAGAGGAGAAGACCATAATGAAAATGTTGAAGTGGCTCTGATACGTCTCCAATGTATCTATAATTTTTGATTGCTCCATGCTACTTTATCTACTGTTTTAGGCAATATTGGGCTTTATTATCCACTTTTATATTATTTCTGGGACTAACCTATTAACCGGAGGCCCAGCCTAGATTTGCGGTTTTATGCCTATTTCAATATTTCGAGGAAAAGGAATATCAGACGGAGTCAAAACGGAACGAAATCAACTGGAGAAGTTATTTTTGGAAGGAAACCCACTTGATGGACTTGGACCCCATGTCAGAAGAGCCACGAGGCGGTCACGAGGGTGGAGGGCGCGCCCTCCCCCTGGGCGCGCCCCCTGCCTCGTGGGTCCCCCGTAGCTCCACCGACGTTCCCCCTTCACCCATATATACCGTCGTACCCTAAAACTTCCAGAACAGAAGATAGATCGGGAGTTCCGCCGCCGCAAGCCTCCAGAACCACCAAAACCAATCGGGGCCCCTTTTCGGTACCCTACCGGAGGGGGGATCCATCTCCGGTGGCCATCTTCATCATCCCGGCGCTCTCCATGACGAGGAGGGAGTAGTTCACCCTCGGGGCTGAGGGTATGTACCAGTATCTATGTGTTTGATCTCTCTCTCTCGTGTTCTCGACTTCACACGATCTTGATGTATCCCGAGCTTTGCTATTGTAGTTGGATCTTATGATGTTTCTGCCCCTCTACTCTCTTGTGATGAATTGAGTTTCCCCTTTGAAGTTATCTTATCGGATTGAGTCTTTTATGAGAACACTTGATGTATGTCTTGGTGATCAACTTGCGGGTTTCGTGACATTGGGAACCTATGCATAGGGTTTGGCACACGTTCTTGATTCTCCGGTAGAAACTTTGGGGCACTCTTTGAAGTACTTTTATGTTGGTTGGATAGATCTGAGATTGTGTGATGCATATCGTATAATCATGCCCACGGATACTTGAGGTGACAATGGAGTATCTAGGTGACATTAGGGTTTTGGTTGATTTGTATCTTAAGGTGTTATTCTAGTAAAAACTCCAGGGTTGTTTGTGACACTTATAGGAATAGCCCAACGGATTGATTTGAAAGAATAACTTTGTGGTGGTTTCGTACTCGACCATAATCTCTACGTTTGTTCTCCGCTATTAGTGGCTTTGGAGTGACTCTTTATTGCATGTTGAGGGCTTGTCATATGTTCTATCTATGTTATTATTGTTGAGAGAACTTGCACTAGCGAAAGTATGAACCCTAGGCCTTGTTTCCTATCATTGCAATACCGTTTACGCTCACTTTTACCACTTGTTACCTTGCTGTTTTTATATTTTCAGTTTACAAAAACCTATATCTTCTATCCATATTGCACTTGTATCACCATCTCTTCGCCGAACTAGTGCACCTATACAATTTACCATTGTATTGGGTGTGTTGGGGACACAAGAGACTCTTTGTTATTTGGTTGCAGGGTTGCTTGAGAGAGACCATCTTCATCCTCACACCTCCTATTGATTGATAAACCTTAGGTCATCCACTTTAGGGAAATTTGCTACTGTCCTACAAACCTGTGCACTTGCAGGCCCAACTACGTCTACAAGAAGGTTGTGTAGTAGACATCAAGCTCTTTTCTGGCGCCGTTGCCGGGGAGGCTAGGTAAGTGAAGGTATATCTTTAGATCTTGCAATCGAATCTTTGTGTTTCTTGTTTTAGCACTAGTTTAGTTTATAAAAAAAAACTACAAAAAAATGGAATTGAGTTTGTCTCATACGCTTCACCTTTTTAATATCTTTCGTGAGTATGATGGAAAGGAAGAATGTGCCAAAGTGCTAGAAGAAGAAATCTATAAAATGTTTGGCACTAAATATTTGAATGATGAGCATGATTGCAATGTTTTCAGTACGAATTCTTTGAATATCCATGATGCTAATGATGATTGCACTAGTTATGATGAAAATGTCTCCTATAAGCGTGTCAATTTTTGTGGAGTGCATTGGGTTTGCAAGGACACACCAAATAGGGAAGATAGATATTGCAAGAGGCATAAGTGTTTAGAAACTAAAGAGTTCCAAGAAAGGCTAAATGCTTGTGCTGATAATTTAAGATATATTAGCCCTACTTGTGAACTTTGTAACGAACATGGTCATTTAAATATCAATTGCAAATTCTTTCATGATCGAATCGTGTCCAAAAATTGTGATGACTTGATTTCCCTTGCACATTATAATGAACTAAGTTTGATTTTGGGTTATGAAGAATTGAAATGTCAAACTAAGCATATTCCAGAATATAACCTCAAGAAATTCCTCGATATTGATCTAGAAGAAATTTATATGTATTGTGCGGTGAATTGCATTGAAAATCCTTATATTGCCAATTACATAAAGAAAAGAAAACAAATAGAGGATGAAGAGAATACTAACGAAAGGGAAGAGACTTCCCAATATCCTCCTATTATTTCTTATGATGAATCAGGTAACGAGGAGGAGCCTTCTATTCAACCAATCTCATTAATAAGGAGCTCCAAAAAGAGGATTGAACCCACACAAGATGTGGTGAAGAAGAAGAAAATAAAAAGGAAGAGAGGTAAAAAGGTATCTCTCCCAAATAAAGTTGCTCCTATTATTGCTATGCCCCATGAAAATGAAGATGATACACTTGATGATGATCTTGTTATGCCTATTGCTTGTAGTGATGATTATGATTGGGAAGATAATGATACTCCTTATGATCTTCAAAAATCTTTTTGGCACTTGCTTGGAAGAATATGATAATAATGTTTGCTATACTATTGGTGCTATCCATACTATTAATGATGAGAGTGATTATGCTTATGACACAAAAAGGCCCAAGCTTGGGGAAGCTATGTTTGATGAGGATGACATATTTGAGAATGTATTTGCTGCAATTAATGTTTGCCCCAAGCTTGGGGATGCTACGTTTAATAATGATGATATTTTTAGCCTTCCATGTTTTGATATGCAAAGTGATTATGATGAGAACAAAGTTGCTACTTATGATGATTATTGTGATAAAACTTATGCTATAAAAAGTAGTGATGATTATATTTATAAAACTTGTCATGATTATGAGTATCCTTTCTCTGAACATTACTCGTTAAATGTGGAAGCAATTTATAGTATTCAAGTCTCTTATGATACTCCCACTATTCCGAATGAGAAGAATTTTGCTTATGTGGAGAGTAATAAAATTTCTATGCTTGTAGATCATGAAAAGAATGCTTTAGGTGCTGGTTATATTGTTGAATTAATTCATGATGCTACTTAAAATTATTATGAGGGAGGAATATATGCTTGTAGGAATAGCAATAATGTCAAGTTTCCTCTCTATGTGCTTAAAATCTTGAAGTTATGCTTGTTTTACCTTCCTATGCAAGTTGATTCTTGTTCCCATAAGTGGTTTGCTCACAAACTCCCTATGCATAGGAAGTGGGTTAGACTTAAATGTGCTAGTCATATTCTTCATGATGCTCTCTTTACGTTTCAATTCTTATCTTTTATGTGAGCATCATTGAAATCATCATGCCTAGCTAGGGGCGTTAAACGATAGCGCTTGTTGGGAGGCAACCCAATTTTATTTTAGTTTCTTTCTTTTTGGTTCTGTTTAGGAATAGATAATCCATCTAGCCTCTGTTTAGATGTGGTTTTATGTTTTAATTAGTGTTTGTTCCAAGTAGAACCTTTGGGAAGACTTGGGTGAAGTCTTTATGATCATGCTGTAAAAAACAGAAACTTTAGCGCTCACGAGATTAGCTAGAACTTTTTACTGCAGAGTGCTATTTAGTTGATTATTTTTGCAGATGATTACTAGAAAAATTCCTCAGGTCCACCAATACATTTTAGAATTTTTGGAGTTCCAGAAGTTTGCGTTAGTTACAGATTACTACAGACTGTTCTGTTTTTGACAGATTCTGTTTTCATTGTGTTGTTTGCGTATTTTGATGAATCTATGGCTAGTAAAATAGTTTATAAACCATAAAGAAGTTGGAATGCAGTAGGTTTAACACCAATAAAAATAAAGAACAAGTTCACTACAGTACCTTAAAGTAGTCTTTTGTTTTCTTTCTCTAACGGAGCTCACGAGATTTCTATTGAGTTTTGTGTTGTGAAGTTTTCAAGTTTTGGGTGAATTCTTTTGATGGATTATGGAACAAGGAGTGGCAAGATCCTAAGCTTGGGGATGCCCATGGCACCCCCAAGATAATCCAAGGACACAAAAAAGTCAAAGCTTGGGGATGCCCCGGAAGGCATCCCCTCTTTCGTCTACTTCCATCGGTAATTTACTTGGAGCTATATTTTTATTCACCACATGATATGTGTTTTGCTTGGAGCGCCTTGTATTATTTGTGTCTTTGCTTGTTAGTCTACCACAATCATCCTTGCTGTACACACCTTTTGAGAGAGCCATGCATGAATTGAAATTTGTTAGAATACTCTATGTGCTTCACTTATATCTTTTGAGCTTGATAGTTTACTCTATGTGCTTCACTTATATCTTTTTGAGCGTGATAATTTTTGCTCTAGTGCTTCACTTAGATATTTTAGAGCACGGTGGTGGATTGTTTTAAAGAAACTTGATCTCTCATGCTTCACTTAGATTATTTTGAGAGTCGTTAATAGCATGGTAATTTGCTTAATGTTAATATACTTGGTATTCAAGATATGTGAAACTTTCTTTTTTAGTGGGTTGAATACTAAGATAAGTTTGATGCTTGATAATTGTATTGATATATGGAGGTGATAATATCATAGTTGTGCTAGTTGAGTAGTTGTGAATTTGAGAAATACTTGTGTTGAAGTTAGCAAGTCCCGTAGCATGCACGTATGGTTAAAGTTGTGTGACAAATTTGGAGCATGAAGTGCACCTGGCTTGTGCATCCTTATGAGTGGCGGTCGGGGACGAGCGATGGTCTTTTCCTACCAATCTATCCCCCTAGGAGCATGCGCGTAGTACTTGATTTTTGATGACTTCTAAATTTTTGCAATAAGTATATGAGTTCTTTTGACTAATGTTGAGTCCATGGATTATACGCACTTTTACCTTTCCACCATTTGCTAGCCTCTTCGGTACCGTGCATTGCCCTTTCTCACATTGAGAGTTGGTGCAAACTTCGCCGGTGCATCCAAACCCCGTGATATGATACGCTCTTTCACACATAAACCACCCTATATCTTCCTCAAAACATCCACCATACCTACCTATCATGGCATTTCCATAGCCATTCCGAGATATATTGCCATGCAACTTCCACCATCATCATCATCATCATGACATGCTTTACTTTTGTCATATTGCCATTGCATGATCTTGTAGTTGACATCGTATTTGTGGCAAAGCCACCATGCATTATTTTTCATACATGTCACTCTTGATTCATTGCACCATCCCGGTACACCGCCGGAGGCATTCATAGTAGAGTTGTAATCATTATGTTGTAATCAATAGAAGTGTGATGATCATCATTATTAGAGCATTGCCCAATCAAAAAAAGAGAAAGGCCAAAAAAAGAAAGGCCCAAAAAAAGAGAAAATAAAAAGGGCAATGCTACTATCTCTTTTTCCACACTTGTGCTTCAAAGTAGCACCTTGTTCTTCATGTAGTGAGTCTTATATATTGTGCTTCAAAGTAGCACCATGATTTTCATATAGTGAGTCTCATAAGTTGTATTGTTCATACTAGTGGGGATTTTTCATTATAGAACTTGGCTTGTATATTCCAACGATGGGCTTCCTCAAAATGCCCTAGGTCTTCATGAGCAAGCAAGTTGGATGCACACCCACTAGTTTTCTTTTGTTGAGCATTCTTAGCTCTAGTGCATCCGTTGCATGGCAATCCCTACTCCTTGCATTAACATCAATTGATGGGCATCTCCATAGCTCATTGATTAGCCTCGTTGATGTGAGACTTTCTCCTTTTTTGTCTTCTCCACACAATCCCCATCATCATATTCTATACCACCCATAGTGCTATGTCCATGGCTCGCGCTCATGTATTGCGTGAAGGCTGAAAAAGTTTGAGATTATTTGAGTATGAAACAATTTCTTGGCTTGTCATCGGGGGTATAGAAGTTGGGAACATCTTTGTGTGACGAAAATGAAGCATAGCCTAACTATATGGTTTTGTAGGGATGAACTTCCTTTGGCAATATAAACTTCCTTTGGCACTATTTTGAGATGACATAATTGTTTGATTAGTATGCTTGAAGTATTATCATTTTTATGCCAATATAAACTTTTATCTTGAATCTTTCGGATCTGAATATTCATACCATGATTAAGAAGATTTACATTGAAATTATGCCAAAGTATCACTCCGCATCACAAATTCTTCTTTTTATCATTTACCTACTCGAGGACGAGTAGGAATTAAGCTTGGGGATGCTTGATACGTCTCCAACGTATCTATAATTTTTGATTGCTCCATGCTACTTTATCTACTGTTTTAGGCAATATTGGGCTTTATTATCCACTTTTATATTATTTTTGGGACTAACCTATTAACCGGAGGCCCAGCCCAGATTTGCTGTTTTATGCCTATTTCAGTATTTCGAGGAAAAGGAATATCAGACGGAGTCAAAACGGAACGAAATCAACTGGAGAAGTTAATTTTGGAAGGAAACCCACTTGATGGACTTGGACCCCACGTCAGAAGAGCCACGAGGCGGTCACGAGGGTGGAAGGCGCGCCCTCCCCCCTGGGCGCGCCCCCTGCCTCGTGGGGCCCCCGTAGCTCCACCGACGTTCCCCCTTCACCCATATATACCGTCGTACCCTAAAACTTCCAGAACAGAAGATAGATCGGGAGTTCTGCCGCCGCAAGCCTCCAGAACCACCAAAAACCAATCGGGGCCCCTTTTCGGTACCCTGCCGGAGGGGGGATCCATCTCCGGTGGCCATCTTCATCATCCCGGCGCTCTCCATGACGAGGAGGGAGTAGTTCACCCTCGGGGCTGAGGGTATGTACCAGTATATATGTGTTTGATCTCTCTCTCTCTCGTGTTCTCGACTTCACACGATCTTGATATATCCTGAGCTTTGCTATTGTAGTTGGATCTTATGATGTTTCTGCCCCTCTACTCTCTTGTGATGAATTGAGTTTCCCCTTTGAAGTTATCTTATCGGATTGAGTCTTTTATGAGAACACTTGATGTATGTCTTGGTGATCAACTTGCGGGTTTCGTGACATTGGGAACCTATGCATAGGGGTTGGCACACGTTCTTGATTCTCCGGTAGAAAATTTGGGGCACTCTTTGAAGTACTTTTATGTTGGTTGGATAGATCTGAGATTGTGTGATGCATATCGTATAATCATGCCCACGGATACTTGAGGTGATAATGGAGTATCTAGGTGACATTAGGGTTTTGGTTGATTTGTATCTTAAGGTGTTATTCTAGTAAAAACTCCAGGGTTTTTTGTGACACTTATAGGAATAGCCCAACGGATTGATTTGAAAGAATAACTTTGTGGTGGTTTCGTACCCGACCATAATCTATATGTTTGTTCTCCGCTATTAGTGGCTTTGGAGTGACTCTTTGTTGCATGTTGAGGGCTTGTCATATGTTCTATCTATGTTATTATTGTTGAGAGAACTTGCACTAGCGAAAGTATGAACCCTAGGCCTTGTTTCCTATCATTGCAATACCGTTTACGCTCACTTTTACCACTTGTTACCTTGCTGTTTTTATATTTTCAGTTTACAAAAACCTATATCTTCTATCCATATTGCACTTGTATCACCATCTCTTCGCCGAACTAGTGCACCTATACAATTTACCATTGTATTGGGTGTGTTGGGGACACAAGAGACTCTTTGTTATTTGGTTGCAGGGTTGCTTGAGAGAGACCATCTTCATCCTCATGCCTCCTACGGATTGATAAACCTTAGGTCATCCACTTGAGGGAAATTTTCTCCTGTCCTACAAACCTGTGCACTTGCAGGCCCAACAACGTCTACAAGAAGAAGGTTGTGTAGTAGACATCAGGCTCTTATATGCATTATTGTTGATTTAACCAAGAGCCCGTATTACCTTGTCTTCTCCTGTTTATTGAATGCCTGCAGATTCCAGCTTAGTCCAATGCACGTGCACCATTATTATTATTATTCACATCGTTCGGTCGTGCAAGTGAAAGGCAAGTATGACGATATATGATGGACTGATTGAGATGAGAAAAACTGGTATGAACTCGACCTCTCTTGTTTTTGTAAATATGATTAGTTCATCGTTCCTGATTTAGCCTATTATGAATAAACATGTTTGCAACGACAATTAGAGATTATAGTTGCTTATGCCATGCTTAATTAGCTAGGAGTTTATAATGGTTTACCTTGCATGCCAACATGCTATTAAAATGGTTGTGATGTGGTATGATAGGGTGGTATCCTCATTTGAATGATTCAAGTGACTTGACTTGGCACTTGTTCACGCATGTAGTTGAAACAAAATCAACATAGCCTTCACGATATTTATGTTCATGGTGGATTATATCCTACTCATGCTTGCACTCAATGTTTATTAATTTTAATAAATGTTCATGACTGTTGTCGCTCTCTAGTTGGTCACTTCCTAGTCTTTTTCTAGCCTTCACTTGTACTAAGTGGGAATACTGCTTGTGCATCCACTCCCTTAAACCCCAAATTTATTCCATATGAGTCCACTATACCTTCCTATATGCGGTATCTACTTGCCGTTCCAAGTAAATTTGTATGTGCCAAACTCTAAACCTTCAAATGAAATTATGTTTTGTATGCTCGAATAGCTCATGTATCAACTAGGGCTGTCTATATCTTCCATGCTAGGCGGATTATTCTCAAGAGGAGTGGACTCCGCTCCTCACTCACGAGAAAATGGCTGGTCATCGGGATGCCTAGTCCCATGCTTTATGCAAATCAAATCGAAATAATTGCAAACAAAACTCCCCCGGGACTCTTGTTAGTTGGAGGCACTCGTTGTTTCGAGCAAGCCATGGTTTGATGCTTGTTGGTGGAGGGGGAGTATAAACTTTACCGTTCTATTTGGGAACCGCCTATAATGTGAATAGCATGGAAGATATCGAGATCTCTCGGTTGTTATGTTGACAATGAACGTATATCACTCAAAATATTATTTATCTCTATTTCAAAATCGAGATCTAGCACCTCTACAAATCCCTGCTTCCCTCTACGAAGGGCCTGTCTATTTAGTTTTATGTTGAGTCATCACCCTGTTATTAAAAAGCACTAGCTGGAGAGCACCGCTGTCATTTGCATCCATTACTATTAATTTATATTGGGTATGACTATGACTCGATCTCTTTTACCATGAATTACAATGTTTAGTCAGTCCTTGATCTTGAAAGGTGCTCTGCATTTATGTTTTGCGGTCTCAGAAAGGGCTAGCGAGATACCATCTTGTTATATCATATCATGATTGTTTTGAGAAAGTGTTGTCATCTGAGATTTATTATTATTGCTCGCTAGTTGATTATGCCATTGACATGAGTAAACATGAGACCTAACTGTTATTGTGAATATGGTTAGTTCATAACCCTTGTTGAAAACTTGAATGCTGGCTTTACATATTTACAACAACAAGAGCAAACAGAGTTTGTAAAAGTTTTTCTTTATCACTTTCAATTTATCAACTGAATTGCTTAAGGACAAGCAAAGGTTTAAGCTTGGGGGAGTTGATATGTCTCCAACGTATCTACTTTTCCAAACACTTTTGCCCTTGTTTTGGACTCTAACTTGTATGATTTGAATGGAACTAACCTGGACTAATGCTGTTTTCAGCAGAATTGCCATGGTGTTATTTTTGTGGAGAAATAGAAGTTCTCGGAATGACCTAAAAATCAACGGAGATTATTTTTGGAATTAATAAAAAATACTGGAGAAAGAATCAAGGCAAGGGGGCCCACACCCTGTCCACGAGGGTGGGGGAGTGCCTACCCCCCTGGGCGCACCCCCTGCCTCGTGGGCCCCCTGGAGCTCCACCGACCTCAACTCCAACTCTATATATTCACGTTCGGTGAGAAAAAATCAGAGAGAAGGATTCATCGTGTTTTACGATACGGAGCCGCCGCCAAGCCCTAATCTCTCTCGGGAGGGCTGATCCGGAGTCCGTTCGGGGCTCCGGAGAGGGGAATCCGTCGCCATCGTCATCATCAACCATCCTCCATCACCAATTTCATGATGCTCACCGCCGTGTGTGAGTAATTTCATCATAGGCTTGCTGGACGGTGATGGGTTGGATGAGATTTATCATGTAATCGAGTTAGTTTTGTTAGGGTTTGATCCCTAGTATCCACTATGTTCTGAGATTGATGTTGCTATGACTTTGCTATGCTTAATGCTTGTTACTAGGGCCCGAGTGCCATGATTTCAGATCTGAACCTATTATATTTTCATGAATATATGTGAGTTCTTGATCCTATCTTGCAAGTCTATAGTCACCTACTATGTGTTATGATCCGGCAACCCCGAAGTGACAATGATCGGGACCACTCCCGGTGATGACTGTAGTTTGTGGAGTTCATGTATTCACTATGTGTTAATGCTTTGGTCCGGTACTCTATTAAAAGGAGGCCTTAATATCCCTTAGTTTCCATTAGGACCCCGCTGCCACGGGAGGGTAGGACAAAAGATGTCATGCAAGTTCTTTTCCATAAGCACGTATGACTATATTCGGAATGCATGCCTACATTACATTGATGAATTGGAGCTAGTTCTGTGTCACCCTATGTTATAAATGTTGCATGAATAATCGCATCCGGCTTAATTCTCCATCACCAATCCAATGCCTACGAGCTTTTCACATATTGTTCTTCACTTATTTACTTTTCCGTTGCCACTGTTACAATCACTACAAAACTATCATTGTTACTTTTGCCACCATTACCGTTACTTCCATACTACTTTGCTACTAAATACTTTGCTGTAGATACTAAGTTATCCAGGTGTGGTTGAATTGACAACTCAACTGCTAATACTTGAGAATATTCTTTGGCTCCCCTTGTGTCAAATCAATATATTTGGGTTGAATACTCTACCCTCGAAAACTGTTGCGATTCCCTATACTTGTGGGTCTTCATCATGCTTAAGTTGTTAGGAGTGGATAATGATTTATCTTGGGTGTCAACATGCATTAAAATGGTTATGATGTAGTGTGATAGTATGGTATCCTCCTCTAAATGTTTCAAGTGGGTTGACTTGGCACATGTTCATGCATGTAGTTGATTCAAAATCAACATAGCCTCCACCATATTTATGTTCATGGTGTTTATATCCTACTCATGCTAGTATTCAATGTTAATTATTCACAATGCATGGTTATGACTGTTGTCGCTCTCTAGTTGGTCGCTTCTCAATCTATTTGCTAGCCTTTGCCTGTACTAAGCGGGAATACTTCTTGTGCATCCAAATCCTTAAACCAAAGTTATTTCAGTTGAGTCCACTATATCTACCTATACGCAGTATTACTCTGTCGTTCCAAGTAAATTTGCATGTGCCACCTCTAAACATTCAAATGAACATTTGTTTTGTGTGCCCATACCGCTCATGGAGCGACAGGGGGTGGTCATTATTTTCCATGATAAGCGGGTTATTCTCATGATGGGGGTTTATTCACCCGTCATTGCATGAGAGAGGCTGGTAATTGGGATGCCAGTCCTATAACCAAAATGAGAAATATATATAATGAAACAAACTCCCTCGAAAAGTTGTTGGTATGGAGGGCACCCGTGGATTTAGCTAGCCATGGCTTGTGTTTGTTGGTGGAGGGGAGTAAACTTTACTTTTCTTCTTGGGAACCGCCCATAATGTGTTTATCATGGAAGATATTGAATATTCTTGGTCGTGACGTCGACAGTAAAGGCATATATCTCATAATTATATTTATCTCTGATTTAAGCTTCGAGCTCTGGCATGACTGCAAATCCCTGCTTCCCTTTGCGAAGGGCCTATCCATTTATTTTTATCTTATTTTACTTTTATTGTTGAGTCGTCACCTTAAAATTAAAGCACCAGTCCTGAGAGCACTATTGTCATTCTTATGCATTGTGTATAGTTAATATTGTGTGCATCATGACTGGATCTCTTCTACCATGAATTACAATGTTTAGTCACTGATTGAACTTTGGAGGTGCTCTACATTTATGTTTTGCGGTCTCAGAAAGGGAAAGCGAGATAACCTGTTGTCATATTATATCATGATTGTTTTGACAAAGTGTTGACATTTGAGATATGTTATTATTGGTCGCTAGTTGATTATGCCATTGATAAGAGTGAATATAATTTCTAAGAGTTATCATTTGCATGGGTAGTTATGATCTTTGCTGAAAGCATGGGTACTATTTAAGCTTATATGCAGATACAAGAACAAAAGAGTTCGTATAAGTCTTTTTATCACTTTCAGTTTGTCAACTGAATTGCTTAAGGACAAGCATTAAGCTTGGGGGAGTTGATACGCCTCTGTCGTATCTACTTTTCCCAACACTTTTGCTCTTGTTTTGGACTCTAATTTGCATGATTTGAATGAAACTAACCCGGACTAACGCTGTTTTCAACAGAACTACCATGGTGTTGTTTTTGTGCAGAAATAGAAGTTATCGGAATTGACAAAACTTTTTGGAGAGTTTTTTATGAAACATATAAGCGATACCGGAGCGAAGATCCACAGGAGGGGACCCACCTTGGCCCATGAGACACATGGGCGCGGCCACCCCTGGACGCGCCCATATGGCTCCGCTGACCCTAATCTCAAGCCTATAAGTTCCTATTATCGGACAAAAAAAATAAGAGAAGAAGTTTCATCGTGTTTTATGATACGGAGCCACCGCCACCTCCTGTTCTTCATTGGGAGGCCAGAAGTGGAGTCTGTTCGGAGCTCCAGAGAGGGGGATTTGTGCCATCATCATCACCAACCCTTCTTCATCACCAATTTTATGATGCTCATCACCGGCAGTTGATAACCCACAAGTATAGGGGATCAATTGTAGCCTCTTTCGATAAGTAAGAGTGTTGAACCCAACGAGGAGCTAAAGGTAGAACAAATATTCCCTCAAGTTCTATCGACCACCGATACAACTCTACGCAAGCTTAACATTCGCTTTACCTAGAACAAGTATGAAACAAGAAGTACTTTGTAGGTGTTGTTGGATAGGTTTGCAAGATAATAAAGAGCGCGTATATAAAAACTAGGGGCTATTTAGATAAGGACACAACTAAGTTAGTTTTAGTAGAGAGCTTATTGTCACACAAGAAAGTTATTTGTCCCTAGGCAATCGATAACTAAACCGGTAATCATTATTGCAATTTTATTTGAGGGAGAGGCATAAGCTAACATACTTTCTCTTCTTGGATCATATGGACTTATGATTGGAACTCTAGCAAGCATCCGCAACTACTAAAGATCATTAAGGTAAAACCCAACCATAGCATTAAAGCATCAAGTCCTCTTTATCCCATACGCAACAACACCCTTACTCGGGTTTATGCTTCTGTCACTCAAGCAACCCACTATAAGCGAATCACGAACGTATTGCAACACCCTACAGCGGGAATCCCTCACGCTTGCGTGACACAGAGAGCACCATAGGACATCACCAATAATAAAACATGCAACTCAAACCAATCACGATCATCAATTAACCAATAGGACAAAACGGATCTACTCAAACATCATAGGATAGCCGTACATCATTGGGATATAATATATAGCGTTGAGCACCATGTTTAAGTAGAGATTACAGCAGGTAAAAGAGGGGTTACACCGCTGCATAGAGGGGGGAAGAGTTGGTGATGATGGCAGTGAATTTGTTGGTGGAGATTGCGGTGATGATGATGGCCCCGACAGCGTACCGGCGCCACCGGAAGCGAGGGGGAGAGAGCCCCCTCCTTCTTCTTCTTTCTTGACCTTCTCCCTAGATGGGAGAAGGGTTTCCCCTCTAGTCCATGGTCTCCATGGCGTGGGAGGGGCGAGAGCCCCTCCGAGATTGGATCTGTCTCTCTGTCTCTCTCTGTTTCTACGTTCCTGATTCTGCCCTTTCACCGTTTATTTTATAACCGGAGATCCGTAAGTCCGATTGGGCTGAATTTTGTACACGATCTCTATCCAGATATTAGCTTTCTTGCGGCGAAAGAAGGGCTCCAACCGCCTTATGGGGTGGCCACGAGGGCCCAGGGCGCGCCCCCCTGCCTCGTGGCCTCCTCGGGCATCGTCTCACGTTGATTCTTCTTCCCAAAAATCATAAATATTCCAAAAAAATCTCCGTCAGTTTTTATCCCGTTTGGACTCCGTCTGATATGGATTTTCTGCGAAACAAAAAACATGCAACAAACAGGAACTGTCACTGGGCACTGGATCAATATGTTAGTCCCAAAAATAGTATAAAAAGTTGCCAAAAGTATATGAAAGTTGTAGAATATTGGCATGGAATCAATAAAAAATTATAGATACGACGGAGACGTATCAGCATCCCCAAACTTAATTACTGCTCGTCCTCGAGTAGGTAAATGATAAAAAATATAATTTTTGATGTGGAATGCTACCTAGCATAATCTTAATCACATAATCTAATCATGGCATGAATATTAAGACATGAGTGATTCAAAGCAATAGTCTATCATTTGACATTAACACAATAATACTTCAAGCATACTAATAAAGCAATCATGTCTTTTCAAAATAACATGGCCAAAGAAAGTTATCCCTACAAAATCATATGGTCTGGCTATGCTCCATCTCCACCACACAAAATATTCACATCTTGCACAACCTCAATGACAAGCCAAGCAATTGTTTCATACTTTTGATGTTCTCAAACCTTTTCAACTTTCATGCAATACATAAGCGTGAGCCAGGGACATAGCACTATAGGTGGAATAGAATATGATGGTGGAGGTTGTGTGGAGAAGGCAAAAAAGGAGAAAGTCTCACATCGACGCGGCTAATCAACGGGCTATGGAGATGCCCATCAATTGATGTCAATGTGAGGAGTCGGGATTGCCATGCAACAGATGCACTAAGAGCTATAAGTGTATGAAAGATCAAACTGGAAAGTAAGTGGGTGTGCATCCAACTTGCTTGCTCATGAAGACCTTGGGCATTTGAGGAAGCACATCATCGGAATATACAAGCTAAGTTCTATAATGAAAATTCCCACTAGTATATGAAAGTGATAACTCAAGAGACTCTTTATATGAAGAACATGGTGCTACTTTTAAGCACAAGTGTGGTAAAAGGATAGTAACATTGCCCCCTTTTTTTGGCGGGCTTCTTTGGCCCCCTTTTTTTATTTAGGCTTCTTTGGCCTCTTTTTTTTCATGGGGCAATGCTCTAATAATGATGATCATCACACTTTTATTTACTTACAACTCAATCTTACAAGTCGATACTAGAACAAAGATATGACTCTATATGAATGCCTCCAGCGATGTATCGGGAAGTGCAATGATCTAGCGTAGCAAATGACATCAAAAGACGGGCAAGCCATGAAAACATCATGCTAGCTATCTTACGATCATGCAAAGCAATATGACAATAAATGCTCAAGTCATGTATATGATGATGATGGAAGTTGCATGGTAATATATCTCGGAATGGCTATGGAAATGCCATGATAGGTAGGTATGGTGGCTATTTTGAGGAAGATATAAGGAGGCTTATGTGTGACAGAGCGTATCGTATCACGGGGTTTGGATGCACCGGCGACGTTTGCACCAACTCTCAATGTGAGAAAGGGCAATGCACGGTACCGAAGAGGCTAGCAATGATGGAAGGGTGAGAGTTCGTATAATCCATGGACTCAACATTAGTCATAAAGAACTCACATACTTATTGCAAAAATCTATTAGTCATCGAAACAAAGTACTACGCGCAAGCTCCTAGGGGGATAGATTGGTAGGAAAAGACCATCGCTCGTCCCCGACCGCCACTCATAAGGAAGACAATCAATAAATACCTCATGCTCCAACTTCGTTACATAACGGTTCACCATACGTGCATGCTACGGGAATCATAAACCTCAACACAAGTATTTCTACAATCCACAACTAACCACTAGCATGACTCTAATATCACCATCTTTATATCGCAAAACTATTGCAAGGAATCAAACATATCATATTCAGTGATCTACAAGTTTTATGTAGGATTTTATGACTAACCATGTGAATGACCAGTTCTTGTCAACTCTCTAAATAGATATGAGTGAAGCAAGAGAGTTTAATTCTTTCTACAAAAGATATGCCCATGCTCTAACAAATATAAGTGAAGCAAAAGAGCATTCTACAAATGGAGGTTATCTATGTGATGAGAAACAGGCAATCCAAACTTCAAATGATATAAGCGAAGCACATGAAGCATTCTATAAAGCCGTACTCAAAGGATATAAGTGAAGTGCAAAGAGTATTCTATAAATCAACCAAGGACTATCTCATACCAGCATGGTTCATAAAAGAAAAGTGAAAACTAAATGCAAAATACGCTCCAAGATTTTCACATATCGCATGAATGAAACGATTTCGAAAACATACCGATATTTGTTGAAGAAAGATGGGATGCCTTCTGGGGCATCCCCAAGCTTAGACGCTTGAGTCTCCTTGAGTATTTACTTGGGGTGCCTTGGTCATCCCCAAGCTTGAGCTCTTGTCTCTCCTCCTTCTCCTCACATCGAGACCTCCTCGATCTTCGAACACTTTCATCCACACAAAACTCAACAGAAAGCTCGGTAAGATCCGTTAGTATAATAAAGCAAATCACTACTCTAAGTACTGTTGCAAACCAATTCATATTTTTTTTTGCATTGTAGCTACTGTAATATAACTTTTTCATGGCTTAATCCACTGATATGAATCAATAGTTTCATCAAAACAAGCAAACTATGCATCAAAAAAAGAATCTGCCTTAAACAGGACAGTCTGTAGTAATCTGAACATTCACCATACTTCTGGTACTCCAAAACTTCTGCCAAAATTATGAAAAATAAAAAATTTGTATATAAAGGCAGTGCAAAAAGTTTCAGAACCATTCGACGTTCCACTAAAAATGTAAAATCACGCACTACAACCAAAGTTTCTGTTCTGCACCGCACAAACCAACAAGCAATGTAAACATCCTAAAGGCAAATCTTGGCACATTATTTTATAATACAATGGAATTGTACAAGAGGATAATTATTTTTGTTGAAAAGTTTATGTAATCAAGATTCACAAGTTTTCCGTGAGCATGAACAAAGTTCAAGGCTAGCTCCCACTTTAACAATGCTCGTCTTTCTCACTTTCACTTTCCTTTTTGAGAAGTTTTGGCTTCCCCTCTTTATTTTTTTTGTTTCTAAACTATATAAAAGCACTCAACAGAAATAAATGACTCTCTAAAACTTCCGGGTTGTCTCCCTGGCAGCGCTTTCTTTAAAGCCATTAAGCTAGGCATAAAGTGCTCAAGTAATGAATCCACCCGGATCCCAAGGTATATCAAAGCCTATTTTAATTAACAATGATTTGTGATTTAGTAGTGAGCACAAAGTAACATATATCATGCAACAACGAAGTCTAACTCTCTTCCTATGCATCGGCATGTCATAAAAGAACAATTCATGCACACATAGTAAAGGCCAATGCATAGTGTAAACAGTTTCTTGCAATTTTATCATATTCGAAACATAGAGATGTCGAGATATAGTTCCTCTCTCATAATAATTGCAAGTAGGAGCAGAAAGCACATGCATATTATATCTATCAAAATCATCATGTGTAGTAGTAAAACGCAACCCATCAATATAATCCGTAATAAGGGCAAACTTCTCCGATATAGTGTAGTCGGGAGAATTCAAAAAGATAATAGAACTATCATGCGTGGGTGCAATAGCAACAATTTCATGTTTAACATAAGGAACTATAGCAAGTTCATCTCCATAAGCATAATTCATATTGACATCTTGGCCACAAGCATAGCAAGCATCATCAGAAAGGGATATTTCAAAAGAATCAACGAGATCATAACAGTCATCATAGCAATCATCCTTTGGTAAGCACGAAGGGAAATTAAACAATGTATGATTGAAGAGTTACTCACATTATAAGGTGGGCACGGGTAGCTAAACCGCTCTTCCTCCTTTTGTTCTTCGTTCTCCTCGTCATCTTTTTCATCCAATGAGCTCACAGTTTCATCAATTTCTTCTTAAATAGACTCCTGCAAAATATTAGTCTCTTCTTGGACAACGGAGACTATCTCAATAAAATCATCAATATCAGAATTGAATTCATAATTCTCATAGCAATATTTAAGCATAGCTAAATTTTCAGGTCTATAAACTGAATCATCAAAATCTTCAAACTCTTTAAATAAAGGTTCAATTTCACATGCACCCTTAAAAGCAACAAATTCTTCTATTCGTTCCACATCATAGTAATCATATATACCTCTAGCATAAGAAGCCAAGGTTTCATTATCATTAAATTTGCATGAAAAGGGAAGGTGTGGGGCCTTCGTCCTAGAGCAACAAGTATAATAATATCTCAAGCATAGTTCCCGAGCATACCAATGCAACATATGAATTTGATCCCATAATAGTTTCCCTTTTTGAGTCAAGCGATAATCCCTAAAGTATTCATGTTGATGAAACGTTTCTCCCATTACATAATTGAATGGGGTTTTCTCAAGATTATCAAAGTAGTACATAATATTTTTCACATAACCAACATCGAGGGTTTTAGGAGGTTCCCCATCTCCATGAGTAGCGAGTACACCTAATTTTTCGGTATTTCGTGTTCCATATCCATAACTAAAGATAGAGAACAACTAAGAACAACAAATAAGAATTACTTAGTAATAAAGCAAACAAGCACACACGAGAATATTCACCCCACGCTATAACTCCCCGGCAACGACGCCAGAAAAAGGTCTTGATAACCCAGAAGTATAGGGGATCAATTGTAGCCTCTTTCTATAAGTAAGAGTGTTGAACCCAACGAGGAGCTAAATGTAGAACAAATATTCCCTCAAGTTCTATCGACCACCGATACAACTCTACGCATGCTTAACGTTCGCTTTACCTAGAACAAGTATGAAACTAGAAGTACTTTGTAGGTGTTGTTGGATAGGTTTGCAAGATAATAAAGAGCGCGTAAATAAAAACTAGGGGCTATTTAGAGAAGGAGACAACTAAGTTAGTTTTAGTAGAGAGCTTGTTGTCACACAAGTAAGTTATTTGTCCCTAGGCAATCGATAACTAGACCGGTAATCATTATTGCAACTTTATTTGAGGGAGAGGCATAAGCGAACATACTTTCTCTTCTTGGATCATATGGACTTATGATTGGGACTCTAGAAAGCATCTGAAACTACTAAAGATCATTAAGGTAAAACCCAACCATAGCATTAAAGCATCAAGTCCTCTTTATCCCATACGCAACAACCACCTTACTCGGGTTTATGCTTCTGTTAGTCAAGCAACCCACTATAAGCGAATCATGAACGTATTGCAACACCCTATAGAGGGAATCCCTCATGCTTGCGCAACACGAAGAGCACCATAGGAAAACACCAATAATAAAACATGCAACTCAGACCAATCACGATCATCAATTAACCAATAGGACAAAACGGATCTACTCAAACATCATAGGATAGCCATACATCATTGGGAAATAATATATAGCATTGAGCACCATGTTTAAGTAGAGATTACAGCGGGTAAAAGAGGGGTTACACCGCTGCATAGAGTGGGGAAGAGTTGGTGATGATGGCGGTGAAGTTCTTGGTGTAGATTGCGGTGATGATGATGACCCCGACGGCGTTCCGGCGCCACCGGAAGCGAGGGGGAGAGAGCCCCCCTCCTTCTTCTTCTTCCTTGACCTTCTCCCTAGATGGAAGAAGGGTTTCCCCTCTGGTCCATGGTCTCCATGGCGTGGGAGGGGCGAGAGCCCCTCCGATATTGGATTTGTCTCTCTTTCTCTCTCTGTTTCTGCATTCCTGATTCTGCCCTTTCACCGTTTCTTTTATAGCCGGAGATCCGTAACTCCGATTGGGCTGAATTTTGGACACGATCTCTATCCGGATATTAGCTTTCTTGCGGCAAAACAAGTGCTCCAACCGCCTTGCGGGGTGACCACGAGGTCCCAGGGCGCACCTGACCCCCTAGAGCGCGCCCCCTGCCTCGTGGCCCCCTCGGGCATCGTCTCGCGTTGATTCTTCTTCCCAAAAATCATAAATATTTTAGAAAAAATTTCTGTCAGTTTTTGTCCCGTTTGGACTCGGTTTGATATGGATTTTTTGCGAAACAAAAAACATGCAACAAACAGGAACTGGCACTGGGCACTGGATCAATATGTTAGTCCCAAAAATAGTATAAAAAATTGCCAAAAGTATATGAAAGTTGTAGAATATTGGCATGGAATCAATAAAAAATTATAGATAGGACGAAGACGTATCAGCAGTGAGTAATTCCTTCATAGGCTTGTTGGACAGTGATGGGGTTGGATGAGATTTATCATGTAATTGAGTCGATTTGTTAGGGCTTGATCCCTAGTATCCACTATGTTCTGAGATTGATGTTGCTATGACTTTACTATGCTTAATGCTTGTCACTAGGGCCTGAGTGCCATGATTTCACGTCTGATCCCTTTATGTTTTCATGAATACATTTAAGTTCTTGATCCTATCTTGCAAGCTATATGCACCTATTACGTGTTATGATTCGCATATCCCAAGGTGACAATAATTGGGATTCTTTCCAGTGATTACCGTAGTTTGAGGAGTTCATGTATTCATTATGTGTTAATGCTTTGTTCCAGTTCTCTATTAAAAGGAGGCCTTAATATCCCTTAGTTTCCTTATGGACTCCATTGCCATGGGAGGGTAGGGCAAAAAATGTCATGCAAGTTCTTATCATAAGCACATATGACTATATACGGAATACATGCCTACATTATATTGATGAATTGGAGCTAGTTTTGTGTCGCTCTAGGTTGAGACGGTTACATGATGAATGTCATCCAACATAATTATCAATCACAGATCCAATGCCTATGACTTGTGCATATTGATCTTTCTTAAGTTACTTCCGCTACTGCTTCTGTTACAATCACTATAAAA
Source organism: Aegilops umbellulata (assembly GCA_032464435.1). Lineage (NCBI taxonomy): Eukaryota > Viridiplantae > Streptophyta > Magnoliopsida > Poales > Poaceae > Aegilops > Aegilops umbellulata. Next base: position 289,017,016 of record CP136056.1, on the reverse strand, counting down.
CTGCTACTGTTACTGCTACCATTGCTATTGCTACTGTTACCACTACTATCAAACTATCATATTATTGTGCTACTGATCACTCTGCTGCAGATATTTAGTTCTCCAGGTGTGGTTGAATTGATAACTCAACTTCTAATACTTGCAAATATTCTTTGGCTCCCCTTGTGTCGAATTAATAAATTTGGGTTGAATACTCTAACCTCGAAAACTATTGCAATCCCCTATGATTGTGGGTTATAAACATGTCGCTAGAAAGTCAACAATGGGTGATGGGTGATGGACAGTGAATGTACCAATCGTATGACCGTATGCAAAAGCACGTTTCCTGATTATGGCCAAGTGCTTCGAATATTTGAAACATCACATTTGGAGATAATGCAAAAGGAAAGGTACTTGGATTAGGTCAAATCGCTATCTCAATGGATACGACTATTGATAATGTGTTTCTTGTTCAATCCCTTGGATATAATATCATGTCAATTTCGAAGCTATCCAATATGGATTTGCTTGTGTTTTCTCAAAGACTAACTGCAAGTGAAATCTCCACATCTGTGGATCGATTACCACTAGTTGTAGTACATATGTAGTACTTGAATCTAGTAGCAGTTGGGAAGACAGTGATCACTACCACTAGTTGTAACGACCAACCTGGTATGGTTTAGGTCTCTGTGCTTACCATACCATCCCCTGGATCGATTCACCAACATACATTGTATCAATGTAATATTAAACACAAATGCATATATCTATTACATCTAAAAGATGTAAAATAACATAGCTTGATACAAATCATTGGCCAAAGGCTGGGCCAAATAGAGTAGCATTACAATGAGCAAATAACTTCATGGAGTCTCATCTACTCCACAGGCAAACCATGTCGAGTGGAGACTCGCAACCCTACGTAAACATCACTCCTCATCATAATCACCTTAATATCGTACTTTGCAACCACAAGGGTCTATACATTGAATGTATTGATGACTGTGGATATAACAGACCCATCTCACCAACATACACTTTGGGGGGGGGAGGGTTAGTGGAGGTTAAGTTTCTCTTGCATAAAACAATCGGCAACCCTAGACCAGCCGATGGACTTGGCTAATGGAGGCCCCTTTATCATTGTCCCATCAACAGAGGTTATATTCCCAAGTTCAACCCAACTAGTTTTAGTTAAGAAAGTTATAGTGCCGAGATCTTCCCGAAAGCTCTAGGTCACGTTGCTCAAAGTTGTCCATAATCGAGGACGCGGCTAATCATGATCAGGTTTTACACTCTCGAGAGGTTTGTATCCTTTATCCGCATGACCCGTTCAATCCCATGTGCTACTAGACTCAAGTGTAGAGTAGCCGGTAAAGGCCGGGACAAGATCTTTCAAAGGGAGTAGCCTAGCCACCTAGCTAGTAGACCTAGTCCAACCAACCACATGAGGGCCCTTGACATTATTGGGTTATGCTCTGGTGCATTGGAGGGCATCCAACTTTTCTTCCAGCTTTAAAACACGTCAGAAAAGGGGGCATCTTCTATGGTGTTGGTGGAGAAGAGGAGGAGGGTGATTATCCGACGCCCTTCCCTTTGAGAAGGGCAGGGCGAGCCAAGTATCCAAGTTGGCCTCTCCGATCGCTAGGCCTACCACGTTAGCGCCTCCTCCCCTTGGCTGAAAACAAGGAGAGGCGCAGGGCTCAAGTTGAGGAGATCTCTCGGGTGTCCACCAGTCTCCAGGCCAAGCTTGCCATAGAATGGATGTGTTGTGCGAATTTGAAGTTAATAAAGGCGAGGGTGGATCGGCTTCTTGAGGAGTTGGAAGACGAGCGAGTGGTCGGAGTTGATTTGTTCTTTACCGTGCTTGTGTAAATGCCGGCAGACGGACGGTCGGTCAACCATCATGAATCCGATAGGAAGCCATCCTGTCGCCCTGTCCGGTCATGTCCGACCTGACCGGCATGAATGCGGTTCGAAGAGTGAGCAGACACGACGGGAGAGCTTGACGTGACGGACGTCCATACTCCATTCAACATTTCCATGTTTGTTTCCAAGCTTCCTAACCGGCCTGGACAAATTTTCTGCCAACTGGATGATGACTTTTCAGAAAGAACTATTGGATGATGAAAAGTGTCTGAATAGTCCAGACACCTGGTGGCGATTTGTTGATCCGCGTTGGATTCACCCTTACTCCTCACGCAGCATTTACCAGGCAGGCAGACGCGACGGCCAGGCCCATCGACCGAGTCGACGCCAACGCCTGCTGGCTGTTGTTCCCAGCTGAAGCGACGAAGCGAGGCACGGTAAGGCCAACTCCACCGCGCGACCCCAAACGGACGTTCGTTTTGTCCGGATTCTGTCCGTTTGGGTAGGGATTTGGGGTCGTGTCCGGGCGTGTCCTGGGATGCGGTGGCCGTACGCCCACCGCGCGGACGCATCCCGGCCGCATCATGTCCGCGTATTATTTCTTTGCAAGTCCTTAACTTTATTTTATCATTCATTTTTGGTACATGGAAAATGCATCATCACATTTTGACTAGTAAAGCAAGACCAAAGAAACAAGAACCACAAGAATACATTTTAGAAGATACCCAATTTCCATAACTGCTCCCTTGAGTTGGGTTAGGGCATTCTCGATGCACTCGTTGTTGATCTATGGAGGAGGCTCGACCGGTCATCCTCCTTTCTTTTTCAAGCCAAAAGGCTCAATCTGGCATCCTTCTTTCTTCTTCAAGCCAGAAGGCTCGATCTGGCATTCTCCTTTCTTCTTCAAGCCAGAAGTCGATGTTGCTTCCTCCTCACACCTAGTCTCGTGTCTAGCCTCTAATCTAGCAACAAGTGCACTTGTCTCATTTACAACCTCTATGCTAGCTAAAAATGCACGAACATGTACTAAATTTTGTTCTATCAATATATCGATGTACTCTTCTTCCCAATACCAAACTTGCATCCATTCTACACAACAAAATTTGAAGTTAGCACAACTAGTCAAATCTAGAGCACAAACCGAAGCTAAAAAAGCGCATACCCCATCGTTTAAGCACTTGATGAACACCCATCCGGGATGTTCCGGCGTTGTAGACACGCGGCGCACGACCATCCTTGGGCAGTGGTCGCACTTAATGAGTGGCAACGGTGCGCCGGCGAGCTTTTGGGCAAGCACCGAGCCCGGTCGGCCGCCATTCGTGTATCTGCCGGCAGACTACCGACGGTGCAGGTCCGAGCGGCTAGAGGAGGAGCCACTGCCTGCATGTGGCCTTGCGGCCCTGCCAGGGCCTTCCGGCGAGGTGCCCGGCCAGTCCATGGCGCGGCCCGGCCTCCCACAGCCGGCCGAGCTCAAGACCGACCGGATCCGCCCCAAAACCGGCCGGCGGTTGCGCAAACCAGGTGGCCGTGGTTGGGTAGCTCGGCGACGCCGAGTGGAAGGGGTTGGGCGAGCTCGCGTCCGAACTGGACGGCTGCAATGGCAGCGGCGGCGGAGGCGGCAGCGAGGGGAAGAGTGGGGAAGAATGGAGGGAGTGCGGCCGGAGGAAGGGAGGGGGGCGGATAGAAAAAGGCCCGCCTTGTGCCACCGATGGACGGGCCAGGGGAGGACACACGCAGACGACCCGCGCGTACGTGTGGTGTCCGTTTCACCTCAAAAGCGGCGCAAACTTGGGACGCGGATGGGTCAAAAGCGGACACAAAACGGACAAAAGTCCGTTTGCTCCCGCGCGCTGAGCCGCCTCTTTTGTACCGGACAAGATAGGGTCGCGCGGTGGAGTTGGCCTAAACGAAGCAATGCGATCTCGTAAGTAAGTACGCAGCAGCAGGGGCACAGTAGTGCCCCGCGCGCCTTTCCCCTTGATCGTTTGCCCACGGCCCACCGCGAGATCCGCTCTTGCTGCGGCCAGCCACAGTAAACAGTAGCGCACGTACTACTACCAGTATAGTATAGTACAGCGAAACTACGAAAGCAACGTGCCATGGCGCTGGACGGGACACAGGCCCTGGACCACCCTAATTCCTCCTAGCTAGGCCGCCGCTATATAGAGCTCTGCCCCGCGCCCCCTGCTACAATTACTAGCTAGCTCTCCGTCGTCGTCGTTGCTCGTTGCAGGCTCTGGCGCGGGACGACGCACACACAGACACAGTCGCCGGTAGTCCATCACATGCCGCGCGTTCTCGTTTAACTACTCCTGCCTGCTTTACTTTCGCCCTCTTTCCCGTTCCACCTTCTCACTTTGCGGCACGCCGTGCTTTGTGACAATGTCGCCTTGGGCTTGGGCTTGGTCCCCTGCGGTCTCACGTGCCTACATGTCCCGCCCCGGTCTCCCTCCCGCAAATCTCAGTTGATCTAGTGGACGCGGCAAGGACGAGGCGTATGCCCAATGCACAAGCAACGAGCTTGACCAAGTCCAAGCGATCACAATTCACAAAGCCTGTTGAATTGTGGATTCTGAAAAAGTTTGTTGTGAGCTGTGAGAAAGCTACTTTCAGTTGTTGAAAAGTTGAAAGTTGTTTGGTCGAGACAACCGTGAAACTAATTTTACTGTGAATTGTTTGTAATGCTCTTGAGGCCTGAAAGACTGATTATATACTAATTGATCGTAAAGTAAATTTTCTGAATGATCAGTTTGTAAAGTAATTTTTTGACAATATGACTACATGATTGAATTATTTAGCTAAAATATAGTGTAAAATAATCATTTAATATATTTGGAAACATTGATGATCGATTGACCATTCTCATTCCATACACAAACATATGCATGGATCAATGGTACAAGATATCAGCAAATCACGAACCAACCTTTGATTGAATGGTTAAAGGGACAGTGTTATTCCTAGCCCACCAGGGTTCAACTCCTGGTGCTCGCATTATTCATAGATTTATTTCAGGATGCTCATAGGGGTAGGGTGTGCGTGTGTGCGTTCATAGAGGTGAGTGTATGCATGTATTTGGTAGTCTAGGATTGTAATCCGTTTCCTGCCTTATCTTTAGGAGAGGCTTCCTACCCTCCAAATCTTGTACTCAATATATACTCGCCCTTGAGGATTAATAATACATCCATCATATTCCGCCAATCCCTCTCTACTTTCCCGGGCCCTTACTCCAGGTTTTTCTCTCTCCCGCCGGTTATCTTGATCGGCGTTTTCTTTTTGTTTTTCTGATCTAAAATCGGTTTGTGTCGCCTACCGCCGCTGTCGACACCCGCACACCTCTACTCCGACACTAGTACGACCGGTTGGCCTCTCCTCTGACCCGGCGGCCAAGCGCGCCGAGGTGGCCCGTCACAGCCAGCCGTCGTCCGCGCGTCAGCCCGCCCGTCGTCCTACGCCGGCCTTCGCCGCCCTACTCCGACCGGGACCTCTCCAACTCCACCCGCCTCCGTCGCGTTTGTACGGCCGTCCTGCCGCCTACCTCACCGGCCCCATCGCCGGCTGCGTCGGGCCGACTGCCGGCTGCTTCGGGCTCGCCGGCTGCCTCGAAACTCGGGCGCCGCTGCTGCGTTGGTCGCTCGGGCCTCGCTGCCCGGGCGTCGGCTCTACATTGGCAACTCGGGTGTCGGGCGCTAGCCGCTCGTTCGCACATCGTTACCCGCCGTCCATCATCGTCGGCTTCATCTCGAACTCTGCCGCCACCCCGCCTCCATCGAGCGGCGTCCCCGACCTCGCGCGCGATCAGATTGATTACCCGCCCGTTGTCGCGATCCGCCTCATCTACACCGGGCTACCGACCTAGCCCGTCGGTTGCGCGCCTCTGCAGGTCCCGTGAAAATCGTCCCCGAGTTCAGCGTGCCCCTCCACCGATCAAGCTGCGTTGCCCCGTCGGGCCGCAGCGCCTCCGCCCTGTAGTTCTCCCTGTGGCTGCACCGATCCGCACCGCTGCTGCGTCGCCCCTTCGGTCAATAAGCGTCGTGGCATGTGGTCGCCACCGCCGCCGTGAGGCCGTTTCCATGGTTGCACCCATCCGCGTGCTGCCACTGCGTCATCGGGCCCTAGTGTCGTGGCCCGCGGTCAACTCCGCCTCGAGGCCGTCCGCTCCAGGCCGTCCCCGTGGCTGCCCGAACCCTCACGCCGCCGCCGCGTCGCCCCGGCGGGCTGTAGCGAGCGTGGCACGCAGCCCTTCAACCATCCCAAGGTCTTCCCACCATCGCCCCGATTCGCCCGCCCGCCGCTGCTGGGTCGCCCATTCAGGCCATAGCGCACGTTGACTTTTCATGGTATGTGTCACGCCGCCTCCCGTGGCGTGGGAATGCCACTGTCCATTCCGATTTTCGTCACGCTCTCAGGGTTCCTCGCCTACTTCGAGCACCGCTGCCACGCTACTAACCTGGCCGCCGCCTCTCTTCTTCGGCCGTCGCCGCTGCTACCCCCATAGTCGCCGTCAGTCCACCCCCTTTGTCTTCGTCCAACACCAGCCCATCGCCAGCGTCGCCGTCATCTACTTCGACCACTTCATCTACTCTGAAAACTGCAGGCGACACCGGCCCCGCACCAATTGGCGCCGCAACCGTCGTCGAGTCCATCTCTGCTAGCCTCTCTAACTTCTCCGAAATGGCGTACAACTCGTGCATGTCCCAATCTACGCATGCCCGGTGCTGGCAACACTGATGCGTCCCTTCATCCACGATGTGTCCCCGGGCCTGGCAAGCCTAGTGCGGTGCTTCGTCAACTTCGTCTCCGTCCGTCTTCGCATGCTCGGTGCTGCAACACTTACGCGTGCCTTCGTCTACGACGTGTCCCTGGGTTTGGCGAACCCGGTGCGATGCCTCGTCTACACCATCCTCCTTCCGATGCACCACTACCTCGACACCATTGCGCCCATGCTAACTCGGCGCCTCCTTACGCTCACAGCTCCACGACAACTACCTCGACACCGGCTACCCCGACTCGATATCAACAACGGCGTTCTTCACACAACTACCTTGACCACGGCTACACCACTCTACACTCTCGGCTACCTCTACGTCAGCACAAAGGGCTATCATTCGCTTGAGCAACTTGTCGGCTTCCTCTACAGTCAACGCGTGTGTGACGTGACACCGTGCACGATACTCCCGCTACGACCGCGGGGGGTTGTCAGCCCGTTGGCTGCTATTCTCTCCAGTCTAACCGCCCTGTGACGCTACCGCTACGACTGTGAGGGGATGTTAGAGATATATTTGGGTTACATGTATTTGGTAGTCTAGGATTTGTAATCCGTCTCCTGCCTTAGCTCCAGGAGAGTCTTCTTTCCCTCCAAGTCTTGTACTCAATATATACTCGTCCTCGAGGCTTAATAATACATCCATCATATTCCGCCAATCCCTCTCTACTCCCTTCTAACACGTGTTCAAAAAAAAGATATCATCAAAACCATATATACATTATAATAGATCATATTAGTTTGATTGATTTTTTCATGTATCTCTATTTGCCTTTTATAATATATAAAAGCAAACTTCTCCCCCTATGTCCACACAAACTACCCGTGTCAGCCTTTCAATCGAACATCCATCACAATGATATTTACCTCTCTAGCCAACGTTCTCTTTTACTTGCTAAAGGAGGCTGGCTTGTGCTAATCTTGGAGGCCTAGACTCACTGGCAACCTAACATATCGTTGGAGGCAATAAAGGTGATTGATAATTGTAGATGTCGCAGATCGTGTCTTTGGCAATGCAAGTCGACATGCACACTATACTCGATGGTTCTCCCTTCAACCTCAGTCGTGTGATTTCACAACAATTAGCAGACCCATGGGTGGAAAGAATTTGGAGCTCTCATGTACCCTCTAAGGTGAAGATATGTGGTTGGTTGCTTCTTTTCCTTTGTTAATGTTTGATTGTGTGCATCTTAGTTATGCAGAGGCCGCGTATGTGTTGCTCATGATGCTTTGTGTCCGCTTGATGTTACATTTTGAGTCAATAAAAATTCCCTTTATCGAAAAATGTGGTTGGTTGCTACCTCTTGAGCACTGCGTTGGTTTTCCCTTGAAGAGGAAAGGGTGATGCCGCAAAGTAACGTAAGTATTTCCCTCAGTTTTTCAGAACCAAGGTATCAATCCAATAGGAGGCCACACACAAGTCCCTCGTACCTACACAAACAGATAAGAACCTTGCAACCAACGCGATAAAGGGGTTGTCAATCCCTTCACGGCCACTTGCAAAAGTGAGATCTGATAGAGATGATAAGATAATATTTTTGGTATTTTTATGATAAAAACTAAAAGTAAAGAAAGCAAAATAAACGAAGATAGAAATAGCTTGTTGGTGGGCAATTAATATGATGGAGAATAGACCTGGGGGCCATAGGTTTCACTAGTGGCTTCTCTCAAGATAGCATAAGTATTACGGTGGGTAAACAAATTACTGAGGAACAATTGATAGAGAGAATATCTAGGCATGATCATGTATATAGGCATCACGTCCGTGACAAGTAGACCGACTCCTGCCTGCATCTACTACTATTACTCCACACATCGACTGCTATCCAGCATGCATCTAGAGTATTAAGTTCATAAGAATGGAGTAACGCTTTAAGAAAGATGACATGATGTAGAGGGATAAACTCATGCAATATGATATAAACCTTATCTTTTTATCCTCGATGGCAACAATACAATACGTGTAGTTTCCCCTACTGTCACTGGGATCGAGCACCGCAAGATTGAACCCAAAGCTAAGCACTTCTCCCATTGCAAGAAAGATAAATCTAGTAGGCCAAACCAAACTGATAATTCAAAGAGACTTGCAAAGATAACCAATTATACATAAACGAATTCAGAGGAAATTCAAATATTGTTCATAGATAATCTTGATCATAAACCCACAATTCATCGAATCTCGACAAACACATCGCAAAAGAAGATTATATCGAATAGATCTCTAAGAGAATCGAGGAGAACTTTATATTGAGATCCAAAGAGAGAGAAGAAGCCATCTAGCTAATAACTATGGACCAGAAGGTCTGAGGTAAACTACTCACACATCATCGGAGAGGCTATGGTGTTGATGTAGAAGCCCTCCGTGATCAATGCCCCTCCGGCAGGATGCCGGAAAAGGACCCAAGATGGGATCTCACGGGTACAGAAGGTTGCGGCGGTGGAATTAGGTTTTCGTGGTGCTCTTCGATGGTTTGGGGGTACGTAGGTATATATAGGAGGAAGAAGTAGGACGGTGGATCCACGAGGGGCCCACGAGGGTGGAGGGCGCACCTAGGGACGTCCACTCCAAGTCCTCTGGATCACGTTTGTTCCAAAAATAACTCTCCCGAAGGTTTCATTCCGTTTGGACTCCATTTGATATTCCTTTTCTGCGAAACACTGAAATAGGCGAAAAAACAGCAATTTGGGCTGGGCCTCCGGTTAATAGGTTAGTCCCAAAAATAATATAAAAGTGTATAAATAAGCCCATTAAACATCCAAAACAGAATATATAAGAGCAATCCAAAATTATAGATACGTTGGAGACGTATCATTGGTTGCTCCTTCTTGACAAACTAAACACGTGGTACAAACTACAAATTAAACAATCATCGATACCACTTCTCATCATTGATGCAATATTGCTAGGGAGGACATGCATCACTTGTTCTTTGGATGTAATGTCGGGTTTTTTGCCGTCGCCATCTGGTGCGCCATCGGCTTCATCCTATCAGCCAATCCCTTTTATGATATCTAGTTGGTTGCACCACTGAATGGTTTGCCTACCTCTATCACAACCTTTGTTATCCTAATCATCTTAAAGACAACCTGGAATGCCCGCGATCCTAAAGTGTTTTTGCCAGCTTTATGTAGACATGTATCTGGTCATTAAAAATATTAGAGATGGATTGAATATATGGATGAATAGGCTACAATCTGATGATCTTGGGTACCATTATAGTCTGTGGTGTGATCACCTCTCCCCTAGATAATCTATCGAGAATAAACTCTTCATCCTAATGGGTGATCATTTGAAATGAAATATCCATATGGGGAGTCTGCTCCCCTCCCCATGACAATTTAAAAAAAATCTCAACATGATTCAACCGTATTGAGTACTCCCTCCATCAAAATAGAGATAAGACATATTTTGATTGTCAAGTTCTAGCCATCAGATGCATCAAATGATACTTTGTTGCTAGATAATCATATATACATCCAACGAAAGGGGAAAATCAATGGAAAACTACATTTGTTCTTGATTTATTTATATATTTAAAAAGTATTTACTCTGTCATTTTCTGCAACACGTGTCAACTGACATTTAACTCAAATACGTGTTTCTACCGGAAATTTTGAGTTGGGACCTCACACGTGTGGGGCTGGTTTTTACCAGGAATTATGGAGGTGGTCACCTAGTTAAACTTACATCTGCTCACCAAGTAGACGTGGACTAGATAAAAAATACAATTAAATTCTTGAATTTCATGTCTAAGAGCAAGTCCACCCCCCCACACACACACAATCCCTCCTATACCCTACTTTAGGGAAAGAGACCAAAATTTGTGCTCCATCTTTTACCCTACTCACCTCTCTAAAGTAAGATCAGGAAAGATTGGCCCAACCCCACGCCCTTCCAAAAAAGGCCAACTACGAGAGACAGGAAGAAACTTTCCCTCCCATTGATGAAATCATCCATCTGCTTTGATCACCCTTTCCATAGGGACCGAGTCTATGATATAGCAGGTGAATATACCAAACAAGAACTTCTACTCCAATTTTATGTTGGTAGGCTTTAAACTACACCAACGAAGTTGCATAGTGAGGCTAATAAGAAGGTCTACAACAAAGTAAGCGTGTGGAAGCAAAACATGCATGAAAGAGGGGTAGGGGATAGATACTCCGAACACGGGGTGGCTAGAGGGAGTTTTACAAAATTTCATATAGTTGGTGCTATCTGTCTCCTCGTTGGTGGAGGTTCAAACCACAAAGATTCTAACACTATAAATGTCTCAGCAACATTTCCCACAAAGAACTCAGTTAGAGCATGTCCATGTATTCCACCATGGCTTGCATGAATAAGCCTCACACGGGCTGATCTTGCACGAAGAAGGTGACCGTTGGGCCTTGTACAATCTTCTTGATTTCTTCATAATGACTCGAAGGCTCTCAAGTTATTTCTAACAATTTAGGAGGCATACACCCTCCAAGAGTAACAAATAAAGTAAAGTCACTTGGATGAACTGATCAAAAGAACTTCAATCATAACCCACTACTACAGGATGGTCCAGACACGACAGTCGAATCAGAGACCCTTCGACGAAACTGTGTGCGATGCAATAATCGCAAACGGTGGTGTAAAAAACCGTCAAAAAAGATGCAAAACGTTTGCGATGGCGGCGACATCGAACACGGTTTATATTAGATTTGCATGTGCGATGAGTGGCAAATGGTTAATCCAGAAGAACTGTTTGCGACGATGCAGAACAACAAAAACGGGTAGCCAGATGAGAGTGTGTGTGATATATGTCATACAGTTCATTAGGATGAACTGTGTGTGATTAGGAAACACAATGGAAACGGTTCAACTGAACAAGATGTGTGTGATACGCGGCAAACAAGTCTGTAATCAGAAATGTGTGCAAAGAGCCGAAGACGAATAATAACACAGACGATTGCTGCTAATAAGCCGTGTGATTTGCTCTGTCTACAAAAGAATAACATGTGTGTGTGTATACAACTGAAATAAACGTCCAATTACATAAGTGACTATATAGATCATTCGCACACACCTCAATAAACAATTGCATGCATTCTAAAGTAGGAGAAATGGTCTTCTAGTCATCTACTTCTTGTGACGCTCCCGCCACTTCTCTGTGGCTCGATCCCTCGTCTGGGCAGGAAGAAGACACTTCCTCATGTCAACGATCCGCATGTACATCTTGTAGCTTGTGTACGCGTCCTTGGCCGCGTACTTGACGTTTGTTCATCCAATCTCTCATGCTACACACTGTGCCATGCGTTCTTGTCCTTCTTGCTCTCATTCTTCATCTTCATGTAGTAGAGGTCGATGATGGCCAAGGCGAGGTCAACCAGGGAGTTCAGATTGTTCTTGTCGCTGCCCAGACCTTGTAGTGGTGCTGGATGTTGACAAGATTCGGGCATTTCAAGCCCGCAACCTTGAGCGCTATTAGATCGTTGGTGATGTCCACCGTAGCAAAACTGTAGCCGGAGTTGTTGATAAACCTGGAGAAACGCTCGCAAGGCCTTGTCCCTCGGTGGTAGTGGTAAACGAGGACGTCATGTCGCACGCATAACTGGGCGACGACAACCTTCTGATCGTGCCCGGCACGACCGATGGTGTACTCGAGGTCGAAGCCGACCACTTGGTACTTGTCCTCGGCAAGGAACTGCTCCATAGTTTGGATGGAGCTCTCCATCGAGACCGAATCGTTCGTGTACACCACCGAGAGGGCCTTTCCCCTCATGTGGGTGTCCATGACGTGATGCGTGGTGAACTTCCCACCATTTTCGTCATCGGCCGCTGGCCACGGGGAGCGCCATTGGAACCGCTGGATGTCCTTTGTGTATGTGTCGTCGTGGGTGTGCTTATTGTGTCGTGTGACGCGAGAGATGAAGGAAAATGGCCGCATGAGTAAAGGGAGGCCGGGCGGCCTGGATTCTCAGCGCGTCCGCATGACAGTTTTTGCAGTGGGTAACTGCATCGTCGTTTGGGGGCTCTAGGGCCTCCTGGTCGAATTCGGGCAGTAGCTTTCTCTTCGGAAAGCTTTTGGTGCGGCGGCTGCCGCCGTATTTGTCTGCGGTCTTGATTACTTTGCTCCATCTTGTTTTGAGTGCATCTTCCGCCGTCTTTAGCTTTTGCTTCTGCTTCTTCAGGCTTCGTGCTGTGGCGACGAGCCTTTCTTGGAGATTCTTCTGCTCCATGATTTTATCCGGCGTGGTATCGTCCGGAGTTCTGTTATGACCGGGGGAGGACTGTTCGTCCTCTCTGCCCGTGTTACCCTGTTCGGACGGCTGTTCTGGGATGCGTTCGTCATCTGCTAGCTCGTCCTGCTCTATGGCTGGGTCTTGATCGAGGCGGGGCTTCGCTTGGCGTTTACGTCGCCGCTTTGAGTGCTTTTCGGAGGGTTTACCCTTCTTTTCGCCCCCTTCTTCCTCATTGTGAGTTTTTTCAGGTGTATCCACCATGAATACGTCATTAAGTGGGGTGGAGGTCCAGTGCCCTATGGGCGCTGGTTCCCGTTCGTCTCCGTCTTCGTCATCCATACCGTCGAAGTCTTCGGAGCCGCAGTCGAGCATGTCGGTTAAATCGTTAACAGTGGCTATTAAGTGGGTGGTGGGTGGGCTTTAAATTTCTTCATCGTCCGAATCCCAACCTTGCAGGCCACAGTTCGGCCTGGGCTCTCCTGAAAAATAGAGAGACTTGAGAGATTTCAGAATATCACCGAAAGGCGAATACTGAAAGATGTCCGCGGCGGTGAACTCCATTACTGGCGCCCAATCTGATTCGATTGGCAGGGGCGCGGGGGGTTCGGAGTTCGGAGAAGAGTCCGGCTCCTTGGAGTCATGTGCCATGCGGAGTGTGGGGCTTGCATTTGGCTCAATGGCTTTTAAGATCGCAGCCCCCGAGGTGACGTCCAACCGTTCATCCTCAAAGAACGCAGCGGGCTTCGGATCGAGGATCGGGGCCGGAGCGTATGCGGCCTCCAGGACACTGTTCGGAGGCAGAGCTATATCATGCCCCTCGAGATAGTGCGGCGCACTTGGCTGTGGCTTGAATCCGTCGAAGATCAGGTCTCCGAGGGTATCTGCCGTGTAGTTTAAGCTTCCCCACCTGGCTTGATGGCCAGGGGCGTGGCTTTCGATCTGCTCCAGATGGCCAAGCGAGTTGGCCCGCAGAGCGAAGCCGCCGAAGATGAAGATCTGTCCGGGGAGAAAAGTCTCACCCTGGACCTCATCGTTGTTGATGATCAAAGGAGCCATCGGGCCTAAAGGCGACGACACAGAGGAACTCTCAATGAAAGCACCAATGTCGGTGTCAAAACCGGCGGATCTCGGGTAGGGGGTCCCGATCTGTGCGTCAAGGTCGGATGGTAACAGGAGACAAGGGACACTTTATTTTACCCAGGTTCGGGCCCTCTCGATGGAGGTAAAACCCTACTCCTGCTAGATTAATATTGATGATATGGGTAGTACAAGAGTAGATCTACCACGAGATCAAGGAGGCTAAACCCTAGAAGCTAGCCGATGGGTATGATGATGGTTATGATGTGTTCGTCCTACGGACTACAACCCTACGGTTTATATAGGCACCGGATAGGGTTAGGGTTACACAGAGTCGGTTACATTGGTAGGAGATCTTGAATATCCGCACGCCTAGCTTGCCTTCCACGCCAAGGAAAGAACCTTCCGGACACGGGACGAAGTCTTCAATCTTGTATCTTCATAGTCCCGGAGTCCGGCTGAAGATATAGTTCGTCTATCCGAACACCCCCTAATCCAGGACTCCCTCAGTAGCCCCTGAACTAGGCTTCAATGACGACGAGTCCAGCGCGCAAATTTTCTTCGGCATTGCAAGGCGGGTTCCTCCTCCAAATTCTTCAAGAAGATAATAAACACCAAAAAATAGTGTCCGGCTCTGCAAAACAAGTTTCCACATATTGCCATATAGAGAATAATACAAACACAAATCAAATCTGCTGACGTATTCCGCAGTGCGTCATAACACCGCGACCAAGCCTTCTGTACGGATTATTTTTTGTTGTTCCACCGCAGCACGTTCAACGAGGCGGTTTCCTTGGCACGTCTTGTCGAAGCAGAGATCGTGTGCCCCCTTTAATGGGATTCTCATTAATATGGACGTGGGTAACCCAACCGTGCCCGTTAAGCACGTCCTGCCTTGATTAAAGGCTAGTCCAAGACGGTTACGAGGAGGGCTCTTGATATTCTGCCTCTTATAAAGACACCGAGACCTTGCTCCCCTCTTGTGTTCTCAAAACAAGCTCGCCCATAGCCTCGAGTTCCAACACCCCAGGCTTTTAGATTCTAGGCGCACCGGACCATCGACAATGTCCGGCTCCGGCCTTCAAGGCCAATGGATGCCCTCCTTCGTTATGGAGGAGGACGTATCAAGGTTGAGGGAGGCTAGGTTCCTGACCAGCGAGATCCCGCACAGGTTGCCTGCTCAAGGACAAGCGGTCCCAAGCCCTCAGCCTGGTGAGAGCGTAGTATTAATCTCCCACTTCCTTCGGGGATTAGGCTTCCCAACGGATCCTTTCGTAAGGGGGCTGATGTTTTATTATGGGCTGGAATTCCATGACCTAGCTCCGGAGTCCATCCTCCATATCTCCTCCTTCATTGTTGTGTGTGAAGCATTTCTCCATATCACTCCTCACTTCGGATTATGGCTCAAGACCTTCAAGGTAGAACCGAAGATAATCGAGGGGCGTCACGTAGAGTGCGGAGGTGCTGTTATAAAAAGGAATACCGATGCTCCATGGCCCGAGGGCACTTTTCAAGAGGAGCTCGGCTTATGGCAACAGGAGTGGTTCTACATCACCTCTCCTCGGGGCACCACTTGGGTAGCGCCTCCCGCCTTTCGCTCGGGCCCCCCACCACGTTTAACATCGTGGATCAACACAGGGTTAGATCGGGGCTTGCCCAAAGACGTTCCTCTGTTGCAGGGCTGCATAAAGGATCTCCTAAAAGGAGACCTCAACCTGGTCAAGGTGACACAAGTTATGCTGATTCGCCGGACACTGCCCGGCCAACGTCGCCCCCTCCGCTTGTGGGAGTTCAACCCGGAGGGGCCGCGAGCTCTCCGAAATTTCATGGGCCTGACACCTACGGAGATGCATAGACTGTTCTTCGGATCACAGGGAGTGAGTCCGGATTTGACCGAGGATGCTGGTTTAAGCCGCAACCGCCCGGATGCAGAAGTAGGTGACCTTGCGCCCGGACCTTCTATCCGTACAATTGACTTATTTTTTAACAGTACTTCTCCTTTTTACGCAGGAGTGGATAGCGAAGGCGAAGCTGGTCTGGTGTCTGGCTCCCCTTCCCGAGACCAGGCTAGATCCTGTGCTAGTCAGGATGTTGGAGGTGGCGCCTCTGGAGGAAAATGAAGGGGCGGACAAGGAAACCGTGGCCTCTTCGAAAGGGGCCATCCCAAAGGGAGGAATCGACAACTCCTCTCCAAAGGGGAAGAAAAGGGCCGCCTCTGACGACCCGGGAGCCGTAGCTCCAAAGCGGGGGAAAGAATCCGCGTCAGAGGGCCCGACGCCGGGGAGCCCCTCGGCCGAACTAAATCCTCAAAAGGAGCAGCCCTCCAACGAGCCGTAAGTAGAAAGAGAGTCATTCTTTTAAGAGAAATCCTTAATTTATATCTGAGAAGTTTTAACCGAAACCTTACCTTGTAGTTCGGACCTCGACCCTTCTCGGCAGAGCTCGTCATCGGGGGATCTTCTTCCAGAGATGATGGAGAGCAGAACGCTTCCTCCTTCATCGCCTAGCAGAGCGGGCGACGCTGAAGTGTCGTCGCAGAGGATTTCTCCGAATCTGCCAGAGGCAGAAGGCGATCATGCGCCCCCCCGGGGTTCTCCGTGTCCGGCCTGCGAAGAAGGCCATGAGACGAGTCCGGCACCATCAGGTGTTCGGTCGGAGGAGCTGAAGGTTTTGCTGGGCCGAGCCTCTGTTTCAGAGGAGCATCGTGTGTTGATGCACACGGTGATTGAAAAGATTTCATCCGCGGAAAGCGGACTGAACGAGGCCGTCAAGAGTTTACTGGCGGGCCTTGAGGTACGTTTTGAATAACGAACATTAGTGTTAATTGCGCATAATAACATGCGCCCTGTATAGATAGTAGCCCCTGAGACTCTGTGTGCCGCAAAGATTAGCGGCGCGCAGAGGATCTTAATCCCAGGTCCTTTAAGTGGCACCTTTGTATGTAGGTGGCAGGTTGTCCGGAGTCGAGTCGGACTCGAGATTTTGCTGAAATGAAACGGCAACTCGATGAGGCAGAAGTCGACATCGTGCTTGTTAACAAGCGGCTTGATGATGCTCAAGGTATTGAGTTTATTTGGCGATTGTTAGTAAGAGGAGCTTTATGTCAATATCTTACCTTGTGTATGCTTGATGCAGATGGTGTGGCGGCTATAGAAGGACTTAGGGCCGAGCTCGCCAAAGCAAAGGAACAAGCCAGAAAAAGCGATGCGGCTGCCGGAAGAGCCCGTGAAGAGCTAAAAGCCGAACAGGCTTCCCATTGCCGAAGCAAGGAGGAGATGGCTGATATAGCCGTGAAGTTGAAAAGTGCTACTGACCGTTGCAAACTTCTTGAAGAGGAAGGTCGAGCCCGGCAGACGGATTTAGAGAAGGCCGTTGCCGACGCCAAGGACGCCCGCTCTGGTATGAGGGCGTCAAGGGAAGAGCTGCGTCAAGCCAGACTAATTGCGGATGGAAAGCCCTTCCTGCTGCGGAGAAAATTCTGTGATCCGAAGTTCACCCCGTTGGACCGAGCGTGGAGCGTGGAGGACACCTATCTGGATTTGTCGGCTAGTGCCGCTGATGCGACCAGGTACTTTCAAGATAAGAAAGATCATGAAGTGGAAAAGCTCTTCTGGTCGCAGTTCACTAATCCAGAGTGTCCACTATCAGTGGATGATCGCCTGGCCCAATGGGCCGAGCTGAATAGGTTGTCCGGACTCGCCATGAAGTATGCCATGGACCGCCTGTGTCCGGGGAGATCGAAGCGGAGAAGCTATTTCAGTTTGGTGCAGCAATTTCTTGACGTGGTGCCTCGGATTGAAGCTCTAAAGAGGTCCGCTTGCACAGAGGGCACGCGGCTGGCTCTTGCCCGTGTCAAGACATACTAGGCAGATATGGAGCCCACCGTTGTTGCATCCCGTGATTCGGATAAAAGCCGAATTCCTTCCGAGCACTATTTTGAGGAAGTCCTCGCGGGCGCTCGTATAATAGAGACGCAGTGTTCGAAAGATGCTATTTTATGACAGCATATGTAATCGCAGATCAATATTTTTATAAATTGTAATGGCGTAATTTAGACTTGTGCCTTCAAGTATTAATAACACCTCCTGTGCGGCCGTTTTAATATATAAATTCTAAAAGATTGCAGTCGTTGGCTTCAGCCCCCACGCACATAGTGCGGGGGTGCGCGCGGAGAACGCATTTTCACACTTAACCCAACGTCTTGGTCCTACAAAGGAGGTGATAGCGCCGCGGGCTAGGCAACCGGACTATAATGCTTTAACACTTTCACTTAGCCATAGGAGCTTGACAGTGGGACTCTTTAGGTTGCCCTTTAATGGCGATTGCGTTTACCCGAATTCGGGACGCATATGTGCCTGACCGGGAAGCGGCCCTTCGTCAAAACGGAGGAATTCGATAAATTCCTATAAGTCATCGAGTGGCGACCAGTCTCGCGCTACATCATGACAGTCGGTTTTCGGCTTTCTCTACTAAGGTGCTCACCCGGCCGAACCGGGGCACAATCGCAGTAGTTCTCCTGGTGCAACCTTAGCCAACAGAACGGAACGAAAGGTGGCCGAACTCAGGAGCCGGGCAACCCAACATGTGACCAAAATCATGACTCGGAGCTGATGCATATAGTGCCAAAACTCGCGACGCCGAACACTCCCTAAGGTGTTCGGTCTTTGTGGGTGCGTGTGAAACGACACCCTTGAAAAAGAAAAAAGCCCCTTGTGTCCAGGTACGAGCAAGAATTCTGGCGTGGCCACATGCCAAAACGCCAGTCTCCTCCATGGTTATAGTGAGGTAAACCAGGGGATGTATAGCAGCAAGAGACAGTAAAAAAGGTTTACGCAGGGTCTTAATCTAAGAAGAATCCTTTGGAGCGGGTCCCTACTGCACGTCTGCGCCTGTGTCTCCGCTGTGCCGTGTCCTGGACGGGCGCCGTACGACGTTCATCTGTAAAAGGGAAGAACTAAATTGAAAAATGGGTCGTGCGGATCAAAAAGAATAATAAATAAAATGTGAAGTGAGAAATAGATACGGTCGAGTTTTATTGTCTCTGCGTACAGCCCCTGGTGAGGCGTACCAAGCCTATAACGAAAAATGGGCTTGTGCCGAACTCATTGAGTCCGGGTCCGCGGCCTTTTGTGATTTGCATCGAAAAAGTCTTTTGGCTGGCGAGGCCATTTTGTTGGGCGGCCATTTAAGCGGCCGCACAATCCTCCGTTTGGAGGAGATGTAGTTTAGTATGCTCCCTTTAAAGAGATGATGCCTCGAGGACCGGGCATCTTTAGCGTGAGGGATGCATAATGCGGTATTGCGTTAAAGCGAGCGAAAGCTCCGCGTCCCATTAGTGCTTGATAGCGACTTGAAAACGGGACTATGTGGAAGATAAGCTTTTCGCGATGAAAGTTATTGGCAGAGCCAAATATGACCACAAGCCGGAGAAAACCCATACAGTGGGTGTCCGGGCCTGGTGCTACTCCTTGAAACGAGGTTTTACTGTGACGGATTCGTGCTGGGTTTATGCCCATGCGGTGAATTGTATCCTGATATATCAGATTTAGTCCACTGCCACCGTCCATAAGGACGTTGGTAAACTGGAATCCGTCTATTATTGGATTAAGCATTAGGGCAGTCCGGCCTGCGTGTTTGATATTGCGAGAATAATCTAGCTGATAAAAAATGATTGGCTTTAATGACCAGTGGCCAGACTCCTGAGGGATAGGCTTGAATGTGCGGACCTTTATGGGTGCCTCATGCCTTGTTATGTGAAGTGAGTTCACTGTTTTGACTTCTTGCGGGAAGTTCTTTTGCTTCCTGGTGTTCTGCTTTTGGGGTTCATCCTCTTCCTCACTTGGTGTGTCGAGCCCCTTGTGTTCGGCGTTAAGCCTTCCGGATTGTTTGAAAACCCAACAGTATCTGTGGGTATGATTAGCAGGCTTTCCAGGAGTACTGTGTATCTGACATATCCTGTCCATGATTCTCTTTAGACTGTACGGATCTTCCCTATTATCCTGAGGGGGTGATTTTGTCTGATTTTGCCGTGAGCCTTTGAATCCGGCATTGACTGTCGTGCTCTTCGGACTTTTTCTTTTGATTCGGCGAAGGTCCCTGTTTCGCCGTGGTTTCCCGTTTCCATCCCTGATTTTTGATGTACTTGGGTCGTTGGGGCTGCATCGTGCCAACCAGCTGTCCTCTCCTGCGCAAAAGCGGGTCATGAGGCTTGTGAGTGCGGCCATTGTTCTTGGCTTTTCCTGGCCGAGGTGTCTGGCGAGCCATTCGTCTCGGACATTGTGCCTGAAAGCCGCTAGGGCTTCGGCGTCCGGACAATCCACTATTTGATTCTTTTTAGTGAGGAATCTGTTCCAGAACTGTCGAGTTGATTCTCCGGATTGCTGAGTTATGTGACTGAGGTCGTCTGCGTCCGGGGGACGGATGTAGGTCCCTTGAAAATTTGCTCGGAAAGCGTCCTCGAGCTCTTCCCAACTTCCAATTGTGTTTTCGGGAAGGCTTTTAAGCCAGTGCCGGGCTGGCCCTTTAAGCTTAAGGGGTAAATATTTTATGGCGTGGAGATCATCTCCTCTAGCCATATGTATGTGGAGGATATAATCCTCGATCCAGACTCCCGGGTCTGTTGTTCAATCGTACGCCTCTATGTTAACGGGTTTAAATCCCTCTGGGAATTCATATTCTAGGACCTCATCGGTGAAACATAGAGGGTGTGCGGCACCCCTATATTTGGGTGTGCCAGATTCCGATGGTGGATTTTTTGCATTGCTTACGAGAGCTTGCTTTCTTGGCCCGTAAATGGACCTGGCTGGGCCATAATGCGAGTCTTTGATTGTGTCGCATGCCGCATTGAGTGCGGCGCCGTTTGCCGTATTGTAGTGGCCGAGAGGTCGTTTATTCGACCATGTAGCCTTTTTGTTTTTCGAGTTTGGGGGCTCTAGGGCCTCCTGGTCGAATTCGGGTAGTAGCTTTCTCTTCGGATAGCTTTTGGTGCGGCGGCTGCCGCCGTGTTTGTCTGCGGTCTTGATTACTTTGCTCCATCTTGTTTTGAGTGCATCTTCCGCCGTCTTTAGCTTTTGCTTCTGCTTCTTCAGGCTTCGTGTTGTGGCGACGAGCCTTTCTTGGAGATTCTTCTGCTCCATGATTTTATCCGGCGTGGTATCGTCCGGAGTTCTGTTATGACCGGGGGAGGATTGTTCGTCCTCTCTGCCCGTGTTACCCTGTTCGGACGGCTGTTCTGGGATGCGTTCGTCATCTGCCGGCTCGTCCTGCTCTATGGCTGGGTCTTGATCGAGGCGGGGCTTCGCTCGGTGTTTACGTCGCCGCTTTGAGTGCTTTTCGGAGGGTTTACCCTTCTTTTCGCCCCCTTCTTCCTCATTATGAGTTTTTTCAGGTGTATCCACCATGAATACGTCATTAAGTGGGGTGGAGGTCCAGTGCCCTATGGGCGCTAGTTCCCGTTCGTCTCTGTCTTCGTCATCCATACCGTCGAAGTCTTCGGAGCCGCAGTCGAGCATGTCGGTTAAATCGTCAACAGTGGCTATTAAGTGGGTGGTGGGTGGGCTTTGAATTTCTTCGTCGTCCGAATCCCAACCTCGCAGGCCACAGTTCGGCCTGGGCTCTCCTGAAAAATAGAGAGACTTGAGAGATTTCAGAATATCACCGAAAGGCGAATACTGAAAGATGTCCGCGGCGGTGAACTCCATTACTGGCGCCCAATCTGATTCGATTGGCAGGGGCGCGGGGGGTTCAGAGTTCGGAGAAGAGTCCGGCTCCTTGGAGTCATGTGCCATGCGAAGTGCGGGGCTTGCGTTTGGCTCAATGGCTTTTAAGATCGCAGCCCCCGAGGTGGCGTCCAACCGTTCATCCTCAAAGAACGTAGCGGGCTCCGGATCAAGGATCGGGGCCGGAGCGTATGCGGCCTCCAGGACACTGTTCGGAGGCAGAGCTATATCATGCCCCTCGAGATAGTGCGGCGCACTTGGCTGTGGCTTGAATCCGTCGAAGATCAGGTCTCCGAGGGTATCTGCCGTGTAGTTTAAGCTTCCCCACCTGGCTTGATGGCCAGGGGCGTGGCTTTCGATCTGCTCCAGATGGCCAAGCGAGTTGGCCCGCAGAGCGAAGCCGCCGAAGATGAAGATCTGTCCGGGGAGAAAAGTCTCACCCTGGACCTCATCGTTGTTGATGATCAAAGGAGCCATCGGGCCTAAAGGCGACGACACAGAGGAACTCTCAATGAAAGCACCAATGTCGGTGTCAAAACCGGCGGATCTCGGGTAGGGGGTCCCGATCTGTGCGTCAAGGTCGGATGGTAACAGGAGACAAGTGACATTTTATTTTACCCAGGTTCGGGCCCTCTCGATGGAGGTAAAACCCTACTCCTGCTAGATTAATATTGATGATATGGGTAGTACAAGAGTAGATCTACCACGAGATCAAGGAGGCTAAAACCTAGAAGCTAGCCTATGGGTATGATGATGGTTATGATGTGTTCGTCCTACGGACTACAACCCTCCGGTTTATATAGGCACCAGATAGGGTTAGGGTTACACAGAGTCGGTTACATTGGTAGGAGATCTTGAATATCCGCACGCCTAGCTTGCCTTCCACGCCAAGGAAAGAACCTTCCGGACACGGGACGAAGTCTTCAATCTTGTATCTTCATAGTCCTGGAGTCCGGCTGAAGATATAGTTCGGCTATCTGAACACCCCCTAATCCAGGACTCCCTCACTTACCGACCTGCTATGTAAACCCTCACGGCCGGCGAGTTCTGCATCGCATTTCCCCTCCCTCCTTGTAGCTTATCTCGTCTGCTTCTCCCACAATCGCCAATGGCACTGGTCCGTCGTCGTCGCTCAGCCACTCCACCGTCATGAGAGGACAGCTCCAGCTGGGAGGCTACACCATGGCGGCGGCGCAATCCCTGGTGTAGTGTAGGGCGTGTGGCGTCCCTGTTCGGTGTGCGCGGAACACCCACCACACGATCCGCTGCCGCTGCCCGTCGGCAGCTGTTGCCGGCCGCCGTTGTTGCCACACCACCGTCGAAAGCCAGGGTCGTTGCCCGCTCCGTCGCCATGGCCCGAAGGCGGGAGGTGGATGTCGTGGCCGCCACCCCACTACCGGCCATCACCCGCTCCGCCACCACAGCCCAATGGCGGGAGGTGGTGGTCATGGCCACCACCCCATCGTTGGCCGTTGTTGCCACCAACCCATCGTCGACCGTCGGGGTAATAACCCGCTCCGCCACCACCGCCCGAAGGCGGGAGGCGGAGGTGGAGGCCTGCATGTGCGTCAGCAACCTCGCGGGCTACACCGAGTTCATGCGGGAGGAGGAGGAGCGCCTTGTCGAGCATGCAAAGAGCCTTACCGCCGCCGTGGCCACGACACACGCCGCCTCAGCGGCAAGGAATCAGGAGATCTACGAGGAGAACCACCACTTCGAGAGGGGTTGTTTGGAGTGGCAGAGGGTGTTCGAGGTGAGCGTCGCTGAAGCTGCAGCAGCGACATGCACCATATTGTAGTTGTCTAGCTTGTCGGTAGGCTCCTCCTCCTCTGCCTCTTACTGAGTGTGCTCGGCAGAGGAGAGGCTGCCGGAAGTAGTACAAAGCCCCTCCATAGTAGTATTATTTAGGGGCTATTTTGTTCAGTTCATCTGACTATAGATGTGGTGGAACTATACAACATACTTAAAATTAGCTAGTATATATAGTTGAACTAGCTATTTCAGTACGTGGTTGGCAACAATTGGGGAAACGTTTGGTCGATTCAGCCGTCGAGTTGAACTGTTTGTATAAAGAACGACTGCTTAATCTATGAATGAAATCTATGCTTAATTACTGAATTTTAGTTGCAAAAATTAGATAGTGCTAGTGATTTTTAGTTGCATATTTTGACAAATCGCAGTGTTACAAGGTTGACAAATGGCAATGTTACTAGATCAACAAATGTCAATCTTTCCAGTTTGAAAAATGGCGACATACCCAATATGACAGATGCAAATCTTACCAAATTGTTTGTACGTGGTTGCACACAGGTCATCCAAAGCAATCGTTTGCGTTGAAGGGATGCCCAAATCCTGCGCTGCAAATTTTCCCTTGACTTAAGGGGGAAGACCATAACTCTCACTCTGCATACGGGTGTTCTAGCTAAAATGTTTGCGATGAGTGTTTTATATTTAAAAACATTCACATGCTTTTCAAAAGAAAATCATTTGATAAGTCTGTACATTAAGAGAGAAAAATGTAAGTTCGCTCAAACCATATCTTTCATTGAGTCACACTGCGAATTTATATTCAAATGATCGAGAATTCGAGATACAATATTAAACCCCCAAAAAAACTATTGCCGATGGTGACGGAGGCGGCGTGCCGCGCCGTAGTTGTCGTTGTCGTCCTCCAGGACGCTGTTGTTGAAGTCTTCAAGGCAGCACATAATGTTCTTCACTTGTAAATCAAACATCATGTTATCGCGCGATCGACGGGTGGGGCGTGGGAGGATGGAAACTGGCGGCGCTAAGAGGGAGCGGTCGACGGCGGTGTCCTATGCTGCTGAGGGGGGCGCGCGCACGGGCATAGGCACAGCGGGTGCAACCAAACGCATGGGACGGGCGCCGTGGTGGGTGGTGGGGCGCACACGGGCACGAGCGCGGCGGGTGCAGCCAAATGCATGGGGACCAGCGCCGCGGTGGGTGGAGGGGCGCGCACGGGCACGAGCGTTGCCATGTACACGAGCTCGCGTGGGGCCGCGGAGACCTCGCTGACGCCCGCGGCTTCCAGCTCTGCGATAGTGCTCGGCGACCAGTCCGTCAATGCTACGGGGATGGTCGCTGGCGCGGGCGCGGGGATGGGAGCTGGGACGGGAGCGGGAGCAACAACCGCCGCGGCCAGCTTGTTCAGGGCCATGTCCATGAGGCCCCATTCCTCCTTATTTTCTATCTCCTCTGGCTCGAAGTCGACTTCACCAAACTTGAAGACTAGTGGTAGATGATCATTTTGCGCCATGGCGTTGGTGGAGGCCTACGGGAGAGAGGGGAATGAGAGGTGAACAGTTAGGCCGCCCATATTAAACAACGGCTCGGGCACCATTAATGGAGAGGAAGGCGGGTGGCCATGGAAGTCAATGGGCTCGCTTCCAGTGAGCCTGCGCAGAGTACAGCTCGCACGCTTCCGAGTGAGCCTGCGCATTGGAGGACAACTTGCACGCCTCTCGGTCAGCCTGCACACCGGACTCCACTCGCACGCCTCCCGTTCAGGCACGCAGCTGTCCGCACGACACCTCATATAGCCATTAAAACCAAGACACGTGGCGTCACATGAATGGTTAACAGAACACACAGAATTTGAATTATACAAACGTTTGAGATATTAAAGTGGCAGGTATTTTTTTTCAAAATGCCTTTTTTGGTTGTTATTCGAGTGCGCCTTCTCTCAAAATGGACACGAAAAATACCACAACATGTCAGGTGCCATTCCAAGATAGCATGCCAAGTTTCATGAATTTCAGACGAGTTTTGGATTTACTAGAGTTCAAAAACAAAGTATCTCAATGTTTTGCACGCAATCAACAGTGTCGTGGTGTTTGAAATTCATTCCCATTTCTTGCATGTGACCTAAGCATGCACCCAAGGACACATATCTGAATTTTCAACCAATTTATATGCGCTGGAGCATGTGCATGTAGTTCAAATTTGAATTATGCACATAAAATGCCTAGAAAACCCAGTTAATGTATAAAAATGTCCAAACGAACCCCGAAAAATTCTGAAATTTAACACAACACTCATGTTGTTCTGTGTTCACACTATAAATTTTTTGAAAGCAATAAGAGGCAACGGATATCGTTTCGTCCCCAAAGGTGGCACGTTCCCTACCGAAACCATCAGGCTTGTTGTGAGAAGCTCTGGTTTGTGAGAAGCTTATGCCCAAACCTACCCCAAATGGGACAATATTTTTACCATGGCATGTTGATGCCGCTCCATGATAGCATGCCAAGTTTCATGAATTTCAGACGAGTTTTGGATTTACTAGAATTTAAAAACCAGGTATCTCAATGTTTGCGGCTGAGTGACGGTGGCAGAGTGTTTGAAATTCATTCCCATTTCTTGCATGGGACCTAAGCATGCACCTAAGGACACAGATTTGATTTTTCAACCAATTTATATGCACTGGAGCATGTGCATGTGGTTCAAATTTGAATTATGCACATAAAATGCCTAGAAAACCCAGTTAATGTATAAAAATGTTCAAACGAACCCCGAAAAATTCCAAAAATTAACACAACACTCCTGTTGTTCTATGTTGACACTAGAAAGTTTATGAAAGCAATAAGAGGAAATGCATATCGTTTCGTCCCCAAAGGTGGCACGTTCCCTACCGAAACCATCAGGCTTGTTGTGAGAAGCTTGTACCCAAACCTGCCCCAAAAGGGACAAAAAATTTACCACAACATGTTGATGCTGCTCCATGATAGCATGCCAAGTTTCATGAATTTCGAACGAGTTTTGGATTTACTAGAATTGAAAAACCAGGTATCTCAATGTTTGCAGCCGAGTGACGGTGGCAGCGTGTTTGAAATTCGTTCCCATTTCTTGCATGGGACCTAAGCATGCACCCAAGGACACAAATTTGATTTTTCAACCAATTTATATGCACTAGAGCATGTGCATGTAGTTCAAATTTGAATTATGCACATAAAATGCCTAGAAAACCCAGTTAATGTATAAAAATGTCCAAACGAACCCCGGAAAATTCCATAATGTAACACAACACTCTTGTTGTTCTATGTTAACACTAGAATTTTTTTGAAAGCAATAAGAGGCAACAGATATCGTTTCGTCCCCAAAGGTGGCACATTCCTTACCGAAACCATCAGGCTTGTTGTGAGAAGCTCTGATTTGTGAGAGGCTTATGCCCAAACCTGCCCCCAAATGGGACAAAAAAATTACCACGGCATGTTGATGCCGCTCCATGATAGCATGCCAAGTTTCATGAATTCCATACGAGTTTTAGATTTAGTAGAATTTAATAACCAGGTATCTTAATGTTTGCAGCCGAGTGACGGTGGCAGCGTGTTTGGAATTCATTCCCATTTCTTGCATGGGACATAAGCATGCACCGAAGGACACAAATTTGATTTTTCAACCAATTTATATGCATCGGAGCCATAGGCGTAGTATACACCGACGGTGCTTCAGGATATTTTGTACAACATATCACACGGTTGGTGATAATAAACTGTGTGGGATCTACTTGATTTTTCATCTTGATTTGAATTACATGATGGGGTCACAACGGCAATGGACGGTGTTTGAATTGCTAGAACTTTTATTTGCAGTGAACATGCAACTATATGTGTGTCGAAAAAAATTGGAATTATTCAGGGTTCGTTTGGATATTTTATACATTAAATTGGTTTTCTAGCCATTTCAGGTGCACAATTCAAAATTAAACACATAAAAATGCCTAGAAAACCCAGTTAACGTATAAAAATGTCCAAACGAACCCCTAAAAATTCCATAATTTAACACAACACTCCTGTTGTTCTATGTTGATACTAGAACTTTTTTGAAAGCAATAAGAGGCAACACATGTTGTTTCGTCCCCAAAGGTGGCACGTTCCCTACCAAAACCATCAGGTTTGTTGTGAGAAGCTCTGGTTTGTGAGAAGCTTATGACCAAACCTGCCCCAAATGGGACAAAAAATTTACCACGGCATGTTGATGCCGCTCCGTGATAGATTTACTAGAATTACAAAAGTAGGTAACTCAACGTTTGTCGGAGAGCCACGGCGCCGTGGTGTTCGAAATTCATTCCCATTTCTTGCATGGGACATTAGCATAAACCCATGGACACATATATGATTTTACAACCCATGTTGGTGCACCGGAGCATGTGCATGTAGTTTAATTTTGAATTGTGCACCTGAAATGGCTAGAAAACCAATTTAATGTATAAAATGTCCAAACGAACCCTGAATAATTCCAAATTTTTTCGACACACATATAGTTGCATGTTCATTGCAGATAAAAGTTCTAGCAATTCAAACACCGTCCATTGCCGCTGTGACCCCATCATGTAATTCAAATCAAGATGAAAAATCAAGTAGATCCCACACAGTTTATTATCACCAACAGTGTGATATGCAGTACATAATATCCCGAAGCACCGTCGGTGTATACTATGCCTATGGCTTACGTGAGAAGGTGCGTCGGCTATAGTCCATAGCCAGCGTGTCAAGCACACTAGCTCGCTCCCCAAATATCATTTCACTGTTCAATCATTGCCGGTGAAAGATGGGGACGTGGACCCATGTCGTGAGGGCAACTTCGGCGGCCCAATCCAGTGAGAGCGCGGCCGCAGCCGCCATGCATGTGCTAACAATGTGCATGAGCGCGGCCGCAATCTGCGACCGGGTGGCCAGGGTAGCCCAAACGTCCGCTGTTGCTTCTCAGGTGGCGGCAGCAACATCTGCCTCGGGGATAGCAACTGGAGAGAGCGGCACATCAGCTGTCTGTTCCGCAGCGGTGGCCTTAGACCTGATGGAGGCCGCCCATGACCATGTCGAGGCCGCCCACGCCCAGCTCGTGGTCGTCACCGCACAAATCGAACAAAGCTTCTTCGACAACGGTCAGCAACCCATGGCCGAAGAGTTGGCAATCGCCGAGAGCGTTCGAGCAGCCATCCATTCCTTCACATCATACCTTGCTACGACGGAGCCCGTCCAAGCCCAGATCACAGCTGCCCATGCCCAGTTTGTGGCAGCCTTTTCCAAAGAGATGGCGGACACGGATGGCGAGATGCTTGCCAAGTATGGTGCGATGGATGCCATGGAGCCCCTTCCCCAGGAGACCATCGGGCGCGAGCTGGACATGGAGGCGGCGGCGGAGATCGACGAGCACCAGCCGTAGTAGTACTCTTTCTTTTCTATAATTAAGAGTGTCAGTCTTTAATTTGTTAGAGTAATGTTTTGGTCAGCTAGCTCTGTTTAATTGCTGAACTTGTGGGTGAGATGTAGTCTCCTTTGTGTACCCAAACTATGCAATGACGTGGATAACCACTGTAACCAGGGAAATTCGAACCAAAATTTTTGACGTTCAAACTCATCACACACGGGTTAAGCTATCTGAATCATTTGTGATGTTCACATATCGTACACAGTTCTGAATAAGGGACCGTGTCTGATGACACTTTGCGCGCCAGTTTTTTCGCTGAACCGATTCCAAATTTTCGGCTTCCGCGGAAATATCTACCTCCCCGCACCCCTTACCAAAATCCACATTCCCTCTGTTTCTGCCTTCCTTTCCAAGTTGAAACATTCACTCCTTGCTTAGAGTGTCGCCTCCTCGCCAACGACCCTCCTTCACGCTGCTACCTCTTGAGCATTGCGTTGGATTTCCTTGAAGAGGAAAGGGTGATGCACCAGAGTAGAGTAAGTCCCTCGGTTTTTTAGAACCAAGGTATCAATCCAGTAGGAGGCTAAGCGCGAGTCCCTCCTACCTACACAAAACAAATAGCTCAACGCAACCAACGCGATTAGGGGTTGTCAATCCCTTCACGGTCACTTACGAGAGTGAGATCTGATAGAGATGATAGATAATATTTTTGGTATTTTTGGTATAAAGATGCAAAGTAAAATAAAAGGGCAAAGTAAAAAAGCAAAGCAATAATAAAGTGATGGAAGATTGATATGATGAGAATAGATCCGGGGGCCATAGATTTCACAAGTGGCTTCTCTCAAGAGCATAAGTATTCTACGGTGGGTGAACAAATTATTGTTGAGCAATTGACAGAATTGAGCATAGTTATGAGAATATCTAGGTATGATCATGTATATAGGCATCACGTCCGAGACAAGTAGACTGACTCCTGCCTGCATCTACTACTATTACTCCACTCATCGACCGCTATCCAGCATGCATCTAGATTATTAAGTTCAAGAAAACAGAGTAACGCCTTAAGCAAGATGACATGATGTAGATGGATCGTTTCATGCAATATGATAAAAATCCCATATTGTTATCCTCGATGGCAACAATACAATACGTGCCTTGCTGCCCCTGCTGTCACTGGGAAAGTACACCGCAAGATTGAACCCAAAGCTAAGCACTTCTCCCATTGCAAGAAAAACCAATCTAGTAGGCCAAACCAAACTGATAATTCGAAGAGACTTGCAAAGATAACCAATCATTAATGAAAGAATTCAGAGAAGATTCAAATATTGTTCATAGATAGACTTGATCATAAACCCACAATCCATCGGTCTCAACAAACACACCGCAAAAAGAAGATTACATCAAATAGATCTCCACGAGAGAGGGGGAGAACATTGTATTGAGATCCAAAAAGAGAGAAGAAGCCATCTAGCTACTAACTATGGACCCGAAGGTCTGAGGTAAACTACTCACACTTCATCGGAGAGGCTATGGTGATGTATAAGTCCTCCGTGATGGATGCCCCCTCCGGCAGAGCTCCGGAACAGGCCTCAAGATGGGATCTCGTGGGTACAGAAGGTTGCGGCGGTGGAATTAGGTTTTTGGCTCCGTATCTGATCGTTTGGGGGTACGTAGGTGAAAGGATCGAGATGGACCTAGAGGGGGGGGGGGGAATAGGTACAATTACAAATTTTAATTGTTACTTAGCAATTTTAGGCACAGATGCGGAATATGAAATTGAGCCTAACAATTGTAAGTGTAGTACTAAGTGCTAAGCAAGATAAAGAAGTAATACAAGTATGTAG
Source organism: Aegilops umbellulata (assembly GCA_032464435.1). NCBI lineage: Eukaryota > Viridiplantae > Streptophyta > Magnoliopsida > Poales > Poaceae > Aegilops > Aegilops umbellulata. Next base: position 288,986,393 of record CP136056.1, on the reverse strand, counting down.
ATAAACAAACACAATAGATATAATTAAATGCTTAAGAGACAAGTAACCACAAGTAGAGAGTTAGGGTTAGGAATAACCGCAACTCCGGGAGACGAGGATGTATGCCGATGTTCACTTCCTTGGAGGGAAGCTACGTCACCGTTAGAGTGGTGGATGTTACCACGAAGGCACACCAACGCCACGAAGGCTCACCCTATTCTCCCTTTGAGACAACACCACAAAGGTGTTTCTCAACCACTAGTGGTAGACCTTGGGGTGGTCTCCAAAGCCTCACAAACTTTTCCGGGGGTAATCACAAAGGTCGATTCCTCTCCGAAAGACTCCTACCGCCTAGGAGTCTCCAACCTCCAAGAGTAACAAGATCGAAGGGGAAAAGCTCAAGACTTGCTCAAATCAAGAATTCCTTGGGTGCAAAGAAGGGGAAGAAGTGGATCTATCACTTGATCGGACAACTTCTCTCCAAAGTTCTCAACTCCCTTGGGGATCTAAGATTTCGTGTGGAGGATTGAGAGAGAGAGTGAGAAGTGTTCTAGGGTTTGTTCAAAGTGAATGATCAACCTGTTGAGGAACGTAGTAATTTCAAAAAAATTCCTACGCACATGCAAGATCATGGTGATGCATAGCAACGAGAGGGGAGAGTGTTGTCTACGTACCCTCGTAGACCGAAGCGGAAGCGTTGATGCAACGTAGTGGAAGTAGTCGTACGTCTTCCCGATCCGACTGATCCAAGCACCGTTACTCCGGCACCTCCGAGTTCTTAGCACACGTTCAGCTCGATGACGCTCCCCGGGCTCCGATCCAGCAAAGCTTCGGGGATGAGTTCCGTCAGCACGACGGCGTGATGACGATGATGATGTTCTACCGACGCAGGGCTTCGCCTAAGTACTGCAACGATATGACCGAGGTGGAATATGGTGGATGGGGGGCACCGCACACGGCTAAGGAACGATCACGAAGATCAACTTGTGTGTTCTAGGGTGCCCCTGCCCCCGTATATAAAGGAGGGGAGGGGAGGGCGCGGCCGGCCCCCAAGGGGTGCGCCAGGTGGAGTCCTACTCCCACCGGGAGTAGGACTTCTCTCCCTTGCCTTGTAGGAGAAGGAAGGAGAGAGGGGGAAAGGAAAAAGGGGGGCGCCACCCCCCTTCCTTGTCCTATTCGGACCAGGGGGGAGGGGCGCGCGGCCTGCCTGGCCGCCCCTCCTCTTTTCCCTTAAGGCCCATATGGGCCCATTAACCCCCGGGGGGGTTCCGGTAACCGCCCGGTACTCCAGTAAAATGCCGATTTCACTCGGGACCATTCCGATGTCCAAATATAGGCTTCCAATATATCGATCTTTATGTCTCGACCATTTCGAGACTCGTCGTCATGTCCGTGATCACATGCGGGACTCCGAACTAACTTCGGTACATCAAAATGCATAAACTCATCATAACTGTCATCGTAACTTTAAGCGTGCGGACCCTACGGTTCGAGAACAATGTAGACATGACCGAGACACGTCTCCGGTCAATAACCAATAGCGGGACCTGGATGCCCATATTGGCTCCTACATATTCTACGAAGATCTTTATCGGTCAGACCGCATAACAATGTACGTTGTTCCCTTTGTCATCGGTATGTTACTTGCCCGAGATTCAATCGTCGGTATCCGATACCTAGTTCAATCTCGTTGCCGGCAAGTCTCTTTACTCGTTCCGTAATACATTATATCACAACTAACATATTAGTTGTAATGCTTGCAAGGCTTATGTGATGTGCATTACCGAGAGGGCCCAGAGATACCTCTCCGACTATCGGAGTGACAAATCCTAATCTCGAAATACGCCAACCCAACAAGTACCTTTGGAGACACCTGTAGAGCACCTTTATAATCACCCAGTTACGTTGTGACGTTTGGTAGCACACAAAGTGTTCCTCCGATAAACGGGAGTTGCATAATCTCATAGTCATAGGAACATGTATATGTCATGAAGAAAGCAATAGCAACATACTAAACGATCGGGTGCTAAGCTAATGGAATGGGTCAGGTCAATCAGATCATTCATCTAATGATGTGACCTCGTTAATCAAATAACAACTCTTTGTTCATGGTTAGGAAACATAACCATCTTTGATTAACGAGCTAGTTAAGTAGAGGCATACTAGTGACATTCTATTTGTTTATATATTCACACATGTATTATGTTTCCAGCTAATACAATTCTAGCATGAATAATAAACATTTATCATGATATATGAGGAAATAAATAATAACTTTATTATTGCCTCTAGGGCATATTTCCTTCAATCTCCCACTTGCACTAGAGTCAATAATCTAGATTACACAGTAATGATTCTAACACCCATGGAGTTTTGGTGGTGATCATGTTTTACTCGTGGAAGAGGCTTAGTCAACGGGTCTGCTACATTTAGATCCGTATGTATCTTGCAAATCTCTATGTCTCCCACCTGGAGTAGATCCCGGATGGAGTTGAAGCGTCTCTTGATGTGCTTGGTTCTCTTGTGAAATCTGGATTCCTTTGCCAAGGCAATTGCACCAGTATTGTCACAAAAGATTTTCATTGGACCCGATGCACTAGGTATGACACCTAGATCGGATATGAACTCCTTCATCCAGACTCCTTCATTTGCTGCTTCCGAATCAGCTATGTACTCCGCTTCACATGTAGATCCCGCCACGACGCTTTGTTTAGAACTGCACCAACTGACAGCTCCACCGTTTAATGTAAACACGTATCCGGTTTGCGATTTAGAATCGTCCGGATCAGTGTCAAAGCTTGCATCAAAGTAACCGTTTACGATGAGCTCTTTGTCACCTCCATATATGAGAAACATATCCTTAGTTCTTTTCAGGTACTTCAGGATGTTCTTGACCGCTGTCCAGTGATCCACTCCTGGATTACTTTGGTACCTCCCTGCTAAACTTATAGCAAGACACACATCAGGTCTGGTACACAGCATTGCATACATGATAGAGCCTATGGCTGAAGCATAGGGAACATCTTTCATTTTCTCTCTATCTTCTGCAGTGGTCGGACATTGAGTCTTACTCAACTTCACACCTTGTAGTACAGGCAAGAATCCTTTCTTTGCTTGATCCATTTTGAACTTCTTCAAAACTTTTTCAAGGTATGTGCTTTGTGAAAGTCCAATTAAGCGTCTTGATCTATCTCTATAGATCTTGATGCCCAATATGTAAGCAGCTTCACCGAGGTCTTTCATTGAAAAATTCTTATTCAAGTATCCCTTTATGCTATCCAGAAATTCTATATCATTTCCGATTAGTAATATGTCATCGACATATAATATCAGAAATGCTACAGAGCTCCCACTCACTTTCTTGTAAATACAGGCTTCTCCAAAAGTCTGTACAAACCCAAATGCTTTGATCACACTATCAAAGCGTTTATTCCAACTCCGAGAGGCTTGCACCAGTCCATAAATGGATCGCTGGAGTTTGCACACTTTGTTAGCTCCCTTTGGATCAATAAAACCTTCTGGTTGCATCATATACAACTGTTCTTCCAGAAATCCATTCAGGAATGCAGTTTTTTACATCCATCTGCCAAATTTCATAATCATAAAATGCGGCAATTGCTAACATGATTCGGACAGACTTAAGCATCGCTACGGGTGATAAGGTCTCATCGTAGTCAATCCCTTGAACTTGTCAAAAACCTTTTGCGACAAGTCGAGCTTTGTAGACAGTAACATTACCGTCAACGTCAGTCTTCTTCTTGAAGATCCATTTATTCTCAATTGCTTGCCGACCATCGGGCAAGTCAACCAAAGTCCACACTTTGTTCTCATACATGGATCCCATCTCAGATTTCATGGCTTCAAGCCATTTTGCGGAATCTGGGCTCACCATCGCTTCTTCATAGGTCGTAGGTTCACCATGATCTAGTAGCATGATTTCCAGAATAGGATTGCCATACCACTCTGGTGCGGATCTTACTATGGTTGATCTACGAGGTTCTGTAGTAACTTGATCTGAGTTTGTATGATCATCATCATTAACTTCCTCACCAATTGGTTTAGACGTCACAGAAACTGGTTCCTGTGATGTGGTATTTCCCAATAAGGGAGCAGGTATAGTTACCTCATCAAGTTCTACTTTCCTCCCACTCACTTCTTTCGAGAGAAACTCCTTCTCTAGAAAGGATCCATTTTTAGCAACGAATGTCTTGCCTTCGGATCTGTGATAGAAGGTGTACCCAACAGTTTCTTTTGGGTATCCTATGAAGACACATTTCTCCGATTTGGGTTCGAGCTTATCAGGTTGAAGTTTTTTCACATAAGCATCGCAGCCCCAAACTTTAAGAAACGACAACTTTGGTTTCCTGCCAAACCATAGTTCATAAGGCGTCGTCTCAATGGATTTTGATGGTGCTCTATTTAACGTGAATGCGGCCGTCTCTAAAGCATAACCCCAAAATGATAGCGGTAAATCTGTAAGAGACATCATAGATCGCACCATATCAAGTAAAGTACGATTCCGACTTTCGGACACACCATTACGTTGTTGTGTTCCGGGTGGCGTGAGTTGCGAAACTATTCTGCATTGTTTCAAATGTAGACCAAACTCGTAACTCAAATATTCTCCTCCACGATCAGATCGTAGAAACTTTATTTTCTTGTTATGATGATTTTCAACTTCACTCTGAAATTCTTTGAACTTTTCAAATGTTTCAGACTTGTGTTTCATTAAGTAGATATACCCATATCTGCTTAAATCATCTGTGAAGGTGAGAAAATAATGATATCCGCCACGAGCTTCAATATTCATCGGACCACATACATCTGTATGTATGATTTCTAATAAATATGTTGCTCTCTCCATAGTACCGGAGAACGGTGTTTTAGTCATCTTGCCCATGAGGCACGGTTCGCAAGTACCAAGTGATTCATAATCAAGTGGTTCCAAAAGTCCATCAGTATGGAGTTTCTTCATGCGCTTTACACCGATATGACCTAAACGGCAGTGCCACAAATAAGTTGCACTATCATTATCAACTCTGCATCTTTTGGCTTCAACATTATGAATATGTGTATCACTACTATCGAGATTCATCAAAAATAGACCACTCTTCAAGGGTGCATGACCATAAAAGATATTACTCATATAAATAGAACAACCATTATTCTTTGATTTAAATGAATAACCGTCTCGCATCAAACAAGATCCAGATATAATGTTCATGCTCAACGCTGGCACCAAATAACAATTAATTAGGGCTAATATTAATCCCGAAGGTAGATGTAGAGGTAGCGTGCCGACCGCGATCACATCGACTTTGGAACCATTTCCCATGCGCATCGTCACCTCGTCCTTTGCCAGTGTTCGCTTAATCCGTAGTCCCTATTTCGAGTTGCAAATATTAGCAACAGAACCAGTATCAAATACCCAGGTGCTACTGTGAGCTCTAGTAAGGTACACATCAATAACATGTATATCACATATACCTTTGTTCACCTTGCCATCCTTCTTATCCACCAAATACTTGGGGCAGTTCCGCTTCCAGTGACCAGTCTGCTTGCAGTAGAAGCACTCAGTTTCAGGCTTAGGTCCAGACTTGGGTTTGTTCTCTTGAGCAGCAACTTGCTTGCTGTTCTTCTTGAAGTTCCCCTTCTTTTTCCCTTTGCCCTTTTTCTTGAAACTAGTGGTCTTGTTGACCATCAACACTTGATGCTCCTTCTTGATTTCTACCTGTGCAGCATTTAGCATTGCGAAGAGCTCGGGAATCGTCTATTCCATCCCTTGCATGTTATAGTTCATCACGAAGCCTTTGTAGCTTGGTGGAAGTGATTGGAGAATTCTGTCAATGACGCAATCATCCGGAAGATTAACTCCCAGTTGAATCAAGTGATTACAATACCCATACATTTTGAGTATATGCTCACTGACAGAACTATTCTCCTCCATCTTGCAGCTATAGAACTTATTGGAGACTTCATATCTCTCAATCCGGGCATTCTGTTGGAATATTAACTTCAACTCTTGGAACATCTCATATGCCCCATGATGTTCAAAACGTCGTTGAAGTCCCGGTTCTAAGCCGTAAAGCATGGCACATTGAACTATCGAGTAGTCATCAGCTTTGCTCTGCCAGACGTTCTTAACGTCGTCAGTTGCATCAGCAGCAGGCCTGGCACCCAGCGGTGCTTCCAGGACGTAACTCTTCTGTGCAGCAATGAGGATAATCCTCAAGTTACGGACCCAGTCCATGTAATTGCTACCATCATCTTTCAACTTTGCTTTCTCAAGGAACGCATTAAAATTCAACGGAACAACAGCACGGGCCATCTATCTACAATCAACATAAACATGCAAGATACTATCAGGGACTAAGTTCATGATAAATTTAAGTTCAATTAATCATATACTTAAGAACTCCCACTTAGATAGACATCCCTCTAATCCTCTAAGTGATCACGTGATCCAAATCAACTAAACCATAACCGATCATCACGTGAAATGGATTAGTCTTCAATGGTGAACATCATTATGTTGGTCATATCTACTATATGATTCACGCTCGACCTTTCGGTCTCCGTGTTCTGAGGCCATATCTGCATATGCTAGGCTCGTCAAGTATAACCCGAGTATTCTGCGTGTGCAAAACTGGCTTGCACCCGTTGTAGATGAACGTAGAGCTTATCACACCCGATCATCATGTGGTGTCTGGGCACGACAAACTTTGGCAACGGTGCATACTCAGGGAGAACACTTCTTCATAATTTAGTGAGAGATCATCTTATAATGCTACCGTCAATCAAAGCAAGATAAGATGCATAAAAAAGATAAACATCACATGCAATCAATATAAGTGATATGATATGGCCATCATCATCTTGTGCTTGTGATCTCCATCTCTGAAGCACCGTCATGATCACCATCGTCACCGGCGCGACACCTTGATCTCCATCGTAGCATTGTTGTCGTCTCGCCTATCTTATGCTTCTACAACTATCGCTACCGCTTAGTGATAAATTAAAGCATTACAGGGCGATTGCATTGCATACAATAAAGCGACAACCATATGGCTCCTGCCAGTTGCCGATAACTCGGTTACAAAACATGATCATCTCATACAATAAAATTTAGCATCATGTCTTGACCATATCACATCACAACATGCCCTGCAAAAACAAGTTAGACGTCCTCTACTTTGTTTATTGCAAGTTTTACATGGCTGCTACGGGCTTAAGCAAGAACCAATCTTACCTACGCATCAAAACCACAACGATAGTTTGTCAAATAGACTCCGTTTTAACCTTCACAAGGACCGGGCGTAGCCATACTCAGTTCAACTAAAGTTGGAGAAACTGACACCCGCCAGCCACCTGTGTGCAAAGCACGTCGGTAGAACCAGTCTCGCGTAAGCGTACGTGTAATGTCGGTCCGGGCCGCTTCATCCAACAATACCGCCGAACCAAAGTATGACATGCTGGTAGGCAGTATGACTTATATCGTCCACAACTCACTTGTGTTCTACTCGTCCATATAACATCAAACCATAAAAACCTAGGCTCGGATGCCATTGTTGGGGAACGTAGTAATTTCAAAAAATTTCCTACGCACATGCAAGATCATGGTGATGCATAGCAACGAGAGGGGAGAGTGTTGTCTACGTACCCTCGTAGACCGAAGCGGAAGCGTTGACGCAACGTAGTGGAAGTAGTCGTATGTCTTCCCGATCCGACCGATCCAAGCACCGTTACTCCGGCACCTCCGAGTTCTTAGCACACGTTCAGCTCGATGACGCTCCCCGGGCTCCGATCCAGCAAAGCTTCGGGGATGAGTTCCGTCAGCACGACGGCGTGATGACGATGATGATGTTCTACCGACGCAGGGCTTCACCTAAGTACTGCAACGATATGACCGAGGTGGAATATGGTGGAGGGGGAAACCGCACACGGCTAAGGAACGATCACGAAGATCAACTTGTGTGTTCTAGGGTGCCCCCTGCCCCCGTATATAAAGGAGGGGAGGGGAGGGCGCGGCCGGCCCCCAAGGGGTGCGCCCGGTGGAGTCCTACTCCCACCGGGAGTAGGACTCCTCTCCCTTGCCTTGTAGGAGAAGGAAGGAGAGAGGGGGAAAGGAAAAAGGGGGGCGCCGCCCTCCTTCCTTGTCCTATTAGGACTAGGGGGAGGGGGCGCGTGGCCTGCCTGGCCGCCCCTCCTCCTTTCCCTTAAGGCCCATATGGGCCCATTAACCCCCGGGGGGGTTCCGGTAACCCCCCGGTACTCCAGTAAAATGCCGATTTCACTTGGAACCATTCCGATGTCCAAATATAGGCTTCCAATATATCGATCTTTATGTCTCGACCATTTTGAGACTCCTCGTCATGTCCGTGATCACATGCGGACTCCGAACTAACTTCGGTACATCAAAATGCATAAACTCATAATAACTGTCATCGTAACTTTAAGCGTGCGGACCCTACGGTTCGAGAACAATGTAGACATGACCGAGACACGTCTCCGGTCAATAACCAATAGCGGGACCTGGATGCCCATATTGGCTCCTACATATTCTACGAAGATCTTTATCGGTCAGACCGCATAACAATATACGTTGTTCCCTTTGTCATCGGTATGTTACTTGCCCGAGATTCGATCGTCGGTATCCAATACCTAGTTCAATCTCGTTCCCGGCAAGTCTCTTTACTCGTTCTGTAATACATCATCTCACAACTAACATATTAGTTGTAATGCTTGCAAGGCTTATGTGATGTGCATTACCGAGAGGGCCCAGAGATACCTCTCCGACTATCGGAGTGACAAATCCTAATCTCGAAATACGCCAACCCAACAAGTACCTTTGGAGACACCTGTAGAGCACCTTTATAATCACCCAGTTACGTTGTGACGTTTGGTAGCACACAAAGTGTTCCTCCGATAAACGGGAGTTGCATAATCTCATAGTCATAGGAACATGTATATGTCATGAAGAAAGCAATAGCAACATACTAAATGATCGGGTGCTAAGCTAATGGAATGGGTCAGGTCAATCAGATCATTCATCTAATGATGTGACCTCGTTAATCAAATAACAACTCTTTGTTCATGGTTAGGAAACATAACCATCTTTGATTAACGAGCTAGTCAAGTAGAGGCATACTAGTGACATTCTATTTGTTTATATATTCACACATGTATTATGTTTCCAGCTAATACAATTCTAGCATGAATAATAAACATTTATCATGATATATGAGGAAATAAATAATAACTTTATTATTACCTCTAGGGCATATTTCCTTCACAACCCTCTCCCCTGGGGATGAAGGGCTATATATAGTGTGAGCTCAAATGTGGCCATTGTAGTGCAAGTGAACGGGCAGGCCGGACATCCGGGCTAGGGGCTAGACATCCAGCCTGGCAAGCCACATGAAGAGCAAGACAGAAACAGAGCAGGAAACAGAGGGGCCGGACATCTGGGGGTCAAGCCCGGACATCTAGCACAACGGGAGAGCCGGACATCCGGAAGATAGCCGGACATCCGGGGAGCCCACAAGTGTTTACAGAAACATATCAGTTTTACGGCAGTAAGGGGCCGGACATCCGGGATAGGGCCCGGACATCCGGTGAGACAGGAGGGCCTGGAAATCCAGCGATCATCCGGACATCCGGCGTAAAACAGACAACCTTCTAGAAAGGAAAATGGAAAGAGCCGGACATCCGGGGAGCAGCCCGGACATCCGGCACGAGGCCCGGACATCCGGCGCTCCCAGAGACAGAAAGTTTCAGAGTCAAGAAGGGATGAAAAGAGCTATGGAAAGGAGTATTTTTGACTCGAGCAAGTCCGTTACGAACCCAATCGATCCCCTCTTAATAGTGCGGGATCCTATACTCAAGGAAATAAAATGTAACATCATTTTAACACTTCATCCTTGAGAGAACCCACTTCATATGCTCTTGATCCACACACAATTTGACGAACCGGGGACCAACACCTGAGATTCACTTGACAACCATTGTTAGTCCCCTACATGTAGATTGTCATTAACATCAAAAACATAATATAAGGGCATGATTGCACTTTCAATCTCCCCCTTTTTGTTTGTTGATGACAATCATACATGTAGTATCATAAATGTAATTAATAATCTTAGCAATGACAATCATGAGAGCAAAAAGGATACAAAATAGTTACAATTTGCTTTTAGCTCCCCCTCATTGTGTGCATGCAATGAGTATATTAGGATGACCAACACAAAAATTCGTATGGTAGCATATGTAACGCAAAGAGATAAAAAAGTGAGAGACAAGCTCATATGAAATCATCATAACTCATCAGATAGACTGAGAACATTTCATGGCCACACATTAACATAACATAGTCTCAGACGAACAAGTAGCCACACGATAATAATAACATAGTCTCAAACGAACAAGTACCATTGGTAGCAGCATAAAGTGGGAATAACATCTCATAGCATGACCATATTACTAAGATACTACTTCTCCCCCTTTGACAGCAACAAGTAAAAAGGGGCGAAGAACTAAACATGCTCAATCACTCCTGTAGGATGTCATCATCATCATCATCAAAGAAATCGGGGTACTCAGCACGAGACGGAAAGCCGAAAGTGGACGAGGATGGAGCTGCGGGAAGAGGATCATCATTACTAACGGGACTCCCACGGTCACGGAGGCGCTGTTTGAGATGATTCTTGGAGATGACTAGACGCTTCTGAACATCATGATTCTGCTGGCAGCTGAAAGTGATCGCCTTCATGATAGCAGACTGAGCCTTACCCAAGAATGATGCAAACCGGCCACGAGGAGCGGTCGAGGAAGATGGAACAGAAGAACCAGTGGACTAAGTAGGAGCAGCTGTCCTCCCACCAGCAGACCTCCTAGGCTGAGTAGAAGCAGAAGCTACCACGCGCATATGAGGAGGAGGCTTCCAAATGGAGTGCAAAGTTGGCTTAACCACCTCAAAGGGAGCAGTGTGATCAATCAGAGCCTGAATAAATGGAGCATGAGGGAACTGGCACGTCTGAATGAAACTGCAAAGACGGATCTCATGCCAAATGAAGTTGGCTGTGTCCAGAGGCTCAGTGGGTTTCTCATGCATACGAACCATCAAGTCAATGCAATAGTTGTGATCCCTCGATCGATGTCCCTTCTTAGGGTAGAGAGTGCGAAGCACACACTGATAGATGATGAAGAAAGGAGCACGAAAGATGGATACCTCATTGACTGGATATGCTTTTTCTTCATTAGTGAGCCAAGAGGAAGGTTTTACAAGAGGCATGCAAGCATCAATTCCTTTGGGCTTGTACTCTGGATCCATACTGTGGATGCAATGGCCAATACCGAAGAGACCCAAAATCTGAACAAACCTATTATAGGTGATGCTCAGTGTGGTGTCATCGGTCATCCAAGTGAGAGTGTTGTCCGGACCAAAGAAATAGGTGGCATAGAACTGTAGGATGGCAGCTTCACTCCAATCACACATGAAGGTCATTGCAGGACCAAGAGTCATGTCATCAATGATCTTGACCGGATCGTTAGGGAACATGGCAGGATTATCACGTAGGAAGTTGAGATCCAAGTATGAGTGAGGAGCAAGGCCACGCCCATGGACAAAACTGGAATAGAGATCCTGCTGCATACGAGTTCGGAACCGAGGATCTTCTGCATCAGCCACCATCTCATATTGATTGACATCTCGACGGAACTGAAGATATTGCCCCGCCCCCATAGTTGTGAAGTCGTGAGTGGGGTGACCTCCACTGTCAGGAAGCTCCATGGAGATGCGACGACCATGGGGAATGGGCATTGCAGAACCACGAACTTGAGGCACCGGCGCCCTCCTAGTACCGGGCTTGGACTGTCCAACAGACTATCTTGGTGCACTGACATCCTCTTCCTCTCCAACATAGTCCGCATCATCTGGATCCGAGGCCGACGGACTGGTGGAAGGTGCCCGCTTCTTCTTCTTGGTGGTGGTCTTCTTCTTCTTAGGCCGAGCATGCTCATCGGAGTCGGTTGAGCCTTGACGGCGATCAACTGGAATGGATAATGAACAGATTTCAATAAGAAGAAGCCAAAGGATATGAACAAGGATACGCCAAATTAAACCGTGGGATGATGATTTTTTTTATAATGACCATAGGACAAGTCCAAATGGTAGATCAAAGTTTTTACATGCCCATGGTTAAGTTGAGTAGTCGAGTACATATAGAGGTGATTGTGGGCTTAGGTATATAGTACCAAAACACGAGAGGATAGATATGGCAAGATGTACATGAAGAATAATACAACCCTAATCAGATTTTCGGTCACTAGCAAGAGGAAGATGGGGAGAGATAGCAATCTTACCCCGAGAAGACACCTCGGGACGCTGGGGACCGCAGTTCTTGGTGCGAGCCATGAAGAACTCCGGCGGTGAATCCCACCAAGCACCGGCCCCTCCCGAGAGACTCAAGCCACAACCCAAGAAATGGATTGGATAGAGTCATAGGTAGAGAGGAGGAGAGTCCGTGGGCAGGAGATCAGGGCCGGAGGTCGACGGAGACTGGCCGGGGCAGCGCCGGAGCACACCCCGACGGCGACGGGCCGTGTGGTCAGATGGGGAGAGGAAACGGGAGCGAGTGAGTAACTCCCCCTAAAGCCCGAGCCCCTCCTCTGTTTATACGGTGCGGCGACGGGCCGGACATCCGGGGCATGGCCCGGATATCCGGCGGTTGGAGGTAAGGGAGCAGAAGAAATAGATCCAATGGGTCGGACATCCGAGGACCAGCCCGGAAATCCGGCCACTGGAGATGCATGATGGTGGCTTGTGCAACAACAGGGATTTGTTACAGGGCCCAGATGTCCGGCAGAGAAGCCGGATGTCCGGCCACTAGAAAGAGAGACAGGATGGGGAAGGATTTTCAAGGAGACAACACATAGAATTGAATATAGACTCCGCCAAGGAGTTTTTAGAGATTTATATGGGTAGAAGTCTGAGACACCTATGGTCATACTAAGATAAAATAACCACCCAACTTAAATAAGTAATGAAAGGTCCACACAAGCATTATACAAGCGGTGACCGAGGTCACCATGTTTGAGCATATGGAACATAGTACCGCAAAGAGGTAAACATTGAGCACATGGTCACGACTCCATCATGTTAAAGTACCCTAGTTCGAAAATATGATAACTTTGAGAGTGTTTGTTCTATTTATGCATTATGTAAGGTGAGAGTACTCATGAATTGAGTGTCTCCCCCTAAATATATGCCTACATCAAGATAAGACATTAAGTTTAAGTATGAATGGGTACTAGATTTCACATAATGTTGTCAAGCTCCAAGATACCAAGTTCACGCCTAAGTTGACAAAACCTTGCTTCATCCAATGGCTTGGTGAAAATATCTGCAAGTTGCATATCTGTGCCAACGTGAGCAATGTCAATATCACCCTTCTCCACATGATCTCTCAAGAAGTGGTAACTAATGTCAATGTGCTTGGTGCGGGTATGATCTTTGGGGTTCTTAGCAATATTAATGGCACTTTCATTATCACATAGAAGAGGCACATGTCTATAGGTGATACCGTAATCCTTCAAAGTTTGCCTCATCCATAGTAACTGAGTTGCACAACTGGCGGTTGCAATATATTCAGCTTCGGCGGTGGAGAGGGCAACACAATTTTGCTTCTTCGAGGACCAACTTACCAAGGAGTGTCCAAGAAATTGACATGCACCGGAGGTGGATTTACGATCCACTTTGTCTCCAGCCCAATCCGCATCCGTGTACCCAATGAGATCAAACTTAGCATCCTTGGGGTACCATAGACCCAACTTCGGGGTGTGAACAAGGCATCTTAGAATATGCTTAACCACCTTATGATGGCTTTCCCTAGGGGAAGCTTGAAATCTAGCACACATGCATACACTAAACATGATGTTTGGTCTAGATGAACAAAGATAAAGCAATGAACCAATCATAGAGCAGTATTTAGATGGGTCGAAGGGGATATCGTTTGAGTCTTCAGTGAGTGCAATTTTGGTTGGCATGGGGGTCTTACATGGGCTAGCATCAGTCATGCCAAATTTTGCTAGGATGTCCTTGAGGTATTTGGCTTGAGACAAGAAAATTCCTTCTTGAAATTGTTGAATTTGAAAGCCGAGGAAGAACTTCAAATCCGCATTGAGTGACATTTCAAAATTCTTGGTCATTGTTGCCGCAAACTTCTTGCATAAATGAATGTTAGGAGAACCAAAAATGATATCATCTACATAGACTTGGCATAAGATCAAATCACCTTTGTCCCTCTAAGTAAAAAGAGTGGGATCGATCACCCCTCTCACAAAACCATCATCGAGTAGAGACTTTTTAAGATGATCATACAAAGCACGAGGTGCTTGTTTGAGGCCATACAAGGCCTTATGAAGTTTATACACATAGTCTTTGTGATCGGGGTCAACAAACCCAGGTGGGTGTGATACATATACTTCTTCTTGTAGAGGACCGTTAAGGAAGGCACTCTTCACATCCATTTGATGTAATGTAAAGCCATTGAAAGCAGCATAAGCAAGTAAGATGCGAATGGATTCAAGACGGGCAACAGGGGCAAAGGTCTCACCAAAGTCCAAACCTTCAACTTGTGAGTACCCTTGTGCCACTAAACTTGCCTTGTTGCGGATGATTACGCCATTCTCATCTTGCTTGTTCTTGAAAATCCACTTTGTTACAATGAAGTTGTGTTCCGTAGTTGGCCTCTTGACTAATGACCGCACTTGATTGCGCTCAAAACTATTCAACTCTTCTTGCATAGCAATGATCCAACCGTTGTCTATCAACGCATCTTGTACCTTGAGAGGCTCAACACTAGACACAAAAGAGAAGTGAGCACAAAAGTTGTCAATTATTTACGAGTGACTCTACCTTCCGATATGCCGGTGAGGATTTTATCAACATCAACATGACTGACCACTCGAGGCATGATGGAGGTTAAGGTTTCGCGAGGTTCAACTTCATGTTCATCATCCACATCCTCAACATAGGGATCATTTATGTGTGGTGGAAAATCTTCTTCTTCTTCTTGCATTTGTTGAGGTTCATTGTCAATGATTGTATTTTCTTGTTCTTGCCCTTGAGGATGATCTTGTTCTTGATGATTATCATGAAGAGGAACTTGATCATCATCTTGTACTTGGATTATGGGCATTGATTTAGTAATAGGAGCTTGTGGTGGTATGGGTGTTGAAGTAGTTTGATGGTGTGTGAGGCCTTCATCTTCTTCTTCATCATCATGAGGTTCTTGTTCCATTGGAAGAAGTGCACCAACGCCCACCGTCAAGATATCTTGAGAAGAATCTTCTTCACCTACATCACTTAGATCAACTTGCTCCCCATGGGAGCCATTAAATTCATCAAAAACCACGTCACAAGTTTCTACAACACAACCATTGGATTTGTTGTAGACTCTATAGGCGTGAGAGTTTGATCCATAGCCAACAAATATGCCCTCAATGGTTTTAGATTGAAATTCTCCTAACCGCTCTCTTTTGTTGAGGATGAAGCGTTTACACCCAAATACACGAAAGTACTTGACATTTGGCTTGTTCCCGGTTAGGAGCTCATATGGAGTTTTTTCCAATATCGTACGGAGGAAGAGCCGGTTTGATGCATGACATGCAGTGTTGACGGCCTCGGCCCAAAAACTATGTGGCGACTTGTATTCATCCAACATGGACCTTGCCATCTCCACAAGGGTGCGGTACTTCCTTTCTGCAACACCATTTTGTTGGGGAGTGTATGGAGCTGAATATTGATGCTCAATCCCTTCATCACTAAGGAACTCTTCCAAGGTGTAGTTCTTGAACTCGGATCCATTATCACTTCTTATTGCCAGAATTTCTTTGTCAAACTTGCGTTGTGCTTGCTTGGCAAAGTCAATGAAGGTGATCTTCGTCTCTGTCGGATTTCGGGTTCTGACAGACCCTTGAGGTTCGAACTCTGGGGTGCGCGCGGTGATTACGCTTCCTACCTACCTGTACCCCTCCGCCTCGCAAGGATCTAAGCTATGGAAAACACAGCACAAGAGACACAGAGTTTATACTGGTTCGGGCCACCGATGTGGTGTAATACCCTACTCCAGTGTGGTGGTGTGGTGGATTGCCTCTTGGGCTGATGATGAACAATACAAGGAAGAACAGCTTCGCGAGGGTCTGTTCTTGGCTGGGGCGATGAACTGCTAGAGGGGTTCAGTCGCCCTTCTCTCTCTCTCTCTCTCCAGGTGCCTCTTGATCTCTGGTCGATCTCTAGATGCCTCTACTCCGGGGGTGGCTAGTCCTATTTATAGGCAAAGGCCCTGGGCCTCTTCCCAAATATTGAGCGGGGAGGGCGCCAACAATTGGCCATTTTGAAGGGGAACATCTGGTACACTTATCCTGACTAAAGTTGGTCCTCGCCTGCCAAAGGCTCTGGTGATGACGCTGGCTTGGGCTCCATAGTGACCTCCCCCTTGTCGCGGAGCTGGTCTTGGTCTCGTTGCACCAAAATGGGTGCCTTTGCTTGATCCTCCCGCCTGCGCTTGCTCCCTTAGCACCAAAGAGGAAAGGGAGGACACTGCGCGGGCTGGCGCCCGCCTGGCACCCTTGGTCGTCATGGCTTGCGTCATGGGCACCTCGTGAGGTACCCCGCCTTGATCTCTCCGCCTCCTCGCGAGATAGCCTAATGATGCCGTGCCCGAGGAAGCTCCGTGTCGTCCGCCCTACGAGGTCTGGCCCCTCGCGAGGGTCTTGAGTCTGTGTTGATGAAGATGGGCCGTGCTGGGCCCCTTTTGAGCCACGCTGCAGGCCGCAGGCAGGCAAGTCTGGGGACCCTCGTTCCCAGAACGCCGACAGTAGCCCCCGGGCCCAAGGCGCGCCCGGGCTTGGCCGTGCAGGGAGGCGAAAGGACAAGGGCGAAGCGCCGCGGGCCCTAACAGCCTGCGGCCTTGGGCGCCGCGTGGTGGTTGATTGGACGTGGGCGGTACTGTTCCCCCACGCCCCTTATTCCGCGCCATGCTAGGAGGACTCGCAGTTGTACACATCCGCTCCCTTCCTTTTGCTCGTGCGCCCTCTGTCCTTCCTCCGCTCGAACTCCAGCTCCTGTTCTCAGCCCAATCTCAAACCATCTCTCCCCCTTCCCATCGCCATGGCTCCGACGAAGAAGGGAAGAGGGAAGCAACCCACGCCTCCACCTTGCTCGCCGCCGTTGGTGGCCCCGCCGTCGGCCGGTCGATCATACTCAATCGAGAGGGCCTAGGCAAGGTCAGCTCGGCTCCGGCTACTACCTTCAACGAGTGCGGGAGGACGATGGCCTGGCCCACGTCTCACTTCCCCACTGATAGGATAATCACCGAGGTCCACTATTTCGCTGATGCCCTGTGGGCGGGTCTGGTTCCCCTCTTCTCTGATTTCTTCAGGGCCGTGCTTTCCCATTACCAGATCCATATGATGCATCTGGGTCCTGAATCCATCACCCTTCTCTCAGTCTTTGCTTTTGTCTGCGAAGCAATGATGGGCATCACTCCGTCGGTTGCCTTGCTGCGCCACTTCTTCTCTCTGCGCCTCGGCGACCCTACCCAATGCTCGGCGTGCGTGAGCTTCATCGCCATGCCCGAGACAGCGGCCTCTGGGATCGACTTCGGGCTCCCTTCGCCTTCGGCTGGGTTCCGTGAGCGGTGGCTGTATGTGGACGTTGGGGTGCCCAGCCCCCTGCTGTCGAAGCCAACCTCGCCTGCTGTCCCCAATTCAGGCTGGGGCCAGGAGACGCTCGAGAGCCCCCGGCTCGCCTTCGTCTGGCACCGCCTCACGTTCTTGAAGTCGACCGGTGTGACTGCGCCCAAGGTAGTGAAGGAGTTCCTGTTACGCCGCATCGCCCCTCTCCAACGCCACTCCCGTCGAATGTGGGCCTTCAATGGGCGTGGTGATCATATGAGGCTCTAGGAAGAGGATCTGACGCCTGAAGTGCTGAGGACAGTGCTCTTGATCCTGACTGGTGACCCCAACCCGGGCAGCATCCAGCGGGAAGGGGCCCTGCTGTACCTCTGCCAGAACAAGGATGATTTTGTGAAGCAGATGCCTATCTTTGATGAGCGGGGACTACGCCCTGCCGGCCTCCAGGGGCCTCGCGAGAACCCGATGATGGTGACTACCCTTGCAGTCGACCAAGGAGGCTCTTCCTCAAGTGGCGGAGCAGGGAGGCATGAGGCGCCAGAGGCCGAGGGGCCTCCTGACAGGGTGACAACGCCGGGTGATGCTCACGAGGGAGCAGTTGCTGGGGCCTGTGCCGCCGAGGCCGAGAGCGGCGAGCAGCTGCCTTCAGTGTCTGCGAATGAGGCCCCTGAGGTTCCGGTTGCTCCCTTGGGCGAGGCGACCGGCAGTGCGCACCAGGTGGGTGCCCTTGACGCGAATCGCCTTGATGCTTCGCCCTTGTTGCAGGTTGATCCCTGCACTAACTTTTGGGCCGCTTCCGCGTGGACTTCGAGGCCCTCCGGAAGAAGAGGGAGGCCCTGGGCGATGATTATCCTTGTTGCCTGCTGAAGCGTAGGAGGTACTTTGCCACTGATGAATAAGCCTTCTCCCTTTCCAGCTCCCGATCCTTCTGTCGCTTTTACTGATCTTTGCTCCGCAGGCCCCTGCCAGCCGAGCTTGCGGAGACGGTTGAGGTTCCATCCTCTTTGGCGTCGCCCCCTCCTTCGTCCCTGAGTGCTTCGAGCAGCACAACCCTTGTCGTGAGGGCGATTGGAGGGGCGAACCATCCCGAAGTGCATCGAGGCCCTACGCACCCCGAGGTCTTCCTTCGCGGGCCTTCTCGGGGCATAGCCAGCCTGCCGTGGGCTTCTCGCCTGGTCGTGGACTGCGATTGGATGAGGCGCTCCCTGCGCTCTTCATCTGATGGCGGGCTGGCTCCAGGCCGGGCTTCCGGCGTGGTGTACCCGACCGTCGCGAGGGTGCCAGCCCCCAGCCCCCTGCCTGGAGGGGGAGTGCCGACCCGGGGCCCCCGGCTCCTGCTTGGGGCTGGCGATGGTGTGGAGGACGTGCGTGAGCGCGCTTGGGAGCGTCACGCTCTTTGCCAAGGATTCCTTCAAAGGGCAGCCGACACGGTGGACCTGCTTGGTGCGGAGCTTGCTGATGAAGACGCACGCCTTGAAGCCAAGGGTCTGCGCCTGGCTGCAGAGAGGCGCGAGCTGGAGGGCGCCGTCGCCCTCGCGCGCCGCCAACGCGATCTTGACGACGAAAAGGCCAAAGCGTCGTTGGCGGCCTCTTTTGAGGCCCAATCCCGGGCCGCTGAGGAGGCCCGGGAGGCTGACCGGCAGAGAGGAGCTGCGGAGGAGCGGGCTCGGGAGCTCCTGGCCCGGTGCCACTCGCTGGAGGAGCAAGTGGAGCTGCGCGAGGCAGCCCTCGCGTCAATGAAGGTGGCCTCCGGCGACCCGGCAGGGCTCCAGAAGCGTGAGGAGGCACTGACGCTGGAAGCTGCCGAGCGCACCCGCGAGTACGAGCGGCTGGAGACGAGGGAGCGCCTGGTGACGCAGGCGGAGGATGATGTCGCTGCACGAGAAGCTCGTGTCCTGGAGGAGGTTGGACGTCGTGTGGCGATGGCGCGCCAAGACCTCGAGTGCGAGTTTGAGGGGAAGTTGGGATTGATCCGGGTCGAGGCTGAAGGTAGGACCGCAGCCCTGAGGACCAAGCTGGATGAAGCGACGCGGCGGACCGATGCTCTTCGGGCCGCGCTTGAGGTGGCGCAAGGGGAGTCAACCACCTCCCGGGCCGAGGCGCTCCGTCTTCGCCAGCAGGTGGAGGAGGCTGAGGCCGTCGCGCGCCAGAACGCGGACGAGATATGTCAGCGGCAGGTCCTGGAGCATGAGCACGCCCCTATGTTCTCCACGCTCCGGGAGAGAGCCAACACAGCCTTGGGCAACATCTGCGAGGCGGCTGTTGGCGAGCCGCACGCAATCAACTATGCCGGCAATCTTCAGTTCTTCACCGCCGTGGTGACGCAGCTGGAGGCGCGGTCGTCCAGGGCCGACAGGTTGGTGGAGGAGAGGAGCCGCGCCCTACTCGGGCGCGCCTTTTCCCGTGACTTCAGCCATCTCCGGAACATGGACCCCCACTTTGACTTCGACGCCGCCATCGCCCCAGTCCCCCAGGCCGTCCGAGACGACCTGGCGCACTAGGTGGAAGACAATGTGGATGCTCTCGTCAGGGCCTTCGCTTCGGACAACGATGATGTGATCGTGGCTCCTGACGAGGGCGGCGTGGTGAACGGCCCTGACGCCGCTGGCGGCGACGCCGACAGCGATGGCGAGTCTGGCGATGCCAGCTACGGCTCGGGAGGTGCTCCTGAGGATGCATTGGGGGATTTATCTGACTGATTACGCATTGTCCCTGTTTCCTTGACCTGCGCGAATAGAACTCAGGTTTTGGCCTGACAGTTGTGAGAGCATTTTGGGAGGGGGAGCCCCTCAGGTAAAACTTGTGTTCATCATATTAGTTGATGTTACGCTGCCCGTGCGTTCGCATCTGGTGGTTGGCTAGTTTACCTTTGTTCCGTGTGGGCCCTGAGGTAGCCTGCGTGAGGCCGTGGTGTCTCGAGCATTCTCTGATTGAATCCATAGGACGTAGGAGTGTTGCGCGCGGCAAGCTTCACAGGCGTTGGCCTTCTTCACAGGCTCCGGGCCTTTTCCAAAATGATAATCTTCACAGGCTCCGGGTCTTTTCCAAAAGGATAAAATTCACAGGCGTTCGCCTTCTTCAAAGGCTCCGGGCCTTTTCCCAAAGGATAATCTTCACAGGCGTTCGCCTTCTTCACAGGCTCCGGGCCTTTTCCAAAAGGATAATCTTCACAGGAGTTCGCCTTCTTCACAGGCTCCGGGCCTTTTCCCAAAGGATAATCTTCACAGGCGTTCGCCTTCTTCATAGGCTCCGGGCCTTTTCCAAAAGGATAATCTTCACAGGCGTTCGCCTTCTTCATAGGCTCTGGGCCTTTTCCAAAAGGATAATTTTCACATGCGTGGGAAATCCTCCCGAGAGGACGCGATGGCGGCAGTCTGGGCCGCGCGCAAGCTAGGCCTGACCTGGCTCGCGAGGGTCTCGCGAGAGGAGGCAGCTGAGGCAAAGTGGTAATCGAAACGCGAGAAATGGCTCGAACGAGACTAAGCACCCCTTCCCCGAACACACGCAAATCTCAAATTCGAATCCAACTTAAATCCAGCGGGGGAAAAATTACAACCAAAGGGAAAAGCAATGAAAGCAGACAAAATGCCGCGTCCGACACCTAATCTAGTCTTGGACGTCTTCTCACCAGCGCGGAGCTAAGTGCTGCCCTGGGCGTGGGAGGGAGCCCCAGGGCCTGAGGCCGACACCCCTGAGACTCCGGGGCGTGTACAACGCCACTCATTATTACGTGAGAGTGTCACGGGGCGGCGAGCTTCACAGGCACTGGGCCTTCTTCACAGGTATCGGCCTTGCTTCATATCGCCAGACGAGGGCCCCGCCTTGCGCCACACTCTAGTGCCATCAACAACGACCGGAAACCAGGACGCCGCCGATGGGGCAGAGCGGTCGCCAGCGGTTCCCCCGACGACCACGGGTCCTCCGCCAGGGGCAGGCCCTGAGGCACCTCCCCAGCAGAGGGCCTACCTCCTGAGAACGCCTTGCTCCGAACGTTGCGGTGGTGACGTCGGATCTCTGCCCCTCTCCTGCAGCCCCCTGCGCCCTCCTCCCGAGGGGTAGGAGACCGTGGGAGCGGGGCAGTTCCCCGCCGTGGCGACCTGCACCTCCTGAGATCCATGATTAGCGTATGCCTGCTCTTGAGGAAGTAGCGGTACCCGATAATCATTGCTTCCAGTGTGACTGGTGGGGCCATCCCTGGGCCCTTGGAAGGGCTCAGCTTCTGGTGCCTCGTTCTCCCAGCCTGAGCCGAGGAGCGAGCCTTGTTCGCCCTCGTGAGGGTGCCTCTGATCCATCATGTGGGGCACGTATTCTTCTGGTGCCGTCATCCCGAAGGCCATGCCGTAGTGCTACGCGTGCCATGCAGCCCCGCTCGACGCGCCCACGGACGGGCGGTAGCGCGGCTGTCCACTGAGACCGTTGGTCGTGTCGAGTCCTTCTTCTTCACGGACCGGGGGCAGTGGTAGCGTTGCCGCCGGTCCGGCGCCGACAGCCTCGCTGGTGTTGGGGTAGCCTTGGAGCCTGCGGGCGTGCGCGGAGCCCCCGCGTGGGCCGCCCTGGGCTTGAGGCGGGAGCTGAGTGCAGAAGGGATGAGCCCCTGAGGCGGCAAAGCCCAGGAGCTCGGCGACTCGCTCCAGCAGCATGTCGCGGCCGCCTTCCAGCAGCCTGCACTGTAGCAGCCCTCGGGCCATCGTGAGCGCGGCCCTTGAGTTCGCCTGCTCCCGGCGGGTGTACGGTGTCGTGGTCGCGGCATGATTGGAGGCCCTTGCTGCCGACCGCGCCTGCCGTGGCGTGAGAGCCGTCGAAGCTTGTCCGCGTTGCCCGCGGCCCGCAGCGCCCTGTGCGGGCGGGCCACGCCGCCCATGGATCTGGGTTGCCCGCCTGGTCGCCGGACATGGTGACGACGACGCGGCGGGGCACGAAGTGGTGGAAGGTGGATTCCGGTGCACCCCTACCTAGCGCGCCAAATGTCAGATTTCGGGTTCCGGCAGACCCTTGAGGTTCGAACTCTGGGGTGCGCGCGGTGATTACGCTTCCTACCTACCTGTACCCCTCCGCCTCGCAAGGATCTAAGCTATGGAAAACACAGCACAAGAGACACAGAGTTTATACTGGTTCGGGCCACCGATGTGGTGTAATACCCTACTCTAGTGTGGTGGTGTGGTGGATTGCCTCTTGGGCTGATGATGAACAATACAAGGAAGAACAGCCTCGCGAGGGTCTGTTCTTGGCTGGGGCGATGAACTGCTAGAGGGGTTCAGTTGCCCTTCTCTCTCTCTGGGTGCCTCTTGATCTCTGGTCGATCTCTAGATGCCTCTACTCCGGGGGTGGCTAGTCCTATTTATAGGCAAAGGCCCTGGGCCTCTTCCCAAATATTGAGCGGGGAGGGCGCCAACAATTGGCCATTTTGAAGGGGAACATCTGGTACACTTATCCTGACTAAAGTTGGTCCTCGCCTGCCAAAGGCTCTGGTGATGACGCTAGCTTGGGCTCCATAGTGACCTCCCCCTTGTCGCGGAGCTGGTCTTGGTCTCGTTTCACCAAAATGGGTGCCTTTGCTTGATCCTCCCGCCTGCGCTTGCTCCCTTAGAACCAAAGAGGAAAGGGAGGACACTGTGCGGGCTGGCGCCCGCCTGGCACCCTTGGTCGTCATGGCTTGCGTCATGGGCACCTCGTGAGGTACCCCACCTTGATCTCTCCGCCTCCTCGCGAGATAGCCTGATGAGGCCGTGCCCGAGGAAGCTCCGTGTCGTCCGCTCTGCGAGGTCTGGCCCCTCGCGAGGGTCTTCAGTCTGTGTTGATGAAGATGGGCCGTGCTGGGCCCCCCTTTTGAGCCACGCCGCAGGCCACAGGCAAGCAAGTCTGGGGACCCTCGTTCCCAGAACACCGACAGTCTCGTCCTTGGATTTGAGGAAGAAGACCCATCTATACCTTGAGTAATCATCCACAATGACAAGTCCATACTTTTTCCCACCAAGACTATCCCACGAAGGAGGCCCAAAGAGATCCACATGAAGGAGCTCCAACGGCCTTGAAGTGGACACAATATTGTTGGGTGGGTGCTTTGATTGATGTTGCTTCCTGGCTATGCACGCACTGCACACACGATCTTTCTCAAAAGAGACATTTGTTAGTCCAAGGATGTGATTACCCTTGAAGAGATCTTGAAGATTTCTCATGCCGACATGGGATAGCCGGCGATGCCATAGCCACCCCTTGTCGGCCTTGGCCATTAGACAAGTTGCATGGAATGTGCTCTCTTTTGAGAAATCAACCGTGTAAAGGTTGCCATCCAACTCTCCAACAAAGGCCACTTCGAGAGTATCTCTCTTAAAGACTTTCACATCCGTTAGTCCAAAGAGTGTATCATAACCAACAGAAGCCAATTGGCGAACAGAAAGCAAATGGTATTTGAGGGATTGGACAAGCATCACATTTGCAAGAGACATGTCATTTGTGATGGCCACTATGCCCAATCCGAGTACCTGTCCTTTTGAACCTCCACCAAACATAATGCTCATAAATGGTTGAATAGCTTCCATGAAATCATAGAGCATCTTGCTATCTCCGGTCATATGATTGGTAAATCCACTGTCA
The DNA here is from genome assembly GCA_032464435.1 of Aegilops umbellulata. Classification (NCBI taxonomy): domain Eukaryota; kingdom Viridiplantae; phylum Streptophyta; class Magnoliopsida; order Poales; family Poaceae; genus Aegilops; species Aegilops umbellulata. The sequence goes on along the minus strand of CP136056.1, from coordinate 288,962,126 downwards.
ATCACCCATTTTACTCCACCGAAGAAAGCGACCTACACACAATTATGGCTTGGTTAGAGGCACCCATTTTGCAATGGGACCTCTTAGGTTAGTCACAAGGGTCTTAGGGACCCAAATAGCATAAAACCGAAATGCATTTTGAGGACCAACAAACTTAGCAAAAACTTCTCCATCCTTAGTCTTACGAAGTACATAGGATGGAGGCATGAACACTTTTGGCTTTTTGAGAGTAGGCATGCCCCTTGTGGCCTTCCCACTAACAACCTTACCTTTCTCCTTGTGCCCTTCACGTACAAAAGTTTCTTTTAAAGGAGTGGTGCACTTTTGAGAGGTCGTCTTCTTCTTGCTTGTGCTTGGGTCAAACCCGAGTCCCTCTTTGGCGAACACCTCATTGTGTTGGCTCAACACCTCATTAAGGTTCTTTTGCCCTTGAGCACATGTCATGAGCCCTTTCTCAATTTGAGCTTTGAGAAAACGATTCTCCTCAAGAAAAGATGCCAGATCACTACTAGACTTAGTAGTACAAGCATCAACATTGATAATAGGAGAAGAGTAAGCCTTGGCTAGAGTTTCAAGATAAGTAAGCTTGAGTGTCTCAAAACTCTTTGTAAGGAGGGTGAGCTCTTCTTCCTTGGTCTTGAGGGACACAGATAGGAGCTCACAATCCTTAGAGAGAGAAGCATTAGACTTTACAAGCTTACTTTTATCATTCATCAACTCTTCGCAAGAGTCGATAGCCTTTTTCAAGGAGGCAAGATCTCTAGTATGAACATCAATGTTTGCACCAATTTTTAAGCATAGTTCATCATTGCGTGCTTCCTCATACTGGACTTTCCGCTCAAGGATTTCATATTTTTCCTTTTCCTCGGTGACGAGGGTTTCGAGTTCCTTAATGGAAATGGTGTGCTTACTCACCATCTCCATAAGCATACGAAACATAGTGAGCTTCTTTCCTTTAAGAGAGCACATGAAATTATTTAATTTAGCAAGCATAGGATCATTTATATCATCATCCTCATAACTATCCTCCACATCAAGATACTCATCACTAGGAGTAGGAGGAGTGAAAAGAGGAGGGTTTGATCGTGGAGTTACCTTGACCTTGTCCGGAGAGTGTTGATCCTCTCCATCTTCTACCACGGCCTTCGCCATGAGACACTTGTGAGCGTTGCCCTTGTAATCCTTCATGTAGTTGTAGGTGACAACTTCACCACTCTTGTTGACTAGCCTCAATGTGTTTTGAGAATCTTGAGCAACTCCGGCAACACCACTAACATCATCCAGATCGGATTCTTCTTGAGCAACCATTGCTTTCCCATCTCTCTTCTTGAGCTTGGAGTTCAAAGGATTTGGCAACTTATTCTTGGGAAAGGTCTTGGGAAACCTTGGTTTATCTTCTCTCTTTTCATAAGGGCACTCGTTGGAGAAGTGGTTGGTTTCTTCACAGTTGTAGCATTTTCTTACTTTTTCTTTTGAAACCTTCCCTTGAATTTTCCCGCGCTAAACTTCTTGACAAAGAGAGCCATGTCTTCATATGAAGGGCCCTCATCGGATTCAACCTCATCACCATCTTCTTCATCATCATCTTCATCATCTTCTTCACTTTGTTCATCTTCACATACATGCTTGGCCTTCAATGCAAGATTGATCTTCGACGATGGAGTACCATGCATGGAAAGATGTTTTGTAGCATTTGCCTTTGACTCTTCAAATAGTTGGAAAGTGGATATGAGGTCATCTATAGTCATTTCCTTGAAGGCATGGTGTTGTCTTATGTCCCATACCATCTGATGGTGATATGGAGCAAGAGCATGGAACAACTTGTCCACAAGGAATCGCTTAGTCATGTTAAATCCATCTTGTGTCTTGTCACACTCACATGACTCAATATCAGCGGTGAGAGTCATGAGACGCTCAAGGAGTTGATTTGGAGTTTCACCTTTCTCCATACAAAAGTTTTGCAATTGCCCCTTGGCAATTTCATATTGAGCACTCCGGAGGGTGGACGTACCGATCTTGGATCTTATAATACTTTCCCATAATTCCTTGGCACTTGTGATGTGTATGAAAGGTCTCCTTTGCTTTTCAACCATACGCATCCTTATACACATGATTGCAGTGTCATTGAGATTCTTGTCATAAATTTCTCTTGGTGTAGGATTCTTTGGATCAACCACATGGTAACCATACTCCAAGATCTCTAGCATCGTTTCCATATCGAAGATTATCCTGCATAGCAACTCTCCACAAAGCAAAATCGGAAGTGGCATCAAGTAAAGGAGGTTTGCCTTGAGAGTTATATTTTGGTTTCTCAACTTGGGGTCTTGCATAAAGCCAAGGAACACTAGAGTGTTCATCGCTAGGAGGTTGTTGACCAAGTGATGGAGTAGGCACAGTTGGCCTCGAAGCTGCACCACCCGAAAGTGGTGCAAGCACCGTGGACAATGTGGCTATCCTCATTTGGACCAAGGCCTCGACAGAAGCATCATGCTCCTCCTTTTGCTTAGCAAGGGCCCGTTCTAGATCCTCAGAAGTAAAGGTCTTGACTTCAGAAGAAGCCTCGCCTTTATCCTTTGGATCTACAACAAGGGAGTCCCATCGGGGTTCATCTCGCTCTAGGGCGGTTAAGCCACAAGAATAGAGCATGAGGCTATGATACCAATTGAAAGGATTGAGATGGACCTAGAGGGGGGGGGGGTGAATAGGTACAATTACAATTTTTAATTGTTACTTATAAATTTTAGGCACATATGCGGAATATGAAATTGAGCCTAACAATTGTAAGTGTAGTACTAAGTGCTAAGCAAGATAAAGAAGTAATACAAGTATGTAGATAAACAAACACAATATATATAAGTAAATGCTTAAGAGACAAGTAACGACAAGTAGAGAGTTAGGGTTAGGAATAACCGCAACTCCGGGAGACAAGGATGTATGCCGATGTTCACTTCCTTGGAGGGAAGCTACGTCACTGTTAGAGAGGTGGATGTTACCATGAAGGCACACCAACGCCACGAAGGCTCACCCTATTCTCCCTTTGAGACAACACCACGAAGGCGTTTCTCAACCACTAGTGGTAGACCTTGGGGTGGTCTCCAAACCCTCACAAACTTTTTCAGGGGTAATCACAAAGGTCGATTCCTCTCCGGAAGACTCCTACCGCCTAGGAGTCTCCAACCTCCAAGAGTAACAAGATCAAAGGGAAAAAGCTCAAGACTTGCTCAAATCAAGAATTCCTTGGGTGCAAAGAAGGGGAAGAAGTGGATCTATCACTTGATCGGACAACTTCTCTCCAAAGCTCTCAAATCCCTTGGGGATCTAAGATTTGGTGTGGAGGATTGAGAGAGAGAGTGAGAAGTGTTCTAGGGTTTGTTCAAAGTGAATGGTCAACCCTCTCCCGTGGGGAAGAAGGGCTATATATAGTGTGAGCTCAAATATGGCCATTGTAGTGCAAGTGAACGGGCAAGCCGGACATCCAGGCTAGGGGCCGGAAATCCGTCCTGGCAAGCCACATGAAGAGCAAGACAGAAACAGAGCAGGAAACAGAGGGGCCGGACATCCGAGGGTCAAGCCCAGACATCCGGCACAACACGAGATCCCGGACATGCGGATGATAGCCGGACATCCGGGGAGCCCACAAGTATTTACAGAAACATATCATTTTTACGACAGTAAGAGGCCGGACATCCGAGATAGGGCCCGGACATCCAGTGAGACAGGAGGGCGCGGAAATCCGGTGATCATCCGGACATCCTGCGTAAAACAAACAACCTTCTGGAAAGGAAAACGGAAAGAGCCAGACATCTGGGGAGCAGCCCGGACATCCGGCACGAGGCCCGAACATCCGGCGCTCCCAGAGACAGAAAGTTTCAGAGTCAAGAAGGGATGAAAAGAGCTATGGAAAGGAGTATTTTTGACTCGAGCAAGTCCGTTACGAACCCAATCGATCCCCTCTTAATAGTGCGGGATCCTATACTCAAGGAAATAAAATGTAACATCATTTTAACACTTCATCCTTGAGAGAACCCACTTTGTATGCTCTTGATCCACACACAATTTGACGAACCGGGGACCAACACCTGAGATTCACTTGACAACCATTGTTAGTCCCCTACATGTAGATTGTCATTAACATCAAAAACATAATATAAGGGCATGGTTGTACTTTCAGTAGGTATATATAGGAGGAAGGAGTACGTCGGTGGAGCAAAGGGGGGCCCACGAGGCAGGGGCACGCCCTAGGGGGGGCGCCCTCCACCCTCGTGACCGCCTCCCTTCTTTCATGACGTGGGGTCCAAGTCTCCTGGATCATATTCGGTGAGAAAATCACGTTCCCGAAGGTTTCATTCTGTTTGGACTCCGTTTGATATTCCGTTTCTTCGAAACACTGAAATAGGCAAAAAAACAGCAATTCTGGGCTGGGCCTCCGGTTAATAGGTTAGTCCCAAAATTAATATAAAAGTGGAAAATAAAACCCAATATGGTCCAAAACAGTAGATAATATAGCATGGAGCAATCAAAAATTATAGATACGTTGGAGACGTATCAGGCATCCCCAAGCTTAATTCCTGCTCGTCCTCGACTAGGTAAATGGTGAAAAAGAATTTTTGATGCGGAGTGATACTTGGCATAAGTTCAATGTAATTCTTCTTAATTGTGGTATGAATATTCTGATCCGAAAGATTCAAGACAAAAGTTCATATTAACATAAAAATAATAATACTTCAAGCATACTAACAAAGCAATTATGTCTTCTCATAATAACATGGCCAAAGAAAGTTATCCCTACAAAATCATATAGTCTGGCTATGCTCTATCTTCACCACACAAAGTATTTAAATCATGCACAACCCCGATGACAAGCCAGTCAATTGTTTCATACTTTTGACATTCTCAAAACTTTTTCAATCTTCACGCAATACATGAGCGTGAGCCATGGATATAGCACTATAGGTGGAATAGAATGGTGGTTGTGGAGAAGACAAAAAGAGGGGAAGATAGTCTCACATCAACTAGGCGTATCAACGGGCTATGGAGATGCCCACCAATAGATATCAATGTGAGTGAGTAGGGATTGCCATGCAACGGATGCACTAGAGCTATAAGTATATGAAAGCTCAACAAAAGAAACTAAGTGGGTGTGCATCCAACTCGCTTTCTCACGAAGACCTAGGGCAATTTGAGGAAGCCCATCATTGGAATATACAAGCCAAGTTCTATAATGAAAAATTCCCACTAGTATATGAAAGTGACAAAATGAGAGACTCTCTATCATGAAGATCATGGTGCTACTTTGAAGCACAAGTGTGGTAAGAGGATAGTAAAATTGTCCCTTCTCTCTTTTTCTCTCATTTTTTTATTTGGGCCTTTTCCATTTTTTATGGCCTCTTTTTCTCTTTTTTTATTTTTTGTCTGGAGTCTCATCCCGACTTGTGGGAGAATCATAGTCTCCATCATCCTTTCCTCACTTGGGACAATGCTGTAAAAATGATGATCATCACACTTTTATTTTTCTTACAACTCAACAATTACAACTCGATACTTAGAACAAAATATCACTCTATGTGAATGCCTCCGGCGGTGTACCGGGATATGAAATGAATCAAGAGTGACATGTATGAAAGAATTATGAATGGTGGCTTTGCCACAAATACTATGTCAACTACATGATCATGCTAGCAATATGACAATGATGGAGCGTGTCATAATAAACGGAACAGTGGAAAGTTGCATGGCAATATATCTCGGAATGGCTATGGAAATGCCATGATAGGTAGGTATGGTGGTTGTTTTGAGGAAGGTATATGATGGGTGTATGATACCGGCAAAAAGTGTGCGTTATTAGAGAGGCTAGCAATGGTTGAAGGAAGGAAAGTACGTATAATCCATGGACTCAACATTAGTCATAAAGAACTCATATACTTATTGCAAAAATCTAGAAGTTATCAAAGCAAAGTATTACGCGCATGCTCCTAGGGGGATAGATTGGTAGGAAAAGACCATCGCTCGTCCTCGACCGCCACTCATAAGGAAGACAATCAATAAATAAATCATGCTCCGACTTCATCACATAACGGTTCACCATACGTGCATGCTACGGGAATCACAAACTTTAACACAAGTATTTCTCAAATTCACAACTAATCAACTAGCATGACTCTAATATCACCATCTTCATATCTCAAAACAATTATCAAGCATCAAACTTTTCTTAGTATTCAACGCACTCAAAAGAAAGTTTTACAAATATTGAATACCAAGCATATTAAGATTTTTAAGCGAATTACCATGCTATTTAAGACTCTCAAAATAATCTAAGTGAAGCATGAGAGATCAATAGTTTCTATAAAACAAATCCACCACCGTGCTCTAAAAGATATAAGTGAAGCACTAGAGCAAAAGTATATAGCTCAAAAGATATAAGTGAAGCACATAGAGTATTCTATCAAATTGCAATTCATGTATGTTTCTCTCAAAAGGTGTGTACAGAAAGGATGATTGTGGTAAACTAGAAAACAAAGACTCAAATCATAGAAGACGCTCCAAGCAAAACACATATCATGTGGTGAATAAAAATATAGCTCCAAGTAAAATTACCGATGGAAGTAGACGAAAGAGGGGATGCCTTCCGGGGCATCCCAAGCTTTCACTTTTTGGTGTCCTTGGATTATCTTGGGGGTGCCATGGGCATCCCCAAGCTTAGGCTCTTTCCACTCCTTGTTCCATAGTCCATCAAAAGATTTCACCAAAAACTTGAAAACTTCACAACACAAAACTCAACAGAAATCTCGTGAGCTCCGTTAGCGAAAGGAAACAAAGGACCACTTCAAGGTACTGTAATGAACTCATTCTTTATTTATATTGGTGTTAAACCTACTGTATTCCAACTTCTCTATGGTTTATAAACTATTTTACTAGCCATAGACTCATCAAAATAAGCAAACAACACACGAAAAACAGAATCTGTCAAGAACAGAACAGTCTGTAGTAATCTGTAACTGACACAAACTTCTGGAACTCCAAAAAATCTACCAACATAGGAAGACCTAGGCAATTTTTTTATTGATCATCATAAATTTGAATCAGTATTTTATCATGTTCTGGTGATTTTTAACAATTGTTTTCGTGAACAGAAAGTTTCTGGAAATTATAGCAAGATCAAATAACTATCATCCAAGAAGATCCTATAGGTTTAACTTGGCACAAACACTAATTAAAACATAAAACCGCTTCTAAACAGAAGGTAGATGGATTATTTATTCCTAAACAGAATCAAAAGCAAAAAAAACTAAAAATAAAATTGGGTTGCCTCCCAACAAGCGCTATCGTTTAACGCCCCTAGCTAGGCATAAATAATTTTAATGATGCTCGCATGAGAGACAAGAATTGAAGCACAAAGAGAGCATCGAAAAGCATGTGAAAACACACATCTAAGTCTAACATACTTCATATGCATAGGCATCTTATAGGTAAACAATTTTTTTTGACTATAAACAGTAGGGTAAACACCCCACTGCAACTTTTATTAAATTAAAAACAAAGAAAACAATAGTCTGCTGGGCTTGAGCAAAGCCCAACTAAAACAAAAGACAAGAAAAGAGAGAAACTACAAAAGGAGAAGCTATACAACAACTAGGCACAAGGAACTAAAAACCCTAACAAGAAAAGCAAGGAGAGCTATACAAATTACAGCAAAGAATCCAGCAAATCAGAAAATTGCACTTCATATTTCTTCTTGATCCTGAATTTGAGAAGCTTGAGTTCCTCAGTAAAAATGTGCTTCCAACCCTGAAATGATGGAGCGATATTATCAAAGATTTTGTTGTTTCTAGATATCCAGATGGCCCATGATCCCAGTATGATAATCTCCATAAAGAAGGGGTGTCTGAGTTTGTCTTTGAAGTCTTGAAATGCCTCCAGAACTGACAGGTTTGGTGTTCTTGAAGGACAAATAAAATCCCAGCATCTCATGGCAAAAGGACATCCCCAAAAAAGATGATGCAGAGTTTCTTCTTGCTGACAATCCCTTACTACACAATTGTAAGCTTCCAATTCAAAGTTTTTCCTCCTTAGCAGATTCCTTGTGTTTACTCTGTCATGTAGTAGCATCCAGAAAAAAACTTTATGCTTAGGTTGACAAGAGCTTTTCCAAATCCATGAAAAATGTGGTGGGGTTTGTTTGTGCCCAGTTAGCACCTTATAGGCTTTAATTGAGGAATAGAATTCATTCCCCCAGATGTAACTCCAAGTATCCAGAGCATGTAAGTATTCTGATTGTCTCATGGAAATGCACATGTCCTCCATTTGTAAGAACTCATATGCTTGTGCAGTAAGGGGCAGATGGAATAAGTCTTGGAGATATTCAGTATTGATCACTTGTTGAACACTTGTCTGAGGGTTTCTAACAAAGGAGTATAAGTGATCAAATTTGTGCTTGAGAATAAATTGATCCCACATATCATCCCAGAACAAAGCAGTTTTGCCATCTCCCACATTGCATCTTGCTATAGCTTTGAATTGATCAATGAGTGCAAGATTGGATTTCCACCAAAATGAGCCCACTTTTTGATCTCCTGGAAGTTGGCCATTGCTGTAGTATGTTTACCAAATTAGATTGACCCAAGGGATGTCATGTATATTGTAAAACTTATGAAGGTTTTTCATGAGCAATGTTTTATTTTGTGTGAAGATATCCAGAACACCCAAGCCACCCTGATTTTTAGGTCTGCAAACTGTGTGCCAAGCCACTAGTGCTGGTCTCCTATCTTCCAGGTCAGGGCTCCTCCATACACAGTGCCTTAAGTATTTGATGATCTGGTGTTTTATAGTAATTGGAATGTCCAGACAACACATGAAGTAAACTGCTAAGGAAGCTAACACAGATTTGACCAATAAAATCTTCTCTGCCTGAGTCATGAAAGTCGAAATGCCAGTAATCCTCTTAGCAATTCTATTGACTATGGGCAAACATTGCTCTACAGTTGGCTTACAAATGCCCATAGGTAGCCCCAGATAAGTGAATGGAAATTGGCCTCTGGCACATTGCAAAGTGCTAGTGAAAATATCTACTCTGTCTTCTACAATGTTTAATGGCACCATGATTGATTTCCCATAGTTTACTATGAGGCCTATGGCATCTGCAAATGTGTTGAGTAGAGCTTTGAGGCATACAAGCTGTCTAGCATTTGCTTGCAAAATAACAAGAGTGTCATCTGCATACTGCACAATAGGGAAGTCAGGGCATGATGTCACTTGTAGTGAAGGTGTTATTAGATCCCTAGCCATGGCTTTATTGAAAATTGATTGTAGCAAGTCAGCTGCCAATATGAACAAAAGAGGTGAAAGGGGATCTCCTTGCCTAACTCCTCTTTTACAGTAAAACTTCTTTCTTGGCACCCCATTTAACATTACAACAGAGGATGCAGAATTGAATAGCATGTGCATCCAGGTTATCCACCTTTCACCAAATCCCTTAGCCCTTAGGATGTCAATTATAGCCTGATGCTCAATAGTGTCAAAAGCCTTTTCAAAATCTAGTTTGATAACAAGCAATTCTTCTTTTGACTTGTGACATTGATGAATATATTCATAGGCCCAACCCAAACAATCTTGAATTACTCTGTTCTTTAAGAATCCATACTGATTGATATGAACCATCTTGAGAATGACTTTTTGTAATCTATTTGCCAGCAGTTTAGTAATAATTTTGAGAACCCCATTAAGCAGTGAAATTGGCCTAAAGTCATTAGGGGATAAAGGTACCTCCTTTTTAGGAATGAGTGTGATATATGAGGTGTTTATGCTCTCCAAATTCACATTTCCAGCATGGAAGGCAATGATAAGTTCAGTAATATCCAGTTTGATAATGTCCCAACAAGCTTTGAGGAACTCATTATTAAATCCATCAGGGCCTGGAGATTTGTCTGTTGGCAAGTTTTTAACTACCTCTTCAATTTCTTCCTGAGAGAAAGGTTTCTCAAGGTCTTGGAAAATTTGTGGATCCACTCTGTTATCATACAGTTCCTGTAAATTGAAGTGCATAGTATGGCCATTTGATTGTCCCGCTCTCTTCTTAAAGGCTTCCCAAAGAATTGCAGCCTTCCCTTCATGATCAGTAATCTCCACATGGTCCTCATTCATGAGCATGGCAATTTTGTTGTTCCTGTGATTTATTGAAGCCTTTTGTATGGAAGAATTTTGTATTTTCAACACCAAATTTGACCCCCTTGATTTTTCCTCTTTGTTTCCAATAAATCTTCTGATTACCGAGGACAGTTAGCAAAGTTTCTTTCAAAAGCTCCCTACAGTTATGCTCAGTTATAGTGAGGTCTCTGAATTCCTCCAAGAAGTCCCATAGGAATATACATTCATTCAACTCCTCAATCTGCTTTTTAAGACAAGATAAATTTTTTGCCCAAAGTTTGAGTGCTCTCCTCAAGTTCTTGAATTTAGCATTAATCTTCTTTGCTGGATCAGTATAACCAACTGGGATATTCCAAGCAGATTGAACAATATCTTTGAAAGAGCTGTGCTTCAACCAATAATTTTCAAATCTAAAAACCCTTGACATAGGAATAGAAGTACCAATTTTAATTACACAAGGTAAATGGTCTGATATTGGTTTTGCAAGGGGCAAAGCTGTTGTGTCAGGATAGGAAGTCATCCATGCAGCAGAAGTGAAAAACCAGTCCAGTTTTTCAAGAAGTGGAGTTTCTTGCATATTGCTCCAACTGAACTGTCTTCCTTTTAGAGGTAATTCAATTAACCCCAAATTACTAATGGCCTCATTGAACAGTAGCATCTGATTGACATCTCCACCTGGTCTATTCCTGTCTTCAGGTGACCTAATGAAGTTGAAATCCCCCATAACTATCCAATCAACATCATCTAGCATTTGAATATTTGTAAACCAGTCAATAAATTCCAATTTTTTCTTCAAGGTTGCAAGGTCCATAAATGTTTGTGAGGATCCATGGTTTGTTGGTTGAAGTACAAGTGAACTGCATAGATAGAGAAAATTTATTCTGAAAGAGCAGTTGCCCATTAAAAAGGGCTCATTCCAAGCAGTCAAGATCCCTCCTGATGCCCCAATAGAAGGTAGGAATTCAAATTTATTGAATCTTTGTGGACAAAAGTTATGAATATATGACAGATCAAAAGCTTGTCTCTTAGTTTCTTGAAGGCACAAAACACCAGCAACACTTTCCTCAACTTTTTGCCTAATGGACAGCCATTTATCAGGAGAATTCAAGCCCCTAATGTTCCAGTTCAAGATGTTCCAGGATCTGTTTCTACTCATGATTAACTAACTGGGTGGAAAAGGGTTTGATACCAGGCCCCATCTCCTGGTATGTAGCCATACATATGCAAAACATAGCATTTGTGTGAATGAGACCCAGTACAGCTTGAGGTGTCTGAACCCAAGAGTGACAGTTAAAACACAACATGCCTGCTAGAGAGCACAAAGCTTTAAAGCCTTCATGGCATCCACAATTCGAGAGCATAGTTAAACAGATCAACATAGCAGTAGACAAAAGAAGGTACCAAGTTTTCAGTACAGACACTAAACATGTTCTGCTTACATCAGTCATACCAGACTTCATACAAACCACTATCAAACTAGCCTTTCTCAGAATATTCCTGGAACTATTAGTAACTTGACAGTTCATGGTGGCACATCCTAGGGAGTTGTAGCACCAGTGACCTTGGAGACCTTGGCCACATCCTCCTGTCCCTTCTTCTTGGGCCTTTTAGAAAGCATATCCTGTGCCTCATCCTCAGACACCTTGCAAAAAGTTTTAGTCAGATTTTTGACCACTTTATTATGCACAATGGGAGGAATAGCATTACAAGGTAAGCAATAGCTAGCATCACATGATTTCCTCCTATACCCATTGTTGTCTTTTTTAATTCGATCACTCCTTCTCACCTGGGTCTCTACAAGTGGCTCTTTGTCCCTTCTTTTCCTTGATACAACTTCACCAAGTGACAAATGCATGACTTTATTGGGGGACACTTGCTGGAGTGGACTTCCAGCTCCACTTGAGGAGTGAGCAGCAGGGCTTATACCCTCATTTTCCTTTCCCAGACCCAGCATGATTTCTTTACAACTTGGAGCCTGTGAGGTAGCATGTTTGTCAGGTATATGGAATAAGATAGTCTCTTCAGTGTCACAGTTTGCAGTCAACATTTTCCACAGCTCAGATTTCAACAGGTGCATCACCCAGCCAAATTTGACAGGAGTGAGGAGAAGGTGAATTATGAAATTAAACCAACTTACAGGTATATCAATTTTGAAGGTGTTAACTTCTCCCTGGGTTGCTGGAGCAAAGTGCTGAATCCATAGGTCCAAGCCTTCCTCAGAAATTAAATGGGCACCATCAATAATATCCAAGGTATGGTTTTGTACTAATTCATGAATCTCAAGTAGAGTAGGGGAATTAGTTGGATGAAAGTTGTTCATACCTTTACTTGGCCCACCAGTTGAAGTACCAACTTGAACAATAGGGATATATGCTTTGCCCTTTAAGTCCATTCTGGGCTCTGAGCTTTGTGCTACTTGAATTCCTTGTGGAAAATCGTTTTGCAGCCACAGTATCAGTGTTCAGGGGACAAACCTGAGAAGCAGATGTAGCATTCTCTTCAGTCCCCTCAACCTGAACATTGGCTGTATTAAGGGGAACTACATACTGAACAGGAGGCACTTCCAGCACAAGATTTCCATCAGCAGCAGCAGGAACTACTACAGCCCCTGGATTCACAACATGATGAACAACTTCCACATCATTAACAGCCAGAAGAACCCCCTGAACCACCTGCTGTGCAATAATAGGTATGTTTGCAATGTCTTAACCAAGATCCTCCTCCTCCCCGTTTGCCTGATAAGCATTAAGAATGTTTTGTAAGCCCATGCCCAAAGGATTGTTTTGAGCACCTTGATTGACCTCCTCACTGGCAGTGTGAGTGTTAGACCAGATACCATCTGATAAGGAGACAGTAGTGGTAATGCTGCTATTGGGAGCACCATACTCTTGTAAAACTGGCAGTTCCACTTGCGTTTGTGGTGGCTGAGCCTGAGGGATATTGGCCTGAGGGAAAGCCCAGTGTCCTTGCTCCTCCTGCTCTTCCCAATCATCCCAGTCTTCCTGTTGAGCAGGCTCATTATGAATTGGAGCTGGATTGAAGCCAGGGAAATCATTGGCATGTTGTGGGATAGGGTGAGGGTCCACTCCAGGAGGTGGAATAGGATCTTCATCAGTTGAGCCACCTCCCAGCATTTCCTCTAGTAAAACCTCCACAGAGCTAGTCCATGATTCCTCCTCAAAGCACTCCCCTTCAGACCACCTTATACTTTTAGGGATATCAATAAGTTCAGTGACTCTTGCCTTCACCAAAATCATCCCTTTTAGAGCATCCTCTCTCTCCCAACTAATAATTCTTCCCCACTTGGCAATGGCGGCTGCAATATCGTCAGTGTTGCAGTGGTCAAATGGGACACCCACAAACAGCAGCCAAACGATCCTGTTGAAGTGCAATCTGTGGCAGTTCCTGCCTTGATTGTGCTTAGTGAAAGAGATAAAAACATCTCCAAATGGGTGCGGGCTTTGCCTGATGAGACGTTCTCTGTCCCTAACATGTGTGAACTGAACATAGGCCTCTCCAAACGGACAAGGCTGGATTTCTCTGAACCCTACTTCTTCAACCCCTTGAAAGAACTCCTCAAGAACTTCTCTAACGTTGGGAAAAAATACCTCATTGGGATGCGGTTGAATGGTGGCAATCGCCCAGTCCTCATGCCTCCATGGACGATGCGGCAGAATAGCCCTCGAAACCCCAGTGTGGCCCTCCACCTCAAAAATCTGGAACCCATGAGGAACAAAAGGAGCCGGATCAATGGGAATGTTGGCCATGGTCGATGTTGAAGCTTCCGATGAACGGACCACCAATGCCCGCTCAGGGGTGAGGCAGACAGCGAGCTTGCCGAGGCAGAAATAGTGGAATAGGCAGAGTTGGTAAGAACAGAGGAATGCGAGGAGGCAGCCTGCGGTCGCGGTTGGAAATTTGGAAATAAGTCCTTGACCAGCTCCGCAAATGACGAGACCTGCCTAATCGGTTAAGCTGGGCCGACACATTTGAACCAGGCCTCCACCTCACCATCGGCCCAGGCCGCCTCGGGTGGGCTCGCAAAAGAATCAAACTGTAAAAAAGGCCAAAGCCTAGGTAGCTTTGGAGCCATGCAGTTACGTGCAAAGTGACCGTGCCCTCCACATGCAAAACACACTACATTCGCTTGAGCTGCAGAATGTTGCGACATTTGCGACTGAGTAAGCGACCCATAACTCTCAGAGTTAATGGGGGGGGGGGAATTGAAAGCTTGCCGCTGATTGACTGTGGAATGAATGGGACCCGATAAACGCTCAAACACCGATCGACCGTTTCTGACCACCGTGCTGTAACTCCGACGATCACCGGAGTTGTCGACGACAACCTTGCCCTTTCTACCCAGCAATGTCCATTCAACATCTAATTCTTTGTAAAAAACTTGTTCTTCCCTAAACCAATTTGGCCCACCATAATTCCACAAACTAAAAACCACCTCAAAATCTTGCTCAACAATTCTGCCGTTGTTGTAAATCTCAAAACCAACAGACTTAGAGGCCACCGAGAACTTGAAAGTTCTATCCCTCAAATGACGAACCCTAAAACCTTGGGCATAACCTCCGAACATAGCCAGGAGAGAGACACTAACCGTGTGCACATCAAGCTTGAAGGTGGCGCGACAGAAAGAAGCCACCAAGATAAATTCTTGCTGACGAAAGCCGGGAGAGAACACCACTGGATGACCAACTTGGTTCTCATATCCTCTTGGAACTTTCTGCCACGATCAAAGTTGAGGGCAAAAGGAGCCATCTTTGGATGTGGCTGTTGAGGCCGGAGTGGCCGTCAACAGGAGAGGTGGCCGCCGGGGCCGGAGTGGCCACCGGCGCAAGATCACCTTGGAGACGCCTAGGAGGAGCCTAGGAGCCTAGGAGGGGCAGCCGCCATATGTTTCTCTTGGATATAGGTAAACAAATTATCAAGGCAAGCAAAAACTAGCATATGCAAGGAAACGGAAAGAAACAATAGCAATCTCAACATAACGAGAGGTAATTTATTATCATGAAAATTTCTATAACCATATTTTCCTCTCTCATAATAATTACATGTGGGATCATAAGAAAATTCAACAATATAGCTATCACAAAACATATTCTTAACACGATCCACATGCATGCAAAGTTGACACTCTTCCAAAATAGTGGAATTAACATTAACTAAAGTCATGACCTCTCCAAACCCACTTTTATAAAAAAAATCATAAGATTGAATATTCTCCAAATATGTGGGATCTAAAGTTGACACTCTTCCAAACCCACTTTCAATAATATTGCAAACAATATTATCAATCTCATATTCATCATGGGGATTAAATAAATTTTCAAGATCATAAGAAGAATCACCCCAATCATGATCATTGCAATAAGTAGTAGACATAGCAAAACTAGCATCCCCAAGCTTAGGGTTTTGCATATTATTAGCACAATTGCCATCGAGAGAATTTATAGAAAAATCATTGAAATCATGCTTTTCATTGAGGGAGCTATCAAGCATGGGTGCAATAGCAACGATCTCATTTTTAACATAAGGAACTATAGCAAATTTGTCTTCATAAATATTGGCATCATGGCCACAAGAATAGCAAGCATCATGTTCATCAAGGGATATTTCAACCAAATCATCGGAATCATCATTATCTATAGATTCATGCATATCATTATTTTCTTCCAAAACAACGGTCATTCTTGCAATTAATTCTTGGACATGGACAATATGAGCAAGGTTTTCATTGCAATATTTAAGTATGACGAAATTTTGAGATTTGTTGAGAGTAAAATCATACTTCTCAATCAAAGAAGCAACTTCATGAGCACCCTTAGAAACGACAAATTCTTCAATTTGTTCGATATCATAGTAACTATAAACACCCCTTGCATAAGAAGATAAGATTTCATTATCATTGAACTCACATAGGTAGGGAAGGTGTTTTTAGGGTTCTTAGAGCAACAAGTAAAATCACACATTCCACAAAGATTCCAAGCATAGCATAGCAAACTATTTATATGATACCATAAGAGTCTCCCTTTTTTAGACAAACGATGACGCACAAAATGAGCATGCTCATCTAAAGATTTCCCATCAACTTGGCTAGTTGGGGTTTCAGCACGAGCGCATAAGGATCGAAGATGATCCAAGTAGAACACTTTAAGTGGATCCATATTAACAGATTTTTAGCAAGCAAAGATCCAAGCAAATAGAAGGCACGTGGAAACACAAACAAAGATACATACGGGAAGAAGGCGAACGGAAAGGAGAGGGCGAATAAAACGGCAAGGGTGAAGTGGGGGAGAGGAAAACGAGAGGCAAATGGGAAATAATGTAGTGCGAGAGATAAGAGATTGTGATGGGTACTTGGTATGTTGACTTTTGCGTAGACTCCCCGGCAACGGCGCCAGAGATCTTCCTGCTACCTCTTGAGCACTGCGTTGGATTTCCTTGAAGAGGGAAGGGTGATGCAGCAGAGTAGAGTAAGTATTTCCCTGAGTTTTTGAGAACCAAGGTATCAATCTAGTAGGAGGCTACGCGCGAGTCCCTTGTACCTACACAAAACAAATAGCTCAACGCAACCAACGCGATTAGGGGTTGTCAATCCCTTCACGGTCACTTACGAGAGTGAGATCTGATAGAGATGATAGATAATATTTTTGGTATTTTTGGTATAAAGATGCAAAGTAAAATAAAAGGGCAAAGTTAAAAGCAAAGCAATAATAAAGTGATGGAAGATTGATATGATGAGAATAGACCCAGGGCCCATAGATTTCACTAGTGGCTTCTCTCAGGAGCATAAGTATTCTACGGTGGGTGAACAAGTTACTGTTGAGCAATTGACAGAATTGAGCATAGTTATGAGAATATCTAGGTATGATCATGTATATAGGCATCACGTCCGAGACAAGTAGACCGACTCCTGCCTGCATCTACTACTATTACTCCACTCATCGACCGCTATCCAGCATGCATCTAGAGTATTAAGTTCAAGAAAACAGAGTAACGCCTTAAGCAAGATGACATGATGTAGAGGGATAGTTTCATGCAATATGATAAAAACCTCATCTTGTTATCCTCGATGGCAACAATACAATACGTGCCTTGCTGCCCCTGCTGTCACTGGGAAAGGACACCGCAAGATTGAACCCAAAGCTAAGCACTTCTCCCATTGCAAGAAAAACCAATCTAGTAGGCCAAACCAAACTAACAATTCGAAGAGACTTGCAAAGATAACCAATCATACATAAAAGAATTCAGAGAAGATTCAAATATTGTTCATAGATAGACTTGATCATAAACCCACAATTCATCGGTCTCAACAAACACACCGCAAAAGAAGATTACATTAAATAGATCTCCACGAGGGAGGGGGAGAACATTGTATTGAGATCCAAAAAGAGAGAAGAAACCATCTAGCTACTAACTATGGACCCGAAGGTCTGAGGTAAACTACTCACACTTCATCGGAGAGGCTATGGTGATGTAGCAGCCCTTCGTGATGGATGCCCCCTCCGGCGGAGCTCCGGAACAGGCCCCAAGATGGGATCTCGTGGGTGCAGAAGGTTGCAGCGGTGGAATTAGGTTTTTGGCTCCGTGTCTGATCGTTTGGGGGTACGTAGGTATATATAGGAGGAAGGAGTACGTCGGTGGAGCAAAGGGGGGCCCATGAGGCAGGAGGCGCGCCCTAGGGGGGGTGCGCCCTCCACCCTCGTGTCCGCCTCCCTTCTTTCTTGACGTGGGGTCCAAGTTTTCCTGGATCATATTCGGTGAGAAAATCACGTTCCCGAAGGTTTCATTCCGTTTGGACTCCGTTTGATATTCGGTTTCTTCGAAACACTGAAATAGGCAAAAAACAGCAATTCTGGGCTGGGCCTCCGGTTAATAGGTTAGTCCCAAAAGTAATATAAAAGTGGAAAATAAAGCCCAATATGGTCCAAAACAGTAGATAATATAGCATGGAGCAATCAAAAATTATAGATACGTTGGAGTCGTATCACACGCTGCTCGGCCTCGTCTATCCAGGCAGGTAATCCACACCCGCCCCCATCCTCCTCCTCTTTCCACATCCCACATGCCCCGACCGCCGGCGCGACACCTTCCACCCAAATCACCAACCCCTCCACCAAATAAGCGTCGCCCTAAGCCATGGTGCACGCAGTATAGCTGTAAGTGCATCTAGTGCCCCTTAGTGATTTTGGTGTATTGAAGACTTATAGGTTAAGGGACTAATGCATTTGTGAGTGTACACGGGTCTATTAGTCTATGAGGAGTTTGATATTTACGGAGAAAGTCAACCCCTAAAAATGAATGTCTTCAAATGAAGACTTTGGCTTTCTGAAGACTTTGAAAGTGAAGAAATTGGTGTAACCGTGAAGACTTGATATTCATGCGAGGAACATGAAGCGTGAAGACTTTTGTTTTCGTAGTTTCATTTTCTCTTTCTTGAGTCATAGGAAACACCATACTGTTAAACGGGGTCGAGGAAAAACTAAGGAAAAGTTTCCAAGTGATGCTCATCTCAAAATCCTACACCTACCCCTTCGAGTGAAGCCATTGGAAATCTCATACAGTTCAGTCAATTTCTTCAGTGACAGAGACGAAGTTCTTCTAGTCGCTAAGGAATTTGTTCTGACTGAGGAGTTAGGAATTCTCCAGAGCGGATTGCCTACTAGCGAGGAACATGATAGCCCTAAGGAATTTGAAGCTCCAATTTCTGACTGTTGCTGTGCTATGCGCCAGCTGTCCCAAAATATCTTATCCACCTAACGGTCATATCATTGAAGGGCATTTATGTCTTATCATGTCGGGATGCTCCCTAGGCTATAAATAGCCGCCCCCTACAACCACTAGCTGGTTGGCTGCTCCGAGAGAAACTGACACTTGTCATTGAGAGCATCCCATCCTCCGAGGACTTTGAGCGAAAATCTTCAAGTGAGGACAACCCAAACCCAAACACCTACAAACCCAAAGTGATTGAGCATCAATGAAGAGATTGTTCCTGTGTTGATCCGATGCTTGTTACCTTTGAGGACTGTGCATCTTCCAGACGGTTAGGCGTCATGGTCTAGAGCATCCAAGAGGAAATTGTGGGTCGCCGAGTGACCGAGTTTGTGAAGGTTTGGAAGTCACATGAAAACTTACCACGAGTGATTGCGCGAGGTCTGTGTGGCCTTAGCTCAAGGAAAATACGGTGAGGACTGTGTGTCCACGACTGTGTGTCCTTAGGTTTAAATACCTAGCCGCTCCAACCAAACATACAACTGTCACATCAGTTGGAACTGGTCTACCAAATCACTGTCTTCACCGAGCTACTGGTTCTATTTCCTCAACCCTTTCATTTCCTCATTACTGTGTTGTTGTTCTTGATCGTTACTAGTTGAAGACTTTGACTGAAGAGTTTCTCTATTTCCTCAGTTCAATTTCTTCAGTCAGTTTGTCTTCAGCCTGCTTATCCTATGTTTACGCTACTTGTACTCTGTGCTTGTTTTCATTTCATCATGATGTCTGTGCTACTGTTCTGTTATGCTTGCATCTGAGTACTTATTCTGCTGCTGGTCGTTCGTGACTTAGGAATTTCCTCACCCTGAAATTCCTAAGTGACGAATTTGTAAAAATCGCCTATTCACCCCCCCCTCTAGTCGATATAACGCAGTTTCAATTGGTATCAGAGCAAGGCACTCCCTTGTTCTGTGTGATTTTGGTTTAACCGTCTGAAGTTTTAGTTATGTCGACCGCAGGAATGAAGACTATGTCATGCCCCATCTTTGATGGTGATGATCGCCTCATGGCGATGAACAGCAAGATGTGGACCGTCACTGAGATTGGTCTTACCGATCTATGCAAGATGGCGGAGGCTAATGATTCGCAAGTACACCCTACTTAACCTCACGGCAAAGGACATCATCTGCTCCTGTCTGTCCCAAAATTAGTTCAGGAACGTTGTGCATCTCAGCCATGTGAAGCTTATCTGGGACCGACTCTCTGAGGTCTATGAAGGTAATCGAACTCATCATGATCCATGGTTTGAGGATTTCAAGGAATCGATCAAGGCGATGACTTTCGATCTGGAATCATCATCCTCTGCACCATGCCTTATGGCAAGAGGTGCCAAGGTAACTTAATGCTACCTATTCGAGTCTAGTGATCATGAATCTGGTGATGAATTTGGACCTAGCTATACAAAACTTGCTTCCCTTGCCACTAAACAACAAAGAGCTTTGGACAAAATTCAAAATATGCTTAATGAGAGCGATGATATGTTGGGTGAAGAAATGGATCGCACTCAAACCTTGACTGGTAATCTTCAGAGACTTCAGTCCAAGTTTGATAACCTTTAGAGTCATCATAACACTCTCTTATCTGATCATGAGAAGCTTTCTTATGAATTTCTTCAAAGAAAGCAAGATCTTGAGAAGCTAAGGGAGAGTTATGAAGATCTTCAGAAGGAATGTGATTCATTGGTTGCTCAGCAGATCAGTGCCGCTCAGGAGGAATTCATTCCACCATGTTTGAAATGCATTGAACGTGAATCCGCTAATTCTTCACCTGAAACTTCAAATGCTTTTATTGCTGGAAATTCTTTGACTGTCTCTACTATCACTAACTCGTCATTAGAGGATACTTCTAGTATCACTGATAATGCAGGGCTGAAGGAATTGTATGTGACAAGCATGTAAAAAAGCCTTAGAGGGCAGCAGGCTCTTTGTGATCTGCTTATAAAGAAGGTCCTCAACAGGAACCCTAGGAAAGAGGGTATTGCCTTTGAGAGGAAACTTAATGCTGATGGAACATACTGGAAGCCTGAGCAGTATCCCAAAACCTCATGGGTTGCTGCAAAGGGACCTCCAGTAGATCCATCTACTTTATCTGGCTTTACATGTGAATCTTCATATTCTTCTGATGAGTCATTTGACTCCAACTATAAGCTGTTCAAAAATCAGAATGGTGAAGTATTTGCTAGATATGTTGGCACTAACTGCAGGAACGATCCCCCTATGAAGAAAATCTGGGTTCCCAAAACATGCCTTGAAAGTCTTCAGGTGAATGTCATCATGACACCACCTGTGAAGAATAGGAACGCCAGATCAAATTCTTCATATGGACCAAAGTCTTCATATGGATCCAAGTCCTCACATGGACCAAATTCCTCATATGGATCAAAGTCCTCACATGAACATCATCGTGCTAACACTTCTGTTTCGTAGGGAAGAACCAAGGGCTATGAATATGTGCATTATTCTTCAAACAATTATGTTCATAAGTCCTCGAAGAATTTCTCTGCTTATTCGTATGCTTACCCTAACCCCTCTTATGTGAAATGAAGTGGACTGACATCTATGCCACCTTTCTCTTATGGAGCTCGCAGAATGATGAACTCTTTGCCACCCCTCCAGATGTGGGTGGTGAAGAAAAAGAACTAATCTCTTATGCAGGGTCAGGTCTCCATACGAACTTAAACGTCTAAAGAATTTGCTGGAGACCTGAATATGCTTGAAAGGACGCAAGCTACTCATGAAGAAATGAATTTTCATTTCTCACGTCTTCATATTGCTATCTGTTCTACTGTTTGATGAAATTGATCTGATGAATTTGATGTCATATTTTTCAGTGATGAAGTATATGAGTTCGTAAGTTGCACTAATTCATCTGTAGGATGATCAACCCAAAGCCACTGAGTGGGTCCTCAACAGTGGATGTACAAATCACATGACTGGTGACAAGAACTTATTGATGGACACTGCCTTATCTCCATCGCATCTGAAGCATATCACCTACGCTGAAAAAGGGAAAAGCAAGGTATTGGGTCCAGGTAAGGTTGCGATCTCAAAGGATCGACACATGGATAAAGTCATGCTTGCCAGGTCCTTAGGATTCAACCTCATGTCTGTCTTAATGCTTTGTGATCTTGATATGGTTGTCATCTTTGGCAAGTATCGTTGTGTTGTGATCATGGAAGCCGACCACCAAAGTCTCCGAAGGCTTTAGGAGAGGAGACCTGTATATTGTTGATTTCTCTACATGACCACAACCTGCTACATGCCTACATGCAAAAGCTTCAGAAGGTTCGCTATGGCATCGATGACTTGGTCATGCCGGCATGAGGAACTTGCACACTCTCGCGAAGAAGAAGCATGTCATTGGCATCGAGGATGTCAAATTCCTCAAGGATCACCTGTACGGAGCTTGTGAAGCTATAAAGATGACCAAGGCCAAGCATCCCTCAAAGACGATCATGACTACCACTCGTCCATTTGAATTGCTTCACATGGATCTCTTTGGCCCTAATCATTATTCCTCATTCACCAATGAAACATCCTTATATGTATTTGTTATTGTTGATGACTATTCCCGTTATACATGGGTGCATATCGTCACTTACAAACGTGAAGTGCAGAAAGTTTTCAAACGATTTTCCTCAAGGGCTTCAACCAACTTTGGTGTGAAGATCAAGCACATCAGAAGTTACAATGGAACCGAGTTCAAGAATACTGGTCTTGATGACTATCTTGATGAACTTGGTATTACTCATGAGTTATCTGCTCCTTATACTCCTCGGCAGAATGGCATCGTGGAGCGCAAGAACATGACTCTTGTTGAGATGGCTCGCACTATGTTTGATGAATACAAGACGCCTCGTCACTTTTGGATTGAGGCAATTGATACTGCATGCCACATCATCAACAGGGTATATCTTCACAAATTGTTCAAAAAGACCTCATATGAACTCCTCACTGACAAGAAACCCAATGTGAGTTATTTGATAGTCTTCGGTGCTGAATGCTGGATTAGAGATCCTCATCACAATTCTAAATTTGCACCGAAAGCACATGAAGGTTTTATGCTTGGTTACGGAAAGGACTCGCACACCTACAGAGTCTTCAACACCGTTCACCACAAGGTTGTTGAAACTGTAGATGGGCGATTTGATGAAACTAATGGCTCGCAAAGAGAGCTCCTACCTCCTGTGCTAGATGAAAAGTCACCTGAGGAAACCATCAAGTTCAAGGCTACTGAGGATGTCATTCCTACTGAAGAATCTGCTGAAGAAGTCATTCCAGAACGTGAAGAACATCATGCTGGTGCACCTGAAGAAAATGGCTCTGAAGGGAATGCTGAGCCAACTCAACATTGCCAACCCGCTCATCCTCGCGTTGCAAATGAAGTATAGATCGAGAAAATCATCAGCGGCATCAACACACCAGGTCCTCTCACACGCTCAAAGGCTTCACGTTTATATAACTTTTGTGGGCACTTTGCTTTTGTCTCTATCACAGAGCCCACCAAAGTAGATGAGGCATTTCTGGAGCCTGAGTGGATTCAAGCGATGCAAGAGTAATTACATCAGTTCGAGCTCAACAATGTCTCAGAACTTGTCAAGCGACCAGACCCTCGCAAGCACAATATCATCGGCACCAAATGGATCTACCGCAAAAAGCAAGATGAAAATGGCCTTGTGGTGAGGAATAAGGCTTGGCTTGTAGCTCAAGGCTACACACAGGTTGAAGGAATTGATTTTGATGAAACTTTTGCACATGTTGCTAGACTTGAGGCTATTCGCATATTGCTTGCTTATGCTAACCATCATAATATCATCTTATATCAAATGGATGTGAAAAGTGCATTCCTCAATGGTAAGCTTGAGGAAGAAGTATGTGTTTCTCAACCCCCGGGTTTTGAAGATCCAAAGCATCCTGACAAAGTCTTCTAACTCAATAAGGCCCTTTATGGCCTCAAGCAGGCCCCTCGGGCGTGGTATGATACCTTGAAGGAATTCCTCATGAAGAAAGTCTTCAAACCCGGTTCACTTGTCCCAACTCTTTTCACCACCTATGATGATGATTATTCGTGTGCCAACTATATGTTGATGATATTATCTTTGGTTGTACTGACCAATGTTACAGTGACAAATTTGCCTATATGATGAGTGAGGAATATCAAATGTCTATGATGGGAGAATTGAAATTCTTCTTAGGTCTTCAAATTCGTCAATAGCATAATGTCATCTTCATATCTCAGGAGAAATACCTCAAGGATGTATTGAGGAAATTCTGCATGCAAGATTGCAAAGGCGTCGAAATCCCTATGCCCACAAATGGCCATCTATGTACTGATGAAAATGGTATTGACTTCGATCAAAAGGTATATCGCTCCATGGTTGGCTCTTTATTGTATCTATGTGTATCTAGGCCAGATATTATGCTTAGTGTTTGCATGTGTGCCCATTTTCAAGCTACACCGAAGGAATCACACCATAAGGCTGTGAACCATATTCTTCGGTATCTAGCTCACACTCCAACACTTGGATTATGGTATCCCAAGGGCTCGGCTTTTGATCTCATTGGATATTCTGACTCTGACTATGCTGGTAATCATGTGGACCACAAGTCAACATCAGGCACATGCCATTTCCTCGGACGATCCTTGGTATGTTGGTCCTCGAAGAAACAGAACTGCGTATCACTCTCTACTGCTGAAGCTGAGTACATTGTTGTTGGTTCACTGTAAGGGCATATTTATCCCTAAGGTGTTTTGGTGATTGATGACCATGCTTTTGTGGACTAACCATGTACCTTGAGTTTCTCAGACGTTTCATCGCTAGGCACAAGACGGTTTGGTGCCCCTCAAAGACTATTGAAGACATTGCTCTTTTTACGTTTCTTTTCGGTGGAATTGAGTCGTAGGAAAGCCGTACTATCAAGAGGGGGTCCGTTTCGGAAAGGTTCAGGTGGAATCATCACGTACACATTTTCTTCCTTGTCTCCACCTTTCCCATGCACTTTGGAGCATGCTCCGTTTATCCTCTATGCATTATGTCTTGGTTGCTGATATTGGGCTTGCGGTAGTACTGCTCCCTGGAGCGGTAGTACTGCAGGCACCTACGGTAGTACCGGACCTCAGTGCGGTAGTACCGCAGGAGCCCATGGTAGTACCGCTCCTCAGGAGTTGTAGTATCGTGGCCCCCAGGCCAAGTGCCGCTGCAATGTGGTAGTAGGGGCGGATGTAATTTTTTACATCCACGCCTCCACGGTAGTACCGCGCCCAGGCTTGGCTCAGCCGCCACGCGGTAGTACCGCTCCTCCAGCTGTAGTACCGTGTCAGATTTTTGCATCGACTGATTTTCAACGGAAGTAGGCACATATGTATTTTTATTCATCCGCGTCCTTCCCAGGCTAGGCCATTCTTGCCTTGCGGTAGTACCGCAAGGGGGAGCGGTAGTACCGCGTGTGCGAAAGTACCGCTCTCAGCCTCTTTGCTTCAGGCTTGACCTAGTTCCTGCCGTAGCAGCGGTAGTACCGCGGTCTCTCACGGTAGTACCGTGTGGCCGTGCGGTAGTACCGCTTGTCAGGGGCGGTAGTACCACAAGTCGCGGGCTGGTTAGGTGGATAACGGTTGGATTTAGTTCTCGACTATAAAAGGGGTGTCTTCTTCCTCTAGTTGACCACCTCTTCCAACCCTAAGCTCCATTGTTGCTCCAAGCTCCATTTTCGCCCGATCTCTCTCCCTAGCCAATCAAACTTGTTGATTTGCTCGGGAGTGGTAGAGAAGGCCCCGATCTACACTTCCACCAAGAGAAATTTGATCCCCCCCACTAATCCCTTGCGGATCTTGTTACTCTTGGGTGTTTGAGCACCCTAGACGGCTGAGGTCACCGCGGAGCCATAGTCCATTGTGGTGAAGCTTCGTGGTGTCGTTGGGAGCCTCCAATTGAGTTGTGGAGATTGCCCCAACCTTGCTTGTAAAGGTTCAGTCGCCACCTCCAAGGGCACCAATAGTGGAATCACGACATCTCGCATTGTGTGAGGGAGTGAGGAGAATACGGTGGCCCCAGTGGCTTCTTGGGGAGCATTGTGCCTCCACACTGCTCCAACGGAGACGTACTTCCCCTCAAAGGGAAGGAACTTCGGCAACACATCCTCGTCTTCACCGGCTCCACTCTTGGTTATCTCGTGCCTTTACTTGTGGAGGCTTATTTGTGTCATATCTCTTGCTTGCTTGTGTGCTTGTTGTTGTTGGATCATATAGGTTGCTCACCTAGTTGCATATCTAGACAACCTACTTTGATGCAAAGTTTAAATTGGTAAAGAAAAGCTAAAAATTGTTAGTTGCCTATTCACCCCCCTCTAGTCAACTATATTGATCCTTTCAATTGGTATCAGAGCCTCGTCTCTTGCTTAAGGACTTTACCGTCCGAAGAGTATGGTTGACGTCGTAGACGGTGTAGAGGAGCACTCCGGTGCGAATCCGGTATCATCTACGGGAGATGGGGGAACCGCGGTCTCTCATGAGGAATTCAATGTGGCGTTGGACACATTGAAAACCTCCATGACAACCGATGTTGAAAGCATGTTTAGTAAATTCATAGAAGGGCTTATACTTACCAC
Source organism: Aegilops umbellulata (assembly GCA_032464435.1). NCBI lineage: Eukaryota > Viridiplantae > Streptophyta > Magnoliopsida > Poales > Poaceae > Aegilops > Aegilops umbellulata. The sequence continues at coordinate 288,935,598 of CP136056.1, read as the reverse complement.
TGCACCGTTGAAAGTGGGTGATCCCGCTAACAAGGTGACGGATGCTACCTCCGACAAGGGGGAAGCTTCTAGCGAGAAAGCTCCTCCTTCTAGTGGCAAAAATGGCACCGGTATCTTTGCCCATGTGGAACCTCCACTTGTTTATGGTGGACCGCTTCCTTCCACTCATTTGAATCATGCCGGCCCGGCCCCTAAGATTGAGAAGAATGTAAAATTTGATTCTTGGGTCTATCGCTTTAAGCGTCATTTAAATCATGTGAACACTAACCTTTGGAGAATCATTGAAGAAGGTTTCTATCTGCATGACCGAAGCAAATTCACTCCTAGAGAAGCCGTGGATAATCAATTCAATGAGAATGCTCTCTTCATCATCCAAGAAGCAATCCCACCCAAAGACCTTCCTCATCTCCCACCCTACTCCATGGCCAAAGATGCTTGGCACCAAGTGGTTTCCCTCTATCAGGAAAGCGCAAGCATTCAACGCTCCAAGTATGAAGTGGTGCAAGATGAAGCCGATGAGTTTGCAATAAAAGAAGATGAAGAACCTCGTGAGCTTTATCGGAGGGTAACCAAACTCGTGGTCTCTCTCCAAGATCATGGAAGTAAGGACACGGATGACAATTGGATCAAGCACAAATTCCTCAAGGCAATGATGCCCTACCACAAAGCCATGTCCTCCGTCATTCGTCAAAGGGCGGACTTCCACACCTTGTCCTCAAGTGAAGTGTTGGATGAGTTCGTTGCTATGAGCATCTTGGACAAGACCGCCGACAATGCGGTACTACGCTCTCAAAGAGTAAACAGGCCCAACCTTGCTCTAAAGGCCAAGGTTAGTATGGAGGAAGAGGATGAAGAGGAACAATAGGAGAGCAACCTCGAAGATACATAGTATGCCTATCAAGAACACATGGCCCTTGCTTCAAGGCAATTTTGGAGCAAGAAAAACTCAAGGCCCAACTTCAACAATAACAATACAAGTGGCGCAAAGGGCAAGAAACAAGTGAGGACTTGTTTTAATTGTGGCAATGTGAGTCACTTTGTTGCGGAGTGCCCTTATGAGAAGAGGGAAGACAATGGTCGCAAGCTCATCCGAAAGGACAAGGCCAAGTCGTTCCCCAACAAGAGCAACTTCACCAAGAAGACTCCTCCCAAGGCATTGGTGGTACAAGAAGAGTACAATGAGGAAGATGACGACGATGAAGATGGTGAGTCGGTTGCCATGGCCTCCGTTGCCATTGCAACGACTCCACGGGTGTCTCTCTTCGACTCACCTAATGAGAGCATCACCGCCAAGTGCCTCATGGCTAAAGCCACCAACAAGGTAACCCCCAACATCAAAACCATCATCATTAATCATCCTTCTTTGACGGATGGCATTGATGAACATGAGGGAACAAATGTGGAGGAGAATGAGTTTGAGACCTTTATGGGTAAACTGAAGGGTAAATCCAAGAATCACTTTGTTGCTCTCTTGGAACAACTTGGTGAAACCAATGACACGATCGAGGCTCACGAAGATACCATCTGTAAGGTGGAGGGGCATAGTCGTGACTATGCCGATGAGATTTCAGTACTTTCGAATGATCTTGAGGAAGAGCGTGGTCTTCGTTTGGCTCTTGAGGAGTCACACGACGATGATCATGCTATGTTAAAGAAAAATCTTGATCATGCTCTTGTTGTTTCTCATGTGCTAAACTCCGAGAAGGCAAAGCTTGGGGTTGATCTTGCTAGACTCAAAGAGGAGTTTTACATTCTAGACAAGGCTCATAAAGTCTTGAAGGGTGTTCATGCTAGCCTCAAGGAGTCTCATGATCAACTCCAAGTGAAGCTAACCAAGGAGAAAGCCACCTTTCCCCATATGGTGTTAATTGATAATGCAAATGCTACTAACCCTTGTTGTGAGCATGCGCATCTTGTTGAGGAGAATGCTAAGTTGAAGGAGCAACTTGAGAAAGGCCTTGTGTCGTGCATTCAAGGTGAGAAGAACCTCAACGACCTTTTGAGCAATCAAAAGGAAGTTGTGGGCAAGGAAGGGATTAGGTTCGCACCCATGCCCAAGAACAAGAAGAAGAATGTCAAGACCAAACGACCTCCCCCTCTCAAGAAAACCTTTGTGAAGGAGGGAGAGGGAGCTTCCAAGGAGAAGAAGAACAATGTGAAGGGTGGCGGTGTCAAGAACAGCAATGCCACCCCTTCCAACAAAGCCGACGACTTTAACCCTTCTTATGTTTTGTGCCATGCTAGTGATGGGCATGTTTATGCAAAATTTGTTGGTTCTCCTCATGAGTATATTGAATGGTCTATTTGGGTTCCTAAGACCCTTGTTACTAACATCAAAGGACCCATGCAAATGGGTACCTAAATCCAAGCATTGATCTCTTGTAGGTGTTTGCTTCCGGTGGGGGACCATGGTTGCTCGATAGTGGAGCTACAAAACATATGACCGGAAGCAAGGACTTGGTGGTGGACGTGCACAAGATTCCATCTATGCCCACCAATGTCGAGTGGGGTGATGCCTCGTCTTCTAAGGTATTGGGACTCGTCAAGGTTGTCATTTCTCATGATCTCACAATCGAGAAGGTCATGCTTGTTGAGTCTCTTGCATACAACTTACTTTCCATTCGTCAACTTGCAATCATGGGCTTTGCCACTTTCTTTGATATTGATACCATGTCCCTCTTGTGGAGCAAGACTCTTAAAGTAGCCTTTGTTGGGCATGTCGAGAATGGTCTATATGTGATTAACTTTTTGGAGCGACCCACTAAGACCGCGACATGCCTAATGGCTAAAGTTGACATGGGTTGGCTTTGGCATCGCCGTTCAGCCCATGTCAATATGAGATCTTTGCAAAGTATTCTCAAGGGGGACCATGTTTGTGGACTAACGAATGTTAGTTTTGCCAAAGATCGTGCTTGCAGTGCTTGTATCGAAGGAAAGCTACATGACAAGGCTCACTATCCCACGACTATTATTTACTCGAAGAGGCCTTTGGAGATCCTTCATTTGGATCTCTTTGGGCCTCCCTCCTTTGATAGTCTTGGGGGTAGGAAGTATTGCTTGGTGATTGTGGATGACTATTCAAGATACACTTGGGTGTATTTCTTCAAGAGGAAGAGCGAGACCCAACAAACCGTCATTGACTTTGCAAATGAAGCCCAATGTCAACACAATGCAAAGATGTTGACTATAAGAAGCGACAACGGCACCGAGTTCAAGAACTACACCTTGGATGAGTTTCTTAGTGATGAGGGGATCAAGCATCAATATTCCGCACCATACACCCCTCAACAAAATGGTGTTGCGGAGAGGAAGAACCGAACGTTGATGGATGCGGCAAGGACCATGATGGCGGAGTTCAAGTCTCCATACAACTTTTGGGCCGAAGCCATCAACACCGCGTGTCATGCATCCAATCGGCTCTACCTCCGCAAGGGCTTGAACAAGACTCCATATGAGATACTCACAGGTAACAAGCCCAACCTCAAGTACTTTCGGGTGTTCGGGTGTAAGTGTTTCATTCTCAAGAAAGGTGTTCGTTTGTCCAAATTTGAGGCTAGAGCTTATGAGGGCATATATGTTGGTTATGCTACAAACTCTCATGCTTATCGTGTCCTCAATAAATCCAATGGACTTATTAAGGAGACGTGTAACATGGAGTTTGATGAGAATAACGGCTCCCAAGTGGAGCAAAGTGGCACTTGTGATGTACGTGATGAAATTCCTCGTCAAGCCATAAGAAGAATGGGTGTTGGTTTTATCCTACCCATTGGGGAACCCCTTGTGGCCGAAGGAGAAGGACAATGCTCCACTCAAGTGGAGCCATCACCAACCCAAGGCCCACACGCTTCCGAAGAACCAAGTGAAGGCCCTCAACTTCATGAACAAGACCAAGGGCACGATCATGCTCAAGACGGTGTTGAAACACCAAGTGATGCCCATGGTCAAGTTCTCTCCTCCGAGCAAGTTCAAGATCATGAACAAGCTCATGATGACGCTCAAGATGATCAAGTGACCACTCCTCAACTCGCCACCGAGGAGGAATTGGAGCGTCGTGCTGCCAAGATTGCATCCAAGCTATCCACCAAGGGTCATCTCATGAAAAATGTGCTTGGAAGCATTCAAAAGGGGGTAAGCACTCGTAGACAATTGGAAAACTACTGTGAACATCACGCGTTTGTCTCTTGTGTTGAACCCCAAAAGGTATATGATGCACTCGAAGATCCGGACTGGCTTAATGCCATGCATGAAGAACTCGACAACTTCGAGTACAACAAGGTGTGGAGATTGGTGCCAAGGCCAACGGGGAACCACAATGTCATTGGAACCAAGTGGATATTCAAGAATAAGCAAGATGCTCATGGGACCATCATTTGTAACAAGGCAAGATTGGTGGCACAAGGCTACTCCCAAGTCGAGGGCATCGACTACGGTGAAACCTTTGCTCCCGTTGCTCGCCTTGAATCCATTCGTTTGTTGATTGCTTATGCTTCTCATCACAACTTTAAGTTGCAACAAATGGATGTGAAGAGTTCTTTTCTTAATGGTCCCATTAATGAGTTGGTATATGCCAAGCAACCCCTCGGGTTAGAGGATCCCTACTTTCTCGATCATGTGTATCAACTCGATAAGGCACTCTATGGCCTTAAACAAGCCCCACGTGCGTGGTATGACCACCTTACCGAGTTGTTACAAGACCGTGGATTTGAAGTTGGGCTAATCGACCCCACTCTTTTTACTAAGAAGGTTAAAGGGGAGTTGTTTGTGTGCCAACTATATGTTGATGATATTATCTTTGGTTCCCCTAACAAAGCTTTCAATGAGGAATTTGCCGCTCTCATGACCTGAAAGTTCAAGATGTCTTGCATGGGAGAGTTGAAGTTCTTTCTCGGGTTCGAAGTGAAGCAAAGAAGAGAAGGAACCTTCATCAATCAAGCCAAATACACTCAAGACATTCTCAAGAGATTCAAGCTAAGTGATTTCAAGCCGGCTTCTACTCCAATGCCCACCAAGTGCCAACTTGATATCGATCCCAATGGTAAAGCGGCGGATCAAAAGGTATATCGCTCCATGATTGGGTCCTTGATTTACCTTTGTGCATCTAGACCGGATATCATGTTGAGTGTGGGAATTTGTGCATGGTTTCAAGCCGCACCTAAGGAAAGCCACTTTGTGGCGGTCAAGCAAATCTTTTGATATTTGGCTCATACCCCAAGCTTTGGGTTATGGTACCCAAGAGGAGCAAACTTCAGGCTTGTAGGGTATTCGGACTCCGATTGGGCGTGAGACAAAGTGGATAGGGAGTCCACTTCCGGAGGGTGCCAATTCCTTGGTTGCTCTTTGGTAAGCTGGTCTTCTAAAAAGCAAATTTGTGTGTCTCTCTCGTCCACCGAAGCAGAGTATGTGGCGGCCGGTAGTTGTTGTGCACAACTCTTATGGATGAGGCAAACTATAAAGGATTACGGTGTCATTTGTGACAAAGTGCCTCTTTGGTGTGACAATGAAAGTGCCTTCAAGATTTCTCTCAACCCGGTGCAACACTTCCATACGAAGCATATTAAGATTCGGTAGCACTTCATCCGCGATCACATTAGGCGAGGGGAGATCGAGCTCAACTACATCAACACTCATGATAACCTTGCAGATATTTTCACAAAGTCGTTGGATGAAGCAAGATTTCGCGAGTTAAGGCATGAGCTAAATATCATTGATTCGAGAAATGTTGCTTGAACCCCTACACACCCCACCATACTCAACTTGTTGTCTTGTTTAGATGTAGGCATGGACATAGGGGGAGTGTTGTTCTCTCAATGAACTCTCCCTCCCCCCATTATGCATAAATTGATCAACTCTTTCACATTAGCCATTTTTTATGGTACTTGTGCTTCAAAGATGAGTTTTGGTCATGGGCCCAAGGATAATTCTTCGCGGTGCCATACCAATTGACTCAAATATAGGTGGCTCCGGCGTTGCCCTCTCTTTGGAGAGGAGGTGTCTCGAGGTTGATTCTTGTTGTCTTTTTCCCTTCTTTCTTCGTGTTGAGTGTGTTCTTGTGGTGTCTCGTTTGCTTGAAGATTCCGTGTGAAGACCTCTTTTTCCTTGTGTTTGAAACATGCATCTTCTTGAGCTCATGGTACTACAGCGGCCTGCCATGGTACTACCGCGTGTGGAGAGCACGATACTACCGCATCCAGCGCGGCAGTAATTTTTACTGTCGCCTGGGAGAGCGGTACTACCGCTTCGGTGCGGCACTTCCGCCCGAGCGGTAGTACCATGATGAAGCGCGGTACTACCATGTTGACAAGTGCGCCTGGGGGTTATGACTCGGGCAGGGGGAGTTCCAACTCCCCATACCCATTCACTTGTCTCTCTCCCCGCCGCCTCTCTCTCTCTTGCTCAAGAACGGCGCCGGAGACCCTCACCAGATCTCCGTCTCCGGCCACTCTCCTCAGATTCTGATCGGTGGGATCGTTCCCCACCACTTCCTCTTGCCATGGACCAAGGTTTCTCCCCAAATCCCTCTCTCTCTCTTGGTTGTTCTTTTGCCTCTAGGTTTTTGGGAAATGCATGTGTTCTCTAGATTTTAGGCCAAATCTATGCAAGAGTAGGATGTAGGAGAGTAGTGTTGCGTAGAAATTATACTTGATATGTTGTCTCGTGGTAGATTTTATCAACCGTAGTACCGTCACATTTTCGCGGTTTTTCTTAGATTCAAAGTGGTTTGGATCCGCCGTCGTGCGGTACTACCGCATCGCTTGTGCGGTACTACCGCACGAGCTGTGGTACTAAGGTCCTACTACCGCTCCAAGCCCCTGTACTACCGTGTATTCACACGGTACTACCGCGACTAGGAGCGGTACTAAGATTTTCGTATCGCGTGACCTGGCCGTACTACCGTTGTTGTCTAATCTTCTTCTTGGCAATTACCACGTATGCTTTCTACTTGTTTCCCTTGTCTTGCTAAGGTCTTTTTATTGATTCTTCTCGCTCTTTGTGTGTGCTTTTGCTTCGTGTCTTAGGTGGTGGCTCCGGTGCCCCTGCTTGCCGTTCCAATCCCAGTCGTGACACTGGCTCCAAGCAACTGCGCAATCAAGATGAAGCTCTAGAGGACTCCAGTGCCCCCAAGCGCAATGTCAAGTCCTCTGCTAGCAAGTACAAGGAACCTGCCAAGGGCATGGACGAGATTCCACTTTATGAGTTTATCCCTCGAAGGCAGATCAACCCATATGTGAATGCCCGTACTATCTTCAGAGGAAATGACTTGTTTTGGACCAAGCAGCAGACTCTCATTTATCTGGATGTGATCAAGGCCAAGCAAAACACCTACGTGGATGTCGTGTGGATTGACATGAATCACATGAGGCAGTACAAGCATCGTGAATACTTTGGAGAGGCTATGGATTTGGTGGAGCAGTTTGGTATTGAACATGTGATCTCCTTCCACCTGGACTATGACCCTGAGCTTATCTGTCAGTTCTTTGCCTCAGTTCACTTTTACCCCGGGGAGGAGCGCAGGATGATCTGGATGACCAATGGACGTCGGTTGACTGCTACCTCGAAGGATTTCATGGATATTCTATAGGTTCCTGATGATGGGCTCACCACACCCGTAGGTGTTTGCCCTCATGACAACCCTGAGTCCGCAAGCAAGAACAAGCTCCAGCAGTATTATGTTGAGAAGGTGCTTCCCAGTGGCAAGTCGACGTGGGTGCTGAACTCATTTCTGGACATCAGGTATCGCATCTTCCGCAACTCTCTCTTTCCTCGCATTGGCGACAAGGACAAGGTGCGTGCCTATCTGGTGGATATGATGCTCATGTGCGAGGAGGCGCGTGTGTCTCAGACTCAAGCACTTGATGTCTAACATATCATGTAGTGCGAGCTTCGGTTCACCGTGTTCAACTGCAAGGTACCTATCTATGGACCGTACCTATTTCTGTTGATCTCCAAGACTTGGGAGAAGTTGTTCCCTGGTGATGATTTCCTTGCTCTAGACTGGATTAGGCATGAGTCCATTAGTCTCGGTGTCAAGCCCAAGTGGGCCAACACTACTACTCGTGCTGAGGCGTCGGCTGCTAACAGGGCTGTTGATGAGGAGGAGGTTGAGGTAGAGGATTTTGCTGAGGACCGTGCTGCTGGGTATACCCATCGTTCCTCTGAGCCATCATGGGCCAAGAAGCTGAAGGACAAGATGAAGATTCTGTTCTGCATGCAGGCAAAGGGGCAGTACAGGACTCACGTTGCTTCCAAGGAGAGCCGCCCCGCGACAACAGGATCATGAAGGTTTTTGGTGAGGCAGAATCCAGCGGGTCAGAGAGGCACATCACCCTGGAGGCAGAATGGATGGCAAAGCAAGGCTACAAGTGGACTGATTCCAAGGAAGACAACAAGGAGACCGTCCCCACTGCCGAGTTTGACGGGGAGCGCTGGAGCGATTTCTCTGCCTGAGCCACCCCTTGTGTGTAGGTGTCCTCACTGCCTTTTGGCGTCTCGATGCCAAAGGGGGAGAGAGTGTAGGGATTTGCGTGCTTGCGAGTCCTGTGTCGTGTTTGGTGTGTTTGCTTTTTCGTTTGAACCTAGTTTGCTTTGGTTTGGTTTGCGCTCTTGAGAGACTTATCCTTCATATGTTGTAAGACATATGCACTCTATCTTATCTTAGTAAGCTTATGATATATTGTACTACTTATGTTATGCTCTTGTTTGCTTCCTTGCTTAGTGTTAGCTTTACTATTGCAAGATATGCCTTGTCTATAAAATATAGGGGGAGTATTGATCCTAGTATGTGTGCCGTGCAGTCCAAAGCACCCATCTAGATTGCACACATCTAGGGGGACTTCCTTGCGTGCGAAGATATAGCTGGTGGGTCCGAGCTGTCAGCGGCGGTAACGTTTTTTTCACGAAATACAAAGGCCCTTTTGGTGGGTCCCTAATGTCAGGTGGAGGAATCATTATTTTGCGCGTAATAAGGAGGCATTTCCTTGCGTGCGGCCGTGGACCCAGCTGTCGGCCTCTCCACGTACAGTCCACTTCAGATGCATGTCGGTCGTTGACCACGTTGACCAGGCCGCGCCGAGAGCACTAGGGCGATGGACGACGGCGAGGCCTAGGAAGGGAACGACACGAAGGCAGGGAAGACTCGGCAGTTGTTTCCCACGCGGAGGGGAGTACGACTGTACGAGGGTTTACTTGTTCGTTTGCTGTTGCCGGAGAATAACAGCAGGTGTGGATGAGTAGAGGGATGGCTAGGCCAGCAATGGGAGTACGATGGGGCGGTGAGGCCTGCGTGGCAGCACAGCCGGCTGCGGGGAGGAGGGAGCAGGCAGTCCTGCTGGCGCTTGTTTGAGCGGCTGGAGCAGGAAGAGCGGAGATTGAAGAAGCACGACGGCCGTTGGATGGACATCCAACAGTCTGCTTGTGCGTCAACCTTTTTTTAGGAAAGCCTCAAATCAGTGGAAAACATCATACATCCCATCTGCCATTATTTCTAATAATTTTCAGCCCATTTGCTAATTCTTATTGTTTTTTTTGAGCCCATATTCTTTTTGTTAGCATTACAGCCCAAATTGTGGCCACGGTTAAAAAATTATACGAAATTTTGCATATTTTGGTGCGGTCCGAACTATTTTTAATCCCGAAATTTCGACTCACATTCAAACTGATTTTAAAAATAAATGTATATCAATATAAAATCCAACAAATTCTCCACGCATAAAAATTAATGTAATTTAAAATCTTGAAATGAAAAAAAAGATATTTGAAACTAATTGCCGGTTTGATGTATTTTAAAAATGTACAACCCATTTCTCATTAGTGATGGGCCATTTCTCGGCCAGCCGAATGAAAGCTCTCCTCGTCTTGAAAGATTTGTAGCCCAACAGGCCTGACAAAGCGACTTACTTGGCACATCACAAAAAAACTGGGCTGTGCCCGTGGACCCAGCTGTCAGCCTCTCCACGTACAATACTCTTCCGATGGAAGTCGTTCCTTGACCACGTTGACCACGCCGCGCGGAGATCACCACGGCGGTGGACGACGGCGAGGCCTAGGAAGGGGACGACACGGAGCCGGGGAAGACGCGGCAGTGGAAGCCCGCGCGGAGAGGTGTACGAGGGTTCACTGGTTCAGCTGCGGTGTGAGGCTGCCGTCACCGCAGGGCCTGGCCAGCGGTGGGAATAGTAGGGGGCGGTGAGGCCTCCGCGGCAACATAGCCGGCCACGGGAGGCAGGAGCATGCGGCACGATCGGCGCTGCTTTGGGAACCTGGAGCAAGAAGACCAGAGGTTGAAGAAGCACTACAGCCGTTGGATGGACATCATACGGTCACTGGAGCTAGAATCATTCATATTAACTAAGTTGACAAAGCCCTCCGTCCCCGTCAACTTTGTTGGCCCACAAGTCATCCTCCCACTATGGTGGGTCCCAGCTAGCAGGGGGTATTCATTTTTTTGTGCGTAATAAGGAGGCACTTCCTTGCGTGCGAAGATATAGCTGGTGGGTCCGACATGTCAGCAGGTGGATGTTTTTTTCGCGAAATACAGAGGCCCTTCTGGTGGGTCCCAGCTGTCCGGTGGAGGAATCACTATTTTGTGCGTACAGTCCACGGTCGATGGATGTGGTTCGTTGACCAAGTTGACCAGGCCGCGCCGAGAGCACCATGGCGGTGGACGACGACGAGGCCTAGGAAGGGAACGACACCGAGCAGGGGAAGACTCGGCAATGGTTGCCCACGCGGTGGGGAGTATGAGGGTTTACTGGTCCGGCTGCCATCGCCGGAAAATAACAGGAGGTGTTGGTGAGTAGAGGAATGGCCTGGCCAGCAATGAAGTAGGGTGGGGCGTTGCGGCCTGTGCGGCAGCACAGCCGGCCACGGGAGGCGGGAGCAGGCAGTCCCACCGGAGCTGGTTTGGGCGGCTGGAGCAAGAAGATCAGATATTGAAGAAGCAGCACGGCCGTTGGATTAACATCCAACGGTCACTGCTGCTAGAATCGTTTGTGGACTAAGTTGACAAAGCCAAAGTACACGTCAACCTAGTAGACCCACAAGTCAGCCTCCAAATCTGTCCCAAACAGCATACAACCTGAAATTTCTAGCCAAATTCAAATTAATTTTAAATCTAAATATACCTTAATTTAAATTCAATGAAATTTTACCCGCACAAAAACAATGAAATTTAAAATATCAAAATCCGAAAGAAAACAGTATTTTGGAACTAATTGTCTGTTTGCTGTATTTTTTCATTTTGCAGCCCATTTATTATTACTTATAGCCCATTTGTTATTACTTATAGCCCATTTTCTGGGCAAAATGCATCCCTCCTCGTCTTGAAAGATTTCCGGCTCAGCAGGGCGTAGAAAAGCAAGTAGGCCTATGTTGGTTATTCTACAAAAAAACAAAATAGCTGGCTAGCAATTTTCAGAGAGGAAAAAACAAACTGGGTTGGTCATGTGCTAAACATATGAAATAAAAGCCTGGGTTAGACGGGCCATGGGTCCCGCACAACCCAGTTGATACCCTTCTCCGTCCCAAAAAAACAAAATTACTGCGCGCGCTGCTGGGTCCCTACTGTCATCCTCACCATGTACAGTCATCTCCTTATTCCTCTCGGTTGTTGACCATGTTGACAACACTGGAGGGCGGCACCGCGGCGAGCGAACCAAGGCGGAGGACGATGGTGAGGCCTCGGACGGGAACGAACAGGAGCTGGGGCAGATCACAGCCAACCGTGGGAGGCGGGAGCAGGCGGTCCTGCCGGCGCTGGTTTGGCTTTGGCGGCTCGAGGAAGAAGAGACTGAAGAAACGCGACAGACGTTGAATGTCAATCCAACGGTCAAGGTTGGCACAATCGTTTGTTGACTAAGCAGACACTAAGTAGCATACTTTTTTATATATAGGAAGAAAACTGCGAGGAAAATGCGTTCGTCTGCCGTCCTCCTCACAGGGAACGTTCGCCACATAAGTGACTAGCACCCTTGGTTTTCAACCGAGATGTTACGGCCGTAGAGGCCCACTGGGCAATCTTAGCCCACAAGTTATCTTAGGTTAATTCTTATGCACGTTATCTTAGGTTAATTCTTATGCAAGTTATCTAGGTTATAAATATAGGTTGTAAGACTCTGTTTGGAATTAAGCAATAAGAAGATTATCTCTATTGTCCGGCTCCCACAGGAGCCGGAACCCTAGCCACCCCCTGCCTCTTGCGCTGCCGCCGCCATCCTCCTCTCCCACGACGACGCCCAGCCGCCGGCGCGGCCGCTCATCGCCACGCCCAACCCCTGTCACATCCTAGCTAGTCCATGCATTAGAGTGTTGCATCATGTCTACTCTTCATCAGAAACTTGAAATAGGGAAGACAGAACCCCCGGCACCCCCCTGAATTCAACTAAGGTTTACTAAAAATATTTTCAATGAACCTGAAATGCCCTTCTGAAAAGTTCACCCTCTTTGTATTGTGTAAGAACCTCTGGCAAAATTGGTGCACAATTTCTAGGTCAACAGAAGGTCATTGAATTAAATCATATGTAAGTTGCATTTGGGCATTTAAATGCTAGTAAATATTTTAGATGCTCAAATAATTCTGAAAATAAGTGTGGGCTATTGGAAATATTCTAAACAGAGCCTCTGATTATTATCAGGATTTTGGGAAGTGCCTAGCTATTTTTAATAAAGCCTCAAACCTATAGAAAAACAGAAAACAGAAATTTAAAGAGAGGGAGAAAACTTACCTGGCCGCAGCCCAACAGCCGGCCCACCTGGCGGCCCAGCGTTGTGCTGGCCCATGCCAGCCAGCTGCTTCGTCCCCGCCAGGCAGGCAGAGAGCTGACGCCGGCGAGCGCGAGCTCGCCACGGCGCCAGCAGCTTGCCGCTTCGCGCGCCTGGACGCTGGTCAGGCTCCACGTCGCCGCCCCGACCCCGTGGACACCTCATTCGCCCCCCTGCCTCTCTCCCTCGCTCTCCCGCACCATGGCCGACGCCCCTGCCGCCGCACCACCGACATAGTCGCGCCCTTCGTCGTCCCCGTGCTGCGCCACCGTGTCCGTTCGCTTCGCCGTCATCGACTACATCGAGCAGGCCGAGCCCCGAGCGCTCGCACGCTCTGCAACACCTCCACCGACCCCGTCTTCGTCAACCACCGCCAGAGATCCCCTTCAACGTCGCCGCCACATCATCTCGTCCCCGACTGCGCCGTCCGTTTTTGCGTCACCGCCATGAGCTCAGCTACCTCCCCAGCTTCTCCGTTTGCTTCTTCGTGCACCATGGCAACTGTGCACAGCTTCACCGCACGCGCCACAGCCGAGCTCGTCGCCGACGTGTCTCCGGCCAACCACTGGCCACACCACCTTGTCCAACGCCCTCACCGCACCCGCAGGAACCCGTAGCACCACTCCACGCACCTCGCCGTTCTCCGTAGCCTCGGGTTCGTCTTCACTCGACTCCGGCGACCGCCAAGCTCGTCGCCGGCGACGTTCCCGGCCACCCCGAGCTCAACCACCACCACCAAACACCGCGGCTTGCTCCCAGCTACCCGTAGATGGTCTCCGCCGTCCATTTGGTCGCTGAAACATGCTAACGCACTCTCACCGCCACGTCTGGCCTCGCCGGCGGCTAAACGCCGGCGGGTTTGACCCGTTGACCTTGACTGGGTGGGCCCAGGTTGACTCCTCTGAGTCTATGACAAGTAGGCCCCCCCACTGCTAATTAACCTAGGTTAGTTTTAACTAAAGTTAATTAGTTTAAATAACTACTGACACGTGGGACCCACTGGTCAGGTTGACCTGGACGTTCCCTTTGACCACTGATGTCACCCTGACGCAATGCTGACGCATTAATCCAATTACTGGAATTATTCTTATACAGGAAATTCCAGAAATTGTTGCAAACTTCAAAAATTCATAGATATTAATCTGTAAATCCAAATGAAAAGATTTATATATGAATTTTGATCAGAAAAATTCAATCTATTCATTAGTACTAGTTTCATGCATGTCAGAACAAGTTAAACTTGTTGTTAAGCAATACAAGATGATGCACTAATATGGCTATGTTAAATGAACTAACATTGGAATCTTTGATTCAAATGAGTTCATTCCTTTCTGTTTTAGCTTGCATTAGGCCAATACACATTCATGTTGCCATGTCATAGCATGCATCATATTGTTGCATATCGTCATGTGTTGATTATGTTCGGTATGTTTTTCATGGTAGGTTCTGCCTCCGAGGATAACCTCGAATATCCGTCTGAAGGGCAGTACCCTACTACCACTACATCAGGCAAGCAACCCATTGATCATTCCGATACAAACCCATGTTCCCGCTTCTGCTCTTGTTTACTGCATTAAGACAACGCGATTCAAACTGTTGTGTGTGCGGTAGTTGAACCCACTTCATTTGCATGACCTGTCATCGCCACAGTAACTAGATGAAACCCACTAGCATGAGTAGGAGTTGATTGAGCCATATTTGTGTTTCCTACCATGCTATGCTTGCTATGCTTAGAGTTGTGTCAGGTCTGGCTCATTGGGATGATGAACTAGAGTGAAAGGTTGTGTCGGTAACGAGAGTGAAGTGTTGAACATGATTTGGTAAAGGTATCGATGAGAGGCCATGTAGGAGTACATGGTGGGTTGTTTCATTGAGGCCGTCCCTAAGAACTGAGATCTGTGTGTGTGATTTAAGATTCAGCTACTACCACACATTGGGATCCTTAATTGACTATCTCGATTTATTAACCACTCTTGTCCTCTGTCCGGGAGTTGCAAAGTAGTTTCTGGTGTTTGTAGCATGCTGGGGGCCGCACGCAGCGCCGACCTTAGGGGTGGGTTGTGTTGCGGAACGCACGTGGCCCGGTGTACCGATTCGCCCGTTTGGTGTCTCGGGAACCCTGTACACATCGTTCTGGGCCGTTAGTGGAAACCTCGGCCGGACTCCCTGCGGATGGAACCCGAATAGGCGATAAACCTAGACTAGGGACTCGTGTGTTTAGTCAGGTCGTGGCCGACACCCTCGCTGGGCTTCCGCTTGAAGGTTGCCGAGTACACGTCGTGTAGCGGCGACAAGTGGTGAGAGTGTGTGTGAAGAAGTACACCCATGCAGGGTATAAAACTATTCGAATAGCCGTGTCCGCGGTAAAGGACTACTTGGTCACCTATGCAGTTCATAGACAAGTAAATGGATACTACTAAAAGACTAAAGATAAGTGTGAGTACCGCGGATGGCCCTCTCGTAGGTTGACGAGAGAGGTTCCACGGTGGAGCATTGTGTTGGTGATTAGTGGACTCGTGTGCGACAAATGCTTTACAAGTTGTGTCTATCGTAGGATAGCTTAGCCATGAGTCAAAGCTGGCTTGCTGCAATAACTCCACTACCTTCTTGAGAATGTGCATGTATTGTAGGATTCTGTTGTAAGACTTACTGAGTACCTCTGTACTCATGTTTGCTTATATTAATGTTGTCAGACGACAACAACGCCCCCTTCGATGGGTTCTACGTAGACCTTGATGTCGACGAGTGACTAGCCACCCAGGTGGTGGTCCAAGCCTTGGAAGGGCCCTCTATAGATAAATAGGCTTCCTCAAGCCTTTTTCCTTTCTAGAGTCTGTACTCAGACTAAGTTGCTTCCGCATGTGCATGTATGATTGTATGACTTGAGTGTCGGGTCGTGTGACCCCTATCTGTATGGATATGTTATGTATGGCTCCTTGGAGCCTTTTTAATAAAGTACTTTGAGTTGTAGAGTTTTGTTGTGATGCCATGTTGTATGTACTCATATCGGGCATATTGTGTGTATGATTGAAATGCTTGGTATGAGTGGGATCCGACAATCTAGCCGTTTATCCTTGGCAGCCTCTCATATGGGGAAATGTAGTCTAGTGCTTCCTGAGTGATAGTAGTCCGCTACAGCCCGGTTCACCGGAGTCCTGCTAGCCCAGGACTACTGCTCTGGACGCTTGACTGGCCGGCATGTGATTCACTTTGTTCCTGTGTCTGTCCCTTTGGGGAAATGTCACGCGGTGACATCCGCAGTCCTGCCTAGCCTGCTACAGCCCGGGTAACCGGAGTCCTGTTAGCCCAGTGCTACAGCCCGGATTCACACGTTGATGACCGATATGCTCGATGTGATTCATGTATGCCTGTCCCCATGGGTTAGTGCCGCTTTGGGTTCACGACTAGCCATGTCGGCCCGGGTTCTCTGTCATATGGATGGTAGCGACACTACCATATACGTGAGCCAAAAGGCGCAAACGGTCCCGAGCCATGGTAAGGTGACACCCGTGGGATTACCGTGCGTGAGGCCGCAAAGTGATATGAGGTGTTACCGGCTAGGTCGATGTGACTTGGAATCGGGGTCCTGACAGCGTTGGCATCAGAGTCGGACTGCCTGTAGGTTCGCTAAGCCAAACTGGTCGATGTCGAGTCTAGAAATGCTATAGTTATATGTAGGGGAATTGATTGTGGGAGGGAATGTAAGGCTCTTTTTACTCCTTTACCTTATGCCCTCTGATCTGTGTCATTCTCTTATCATTCTACGTGGGTTGAGGACTAGGCTCTCTTCTCTCTATCAGGTTCACATGTTACTAATCCGTAGTAACTTAGAGGATTGTTGGTTACCAGCCTCAGTACAGTTTCTACTACTTTTGATATGTTACCAGTTGAACCAGAACCTTGATATGATGTTTGTCGGTGTCAAAACCGGCAGATCTCGGGTAGGGGGTCCCGAACTGTGCGTCAAGGTCGGATGGTAACATGAGACGAGGGACACGAAGTTTACCCAGGTTCGGGCCCTCTTGATGGAGGTAAAACCCTACTCCTGCTTGATTAATATTGATGATATGGGTAGTACAAGAGTAGATCTACCACGAGATCAAGGAGGTTAAACCCTAGAAGCTAGCCTATGGTATGATTGTGTATGATGATGGTTCTGTCCTACGGACTACAACCCTCCGGTTTATATAGACACCGGATAGGGTTAGGGTTACACGGAGTCTGTTACAATGGTAGGAGATCTTGAGTATCCGCATCGCCTAGCTTGCCTTCCACGCCAAGGAAAGTTCCTTCCGGACACGGGACAAAGTCTTCAATCTTGTATCTTCATAGTCCTGGAGTCCGGCGAAGGTATATTCCGGCTATCCGAACACCCCCTAATCTAGGACTCCCTCAGTAGCCCCTGAACCAGGCTTCAATCACGACGAGTCCGGCGCGCAGATTGTCTTCGGCATTGCAAGGCGGGTTCCTCCTTCAAGTCCTTCATAGAAGATTGTAAACACCAAAAAATAGTGTCCGGCTCTGCAAAATAAGTTTCCACATATTGCCATAGAGAGAATAACATTAACACAAATCAAATCTGCTGACGTATTCCGTAGTGCGTCATAACAATGCGACCAAGCTCTTTATACAAATTGTTTTCACTTTTCCACCTCAGCGCGTTTAGCGAGGTGGTTTCCTTGGCACGTCTTGTCAAAGCAGAGATCGTGTGCCCCTTTTAACGGGATTCTCATCAATACGGACGTGGGTAACCCAACCGCGCCATTTACCACGGCGCTTGGGAGGCAAGCGAGTTTTATTAGGTAGGTGTGGACGCATAACCACATCCGCCAATATAAGGGGATAAGGATCCACCTTTTCACCTACCCCTTCTTCCTTTTTTGCCAATCCATCTCTCGCGCACTAAAGCTCCAGTGCCCAAGCCTGCTCTTCCCACCTCAACCTTCTCCAGCAAAGTCCGAAGCGGGAGGCAAGTGGATGGTCTCCTCCGTTACGGAGGTTCAAGTAAAAAAGCAAAGGAAAGCCGGATACCTGTCCAAGGACATCCCGCACCGGCTTCCTGAGAAGGGGCAGCTTCTCCCCACCCCAAGGCCCCATGAGAGGGTAGTTTTCCTTCCCCACTTCCTCCGCGGACTAGGTTTTCCACTTCACCCATTCGTCCGGGGACTCATGTTCTACTATGGCCGAGATTTCCACGATCTGGCCCCGAACTTCATCCTCAACATCTCGGCGTTTATCGTCGTGTGTGAGGCCTTCCTCTGCGTCCGCCCCCATTTCGGCCTTTGGCTCAAGACTTTCAACGTCAAGCCCAAGGTGGTGCGCGGCAGCCAAGCGGAGTGCGGAGGTGCTATGGCTGGCAAGATTGCCAACGTCCTCTGGTTCGAGGGCTCCTTTGTGGAGACCCTAAAGGGGTGGCAAGCCGGGTGGTTTTACATCACCGAGCCACGCGATCCGGAATGGGTCGCAGCCCCCGAGTTCAGATCCGGACCCCCCATGCGGCTTATGTCCTGGAAAGAGATGGGCCTGTCGTGGGGCAACGAGGAAGAGGTGATCGGACTGAAGACCTGCATCTAGTCCCTGGTAGACAAGCCAATCCGGCTGGTCAATATAGTCCAGGTCATGCTTGTTCGTCTGATCCTCCCGTGCCAATAACGGGATTTCAATTTGTGGGAGTTCGACCCGGCGCAGCACCGAACCCTCAACAGGCTCTTCGACACGTCGTATGAAGACGTCTGGAAGGTGCTAATCAAAGGCGTCGGGGCTCCCGCATCCGCTTCTGAGGACCGCGGATACAACACGCAGCGTCACACTAACGAGGTAAGCTATCTATGCCTTTGACAGGATTATTAAGCTCTTTTTCATAGATTAACTCTATGCGGGATCTAAACTCCCTTACCTTTGACAGGCTTGCCAGGCGATATCTGGACCAATTAACTGTCCGGCTCCCCTACCCGAAGACCCAACCCCAGCTCTCCTAGTGAAGCTGCTGACTCCGGCACCTTACGTGGTGCCGGAGAAGAAGGTCAAGAAGAAGAAGACCACCGGGACTTGAAAGAGTGCCCGTAACTTGGTGGTGTCGGACTCATCGTCTGACGAGTCCGAGGCGCCCTCCTCTCGTGAAAACGAGGAGGAGGAAGAAGAAAGCTCTCCCCCAGTGGGGGGAGAAAAGAAGAAGAAGGCCGCCCCATCGGGGGAGGCCGAGGGGTCTAGGATAAGGAAGACCCCTCCGCCCGACTGCTCCCACGACGCCGAAGAGAGCGGAGAGGAGTGGCCGGACAGGGCCAAGCGTCCGGCGAAATCGTAAGTATTCGTATACCAGAGTAACTCATGATGTTCCTTTATTGCGCATCTTTCCTTAATGTCGAATGTGAATATGCAGCCCGCCCCGGGCCGAACTCGACGATTCGTCGAGCGGCTCCCTGGATTCGTCGGACGTGAACTCAATTCCGCCCGCTGTCTCCCCCCGCACTGCAGACGACGCTGAAGTGGCGTCGCAACAAGCTCCGGGGCAGGAGGAGGTGGTCCTGGAGGAGCCGAAAGGCGACCTCCCGGACCCCAGGAATAAAGAGGACATGACCCCCCAAGGCTCCGAGTCCGGCTTTGTGCCGGACGCTGCGCCGAACTCTTCAACAGTTCCGGTTCGCGGTAGGCAAACTCCTTCCAAGAGGAGCAAGCCTTCTGAGCCGGCGGCCTCCGTCCAACCGGAGGTGCCGGACAATCTGCTGGAGGTGCTTGACGGCGCCTCCATCGACGAGGAACACCGTACTATTATGAGTACGGTGATCCGAAGGGTTCAGTCTACCAAGAGCGGACTGACTGAAGCTTGCGCTAGCCTTCTGACAGGCTTCGAGGTAAGTAAAATATGTCAAAATATGACCGCATAGACAGTAGCCCCTGATGCTCTGTTCGGCGTTCGAAAAGAAAAGCCGAATAGAGGATCTATTAATTTTCACAGGAGTCTAACAATAAAGAGTCAATATGCGTATGCAGGCTTCGTTGCTATCCACCGCCGCACTGACTGCGCAGGTGGAAGTCCTAAAAAAGGACCTCGGGCGGACCGAGCAAGAGCTCGGCCTTTGCCAAACGGCAGATCGAGGAAAAAGAAGGTAAGAAATACCCTACAAAGAAAAAGGGTGCCTATAGAGAGGCGTGATTGCAAAGAATAACAGGATCGTACTGCTTATTGTAGGGGTCACAACTGAGGTGGCGACCCTCAAGCAGGCGCTATCTGAGGCCGGAAAGAAAACGGCCGAGGAGCTCACCGAGCGAGAGAGACTTGGGGCTCAGGTTGGCGAGGTGCAGCAAGAGCTGCAGGCTCTCATGAAAAAACATGAGAGCTTGGAGCTTGAGTCAAAGGCGCAAGCATCCGAGCTCGCGTCGGCCCTTGAGACCGCCAAGGGTGCCAAGGCCGAAGCCCAAAAGGCCCTCCAAGAGTTGGAGGAGATGAAAAAGATAGCAGCGGGTAAGGCATTCTTAATGCAAAGTAGGAATATAAAAGTAAACTACTTGTCACTTACCTGAATCCGGAGTTCTCCAGGGGCGTTCGCAGATCTTCCCTGCAGCGTATCCGCCGCCGCCGCATTCTACCGAGCTGAAGAGGGCAGCTCGACGGAGAGTGTGTTCTGGTCTCAGTATTCTAAGGCCGGAAACCCTGTGCCTTTGAGCGATCAGCTGAAGCAGCTGGTTGAGCTCCACAAGGCGGCCGAACAAGCCATGAAGGGCTTCATAGTTCGGCTGTGGCCCGGAGAGGCCCTGCCTGGGAGCTACATCGGGCTGGTGCGGCGGCTGGTGGAGGCCTGTCCACGGCTTGAGGTCATCAAGCGTTCCGCCTGCATCGAAGGTGCCCGGAGGGCCCTTGCCCGTGCAAAGGTGCACTAGGGTAAGCTTGACGGAGAGAAGCTGGTGAGGGACGGGCCGCCGCAGGGAAAGGAGCATCGCAAGCCCGAGAACTACTACAAGGATGTTCTTGCCGGTGCCCGCCTTATTGCGGATGAATGTACGAAAGATTTAATTTTTGAATGAACTCGCTCGTGTTTATCCTATGCGCTGAAAACTAGTTCATATGCGCTAAGCAATGCTTATTGAATTTAAAATATTATTTTCTGTGCGGCCGTTTATCGAAAATTGAGAGATGGCCAGTCGTCGGCTTCTGCCCCCATGCCGCTAGTGCTGGGGTGTTTGGGATAAACCTGAGCGCTCTTTTTCCCATGGTTGGGTCCTTCGAGGGAGGCGCTCAGCACAACGAACCAGGCAGTCGGACTATAATGCTTGAACACTCTCACTTAGCCATAGAACTTTATAATTTTAAATTTCGGCAAAGCCCCTAGTTCGGAAGACCGAATTCAGGGCGCTATCCACGCCTTTGGCCGGACAGAGCCAACTCCTCGCTCAAAGCGGCATAAGTCTTTAGGGACTCGAAAAACCTCTCGAACAGCGACCGGTCTCGCGCCTTATCATGACAGTCACTTTTAGCTTTCTCCACTGAGGTGCTTAACCTAGCTGAACCGGGGCACAATTGCAGTGGTTCTCCTAGTGCTACCTTAGCCGATATAGCGGAACGTAAGGTACCAAAACATAGGAGCCGGGCAAACCAAACTATTGACCCAAATCATGATTCGGAGCCGATGCATATAGTGCTATAAGTTCGGGGTGCCGCACTTGTGAAAGTGTACGGACTTCTCACGCCAGATTGAAGGGTACTGAAGCCCCTGGCGTGTTTGCCGTACCATGGTGTACGGGTGCGATCATGTTATTTAATAAACATATATATTAAAAGAGAATAATGCAAAAAATAGATAAAAAGCTATGCATTGTTTATAAAGAGGCTATTTATCAAAGCCGAACGATACAAGTAGTGCGATAAGCAAAAAGATATTAGACTATTTAACATGTCCTGACCAGGGGCTGGCCGCGGAATTGCGTTCGAAACAGATATACCGCTCGTAATAGAGACCGCCTGAGAGTTCCATAATGCGGCGTAGCTTTGTCTGCTTCCCTGGATCTTGCATCGTTTGTGCGGCAGCCGATTGCCCGAACAGGTCGTCCAAAGTGTGGAGTCCTGAAAGTAATAAAAAGAATCCGGCAGCCCCTAGTACGTTTTAAGCCGTATTGCGAGCATGCTGTTACTGTGCCCCTTCCCCTGTGCCCATGGTATTTCAAGGGCGTAATTATGTACGCGAGGTACTTGCTCCGCTATGTCGCGATGGCTGGGGTTGGGGACACATTGCTACGCCTGCTCAGAACGTGCCAGGCGGTCTTGTTTTAGGTTACTCCGGGCGCGCTTGGCAGTGTTGGCTTTTTAACGGCCGGACTGGAGAGTTGCCTAAAAAGGCTGCTTTGTACTTCCGCTGCGAGAGCCGCCGTGTGCTCCTCCATACGGAGGGAGCGTTCGGTGTTTCCGTTGACCGTGATTACTCCTCGAGGGCCTGGCATCTTGAGCTTGAGGTATGCATAGTGCGGCACCGCATTGAATTTGGCAAATGCGGTTCGTCCGAGTAGGGCGTGATAGCCACTGCAGAACGGGACTATGTCGAAGATTAACTCTTCGCTTTGGAAGTTATCCGGAGATACGAAGACCACATCAAGTGTTACGGAGCCTGTACAGTTGGCTTCTACACCTGGTATAACGCCTTTAAAGGTCATCCTTGTGGGCTTAATCCTTGATGGATCTATGCCCATTTTCCGCACTGTATCCTGGTAAAGCAGGTTCAGGCTACCGCCGCCGTCCATGAGGACTCTTGTTAGATGAAATCCGTCGATGATTGGGTCGAGAACCAATGCGGCAAAGCCGCCATGACGGATACTAGTGGGGTGGTCCCTTCGATCAAAAGTGATCGGGCAAGAGGACCATGGGTTGAACTTTGGGGCGACTGGCTCCATCGCGTATACGTCCCGTAGCGCACGCTTCCGCTCCTTCTTGGGAATGTGGGTTGCGTATATCATGTTCACCGTCCGCACTTGTGGGGGAAACCCCTTCTGTCCATTGTTGTTCGGCGGCCTGGGCTCCTCCTCGTCATCGCTATGCAGCCCCTTGTCTTTGTTTTCGGCTCTTAACTTGCCTGCCTGCTTGAACACCCAACAATCCCTGTTGGTGTGATTGGCTGGCCTTTCGGGGGTGCCATGGATCTGGCACAAGCGGTTGAGTATTCGGTCCAAACTGGACGGGCCCTGAGTATTCTTTTTAAATGGCTTCTTCCGCTGACCGGATTTATAGACTCTGAATCCGGCGTTGACTGCCGTATCTTCATTGCTGTCGCTGCTAGTGCGGCGCTTTTGCTTATTTCGACGTGTTTTGCCACTTTTGTCCTTGGTATCCGAATTACCAGGGTTCTTTGATAAGTTGTTGCTGCGAGCTAGCCAGCTATCTTCGCCCACGCAAAAGCGAGTCATGAGTGTCGTGAGGGCTGCCATGGATTTCGGCTTTTCCTGTCCCAGGTGCCGGGCAAGCCACTCGTCGCGGATGTTATGCTTGAAGGCTGCTAGGGCCTCTGCGTCCGGACAGTCGACTATCTGGTTTTTCTTTGTTAGGAACCGTGTCCAGAATTGCCTGGCCGATTCCTCTGGCTGCTGAATTATGTGGCTTAGGTCGTCGGCGTCCGGTGGTCGCACATAAGTGCCCTGGAAGTTGTCAAGGAATGCGGCTTCCAGGTCCTCCCAAGAACCGATTGAGTCCGCTGGCAGGCTGTTAAGCCAGTGCCGGGCCGGTCCTTTGAGTTTGAGAGGAAGGTATTTGATGGCGTGTAGATCATCGCCACGTGCCATGTGGATGTGAAGGAGATAATACTCGATCCATACCGCCGGATCTGTCATGCCATCGTATGATTCGATGTTTACAGGTTTGAAACCCTCTGGGATTTTATGATCCATTACTTCATCTGTGAAGCATAGTGGGTGTGCGGCGCCCCTGTACTGGGCTATGTCACGACGCAGCTCGGAAGAGCTATGTCTGTTGTGTTCGGCCCGGCTGGATTTATTGTGTCCGGAGTGAAGATCATTGTCACGTGTCGTCGGGCGCCTGCGCGATCCGTAGATCGATCTTGTTTGCCTTGATTTTATCCTCCAGTACATCTCGTAGGTCTGGCGCATTTTCCCTTGCCTTGGTTGAGCGGCGTCGGGGCATGGCTTGGGTGGAGGTTCGACAGGCCTCTCTATCGGGGCCGCGAGGTGGCCGGTCTGCCATGTCGTGCGCTGGTGATGTAGGTGCTTCCTCCTCTGATCGGGGTAGCGGCCTGCGCTTAGGATAATTCTTGGAGGGGCGCTCGAGTTCGTACTCTTCGGCCGCAAGGACTTCAGTCCATCTGTCAGCTAGCAAATCTTGATTAGCTCTAAGTTGTTGCTACTTTTTCTTTAGGCTGTTTGCCGTGGATAAAAGCCTGTGTTTGAAATGCTCTTGTTCGGCGGGGTCTGATGGTACGACGAATTCGTCGTCATCGAGGCTTGCCTCGTCTTCGGACGGAGGCATATAGTTATCATCCTCAATCTCTCGTTCTGCCGCTCTCTCATGAGGGCTGGCTTCTCCATCTTCCTGCGCTGAATCTTGCTGGGTTGGGTGTTCTTCGGCACTATCCGGGGTAGTATTATCTCCCGTGCTGGAATCACCATTTTTGCTTTGGCGGGAATTAGAGCGGCGCCGCTGACGCCGGCGCTTTGGCTGTTTCTTGGAGGTGTCATCCCCCGCTGTTCCATCGCCATCTCTATCCTTTGGAGTATCCACCATATATACGTCATATGACGAGGTGGCCGTCCAGCGCCCTACAGGTGTTGGTTCCTGTTCGTCTCCTACCTCGTCGTCCATACCGTCGAAGTCTTCGGAGCCGAAGTCAAGCCTGTCGGTTAAATCGTCGACAGTGGCTACCAAGTGGGTGGTGGGAGGGCTTTGAATTTCTTCATCGTCCGTATCCCATCCTCGCTGACCGTAATCCGGCCAGGGCTCTCCTGATAAAGAGAGAGACTTGAGAGAATTCAGGATGTCGCCAAAAGGCGAGTGCTGAAAGATGTCTGCGGCAGTGAACTCCATTATCGGCGCCCATCGGCCTCGAATGGCACGGGCGCGGGGGGTTTGGAGTTCGGGGAGGAGTCCGGACCCTCGGGGTCACAGGTCAGGCGAAGTGCGAGGCTAGCGTTCGGCTCGATCGCCTTTGAGATCACAGCCCCCGAGGTGACGTCCAACCGCTCATCCTCAATTAGCGCAGTAGGCTCCGAGTCAAGGGTCGGAACCGTTGTGTGTGCGGCCTCCAGGACACTGTTCGGAGGCAGAGCTAGATCGTGCCCCTCAAGATAGTGCGGCGCGCTTGGCTGTGGCTCGAACCCGTCGAAGATCAAGTCTCCACGGATATCCACCGTGTAGTTTAAGCTTCCAAACCTGACTTGATGGCCAGGGGCGTAGCTTTTGATCTGCTCCAGATGACCAAGCGAATTGGCCCGCAGAGCGAAGCCACCGAAGACGAAGATCTGTCCGGGGAGAAAAGTCTCACCCTGGACATCATCGTTGTTGATGATCAGAGGAGCCATCGGGCCTAAAGGCGACGACACAGAGGAACTCTCAATGAAAGCACCAATGTCGGTGTCAAAACCGGCGGATCTCGGGTAGGGGGTCCCGAACTGTGCGTCAAGGTCGGATGGTAACAGGAGACGAGGGACACGAAGTTTACCCATGTTCGGGCCCTCTCGATGGAGGTAAAACCCTACTCATTCTTGATTAATATTGATGATATGGGTAGTACAAGAGTAGATCTACCACGAGATCAAGGAGGCTAAACCCTAGAAGCTAGCCTATGGTATGATTGTGTATGATGATGGTTCTGTCCTACGGACTACAACCCTCCGGTTTATATAGACACCGGATAGGGTTAGGGTTACACGGAGTCGGTTACAATGGTAGGAGATCTTGAGTATACGCATCGCCTAGCTTGCCTTCCACGCCAAGGAAAGTTCCTTCCAGACACGGGACGAAGTCTTCAATCTTGTATCTTCATAGTCATGGAGTCCGGCGAAGGTATATTCCGGCTATCCGAACACCCCCTAATCCAGGACTCCCTCAATGTTGTTGAGTGATTTTTGCAAACTGTTGTGGATGTCTCAACTCCGACTCTGAGCATTTACAGCTGTTATGTTGTCCAATTTTCCTTAGAAATTCTAATGTCTTGCATTATGGTTGTGCTTTCATATGGCCACTCGTGCTCAAAACCAAGTGGTTCGCCTGACCCGGTGCCTCGATGTGCCCGGTCATACGGCTATGTTAGTCCGGGTTATGATCGGGACGGGTTACCGATGGTATCCCGAATACACTGTTGAAGAGCAATTCCGAGACTTTAATCAAAGCCAATATTTCTGCACTGTTAGGATATTTCCTTCTTATCCTGGATCTACCGAGCCCCTCCACTGTTCTTATGGACTTGGGGTCAGTGTTGAGATGGCTGTGCAGGATGCTGCCTATTCCATGATGACCATCATGCGAGTCAGGACTGGCTTGCTTAGGAATACCGACTTCCGTTATATGCCAGCTGCACTCCCAGGAGCGCAAGGTTATCTCCAGGCTATCTATGCTGACTCCACACATGAGGACTCACTCACTCGCACCACTGCCGAGATGCACGAGGATAAGGACCGAGAGAATCGGGCCTTGAGACTGGAGCTTTTCAACACCCGTGCTGATCATTGGGCCACTTTGACTCGGTTCGCACCGGCTGTGCAAGCTGGATGTATGGATACGAGGGATCTGTATCCTGTGAGATCTGCTCTGCCAGACATTGTGGATTGGCGTGATGTGGGAGGCATCACCCCACCCCGTGGTCCCCGCAGGCCACCGTTTGTTGGTCCAAGACCTCATCCTAGCCCCTATGGTCCACAGGCTCCTCAGGGCCGTCTGTTCCCGGATGGCCACGTTGAACTTCCAGGCTATGGAGGTGACTTCTATGAGGACTACTATGGAGCTGTCTGAGTTAGTAGTAGTATCACTAGTATTGTAATAGTTGTATTTCCACTGTCCTGCGTGACTTATGGAATATGACTTAGTGTGTATCAATTCCGGAGGCGTAGAAAAATAATGTATAGGAGTTTGGAATGCCTCCAATGAGATGTAACGTCTTTCACCATAGTTGTACTTTAGCCTGGGCTTGTACTAAACTATGAGTGGTGTGTATGACCGTTGGTATATATATGGCAGTTTCTATATTACCATGTCATACGGATGAACATCTCTGCATTCCATGTTATCCATTACATTCTGCACCTCCTTGCCAAGATTTTGCCATCCTTGTCTAAACCGTTGCCTTGTTTTCCTAGGATGGTCAACACCCGCAACAACCCTGCTGCTCCGGAGCAGGGTGAAGCCAGCGCAGGTAGGAATGAAAATCTACCTCAACCGCCTTCTCTGGATGAAGTTATGCTGGAGGCAGAACGAAACAAGCGTGAGACCAATCGCTTGCTGGAGCGGATTGAGCAGAATACTGCACGCCAGTCAAGGAACGATCTGGTGTCAATCAATGACTTCGTCAAGTTGTACCCACCAAAGTTTAATCATTCCGTCGAGCCTCTCGACGCGGATGACTGGCTTCGCAGCATCACCCACAAGCTACGTTCTGCCAACGTAGCCGAAGCTGATAAGGTTACCTTTGCTGCCTATCACCTCGAAGGCCTTGCTAGCCTTTGGTGGGAGAACTTTGAGGCTATGCGCCCGGTCAGCCAAATCACTACTTGGGCTGAATTCAGTGAGGCATTCCGTGAACATCACATCCCGGAAGGTCTCATGGATCGCAAGAGGGAAGAGTTCTGCAATTTCACCCAGGGTAGACTGACTGTGGATGCATACAGCCGTGAGTTTGGAAATCTAGCACGATATGCTCCTGAAGAGGTATCCACCGACGCCAAGAAGCAGGCAAGGTTCCGCAAGGGACTTAGCCCCGAGCTTCGCCGTGATCTCCATCTGCACGAGTGCACCTCCTTCCAGAAGTTAGTCAACAAGGCCACCAGTGCTGAGACAGGTCAGACTGACTTCGAAGCTTCACGCAAGCACTCCCGTGACTTTGGATCTTCATCCGGCTCTGGATCCCAGAAGCGCCATGTCTGGATCCCAAACACCGCTCTGCCACCCAGGTTCACTCCGAGGCCATCCTTTGAGGCGCCTCGTCCCAACCAGCAGTATGCACCGCCCAAGACCTATGGTGGCCCCGCTGCTAATGCTGCTCCACGCCCCAATGCGATAACTTGCTTCAAGTGTGGGGAGACGGGTCACTATATCCGTGAGTGTCCCCAAAACAACCCCAACCAGTTCGAAAAGTCCGTTGGTCGTTGCAAGCTAGCAGGAAAGGTGCTCTATGCCAAGCCAGCCACCACTGCTCGTGGCCATGTCAACTACGTCTCAGCTGAAGAGACTCATGAAGACCCCAACATCGTCCTCGGTACGCTCCTTGTTAATTGCCATCCGGCAACTGTTCTCTTTGATACTGGAGCATCTCATTCATTTATTTCTGAGAGTTATGCTCGATTGCACAACACCACATTTAGTGACATGCCCACCTCCATGGAAATTCAGACTCCTCATTCTAGATGGCAAATCTCTAGAATCAGCCATGGAAATGAAATCCTTGTCGATAGATTGGTCTTCCTTGCATCACTAATAGCTCTCAAGTCCTCGGACATAAACATCATCTTAGGTATGGACTGGATGTCAGCCCATTACGCTAAGATTGATTGCTCTACTAGAACTGTTCAACTCACCTATCCATCGGGAAAGACAGTCAATGTTTTGACCCCGAGTGTCTGAGTGTCGGTGTACTAAAGTAGGGGTACCTTAGTACCCCAGACTTGTGCACGGGCAGTTGTAGCACCCTGCGGCGAGGCCCGCCCAGGAAGCGCCAAGAGAAGACCAAGCATTTAAGACAAGGCCCCCGGCAAGAGGAGCTTGCCGGGCCAAGAAGACAAGACCCCGGCAAGAGGAGCTTGCCGGGACGACTAAGCCCATGTAATACCATCCAAGAACAAAGTATACGAGACAGAAGATCGAGACCCCGACAAGAGGAGCTTGTCGGGAAGGCCGAACCCAGGCACCACAAGAGAAGCCCGCCACGGCGCGCCATGCGCCCCGGCAAGGCCTGATAGCCGGCAAGCTATCAGGCACAGGAAGACGACCCCCGCGGCAAGCCACTTGCCGCGGCAAATCGCCACCTCAGGACTGCGCTCCAGCTCACCCGCCCACGCGTCGCTCCGGGGTTTCCCCCAAGGGCACGTGGCGGGGCACCGCGCAGCCTGGGGTATGCGGTGGCATGCAGCCACCACCGTGGCGGAGACAGAAGATCGAGACCCCGACAAGAGGAGCTTGTCGGGAAGGCCGAACCCAGGCACCACAAGAGAAGCCCGCCACGGCGCGCCATGCGCCCCGGCAAGGCCTGATAGCCGGCAAGCTATCAGGCACAGGAAGACGACCCCCGCGGCAAGCCACTTGCCGCGGCAAATCGCCACCTCAGGACTGCGCTCCAGCTCACCCACCCACGCGTCGCTCCGGGGTTTCCCCCAAGGGCACGTGGCGGGGCACCGCGCAGCCTGGGGTATGCGGTGGCATGCAGCCACCACCGTGGTGAGCGGTGGCGCACCTAACGGTCCGCCTCGGTGCTGTCCAGGCGACCGTGACGGGCATTTAATGCCCTTGTCCCCTACCGTCAGAAGTAGGTATGATAACACTGTGCCGCACTATAGTGCCACTGTTCCCGCACTGTTACAACTTCCACCCCTTTTACACTTTTACCCCTTTCTCTTACGTTGACACCTGTCGGTGACCCCTTTGCGCTATAAAAGGAGGCCCGTGTGCAACGTAGAGGGGGTTCGGAGATTCGGAATCCAGACAGCCATACGCTCGGTGTAGCTAGCTCTCCAAGCTCCTGAGCTCCCCAGTTCAATACAACCAAGCAGGAGTAGGGTTTTACGCGTCCATCGCGGCCCGAACCTGGGTAAACCGCCCGTGTGCTCGCCTCGATCTGCTCTCCGTGCTTCCTCCGCCCCCCTCACCGGACAACGAAAGGGGCTCCGGCCCCATAGGTGCTCGCGGGGGACGCCGTCCACCCCGACATCTTTGGCGCGCCAGGTAGGGGGCTATGGAGCGCGTGCTGCGGAGGCATTCTTTCCCACGGGCTCGTGTGCGGCCCTCCTCGAGTATCCACTCGCGCAGAGACTGGGCAAGAAGCAGCTGCTCCTTGAGGAGGACCGCCTTCTGGCCGCTGGGCGAACGATTCGCCTCCAGCGAACTCTGCGCCGCTCCCGTAGCCGCAGAAGTTAGCGCCAGAAGTCACGAGAAAGGCGACCTCGTTCCCCGGCGCGCCTCGTCCGCCGGGGTGCCGAACGAGTTGACGCCGACCGTGGGAGGAATCTTGCCAGCGCGGTTGCCGGAACCCGTTCCGCCAACCATCCTCTCTGCCCAAGTCTTGCCGCAGTTGCATGTGATCCTTGGCGCAGAGAGGGGCGCGGATCCCCAAGCATAGCTACGCCTAGCTCCGGAGGGTCGTGAGGCCCTGCGCCTTTGCCTACCCCCAGGATGGGCTGGATGCTGCCCAAGGAGGTTTTACCCTACCGGGCGGCAAGCGATGAGAAAAGATAAGTTGCCGGAGCTCGAGCAATTGCCCCATCATTTTTTAAGAGTTATCTCCCTCGAACGACCGAGCCTTGGTTGAGAGGCCTTAGCGCGGAAGGACCGGCACGAGACTGGTTGCGCCCTCATTTCGTTTCGAGTCCGCTCAACGACTTGAGTGTGCTACACCCCGAGTAGCGTCCTCACTTTGTTTCGAGCTCGCCCGGCACCCTAAGCGTGCTGCGACCGCAGTCGCACCTCTTACTTTGCCTTGAGCCTGCTCAACAATCTGAGTGAGCGGCAACCAGCCGCGGCGAGGTTTCTTGCCGGTGGTAGCCCCGCCAGCGGGTCGCTGACGTCCCGCACTCGGCGCCCGTGGCAAGGCGGAGGCCTACGCCGGCAAGTCCCCGAAAACGTAGGGCGGAAACAAACAAGGCGCCGGTCAAGTAGAGGAGATAACAGTGCGATGCATTGCCTAAGATAAAAAGTTATATTACAAAATGCCTTACTGCTGCTCTAACCAGCCGTTTCCATGGCATATTTAACAGCGGCAGGGAAAGGAGATAAAAGAAAGGGGCAGGCGGCCTAGTCCACGCGGTCGCCCTCGATCCTCTTGACCCCGGCCGCCTTCTTGACGATAGGGGCGATGAGGGCCTGGATCCCCGTCAGGTCTGCGTTCTCCGGCAAGGGCCTGAGGACGTTAGTAAGCCTGATGTCGGGGTTGCGGAAAACGATCTTCACCAGCACCCTCTCGAGGGCCCCGGAGATGGCCTCCCGCGTCTCGTCGGCCAGCTCCTTCGGAAGCGACGTTCGGAGGTGCTGGAGCGCCTGCACCACCCCCTGGAAGAAGGAAGTGAGCTTGGCGCTGGGCACGACGTCCTCGTCGGTGAGGGACTGGTGGCCCTCGATCCCCAGCAGCGTCAGCTCCTTGTCGATGGTGGCGGCGATGTCGACGAGGCCCTCGGTCCACCGCTCCACCGTATCCCTGAAGGTGTTCTGGGAAACGGCGGCGCGCCTCAGCAGCTCCTCGTTGCCGTCGACCTCCTTCCGTAAAGCCGCCTCCCGCTCCTTAGCGCTGTCCAGCGCCTTGCCGAGCGCCTCCAATTTCAGTTCCAGAGTGGAGTTGGAGTTCTTGGCGGCGTCAAGCTCCTGGATCTTCTCGGCGAAGCGACCCTGAAGCTCACCGAGGGTGAGCGCACCCTTCTCGCGCTCCTGCCGGAGCGCGGCGAGCTCCTCGTCCTTCGCCTTGAAGTCGGAATCGAGCTGCGCCACCCTCGCCTCCAGCCCCTTCTTGGTGACGCGCGCCTGCGCGGTTCAGCCCCGCGCACGCCACCCACGTCACGCTCACCCCGCACGCCCCGCCCCCACGACGCCGCGATAAGCGCGCGCCGCCTGGGGAAGGTGCGATGGATGCGGAGTTAAGGAGCAGCGCGACCAAGGCCACGCGTGCCCGTGCACTGTTAGGGCCTGGCCCAACGACGCTCGGCACCATGTGTGGCCCAGGCCCGGGGGCTCCTGTCGGTGTACTAAAGTAGGGGTACCTTAGTACCCCAGACTTGTGCACGGGCAGTTGTAGCACCCTGCGGCGAGGCCCGCCCAGGAAGCGCCAAGAGAAGACCAAGCATTTAAGACAAGGCCCCCGGCAAGAGGAGCTTGCCGGGCCAAGAAGACAAGACCCCGGCAAGAGGAGCTTGCCGGGACGACTAAGCCCATGTAATACCATCCAAGAACAAAGTATACGAGACAGAAGATCGAGACCCCGACAAGAGGAGCTTGTCGGGAAGGCCGAACCCAGGCACCACAAGAGAAGCCCGCCACGGCGCGCCATGCGCCCCGGCAAGGCCTGATAGCCGGCAAGCTATCAGGCACAGGAAGACGACCCCCGCGGCAAGCCACTTGCCGCGGCAAATCGCCACCTCAGGACTGCGCTCCAGCTCACCCGCCCACGCGTCGCTCCGGGGTTTCCCCCAAGGGCACGTGGCGGGGCACCGCGCAGCCTGGGGTATGCGGTGGCATGCAGCCACCACCGTGGCGAGCGGTGGCGCACCTAACGGTCCGCCTCGGTGCTGTCCAGGCGACCGTGACGGGCATTTAATGCCCTTGTCCCCTACCGTCAGAAGTAGGTATGATAACAATGTGCCGCACTGTAGCGCCACTGTTCCCGCACTGTTACAACTTCCACCCCTTTTACACTTTTACCCCTTTCTCTTACGTTGACACCTGTCGGTGACCCCTTTGCGCTATAAAAGGAGGCCCGTGTGCAACGTAGAGGGGGTTCGGAGATTCGGAATCCAGACAGCCATACGCTCGGTGTAGCTAGCTCTCCAAGCTCCCGAGCTCCCCAGTTCAATACAACCAAGCAGGAGTAGGGTTTTACGCGTCCATCGCGGCCCGAACCTGGGTAAACCGCCCGTGTGCTCGCCTCGATCTGCTCTCCGTGCTTCCTCCGCCCCCCTCACCGGACAACGAAAGGGGCTCCGGCCCCATAGGTGCTCGCGGGGGACGCCGTCCACCCCGACACTGAGCGTCAGCTTTACTCCTTAAATGCCAACCCCCTCCTAGACCTTGAAGATATTTCGGTAGTCCGTGACTTCCCGGATGTCTTTCCAGAGGAACTGCCAGGTGTTCCACCTGACAGAGATGTCGAGTTCGTGATAGATCTTGTTCCAGGAACCGTCCCATTCTCTAGAAGACCCTATAAGATGGCACCCCTAGAACTAGCCGAGCTTAAGAAACAACTCGATGAGTCCTTGCAAAAGGGTTTCATCCGTCCTAGTTCTTCTTCATGGGCTTGCCCCGTCCTCATCGTCAAGAAGAAGGATGGAACAGATCGGATGGTTGTACATTACCGACCTGTCAACTTGGTCACCATCAAGAACAAGTATCCGCTCCCCAGGATCAACGACCTGTATGATCAGCTCGCTGGATCCTTAGTCTTTTCCAAAATGGATTTGAGGTTGGGCCACCATCAAATCAAAATCAAGAACGGGGACATTCCGAAAACGACCTTTGTTACTCGTTATGGCCAATACGAGTACACCGTCATGTCCTTCGGGTTAACCAATGCTCCAGCCACTTTCTCTCGATTAATGAACTCGGTCTTCATGGAGTATTTGGATAAATTTGTCGTGGTATACCTTGATGATATACTCATCTACTCCAAGAATGAGGAAGAACATGTCAAACATCTAAGGCTAGTATTGATGAAACTTCGAGAGCACCGCCTTTATGCCAAGTTCTCCAAGTGCGAATTTTGGTTGCCAGAAGTGACCTATCTGGGCCATGTAATCTCTGGTAAGGGCATTGCTGTCAATCCCGAGCGAGTTCAAGCTGTCCTTGACTGGACTCCACCTGAAACGGTCAAGCAAGTTCGGAGTTTCCTTGGTTTAGCGAGCTATTGCCGCCGCTTCATCGAGAATTTCTCCAAGGTTGCTAAACCTCTAACCGAACTCCTCAAGAAAGATAAAAAGTTCGAGTGGACCCCACAGTGCGAGTTCAGCTTTCAGGAACTGAAAAGACGCCTGACATCTGCTTCCGTACTCGTACCACCATATTTTTCTAAGGACTTTGTTATCTATTGCGACGCCTTGCGACAAGGACTAGGTTGCATACTCATGCAAGATCGTCATATGATAGCCTACGCTTCTCGAAAGTTGCGTCCACATGAGGATAACTATCCCACACATGATCTGGAGCTTGCAGCTGTAGTCCAAGCACTCAAAACCTGGCGACATTACCTTCTTGGTAATCGTTGCGAAATTTACACCGATCACCAAAGTCTGAAATATATCTTCACCTAACCGGATTTGAATCTCAGGCAAAGACGTTGGGTCGAGTTGACCACGGATTACGACTTAGGAATAACTTACACCCCAGGTAAAGCCAATGTCGTGGCTGATGCACTAAGTCGTAAATCTTATTGTAACAACTTGATGTTACAACATAGTCAACCACTTCTCCACGAGGAATTTCGTAAGCTTAACCTTCACATTGTTCCTCGAGGATTCCTTTCCACCCTGGTGGCGAAACCCAACCTTACGGATCAAATCATAACCGCTCAGCGGTATGATAGAGGAATATCTCAGATCAAGGAGAACATTGCTAGCAGAGCTGCTAAGTGTTTATCCATAGATGAGCGAGGTGTTGTCTTCTTCGAGAACCGCTTGGTGGTTCCCAAGAAACAACAGCTACGACAATTGATCCTTAAGGAAGCTCATGATTCCCCTCTCACCATTCATCTCGGTAGTACTAAAATGTATCAAGACCTA
Source organism: Aegilops umbellulata (assembly GCA_032464435.1). Classification (NCBI taxonomy): domain Eukaryota; kingdom Viridiplantae; phylum Streptophyta; class Magnoliopsida; order Poales; family Poaceae; genus Aegilops; species Aegilops umbellulata. The sequence goes on along the minus strand of CP136056.1, from coordinate 288,901,017 downwards.
GGCCAGAGGTTTTGGTGGACTAGGATGAAGAGAGAAATTGCTCAATACATTGCTAATTGCGACGTCTGTCGTCGAGTTAAAGCAGAGCATCAACGGCCTGCCGGCACCCTTCAACCTTTGGTTATTCCTGAATGGAAATGGGATAAAATTGGTATGGACTTCATTACCGGGTTTCCCAGGACCAAGAGAGGGAATAATGCTATCTTCGTCGTTGTCGATCGTCTTTCCAAAGTAGCCCACTTCCTGCCCGTTCATGAGAGTATAACTGCTAGCCAGCTAGCTGACTTGTACATCTCTCGAATAGTGTCTCTTCATGGTGTTCCATTGGAGATTAACTCAGACCGTGGAAGTCTCTTCACCTCTCGATTTTGGGAAAGTTTCCAAAATGCTATGGGGACTCGTCTCTCCTTTAGCACCGCCTTCCATCCTCAATCAAGTGGTCAAGTAGAACGAGTCAATCAAATTCCGGAGGATATGCTTCGAGCTTCTGTCATCGCTTTTGGTATGAATTGGGAGAAATGTCTTCCATTCGCCGAGTTCGCTTATAACAATAGTTATCAAGCTAGCTTGGGCAAAGCTCCTTTAGAAGTTCTCTATGGACAAAAATGTCGAACGCCTCTTAACTGGTCAGAAAGCGGGGAAAGACAACTCTTTGGCCTGGATATGATCCAGGAAGCAGAAGAGCAGGTTTGCATTATTCGTGAGGAATTGAAAACGGTCCAATCTCGCCAACAGAGCCAATATGGCCGCAAACATAAGCCTATGACTCATGAAGTTGGCGAGAAGGCTTACCTTCGGGTTACTCCTTTGAAGGGAACCCATCGATTTGGTATCAAAGGCAAATTGGCTCCTCGTTACATTGGACCCTTTCGCATTCTTGCCAAACGAGGGGAAGTTGCCTACCAGTTGGAACTACCTTCGCGCCTTTCCAGGGTCCATGATGTCTTCCATGTTTCTCAACTCAGGCGTTGCTTCTCGGATCCTATCCGTGGAGTGGACCACGAAACGCTTGATCTCCAAGATAATCTCACATCTCGAGAATATCCCGTTCGTATCCTTGATCAAGCCGAGCGTACCACTCGATGCCAGAATATCAAGTTTCTCAAGGTTCAATGGTCACACCATTCCGAGCAAGAAGCTACTTGGGAAAGGGAGGACCGTCTTCGACTTGAGTACCCTACCTTCTTCCCGACGGATCCTAAATCTCGGGACGAGATTCTTTTGAGTGGGGGTGAGTTGTCACATCCTAGCTAGTCCATGCATTAGAGTGTTGCATCATGTCTACTCTTCATCAGAAACTTGAAATGGGGAAGACAGAACCCCCGGCACCCCCCTGAATTCAACTAAGGTTTACTAAAAATATTTTCAATGAACCTGAAATGCCCTTCTGAAAAGTTCACCCTCTTTGTATTGTGTTAGAACCTCTGGCAAAATTGGTGCACAATTTTCTAGGTCAACAGAAGGTCATTGAATTAAATCATATGTAAGTTGCATTTGGGCATTTAAATGCTAGTAAATATTTTAGATGATCAAATAATTCTGAAAATAAGTGTGGGCTATTGGAAATATTCTAAACAGAGCCTCTGATTATTTTCAGGATTTTGGGAAGTGCCTAGCTATTTTTAATAAAGCCTCAAACCTATAGAAAAACAGAAAACAGAAATTTAAAGAGAGGGAGAAAACTTACCTGGCCGCAGCCCAACAGCCGGCCCACCTGGCGGCCCAGCGTTGTGCTGGCCCATGCCAGCCAGCTGCTTCGTCCCCGCCAGGCAGGCAGAGAGCTGACGCCGGCGAGCGCGAGCTCGCCACGGCGCCAGCAGCTTGCCGCTTCGCGCGCCTGGACGCTGGTCAGGCTCCACGTCGCCGCCCCGACCCCGTGGACACCTCATTCGCCCCCCTGCCTCTCTCCCTCGCTCTCCCGCACCATGGCCGACGCCCCTGCCGCCGCGCCACCGTGTCCGTTCGCTTCGCCGTCATCGACTACATCGAGCAGGCCGAGCCCCGAGCGCTCGCACGCTCTGCAACACCTCCACCGACCCCGTCTTCGTCAACCACCGCCAGAGATCCCCTTCAACGTCGCCGCCACATCATCTCGTCCCCGACTGCGCCGTCCGTTTTTGCGTGACCGCCATGAGCTCAGCTACCTCCCCAGCTTCTCCGTTTGCTTCTTGGTGCACCATGGCAACTGTGCACAGCTTCACCGCACGCGCCACAGCCGAGCTCGTCGCCGACGTGTCTCCGGCCAACCACTGGCCACACCACCTTGTCCAACGCCCTCACCGCACCCGCAGGAACCCGTAGCACCACTCCACGCACCTCGCCGTTCTCCGTAGCCTCGGGTTCGTCTTCACTCGACTCCGGCGACCGCCAAGCTCGTCGCCGGCGACGTTCCCGGCCACCCCGAGCTCAACCACCACCACCAAACACCGTGGCTTGCTCCCAGCTACCCGTAGATGGTCTCCGCCGTCCATTTGGTCGCCGAAACATGCTAACGCACTCTCACCGCCACGTCTGGCCTCGCCGGCGGCTAAACGCCGGCGGGTTTGACCCGTTGACCTTGACTGGGTGGGCCCAGGTTGACTCCTCTGAGTCTATGACAAGTAGGCCCCCCCACTGCTAATTAACCTAGGTTAGTTTTAACTAAAGTTAATTAGTTTAAATAACTACTGACACGTGGGACCCACTGGTCAGGTTGACCTGGACGTTCCCTTTGACCACTGACGTCACCCTGACGCAATGCTGACGCATTAATCCAATTACTGGAATTATTCTTATACAGGAAATTCCAGAAATTGTTGCAAACTTCAAAAATTCATAGAAATTAATCTGTAACTCCAAATGAAAAGATTTATATATGAATTCTGATCAGAAAAATTCAATCTATCCACTGGTACTGGTTTCATGCATGTCAGAACAAGTTAAACTTGCTGTTTAAGCAATACAAGATGATGCACTAATATGGCTATGTTAAATGAACTAACATTTGAATCTTTGATTCAAATGAGTTCATTCCTTTCTGTTTTAGCTTGCATTAGGCCAATACAGATTCATGTTGCCATGTCATAGCATGCATCATATTGTTGCATATCATCATGTGTTGATTATGTTTGGTATGTTTTTCGTGGTAGGTTCTGCCTCCGAGGATAACCCCGAATATCCGTCTGAAGGGCAGTACCCTACTACCACTACATCTGGCAAGCAACCCATTGATCATTCCGATACAAACCCATGTTCTCGCTTCTGCTCTTGTTTACTGCATTAAGACAACGCAATTCAAACTGTTGTGTGTGCGGTAGTTGAACCCACTTCCTTTGCATGACCTGTCATTGCCACAGTAACTAGATGAAACCCACTAGCATGAGTAGGAGTTGATTGAGCCATATTTGTGTTTCCTACCATGCTATGCTTGCTATGCTCAGAGTTGTGTCAGGTCTGGCTCATCGGGATGATGAACTAGAGTAAAAGGTTGTGTCGGTAACGAGAGTGAAGTGTTGAACATGATTTGGTAAAGGCATCGATGAGAGGCCATGTAGGAGTACATGGTGGGTTGTTTCATTGAGGCCGTCCCTAAGAACTGAGATCTGTGTGTGTGATTTAAGATTCAGCTACTACCACACATTGGGATCCTTAATTGACTCTCTCGACTTATCAACCACTCTTGTCCTCTATCCGGGAGTTGCAAAGTAGTTTCTGGTGTTTGTAGCATGCTGGGGGCCGCACGCAGCGCTGACCTTAGGGGTGGGTTGTGTTGCGGTAGGCATGTGGCCCGGTGTGCCGGTTCGCCCGTTTGGTGTCTCGGGAACCCTGTACACATCGTTCGGGGCCGTTAGTGGAAACCTCGGCCGGACTCCCTGCGGATGGAACCCGAATAGGCGATAAACCTGGACTAGGGACTCGTTTGTTTAGTCAGGTCGTGGCCGACACACTCACTGGGCTTCCGCTTGAAGGTTTCCGAGGACACATCGTGTAGCAGCGATAAGTGGTGAGAGCATGTGTGAAGAAGTACACCCCTGCAGGGTATAAAACTATTTGAATAGCCGCGTCCGCGGTAAAGGACTACTTGGTCACCTATGCAACTCATAGACAAGTAAATGGATACTACTAAAAGCCTAAAGATAAGCGTGAGTACCGCGGATGGCCCTCTCGTAGGTTGACGAGAGAGGATCCACAGTGGAGTATTGTGTTGGTGATTAGTGGACTCGTGTGCGACAAATGCTTTACAAGTCGTGTCTATCGTAGGATAGCTTATCCATGAGTCAAAGCTGGCTTGCTGCAATAACTCCACTACCTTCTTGAGAATGTGCATGTATTGTAGGATTCTGTTGTAAGACTTGCTGAGTACCTCTGTACTCATGTTTGCTTAAATTAATGTTTTCAGACGACAACAACGCCCCCTCCGATGGGTTCTATGTAGACCTTGATGTCGACGAGTGACTAGCCACCCAGGTGGTGGTCCAAGCCTTGGAACGGCCCTCTATAGATAAATAGGCTTCCTCAAGCCTTTTTCCTTTCTAGAGTATGTACTCAGACTAAGTTGCTTCCGCATGTGCTTGTATGATTGTATGACTTGAGTGTGAGGTCGTGTGACCCCTATCTGTATGGATATGTTATGTATGGCTCCTCGGAGCCTTTTTAATAAAGTACTTTGAGTTGTAGAGTTTGGTCGTGATGCCATGTTGTATGTACTCATATCGGGCATATTGTGTGTATGATTGAAATGCTTGGTATGAGTGGGATCCGACAATCTAGTTGTTTATCCTTGGCAGCCTCTCATATGGGGAATGTAGTCTAGTGCTTCCTGAGCGATAGTAGTCCGCTACAGCCCGGTTCACCGGAGTCCTGCTAGCCCAGCACTACTGCTCTGGACGCTTGACTGGCCAGCATGTGATTCACTTCGTTCCTGTGTCTGTCCCTTCAGGTAAATGTCACGCGGTGACATCCGGAGTCCTGCCTAGCCTGCTACAGCCCGGGTAACTGGAGTCCTGTTAGCCCAGTGCTACAGCCCGGATTCACACGTTGATGACCGACATGCTCGATGTGATTCATGTATGCCTATCCCCATGAGTTAGTGCCGCTTTGGGTTCACGACTAGCCATGTCGGCCCGGGTTCCCTGTCATATGGATGCTAGCGACACTATCATATGCGTGAGCCAAAAGGCGCAAACGGTCCCTTGCCATGGTAAGGCGACACCCGTGGGATTACCGTGCGTGAGGCCGCAAAGTGATATGAGGTTTTACTGGCTAGGTCAATGTGACTTGGAATCGGGGTCCTGACAACCCCCTCCTTCCCCTACTGCCTACGGCCAAGACCGGGCAGAACCCTAGCTCCTAACACCTTGGTATCAGGTACCCGGGTTTCGACCATGTCTTCAACGCCTCCAAACCCGCCACCACCGCTGCTGCCCAACGCCTCCCCCACCGATTCCACCAACGCCGCCGCTGCGTCACCGAGCGCCACGGCCTCCCTATCGGCATCGATCTTCCCCGCAACCGGCACCAAGCCGGGCCAGGGCCAGCCGCAAATCCCCATCCAGCAACCACCACCGTCGCCTCCCCTAGCGCCGCCGCAGTTCACACCGGAGGCCATGGCCGGCGTGCTCAACGACTTGGTCGTCGCGGTCCAGGGCATCCGCCTCTACTTGGCAAGCCCGTACGGGCCGCCTCCACCGCTTCATCCGGCCGCACCCGCGGGCCAGCAGGCGCTGCCGTAGTACTCAGTACCGGCGGCCATCACCGGCGGCTACCCGGCGTTTCCCCCATCGCCCTGGCCGCAGTGGCCGACGCCGTTCGCGGCGCCACCCGCGCCACCCGCCTCTACCCAGGGACCACAATGGCCGACGTGGGCCCCGCCGCCCGCGCCGTCCCTCCCGGCGGCAACAGTGCAGGTTCCACCACCGCCCCCGCCCAACCCTAGCTTGGGCCGGTCCTTGCCGAGCGGCCTTCCGATCCAGGAAGTCCCCTTCCCTTCGTCACCATCTCCGATTCCGGCCTGGCTCACAGGGACATCGCCTCCGCCAGTTTACACGGAGGCCGGGGACCCGTCAGTGCCCCCGCTGCAGTCCGGGGCCTCGTCGGGCTCCATGGGATCCAACGGCGGCCTGCCCACCATGGACCGGGTGCCGTCATCAGCTCTCCGCATCACCGAGCAGGTGGGCCATGGCGCGTCGACCCAGACGCCGCCCCTGTTCGCCAAGATCGACTTCGCCACCTATGACGGCTCAGACAACCTGCTTAACTGGCTCAACCAGTGTGACCAGTTTTTCCGTGGGCAACGCACAGCCGCGTCGGAGCACACTTGCCTAGCTTCCTACCACCTCCGTGGGGCAGCCCAGACATGGTACTATGCCCTCGAGCAGGACGAGGGCGGCATGCCTCCGTGGGAGCGTTTCCGCGAGCTGTGCCTTCTTCATTTCGGACCGCCGATGCGCGGGAGCCCCCTGGCCGAGTTGGGCCGCCTGCCCTTCGCCTCCTCGGTGCAGGATTTCGCCGACCGCTTCCAGGCTCTAGCGTGTCACGCGCTGGGTGTGACGGCCTTATAGCGGGCTGAACTCTTTGTCGGCGGCCTTCCTGACCACATCCGCGTGGACGTTGAGATGAAGGGGCCCCAGGATCTCCAGACAGCCATGTACTACGCCCGCGCGTTCGAGCGCCGCGCGGTGGCCATTCAGCAGGAATCACCGTCCCGGGCCATTGGGTCGCTACTCTCGCCGGATTCCCCACAGGGTCGGCCTGCACAGGCTTCCACGGCACCCCTTGCCGCGACCGCGGTGCGCCCGTTCCGCCGGCTCACCTCAGCTGAGATACTCGAGCGTCGCCGGCAAGGGCTGTGCTTCAACTGCAATGAACCCTACATGCCCGGCCACGCCTGCCCGCGACTCTTCTACCTGGAGGTTGCCGACTACATTCTGGAGGACGCCGTCGCCGCTGACTTGGCCGCCCCAGCTGTCGAGAAGGTGTTTGACGCTAGTTGATCACCTCGAGGAGTCCAGCAAGCGCTTCCCCACCTTACAGCTCGAGGATGAGCTGTTTGTGCAGGCGGGGAGAAGTGTTACGGCCGTAGAGGCCCACCGGGCAATCTTAGCCCACAACTTATATTAGGTTAATTCTTATGCAAGTTATCTTAGGTTAATTCTTATGCAAGTTATCTAGGTTATAAATATACACTGTAAGACTCTATTTGGAATTAAGCAATAATAAGGTTATCTCTATTGCCCGGCTCCCACAGGAGCCGGAACCCTAGCCGCCCCTGCCTCTTGTGCTGTCGCCGCCATCCTCCTCTCCCGCGACGGTGCCTAGCCACCGGCGCGGCCGCTCATTGCCACGCCCAACCCCCTCCTTCCCCTACTGCCTACGGCAAGGACCGGGCAGAACCCTAGCTCCTAACATGAGAGGTCTTGGGTTTGAGTCCCAGGAACTCTCAATTTTGTCCTCCTTCCTTTGTCGCAAAAAAGGGAAAGAAAATCAAAGACTTGGGAAGGCGTATAGAACAAGCTAGTGTACCAGTAAAGAGACGTTGCCAAGTTTTAGAAAAAGAGAGACGTGCTCCTGTAGCTGGTTCGAATCTAAACCTAGACTATGACTATATATGGTGCTATGCTACTCTGCAAGTAATGAAACTGACATATCCAACGTTCGCTTCTCCTCTTCTCTACTTACTCTGCCTAGCATCAGAAGCTCTGGCCGCAGCAACCATGTCCGCTGGCTGCTCGTCCACCTGCTCTTTAGCAGGCAACAACCAGATATGCGCCAAGTCGCAACCCGTACCATCGCCTGTGGGTCTCATCACACCCTCGCCGGCACGCGCACCGCAGCCGATTGCTCATCGCAACCTGCTGCCGTTGGTGTGGTGCCACTGCTGCAAATCACGCAGAGTCATCCGTCGCGTCTCAACCACAATCCGCAACCCTGGACGAGTCTTCTACAAATGCCCGAATCATGGGGTAATAATATGTTTAAGTGTTGTTTTGCTGCTTTCAGTTGCTGATTTTTTTAATAGTTTGGTTGATGATCTACCAATTTGATTCGTGCAGAAAAGGGAAGATTCGTGTGATTTGTATTTCTGGGAAGTTGTTGATGTGGGGGAATGCAACTACGCTGATTATTTGGTTAGCCGAGGAATCCCAATACCAGCAGGTTGGGGTGTTGGACAAGTAACTGAAGGAACGGCAGAAGAGGAAGATGCAGAGCAGAAGGTTAAAGATGCAGTTCCTCTGATCATGGCCAAGCAACAGCTGCTGAACGACCTTGACAGCAATGAGGAGATGAAAGAGCTTGTGAAGATAATGGGGAAAGTCGATGTGCTCTGTAGGATGATTGTCTCTTTATTTGCAGTGTATGTAGCACTCGTTATGTATTTAGTGGCTACGACATGAGCACTTTGCTGCAACTAGTAATGAATGAAACCTGTGTAGCAGGCTGGGCGTAGTGTTGTGAAAATCTAATGATTTCTATTAACGAAAATCAGGGGGTATCCCCTTTTGCTCATATAAATAAATAAATAGCAGAGGCCATGTCGGGTCAGCTTTGTTCTCATTCGAAGACGTCGAGCAAATTGCAGTCCAACAACAAACTATGTCATCAAATTCAAGTTTCACAGCCAAATATGAGTACAACTAAACAACAATGTCATCATGTTTTAGTTGTCATACAATCACCAAACACAAATCAGCATACATAACAAGTGATGTTCTCACAGCAAAATACTAAACAACAAGTTCATCAGGTTTCAGTTGTCATAGCAAACACAATTTCACATAGTAGATAAAAAACTTCTTCTAACAGGCAAATACGACAAAAGCAATGTAATCATCATCCGCAGCAGCAGCAGCGTTAACATCTTCGCCATGTGTATCAGTCTGAATCGTAATTCCCCACGGTGTCATCTTCTTCTTCGTCCTCAACGTCCTCGAACGTTGGCTTCTTCTTGATCAACTCTTGTATGTCCACAACACGACAGTCAATCTTTTCGCCGGCGTCATTGACGTGATGGTTCTCAAAGATATTAGGAACATCTGTGTTATGTTGTACATCAGGAGCAGTGTAAGCATCATCGTGTTGTGCAACTTCATTAAACGAATTCCTCTGCTCAAACCTTTGCAATACTCTATAGTCATCGCTACGTGCAAATGTGTCTTCCAAGAAAAATATATGTGTTGCTTGATTTGCCAAAATAAAAGGCTCGTTGGTCTGGTACGCCGCCTTGACATTGATGGATTTGAAATAATCATCAGCTCTGGGTTTTGCGATCCTGGAAAACAGGTTATACCAACGACAGCTCAACAGAACCACACACCGATGATCCTAGGAACTGGAGATATACTGCAACTGAATAATGTCTGTTATGTTAGCATACATTTCAGTTGTCTCTTTGTTATACGTATCCGTGCTCACGATGGCACTATTTTGTGTGTTCCTGCCTTCGTCTCGTGCAAGGGTGTTGTAGCGCACATCTCCAACAACGCAAGATTCATAATGTCTTACCCGAGTATCAGGACCCATTGCTAGTGAGTAAAGGGCATCATCAACTGCCTGCCCATCCTCCCGCATCTTCTTAACCTATGGTTAGAAAATAGACAAGCTGATCATCTTATGTACTCAATATATTAAAAAACTGACAGTGCACTTTAAAAGCTTACATGGTTCTTGAACCATTTCGCAAATCCTGCCATAACCAGTTTGTCAATGTTTCTTGGATTTTGCGGCAGTAAATCCTCTTTGTAGATGCTGCACAACATCGTGGTCGCGTCAAACATCTAAATATATAAGAATGTGCTGCAAGTTTAGTAGATTATGATGTATAAGCTGCAGTACTGCACTTACTTGATATAAGGTAGTATCTCAGGATAGTTATTCAACACATACCAAACCATTTTGTCCAAATCTTTAGGTTTGTCCTCTTGTCGACTCTTCCCTGTAACTCGAACAGAATAATCGAAAACATTGAGCCTGGGATTGTCTTCACCCACCTCTTTGCTAAGCTGATCAGCTGTTTCAATGTATTTTGAGCAGAATGTCAGCACTTCTGTAGCAATGTAGGCCTCTGCAATGGAACCCTCGGGTCTAGCTCTGTTCCTAACATAGCCCTTGAAAGTGCCTAGCCGCCTTTCAATAGGGTACATCCAGCCATACTGTACTGGACCTCTAAGTAGTGCCTCATCAGGTAAATGAACAGCCAAATGCACCATCACATCAAAGAAGGCTGGAGGTTATATCTTCTCAAGGTCGCATAGGATAGTTGGTATCTTGTCTCTAAGACGCTCCAAAGCATCTATCCTGATATTCCTACTGCAGAGTTCCCTGAAGAATTGTCCCAACTCTGCAACTGCTCTGTACAAGTCAGGGCGGCCCAATCCTCTAAGGATAACAGGTAAAACCCTTTGAAGTAGGACGTGGCAGTCATGAGTTCACAACCCTTGTACCTTGTTTCCATCTGCACTGACTCTCCTTTCAGGGTTGGAAGCAAATCCATGTGGGAATCTCACACGTGACATGACCTCGCAGAATTCTTTTCTTTTTACCTTGTCCAAGGCGTACACAACTGGTGCCATATCCCGTGGTTTACCTTCATCTTGCAAATGCAAATCCTTTCTGATACCCAGGTGTGTCAAATCAATCCTAGATTTTAAGGTATCTTTCGTCTTGCCTTCAATATTAAGAAGTGTGCCGATAATGTTGTCACATATATTTTTCTCAATGTGCATCACATCAATATTATGCCGCAGATCCAAATCTTTCCAATACTCCAAGTCCCACAAAGTGGACCTGCGGGTAAACAATAATATCTCTTCTACCCTGCCATGCTTCCTTTTCCCGCTACCATTACCAGGATGGTTTCCTGGTGTAATATGCCTGACCTTCTCTAATTCCACTTGCAACTCATCGGCGGTGAGCCTCTTTGGCGCATCACGGTTTTCATGCTTTGCATTGAACACATGTCTTCTGTATTTTCTAGGATGCGGCTTGTCCTTGGCAAGGAAATGGCAGTGTCCAATGTAACAGATCTTGCTAAGTATTGCGTATGACAGCGGATTCCTGTCACAACGAACACATGCATTGTAACCATGTGTCGTTCGCCCTGACATAGTGCCCAAAGCCGGATAATCATGGATGCACCAAATTATAACAACACGCAGAAAGAAATCAGCTGGTGGGCTGCTATATAGGTCTCGAGTGAGAACACCCTTCCATAGCTGTTGAAGTTCCTCCACAAGAGGCTCCATGAACAAATCAAAATCCTTTCCAGGACTTTTTTGACCTGGATGAGCAAGGCCATCATGTACTTTGATTCTTTGGTGTAGACATTTGGAGGCATGTTGTAAGGGATAACAAGCACTGGCACATGCTATATGTGGCGCTCTGGTGGCCAAATGGGTTAAATCCATCTGAAGCTAAGCCAAGTCTAATGTTTCTCGGGTCAGCAGCAAGCTCTTTGTGTTTATCATTGAAGCTTTTCCACTCACTACCATGAGATGGATGGCTCATTACATTCTGATCTCTGTACTCCTAGTTCCTAGAATGCCACAGTACATCCTCTCTTGTTTCAGCATCATGAAACAACCTCTGCGATCTTGGTGTTATTGGAAAATGTCTCAGAACATTATGAGGAATCCTCTTCACAGCATCGCCATCTTTCCATCTTGATGATTTGCATTTGAGGCATTCACTTAAGTTGGCATAATCCTTTCGGAACAGAACACAATTATTCTTACAAACATGGATCATATCATATCCAATTCCAACTGCACGAAGGAAATTCTTCATTTTACTGTAGGTGTGTGGCAGCTCAGACGCATCTGGGAAAGATTCGCGGAAAGCATCCAACATCGCATCGAATGATTTGTTGGTCATCCGCTCAGATGTCTTCACCCGAAGAAAGGTGACAATAGCTGAGAATAATGACAGCTTATTTCCTGGGGTGACAGCAACGTTGCATTGTTCCAACATGCGGGCCCACCGTTTTTCTTCTACAGGTGAAAGTTCACGGAATGCACGAGCATTTCGTAGCATTGTTTCGATGTTGGTCAAACTCACTGGCTCCGCCACCACCACCTCCTCCTCCTCTTCCACCTGAGCATCAGGCAGATCAAGATGGTGATCTGCTGCTTCCACGTAGTCAATAACATTGACGTTCACAGCTTCACCATGACGAACCCACCTAGTATATGTGACCAACATCCCATACAAGTGTAGATGATTTTGCACAGTTGACTGGGGTCTTGTAACTGAATTCATACAACTGCTAGATGGGCAGAGCACATCTGATTTCGGACCACCGTACTTAGCTTTGATAAAGTTCATGAAGTTTTCAACCCCTTGACATATGTAGTGGAGAATCTTTGAGCAGAAGTTATCCAAGTCCTGTCCATCTGTTAGACATACAAATTAGTTCTTCTACTAGATATTACAGGAAAACATATATGCTTTTTTATGAAGTCCAGAAAAAAAATACCTAGGTCGATGTCTAAAGCTATGGAAAGATATTTGGACGAGCAGATCTAAGTAACGAAATATATGTAAAGCTAATTCAGCAAACATATTTGAGTGCCAAATTATGGCAGGCTATTTTAGCAGTCAATGAGGCGGTGCACACAACCATCGAACTATCGAAGGCCATCGCGGCAACAAAGATCGAGTATAAAACGGTGTAGAGCTATTTCACCTAACAGATTGGCTACAAGACCATGGCAATCTACGTCACAATAAATATATGGCGGGATATTTTAGCAACTAATCGGCATTGGCATGCCATCTCAGCTAAGCAGATTGAGTGTAGAACAGGGCAAGGAAGCTTCTTAAGCACAGCATATTGACAGTAAACTACTTCGCCAAACAGTGAGATTAACAGTGTCTATCAGCTAACATTCAGCGCTACACCGACATGAATGGGGCCTCAGTCTAGAATGCGCGTACCGTGGGAGAAGCTGACCGCCGTGCGTCTCCACACGAACGTCGCCAGCGGTGGCGGCGCTGACCGCCGTGCGCCTCCACAAGAACGTAGCCAGAGGTGGCGGCACGGCTAGAGGACGACAGTCTACGAGAGCGTACTATGGGAGCGAGAGGATCGCCGAACCGCGGTGCCGACGTATCAGCGCGGCGGGGAGGGCGGCTTTGGCGGAGCGAATGGAGTGGAGGGGGATAGGGGGAGGGGGTTTGGGGAATATTATTGGCTAGTTGGCCGAAGGGCGGTTGAATCGGATTTGGGGGGAATTTTTGGGTGTGGGGCGGGAGGATTTTCGCGCGGTGGGAGGGGGGAGTTTGGCGCATGGTCGGTTTCTCCAAGTGCAGTCACACGTGTCAGAGAAGAGGCAAGCCGAAGTGTATTCCGTTTGCGTGAGCCGTGTGCAGGACCGAACGTGTGTGGGGTGCAATGCGACCGCGACAGGAGTGCTGTGAGTGTACCACATTTTTTCCTTTTAAACTAAGTGCTTCGCCCCCTCAAAAAAAATATGTTGCTTCGCATGATCCATCGATACTACTACTAGTAATCCGGTAATCCCGACTAAAATGGCGCGGCCGGGTCTTTTCCCGCGCTATATGCTGGGAGGTTGGCTTAGTTGGGTTTTTTAGGACGAGTAATGCTACACCTACGTAATCCCAGTTACGTAATTAACGTAATGTGAAACGTATGAGCTGTTGATTGTAGATTGGGGGGAGGGAGGGGCCCACCACCATGAAAATCAGGGGAGGAGAGAGAGAGGCAATTTACGTTAACCCTTTCGTAGGTTCCCGTAGATGTAGAATGATGTGTCCGATCCTGCAATATAGGCCGTCCGATCTATATCTAACGGATAGGAAGGAAACTATGACAATATACTCACACTCGTCTCCACATTTGCAGATAAGGCTTTCCCTCGTTCATCCTTTTCTCCCACAAGATCTTGATCTTCCGTGCAACGCACGGGCATCTTGCTAGTACTCCTACAATATGCATATTATTGTGAAAGTTCATATACACCGGCCGAGATTAATGCAAACACGGCAGATTTTCATTACATTTCAAACTTTTATAGGACAAAAAAATAAAAGAAACCCTACCCTGAACATATTTTATGGCGGAGACCGACGTCCTCCATCTGTGATCTCCATGTATGGGGGCGGGGTTCAAAACCCATGAAGTGAAGGTGCGGTCTCCGGCGAGGAAAAGTAGAACACGGGAGACGGACCGGCCAGTTGGCACACCATGCCCTGCCGCCTCCCATGTCCTACTCATCCTCGGAGGAGTCCCCGACCTCGGCGGTGCCGGACGTTGGACGGCGGCAAGTAGGACGTGTGGCTGATGGTGCTCCTGTCGTCGGCCGCCAGCGCGGCCACCGCTTGTGCGGTGACTTGAGCGAGGGCGGCGACCTCGAGCTCCATCCCCGAAGACAAGCTCTCCCGCAGAGCTTTCGCATTTGCGGTCATGGCGGATGTGGTTCCAGGTAGGAGGACGATGCGCTATGGTGTGGAGGTTAGCTAGGCATTGCCGTTTTAAGTAGCGCATTCCGGTGAGGCCAAGCGTCCGGGTGCGTCATTAAGTCGCCGGAGTTGGTTCCTCAGGCACCGAGCCTCTTAATGACGACATACGAATGGACGACATGAATGCGGGCAGCTGGCGCCGGCTGGGAACACACCGCGTGATGGCATGGGGGACGAGGGTTTTGGTGTGCCAGGGTAGTCAGCTGCGGTCGTGGCAACGCTGGAGATGCCCTTTGCTCACATGTGATCCACGCATGTCATTGAAAAAGCAAGACGACCCGGCATGGTCTCAGGTCCAGAGGATGCAGTTGGCCGCGCTACACCACTCCGCGGACGCGTCGCGACGCCCCGTGCATCCTCGACGAGCCGGGTGTTGGTGTGTGTTTGGATTGTGGCCAAAGTGCACCTTGCCAAAATTTTGGTCATGACCAAAAGATTGGTCTTTGTTTGGATGGTTGCCATTTTTTGGCATGCCAATGAACTCTAGCCAACTCTAGTTCATTTTTCTTGCCAATGTCGGCCAAATCATGGGCAACCAATACCTCAACCAAAATTTTGGTCATGACCCAAAGATTGGTCTTTGTTTGGATGGTTGCCATTTCTTTGGCATGCCAATGAGCTCTAGCCAACTCAAGTTCATTTTTCTTGCCAATGTCGGCCAAATCATGGGCAACCAATACCTCAACCAAAATTTTGGCTACCCAATGCTTTGATGGGGCAACCTTGGGCACAAACCAAACATACCATTGGTCGTGCCATAGCACTAACACCACCCTCGGAAAACTGAAACCAACCGTGTCTAGCGATGATATGAGCGTGTCGCTCACCGTGGTCGCCGTGTCCAGAGGCGGTGCTGGAGCTGCGCCCCGTTGTTGGCCCCAACGACCCACATGAACGGTTGTCGATGGCGAGGAGGTCGTGAGCCAGCTCCTCCATTGGACTAGTCTGCGCTATGTTGTCCCAACGGGTGTGCCCCACATGTCTGTTTCCCTGTTTTCCCAGCCATATTCGAGCGTCAGTGCTCCGTGTTGCGCATTAGGCCTTTCACTATGTAGGCCAAGCGAGACAACTTATTGTTTATTTGAGCCGTTCAAGTATAATCATGTGGCGTTTGCTTATTACTCATTCCTCTCCAACCCTCTTCTCCATCGATCATGTCGCCCTCAAGTCGAGTCCATCCTCCTACATGCCTCATTTGAACATTCCGCCGAGTATCATTCGCATGTACCCACCCTAGTCCTCTTTCAATAGATCTCTGGACCCGAGATGAAATCGAGAGGGAACGAGTGGGGGCACGTGATACCTAAGGCGGATTCAAATTTTGAACCGGTGATCATAGCATCCGCAAATCATATATAAAGGGTATTCAATGTTCATTTCGTTTTTGAACGTACAATATACTCCCTCCTATCCTTTCTAGTTTACATATAAGTTTTATGTGTAGTCAAAGTATATCTACTTTGATAAAAAAGGTATCAACATTCAACAACGCCCAATCAATATTGTTAGATTCGTAGGTACTCCTAGATTTGTACTCGAGTCAGTTTCCAATTTGAGTATTGACAAGATTAATAGTACATGAGATGTATAATGTGAAAAATTATCATTGGAAACTCCTTTCACATATGAATTTGACCGTATGCTTTGTGTAAGTTGCATGTCATATATTATTACTCTAACATTTGGTCAACGTTAGCCTAAAAAAACGCATTAGACCTTGTATGCTTTGTGTAAGTTGCATGTCATATATTATTACTCTAACATTTGTGTAAGTTGCATGTCATATATTATTACTCTAACATTTGGTCAAAGTAGTATAGTGGAAGTGGATCCTCTGACGTAGGTATCCCTGCCTTACCCTCCCTTTCGGTCACTTACTGGAGGACCCCATGCTTGCTAGGCCCCGCATGTCAGTTACTCAATGGGTTCGGCCACGTCAGGGGATCCTCATCCGTAGTATACTCCATCTGTTTTTATTTACTCCGCATAAAACGGAGGGAGTGGTGGTATAATAAATGACGCGTGCGGGGGAGGGGGAGGGACGCGGTTTTCTCTCAACTGCAGTCCCACAAGCGAGCAAAAACGCAAGACGAAGCACGTTCCATTCGGTGAGCGACGTGGAGGGTCCAGCGTGCCGAGCTGCAACGCGAACGTGACAAGAGCGATGTACAGTCTAAACCGATTGACCGGTCGTCACCGGAACCACTATTCACACCAGAACCTTCGCTGCTCGGCCTACGCCAGCCACTGCCCTAAAACCACACCAAATCTCCAGCCCATTCCCCCACCTTTCGATCCCCTAGACCGCATCAAGCGTCCCCTAGTTCACTGGAAAGCCATGGTGCGCCGCAAGATCACTTACTACAAGATGCTGACGTCGGAGCGCCACGCAGAAATCGCGGCGGCGGTCGGCGCCACAGACCTCCATTCCCAAGCTCGCTTTGCGGCGGGCCAATCCCCGAGTTCTCTGGAGCCAAGCTACGAGGAGGAGGAAGCCGATCCAATGTTCGTGGTGGAGGTCGCGGCGCAGAAGGCCCCCGATGGGTATGAGACGATGGACGTCGATTTCGTGTCGGCGTCCGAGTCCCCCATGGTGAATGTGGACCAGCGGTTCAACATGGCGATACTAAAGGAGGACCGGGAGGCAGAGGCTCAACTCGACACGGAGCACGCGCATGCCGCTGCCGTCGAGGCTCTCGTGCAGGCGGAACCGGATGTCGTGGATGTGAACCGGGCGGCGGAGGCTCAATGCAGGCGGAACCGGACATCCTGAACTTGAACCGGGCGGCAGAGGCCCGACTCGACGCAGAGCGCGTGGATGCCGCTCTCATCGACGCCCTCCTGCAGGTAGAACCGGACGTCCTGGACTTGAATCGGGCGGCGGAGGCTCGACTCGACGCGGAGCGCGCCGATGCCACTGCCATTGAGGCCCTCCTGCAGGCGGAACCGGACGTCCTCGACTTGAACCGGGCTGGCTCTCGTCCGTGCAGAGCGCCTGCACGCTCTGCTTGAACGAGTAGCTAGAGGCCGAGGACAACCACGGTGCGGAGACACACGTCGGCAGCGACGGCTGGTTCGCACCGGCAACCAAAGACAACGAGGCCGTCTCTTTCCGCGAGCAATGATAGTTTTTCTTTATGTTGTTGTTTTCATGGATCTTTTGCTGTGTAAAAACATATATTTGTTATGCAAGTCGCCTGACTTGGGTCAGTCTACCATTTCAGGCGGTTGGATGAATATCCTACGTCTCCTAACCCATCTTTCCTTCTTCCTCACCTCTTCTTCTTCCCCAACAGACCACCGCACGGGCCGTACGGATACTCCCCAACATGCGGTTGGATAAACATAATCTATGAACAAAAATTATGTGTCAGCGATAGGATGGCTGAGTTTGGTGTGTCCACATGCGACAACACGTGCCAGTGAGGGTGCGTTCCCTTGATTGGGTTTGCGACGTGCAGGAGCGACTGTGTGAGGGTGCGGTGCGACCGCGGCGTGCAGGAGCGATCGTGTGAGGGTGCGGTGCGACCGCGATAGCCGTGCGCAAGTGTACCTCCTTCTCATTTTGAAAACTTTAGGCAAGCTTGGCAAAAATGTGTGGCGAAGTTTGGCAATGCAAGGCCTAGACCCAAACAGGATAAGTACATACGTACTAGGAGTACTAGTGTTAAAAAAGAAAGGCTGGGTTTTCCTTCGCGGGATTTAATTGATACAAATCCTCGTTTCACATGTCAATTAATGCGTATTTTTTCTCCAAAGACCAAAGAGTTAACCATCTCGCTCCTCATCGCTTGATTAATGCAGTGCCATGCAAACCAACCTTCTCACTTCCGCATGCATGCAGGGGATATTAATGTCCTTGGTTGCTAACCCCATCAATTTTGCCTCGATTAGTGTTAGTGGCCCTTTGCAAATTGTAATTTTGATATACTGGCCTTGTGTACAAAAATGGAGGTAGTAACTATATTTGACTTCCTTCCCCATTGCGGTGACGTCGACGATATTTTTTTTTGGTGGTTTGGAAAAGTGCGTTCAACGGAGAACACCATTGAGGGGGACCACGGTAAGTCATTCGCAAGTGCCGCCTGCAAGCCGAGACAACCGCCTTATTTGCATCCAGGAAGTCCTTTACTAGTACTACTAGGAGTAACTAATGCGGTGAGATGGCTTCTCGAAGAAGACGATGGAAAAGTGGAGTCAGCAAAGAGTGAAATGATGGTTGCTTCGCCCGTGCTTTTGTGATTTGACGCCTCACTGCTTTGTGATTTGTGATAGAAGGGACGGGGGAGTAGGCTCCGTGCTCTATACTGTACTACATGCGTCCAAGCATCGGAGAAAGAGGAGAGACGTTGCATTTTTCTATTCCTTCAATCAATCAATCAGGGAGCTTCGGTTCCATCTTTTTGGCTTTGGCAACACCGTCCACAACGGTTCCCACGATGCCAAAAGCTATTTTCACATTTGGCTACACACTGTGGATGCCCTTAACCGTACCACTTGGTTTTGCTCCTGTCTGCTATCTATACAAATCTCAATTATATTGATCTAAAAAATTATAGAATCGAGATTAGTAAAAAGGAGGTGATTTTTTCGCGAGGATGGCGGGGGAGGTTTCTTATTTGAGCAATGCTACATCCACGTAATGGTTTACGTAAAGTTATGAACTTATGTGATGTGGGACTATTTGATTGGATTAAAGGAGAGGATTAGGCCCACCCCACCTGAAAATCAGGTGGGGCATATATAGATTAGACGGAAAGTATATGTAGCAGCTACGTAGCCCTTTGTAAGTCTAGGATTAGGCTTCTTATCGGAGGACGTTGTCCTGGCGGTTTTCTAACATGCAGTCCCACGTGTCAGTGCTTTACCAAGCCGATCCGCATCCCACATGAGGCAGAACAACGATAGAAGCAACACGTGGTTAAGTTGAAGAAGATGAGGGAGAAGCGGATTCAGCAACGAGTGAAATGATGGTTGCTTCGTCCCTCCAACTTAACTGCGGGAAAGGTGCAGCTTTGTGATTTGACGCCTCATTGCTCATTACTACGCCGGCGCCATGACTGGGGTGCTTCACCCCGGCTGCTCTGCACTGTATTCCGGTATGGCGCGTGGACCCGGTAGCTTGATGTTCCACATGTCGGCGAAATGGACTAGAAGATTTATGAAAGCGAGTGCTCCACTCTTACGACGGAGGAGTAGACGACACGACGGCCCAGTGAACTGTCACTTGTACTGTATAGTACTATAGTTTTGATGTTTCGCACGATCCATCGATACAAACCCGATTAAACACGAAAGGGCGGGATTTTTCCCGCGCGGTAGATGATACTGGCCATACATTTCAAAGGCAATTTTAATGTATGCAAACTGAATAATTATAAGTAACAATATGATATCTAGTAAAACTAAAAACACATATGATTTATTGTGTTAGAGTGTAGTAGTAGTGCTGTATTGCATAGTTGTTAGATGTAACATGCGAGAACGTGTAGAGATGTAGTTTTGGAGGGCCTATAGAGAGAAAAGCGTAATACGGTCACCGAACTTCACAATAAGATGATTACGGTCACTATATACGTTTTGCGGTGATTATACGGTCACTTGCTCACAGCTGAGCATCGGATTGCACTTTGTTGACCGGCCAAATAGTCCGCGTGGCGCCATGTTGACTAGTTAAATTGACCACGTTCATTGTGGGTCCCACCTGTCAGTTCGCATAGGCAAAAGGTCAGATAAACACAAATTTACGCAGGTGCGACAAGGCTCCAACCCGTGCGCAGGAATCACCTGGTTGTGTATGTGTCTGTCAGGGCCTGATGTGTGCGCATGCACGTGTAGGTTGAGCACTTGAGCGTGAGAGTGTGTTGGTCATGTGGTGTAGTGGTGTGTGCATGCATGCGTGCGTGTGTGCGTGTGAGTGTTGCGTGCGTGCATGTGAGTGTTGCGTGCGTGCGTGGCTGCGTGTGTATGTGTGAGTGTTGCGTGCGTGCGTGGGTGCATGTGTTTGTGTGAGTGTTGCGTGGATGCAGTTCGTGTGCATGCGTGTGTGTGTGTATAATCACCACACCAGCTCCTATGTGCTAAAACAGACGGCTCGGCATACCAATACAAGGCCACCTTGTTCGTTGTGCCTGCGGTCATGACTCCGAACCACCGTCCAAATATATTTTTGTCGTTTGTTTTCATTCTTACTAGCAAGATGCCCGTGCATTGCACGTAACATCAAGATGCATTTTTACGACTTGTTTATCTTGTGAGAGAAAAGGATGAACGAGGGAAGGCCTTATTTGCAAATGTGGAGAGGTGTGTGGGTATCTTTTTGCAAAATTGTCATAGTTTCTTTCCTATCCGTTAGATATTAATCGAACGACCTATATTGCAGGATGGCAGGCACACCATCATCACCAACTCTATTTTTTATAAGAGTGTATTTTATGTATTTTATAAGAGTGTAGATGTAGAGTAGATACAAGTCGACAGGTGGGCATGATGGTAGTGAGATAATGTGATGCAACACTAGAGGTGCCATGTGGAGCGTTTAACTAGTCAAATAGTCATGTCATGAGCAAATACAGAGTTGTACGGTGAGCCCGTGACTGCATAATAACCACTAAACGTAAATGGTGACCGTAATGAGTGGATTCTGAAGTCCAATGTACGTATCGTGCTTTCGCTTCAAATACGTCATTGCATATATCGCGAGAGAAAGATGAAACATACGTGAATTTTCTGGGGGCTTACTTTTAGAGGACCTGGAGATAGTTTTGTGCGCATACGTGAAAGGGGCGTACAGGGGGGGTATGCGATGGAGAGAGAGAGATGCTCTTTGTTTCTCTTTATTATGACTAACTTTGTATATAGTATAGAAATATACAAATTCACAGTGCGGAATAAATATCATTGTGGGCACCATGCAATGCAAATTAGCGTTCGTACTCCTCCATATAACTTTGTAATGTTGTATATATGTAGAAACTCTAAAATAATTTTTTGGCCACAATTTATTCAAAAGGAATGTTTAATGCGAAATAAACGTGAAGAGATGGCTTTTTAGACCAATGGGGTACGTGATGTAACATGTGTGAATGTGTAGTTGATGCATTTGGCGGGGCCTAGAGAGGTATGTGTGTGTATTACGTATTCGAGAGAGGCATGGATAGAGGGGCCGACGGGGGGTGTGGGAGAGATAGCACGAGAAATGAGAGTGGTCTAGAGAGAGAGAGACGAATATGATGTCACGACAAGAGATTCCATTCCCTTGAGTGTGTATATGCAAGGGGGGAGGGAATAGAGGCACCAGGAGAAATTTTCTGTGTGTGTGGTGTTTGTGTTTGTATGTGTGGGTGTGAGAAGATAATGAGACGTGGGGGCAGAGGGTGTGTCACCGCGTGAGGTCCGGTGGGTTGAGGTGAGGCCCTTCGTTCGGTTCCGTCCTGCGCCACATTGGTCGGCCCGTGACGCATTTAGGAAGACCCATGGATGACTAGTCGTACAAGACAAAGATAGTAGAATTGTGAAGGACTCTGTGTCCACTCACAAAGCCAGCTAGGATTTGTAACCCTAGGTTCTCGGACTAAGGTAACCCCTTTATCTCTGATATTACTATTCATCCAACCTAACTCTAAGGGGCATCCTACAGAATGCTCTGCTAGAATCATACTCGTCGATTAGGAAGAGAGGTGTGAGACAATGCGTGAGAGACAGGCGTAAAGATAATGTGCGTACATGAGACATGTAGGCCGGTACATGTATATAGAAAGGGTCGATGAGGATTGTGCTTGTGTATGTTTCCGAGAGGAAGAGTGCTTGTGATAAAGGTTAGTGAAAACAATTGTAAATGGTTACGAGAGGGAGGGAGGGTTATATCTAGAGCATGTGTGCGAGAAATACACCTCGGGAGAGAGTGTGTGAGCATGTGTGAGAGACCACCGATGGAGAGTGAAACTACACGTAAAAGACTGCTCTACACATTGATTAAAGATATAAATTGTATCCAAATATTAGGATGGGATCATGATATTTGCAATTCGCGTAAGGAGCGGTCATTGATCCATCAGACATCTAGATTCTATAGAATATGAGCATGTCTATGTTATTATTAGACACAATTGATCCAGATAGTTAGTATTTTGAACTCCAGACAATGCATCGCTTTAGCAATCGAATATAAACATGAGTATAGTTCATGTTGTGTGTGTAAAGCACATTATACATACGAAAGTTACACAATGGAAATTATAAATAGCTACTACCTATGAACTAGCATACATTTGAATTCAACTTAAGGTGGTTTAAAAAAATTGAATTCAGCATGAAGTCCATTCAATAATTTGAATTTGATATCATGGCATTTGTAAACCATACCTAAATTATGGGGGCACCAATCTTTGCTCTTATTTTGTACATAATAGCATATATAGTCGTGTACAAAATAGATTCAGATTTAGCTCCTCCATTCCAAAATAATCGTAGTTATAGGATTTTCAAGTGTCAAAATTTCAAAAAGAAGCGGATAATTTAATGAGGTTTTCAAACATACAAGGTCAAATATAACATTGTATATTTAGGTCAATCCTCATAGTTCAAGAGTACTCTAAACGTGAATGCTTGTGTTTCAAAATTTCGAACGAAGCGCCAAAAGAGCCTCTACTCGCCCGAAACCGCGTGAGACCAATGTTTGGTAGTACAAGGAAATTACTTTTCTAATAACTTCGACTCGTGAAACCTACCGGCCCGACGTCCAAAGATCTAAACCGGGGTAGGTTTGTAGCTTCATCTAGACGCCACGCAACCGCATCCGAAAAACATTCATACACAATGGCCGCCTAAGCACACATGCGTGCGGCCGAAATCACTCCCGCCCACTATTTGGGACACCTGGGATTGCCATCCTACCCCCGACCCGCAGTAGGTCCGAAATTTAAGAGGGGGGCAAAGTTTGTACTTTCTCCAAATTTCAAACAAGTGTGTCCCATCTTCTGTTGAAAAAAGCCAAAAACAAGCGCGTCCCAGACCGAAACATGGTTCCCCCCCCCCACCCGTTCGATTCCCCATTCGTACTCCGTGGGCGCCAAAACTACCTCTCCACCAGCCGCGAAACCCCGGCGTCCTCCGTCCGCCACCCCATCCCATCCATCAACCGCCGCCCTCCTCCATCACGCCGGAGCCGATACCTCGACGTCGTCGTCCACCGCAACCTCATCCGCAACGCCCTCCACGGCTAGTAGTTGAAGTCGAGGCCGAGCTGTATGTACCCGAGCCAGTTCAACCATGCCGTCCTACGCCTCACCGCTGCCGCTCCAACTTCGCCACCCTCCACCGCACCAGAGTTGTTCCTGCTACGCCGTCCTTCGCCACCTCGGATCTGCTTCCCCTCCGCCCACATACGGCCACGGCAACACAGTCAACAATTTGGCCATGGGTTCGTCCAAACCTACACCCTCCAGAACATTAGTTTCCCCGGTAAAAAGAAGAAAATCGGCGCTACATGTGGAGGTGACCACACCGGCAACCGAAAAAGGTACTCCTCTTCCCTTATTCGTGCAAATATTATGTCTCTGCTTGCACAGTATTCATCCCACAGAAGACACTAGTTGACCGCTTATTCTTGATACTAGATGTTCCTAGTAACTCGCGATGCACAAGGTTTCTCCTCATATACTATTTCACCTTAGCTAGAGGTCCGTCGCCCCCCTGAATTTCAATTTCTGGCCACTTGATTCCCAATTAACAGAAGCATTCCCCCGCGTAACAGGTGCTAGTACGCCTATTACGCCGGGGAAGCGGCGCCTTGGTGTTTATCTTAGGGGCATGTGCTGCCTAGAGCTAATGGCGCCCGATCTGGAGATCGGCCGGGATTAAAGGGATGGCCTGGGGGCGCTGCCAAGCGCGGCAGTGGTGTGAGGTCGATGGGAGGGCGGGGCGGCGGAGGTAGGGGTCTGGTCTGGTGGTCGCTGGCAGTTCGAGAAAGATTGTCAACAGTGACTGGCGGGAGGTAGACGAAGGCCATCTGCCCGTTCCTTATAGATCAGACGGTTCATTAAAAAAATCGACTGACCTATTTATTTTCAGTCGACTGTTATCTTAGATATGACCACATGTGGTGGTGTGTTGGAGGAGTACCTGCATTTCCTGTGCTCATATATTACAAAATCATACAGAGTAGAATCTAATTTTGTTTGCCATGCAATGTTGTAGAGCTATCATATGTCTCCTGTCATTTATTTTTGAGCCACCTGCTATCTGCTACTTTTACAGTGCACTGGTTCTGCACACACTTCACCCTTACTCTCACTGTTGTGTTTTTATGCAAGGGTATTTCAGACTCTGCTGCCATGAGAGAAGCCAAAAAGAAAAGAGAGAAGTCGCTCTAGTTTGGTGTGCAGCTAGGCAAGACACGTTTCAACACTTTAAAGGGTGTGGTGTCAGCAGATGGAGACGGGGAACGTAGCTCTGGAGTTGATGACCTCGCTCGCAATGAACCACCATCCCAGGTGCTTGCTTTAACTTCGCGGTGTCATATGTGGCTGCATGTTCCATATGGTGTCTATCTTGTATTCGGAAGGCCGAAGTCGGTAAGATAAGGAAATATATTTTTTTACATGAACCACCATCCCGTGAGCACCAGAAGACAAATAGCTAGTCAGGGCACTGGCCGAGCCAGTGACAAGCCCAGCAAAGATAGGCATCACCTGGAAGCCAACTAAAAAGCTGCGACGGTGGTGAAGCAGCCCGCCTCGCACCAGGCTCTCAGGTCCTAGATGATCATGCTCACCACTCCAGCCGGATGTCTAGCTTGTATTGCTTCCAATTTGGTTAAATTGCATTTGCTTAGCTTACACATTATACCTTTGAATATGACATTCCTTTCTGTTTTTGGTACATACTAGTACATGTGTGTATTAACCATGTTTTTACATCAAACTAATGTTCTTGTGTATCCCTCATCAATCACTTATGACGAGGCAGGCAGGCAAGGGGACTACTCCTCATTTAAAGAATGCATCGTCAGCCTCCCGACATGATTCTCAAGAAACAGAAATGCTAGATGAAGATAGTGAATGTAGCTATGTAGTTGATTACATCATTTCCCCTACACTAGCATTGCAGGTGCTTGATCTAACTTGGCAGCGTGATATGTGGTTGCATGTTGCATATGGTGTCTAGATTGTAATTCTTCCAATCTGGTTAAACTGCATGTGCTAGTCCGCTTAGCTTATACATTTTACCTGTTAATGTGACATGCCTTCCCGTATTTAGTACATAGTACATCTGTCTATTAAGCATGTCCTTACATAAAACTATTGTTTTTTTGTATCCCGCATCAATCAACATGACGAGACACCTTTAGTATATGCAGTGCGATATTAGTTGCATCTTTCATATGATTTATAGCATGCGCTGCTTCTAATTTGTTGAAATTCCATTTATGATGGGACGCTTTTAACTTGGCAGAGTCATATTGGTTGCATCTTTCATGTGGTGTCTAGCTTGCGTTGCTTCTTATTTGCTGGAATGGTTTCTGCTTAGTTTACACAAACAGTTGTGAACATGCCATGCCGTCCTGTTTTTCGTACATATTCCATCCTGGTATCATGTGTTTTCCTTACATCAAAGTAGTGATTGTCAGTATCATGCATGAATGAGTTCTGAAGATAGAATTTTATTGCTTTTTCTTGTCGATTTTACTTGACAATTCAAAATCAATAAAGCGAAAGGAAGTTAGCAAGGCAGCGGATAAAGATGCTCCTTCCGAACGGAGGGCCTCTATAGTTTCTACTCCTCCACACCCCCAAGATGATTTCCAAGACAACACATGCATAGACACTCAACAAAGCTGTGTTTATGATGAGCACATCCCCCCTAGTGCAGCATCAGCGGTGCTCCCTCTAACTTGGCATTGTTATATGTGGTTGCATGTTATGTGTGATGTCTAGCTTGTATTGCTTCTATTTTGTTGAATTCCATCTGCTTACTTTACACATTATACTTGAACAAGACACGTGTTCCTGTTTCTAGAACATACAATATCTGTCTATCACACCATGTTCTTACATCAAATTACTATTGTTGTGTAACCTGCAACAATCACTTATCATAAGACATGTTTGACTTCGGAGTGTGATATAGGTTACATCTCACATTCTTTTCTAGCTTGTACTACTAATTTGTTGAAATGGCACTTATGACGAGACAATTTTAACTTGGTAGAGTGATATTCGTTGCATCTTTCATATGGTGTCTAGCTTTCATTGCTTCTAATTTGTTGAAATGCCTTCTCCTTAGTTTACACATCATAAGCTGTGAATATGCAATGGCACTAATGATGAGAGACCTCTAACATGGTAGTGTGATGTTGTTTGCATCTTGCATATGATTTATTTCTTGTACTGCTTCACATTTGTTTAAACGCCATTTATGATGAGACACTGTTAACTTGGCAGAGCGATATTTGTAGCATCTTTCATATGGTGTCTACCTTCCATTGCATTGCTTCTAATTTGGTGAAATGTCTTCTTAGTTTACACATCATAGTTCTGGTTATCTCTTCCGTCCTGTTTTTCATACATATTACATCCTCCTATCATGTGGTTGTGTAACATCAAATTTCAGTTCGTCTGCATCACGCATCAATTTGTTCTGAAGAACTAAATTGTTATTCATTTTTCTTGTCGGCTTGACTTAACATGGCACAGAGATAGAGGAAGAAACACAGAATGGCAGGGAATGAGAAGTGGATGAATCCTGCAGATTCTGTTGGTACTGATGGTGCAATAGAAGGTCAAAGTCCAGCAGAAAATTCTACAAACATGGCATCCCATGCTACACGAGTTGCAAAAAAAGACAAACAGAAACAAATAGCTGCCACCAAACAAGCAGAGACAGCCCTAGTTCTTGCGACACCTACCACAGTACTACCAGCTGCATGATGTACTCGTGCATCAACTGAGCTAGCAGCACGTTCCCAAGCTCCCTTGCCACCTGACACTACTTCCCAAGCACTCTTGACACAAGACGAGTTGGCAATATCATATGAACCTTGTGAGCTTCAACAGCAAGAAGGTAGTTGTTGGAGTCAAGTTACAGTTGCATGCTTCTTTATATGTAGTCTCACAGTTTGATGTACACTAACACTTCCTATGTTTGTTGTTGGACTAGCACCTAGGAGCAAGAGGAAACAAACATAAGGGATAATGCTTGATAGGTTAACTAAATATAGAGGAGGAAGAATGGAGATCCGTTTCGAGGCAGGTTTAAAAAGGCCACATGATGCTACAGAGTCAACCAAGTTAGTATCAGAGGCAGCGGTTGCTGTTAGGTGTCATGTACGTATCCTCCCAACATGTATTTAGTACAGGAATGAAAAAGACGAAACCCAGTTCAACATCTTCCTCGACCATTTATCTGTAAGTATGGTTATGTATGGAAACTAGTAATATCGTCTTGCTCTGCCCAATACTTTCTAGGTTGCTGATAATGAGACTCCCATAATTTTCAACAGATGAGGTTCAAGTTGGATAGCCAAGATAGTGCAACCAGACAAGCTTGCACCCATGTTTTCAAGTATGCTCTGCGACAGTATCGGTATAACTTGAGGAAAACTCACTTTGAAGGCAAGGCTAACAGTGAACTTGCCCAAACATCTCCAGTGGAAAATATATCTGATGAAGACTGGAGAGGCCTCGTTAAACACTGGTCCGATCCGAAGTATCAGGTACATTATATATATGTCATCAGATCACACGTTGAAGTCCTATTTACGCATGTGCCACACAAATCTATCTTCTTGTAGGTGAACTGTTCAAAGAACAAGGCCAACCGTACGAAAGTGAAATTCCAACAGACGACAGGATCTCGTAGCTATATTGCACACTGCGAGGCTCTTGTAATTAGCTGTTGTTTCACTCCTTTCATTGTACCATATTATCAGATCTATATTGACTTGTTCCAAATGTAGAGGAAAGCCCGCAAGGACCAAACAGTACCTGAACCAAATGATGTGGAAATCTTCAAGGACTGTCACACCAGCAAGAAGAAGGGCATGACTACACCAGTCAAAGCCGCTGTTGTAAGTCCTTAATCCTCATGCCTTTTAACTACTACTTACTCTGACTTGTGCCTTGAACTGCATGGTTTGCAGCCAATGTCTATTACTCTTTTCAATTTTATACACAATTGTCTTAGCGTATCATTGCACCTTACAAGGTTTTAAAGAGAGGAGTGATGTTCCTTTGATCTTTACCCGTAATCTAGTTCTGTGCTGGACTTGCCCAGACAACGTTACAATTGCCTGTTTGTCTGTTCTTAGTTGTTTTATGATATGAATGATGTCATACTATGCTTATCGTATTATAAACTTCGTCTGTTTATCCTTAGCCCTCAATACAATGTGAAGAAATAGACAATACATTAGCGATGGTACATGGTCATATGTTTGGAACCTGGTTTTATTATGTACTTTGCAATAAAATACAACTAATATTTTACATGGGTTCACCAGAATAAGTTCTGTATATAGACCAAAGCTATTTTGTTTGGTTTTGCTGCCTCCTTAATATCTTCTGTTCTGGTACTAGTAATGTAAAACCTCAACTTTTCAGCGAGCTATGGAAAAAATGGTGGAACCGCCACCTTCTGAAGGTGGCGAGGCAACTATAACCACAATGTCAGCTCTTGCTGCAGTGGGTCAATACCTGTCCACTAACAGTGCCAAAAGCACGTTCCTACGTAATACTGGGTTGGTTGTTAAGGCAATATCATCCAAACTTCCTCATGATCAAGATATGCAAGCTCAAAGCAATGTTGTATCTGCGCTCCAGACACAATTCCATTCCCTAATAGAGACCCTTTGTGAAACAAGGAGAAACATTGCTCAATGTCTTCAAGATATGCATGGTTTTGAAACCAGACTATCAGACATTTCCTATGTTGTTCAGGAGCCTAGGGGAAATGAAGGCGAGGGTTATGGTGCTCCATCAAACAATACAACATGAAAACGTAACAGTCAGGTCAAATGAACTGAGCTTCTGAACTTCTGGTGGTGCATTTATCTGCTAGACTGTTAAGTTTTATGCCAACCTTCCTTTTGTTATATAGTTGTAATTTGTTTTGGTGCAATAAAAAATTTATTCTTAACGTGCAGCCACCGCCTGAAGAAAACAACAAGCCATTTTTCTATAGTGTAGGGTGTTCCCTATATTTGCACTGGTGGCGATCTTTGATGCCGAGTGGATGTAATCTGTGCAATCGCCTTAATAGCCTAGCGTTAGTTTCGGCCTTATTTATTTCCTAGTCTTCTTTTTCCCTGGTTTGCTAGTGGCCGCAACTTCCATGGGCCATATACGGGCCGTAGGATCCATGGGTCTCCTACGGGCCGTCAAGAAATGGGCCTGTAATCGGTGGGCCTCGGGCCGTCCGATAAATGGGTCTACATGGGCCATAATCGGGCGTAATTGGTATCGTCCAGCATGGTAACGGACTGTTAACAGGCCGTAGGATAGCAAAGGCTTAATTCTGTCACAGGCATAACGGGTCGTTAATGGGCCAGAATATAGGACGGGCTGGAAACGGCGCAACGGGTTAACAGGTCAGAAACGGGCCAACTCTTGCCATGGGCCGAATTTGGCCCATTAGGGTAACAGGCCAGTAAAGGGCCGACTCTTGCCATGGGCCGAATTTGGCCCATTAGTGGAACAGGCCAGTAACGGGCCGACTCTTGCCATGGGCCGAATTTGGCCCATTAGGGGAACATGCCAGTAACAGGCCGGAAGTAATCGAGGGCCGAAAAGGAGCCCAAGAACGTATGGGCCGTCAATAGGCCGAAAGCTAACACGGGATGGAAACGGCCCATGTAAATCACGGGCCGTTAAAGGGTATAAAGAAAATTACTGTTCATTATGGGCTAGAGTCACTGTGGGCATGTAATGGGCCAAAAGATACACCCAATACTTAAGTACGATCATATTGCCTCCTAGTTGGTGCTTTTTATAAGAGAAGATGGAGACTCAAATTTCAAAAATAAAATTTGCATAAATTAAAAAGAAAGGCCCTTTGCAGACGGAAGTAGGGATTTGTAGAGGTGCCGGAGCTCAAAATGAAAAAAATAGAGATCAAAACATTTTGGGAGGTGTATCCATCCCACCAAAGAAAACGACTTAGAGTTCCCAACACTTTCCATGCTAGATATGCCATAGGCGGTTCCCAAACAGAAAATAAAGTTTATTCCTATTTCCACCATACTTTCACTTTCCATGGCTAACCGTATCCAAGGGTGCCCTCCATACCAACAATTTCCAAGGAATTTATTATTTGACAACATAAAGTAAATTCATTTTTGCATTTTGGGACTGGGCATCCCTAAGACCTTTGCCTTACTCTCATGCAATGACAAGTGAATAAACACTCATCTTGAGAATAACACATCCAACATGGAAAATATTGGCCACCTGTTACCGTTCCGCAAGAGAAACAAACACACAAAAGAGAAGTTTATTTTGAAAATTAGAGATGGCACATGCAAATTTGCTCAGAACGGCAAAAGAATACCGCATATAGGTAGATATAGTGGAATCATGTGGCAAAATTGGTTTAAAGGATTTTGGATGCACAAGTAGAGATCATACTTGGTGCAAAGTGAAGGCTAGCAAAAGATTGGGAAGCGACCAACCAAGAAACGAATAATCTCATAAGAAAGTATTAAGCATAATTAACACCGAATAATGCACCACAAGTAGGATATAATTTTCATTGCATGACTATTGACTTTCGTGCATGCATAGGGAATCACAAACCTTAACACCAATATTCTTACTAGAGCACAATTACTCATCAACATAACTCACATATCACATCATCATATCTCAAAACTATTACTAAGAATCAAGTTTATTTTGTCCAATGATCTTCATGACATTTTTTCTTTTTCTTTATACTTCTTGGATATCTATCACTTTGGGACTAATTTTCATGTGTTGCTTTTCATAAGCTCAAACAAATATAACTGAAGATCATCAGCATAACAAATTCTCTTTCTCTCAAAATAATTTAAGTGAAGCAAGAGAGAATATCTTCAAAATTTTACTAACTCTCAAATAAATCTAAGTGAAGCAAGAGAGCATTTCTTCAAAAATACTAAGCACACCATGCTCAAAAAGATATAAGTG
This sequence comes from Aegilops umbellulata, assembly GCA_032464435.1. NCBI lineage: Eukaryota > Viridiplantae > Streptophyta > Magnoliopsida > Poales > Poaceae > Aegilops > Aegilops umbellulata. The sequence goes on along the minus strand of CP136056.1, from coordinate 288,869,401 downwards.
AAGCACTAGAGCAAGTCCTAGCTCATAAAAGATTTAAGTGAAGCATAGAGAGCAATTCTAACAAGTCATGAAATAATTTTGGCTCTCTCAAATAGGTGTGTCCAGCAAGGAATGATGACTTAAAACACAAAATAAAACAAGCAAATACACATATCATACAAGACTCTCCATGCAAAACACATATCATGTGACGAATAAAAATATAGCCTCGAGTAAAATACCGATGGCCATTAGAAGAGAGAGGGGATGCCACTCGGGGGCATCCCCAAGCTTAGTTGGTTGCTCATTCTTGGATGATAGATTGGGATGCCGTGGCATTACCAAGCTTAGGCTCTTCTATCCTTCTTTCATCCATCGTAAGATAACCCAAAACTTGAAAACTTCAATCACACAAAACTCAGCAAAACCTTCTGAGATCCGTTAGTGTAAGAAAAATAAATCACTACTATAAGTGATGTATCAAACCAATTCTTATTTTGTTTTTGTATTATATCTATTGTATTCTAACTTTTCTATGGAAAAAACTTATCAAAGAAAACCATAGGGCCATCAAAATAAGCACACAACACAAAGAAAACAGAATCCGTCAAAACAGAACAGTCTGTAGCAATCTGATTTGTTCGAATACTTCTAGAACTCCAGTTTTTTTTGAAAAACTAGGAAAACCTGGGCAATTTTATATTGATCTTCTGCAAGAAGAATTGGCATTTTATCACGTTCTGGTGATTTTTAACAATTATTTTCGTGAGCACAAAGTTTTTGTCTTTTTCAGCAAGATCAAACAACTATCACCCAAGAAGATCCTATTGGTTCTACTTGGCACAAACACTAATTAAAACACAATCATAACAGTAGCATAATTGTGTAAACACACAAGAACAGAAAAAAAAAGAAAAACTAAAATTTATTCATTGGGTTGCCTCCCAACAAGCGCTATAGTTTTACACCCTTAGCTAGGCATAAAGCAAGGATCTAAGTTTTGTCATCTTTGGTTCGAGATCCATAAGATGCCCTCATGATTGATTCATAAGGTGGCATGATTTTTGTTCTAGGAAAGTGTTCCATACCTTTCCTCAAAGGAAATTGGAACCTAATATTGCCTTCTTTCATATCAATCATGGCACCGATAGTGCGTAAAAACGATCTACGAAGAATAATTGGACAAGGCGGATTGCAATCAATATCAAGAACAATAAAATCTATGGGCACATAATTCCTATTTGTAACAATAAGAACATCATTAATTCTTCCCATAGGCTTTTTAATAGTAGAATCCGCCAAGTGCAAATTCAAAGAACATTCTTCAAGATTAGTTACACCAAGCACATCACATAAAGATTTCGGAATTGTAGAAACACTAGCACCCAAGTCACACAAAGCAAAACACTCATAATTTTTAATCTTGACTTTGATAGTAGGTTCCCATTCATCATGCAATTTTCTAGGAATTGAAACTTCCAATTCCATTTTTTCTTCCAAAGCTTTCATCATAGCATCAACAATATGTTTAATAAAAGCTTTGTTTTGTTCATAAGCATGGGGTGAATTTAGCATGGATTGCAACAAAGAAATACAATCAATCAAAGAGAAACTATCATAACTAAAGTCTTTGTAATCCAAAAGAGTGGGTGCATACTAACTAAAGTTTTGACCTCTCCAAACCCACTTTTATTACTTTTCTCAACAAGATTTTCACCCTCTGAAAAATTGGGACGCCTTCTACCTAAAGTTGACTCTTCTCCAGTCCCTTTTTCATCAATCTTAATTTTACTAAACAAAGAATCAATAGAAGAAACACCAATCATTTTAAGATCTTCATCACTTTTATCTTCTAACGAGATTGGTTTAGCAGCCATTTGATTTACTAAGGTAGCTTGTGCATCGGATATTTTTCCTAGCAAACTTTCAGCAAAAGCATACTTAGATGGGAGACTGTAAACTTCTCTACTAATACCATCAAGTTGTTTTGTGATAGCATCTAGCACAGTAGAGTGCTCCTTAAGTTCTTCTGTAAAGTACTTGTTATGCTCAAATTGTGTAGTCATGTATTTCATAGTACTTTTTTCAATTTCAAGCAAAATATTGGGATAAGGAACGTCATAATATTTTCTTTGAGGCATCATGATTGCGCAAACAAGAACACACACAAAAAAAGATCTGGCAATAAAACAACGAACGGAAGAAGAAAGGCGAATAAAACAACAATTTTTGTGAAGTGGGGTAGAGGAAAACGATAGGCAAATGGCAAATAATGTAAATTGCGAGGAGTTGAGATTTGTGATTAGGAACCTGGTTATGTTGAAGATCCTCCCCGGCAATGGCGCCAGAAATTCCTTTTGATTGCTCTCTGACTATAGCGCCAGAAAAGCTCCTGTCTGCTAGGACTACGTTGGTATTTCCCGAAAGAGGAAGAGATGATGCAGCACAACGACGGTAGGTATTTCCCTTAGTGAAGAAACCAAGGTTATTGAACCAATAGGAGAACCAAGCAACACAACGTAAACAGCACCTGCACACAGATAACACCTCGACACCCGACGTGTTAAAGGGGTTGGTAATCCCTTTCGGGTAACGATGCCAGAAATTTGTAATAGATTGAAATAATAGATCTTAAATAGAATAAAGTGCAGCAAAGTATTTTTGTATTTTTGGTTTAATAGATCTGAATAAAAATGCAAAGGAAAAGTAGATCGCAAGCAAATATATGTGGAAGAAGACCCGGGGGCCGTACGTTTCGCTAGTGGCTTCTCTCAAGAAAAATAGCAAACGGTGGGTAAAAAAATTACTGTTGGGCAATTGATAAAACCTAAAATAATTATGACGATATCCAGGCAATGATCATTACATAGGCATCACATCCAAGATTAGTAGACCGACTCCTGCCTGCATCTACTACTATTAGTCCACACATCGACCGCTATCCAGCATGCATCTATTGTATTAAGTTCATGGAAAAACGAAGTAATGCAATAAGAACGATGACAAGATGTAGACAAGATCCGTTTATCTATTGCGTAGATATAGATCCCATCTTTTTATCCTTAGTAGCAACGATACATACGTGTTGTTTCCCTTTCTGTCACTGGGATCAAGCATCGTAAGATCGAACCCACTACGGGGCACCTCTTCCAGTTGCAAGATAAATAGATCAAGTTGGCCAAGCAAAACCTAAATATCGGAGAAGAAATACAAGGCTATAAGAGATCATGCATATAAGAGATCAAAGAAACTCAAATAACTTTCATGGATGTAAAAAGATATGACTGATCATAAACTCGAAGTTCATCAGATCCCAACAAACACACCGCAAAAAGAGTTACATCATATGGATCTCCAAGAGACCATTGTATTGAGAATTCAGCGCGAGAGAGAAAGCCATCTAGCTACTAACTACGGACCCGAAGGTCCACAAAGAACTACTCATGCATCATCGGAGAGGCACCAATGGAGGTGGTGAACCCCATCCGAGATGGTGTCTAGATTAGATCTAGTGATTTTGGACTCTGCGGCGGCTGGATGAACATTTCGTTGACTCCCGTAGGGTTCTGTTATTTTTGGGGTACTATAGAGAAAAGAGGCGGTCCGGGGGGCACCCGAGGTGGGCACAACCCACCAAGGCACGCCTGGGCCTCCTGGCGTGCCCTGGTGGGTTGTCCCTTCCTCGGGACTCCCCGAGGTGCAACCAGGGCCCGTTGTGTTCCTTCTGGCCCATAAATATTCTACATGGAGTTTCATGGCATTCGGACTACGTCTGATATTGATTTCCTGCGATGTAAAAAACATGGAAAAAAACAACAACTGGCACTTGACACTATGTCAATTGGTTAGTACCAAAAAATGATATAAAATGATCATAAAACATCCAAGATTGATAATAAAACAGAATGGAACAATGAAAAATTATAGATACGTTGGAAACGTATCATGCAGTACCGGTGTTTCATCCCAATTGTACCGACGAGGGAATTCTGAATGCCCTCGACCGCTGTCGCATATAGAGTTTCACGGAATTATCGCACTTAGTACGAAAGTACTGCGCGAGGAAAGCACATGGAAGGCCCAGAAAGCCCTGTTGGAACCCGCTGCCTTCAAGCAATGTACTGGCCGGGCAAAACGGATACGCCCTTACGAGGCATCCGACCATAAGCCCGTCGGCAAGAAAACAAACCCTTTATGGGATACAGGCCCGTTCTTGACGAACTCCTCGACAAGCCGTGTCCGATACATGCGACTCCAAGCACAAACTCAACTCACAGCCTCCGAGTTTGTTGGGTACTCCAGCATGTAGCTAAAAGTGGGGAGGCCATCCTCACTACCGCCACTCCAGAGAAGCACTCTCCGGAGGATGACGATTTTAACGTCCTTGCGGTCTTCGCGACTTTCTCTTAAAATAATCGGCGTAAGAGGGCACTTCACGACCTCACCCAAATCACCAAGTAACCGCAATGAGCCCATGGAACGACGCGGCAATAACCTTTACCGCTGACGACGAACCAAGGGCCCGATCAGTCCGAGCACCCGCCGCTTTAGTATTAAACCCCATTGTGGATGGATTTTGACTTACCAAAGGTCTCATGGACGGCGGCAGTGGGCTTAACCTCATCTACGAGGACACGCTCGACAAAATGCAGGTTGACAGAACACGCATCGAGCAAAGCAGTACCACCTTTCGAGGCATCATCCCCAGTCGAGAAGCACGATGTTCGGGGAGAATTAAGCTTGGCGTAGTATTCGGTACGCCTGAAAATTGTAGGTCAGAAGAGATGCTCTTCCACGTTGTTCCCTTCAATAGCGGATATCACGCCCTTCTAGGGCGGAACGCTTTCTCATGCTTCCAAGCCATACCCCATTACAGGTACATGAAGCTTGAACTGCCAAGGCCCAATGGAATAATCACAGTTACGAGCGATCCAGATAAGGCACTCCGCGCCGAAAACAAGACCGCATCCTTGGCTCTTGAGTCACTAGCCGAACCCTTTGCGGCTGAAGAACTAACCACCCTATGATCCACAGTGGACAAGGATGATGTGATTCTCGACAAGCGATCTAAATCCACCTCTTTCAAGCCAGCAGATGAAATAGTTAAATTTCAAGTGTACCCAACGGATCCTAATAAAACAGCGTCCATCGGAGCACAGCTGGATCCGATGGTAGACGCCGCCTTACGCGCGTTCCTACGTGAATATTGGGACATCTTTGCCTGGCACCCGTAGGACATGCCCGGGATCCCACACAGACTAGCCGAACACAGCCTCAACATAATCAAAGGGTTCAAACCAGGCAAGCAAACGTTGCGGCGATTTTCCAAACCAAAACAACAAGCTATGGGGGAGGAGCTAACCAAACTGCTCGAGGCCGGGTTCATCAGAGAAATCAAACACCCGGATTGGCTAGCCAACTTGGTCATAGTGCCGAAGAAGGATAAATCTTGGCGCCTTTGTGTCGATTTCAAAGACCTCAATAAAGCTTGCCCTAAGGACCCTTTCCCATTGCCCTGCATTGACCAGATCATTGATGTGACCATGGGACGACTCATTGTTATTCCAAGATGCTTACTCCGGATACCATCAGATTAAAATGAAGGAGTTGGACCAGGCCGCAACGGCGTTCATCACCCCGTATGGGCCTTTCTGTTCAACACTATGCCTTTTAGGCTGAAAAACGCTAGTGCCACTTACCAACGCATCATTCAAACATGCTTGGAAAAACAAATCGGCAAGATAGTTGAAGCATATGTGGACGACGTGGTCATCAATACTAAACACGTCGAATCATTGGTGGGCGATCTCCGCCTCACATTTGACAACCTTCGAACATACGACATACGACTCAATCCGGAAAAATGCGTCTTCGGCATTCCAGCCGAAAAGCTATTGGGGTTCATTGTCTCCCATAGAGGAATTGAAGCAAACCCAACTAAAATCCAAGCTTTGTCGCAATTGGCCACACCAACGGACTTAAAGCAGGTCCAAAAGCTAGCGGGGTGGGTGGCGGCTTTGAGCCGCTTCATCTCTAGAGTAAAGGCATTACCCCTTTATAGACTGCTTAGACGCATAGACAACTTCGAATGGACGAATGCGGCCACAGCCGGATTGGAAGAAATAAAAACCTTATTAGCAGGCAACCCAATCCTAGCCGCCCCAAGTGTTGGCTAGCCTATGTTGCTTTATATCTTCGCAACTCACCAGGTAGTGAGCGCTATACTCGTCGTCGAGCGAGGGGAAGACAGACATAAATTCCCCATCCAAAAGCCAGTGTATTACATATCAGAGGTCCTTACACCATGCAAATCCCGATACCCTCACTACCAGAAGATAGCTTACGCGGTCTTTATGGCATCACGAAAAGTCAGACACTATTTTCAAGAGTGTTCAATCATGGTGGCATCCGAAGTACCACTTAATGACATTATAAACAACAAGGACGCCACTAGCCGCATAGCTAAATGGGCCATTGAGCTCTTACCATTTGAAATAACATACAAGCCATGCCGAGCTATTAAATCTCAGGTGTTGGCCGACTTCATTGCCGAGTGGACGGAAGCCGAGCTCCCTAAAGAGTACAGTTCATACTCCAAATGGATCATGTACTTCGACAGCTCTAAAATGCTAGCCGGACTGGGGGCTGGCGTCATCTTGACATCCCTATGGGGGACACAGTCGGCTACGTGTTGCAAATCATGTATACAGACTCCAATAATGCAGCCGAATACGAGGCACTTCTACATGGTCTCTACATGGCTATCTCCATGGGCATACAACGCCTAGAGGTGTGCAGCGACTCAAACCTCGTAATATATTAGGTAAACGGAGAGTTCGATGCAAAAGATCCAAAAATGGCGGCATATCGAAATGTCGTATTAAAAATATCGGCTCGTTTCGAGGGGCTTGAATTTCATCACGTTGCTCGAGACAGTAACCAGGCAGCGAACACACTCACTCGCATGGGCGCCAAGCGTGACCCCGTCCCACCTAATACCTTTGTGGAAAGGCTCTTCAAGCCATCCGTGGTATGGCAAGACGAGAGCGGAGACGCCAGTACAGACCCGATCACGCCCCAAGCAGCCGAACACAATACATGTATCATCGGGGGTTTGGATATCAAAATAACACCCTCTGCTCATGAGATCATGGCCATTATTGCTCCGTGGACCAAACCCTTCCTAGCCTACCTTAATAGGAAGGAGATTCCTAATGATCAAAATAAGGCCCGTCGCATAGTTCGGCGTTCTAAAGCATACAAAGTTCACGAAGGTGAACTGTACAAGGAAAGCACTACCAGAGTTCTCCAAAGGTGCATCTCCGAAGAGGAGGGGCGGCAACTCTTGGCTTAAATACATTCTGTTCTGGGCGGCCATCACACTGCAGCTCGGGCCCTCGTAAGCAAAGCCTTCTGGACAGGTTTTTTCTGGCCAACGGCCTAAGCAGACGCACAAGCCCTTGTCCAATGTTGTGTGGGAAGTTAGCTTTTCGCCAACCAAAGTCATATGCCTCCCACTGCCTTAAGAACAATCCCCATCACTTGGCCCTTTGCGGTCTGGGGGCTCGATATGGTCGGACCCCTTAAAGGGGGAAGCCACAAAAAGAAATATTTACTGGTTATGGTGGATAAATTCACTAAGTGGATAGAGGCCAAACCAGTAAAAATGGCTGAGGCATGACCAGTGATTGACTTTATATCCGGCGTGGTACACCGCTATGGTGTCCCGCACAACATCATCACTGATAATGGCTCCAATTTTACGGCTGATGAGGTGAAAAACTGGTGTGCTAACTTGGGCATTAAACTTGACTATGCATCCGTCTACCACCCCCAAACAAACAGTCGGGTTGAATGGGCCAATGGCCTGATAATGAGCGGCATTAAACCCCGACTGGTGCGCTCCCTACGGGAGTGAGATAAACACTGGGTTGAGGAACTCGATTCCATGCTCTGGGGGTTGCGGACTACACCTAACCGAACAACCGAATAGACACCTTTCTTCATGGTGTATGGCGCGGAAGCTGTCCTTCCCTGTGACATTATTCATGACTCACCTCTAGTGCGCATGTATGAAGAGCGAGAAGCCGAGATCGATCGGCAGGACGACCTAGACGGCCTCGAAGAGGAGCGCGATATTGCACAAGCCCGTTCCACATTTTATCAACAACAGGCCAGGCGATACCAAAGTAGAGAAGTGTGGGCCAAGACATATAACGTTGGTGATCTCATCTTCCGTCTCCCAGAGAAGAAGAAGGATAAGCTCAAACCAAGATGGGAGGCCCCCTTCATCATAGATGAAGTTCTCACAGGAGGAGCCTATTGCCTTCGTAATACATCAGATAATCGCCTTGAGCCGAATCCATGGAATGCTGCTCAGCTCCGATGATTCTACGGATAGCTCGGTAGCACCTTTTTTTACTTTGACTAGGTTCCTTTTTCTACTCTCCTTTTTTATTTTTTTCCTTTTTATATCCCAGGGTATGTTCGAATCTACCAAACTGTTAGGGGTACACATCTTTAAATGTATACACCCCACTATAACTGGGGGCTTCTTTGACGAAGCTTATTATTAAAAGCTTGTGGCTTAGAATGTTTATGTTGTTTGTTCTATACACTTTTTTGCCATGATATGCACCTCTATGACTTAGGTTTTTGCCAAGCTGGGTTGCCACGGTCCTGTGTTTATACCCAACATTCCTGATAGTTCGGCTAGGGTGTAAAGAGAGCACCTCTGCGATTGTTACAACTGGGTAATCCGGATCTATACCTCAGACGGGTGAAGCCGAAAGCTAGCATTCTTAAGGGAATAATTGGTCGGCAAGCAAAGATAGATTATTTACGTTTATGTAATTCATCTAACAAATAAGGGATAGGCTGCCCGTAATTCTATCTTTCGAATAAAAGCCTGGGCATGCATAATTAGGCATGTCGACCCAAGGAAAGGAACCCTTAACGGAATTATTTTCCCTGTAAGATGTTTCTTACGTTAAATAGCAATATAACATAACTCCCCAAACAAATTTTGTCTGTTTGAGCAATATGAATGGATTGTTTGGTTTCCGGACATAATGAATGTTTACTGCATTCCCACATGGTATCCGGAAACACTCCAACTTCTTGGTCGGAGGTTGAAGCCGAAGGCCTGGATGACAAATTTTGACAAGTTCGGTTGGAGATAAGTTTGATGATAAAGTACATTGATACATTGAATTGAACGCCTACTCTTTATCTATGTCATCTGTAAGACTGTTTAAGCTACAGTCTTCTTGCGAATATCTCGCAGCTATCATCACTTGGTCATATACCAAGTTCACGGGGATCACTTTTCTGTTCGGTCCCTGAGGTCCAACTCGGGCCATACGATTTGGATCGAGCCCGGTGTAGCGTGTTTTAACCATCGCCCATGCCTCTCATGCACCTTCCAAGCATGCTGACGCCTTCCATAGCTCAAAACAGCACCGAGCACCTTTGAACAGGCTCGCCAACCCGTCCATACTTTCTAGAGGGGCATCGGATGGTGATGTCTACTATGCAACTTTATTCTTGTAGACTCGTGTTGGGCCTCCAAGCGCAGAGTTTTGCAGGACAGTAGCAATTTTCCCTAAAGTGTATGACCTAAGGTTTATCAATCCGTGGGAGGTGTAGGATGAAGATGGTCTCTCTCAATCAACCCTGCAACCAAATACAAGAAATCTCTTGTGTCCCCAACACACCCAATGCAATGGAAAATTGTATAGGTGCACTAGTTCGGCGAAGAGATGGTGATAAAAGTGCAATTTTGATGGTAGAAATATATTTTTATAATCTGAATAAATAAAAACAGCAAGGTAGCAGATAGTAAACAGGCACAATAACGGTATTGCAATGCTTGAAAATGAGGCATAGGGTTCGTACTTTCACTAGTGCAATCTCCCAACAGTGCTAATATAATTGGATCATATAACCACCCCTCAAAGTGCGATTAAGAATCACTCCAAAGTGCCTATCTAGCGGAGAACATAAGAATAAATTTTTTGTAGGGTACGAAACCACCTCCAAGCTAGTCTTTCCGTTCGATCTATTCAAGAGTTCGTACTAAAATAACACAAAGCTATTCTGTCCGTTCGATCTATCCTAGAGTTCGTACTAAAATAACACCAAAGCAAATTCATATTCATAATACTCGATCCAACAAAAAGAAATTCAAAGAGTGCCCCAAGATTTCTACCGGAGAAATAAAGACAAGAACGTGCATCAACCCATATGCATAGATTACCCCAATGTCACCTCGGGAATCCGCGAGTTGAGTGCCAATACATATATCAAATGAATCAATACGATACCCCATTGTCACCACGAGTATTCAATTGCAAGACATATATCAAGTGTTCTCAAATCCATAAAAGTATTCAATCCGATAACAACGAAATCTCAAAGGGAAAAACTCAATTCATCACAACAATATAGAGAGGGGGAAACACCATATGTTCCACTATATTAACAAATCATGTGATACATCAAGATCGTGACATCTCAAGAACATGAGAGAGAGAGAGAGATGAAACACATAGCTACTGGTACAAACCCTCAGCCCCGAGGGTGGACTACTCCCTCCTCATCGTGGTGGCTGTCGGGATGTTGAAGATGGCCACCGGTGATGATTCCCCCCTCTGGCAGGGTGCCGGAAAGGGTCTAGATTGGTTTTTCGGTGGCTATAGAGGCCTGCGGCGGCGGAACTTCTGATCTAGGTTAACCCCGAGGGTTTTTGGAATATTTGGGAATTTATAGGGTAAAGAAGGGGTGCGGGAGGCCACCGGGGTGGGCACAACCCACCTGGGCACGCCTGGGCCCCCAGGCGTGCCCTGGTGGGTTGTGCCCCCCTCGGGGCACCCTCAGGTGCTTCTCTGGCCCATCCTGAGTGTTCTGGTCCATAAAAAATCTCCAAAAAGTTTCACGGTGTTTGGACTCCATTTGATATTGATTTCCTGGGATGTAAAAAACAAGCAAAAAATAGCAAGTGGCATTGGGCACTGGGTCAATAGGTTAGTCCCCAAAAATGATATAAAGTTGCTATAAAATGATTGTAAAACATCCAAGAATGATAAAATAACAACATGAATACTTCATAAGTTATAGATACGTTGGAAAGAAATAATAATAGATAAATTATCAACACCCCCAAGCTTAATTCCTACTCGTCCTCGAGTAGGTAAATGATAAAAGAAATAATTTATGAAGTGTGAATGCTAGCAAAGTGCATAAGTTTGATCAATGATAATTTTAATCACTTCTCCTAGCATCATAACATCAATTCTTTCTTATAAAACTTCTCATGTTAAAGTAGCAACCAATTCACATGTTAAGGTTCAAACAATGAATTCTCTTGAAACTCAACAACCTATGGAGAGAACTCCTTATTTAACATCGTCTTAAAATTTGTTGCCATATTTGACACTGAGAAAAAATGTCTTCCTTATTTAACAACGAATCTAAATTTTATGCCTTTTATGACACTATTATCCATTTTGAACCTTCATGGTGTTAAATGACACATGAAAAGACCTATTTGCCCCCCATGTGGTATGTGATCAAAATTTTACATGTATGTGTGTATCTGGCTGACTCGTTTTGTGCCTTGGTCCCAACCTTGATGGCGTTGTAACCAAGTGTTTTTCGGCGTACATACGTACGAGGCTAGCTCAAGTATTTTCTAAACTATGGGCTCCACCGAGACGTAGTCACGTAGATGATAATGTGCGCGTACACACCAAGAAACAAGCAGGCGTACAGGTGGTTCGATTACGTGTACTGCTATACATACTAGACGAAGCTAGCTAAGCAGCCGATCTCTCTCGCCTGATCGATTCTACATTGGCTGGCTGAGGGCCACAACACGAACACACGAGGCGGTTCATGGCCACATGACCTTAGTCGGTCCTGTTTATTTTCGTTAGTTCAATCTCAACTCTATTAACTTACTGACTTATTGTATAGTGCTATTAACTTATTGACTTATCGTATAATACTATCGATCGTGTACAGGAACTTGTTTTGTACACAAAAAATGTACAAGCACTGACTACGATATTAACATACTGACTTGGGTATACTATTGATCGAGTATGTACTGTGCCATGCACGGCCACCCAGCTAACCCGTGCGCCCTGCCGTTGTCAAACGCGCTGCTCCCAGCCGCGGTATGCCTCCGCACAGCTGACCCGCGCACCTTGCTACCTGCTGGACCCATGCTACCCGCTGCGTGCCACGCCGCAAGCCGCATGAGATCCATGCCCTGTCGCCCTGGATGCGCTGCCGACGTTTTGATATGGAAGTACTGAAACTAAACTACATCCAGAAAGAGTCACATAGTGAAGCTAAACTATTACTAGGGGTAAATAGGTCTTTTCATGTGTCGTTTAACACCGTTAAGACTCAAAATGGATAAAAGTGTCATAAAGGGCATACATTTTAGACACGGTGTCGGATAGGGAAGAAAAAGTTTCTGGGTGTCAAATAGGGAAACAATATTTAAAACAGTGTCATATAAGGAATTTTCTCCAACCTATGTTCTTAGTCACCAAGCAATTTCAATTCAACTTATTCAACAGAGTCTAAGTAAGAGCTCCACATACTCAACCATCATATAGTCTTTCCTCACCATATGATGCTTGCCGAAGGAGAAAAATGAAAAGGAATAGAGAGAAAAACTTTGACTATTGCATAAAAGTAAATACATAAAAGTAAATGATAGGCCCTTCACAGAGGGAAGCAGAGGTTGACATGCGCTTATTTGTTTGTATGCTCAACCCCTTAGTGCAAAAGAATGTCATGTTATATTGCCCCTTATGATAGCAACCTTTATTATGCAGTCTTTTGCTTTTATTCTTTGCTATCACAAGTTCGTACAATGCTCAATTTTCTCTTAACTAAATGATCTAACACTTTTCGAAGCAATTTTTATTGCCTTATTGCACCGATGACAACTTACTTGAAGGATCTTGATAAATCCTTAGGTAGGTATGGTGGACTCTTGAAAATAAGATTTGGGTTTAAGGGTTTTTTGGATGCACAAGTAGTATCTCTACTTGGTGCGGAATTTTTGGCTAGCAAAGATGGGGGGCAAGCACCACATGTTGAAGGGTCTATGACAATATAACTTCTATGTGAATATGACAAACATAAACCATTACGTTGTCTTCCTTGTCCAGCGTCAACAATTTTGGCATATAATATTTTGATGGGGGCTTGATGTCTACTACACAACCTTCTTCTTATAGACGTTGTTGGGCCTCCAAGTGCAGAGGTTTGTAGGAAAGTAGCAAATTTCCCTCAACTGGATGACCTAAGGTTTATCAATCCGTGGGAGGCGTAGGATGAACATGGTCTCTCCCAAGCAACCCTGCAACCAAATAACAAAGAGTCTCTTGTGTCCCCAACACACCCAATACAATGGTAAATTGTATAGGTGCACTGGTTCGGCGAAGAGATGGTGATACAAGTGCAATATGGATGGTAGATATAGGTTTTTGTAATCTGAAAATATAAAAGCAGCAAGGTAACTAATGATAAAAGTGAGCACAAACGGTATTGCAATGCTAGGAAACAAGGCCTAGGGTTCATACTTTCACTAGTGCAAGTTCTCTCAACAATAATAACATAATTGGATCATATAACTACCCCTAAACATGCAACAAAGAGTCACTCCAAAGACACTAATAGAGGAGAACAAACGAAGATATTATGGTAGGGTACGAAACCACCTCAAAGTTATTCTTTCCAATCAATCTATTGGGCTATTCCTATAAGTGTCACAAACAGCCCTAGAGTTCGTACTAGAATAACACCTTAAGACACAAATCAACCAAAACCCTAATGTCACCTAGATACTCCAATGTCACCTCAAGTATCCGTGGGTATGATTATACGATGTGCATCTCACAATCTCAGATTCATCTATTCAAACCAACACAAAGTACTTCAAAGAGTGCCCCAAAGTTTCTACCGGAAAGTCAAGACGAAAACGTGTGCCAACCCCTATGCATAGGTTCATGGGTGGAACCCGCAAGTTGATCACCAAAACATACATCAAGTGAATCACGTGATATCTGATTGTCACCACAGATACGCACGGCAAGACATACATCAAGTGTTCTCAAGTCATTAAAGACTCAATCTGATAAGATTACTTCAAAGGGAAAACTCAATCCATTACAAGAGAGTAGAGGGGGAGAAGCAACATAAGATCCAACTATAATAGCAAAGCTCGCGATACATCAAGATCATGCCAAATCAAGAACACGAGAGAGAGAGAGAGAGATCAAACACATAGCTACTGGTACATACCCTCAGCCCCGAGGGTGAACTACTCCCTCCTCGTCATGGAGAGCGCCGGGGTGATGAAGATGGCCACCGGTGAGGGTTCCACCCTCCGGCAAGGTGCCGGAATAGGGTCCCGATTGGTTTTTGGTGGCTACAGAGGCTTGCGGCGGCGGAACTCCAGATCTATTCTGTTTCCCGATCGTTTTAGGGTATATGGATATATATAGGCGGAAGAAATACATCAGGGGAGCCACGAGGGGCCCACGAGGGTGGAGGGCGCGCCCTAGGGGGGTGGGCGCGCCCCCCTACCTCGTGGCTCCCTCGTTTCTTTACTGACATGCACTCCAAGTCTATCAGGTTGCTTTCCTTCCAAAAATAACTTCTCCAGAAGGTTTCATTCCGTTTCGACTCCGTTTGATATTCCTTTTCTTCGAAACACTGAAACAAGGGGAAATAACAGGAACTGGCACTGGGCTCTGGGTTAATAGGTTATTCCCAAAAGTAATATAAAAGTGCATAGTAAAGCCCATTAAACATCCAAGATGGGTAATATAATAGCATGAATACTTCATAAATTATAGATACGTTGGAGACGTATCAGGGCTCACAATCACAAAAGATTTCCAAGATAGTGTATTTCCATGTGAAAGTTCTCTTCCTTATACTAATTATTCGTGAATTGCTTGTATGACCAATATTGTGATTGTCAAGCCTCAAAATATTTCACTTTCTAAACCCAATGTGAAGCTACCACTAGGCATGATATGATCTCAACTGCATGACATTCAATTTATTCAACAATTTACTCATAGGATATAAGTGAAGCACAAGAGTAAATGACAAGCTACTCCAAAAAGATATAAGTGAAGATCATGAGCATAATATTTCTTTCTCTCAAATTAATTTAAGTGAAGCAAAAGATAATTTCTTCAAAAATACTAAAGCACACCGTGCTCAAAAAGATATAAGCGAAGCACTAGAGCAATTCCATAGAAAAGAGCTTCGTTGACAGGATGTGAATGCCGCTTACCTAGCCTCCCTGGCAACTATTTGAGGGCTCTATTTTATTTAAAAACTTTCATATCTAAGTATTTTATTAAAACAGCAAGCAAAAACAAAAAAAATACATTCCAAGGATAGCACACATCATGTGAAGAAGCAAAAACTTAGGCTCAACCGATACTAACCGATAAATGTTGAAGAAGAAAGGTGGGATGCCTACCGGGGCATCCCCAAGCTTAGATGCTTGAGACTTCTTGAAATATTATATTGGGATGCCTTGGGCATCCCCAAGCTTGAGCTTTTGTGTCCCCTTAATTCCTTTTATATCACGGTTTACCTAAATCTTACAAACTTCATCCACATAAAACTCAACAAGAACTCATGAGATAAGTTAGTATAAACCAATGCAAAAACTTTATCATTCTCTACTGTAGCAAATCACAAAAGTTATTATTAAACATTGCATACTAAATGCCTTTGCATATTTAATACTCCTATCGTCAAATAGAATCATTAAACAAGCAAACATATGCAAACATAACAGCAATCTGCCAAAATAGTACAATCTGTAAAGAATGCAGGAGTATCAATACTTATTTAACTCAAAAAATTATGAAAATTTACCACACTGTATAAACTTTATTAGAGATTATTCTGCAAAAAGTTTCAGCATTTTATCACATTCTGACTTTTCTAGGGAATTTTTGCAACAACGGAAAACTTACTGTTTTCAAACAGCAACATGTAGACTTGTAAAATAAGCATAGTAAAGGCTATCAATGCCACTTTTATTTAAATAAAAGATGCAAAACATTATTCTAAATAATATTAAGAAAATACTAACAGAATAAACTGACGCTCCAAGCAAAACACATATAATGTGACAAATGAAAACATAGCTCCAAGTGAGGTTACTGATAATGTTGGAGACGAAAGAGGGGATGCCTTCCGAGGCATCCCCAAGCTTAGTTGCTTGGATATTCCTTGAATATTACCTTGGGGTGCCTTGGGAATCCCCAAGCTTAGGGTAGTGTCACTCGTTATTCTTCTCATATCTACATCTCACTCAAAACTTGAAAACTTCAATCACACAAAACTTAACGGAACTTTGTGAGATAGGTTAGTATGATAAAGAGCTAACCATTTCACTTTCGGTACTGTCAAAGACAAGATTCATAATTGTTCTCACATAATGCCTACTGTACCTCATCATTTCCACAATTTATATTGAGCAATATAAGCCATAGAAACTAGCAAACAAGCAAACTATGCATTGAAAACATAATCTGACAAAAACAGAACAATACGTAAAGATCTGAATATTAGTCATACTTCTGCAGCTCCAAAATTTCTGAAAAAATAGGACAACGTGGAAAATTTGTATATCAATCATCTGTAAAAAAATTAAGAATTTTTCGACGCTCCAGTGAATTTAGACAAATCTGTTTCTGGAAGCAAAAGTTTTTGTTTTTTGCATAGATTCAAGTCAACTATCATCCACACTATCCCAAAGGCTTTACTTGGCACTTTATTGAAACTAAAGCTATGAAATATGGTTACTACAGTAGCCTAAACATGTGAATACACAAAAACAGTAGGGGTAAATGTTGGGTTGCCTCCCAACAAGCGCTTTTCTTTAATGCCTTTTAGCTAGGCATGATGATTTCAATGACGCTCGCATAAAAGATAAGAATTGGAACATAACGGGAGCATCATGAGGCATATTACTAGCACATTTAAGCATAACCCACTTCCTATGCATAGGGATTTTGTAAGCAAAGAACTTATGGGAACAAGAATCAACTAGCATAGGAAGGCAAAACATGCATAACTTCAAAACTTTCAACATAAATAGAGGAAACTTGATATTATTGCAATTTGTAAAAGCATAATTTCCTCCCTCATAATAATTTTCAGTAGCATCATGAAGAAATTCAGCAATATAACCATCACATAAAGCATTATTTTCATGATACAAAATCATAGAAAACTTATTACTCCCCACATAAGCAAATTTCTTCTCATCAATAGTAGTGGGAACAACTCAACAAAATAACTATCATGGGAGTGAAAATTAAAATCATGATGACAAGTTTCATGGTTAGCATTATTCTTTATAGCATACATGTCATCAGCATAATTATCATAGATAGGAACTTTATTGTCATAATCAATTGAAACCTCTTCCAAAATAGTGGGTTCATCACTAAATAAAGTCATGACCTCTCCAAATCCACTTTCATCAATATAATCATCATATATAGGAGGCATGCTTTCATCATAAACTTGCTTATTAAAACTTGGGGGACAAAGAATATCATCTTGATCAAACATAGCATCCCCAAGCTTCTGGCTTTTCATATCATTAGCATCATGCATATTCAAAGAATTTATACTAGCAACATTGCAATCATGCGCATCATTCAAAGATTTTTTTGTCAAACATTGTATAGAATTCTTCTTCTATCAATTGAGCACAATTTTCCTTTCCATCATTTTCACGAAAGACATTATAAAGATGAATGATATGATGCAACCTCAATTCCATTCTTTTGTAGTTTTCTTTCATAAACCAAACTAGTGATAAAACAAGAAACTAAAAGATTCAATTGCAAGAAATAAACATATACCTTCATGCACTCACCTCCCCGGCAACGGCGCCAGAAAAGATCTTGATGTCTACTACGCAACTTTATTCTTGTAGACATGTGTTGGGCCTCCAAGTGTAGAGTTTTGTAGGACAGTAGCAATTTTCCCTCAAGTGGATGACCTAAGATTTATCAACCCGTGAGAGGTGTAGGATGAAGATGGTCTCTCTCAAACGACCCTGCAACCAAATACAAGAAATCTCTTGTGTCCCCAACACACCCAATACAATGGAAAATTGTATAGGTGCACTAGTTCGGCGAAGAGATGGTGATAAAAGTGTAATATTGATGGTAGAAATATATTTTTATAATCTATATAAATAAAAACAGCAAGGTAGCAGTAAACGAGCACAAAAACCGTATTGCAATGCTGGAAAACAAGGCTTGGGGTCCGTACTTTCACTAGTGCAACCTCACAACAATGCTAATATAATTGGATCATATAATCACCCCTCAAAGTGCGATGAAGAATCACTCCAAAGTTCCTATCTAGCGGAGTACATAAGAATAAATTGTTTCTAGGGTACGAAACCACCTCAAAGCTATTCTTTCCGTTCGATCTATCCTAGAGTTCGTACTAAAATAACACCAAAGCAAATTCATATTCATAATACTCAATCCAACACAAAAAACTTCAAAGAGTGCCCCAAGATTTCTGCCGCAAAAACAAAGACAAGAATGTGCATCAACCCATATGCATAGATTACCCCAATGTCACCTCAGGAATCCGCGAGTTGAGTGCCAAAACATATATCAAGTGAATCAATACGATACCCCATTGTCACCACGAGTATTCAATTGCAAGACATATATAAAGTGTTCTCAAATCCATAAAAGTATTCAATCCGATAACAACGAAATCTCAAAGGGAAAAACTCAATTCATCACAACAATATAGAGAGGGGAAAACACCATATGATCCGACTATATTAACAAAGCCCGTGATACATCAAGATCGTGACATCTCAAGAAAACGAGAGAGAGAGAGATGAAACACATAGCTACTGGTACAAACCCTCAGCCCGAGGGTGGACTACTCCCTCCTCATCGTGGTGGCTGTCGGGATGATGAAGATGGCCACCGGTGATGATTCCCCACTTCGGCAGGCTGCCGAAAAGAGTCTAGATTGGTTTTAGGTGGCTACAGAGGCATGCGGCGGTGGAACTTCTGATCTAGGTTAACCCCAAGGGTTTTTGGAATATTTGCGAATTTATAGGGTAAAGAAGGGGTGCGGGAGGCCATTGAGGTGGGCACAACCCACCTGGGCACACCTGGCATGCCCTGGTGGGTTGTGCCCCCCTCGGGGCACCCCCGAGGTGCTTCTCTGGCCCATCCTGGGTGTTCTGGTCCATAAAAAATATCCAAAAAGTTTCGCGGTGTTTGGACTCTGTTTAATATTGATTTCCTGTGATGTAAAAAACTAGCAAAAACAGCAACTGGCACTGGGCACTGGGTTAATAGGTTAGCCCCAAAAAATGATATAAAGTTGCTATTAAATGATTGTAAAACATCCAAGAATGATAATATAACGGCATGAAGACTTCATAAATTATAGATACGTTGGATACGTATCAGATGTCCATAAGGCTTTGGCCATACTTCTCATGGCCTTCTCGGCCCACTCATGCACTACGGACATCTTTTTTAGAACGTCGCCTCAGAATCCGGATACTTCTTCTTCATGACTTCCGGTTAACAAACCTGCAAGAACATCATTATAACACTTCGAACTATGAGATACTATGATTCCCTTGGATGGTTCAAAGGTCATGCCGCCTTTCAACTTTTTATTCTCTTTTTGTGCGTCCGATAATTGAGCCTTTAAGCTCTTTATCTCTTCGGCTTGCTTACCCTTTTCCTCCTGCAGTTTATTCTTTTGATCAATGGTCATTGTGACCTTATTCATTTCCTCTAGCTCTGTGGTGGCGGCATTTAGCTTTGTCCGGCTCATTTCAAGCTCCTGGGATAGTTCGTCGTTCTTCTCTTTGAGAACATGCGGTCATAATGATCCTTAAATCGGTTGGCCTAAACCGCTTCAAGTCTCGGGGGCTACTGGCATATATCTATTAAATTTACACAAACCATTACCTGCATATCTTTTGAAAACAGGTGAGCAACTCCAGCAAGTCCGTCCCAGCCGGCTCGGATATATGCATCCATGGTGCTGATGGCAGTAAATTCCTGCTCAGTAAAAAATGGAGCACGCATGGTCTCTTTCAGTCGTCGATGATTCATCATTTTCTCCACTTCGGAATTTGTGACGGATACGTCATCCGAATCCTCATGGGGTGGATGAGTTGGCGCTGCATCCATATTGGCTCTCATCTTGGTTGATGAGCCCGGTGCCGGATTAACTGATGAATGGCTAACTAGGACTTTGGACATTGTTCTCCCTGTGCTCCTCCTGAAATAAGATGGGAGAAGAAATATGACAATCTGGTCTTATGCATAGGCGCATGTTAAAAGTTATACCTCTTTGATGAAGAAGGGGGCTCGATGGCGCTCCCAGTTTCCTTTCGCTTTGAAGGCCCATCCTGCGTAGACGCTACCTTCCTAGAGGCTGCCCTCGATGGAGTGCGTCTCGCTGAGCGTCGATCCTATGAAGCATGATTCGGTGTGATGCGTGAGACGCAAGTGGGTGGCTCCCTTTTTTAGGATGATTTCCGAGCACTTACCTTGGAGAAAGGTAGAAGGCCGGGGTAGTCGGCCATAATAGCCACTTCCGAGCCGTCAAGGCTAGACTGATAAAAGACTCCATCATCAAACTCTATAAATATATCCGGATCCTCGCGGAAGCCGGGATCTTCGTTGCAATTATAGCCCTCTGGCTGTGGGGAGGGCAATGAACATTTTCGACCACCTGCCTCCATGTCTGTTTGAAGACGACCAGAAAAATTTGATTAGTATACCTTGATAATGAGGTAGGACAATGTTGTTAATCATAACACTTTATCCTAACAACGATTGGACCGATGATGTCTACTATGTACGCAACTTTATCCTTGTAGACGTTGTTGGGCCTCCAAGTGCAGAGTTTTGTAGGACACGAGCAAATTTCCCTCAAGTGTATGACCTAAGGTTTATCAATCCGCAGGAGGCGTAGGATGAAGATGGTCTCTCTCAAACAATATTGCAACCAAATAACAAAGAGTCTCTTTGTAAGTGCATCTAGTGCCACCCCTAGTTGGTTTTGGAGTATTCACGACAAACCTGGTTGAGGGACTAATGTGTTTGTGATAATTGCAGGATAACACAGGTAGTAGTCCCTCATTGACTAGGTTTACCTACCAGAGATGACCCCTAAAAATGTATGAAGACATTGAAGACAATGGTGGTATGTGAAGATATTCACTTTGAAGACTATGACAAGAGAAGACATCGTGTGGAGACTATGGAGCGCGAAGACTCTGTTGTTTCGTTGTTTCCTTTTCTTCTTTGTTGAGTCATAGGAACCACCATACAGTTAAGTGGGGTCCCAGTGAACAAAGTCAAAGTGACTGAAGTGATGCTCAACCAAATCCTATGTCTTCGAGCGAAGACAATGAGAGCAAATCTTATCCAGAGTTGGATGAGTCAGGTTTACTTGTAGCCCAAGTAAAGCTGCCGCGTGTGTTTGAAATCTGACTGTTGGGACACGTGCCAGTTCCTTAGTGACGCAGGGTCATTTCGGACAAATCAGGTCGGGTTGCCTAGTGTCTATAAATAGCCTACCCCCTACACCATGAATTGGTGGCTGCTCAGAGTTAGTGCACGGCTTTTGCCGTTTGACAGCAACCCACCTCCGAAGCTTTTGAGAGAGAGAAATCCTTGCAAGGACAAAGCCCAAACACCCAGAGCCAAAGAGTGTTAGGCATCACTGAAGTCTTTCTTTCCACGTGACCTTAAGACTTGTTACACTTGAGGACTGTGAATCCTCCAGCCGGTTAGGCTTCGCGTTCTGAGCATCCAAGAGTCATTGTGGATCGCCGGTGAACAAAGTCTGTGAAGGTTTGGAAGTCTACCTTGAAGACTTACCAGAGTGGTTGGGCGACGATTGGGTGTCCTTAGCTCAAGGGGAATAAGGTGAAGACACAGTCTTCTGAGTTAAATCTCAGCCTCGCTAACCAGACTACAGTTGTCACAGCAACTGGAACTGGTCCAACAAATCATTGTCTTCATCAAGTGACTAGTTCTATCCTCTCCCTCTCTTTACTTACAGTTTGTCTTCGTGAAGTCATTGCCTGCCTGTGTTACCTGTTTGACTTCACTGTGTGACTTCTATTGTTGATTGGCTTCATACTATGTTCCATCCTGATCTTTACTACCTAGCTTCTATTAGTCTTCGTGCTTTCACTTCATTGATTACTTGACAATGGCTTGCCTAGTTTAGTCTACCTTCCGCTGCATGTTAGGTTCATTTCTATTGTTTGTCTTTGGAACTCCCATGTTTTGAAGACTTTCATAAAAATCGCCTATTTACCCCCCCCCCCTCTAGTCAATAACTAGCACTTTCAATTGGTATCAGAGCAAGGTACTCCCTTGTTCTGTGTGATTCAGTTTAACCACCTGGAGTTCTAGCTATGTCGACTGCAGGGATAATCAAAGTCTCTGTTGCGTGCCCCGTCTTCGATGGAACTGAATATCCCTACTGGAAGAATAAGATGCGCATGCATCTTGAAGCCATTGATGTCGACCTATGGTATGTCGTCAAGAATGGTGTTCCAAGACTGGTGAAGGTGTCACCCCTGCTGATGTCAAGAAGTTCATTCAACTGGATTCTACTGCCAAGAACATCATCTGTGGTCATCTGACCAAAGGACAGTATGGCCGTGTGAGTGCTCTGGACACGTCGAAGCTAGTCCGAGAGTGGCTCTCCAAGGTCAATGAAGGCGTCTCAACCCAGAGAGATCAAAGGATCAGTGTTCTTCGCAACCTCTTCAACCGCTTCAAGAGAAACGACAATGAGAATGTCTAGCTCATGTTTGATCGCCTCACTGACATCACAAATGAGCTTCGTGTTCTTGGCGCCACTAAGACCACCAAGCATGAAATCGTCAAGACACTCCTGAGATCACTTGACAGCTCGTTCGACACCCTTGCCCTGATGATACAAGAATGCCCTGACTTCAAGACACTCGATCCGTCTGACATACTTGAGAGGCTCAACACACATGAGTTCCAACTATCTGAGAAAAGAGATATATATGGTCCAAACTATGGCCGAACTCGCGCTTTGAAGGCAAAAGTTGTTTCCTCATCTGAAGAAGAATCTGACTGCAGTTCTGATGATCCTGAAGATATTGGGAAGGAGCTTGCTATGCTTGTGAAGAAGTTCTAGAAGTTCACTAAGAAGAAGGGCTTCAGAAAGTCTTCACGATCCAGCTCAAGAAATGATGAAGCTTCCACTCATGATTACAAGAAGAGAACATGTCACAAGTGCAAGAAACCTGGACACAACATCTCTGAATGTCCACAGTGGGACAATGAGAACAACAAGCAGAAGAAGAGCAAGGAATATGATTATGATGACAACAAGAAGAAGAAACCCTCAAAGTCTTCTTCCAAGTCTTCATCCAAGTCTTCATCACACAAGAAGAGCTCATCTGGCAAGGCTCATGCTTTTGTTGGCAAGGAGATGGATTCAGAGGAGGAGTCTACTTCTGAGGAGGCGGAGGTGGAGTCTGAGGAGGAGTCTGACTCTGGCGTTGCAAGTCTGGCTCTAGCTACACCCTACGTTGCCAAGTCCATCTTCAACACTGAAGACAATGGCCCCGTCACCAACGCTGATGCTAATGACAAGGATGACTCTGCTCCCACCTATTGCTTCATGGCACATGGTGCCAAGGTAAAATCACGCGATGCTTACTTTCAAACATCTAGTGAAGATGACTCTGATTGTGAACCCAAACCCAGCTACAAAACACTTGCTAAAATTGCAACTGAACAACAGAAAGCTATGGAACATACTCAAAAACTATTAGAAAAAAGCGATGACCTGTTGGACGCGGAAATGACTCGATCTCAATCCTTAATTGAAGACATAAAAAGTCTTCATGTTAAGTACCAGGAACTTGAAAGTCGTCATGAAACACTCTCAATGACTCATGAAAAGCTTTCCTATGATTATCTTCAAAGGAAGCAAGAACTTGAGAAATTGAGAGCAGCTCAAAGGAGAATGAGTCACTTCGCGCTCAACAGATCAGTCCTGCTCGGGAAGGATTTGAACCACCATGTCTAAAATGCCTTGAGCATGATAACACTACGACTGTTGCTGAATGTTCAACTGCTGCTACTGTTGCAATATCTTCAACTGTTGATGTGGTAACTAACCCCTCTACTGAGGATACCACTACTATTGCTGATGAAAATGCTAGGTTGAAGACATTGCTTGAAAGGGATGTACAAAAGTCTCAAAGGGCATCAGACACTGTGCGATGTCCTTAAAAACAGATTCTGAACCGAAACCCTAGGAAAGAGGGTGTTGGGTTCGAGAGGAAAATGAATGTTGATGGCTCCTACTGGAAGCCTGAGCAGTACCCCAAAACCACATGTGTTGCTGCAAAGGGTCCTTCAGTGGATCCATCCACCTTATCTGGCTTCACTTGTGCTAATCCTATTATCATTGATGAATCCTTTGATGCAAACTATAAACTGTTTAAGAATCATAATGGTGAAGTGTTTGTCAAGTATATTGGTACTAACTGCAAGAATAGGCCACCTATGAAGAAGATCTGGGTTCCCAAAAGATGTCTTGAGAATCTTCCTGTGAATGTAATCTTGACACAGCCTAGGAAGAAGACAAATCCCAGACCAAAAGCTTCATATGGTCCAAAGGCTTCATACACATACAAGACTCACCCGAGTCACCCTAACACCAATGTTTTGCAAGGAAATCATACTCAAACTTATGAATATGAGCGTGTTTCTTCAAACCGCTATGTTCATAAAACTAAGAACTTTCTGCTTATTCATATGAGTATCATTCATCTCCTGCAAGGCTATTTGCTAGGCCTCCAAAGCCGAAGTTCTCAGATGTTGCATGAGGGAGTCCTGGATTAGGGGGTGTTTGGATAGCCGGACTATGACCTTTGGCCAGACTCCTGGACTATGAAAATACAAGATTGAAGACTTCGTCCCGTGTCCGGAAGGGACTTTCCTTGGCGTGGAAGGCAAGCTTGGCGATACGGATATGTAGATCTCCTACCATTGTAACCGACTCTGTGTAACCCTAGCCCTCCCCGGTGTCTATATAAACCGGAGGGTTTTAGTCCGTAGGACGAACAACAATCATACCATAGGCTAGCTTCTAGGGTTTAGCCTCTCTGATCTCGTGGTAGATCTACTCTTGTACTGCCCATATCATCAATATTAATCAAGCAGGAGTAGGGTTTTACCTCCATCAAGAGGGCCCGAACCTGGGTAAAAACATCGTGTCCCTTGTCTCCTGTTACCATCCGCCTGGACGCACAGTTCGGGACCCCCTACCCGAGATCCGCCAGTTTTGACACCGACATTGGTGCTTTCATTGAGAGTTCCTCTCTGTCGTCACCATCAGGAAGGATGCCTCGTCCCGTCTTTAAAGACGGCGCCGTTGCTAAGGGAGCTCTGGCTGTCGGCCAAACGCTCCGGCTAGGTGGTTTTCTTATGACCGCCTGTTCGGCTGCTGCACTGACGATAACCTCTCGGGTCATCACAAGCAATCTTCACGTCAACTAGGAACTCGCCGAGCAGTTAGATCCAATGGAACTCTCTTCCCTAAACGAGCTCTTGGATCGCATCGCCGCCCTGGGAGTCGCTACAGACTATGACCAGATTGGGCCTAAACCCGATCTGAGAGAGATTAACTCTCCCCAGGTCACCCATCACGTCGCAGTGGTAGAGAGACAGTGCGGTGACCCTTCATCTATCTTAAGGACTAGCTATGTCCGGATTCCCGATCCCCCCAAGCCAGATACCCGCGGAGGGGAGGACGTCACTCAAGACCTGAACTTAGAGTCAGGCAACGGGCTAGATTCATTGGACAACATCCAAGAATCCGAACTTCCAATTTCGGAAACTCTTCGGCCCCTGAGTCTCAGATTGGGTGAGGTTCCGGATTTAATTCCACCCACCCACCCGAACATAAGCGATCTATCCCAAATTAGGCAAGAGCCCGAAGAAACAGTACATCATTACTGGGCCAGATTCCTCCTGATTATGAACAGGATAAAGGACTGCCGCGAGGAAGACGCAATTTCATTCTTCTACAATAATTGCACGGACAAGGGAATCCTCAACGCCATAAGTCGCCGTGATATTACACGCTTCGCTGACTTGGCGTCCATAGTACGAAAGTACTGTGTGATGGAAAGCGCCTGGAAAACCGGAATAAAATTTTGGGACAATCCGGCCCTGAATATGAACCCAGTCCGAAATAAAAGGGTGCATTATCGCCAGACACCCGGGTTAAACACCAAAAAGCAAAAACCCTCTACAGGGCATGGAACCGTACTGGAAGGATGGCTTAATGGGCCCTGTAAAATTCACAGTACATAGGGCGCCACACCAACTCACAGCCTTAGAGCATGTTGGATACTCCGGCAGGTGGCTAAAATCGGCAAAGATCTTCTGATTCCAGAAGCCACAGAAAGCCACCCCAGGGACACCAGTACGGTATTAACAGTCTTCGAGACTTTCGCATCAAATAATATGCGAAAAAGAACACTCCGCAGCCTTGCCGAAGTCTACCAAGTAGCAACAATAAACCGAAGTCTACCAAGTAGCAACAATAAACCTAAATTCAGAACAGCCTGAGCACCAGCCGCATTGGTCCTCGGTCCAATAGTGGACGGCTTTCGCCTTACCAAGGTACTCATGGATGGCGGCAGCGGATTGAACCTCATTTATGAGGATAGCCTTCAAAAAATGGAAATAGACTGGAACCGCATTGAGCAAAGCAGCACAACCTTTAGAGGAATAATCCCCAGTCGGGAAGCGCGTTGTACAGGAAAAATCACACTAGATGTGGTGTTCGGCACGCCGGATAATTACAGGTCCGAAGAGGTCATGTTCCAAGTGGCCCCGTTCAGTAGCGGATACCATGCTCTGCTAGGGCGGGAAGTATTTAAAATCTTCCAGGAGATACCCCATTACGGGTACATGAAGCTCAAGATGCCCGGGCCCAACGGAATCATCACTCTCGCTAGTGATCCGGACACAGCGCTCCGCGCCAAAAACAAGACAGCCGCACTGGCCCTTGAGGCACTATCAGAAGCCCTAGCGGCTGAGGAACTGACTACGCTACGCTCCACGGTGAATAGGGATGATGTGATACTCGACAAAAGATCCAAGTCCACCTCCTTTAAACCGGTGGACGAAATAGTCAAATTCCAGGTCCAACCAATGGACCCCAATAAAACAGCTTCCATCGGGGCATAGTTAAACCCTGATGTAGACGCCACACTGCGAGAGTTCCTACGTGAGAACGGGGACATCTTCGCCTGGCACCCTTCAGACATGCCAGGAATACCACGCAGGCTGGCCGAACACAGCTTAAATATCCTAAAAGGATTCAAGCCAGTCAAATAGGCTCTTCGGCGTTTTTCCGAACCTAAGAGACAGGCCATGGGAGAGGAACTAGCCAAGCTCTTGGAGGCCGGATTCATCAGAGATATAAAACATCCGGACTGGCTAGCAAACCTGGTGATGGTACCAAAGAAGGACAAATCATGGCGCCTGTGCGTTGATTTTAAAGACCTAAACAAGGCTTGCCCAAAGGATCCCTTCCCCTTCCCCCGCATCGATCAAATTATCGACGCTACCGCAGGACATAATTCGTTGTGTTTCCTCGACGCATACTCTGGCTACCATCAAATCAAGATGGCAGAGTCAGACCAAGCGGCAACGGCATTCATCACACCATACGGCCCATTCTGCTTCAACACAATGCCCTTTGGGCTCAAAAACGCCGGCGCAACATATCAGCGCATGATTCAGACATGTCTGGCAAACCAGATCGGCAAAACAGTGGAGGCATACGTAGATTACGTGGTCGTTAAAACAAGACATGTCGAATCTCTAGTAGACGACTTGAGGCTCACATTCTATAACCTCCGAACATACGACATCAAGCTCAACCCGAAAAATGCGTTTTCGGCGTACCAGCCGGAAAGCTCTTGGGCTTCATTGTATCTTGTAGAGGAATTGAAGCAAATCCAGCCAAGATCCGAGCTCTGTCGCAACGGGATATCCCAAAGGACCTCAAACAAATACAAAAATTAACCGGATGCGTGGCGGCTCTAAGCCGCTTTATCTCCCGATTGGGAGAAAAGGCACTACCCCTTTACCGCCTCCTTCGGCGCATCGAACACTTCGGGTGGACTGCTGCAGCCACGGCCGGACTCGACGAAATAAAAGCCATATTGGCAACAAACCCAGTCCTAGCCGCGCCAAACATTGGCGAACCAATGCTACTATACATTGCAGCAACCCATCAGGTTGTAAGCGCAGTGCTCGTCATCGAAAGAGAAACGGACGGACACAAATTCCCCCTTCAAAAGCCGGTCTAATATGTGTCCACTGTCCTTACTCCGTGCAAGTCACGGTACCCGCATTATCAAAAAATTGCGTACGCGGTATTCATGGTATCCCGGAAGCTACGACACTACTTTCAAGAGTGTTCAATAATAGTAGCCTCGGAAGTGCCACTTAACGATATTATAAACAACCGCGACGCAACGGGCCGGATTTCAAAATGGGCCATTGAGCTCCTCTCGTTCGACATAACTTACAAGCCACGGTGAGTTATTAAGTCGCAGGTTTTGGCCGACTTCGTCGCCGAATGGACGGAAGCCGAACTCCCTAAAGAGTACGGCACATATTCAAACTGGATTATGCACTTCGACGGCTCCAAAATGTTGGCCGGTCTAGGGGCTGGCGTTGTTTTGACGTCCCCCACAGGAGACACAGTTCAATACGTACTCCAGATAATGTATACGGACTCCAACAACGCAGCCGAATATGAGGACCTCCTACATGGTCTCCGGATGGTAGTATCCATGGGCATTCGATGCCTAGAGGTGCGCGGGGATTTGAACCTCACGATATCCCAAATAAATGGAGACTTTGATGTCGAGGATCCAAAAATGGCAGCTTACCGCAACGCCGTCCTAAAAATGTCAGCTCGGTTCGAGGGGCTCAAATTTCATCATATAGTCCGGGAAAACAACCAGGCAGCAGACGTCCTGGCACGCATTGGCGCAAAGCGCGATGCTGTCCCTCCCAACATCTTCCTGGAGAGGCTGTTCAAGCCATCTGTAGCGTGGGAAGGGGAACCCGGAAATAATAGCCCGGACCCAACCACACTGCCCGACACCGAACACTCTGACACAACTGGAGGCTCTGCCGACGAAGTAACATCCTCAGCCCACGTAATAATGGCAGTCATTGCCCCGTGGACATAACCATTCCTAGCCTACCTAACCAGGCAGGAACTTCCCGAGGACCAAAACAAGGCACGCTGCATAGTGCGGCAATCTAAAGCCTATAAAGTCCATGAGGGAGAGCTTTATAAGAAAAGCACCACCGGAGTCCTTCAAAGGTGTATCTCCGAAGAGGAAGGGCGGAATCTCCTGGCAGAAATTCATGCCAGACTCGGCGGGCACCACGCTGCAGCCCGGGCCCTTGTAAACAAGGCCTTCCGTACAGGTTTTTATTGGTCGACGGCCCGTGCAGATGCTCAGGACTTAGTCCAACGATGCGTTGGTTGCCAGCTTTTTGCTAACCAAAGCCATATGCCACCCACCGCCCTCCAAACTATAGCCATCACCTGGCCCTTCACGGTCTGGGGGCTTGACATGGTTGGACCCCTTAAAGGAGGAACCCACAAGCAAAAACACCTACTGGTCATGGTGGATAAATTCACCAAATGGATAGAGGCCAAGCCTGTTAAGACAGCCGAATTCGGACCGGTGATAGACTTCATATCCGGGGTCGTACACCGTTACGGCGTCCCCCACAACATCATCACTAATTACGGCACGAACTTTATGGCCGACGAGGTCAAACTCTAGTGCAAAAACATGGGCATCAAGCTCGATTATGCCTCCGTCTATCACCCACAAACTAACGGCCAGGTCGAACGAGCAAATGGTCTTATCATGAGCGGCATCAAACCCAGATTAGTGCGGTACCTTAAGGAATCTAACACGCACTGGGTAGAGGAGCTCAACTCCGTACTCTGGGGGCTGCGGACCACGCCGAATCGCACCACCGGATGCACACCATTTTTTATGGTGTACGGCGCAGAGGCAGTTTTGCCCCGCGACATAATTCATGACTCACCTCGTGTGCCCATGTACGAAGAAAGAGAAGCCAAGCTCGATCGGCAGGACAGTCTGGACGCCTTGGAGGAGGAGCGTGACATGGCAAAAGCCCGTTCCGTATTCTATCAACAGCAAGCTGGAAGATACCAAAGCAGAGAAGTACGGGCCAAAAATTACAATGTTGGTGAATTAGTTCTACGCCTGCCGGATAAGAAAAAGGACAAACTCAAGCCCAAATGGGAAGGTCCCTTCATCACTGACCAAGTCTTGACTGGTGGAGCGTACCGCCTACGAGATGCATCGGATAACCGACTCAAGCCGAACCCATGGAACGCAGCCCGTCTCCGAAGATTCTATGCCTAGCGCCGGACTCTGTGTTCATCTCCTTCCTCTGTCAATTTTTTAAACTATATGTCTTACATTTCTCTCCTCTCGTTTTCCTATAACCTTTAAAGGCTCATCCGTGCCTTGTTCGCACACAACTGACGCGCTATCCGCGCTCATTGGACCTGGGGGCTTCTTTAACAGAAGCTTATTTATACGGGCTTCATGCCCAACACATGTGTTACACTTCCGCATATACCCTTTATTCACCATTATATGCATCGGTATGACTTAAGTTTTGGCCAAGCTGGGTTGCCTGGCTCCTGTGCTTACCCCTATGTTCCCGATTGTTCGGCTAGGTGGTAAAGGGAGCACCTCTGCGATTGTTACTGTCGGGTCAGCTGGATGTGTACCTCAGACTGGGTGAAGCCGAAAGCTAGCATTCTTAAGGGAATATTCGGCCGGTGAACTAAAGATGATCTTTTACTTATTCATTTATTCGCCCCCAGGCGTTTTTCCTACGTCTTTTTTCGCAGTCCGGACATGCACTTTAGGGCATGCCTCCCAGGGAAAGGAACCCCTAACGGAACTATTCTCCTTGGAAGATGTTTCTTACTAACCATGTAATATAACATAACTAGTTGGGCACTTGTCTGTTCAAGCAATAAATGACCCCTACGCCTGGTCTCCACGCATGCCCCGGTTCTTATATAACCGCGAGGGTATTTGGACACACTCCGGACCGTCAGGTCCCGAGGTTGAAGCGAAAAGGTCGGCCATGACAAACGATCTACAATCCGGCTAGAATGCATTACACATGTCACTTAAAATTACATAGTCAATCTGACTGATTGTATTCCTCTTCAATACCATCTAATAGGCTGTCTAGTTTACAGTCCCGTTGGGAATACTTTGCGGCCAATTCTACTTGGTCGTACACTAAGCTCACAGAGATCTCCTTCCCATCGGGCCCCACAGGTCCGACTTCGGCCATGTGGTTTGGATCAGCTTTCGTGTACCGCGGTCTTCACCATGACCCAGGCCTCCCTGGCGCCTTGACGGCAGGCCGATATCTTCCACAATCGGAAGCGCCGTCGCGCTCCCTTCATCTTCTCTGCAAGCTCTCCAAGGCCTTCGGGCATGGAGACGGATGGCCACAAGTCCTGGGTGACGCCTTGCATCACCTGCCGAACTCGCTCGTGCAGTTGTGAGAGCTCGGGAAGAAGGTCACCCGTAGAACCGGGCATTTCCTCTGCAGGACGACCTGTTAGCATACCTACAGACATTACTCTGATTAGTCGACTTCCTCACCGAACTCTTTTTCAAAGTTCGTTTAAGCACTTACTAAATATGCCGCGTCGAAGCCGTTGATTCTCCTTAACGGAGTCCGACAGCTGAGCACGAACATCCTTCAGTTCAACGCCCAGCTTGGTGTTGGCATCTTGGAGATCGTTCTTCTCCCGCCTCACCTTTGTTAGCACACTCTCACCGGCCTTTAGCTGGCGTAGGAGTTGTTACTTATCCGGATTTAATCCGGCGCCATCTGCAATTTCATTTGTCAGATTTGCACCCACGCCGCACTTCACAAAATACTTATCTTTCGAAGTGTATATTACCAGAGGGGGTCTCCTTGGGCTCCCCTACCGCGGCTAGTGCGGCCTGAAGTTGGGCTTTGCACTCTTCCAGCTCCTGTGACAGTAGGGTATTCTTTTCTGTAAGAACCTGCATAACAAGTGATCCTTAAATCAGTTATTCTAACTGTTCCAAGTCTCGGGGGCTACTGGTATATATATACAATTACCAAAAATTTCTTACCCGTATGTCTTTTACATATTGCTCCGTGGCTCTGGCTAGACCATTTTGAGCGGCACGGAGGTACGCATCTCCCGAATTGAAGGAATCCAATGCCTCTTGGGAGAAACAAGCGTCGCGAAGAACTGTCCGGCGACGCCTGTGGTTCATGGCACTCTCCACCTCGGAATTGGTGGCAGACAGCCTATCTGCATCCTCTATCGGAGGAGCATCCGGTGCGCGCCTCGTGTTCGCCTCCGCTTCCGGACCAGGCTTTGGAGCCTGGCTGGTGGAGGCGCGATTGGCAACCTCTCCGGATATAGTCCGGCGAGGTCTCTTTGTCCTGAAGAGAGCACGAGCGTTAATATTCCTTGAAGGAATAACACGTGGGAATAAGATGGCGCGCCATACCTTTGCGCCGGCGTCTCAGTCCGGACCGCACTTCTTTTCAGCCCGTGGGGCCTTGTCACCCCTCGTTGGCTAGTCGCCGCAGGCTCGGCCTCCCGTCTCAAGGACCTCCCCTGCAAAACACAGTTGTTATACGGCAATCAAAAACACGCGAAGATAGATCCCTTTCCAAAGTGCTGGGACTTCAGTCTCAGTTACCTGTGAGGCTGGGAGTAGCCCTGGGTAATCGGCCGTAATGGCCACCAAGGCGTTGTCCTTGCTCAATTGATGGAACACCCCATCAATCAGCTCCACAGATAAGTCCGGATCCTCTTGGGAGGCCGGGTCGAGGGACCGTCCTGGATCCTCGGGTTGTGGAGGAGGGCTGCTTATTTCTTTAACAGCCTGGCGCAGTTCCTGCGTCAAAATAGTTAGGCTGAATATTTAACGATGGGAATATAAAATGGATGGGCAAGTAAAAGTGTCCACTTACCCAACTTGGAGGATTACACATAGAAAATCAACCCTGTGGGTTGACGTGGAGAAATTCCTCCTCTTCTCCCTTGTACAAAGCGGACAAGATCTTTATTAGAGCGGCAGCCGGCCCCTTACGGCCGTGGCAGGTGGCGTCATACTCCCCGTTGAAGTCCCACATGGGGTGGCCTCTATACTGGAGCGGCTGCACCCCCCGCATAATGCATGCGGCCATGACCCCGATCATGGTCAGTCCAGAATGAGCTAACAACCTTATCCGGCCCATCAGGTAAAGAACATCCTTGTCACTTTCCTTCTGAGGGCTCCGTGGACGCCAACTTAGGCGCTTCTTCAGGGGAGCATTGTCGAACTCAGGAAGGCCGATCCGGACAGGATCCGGCAGCGGGATGTCCTCTATATAAAACCATTATGAAGGCCAGTCCTCAGACGCCTTCTTTGGGGTTCCGGATAGATATCCGGTCCCGGTGATGTGCCACACTTCGGCTCCGCCCACTTGATATATTGACCCCTTTTGAGAACGGGGCACAAGGCAGAATAGCTTCTTCCACAGCGCGAAATGAGCCTCACAGCCCAAAAACAGCTCACAAAGGGCTACGAAGCCCACGATATGCAATATGGAGGCACGCGTGAGGTTGTGCAACTGGAGGCCATAGAACTCCAGGAGCCCCCGGAGAAACGGATGAATTGGAAATCTGAGCCCTCTTATTAAATAAGGGACAAGGCATACCCGCTCTCCTTTGGAGGGATTGGGGGCGCTCTCCGCTTGCTCTCCGCCATTATAGGTGGCAAGTCCAGCTCGAACCGGGACCATATAGGCCGGGGGGAGAAATCCCTTGGTCTGGAGCGTCTCTCCCAATCTCCAGGCTGAGGGCTGGAAGGGCGAGAGGAGGAGCTGCGATGGCCGGCCATGATGGAATGGACCTCTGTCGGATACGCTCTGATGAATGCTCGTGGAAGGAAGATGGTGTGGTTTGGATCTAAATCCTCGTCCCTTTAAATAGGCCGCTCATTTACACGGCTAGGGGTGTAAATGTAAAAACACCCTGGCTTTTCGCATTCGTTTGACACATGGAAGACGGCCATTATTGGGCGCGGAAGCCAAGAAGCACAATATTCATAAGAAGTCGGACATTATTCAACAGGTACACGGAATTTGGAGGAGAACCCGCCTTGCAATGCCGAAGACAATATGCGCGCCGGACTCGTCGTCATTGAAGCCTGGTTCAGGGGCTATTGAGGGAGGCATGGATTAGGGGGTGTTCGGATAGCCGGACTATGACCTTTGGCCGGACTCCTGGACTATGAAGATACAAGATTGAAGACTTCGTCCCATGTCCGGAAGGGACTTTCCTTGGCGTGGAAGGCAAGCTTGGCGATACAGATATGTAGATCTCCTACCATTGTAACCGACTCTGTGTAACCCTAGCCCTCCCCGGTGTCTATATAAACCGGAGGGTTTTAGTCCGTAGGACGAACAACAATCATACCATAGGCTAGCTTCTAGGGTTTAGCCTCTCTGATCTCGTGGTAGATCTACTCTTGTACTACCCATATCATCAATATTAATCAAGCAGGAGTAGGGTTTTACCTCCATCGAGAGGGCCCGAACCTGGGTAAAAACATCGTGTCCCTTGTCTCCTGTTACTATCCGCCTAGACGCACAGTTCGGGACCCCCTACCCGAGATCCGCCGGTTTTGACACCAACACTGCACTTAGACTCATTGCTTCTAAGCCACCCCTGAAGATGTGGGTGGTTAAGAAGAATTAACTTTCTTTTGCTAGGAAAGGTCTCCAGCCAGAAATCAAAGACGTCTGATGCTATTGCTGGGGACCTAAAACATCTTGTGGGGCGCAAGATAAAATGCCCAAATGGTCTCACTATGTATTTTGTTCCTGAGTCGCTTGCCAATCATCCTCTCAGTCCTAATCTTGATCTCAGCTTTCATAATCCTCTTGTGCGTCAAATGTTTATGCTTCACAATACTCTTGGTGAAGCCTATCCCCCTAACTGTACTGTAGGGTATGACACCTCATGCTTCAGAATGGATTATGGACAACGGATGGACTAATCATATGACTGGTGATCGAAGTCTTCTCATGGACTCAACCTTACGTCCATCTGACAAGAGTCACATCACATTTGCTGACACTGGTAAAAGAAAGGTATTGGGTCTAGGTGGAGTTGCAATCTCAAAGGATTAGCACATGGATAAAGTGATGCTTGTTGAATCCCTTGGCTTCAACTTAATGTCTGTCTCAATGCTTTATGACTTGAACATGATTGTGATATTTGGAAAATATCGTTGTCTTGTACTAATGGAATCAGACAAGTCTCTAGTCTTTGAAGGGTATCGAAAGGATGACTTGTACATTGTAGATTTCTCAGCAGGACCACAACTTGCCGTGTGTCTTCTTGCAAAAGCTTCAGAGTGGTGGCTCTGGCATCGGAGGCTAGGGCATGCTGGCATGAGGAACTTACACACTCTCGCAAAGAAGAAGCATGTCATAGGCATCGAGGGCATCAAGTTCAAGAAGGATCCCTTGTGTGGTGCCTGCGAAGCTGGAAAGATGACTAGGGCCAAGCATCCCTCAAAGACAATCATAACGACATCTCAACCCTTCGAGCTGCTACACATGGACTTATTTGGCCCTACTCACTACTCTACTCTCACTACTATTGCTTGTCTCTATGGCTTTGTCATTGTTGATGATTATTCGAGATATACGTGGGTGCATATAATTCTCTACAAGACTGAAGTGCAGGATGTCTTCAGACGCTTCGCCAACCGTGCCATGAACAACTATGGCATCAATATCAGGCATATCACAAGTGACAACGGCACAGAGTTCAAGAACACCAGCCTCGACCTCTACCTGGATACATTGGGCATCACTCATGAGTTCTCAGCTCCGTACACACCTCAGCAGAATGGCATCATGGAGCGCAAGAATAGAACACTCATTGAGATGGCTCGGATGATGCTCGATGAATACAAGACTCCAAGAAAGTTCTGGACTGAAGCCATTGATACTGCATGCCACGTCATCAACCGTGTTTATCTTCACAAGCTTCTAAAGAAGACATCCTATGAACTCCTCACTGGTAAGAAGCCAAATGTCAGTTACTTCAGAGTATTTGGTGCTAGGTGCTGGATCAAGGATCCACATCACACTTCAAAATTTGCACCGAAAGCACATGAAGGTTTTATGCTTGGTTACGGAAAGGATTCACACTCCTACAGAGTCTTCAACCTCTTTCACTATAAAGTGGTTGAAACTGTGGATGTGCGGTTCGATGAGACTAACGGCTCGCAAAGAGAGCACCTGCCAAATGTGCTAGATGAAGTTCCACCTAGTGAATCCATCAAGCTTATGGGAACTGGAGAAATCATACCAAATGAAGCACAGCCTGAAGAGGAACTTATCATTTCTGCACCTAATCAACCTGAAGACAATGCTCAGCCTAAAGACAATCCTCCTGACGATGACAATGATCTGCAAGAACAAAATCTTTGTCCGGTTCATCCTCGTGTTGCAAATGAAGTACAGATTGAGAAGAAAATTGACAGCATCAATGCGCCTGGTCCACTCACTCGTTCAAGAGCAACACGGTTAGCCAATTTCTGTGGGCACTTTGCATTTGTCTCAATAACTAAACCCAAGAAAGTTGTTGAGGCCTTCATGGAACCTGAATGGATTCAAGCTATGCAGGAAGAGCTTCAACAGTTCAAGATGAACAATGTGTGGGAACTTGTCAAGCATCCTGATCCTCGCAAGCA
Organism: Aegilops umbellulata; assembly: GCA_032464435.1. NCBI lineage: Eukaryota > Viridiplantae > Streptophyta > Magnoliopsida > Poales > Poaceae > Aegilops > Aegilops umbellulata. The sequence goes on along the minus strand of CP136056.1, from coordinate 288,832,413 downwards.
CAACATAGTAGGCACAAAATGGATATATTGCAACAAGCAAGATGAACATGGTCAAGTCGTCAAAAACAAGGCCCGTCTTGTTGCTCAAGGATACACTCAAGTTGAAGGTATTGACTTCGATGAAACATTTGCTCCCGTGGCTAGGCTCGAAGCCATTCACATACTACTAGCCTACGCAAATCATCACAACATCCTTTTGTACCAAATGGATGTGAAGAGTGCTTTTCTCAACGGCAAGATTGAAGAAGAAGTGTATGTTGCACAACCTCCCGGCTTTGAAGATCCAAAACATCCTGACATGGTATACAAGCTTAACAAGGCACTGTATGGCCTCAAACAAGCCCCTCGCGCTTGGTATGACACACTCAAAGACTTCTTGAAGAGCAAAGGCATCAAACCTGGTTCCCTAGATCCTACACTCTTCATGAAGACATATGATGGTGAACTGTTTGTGTGCCAAATATATGTCGATGACATTATCTTCGGCTGCACCAACCAGAAATACAGTGATGAGTTTGGACACATGATGCAAGAGCAATATCAGATGTCCATGATGGGTGAACTGAAGTTCTTCCTTGGTCTTCAAATTCTTCAGCAAAGCAATGGCATCTTCATATCTCAAGAGAAATACTTAAAAGACTGCTTGAAGAAGTTTGGAATGCAAGACTGCAAAGGTTACACGACGCCAATGCCAACCAAAAGTCATCTGGGTCCTGACGCCAATGGTAAAGAGTTTGATCAAAAGGTATATCGCTCCATGATTGGTTCTTTACTTTATTTATGTGCATCTAGGCCAGATATCATGCTTAGTGTTTGCATGTGTGCTCGATTCCAAGCGGCACCAAAGGAATCGCATCACTTAGTCGTGAAGCGAATTCTTCGATATTTGGCTTACACCCCAACATTAGGACTATGGTATCCAAATGGCTCAGAGTTTGATCTAGTTGGATTCTTGGATGCTGATCACGCTGGTGACAAGGTGGATCGCAAGTCTACATCACGCACATGTCACTTTTTGGGACGATCACTTGTCTGTTGGTCTTCAAAGAAGAAGAGTTGTGTATCACTCTCCACTTCTGAATCTGAATACATTGCTGCTGGATCTTGCTGCGCTCAGCTTCTATGGATGAAGCAAACACTCAAGGACTATGGCATCCATCTGAAACAAGTACCACTCTATTGCGACAACAAGTTTCCTTTCGCTTTGATGGCCCACCCTGCGTAGACGCTACCTTCCTAGAGGCTGCCCTCGATGGAGTGCAGCTCACTGAGCGTCGATCCTATGAAGCATGATTCGGTGTGATGCGTGAGACGCAAGTGGGTGGCTCCCTTTTTTTAGGATGATTTCCGAGTACTTACCTTGGAGAAAGGTAGAAGGCCGGGGTAGTCGGCCATAATAGCCACTTCTGAGCCGTCAAGGCTAGACTGATAAAAGACTCCATCATCAAACTCTAAGAATATATCCGGATCGTCGCGGAAGCGGGGTCTTCGTTGCGAACATAGTCCTCTGGATGTGGGGAGGGGCAATGAACATTTTCGACCACCTGCCTCCATGTCTGTTTGAAGAGGACCAGAAAAATTTGATTAGTATACCTCGATAATGAGGTACGACAATGTTGTTAATCAAAACACTTTATCCTAACAACGATTGGACCGATGATGTCTTCTACTTACGCAACTTTATCCTTGTAGACGTTGTTGGGCCTCCAAGTGCAGAGTTTTGTAGGACACGAGCAAATTTCCCTCAAGTGTATGACCTAAGGTTTATCAATCCGCGGGAGGCGTAGGATGAAGATGGTCTCTCTCAAACAACCCTGCAACCAAATAACAAAGAGTCTCTTTGTAAGTGCATCTAGTGCCACCCCTAGTTGGTTTTGGAGTATTGACGACAAACCTGGTTGAGGGACTAATGTGTTTGTGAGAATTGCAGGATAACACAGGTAGTAGTCCCTCATTGATTAGGTTTACCTACCGGAGATGACCCCTAAAAATGTATGAAGACATTGAAGACAATGGTGGTATGTGAGGATATTCACTTTGAAGACTATGACAAGAGAAGACATCGTGTGAAGACTATGGAGCACGGAGACTCTGTTGTTTCGTTATTTCCTTCTCTTCTTTGTTGAGTCATAGGAACCACCATACAGTTAAGTGGGGTCCCAGTGAACAAAGTCAAAGTGACTGAAGTGATGCGCAACCAAATCCTATGTCTTCAAGTGAAGACAATGAGAGCAAATCTTATCCAGAGTTGGATGAGTCAGCTTTACTTGTAGCCCAAGTAAAGCCGCCGCATGTGTTTGAAATCTGACTGTTGGGACATGTGTCAGTTCCTTAGTGACGCAGGGTCATTTCGGACAAATCAGGTTAGGTTGCCTAGTGGCTATAAATAGCCTACCCCCACACCATGAATTGGTGGCTGCTCAGAGTTAGTGCACGGCTTTTGCCGTTTGAGAGCAACCCACCTCCGAAGCTTTTGAGAGAGAGAAATCCTTGCGAGGACAAAGCCCAAACACCCAGAGCCAAAGAGTGTTAGGCATCACTGAAGTCTTTCTGTCCGCGTGACCTGAAGAGTTGTTACACTTGAGGACTGTGAATCCTCCAGCCGGTTAGGCGTCACGTTCTGAGCATCCAAGAGTCATTGTGGATCGCCGGTGAACAAAGTTTGTGAAGGTTTGGAAGTCTACCTTGGAGACTTATCAGAGTGATTGGGCGAGGACTGGGTGTCCTTAGCTCAAGGGGAATAAGGTGAAGACACGGTCTTCTGAGTTAAATCTCAGCCTCCCTAACTAGACGTACAATTGTCATAGCAACTGGAACTGGTCCAACAAATCATTGTCTTCATCAAGTGACTAGTTCTATCCCTCTCTTTACTTACAGTTTGTCTTCGTGAAGTCATTGCCTGCCCGTGTTACATGTTTGACTTCATTGTGTGACTTCTATTGTTGATTGGCTTCATACTATCTTCCATCCTGATCTTTACTACCTAGCTACTATTAGTCTTCGTGCTTTCACTTCATTGATTACTTGACTATGGCTTGCCTAGTGTAGTCTACCTTCTGCTGCATGTCAATAGGTTCATTTCTATTGTTTGTCTTCGAAACTCCCATGTTTTGAAGACATTCTTAAAAATCGCCTATTCACCCCCCCCCCCTCTAGTCGATAACTAGCACTTTCACTCTTGTGTCCCCAACACACCCAATACAATGGTAAATTGTATAGGTGCACTACTTCGGCGAAGAGATGGTGATACAAGTGTAATATGGATGGTAGATATAGGTTTTTGCAATCTGAAAATATAAAAACAGCAAGGTAGCAAGTGATAAAAGCGAGCGAAAACGGTATTGCAATGCTTGAAAACAAGGCCTAGGGTTCATACTTTTACTAGTGCAAGTTCTCTCAACAATGATAACATAATTAGATCATATGGAAATCCCTCAACATGCGACAAAAGTCACTCCAAAGTTCCTATCGCGGAGAACGTAAGATGAAATTGCTTGTAGGGTATGAAACCACCTCAAAGTTATTCTTTCCAATCAATCCATTGAGCTATTCCTATAAGTGTCGCAAACAGCCTTAGAGTTTGTAGTACAATAACACCATATGACACACATCAATCAACCCTAATGTCACCTAGATACTCCAATGTCACCACAAGTATCAGTGGGTCAATTATATGATATCCATCAAACAACTACAGATTCATAATATTCAATCCAACATAAAGAACCTCAAAGAGTGCCCCAAGATTCCTATCGAAGAAACAAGGACGAAAATGTGCATCAACCCCTATGCATAGATTACCCCAATGTCACCTCGGGAATCCGCGGGTTGAGTGCCAAAACATACATCAAGTGAATCAATAGAAAACCCCATTGTCACCACGGGTATCCCACGCAACACATACATCAAGTGTTCTCAAATCCATAATAGTATTCAATCAGATAATAGTGAAACCTCAAAGGTAAGACTCAATCCATCACAAGAAGGTAGAGCGGGAGAAATACCATATGATCCAACTATAGTAACAAAACTCGTGATACATCAAGATCGTGCCAAATCAAGAACACGAGAGATAGAGATCAAACACATAGCTATTGATACATACCCACAGCCCCAAGGGTGAACTACTCCCTCCTCATCATGGAGAGCATCGGGATGATGAAGATGGCCACCGGTGATGGTTTCCCCGTCCGGCAGGGTGCCTGAACGGACTCCTGATTGGTTTTCCGTGGCTATAGAGGATTGCGGTGTCGAAACTCCCGGTCTAGGTTTATTTCTCAGGGTTTCTATATTTATAGGAATTTTTGGCGTCGGGAACAAGTCAGGGGGTCCACGAGTCAGCGACAAGGCAGGGGGCGCGCCCTAGGGGGTGGGTGCGCCCTCCACCCTTGTCGTTGACTCAGGACTCTTCTGTCCCAACTCTTTTGCTTCGGGGGCTTCTTCTGGTACATAAAAAATCACCATAAATTTTCAGCTCATTTGGACTCCGTTTGATATTCCTTTTCTGCGAAACTCAAAAACAAGGAAATAACAGAAACTGACACTGGGCTCTAGGTTAATAAGTTAGTCCCAAAAATAACACTCCCACCATAACCTTATACAAGGCCACAAACTCAAATTACAGGTACCAAGGTAGAATTAATGACTGTTTTGTAAGTCAACTTTTCTTTTCGTTAAACAAGATCATTAATACGACCGCATGCATGCAGGAAGGAATGAGAAGGAAGTAGCACTGTGTTATTATGACTACATGCATAGTATGAGCAAACATCATTAACTTTTACCTCGATTACTGTTAGTTGCCTTGTATAGATGCAAAATGTATTTTTCATAGTGGCCTTGTATAAGGGAATGGAGGGAGTAGCATATAAATGCATATAAAACATCCAAAAATGATAATATAAGAGCATGGAATAATAAAAAAATTATATATATGTTGGAGACGTATCAAGTATCCCCAAGCTTAATTCTTGCTCGTCCTCAAGTAGGTAAATGATAAAAATAGAATTTTTGATGTGGAATGCTACCTAACATATTTATCCATGTAATTTTCTTTATTGTGGCATGAATATTCAGATCCATAAGATTCAAATCAAAAGTTTAATATTGACATAAAAATAATAATACTTCAAGCATACTAATAAATCAATCATGTCTTCTCGAAATAACATGGCCAAAGAAAGTTATCCCTACAAAATCATATAGTCTGGCTATGCTCCATCTTCATCACACAGAGTATTCAAATCATGCACAACCTCGATGACAAGCTAAGCAATTGTTTCATATTTCTGATGTTCTCAAACCTTTTCAACTTTCACGCAATACATGAGCGTGAGCCATGGATATAGCACTATAGGTGGAGTAGAATATGGTGGTTGCGGAGAAGACAAAACGAAGGAGATAGTATCACATCAACTAGGCATATCAATGGGTTATGGAGATGCCCATCAATGATATCAATATGAGTGAGTAGGGATTACCATGCAACGGATGCAGTAGAGCTATAAATTAATGAAATCTCAAAAAGAAACTAAGTGGGTGTGCATCTAACTTGCTTGCTCATGAAGACCTAGGCAACTTGAGGAATCCCATCTTTGGAATATACAAGCCAAGTTCTACAATGAAGAATTCCGACTAGTATATGAAAGTGATAACATAGGAGACTCTCTATCATAAAGATCATGGTGCTACTTTGAAGCACAAGTGTGGAAAAGGATAGTAACATTGGCCCTTCTCTCTTTTCTCTCATTTTTTTCTTTTTTTATTTGGCTTCTTTAGCCTCCATTTTATTTTATTTTTTTCTTACATGAGACAATGCTCTAATAATGAAGATCATCACACTCTTATTTACTTACAACTCAAAAATTACAACTCGATACTTCGAACAAAATATGACTCTGTATGAATGCCTCCGGCGGTGTACCGGGATGTGCAATGACTCAAGAGCGACATGTATGAAAGAATTATGAAAGGTGGGTTTGCCACAAATACGATGTCAACTACATGATCATGCAAACAATATGACAATGATGAAACGTGTCATAATAAAACGAAACGGTAGAAAGTTGCATGACAATATTGTTGCGAGACATTGCATGGAAAACAAAACAATTCTACGCACACGCAAGATCTATCCATGGAGATGCATAGCTACGAGAGGGGGAGAGCATCTTCATGCCCTTGAAGATTGCTAAGCAGAAACGTTTATCAACGCAGTTGATGTAGTCGTACACCTTCACGATCCGTCCCGATCAAGTACCGTACGTAAGGCACCTCCGCGTTCAGCACACGTTCAGCTCGATAACGTCCTCGCCTTCTTGATTCAGCAAGAGGGGCAAAGTAGTAGATGAGTTCCGGCAGAACGACGGTGTGGTGACGGTGTTGGTGAAGAACAATCGTTGCAGGGCTTCGCTAAGCACAACGGAAACTATGACGGAGGATAAACTAGAGGGACGGGGTTGCCGGCACACGACTTGGTGTATCTTGATGTGTCTTGGGTGCTAGCCCTGCCCCTCTATTTATATGTTGAGACTTGGGGTCGAAACTTGGAGTAAAAGCCTTCTCAAAGTCGGTTTTATCCGCAAGGAAGAGTCCTTCTCGGACTTCAAGGACCAGACGCCATAGTCCTTGGCGTCTGGCCCAAACACCATGGGCCTCGGCTTCTGGCCCAGCCCCAGACGCTAGGGTCTCCGGCGTGTGGCCCCCTGGCCTCCGCAAAACTCTTTTTTAACCCACTTAAATCCCCGTGGGCTTTACCCCTTGGTCGAACCATATCATCCTATATATCAATCTTTACCTTCGGAGCTCCTCGTCATGTCTGTGATCTCATCCGGGACTCTGAACAACATTCGATCACCAACATACATAACTCATATAATACTATATCGTCATCGAACGTTAAGCGTGCGAACCCTACGGGTTCGAGAACTATGTAGACATGACCAAGACACCTCTCCGGTCAATAACCAATAGCGGAACCTGGATGCCCATATTGGCTCCTACATATTCTACGAAGATCTTTATCGGTCGAACCGTTATGACAACATACATAATTCCCTTTGTCTATCGGTATGTTACTTGCCCGAGATTCGATCGTCAGTATCTTCATACCTAGTTCAATCTCATTACTGGCAAGTATCTTTACTCGTTCCGTAATACATCACCTCGTGACTAACTCCTTAGTCGTTTGCTTGCAAGCTTATGATGTGTATTACTGAGAGGGCACAGAGATACCTCTCTGATACTCGGAGTGACAAATCCTAATCTCGATCTATGCCAACCCAACAAACACCTTCGGAGATACCTGTAGAGCATCATTATAATCACCCAGTTACGTTATGATGTTTGATAGCACACAAGGCATTCCTCCGATATCCGGGAGTTGCATAATCTCATAGTCGAAGGAATATGTATTCGAAATGAAGAAAGCAATAGCAGTAAAACTGAACAATCATAATGCTAAGCTAACAAATGGGTCTTGTCCATCACATCATTCTCCTAATGATGTCATCCCGTTATCAAATGACAACTCATGTCAATGGTTAGGAAACCTTAACCATCTTTGATCAACGAGCTAGTCTAGTAGAGGCTTACTAGGGACACAGTGTTTGTTTATGTATTCACCCATGTATCAAGGCTTCCGATCAATACAATTCTAGCATGAATAATAAACCTTTATCATGAATAAGGAAATATAAAATAACAACCTTAATATTGCCTCTAGGGCATATTTCCTTCAGATATATCTTGGAATGGTTATGGAAATGCCATAATAGGTAGGTATGGTGGCTGTTTTGAGGAAGGTAGTAGGTGGGTATATGGTACCAGCGAAGGTTTCGCAGCACTAGAGAGGCTAGCAATGGTGGAAGGGTGAGAGTGTGTATAATCCATGGACTCAACATTAGTCATAAAGAACACACATACTTTGTTACATAACGGTTCACCATACGTGCATGCTACGGGAATCACAAACTTCAACACAAATATTTCTACAATCCACAATTACTCACTAGCATGACTCTAATATCATCATCTTTATATCTAAAAACAATCATAAGGAATCAAACTTATCATAGTATTCAATGCACTCTATATGAAAGTTTTTATTATATACCTCTTGGATGCCCATCATATTATGACTAAATTCATAACCAAAGCAAATTACCATGTTGTTTAAAGACTCTCAAAATAATATAAGTGAAGCATGAGAGTTCATCAATTTCTTCAAAATAAAACCACCGATGTGCTTTAAAAATATATACGTGAAGCACTAAAGCAAATGACAAACTACTCCAAAAGATATAAGCGAAGCACAATGAGTAGTTGAATAATTATGTAACTATGTGAAGACTCTCTAACATTTAAGAATTTATGATCTTGGGATATTATTCAAATAGCAAGCAAATCCTAATAAAATAAAATAACGCTCCAAGCAAAACACGTATCATGTGGTGAATAAAAATATAGCTCCAAGTAAGGCTACCGATGAACAAAGACGAAAGAGGGGATGCCATCTGGGGCATCCCCAAGCTTAGATGCTTGGTTGTCCTTGAATATTACCATGGGGTGTCTTGGGCATCCCCAAGCTTAGGCTCTTGCCACTCCTTATTCCATAGTCCATTGAAACTTTACCCAAAACTTGAAAACTTCACAACAGAAAACACAACAGAAAACTCGTAAGCTCCGTTAGTATAATAAAACAAATCACCACTTAGGTATTGTTGTGAACTCATTCTAAATTTGTATGGGTGTTGTATCTATTGTATTCCAACTTCTCCATGGTTCATACCCTCCGATACTACACATAGATTCATCAAAATAAGCAAACAACACATACAAAACAGAATCTGCCAAAAATAGAAAAGTCTGTAGTAATATGGAAACTTCCCATACTTCTATAACTCCAAAAATTCTGAAAAATAGGAAAATCTAGGAAATTTGTATATCAATATTGTGTAGAAAATTCAGAATTTTATCACGCCCCAGTGAATTTTAAATATTCTGTAACTGGATGCAAAAGTTTCTGTTTTTCAGCAAGATCAAATCAACTATCACTACAGATCATCCCAAAGGTCTTACTTGGCACTTTATTTAAACAAAAGCTATAAAAATGATTCCTACAATAGTTTAATCATGTGAACACACAAAAACAGTAGGGGTAAATGTTGGGTTGTCTCGCAAAAACCGCTTTTCTTTAATGTTTTTCTAGCTAGGCATGATGATTTCAATTATGCTCACATAGAAGATAAGAATTGAAACATAATGGGGGCATAATGAAGAATATGACTAGCACATTTAAGCCTAACCCACTTCCTCTGCATAGGGATTTTGTGAGCAAACAATTTATGGGAGTAAGAATTAACTAGCATAGGAACGTAAAACAAGCATGACTTCAAAATTTTCAACACATAGAGAGGAAACTTGATATTATTGCAATATGTAAAAGCATATGTTCCTCTCTCATAATATTTTTCAGTGGCATCATCAACAATATAACTATCACATAAATCATTCTTTTCATGATGCACAAGCATACTAATTTTACGACTCTCCACATAAGCATAATTCTTCTCATTCGGAATAGTGGGAGTAAACTCAACAAAATAACTACCATGGGATTGAAAATTAAAATCATGATGACAAGTTTCAAAGTTATCATTATTATTTATAGTATACATGTCATCACAATAATCATCATAGATAGCAACTTTGTTCTCATAATCAATTGGAACCTCTTCCGAAATAGTGGATTCATCACTAAATAAAGTCATGACCTCTCCAAATCCACTTTCATAAATATAATCATCATAAATAGGAGGCATGTTATCATCATAATAAATTTGCTCATCAAAACTTGGGGGACAAAAATATCATCTTCATCAAACATAGCATCCCCAAGCTTATGGCTTTGCATATCATTAGCATCATGGATATTCAAAGAATTCATACTAACGACATTCCAATATGCTCATCATTCAAAGATTAAGTGCCAAACATTTTATAGACTTCTTCCTCTAACACTTGAGCACAATTTTCCTTTTCATCATTTTCACAAAAGATATTAAAAAGATGAAGCATATGAGGCAACCTCAATTCCATTTTTTGTAGTTTTCTTTTATAGACTAAACTAGTGATAAAACAAGAAACTAAAAGATTCAATTGCAAGATCTGTCGGATTTCGGGTTCCGGTAGACCCATGAGGTTTGAACACCAGGGTGCGCACGGAGATTTCGCCTTCTACCTACCTGCACCCCTCCGCCTCGCTAAGATCTAGCTATGGAAAGAACAGCACAAGAGACATAGGGTTTATACTGGTTCGGGCCACCGTTGTGGTGTTGTAATACCCTACTCCAGTTTGTGGTGTGGTGGATTGCCTCTTGGGCTGATGATAATGAGCAATACAAGGAAGAACAGCCTCGCGAGGGTCTGTTCTTGGCTGGGGCGATGAACTGCTAGGAGGAGTTCAGTCACCCTTCTCTCTCTGTGTGTGTGTGATGCTACTCGATCTGATCCTAGCTTGTTTCTGGATTGGTCGATCTCTTGATGCCTTATCTCTTTCTGATTCCGATTTTGATTGCCTCTACCCTGGGGGTGGCTAGTCCTATTTGTAGGCAAAGGCCCTAGGCCTCTTCCCAGATATTGAGGGGGAAGGGCGCCAGCAATTGGCCATTTTGAAGGGGAACATCTGGTACACTTATCCTGACTAAAGTTGGTCCTCACCTACCAAAGGCTCTGGTGGTGACGCTGGCTTGGGCTCCACAATGACTTCCTCCCTGCCGTTGGGCTGGTCTTGGTCTCGTTGCACCGAAACGGGTGCCTTTGCTTGATGCTCTCGCCTGCGCTTGCTCACTTTGCACCAAAGAGGAAAGGAGGACACTGCGCGGGATGGTGCCCGCCTGGCGCCCTTGGTCGTCATGGCTTGCGTCACGGGCACCTCATGAGGTACCCCGCCTTGATCTCTCCGCCTCCTCGCGAGCCAGCCTGATGAGGTCGTGCCTGAGGAAGCTCCGTGTCGTCCGCCCCACGAGGCTTGGCCCCTCGTGAGGGTCTTGGGTCTGTGTTGATGTAGATGGGCCGTGCTGGGGCCCCCTTTGAGCCACGCCGCAGGCCGCAGGCAGGCAAGTCTGGGGACCCCCGTTCCCAGAACGCCGACAGTAGCCCCCGGGCCCAAGGCGCGCTCGGACTTGACCGTGCAGGGAGGCGAAAGGGCAAGAGCGAAGCGCCACGGGCCCTAACAGCCTGCGGCCTTGGGCGCCGCGTGGCGGTTGATTGGACGTGGGCATCTCCGCTTCCCCACGACGCCTCGGCAACTGCATGGATTGGACAAGTCCCTGCATGCAAAGCGGGTCATGATTACCTGCGATCGTGGAGGCCGATGGTTGGCCCCCGCCGGCTATAAGTACGGAGCGGCGCGCGCCCTTCCAGTCCATCTCTTCTTGCTTCTCCTTCTTCCCGGTCCTTGCTCCGTCTTGCTGCGATGGCTCCGATCCGCCGGTTCTCGGTGGCAGAGAAGGGAAAGGCTCCCCAAGAGGAACCGGACCCGCTCCCGCCAAAGAAACGGCTCACCCTCCGCCGCCGGGATGAGGGGGACCATCAGGTGGTGTCGGGGCCCTGGTGCGAGCGGCCTCCGCCGGGGTTCCCGCTTCCCTTGTACGCCCATATCGAGGGCTCTGAAGGAGTCGATGCCGACCGCCACGGGCGGCGCCACCGTCGGCACCGACGGGTCACGAAGGTGTGGGTCGTCCCTCCCGGGGTCCACACCGAGGGCTCCTCCCGAGAGCTCGTGCTCCACGCCACCATGCCTCCTCAGTCTTGGATTCGCCTTCCTCCCTTCTTCGCCTCCATCATCCCGCAGGGAGAACTCCTGGAGCTTTGGCTGCAGCACGCCAGCTGCAGCACCCTCGCGACCGAGGCAGAGGTCGCGGTAGTTGCCCCGGGCGAGGTCTTCATGACTCGAGGCTGGGGCGAAATCGCCTGGGTTTGCAGGACAAGAGGCGCCTTCACGATCCACTTGGAGTACGACGGTGCTTCGGTGATGTTCTTCAAGGTCTTCGATGCGAACAGGCGCCGGCTGGAGTGCTGCCCCGGGAGAGGTGGTCGGGACCCTGCTACGGCAAGGACTGGGCCCGCCGACCGCTCCCTTGGTGGCTCCTCAGGCGGCGGAGGCGGCGGAGGATCCAGCGACTTCGGCGAGCTCTTCGCGACTCCGGAGACGAGCGACGACAGCTACGAGCCCCCGAGCCGGCGCCGCTCCTGGAGCAGGGCGGGCTCGTCAGGCCGTCGCCGACTCTGATCTGGATGGGGTTGGCGCCGGTGCTTGATGGCCCACTATTAATGATGGCATCTTTTGCAGGGGCGCGTGCAGTTAGCGTCCTTTTAGGATCTGTTCCCTGCGAGGAATCAAAGACGCGTCCCGTGGGGGCTTGTAAGGTTCCTGTGATCCTGTTTGTTAATATAACCTGTGTCGTAGAATTGTGTGAGTTGCTCATTCCGTCTTAGCTCAATTCTCCCTTTCGAACCTTACGAGGGCTTGGTGCTCTGCGCCGACAGGTCCCAGTCCCAAGGCAGCTTCACCCGTCGCTGGTATGCCAGGTCACGATGCCGTGGTCAAGGCCAGGAGGTGAGCGACCCGGGGTTCGGTAAGAGCCCCTGAGTCGCGATGCTCAGGAGGTCCCCTTTGGCTCTCAAGCAGCCGTTGTTCGGTGAGAAAGGAGAGTGGCGTCGCTAACATGGGATTGCATTAGGTGCGGGGATGGTGCCACGGTAGCTGGTGCTTCCGGGTGGTGACTTATCTCGAGAATCAGGGACTGCTCCCTGGTGTGTCGCCGGGTCCGTGCATCGGTAGGCGTGAGGTTGCTCGGCGAGGTCCTCGCGTGTCCCTCCCCTCTCGCCTTTGCTCCCCTTTCTGCTCTACGTCCTCGGGTCCCGGCCCTCGAGCGAGTCTCAGCCGTCGCTGGTATGCCAGGTCGCGATGCCGTGGACAAGGCTAGAGGGTGAGGGCTGGAGAGCCAGTAGGAGCCCTGAGTCGCGATGCTCAGGCACCCCCCCCCCTCAACGTGCAAGCGGTTCGTGTGGATGAGATTTAAGGAGGCACCACAAGGGCCTCGCCTGACACAGCTCCTTTAGGAGATCCTGTAGACTCATCACAGAAAGAACGAGGGGTTGCCATGACAATTGACAATCAGCCGTTGGTTGCTTTCGAGGGGCGATGAGGCACTGAAGGCTTGACGAGGTGGCGCCATGCGGGGCTGCCGCGGCCAGAGCTCAGCCATTCAGGTTTGTCGGCGTTGCAGGGATGGACCCATGCGCAAGCGTCGTGCCGTTTTGGGAGCAGCTCCGTCAGTTGGCATCAGTTGAGTGGGCAACTAGGTTAAACACATTAGCCGCGAAGGAGTGGATTCATTCAAATAGATGCTGGGAAGGCGGACATCACTGGGTCAGGCCCGAGCGACTTGGGGATGATGCAGCCCGAGGGGCGCCCCCAACAAAGTAAGATAACAACATGAAATAAAAGGGATACATGCCGCAGGGACGGACCCACGCGGCCTGGGAATAATGCAGCCCTGGGGGCGCTCCCAGCTGGAAATGAAACTTGAAAGATGTCACCTGATGATGTTGAGGACGAATAGGTGTTGGTGTAGCAGACTCGGTGGGCTGCGGAAGCCGATCCTCACGAGCCCTCAGGCCCAGGGGCCTCGGGAGGCTCCAGAGGCGCTGGTGGCTCCTCACGGACCATCTCCATCTCCGCCAAGGCTGCGGAACGCCTGGCCTCTTGAGCCTCCGTGATGCCCCTCATGAGGCGCTGGTAGGTAGCAGCCGCGTTTGGCAAGCCGTAAGGCATGCAAAGTGGACCTTCGCAGCGCCCCACTCGCGAGGGCCAGAGGCGCTCCAGAGAGGCGACTCGATTGAGCCCTGGTATGTCGATGCAGACACGCAGCCCACCGTCCTTGCCTGGATGGGGAGCCACGGCTGGTAGGCAGCGGCCGCCTCTCATGACTCTTGACTCCTGTAGCTCCTGAATGGCCTTGTTGACGAACTCCTGAGGGTCTGGCCCTCCTTGCCTTACTCCTTCTTGAGGGAAACGTGCTTCGAAACACGCCTCCATGTGGTGCCCAAGCGCCTCCCTCGTGACCTTAGCCAGGTCGGTGGCCCTCCAGGGGAGAGCCCCCGAGCCCTTCCTGAGGAGGGCGCCGGGCGCGCTTTCCTATGCGATGGAAGGAGGTTCCCCCCGGGCAGGCGCGGGCCCTGAGGGGCCTGCCTCCTGAGGGGCCGGGCTGGACGATGTCTTCTTCTTCTTGGGGGTGGTCTCGGGAAGCCTCCTGCTTCCGCGATCCGGGTGTTCCAGTGATGCGGCCTGAAAGGCTCGTTCCAGGGAACACACCGCGTCCTTCTCTTCATAGGGCACCGTGAGGACTCTGCCACTTCCTGGCATCTTGAGGACGTTGTAGCCGTGGTGAGTTATGGCCATGAACTTGGCCAGCGCTGAGTATCCAAGGATGGTATTGTACGGCAGGCGAATGTGGGCGACGTCGAAGTCGATGAGCTCGGTGCGGTAGTTGTCGCGTGTCCCGAAGGTGACAGGGAGGCGGACCTGCCCAATCGGGACCGTGGAGCCGTCGGTGACTCCGGAGAAAGGCTTGGTTGGCTGAAGCTGGTCGTAGGGCACTTGGAGATTGTTGAATGTTTCCACGGACAGGACATTGAGCCCTGCCCCGCCATCGATGAGGGTCCTGGTGACCAGCACGTTGCTGATGATTGGGGAACAAAGCATCGGGAGGACTCCGGCTGTGGCCGCACACTTGAGCTGATCCGCTGAGCTGAACATGATGGTGCACGCCGACTACCTGAGAGGGCGCGTGGCTTCGAGCTTGGGGAGGACTGCATTTACTTCGCGGGCGAACTGCTTGAAGATGCGCTGAGAGGCTGGGGCTTGAGCCCAGCCCAGGATGCAGGAGATCGCGCGTGGCTCCTGGAAGCCCCCAGCCCCCTCGTCCTAATGGCGGTCCTCGTTTCTCCTTGGCTGCGGCGGCAGCGGAGGGAGGCCTGCGTTGCCTTGCGGGCGATCCTCGCAAGGCTAATCCCTCCAGTCTCCCTCACGAGGCGGGTCTTGCCAGCGGTCCTCGCGAAGTCGATTGCGCCACCCTTGGCGCGGGCCGCGGTCTTCCCAGCGTCCTGGGTTCCTTCCTCCTCCTCAACCGTAGCCCCAGTCACCGTGGTCGGGACGAGGGCCGATCCTTCCTTCTCGCACGTCTCGGAGCTCTTGACATTCGTTGGTATTGTGGGTGTGGAGGTCGTGGTACACACAGTACCGACTGCCCTTGGAAGACTCGGGCTGATCTCTGCCCCGCTTGGTGTCTGGTTCTGCCGCGAGCACGGCAGCCCCCTTGCGCTTCACATCCTTGGCCTTGGGCTTCTTCTCTTCTGGGTCTGCGGCAGGCAGCTCGAGGAGGGAGAGATGCCCTTCCTCAGCCCTGGCGCACTTGGTCGCCAAGTTGAACAGCTCCAAGGAAGTGCACAGGTCCTCATGCATCGCCAGCTCCTCCTTCATCTTGACATCGCGCACGCCGTCGGAGAAGGCTGAGATGATGGCCTCCTCGGTCACCTTGGGAATCTTGATGTAACACCCTCGATGCGGCTATAGCTCCCACGTGTCGAGGCATGACTTAGAGACATAACCGCATTGAAAGCAATGTCGCAAGTGAGGTAATCTTCACACAACCCATGTAATACATAAAGGGAAAGAGTTACATAGTTTGCTTACAGTCGCCACTTCACACAATACATAAATAAACATCCATCATTCAAATTACACTCAAGGTCCGACTACGGTACCAAAAAGAAAGAAGACTACCCCAAATGCTACTTAGAACCCCGGATCACCCCAACTGGGCTCCACTACTGATCATCTGGAAAAGAAACATAGTAACGGCCACGTTCCTCGTCGAACTCCCAAGTGAGCTCGGTCGCGTCATCTGCACTGGCATCGTTGGTACCTGTAACTGTTGTGGTAGAATCTGTGAGTCGCGGGGACTCAGCAATCTCACACCCGCGAGATCAAGACTATTTAAGCTTATAGGTAGGATGGGTTAATGAGGTGGAGCTGCAGCAAGCGACTAGCAAATATGGTGGCTACAACGCAAAAGAGAGCGAGAAGAGAAGCAAAGCACGGTCGTGAAACTAGGTGTGATCAAGAAGTGATACTAGAACAACCTACGTCAAACATAACTCCAACACCGTGTTCACTTCCCGGACCCCGCCGAGAAGAGACCATCACGGTTACACACGCGGTTGATGTGTTTTAGTTAAGGTCAACTTCGGGTCTTCTACAACCGGACATTAACAAATTCCATCTGCCTCATAACCGCGGGCACGGCTTTCGAAAGATAATACCCTGCAGGGGTGTCCCAACTTAGCCCATTATAAGCTCTCACGGTCAACGAAGGATATTCCTTCTACCGGGAAGACCCGATCAGTCTCGGAATCCCGGACTACAAGACATCTCGACAGTAATAAAACAAGTCCAGCAAAGCCGCCCGATTGTGCCGACAAATCCTGATAGGAGCTGCACATATCTCGGTCTCAGGGCACATCCGGATGAGACTAGCTACGAGTAAAACCAAGCCTCGAGTTTCCACGAGGGGGCCCCGCAGGCAGCTCAGTTCGGGCCAGCACTTAGAGAAGCACTGGTCCGGGGGGGCTAAAATAAAGGATGACCCTCGGGCTCGCGAAAACCCGGGGGGAAAAAAGGAGTAGGTGGTAGGCAAATGGTAAAACCAATGTTGGGCCTTGCTGGAAGAGTCTTATTCAAAGCGAACTGTCAAGGGGGTCCCATAAATCACCCAACCGTGTAAGGAATGCAAAATCCGGGAACATAACACCGGTATGACGGAAACTAGGGTGGCAAGAGTGGAACAAAACACCAGGCAAAAGGCCGAGCCTTCCACCCTTTACCAAGTATATAGATGCATTAATTAAATAAGAGGTATTGTGATATCCCAACAAGTAAACATGTCCCAACAAGGAACAACAAGTCCATGTTCCAACAAGGAACAAACTTCATCTTCACCTGCAACTAGCAATGCTATAAGAGGGGCTGAGCAAAGCGGTAACATAGCCAATCAACGGTTTGCTAGGACATGGATGGTTAGGGGCTGACATGGCAATATGGGTGGCATGATACAGCAAGAGGTAGGTATCGCAGCATAGGCATAGCAAAAGAGCGAGCATCTAGCAAGCAAAGATAGAAGTGATTTCGGGGGTATGGTCATCTTGCCTGCAAGGTTCTCAGAGTTGTCGAAAGCTTGGTCCTCGAAAGCGTTCTCAACAGGTTCCTCGTTCACGTACTCATCTCCCGGCTCTACCCACAACAAGAACACAAGCAAAGGGAACAAATATCAATCACGATGCAATGCGCAAGCAACATGATGCAAAACATGACATGATATGCGAGATGTGATATGCAATGCATATGCGTGCTCCGAAAGGACAAGGATGAATAAGGCATAATCTTGGCAAACCAAGTATTCCACTGGATAGGTGAGGTGATTTCGGTTGAAATCGATATAAAGATCACCGGAATCGGATGCACGGTTTGCAAATGACAAGCAATACAAGAATGACAAAAATCTGCCATTAACAGCATGATGCTACATAACAAGCAACAAGAAACTAAGCTACTGCACTCAAACATATCAACAAAGCATATTACAGTAATCTACACAAGATTCTTGACAAAAGATGAACACTGAGCTACGGCTAAATCACATCACAACAGGTTCAAACAAGCATGGCAAAAGTGCAAAAGATAACAGGTTCACAGACTTTGTGAAAATAACAACATAGCAGAAATTAACATCAGGATGACATGTTTAGAGCAATGAAACAACATGCTACAGAATGAGGTCATGGCAAAATAAGGCATGGAATGAATCTACTCAAAGCACTTGACAAAAGTCCCTTACTTACCATGAGCCAAAAAGGATCATAAAATATGATTACACCCATGTCAAATAAGCAAGTTTCGTTACAGGTTTCAGACTTAGCAGAAAACTGGACATGTCAAAAACAGATAACAAGTAGGCATGTTCGTGAGCTCGATGCACTCACTACAGAGCATTGCATGATAAACTAAGCATACATACATCAAGAAGACATGGCATAGGAACTATACATGGCAATAATAACATCATAGCTTGCAAGGATCAACTACACCAAGCTTGGCAAAAATCGAATAACATGTAAACAATCTGCCAGCAACATTTTATAGCAAAAGTAGAGCTCGATTGACTCGAGCTATGGCACTCCATAAATACAAACAAAGGCATGGATGGATAGATCAAATCCATATGCTCAAAACACTATTACTGATCATGCTCAAGAGAGGCATAGATCTCTCGGAAACAACATGAACACATGGCATAAAAATAATAGCAGGCAGGGACTTAGTGAAATCACAAGTCTCTGAAATTAGCAACATTAGGTACCCTAGTTTGCATGCTTGTGCTAGTCACCACAAAGATCACAAAAAATACATGGCATAATTCTCTGGAAAGGTAACATGTCATATTACAAAACTCATGTAGGATTCAACTTCATAGGAGGCACACATCAATCATGGCAAAAATGACAAAAGTGCTTGTTCAGATAAGATCCATAAACTAACATCACATAGCCCTCTTCTAACAGCATTTCGGGCATCAAGATGACCTCAAATTAAAATGATGCAATGGAACGAAATGATGTACTCTTCGAGGCGAACAATGTGACATATTATACGCACGAAACAGAGCTACGGATGTTGAGATACGATGCGATGAACATGTGACGATAATGTGAAAATACATGGGACTTAGAAATATTCGGGGGAGGAGAAAAAGTCAACCCCTCGGGTGCTCAGATCTGGATCGGCCGGCGAACTCCGGCGACGGCGGCTGCAGCACGGGCCGGCGAGCAGGGCGCGGTGGCGGGCTCCGGCAGGCGGGGAGCCGCGGCGCGCGCGGAGGACGGCGCCGGCGGCGTGCGGCGTCGCGGCAGGAGGCGGGGAGGCGCGGGAGCGAGGCGGGCTCCAGCGACGGCGGCGACTGCGGCGGCGCGGAGGGAGGCGGCGCGCGGGGCGCGGGCGCGGGGCGCGCGGTCCGGGGCGGCGGGGAGCCGGGCGGAGGCGCGGGCCGCGGGAGGGCCAGCCGCGGGCTTGGCTGGCCGGCGGCGCGTGCGGTGGTCGGTTGCCACGTGTCGCGCCCCGATTCGTCGAGCGGCGGCGGCGCGGGTGTCCGACGCGGCGAAGGGGTGCGGGGCTAGGGTTAGGGTGGTTTTACCCGTGATTGGAAATGGGGGGGGTCTATATATAGGTATAGAGGGGGCTAGGAAGCTCCAAATGGAGTGCGGTTTTTGGCCACGCGATCGTGATCGAACGGCGATGGACATGGGAGTGTCTTAGATGGGTTATTGGGCTGTTTTGGAGGGGTTTTGGGCTGTAACACACACGAGGCCTTCACAGTTAACCGGTTAACCGTTGGAGTACCAAACGACCTCCGATTGACCCGAAACTTGACAGGCGGTCTACCGGTGCTATACCAAGGCCGCTTGACAAACCTCGGTCCATTCCGAGAATGTTTAATACCCGCTCACAAAGAAATGCAAAAGGGGACGCCGGGGAACATAGGAGCGCCGGATTGCAAAACGGACAACGGGGAAAATGCTCGGATTCAAGAGACGAACACGTATGCAAATGCGATGCACATGATGACATGAGATGAAACGCATGACATGACCAAAATGCAAAACGACGGGAAACCCAACCACGGAGGAAAAAACATATCACATAGCCGAAAATGGCAAGAGTTGGATTACAAATATGGAAAGTTACATCTGGGGCGTTACACTTGAGGCGTGCGTTGTTGAAGCGCTGGATGCACTTTTACAGGGTCTCTCCGGGTTGTTGCTTGATGCGGCGCATGTCGCTCATGGCGGGTGGCCGATCGCGAGTACCTTGGAAGTTGGTGATGAAGCGGGTGCGCATCTCGTCCCAGGAGGTGATCGTGCCTGGAGCCAGGTTCAGGAGCCAGGTGCGGGCCCCGTCTTTGAGCGCCATGGGAAACCAGTTCGCCATGACCTTCTCATCTCCGTTGGCAGCTTTGATGCCCAGCTCATAGAGCCGGAGGAACTCCGCAGGGTCGGCCGTGCCGTCGTAACGAGGAGGCAGGTCTGGCTTGAACTTGCCGGGCCACGCGACGCTGCGTAACTCGGTGGTGAAGGCACGGCGGCCTGCTGTGGCCACAGGAGGCCTTGGGTGACGGAAAGCTTGGTCTTGCAGGTCCCCATGAGCTGCAGCTGGGAGCAGTGCGGGGTCTTGACATGCGGGAGCAGGAGCATGGTCGCGACGTGCTGGAGCAGGGAGCGCCCGAGCAGCTTCTTGCAGGCGAGGGACTTCTTGGCAGCTCTGCTCTTGCCGTGCTGGCACCTGACGGAGCGGGTTCCGCCCAGGGGCCATGCGCCTTGGAGCCAGGGCGCCTTCTTGAGGAGGAGGCGGCTGGGGCGCCCCGGAGCTTCGTCGCCCGCGCGGGGCGGGGTGCGGCGTAGTGGAAAGGACGGCGCACGAGAGCCCCCTGCGGTGCGGACAAGCTCGGCGACGCGGTCAAGCCATTATTCGTAGATGTCGTCGACGGGACTGTAGCGCAGGAGCTCGTTTGCCGCGATGAGCGCAGCTCGAGCCTCCATGGTTGTGCGGAGCGCACGGGACGAAGAACCAACTTGGGTGAGCGAGGGAGTAGCGGTGCGGCCGTCTTGCCGCACGGACGGATGCTGAGATGACGCTTGTTGCTCGTTCCCCGCCGGGCCAGTGGAGGCGTTGACGGCATGTGACGGGGAACGGCGAGGAAGCCCGCCGACAGGAGCCGTCTGGGCGACGTGGGAAGCGAGAGAGGCTTGGCGCTCGGCGCGCGCCCGACGAGCGTCAAACATGGACGCGATGGTCGGAGGAGGACGGGGCGGTGGAAGACGAACTCCGGCGCACCCCTACCTGGTGCGCCAAATGTCGGATTTCGGGTTCCGGCAGACCCTTGAGGTTCGAACACTGGGGTGCGCGCGGAGATTTCGCCTTCTACCTACCTGCACCCCTCTGCCTCACTAAGATCTAGCTATGGAAAGAACAGCACAAGAGACACAGGGTTTATACTGGTTCGGGCCACCATTGTGGTGTAATACCCTACTCCAGTTTGTGGTGTGGTGGATTGCCTCTTGGGCTGATGATAATGAGCAATACAAGGAAGAACAGCCTCGCGAGGGTCTGTTCTTGGCTGGGGCGATGAACTGCTAGGAGGAGTTCAGTCACCCTTCTCTCTCTGTGTGTGTGTGATGCTACTCGATCCGATCCCAGCTTGTTTCTGGATTGGTCGATCTCTTGATGCCTTATCTCTTTCTGATTCCGATTCTGATTGCCTCTATCCTGGGGGTGGCTAGTCCTATTTATAGGCAAAGGCCCTGGGCCTCTTCCCAAATATTGAGCGGGAAGGGCGCCAACAATTGGCCATTTTGAAGGGGAACATCTGGTACACTTATCCTGACTAAAGTTAGTCCTCGCCTGCCAAAGGCTCTGGTGGTGACGCTGGCTTGGGCTCCACAATGACTTCCTCCCTGTCGTTGGGCTGGTCTTGGTCTCGTTGCACCGAAACGGGTGCCTTTGCTTGATGCTCTCGCCTGCGCTTGCTCCCTTTGCACCAACGAGGAAAGGAGGACACTGCGCGGGCTGGCGCCCGCCTGGCGCCCTTGGTCGTCATGGCTTGCGTCACGGGCACCTCGTGAGGTACCCCGCCTTGATCTCTTCGCCTCCTCGCGAGCCAGCCTGATGAGGTCGTGCCTGAGGAAGCTCCGTGTCGTCCGCCCCGCGAGGCTTGGTCCCTCGCGAGGGTCTTGGGTCTGTGTTGATGTAGATGGGCCGTGCTGGGCCCCCCTTTGAGCCACGACGCAGGCCGCAGGCAGGCAAGTCTGGGGACCCCCGTTCCCAGAACGCCGACAAGATCTAAAGATATACCTTCAAGCACTAATCTCCTGTGACGCCCCCGATTCAATCGTACACTAATCATGCACGCAAATGTGTACGATCAAGATCAGGGACTCACGGGAAGATATCACAACACAACTCTACAAATAAAATAAGTCATACAAGCATCATAATACAAGCCAGGGGCCTCGAGGCCTCGAATACAAGTGCTCGATCATAGACGAGTCAGCGGAAGCAACAATATCTGAGTACAGACATAAGTTAAACAAGTCTGCCTTAAGAAGACTAGCACAAACTGGGATACAGATCGAACGAGGCGCAGGCCTCCTGCCTGGGATCCTCCTAACAACTCCTGGTCGTCGTCAGCGGGCTGCACGTAGCAGTAGGCACCTCCAGTGTAGAAGGAGTCGTCGTCGATGGTGGCGTCTGGATCCTGGGCTCCATCGTCTGGTTGCAGCAATCGGGTAGAGAGATGGAGAAAAGGGGAAACAAGGCAACCGTGAGTACTCATCCAAAGTACTCGCAAGCAAGGAGCTACTCTACATATGCATGGGTATATGTGTAAAGGGCCATATCAGTGGACTGAACTGCAGAATGCTAGAATAAGAGGGGGGTAGCTAGTCTTATCGAAGACTACGCTTTTGGTCGCCTCCGTCTTGCCGCGGGTAGGAGAGAGTAGACTGAAGTCCTCCAAGTAGCATCGCGTAGCATAATCCTACCCGGCGATCCCCTCCTCGATGCCCTGTCAGAGAGCGATCACCGGGTTGTATCTGGCACTTGGAAGGGTGTGTTTTATTAAGTATCCGGTTCTAGTTGTCATAAGGTCAAGGTACAACTCCGGGTCGTCCTTTTACCGAGGGACACGGCTATTCGAATAGATAAACTTCCCTGCAGGGGTGCACCACATAGCCCAACACGCTTGATCCCATTTGGCCGGACACACTTTCCTGGGTCATGCCTGGCCTCGGAAGATCAACACGTCGCAGCCCCACCTAGGCACAATAGAGAGGTCAACACGCCGATCTAAACCTATGCGCGCAGGGGTCTGGGCCCATCGCCCTGAGCACACCTGCACGTTGCGAGGGCGGCCGGAAGCAGACCTAGCCTAGTGGCGTTCTAGTCCAATCCGGCGCGCGCCGCTCCGTCGCTGACGTCAAAAGTGCTTCGGCTGATACCACGACGCCGGGATACCCATAACTACTCCCGCGTAGATGGTTAGTGCGTATAGACCAAATGGCCAGACTCAGATCAAATACCCAGATCTCGTTAAGCGTGTTAAGTATCCGCGAACGCCGGCAGGGCCAGGCCCACCTCTCTCCTAGGTGGTCTCAAACCTGCCCTGTCGCTCCGCCACAAAGTAACAGTCAGGGGCCATCGGGAACCCAGGCCCACCACTACCTGGGTGGAACCACCTGCCCCTTCAGCCCCAACTCCGAACAGTATCACAGGTAATGTAACAGTGTAAAGTATATAGTATATGCCCGCGATCACTTCCCGAAGTGATCACGGCCCGGTAGTATAGCATGGCAGACGGACAAGAGTGTAGGGCCACTGATGGAACACTAGCATCCTATACTAAGCAGTAGGATTGCAGGTAAAGGTATCAACAGCAGTATCAAAGACAGGCTATGCATCAGGATAGGAATAACGAAAGCAGTAACATGCTACACTACTCTAATGCAAGCAGTATAGAGGAGAGTAGGCAATATCTGGTGATCAAGGGGGGCCTTGCCTGGTTGCACAGACAAGAAGGAGGGGTCATCTTCAATGTAGTCGAACACACGAACATCGGCAGCGGTCTCGGAGTCTACCGGAAATAAGTAACGGAGGGGGAACACAATAAATAACAAAGCAATCAAATGTAACACAAAGCAAGACGCGGCAATACGTTGTGCTAGGGGTGACCTAACGCGGGGATAGGTGATACCGGCGAAAGGGGAAACATCCGGGAAAGTATCCCCGGTGTTTCGCGTTTTCGGACAGGTGAACCGGAGGGGGAAAGTTGCATGTTCACTAGGCTAGGGATGTGTGGCGGACAAACAGGCTGCGTATCCGGATTCGTCTCGTCATTCTGAGCAACTTTCATGTATAAAGTATTTTAATCCGAGTTACGGATTAAAAGTTATGATTTTCTAAAGATTTTATTAATTTCTGGTATTTAATTAATTATTTAAATTAATTCGAAAATGAATTAATGACATCAGCATGATGTCATGCTGACATCAGCAGTCAACAGGGGTTGACTGGTCAACCTGACCAGTGGGTCCTACTGGTCAGTGACACATTTTAATTAACGTATTTATTAACCTAATCAGGATTAATTAAGGGTGGGCCCCACTGTCATTGGCTAATTAATTAGCTAATTAACTAACTAGGTTAATTAGATAACTAATGTTTAATTAATTTAGTTATTTGATTAGTTTAATTAATCAATATCAATTAAGTTAATTATTTCTTTAATTAATTATTTTTAATTTTATTTTATATTTATTTATTTTTCCTCTCTTTTTCTTCTAGACGTTCAGGGGGCGTGGGGCCCCTTGTCATTGGCCCCAGGGGCTGATGCGGGTCAACGGGCGTTGGGCGCCCGATTGGGGGGGAACTCAGGCGCTGGCCACGGGCCTTGCTCGCCGGCGAGACAGAGCGCCGCCACGGCGCGGGCGGCGGACGGCGCAGGAAACAGGGCAGCGCGGCGAGCAGGAGGGGCCGGAGCGGGGAAATGGTGGAGGAGCAGCAGCGGCGGAGCGGATGCGGAGGGAGCCGGAGCGCGGGCGAGCGGAGGCATGCGCGGCGGTAGCGTGCGCGGGGGGACGGAGGAAGGGGCGCGGCCGTGCGCGACCGTGGCGAGGGCGCGGTGCAACAGGGAAAACGGGGCGGTGACGCGACGCGCGGTGAGCGAGCGGTGCATGCGAGTCGTGTCGGCGCGTGGCGACAGGCACGCCCGGACGGAGCGGTGCGCGGCCAGGGCACGGCCCGACCGCGGTGAGCGTGCGTGCGCGCGGTAGGGGAGGTCGGGGCGTCGCGAATGGCGTCGATGACAGAGGGAAAGGGGGAGAGGAGGGGGGTCCTCAGAAGGGTTTGCAGGGGTTCGGGCAGCGGTGCTTGGGGAGGAGGTCGAGGAGGCCACGGCGAGGTCGATCCGGCGACGGCAGCGGGTTCCGGGGCGCCGACGAGGATCGACGGGGTGGCGCACGGCATCGGCGTCGGCGTCGGGGCGCAGCTGTCTCCAGATCCAGAGGAGAGAGGAGCGAGGTGCGCGACGGGGTCGAGGCGGCAAGGGCGGGGCTACGTCGGGAGACGCCGACGGCGAGGTGGGCACCGGGGTCGGGGCCCGATCCGGATCGAGGGGGAGTGAGGGAGGAGAGGGGAACGTGCGATGGGGGTCTCCCCTGGTGGCGCTGGAGGGAGAGGGAGGTGGGGGCGAGTGGAGTAGTGGTGGGTTAGGGTTTGCGGTCAAGGTGGAGTGGCCTTGTAGGCCAGAGAGAGTGGGACGGGCCGTGGGCTGGCCTGGCGGCCTGGTGACCCGCTGGGTCGAGGCCCAGTTGGGGGAGGGGTATTTCTTTTACATTTTTCTTTTCTGTTATTTACTTTTCTCTATAGTTTCAATATACCTTTAACTTTTAAGAATACAAAAATAGCTCCTAAGTCAGTATAGCTAAATTATACTACTGCCGCCTTTAATTATGGCACCCAAATAAAATAGCCAAACATTTTACTAATTATAAAAGGTAATAATTAATTGATTAAGCCACTATTTTATTTACCTTAGTGCATTTAACTATTTCATAAAAACTTGGTTTCTTTATCAATATTACTTATGAATTATTTGACATATCTAGAACATTTTAGTTTTAATAATTGAAAACTTTTACTGTTTGGTTTGTTTTTGAATTTGAATTTGAACCGGTTTTGAACTAACGCGAGATTAGCAACGGTAACCGTAGTGACGTGGCATCATTAGCGTAGGTTTACTGTAGCATAATTATCCGGGCGTCACATCTCCCGGGGAACGGCGCCAGAAAAGAGCTTGATGTCTACTATGCAACTTTATCCTTGTAGACGTTGTTGGGCCTCCAAGTGCAGAGTTTTGTAGGACACTAGCAAATTTCCCTCGAGTGGATGACCTAAGGTTTATCAATCCGCGGGAGGCGTAGGATGAAGATGGTCTCTCTCAAACAACCCTGCAACCAAATAACAAAGAGTCTCTTGTATCCCCAGCACACCCAATACAATGGTAAATTGTATAGGTGCACTACTTCGGCGAAGAGATGGTGATACAAGTGTAACACGGATGGTAGATATAGGTTTTTGTAATCTGAAAATATAAAAACAGCAAGGTAGAAAGTGTTAAAAGTGAGTGAAAACGGTATTGCAATGCTTGAAAACAAGGCCTAGGGTTCATACTTTTACTAGTGCAAGTTCTCTCAACAGTGATAACATAATTAGATCATATGGTAATCCCTCAACGCGCGACAAAAGTCACTCCAAAGTTCCTATCGGGAGAACATAAGATGAAATTGCTTGTAGGGTACGAAACCACCTCAAAGTTATTCTTTCCGATCAATCCATTGAGCTATTCCTATAAGTGTCACAAACAGCCCTAGAGTTCGTAGTAAGATAACACCATATGACACACATCAATCAACCCTAATGTCACCTAGATACTCCAATGTCACCACAAGTATCTGTGGGTCAATTATACGATATGCATCAAACAACTTCAGATTCATAATACTCAATCCAACATAAAGAACCTCAAAGAGTGCCCCAAGATTCCTACCGGAGAAACAAGGACGAAAACATGCATCAACCCCTATGCGTAGATTACCCTAATGTCACCTCAGGAATCCGCGAGTTGAGTGCCAAAACATACATCAAGTGAATCAATAGAACACCCCATTGTCACCACGGGTATCCCACGCAAGACATACATCAAGTGTTCTCAAATCCATAATAGTATTCAATCCGATAATAGTGAAATCTCAAAGGTAAAACTCAATTCATCACAAGAAGGTAGAGGGGGAGAAACACCTTATGGTCCAACTATAGTAACAAAGCTCATGATACATCAAGATCGTGCCAAATCAAGAACACGAGAGAGAGAGAGAGAGAGATCCAACCCATAGCTACTCATACGTACCCTTATTCCCGAGGGTGAACTACTCCCTCCTCATCATGGAGAGCGCCGGGATGATGAAGATGGCCACCGGTGATGGTTTCCCCCTCCGGCAGGGTGCCGAAACGGGCTCCCGATTGGTTTTTCATGGCTATAGAGGCTTGCGGCAGCGGAACTCCGGATCTAGGTTTATTTCTGGGGGTTTCTATATTTATAGGAATTTTTGGCGTTGGGAACAAATCAGGGGGGGTCCATGAGTCAGCGACAAGGCAGGGGGCGCACCCTAGGGGGTCGGCACGCCCTCCACCCTTGTCGTTGACTTGGGACTTTTCTGGCCCAACTCTTTTGCTTTAGGGGCTTCTTTTGGTACATAAAAAATCACCGTAAATTTTCAGCTCATTTGGACTCCGTTTGATATTCATTTTCTGCAAAACTCAAAAACAATGAAAAAACAGAAACTGGCACTGGGCTCTAGGTTAATAAGTTAGTCCCAAAAATAATATAAAATATCATATAAATGCATATAAAACATCCAAAACAGATATTATAATAGCATGGAACAATAAAAAATTATAGATACGTTGGAGACATATCACCCGACCTTGTTGCTACTTGCGTGCAGGAGCGCTAGATAAGGGAGGGCCTTAGGTTGGGTCAGGTTGAGCTTTATGGTTCATTTAGGTTCTTCTCTTTTTCCTTTTCTCTCTTTTATGTTTTCTTTCCCCTTCTTGAACTTGAATTTGATTCAAAACACGAAGCAAACCAATTTTGGAGAATTCTACTAAACTCTAAATTAATATATGGGTTTTAGGGGAAAACAGTTTCCAGTCCAAATTAAAATCATGTCAAATTTGTAAGCTCTATTTTGGCATTATAAATATTCCTCAAAATAATTTTAGGGTTCTAAATAATTCCAAAAATGTTTTGAGCTCCAGTAATAACCAAATCAATCAAATTCTAGTCAAAGTTAGCTAGGCTCAAGCAACATAGGAAAAAAATCACCCTATTTAAATAATTCACATTCCAAAATTGAAAAATTGCGATGTGACAGCGAATTTGGCCCTTATGTGATCGAGCTGTGGAGTTCTTGGGCTACTCCGGAAATCTTGATTGCTTGACTCTGTGCAACGGCCTTTGGACCGTTGTTGTTTAGCAAGGTGTCACCTATAAAATAATGATTGTTGTGTTCTCTACGTGCAGCTGCCCGAGGATCTGCAACACTTGCTTCTTGGTTGCCATTTTCCAATAAAGGTTTGATTCAATACTCTGCTAGGGTACCGCTTGCATCGCTTCACTCCATACAAAATGAAAGACTTTGCTGATTGGTGGATTTGCTTCTGGTTGCAGTTCCAGTCCAAGCTAGAGTGCATATCAGTTCTTTGGTCCTCCTCACTGCCCCAACGACCATGTCTTAGACGGGGTGGCTATCATGCCTCACCTCGCTTTCTCAGAGATTTGAGCCGAGTTTTCGTTGTCGAAACTGCCAGAGTACTATATATATAGCCATGTATCCTTTTGTATTTACCCCATTGTATAAGGGATTTCTGCATATTTCCTGCACATGTACATGTATATATACTAGCCTATGACCTCATGGGAATACAAGTTACATATTTCCTAACATGGTATCAAAGCCTAGGTTAATTTTTCGCACGTGCAACTCATGTTGTTGATCCACCGTCGTGTCGATGCCATCTTCGTGGTTACCAATGTTTTCTTTATTTCTCATTGCCCCCGGATCTCTGATCTCTCACGGACATTGTTGCGTCTTGCCCTGCCCACCGAGGTAGGAATCACCAAGGTAGACTCGGGATGGAGATGAAGAAGTCACCGGGGATGAAGGTGCAGAATCATGTGATAAGGAAGGTGAGGAAACCATGGGAGATGGCGACGTTGGATCTGCAATAGTAGGAGCAGTAGGGGTAGCAGGACGGATAGATAAGGGCTCAACGGGAGTGATAGTTGTGTTAGAAAATGTGAGGAAAGAGATATACTCCGCTGAAAAGGCTGAGGCCGCCGGATGCATATTTCTCGAGATGTGACTTTTGCTTAGTGTCATCCCTTCTACATGTGTCCATCCTCTCGATCTTCTCATTGGAGAATACCTCTTTCCTCACATTTCCTAACACACCTATCACTCCCGTTGAGCCCTTGTCTATCCATCCTGCTACCCCTGCTTCTTTGACTATTGCAGATCCAACATCATCATCTCCCATGGTTTCCTCACTTAGCTTGTCATAGGATTCTACACCTTCATCCCTAGTGACTTCTTCGTCTCCATCCCATGAGTCTACCTCGATGATTCCTCCTTGTATCCTTCCATCTTTTTCTTGGTATTATACTCGTTGTCTGCATAATGTGGATGTGTCCACTGATGTGTCGTCTTCCTCGCCTCGGCCTACTTATGGCTTGTGTCCTTGTCTGCTTCCGCCTATCGACTGCCTTGGTTTTCCATGCGTTGGTGCCGCTTTTATTGAGTCGACTTCTTATCATGAAGTTGTTGTTCATCCTAAATGGCAGTTTGTGATGGCAGAGGAGCTTGCTGCTCTTGAGTGCACTGGTACATGGGATTTTGTTTCTCTTCCTCCCCATGTCTTTCGCATCACTTATAAGTGGGTCTATAAGGTTAAGACTCGCTTCGATGCTCGTGGCTTTCAGCAGGAGCATGCTCGTGATTACGATGAGACTTCTGCTCCTATGGCACATATGACCACTGTTCGTACACTTCTTGTTGTGGCCTCTGTTCGTCACTAGTCTATATCTCAACTTGATGTTAAGAATGCCTTTCTTAACGGTGAGGTGCGAGAGGAGGTATACATGCAGCCACCACCTAGGTATTATGTTCCTGATGGCTGTCTGGTTTGAGCATTTTGCCTATGTGGTGACTGCTAGTGGTTTTTCGGCGAGTGCTCATGATCCAGTGTTGTTTGTCCACCTTTCAGCTCATGGTCGGGGTCTTCTTCTTCTATATGTCGATGACATGATCATCACTGGTGATGACCCCGACTATATTGTCTTTATGAACGTTCGTTTAAGTGAGTAGTTTTTTATGTCTGATCTTGGCCCTCTTAGCTACTTTCTTGGGATCGAGGTCTCTTCTACCTCTAATGGCCTTTTTATTTCCGAGGAAAACTATATCCAGGATCTTCTTGCTCGTGTTGCTCTTACTGATGAGCGTACTGTGAGACTCTCATGGAGCTCAATGTTCACCTCCATGATAGTGATGGTGACCCCTTGTCTGATTCAATGTGTTATAATCATCTTGTTGGGAGTCTTGTCTATCCAGTTGTCACTCGTCCGGATATCTCGTATCCAGTCTGTATTCTGAGTCGGTTTGTCTCTGTTCCCACTTCGGTTCACTATAGTCACCTTCTTCATGTTCCCTCGATATCTTTGAGCCACGATCTCTCACCGTCTGTTCTTTCCTCGCTCCAGTTCGTTACAACTCCATGCCTATTCGTATGCTACATGGGCCAGTGATCCCTCGGATCGCCGTTCACTTTCTGCTTACTGTGTTTTTCTTGGCGGTTCTCTCATTGGCAGGAAGACGAAGAAACAGATTGCAGTTTCCTGTTCGAATCTAGAGGCTGAGTTGCGAGCTATGACTCTTTTAACGACAAAGGTAACATGGTTATGTTGGTTACTTCAGGATCTTAGTGTTTCCGTCACTACACCTACTCTATTATTGTCTGACAGTACATGTGACCTGTGAAGCATGAGCTCATCAAGCATATTGGTGTTGATGCTTTTTCTGTGCGCGCTGGTGTGCAAGATCAGGTCATTGCTCTTCAGTATGTGCCTTCTGAGTTACAGTTGGCGGATTTCTTTATGAAGGCCCAGACTAGAGCACAACATGGCTTCTATCTGTCCAAACTCAGTGTTGTTCATCCACACTGAGTTTAGGAGGGGGGGTGGGTGGGTGTTAGAGTACTATATATATAGTCATGAGCCTTTTATATTTACCCCATTGTATAAGGAATTTTCTGCATATTTCTTGCACCCGTATGTTTACATATACTGGCCTATGGCCATAACAGAAACTAACCAGGGCTAGGTTAGGTGGGGCTGTAGGAGGATAGTTGTCTTCATGTTTGTGCTGGCGTGCCTACATGTAACTATGGTCAACTTCTTCTCTTAATACAAAATAAATGGGACGCTCTTGCGCGTTCTTGGAAAAAAGTTTACAAGCAGTTATAACACCAGGGAAACCCCACAAATCATTATAAACTTCGTTGTATCAGACTATCAATGATAAGTTGCGCTATCTGAAACTGTGGCGCGAACTACTTTAAGTACATCTTTGTTGATATGCACAAGCACAAAAACATACTAAAAAGTTGATGAAACACGGGAGGGTAAAGCTCAGTGGGGCAGTGAGTGGCAAGCCCACTAGAAACAGTTCCCCTCGCCGCCCTTGGGCATCTACTACCGCACCATGTAATGCCATATTGGCAGGAGATGTCCATCAGGAAAAGCAGAGCATGCTTTGCTCGCCACATTTGTGCTAAGCTTTCCAGTTGTGGCATCACAGCACACCATTTGTCCTAAACATCTCAACCTGATAAAGTTACGTTCTGCCGCGATGCCCAAAGCAAACTACGTCCCATGGAATCTAGTACATATATACCGTATATGCAAAAGCATCAAGAACAGAAGAACCAGGAGACGACAACTAGTCCCCAAATGTGATATTTGCAAATGAGCAGCTAAGCTGCTAAAGGAAAGGATCCGGCCCAACATGCCGAGTGCAGAATTGAATATTGGACCATTTTGTGAGGTGCTTGATGCTCACCAGCTCCTCAAAATTCTTCTCCGAATTGCACTTGAAAAGCTAATGAAACTGGAGCGGCTCTTCCTGTAAAGGCAAAGGAAGGAATGGGATCCAGATCAACCAACTGAGCATACAGAAAATAATTCAAGCAATCACAGGACCAAACAAAAGACACCATGTTACGTCAGTGGAGTAACTTGAATCAGGTTTGTGTGGCTCACTATTGGAAGAGGGACATGGCAAGGACTTGCAACATAAAGAAAATCTGTTAAAGGTGCGATGGAGCGGCCATTGACGTAAAGGTCACAATCAACAAGTAGCACTTCTTTATGATTATGCTTATGCAGTGTCCAATAAGCGCAATAAGCACAAGAACAAGTAAATCCACGTGAATCTAAGGCAACAAGTGGCCGATTCAGTTCTCAACTTTCAAACAGTTTATACCTTACTTGATGAGTCACTCTAAAGAGCTACGAGAGGAAGAGTCGAGATCAGAACACGGGATCCTGCCATATAAAGCAGGTGGATTTTGGACAGCACAATCACACACACGACCAACCGAAGAAAACTATAATGACAACTTTAGAATAAAGGAGGCTACAAACCACCATTAGGCATACAAGTAGAAAGAGGCATATTTGGTGGTTGCTCTTCATATCCAATTGTTAGTATTGTAGGCCCTTAGCACAGCTACTGGCAAACAGATCATGCAGAGCTGGTAACTGAATACAATCAGTCAAAAAGAACATGTTGTATAAAATCAGTCAAAAAGAACATGTTGTATTCAATCATTAGCCAAACCAAATTAAACAGATTAACCAGGTCTTGAGAAGATTAGTACATAACAAACCGAGTGCCTGGTCTACAAGATCACACAGTTGAGTGAACAAATAAGATCAGACATGCTTCACAAGATCTACAGTCCATCATAAAAGAAACTCATCAGAATTTGATGTTCTCAAAATCTGTGACTGGTAAATGTCCCAAGTCCTAACACCTTCAGCTTCTAAGTAGAGTAAGTATATAGTGCAAAAAAGTAAATAAATCATATCACCAGAACCTAAAGACTGCGCATAAGAAATTTCCAGTCACAACTAATGATTCATACCAGACACTTGCAAGAAAACTCCATGTTCGAAAGTTTGACTATCCATCAAGTTCTAAATTATTGAATCAACGAAATCTATTGAATAGAAAGTCAATGCACACTTAACCGATATCAAGTTGGAAAGGATAAAAGTGCCAAACAAATTGTATCTGTCCCCCATAAGAGAAACTGATACGAGCCATATACCTATTAAACATGTAGTTTCTCCAAAATAGGTGTATTCAGATGGATGTGTAAATGAAAGGCTGAAGGGTTAAAGGAAAAAACTTCCAAAAATGATGTTTGATTATACCAAAATTAAATAAAATACAACAAGATTACACTCACAAGCTCCATGATGGGCTCCCATCAGTGTGATGCGCATTCTAGACCCCAGGGCAAATAAGAGGTTATGGCCCAACTTGGTGCATGCAGCCTGAAGTCCTTTGAGAAAATCACTTGGAACTTGGGCCTCCCTCGTTTCAAACCAGGGGAAAACCAGTCTAAGACCCACGATGAATATTGATCCTGGAACTACTTCAGGGGGCTGGCAGATGACCAAATACTATGGTTCTAGGCGTGTTGAACAATGAAAACTATCTGAACTAATCTATGAATGAGTGGTCAATTATCCTTGAGTTTTGATGCATGAATGGACTAATCATCAGTAAATAATACTCCCTCTGTCTGAGGCCACTTAGTAGTAGTGCTATAGACAGAGTCAGTATGTATCATGTCCATAGAACAAGCTAAAGTTAAATGATGTTTGCTCAATTCCTATGACAGGGCATACAACACATTGAGGGTGACAAACCAGCGATGCTATCAACGCCAGACCATTGAGATATTATAGTGTTCTGCATTGAGATTCACATGACGGAATACAGCATTTCAGCAAGTAAATAAAGAACCAAACATGAATTGCCAATTGGCCATGTAGCGAGTGGCCGACAAGCTTGACCTAAAGGGCAGCCCGGTGCACGTAGCTCCCGCTTGCGCAGGGTCCGGGGAAGGGTCTGGCCGCTTTGGGTCTATAGTACGCAGCCTTTCCCTACATTTCTGCAAGAGGCTGTTTCCAGGACTCGAACCCGTGACCGGCCGACAAGCTGACCTTCCAGAACAAAAACAGAAGGAACATAAATCACAGCTATCATATGAAAATAGCTACTACTATATCACCCAAAGCTCCATTTATCATTTGAACAAATATTTCACAATCTGAGATTGAAATGGCACTGCCACCCAACACAACTGTGCAATTACAGCTGCCACATCAAGAAAGCTAAACGGGACATGCATTTACTAACTTCAAAATTCTGCGGCAGTGATGTAATTGACGACTGATACATATGATGTAATTGACGACTGATACATATGAAACAAAAAGGTAACATCCACAAATCCTGTCAGGATGGATGGAAATAATCAGACTTGTTCGATGCATGTGAGTATTGAAATCCAATATAAACAAGAAGCAGGTATCTTCCAATATCAAGCCCAGAAGACAGAATAACACTCCACACTTCCTTGAAGGTCTGGCTCACTTTTTGCAGAACTAACACTCAACAATTCCACTGAATTCATACACAAAAAATGGTGTACTATACTTGCAATAATAGCAAGAGATGTTATGAACTTATGATACAAGTGATACTGTATCCTCAGCGTCAACAAACTAATTATCCACAAGAACAAGAAACAGATTATCTCCACAACAGATCAAGTAAACGACTGAAAGAATGAACCTGTTTTGCATAGGCTCAGTGCCGAGGGCTCGGGCTCCGTCTGGCAATGCCAACACCGCTAGAGAAGATGCCAGCGAAGGCCTGCAGGTTCTCGTCAGAGGGGCTGGTGTGAATCTTTCTCGGGAATGGTAAGACACAAGGCCCGCAAAACATCACCCCGCCCATGTACGTGTTCTCATCCTCCCCCTCCTGATCGCTGGCATCGTCTTCACGCTTGTTACTTGGCTTCACCGCGACCTGCTGGTTGTCCGATCCCTTATTGTTGGGCTTCACCGAGGCCTGCAGCTTCTTGGGCGTGAGCACCTTAGGAGAAGGTGGGGGTGTTGGGTGCGCGCGGTTGAGGACGCGCAGCACGCGGCCTGAGATGGGCGCCGTGGAGAGGCTGCTGATGGCGACGGCAGGGGGTAGGCCGCTGAGAGAGACGGCGGGGGAGAAGCTGAGGGCGTGGGAGGCCGCCGGAGAGGGCGGCGCAGCGACCAGGCTAGCGGCCACATTGAGGAGGCCGTGGACGCGGCCGGAGGGGCGTCGGACGCCGACGGCGAACATGGCTGGGGACCCAACGGGGCGGGACAGGAGGCAGTTGTCGCCGAGGAGGAACCGCGCGGATCCGATCAGGGAGTCCCCGCCGATGTGCCAGGCCCCGTTCGGTGAGGCGTAGATCTCCACGGTGACGGCAGCGCGGGAATCCTCGGCGAGCGCGGCTTCGTGCACGCGGAAGAGGAACCGCTCGTGCCAAGCCGGATCGGGGCCGCCAGAGCGGTCGGGTTGCGTCTGGAGCCTGTGCGCGGTGTCAACCCACGCCACGGCGTACGCCTGCAACCGCCGCCGAAGTCCAGAAGGCGGCTTCAGCCCCTGCGCGGAGATGATGGTGACCTCCAGAAGCCGCTCGCCCACCGGGAGCCCCAGGCCGGCCTCCTCGTCCGGCGCCTCCATCGCCGGCGAGCGGCGGCGCTAGGGTTTCTTGCTCGGGGAAGAGAGGGGTCGCGAAACGAGGCGGCGGCGAGATTTGAGGCTCGCCCCCCTCTCCCCCTTCGGTCGTCTCAGTGGGATTTTGAACGAACGGTGATGCGAGCAGGTATCGTGCGATCGGATGGTTATGAAGGAGTCCTGCCAACGGGTGGTGATTGATTGGGCGTCTGAGCGGGAGTCTGCGCGGTTTGAGATGTGATTGACAAATGTGAGAGCATCTTGCAATTCCATCATCCCCTTTGAGCACATCTTTCTAACCGATCCCTTCAAAAGCTGAAGAGGAGTAAAAAAAACTTAAATCTTAAAAGTTTATTTTTAACAAGACAAAGGCGCACAAGGCGCCTAATATTCATTAATCTATCTGCAGTTTACATGGGTAATGACATATCCCTGATTAGTAATATCTGCAATGATCTGAATCAGGGGACAATACCATTTTTTATGTTGAACATTACAACAGCTACTCCTAGAACTTTGGTCAAGAAATAAATCTTTTGACTGAGCTAACTTGGCTGCTACATGAGCCTCACAATTATGAGTTCAAGGAATATGAAACACCTGAACCTGTTTTGATGCAATTTTATTACAGAAGTTCGTCGGAATGGCGTGTTCGGTAGCTCTCCACGGGTCCAAACTCCTTAACTCCTCGGCCCAAAAACCACAGCCAGCTTCTCCTAAAAAATCCTGGAGTTGGCTGATCGTTTGCCTCGACAGCTTCTGCTTCCAGTCGTTAGAGAAGGCTGAAAGCCCATTTATAGCTCGATAGTCCATTAGGATAGGAGCCCATTTAGCGCCTGACACATTTTTTCCCTTTCTTCTCCTGTTCGGGGAGATGATTCTCAAAAAAAAAATCTCCTGTTCGGGGAGATGCTAGGCAATCGACAAGATCGTGCTCGAGGAGGTGGTAGGGGATGAGGGTTCTGGGAAGCGGAGGGTCATGGTCGCCATAGCTTGCTCTAGGAAAAGGAGGATCTGGTCACCGTAGCTCGTCCTGATCTCCAGGTCGCACCTAAGGATGTGGAGGACACGAACGGGGGCGCGGAGGAGGAGCCGTGGTGCGGCAGAGGGCTGGGATGGCGGGGACCAGCTCGTCGCGCGGTCCGGCGGCGCGCGATGCGGGATCCACGCGGCGGTGCTGGCAAAAGGAGTGGGGCTCGTGGCGTTAGGAACGTGAATGTCTATCGCTCGTTGGTGGGACGAGGGGGTTGCGCTCGAACCAGTATACTTGACGGTGGCAGGAGTGCGCAATTTCAAGGAACTCTCGCTTCTCAGTTTCGAAGGAGCTCCTTTTTCCTTGCTCCTCAACTCCACATAATTTGCACTAGGAAAAACTCCAGGTTCTCTCACGAAACTCCAGGATTTAAATCGTTCGGCTCAACTCCAGACGTGGAGTCGGAGGAATTGGAAGCCAGAGGGCTACCGAACAGGCCCTAGATTGAGAATTGGAAGCCAGTTTCCAGGTTGAGAATTAGGAGATCTTGTAGCTGCTGCTTTTGCAAGAGTGAGATTGCCTGTCAAAATGGCTGCTTGTTGAATGTTTAGCATGTTGATAAGGATTGTCGCTAGATTGATTCCATGTGCCTCTGCCTGAATTGCTGATTGTGTGTGCAATAGTCGCTGAGATTGTAATTTCCATCTTTTGGTCTCTCTGATGTACCTGCAATAAAATACCAATTCTTGTTCTTACACTTTCAATACTGTCAGAGTTCCTTAATTCATGCCAGGCCGCATCTATGTAAATTTTGACTGAGCTGGAAGCATGGTGCTATCAATTGTAGTTCCCTGCCACAGGTTTTCTTCCTCCTGATGGTTCATCTTGTGATTTTCAGTGGTTAGCCAACTCTGTTCCACTGTCCCTACTTCCAAAGATAAGCTATTTGTGATAGCATGTGTTGCAAAATAGATCTGGAAAGGAGACACATCTTTTCTTTGGAAGAGCTTATCATTCCTGGCTTCATAAAAACCAAATGAATGTAAAATTATTTCTAAAAGTAGCATGAGGGTGGTCTGAACTAGCAAAACTCATAATAATGGAAGCTAGAGAATCAAAATTTTGAATTAGTAAATCAGATCTTATGTACCAAGGTTTTGCAAACCAGGTTGCTCTAGCAAAGGAACAATTAAATAATATGTGCATATCATCTTCTTCCAACCCACATCTAGCACAACGTGTACTGATATGTTTAGAATGCTTACCTGCTCTTTTCCCCATTGGCAGAGCTCTTCTAATTAGTCTCCATGCAAAAGTTTGGATTCTTGGAGCTATACCTTTCGCTTTCCAAACTTGCTTAAGAAGTTCCTTAGTATTGTTTGTTAGAGCTCTATGTTGTGGCTCCCCCTCTTACCTCATCGCCTATATACAAAGTTTGTATGCACTTTTTGTGTTGAATTTCCCTGTTGGAGTTAGTTTCCAGCACAAAATATCATCATCTTCAGCTTGAATAATTGGAACCTGCTTCATAATGGCAGTTGTGTCTTGGTCAAATAGCATATCAATAAGATTGTGATTCCACATTTTGTGATTAGGAATCCAAAGATCTTTAACTAATGTTGGGTATTTAAAATCATTATTTTGGATAACAAGATGATCATAAATATTTTCCCATGAGTTGAACCAAGGAGAGCTCCAATGAGAAATATTTCCTGTTGTGATCTGGAAAAAAGAATTGTTGATGAGCATAGGCCTAACTTTTATGATAGGAGTCCAAAAGGCTAATTTGGGGATGTTTGGGTTAGCTCTCCAAAGTGAAGAATCCGGTAAATATTTAGACTACAAAACTTTTGAGAGATGGCTATTAGGGTTTTCTGCTATCCTCCAGGCTGCTGCAAGGTTTAGGCTTTTGTTTGTGGCTTGCAAGTTTTTTATGCCTAGACCTCCTTCATTCTCAGGGGAGCAAATGTCTATCCAAGCCTTGAGGCAGAGAGATCTCTCATTAGTTTCCTCTCTAACTCATGTCCACCAGAAGTTTCTAATGATTGACGTGAGTTTGGCTAGGAACTTCTTGGGAAAAAGTATGTTGGACATATAATATATAGGTATGGAAGCAAACATAGAATTTATAAGAGTGAGCCTGCCAGCATGAGAGAGTTTGGTGGACTTATAAGTAGGTAATTTGGCTTTGAATTTATCAACAATAAAATTATAGGCCGAGGATCTATCTTTTGCTGGCAAAATGAGAGGATGCCCTAGATGTATGAAGTTGTTATCAATGGAAACAACAGGGAAGATCTTTTTTATAGCTTGCTGAATTCTGTTGTCTACACCTTTGCTAAATAGAATTCCAGACTTATTCCAAGAGAATGAGCGTCTGGTCTACCACACATGCATATATACTTTTCTTGGATGCTAGTACTCCATGTGCTTCTTCGCATTAAATATGGTTACACCGGTCAAATCGGAACGGAAAAACATATTTATGTGTATTTATTTCGGGTTTTCAAAATTTTAAAAAGCCATATCTTTCAAACCGTGTGTCGAAATTCAGATCCGTCTTCACTGTTGGATTCCTCATGGCGATATTTTTAAAACTAGACCCCTCATGCGGGTGCTTTGTAATTATTTTTATTTTTTCTATTCACACATGTTCACTTTTCCTAATATGAGTTTCACGCGGCAAACTATTTTCATTTATAGATTAGGGGGCCAAAATATTCCCTTTTTGGATCGGCCACTCTAGAAGCGCTAGCGGGCCAACGAGCACCCGCTAGATGCTTGCAAAAAAATTAAATCTTCCCTGATCGACTCTTATATCCTGTAAAGGAACAAAATTTTACTCCTCAAACCATTCAGCACCTTGTATTTACTCCCCTGTGGCCACGATGAGTATATATTTTTCTTCTTCATCCTTGCCCACCGCTCCGCCCCTCTCAGACGCATCCACTCTGGTCTTGATGACATTGCCTCTTGTCGGTGTCAAAACCGGCGGATCTCGGGTAGGGGGTCCCGAACTGTGTGTCTAAGATCGATGGTAACAGGAGACAGGGGACACGATGTTTACCCAGGTTCGGGCCCTATCTATGGAGGTAATACCTTACTTCCTGCTTGATTGATCTTGATGAATATCAGTATTACAAGAGTTGATCTACCACGAGATCGTAATGGCTAAAACCCTAGGAGTCTAGACCGTATGATTATGATTGCCTCTATGGACTAAACCCTACGGTTTATATAGACACCAGAGGGGACCAGGGTTGTACAAAGTCGGTTACAGAGAAAGGAATCTTCATATCCGAACGCCAAGCTTGCCATCCACGCCAAGGAGAGTCCCATCTAGACACGGGTGAGAGTCTTCGGTCTTGTATCTTCATAGCCCATCAGTCCGGCCCATGTCCAACAGGCCGGACGCCCGAGGACCCCTTAATCCAGGACTCCCTTAGTAGCCCCCGAACCAGGCTTCAATGATGAGGTGTCAGGCGCGCGGATTGTCTTCGGCATTGCACGGCGGGTTCCTCCTCCGATGACTTCAGAGCACCTGACTTAAAAGAGTTGTATTCGGCCTTCCATTTAATATCGTACCCATCGGCTTCTGTGCATCCATAGCTTCAGCTTCCACGTGTCGAGCGAATACGAGAGGTCAGGGTATTTTTTGCACATAACACCCCGGCCATTGTAAGAAAGGTGTCTATTTAAAGAGATTGGATCTCAGATCCATTCCACACCAAGCGGAAAATCCTCAGAGCTTGCTAGGAGAAACCACTCCAACATGGCTAGTGCTCCGAGTTCTTCCTCCCGCCCCACGGCTCCAAAAAAGGCGATTGGGAAAGATGCTTCATATCCCACGATCGGCTGGTGAAGTTGCAAACGCAGGGATTTCTTCCCCCCGCGGATCTAGTCCCCGTTCGGGCAGGATTGACCTCCCTCAATGGCGGGGCTCAGGTGGAGAATTTCCCCAATCCATCCAGGGGGAACGAGTGTGCTTCGTTCCCTACTTGTTAAGAGGCATCGAATTTCCAATCCATCCTTTCCTCTTAGGACTTATGGAGTATTACGGCCTCCAACTACACAATCTTACTCCCGCCTCCATCCTACACATCGCGGGTTACGTTGCTCTTTGTGATCTATTCCTAGGTTGTGAGGCCCATTTTGAGTTATGGAGGAAACTATTCTGCCTCGTCCCTCGCAACCAAGAGGGCTCGATGTTTGAAGTGGGCGGTGTCGAGGTATGGCGCATCGCCGGGACTGGATACCTGTCTGGCACGCCGAAGAAGGGGTCCGAAGAGTGGCCTTCCGAATGGTTCTATATTGAGGACGTCGCTCTTCCCGACCCAGTCCGAATGGGTCTTCCCGAATTTTCAAGCGCTCCGTTGAAGAAACGCCACAGCTGGCGCCCTCGGAGCCTCGAGGAGGAAGATAGAGCGGAAGTCCGTCAATTTATTGGTAAGATGAAGACGCTCGCCCAGTCCGGATTATCAATATTCGAGGTAATGGCGACTTCCATAGTGTGGGGGGTATAGCCACTCCAATATAGAGGGCTTCCCATGTGGTACTACAATGGGGAAGATGATGCCTCACGGTGTGGTCGGAAGGGTCCGGACAGCCCCGCCGCTTTGGCCAAAATATTGGCCAAACTGTACAAAGGGGAGAAAGAGGAGTTCACTCGTCTTAAACGTCGAGATGGATTTTCCATGTACAGTCCTCCTAGCTGGGTGAGTTCTAATCCCACCACTTTACTCAATCCTCTCCCTGAGTCACTTTCAACGGACATTAACCCATCCATTTGTAATAGGAATGGCGGAAGGTTGCCGAGGGGGTCCATAGCCCAACCCCACAGCCAGAGGATCACAACCGGGACCTTGACTCCGGATTTGAAGAGGATTCGGACATATTTGTGGAGCTTGAGGATGGAGTGTTCTACCAGGCGAGCTATGACGGCACGGAAGTGGCCATCGTCGCCGAATATCCCGGCCTCCTCCCCGCCTCGCATGTAAGTGACCAAGAGACACCTTCTTCGAAAGAGCTTCCTCATTATGCCTCACCCACCGCACTATTTCATGCTCCGAGGCGCCCGACGCCTCAACATGCACCAGAGGCATCTCCTAAGAGAACGGCACCCACGCCGAGTGAATCTTCAAAGAGGAAGGCGAACGACAACACGACAGAGCCTTCATCAAAGAGGTACACATCAAATTGTTACATTATCCGCTATGTCTTATCAGGAAAAGCGTTCGCCCGACTATGTCCGGGGATCCTGCCAGTCGCGCCTCCACTAGTCAGGTTCCCGACCCTGTCTTAAAGGCGAGGGCTGATACGAGAGTGACGCCGAATTGTCCTTCAGTAGAGGATTCAGATAATGTGTCCGTCACAAACTCTGAAGCAGAAAGCGCCATGAATCATCGGCGCTGGCGGGCCGCTCTTCGCGACCCCGGCTTTACAAACGAGGCATTCAACGCCTTCAGCTCGGCTGATGCATACATCCGAGCTGCTCGAGACGGGCTTACCAGAGCCACAGACCAACATTTGAAAGATATGCGGGTAAGTACACATTTGTACAAATCTGATAATTATATACCAGTAGCCCCCGAGACTTGAAGCAGTTGATACAACTGATTTAAGGATCATTGTATAACCAGGTGCTAACAGAGAAGAACAACCTATTGTCTCAAGAGCTGGAAAAGTGTCGGACCCAGCTAGCTGCTGCTACTACCGAACTGGGGAAATCCAGGAATGCATCACCAAGTAATGTTCCCCTCCATCGAGAAAATATAATCGTATACCAGCAATATTAAAAACTTTTTGTATGCTCCATGGAAGGATCGTCAGATCAACGGAAGGAGGCCCTGCAAGTTGCGCAAGCGGGGGAACAAAAGGCCAAAAGGCAACTGGCCACGGGCGAACGTGTGCTGACACGGGTCAGGGATGAGAAAAATAAGCTGCAGGATTCCAACACCCTGCTGGGCGAAGAACTAAAAGTTGTGCGAGCCCAGCTGGCCGACTCCATGAAGGAGAATAAGAGGCTACGAGGCGGCATATTCAGTATGCTTTTCGAACTTGCCTCCATATAATTCGGTGAGGACAGGGACTGAGAGATTTATGTATGCAGGTATGCTGATTGGCCGTCCCGAAGAGGAAATGTCCGGATCTCAAGGCGACCTGCTACAAGAGCTATCCCAAATGCACGAGC
The DNA here is from genome assembly GCA_032464435.1 of Aegilops umbellulata. Taxonomy (NCBI): domain Eukaryota; kingdom Viridiplantae; phylum Streptophyta; class Magnoliopsida; order Poales; family Poaceae; genus Aegilops; species Aegilops umbellulata. Next base: position 288,789,607 of record CP136056.1, on the reverse strand, counting down.
GAGCTCGGCAAACAATGCGGAGTGTTGCCAAGGCTTTATGGCCATCCGCCTCCCCTCCAGGAAGTATGGCGGAGCTCGTGGAGCTATTCAAAGGAGCACGGCGGCGTATTCAATTATGGAAGATATCAGCCTGGCGAGAAGGTGCGCAGGAGGCCTGGGCCATGCTGAAGACACAATACACCAAGATTGATCCGTATCATATGGCCCGGTTGGACCTCTAGGGTCGGACGGAAAAGAAATTCCTGTTAGTTTGTTATATGACCAAGTAAAAGTAGCCGCAAAATATTCCCAACAGGATTGTAAGTTAGACAGCCTGTTAGACGGCATAGAGGAGGAAATTGTTGAGTCCAAGTGCCTTAATATATTTGTTCCTAGCCGGATTGTCAAACGATTGTAATTGTACTTGTGATTGTGCTAGCTAGTTGTATAACCGGAGTTCAAGTTGTATCAGGTGCTAGCTATGTACGGAGTGTTTCTTACGATTACAAGGTACAAAGTGTTTCCGAATACCTGAGCCGCAAGATAGACCGGGGTATGCGTGGAAACTAGGCGTAGGGGTCATAATTGCTTAAACAGACAAGTTGTATCCGGCTAGCTATGTTATATTACATTATAATTGTAAGAAACATCTTCCAGAGAGAATAGTTCCATTAAGGGTTCCTTTCCCTGGGTGACCATGCATTAATGTGCACGCCCGAACTGTGATTGAGAAATTGCAGTATACGTAACATCTGGGGGTTCATAGTGTATTGAGTGTGAAAACATCTTTAGTCCGCCGACCTAATATTCCCTTAAGAATGCTAGCTTCCGGCTTCATCTCAGGTACACATCCGGATGACCCGGCAGTAACAATCACAGAGGTGCTCCCTTATGCCCTTGCCGAACAAACGGGAACGTAGGGCATAAGCATAGGAGCCAGGCAACCCATCTTGGCCAAAACTTAAGTCATAACGATGCATATAATGGCGAAGAAAAGGTACATATGAGGAAAAAACACATATGTGGTGAGCTTGATGCCCGGAAAATAATAATAAGCTTCTGTACAAGAAGCCCCCAGGTATTATGGGCGTACATATTTAAGGATGTGTACGTCATAGGTGCGCAGTTTAGCCGCGTGAGAGCTTAAAGCTAAAAAAACAAAAGAGAGGAAAAAGTAATGGAAACAAAAGGGAGAAGAAGACGGACAAAGAGTTCGGCTCTAGGCGTAGAATCTTTGGAGTCTGGCAGCGTTCCATGGGTTCGGCTCTAAGCGATTTTCTGATGCATCACGCAGGCGGTACGCTCCTCCAGTGAGGACTTTGTCAATGATGAATGGACCCTCCCACTTGGGCTTGAGTTTGTCCTTTTTCTTCTCTGGCAAGCGTAGAACGAGTTCGCCAACATTATACTTCTTGGCCCGCACTTCTCTGCTTTGATATCTGCGAGCCTGTTGTTGATACAGTGTGGAACGGGCTTTTGCAACGTCGCGCTCCTCCTCCAGGGCGTCTAAACTATCCTACCGATCAAGCTCGACCTCTCTTTCTTCATACATGCGCACTCGAGGTGAGTCATGAACAATGTCGCAGGGCAATACGACCTCTGCGTCATACACCATGAAGAATGGTGTGTATCCGATAGTACGATTGGGCGTGGTCCGCAACCCCTAGAGTACGGAGTCGAGCTCCTCAACCCGGTGCTTGTTTGATTCTTTCAAAGACCTCACTAGTCTAGGCTTAATGCCGCTCATAATAAGACCATTAGCTCGTTCGACTTGACAGTTTGTTTGCGGGTGATAGACGGAGGCGTAATCGAGCTTAATGCCCAGATTAGCACACCAGGTTTTCACCTCATCGGCTGTAAAATTGGAGCCGTTATCGGTGATGATGCTGCGTGGGACGCCATAACGGTGCACAACACCGGATATAAAGTCTATCACTGGTCCGGCTTCGGCCGTTTTAACTAGTTTGGCAACTATCCACTTAGTGAATTTATCTACCATGACCAGCAGATCTTTTTTCTTATGGCTTCCTCCTTTAAGGGGTCCGACCATATCAAGTCCCCAGACCGCAAAAGGCCAAGTAATGGGGATTGTTTGTAGAGCGGTGGGTGGCATATGGCTTTGGTTGGCGAAAAGCTGACATCCGACACAACGTTGGACGAGGTCATGTGCATCTGCTCGGGCCGTCGGCCAATAGATACCTGTACGGAAGGCCTTAATTACAAGGGCCCGAGCCGCGGCATGGTGACCACCGAGACCGGCATGAATTTCGGCCAAGAGCTGCCGTCCCTCTTCTTCGAAGATACATCTTTGAAGTACTCCGGTAGCTCTTTTCTTGTAGAGCTCTCCGTCATGGACCTTGTAGGCTTTCGAACGCCGGAAAATGCAGCAAGCCTCATTCTGATCCTCATGGAGTTCTCGCCTATTGAGGTAGGCCAAGAAGGGTTCGGTCCATGGGGCAATTACTGCCATGATAAGATGGACCGATGGTGTTATTTCGGTGGTTGAGCCCCTGATGATATCGGTATTGTGTTCGGAATATGGGGGTATAATAGGATCTGGACTGGTGTTGCCGCTCTTCCCTTGCCACACCACGGATGCCTTGAAGAGCCTTTCCAAGAATATGTTAGGCGGGACGGGGTCGCGTTTGGCACCGACGCGAGCAAGGACATCCGCCGCTTGATTACTCTCTCGAGCCACATGATGAAACTCGAGCCCCTCGAACCGAGCCAACATTTTGAGAACGACGTTATGATAGGCCGCCATCTTCGGATCTTTGGCGTCAAAATCTCCGTTTATTTGGGATATTGCAAGGTTTGAATCCCCGCGCACCTCCAGGCGTTGTATGCCCATGGAGACAGCCATCCGAAGACCATGCAATAAGGCCTCGTATTCGACTGCATTGTTGGAGTTTGTGTATAATATTTGGAGCACATACTGAACTGTGTCTCCAGTGGGGGACGTTAAGACAACGCCCGCCCCTAAGCCCGCCAGCATTTTGGAACCATCGAAGTGCATGACCCAATTGGAGTATGTGCCGTACTCTTTAGGGAGTTCGGCCTCTGTCCATTCGGCGACGAAATCGGCCAGTACTTGGGATTTAATGGCCCGGCGCGGTTTGTATGTTATATCAAATGGAAGGAGCTCAATGGCCCACTTGGTAATGTGGCCTGTGGCATCGCGGTTGTTTATTATGTCATTGAGTGGTACTTCAGAAGCCACCGAGATTGAGCACTCTTGAAAGTAGTGTCGTAGCTTCCGGGATGCCATGAAGACCGCGTATGCTATCTTTTGGTAATGAGGGTACCGGGTTTTGCATGGTGTGAGGACAGTGGATACATAGTATACCGGCTTCTGAAGTGGGAATTTGTATCCGTCCTCCTCTCATTCAACGACGAGCACCACACTCACGACCTGGTGTGTTGCCGATATGTATAATAACATGGGTTCGCCGATGTTCGGTGCAGCCAGGATTGGGTTGCTCGCTAAAAGAGCCTTTATTTCTTCTAGTCTGGCCGTTGGCGCATCCGTCCACTCGAAGTGGTCGGTGCGTCGGAGAAGCAGGATAAAGTTGCAATGCTTTTTCTCCTAGTCTGGAGATAAAGCGGCTTAAAGCTGCCACACTTCCGGCTAGTTTTTGGACTTGTTTAAGGTCTGTTGGTGTAGCCAATTGTGACAAGGCTCGACTTTTGGCTGGATTTGCCTCAATTCCTATATTGGAGACAATGAAGCCTAGCAGTTTTCCGGCGGGAAACACTGAAAACGCACTTTTCCGGATTGAGCTTGATGTCATACGTACGGAGGTTGTCGAATGTGAGACGCAGATCATCAATCAATGACCGACGTGCCTAGTTTTGATGACGACGTCGTCCACATATGCTTCAACTGTCATGTCGATCTATTTCTCCAGGCATGTTTGAATCATGCGTTGATAGGTGGCATCGACGTTTTTAAGTCTGAAGGGAATAGTGTTGAAGCAGAACGACCCATATGGGGTAATGAATGTCGTTGTGGCTTGGTCAGATTCCTTCGTTTTGATTTGATGGTATCCGGAGTATGCGTCGAGGAAACACGGTGAACCGTGTCCTTCAGTAGCATCAATAATATGATCGATGTGAGGGAGGGGGAAGGGATCCTTAAGGCAGGCCTTGTTGAGGTCTTTGAAATCGATGCATAGGCACCAGGATTTATCCTTCTTTGGCACCATCACCAGGTTTGCTAGTCAGTCTGGGTGTCTTATTTCTCTGATAAATCCAGCCTCGATTAACTTGGCTAGCTCCTCCCCCATAGCTTGTCGTTTGGGTTCGGAAAATTGTCGCAGTGTTTGCTTGACCGTTTTATATCCCTTCAATATGTTGAGGTTGTGTTCGGCCAACCTGCGTGGGATTCCTGGCATATCATAAGGGTGCCAGGAGAATATGTCCCAGTTCTCGCGCAGGAACTCTCGTAGTGCGGCGTCAACCGTTGGGTCCAGTTGTGCCCCGATGGATGCTGTCTTCTTGGGGTCCGTCGGGTGGACTTGAAATTTGATTATTTCATCTGCTGGTTTAAAGGAGGTGGATTTGGGCCGCTTGTCCAGGATTACGTCATCCCTGTCCACCGTGGAGCACATCGCGGTTAACTCTTCAGCCGCGAGGGCTTCAGACAGTGCCTCGAGGGCCAGGGATGCGGTTTTGTTTTCGGCGCGGAGTGCTATGTCCGGATCACTGGCAAGAGTGATAATACCATTGGGCCCGGGCATCTTGAGCTTCATGTACCTGTAATGAGGTATAGCTTGGAAGCGGGTAAATGCATGTCGCCCCAATAGGGCATGATATCCACTATTGAAAGGGGCCACTTGAAAGGTTATCTCTTCGGACCGATAATTCTCCGGCGTGCCGAATACCACGTTGAGCGTGATTTTTCCCGCGCATCGCCCCTCCCGACTGGGAATGATTCCTCGGAAGGTCGTGCTACTTTGCTCAATGCGGCTCCTGTCTATTTCCATTTTGTTGAGTGTGTCCTCGTAGATGAGGTTTAGTCCGCTGCCGCCGTCCATGAGCACTTTGGTGAGCCAAAAACCGTCCACAATTGGATTGAGGACCAAGGCGGCTGGTGCCCGTACTGTCTGGAATTTTGGTTCGTCACCGGCATTGAAAGTTATGGCCGTGTCGTTCCAGGGGTTTATTGCGGCCACTTGGCAGACTTCGGCGAGGTCGCGGAGGGCCCTTTTGCGCCGATTGTTTGAAGCGAAAGTCTCGAAGACCATCAATACCCTGAGGTCGTCGTCCTCCGAGGGGTGTTGCTCTGAGGTATTTTTGGTGAGGATATCATCACCGCTCTTGGCTACTCGCCAGAGTACCAACATGCTCTAAGGTTGTGGGTTGGTATGGTATCCGGTGTTGTGTGTATTTTGCATGGCCTATCGAGCCATCCCTCTAGAACGGTTCCACGCCCCGTAATGGATTTAGATTTCTTTACTATTGAGTCGGGCACCCCGCGAGGGTGCATCCTTTTTGCCTGAACGAGGGGTTGAGTGGAAACCAGTGGTTCCAAGCGAGCTACCTGAGTTTTCCAGGCGCTTTCCACTGCGCAGTACTTCTGTACTATGGTTGCCAAGTCAACGAAGTGTAATACACAACGGAGGTTGATGGCGTTGAGGATTCCTTCGTCCGTGCAATTATTGCAGAATACTGAGATTGCGTCTTTGTTGCGACAATCTTTAATCTTTTCTTGACAAGGAGGAATCTGGCCCAAAAGTGATGGATTGTTTCCTGAGACTGCTATCGCATGTGCATGAGATCACGTATATCTGGGTGGGTGGGTGGCTTCAAATCCGAACCCTGACCCAATTTGGGATCCGGAGTTTGAGAAACTTCTGAGCTTAAAAGTTCGGGCTCCAGGATATCAACTGATTTTTTAGATCCATCGTCCGATTCTAGGTTCGGAGGACAGGGCATGTCGTTCCGTGGATGGGTATACGGCTCTTCGAGCTCGGAAATCCGAACATAGTTCATCCTCAATATAGAGGAAGATTTGTTGTTTTGCTCCTCTACTACTGCTATTTGATGGGTAATCGGTGGAGATTTGATTTCTCTCTGACCGGGTTTAAGCCCAATCCGATCGTAGTCTATACCGACCCCCAAGGCGGTGATGCAATCCAGGAGTTCATTTAAAGATGATAACTCCATTGGATCCAACCGTTGGGAATATTCAGAGTCAACATGGAGGCGATTTTCGATGACCCGAGAAATCATCGTCGGCTTAACGGCCGGACGGGCGGTCATGGTAAAGCCGCCCAGCCGGAGGGTTTGCCTTGAGGCCAGGGCTCCTCCGGAGGTGATACTGTCCTTGATAACAAGGCGAGCCATTAATCCTGTCTTCGACGTCACAGCGGAACTCTCAATGAAAGCACCAATGTCGGTGTCAAAACCGGCGGATCTCAGGTAGGGGGTCCTGAACTGTGTGTCTAAGGTCAATGGTAACAGGAGACAGGGGACACGATGTTTACCCAGGTTCGGGCCCTCTCTATGGAGGTAATACCCTACTTCCTGCTTGATTGATCTTGATGAATATGAGTATTGCAAGAGTTGATCTACCACGAGATCGTAATGGCTAAAACCCTAGGAGTCTAAACTGTATGATTATGATTGCCTCTACGGACTAAACCCTCCAGTTTATATAGACACCGGAGGGGACTAGGGTTGTACAAAGTCGGTTACAGAGAAAAGAATCTTCATATCCGAATGCCAAGCTTGCCATCCACGCCAAGGAGAGTCCCATCCGGACACGGGTAAGAGTCTTCGGTCTTGTATCTTCATAGCCCATCAGTCCGGCCCATGTCCAACAGGCCGGACACCGGAGGACCCCTTAATCTAGGACTCCCTCGGTAGCCCCCGAACCAGGCTTCAATGACGAGGTGTCCGACACGCAGATAGTCTTCGGCATTGCAAGGCGGGTTCCTCCTCCGATGACTTCAAAGCACCTAACTTAAAAGAGTTGTATTCGGCCTTCCATTTAATATCGTACCCATCGTCTTCTGTGCATCCATAGCTTCAGCTTCCACGTGTCGAGCAAATACGAGAGGTCAGGGTATTTTTTGCACATAACACCCCGGCCATTGTAAGAAAGGTGTCTATTTAAAGAGATTGGATCTCAGATCCATTCCACACCAAAATGAAAATCCTCAGAGCTTGCTAGGAGAAACCACTCCAACATGGCTAGTGCTCCGAGTTCTTCCTCCCGCCCCACGACTCCAAAAAAGGCGATTGGGAAAGATGCTTCGTATCCCACGATCAGCTAGTGAAGTTGCAAACGCAGGGATTTCTTCCCCCCGCGGATCTAGTCCCCGTTCGGGCAGGATTGACCTCCCTCAATGGCGGGGCTCAGGTGGAGAATTTCCCCAATCCCTCCAGGGGGAACGAGTGTGCTTTGTTCCCTACTTGTTAAGAGGCGTCAGATTTCCAATCCATCCTTTCCTCCAAGGACTTCTGGAGTATTACAGCCTCCAACTGCACAATCTTACTCCTGCCTCCATCCTGCACATCGCGGGTTATGTTGCTCTTTGTGAGCTATTCCTAGGTTGTGAGGCCCATTTTGAGTTATGGAGGAAAATATTCTGCCTCATCCCTCGCAACCAAGAGGGATCAATATTCGAAGTGGGCGGTGCCGAGGTATGACGCATCGCCAAGACCGAATACCTGTCCAGCACGCCGAAGAAGGCGTCCGAAGAGTGGCCTTCCGAACGGTTCTATATTGAGGACGTCGCTCTTCCTGACCCAGTCCGAATGGGTCTTCCCGAATTTTCAAGTGCTCCATTGAAGAAACGCCACAGCTGGCGCCCTCGGAGCCTTGAGGAGGAAGATAGCGCGGAAGTCCGTCAATTGATGGGCAAGATGAAGAAGCTCGCCCAGTCCGGATTATCAATAATCGAGGTAATGACGACTTCCATAGTGCGGGGGGTGCAGCCACTCCAATAGAGAGGGCTTCCCATGTGGCACTACAATGGGGAAGATGATGCCTCACGCTGCGGTCGGAAGGGTCCGGACACCCCCGCTGCTTTGGCCAAAATATTGGCCGAACTGTACAAAGGGGAGAAAGAGGAGTTCACTCGTCTTAAATGTCGAGATGGATTTTCCATGTACAGTTCTCCTAGCTGGGTGAGTTCTAATCCCACCACTTTACTCAATTCTCTCCCTGAGTCACTTTCAACAGACATTAACCCATCCATTTGTAACAGCAATGGCGAAAGGTTACCGAGGGGATCCATAGCCCCGCCCCACAGCGAGAGGATCACAACCGGGACCTTGACCCCGTATTTGAAGAGGAATCAGACATATTTGTGGAGCTTGAGGATGGAGTGTTCTACCAGGAGAGCTATGACGGCACAGAAGTGGCCATCATCGCCGACTATCCCAGCCTCCTCCAAGCGAGTTGCCTGAGTTTTCCATACTGTCCATTGCGTAGTACTTCTATACTATGGTTGCCAAGTCAGCAAAGTGTAATACGCGATGGAGGTTGATGGCATTGAGGATTCCTTCATCCGTGCAATTATTGTAGAATACTGAGATCGCATCTTCGTCGCGGCAATCTTTAATCTTGTCTTTGACAAGGAGCAATCTGGCCCAAAAGTGATGGACTGTTACCTGAGACTGTTGTCGCATGTGCATGATATTGCGCATATCTGGGTCGGTGGATTTAAATCCGAAGCCTTACCCAATTTGGGATCCGGAGTTTGAGAAACTTCCGAGCTTAAAAGTTCGGGCTCCGGGATATCAACTGATTTTTCAAGTCCATCGTCCGATTCTAGGTTCGGAGGACAGGGCATGTCGTTCCGCGGACGGGTATCTGACTCTTTACTACTGCTATCTGATGGGTAATCAGCGGAGATTTGATTTCTCTCTGGTCGGGTTTAAGCCCAATCCGATCGTAGTCTGTAGCGACCCCCAAGGAGGCGATGCGATCCAGGAGTTCGTTTAAAGAAGATAACTCCGTTGGGAATATTCGGAGTTGACATGGAGGCGATTTTTGATGACCCGAGAAGTCATCGTCGGCTTAATGCCGGACGAGCGGTCATGGTAAAGCCGCCCAGCCGGAGGGTTTGGCCTAAGGTGTCACGCCCAAGATGCGACCCTATCCTAAAGGAACTCGAAGGTCCCACCAATGATAGAAGCGCATCTTGAAGACGCTTTTGCAAGGTGGATATCATTACATCGTACCATTACATAAAAGTGGGGATACATCGAAGTCATACAATGTCACATGAATACAACAATATATCATACATAAGATCAATATCCGACTACGGATGAAACACAAACAGAAGCTCAAACGACATCCACCCTGCTAGCCCAGGCTGCTGACCAGGAACCTATCCCTCTAACAAGAGGAAGCGGAACAAGAACTCCAAAACTAGTAAACATCACTCTTGCGTCATGATCATCGCATAACCTGTACATGCAACTATTGTTGTAGAATCTGTGAGTCACGAGGACTCAGCAATCTCACACCCGCGAGATCAAGACTATTTAAGCTTATGGGCAGGAAAGGGGTAATGAGGTGGAGCTGCAGCAAGCACTAGCATGTATGGTGGCTAACATACGCAAATAAGAGCGAGAAGAGAAGCAACGCAACGATCGAGAAGCTAGAAGTGATCAAGAAGTGATCCTGAAGCTACTTATGTTCAAGCATAACACAAGGCCGAGTTCACTTCCCGGACTCCGCCGAAAAGATACCATCATGGCTATACACACGGTTGATGTATTTTAATTAAGTCAAGTGTCAAGTTCTCTACAACCGGACATTAACAAATTCCCATCTGCCACATAACCGCGGGCACGGCTCTCGAAAGTTTATACCCTGGAGGGGTGTCCCAACTTAGCCCATCACAAACTCTCACGGTCAACGAAGGATATTCCTTCTCCCAGGAAGACCCGATCAGTCTCGGAATCCCGGTTACAAGACATTTCAACAATGGTAAAACAAGACCAGCAAAGCCGCCCGAATGTGCCAACAAATCCCGATAGGGGCTGCACATATCTCGTTCTCAGGGCACACCGGATGAGCCAGACGTCGGGTTGGCATAGACCCTGGTTGCCCAGGGGGCGCCGGACATCGCTCGGTTTGGACCAGCACCCAGAGGAGCACTGGCCCGAGGGGGTTAAAATAAAGATGACCCTCGAGAGCGCGACTCCCAAGGGAAAAATGGCTTAGGTGGCAAATGTTAAAACCAAGGTTGGGCCTTGCTGGAGGAGTTTTATTCAAAGCGAACTGCCAAGGGGTTCCCATAACACCCAACCGCTTTAGGGACGCAAAATCCGGGAACATAATACCGATATGACGGAAACTAGGGCGACAAGAGTGGAACAAAACACCAGGCATAAGGCCGAGCCTTCCACCCTTTATCAAGTATATAGATGCATTAATTAATTAAATAAGAGATATTGTGATATCCCAACATATCCATGTTCCAACATGGAGCAAACTTCATCTTCACCTGCAACTAGCAACGCTATAAGAAGGGCTGAGCAAAGCGGTAACATAGCCAAACAATAGTTTGCTAGGAAAGGTGGGTTAGAAGCTTGATGTCATGGAATTGTCACGGTAGATGTCCTAATGTAAGGACTTAATCGCGAGGCCAACGCATCCATGTGGTAGCTTGAAGGGGTTGAGCGGAATCGAAACACGCAACACACAAGACGAGGATTTATACAGCTTCGGGCCCCGGGAAACATCATCCGATAAAAACCCTACATGCTGTTTGTGGCTAGGTCTCATTATGATCACGAGACAGTCGCTGGTAAGTCGGCTCTTTGTGTCTAGCCCTAGAGATTGTTTCTTGTTTTCCTGTCCCTTTAGGGAGCCCTGCCCCTCCTTATATAAGTTAGAGGGGCGGCTTACATGTGGAGTCCAAATAGGATTAAGACTAGCCTATCTTCTACTACAAGCCGGATACAAGTCCGGTTCTTGATTCCTTGTAAGGGAGATATTCCTCACGCCTTTCCTCTTAAGCCGGCCTACCATAACGTAAGCCGGCCTTCTGGGCCTTGAGCCTCCCGGGCCCCCGGGTCTTGTCGCTCCTCAGATCCGCTTGCCAGGTCACCCATAAGTCGCCAGAATCAGGCGGGTCACTTAGTGTGTCGTCCAGTCAGGACGGGTCATTAGTGAGTCGCCATGTCCGGCTGGGTTATACATCCAGCCGGGTCATACCACGGGGTATATCCCCGACATTAGCCCCCAAGTTTAATTTGGATTTATCCATGTTAAACTGATCTGCAACATTAACACAAGAACAAACTGACAGGTTGTACTCCGGGTTAAATATTCTTGTAAGCCGGCACCTGATCATTTTTAAATCCTTGTCATTTCCTTCTTGATACATGCCCATGTACTCATAGCAAATCTCCTTTAGTAGATATGTTCAAACTTTGTGAATGCAAAAAATCCAGATACTTCTTTTGAGAAATCCGGGTAAATAGGCCAGCTTCAGAGTCAATTTGCTGGCATTGGTCTCTTGTAGAGAAATATTGTAAGAAATAATCCACTTGAATCGGCTTCCAAAGCGCCGGCTTAAAACATATTGGTCTTGAAATACCCATCTAACTTTCAGCCGGCTTGAAGAGGTAAAAGTTGTCGGTTTATCATAACCAAAATTGCCGTCTTGTAAATATTGATAGCACCGGGTCATAATTGTAGCTGACGCCGGGTCATAATTATTGGTGACACCGGATCATGATTGTTGCAAACACCGGATTTGAACATATTTCTCCCTTATATCCATATTACCTGTATCCCCCAAGGGCCGGTTTAATCAGCATGAATAAGCTGGGACTTATCACCATGGCTTTAAATAAGATCTAGCTGTGTAGCCCCCATGAGTCGGCTACAGTCATAGTAGTGTAGCCGGGTCATCATAGAATTGTCTTCAGCAAAGAACAATATGCATTAGCCCCCAAGTGTCGGGTCATTATGTAATGATGAGCAGGGACTTTGTAAATATGATGATGTAAATTTGAACAGTAACGTGTAGCCTCCAAGGGTCGGCTTAGTAAAATAATACTGAGCTGGGACTTTTCATTGAAAATAATATTATATGATGTTACCCCATCCTGGGGCTTGAACCCATGTCCACAAGGTTAAGTGTGCTTTACCAACTGAGCACTGGATCCTTCAATATATAATGGAATAAGGCTTGTGTATCTTGAATTTTAACAGGAGAAATTGGTAATCCCCAAGGGCCGGCTCATTACAACTGGATGAGTCGGGTCTTCAATAAGGCCAATAAAAATGACTTTGCATTAGCCCCCAAGTGTCATGGTGCATGCTTACAACGACATGAGACTTGCATATTTGATGTAACCTCAACTTGAATAATGTAGCCCCCAAGTGTCGGGTCGTAAGCCTGCAGCGACTCGGGACTATTTCCTCCATTGTAAAATAAATCATGCCCATTGATAAAGATAATAGCTCTTGCGCTAAAGCGACTTTGAAAACCTCAATCATAATACTGGTTATTGATAATCATAATAGAAATCCAGCCATGTTGGCTATTCAAGATTTGAATAATATAATCCGGTATGAAAACCTCAATCATTCAATATCATCATGAAAATCCAGCCATGTTGGCTATTAAAGATTTGAATAACCCGGTTTGAAAACCTCAATCATTCAATATCATAACGAAAATCCAGCCAAGTTTGGCTATTTAAAGATTTCAAATACCTTATCTGTTGACAAGTAAATCCGGAGTTTAAATACCCGGTGGCTCTTGGCCGACGGCGATTCAATACGCCTTTATTGTAAACCAGAATTTTCATGACCCGGCGGCTTATAGCCTTTTGAGAAAAATCCAGAACGGATAATCATTTTGAAGCATCAACTTTGGTAATGAGCTTGAACTTAATCATTTATATGTCATATTTCTGCAAATCCTGCAGAGAGTTTAAACAACATATGCCCTGGCGACTTAGCGTCAAAACCAGGGCGGGTCATAATATCTCACATATAACTACTGTGATATTGAATTTGTACTGCCGACTTACATAACCTGTGCAGTAAGGGTGATAACCCAATCCTTAGAAGCCAATGCTTCTATATAGACGATGATTGTCATAAACTGGTGACTTATAGTCAAAAGTCAAGCCAGGTTAAGCATAAAACACTTATATATATTTGAGATATAATCCCAAAAAGGTCTCAAGTTAAGTAATTGTGGCTGCAATAAACTTTACCAGAGACAGAATAAAACTTTTTGAGGCTTCTGATTCGGATACGATCAGTAAACCGTTCCAAAGGGGTTGAGCTAAGATTCGAATACGATCATATAGCCCCCAGTGGCTTTGGCGATGCCGATCAAGAGGGTATCGACAGCTATGTTCTCTTTGGTTCGAATACGACCTATGTTTGAACAGAAAGCCCCCAAGTGACCTTGAGAGTTGTTTAACGACGCTGATTCGAATACGATCCACGTCGGACCCAAAGGGGTTGAGCTATGATTCGGATACGATCAAGAAGCCCCCTAGTGTGTTTGGCAGTATGCCAATCAAAAGGGTTTCGACAGCTATGTTCTCTTTGGTTCGAATACGACCTATGTTTGAACAGGAAGCCCCCAAGTGACCATATAAATTTTGGCATTGCGCCGATCAAGAGGGTACTGATAGCTATGCTCGATAAGCAGGAAGCCCCCATGTGATCATAATAAGATAAGCCGTAAGGCAGGATATCCAAGTTTGAACCGCGCATCATGGCAGCAAGTTCTTTTGGCAACCTTTAATTTTTCTGAGAACTCGAACTTGCGAGAGATTAAATCTTTTTGAACCGGAACTTTAAACCGGATTTAAAAGCTTCAAAACCTTGTGAGAGACAAATTTACCTTGAGCGGATTAAGAACCGGATTTGATAGCTTCAAAGCTTTGCGAGAGATAGATGCCTCTTGAGCTATATTTTAAACAGGAATCTTCATTTTGAGCCGAAAATTTTTCTGACGGCCTTTAAATATTCGCCAATAAAGAGTAACCTCCGGGGTCGGGTTATCTTCCCTTCAATGACCCGGAGTTCTTGAATTCATTAAAACCGGCTAATTTTGCCGAGCCATACCATTGTAGCCCCCGAGTCTCAAGATGACTCGAAGAGTGGGCTTGAGATTCTCCATATTTGACCATAGCAGAAGGTGTATATCATTGGCGTTGATAACATGATGTGAATCCACAGAAGGCTGAGGTGACTGCGGCGGGTTATAAATGATCCCGTATGAGCCGTGTCAGCAACTCGGCCAATGGTTCCTTCCAACTGGTTGTTTCAAGCTTTAACCTAATTGTAGTGGCGGCGATTTGTGCGCCTGCCCATTGAGCCATCCATTGCAGACGGCGGTTGATAATATATGATAATTTGCCTCCAATTTATTGGAAGAGAAAACTGGGCTTCCCAAGCAGTGACTTGCTCATACTCAATAAATAGCTCATGCAGGCAGATGCAGCCTAATGTGTTGATGTAGACCAGGCCGCGAGAGGCGGACGGTAAAGACGACCGCAATATCTGAGGCGGCACAGACAGATGAACCGGCCGTGGCATTGTAAGCCGGTGCGGACGGGCAAGTTGTCCTCCTTGTTGTTAGCCGACGTGGTCGCGAGAGACGACCACGGTGTGTAAGTCGGCGCGGTCGTGAGAGACGGCCACGGCGTTGTAAGCCGGTGCGGGAGTCCGTTGAGTAACGACGACCACATGTGCCAAAAGATATTGGCATGCCTCCATCTCCGCGGTATAATATCACTTTTTGTCATAAATAATTGCTCTGCATAAACAATATTGCATACCAAGGCAAAGATAGACTTGTTCTTTGACAAAAACAACATGTGCTAATAAAACAAACTTGGGTGGATATCACCTGATTTCTTTGGACGATGGATGACCGTTCAATGCGACAGAGACAGCTCAGACAGAACCCCGATGGCTCAACACGGCAGAGGCGGCTCAATCATAGCAGAGGCGGCTCAAACAGATGAGTCGGCCGCGGTATTATAAGCCGGTGCGGACGGGCGAGTCGGTCACAAGCACGGTCCCGATTAGTCGAAATAGTCCAGGCCGCAAGGGCGGCGACTTGTGCGCGTCCGTCAGGCGCAATGTTGCCAGTACATGCTCCGTACTCGTGGTATAAACCACATTTGCAGTGAACAATTATCCAGCGTTCAAAAAATACAGCAGAGCAGAGTAGTTGTTTGTCGAAGGAAATTGAAATGTACTTAACAAAATATATAGGATAAATATCTCCTGATTTTTCTGGATGATACTCAGCCACCAAGTTGATAATGACGT
The DNA here is from genome assembly GCA_032464435.1 of Aegilops umbellulata. Classification (NCBI taxonomy): domain Eukaryota; kingdom Viridiplantae; phylum Streptophyta; class Magnoliopsida; order Poales; family Poaceae; genus Aegilops; species Aegilops umbellulata. The sequence goes on along the minus strand of CP136056.1, from coordinate 288,774,342 downwards.
CAGGATCTTCACGTAGGAATTAGTACTGATAGCACTATGCAACGCACTAGACATAGTAGTGTTTGTAGCCACTGTCCCTCATCACCGCAGTTGCAGTCTTTTCGGCATAAGTGTGCGCAGAGGGAGGGGCGGCTCAACACATCCCTGACAGCTCATCATGCGGTAGGCGTGGCGCAGGCAACGATGATTTAATCGTGGCGACTCATGACGAGTCAACGAAGGGGGCGGATCACCCACAGCGGAGATAGAGCGGCCCACTCAAGAAACGGGCGTGCACTTCGGCGGGTCACAATAATATAAGCGAAGGCGAGCAGTAAGTGGAGGAACTTGACCGTGGGCAGAACGGTGCGAGGCCGAGTCAGAAGCAGAGCCAGCCACTTCGGCGGTTTGCAGTAGAGGCAGGCCGGCCAGGTGCGTCCGGTCCGGGGTGCAGCCATGGCCACAGCGCCAGCAGAGGGCATCTCGGAAGCAGGCTTGAGGTGCAGCGATGGCCACGCCCACAAATCCATCCAATCCGGGTTGTGGTTGCTTTTTTCTTTTCTTTTTTTGACAAATCGTTCGTCCGTAATTTTCCTTCTTTGATTACCTTCTCTGATCCAACTTCGTACTGCTCACTGATTGGTTTTGCAAAGAACTAGTAGTACTTGGTAGCTTCGCTGGAAGGGCTACTCCGGGTTACTACAGTAGTAATAGATGTACTACTTGATGATTATCTCAACTTGTTCTAGTCTTCATGATAGGAAATCGTAGCGACCGATCACAGATGCTTTACGGCAAAAAGTAGCAGCAGTTACCAGCTGATGCCCTTGGGACTTGATTCCAGCCCACTCACGCGCGGGTTGACACGGATTGGTACGACGTACGTGGCATATGGCGGCTGTAATTGAATTCCTGTTAGACTAAGCGACGCGTGGTAGCAGCACCGGCAGCAGATCCCAACCTGGATCACCTAGATCGCGTGTCTTGACTATGAAATTATTTTTCCTTGATCTGATTTGTCTCTCCGCAGATTTTTTTCGATCTGAAGCGACGAATTTTGGAAAGACAACTTTTTGTTGTCGCTGGATTTTTTCTTCTTTTCAATCTCATCTGATGAACTCGGAGTCGATGTAAGGCCCGGCTAAAAATCGGTCTCGGCGGATCAATCACGCGTGGGCTGCTATGATTTTTCTTCTTCTCACGTGAAGTCGCCATCATCAACGATTTGCGCGCAAGGCTTGTCTCGGCTTTTGGCTGCTGTATAGATCGAATATGCTAACTTCTCTTGACCTTTATCTCGTATGAGTCGTCCCGTCTGCTTGCTACGGAGGCGACGTAGATCCTTCAAACCCGGTTCTTCTTTATCCGAAAATTGCGACCTTCTCGAACCATAGAAAAGATCCCTCCAAGAACTCAACACCACCGTGCGCTAGCCCACGGTGGGTGCCAACTGTCGTGGAATTGTCACGGTAGATGTCCTAATGTAAGGACTTAATCGCGAGGCCAACGCATTCATGTGGTAGCTTGAAGGGGTTGAGCGGAATCGAAAGACGCAACACACAAGACGAGGATTTATACAGCTTCGGGCCCAGGAAACATCATCCGGTAAAAACCCTACATGCTGTTTGTGGCTAGGTCTCAATATGATCACGAGAGAGTCGCCGGTAAGCCGGCTCTTTGTGTCTAGCCCTAGAGATTGTTTCTTGTTTTCCTGTTCCTTTAGGGAGCCCTGCCCCTCCTTATATAAGTTAGAGGGGCGGGTTACATGTGGAGTCCAAATAGGATTAAGATTAGCCTATCTTCTACTACAAGCCGGATACAAGTCCGGTTCTTGATTCCTTGTAAGGGAGATATTCCTCACGCCTTTCCTCTTAAGTCGGCCTACCATAACGTAAGGTGGCCTTCTGGGCCTTGAGCCTCCTGGCCCCCGGGTCTTGTCGTTCCTCTGATCCGCTTGCCAGGTCACCCATAAGTCGCCAGAATCGGGCGGGTCACTTAGTGTGTCGTCCAGTCAGGGCGGGTCATTAGTGAGTCGCCAAGTCCGGCTGGGTTATACATCCAGCCGGGTCATAACGCTATAAGAAGGGCTGAGCAAAGCGGTAACATAGCAAAACAATAGTTTGCTAGGAAAGGTGGTTAGAGGCTTGACATGTCAATATGGGAGGCATGATATAGCAAGTGGTAGGTAGCGCAACATAGCAATAGAGCGAACAACTAGCAAGCAAAGAGAGAAGTGATTTCAAGGGTATGGTCATCTTGTCTGAGATCCCGCAAGGAATAAGAACGAGTCCATGAAGAAGACAAACGGACGTAGTCGAACGAATCCTCACAACTCCGGAACGAACCCGAAGCTAATGAGAGAAGTAAACCGAAAAAAGCAAACAACATGGTAAGCAACCATCACATCAACATGGCATGATGCACAATCAAGTGTGATGCATGTCCGATCTAATGAGGCATGGCATGACAAAGTGCAACAAACAACACTACAAATTAAGTGGAGCTGAATATGCAACGAGTTGCATATTGACGAAACACCACATTAAAGTTATTTAGTTTGCTCTCGTTTAGGAACAAGACAAGATTAAATGTTGGTTAACATGGGAAGAGGTGAAGCATAATTAAGCAACCTATCTAGGCAAGTTTAAATGAGGCCGGAAATAACAAACGACAATTCTGGAAAATCCCCATATGCATAAATAGCAATTTAAAGGAAACAACAACTATAAACATTTTTAAATGTTGTTATCATGATGCGGATGACAATGCAAGTTTTTATGCCTTTTTATGAAAATGTTGACATGAGCATGTTATGAAGCATTTGTCACCGTGGTGGAAGAAAGGTGTGCCACGACAAAGGATCCGAAAATGATGCCACGGCAACATATCGGTTCCGGTAGCTCGTTGAGATATCGGTGCAAAAGAAGCAAATGTGCGGACGTGCGGAACTTGCTGGAAAAGGTGGGGTGATCCCGGTTTACCAGGTTTCCACGGGTCGATGGCATGGTAAACGAGGAGGAACGTGCATGACAACTCGGACACGGTGCAACCACGGGCATCTCATACATCACTCATGCATTCGATCACGGGCGTCGTCTCGGCAATTATACCTTCGAAGCGTGCGTTTTCGGAACGGATCAAGTTCGTAGTGGAAGTAGAAATTCTCGCGACGATAGTGGAAGTAGTTTTACACGGTGATGGTAGAGGTACTCGTTGGTAGTCGTACACGTTCGGAGAGGAACTTGGCGCGTCCAAAATGAGCAAGGCAAAAGCCCTTGATCAGCGGTGCTCTAACTTGACGAAATCCACGAACGGGTCTTGGCGTATCCTGGTCTTGGAGAGGTCTCCGAAAAGAACTTGGCGATCCGGATCCTCTGAACGTAGATGTACATAGCGGTGGCCTTGGGTCCACGGCAACAGGAGGTCGACGGCGAGGTGGATGTCCATGGCAGCGTCGGGCAGGGCTCGAGCTCGAACTCGAAGCAGAGGGCAACCGCGAACCACGGAGGCGCGACAACAGAGGCCGAAGGGGAGGTCGATGCTACGGGAACGGCGGCGCAAGGACTCGTCGGATCCAGTGCGAGGAGGACAGGAGCGGGCGGCCGGCGTGGCGCTCCTGGACTGGCAGGTCGGGCGGGAAGTGATACGTCCATTTTACATCATGCTTTTATATCAATATTTATTGCATTATGGGCTGTTATTTCACATTATGTCACAATACTTATGGCTATTCTCTCTTATTTTACAAGGTTTACATAAGGAGGGAGAATGCCGGCAGCTGGAATTCTGGGCTGGAAAAGGAGAAAATATTAGAGACCTATTCTGCGCAACTCCAAAAGACCTGAAACTCCACGAAATATCTTAGAATAAATAAAGAAAAATCCTCGCCAAAGATGAAGTCCAGGGGCCCCACACCCTGCTCACGAGGGTGGGGGGCGCGCCCCCCTCATAGGGTGCGCCCCCTACCTCGTGGGCCCCCTGGTGGGTCTCTGACGTCCATCTTCTGCTATATGAAGTCTTTCGATGAGAAAAAACCAGAAGCAATCTTTTGGGACGAGACTCCGACGCCACGAGGCGGAACCAATCTAGAGCTCCGACAGAGCTGTTCTGTCGGGGATACTTCCCTCCGGGAGGGGGAAATCATCACCATCATCATCACCAAGAAACTTGATGATGCATTGTGGGCATATAGAACTGCATATAAAAATCCTATGGGAATGTCTCCATATAAAATGGTTTATGGAAAAGCATGTCACTTACCTCTCGAACTAGAAAATAAGGCATATTGGGCTATTAAAGAGCTCAACTATGATTTCAAACTTGCCGGTGAGAAGAGGTTATTTGATATTAGCTCACTTGATGAATGGAGAACACAAGCATATGAAAATGCCAAGTTATTTAAATAAAAAGTTAAAAGATGGCATGACAAAAGGATACAAAAGCGTGAGTTTAATGTAGGTGATTATGTATTGCTATACAACTCTCGTTTAAGATTTTTTGCAGGAAAACTTCTCTCTAAATGGGAAGGCCCCTATGTTATCGAGGAGGTCTATCGTTCTGGTGCAATAAAAATCAACAACTTCGAAGGCACAAATCCAAAGGTGGTAAACGGTCAAAGAATCAAACACTATATCTCAGGTAATCCCATAAATGTTGAAACCAATATTATTGAAACCGTAACCCCGGAGGAATACATAAGAGACACTTTCCGGAACGTCTCAGACTCCGAAAAGGAATAGGTATGTGGTACGGTAAGTAAACTGACTCCAAAACAATTTTTAAGGCAATATCTCTTCGTTTTAGAATATTTAGAAAAATAGAAAAATAAGTGGCAGTCCGGGAAGGACACGAGGGCCCCACGAGGATGGTGGGCGGGCCCCCCTGCCTGGGCGCGCCCCCTACCTCGTGAGCACCTCGTGTGCCTTCTGGACTCTATTTTCTTGCACGATACGTATTTTGGTCGGTAAAAATTCACTATATATTCTCCCGTAGGTTTTGACTCTCGTATCCCGCAAATCTCCTCTGTTCTTGTTTCGGGCTGTTTTCTGCCAGGGTTTTCCAGGCTAGGCATCATGTCGACCCCCTCCTCCAACAATGGTGACAACGATGCCTGGCTGATGAAGATAGATCTGAAGAGGGAAGAACCCACGAGGATCAACAAGGATGAAAGGATCAAGAAGGCCACGAAAGATCAAGCTCCGGCAGCAAAGGACATCCTTCAACTTGATCATAACCTTCTTACCCCAACTGAGATCGAAGCTTTCAAGATGATTGAGTTAGCTCGTATACAAAACAAGTATCTCAGACAAGAAAATATTCTGTTGAAGGAACATATTGTCGCACTCAAGGGCATTATTCGCAAGCTGGAGGACCTCTTACGCTCGATGTACGATTATCCGTCACCTCCACCTTCTTCACCGACAAAGGAGACATAATCACTTGGGTATGGGCACTCCCCTTGGTAACTGCCAAGCTTGGGGGAGGTGCCCCGGTATCGTATCACAATCACATCTCCTATCTTTACCGTTTTTCTTAGTTTGATCCTATTAGTAGTATCTTGATCTAGTAGAATAAAGTTTATGGCATGATCTAGTTTTGAGTTTTGCTTTATGATCTCTCTTTGTAATCGAGCCCGTGAGCTATATATAATAAAGATTAGTGTTGAGTCAAGGGCCTGATTATTTTGCCATGATCTTGGGTAAATAAAAGAAAAGAAGGAAAAGAATAAAAAGGGGGAAACAAAAAGTTCATATTGATCTTATTGAGAGTAATGACTCCATGTAGAAAGAGTATGATGATTAAAAGTTGTTGGGAGTTGGCAGGCATAGCTTTGGTCATCGTTGCAATTAATAGGAAGTAATAAGGAAAGAGAGGTTTCACATATAGATATATTATCATTGACATCTTTTATGATTGGAAGCACTCATTAAAATATGACATGCTAAAGAGTTGATGTTGGACAAGGAAGACAACGTAATGAATTATGTCTTTCTTATATCTGAGATAAAGTATGTTGTCATGGATCCTCTAACTTGTTGAGCTTGCCTCTCCCCCTCATGCTAGCCAAATTCTCAGCACTAAGTAGAGATACTACTTGTGCTTCCAATTACCCTTAAACCAGTTTTGCCATGAGAGTCCACCATATCTACCTATGGATTGAGTAAGATCCTTCAAGTAAGTTGTCATCGGTGCAAAGCAATAAAAAATTCTCTAAATATGTATGATTGATTGGTGGGGGAGGAATAAGCTTTATACGATCTTGTGATGTGGAAGTAATAAAAGCGACGGACTGCATAATAAAGGTTCACATCACAATGGGCAATATAAAGTGACGTCCTTTCGCATTGAGATTTTGTGCATCCAACCATAAAAGCGCATGGCAACCTCTGCTTCCCTCTGCGAAGGGCCTATCTTTTATTATTATCTTCTACCTTATGCAAGAGTCATGGTGATATTCACCTTTTCTTTTTCATTTTATCCTTTGGCAAGCTCAACATGTTGGAAAGAACATGATATATATATATATATCTAATTGGATGTAGGGGAGCATGAACCATTATTGTTGACATTACCCTTGAGGTAAAAGGTTGTGGGGCAAAACTATAAGCCCCTATCTTTCTCTATGTCCGATTAGAACTCCGTAACCACAAGTATCGCGTGAGTGTTAGCAATTATGAAGGACTAGATGATAGTTGAGTATGTGGACTTGCTTTTAAGCTATGACATAGACTCTTTCCGATGTTATGATAAATTGCAATTGCTTCAATGAATGAGATTATAGTTTGTTGGAGCCCAATAAGGTTTATGATTCATACTTTTGTTGTCGGATTTCGGGTTCTGGCAGACCCTTGAGGTTCGAACTCTGGGGTGCGCGCGGAGATTACGCTCTCTACCTCTCCGTCTCGCAAAGATCTAAACTACTGAAAGAACAACACAAGAGACACAAGGTTTATACTGGTTCGGGCCACCGACGTGGTGTAATACCCTACTCCAGTGTGGTGTGGTGGATTGCCTCTTGGGCTGACGAGGATGAACAATACAAGGAAGAACAGCCTCGTGATGGTCTGTTCTTAGCTGGGGCGATGAACTGCTAGGAGGAGTTCAGCCGCCCTTCTCTCTCTCTTTCTGTCTGATTGCCTCTACTTTGATTCATCGACCTTCTCTCTTTCTTCGCTTCTCTTGGTTTGATTTCTCCCTCCTCCTACCTTGGGTTGGCTAGTCCTATTTATAGGCAAAGGCCCTGGGCCTCTTCCCAAATATTGAGCGGGAAGGGCGCCAACAGTTGGCCATTTTGAAGGGGAACATCTGGTACACTTATCCTAACTAAAGTCGGTCCTCGCCTGCCAAACGCTCTGGTGATGACGCTGGCTTGGGCTCCACGATGACCTCCTCCTTGTCGCGGAGCTGGTCTTGGTTTCGTTGCACCGAAGTGGATGCCTTTGCTTGATCCTCTCGCCTGTGCTTGCCCCCTTAGCACCAAAGAGGAAAGGGAGGACACCGTGCAGGCTGGCGCCCGCCTGGCGCCCTTGGTCGTCATGGCTTACGTCATGGGCACCTCGTGAGGTACCCCGCCTTGATCTCTCCACCTCCTCGTGAGCCAGCCTGATGAGGCCGTGCTTGAGGAAGCTCTGTGTCATCCGCCCCGCGAGGCTTGGCCCCTCGCGAGGGTCTTGGGTCTTGTGTTGATGAACATGGGCCGTGCTGGGCCTCCTTCGAGCCATGCCGCAGGCCGCAGGCAGGCAAGTCCGGGGACCCCCGTTCCTAGAACGCCGACATTTGTATTGTGAATAGATCATCGCTTGAACATAAGTAACCATATGACAAAATCTATATATGTTGCTGTTATGAGAATAATCATGATGCCTTCATGTCCGTATTTTATTTTTATCGACGCCTCTGCCTAGGGATGGCAATGGGGACAATCCCCTGTGGGGATACCTACAACATCCCCATCCCCATCTATTCCCTATCATCCCATCCCCATCCCCGTTTACATGACTGGGGCTGCAATTTCCCCATACCCATGCCCCACTGGGGAACGGGGCCCCATTAGGGTCCCCATCCCCATAAACAAATACCCATATACATAATATGACACCCTATAATCAACATACATACATGGTGTTGTCCTTGTCCTGCTAATGCCTATCTAGGTTGTATTGACTTCTTGGTCATCGTGGCAGCTGAGGTGAGGATGTGAGATAGGTTTAAGGTTTTTTCCAGAGCTTTTTTTTGTTTTCACAAGTTTGTTTGTGAATATTTTAAGGTTGACCGCAGTATCACAGTTACTAACCGGGTCCCCGATGGGTATTGGGTCTGGGGAATAGGATATCGTCCCCATCCCCGTTGTACCCTATGGGGAATGAAATAGTTTGGTAAATATCCCCATGGGGATATTTTTCGCCCATCCCCACCTCCTAATAGATGAAATCCCCACGGGTTTGGCAGGTATGGGGCCCCGTTGCCATCCCTACCTCTGCCTCTAAACATGAGGACATATTTATTGTTATCGGCTTTTCGCTTGAGGACAAGCGAGGTCTAAGCTTGGGGGAGTTGATATGTCCATTTTGCATCATGCTTTATATCGATATTTATTGCATTATGGGTTGTTATTTCACATTATGTCACAATACTTATGGCTATTCTCACTTATTTTACAAGGTTTACATAAGGAGGGAGAATGCCGTCAGCTGGAATTCTGGGCTGGAAAAGGAGAAAATATAAGAGACCTATTCTGCGCAACTCCAAAAGTCCTGAAACTCAACGGAATATCTTAGAATAAATAAAGAAAAATCCTCGCCAAAGATGAAGTCCAGGGGGCCCACACCCTGCTCACGAGGGTGGGGGGCGCACCCCCTCCTAGGGCGCGCCCCCTACCTCGTGGGCCCCCTGGTGGGTCTCCGACGTTCATCTTCTGCTATATGAAGTCTTTCGATGAGAAAAAAACCAGAAGCAACCTTTCGGGACGAGACTCCGCCGCCACGAGGCGGAACTAAGGCGGAACCAATCTAGAGCTCCGGCAGAGCTGTTTTGTCGGGGATACTTCCGTCCGGGAGGGGGAAATCATCACCATCGTCATCACCAACGCTCCTCTCATCGGGAGAGGGCAATCTCCATCAACATCTTCACCAGCACCATCTCATCTCCAAACCCTAGTTCATCTCTTGTATCCAATTCTTGTCTCAAAGTCCGGGATTGGTGCTAGTAGGTTGCTAGTAGTGTTGATTACTCCTTGTAGTTGTTGCTAGTTGGTTTATTTGGTGGAAGATCATATGTTCAGATCCTATATGCATTATTACCTCTCTGATTATGAACATGAATATGCTTTGTGAGTAGTTACGTTTGTTCCTGGGGACAAGGGAGAAGTCTTGCTATTAGTAGTCATGTGAATTTGGTATTCGTTTGATATTTTGTTAAGATGTATGTTGTCTAGCCTCTAGTGGTGTTATGTGAACGTAAACTACATAACACTTCACCATTATTTGGGCCTAGAGGAAGGCATTGGGAAGTAATAAGTAGATGATGGGTTGCTAGAGTGACAGAAGCTTAAACCCTAGTTTATGCGTTGCTTCGTAAGGGGCTGATTTGGATCCATATGTTTCATGCTATGGTTAGGTTTACCTTAATACTTTTGTTGTAGTTGCGGATGCTTGCAATATAGGTTAATCATAAGTGGGATGCTTGTTCAAGTAAGAACAGCACCCAAGCACCGGTCCACCCACATATCAAATTATCAAAGTACCGAACGCGAATCATATGAACGTGATGAAAACTAGTTTGACGATATTCCCATGTGTCCTCGGGAGCGCTTTTCCTATTATAAGAGTTTGTTCCGGCTTGTCCTTTGCTACAAAAAGGATTGGGCCAACTTGCTGCACTTTATTTACTTTTGTTACTTGTTGCTCGTTACAATTTACCTTATCACAAAACTATCTGTTACCACTTATTTCAGTACTTGCAGAGAATACCTTGCTGAAAACCGCTTATCATTTCCTTCTGCTCCTCGTTGGGTTCGACACTCTTACTTATCGAAAGGACTACGATAGATACCCTATACTTGTGGGTCATCACGAGGCTAGGAGGAGTCAGGGCCTCGCAGGACAGGAGGAGAATCAGGGGGCAACGGGGTCGCCTACAGGTGGCCGGAGGCTGGCCGGCGTGGCGTCAGCGCGGTGGCGAGCTGGCGCAGCGGCGAAGGGAGGCGACAGCGGCGCGGGGAAGATGGAAGGGAGAGGAGAGGGACGATTGGATTGGGAGAGAGAGTCTGCGAGGGAGATGGGGATCGTGTGCGGCGCTGCGGGAGGGAACGAGAGGGAGAGATTGGATCGGGGGATCGAGCTAGGGTTAAGACACAGGCGCGGCTGGGCCTAGGCATGGGCCTAGGAGGCCGGCCCAGCGGAGAGGGAAACTACCAGAGGCCTGGTGAAAAGAAAATAAAATAAAAAAGGTTTTCTCATTGGAAAAGAAAAGAGGGACCAAAGGATTTATTTGGAGGTCTAAATAAATCCCAATTTAGCTAAAATTTGGCAAGCGACCTTACTGGAATATATCAAGGCTCCACAAGAAGAATTGGAGTCAAAAGGAGAATAGAGCAAGGATGTGAATATTCGGAAGCGAAATGAACTTTAAAATGCAAGTGGGTTGTGGTTAATTCCAAATTAATGGAATAATTATTTTATAGCTCCCTAATAATATTGGGTGGATATATGTTATAAAGAGAAATCACCATGTGCATTTCCCTCGGTTTAAATAGATCAACCATCTATGCAATTTAGTAGTTGAGTTGAGATGCAATGATTAATGACATGATGGCATGATGACATGATGCAATGCAAAAATAAAAGAGCAAGCACAAAAGACACACACGGTGATCACGAAAAATATGGAAGTCTTCTGAAGTGTTGCTCTCAGGGCGTCACAACACTCCTCCACTTACAAGAGATCTCGTCCCGAGATCTAAGGATGGCGCTGGAGAGGAACGGAAGAGGAAGAGGTAAAACAAAGTTGCTTCTTTGACAAACGAGTGAAAACCACAAACCTTGAGAGGTTGAACAAATCGAAAGAAAGAATACAATGGAGGTGAACGAGATTGCAAACACTGTGTTAGCAGAGAAGAACAAAGAACATGATGAGAACTAAGAGCTTAGGGGACAAGGTAGATTTTGAAGCCACTCCGGTTAAAACAAGATAGAATAGGATTAAGAATGATATAATTTGGACAACACTCTGACTGAAAATGGAAGGATTTAACCTGAACTTGAGAAGATGGGATGATACTTGATGAAATCAACAACACACTGCCTCCGGATCTATTGAAAAATGGCACAAGGGGTAAGAAAGATTTCGGACCGCAGTCTGGTTGAGGAAGGAGGCAAAACTTGATAAGATGAGGAGCTCGAATGAAAACATGACACTCCGGTTAAATGGATAAGCAAGGAAAATAACATGATCTCCAAAATGAGATGACGGGTCGAAGAAAACATCACAATGCCTTCGGGACAAATGAAAGAATGGGATCAAGAGAACAGAGAAGAGAACAACAACTTCTATCACAATTGAATTTGAAAGAGCCTCCTTAAAAAGAAGGATTGAACGGAGTTGTTGGAAAGCCAACAACGAAAGAATAAGCTTGTAGTGGACTTATGGAAACATCTCAACATTATGGGGTGACAAACGGCCACTAAAGGAAGCCATTGATTTGAGTGAGAGCACCAAGGCGATGAAAAACTTCTTTCACCAAGAGGATAGGAGAAAACTTGGATCATTGATAAGCACCATAATAGCAACATTCCTTAGGGAAGGCTTTAGGTGAAACATGACACAAGATAAATCCAACGAAGAGATTGGTGGATTTAAAATATCTCATTCTTGACAATATGTGAATCATGAAACACGAACTCAAATAGTCAAGAATGACATAACACCACCTCAAATGATAAGGTAGAACGAATTGCACTTTGGAATGCAGGAAGAAGAATATTTGAGCTCTTCCAACAAGAATCTTGAGAACAGTTCGAGAATGAATTAAATCCTTGATGAACCACCATGAAGAAACTCCATGAAGAACTCCGGTAATAAAAGGATGATAGAAAGAAAGAGAAGCTGAAAACACAAGGTGAATCCTTGCAATGATAAGATGAAGCTTTGAAATGATATAACCGAGAAAACTTGGAACCCCGGAAAGAAAGATGAACAAATGAAATCAAGAATTTTGATGAACCTCCGGAATAAGGAATTGAATTTACTCGACGAAACAAGAATAAGAATTACATTATGTTCATCCTTCACCAATTAAATTGATGACAAGCAATGGATTTGGCATACTACTTATTCTTGTAGAAAGGATTAAGATAGATATGGCGCAAACTTGGGAAGGTCTTCAACGAACCACCGGTAGGATTGGAAAGAACGAATGAATCTATATGATAACGAAGGAAGAGAACTCTTGAACGAACCACCGTAAGAATTGGAAATAAAAGTAGCAAAGGCACAATTCACCGGGAAAAATTAGAAAACGAATAAAGATACTTGACAGAATTTAGATACATGAGAACAAAGAGATCATGAACTGGTTAGAGGATATTTGAACGATGCACCGGTAAGATTTGGAGAATGAGATCTGAAAGCTGAGAATGAATAATACTAAGATGATGGCTCCGGAAAATCAACCTGAAAAGACTCCTGAAATGCTCCGTATGGGTGAAAAGAATTCTCACAATCGAAAACAATTATGAGAGGATGTCATCAAGCTAGAACCATGAATCTTGAAGAGAATGGAGCAAGATTTAAGAGAAACTCTTCTTCGGTCTTCAAATGTTAAGAATGGCGATGGGAGACACCACCATGAATTTTGAGGCACCCCGGAATGAAAATTGGAAAGGTTGAACCAACGATGAAAAGAATTTGAAAGATCTTGGAGAAAGACATTTGACTGATGAAATTCATTCTTACGTCAAACTTTGAAAAGAATTTTAGAAGCTCCGAGAAAATTAGAAGAGTCAGGTAAGATCCTGGAAAAGACATGTGGTTTAGGGCCCACTCAAAAGAACCACCGTTGAACGATTGCTTGAAAAGAGAGATTGCACCGGTAGAATTAAATGGCTTGAATGAGATAGCATCCTTAAAAGAACTTGAGTGAATTGAGAATGGAAACTTGAATCTTCTGAGATATCTTCATCACTCCGGAAAAATTGAATAGCGAGAAGTGGATGATTAAGAGGTGCACCGGCATAAGAAAGCATTTGAAACGAGAAAAGGAATATGATCAACACTGAAAGCTTGAATTGAATCCACCGGAGAAGAAAAAGAACGAAGAATAATAAACTTGAAGCTCCGTTAGTATCTTCCTAAGAATCACCGGACAAGAACATTGACGGAAAAGGATGGAGAGACTCCCCATCAATAAAAGTATACTTGATTAAGAAATCTGAGTCCTTGAAGAAAATGGGTGGGAGGGCGGGGAAAACAAAGACAACTTGGGACGGATGAAGCAAACACCGTTGCAAAGAACTAAAAATTGATCTCGCGAATGTTGAAATGATCGGATCCACTTGAACAGAGCACGTCGGTTGGAAAAGAATTGGCATGACAATCTCGATGATCAAGAAGGATTGGTATTCACATAGAAGTATGAGAACAGCGCTTAGGAAAGGTATGGAATCAACACTTGACTTTGAAGCAACTCGAATACCACAAACCAAAACAAAACAAAGGATCGGCTTAGGAAATAAGCCAGAAACAAACATATGATAGATCCCATATCGTATCATGTGTCTGTTGGAAAGATAATCTAGGAGCTACTTGAATTCCCACTTATAAACTCCCGAAACTTTCTGGTTATGCAATCAGGTGTTGGGGATACAGGGGAAGCAATATATCTCACCCAAACTAACAATCCCTACATCCAGCTGTATCCATCCGTCAACACATAACCAAGAAACCTTCAGAAATCGTGTACCTCAACCTTCGAAAAGCATCCGTTATACGAGTTATGGCAATACTCCCAAACTCCCGCCCTAGTACTGGGTGGTGTCGAGGTTATCTCACCAACAACTGCATAAAAGAGATTTTCGATGTCGGCAAAAACTCAGGTATTCCAGAACTGCAACGATAAAATTGTGACGACAACACCTCGGAGCTCAACTCCCCGGGACACTACCACAACCCCTAAATGTCAGGAGGCACCAAGAACAATGTTCTCATCACAAAACCATCGGAACGATTCCAAGATACCCGTGTGATCCTAAAAAAAACCGTGAAATTTGAGGAGAGGAGAGTCAAAACTTCTACGTCAGGGGCCTTACCAGAGCGATGAAGGGACTGAGGAGTAAAAAGAATCCTACTCTCCGATATATATAACCCTAAGACTCAAAACATCTTTTTGTTCTAGACTCAACAACGCCAGCGATTCGATCAAGAAGGGGGCTCCTAAGTCGGGGATGACTCTGATACCAACTTGTCACGCCCAAGATGCGACCCTATCCTAAAGGAACTCGAAGGTCCCACCAAGGATAGAAGCGCATCTTGAAGACGCTTTTGCAAGGTGGATATCATTACATCGTACCATTACATAAAAGTGGGGATACATCCAAGACATACAATGTCACATGAATACAACAATATATCATACATAAGATCAATATCCGACTACGGATGAAACACAAATAGAAGCTCAAACGACATCCACCCTGCTAGCCCAGGCTGCCGACCAGGAACCTATCCCTCGAACAAGAGGAAGCTGAACAAGAACTCCAAAACTTGTAAACATCGCTCTCGCGTCATGATCATCGCATAACCTGTACCTGCAACTGTTGTTGTAGAATCTGTGAGTCATGAGGACTCAGCAATCTCACACCCGCGAGATCAAGATTATTTAAGCTTATGGGCAGGAAAGGGGTAATGAGGTGGAGCTGTAGCAAGCACTAGCATGTATGGTGGCTAACATATGCAAATAAGAGCGAGAAGAGAAGCAACGCAACAATCAAGAAGCTAGCAGTGATCAAGAAGTGATCCAGAAGCTACTTATGTTCAAGCATAACACAAGGCCGTGTTCACTTCCCGGACTCCGCCGAAAAGAGACCATCACGGCTACACACGCGGTTGATGTATTTTAATTAAGTCAAGTGTCAAGTTCTCTACAACCAGACATTAACAAATTCCCATCTGCCACATAACCGCGGTCACGGCTCTTGAAAGTTTATACCCTGCAGGGGTGTCCCAACTTAGCCCATCACAAGCTCTCATGGTCAACGAAGGATATTCCTTCTCCCAGGAAGACCCGATCAGTCTCGGAATCCCGGTTACAAGACATTTCGACAATGGTAAAAACAAGACCAGCAAAGCCGCCCGAATGTGCTGACAAATCCCGATAGGGGCTGCACATATCTCGTTCTCAGGGCACACCGGATGAGCCAGACGTAGGGTTGGCATAGACCCTGGTTGCCCGGAGGCGCCGGACATCGCTCGGTTTGGACCAGCACCCAAAGGAGCACTGGCCCGGGGGGGTTAAAATAAAGATGACCCTCGAGAGCGCGACTCCCAAGGGAAAAAAAGGCTTAGGTGGCAAATGTTAAAACCAAGGTTGGGCCTTGCTGGAGGAGTTTTATTCAAAGCGAACTGTCAAGGGGTTCCCATAACACCCAACCGCGTTAGGGACGCAAAATCCGGGAACATAATACCGATATGAAGGAAACTAGGGCGACAAGAGTGGAACAAAACACCAGGCATAAGGCCGAGCCTTCCACCCTTTACCAAGTATATAGATGCATTAATTAATTAAATAAGAGATATTGTGATATCCCAACATATCCATGTTCCAACATGGAGCAAACTTCATCTTCACCTGCAACTAGCAACGCTATAAGAAGGGCTGAGCAAAGCGGTAACATAGCCAAACAATAGTTTGCTAGGAAAGGTGGGTTAGAGGCTTGACATGGCAATATGGGAGGCATGATATAGCAAGTGGTAGGTAGCGCGGCATAGCAATAGAGCGAACAACTAGCAAGCAAAGAGAGAAGTGATTTCAAGGGTATGGTCATCTTGCCTGAGATCCCGCAAGGAAGAAGAACGAGTCCATGAAGAAGACAAACGGACGTAGTCGAACGAATCCTCACAACTCCGGAACGAACCCAAAGCTAGCGAGAGAAGTAAACCGAAAAGAAGCAAACAACATGGTAAGCAACCATCACATCAACATGGCATGATGCACAATCAAGTGTGATGCATGTACGATTTAATGAGGCATGGCATGAAAATGTGCAACAAACAACACTACAAATTAAGTGGATCTCAATATGCAACGAGTTGCATATTGACGAAACACCACATTCAAGTTATTTAGTTTGCTCTCGTTTAGGAACAAGACAAGATTAAATGTTGGTTAACATGGCAAGAGGCGAAGCATAATTAAACAACCTATGTAAGCAAGTTTAAATGAGGCCGGAAATAACAAACGACAATTCCGCAAAATGCCCATATGCATAAATAGCAATTTAAAGGAAACAACAATTATAAACATTTTTAAATGTTATTATCATGATGCGGATGACAATGCAAGTTGTTATGCCTTTTTATGAAAATGTTGACATGAGCATGTTATGAAGCATTTGTCACCGTGGTGGAAGAAAGGGGTGCCACGGCAACGAATCCGCGAAAATGATGCCACTATAACATATCGGTTCCGGTAGCTCGTTGAGATATCGGTGCAAAAGAAGCAAATGTGCAGACGTGCAGAACATGCTGGAAAAGGTGGGCTGATCCCGGTTTACCAGGTTTCCACGGGTAGATGGCATGGTAAACGAGGAGGAACGTGCATGACAACTCGGACACGGTGCAACCACGGGCATCTCATACATCACTCATGCATTCGATCACGGGCGTCGTCTCGGCAGTTATACCTTCGAAGCGTGCGTTTTCGGAACGGATCAAGTTCGTAGTGGAAGTAGACGTTCTCACGACGGTAGTGGAAGTAGTTGTACACGGGGACGGTAGAGGTACTCGTTGGTAGTCGTACACGTTCAGAGAGGAACTTGGCGCGTCCAAAATGAGCAAGGCAAAAGCCCTCGATCAGCGGTGCTCGAACTTGACGAAATCCATGAACGGGTCTTGGCGTATCCTGGTCTTGGAGAGGTCTCCGAAAAGAACTTGGCGATCCGGGTTCTCTGAACGTAGATGTACAGAGCGGTGGTGTCGTGGTTTTGTCACGGCAGATGTCCTAGTGAAAGGACTTAGTCGTGGAGCCATCGCTACGGGTTAACTTGAAGGGGTTAAAGCGGACACAGGGACGCAAAGAGTTTTTATACTAGTTCGGCCCCTTCGATGAAGGTAAAAGCCTACGTCTAGTTGTGATGGAATTGATGGGGTTTCGATGACTAGGGAGCAAACAAGCTTCGCCTAAGTCTCGAGTTGTTCTTCTCTGTCCTTGAACCGCCGCCGGGTCGTCCCCTTATATACACGGGTGACGCCCATCGGTTCATAGAGTCCCAATCTCCGGTTCATACTCGTATCCGGGTTGGTCTCTCCCTATTCCTAACTTACAATACAAGTTTACATATAAGCCCAGTTTACGGCTTCAGATCTTTAAACCGACTACAGGCCTTGGGCCCTTATCTGCTTCTTTGGGCTTTAACACCTTTGAACTACTGATGAAGTTAACCCGGCCCAGGTAGGCTGGTTTACGCCCAGTAGTAATATCTCCAACATTAGGCCCCAGATTGATTTGAACAGATTCATGTCAATCCTTAGCGAAAAATCTTCATCTTCTATATCTTCTTGTAATTGCTGAACCGCCGTGATGTCATCCTCTCCAATTGTTGTAAACCGGGGTGACGTCATCTATCATAAAGAAAGCATCTATGATATCTTCTTGTTTAATAGACTCTCAACAACCGAGGCGACAACTCCGCTTTCCGAAATTTGCGGTTCCTGGATTTACGCGCCTGACACATGTCTTTTGCCTTTATAAATAGGACCGAAGGGTCATTTCTTTTCCCCTTCGTGCCCTTCCTCTTCTTCTTCTTCCTCGAGTCGTCAGTCTCGGAGCTCCGCCGCCTCCGTCGTCTTCTGCACCGACCTCGGCCGCTGCATCAACTTGAGCGCACCAGAAAACCGCGGCGATCTTCCGCGTCCTCCTCAACTCTGGTAAGTCTTCTGCTCTTCTTAACCTAGATCCATTCTAGGGTTTCGTGTTCTTGCTTCGTTCAATGCCTGTTCATCCTTATATGCTAACTCCTGGATACATCTGCGGACCCCTTCTCTGTGTAGTAATAACCTTTAGCATCCGCCTTTAGTTTCATGCCCAAAACTTATAGATCTTACATATATTTCCGCCCGTTGATTTAATACTGTTCTGCTTTGAGATTTTGAATATTTTCCTTCTTTTCTGCACTTGCTTCAGATCCAGCGCTGTAGAGCAATCTTGTGAAATCTGTTTCTGCATACTTAGCTATCCGCAACCTCAATTGCTTTCAATGCTTAGATCAGGCGGTTTGAATTAGTATAAAAAATTCATAAACCGGTATATACCATTAGTCCCCTTGTTGAACCGCCAGAACTCGTTAGTCATATGATGCCGCTTCCTAAAACTCCGGTTTAGATACAATTACCTCCGGTTTAACATTGTCCATACCGGTGTGTATTTTTATCCAACACAATCTTGAACTGGGATCACTTATTTTGTAGACTCCACCATGGCCAAACAAGTATATGAGTGCAACTGGGCTCCTTCTTGCGTCACAGAAACTCAACTGAACAACTTAGTCTTGACTGGCGCTTTAAGCAGCAGAAACACCATCCATTGGAGGGTCCCTGGCAAGGAATGTCCTCCCACACCTCAAGAAGGAGAGGTTGTTGTTTTCGCAGACCACTTAGCCCGAGGTTTTAATCCGCCCGGTTCAAAATTCTATCGGGATGTCTTGGCCAATTTCCAACTCCGTCCACAGGATACTGGCCCCCATTCTGTCACTAACATATGCCATTTCCAAGTACTCTGTGAGGTGTTCTTTCAAGAAGAACCCATAGTTGAGTTATTCAGAGATTGTTTTCATCTAAATCGCCGCACAGAATTCACTGATGGTTCCAGTATGGAATTGGGCGGTATGGCGATACAGAAGAGGAAAGAGGTCACTTATCCTCACGCTAAACTGCACAGCCATCCCCAATAATGGAATTAATCATGGTTTTATTGCAAAGACACCTCCCCTGCTGATGAAAATCCCGTGCCTGGCTTTTGTCCGGAGCGGCTTAGCAATACACACCCTTTTCCATAAAGGTTAACCGCCAAGGAAAGGAGTAAATACGCTCCTCAACTGTCCAAGCTCAGAGCCTTTATGGCCAACGGTTTAACAGGAGTTGATCTCGCTCGCTGCTGGATATCATGGAGCATACTGCCCCTTAGTCAACGCTCCGGTTTGATGTGTGAATACACGGGCAGTGTTGATGACCCACTGCGACACATGAACATCCAGCTCACCGACGAAGAAGTCACAGAAGCGGTAAAGAAAATCTTGAATGAACCGGAATACATCTGTGCCTGAACCGGCCTGCTTCCTTTCTGCGCCACCAACAAACCGCCACCTGTAAGTTTTTAATTTCACCTGTCATTGACCGTGACGTTGTTATATCTACTTATTATTTGACACCAATATCTGTTGAAACAGGGCAATGATCCGTTTTGGAGCAAGAAGCTCCCGCAGGAGAAGGCGGACAAACCGGAAAGACCAACCCGGCCAAAAACCAAAGTCATTAAGAGGCCTGCTCATAAGAGGAAAACCACTGCCTCCTCTAATCCACCCGCTGATGATGATGTGGGTAATCCGGACCTTGAGGTAGAACTTGATTCACTCGGTTTACTTTTCACATGCCTTATTGATGATAATATTTGTCAGGATGATGCCGAAGCTAGCAATGCTGATGTTGCAGAGGTAATTATTCTCTCTTCTGATTCAGAACTTTTGCCTTCACTAAAAACTCGTCAGGCAAACCGGAAAGTTAAAATTTCTCATCCTCTTGCTTACTTGGATCCCAAATTTCTTATGAAGACCCAACAGCATGAAGCTCTCCGCACAACCCGGCACAGCGGCCAGGTAGTTACCTCCGCTGGTTTACCGAACAGTCCGGTTCGGAAACGTCGTTCAGAGGTCTCTAATTTGCTTGTCAGTGCTTGTCCTAAAGCGGGCTGTTATCATCAACCTCTTAATCCTTCTGACTCCGATTATCAGGTTACTTCCCACTCATCCTCTGGAGAGTCATCAGCTACTCAGCTGCCACCACTCAAGACGGTGCTTGGGTAAGCTATATTTAGCATAATATTTCTGATACATCATATTAGAACATGTGGTGTATTTGATTGCAATTACTCCTTGTAGGGCCAAGCCTAGGCCAAGCAAGAAGGCCCGCCTGGATAAAGCGGCCGAGGAAGATGCCGTTCCTGAATCGGGTAAAACACCGGATCCTGAAGCGGTCGTTTGTGAAGATATACCCAATGACCCCCCACTGCAGGGTGATGATGCTGTTGTTGAAGAGAGGCCTGCTGACGAGCCCGGAAGCCCCATCCGGGTTGAGAAATTCCCCAGTCCAATCCGGCCTATTAGCAAAGCAACTGCCCCTGGTCAAACCGGTGATGCCAAGGATGATGATGTTGTGATTACTGGCATTGGCCGTACTAAACCTAGCAATCCGGTCGCCTTGTCCAGGCATACTGCCAAAGAAGAATTCGCCACTATGAGCAAGGGAAAGTGGAATGTTGATCTGGCAACTTACGCCGCTTTGAATACTCAAGATCTTCATTCCGGCTACTTGAACCGGCTGTACACCAGCCGTTACTATGAAGCCGGCCTGGTGAATATGATGAAGGAAAATTTTGAGGTAACTTCCATGTGCTATTTCTTGCTTGAATATTTCAATTTTGTTAACTCTCCTAGCCCCCAAGGGCCAGTTTCACAATCCTCTTTTAAAACCGGGACTTATTAGTATAAACCTGAATGCCTCGAAATTCACTGATATAGCCCCCAAGGGCCGGTTCAACTTTTAATGTAGTTAAACCGGGCACTTAAGTAATTTAACATGACAGCATCAGAACTTTACTTGAGCAAATATGCATTAGCCCCCAAGTGCCAAGTTGAATACTTGTATTGAGCTTGGGACTTTGCAATTAATTGACAGATGAAGATCAAATATGCATTAGCCCCCAAGTACCAAGTGCATAACTTGTTGTGTGGTTGGTACTTCAATTCTTGTACCATTTGTTGAGTCATATGGTTGTCTTTATGCAGGCTGAGCTGAAGACCAAAGAAAGCCAACTCGCCGATCTTCAAGAAAATTTGAAATCCCAACAAGCTGAAACCTCCAAGGCAAAATAGGAGTTGACCAGCACTTTAAGCATCATGGAACAGCTAAAGGAGAGCTTCAATAAAGAGCGGGCGGATTGGGCCACTGAGAAGACCGCTTTGACCAAGAAAATTGAAACTGCTGAAGCTGCCCTTAAACCAGTGGTAGATGAGCTAACCAGCGTAAAGCGGCAAGTGCATGCCATGACTGCCGCCATCTTTGGTAAGCTTCCTTTGACTTCTGTAATAATTTGACCTTCCTATGATGGATCCGGTTTGTGAACTCTTTGTAATGTTGTAGGTACACGCATTGGTCACTTGGGGTCAGATGTTCGGATGAAATTGAAGGCCGCCTATACATTGATTGAACAGCTGTATACTGGAGTGCATCGGATCATCTCTACTGCATCACACAACAATCCGGCGCCCTCTTTAATCCAATATACTCTTAAGAGGTTGTCAATGCTTCCTGCTCGTATTGTAGAGCTGAAGAAATCTGCTGCTCGAACCGGTGCCATCAACGCCTTAATCCGAGCAAAGGCTTGGGTACCGGATTTTGATCCTGTTGAGGCAGCTCAAGGTTATCCCAGTTTGAAGGAAGATGGTTCGGAATTCAATGAGGATGACCTGAGAGCAATAAACCGGGCAGTGCGCCCTTTAGCTTGCCAATTGGCGGAGGAGGCAGACTTGTCGCACTATCAAGCTCAGTATAACAACCAGAATAAACGAGTGTCTGCACCGATTCCCGAAGCGGAAAATCTGATCCCTCCAATCCGTAAGCATACCTACGCTCCAGATATTGAACCGTCGTCCCTGATCCATGATGAAGCTGTCTTTCAAGCCTTAATGGGAATCGACTTGACCATTGTTGATTTCCAGCCACTGGGTAGGGAAGAAGAAGCTGAAACGGCACAGGAGGACCCTCAACCATCAGATCAGGGCGGTGACCAAGCTTGAACCGGAAGCCGGTTTAAAGGGCTGCTTTGTTATATTCCGCCAAGAAAACAATGATCTTTATTTGGGCACTATGTTGCCTTGTAATAGGATAGTTAATACTCTTGCTTCTGAGACGCCTTCGTGCATAGGCATTGATACTTTTGTTGGAATGGGCGAAACTTTTAATCTATATTGCCTGCAATCACAAATCTTTAAACTAGCGCGGCGGCTGTACAGCCAGCCGGTTTATAACCTTTAAATACATATATGCAATGAAATTGAGGTATATGATCAAACTTTTGTGATACAAAATACCTGCCATCGCTGGGCATGAAGTTGGCTTAGCCAATCTTGAAACGGAGGTTTACAAACCTAAATCGTCAATGGAGAAAACAACTCATGTGTATAAAATGCTGGTTTACCATGTAAACCGTGTCGGGTTATGAAAAACAACCCTGTTACTCCATAATGGGAGTTTAACAAAAAAATCAAACCGGGAAATCTTCTCCGGATTAGACAAAACGAACCGTGTTCCATCCATTGACAGTTTGAACTGGTTTAAAACGTTGCCGGTTTAAAAAACGCAAAGCAACAGTAAAAAATGTTGAAAAAAGGCAATGATAAAAAACGTTTGCAAAAAGAGGCTTTACTGAGCCGATCAGATGGTGTTACCATGGTCGGACACGACCAAGCTCCCGATAGGTGTAGCTACGGTTCAAGTCAGCCAGGTCCCCAAATGAAACCGTGGCATTATGCCGATCAAAAGGCGTGGCAATGGTACGGGTTCGACCAAGCCCCCAAGTGATTCTATGGCCTTAGGCCGATCAAGAGGCGTGACTGGTTCAGAGTTGACCATGTCCCCAAGTGATCTGGTGGCTTGCGCCTATCAAAAGGTGTTGCATTGGTTCGGACACGACCAAGCCCCTAAGTGATTTTTATAAAACTTTCAAGGGGTAAACCGGAGGCCGCTTTAAGATAGAACAGCTCCATGTAACCACGCATGATGTAAAAGAACAGATACCCCGCTTTAGCTGAGGCTCCGGTTTATTATATTAATCATAATATATACATTTGTCATAATATGTACATAAGTAGAGTCGATGGCTCAGGTATAGTAAGGCCGAAGATGAGCTATGTTCCATGGCCTGTTGGTCTCCTCCTTTGATGTACGTGAGTCTTTATGCTCTCGAATATCGATCAGATAGTATGACCCATTGTGCAAATTCTTGCTGACCACGAAAGGTCCCTCCCAAGGTGGGGATAACTTATGCATATCAGTCTGATCTTGAATGAGACGAAGCACCAAATCTCCTTCTTGAAAGGTTCTGGTTCTGACTCGTCGACTCTGATAACGACGAAGATCCTGTTGGTAAATCGTAGAGCGGGCAGCTTCTATGTCACGTTTCTCATCCAACAGGTCCAAAGCGTCTTGTCGTGCCGTCTCGTTATCTGCTTCAACATAAGCCGCTACACGAGGTGAGTCATGATGGATATCACTCGGAAGAACCGCCTCTGCTCCGTAGACCATGAAGAACGGCGTGTATCCTGTGGATCTGTTGGGCGTAGTATTGATACTCCATAACACAGATGGTAGCTCTTCTACCCAACAACCTGGTGTCCTCTGCAAAGGAACCATAAGCCGCGGTTTGATGCCTCTTAAGATCTCTTGATTAGCTCTTTTTGCTTGACCATTGGACTGTGGGTGGGCTACTGATGAAACATCAAGCCGGATGTGCTCACGTTCACAGAACTCCTTCATAGCCCCCTTGGACAAATTGGTACCATTATCTATGATGATACTATGTGGAAAGCCAAACCAGAAAATCACCTTTTTGATGAACTGAACCGCCGTGGCTGCATCACACTTGCTAACAGGTTCTGCCTCCACCCACTTTGTAAACTTGTCAACCGCCACCAAGAGGTGGGTCTTCTTATCCTTGGACCTTTTGAAAGGCCCAACCATATCCAACCCCCAAGTTGCAAACGACCAAGTAATCGGAATCATCCTCAATTCTTGAGCCGGCACATGAGCGCGTCTTGAGAACTTTTGGCAACCGTCACATCGTCTGACCAGATCCTCCGCATCAGCATGAGCAGTTAACCAATAAAAACCATGGCAGAACGCTTTAGCCACCAAAGATTTTGAACCGGCGTGATGACCGCAATCTCCTTCGTGGATCTCACGCAAAATTTCACAACCTTCTTCAGGAGACACGCAGCGTTGAAACGCCCCTGACACACTGCAATGATGCAGTTCACCATTAACAATAGTCATAGACTTGGATCGCCGGATTGTCTGTCGTGCCAAGGTTTCGTCCTCCGGTAACTCGCCCCGGTTCATGTATGCAAGATAAGGAAGCGTCCAATCCGGAATGACATGTAGAGCTGCCACCAGTTGAGCCTCCGGATCAGGAATCGCCAAATCCGCTTCACCAGGGAGCTTAACCGACGGGTTGTGTAGCACATCAAGAAAAACATTAGGCGGGGCCGGTTTACGTTGAGAGCCCAACCGGCTTAAAGCGTCCGCTGCTTCATTCTTCCGACGGTCCACGTGGTCCACCTGATAGCCCTTGAAGTGACCTGCAACAACATCCACCTCACGACGATATGCAGCCATGAGTGGGTCCTTGGAATCCCAAGTGCCAGACACCTGTTGAGACACTAGGTCCGAGTCACCGAAGCACTTAACCCGGCTTAAATTCATCTCTTTAGCCATCCGGAGACCATGGAGCAAGGCTTCATACTCAGCTGCATTGTTAGTACAAGGGAACATTAAGCGGAGAACATAGCAGAACTTGTCACCTCGTGGGGAAGTTAATACGACTCCAGCCCCCGAGCCCTCCAATTGCCTTGATCCATCAAAATGGATGGTCCAATATTTGTGATCCGGCTTCTCTTCAGGTGCTTGCAGCTCCGTCCAATCATTGATGAAATCAACAAGTGCTTGGACTTCACCGCCGTTCGGGGCACGTACTTCAACCCGTGCGACCCAAGCTCTATAGCCCACTTGGCAATCCGGCCAGTCGCTTCCCGGTTCTGGATGATATCACCTAAGGGAGCTGAACTGACCACTGTGATGGGGTGCCCTTGGAAATACTGCTTTAGCTTTCGGCTTGCCATGAAAACTCCATATACCAGCTTCTGCCAATGCGGATACCTTTGCTTGGATTCAATAAGTACCTCAGTGATATAGTAAACCGGACGCTGAACCGGATGCTCTTTACCTGCCTCCTTCCGCTCTACCACAATAGCCACGCTGACTGCACGCGCGTTAGCAGCAACATACAGTAGTAGCGGTTCCTTGTCAACGGGAGCGGCAAGCACAGGCGGGTTGGCCAATTGTCGCTTTAAGTCCTCAAATGCCTGATCAGCAGCAGAACTCCAGACGAACTGATCCGTCTTCTTCAACATCTGATACAAAGGAATTGCCTTCTCACCAAGGCGGCTGATAAACCGGCTCAACGCGGCAATCCGACCAGCCACACGCTGAACGTCATTGATACACTTCGGTTTAGCCAGGGAGGTGATGGCTGTGATCTTCTCCGGATTAGCCTCAATTCCCCTGTTGGACACCAGAAAACCCAACAACTTGCCTGCTGGTACACCAAAAACACATTTGGCCGGATTGAGCATCATCTTGTATGTCCTCAGGTTGCCAAAGGTTTCCTTCAAATCATCAACCAGAGTCTCCTTCTTCCTTGACTTAACCACAATATCATCCACATAAGCATGCACATTACGACCAATCTGCTTGTGAAGGCAATTTTGCACACATCGCTGATAGGTCGCCTGGGCACTCTTGAGCCCAAAGGGCATAGGCACATAGCAGAAGGCTCCAAAGGGAGTGATGAACACCGTCCTCTCCTGGTCCTTAACTGCCATTTTGATCTGATGATAACCAGAATATGCATCCAGAAAACTCAAACGCTCGCAACCCGCCGTAGCATCAATGATTTGATCAATACGGGGGAGGGCAAAAGGATCTGCTGGACAAGCTTTATTAAGGTCTGTGTAATCCACACACATACGCCAGGTGCCGTTTTTCTTAAGGACCAGCACAGGATTAGCAAGCCACTCAGGGTGAAAAACTTCAACAATAAAACCAGCTGCCAAAAGCCTGGCCACCTCTTCTGTCATGGAATTGTCACGGCAGATGTCCTTAGTGTCAGGACTTAGTCGCGAGGCCAACGCATCTATGTGGTAGCTTGAGAGGGGTTGAGTGGGACGAGAGACGCAGGGCGGATCAATACGCAAGACGAGGATTTAGACAGTTTCGGGCCCCGGGAAACATCATCCGGTAAAAACCCTACATGCTGTTTGAGGCTAGGTCTCATTATCATCACAAGGGAGACGCCGTAAACTGGCTCTTTGTGTCTAGCCCTAGGGATTATTGATTGTCGTCTCTCCCTCTTTGGGGAGCCCTGCCCCTCCTTATATATGTTGAAGGGGCGGTTTACATGTGGAGTCCTATTAGAATTAGGACTAGTCTATCTCTAATACAAACCAGATACAAGTCCTGGCCTTAACTCCTTGTAAGGCAAATATTCCTTTCCTCTTAAACCGGCCCACCATAGTTGAACCGGCCTTCTGGGCCTTGGGCCTTGTCATCCGTCTGATCCGCCCCCCGGGTTACCAGTGAGTCTTAACGACCAAGCGGGTTGCTTGTAAACCGCCAAGGTCAGGGCGGGTCTTCAGATAAAACGCCAAGTCCGGCCGGGTTAACTTCCGGCCGGTTTACGCCGCGGGGTATATCCCCGACATTAGCCCCCAAGTTTAGCTTGGATTTATCCATGGTAAACTTATGTTGCAAATAAACACCAGAACAAATTTGACAGGTTGTGTTCTGGGTTAAGAATTTTTGTAAACCGGCACCTGATCGTCCTTAAGTCCTTGTCATTTCCTCCTTCTAGAAAATCCGGGTCAATAACCAGTTTCATACTCAATTTGCTGACATTGGTTTCTCACAGAAAAATATTATGAAGAATAGTCCACTTGAGTCGGGTTCCAAAGCGCCGGATTAAGAAATATGGGTCTTGAAACACTCCTCTGATATTCAACTGGTTTGAAGATGCTGAACTTGCCGGTTTATCATTGCCAAAAACTGTCGGGTTATAAAAACTGATAATTCTGGGTCATGATTGTTGCAAACACCGGTTCATGATTGTTGCCAACACCGGTTTATGATTATTGATGACACCGGGTTGCAGCCACAGGGTCATAATGATTGGTGACGCCGGGTCAATCTAGTTTGCTCAAACAGAGAATTTGAAAATATTTCTTCGATAATAATATAATACCTGTAGCCCCCAAGTGCCGGGTTGTCATGCTTGCAGCAACCTGGGACTTGTAATTGACTGATGCCCATAAAACTTCAACCAATGTAGCCCCCAAGGGCCGGGTCATTATGTAATAATCAGCAGGGACTTTGTAAATATAATCTTATAAACTTTGAACAGCAACGTGTAGCCCCCAAGGGCCGGCTCAGTAAGATAATATTGAGCTGGGACTTTGATATATACTTCAATGAAAATAACATCATATGATGTAACCCCCATCATGGGGCTTGAATTCCCGTCCACAAGGTTAAGAGCCTTGTGCTTTACCGACTGAGCAGTGGACCCTTCAATGTAATGGATAAAAAGCTTTGTACCTTAAATTTTTGATAGAGGCAATTGGTAGCCCCCAAGGGCCGGCTCATTACATTGTGATGAGTCAGGTCTTCAATAAGATTTGCTAAAATGACTTTGCATTAGCCCCCAAGTGTCATGGTGCATGCTTGCAGCGACATGAGACTTGCATATTTGATGTAATCTCAACTTAAATAATGTAGCCCCCAAGTGCCGGGTCGTGAGCCTGCAGCGACTCGGGACTATTCCTTCCATTGCAAAATAAATCATATTCTTTGATAAAATAATAGCCATTGCGTTAAAGCGACTTTTGAAAACCTCAATAACAATACTGGTTATTGATAACCATAATAAAAATCCAGCCATGTTGGCTATTCAAGATAATATAATCTGGTATGAAAACCTTATTCATCCAATATCATAATGAAAATTCAGCCAAGTTTGGCTATTTGAATAATATAATCCAATAATTTATAAGCACATGATTCCAATGGCGCAATCCAAATATATACTGGCGACTTATAGTCCAAAGCCAGACCGGTTTAATAAACACCGGATAATTTCTCATCATATACTGGCAACTTATCGTCTTAAAGCCAGGCCGGTTTAATAAACACCGGATAATTTCTCATCATATACTGGCAACTTATCGTCTTAAAGCCATGCCGGTTTAACAAACACCGGATAATTTATCATCATACTGGCGACTTATCATCTTAAAGCCAGGCCGGTTTAATAAACACCAGATAATTTATCATCATACTGGCGACTTATCATCTTAAAGCCAGGCCGGTTTAATAAACACCGGATAATTTATAATCATGCTTTATTCAACCTGTTTCTGCATACAACAAGTTTAAAGTGTCCTGGCGGTTTACCGCCGGACGGGTCATAATGCCCAACATATAACCTGGGTTTATAACCAAGGCTGCACTTAAAAATATGAAATATATCATACCTGTGACATTGAATCACATCGTTGGTTTACCAACTTTTTTGTAGTAAGAGTGATAACCCCAATCTTGAGTAATGATAACTCCTTCCATATTGTGCCGGTTTATGATAAAACCGTACCGGGTTGTGATAAACACCGGATTAACCATATATAATACTGGTGACTTGTAGTCAAACCAGACCGGGCTGATAGTCTCCGGATTATAACTGATCATGTACTGACAACCTGTAGTTGAAAATCAAGCCAGGCTAATGAACACCGGTTTACTCCATAATAAGATGGTAACATAAAATCAAACCGGGCAAATAGTCTCCGGATTAAGATTTGACCGTGTTCCGCCAATTTGGTTGTTTGAACCGGTGTAAAATGTGGTCGGTTTAAGAACGCAACCAAAACAAAAAAGCAACTTTATCAAGAGAAGATATTGAAGCAAAGGCAATGATAAAAACCGTTTGCAAAAAGAGGGCTTTACTGAGCCGATCAGATGGTGTTACCATGGTCAGACACGACCAAGCTCCCAATAGGTGTAGCTATGGTTCAAGTCAGCCAGGTCCCCAAATGAAACCGTGGCATTACGCCGGTCAAGTGGCATGGCAATGGTTCGGGTTCGACCAAGCCCCCAAGTGACTCTAAGGCCTTTAGGCCGATCAAGAGGCGTGACCGGTTCAGACTTGACCGTGTCCCCAAGTGATCTGGTGGCTTTCGCCGATCAAAAGGTGTTGAATCGGTTCGGACACGACCGAGCCCCCAAGTGACCTGGTGGCTTTCGCCTATCAAAAGGTATTGCATCGGTTCAGACATGACCGAGCCCCCAAGTGCCATTCATAATTTTTTGCAAGGGGTAAACCGGAGGCCGCTTTAAAACAGACAACTCCATGTAACCACACATGATATAAAAAGGACAGAGACCCCACTTTATGAAGCAGAAGCCCCCGTGTGATCAATAATATGTCAGGCCAATAAGGCAGGATACCCATGTTTGAACCGTGCATCATGGCAGCAGGTCTTCTTCGGTAATTTTGAACTTTTTGCAAGAGATAAATTCTTCTTGAACCGGGATTTTAAACCGGATATTGAGAGCTTCAAAGCTTTTTGGGAGACATCCTTCCCTTGAACCGGATCTTAAACCAGAATCTTCATTTTCAGCCGGAAATTCTCTGACGGCCTTTAAACTCGAATTTGCAAGAAGTTAATTCCTTTTTGAACCGGACATTGTTAAACTGGATCTGAGCACTTCAGAGCTTTGTGGGAAAACAGATTTCCCTTGAACCGGATTGTAAACCGGATATTTGAGAACTTCAGTGAGACTGACTTCCCTTCAGCCAGATTTCAAACCGGAATCCTTTCTGATGATCCAAAACTTCTTCATTGAGCCGGGATTTTGTAACTGTCATATACTTTCTAAGCCAAAAATCTTCTGACAGCACAATGTGAATCCGGGACCGGGTTATCTTTCCCTCCAACGTATTGGGGTTCTTGACTTCACTGAAAACCGGCAACGTTTGCTAAGTCATATCATTGCAGCCCCCAAGTCTCAAGGTGACTCGAGGAGTTGGCTTGAGATTCTCCATATTTGACCGTGATATAAACCGGCATAACTTGTATATCATTGGTGTTGATAGCACGATGTGAATCCACAGAAGGTTGAGGTGACTGCGGCGGGTTATAAATGATCCCATATGAGCCGTGTCAGCAACTCGGCCAATGGTTCCTTCCAACTGGCGATTTGAAGTTAACCAAAACTGTAGTGGCGGCGACTTGTGCGCCTGCCCATTGAGCCATCCAGTGCAGATGGCGGTTGATAGTATATGACAATTTGCCTCCATTTTGTTGAAAGAAAACCGGGCTACCCAAGCTCTGACTTGCTCATACTCAATAAACAACTCATGCAGACAGGTGCGGCCTGGCGTGTTGATGTAGACCAGGCCGCGAGAGACAGACGGAAAATACGACCGCAACATCAGAGGCAGCTCGGACAGATGAGTTGGCCGCGGCATTGTAAGCCGGTGCAGACGGAGAAGATCGGCACCGGTGTCGTAAACCGGCACGGACAGGCGAGTTAATCGCAGGCGTGGTCCCGGCAAGCTGATGTAAACCGGGCCACAGGGACGGTGACTTGCTCACGTTCATTCACCGGGTGGTATGATACGGACGACACGCCAGTGCAGAACGTTGCTAGCGCGTGCTCCGTACCCATGGTATAGAACATGTTTACAATGAAATAATTGTCCTGCATATCAAAAAATATAGTCCAAAGTAATTGTTCTTTTGACAAAAAACAATATGTGTCAAAAATAGACTTAGATAGATGTCACCTGATTGTTCGGATGACCGATGATCCGTTTAACGCAACAAAGGCGGCTCAGGGAGACCGACGACTCAATACAATCCCGGCGGTTCACGTAGACCGGCGACTCCCAGCGGCTCAATATGCGGCATTTGAACAATGTGTTTCGTGGCCAGTGCATCAGACTGGTCATCGCATGCCCAGGCGCACCAATGAAAACAGATCCACTATTCAGACGCCTTGACGATTTGAACTTTCACTTGCAACCTCAGGACCTGATTTCTGGCGACTTTGCAATGAACAGAAGCGGGTTGAGGTAGAGGTGACACGGCAACAGCGGCGACTGGGTCAACAGAGTACACACACATTGTAATTTGGATAAGGCAGTCAAAGCACCAGCTTGCAGAGATGTCGTGGCAACTGTAGCAGGCGGCTTGGAGCAACGGAGGCTCAAGGCCGCACGAACGGCGGCTCACCAGTCTCAGCAGCGGAGCCAGCAAGCCATCAAGGTAGGCCGCGATGAAAGTGGCGGTTTGCGAGCGATGACAGCGGTTTTGTAGTAGAAGAAATGAACCGGCGAGGCGACTCTAGACAGGCCACGGCGGTGAGTGGGTGAACGTGTTGTTTGAGCAGAAGGCAGGTCGGGCAGCTCAGAGGCGGGGCCGCACACCACTGCGGCAGAGTCCGTCATAAGCAGAGTCGGCTTGGAGGCGACCTCCATGAAAACTGGTGTGTAACATCTCAAACGATCACCAAGCCAGAACTAGTTTTATTCCAAAGCTAGCTAGCAGTGCATCAGTCAACTTAATTTGACTGATTCCAGCTAGCCACACCATTCCTTTTCACGTAGACAACACCATAGCTCGATTTTTGTAGACCGGAGTATCAGTAGCAACAACAACTTTGGAAAAACAACAACGCTCAAAGGGCGGCGGCGGCCGGTTTCAGGGACAGCAGCAGCGGCTCGCAGAGGGTGCGAGGCCGGGGCAAATCGGCGCACCGGCGAGGCCGGCAAGGCAGCAGCTGGACCGGTGACTTGGTGGGGACGGCTCAGGGAGAGCGGAGGCGCGAGGTCGACGAGGTCGACGAGGCGGGGCCTACGGCTGTGTCAATGGAAACGGCCGGTGACTTTACGCAAGGTCAGTGCAAGGGCAGGGCGGACTGAGATCACAACAGCAGCATCCGAGTCCAACTCCCATCCCCCGTCCTCGTTCTGGTCTCTGTTGTTGGCTTAACTATTCACGTCTGTGTCTTCAGGTCATGGTCGGTTTCGAAGGCTGAGTCCGATTCCCTTTTTTTTACGTATGGAACAATCACAGCTTTTCCTTACGTGCACCCATCGTTGTATGCACGAATCAGTGGGGCTTGGTGGATTGGCACTGCTATTTTCGATTTGACCACAAGTCATCGGTACGGATCGGATCTGCAGCAGAAAAACTCCATAGCCTCAAGAACACGCTCCAAAAGTTAACCTGACGTCGGATCACCGGATCATAAGTACGTGCCACGGCACGCAATGCCACCCGATCTTTTCAACCGGCTCTTTACTGGCAAAAAATTGCAAACTTCTCGATCCCTGAGTGGGATCCCTCCAAGAACTCAACACCACTGTGCGCAGGCCCCACGGTAGGCGCCAACTGTCGTGGAATTGTCACGGCAGATGTCCTTAGTGTCAGGACTTAGTCGCGAGGCCAACACATCTATGTGGTAGCTTGGGAGGGGTTGAGTGGGACGAGAGACGCAGGGCGGATCAATACGCAAGACGAGGATTTAGACAGCTTCAGGCCCCGGGAAACATCATCCGGTAAAAACCCTACATGCTGTTTGAGGCTAGGTCTCATTATCATCACAAGGGAGACGCCGTAAACCGGCTCTTTGTGTCTAGCCCTAGGGATTATTGATTGTCGTCTCTCCCTCTTTGGGGAGCCCTGCCCCTCCTTATATATGTTGAAGGGGCGGTTTACATGTGGAGTCCTATTAGAATTAGGACTAGTCTATCTCTAATACAAACCAGATACAAGTCCTGGCCTTAACTCCTTGTAAGGCAAATATTCCTTTCCTCTTAAACCGGCCCACCATAGTTGAACCGGCCTTCTGGGCCTTGGGCCTTGTCATCCGTCTGATCTGCCCGCTGGGTTACTAGTGAGTCATAACGACCAAGCGGGTTGCTTGTAAACCGCCAAGGTCAGGGCGGGTCTTCAGATAAAACACCAAGTCCGGCCGGGTTAACTTCCGGCCGGTGTACGCCGCGGGGTATATCCCCGAAATCTTCTCCAATAGCTTTGCGCCTTTCTTCTTTAAACCGACAGAGGAACTGTTTCACCGGTTTGTATTTAGGATCCACATTAAGAGTGTGCTCAGCGAGTTGCCTCGGTACACCTGGCATGTCAGAAGGCTTCCATGCGAAAATGTCCCGATTCTCACGGATGAACTCGATGAGCGCGCCTTCCTATTTCGGATCCAAATTGGCACTGATGCTGAACTGCTTGGACGAATCACCAGGTACGAAGTCAACAAACTTAGTCTCAGCTGCCGATTTGAACTTCAAGGCCAGATCATGCTCCATAGTTGGTTTCTTCAATGGAGTCATGTCTGCCAGATCAACATTGTCTTTATAAAATTTCAGCTCCTCGGTGGCACAAACCGACTTTGCGTAGGCCGCGTCTCCTTCCTCGCACTCCAAAGCGACTCGACGGCTTCCATGAACCGTAATTGTCCCCTTGTGACCCGGCATCTTGAGCTGCAAGTACACATAACAAGGCCGTGCCATGAACTTGGCGTAGGCTGGTCGCCCAAACAAGGCGTGATACGGACTTTGGATCTTTACCACTTCAAACGTCAGGGTCTCCGTCCTGGAATCATGATCATCTCCAAAGGCCACTTCCAGAGCTATCTTACCAACAGGATATGCTGATTTGCCAGGTACCACACCATGGAACACCGTATTGGACGGTTTGAGATTTTTATCTGTCAATCCCATACGTCGGAAGGTCTCATAGTACAAGATATTAATGCTACTCCCTCCATCCATGAGTACTTTGGTGAACTTATAACCTCCCACCTGAGGTGCCACCACCAATGCTAGCTGACCCGGGTTATCAACCCGGGGTGGGTGATCCTCTCTGCTCCATATGATTGGCTGCTCAGACCAGCGTAAGTAACGGGGCACGGCCGGTTCAACAGAGTTGACTGCCCGCTTCTGAACCTTCCGGTCTCGCTTGTCCAAACTAGTGGTGAAGACATGGTACTGCCCATTATTCAACTGCTTTGGGTTGCTCTTGTAACCTGACTGTTGCTGGTGGTGGCTGTAACCACCCTGGCTACTCTGATTATTCTGTCCGCCCGGATTACCATTGAATCCTGAACCGGAATTTCCTCCACCGTAACCCGGCCCCGATCCTGAGCCACCGTCAGAGACGTGATTATACTGGAAAGCATTAGAATTTTTGAACTCCTGCATAATGTAACAATCCTTCCAAAGGTGGTTTGCTGGCACCTCCTTTGTCCCATGCTTCGGGCAGGGCTGGTTCAACAGATAATTTAAGCGGTCCGGATTAGGGTTAGGCGCTCCACTGTGATTCTGCGGTTTACCCTTACGCCGCTGGCCCTTGTCCTGCGCGTTGGTATTAGCCACGAAGTCCATGTTGCCATCCGCTTTGCGCTTGCCTCCGCCACCGTTACCTGCCAGGTGATGTTGCTGACCTTTGGAGTTGCTGCTCTTCTTTCCCTTCCCTGTCTTCTCATCATCAGACTCAGGATCCTTGGTACTATCAGAATCAACATACTTTACCAAAGCGCCCATGAGAGTCCCTATGTCAGTGCAGTGGCGCTTCATCCGCCCTAATTTCAGCTTTAGGGCCCCAAACCAGCAATTGCCTTCCAGGGTTATAACTGTGGTGTCAGCATTGATGCGGTCTGATGAATGCAGAACTTGCGAGACCCGGCGCACCCAATGCATCATTGATTCTCCTTCCTCCTGGACACAGGCAGCTAGATCTACTATCGACATCGGCTGCTTACATGTGTCTTTGAAATTACTGATAAGCCGGGCTCGCAGCTGGGCCCATGAACTGATAGAATTGGCCGGTAAGCTCTTTAACCATGTACGAGCCGTTCCTTCAAGCATCATGGTGAAATACTTTGCACGCGCCGCCTCATCCACATCAAGCATCTCCATGGCCATCTCATAGCTCTCCACCCATGTCTCTGGAGGTTGATCCGCCGTATAATTTGGTACCTTGCGTGGGCCTTTGAAATCCTTGGGCAGGCGCACATTGCGTAAAGCGGGAACAAGGCAAGGCACCCCCAAAGCACTAGAGGTACTTCCGGGCTCGACCATGGTGGTCGGACGAACCGGCGTAAGCTGACGATCTTGATACTGTGTCGCTAACTCGGCCTCCCTGCGCGCTCGGGCCCGGTCCACCACTTCCTGAGCGTTCTCGATACCACCTGCCGGGTTGTTACCACGGGGCGCTCCTCGCCGTGCATTACTTGACATGGCTGGTTCATCCATATGCCTTCTATAGCTCCGGCTCGGGCGAGGGGTTGAGTGGATCCGATCGCGGCTGTACGAATATGCTTCCTGTTGGACCAAAGCTGTCCTAAGGAGCTCCTTGACCCGGCGCGTCTCTACTGCTTGTGGCGAATCACCTTCAATTGGAATGGCCTCCAGTCGTGCAGCAGCCGCAACAAGGTTGTCCATCGGATTGGAGTAGTGACCCGGAGGTGTTGGCACAGCCTGACGGGGTAGATCTATTAGACGGGGCTGGACCGGCGCGTCCGTCCCAGGTGCTTCCGCCCGGTTTACCACTGGCGGATTACTGATCCCCGCTCCGGGGTGTTGAAGAGGTCTCTCGCTTCGAAGACCGAAGGCAGACGAGATCGGTACTTCCTCCTCATGACTTCCTGCGACGCATTCTGGTCCAGCATGAGCCTATAGGCCTGTGCATCTAAAGCGGCCCGCTCTGCAGTCATCCGGGCGTCTTCAGTTGCTAGGTCCGCCTTAGCCTGAGTGATTTGCTCTCTCACTTTTGCAATCTCTGCATTGTGAGTGTCCTGATCCGTCGGGTTAGCCTCTGCCATGAGCGCAGCCAACGTATCGAACAGATCCGATAAAACTTGAGCTGGCGGGCGCCCAGAGCCTCCTGCCCCGGCAGCCGTCGCCGTTACTAAACCGGAGATCATTGCCGCAGCGGTCGAAGAGTGAAGCGCGGCCTGTGTACCGGCCATGAATATTCCAACCCGGTTGGGCAGATCAGAGGGGTCCGGAATACTGTCGCCATCGGAACAACCCCCAATCCGGCCATCTTGCAGTTGATACAGAGATTCAGTTTCTCCGGTTGACGACTCGTCGCCAGAGTAAACGACGGTCTCACCACCAGATTCTGATCCGTCCTCATAACTTCCTCCATGGATGACTCCCACGAAGGTATGCTTCACAGCCGGTTTAACCTGGGTAGATCGCGCATGCTGAGCCGTCTCGACGAGGTCGGTGCAGATGTCCGGATCAGGGCCCGGTTCACCAATCTTGCCGATGAAGACGTGTATGCCGCCAAAGGGGACCCGGTACCCGTACTCAATTGAGCCGGCCTCGGGGCCCCAGCCTGCATCGTCGATGTAGAGCTTGCCGCGACGACTCTTAGTCATCCGGCCCATAGAGTAGCCCTCGAGTCCTTCAAAGCGGCCCTCCAAGAACTTGAAACCATCATGCGATAGCCCCACGGTGGGCGACAACTGTCGTGGTTTTGTCACGGCAGATGTCCTAGTGAAAGGACTTAGTCGTGGAGCCATCGCTATGGGTTAACTTGAAGGGGTTAAAGCGGACACAGGGACGCAGAGAGTTTTTATACTAGTTCGGCCCCTTCGATGAAGGTAAAAGCCTACGTCTAGTTGTGATGGAATTGATGGGGTTTCAATGACTAGGGAGCAAACAAGCTTCGCCTAAGTCTCGAGTTGTTCTTATCTGTCCTTGAACCGCCGCCGGGTCGTCCCCTTATATACATGGTTGACGCCCGTCGGTTCACAGAGTCCCAATCTTCGGTTCATACTCGTATCCAGGTTGGTCTCTCCCTATTCCTAACTTACAATACAAGTTTACATATAAGGCCGGTTTATGGCTTCATATCTTTAAACCGACTACAGGCCTTGGGCCCTTATCTGCTTCTTTGGGCTTTAGCACCTTTGAACTACTGATGAAGTTAACCCGGCCCACGTAGGCCGGTTTACGCCCAGTAGTAATATCTCCAACAGGTGGCCTTGGGTCCACGGCAACAGGAGGTCGACGGCGAGGTGGATGTCCATGGCAGCGTCGGGCAGGGCTCGAGCTCGGACTCGAGGTAGACGGCAACCGCGAACCGCGGAGGCGCGACAACAGAGGCCGAAGGGGAGGTCGATGCCGCGGGAACGGCAGCATAAGGACTCATCGGATCTAGTGCGAGGAGGACAGGAGCGGGCAGCCGGCGTGGCGCTCCTGGACTGGCAGGTCGGGCGCGAGGCTAGGAGGAGTCAGGGCTTCGCAGGACAGGAGGAGAACCAGGGGGCGACGGGGTCGCCTGCAGGTGGCCGAAGGCTGGCCGACATGGCGTCGGCACGGTGGCGAGCTGGCGCAGCGGCGAAGGGAGGCGATGGCGGCGCGGGGAAGATGGAAGGGCGAGGAGAGGGACGATTGGATCGGGAGAGAGAGGCTGCGAGGGAGATGGGGATCGTGTGCGGCGCTGCGAGAGGGAACGAGAGGGAGAGATTGGATCGGGGGATCGAGCTAGGGTTAAGACAGAGGTGCGGTTGGCCCTAGGGATGGGCCTAGGAGGCCGGCCCAGCGGAGAGGGAAACTACCAGAGGCCGGGTGAAAAGAAAAGAAAATAAAAAAAAGGTTTTCTCATTGGAAAAGAAAAGAGGGACCAAAGGATTTATTTGGAGGTCTAAATAAATCCCAATTTAGCTGAAATTTGGCAAGCGACCTCACTGGAATATATCATGGCTCCACAAGAAGAATTGGAGTCAAAAGGAGAATAGAGCAAGGATGTGAATATTCGGAAGCGAAAGGAACTTTTAAAATGCAAGTGGGTTGTGGTTAATTCCAAATTAATGGAATAATTATTTTATAGCCCCTAATAATATTGGGTGGATATATGTTATAAAGAGAAATCACCATGTGCATTTCCCTCGGTTTAAATAGATCAACCATCTATGCAATTTAGTAGTTGAGTTGAGATGCAATTATTAATGACATGATGGCATGATGACATGATGCAATGCAAAAATAAAAGAGCAAGCACAAAAGAAACACACGGTGATCACGAAAAATATGGAAGTCTTCTGAAGTGTCGGTCTTGGGCCGTCACATAAGGCCAGGGCTCCTCCGAAGGTGATGCTGTCCTTGATAACAAGGCGAGCCATCAATCCTATCTTCGACGTCACAGCGGAGCTCTCAATGAAAGCACCAATGTCGGTGTCAAAACCGGCGGATCTCGGGTAGGGGGTCCCGAACTGTGTGTCTAAGGTCGATGGTAACAGGAGACATGGGACACGATGTTTACCCAGGTTCGGTCCCTCTCTATGGAGGTAATACCCTACTTCCTGCTTGATTGATCTTGATGAATATGAGTATTACAAGAGTTGATCTACCACGAGATCCTAATGGCTAAAACCCTAGGAGTCTAGCCTGTATGATTATGATTGCCTCTACGGACTAAACCCTCTGGTTTATATAGACACCGGAGGGGACTATGGTTGTACAAAGTCGGTTACAGAGAAAGGAATCTTCATATCCGAATTCCAAGCTTGCCATCCATGCCAAGGAAAGTCCCATCCGGACACGGGTGAGAGTCTTCGGTCTTGTATCTTCATAACCCATCAGCCGGCCCATGTCCAATAGGCCGGACGCCCGAGGACCCCTTAAACCAGGACTCCCTCACCTCTACTGACCACCGCACGTCATCGCCGACACCCTGCAACCCCACCGATCTCTAGCCGAAAAATTTGAGCAAGATCCGGCGATCTTTTTCTTTGTCCTTTCCATCGTCTCCAGCCATGGCGGCGCTCGTCCTCGTCTTCCCCAGCATGGCGGCACTACCCCCATTGTCCACGCTCACGAGCAAAGGTGCAGTAGGCGGAGGAACATCCACATGGAGGAAAAGTTAAGTTTTGTATCATGTAATAACTTGAATTTCGTGAGATAATCTATTCCATTATGTAGCTTAACCAGCAATCCATGTGTTGCCCGTTAACGAAGCACACCCTACATGTGTCGTTACCGGGTCAAGCCATATGCGGCCCGTTAACGGACATGACCATACGTGGTCATTTTACGGACATGACCAGGCGTGGGCCTTTTTCGACCAGGCAACTTTGTGGGACCTAACTAGATAGTCCATACATGGGCCTTTATGAGCCAAGATCACCATGGGCCACTGAAAGCACAAGTGCTCCCTAGGTGATTTTGGTAATTAATGTCAACATATCTCTTGTTGGACTAATATCTTCATTTAGTATATTTCACAAAGTTCAACAATGGCGTGGCATGGATAAGAGGATGTGGAACCCCTTCAAAATACTAAGGACAAATATTGGCAAAAGCTCAAGACTCTTTATTTCCATTTTAGTGATCCAAGATCACATTGAGTCCATAGGAAAAGCCAATACTATTAAAAGGGGATGAGGTGTTGCTTAATGATCTACTTGCCCAAAATCCTTAGTGATATGCTCCAAAGCCCTCAACCACTTTCTCAATTCCAAATATGTGCAAAACCTAAAGTCAAACTCGGCCCCACCGATTTGACCTATCCAGTGCCACCGAGTTCCTTTGACATAGCCACTGCCAGAAACCCTAATCAATTCATTCTCACTGATCAGTATCTCGGTCTCACTGAGATGGCAATGCAAACTCTCTGTTTCCCTTCGTAACATTTCGGTCCCACCGAAATGAGCGATCGGTCTCACCGATTTTGCAATGCAAACTCTCTATTGCCTATTGTAATTATTTTGGTCTTAGCGAAATGTGCAATCAGTCCCACCGAGTTTGCCTGACCAACTCTCTATTTTCTCATTGCTGAAATCGGTCTCACCGAGCTCATGCAATCGGTCACACCGAGATGAGGTCTTGCCCTAACCCTAGCACATCGATCCCACCGAGTTGATCATGTCGGCCCCACAGAGAATCCTAACATTCACATTTTGAACTGAATCGGTCTCACCGAGTTCTCTTATTTGGTCTGACCGAGTTGGCTCAAATGTGTGTAACGGTTAGATTTTGTGTGGAGGCTATATATACCCCTCCAACCCTTCTCTATTCAAGAGAGAGCCATCAGAACGTGCCTACACTTCCACTACTCATTTTCTGAGAGAGAACCACCTACTCATGTGTTGAGACCAAGATATTCCAATTCAACCACAAGAATCTTGATCTCTAGCCTTCCCCAAGTTGCTTTCCACTCAAATCATCTTTCCACCATAGCCAAATCTGTGAGAGAGAGTTGAGTGTTGGGGAGACTATCATTTGAAGCACAAGAGCAAGGAGTTCATCATCAACACACCATCTATTACCTTTTGGAGAGTGGTGTATACTAGATTGTTTAGGTGTCACTTGGGAGCCTCTGACAAGATTGTGGAGTTGAACCAAGGAGTTTGTAAGGGCAAGGAGATCGCCTACTTCGTGAAGATCTACCCGAGCGAGGCAAGTCCTTCGTGGGCGATGGCCATGGTGGGATAGACAAGGTTGCTTCTTCGTGGACCCTT
The DNA here is from genome assembly GCA_032464435.1 of Aegilops umbellulata. Classification (NCBI taxonomy): domain Eukaryota; kingdom Viridiplantae; phylum Streptophyta; class Magnoliopsida; order Poales; family Poaceae; genus Aegilops; species Aegilops umbellulata. Next base: position 288,733,503 of record CP136056.1, on the reverse strand, counting down.
CGTGGGTGGAGCCCTCCATGGACTCGCGCAACCATAACCCTTTGGGGGTTGAAGTCTCCATCAATGTGGATGTACGATAGCACTGCCTATCGAAACCATGCCAAAAGTCTCCGTGTCTTCATTGCGTTTACACACTCCAATCCCTTCCATTTACTTTCTTGCAAATTGCATGCTTTACTCTTTCCGCTGCTCATACTCATGTCTTGCTTACTTGAAATGTATTGTGATTGCTTAAATTTGTGCTAAAACTCCACCTCAACCTAAAGAACTTAAAAACTGCTACTTCTCTTTGTTGAGGGTCTAATCACCCCCCCCCCTCTAGACACCTCTTCTCGATCCTTTCAATGAAATATTTAACTTGAAAAGATATCAGTTCAATGAGCTATATGTTGTTATGAATTACCAAAACCACCCGGGGATTAGTTGCACTTTCAATGTCCCCCTTTTTTGGTAATTGATGACAACATATAGATCCAAGCTTCAACAAATGATAATATGAATGAAATACATCGTAGATTTGAGAAGTATGTGATAAGCAAGAGCTCCCCCTAAATTTGTGCATTATTTAAAATTTGCTTTTGAATGCAAATGCACAATCGATTAGGATCATGGGTCACTCTTCCATGTCACATACATCTTGGTGGAGCGCTCAAAATGATAGAATATAAGGAATATGCACTCATCACCAAGGGAATCATGATTGATCATACACAAGTATTAAGATATCATCATTCAAGCACACATTAAAGCATAATATGATCAAACACATGATCATAAGAGTATCTCACACACAAGCACAAATAGTAGCAAGCAAACGAACAAATAGTAAGACTATGGTATGGACTATGGTGAGACATATGCCCCCGTTGCTAGACTTGAGTCCATATGCATCTTACTTGCTTATGCCAGTCATCATGACAGTACATTACATCAAATGGACATTAAAGGTTCTTTTCTAAATGGAGAAATTGAGGAGGAAGTCTATGTTAAACAATCTCTCGGCTTTGTTAATCCTAAGAAACCTACATGTTTACAAACTTCACAAAGCTCTTTATGGTCTTAAACAAGCTCCTAGAGCATGGTATAAATGCTTGACTAAATTCCTTATTGAAAAGGCTTTGAGATTGGTGAAATTGATTCTACACTTTTTACTAAAAGGGTTAATGGAGAATTATTTGTATGCCAAATTTATGTGGATGATGTCATATTTGGTTCAACTAACCCTCATTTTAGTGAAAATTCTGGAAGATTAATGTCGGAGAAGTTTGAGATGTCCATGATGAGTGAACTCAAATTCTTTCTCGGTTTGCAAATCAAGCAAACTAAGGAGGGTAACTTTGTTTCCTAAACAAAGTACACCAAGGACTTATTCAAGAAGTTAAACATGCAAGAAAGCAAAGGTACTTGGACAAGCCCAAATCTATGAGATTGCAAATCACTCACATCTTGAGTAATTCCTACATCACCAAGTCTCTACAATATGGTGGTTGAAGACAAGGAAGCATGAATCCACATATCCTTTGACGATTTCTATATATCAAATTTTCATTTGGTATCAAGTCTCATGATTGTCACTTTGGATACACAAGTGCTCTTCCTTGCAAGATTAACCCATGTAGGAACATGAACTCAAACTAGAAGTGGTGCTCCCAACTCTTGATGAACTACATCGACCTTGAGCATCCAACACAAGTTCGACTACATGATAAAGATCAACACCACCACCTAAGGTATGTTACTCCATCTTAGAGAAGCTTTACCCCAAGTCATGGGTCAAAGCAGCTCTACAAGATGAGAATACATCAAAGTGCTTAAACGAAAAAAGGTAACCCCATTTTGAGCTTAAACGATGAGTATGACCTACAATCAAGTGTTATCACTTGACTCCTCAGGCAATATACTCTAACGTAGGTGACTTTGTCGCCGACCCATTCTAGATGAAGTTCTCTAGTGTTTCTTTGTGTTTCTTGCTTGTTCCCTTTATCAAAAAAACTTCATCTAGATTTCTTTTCTTTTTGTATGCTTTTCTCTGCATTCTCTGCACCTAATTCATTGCAAGTTCTTTAGTTAATTCATTGCAAATCTTTGTGAGATCTTATTTGCCAAGTGAGCTAAGGTGACAAAATCTTTCCTCTGTATTGAACTCGGCCTCACTGATTCATGCCTATCGGCTAGACCGAACTACAATAATACTCTATAGACAGTTCATTGGTACAACCGATGAGGACTAACCCGATCTGACCGATATGCATCATCCATGACATTGCCAAATCAGTGTCACTGATGAAAATGGATCGGTGTTACCAATTTCACTACTACGGAAACTTTTTGCCATTACAACTGTGATTTCTTCTCCAGCTCCATCAATGATTCTTATACTCCTCTCACACCTTAAACTACATGCTGCTTTGTACTGTGACTCAAGGACCAAACCTATTTGACTCATGCTCCAGAAGATCCCTTCTTGGAAATTGATGTCAAAGGGGGAGAGAGAGCACATCAAAGCTTATCACATGGGAGAGAAAGCACATCTTAGCTTCTCCAGATGCTTATTAACAATAGAGGCGAGAAGTCACATGTCTTTAAGAGGGGAAATACATGTTAATGTTTTGTTTGTACCATTTCTTGCTCTGATTATGTTTGCTTTGTTCTGATTTTTCTTACCCTACCTTCTCCCATTATCCAATATCAGATTCAGGGGGAGAAAGAGTTCATATCTAAGGGGAGAAAAATATATGGAATTAATTGCATATCATTAATCCTTGGGGACATGTCTATAGCCAAATAGAGTACTAAGCACTCACTCACTACATGTCATCCCAGTCTTGGTACTCTTGTGGTTTTCCGACCTTGCTTTGATTAGTAGTGTTTTTGTGTTATCTAACCCTATTTTCTCAAAATCATCTCGACCAAAGCCAGCTCAAGACCACAAGGTAAGTATATGCATCACACTCATGTGCATGATGATCTCTTGCTGATGTACATATTGTTTGCAAGAAGGACTCATGAACATGAAGGTACATTCCTTGTATCCGCATCATTTATTCTGATGCATATAGCCAAGATACATGTAACTCATTGCTTACTCTGACATGCTCATGCATTCACATGCTCTTATATTCTATCTTTACATGAGTGCATACATGTAGGGGGAGCCTATGCATGTTATATGTCCTTCCAAAGCTTTACTTGTTACTCTTCATATCCTTATCTAAAGCTTTGATGTATATTGTCATCAATTACCAAAAAGGGGGAGATTGAAAGCACAAGTGTTCCCTGGGTGATTTTGGTAATTAATGTCAACATATCTCTTGTTGGACTAATATCTTCATTTAGTATATTTCAAAAAGTTCAACAATGGTGTGGCATAGACAAGAGGATGTGGAACCCCTTCAAAATACTAAGGACAAAGATTGGCAAAAGGTCAAGAATCTTCATTTCTATTTTAGTGATCCAAGATTACATTGAGTCCATAGGAAAAGCCAATACTATTAAAAGGGGATGAGGTGTTGCTTAATGATCTACTTGCTCAAAATGCTTAGTGATATGCTCCAAAGCCCTCAACCACTTTCTCAATTCCAAATATGTCCAAAACCTAAAGTCAAACTCGGCCCCACCGATTTGATCTATCCGGCGCCACCGAGTTCCTTTGACATAGCCACTGCCAGAAACCCTAATCAATTCAGTCTCACCGGTCGGTATCTCGGTCTCACCAAGATGGCAATGCAAACTCTCTGTTTCCCTTCGTAACATTTTGGTCCCACCGAAATGAGCGATCGGTCTCACCGAGTTCGCAATGCAAACTCTCGGTTGCCTATTGTAATTATTTCGGTCTCATCAAAATGTGCAATCAGTCCCACCGGGTTTGCCTGACCAACTCTTTGTTTGCTCATTGCTGAAATCGGTCGCATCGAGTTCATGTAATCGGTCACACCGAGATGAGGTTTTGCCCTAACCCTAGCACACCAGTCCCACCGAGTTGATCATGTCGGCCCCACCGAGAATCCTAATATTCACATTTTGAACTGAATCGGTCTCACCAAGTTCTCCTATTCGGTCTGACCGAGTTGGGTCAAATGTGTGTGACGGTTAGATTTTGTGTGGAGGCTATATATACCCCTCCAACCCCTCTCTATTCAAGAGAGAGCCATCAGAACGTGCCTACTCTTCCACTACTCATTTTCTGAGAGAGAACCACCTACTCATGTGTTGAGACCAATACATTCCAATCCAACCACAAGAATCTTGATCTCTAGCCTTCCCCAAGTTGCTTTCCACTCAAATCATCTTTCCACCATAGCCAAATCTGTGAGAGAGAGTTGAGTGTTGGGGAAACTATCATTTAAAGCACAAGAGCAAGGAGTCCATCATCAACACACCATATATTACCTTTTGGAGAGTGGTGTCTCCTAGATTGGTTAGGTGTCACTTGGGAGCCTCTGACAATATTGTGGAGTTGAACCAAGGAGTTTGTAAGGGCAAGGAGATCGCCTACTTCGTGAAGATCTACCCGAGTTAGGCAAGTCCTTCGTGGATGATGGCCATGGTGGGATAGACAAGGTTGCTTCTTCATGGACCCTTCATGGGTGGAGCCCTCCATGGACCCGCGCAACTGTTACCCTTTGTGGGTTGAAGTAACCATCAATGTGGGCGTACGATAGCACCACCTATCGGAACCATGCCGAAGTCTCCGTGTCTTCATTGCGTTTGCACACTCCAATCCCATCCCTTTACTTTCTTCCAAATTGCATGCTTTACTCTTTCCGCTGCTCATACTCTTTTCATGCTAGCTTGAAATGTATTGTGAATGCTTAAACTTGTGCTAAAACTCTACCTCAAGCTAAAAAACTTAAAACTACTACTTTTCTTTGTTGAGGGTCTAATCACTCCCCCTCTAGACACCTCTTCTCGATCCTTTCAGCCACCGATGGGCCTGGAGAGAGAATGGGCCCTAAATAGGCCGAAAGTATCATTCACGGGTCCAAATACAATACGCGTCGTTAACAGGCCCAAAGATACCTCGGGGCTAAAATTGGCCCAAAGACACCATGGTCGATCATCGGCCAATAGACACATTGGGCCATGTTGGTGTCAAAACCCGCGGATCTCGGGTAGGGGGTCCCGAACTATGCGTCTAAGGCGGATGGTAATAGGAGGCAGGGGACACGATGTTTACTCAGGTTTGGGCCCTCTCGATGGAGGTAATACCCTACTTCCTGCTTGATTGATCTTGATGATATGAGTATTACAAGAGTTGATCTACCACGAGATCGTAGAGGCTAAACCCTAGAAGCTAGCCTATGGTATGATTGTTGTTGTCCTACGGACTAAACCCTCCGGTTTATATAGACATCAGAGGGGGCTAGGGTTACACAGAGTCTGTTACAAGGAAGGAGATCCACATATCCGTATTGCCAAGCTTGCCTTCCACGCCAAGGAGAGTCCCATCCGGACACGAGACGAAGTCTTCAATCTTGTATCTTCATAGTCCAACAGTCCGGCCAAAGGATATAGTCCGGCTGTCTGGATACCCCCTAATCCAGGACTCCCTCAGTAGCCCCCGAACCAGGCTTCAATGATGATAAGTCCGGCGCGCAGATTGTTTCCGGCATTGCAAGGAGGGTTCTTCTCCAAATCCTGAATACCTGTTGAATAGTGTCTGACTCCTCATAAATGTTGCGCTTCTTGGCTTCCACGTCCAATAATGGCGATCTTCCACGTGTCGAGCGAATGCGAGAAGCCAGGGCGTTTTTACATTTTCCACCCTAGCTATGTGAATAAACTCTCTATTAAAGAGACGGGGATTCTCAGATCCAAATCACACCATCTTCCCCCCAACGAGCATTCATCGGAGCGCGCCCGAAAAAATCCATCCCAACATGGCCGGCCATCGTAGCTCCTCCTCTCGCTCCCGTAGTCCTAAGCCCGGAGGTTGGAAAAAGTGTTCCGTCCCGCACAGTCAATTAGTGGAGGTACAGACCCAGGTATTTCTCCCTCCAGCGTACATGGTCCTCGTTCGAGTCGGGCTCGCCACCTATAATGGCGGGGAGCAAGCGGAGAGCTTTCCCGACCCCTCCAAGGGGGAGCGGGTATGGCTTGTCCCTTATTTACTAAGGGGACTTGGATTTCCAATCCATCCGTTCCTCCGAGGACTCCTGGAGTTTTACAACCTCCAGTTGCATAACTTCACCCCTGCTTCCATTTTACACATCGCTGGTTATGTAGCTCTTTGTGAGCTGTTTCTGGGTTGCACAGAGTCGGTTACAAGGAAGGAGATCTACATATCCGTATTGCCAAGCTTGCCTTCCATGCCAAGGAGAGTCCCATCCGGACACGAGATGAAGTCTTCAATCTTGTATCTTCATAGTCCAACAGTCCGGCTGTCCGGATACCCCTAATCCAGGACTCCCTCAGTAGCCCCCGAACAAGGCTTCAATGACGATGAGTCCGGCGCGCAGATTGTTTCCGGCATTGCAAGGCGGGTTCTTCTCCAAATCCTGAATACCTGTTGAATAGTGTCCAGCTCCTCATAAATGTTGCACTTCTTGGCTTCCACGTCTAATAATGGCGATCTTCCATGTGTCGAGCGAATGCGAGAAGCCAGGGCGTTCGGCTTCTGTCCATTCGGTGACAAAATCGGCCAATACTTGCGACTTAATGGCTCGCCGAGGTTTATATGTTATGTCGAACGGGAGGAGCTCGATGGCCCATTTGGCAATCTGGCCCGTGGCGTTGCGGTTGTTTATTATGTCGTTGAGTGGTACTTCCGAGGCCACTGTGATTGAACACTCTTGAAAGTAGTGTCTTAGCTTCCGGGATGCCATGAATACCGCATATGCTATCTTTTGATAGTGCGGGTACCGTGATTTGCATGGAGTGAGGACATTGTATACATAATATACCGGCTTTTGAAGTGGGAATTTATGTCCGTCCGTTTCTCGTTCAACGATGAGCACTGCGCTTACGACTTGATGAGTTGCCGCTATATATAGCAGCATTGGTTCGTCGATGTTTGGCGCGGCCAGGATTGGGTTGGTGGCCAGTATGGCTTTTATTTCTTCCAGTCCGGCTGTGGCCGCGTCCGTCCACTCGAAGTGTTCTGTGCGCCAAAGAAGGCGATAAAGGGGTAATGCCTTTTCTCCTAATCGGGAGATAAAGCGGCTTAAGGCCGCCACACATCCAGTTAATTTCTGGATTTGCTTGAGGTCAGTTGGGATGGCCAACTGTGACAGAGCTCGGATTTTAGCCGGATTTGCTTCAATTCCTCTACTGGAGACGATGAAGCCCAGAAGCTTTCCGGCGGGTATGCCGAAAACGCATTTTCCGGATTGAGCTTGATGTCATATGTTCGGAGATTGTCGAACGTGAGCCTCAAGTCGTCTATTAAAGAGTCGACGTGTCTGGTTTTAACGGCCACATCATCTACGTATGCCTCCACTGTTTTGCCGATCTGCTTCTCCAGACATGTCTGAATCATGCGTTGATACGTTGCGCCGACGTTTTTGAGCCCGAAGGGCATTGTGTTGAAACAGAAGGGGCCATATGGCGTGATAAATGCCGTTGCGGCTTGGTCGGACTCCGCCATCTTAATTTGGTGGTAGCCGGAGTATGCGTCGAGGAAGCACAATGAGTCGTGTCCTGCGGTAGCGTCGGTAATTTGATCAATGCGAGGGAGGGGGAAGGGATCCTTTGGGCAAGCCTTGTTGAGGTCCTTGAAATTGACACATAGGCGCCTGGATTTGTCCTTTTTTGGTACCATCACCAGGTTTGCTAGCCAGTCCAGATGTTTTATTTCTCTAATGAATCCAGCCTCCAATAACTTGGCTAGTTCCTCTCCCATGGCTTGTCTCTTAGGTTCAGAGAAACGCCGAAGAGTCTGCTTGACCGGTTTGAATACCTTTAGAATGTTAAGGCTATGCTCGGCCAACCTGCGTGGGATTCCTGGCATATCTGAGGGATGCCAGGCAAATATGTCCCAATCCTCACGCAGGAACTCCCGTAGTGCGGCATCTACAGCGGGGTTTAACTGTGCCCCGATGGAGGCTGTTTTTTAGGGTCCGTTGGGTGGACTTGGAATTTGACTATTTCATCCGCTGGTTTAAAAGAAGTGGATTTGGGTCTTTTGTCGAGTATCACATCGTCCCTGTCCACTGTGGAGCGTAGTGCAGTTAATTCCTCTGCCGCGAGGGCTTTGGATAATGCCTCGAGGGCCAGTGTGGTTGTTTTGTTTTTGACACGGAGTGCTATGTCTGGATCACTAGCTAGAGTGATGATTCCATTGGGCCCGAGCATTTTGAGCTTCATGTACCCGTAATGGGGTATGGCTTGGAAGATCGTGAATGCCTCCCGCCCTAAAAGGGTGTGGTATCTGCTACTGAACGGGGCCACTTGGAATGTAATTTCTTCGGACATATAATTCTCCGGAGTGCCGAATACCACATCTAGTGTGATTTTCCCCGTGTAGCGTGCCTCCCGACTAGGGATGATTCCTCTGAAGGTCGTGCTACTTTGCTCAATGCGGTTCCTGTCTATTTCCATTTTTGAAGAGTTTCCTCATAAATGAGGTTTAATCCGATGCCGCCGTCCATGAGCACTTTAGTGAGCCGAAAGCCATCCACAATTGGACTAATAACCAATGCGGCTGGTACTCGGGTTGTTCGGAATTTAGGTTCGTCACTGGCATTGAAGGTGATAGCCGTATCGCTCCATGGATTTATTGCTGCCACGTGGCAGACTTCGGCAAGGCTACGGATTGCTCGTTTGCGCCTATTATTTGAGGCAAAGGTCTCGAAGACTGTCAATACTGTATTGTTATCCCTGGGATGGTGCTCTACGGTGTTTGTAATGAGGAGATCCTCACCGCTCTTGGCCACCTGCCGGAGTACCCAACATGCTCTAAGGCTGTGTGTTGGTATGGTATCTGTTGTACTATGAATTTTGCAGGGCCCGTTAAGCCATCCCTCCAATACTGTTCCACGCTCTCTAGTGGGCTTTTGCTTCTTTGTAATTGAGTCGGGTGTCTTATGAGAGTGTACCCTTTTAATTCGGACTGGGTGTTTAGTCAGGGCCGGATTGTCCCAGAATTTTGTTTCGGTTTTCCAGGCACTTTCCATCGCACAGTACTTCCGTACTATGGCCGCCAAGTCAGCGGAGCATGCTATGTCACGGCGACTTATGGCGTTAAGGATTCCCTTGTCCATGCAATTATTGCAGAAAAATGAGATTGCGTCTTCCTCGCGACAGTCCTTAACCTTGTTCATTGCAAGGAGGAATCTGGCCCAATAATGATGTACTGTTTCCTGGGGCTCTTGCCTAATGTGGGAAAGATCGTTTATATCTGGGTGGGTGGGCGGATTTGAGTCCGAACCCTGACCCGATCTGAGACCTAGGGGCAGAGGAGTTTCCGATCTTGGAAGTTCGGGCTCGGGGATGTTGCCCAATAAGCTGGCCCGCTGCCTGATTCTAGGTTCAGGTCTTGGACAATGTCCTTCCATAAACAGGTATCCGGCTCGGAGAGCTCTGGAATCCGGACATAGTTTGTCCTCAAGATAGAGGAAGAATCGCTGCATTGTTCCTCCACCACCGCTATCTGATGGGTGACCGGCGGAGAATTAATCTCCCTTTGGTCGGGTTTAAGCCCAATCCGATCATAGTCCGTAGCGACTCCCAAAGTGGCGATGTGATCCAAGAGCTCGTTTAACGAAGAGAGCTCCATTGGATTCATCTGCTCGGCAAGTTCCGAGCCCACGTGGAGGTTGTTTCCGATGACCCGAGAAGTCATCGTCGGTGCAGCAACCGAACGGGCGGTCATGACGAAGCCGCCTAGCCAGAGAGTTTGGTCGACAGCCAGGGCTCCCCCAGAGGTGACGTTTTCCTTGACAACGAGACGAGGCATCCATCCTTACGGTGACGACACAGTGGAACTCTAAATGAAAGCACCAATGTCGGTGTCAAAACCGGCGGATCTCGGGTAGGGGGCCCTGAACTGTGCGTCTAAGGCGAATGGTAACAGGAGGCAGGCGACACGATGTTTACCCAGGTTCGGGCCCTCTCGATGGAGGTAATACCCTACTTTCTGCTTGATTGATCTTGATGATATGAGTATTACAAGATTTGATCTATCACGAGATCGTAGAGGCTAAACCCTAGAAGCTAGCCTATGGTATGATTGTTGTTGTCCTACGGACTAAACCCTTCGGTTTATATAGACACCGGAGGGGGCTAGGGTTACACAGAGCGGTTACAAGGAAGGAGATCTACATATCCGTATTTCCAAGCTTGCCTTCCACGCCAAGGAGAGTCCCATCCGGACACGAGACGAAGTCTTCAATCTTGTATCTTCATAGTCCAACAGTCCGGCCAAAGGATATAGTCTGGTTGTCCGGATACCCCCTAATCCAGGACTCCCTCAGGCCATATATGGGCCCAAGACATGATAGGACATTAGCAGGCTGGAAGACACATCAGGCCTTAAATGGACCCAACTACTCCAAGGGCCATTAAGAGGCCGGAAGAATCATCGGGCAGCAAATGGCCCAAAGACACTATGGGAGCTTAACAGGCTGAAAGATGCATCAGACCATAAATAGGTCCAAAGACACCATATATCATTAATGGACCAAAATTATCGACCGACTGTACTAATGATGAAAGACCCATTGGCCGGTAATGGGCTGAGTTCATAAAGGTCCTAACGAATCGTGCGTACTTGGGTCCTAAATGGGTGCAAATGTTATAACTTGCTTATCAGAGGATAGTATCTGTCTCGTCTCAAGGGTGCCCACATATGGGCCGACCATTTGGCATTACTCCTTTGTATCGTTGTTTGTCTAAAAATTCATTGTAGTTCACTCATGTCACTCTTCACACTACTCTTTTGGGGGGGGGATGTCGGACCTAAATCCGATAGATCTCGGGTAGGGAGTCCTGAGCTAGTGATCTTGGCTTGATGGTAAGAGGAAGTAGAGAGTCACAGTACTTACCCAGGTTTGAGCCCTCTCGAAGACGTAGAACCCTACTGATGTTTACTACACAACTTTATTCTTGTAGACTCTGTTGGGCCTCCAAGCGCAAAGTTTGGTATGATAGCAGCAAATTTCCCTCAAGTGGATGACCTAAGGCTTATCAATCTATGGGAGGTGTAGGATGAAGATAGTTTCTCTCTAACAGCCTTACAATCAAATACAAGAAATCTCTTGTGCCCCCAACACACCCAATACAATGGTAAAGGTGCACTAGTGCGGCGAAGAGATGGTGATACAAGTGTAGTATTGTCACGCCCAAGATGCAACCCTATCCTAAAGGATCTCGAAGGTCCCACCAAGGATAGAAGTGCATCTTGAAGACGCTTTTGCAAGGTGGATATCATTACATCAACATTACATAATAGTGGGGATACAACCAAGACATACAATGTCACATGAATACAACAATGCATCATATACAAGATCAACATCCGACTACGGATGAAACATAAACAGAAACTCAAACGACATCCACCCTGCTAGCCCAGGCTGCCGACCAGGAACCTATCCCTCAATCGAAGGAGAAGCAGAAGAAGAACTCCAACACAAATAAACATCGCTCTCACGTCAAGATCATCGCAACAACCTGTACCTGCAACTGGTGGTGTAGTAATCTGTGAGCCACGAGGACTCAACAATCCCATTACCATGGGTATCAAGACTAGCAAAGCTTAAAGGGTAAGGAAGGGGTAAAGTGGTGAGGTTGCAGCAGCGACTAAGCATGTATGGTGGCTAACTTACGCAAATAAGAGCGAGAAGAGAAGCAAAGCAAGCGGTCGTCAACTAGTAATGATCAAGAAGTGATCCTGAGCTCCTACGTAAGTCAGACATAACCGAGAAACCTTGTTCTCCTCTCGATCAACCCCGAAAAGAGACACTCACGGTTACGCACACGGTTGGTGTATTTTAGAAGAGTTTACTTCAAGTTTACTACAACCGGATATCAACAAATTCCCATCTGCCACATAACCGCGGGCACGACTTTCGAAAGTTCAAACCCTGCAGGGGTGTCCCAACTTAGCCCATGATAAGCTCTCGCGATCAACGAAGGATATTCCTTCTCCCGGGAAGACCCGATCAGTCTCGGAATCCCGTTTACAAGACATTTCGACAATGGTAAAACAAGACCAGCAAAGCCGCCCGGATGTGCCGACAAATCCTGATAGGAGCTGCACATATCTCGTTCTCAGGGCACACCGGATTGTCCAAACTTCCGGTAGGCGAGCCCAGAGTTGCCGCTGGTGGCCACCGGCGACTGACAGTTTGGACCAGCACTCACGACGAGCACTGGCCCGGGGGGGGGGTAAAATAAGATGACCCTCAAGAGCGCGACTCCCAAGGGAAAAAGGGCTAGGTGAGGCAAATGTAAAACCAAGGTTGGGCCTTGCTGGAGGAGTTTTATTCAAAGCAAACTGTCAAGGGGGTCCCATAAATCACCCAACCGCGTTAGGGACGCAAAATCCGGGAACATAATACCGATATGACGGAAACTAGGGCGGCAAGAGTGGAACAAAACACCAGGCATAAGGCCGAGCCTTCCACCCTTTACCAAGTATATAGATGCATTAATAATATAAGAGATATTGTGATATCTCAACATAAACATAATCCAACATGGAGCAATCTTCATCTTCACCTGCAACTAGCAACGCTATAAGAGGGGCTGAGCAAAAGCGGTGACATAGCCAGACAACAGTTTGCTAGGAAGGGTGACAAAGGTTAGGGGTTCATGGCAATTTGGGAGGCTTGAGCAGCAAGTGGTAGGTAATGCAACAAAGCGGTAGAACGAAGCAACTAGCATAGCAATGATAGTAGTGAGATCCAAGGTGATGGTCATCTTGCCTGAAATCCCGCAAGTAAGAAGAACGAGTCCATGAATAATATGAAGCCACGAAGACGAACCAAGCGTAGACGAACGAATCCTCACGATCGCAACGAAACGGGAACTATCGAGAAGAAGCACACAACACGGTAAACACACCACACATGAACAAGGCATGATGCTCAACCAAGTATGATGCATGACAATGCTACATGAGGCTACGCATGGCAAGAGATGATGCATACAAGAACAACACATCAAAGAAAGTTTAAATGAGGCCGGAAACAACATATAGCAATTCCGAAATTGATCCAGATCTGAATAAACCTTATATTCAAGTTGTTAAACAGAAAGTTAAGATTCACCATGATGATCTACACGAAATTCTAGACAAGTTACATATAAAGTTCATTAGATTCGGAGCTACGGCCTAGAAGATATGAGCAAAACAAGTTAAACATGGCATTGATGCAAAATGCATACAAACATCAAGCACACACATCAAAACATGGATGAAACAAGGTAACATGAAACTACATGCAAAACTAAGCAAGTTTCATATAGAGCACACTCAAAACGGAGCAACGGTTCAACACATACACACCATACAAGTTCAAAGGACACGCTGTCCAAAACAGCAACTAGGCATATTGCAAGCATCAAAACAACATGCTACAGGATATTAACATGAAAATAAAAGGCATGGACATGATTTACAGGTAAAGAATAACAAAACATGAACACTGAGCTATCTCTAGAAACTAATAGAGCATGCTCAAAAGGACATGGCAAGATTGCAAATAATAACAGGTTCACAGACTTGGCAGAATTCACAGGACATGGCAGAAATAACATCAGGTTGCAATGTTTAGAGCTATAAAACAACATGTTACAGCAAGCTATCATGTCAAAATAGAGCATGGAATGAATCTACTCAACGCATATAACAAGAGTCCCTTGCTGACCAGGAGCCAAAAGGGATCAGAAGATATGATGGCACCCATGTAAACATAGCAAGTTTCGTTACAGATTTCAGACTTAGCAGAAAACAGGACATGGCAACAACAACATCATGAAGGCATCTTCGCGAGCTCGATACACTCACTACGAGGCATTGCATGACAAACCAAGCATACACCCAGCAACTAGACATGGCATAGAAGCTAGAAATGGCAAGAAAAATAACATAGCATGCACCGATCAACAACAACAAGCTAGGCAAAATTGCTAAACATGTTAACACTCTGCCAGGAACATTTTATAGCAAAAGTAGAGCAATATTAAGTCATGTTAGAGCACTCTATAAATACAACCAGGAGCATGGATGAATATAGCATAACCATATGAACAAAACACCCTTACTGAACATACTAAAAAGAGGCATGGATCTCCCTGTAGAAACATGAATACATGGCATAAAAATAACAGCAGACAAAGACAGTGAAATTCTGTCCTGAAATCAGCAACATCATGGAGGCTACTTTCCAAGCTTGAAACAATCAATACATGGCGTATCATGAAGAATTGGTTGAACCACAGTAAAGATGGCATGTTGTATCTCATAACACATGAAGACATCATGCTCAAAAGAAAATCACACAAAAAGATGCAAAAATGACAAATGAACATGTTTTGATAAACTACAGCAGACAACATTATGTAGCACTTGCAACGATGATTAGGGCATCAAGATGAACTCAAACAAAAACATGACACAATGGAACAAAGCGAAGAGCACACTCTGATGAACATTTCGGTATATTACATGAAGCAAACTGAGCAACACACATTATGTTATGGCAGGTCAAAATATGCCCCAGAATGCAAGAAAACACAGACTTAGTGGAATTTCACCTCCGCGAAAAGTCAACTCGGGACGGGCTCGACCTGGGACGGAGGGATCCGGGCGCTGGGACGATTTTTTTTGATCGGGGGAGTGGTGGATCTGATCCCACTCCCCAGATCCGGCGACGACGAGGCGGCTTCGGCGAGCTCCGGCTCCGGCCGGTGCGGAGGAGGACGGCGAGGGGCGGCGAGGCGTGGGGTCGGGCGGCGCGTGGACGGCCGGGAGGCGGCGTAGCGAGCAGCGAACGGCGCGCGCAGGCGCGTGCGGGTGCGGCAGCGGAGGAGGCGCGCGTCGCCGGTGATGGAGTGGCGGCGGGCGGCGCAGGCGGCGGGTCCGGCGCGGGAGGCGGGGCGCCTCGGGCACAGGTGGCAACGCGCGGAGGCGGGCGCGGGCGGCGGCGGGCCCGATCCGGCCCGGGGCGGGCCCGAACTGGGCTTCACGGGCCCCGGCGGCGGGGAGGAGAGAGGGCGCGGGGAGGCGACGTGGTGGCGGCGGATTCGACCGGCGCGGCGGTTGGACGTGTCCGGCGCGCGGAGGAAGAGGAAGGCTAGGGTTAGGGTGGAATTGATCCGGAATTTCGGGGAAGGGGGTGTTTTTATAGGTAGAAGGAGCTAGGAGGCTCCAAATGGAGTGCGGTTTTCGCCCACACGATCGTGATCGAACAACCAAGAACATGGAGGGGGTTTGGATGGGTTTTGGGACACTTTTGAGGGGTGTTGGGCTGCACACGAAAGAGGCCTTTGCGGTTACCCGGTTAACTGTTGGAGTATCAAACGGACTCCAAATGGCACGGAACTTGACAAGCGGTCTACCGGTGGTGTACCAAGGCCTCTTGGCAAACTTCGGTCCATTCCGAGAAAGTTTAACACCCGCTCATGAAAAGAGGCAAAAGGGGGCGCCGGAGGACATAGGAGTGTCGGATTGCAAAACGGACAACGGGGAAAATGCTCGGATGCATGAGATGAACACATATGCAAAATGAGATGCACATGACGACATGATATGAAATGCAGATGATGACATGGCAAAGTGCAACACGCAAGCACATGACATGGCAATGCTAACGAATAACTAGCGGACACCTGGCGCATCGAATCCGGGGCGTTACAAGTATGGATAGTAGATATAGGTTTTTGTAATCTGAAATAATAAAAACAGTAAGGTAGCAAAAAGAGTGAGCACAAACGGTATTGCAATGCTTAGAAACAAGGTCTAGGTTTCATACTTTCACTAGTGCAATCTCCCAACAGTGCTAACATAATTGAATCATATAACAGTCCCTCAGTGTACGCAAACAATCACCCCTAAGTTCCTATCGAAGGAAGTATGATGAAAATGTATATCAACCTCTATGCCCAGATTATCCCAATGTAACCACGGGGATTCACAATTTGATTACCAAAATATATGTCAAGTGACCTCGATAAATTACCCCATTGTCACCACGGGTACCCACAACTAAGACATACACCAAATGATCTCAAATCCAAAGTATTCAATCCAACATATGAAAGCTCATGGTACATCAAGATCATGTCCTATCAAGAGAGAGAGAGAGAGAGAGAGAGAGAGAGAGAGATCGAACACATAGCTACTGCTACATACCCTCAGCCCCGTGGGTGAACTACTCCCTCCTCGTCATGGAGGCAGCGGGGATGATGAAGACGGCCTCCGGTGATGGCTTCCCCCCCTCCGGTAGGGTGCCAGAATAGGGCTCCAGATGAGCTCGCTTCCGAACAGAGGCTTGCGGTGGCGGAAAAACTCATCTAAGTTAACTTTCAGGGGTTTATGGATTTATAAGAATTTTCAGCGTTGGAATCACACCAAAAGGAGTTATGAGGGTTCCACAAGGCCTGGTGGCACTACTACCCCCTGGGGCGCACCACGTGAGCTTGTGGTGCCCTCATAGGTCTTCCGGTCCTTCCTTGAAGCTTCGAGGGTCTCTTATGTTCCAAAAAAATCACCATAGTTTTTTATCGCATTTGGGTTTCGTTTGGTATGGTTTTTCTACGAAACAAAGAATAGGTAAAAAATAGGAACTAGCATTGGGCACTAGATTAATAGGTCAGTCCATAAAAATAACATAAAGGTGCACCAAAACCATATAAAATGTAAACACAACATGAATACTTCATAAATTATAGATACGTTGGAGACGTATCACCTATGACCTGCTTGTATTGTACTAATTGTCGATGGGGTACAAAGTACAGGATGATCTACCTCGAGAAAGTAAATGGATGAATCTAACCTGCCTCTATGAAGCTAAACCCTTGGCTTATATAGGGGCCGAAGGATACCTAGGGGTACAAATGCTCGGTTCCATCTAGAGATATACATGCTGAATATTTGAATATGCCTTGAAGTATACGCCAAGTCTTCGGAGGATTCCATCTTGAGTATGCCGAGGGCCATAGCTTTTGTGGCCCATTCTTACGTTGTTGGTGGTATTCAGCCCGACCCATGAATGATAGGCCTACGGGGTGAGTACCCCCTAATCCAGGACATTGTCAGTAGCCCGTGAACTAGTCTTCAAGCCGAGGACCGTGAGTGACTCCTCGGGACATCTTCTCTTCTGGTCTTCGGCGTCGTAGGTGAGTTTGATCCTCCAATTTGACACCATATCCGAAGACTCCTATGGATACGAAGCCCTCATTAACTTGTCCTGTTTGGCTTCCTCTTTTACTGCATTGCTACTTGTGAGCTGCGTTGGGATTTCCCCGAAGAGGAGGGGATGATGTAGTACATTAGAGATAAGTATTTCCCTCAGTTATGAAACCAAGGTTATCAATCCAGTAGGATGATCACGCAACAACTCGTTAACAACACCTACACACAAAAAACAAATCCTTGCACCCAACGCGAACAAGGGGTTGTCAATCCCTTAGCGATTAATTGCAAGACTAAATTGTATGGTGATAGATAGATAGATCGAACAAAAATACAAAATAAAATAAATAAAGTAAATTGTAGGAAGGTATTTTTATGATTTTAATATATGATCAAGGTAGACCTGGGGGCCATAGGTTTCACTAGAGGCTTCTCTCTTGAAAATAGCATACGGTGGGTAAACAAATTACTGTTGGGCAATTGATAGAAAAGCAAATAATCATGATGATATCCAAGGCACTGATCATGTATATAAGCATCATGTCCGAGACAAGTAGACGGACTCCTGTCTGCATCTACTACTATTACACCACACATCGACCACTATCCAGCATGCATCTAGAGTATTAAGTTCATAAAGAACGGAGTAACGCCTTAAGCAAGATGACATGATGTAGGCAAAGTAAACTCAGGCATGAATAAACCCCATCTTTTTTACCCTTAATAGCAACGATACAATATGTGTCATGTCCCCTTTTGTCACTGGGCTTGAGCACCGCAAGATCGAACCCATTACAAAGCACTTTTCCCATTGCAAGATAAATTAGTCTAGTTGGACAAACCAAATCAATAGATCGGAGAAAAATACGAAGCTATAAAAATCATGCATAAAAGTTTCCGAAAAAACTCAAATAATATTCATGGATAATCTGATCATAAACTCACAATTCATCGGATCCTAACAAACACACCGCAAAAAAATGATTACATCGGATAGAACTCCAAGAACATCAGGGAGAACATTGTATTGAAGAACAAATAGAGAGAAGAAGCCATCTAGCCACTAAGTATGGACCCGTAGGTCTGTGCTAAAATACTCACACATCATCGGAAGGGCAGCAAGGCTGATGTAGAGCCCCTCCGTGATTGATTCCCCCTCCGGCAGAGTGCTGGAAAAGGCCTCCGGATGGGATCTCTCGAGAACAGGAACTTGTGGCGGCGGAAAAAGTATTTCGTGGACTTCTCTGTTGGTTTCCCGATTTTAAAGAATTTATAGAGGCGAAGTTATATCAAAAGGAGCCACATGGGCCCCACGAGCCACCAGGGTGCACACTACCCCACTGGGCACGCCCCGGTGCCTCGTGGGCCACTGCTCCATCTTCTCGCCCCCTCCCGAAGCTTCTAGGGTCTCTTATATCCAGAAAAAAATCACCAAAAAGTTTCGTGGCTTTTGGACTTCGTTTGGTAATGATATTCTGAAAGACAAAAAAATAGGCAAAAAAACAACAACTATCACTGGGTTCTAAATTAATAGGTTAGTCCCAAAAAATGATATATAATTGCTTGTAAGTGTATATAAAACATCCAAGACTGATACTATAATAGCATGGAACAATAAAAAAATTATACATACGTTGGAGACGTATCATGCATCCATGTAAACTCGAGCAATGGTATATTCTAGGCAATCGGGGCATCTTTTAACAAGACCCCTATGAAAATAGTGTATTTTTATCAGATCTGAAGACCCCTGATTAAGGACTCTAAGTCTGAAGTCTCTGACATCAAAGTCGATTCCTTATATGCGAGGTATACTTTCAAAGGACTCTTGAAGATCCCTGGCAATTCTGTGGCCCCACATATCGATATTCCTAGTAAGGGGAGTTACAGTGGGCCTCAGGACCCACTTTTAGTGGTGTTTTAATTCACTTTCTTTGATTCTCGTACCCAAACAAGGCACGCCGCCTAGGAAACATGCAAATTAATTACCGTTGTGGGACTTTAACCATCGTTCCATGGCTGAGTTTTTCCATATAAAGCAGAGGAGATACATAAAACATTTTACATCGCTCCCGCCTCTATGTTTGATTCGCATGGACGCCCCCCCCCCCTTGTATCGTCGAAAGCTCAACACAGTGTAGAACACCCCAAGTTCATCCACTCGTCCTACCAGTCTTCTTGAAGGAGAGTGGTAGGGATGCTCAGCTGTTCAAGGGCAACTGAATCGTCTTGCCACGCAAGGATATCTTCCCGATCTAGATTTTGTGCAAATTCAGCTGGAGTTGGTTTCATTAGATGATGGATGCCACCAAGTTTTGCCTAGCAATCAAGACTATCTAATCACTCGGAAAACCTTTAGTCCAGAATCCGCTGCGGATTCACTTAAGACACGATGGGTAATCCTTTGGCTACGGACTCCGAGTGTCCCCAGGACATTCAAGCCAAACCAAAGGTCAACCCACTCGCCCTACGAAACCTCAACCGATTCAGGGGCTACTGATGGGGTCACCTACCACTGGTAGGGTCAAGGACCAGGCATCTAAGGCCCACCTAGGGTCCCACACCATCATTGGAAGGTCCCTGGACCACAGGCGCATTCGGATGTGCTCCACTAGAAATCCACTCGGATACACCGACGACACTCATTCCCTCCAGTCGGCCCAGCTATCTTCACTCGGACATAGGATATGTAGGGCGATGTGGGGGCTGCAACGGTCAGGTGGCTTAATGTCGGTCTTCAAGTGTAATTATAGTTGTTGTTACCAGTAACTTTTGTAGTTATACTCTTTTAACTCCCTTGTAACGTGGCATTTATAAGGTCAAGGCGCACTCTATATAAGCCTCCCTTTGGCTCCATGGCAAGGGTTCAGCATCCACTGTAATCTTATACCCCAAGAAAAAACACAAGCCCCCGGGTACGAGACGTAGGGTTGTTACCTCTCCGAGAGGGGTCCAAACTCGTAAAATCCGAATGATACACTTGCGATGTAGCTAGGCTCCGCCCTTAGTTCGTACCCCTATTACTCATTGTTAGGTTCGCTGCCTCGACAAGTAGTCGCGTTTGGATCTAATGATGGATGGTTGTTGCGTTTGTGCTGGACAGTGTTGTATTTCTGGCTCTTTTGCCGCTTCTTATTTAATAGATGATACATGTGCTATGCTTATTCTCGAAGTAAAACTTTAATAAGGAAAAAACATGAAAGAAAGAAAATAAATAAAATGTTATAAGGAAGACACAAGAAAATGAAAAAAAGGGACACAAATGAAACAATTCTGAGCCAAATTTGAACATGTAGGTTTCTTTCAATTTTCCATTATTTTACTCTTTGTTTTGAAATTCATGAATTTTATGAAATTCGGGCACATTTTGAAATCCACAAACATTTTTAAAATTTCAAAACATATCCTAAATTAGTGAATATTTTAAAACTCGCTTTCTGGAAATGCAGGAACATTTACAAATTCTTGGCATTTTTAGAAAAAAAATTGTAAATATTTTTTAGATTTAAGGAACATTTTCATAATTTGTTCTTTTAAATTGGTGAATATTGTATAAAATTTAAATATTTTCTAATCCATGAAACTTTGTAAATTTGTGAACATTCATGTTAATCTAGGTTGAAAACCGATAGTTCGTGTTCAAAATAAAAATTGGTGAAAACCCACCAAAAACACAACTAGGATGTTAGTGGCGAGACCTAAAAAGTGGTTGGCCTCTATGCGGGGAACATGAACTACCGGAAGGGGCTGGGGGTGCCGCTATGTGTCGCCTGCTGCAAGTCCTAGTACGGCTCAACTGCACGGAGTACGTATTGGGCCTGCCAGGTAACCGCATCCAACCATCATGCTAATGTCGTGTTAATTTCTTCTTTTGTTATATTTACTTTTGTTTATACTAAGAAATATTCTACTTTATAATGTGAAGAAAAAGTATAACATGTTAACCATATATTTAAAATATGTTAATCTTACATTTGAAAAAGTTAATCATGCATTTGAAGAATGTTAAATGTGTATACAAAAGTGTTTTTGATGTATACGAAAAATGCACAATATGAATAAATAAATTAAAAGTCTTAGTTATGTGTATGGAAAATGTTAATCATGTGTACAAATTTTTTTTGTGGATTTTTAAAAAGTTCACACATTTAAAAAACACATGGCATTTAAACAAAGGTTTATACATTGTAAAATAATGTCCGTTGAATTCAAATAAAAATGATTGATACATTATAAAATGTACATTACATTTTAAAAAGTGTTCACAATTTTCAAAAAACAAATTTGCAATGTTCAAAGCATGTTTTTGTAAAATTGTTAAACACATATTTAAAAAGTATTTAACATGTATTAAAAAAATGTTCAATACATGTTTTTGTAAAATTGTTAAACACATATTTGTAAAATGTGAAACGTTTATGAAAAAATGTTTTAGATGCACAGAAAAAATGTACAAAATGTATAAAAAAAGTTAGACATCAAAACATATATAGGAAAAATGTTAAACATGTGTAAAAGAATGTTCATAACGGACACGAAATATGTACATTGCGTATGAAAGATGCACACAAGCGTCCGCCTGTAGGCGATTTCTATTAGGAATTGGTACGGGTGAGACATAAGCTATTGCGGGGGTGCTCATATAGAAAGCACTATAGAACAAACTACCAGGGTCACTAGTTAATGGATACCCCTTGCAAAGGCACCCTCTCCTTCTCAGGCGCTGACAACTGTTGCACTGTATGTGCCTTACTTGTTGCAACCTAGGTGTCTTCCTTTTCTTTTTGTAAATTCGTTTATTCAAAACGTTTTATTGTTTTAACCATGCATCCAAATCCCGCACCGCTTTTGTTGTTTGATTTCTCGCGTCAAGATCTTCAAAACTAGATTCCATGTTAATAGATTTGAACATAAAAATCACAATAAAACCAGAAGAAAAAAATCCTGAAAAAAATAAATTCGGCTAAAAATATCGGAAAAGCTCGGAGCCGAGAAACACAATCGTGGCTTTTCACCTTTTTCCCTTTTCAGGAAGCACAACTTTTTTCCCCGAGAAGCACATATGTGGTTCCCGTCGAAGCAAATATGTGATTCACGAGAAGCAAAATCGTGCTTCTCGTGAAAGCACTTTTTTTTCCTTTGTGAGAAGATAAACTGTGTTCTTCGTGGAAGCATCGATTTTGTCCATTTTGGAGAAGCTGTGCTTCTTGCTTCTCATGGAAGCACATATTTTCTTTTCTCTGTGCATCTCGCAGAAGCAAATTTGTGCTTCCATGATAAGTAAATCTGTGCTTTTCGTGAAAGCACATATTATTTCCTATTCCGAGAAGCACGACAGTGCGTAAAAAAAACAAAAATGATTGGCTAAAAAATGTAGGGAAAACTAGGGGGAAAAAGATAAGCCAAATAATTGAAAAAAACAATCTAAAATCCGAAAATGCGTACAGAAAAACCCCAACATCCAGAAAGAGCGCCTAACACGCGAGACGTGACGGTGGCTGGGCACACTACTTGGCACGCTAGCATGCAAGAAGATGACCTTTTCGGGAGCTCTGCAAGGGGTAACCCTTGGATAGTTTCTCCTACAAACTATCGGCGAATCGCACAAGACAATTGTAGTGTGCCGACTTAGTTTTTGATTTTATTTAAACATTTGCTTCAGAACAACATGTTTGCTATGATCCTTTTTAGGTTTTTATCTTTTCCTCTATTTTTCTAGATTTTATTACAGTTTTCTGGATAACAATAAATTATTTATTTTCAAATTGATGAACATTTTGATAAATTCTGAACATATTCATAAAATTTAAAATTTTAAACAAGCGCAAACATAAATTTATGAATTTTTTAACATATTAAAAAATCCTAACATTTTTTGAAAAAAGGCGAGTTGTTCCAAAAAGGGAAGTTGTATACATTTTTTAAGAAACATGTAAAAGAAAATTAAAATTAAACCTCAAAATAAAAAGGGAAACGTGAAAAAGAGATTATTTTAAGGAAAACTAGCCAAAAAGGAAATAAAAGACCAAACACAAAACTGAAACAATGCCTCGCCCTAAACATTCTAAATGGCCCAACCCAGTGGCTCACTCGCTTGTGCGCCCTGTGAGATTACTCGACAATTAGTTGCAATGCATGACATATAGGGCTATGGCTCTCCCCTTGATGCCTTCGCTTCATATAGTTGCTCGGATTTAGTCAAAATGAACATATAGTTGCAAGGGTTTAGTCTCCGGAGCTCCTAAGCGGCGCTGAAAGCGCCGGTTAGGAGAACTGGCGCCTGCAGCGCTCGTAGCTAGGTTGTTTATGCAATCGGCTCATACTCGTTCATTCTATGCTAAAAAAATCATTTCATTAGCAAGTCGCAATAACCAATAGACCGAGCACCCCTTGACGACCAATACCAGGAAAGAGCTCTATTTGACATTATCCTAGTACAACATTAAGATATAGTATTATATACCTTACATAAATTTTATGGAAAGAAACGTAAACTTTGAAAAGAAATCCAAGCAACTTTTTAAAACCACAAATTAAAAAAGTCAAATAATTTGAAAAGATTCGTAAAAATTGAAAAGAGTTAGTAAATTTGAGAAAACTTCACGAAATTTAAAAAAATCATGAAATTTCGAAATAAATTCACAAATTTGAAAAAAGATCACCAAATATGAAAAAGTTCATCGAATTTGAAGAAAGTTCATCGAGTTTGAAAAAAAGTTCAGCGAATTTGAAAAATAGTTCATCGAATTTGAAAAACAGTTCATGCAAGTAGTGTGCCTTAAAAAAAATCATCGAATTGAAAAAGATTTCAAAATCATTTTCAAAAAAATTCACCGGATTTGAAAAGGTTAATCGAATTTGGTACAAATTTGAAAACATGGAAAAAGTTTGTTGATTATGAAAAAAATCATCCATTTGAGAAAACATTCATCGATTTTGAAAAAAAGTTCATCAAATTTTGAGAAAAAAGTACATCCATTTTGAGAAAAAAAATCATTGATTCTGAAAAAGAAGTTCACAATTTTCTCTAAAAAGTTCATCAACTATGAAAAAAGTTCATCGATTATGAAAAAAAGTTCACGAATTTGAAAAAAAGTTTAGAGAATTTGGAAAATGTTCATCGAATAGTGCCTGCAAAAAATTTCAGCAAAACAAAGTGCGCTCGGCTTCTCCGCCCTACACCGTTTAAGGACCATCGAAGTATATCCTTACTCACCAAGCTGCGCACAAATCGTTGCATCCTAGCGGGAGCTTTAACCGTGATGCCCTACGACCAAATGCTGAAACCCTCAGCCCACGACATAGATCAGCCCATTGTGAAGCGCAGGATGCTGGGCGCCTGTTTCTTTTATTTTTATATATTTTCTGTTTCATTTTTTGCTCTTATTTTTTAATGAAATTAAAAAATATTCACAAAAATTTGAAAAAAAATTAATATTTTTTTCGTGATTTTGAGAAATGCTTAAGAGTTTAAAAATGTTCATGAATTCGAAAAACGTTATTGAATTAAAAAAGATGTTATGTGTTCAAAAATCTTCGTGAATTCAGATATTGTTCACGAATTTTAAAAACTATTAGCATTTTTTTATTTTTTTGTGAATTTCCAAATATCTTTGTGAATTCCAAAAAATATTCGTTAATTCCTGTTATGGAAGAAATGTTCGTGAATTGGATTTTTTTTGTGAAATTCAAACAATCTTCATGAAACTGAAAATATGTTCACGAATTCAAAAAATGTTTGCAATTTGAACCAATGTTAGCCAAATTGAAAAAATGTACATGATTTCAGAAAATATTCGAGAATTAAAAAAATATGTCTGCGAATCCGAAAAATGTTCGCCAACTCAAAAATATCCGTGAACTTGAAATGTGTTTGTGATTTTGAAACATGTTCACAATTACGAAAAATGTTTGTGAAAAAAATATTGAAAAAGTTAGAAAAAAATCAGAAAACGTTTCATTAACTTGAAATATGTTCACGAATTCAAAAAAAAATAATATTTAGAAATGTGCAGGAATTGAAAATATTTTTGTAATTTTTTAAAATGTTTGTGAGTTTGAAAACTGTTTTGAATTAAAACAATTTTCGTGAATTCAACAATTCTTATAGAACTATAAAGATGTTCATAAATTCAACAATACTTTTTGAAAATGTTCATGGATTCACCAATATGATAAAATATTTACGAATTCAGAAAATGTTCGGGAATTTGGAATTATTTTTTAATCCAAAAAATATGCATAAATTTTGCAAATAAAAATTAATAAATAATAAATGAAAAAATGGAAAAAGTAAATAACAACTAGAAAAGAACTAAAGGAAAAACATGGGACAAAAAAGGAAAATTCGGTTAGGAAAAGTTAGAACCTTCTCAAAAGGGGGGGGGGCATGTGTTGACATCGAATTTCGGCAGAGAATAAAACATTACTAACATGATCTCAAATAAAGAAGTGCTCTACATGAAGAAGTCTGTATTGTCGACATGAACATCTTTAAAGTTTGGGTCACCGCCGTCCGATCTCATCTCGAGGGCCGAAGTTGTGCTCGAAGTACTAAGATTTTGTATTCAGAGTACTATTCGGCCGATTACACCTCCAAAACTGCCTCATATGAGAAAATGGTCTGCATGGATTGTCTTCCTCTCGTCGAAACGGTCGATTTTGATATAATAATTACCTTAATCCGACGTCGTATGCCAAAGTTAGGACCTGCGCAATGCGAGTCTACCATGAGTAAAAACTAACGACCAGCACAAGACACCCATATGAATGTCTGATGGATAGCGTGAGTTATTGGCCCAGTTCTTTTCAGCTTTTGATTCTCTAGAATCAGATTGTGAGAAACTTCTCACGGAATCAGCTTCCCACAGAATCAACCATCAAGTTCTTTTCTAAGATTGTACTCTGAGATTGTGGGATAAGTTATGCGCTCAAATGTCTGTAATGCCCTTGACTGAAATTAAACTAAACATGTCTGTAATACACCTCTGGTTGTATTTTATTCATTTGCACCATCGAAACATCTAACCTACAGAGCTCACTGCCTTCTTCTTCCTCTGACTCTTCTCTCTCCTGCCTCCAACCACAACATTCAGCCCTTCAAATTCATGCCAAACAACAATGGATCTTGATGTTGTTCAATAAAAATGGATTCCACATGCTAACCGCTGGCCACCTATCCTGTTTTCCCCATCGATTATAAGCTCTAAAATTCCCTAATTTGCATCCATATAAAGCCATATAATAAGGAGGAGGTCAAAGGAGACAGGGAGATTAGGAGGAAGACCGGCTCACCAGAGAACGGGGAGGGACGAGGTGGGCTCCCGCGATCTCCGGCGAGGCCGGGCGAGCTCCGGCAGGCGGGGCCGGAGGTGCTGCGTGAGATCCGACTGGCCTCTGCGTGTGATGCCTTTCGGCCCGAGTGGCAGTTTGGATGTAGTTTGGTGTTGTAACAGGGGTAGCGACTTAAAGTGAACCGTTTTCTTTTGCGGGAGCGACGAGAATCGCCAGAGTCGTGGGTTGCGGACGCTTTCCGATTGCACTAGCGATTCTAGCGATTCTCGGATGATTTTGGAGAATCAGATCGAGTTCTTTTGAGCTTATTGATTCTCCAGCCACGATTGTCCAGAATCACCTGAAAAGAACTGGCCCGTTGTCTATTTTGCGCGAGCGATCTGGACCTCAAGATGGCATTGGATTGAAAAATGTTCAACATGAAAGTTTTTCGGCTCATCGAAACAGTTAAATTTGCTTCTGGTCATGTCTACATTCGAAAGGCCTGTTTGGTTCCTAGCCACATCTTACCACACTTTGCCACACCAAAACTTAGGCAAGTTTGATCAAGTTAGGTAGGTGTTTGGTTTCTAGCCACACCTAAGGCAAGAATCTTTTTTATTAACAGTGAACCCCACATATTATAGACACAAAAAGTGTGGTAAAATTTTCTTAGGCAAGCCAAAGTGTGACTAACAATTTGAGCAACTCAACTAAGACAAATGTGACAAATGTAGAAAAACTCATGTGGCAATATATGACAAAGGTAGTCACAATCCAAACATAAATCGTTTACTGCCTCAAAAATGAACCACAAGGTTCAACCAACTTTTAAACTAAACAATTTTGTAAAGATCGGGTCAAACATCTCAGTTGGACCTAAAAATTAGGTTTTTGGACATGACCCAAACTTCTTCCTTGCGCGGAAAGTTCAGCCGCCTGTGATGACCGATTGAAACAACAACACACAATCGACAAACTCATCAACTACATTTTATTGTTTATTATCTTTTTTCTTAATTCTAATTCTTCTCATTCTTTATTCTGCACGACGATGAACCACGGAGCCTTAGGAGCAATCAAGTTGACCTAGGACAGCTCATAGCCATCGCACGACCAGACAGGGTTCCTCCCGAAAGTGTGGAGTTTAGGGTGTATAGAAACGCCAGCCGGAATGCTTGCGCCGCGTTTTCGGTTGGATCTTTTTGACGTAAATTGCGGTGTATCACCCTCGACGTCAAGAGTACACGGTAAACACCCTCGGAACGGCGAGCAATCCAAGCGGGCCTAACGCGAAAATAATGTAGTGAGCATGTCTAAAAGAAAAAGTAATGTAATGAGCAGCACTCGCGGTAATGCCCCTGTAGCTCACTGCCGCGGCACGGCACGGCACAGCCGACCGGTCGACCAGACGGGACGTCTGAGCTGGACCCGACGAAAAATTAATCCCACGCCACACCAGTGCAGCGCGGTCCTGGATGGAGGCACACTGCGCACACACACTCCACTCCAATGTCCCGTCCCAACACCCTACACACGCGCCTGCTCCACTTGACTGGACAGCTCGTCGACCCCGGCGCGGCGCGCCCACGTCGTACCCCATGTTCCCGCGGTGGCCGTGCACGCGAATTCCGTCGGTGACGGGAAAAAGCAGGGCGGAGCCGTGCGCGGCAGTAGGCCAGGACACACAGGTACGCGCGCTGGCTTGACACGGGCGGCCAGCAGGAGGCAGATGAGCAGCGCCGCGCGTGCCGCGGGCTGCCTGAGTCGTCAGCGTCGGTTCCCATCGCGCAGTCGCGCCTCGTACGCTCGCTCCCCGCCAGCGTAGATGTTTCCCATCCCTCACTGCTCGATCCGTGTCGAACGCTGCATTGCACTTTGTTGCCCGCAGAAAGAAAAAGACGCTGTAGAGGAGTCGGTCGTAGAGGAGTTTGCCGTACAGGAGTCCCGTTGGATCAACACGACATCTCGTTTTTTCTGAGTTAGCCGGAGGTTCTATGTTCTTTTTCTTCGAACCTGGAGATTCTAAGTTCTGATCATGACTAATTGTACATAGTTGATGTAAACTCTATCCCAGCACGATCTTTTTGAGAGTTTACCCAAACAATGACTAAGGCCAACTCCAACACGCGACCCCAAACAGATGTCGGCTTTGTCCGGATTACGTCCATTTGAGTGTGACAATGGGGTCGTGTCTGTCCGGATTCGTGGATGCGTCGGCCGTGCGCTCAACATGTGGCCCATTTCGGCCGCATCCTGTTCGCGTGCATGCAAAAGTGAGAAACAAAAGATTTTAAACCGCGGCCGCGGTTTGCACTAGTTCACGCCAGCCGGCAACACAGCCGGCGGCCTACAGTTTGACGCCGGCAACAAAGCCAGCGGCCGGCACAGGAGCCAGCCTTCAAAACGAGAAGTTTTCACGCCGGCAACAAAGCCAGCGGCCGGCACACTAGCCAGCCTTCAAAAGAGGCAAGTTTTCTCGCCGGCAACAAAGCCAACGGCTGACACAGGAGCCAACCTTCAAAAAGGACCGCCATCGCGACCGTCGTCTCACCTAGATCATGCCGTCGCAGGCGAACATCTCCTTCTGCCGGTTCGTGAACCAAACTCCTTTCCGGTGACATATTGTTCTTGTCGACGATCATAATAGCTAGTACCACCTCCTTGGCCTTTGTATCGGCATTGGTGGCCTCGATCTCTAGCTTATTGAGTTGAGCGGCCTCCTCGATGTCAAGATTTTCTTTACGGCCTCCTCCATGTCAAGCTTCTTCATTTGAAGATCCAGATATATCTTCATTTACTCCTCCTTCCCTTTGCTCTTCCTCTCCTCCCACAATTTCTTTTGGCTCATCATATCCTCCAAAGTTCCTTGCACGGCTATAGAAGACGCACCACGCTTCTCGTCGGACTTCAAGCTTGTCTTGCCCCTCGGCCTCTTGAGCACGTCTCCCGCATCAGCCTCGGCCGCCGCCTCCTTCTCTCCTCTCTTCTTCCTACGAGCATTGTATTGTTCCTTGAACTTGGGGCAATCTTTGATGAGCACCCAACAATGCGTGAGAGTGAATGGCTTGTCTTTGTGCCGGGCATTGAAGGCTTCCAAAGATTGGAATGCCTACATAAACAAACATGCGGCCATCATGAAAGGACATATAATGCATGTAACTTAAATGGCCTAGTGACCAAGACATGAATGGACGCATGTTGGAAAAGAGAGGGGTCATACCAAGTCACCAAGACCTAGGCCGCTCACGGGACGGGCTTTGACGCTCTCAAGCGCGGCACAATATTTGTTGCATTCTTGTTGGATGAATCCCCACCTCTTTTAGATTGAACTGATGCGGCGAGTGCTTGAGAATTGGTAGGGGGCAAACTTTCTTCGCTCATGAAAGTTCCTGTGAACTCTTGTCCAAAAGACCACTCCCTTTTTGCTCGACACCACTTATTGGATCTTGGCCGATTTCCTCGGCTTGGCTATATGATCCCGTGCGGATGCTCTTCCTCCTCTTTTGTGCTTCGGCCTTTTGGGTGAGCTCGTCGATGAAACACAATGGATCCGCGGAAATGTCGACCTCGTCTTCTTCATCTTCACAGTACAAGTCATCATCTTCATGCCACGAGTTGCCATGGTCGTCCTCATCAGCATCATCATGGCCGCCGAACTGAGAGTCATCATAGGTACCCCGACCATCTTGGCTTTGGGTCGCGTCCGCATGAAAAGGTTGCTCTTGGCCGCCGACGTGGAACGCCTCACCACGACCCTCGAAGATGATGTTCTGCATGAACGTGGAGTAGTACGGGTCATCGACCGTCGACATCTGCGTCGGCAGTGGCATATCGCTGAACAGCTTGCGGGCGCCGGCAATGTTAGCCGAGTCAAAGGACCGGGGTTGCTTCCTTTGCGCGCCGTCTTCAGTGTAGCCCGGCGTGATGTTGAGGCCGATGATGCCCGCGGGCATTGATACACACATGGCACCATCGATTGCTGACGTTAATGATGTTGAGCCAGTTAAAAAATCAAGTCATGGAAAAGTCATGAAAAATAATATTGTGCATGCAGCTGAATTTCATCGAGGAAAAGATGTGTGTTGCGTCAAATATGTGGATCATGAATCAGTAGTACAAGAAAACCAACCCCGGTTTATTTGGTGCCTACTAAACGTGCCGAGTTTCTTGAATATATGACACACAATGTACGTAAAACAAATGATGTGCCACATATTAAAGTGCAACAAAGAAGATGGATACACAAGCAGTGCAAGTCAGAGACGACACGTTGCATGAGTCAAGAGGAACCGCAGTCAGATGATATAATTCCGAATTTCCGAACTCCTCCATGTACAATTTTAATAGGCTCAGTTCTGATCCATATTAGTACATGAGTCCTGTTCTTTTATTTGATACGTGTCAAGAGTTATAGTTACACTTTTGTTTTATAGGAAAGGAGAAGCAACGTGAGTTGTCCAGCGATGTAAAACAGAAACGTGAGGAGTCCAGATCTTGTGGGGTTAGTTTAAGTAGTAGGTAAGATTTAGTTTCTTTTTTTTATCTTTATAGGCCAGGGTGGCATACGGTGTTGCATATATAAGGCAAAGGCTTCGGCCGTGTAAACAGATCAGTTTTGAGTTTTATTTCGAGTATGAGATATACAAAATAACGTCCGAGTTATGGGCGGCCATATCTTATGTATTATTTGTGATTTTCCTATCGTGGAAATTTACTAGCGATGGAGGGTTGATCATCACATCGACGCCTACGTGCTGATCCGAGGGGGTCATTATTTTCGTTTGTGTATTTTCGTACACAGGTGAAAATTATCTTGAAGGTTGCGAGGAGGAACAAGGGGACGAACTGTTGATCAAGCATCACCGTGAAAGATCGGGCCATCTACGCGCGTGAATTAGCATCTCGCTAGTCCGTGCTTCATCAAGTGGTATTCAGAGCTAAGGTTAGTCACGGCGATTTAGTTTGCAATATCGTCTATGGAGCGAGTATGGATGCGTTGAGCAGGAACGTATTGATGGAGGAGGAAGGCATCGGCGAGGTTGTCCTTTTTCACACACGTTGCGTCGTGAAAGAACGGTGTGTCAATTTGACGATCGATGAAGGTTCCGCGGTCAACATGGTGAGCATCAAAGTGGTGGAAAAATTGGGGCTGAAGATGGCACCTCTTGAAAGACCGTACACGTTGAAGTGGTTCAAAGGTGACATCAAAATTACTCATCGGATTTTGCTAATTTTCGATTTGGGGAAATATTTTTGTGCGGAATTTTATCACGTTTGTCCAGTGCCCATGGTGTCGTGCCATCTGCTACTTGGGAACCCATGGTGCACGCGTATCGGGGCTGTTCGGAATGCCAAGAAGAATACTTACTCACTATCATGGAAGGGCCAACGATTTTGTTTTACTCCAATGCCAACATATGTATTTGTTCCAGATTGGAAAAGTCGTCTGCTGAAAAGAAAAGAAGAGCAAGAAGAAATAAAGGAAAAAAAATGATGGACCGATAGAGGGGCTGAATCTTTTGATAGAGAATGTGAAAGATGATTGCGGTGCAAAGGGACAGCGGTGGAGTGTTTTTAAAACACAGTGTAAGATCAAGAATCATGCTTGCAAGATGATAATTGATGGTGGCAGTTTTACCAATGCCATCAGCAAAGATCTTGTGAAAGAATTGGGTTTATCCATGTGGCGGCACCCGCAACCGCATCACGTGGAGTGGTTATATAACTCCGGGAAATTAAAAATTACACACAAGGTACGTGTGACATTTGTTGTTGGAGATTATGTTGACAAGGTGGATTGTGATGTTGTGCCGATGGATGCGTGCATGTTCCTATTAGGAAGACCATGGCAGTTTGATCATGATGCGGTCCATGCTGAAAGATCTAACACATACACGTTCATGCATGATGTAAGGAAGACCAATGGCAGACAATGCAATAACCATAGAGATGCAAGTTCCAGAGAGCAAGGTGGTACAAAAAATAGACTCGAAACCGAGGACGGTTTCGCTTGAAGGGACGGAGGATGATACACACATGGCACCATCGATTGCTGACGTTAATGATGTTGAGCCAGTTAAGAAATCAAGTCATGGAAAAGTCATGGAAAACAATATTGTGCATGCAGCTGAATTTCATCGAAGAAAAGATGGCGTGTTGCGTCAAATATGTGGATCATGGATCAGTAGTACAAGAAAACCAACCCAGGTTTATTTGGTGCCTACTAAACGTGCCGAGTTTCTTGAATATATGACACACAATGTACGTAAAACAAATGGTGTGCCACATATTAAAGTGCAACAAAGAAGATGGATACACAAGCAGTGCAAGTCAGAGACCACACGTTGCATGAGTCAAGAGGAACTGCAGTCAGATGATATAATTCCGAATTTCCGAACTCCTCCACATACAATTTTAATAGGCTCAGTTCTGATCCATATTAGTACATGAGTCATGTTCTTTTATTTGATACGTGTCAAGAGTTATAGTTACACTTTTGTTTTATAGGAAAGGAAAAGCAACGTGAGTTGTCCAGCGATGTAAAACAGAAACGTGAGGAGTCCAGATCTTGTGGGGCTAGTTTACGTAGTAGGTAAGATTTAGTTTCTTTTTTTATCTTTATAGGCCAGGGTGGCATACGGTGTTGCATATATAAGGCAAAGGCTTCGGCCATGTAAACAGATCAGTTTTGAGTTTTATTTCGAGTATGAGATATACAGAAAAACGTCCGAGTTACGGGCGGACATATCTTGTGTATTATCTGTGATTTTCCTACCGTGAAAATTTACTAGCGACGGAGGGTTGACCATCACATCGACGCCTACGTGCTGATTCGAGGGGGTCATTATTTTCGTTTGTGTATTTTCGTACACAGGTGAAAATTATCTTGAAGGTTGCGAGGAGGAACAAGGGGGCGAACTATTGATCAAGCATCGTCGTGAAAGATCGGGCCATCTACGCGCGCGAATTAGCATCTCGCTAGTCCGTGCCTCATCAGGCATAGTCGGGTTGACCACCACGCATTCCGCCGACGGATAGAATCGCGTCTGCCCATGGCTGCACGACGGAGCACGAAAATCCGGCGTGCCGTGTGAGACAGACGAGCTTGGGGAACGGTGCGGCGGCGGTCGATGGGCCGACGAGCCTATGCTCGCCGCGGCCATGGTAGTGGCCGAGAGAATCGCCGGCATGGGGCGTGCCATACGACCCATCATGAGGAGGGCGTGCGCCTTGGAGACGTTGGACTCCTTGTCGTCGATCTCGGCCTGGTGCTGCATCGCACGATGCAGGGCACACTCCGATGCGTACTGCGCAGGGGCCTTCTTCTCCTTTTCCACGGCTCGCCGGTACCTCCTCTTGGCCGATTCCTTGTCGAGTTTGGCGGCGGACGCCGGCGAGAGCTCCGAACGCGGCTTCATCGCCACGGGCTTCTTGGTGGCAGGTGGTGGGTTGCCGAGATTCGCGTCGTCGGCCAGGGTGGACGGAGAGAGGAGGTCGGGGCGTGGGGAGAGTGGAGGGCGGGAAGGGGGAGAGTGGAGGGTGGGGCGCGAGAGTTTTTGGAGGAAAAGGAGGAAAAGTGGCCGGCTGTGCCACCGACAAGAGGGCCAGGGGAGGACAAGGGCGCGTGTCCCACTCGTCTGCGCTCTGTCCGTTCGGCCGCAAACTCGGCCAAAACTTGGGCCGAGGATGGATCGAAAGCGGACAGAAAATGGACGACGGTCCGTTTGTGGCCGCGCGTTGGGAGGCCTGATCTGTCTGTTTACCCCCAAACGAATGCGGGCGGACAGGATGGGGTTGCGCATTGGAGTTGGTCTAAGAGCATCTACAATAGGGCACCACAAACCGACCTCAAACACCTGGGCGGCCCGCATGGTCACTAACCTGTCACGAAAATCTGATCAAGACGAATGCCTCAAACGGGCTTGTCTTGAGGAGGAGGAAGAGAATGTGGAGGACGGTGGCGACGCGGATCTGTGGATGGAGAAGTAGGCCATCCTCGATTACCTCCGCTCGGAGTCGGCTATGGAGGCCAGACACCGTCACTGGTAGGAGATGGAGGCGCAGCAGGCCACAGAGGAGGCGGAGATTCTCACCTACATGGACGAGGTCGAGCAGGAGGAGGATGAGCCGGAGCCCTCCTACACGCTCGTCCACTCGGCGCTTGGCATCGACGTCGTGGACATCTTCAATGACCAAGTACGTAGTATTTCTTTTGCATGTTTAATATGGATCCAGGGGTTGAAATATGAGAGACTCGGATGCAGAGTGACTGATTTAAGGAGTGACCAGTAACTATCCATGGACGCGCCCGGTCGCGTCTACGGGCGTTTGAGGGGTCAAATTTGTTAAGTCTGGCTGTAGATGCTCTAAGGGCATATCCAAAGGAGAACCTCAAAACTCTGACCAGATACTTTTGCTCACTTTTGCAATTTAATGTGGTCCTGCATCGGTCCGCGAAGTAGTCCGAGCGTTAGTTTTGCGGCAATTTGCGACAAACATGGGGGAAATATCCGAAGTACGGACATCTACTTGACCAACCAAAGCCTTCGCCTCATCCTCCTCTCTTCTCTCTCTCCACACATGCATGGTTCCCCTCCCCTCTCTCTCCTCCTAACCGGACATCACACCATAATATCCCATCACATGCATGTGCATACAGTCCACACCTACTTTCTCTCCTCCCACCAGATTACTTTGTGAATAACATTGGATGGCTCTCTCCCACATCATGTCCGCCGATCATGTCCGGACATAAAAACGGACATCTACCGAAGCTATTTGCAGGTCAGCGTTTGAGATGCTCTAAGTCAACGCATACAAGCTGGTCGACGGCAAGTTCGCCGCCGCCAAGATCTGGTCCGCTCGTGCCGAGGCTAAGTGCAAGTTCTTCGTTTGGGTGGTTTTACATGGAAGAATCCTCACAACCAATATGTTGACGATTTGTGGCTGGCCAACGACCTAAGATGTTAGTTGTATCTCCAAGCCCAGTAAACCACGACCCATCTATGTAAGGATTGTCCCTTCTCTGCCGCCCTTTGGAACCATGTTTCTACCATAACACACGAGGACCTGCCAGGCTTTGGTTTCGTGCCGGACCTTGGTAATGTTTCCAATTGGTGGGACGATTTGCTCGCCAAGGAGTCAAAACAGGGCCACAAATGGCGCAGTGGTAGGATGGGTGATCTATACCACGTAGAACATTTGGAAGGAGAGAAACATACATATTTATATGTGTTCCTGCATCACACACTATGAGGTCATGATGTTGGCCTTAGAGAGCATCAAGAAAAGAGAGGGCGTTCAATGGAGTCGTGCCCACGGTGGGTATTGGCTGATTTTGAGTCGTGCCCATAGTGGTTAATTATAGGAATGAACTATGTCTACCAGAGGGGGGGGGGGGTGAATGGGAGTTTTAAAATTTCTTCAGAAATATCAAAACTCCCGCAACCCAGCAACAGAGCGAATGAAAACAAAGTACAGTGAGGGAATATAAACTACCGAATGGAAACTAAAAGCATGGTTCGAAACATATTACATGACTTATGCAGTTCAAATGAAAAAGGGGTGAAGTAGATGTAACCAGTGATGCTCGAAGGCGTCAGGGAATTTGTTCGACCAGTTCGTCCTTCTGCACTACGTCTGGTTGGAGGCGTTGTGATTTAACACAGAAGACAAACTCTCTTCGCCCTATCTCCTCGACAATTGGTTCGTCAACCGATGTCGATCACTCGTGGTAGATACTTGAGGCAATCTCTGAACCTTTACAGACTTCTACTTTGAGAACCACAATTACTCTTGGTCTCTGAAGAAATTGACACCTAACCATATAGAGAGTTTGCAGCTCTCAAGAGTAATAGGCGGAGCGTACTGGACTTAGATTTGAGTGATGCTGAACCACTATCTAATTTTTTGTCTCTAGGGGTTTTCTCTCGACGGATTTTAAACTCAAATCTCTTGGAGAGGGGGTTGCTCAACAATGTTCTCAGAATCAAAGGGAGCATCCACCGGACAACACCGATGCGGGGTGGCTATTTATAGCCGCAACCTTCCCTGGTGGGAAATAACTATTTTGGACACACGGTCCAGCCAATGGCCAACCGACATGTTCACAACGGTTAGATTTTGGAGCAATGGAAACATTACTTGTTGAACAAGTAATGCTAATTCCTCGGTCTGAGACAAATATCTTGCAGTGAAGAAGATCACAATCTCTTGCTCGCATGTATTTTGTCGGAACACAAAGGGATTTCTCTTGCAACTTTCATAGGATTTGGGTCTAGCATCAGAGAATCAAAGTTTCGGACGCTACACCCCTCTTAATAGTACGGTGGTCCTGTGACTCAATAAATAGAAGAGAAACTACGAAATAAATGCTATGTGTGCACTTCGTCTTCAAACTTCTCGGTTGCAGTCACTTCCTTCGGGAAAGCACCGAAACAATTGCTTCACGTCAGCAATTTTTTAGGGGTCACTCTTGTTATCATAATCTTCGGTGATAACCTTCACTGCTACGCAGGGGATTATCTTTGTCATTTGAATCAAACTCCTCTTGATTCCAGGGACCTGTTACTCTATGTGCACTAGCAAACACACAAGTCCCATACTGTTATGTCAACAAGCTCCAAAACATAAGGAGGCAGATCATTCCACCAACAATCTCCCCCTTTTTGGACGATTGTTGACAAAATAGATAATCATCAAAGTGAAGATAGATAAGTGAAAAATAATTCGATCAAGAGTGAATACGTGTTACTTTGCTCGATGATGAAATAGACTCCCCCTAAATGTATGCAGGGATAAGGATATGAGATTTATTCTCCTGCAAATATTGAAGTGTATAGAAGAAATTTCAATCATTCGAGACAATGATTCACACTGATGTCATATAATTCATCGAGATCGTAATGCAATCGTTCATAACTTCCAATAATAATTCCACCCGCAAAACAAATGCTTTGAGAGAAATAGTGCAGCAGGCGGGGTTATTAACATTACAGGATGGGAGTTTTACATCATAGAGCAGATAGTCTTTAAACCATAAGTTTCAAACTCACACGAAACCAAACCAGAGAAACATAGAAAGCAAATCAACCAAAGAAACATAGAAAGAAAATCTATCGAGACTCGATGTAATTCTCCCCCCTTTCGTCAACTAGTGTCAAAAAGGTGACGAATAACATGAGTGCAAAAGTGTAGAACTTGGTTCAAGCAGCGGCATCTCCAGAAGAACTGTCTGAGGTGATTTCATCTTCAGAGGTGACTGGAGTGGCACCAGCTTCAGCAGGCGCAAAATTTTCTTCGGGGAGAATAACTTGGGGCTGAGAAGACGAGGGCATATTAGGGTCAGCCTCATGAGGAACACGGGAGAGCACATTTCCTTCGGCATGTTTATCTATCAGTGAGGTAGCTTCAGATTCTTATAGTAGTTTGCGAAGCTTAAGATGCAGAAGATCAGTGGTTGGCTCACGAGCAGGTAGAGAAGGGGCACTTCGATCTTGGAAATCTTCAATAGAGAAGCCCTTGTCAATGTAACCATAGAGCTCTTTGAGATTGATATTCAGGAGTTGCTTCTCGGTAAAGAACTTGTGGAGCAATTTCCAGAACCCTTTCTTGTTCTCATTAGCAATCATATGCACAATTTTGGTTCAATTGTTGATTGCATTTACCTCGGAGGCAAGATGTTCTTTCTCGCGTCGATCTTCAGCGATGTGCTGCAGCAACAGTTGTTGTGTGCGCAAATTGACTTCAAAGTTGCGATGGAGGTCGATGTGTAATCTTTCGGTCGCGCTGAGGGAGATGAGGTCCATCAAAGTGCTTGTGATAATCATGAGGGCTTGACGCAGGCGATTTACCTGAACAGATATCTTCCATGATTTGCAAAGTGTCGCGAACATGAGGTATGATGCTTTTGTGACTTTGCTTCACCAGATACTTTGTGTACATGGCATGATCAATGACCTTCTGGATCCATGGCGCATAAAATTCAAGGCAGTGTGGATACTGAGCAGAATCCTTCAAGAAACGTAGAAACATGTCTTCAACATCGAAGATATATCGCTCATAGATTGCATAGATAACATTCTGAAGAACATCTGAGATGGATTTATCTGTGTTCATCCCATCCAGAGGGCAAAAGGTGGAAGTGAGTATATGATAAAGTGTCTGATTCTCGAAGGTCAAGTGCTCAGGCCTGGGAGTACCAATGTAGTCATGAATCTTATCTTCGTCCATGGTGCACTGAAAGGTTTCATTTGAAATAGCATCAATGTTGTGCACGCGAATTTCATTGTTACCATGCTCAAAGCGAGGGAAATGGAAGTGCGAGACAAAATTTGTTGAAGTGCACTTGATGCATTTTCCTTCGATCATCCATTCCATGTTCCATTTGAAGCTGTCAGATTCATCGCCAGAGATGTACAGAGTGGCACAAAACTGAAGAATAATCTCTCTGTTCCAAGGATGTTCGAATGCAAAGACATTGGTGAGGCAGAAATCTTCCAGATCTTGCAGCAGCTGATTCAAGCAGCCAATATTCTTCATAGCTGGGATGTCCAGATATTCATGCGGAAAGATCTTCTTGCTGCCATAGAGGACCCGAGAGCGATATATAGCATGTCCCTTTGTCCAGAAGCGAGGCGATTCAGAAGTGCATGGCCCATCATACGGACTATCCTGAAAGAATTTTGGATGGGTATTCCAATTGAAAAGAGGACCTTTGGCGCGAGCACCTGCAAAGAACAAAGGCAATTCTTCACAAGGACATAGGTATTTGATTTTGTCTTCTACTAAGATAACTTCATCACCATATACAACTGAGTCAGTATGGCGACCAGAGACATATTTATTTATGAAGGGGCCAACATCTTGAATTCTTGGCCCTGTGTTGATAGACAGCTTCAGTTGAGAGGGAGCAGATGGCACATTGGAGGGAGCTGCAGAGGCAATAGGCAACATAGCAGATTCCTTTACAGTAAGCACTGGGGCCGAATCAAGAACTGGATTCGCTGGAGTCTAGCTGAAAGTGCAACTATCCCTAGGTGGTTTTGGTAATTCATAACAACATATAGCTCATTGAGCTAATGCTATTCCAAGACAATTATTTCAGGAAAGCTCAATGATTGGCATGGCATGGATGGTGAAAGTGGAACCCTCAAAATGCTAAGGACAAATGATTGGCTCAAGCTCAAAAGCTCAAGACTCTTCATTTTACATTTTAGTGATCCAAGATCACATTGAGTCCATAGGAAAAGCCAATACTATCAAGGAGGGATGAGGTGTTGCTTAATGAGCCTTTTGCTTCATGTGCTTAATGATATGCTCCAAAATCCTCAGCTACTTTCCCATATCCACAAATGACCTAAACCCTAAGCCAAACTCGGTCCTACCGATTCTTTCTATCCGGCGCCACCGAGTTTCACATGTCATAAACCACTGCCAAACCCTAGCAAATCGGTTCTACCGATAGGGATCCCGGTCTTACCGAGATGGGATTGCAATTTCTCTGTTTCCTTTTCGTAACTTTTCGGTCTCACTGAAAGAGCGGATCGGTCCCACCGAGATTGCAATGTAAACTCTTTGTTTCCCTTTTGTAACTTTTCGGTCTCACCGAAAGAGCAAATCGGTCCCACCGAGTTTACCTGACCAACTCTCTGGTTAGCCTATTACCAAATCGATCTCACCGAGTTTGTGTAATCGGTCTCACCGAGATTACATTATGCCCTAACCCTAACCAGATCGGTCCTACCGAGTTGCATGTTAGTCCCACCGAAAATCTCTAACGGTCACTAGGTTTACTATTTCGGTCCGACCGAGTTTGTTGATTCGGTCCCACCGAGATTGGTAAATTGTGTGTAACGGTTGGATTTTGTGTGGAGGCTATATATACCCCTCCACCTCCTCCTCATTCATGGAGAGAGCCATCTGTGACGCCCGGGTAATCAAGCTACAGTAAAACACTGCTAATGATGCCATGTCACCACCGTTACTGTTCCTAATCTCGGGTTAATTCAAAACCGATCCAAATTCAAAATTTAATTGCAGGATAAACAATAAAAGTTTTCAAACATTAAAATAAAAATGTTCGGGTTGTGCTAAATATTACCTAGATAATTATGGTGTAGAAGGTACTGTTTTATAAAATGCATACATAATTTAAATTGAATTAAAACAGAAAAGAAAGAAAATACAAAAAGAAAAAGAAAAAGAAAAAGAAAAAGAAAAAGAAAAAAACTAAACTAACAAAAAAAACCAGAAGACAGAACCCCCCTTCCCCCGTGGGCCTTGTGGCCCAACAGGCCACCAGGCCAGCCGGCCGGCCCAACCCCGCCTCCCTTATCCCCCACCCCCTGGCAACCCTAGCCGCCACCACTCCACTTTCCCCCCACCCCCACGTCGCCCCCATTCTCTCCCACTCCTCCCTCTCGCGCTTCCCCGATCTGGATCGGGGCAACCCCCCGATCCCATCGCCCCAGCGCCGCCTCCACGTCGCCGTCACCCCCCCTCGCAGAGCCGGGCCCCTCCTGTCGCCCCACCGGCGCCCCGCCGCCCGTCCACGACCACGCTGACGCGGGTCCTCGCCAGGAGCTACCTCGCCCCGCCGCACGAGGACCGCGTCGCCGGAGCCCCTCACCGCCTTCCTCCTCGTCGGCGTCGTCGTCACCGGACCACCTCGACCCCACTGCCGAGACCCTACGCCCCGCCGTGAGCTCCGGCCTCCCTCCCTTCCTCCCCTGGTTCTCTGTCCCCGGCCATCGAGGCCCACTACTACGCCGCCCCGCCCCGCTCCCTGCTAGCATTGCCGCCTGCGCGCTGCTCAGGGTCGCCCGCCTCGCGACTGCCCGCACTCCTCTTGCGCCCCTGCCGCTGCGTCTGTCGGGCCGCACCCTTTCCCCACCGCTGGCGCTGCCGCCGGCCACTCCCTCTGCCCCGCTGCTCATCGCCATCGATCCGGCCGACCGCGCCACGGTCGCCGGGATCCGTCCCCGTTCCTTGCCGCGGAGCACCTCGCCGGGCCGCGCCTGTCCCAGCCACCGCCGCACCCGCACCGGCTTCTACTGCAGTGCGCCGGCGCCCTCGCGAGGCCACGGCCTCGCCTTGCCTTGCCCCCACCCCGGGTCGGGCTCGGTCTTCGCACGAGCGACGCCGGTGCCCGTTACCCGAACGCCCGCTAAGGCTCTCACTGAGCCATTGACATGGGGGCCCCGCACAAAACATTTTTTTTAAAAGAAAAGGAATTAACAAAAAAAAAATAAAAAAAAATAAAAATAACAATTAGTTAATTAAATTAAAATAATAATTAGTTAATTAAAGAATTAATTAACTTAAATTAATCCTGATTAGATTAACGTAATCACAAAGTTTAGTTAATTAATCTGTTAGGTTAGTTAACAGTGTATGACAAGTGGGTCCCACTGGACCCACACGTCAGTTTGACCAGTCAACGCCCCTGTTGACTGCTGACGTCATGCTGACGCCATGCTGACGTCATGATGACGTCAGCAAACACTGTTTTGGATAATGTTAGATTTAAATAATTAATTAAATTCCAGAAATTAATAAAATCTTTAGAAAATCATATGTTTTAATCCGTAACTCGGATTAAAATATTTTCAACATGAAAGTTGCTCAGAACGACGAGACGAACCCGGATACGCAGCCCGTTCACCCGCCGCACACCCCTAACATATCAAACTCGCAACTTTCCCCCTCCGGCTCCTCTGCCCGAAAACGCGAAACACCGGGGATACTTTCCCGGTTGTTTCCCCCCTTCACCGGTATCACCGCATACCGCGTTAGCACACCTCTAACGCCATTACTTGTCATGTCATGCATCACTATGCATCTGCTTGCTTAAATATTTATTGTTTCTCCCCCCTCTTCTCTCGATAGACCCCGAGACCGACGTTGCTGCTGCCCCGTTCGACTACGGAGTTGACGATCCCTCTCTCTTGCCAGAGCAACCAGGCAAGCCCCCCCCTTGATCACCAGATATCGCCTACTCTTCCCTATATTGCTTGCATTAGAGTAGTGTAGCTTGTTACTGCTTTCGTTATTCCTATCCTGATGCATAGCCTGTCTTTGATACTGCTGTTGATACCTTTACCTGCAATCCTACTGCTTAGTATAGGATGCTAGTGTTCCATCAGTGGCCCTACACTCTTGTCCGTCTGCCATGCTATACTACTGGGCCGTGATCACTTCGGGAGGTGATCACGGGCATATACTATATACTT
Source organism: Aegilops umbellulata (assembly GCA_032464435.1). Lineage (NCBI taxonomy): Eukaryota > Viridiplantae > Streptophyta > Magnoliopsida > Poales > Poaceae > Aegilops > Aegilops umbellulata. The sequence goes on along the minus strand of CP136056.1, from coordinate 288,690,693 downwards.
TACACTGTTACATTACATGTGATACTATTCGGAGATGGGGGCTGAAGGGGCAGGTGGCTCCATCCCGGTAGAGGTGGGCCTGGGTTCCCGACGGCCCCCGACTGTTACTTTGAGGCGGAGCGACAGGGCAGGTTCGGACCACCTAGGAGAGAGGTGGGCCTGGCCCTAGTCGGCGTTCGCGATACTTAACACGCTTAACGAGATCTGGGTATTTGATCTGAGTCTGGCCATTTGGTCTATACGCACTAACCACCTACGCGGGAGTAGTTATGGGTATCCCGACGTCGTGGTATCAGCTGAAGCACTTCGTGACGTCAGCGACTGAGCGGCGCGCGCCGGGTTGGACCGCGTAACGTGACTTCCTTTGAAATGGAGGTTGCTAGGTCTGCTCTCCGGCCGCGTACGCAACGTGCAGGTGTGCTCAGGGCGATGGGCCCAGACCCCTGCGCGCTTAGGTTTAGACCGGCGTGCTGACCGCTCTGTTGTGCCTAGGTGGGGCTGCGACGTGTTGATCTTCCGAGGCCGGGCATGACCCAGGAAAGTGTGTCCGGCCAAATGGGATCAAGCGTGTTGGGCTATGTGGTGCACCCCTGCAGGGAAGTTTATCTATTCGAATAGCCGTGTCCCTCGGTAAAAGGATGACCCGGAGTTGTACCTTGACCTTATGACAACTAGAACCGGATACTTCATAAAACACACCCTTCCAAGTGCCAGATACAACCCGGTGATTGCTCTCCAACAGGGCATCGAGGAGGGGATCGCCGGGTAGGATTATGCTATGCGATGCTACTTGGAGGACTTCAGTCTACTCTCTCCTATATGCTGCAAGGCGGAGGCGACCAGAAGCGTAGTCTTCGATAAGACTAGCTATCCCCCTCTTATTCTGGCATTCTGCAGTTCAGTCCACTGATATGGCCCTTTACACATATATCCATGCATATGTAGTGTAGCTCCTTGCTTGCGAGTACTTTGGATGAGTACTCACGGTTGCTTTCTCCTTCTTTTCCCCCTATCCCTTCTACCTGGTTGTCGCAACCAGATGTTGGAGCTCAGGATCCAGACGCCACCTTCGACGACGACTCCTACTACTCTGGAGGTGCCTACTACTACGTGCAGCCCGCTGATGACGACCAGGAGTAGTTAGGAGGATCCCAGGCAGGAGGCCTGCGCCTCGTTCGATCTGTATCCCAGTTTGTGCTAGCCTTCTTAAGGCAAACTTGTTTAACTTATGTCTGTACTCAGATATTGTTGCTTCCGCTGACTCGTCTATGATCGAGCACTTGTATTCGAGCCCTCGAGGCCCCTGGCTTGTATTATGATGCTTGTATGACTTATTTTTATTTGTAGAGTTGTGTTGTGATATCTTCCCGTGAGTCTCTGATGTTGATCGTACACATTTGCGTGCATGATTAGTGTACGATTGAATCGGGGGCGTCACAAGTTGGTATCAGAGCCGACTGCCTGTAGGAATCCCCCTTCCACACTCCTTGGCCGAAGTCGAGTCTAGACATTGCAAAAACTTTTACTAACATGGCTGTGTGCCTTACGGGCCCACGTCGCCATCGGGTGGTACTTGGATCTTTTACTCCTCGACCTTTACTCTGGGACTCTGAACTCTCTTCTATTCGGGTTAAACGATTTTGCTAAAATCTAACTCTAGGTTCTCGTTACCACTTCCTGCCGGAGAGCCCTTTCATTACAGATGATCGCCGGCTACACCAGAAGATTTCGAAGATACTCTCTGATATTCTCTTGATACCTTGTGCCCATTGCTTTTGCAATTCCCTCCCATCGAAATATCCCTATGGATAAATACTTACACCTGTCGTGCTTACTTTTATTCCCACTCGATCTTGTTATTACAAGATACCCCGAGAATATTTTGTGCCTACTGCCTTGCAGTTCCTTGCCACCTGAATACCCCTAAGAATAAATTCTCGCACTTTCCGAGTATCCGCTCCTCCCCAGTTGTTCAGGTGTTTCACAAAAGTCTTTGAAATACTATTCAATCCCCCGAAAATCCTTAACAGCTTTATTGCTTTGCAAATACTTGTCTCCTTGCATTATGGATGCTTCCCATATATCTGGCAATATTCACTAGTATCTTTTGACACCGTCATTTTGATCCTATTGATTACATGTGTGCGAAAGCACACAATCATCTATCAACCCTTCTAAATTATCTTTCCGGCTCAGACATCATTTTTGAACATGAGCTGGTTCTCGACCAAACTATTTGTCGTCAATTGTGCCTCTGGTCTATCCAACTTATCCATCCTTGATCAGAGCGTCTGCTTCTGATCCTTTGTTTTGGAAATTATAATTCCCTTGCATTTAAGCTTTGAATTATTCAGATGATTCCATAACCTGTTGCATTTAAATTCCTTCCTCTTCTGGTTGAGTATCGATACTCACATCAGATCCTTTGTGGAACATCAAGTCCTTTGTTGGATTGTTATCCAACAGTGTCTTTCACCTTTGATCACTTTGTGATTTCTCCCCCTGATACATAATGCGTATGTTAAGTTGTATCATCTGCTTGGCCAACCATGCCCTACTTTCGAGCTGGTGGTATTTACTATTGAAGCTTGTGGTATATGTTTCCACGATACCCCGACGGGTTGAACCTATGCCTTCCTTTTATATGAGTGAACTCGGGAGTTTTCACGAGTCATACTCTTCTGGTATTTTTCCAGATAAAATTTCAACAATACAACTTTATCGAACGCGAGAAGTGAATGAAAGATTATGCATTGGAGAAGTGGGAGTCGACCTTGAACTTTATGTTCATGCCCATGGACACGATGTACATCTTCTCATCGATGCTTCTGATTAAAAATTAATTATTCCTTGATATAAGTCCATCTTATATCTGGGGTCTGGCCTTTTACAATCATGGTTCCGACCATATTTTCTCTTTGATCCCATTTCTCGGACAAGTTTAATCACTTGTCATCTATGGACCAATACACCAGTCCAACCTCTACTTTGATCTGTCGTCGAGTATTACCCCCTTGGTATCTCGAGATTATCTTGGAACTGCATAACTTCTTATGAGTCTTCATCAAGTACTACATTCTCACTGATTACAGTTTTCATGGACTCTGAGTTATTAAACACTCAAAGACACCGATAACTGAACCGAGTCTGCCCTACGGTTCAACAACTCTTGATATTCTTCTTTAAGTCCGAGTTTATACTCGATCATGTCATTCCTAGCCTGATCGGCTATATCATTAACTGTGCTACCTGGTCCTTCTTCCCGGAACACAATTTTCGATGCTGAGCTAAGCTTACGTTGATTTCCTTGTCTTATCATTCCACCTCAGATAACAAGCTTGGTTTCGAGTTTGTGTCGTACCCATGGTTCAAATAACCTCTTGCTTCACCATTATTTTGACTTGATGTGATCGCGGATCGATTACATCTTCAGGTAATCTCTCGACAAATGTGTCGTGATCATTATCAACTTTCTGAGCTATTCCAGAATAACAATCAAATTCATGATAAGAATTACCATCCTTGCCCCTCGATGATTTGTGCGTCATCGACTACTTCCTTGCCTTCTTTCCAACACAAACTTGTTCGTGTTGTGGCTATACCTTGAGTTCCTTGCTATCCAGGAATTGTTCTCCCTTACCTTGGAACATTAACATCTCTTACAACATCAATGTTGTGAGGATTTCACCACCGCTTAAGAATTCTTGGTATGGTGATACTTCTCACCATCACCATTCTTTCCTGGGTCCTCGTGTTGATTCCATCCGGGGTACCAACAAGTGAGCGGTGCTGTTTGGATTCTGCCCTTCTAGCAATCCTATTGCTTTGAGGTTAATGGTCGGCCGTCATTCTTAGACTATTGATTATTGAATCACCATTCCGACGTTGGTCGTGCAACCCAACCCATATTTCGGGTGCACCTATCAACCAATGCTTAAACTGGGTATGTTTTCCTCGAGCATATCCCCTTATATCATTTCATCTGACTAATGATATCTCCTTGTTCACATACTTGTGGAAACCCATTTTTTGGAAATCTCGATGAGTTGTCGCTGAGTCCATCAGCCACCTCCTCATCCTCTCCTTAGTTTAATGATGAACTCTCGTTTCGGAACTCACTCCCATAGTTCAGTCCCCGAGTCTGAGTTATCCTGACACCAATCAGATCTGAATCTCGGCCAGATATGGTGGCTGGAACATTTTCCAAAAGTGATAACGTTGGTCTTTTTACGACTCGGTAAGGTGATGTCATGCCTAGCACACCTGACCGGAGGACCTATTGTTATAATTTTCCTTTTACCAATGCTATCCATTCTTCCATGAGGAAATTATAAGACTTAATCTATAAGTTGTTCCTAATGGATCCTTTGTGTATCCCAAAATCTGACCTTTGCTTGAATACCTTGTCAATGCTATCTTGAAGCATGTCTATGGTACTCTGATTTTCAACAAGAACATTTGAAGCCCAAGGCTAAATGTTTCCTTCTCTATTATCCAAACACCGTGGTATGGATAATGTCATGAAAATTCTCTCCCCTACCTAAAGAGTTTTCTGCATTATAACCTGTCATGGATATCATGCTCTGCTTATCCTTGGGAAGGATATATCCATGAAATATGTGTTTAAACACAATTTCCTTTCCATTGTTCTGTCTAATATGATAATCATATTTTACTTTCCATTGGTTGTTTAAACCTTTCTTGTGATCTATATGATCTAAGCAGCAATATTCTACTGCTTATGTAAACTCCTCGGTGTGCAATTCTGTCAGCAAGAACCTGTTACTATTGTTGATGACATTTCGGTAGCCACCGACGGACGAGAACTCTGCCTATTGGTCCGCCTCGTTCAACGAGCAGGAAAATGGCTCTCTTCGTCCCTCGCCCTTGGTATCGATGATGTTTTCGACGTAATTGACAGGCTACCCTCTGACACGCCTTGCTGTCGTGACCATGCAAGATGTCACTCCTCCTATTTAAAAAGAAAAAAAACATGGTGGGCCATAACCCACAGTTCCACAGGATCGAAACCTGACTCTCCTGCACACCCCTTTTTTTTCCAAGGTTATTCCTCCCACATGGACTCGTATGTAATTCATGAGCCACCTCTCCGATGAGATCATCAATTCTGGCATCGGGCACAATAATTGTCCTGTTGCTTTGAAACCACTTTCACCTTCTGGCTAGGCATTGAACGATTGCCTGGCTGCTTGAAACTTCTTATTATACCTCCCAACTTTACTCTCGATGTGTTTTATTTGTTCAACTCGAGAGGTACTCATATGCTCATTCATGGGTTAATCCCAAATTATAACCCTTATAACATTCTGTCGTTGCCGACCTGCCCCGTTACCTATTCGTAAATACGATGAAGACCCCGAAGAAAGGATGCCGACTTCTTCTTGATGACCTAAACCAGAAAAATGAAGAAATCAATATAATGGATTGACCACCTCGAGAAGAGCAACCAAGGCCGAGAAGATCCGTTAGAATATCGTAACCAGAACTTTCCCCTTTACTCCCCTCTTAAATCTCGGGACGAGATTTCTTGTAGTGGAGGAGAATTGTGACGCCCGGGTAATCAAGCTACAGTAAAACACTGCTAATGATGCCATGTCACCACCGTTACTGTTCCTAATCTCGGGTTAATTCAAAACCGATCCAAATTCAAAATTTAATTGCAGGATAAACAATAAAAGTTTTCAAACATTAAAATAAAAATGTTCGGGTTGTGCTAAATATTACCTAGATAATTATGGTGTAGAAGGTACTGTTTTATAAAATGCATACATAATTTAAATTGAATTAAAACAGAAAAGAAAGAAAATACAAAAAGAAAAAGAAAAAGAAAAAGAAAAAGAAAAAAACTAAACTAACAAAAAAAACCAGAAGACAGAACCCCCCCTTCCCCCGTGGGCCTTGTGGCCCAGCAGGCCACCAGGCTAGCCGGCCGGCCCAACCCCGCCTCCCTTATCCCCCACCCCCTGGCAACCCTAGCCGCCACCACTCCACTTCCCCCCCACCCCCACGTCGCCCCCATTCTCTCCCACTCCTCCCTCTCGCGCTTCCCCGATCTGGATCGGGGCAACCCCCCGATCCCATCGCCCCAGCGCCGCCTCCACGTCGCCGTCACCCCCCCTCGTAAAGCCGGGCCCCTCCTGTCGCCCCACCGGCGCCCCGCCGCCCGTCCACGACCACGCTGACGCGGGTCCTCGCCAGGAGCTACCTCGCCCCGCCGCACGAGGACCGCGTCGCCGGAGCCCCTCACCGCCTTCCTCCTCGTCGGCGTCGTCGTCACCGGACCACCTCGACCCCACTGCCGAGACCCTACGCCCCGCCGTGAGCTCCGGCCTCCCTCCCTTCCTCCCCTGGTTCTCTGTCCCCGGCCATCGAGGCCCACTACTACGCCGCCCCGCCCCGCTCCCTGCTAGCGTTGCCGCCTGCGCGCTACTCAGGGTCGCCCGCCTCGCGACTGCCCGCACTCCTCTTGCGCCCCTGCCGCTGCGTCTGTCGGGCCGCACCCTTTCCCCACCGCTGGCGCTGCCGCCGGCCACTCCCTCTGCCCCGCTGCTCATCGCCATCGATCCGGCCGACCGCGCCACGGTCGCCGGGATCCGTCCCCGTTCCTTGCCGCGGAGCACCTCGCCGGGCCGCGCCTGTCCCAGCCACCGCCGCACCCGCACCGGCCTCTACTGCAGTGCGCCGGCGCCCTCGCGAGGCCACGGCCTCGCCTTGCCTTGCCCCCACCCCGGGTCGGGCTCGGTCTTCGCACGAGCGACGCCGGTGCCCGTTACCCGAACGCCCGCTAAGGCTCTCACTGAGCCATTGACATGGGGGCCCCGCACAAAACATTTTTTTTAAAAGAAAAGGAATTAACAAAAATAAATAAATAACAATTAGTTAATTAAATTAAAATAATAATTAGTTAATTAAAGAATTAATTAACTTAAATTAATCCGGATTAGATTAACGTAATCACAAAGTTTAGTTAATTAATCTGTTAGGTTAGTTAACAGTGTATGACAAGTGGGTCCCACTGGACCCACACGTCAGTTTGACCAGTCAACGCCCCTGTTGACTGCTGACGCCATGCTGACGCCATGCTGACGTCATGATGACGTCAGCAAACACTGTTTTGGATAATGTTAGATTTAAATAATTAATTAAATTCCAGAAATTAATAAAATCTTTAGAAAATCATATGTTTTAATCCGTAACTCGGATTAAAATATTTTCAACATGAAAGTTGCTCAGAACGACGAGACGAACCCGGATACGCAGCCCGTTCACCTGCCGCACACCCCTAACATATCAAACTCGCAACTTTCCCCCTCCGGCTCCTCTGCCCGAAAACGCGAAACACCGGGGATACTTTCCCGGTTGTTTCCCCCCTTCACCGGTATCACCGCATACCGCGTTAGCACACCTCTAACGCCATTACTTGTCATGTCATGCATCACTATGCATCTGCTTGCTTAAATATTTATTGTTTCTCCCCCCTCTTCTCTCGATAGACCCCGAGACCGACGTTGCTGCTGCCCCGTTCGACTACGGAGTTGACGATCCCTCTCTCTTGCCAGAGCAACCAGGCAAGCCCCCCCCTTGATCACCAGATATCGCCTACTCTTCCCTATACTGCTTGCATTAGATTAGTGTAGCTTGTTACTGCTTTCGTTATTCCTATCCTGATGCATAGCCTGTCTTTGATACTGTTGTTGATACCTTTACCTGCAATCCTACTGCTTAGTATAGGATGCTAGTGTTCCATCAGTGGCCCTACACTCTTGTCCGTCTGCCATGCTATACTACTGGGCCGTGATCACTTCGGGAGGTGATCACGGGCATATACTATATACTTTACACTGTTACATTACATGTGATACTATTCGGAGATGGGGGCTGAAGGGGCAGGTGGCTCCATCCCGGTAGAGGTGGGCCTGGGTTCCCGACGGCCCCCGACTGTTACTTTTAGGCGGAGCGACAGGGCAGGTTCGGACCACCTAGGAGAGAGGTGGGCCTGGCCCTAGTCGGCGTTCGCGATACTTAACACGCTTAACGAGATCTGGGTATTTGATCTGAGTCTGGCCATTTGGTCTATACGCACTAACCACCTACGCGGGAGTAGTTATGGGTATCCCGACGTCGTGGTATCAGCTGAAGCACTTCGTGACGTCAGCGACTAAGCGGCGCGCGCCGGGTTGGACCGCGTAACATGACTTCCTTTGAAATGGAGGTTGCTAGGTCTGCTCTCCGGCCGCGTACGCAACGTGCAGGTGTGCTCAGGGCGATGGGCCCAGACCCCTGCGCGCTTAGGTTTAGACCGGCGTGCTGACCGCTCTGTTGTGCCTAGGTGGGGCTGCGACGTGTTGATCTTCCGAGGCCGGGCATGACCCAGGAAAGTGTGTCCGACCAAATGGGATCAAGCGTGTTGGGCTATGTGGTGCACCCCTGCAGGGAAGTTTATCTATTCGAATAGCCGTGTCCCTCGGTAAAAGGACGACCCGGAGTTGTACCTTGAGCTTATGACAACTAGAACCGGATACTTAATAAAACACACCCTTCCAAGTGCCAGATACAACCCGGTGATTGCTCTCCAACAGGGCATCGAGGAGGGGATCGCCGGGTAGGATTATGCTATGCGATGCTACTTGGAGGACTTCAGTCTACTCTCTCCTATATGCTGCAAGGCGGAGGCGACCAGAAGCGTAGTCTTCGATAAGACTAGCTATCCCCCTCTTATTCTGGCATTCTGCAGTTCAGTCCACTGATATGGCCCTTTACACATATATCCATGCATATGTAGTGTAGCTCCTTGCTTGCGAGTACTTTGGATGAGTACTCACGGTTGCTTTCTCCTTCTTTTCCCCCTATCCCTTCTACCTGGTTGTCGCAACCAGATGTTGGAGCTCAGGATCCAGACGCCACCTTCGACGACGACTCCTACTACTCTGGAGGTGCCTACTACTACGTGCAGCCCGCTGATGACGACCAGGAGTAGTTAGGAGGATCCCAGGCAGGAGGCCTGCACCTCGTTCGATCTGTATCCCAGTTTGTGCTAGCCTTCTTAAGGCAAACTTGTTTAACTTATGTCTGTACTCAGATATTGTTGCTTCCGCTGACTCGTCTATGATCGAGCACTTGTATTCGAGCCCTCGAGGCCCCTGGCTTGTATTATGATGCTTGTATGACTTATTTTTATTTGTAGAGTTGTGTTGTGATATCTTCCCGTGAGTCCCTGATGTTGATCGTACACATTTGCGTGCATGATTAGTGTACGATTGAATCGGGGGCGTCACACCATCAGAACACATCTACACTTCCAACTCATATGTTCTGAAAGAGAACCACCTACCTTTGTGTTGAGGCCAAGATATTCCATTGCTATCATATGAATCTTGATCTCTAGCCTTCCCCAAGTTGCTTTCCACTCAAATCTTCTTTCCACCAAATCCAAATCCTGTGTGAGAGAGTTGAGTGTTGGGGAGACTATCATTTTGAAGCACAAGAGCGAGGAGTTCATCATCAACACACCATTTGTTACTTCTTGGAGAGTGGTGTCTCCTAGATTGGCTAGGTGTCACTTGGGAGCCTCCGACAAGATTGTGGAGTTGAACCAAGGAGTTTGTAAGGGCAAGGAGATCGCCTACTTCGTGAAGATCTACCGCTAGTGAGGCAAGTCCTTCGTGGGTGATGGCCATGGTGGGATAGACAAGGTTGCTTCTTCGTGGACCCTTCATGGGTGGAGCCCTCCGTGGACTCGCACAACTGTTACCCTTCGTGGGTTGAAGTCTCCATCAACGTGGATGTAGGATAGCACCACCTATCCGAACCACGGGAAAAACATCCGTGTCTCGAATAGCGTTTGAATTCTCCAAACCCTTCCCTTTACATTCTTGCAAGTTGCATGCTTTACTTTCCGCTGCTCATATACTCTTTGCATGCTTGCTTGAATTGTGTTATGATTGCTTGACTTGTCCTAAAAGTTGCTAAAATCTGCCAAGAACTAAAACTGGGAAAAGGTTAAGTTTTTATTTGGTCAAGTAGTCTAATCACCCCCCCTCTAGACATACTTCCGATCCTACAAGTGGTATCAGAGCTTTGGTCTCCATTTGCTTTGATTTCCATAGCTTTTGGTGGTCATAGCCTTGGTTTCACAACCTAGGAGAGTATGACGTCTAGCGAGGGAAATTATCACCGTAGAGGTCCTTACTTTGATGGTACTAATTTTGCTACTTGGAAGCATAAAATGAAAATGCATATTCTTGGACATAACCCCGCAGTTTGGGCTATTGTGTGTGTTGGTTTGCAAGGTGACTTCTTTGATGGGAAAGAACCAAACCGTGAAGCTACCGCGGATGAGTTGAAGATGCTACAATACAACACTCAAGCTTGTGATATTCTCTTCAACGGATTGTGCCCCGAAGAATTCAACAAAATCAGCCGTCTTGAGAATGCAAAGGAAATTTGGGATACTTTGATTGATATGCACGAAGGTACCGACTCCGTCAAGGAATCCAAATTGGATGTGCTTCAAAGTCAACTTGACAAGTTCAAAATGAAGGATGGTGAAGGTGTCGCTGAAATGTACTCTAGGCTTGCTCTCATCACAAACGAGATTGCCGGCTTAGGGAGTGAAGAGATGACCGATAGATTCATCATCAAGAAGATCCTAAGAGCCTTGGATGGAAAATATGATACCGTGTGCACATTGATCCAAATGATGCCCAATTACAAAGATCTCAAGCCAACGGAGGTCATTGGAAGAATTGTTGCTCATGAGATGTCGCTCAAGGATAAAGAGGAACTTCACAACAAATCAAGTGGTGCCTACAAAGCCTCATGTGAAGCCCCCACATCATCAAGTGAGAAACAAAACTTCAATGAAGAATTGAGCTTAATGGTGAAGAACTTCAACAAGTTCTACAAGAGTAGAAGCAAAGATAGAAGCTCCAAGTCAAGGTCCTACAATGACAAAAGATCTTCTAGTCGAGAGCGAAACTGCTACAACTGTGGAAGACCCGGACACTATTCCAATAAGTGTACGGCTCCCTACAAAAGAAGAGAGGATTCTTCAAAAATAAGAAGCAAAAGAGAAGAATCACCATCAAGAGAGAGAAGGAGTAGAGATGATCGTTATGAACGAAGATACTCACGGAGAAGCAAGGATTCGGAAAGAAAGGAAAAATCATCAAGGAGCTACACAAAACGAAGACATCAAGCTCATGTTGGTGAATGGGTATCCGGCTCCGACTCCGACAACCACTCCGAGAGAAGTTATCATTCCGATTCCGAATATACTCAAGATGAAGGTGTTGCCGGTCTAGCACTTGTGTCAACCAACTCCTACGACATATTTGACTCACCAAATGAAGGAATTGGAAGATGCTTCATGGCCAAAGGTCCTAAGGTAACTCACCCTGAGTATGTTGATTTTAATAGTGATGAAGATGACTTGTTAGGTGATGATGATTTACTTGTTGACAACTCTAGTGATGAATACTATGATGAAACGTCAATTAATCATGCTAATCAAGATAAAACGAATGACAATGATAAGGAGAAAATTGAGGCTCTAACTAAAGAACTAAACACTCTTAAGTTAGCTCATGAAACTATCTTCGAAGATCATCGAGAACTTTTAAGAGCACATGAGAAGTTACGCTTTGAAAAGCTCAATCTTGAGCAAGAGCATGAGTTTTTAAAGGCAATCAATGATGATCTCCGCAAGAAAAGTTCTTCTTACATTGCCAAGCGTTTACTCTTATCCACTTACATGCCTCAAGTCAAGTCTAGTAACAAGAACAAGAAAGATTCTTCCTCTAGTAGTAACAATGATCATGTTAAATCCAATATTGTTGCTTCTAGTAGTTCTCTTGATTCCACTAATGATTCTCTTAGCCAAGTTACACTTGAGCAAGAAAATAGCTTATTGAAGGGAATCATAGAGAAAGGAGTGTACAAAAGCCTTGCCGGTAGTAAGCAATTCGAGGAAATTGTACGCAAGCAAGGAAGGCACCGGAAGAATCAAGGTGTTGGCTTTGAACGAAAGTTCAATGCCAATGGAGTTGAGTGGGAAGAAGATAAATACCCCAAGACAAAGTTTGTTCCACAACAAGAGAAGTATGATCCTACTTCTTTCAAGGGGACACAAACTCAAGATGATCTTCCACCACAAGACTACAAGCAAAAAGGCAAGGACAAGCTTCAAGAGGAAATTGATGCATTTGAAGAAGCTCCTAAGACCTTAGTCAAGTGGATTCCCAAGACTACTTCAAGTTCCACTTCATCAAGTACGACTACAACTCCAAGGATTCCCATCAAGATGGTGTGGATCCAAAAGAATAAGAACTAGAGAGTTCTTGAGGGTGACTCCGCCAACATACTTCACTCTTATCATTTTGGCAAGAACAAGTGCAATCAACTTCCACATCTTGCACTAGTTCAAGGAGTCACAAACCCTCTTGTTGGTAAGTCAAGGGACAAGGTAACCTAAAAGCTTTCATAGACATCATCTTGTGTGTGCATCACTCTATGTCTATGGATATCCTTGTTTGTTCCTTGTGGGACTAACCCATGTAGGTACTGAAAGTGCAATTCACTCAAAAGGATAGCTCCAAGTGATCTACATCAACATTGAGCATCCACATCTTCAACATCTACATGAAGTCATCATCGACAAAACCCAAGGTTAGTTCATCCCTCTTAGGGGGGATATCACATCTAGGGGGAGCTTTACTCTAAGACTTGAGTTAAAGCAACTCTAATGATGTGAACACAACAATGCTTTATGTAAAAGTGGTAACCCCACCTGAGCTTAAACGATGAGTATGACCTATGATCAAGTGTTCTCATTTGACTCCTAAGTCAATATACTCATATATAGATGACCTAGTCATCGCCAATTGCTTGATAGTTGCTAAAATTGGTTGTGCATGCTTTGTCACATATTTCAATTGCCATTTTATTGTGTGAGCATGTTGGTTGCATATTTTATTCATTCGAGGACATCCACTTGTTGTTTTGATTGTTTGGCTTTATTTTTCTTTTGCCAAGTGGATGGACAAGAATGCCTAAGAACCTTCTCTAGCTATCTATGCTTTTCTCGTCTCAAACTCTATTCATGCTACATCACAAAATTGATCAAGTCAGATTCGAACCACTCTGCGTGAGGAGCACTCGGAGTCCCCGATTCGTCATAGACTTAAACTTCCAAAACCTCTTTGTGATACTCGGTCTGACCAATACCCCACTTTCGGTCTTACCGAGATCATTAAGTTGATCTATGTTTTCGATCTCGGTGCAACCGATTTGAACCATTCGGTCACACCGAGTTGCAATAACTGTATACAGTTTTGCATCTCGGTGCCACCGAGTTGTTCCACTTGGTCACACCGACAGGGTCGGGCTATATATAGACACGGGCAAAATTTGGAAATTTCTCCGAACCCTTTCGCCCGCACGATAGCTCGCTCTGCCTACGTGGTCTCCGGATTGTCTCCTCGCCGCCAGACGCCCCCAGTCGCTGGTCTCCGTCGCCGTCAACGGGATTCAACCCCGCCGTTGCCGCCGTAGCGAGTATCCACCGAACTAGGGTATGGACTCGATCTTTGTGCTATTCCCCAATCCGATTCCTAGCACATTGTGATCATATTGATTCTAGCCACATTTGATAAACTCCTATCCAGTAAATGAATTCGTAGAATAGGTTTGATTCTTAAATTTTAGGGTTAGGTTTCTGCCGAAACCATCTCGGACCTACCGAGTTGAAAAACTCGGTCCCACCGATTTGGCTTATGCCATTGCACAAGTGAGACTCGGTCTGACCGAGTATTGCTAATCAGTGTGACCGATTTTGGAACTTTGTGAAACCCTAGCAGTCTCGGTGCCACCGAACTGTGACTCGGTCTGACCGAGTTCACCAGTTTAGGTTCCAAAAACTGCTTCGGTATCACCGAGTTTAAAAATCGGTAGATCCGAAATGATTTCTGTGGGAAACTAAAACTAAGTTTTTGAATCATTCTGTTGCAAAAATCTCTGCATTTTGTGATGCTCATCCACTCTACCTCATCTATAAACTATTCACAGGGTCAGCAGTCAGCTTGTTCATCATGTCAGACCAGAGTGATAGCCAGAACATGTCAGAACAGCCAGTGCAGATGAGTGAGGGAACTAGTCCCTCCAATTCTTCAGATGAAGGCAACAGGAGCACTCCCAGTAACCTGCCAAAAGCTGCCACCAGACAAAAGAAGAAAAGAACCTCAGAATCAGAGGATGAAGACTATGTGGCAGAAGAGGAAGTCACTTCCAAAAGAGTTGTGCTTAAGAAGGAGTATGGCTCAGCTGCAGCCATCAAGCCAGGAATGCACAAAAAGGCACCTGCCAGGAGAGTTCCTACCTCCAAGCCTAGGAAGGTTGTTCCTGAGGAAACTATAAAATTCACTATGGAATCTGAAGAGGAAGAAATTGGCCAGGACAAGAAAAAGAAGAGAGCTAGAACTACCACTGCCAGAGTTATTGGCAAGCCTTCTATGAGGAAAGATTTTGATGAAGAAGAAGAAGAAGAAGAGGTTGTTGCACCAGCACCTAAGGCACCCAAGCTAATGGGTGATGCTATCAAATCAGGGGCTACTGCATCTAAGCCCAAGGAAGCACCCAAGGCAGCATCAAAGGACAATACAGCTCCAAAGAGAAATACAAGAAGCATCCCAACAGCTGAGAAGAACAAGGCCCCAGTGCCTAACACTGCAGAAGAAGAGGAAGGCCAAGTTCTCAGAAAGTTAAAGCCCAAGATCCCAGACCACAATGATGCTCATCCTGTGGCTGAGGATATGAAGATCAGAAGAGACTCAGGACTGAGAAAGTGGAGAGCAGAGGATCCATATGCTACCAGGAGGAGGACTGCTGTTGACTACAGGTTCCACACTAAGGAACAGCAGGACTTCTATGAGACAATTTTGCTTGATAAGAAGCCCATTGTGTGTGATATGAGATGGGTCGACTCGGAATACATCAAGGACAATGAAGAGCACTACCCTGGAGTGCAAGACAACTTCAAGGCATGTGGAGTAGCTGACTTTGTTGGGAAGAAGCTCACAAAGTGGAATGAAGAGCTGATCATGCAGTTCTACTCCACAACACATTTTTATCCAGATGGCAGAATTGTATGGATGTCTGAAGGTACGAGGTACCAATCAACAGTTGCTGAGTCGGCACAACTCATCAATGCCCCAGAGGAGCATGAGGATGACCTAGACATTTATGCCAAGAAGAAGATGGACCACAACTCTATGTCAAATATGTACAAAGAGATCCCAAACAAGGCACTTGACACTTTCAAGTTTGGATCAGTAAATTGGATACTGAGGCACACCTTGTTGCCCAAGTCAGGTGATCACAAGATGATCAGAGGCCATGCAATCAACTTGCTTCATATATTTGATGTGCCACAAAAATTCAAAGTCATGAGCCTCATGGTAGAAACAATCAAGAGGACTGCAGCAGACCAGAAGAGGAGCTGTGGATATGCCCCTCAGATCCAGGAGCTGATTAACTCCAAGATGGGCACATGCATATATCTCTTGGACAAGGAACATTTGCCTATTCATCCAGATTTTGAAGATAATGAAGTTGTGATGAACAAGGATGAACCATCTTCAGCCCATGCACAAGCACAGAAGGAGAAGGCAAGGAAGGAGAAAGCTGCAAGGATGCCAACTCAAGAGGAGGCATCTGAATATTTCTTGAAAACCAAGCAAGAGCAGCTCAGTTACTTGATTGCATCCACCCTGAGGATAGAGAAAGGACTGGCCACCCTCAATCAGAATCAGGAGAGCTTAGAGAGAATCGTAGAACAAAAGTTCTATGACTTGGATGTCAAAGTGACAGAGATTCAGTCTGCAGTGGAGCAACTTCAAGATGATATGCAGGAGAGGAAAGGGAAGACTACAACTGATGCATTTGCCAGAGTGCCACGAGGTCCGAGGTCGTCTGCAGCGCCAGTTCCTGACACAAGAGCCACCGCCTCAGCTCCAGCCACAGCACCAGCCCAACCAGCTCCAGCATCTACTTCAGCTCCAACTCCAACCACGTCTACAGAAGCCTTCGTCCTTGGAGTGATCCAGACGCCACCACCACCAGAAGATCAAGCCTGAGTGTCGATTTAGCACTATGCATTTTCTAGGAACTTTTTGGTAACTTGTTGCCAAAGGGGGAGAAAAATGTATAGATCATAGGCTTCGAGAGAGTGTGTGTTGTTTTTCTCTCTTGCTTTATTTGGTGTTTTTTCAAACACTGTTTGCTTTTGGTTGAGGCACTTTGATATGCTTGTGAGACATTGATGATCATGTGTTTGATCATAAGCTACACTTATGCATGCTTGATATATCTTATCTATCTTATGTGATCATTCACTTTTCCTTGGTGATGAGTGCATGTATTTCATTATTATCATTTTGAGCGCTCCACCAAGATGTATGTGACATGGAAGAGTAACCCATAGTTCTAACTCTTTGTGCATTTGCAGTCCAAAGCAAATTTTAAATATGCACAAATTTAGGGGGAGCTCTTACTTATCACATACTTCTCAAAGCGACGATATAATTCATTCTTATTATCATTTGTCGAAGCTTTGATCTATATGTTGTCATCAATTACCAAAAAGGGGGAGATTGAAAGTGTAACTATCCCTAGGTGGTTTTGGTAATTCATAACAACATATAGCTCATTGAGCTAATGCTATTCCAAGACAGTTATTTCAGGAAAGCTCAATGATTGGCATGGCATGGATGATGAAAGTGGAACCCTCAAAATGCTAAGTACAAAGGATTGGCTCAAGCTCAAAAGCTCAAGACTCTTCATTTTACATTTTAGTGATCCAAGATCACATTGAGTCCATAGGAAAAGCCAATACTATCAATGAGGGATGAGGTGTTGCTTAATGAGCCTTTTGCTTCATGTGCTTAATGATATGCTCCAAAATCCTCAGCTACTTTCCCATATCCACAAATGACCTAAACCCTAAGCCAAACTCGGTCCTACTGATTCTTTCTATCCGGCGCCACCGAGTTTCACATGTCATAAGCCACTGGCAAACCCTAGCAAATCGGTTCTACCGATAGGGATCCCGGTCTTACCGAGATGGGATTGCAATTTCTCTGTTTCCTTTTCGTAACTTTTCGGTCTCACCGAAAGAGCGGATTGGTCCCACCGAGTTTGCAATGTAAACTCTCTGTTTCCCTTTTGTAACTTTTCGGTCTCACCGAAAGAGCAAATCGGTCCCACCGAGTTTACCTGACCAACTCTCTGGTTAGCCTATTACCAAATCGGTCTCACCGAGTTTGTGTAATCGGTCTCACCGAGATTACGTTATGCCCTAACCCTAACCAGATCGGTCCTACCGAGTTGCATGTCAGTCCCACCGAAAATCTCTAACGGTCACTAGGTTTACTATTTTGGTCCGACCGAGTTTGTTGATTCGGTCCCACCGAGATTGGTAAATTGTGTGTAACGGTTGGATTTTGTGTGGAGGCTATATATACCCCTCCACCTCCTCTTCATTCGTGGAGAGAGCTATCAGAACACATCTACAATTCCAACTCATATGTTCTGAGAGAGAACCACCTACCCTTGTGTTGAGGCCAAGATATTCCATTGCTATCATATGAATCTTGATCTCTAGCCTTCCCCAAGTTGCTTTCCACTCAAATCTTCTTTCCACCAAATCCAAATCCTATGAGCGAGAGTTGAGTGTTGGGGAGACTATCATTTTGAAGCACAAGAGCAAGGAGTTCATCATCAACACACCATTTGTTACTTCTTGGAGAGTGGTGTCTCCTAGATTGGCTAGGTGTCACTTGGGAGCCTCTGACAAGATTGTGGAGTTGAACCAAGGAGTTTGTAAGGGCAAGGAGATCGCCTACTTCGTGAAGATCTACCGCTAGTGAGGCAAGTCCTTCGTGGGCGATGGCCATGGTGGGATAGACAAGGTTGCTTCTTCGTGGACCCTTCGTGGGTGGAGCCCTCCGTGGACTCGCACAACCGTTACCCTTCGTGGGTTGAAGTCTCCATCAACGTGGATATAGGATAGCACCACCTATCTGAACCACGGGAAAAACATCCGTGTCTCCAATAGCATTGGAATTCTCCAAACCCTTCCCTTTACATTCTTGCAAGTTGCATGCTTTACTTTCCGCTGCTCATATACTCTTTGCATGCTTGCTTGAATTGTGTTATGATTGCTTGACTTGTCCTAAAAGTTGCTAAAATCTGCCAAGAACTAAAATTGGGAAAAGTTTAAGTTTTTATTTGGTCAAGTAGTCTAATCACCCCCCCTCTAGACATACTTCCGATCCTACACTAGCGTTGCTGATCAATTGGAGGATCTGAATCATTCGGTGTTTCATGAGAGGGAGAAGCTTGAGGTTCGGAGTGAGGGATTTCACCTTCCTCAGAAACATTTTGCTGAGAAGGAATATCAGCTTGAGCAGGGGAGGCCACATGCACTGGTTCAGCTGGCCTTGGTGAGGGAGGAGCATCTGAGACTTGAACCGTGCGTTGCGAAAGAACAACTAGCTCGGGAGATTTTTCTTTCTGAGGCCGAGCTTCTAAGCGACCAGGTGACTTTTCAGTCGGAGTAGGAGGAACATTTTTCTTCGCAGTTTTCTTTCGCCGCTTCTTAGTTTGCTAAGCAATTTGATCAATATGGCCTTTGGCTAGATCATTGTAGACAATAACCTTTTGCTTGATGTTCATTATAGATCTTGTGAATAATTTGATCTAGATCCGTGTGAAAACGCAACCTTCTGTTGCGGAGGAGAGTCAAGGCACGATTGATGTCCTTGTAGGAATCTTCGAATGCTCTAATGACAAACTTGGAAGAGGTGGTTTTCATTCCACCATCAAGATCATTAAGTTTGTTTGTGAGAGTGTTGATTTCAACTGAATCTTCTCTCATATCTTGAACAACCGTAGTGGCCAGTGAAACCACTTCAGGAGGAATAGGCAAAGAGGCGACTTCCCCATCGAATGGATTGTCCACAAACTTATCGAGCTGCTCCATGATGAACACATGATTGTAGTAGTGAGGAGCATCAGACTTGGCAGTTGGAGCAGTTTGTACTAGAACTTGCTTGGATGGAGGCATAGAAGCCAACGGTTGCATCAAAGGAGGGGCAAACTTAGCAGCCTTCTCCTTTGGAGCAGTATCTTGAGGAGCACTTTGCTTGGTAGCAGGGGCCTTGATATTCTTTAAATCAGTCTTGGGAATTTGTTCACCTCGCTTTGCAGTACTCACAGGAGCATCAACAACCAAATCCTTCAGATTGATAGCTTCTGTATGAGGAGTTTTATCCACATGATGTTTCATAGTGACAGTGGTAGGTGGATTTTTTCTGAGAATGGCCTTCTTCGGTGGTGCTTTTGGAACTATAGGGACCCGAAGATTAGGCAACACCATTGAAGTAGTGATGTTCACTTGCTCGCTGAGAGTAGCAATAACTTCATCCTTTGTGACCGGATGATCATCTTTTATTAGAAGAAATGCTTTCAGTAGAGTTATTTTCCCGTTCAATTGATTTCTTATTCGGAGCACTCTTTCTCTTGGCAGCAGCGCTGGGATCATGCTTTCATTTGGAGCGACCTTCAGATTTGCCTTCGGCCTTTTTCTTCTCTACATCATTGTTGGCGTTCTGGGAATGGGGGTCCCCAAACTTGCCTGCCTGCGGCCTGCGGCGTGGCTCAAATGGGGGCCCAGCGTGGCCCATCTTCATCAACACAAGGCTCAAGACCCTCGCGAGGGGCCAAGCCTCGCGAGGCGGACGACACGACGCTTCCTCAAGCACGGCCTCCTTAGGCTGGCTCGCGAGGAGGCGGAGAGATCAAGGCGTGTACCTCACGAGGTGCCCATGACGCAAGCCATGACGACCAAGGGTGCTAGGCGGGCGCCAGCCCGCGCAGCGTCTCCCTTTCCTCTTTGGTGCAAAGGGGGCAAGCGCGGGCGAGAGGATCAAGCAAAGGCACCCATTTCGGTGCAACGAGACCAAGACCAGTCCAACGGTGGGAAGGAGGTCACCATGGAGCCCAGGACGGCGCCATCACAGGGCCTTTGGCAGGCGAAGACCAACTTTAGTTAGGATAAGTGTACCAGATGTTCCCCTTCAAATTGGCCAATTGTTGGCGCCCTTCCCGCTCAATATTTGGGAAGAGGCCCAGGGCCTTTGCCTATAAATAGGACTAGCCACCCCCAGGGTAGAGGCACCTGATTCAGTATCTAGAGGCATCTAATCCGGCATCTCATAGAGAGAGAGAAGGGCGATCGAACTCCCCTAGCAGTTCATCCCCTAGCCAAGAACAGACCCTCACGAGGCTATTCTTCCTTGTACAATTCTTCATCATCAGCCCAAGAGGCAATCCACCCACCACAAACTAGAGTAGGGTATTACACCACAATGGTGGCCCGAACTAGAATAAACCCTGTGTCTCTTGTGTTGTTCTTGCAGTAGTTAGATCCTTTTGAGACGGAGAGGTAGAGGGCACGATCTCCGCGCGCACCCCAAAGTTCGAACCTTAAGGGTCTGCCGGAACCCGTGATCCGACATTTGGCGCGCCAGGTAGGGGTGCGCCGAAATCTGTCTTCCACCGCTCTGCTCTCCTCCGACCGTCGCATCCATGTCTGACGCTCGTCGAGCCCGCGCCGAGCGCCGGGCCGCCATCGCTTCCCGCGTCGTCCAGACGGCCCCCGTCTGTGGGCGTCCTCGTCGTTCGCCGTCGCCCGCCGTCAACGCCGCCACCGGCCCGACGGGAAATGAGCAGCAAGCATCCTCTCAGCACCCGTCCATGCGGCGGGATGGCCGCACCGCCACTCCGTCGCTCACCCCGGCCGGTTCTTCGTCGCACGCGCTTCGCGCGTCCTTGGAGGCTCGAGCTACGCTCATCGCGGCGAACGAGCTACTGCGCTACCGCCCCGTCGATGACGTCTATGAGGAGTGGCTCGACCGCGTTTCCGAGCTCGTCCACGCCGCAGGGGGCTCCCCCGCGCCTTCCGCACCGCTGCGCCGCACTCCGCCCTGCCTGGGCAATGAAGCCCCGGGGGCATTCCAGCCGCCTCCTTTCCAAGAAGATGCCATGGCCCCAAGGCGCGCAGCTCCTGGGCGGAACCGGCTCTGTCGTGCGCTGGCCCAGCAGGAACGGAGCTGCCAAGAAGTCCCGCGACCGCAAGAGGCCGCCCGGGCGCTCCCATCCCCGGCTCGCCGGGACCCCGCTCCGGCTCCGGCGCGTCAAGACCCCGTGCTGCTCCCAGCTGCAGCGCAAGGGGACCCACAAGGCCAAGCTCTCCCTCAACCAAAACCTCCCGTGGCCACCGCTGGCTGCCGCGCCTACACCGCCGAGCTGCGCGGAGTCGCGTGGCCCGGCAAGTTCAAGCTGGACCTTCCCCCTCGCTGCGATGGCACGACTGATCCCACAGAGTTCCTCCAGCTCTATGAGCTGGGAATCGAAGCTGCCAGCGGGGACGAAAAGGTCATGGCGAACTGGTTCCCCATGGCGCTGAAGGAAGGTGCTCGCACTTGGCTCCTGAACCTGGCTCCAGGCACGATCTCCTCCTGGGACCAGATGCGTACTCGCTTCATCGCCAACTTCCAAGGTACCCGCGACCGGCCTCCCGCCGTGAGCGACATGCGCCGCATCAAGCAGCAACCTGGAGATACCCTGCAAAAGTACATCCAGGGCTTCAATAGTGCGCGCCTCAAGATCCCCAGGGTGTCCGAGGAAGCCATCATTTCGGCCTTCTCCGATGGCGTGTGCGACGTCAAGATGAAGGAGGAGTTGGCGATGCATGAAGACCTCTGCACCTCCCTAGAGCTGTTCAACCTGGCGACCAAGTGCGCCAGGGCTGAGGAGGGACGCCTCTCCCTCCTCGAGCTGCCTGCCGCAGACCCAGAAGAGAAGAAGCCCAAGGCCAAGGACGTGAAGCGCAAGGGGGATGCCGTGCTCGCGGCAGAGCCGGACACCAAGCGGGGCAAGGATCTGCCCGTATCCTCCAGGGGCAGCCGGTACTGTGTGTACCACGACCTCCACACCCACAACACCAATGAATGCCAAGAACTCCGCGCCGTGCGAGAAGGAAGAGTCGGCCGACGCCCTGACCGTGCTGACCGGGGCTACGACCGAGGAGGAGGAAGGAACCCGGGACGCTGGGAAGATCGTGGCCCACGTCAAGGCTGGCGTGACCAACCTCGCGAGGACCGCTGGCGTGACCCGCCTCACGAGGGGGACTAGAGGGATCAGCCTCATGAGGATCGCCCTCATGGCAACCCAGGCCTGCCGCCGTTGCCGCCTCAGCCAAGAAGGAATGAAGACCGCCACCAAGACGAGGGGGCTGGGGGCTTCCAAGAGCCTCGCGCAATCGCCTTCATCCTGGGCGGAGCTCAAGCCCCAGCCTCTCAACGTATCTTCAAGCAGTTTGCTCGCGAAGTGAACGCAGTTCTCCCCAAGCTCGAAGCAACGCGTCGCCTCACGTGGTCGGCCTGCACCATCACGTTCAGCTCAGCAGACCAGCTCAAGTGCGCGGCCACAGCCGGAGTCCTCCCAATGCTTTGTTCCCCAGTCATCAGCAACGTTCTGGTCACCAGGACCCTCATCGACGGAGGGGCAGGGCTCAATGTCTTGTCTGTGGAAACATTCAACAGCCTCCAAGTGCCCTATGACCAGCTTCAGCCAACCAAGCCCTTCTCCGGAGTCACCGATGGTTCCACAGTCCCGATCGGGCAGGTCCGCCTCCCAGTCACCTTCGGGGCCCGCAACAACTACCGCACCGAGCTCATCGACTTTGACATCGCCCACATCCGCCTGCCGTACAACGCCATCCTGGGGTACTCGGCGCTGGCCAAGTTCATGGCCGTGACTCACCATGGCTACAACGTCCTCAAGATGCCAGGAAGCGGCGGCGTCATCACGGTGCCCTGTCAAGAGAAGGATGCAGTGTGTACCCTGGAGCGAGCCTTTCAGGCCGCGTCACTAGAAGACCCAGATCGCGGAAGCAGGAGGCTTCCTGAGACCACCCCCAAGAAGAAGAAGACGACGTCAGGCTCAGCCCCTCAGGAGGCAGGCCCTTCAGGGCCCGCGTCTGCCCCGGGGGATCCTCCTTCAATCACATAGGAAAGCGCGCCCGGCGCCCCCCTCAGGCAGGGCTCGGGGGCTCTCACCTGGAGGGCCACTGACCTCGCCAAGGTCACGAGGGAGGCACTGGGGCACCATGTGGAGGCGTGTTTCGAAGCACGTTTCCCTCGAAAGGAAGCCAGGGAAAGAAGGTCAGACCAGCAGGAGTTTGTTAGCAAGGCCATTCAAGAACTACAGGAGTCAAGGATCATGAGAGGTTGCCGTCGCCCGCCTGCTGTGGCTCCCCATCCAGGCGAGGATGGTGGGCTGCGCGTCTGCGTCGACGTACCAGGGCTCAACCAGATCACCACGGCGGAGCGCCTCTGGCCCTCAGAAGTGGGGCGCTGCGGAGGACCACCCCACAGTTATGTTCGCATGCCTTATGGCTTGCCGAGCGTGGCTGCGGCGTACCAGCGCCTCATGAGGAGCGTCTTGGAGGCGCAAGAAGACAGGCGTTCCACGACCCTGGCGGAGATGGAGGCTGCTCATGAGGAGCCACCAGTGCCTCCGGAGCCTCCCGAGGCCCCTGGGCCTGGGGGCTCGTGAGGATCGGCTTCCGCAGCCCACCGAGCCTGCTGCACCAACGCCACTGCACCGACGACATCTTCAGGTGACACCTTTCAAGTTTCATTCCCAGCTGGGAGAGCCCTCCCAGGGTTGCGTCATTCCCAGGCTGCGTGGGTCCGTCCCTGTGGCATGTATCCCTTTTTATCTTTTCAGTCGCTAGCTTGCTTTGCTGGGGGCGCCCCTCGGGCTGCATCATCCCCAGGCCACTCGGGCTAGGCCCAGCGGCATGTATCCCTTCCGCGTTTATCTCCAATTATGCATCATGCTTGATTACTTGATGCCGTCCACGGCACCTTTTCTTCCTCATGTCGACCACTTGCACGTTAAAGGGGGGGGGTGCTTGAGCATCGCGACTCAGGGCTCTTACTGACTCTCCAGCCCTCACCCTCTGGCCTTGTCCACGGCATCGCGACCTGGCATACCAGCGACGGCTGAGACAAGCTCGAGGGACGGGACCCGAGGACGTAGAGTGCCGGCATCTAACCAGATTTTGCAGGAACACATCTCAAGATACGGCCTAGTGCCAGGCGCAACCCGCCTAGAGGTAGGGCCTCGTGAGTCCCGCGCTGGCTCACGGGTGCCCAGATACACCTCACCTAGCTCTACCGTGCCAGCCACGTGTCAGGGCGGGGCTGTACACGCCCCGGGGGCTCCTCCCAAAGGGGAGCCCCCTCCCACGTACCAGTGGAAGCACCATGCTCCGTGCTGGCTGACGACACTGCCGAGGAGCGGCTATGCCCATACACATACGGAAGCGCTATGCTCCGCGCTGGTGATAAACAACTGAGGGTGGCCTCCGGGCCGCATTAACCTCAGGGAACCCAGAGCTCAGTGGCTGGCCTCATCGCAACGCCTCCCCCCCGGGAGTGCTGCGCGAGGGGGCTGGGCACGGGGGCTACGACTGGGTCACGCCCAGCCGTACGCCCCAGTCAGGCACCTCGGGCCTGGTTCGTCGCGCGTCTCTCCCCGAGCGGAGCCAAGGTACGAAGGCCGTTTGCGCGTCAAGGGGGACTCCTGAGCATCGCGACTCAGGAGCCTAACTGGCTCCATAGCCCCTCACTCCTTAGTTCCGAAAGGCTATGCTGGGTGAGGTACGCGCGGGGTCGGGCTCTGCAGACGTAGAACGGTAGCCCCGCCTACATTCCATCTCATGCTGTTCGCGCGTCAAGGGGGACTCCTGAGCATCGCGACTCAGGAGCCTAACTGGCTCCGTAGCCCCTCACTCCTTAGTTCCGAAAGGCTATGCTGGGTGAGGTACGCGCGGGGTCGGGCTCTGCAGACGTAGAACGGTAGCCCCGCCTACATTCCATCTCATGCTGTTCGCGCGTCAAGGGGGACTCCTGAGCATCGCGACTCAGGAGCCTAACTGGCTCCGTAGCCCCTCACTCCTTAGTTTCGAAAGGCTATGCTGGGTGAGGTACGCGCGGGGTCGGGCTCTGCAGACGTAGAACGGGAAACGCACCTACATCGCGCTTCCCTACTTGTTGTTCGTGCGCCAAGGGGGACTCCTGAGCATCGCGACTCAGAAGCCTAACTTGTCACGTGGCCCCTCATTCCTTTGGTCCCGTCCTGGTTTCCGGTCGGGGCTAATGCTGGGTGAGGCATGCGCGTGGTCGGGCTCTGCCGGCGTAGAACATAAGCAAGTAGGGAAGGGGAACATAAAATTCAAGGAACTTAAAAGTAAATATTACAACCCATACTGTCGCCTTAGTACCAAACGCAAATTTAAATGCCTCCCCGAGGCGTCGTGCATGTGCAGGAATCGAAAGAAGGACAGGAACGATAGCGGAGTCACTTGTCGGCAGTAGAGTCACGTGGAGTAGCTTCGCCTTGTGGGGTAGTGGGGCCGGCAGCGCCTCGCTTCGGCTTGGTGCTGAAGGCCCGGAACTTCCCTAGCAGCGCCTCTGCGCGCCCCTTCACGGCCTCGACAGCGGCAGCGGCGCCCTCGCCGCTCACCGGCTCCAGCAGGCTGTCGAGGTCGGCACTGGGATCGCGAAGGTAGACATGGGCGAAGACCCGTGTCAGCGCGGCAGACGACAGGACTCGCGCCTCGGCCTCGTCCGTGGGGGCGAGTCCAAGGGCGACATCTCCAAGAGCCTTCACCAAGAAGGGAAGCAGTTTGGCGGGGCCGTCCCCGTCACCAGCCAGCGGGCTATCCAAGCCACTCTCGTAAAGCGTCTTCAGTGAAGCGCGAGCATCCTTCTCCATGTCCGCGAAGGCCACGCGATCCTCGGCGAGGACCCGGGCCTTGGCGTCCAGCTCGGCCTTCGTCGTCTCCAGCTCCTTCTTCAACGCACCTAGGTGGCTGCGGCGCTTCCTGAGCTTCGCCTCCCGGTCCTCGAGCACCGCCTCGCGAGCTTCCACCCCCTTCTCCTGCTCTTGGCGAAGGCGGGTCTCCTCTGCAAGCTGACCACGCAGGCCTTGCAACTCGTCCTCCAGCTCCTTGCAGCGGCCGCGGATGCCAACCGCCTCTCCCAGGGCCACGTCACGGGCAGCCTTCGCCTCGAGGGTGGCCTCCCTCTCCCCGTCACAGGCCGTTGAGGCCTGAACCAGCGCTGCCCGAATCGAGGCGTCGGAGCGAATCCACCCCGAGGCCAGCTCCAGGCGCCCGGCCACCAGGCGAGGGTCGGCGCCTAGAAGATCCTGCCGCAGCCGGTCCAGTCCAGCAACAGCCCGCTCCAAGATGGAAGAAGAAGGCGGAGAAGCATCAGTGCGCTTCAAGGCAGCAGGAGGGGTCGTGGAAGCAGCGGCAAGTGGAACGGGAGGAGAAGATAGCGGCGGCGAAGCCACAGCGTCCGAAGGTGGAGTCCGCCGCGCCTCCCCTGCCGTAGCAGCAGCGCCAGACAAGAGCACCTCGGAGGTCACTTGAGCCACGGGGGCTGACGCCTCGGCAAGCTCGGCCAAGCCCCTCAAGGACGAGTGGGCAGGAGAAGCCCGTGCGTCGCGGTCACCCTCCCCTGCAGGCGGAGGTGTCGCCACAGCTGGGGCCCCAGGGGCTCCCTTCAGCTTCTTCGCGCGGGCGCCAGCCTGCTCAGGAGAAGTAATCATCAAGCCTTGTCGGCGGAACAAGAAACCAGGGATCAAGGATCAAGCACTTACAGGTCGTCGCCAGAAAGCTCCAGCGGTCTCCTGCCAAACTTGAAGCCGGAGAGCCGGCTGGAGGGGTCGACCTCGGAAGCAGAAGGCGCGTCAGCGGTTCGCCCCGGAGTTAGGGCGGACCCGCGGGGAATCAACCCGGTCCTGCCCTTCTTCGGGACTGGGGGTGAGCTCCCACTGCCCAGCACGTCATCATCATCGTCATCATCGCTCAGCGAAAGGCGGAGAGCGCGGGGCTTGCGCTGGAGCGGGGGAGCCCTAGACTCTCCGTTAGTCGCCTCGGAGTCGGGACCTCCCTCCCGCTCCTCCTCGCCCGCTCCTCCGCTGGAGTCGCCGAAAGACACACCCACCAGATCCTCGGGAGCCACCACGGGCACGAGCCCGTCCCCGTTGAAGACAGGCATGGACTTCACCGCTTGCTCCCAATCGTCGTGGAGGAACAGGGGCGAAGGTGCGCCCTCCAGCCTTGCTACCTCGCCCCCGACCAGGGATTGGAGGACCGCAGTCACGTCCTCTTCGCCCACGGCTGCGGGGCTCGGATGAGGCCTCCACATCAGGGGAGAGTACTGCTGAAGCGGAGCCAGCTGGTGCTCCAGGAACTCCCTCAACAACGACGCCCCGGTCAGCTTCGCCGTCGCCATGTTGGCTGGCTTCAGATCGGCGTCCATCTTCGCCAGCATCGACTTTGCGCGGGGATCCGTGAGCTCCGCTCGGCACCAGTCGCCCGAGCTCACGGGCGGCTCCGTGGGAAGGGTCAACTGAGGGTGGACGCGCCCGGCGTCAACCAATACCCACTTGCTCCGGAAGCCCTCGACCCTCTTCCCCGGATTCGAGATGGCCATGGAGCTGCCGCACGCGACGAAGCCCACGCACGCAGAAGGGGAACCTTTGGAGGTCCGGAGGTAGAAGTAGTGGCGCAACAAGGCCACTGAAGGCTGCACCCCCACATGCGCCTCGCAGTAGTAGGCGAAGATCGCCAAGAGAAGAACGGAGTTGGGGTGGAGATGCAAAGCTTGCAAGTTGTAATGGCGGAGGACGGCGAGGAAGAACTCCGAGAAAGGAGGCACCAGGCCCGCCGTAATGGAGCAAACGAAGAAGGGATAGAAGGTGCTCCCCTGCCCTTCAGGGACATCGGAGCCGGCCCTGAACATCTGCGCCCCATCAATGCCTTGCGCCGCGGCCATCCGGTGCAGCAGGGCAAGGCTCGTCTTCGACACGGTGGGCGAATCCAAAGCAAGCGAGAACCAAGCTTCGGCCGGGGCCCGGCGAGGCGCCATGGCTACCTGGGTCGAGCAGGTGGGGCAGATCTGGAAGCTTGGAGGAAGAGAGGAGAAGCGCAAGAAAGGGGATCTGAGCAGCGGATGAAGAAGGAGAAGAACAAAGCCTGAGCGGATGCCACACCTTTAATAACTTGCGCAGCTGCAAAAGCGCCTACGTCCGATCAACCGCCACGCGGCGCCCAAGGCCGCAGGCTATTAGGGCCCGCGGCGCTTCGCCCTTGCCCTTTCACCCCTCGGCATGACCAAGTCCATGCGCGCCTTGGGCCCGGGGGCTACTGTCGGCGTTCTGGGAACGGGGGTCCCCAGACTTGCCTGCCTGCGTCCTGCGGCGTGGCTCAAATGGGGGCCCAGCGTGGCCCATCTTCATCAACACAAGGCTCAAGACCCTCGCGAGGGGCCAAGCCTCGCGAGGCGGACGACACGACGCTTCCTCAAGCACGGCCTCCTTAGGCTGGCTCGCGAGGAGGCGGAGAGATCAAGGCGGGTACTGTCATGGTTCTAAGTCTGACAGTAAGAATGGGGGGTAAGTATGGAGAGGCAAGATCCTAGCTATGGAGTAGTTGTATGCGCAAGGAGTTTTACGAGTTCGGGCCCTTCTCTGAGGAAGTAACAGCCCTACGTCTCGGAGCCCGGAGGCAGTCGACTGGATTATGTGTGTGTGTGTGTGTTACAAAGTTGCGAACCCCTGTCCTAGTGGAGGGGGGTGGCTTATATAGAGTTCGCCAGGACCCCAGCCAGCCCACGTTACAAGGAGTTTAATGTACATAAAGAGAGGGGGTTACTGGTAACGCCTGTAATAAAGGACCACGAAGGCCATAAAAGCTACTTATGAGATGACCGTTTGTAGGCAGTGCCTTTAGGTCTTCTTATAGTCGAGTGGCTGTCTTCATGGTCGACTGCTTGTGCTTCTGGTCGAGTACGCTCGTGTCCGTCGACTGGGCTGACCAGGTCGACTGAAATGTTGATACTTCTTAGAATGTCTTTCATTGTAGGAGTCATGTCCTTGATTGGGTACCTCAGGTATGATAAGTTACCCTACCCTAGGTACGTATCCTCATCATTAGCCCCCGAATGGGTCAGGGGTTAAGTGAGAATGGGGCCGAGCCTATGCTTCCGACTCAACCTCCATGCTTCGGTTGCATCTGTCTTTGGATAAATGGAAGTTACGGTGGGAACCCATTCTTCAGTTGCCTTGATCCATTCAGATGTCCGTCGAGTGGTTTCATATTACCGTCGAGTGTGTTTACGTGACGAGTCTCTTGGGAGACTTAAGGAAACGGATCTTTTCGTCTGACAAACCGTCCTGTCGATCGCGGATCTTGTGGGATTTGAAAATTGGGAAGCGCACCGGACGGAGAAAATCGCGCGAATCGGCTGGATAAGGCAAGGGCGCCTCGATCTCCGCGTCGCCTTTTTCGCCACGTACTGCGCGCGCGCCTGCTGCGGGATTTGACTGGGGGGCGCAGGCCCACTGATCAGCCACTCGGGCGTGGCCTTATATAAGGTAATGATTCCGATTTTTTTTTACTGAGCGCCCTTGTTTTTCTTCTCCCTTCCTCCGCAAGCCTCCGCCTCGCTCTTCGCTGTAATCTCGACGCCGCCGCTCGGCCAAGACCTCGTTCGAGACAATGGGGAAGGACAAGACGGCGGCGGCGGAACGCGCGAAGAAGGCCGCGGCAAAGGGTAAGGGGAAGAAATCTGGCCGAGGCGGGTCGTCCTCGCGGGCCGCTCTGCCGTCCGGCTGGTTACAGGGGGGTTGGATGCCCTCCATCCTTACTCAAGCGGATATCGACGACATGGTGGAGGGGGGACTCATTCCCTACAAGGCTGCTCGCCTCCCTGGGGAGGAGACGGAGCCGAAACCTCGCGAGGGTGAGCGCGTCCTGATATCCACCCATGTCGACCGGGGGTTTTCTCTGCCCCCGAGTCCTTTTTTTAGGGCCTTTCTGAACTTCTTCGGAGCGCAGCTCCACCATTTCACGCCCAACTCCATAGTCTATCTTGCTGCGTTCGTGTCTCTGTGTGAGTGTTTCTTAGGCTGTCGACCTCACTGGGGCCTCTTCAAGCATATCTTCACTTGCCGATCCCAGTCGGTTAAAAGGCTCAACCCGGACGGGGAAAGGACGCAGGTGATCCAGATGTGCGGGGACCTCGGGATCCAGACGAGGGGTAAGAGTTGTTTTCCTCCCATGACGCTTCCCGATTCCGTGCGCGGGTGGCAGTCGACTTGGTTCTACTGCAAGGACCAGCCGACCCCTGGCCACTCGACCGGCCTTCCTCCTTTTACCTTGGACCGAGTGCAGAAACCCGCTTCTTTGAAAGTGGTTCCAGAGGAGAAGGCTCAGGTGAAGGTATTAGTCAGTCAAGTGGTTGAGTTGGTTCGGGAAGGCGTGACCGGCATGGACTTGCTCGAAGTCTTCCTCCAGCGACGAATCCAACCTCTCCAGGCTCGGGATCACTCGATGTGGTTGTATTCCGGGTCCGACGACTCCACTCGGATCCACCCGGAGGCGGTCGAGGCTTCTGTACTGGAGAGCTGGCTGACCAGCATGACCGGGAATAAGGACAACCCCAGGGGTTCTAGGAGGATTGCTCCGCTTGATGGGATGATGGAGACAGACAAGGTACGTTTTACTTCTTCCGACTGAAATTTTCACTCCGTCTAGTAACTGGTTTGCGATAAGTCGACTGATCTTTGCTCTGCCCGTTGTCTTGCAGGAGATCAACGACATGTATTCGATGCCGAATGGGAACCAGGAGCAAGTATCTGAAGGAGGAGGGAGTGGAGGCGAAGGAAGTGAGGATGGAGGTGAAGTCGAGGAGTGGGAATCTGATGATGACGTAGAGGAGGAGGCCAGCGACTACTCGGGTGATGAAGATGAAGAGGTGGAGGTCGACCTTCCTCAACGCGAGAGACGCTCCAAGAACGCTCAGGATCCCGCCGTGGAGCGCAGTCAGTCGAGTGCTTCGGCGGGCCAGTCATCCAAGCGCCCTCGGACCGCGTCACTGGCCCCAACTGAGAAGGCACCCAAGCAGCCCAGAGCCATCCCGACCAAGCCACCCAAGGCCTTGCCCAAGATCAGGGTCGCCATCCCTGTCATCTCTGGGTAAGTGACTGTTTTTATCTTTCTTGAGTCGACTAGAACGGATTCTTAGTCGATTCACTTTCAAATTATTTGCTTGGAATCGTGCAGCGCCGCTACTTCCGAGACTTCCATCCAGAATGTCGATGAGATGATGGAGGACGCCGTCACTTCCAACTTAGGTATAATCTTTGACACGATCCGACTGTTTAACTGCTGAGTCGATTGGATATTCATTTCTGAACTTTTGTAGCTCCGACCAACATTATTGACCTTCCGAATGATGAGGAGGAGGCGGAAGTGCCGCTCAGGCCTTTTAGGAGGAGAGGCCGGAGGGCCCCGGTCGACAAGGCTCCTCAGACCGCGTCGACTGCTGAGGCGGTGGTCCAAGGGGGTGACAACACCGCCCAGACTACTGTGACTTTTGCTGAACCACCGACGACTGCCCGGCCTTCGTCGTCGACTGCTCCCCCACTGGTCGACCCGCCCTCGTTCTTCGCCGCCTACCAGACCCTGGAGGATCAAGTGAGTGCTGCTAAGGAGGCTATACGTCAGGCGGGGCTCGTGATGGAGCAGACCAAAGCGGCTCGGGATGCCAGTCAAGCGGCCTATGACATCAGCTCGGCGTTGCAGCAGAACGTCCAGGTTAGTTGGTCTTCACTTGCGTTGTACACCCACTGGGTGCTGTTGATCTGAAATTTTTCATTGGTGGGGGCACGCTAAGTGCACCCACTGGGTGTAGTCCCCAAGGCCACGGTCGACTGCTGGCAGTCGACTGCGGTCTTTATGCTTTCAAACTTCCTCACTCGACTGAACGGATTGGGTCGAGTGGAAATCAAGGAAAACCGGTGGGGGCACGCTGAGTGCACCCACTGGGTGTAGTCCCCAAGGCCGCGGTCGACTGCTGGCAGGCGACTGCGGTCTTTATGCTTTCGAACTTCCTCACTCGACTGATCGGATTGGGTCGAGTGGAAATCAAGGAAAACCGATGGGGGCACGCTGAGTGCACCCGCTGGGTGTAGTCCCCGAGGCTACTGTCGAATGTTTTGATTTGGCTGTAGTCTTAGAAGTGTTGTGCTCTTTCTTTCAGTCACTCGGGAGTAACTTGTCTTTGATACCCTTTGTCGATTGACTCTTTGCAGAAGTCTTGTGAGCTTGTTGCTCAGCTCGCTGATCTGAAGGATAAGCAGATCCAGCTTAATCTTGATTTACAGTTTGCTCAGGAAAACGTGCAGAAGGCGAAGGATGAAGCAAAAGGTATGGCTGGTGAGGACTCGACGTCTATCTCTGTTCCTCTGCCCGTTCTAAACTCTGTGTCTGTTGTTGCTTTGCAGACGAACTAGAGAAGGCCCTGAAGAAGAAAGATCTTGACCTTGCGGAGGCGCAAAAGGCAGCTGCGGAGAAGTTAAAGCTCGTTGAAGAGAAACTTGCTTCAGTCAGCCATCTTGAGAACGAGAACGCTAGGCTGAAGTCTGCTCTTGACGAGGCCAATAGGGAAGCGAGTCGACTGAAGACTGACAAGAGTACTCTGAACGACAAGATCGGCCAGCTGGCGGGGAAGCACAAGGACTTGGGGGATTATCTTGGGGGTCTTGCCAAGAAGCTATACCTCATGCTTGAAGGTAACCCCCTTTGTGCGATTAATCTTGTTGTTGTGGACTCACCATTTGGTTACAATTTTGCTCTGTCGAAACTTCTTTCAGAATTCTGCCGGAATTTTGAGGAAGAGACCAGTCGAGTGGAGACCCGCCTGGACCCTATCAATTCTCCTGTGAAGGATGAAGTGGCCATGAATGTCCTCCGGTTGGAATCCCGTATCGCTGGTGTGGTGGACTACCTCGCTCGACTGAAAGCTGTTGTGTCGCGGATCGACTCCGCACTCTGGCCCAAAGAGACCCTTCAGAACGACCTTGAATCCTTGGTCACTCGACTAAGTGATGTTCCAGGTCGAGTGCAAGAATGGAAAAAGTCTTTTGCTAGGTGCGGTGCTGATGTGGCTCTGTCACTGGTTCGTGTCCACTGCAAGGAGGCGCGAGAGGAGAAGCTGGCCGCTCTCCAGGTTGCCAATACCAGGAAGCATAATTTTCAGGATTTCATGGAGACCTTCATCGCTGCTGCCACTCGAATCTCAGACGGGATCGACTTGGACGAGTTCGTTGCGCCATCAAGCCCTCCGCCAGAAGTGTAAAAAACTGCTGTGCTTTACCTTAAATTTGCCTCGGGATGCCGAGTGGTTTATGTATTTGATAAACTCCGTCGGGCTCTCAGCTCGAGTACTTTTATTTGCGATCTAGGATCTTTTGATTTTGTCCGAACATGGCTCGACGTTGGATGTCTTCGTGACTTGATCCGCCGATCTACTATTCGTTGTTCCCTCAGAGGCTGCTATTTGTTGTTCCCTCAGAGGCTGCCTGGTTTGCACGATGCTCATCGCCGCGATGGTGTCTGTCAAAATGGCTTAGGCGAGCACTGGGCTGCAGCTAAGTCCCCGAGTGGGAGGTTTGCTCTCCACTCGGTAGGATTCCAATTACTTAGGCGAGTGCTTGGACTGCAGCTAAGCCTCCGGGTGGGAGGTTTGCTCTCCACTCGGTAGGATTTCAATTACTTAGGAGAGTGCTTGGACTGCAGCTAAGCCCCCGAGTGGGAGGTTCGCTCTCCACTCGGTAGGATTTCAATTACTTAGGCGAGTGCTTGGACTGCAGCTAAGCCCCCGGGTGGGAGGTTTGCTCTCCACTCGGTAGGATTTCAATTACTTAGGCGAGTGCTTGGACTGCAGCTAAGCCCCCGAGTGGGAGGTTCGCTCTCCACTCGGTAGGATTTCAATTACTTAGGCGAGTGCTTGGACTGCAGCTAAGCCCCCGAGTGGGAGGTTCGCTCTCCACTCGGTAGGATTTCAATTACTTAGGCGAGTGCTTGGACTGCAGCTAAGCCCCCGGGTGGGAGGTTTGCTCTCCACTCGGTAGGATTTCAATTACTTAGGCGAGTGCTTGGACTGCAGCTAAGCCCCCGAGTGGGAGGTTCGCTCTCCACTCGGTAGGATTTCAATTACTTAGGCGAGTGCTTGGACTGCAGCTAAGCCCCCGAGTGGGAGGTTTGCTCTCCACTCGGTAGGATTTCAATTACTTAGGCGAGTGCTTGGACTGCAGCTAAGCCCCCGAGTGGGAGGTTTGCTCTCCACTCGGTAGGATTTCAATTACTTAGGCGAGTGCTTGGACTGCAGCTAAGCCCCCGAGTGGGAGGCTGGCTCTCCACTCGGTAGGATTTTTTCAAACTTAGGCGAGTACTTGGACTGCAGCTAAGCCCCCGAGTGGGAGGTTTGCTCTCCACTCGGTAGGATTTCAATTACTTAGGCGAGTCCTTGGACTGCAGCTAAGCCCCCGAGTGGGAGGCTGGCTCTCCACTCGGTAGGATTTTTTCAAACTTAGGCGAGTACTTGGACTGCAGCTAAGCCCCCGAGTGGGAGGTTTGCTCTCCACTCGGTAGGATTTTTTCAAACTTAGGCGAGTACTTGGACTGCAGCTAAGCCCCCGAGTGGGAGGCTGGCTCTCCACTCGGTAGGATTTTAATTTCTTAGGCGAAACGGATTCGCAGCTAAGCCCCCGAGTGGGAGACTTGTTCTCCACTCGGTAGGATTTCCTGAAAACTTAGGCGGAGCGGATTCGCAGCTAAGTCACCCACTGGGGGAAATTTAAACGAACATAAAAAGAAATATCAGTCTTTTGCTTGAAACAAAAGAACTACAGAGGTACTTTTATTACATCTCAGTCGAGTGAGTTTTTAAGTGTAAAAAGGACGGAGAAGGTCCGCGTTCCATGCTCGAGGCTCGTCGATCTGTCGATCGATGTTGTAGAGGTGATACGCTCCGTTGTGCAGGACTTTGGTGATGATGAAGGGGCCTTCCCAGGTCGGGGCAAGTTTGTGAGGTTTTTGCTGATCCACGCGGAGGACCAAATCTCCTTCCTGAAAGGCTCGACCCTTCACATTTCTGGCGTAGAACCGACGCAACTCTTGCTGGTAGATGGTCGAGCGGATTAGAGCCATCTCTCTTTCCTCCTCTAAGAGGTCGACTGCATCTTGCCGGGCCTGTTCTGCTTCTGCTTCGGAATATAACTCGACTCGAGGCGCGTTGTGGAGCAGGTCGCTCGGCAAAACCTCTTCGGCTCCATAGACCAGAAAGAATGGTGTTCTTCCAGTCGACCGGTTAGGGGTGGTCCTCAACCCCCATAGAACTGACGGAAGTTCGTCGACCCAGGCGCCTGCTGCGTGTTTGAGATCATGCATCAGTCGGGGTTTTAGTCCTTTGAGGATGAGGCCATTCGCGCGTTCGGCCTGTCCATTCGACTGAGGATGAGCAACTGAAGCGTAGTCGACTCGAGTGCCCTGAGAGGCGCAGAAGGCTTTGAATCTGTCATTATCAAAGTTTGATCCGTTATCTGTGATGATGCTGTGCGGAACTCCATATCTGAATATCAATCCCCTGATAAAACTGATGGCAGTGCTTGCGTCGAGGTCCTTTATGGGTTTGGCTTCTATCCACTTTGTGAACTTGTCGACTGCAACCAACAAGTGGGTGAAGCCACTCCTACCAGTTCTCAGTGGTCCGATCATGTCTAGACCCCAGACAGTGAAAGGCCAGACGAGTGGAATGGTCTTCAAGGCGGAGGCGGGCTTGTGAGACATGTTGGAATAAAACTGGCACCCCTCGCACTTGTCGACTATATCCTTTGCCATTTCGTTCGCCTTTGGCCAGTAAAAACCCGCTCGGTATGCTTTGGCCACGATGGTCCGAGAGGACGCATGATGGCCACAGGTCCCCGAGTGGATGTCCTCGAGAATTATCTGTCCTTCTTCAGGTGTGATGCACTTCTGACCAACTCCAGTCGCGCTTTCTCTGTATAGCTGCCCTTTGATTACTGTAAAGGCTTTGGATCGACGGACGACCTGTCGAGCCTCTTCTTCATCTTCTGGGAGCTCTTTTCTCATGATATAAGCAATGTACGGCACTGTCCAATCGGGAGTGGTGATCATAACTTCCATAATCAGGTCGACCACAGCTGGAACCTCCACTTCGGTCGAGTCAGAGGCGCTTTTTGGTTGTGGAGGCTCTTCTGTGAAAGGATCTTCTTGCACTGATGGTGTGTGAATGTGCTCCAAACACACATCTTTAGGGATGGCCTCCCTTTTGGACCCTATCTTCGCCAGATCATCTGCAGCTTGATTTTTCAGTCGGGGTATATGATGGAGCTCCAACCCCTCGAATCGTTTCTCCAGCTTCCTCACTGCGCTGCAATATCCCGTCATGGATGGGCTTCGGACGTCCCACTCCTTCATCACTTGATTAACAACCAGATCTGAGTCGCCGTAGACCATGAGGCGACGGACGCCGAGTGAAATGGCCATACGTAATCCGTATAGAAGCGCTTCATACTCTGCCTCATTGTTGGAGGAATCAAAGTGAATCTGGAGGACATACTTGAGCTTATCTCCTCGGGGGGAAACCAGTACAACCCCCGCACCGGATCCGTTCAGCATCTTGGAGCCATCGAAAAACATAGTACAGTGCTCCGAGTGAACTTGAGTCGGAAGCTCCTGCTCGGTCCACTCGGCGAGGAAATCAGCTATTGCCTGGGACTTAATAGCTTTCTTTGCCTCGAACTTGATATCAAGAGGAAGAAGTTCAATTGCCCATTTCGCCACTCGACCGGTTGCATCTCTGTTATGAAGAATCTCTGATAATGGAGCGTCGCTGACGACTGTGATAGAGTGATCAGAGAAATAATGAGCAACCTTCTTCGTGGTCATGTAAATCCCGTAAACAAGCTTCTGATAGTGGGGATATCTTTGCTTCGACGTGGTCAGAACTTCAGAGAGATAATAAACTGGGCGTTGAACTTTGAAGGTCTTTCCTTCCTCTTCCCGCTCGACCGTAAGAACGGTACTAACGACTTGTCCCGTGGGTGCTATGTAAAGCAACAATGGCTCTTTGCTGACAGGAGCAGCAAGCACCGGCTGGGTGGAGAGCAGAGCTTTTAGCTCTGCAAATGCTGCATCAGCTTCTGGAGTCCATTCGAACGTGTCTGACTTCTTCATCAGTCGGTAAAGAGGCAACGCCTTTTCACCGAGCCTGGAGATGAATCGACTTAGGGCGGCCAAGCATCCAGTAAGTTTCTGGACATCGTGCACACGCACGGGGCGTTTCATCCGGAGTATGGTGCCAACTTTTTCGGGGTTAGCGTCGATTCCTCGTTCGGAAACAAGAAAACCGAGTAACTTTCCTCCAGGGACTCCAAATGTGCACTTCGACGGATTGAGCTTGATATCATAACTCCTGAGATTGGCAAAAGTTTCAGCTAGGTCAGTCAGCAGGTCGGAACCTTTTCGTGACTTGACCACTATGTCATCCATGTATGCTTCTACATTCCGACTGATTTGAGTGATTAGGCACTTCTGAATCATTCTCATGAATGTAGCTCCGGTGTTCTTGAGACCGAAAGGCATGGTAACATAGCAGAAACACCCAAATGGGGTGATGAAGGCTGTTTTTATTTCATCGGGTCCATACAGACGGATCTGATGGTATCCAGAGTAAGCATCTAAAAAAGATAACCTCTCGCATCCTGCAGTCGAGTCGACTATTTGGTCGATGCAAGGAAGAGGAAAATGATCTTTCGGGCAGGCCCGATTGATATGCTTAAAACCAATGCACATGCGCAACGATTTGTCCTTCTTAGGGACCATTACAACATTGGCGAGCCACTCGGAGTGGTAGATCTCGCGAATGAATTCTGCTGCTAGGAGTCGGGCCACTTCTTCGCCAATGGCCTTTCTCTTCTGAACGGCGGACCGTCGGAGATGCTCCTTGACTGGTTTGACCTTTGGGTCGACTCGAAGGCGGTGCTCAGCCAGTCCCCTGGGCACACCTGGCATGTCAGCAGGCTTCCATGCAAAGATGTCCCAGTTCTCACGGAGGAACTGGACGAGCGCTTCTTCCTATTTGGAGTCGAGTGTAGTGGAGATGTTGGTTGGAGCCGCATTTGGATCGGTCGGGTGGATGTGGACTTGCTTGGTCTCACCAGTCGACTGAAATGCTGACTCGGTGGCGGGCTTCTTGGCTCGTAACAACTCACTCGGATCCGCAACCTTCTGGTACTCTTGTATCTCTATCTTGGCCATCTGAGCATCAGCAATTTTGGCGCCTTTCTGGAAGCACTCCTCTGCCTTCTTCCGATTGCCAACGATGGTGATTACACCTTTGGGGCCAGGCATCTTCAGCTTGAGGTATACGTAGCATGGTCGAGCCATGAAACGAGCATAGGCTGGCCTCCCAAGAATGGCGTGGTACGCACTCTGAAAATCCACGACCTCAAAGGTTAACTTTTCTTTCTGGAAATTCTTCGAGTCACCAAAGACGACGTCGAGAGTGATTTGACCGAGTGACTCAGCTTTCTTCCCAGGAATGACTCCGTGGAAGCTCATGTTGCTGGGGCTGAGTCGGGACATCGGAATGCCCATCCCCTTCAACGTCTCTGCATACAACAAGTTTAGCCCACTGCCGCCGTCCATCAGAACCTTGGTCAGTCGAGTGCCTTCAATAATTGGGTCGACCACCAACGCTTGCCTCCCTGGGGTGGCAATATGAGTCGGATGATCAGACTGGTCGAAGGTGATGGCGGTCTGGGACCACTTCAGGTAATGGGGTGTCACCGGAGCGACCATGTTTACTTCGCGATTGATGACCTTCAGTCGACTCTTACTTTCGACATCAGCAAAAATCATCAGAGTGGAATTGACTTGGGGGTATTCTTCACCGCTGTCTTCCCTGTCTTCAACTTTGTCTGACTCTTTCTCTTTGTCCTTGGCCTGCTTCCCTTGGAACTGTTGCATCAGGAGTCGACATTGTCGAGTGGTATGCTTAGGGTAAATGAGATTTCCCTCTTCATCTTTCTTCGTGTGAATGTGGCATGGTAAGTCCATCACATCGTTCCCGTCCTGGTCTTTCACTTTCTTGGGGTTCCAAGGACCCTTGGATTTCCCCTTAAACTTCCCTGGGGTCACAGCTAAGGCTTCCCCGGGGGCGACTGGCTCAGCCTTGCGCTTCTGCTTCCGACTGGAGTGTCCTCCGCCGGCCTCATTAGCGGCTGCCTTATACTTGCCACTCCGGAGTCTATCTTCCTCTTCTCCGTTCGTGTACTTGGTGGCGATTTCCATCATTCGACTTAGGGTCATATCCCCGGTTCGACCGAACTTCAAACTTAACTCCCTGTTTCTGACGCCTTCCTTGAAGGCGCAAACTGCCTGATGATCGGACACATTCTCGACCGTGTGATTCAGAGTGATCCACCTTTGGATATAATCCCTCAGGGTTTCACTCGACTTCTGAACACATGACTGCAATTCTGTCAACCCGGCCGGTCGCTTGCAAGTCCCTTCGAATGTCCTGACAAACACCTGGGCTAGATCTTCCCAAGTATAAATACTGCTGGGAGCCAACTGATTCAACCATGCTCTGGCTGATCCTTCCAACATGAGGGGCAAATGCTTCATGGCCACCTCGTCATTGCCGCCTCCGATCTGAACAACCACTCGGTAATCCTCGAGCCATGTGTCCGGCTTGGACTCTCCGGTGAACTTGCTGACTCCAGTCGCCAACCTGAAGTTGGGAGGAATCACTGCAGCTCTGATTGCTCTGCTGAAACACTCGGGACCTGAGACGTGAACTCTGCTGCTGGACGGCGCGCCTCTGTCACGGTCTCCTCGGTGAGCTCTATTTCGGTCGACCAGACCTTGAACGATGATGGATCTCGCATCAAAGCCTGGTTCCCTGGGGTCGACTGGGACCCTTCGCCCAGTACTGAACTGGCGTCTGTCCTCTTGCCGTCGAGGAACGTACGACCCCGCTCTTGGGGCAGGAGAAGGCACTCGACGTTGATCGTTGCGATCGAATCGGTGCTCATATCGCTCGTGCCCTTGGTATTGATCCTCGTGCCGGCCTCTGTGTCCTTCACGCCTCGGGGGCGACCTTGGACTATGAGCCGACTGAACGGAATTCGCAGTGACGGATCGACTGTGAATCCTATTGCGCGACTGAGATACGGCTGAATTCTGGTCACCCGCTGCACGGAGCAAATCTCTGATCTGCAACAGACCTCTCCCTGCCTCTGACTGTGAAGGCTGGATCGACTCCGCTATGCGAGCCGCAACTGCCAAATTCTGAATCGGGGTACGGTATACCTGGGTCGGCGGCTGGAAGAGGCGACGACGACTGGACTCGGGAACGGGCGGTCGTGCGCGCTCGTCGAGTGCTCTCTGGAGATTCTCCAGTCGAGTACGTTCAGCCAAGTTGGCCAAGCGCACCTCCTCCAGGGCTCGTGCCTCAGGGGTTTCTCCAACGATAGGAGTGTGAAGGGCGTCCATGTTCCGGCGACGGAGTTCCTCCCTCTGCACTGAGGTAAGGGGCTCGGGCCTGTACTCTTCGTGGCCCCGCACCGGAATTCCCCCTGCGGCAACCTCTTCGGTGTGGGGGAATCCGGGGGGACTACGTGGTCCGTCGACCATTAGTACTTCCGCCACTGGATCACTGCTGTCGCACTCGGACGCAGTCTCTACGGAGCCAGTCGACAGGTCGAACAGGCCGTAGAGTGACTCGTCGGGCTCGATTTCCGCGACTTGGGGGATGGCCGACTGGCGGGCCAGTGCGTGCTTCACCCACCGCTGGAGTCTCGATCGACCGGTGCGCTTGCGCCGGTGGGAAACTGATGACGACGATGGCGAAACGAATGCCGACCCGTACTGGGTCGACGGTTGCCGCAGGAGGACGCCGCGGACGCATGCGCGAAAATGCGTGGCTCCGCAGGCGAGAAGCGCGTCCACGTCGAGTGGAGCCTCCTGCAGCCAAGCAGAGTTGTCAACGATGAAGGAGAGAGCGCCGAGACGGATCTCGCGGCTCTCGACCATGACTCCGCTCGAAAACATGATATGGGGTGAAAGAATCCCAACTCCTCCAACAAATCGCTAGAACACCTGCCCCACGGTGGGCGCCAACTGTCGTGGTTCTAAGTCTGACAGTAAGAATGGGGGGTAAGTATGGAGAGGCAAGATCCTAGCTATGGAGTAGTTGTATGCGCAAGGAGTTTTACGAGTTCGGGCCCTTCTTTGAGGAAGTAACAGCCCTACGTCTCGGAGCCCGGAGGCAGTCGACTGGATTATGTGTGTGTGTGTGTTACAAAGTTGCGAACCCCTGTCCTAGTGGAGGGGGGTGGCTTATATAGAGTTTGCCAGGACCCCAGCCAGCCCACGTTACAAGGAGTTTAATGTACATAAAGAGAGGGGGTTACTGGTAACGCCTGTAATAAAGGACCATGAAGGCCATAAAAGCTACTTATGAGATGACCGTTTGTAGGCAGTGCCTTTAGGTCTTCTTATAGTCGAGTGGCTGTCTTCATGGTCGACTGCTTGTGCTTCTGGTCGAGTACGCTCGTGTCCGTCGACTGGGCTGACCAGGTCGACTGGGCTGACCAGGTCGACTGGGCTGACTAGGTCGACTGAAATGTTGATACTTCTTAGAATGTCTTTCATTGTAGGAGTCATGTCCTTGATTGGGTACCTCAGGTATGATAAGTTACCCTACCCTAGGTATGTATCCTCGTCAGGTACCTCACGAGGTGCCCATGACGCAAGACATGACGACCAAGGGTGCCAGGCGGGCGCCAGCCCGCGCAGCGTCTCCCTTTCCTCTTTGGTGCAAAGGGGGCAAGCGCGGGTGAGAGGATCAAGCAAAGGCACCCATTTCGGTGCAACGAGACCAAGACCAGTCCAACGGTGGGAAGGAGGTCACCATGGAGCCCAGGATGGCGTCACCACAGGGCCTTTGGCAGGCGAAGACCAACTTTAGTCAGGATAAGTGTACCAGATGTTCCCCTTCAAATTGGCCAATTGTTGGCGCCCTTCCCGCTCAATATTTGGGAAGAGGCCCAGGGCCTTTTCCTATAAATAGGACTAACCACCCCCAGGGTAGAGGCACCTGATTCAGTATCTAGAGGCATCTAATCCGGCATCTCATAGAGAGAGAGAAGGGCGATCGAACTCCCCCCTAGCAGTTCATCCCCTAGCCAAGAACAGACCCTCACGAGGCTGTTCTTCCTTGTACTATTCTTCATCATCAGCCCAAGAGGCAATCCACCCACCACAAACTAGAGTAGGGTATTACACCACAATGGTGGCCCAAACTACTATAAACCCTGTGTCTCTTGTGTTGTTCTTGCAGTAGTTAGATCCTTTCGAGACGGAGAGGTAGAGGGCACGATCTCCGCGCGCACCCCAGAGTTCGAACCTTAAGGGTCTGCCGGAACCCGTGATCCGACAATCATCCTTGAGAAGGTGACAGTTTTCCTACTGTGGACGAACTAGAACGCGAAGGAAGGAAGAATGAGTTCTCACTACACATACCCTAACGCGGTGATGTGCAACAACTACGGTGGCGCGGGGAGGAAGGTGACCCGTGGCGGCGAGGAATGACTCCGATGACTTCTTTTCGGCAGCAAAGCAATGAACACGATCGTTGGTGCCGAGCTCAAGGTGGAGCAGAGAGGTAGGGCTTCAGAGGTGGCAGTGGCGAATGTAAGTAGAGGAGGAGGGAGTGTTGGCGATGCAGTATATATGCGAGGGGAAATAACCGCATCGGGTGGATCAGATCGAATGGCTATCGTCAAAGGACTTTTGTGATTCAATGGTTAGGATAAGCTGGCAGTTGATGGATAGCACGTGGCAACCGCCATCAAAGATCGTGGTCCTGACTTGGGCGGGAAACCCCAAATTTTGGATGGCTTTTGCCAAAACGATTTAAGTTCAGAACAAACGTTTAACGTGGTCAAGGGCACCAGATAAAGTTTTGTTACCAGATGAAATTGAGCATTCATAATGGCATATCATATAGAAGAGATAGAATAGAGGGAAAGCAAGGTCCTAGGCATTTCACTCAGACAAAGAAACACAAACACTCGAACGAAAAGCTATGGGTGGAATACATTCAGACTAACACAAAATCCTTCAACCAAAAGGCAACTTAACGAAGGAAAATTGTGGTGGCGCGACCCACCGTATAAGAACTATATGTCCTCGAGCATTGCACAATTATCATGGCACCCTTTTAGTCCAGTTCTTCATTAATGTATTCACTCTCAGAAGGCAAATTTGACTTTGTTGAATTTTTCAAACTCTTCGAGTGTTGTGCACCCATTCCTTCTAAGATGTGGAAGTGATGGTATGGGTGCCGAGTCCTGCTTACTGCATGTTTGTAGAATCTAGGATATTTAGCTCATAGCGTAATGCATAGAACCTTTTCTCATCAAGAGGTTTGGTGAAGATGTCAGCAAGATTATCTTCAGTACTGATGCAATCAATAACAATATCTCCTCGAGCAACATGATCACGAATGAAATGATGTCTGATGGCAATATGCTTGGTGCGAGAATGCTGCACTGGATTATGTGCAATTTTGATCGCACTCTCATCATCACAACATAGAGCAATCTTCTTGACCTTGATGGGATAATCCTTCAGAGTCTGCTTCATCCACAATAACTGAGCGTAACAAGCTCCAGCAATAATATATTCGGCCTCAGCCGTAGAGAGAGATACACAATTCTGCTTCCTTGACGACCAACATACCAAAGATCTACCAAGGAGATGGCAATTCCCCAAAGTTGATCTCCTGTCAATCTGGTCACCTACGTAATTTGAGTTTGAATATCCAATGATATCAAACTGTGCTCCCTTAGCATACCATAAATCTGAGGTGGGGGTGTGAGCCAAATATCTCAGAATACGCTTGACCGCTTGGTGATGTGATTCTTTCGGTGCAGCTTGATAGCGGGCACACATACAAACACTCAACATAATATCAGGTCTTGATGCACATAGGTAGAGTGAAGAACCAATAATCAAACGGTAAGCTTTCTAATCGTAGTCCTTACCATACACATCTGCATCCAGCTTACCATTCATGGATATTGCAGTTTTGTAGCCCTTGAGTTTGCAATCTTGCATTTTGAACTTCTTCAGTCAGTCTCTCAGATATTTCTTCTAAGATATGAACTTTCCATTGTCCTGTTGACGGAATTGCGGTTCGAGAAAG
Organism: Aegilops umbellulata; assembly: GCA_032464435.1. NCBI lineage: Eukaryota > Viridiplantae > Streptophyta > Magnoliopsida > Poales > Poaceae > Aegilops > Aegilops umbellulata. The sequence goes on along the minus strand of CP136056.1, from coordinate 288,646,384 downwards.
AACTTAAGTTCACCCATCATAGACATTTGATATTTCTCGGACATCGTTTTCCCGAACTCCAAGTTGCAAGCATTATTAGTACAACCGAAAGTAATATCATCCACAAATTTGACACACGAAAAGAACATGATCAATAGCACATGTGGAAAGAGTGGAATCAGTGGATCCTGGCTTGATCCCTTTGTTGAGCACAAACCTCTTCAAGCTGTCATACCAAGCTCGAGGGGCTTGCTTTAGCCCATATGGAGCCTTTTTCAACCTATAAACTTTGTTAGGAAACTGAGGATTTTCATAGCCATGTGGCTGCTTAACATATACTTCCTCATCAATTACACCATTGAGGAAAGCACTTTTCATATCCATTTGATAAAGCAGGATATCATTGTATTTTGCATAAGCTATAAGAATATGAATTGCCTCAAGATGAGCAATAGGAGCATAAGTTTCACCTAAATCAATACCTTATACCTTTGTATACCCTTGAGCAAAAGATGTGCTTTGTTTCTCACAACAATGCCATTTTCATCTTGCTTATTCCTGAGTATCCATTTAGTGCCGATGATATTGTGCTTCTTTAGGATTCGGTTTATCAACCAATTCCCACACATCATTCAATTCAAATTGCACCAACTCTTCTTGCATGGCATTCATCCAATCTGGATCATTCATGGCATCTTCATACTTGGTAGGTTCTTCCAATGAGACAAAGGATAAACTGCCACAATAGTTAGCCAAACGAGTGCGAGAATGAGTTGGGGGTCGATAACCTGGATTCTCAAGATCTTTGAGAATTAATGTAGGATCAAATCGATTAGCAGCTCGTGGGTGAAGATTTTCATCTTGATGATCATTTTCATTTTCCTCAACATCAGCATCAGGATTAGCATCCGTGTCGCCATTTTCATCAGGATTGCCATTGAGATTGGTATTTGCACTCCGGTTGTGATACGTCTCCAACGTATCTATAATTTATGAAGTATTCATGCCATGTTTACAACAATTTTATATGGTTTTGGTATGATTTGCATGGAACTAACCCGGACTGACGTTGTTTTCAGCAGAACTACTGTGGTGTTGTTTTTTGTGCAGAAATGAAAGTTCTCAAATGAGCTGAAATTTTTGACGAATTTTTTGGAACAAAAGAGACACCCGAAGCTTCATGGAAGGACCAGAAGGTGAAGGAGTAGGGCACAAGACACTGGGGCGCGCCAGGGGGCCTAGGCCCCCCGGTGGGTTGTGCTCACCTCGAGGCCCATCTTCACGTGAAACCAACACCAAAAAATCATATAAATAGAGAAACCATCAGAGATAACCCTAGACCAGAAGTTCCACTGCCGCAAGCCTCTATAGCAATGAAAACCAATCTAGACCCTGTTCCGGCACTCTGCCGGAGGGGGAAATCATCACTGGTGGCCATGTTCATCATACCGGCGGCCACCATGATAAGGAGGGAGTAGTCCACCCTCAAGGCTGAGGATTTATACCAGTAGCTATGTGTTTAATCTCTCTCTCTCTCTCTCTCTCTCTCTCTCTCTCTCGTGTTCTTGAGATGTCATGACCTTGATGTATCGTGGGCTTTGTTAATATAGTCAGATCATATGGTGTTTTCCCCTCTCTATCTTGTTGTGAATTGAGTTTTCCCTTTGGGATTTTGTTTTATTGGATTAAATACCTTATGGATTTGAGAACACTTGATGTATGTCTTGCTATGAATACCCGTGGTGACAATGGGGTATCATATTGATTCACTTGATATGTGTTTTGGCACTCAACTCGCGGAATCCCGAGGTGACATTGGCGTAATCTATGCATAGGGGTTGATGCATGTTCTCGTCCTTGTTTCTCCGGTAGAAATCTCGGGGCACTCTTTGAAGTTATTTGTGTTGGATTGAGCATTATGAATCTGAAATTGTTTGATGCATATCGTATAATCAACTCACGGATACTCGCGGTGACATTGGAGTATCTAGGTGACATTAGAGTTGGTTGATGTGTATCATATGGTGTTATTTTAGTCTTATGTTCTCCACTAGATAGGGACTTTGGAGTGATTCTTCATTGCACGTTGAGGGATGGTTATATGATCCAATTATACAAGCATTGTTGAGAGATTGCACTAGCGAAAGTACGGACCCTAGGCCTCATTTTCAAGCATTGCAATACCGTTTGTGCTCACTCTTGTTACTTGCTACCTTGCTGTTTTTATTGTTACTATAACAAAAATAAATATATACTATTATTACTACACTTGTATCACCATCTCTTCGCCAAACTAGTGCACCTATACAAATTACCATTGTGTTTGGTGTGTTGGGGACACAAGAGACTCTTTGTTATTTGGTTGTAGGGTTGTTTGAGAGAGACCATCTTCATCCTACGCCTCCCACGGATTGATAAACCTGAGGCCATCCACTTGAGGGAAAATTTCTACTATCCTACAAAACTCTACGCTTGGAGGCCCAACACGAGTCTACAAGAATAAAGTTGCGTAGTAGACATCAAGCTCTTTTCTGGCGCCGTTGCCAGGGAGGTGAGTGCTTGAAGGTATATCTTTATATTTTGCAATTGAATCTTTTAGTTTCTTGTTTTATCACTAGTTTCGTCTATAAAAGAAACTACAAAAAAATGGAAATGAGGTTGCATCATATTATTCATCTTTATAATGTCTTTCGTGAAAACGATGGGAAGGAAAATTGGGCTCAATTAATAGAAGAAGAATACTATAAAATGTTTGACAAAAAATGTTTGAAGAATGATGGGCAAATTGCAATGTTGGTAGTATGAATTCTTTGAATATCCATGATACTAATGATATGCAAAGCTATAAGCTTAGGGATGCTATGTTTGATGAAGATGATATTTTTACTCCCCTAAGTTTTGATGAGAAAATTTATTATGATGAAAGCATGCCTCCTATTTATGATGATTATATTGATGAAAGTAGGTTTGGAAGAGTGTCAACTCTAGGTAATGATCCCACTATTTTGGAGGGTGTTGAATCTTATTCTCATAATTATGAAAGTGGATTTGAAGAGGTCATGACTTTATTTAGTGATGAATCCACTATTTTGGAACAGGTTTCAACTGATTATGACAACAGTGTTCCTATATATGATTATTATGGTGATGATTGTATGCTATATTGAACAATGATAACCATGGAACTTGTCATCATGATTTTAATTTCCAATCACATGATAGTTTTTTTGTTGAGTTTGCTCCCACAATTATTGATGAGAATAAATTTGCTTATGTGGAGAGTAGTAAAATTTTCTATGCTTATGGATCATGAAAAGAATGGTTTATGTGATAGCTATATTGTTGAATTCATTCATGATGCTACTGAAAATTATTATGAAAGAGGAACATATGCTTCTACATATCTCAATAATATTAAGTTTCCTCTCTTTATGTTGAAAGTTTTGATGTCATGCTTGTTTTACCTTCCTATGCTAGTTGATTCTTGCTCCCATAATTTGTTTGCTCACAAAATTCCTATGCATATGAAGTGGGTTATGCTTAAATGTGCTTTTCATGTGTTTCATGATGCTCTGTTATGTTTCAATTCATTAGTTTTATGCGAGCATCATTGAAATCATCATGCTTAGCTAAAAGGCATTAAAGAAAAGTGCTTGTTGGAAGACAACACAACACTTTTACCTACTGTTTTTGTGTGTTCACATGATTAAGCTACTGTAGTAATCATGTTTTATAGCTTTTGTTTCAATAAAGTGCCAAGTAAAGCCTTTGGGATAGTGTGGCTGATAGTTGACTTGAATCTGTGCAAAAACAGAAACTTTTGCACTCAGTCCAGGAATTTTGAAACTTCACTGGAACATGATTTTGATATAAATTTTTTACGGAAAATTTATATACAAATTACCTACGTTCTCCTATTTTTTCAGAATTTGTGGAGTAGCAGAAGTATGGTTGGAGTACAAATTACTACAGACTGTTCTGCTTTTGACTGATTCTGTTTTCAATGCATAGTTTGCTTGTTTTCTAGTTTCTATGGCTTATATTGCTCAATATAAATTGCGGAAATGATAGATTACATTAGGCATTATGTGGAAATAATTATGAATCTTGTCTTTGGCAGTACCAAAGTGAATGGTTTGCTCTTTATCATACTAACCTATCTCACGAAGTTCTGTTAAGTTTTGTGTGATTGAAGCTTTCAAGTTTTGGGTGAGAGATATCGATATGAGGGGAATAAGGAGTGACAAGACCCTAAGCTTGGGGATTCCCAAGGCACCCGAAGGTAATATTCAAGGAAGATCCAAGCAACTAAGCTTGGGGATGCCCCATAAGTCATCCCCTCTTTCGTCTCCAACATTATCGATAACCTTACTTTGAGCTATATTTTCATTCGTCACTTGATATGTGTTTTTCTTGGAGTATCATTTTATTTTGTTTGTATTTGCTTGATATTATTTAGAATAATATTTTTCATCTTTTACTTCAATAAAAATGTCGAGGATAGCCTCCACCATGCTTATTTTGCAAGTATATGAGTTGCTGTTTCAAAACAGAAAGTTTATCGCTGTTGCAAAAATTCCCGAGAAAAGTCAGAATGTGATAAAATGTTGGAACCTTTCGCAAAATAAGCTATGATACATTTTCTACAGTGTGGTAAATTTTTAGATTTTTTGGAGTTACAGAAGTATGAATGCTCTTGCATTCTTTACAGACTGTACTGTTTTGGTAGATTGCTGTTATGGTTGCATTGTTTGCATATGTTTGCTTGTTTAATGATTCTATTTGAGGACAAGACTATTAAATATGCAGAGGCATTTAGTATGCAATGTTAAATAATAATTTTAGTGATTTTCTATAGTGGAGAATGGTAATGTTTTGCATTGGTTTATACTAACTTATCTCACGAGTTCTTGTTAAGTTTTGTGTGGATGAAGTTTTCAAGATTTAGGGAAACCGTGATATAAAAGGAATTAAGGAGACACAAAAGCTCAAGCTTGGGGATTACCAAGGCATCCCAAGCTAATATTCCAGGAAGTATCAAGCATCTAAGCTTGGGGGTGCCCCGGTAGGCATCCTACCTTTCTTCATCAACAATTATCGGTTAGTCTCGGTTGAGCCTAAGTTTTTGTTTTTTCACATGATGTGTGCCATTCTTAGAATTTCATTTTATTTTTTTCTTGTTGTTTTAATAAAATACTTAGATCCTAAACTTCTAAATAAGAGAGAGTCCTCAAATAGCTACCCATTTACATAACTACTCGCTTGATCTTTTTTTTGGAGTAGTTTGTCATTTACTCTCATGCTTCACTTAGATTATTTTGAGAGTTGAAAATTTTGAAGAAATATTTATGCTCTTGTGCTTCACTTAAATTTATTTGAGAGCTTGTTAGTAGCAATGGTAATATGTAAATTTAGTCCCAAAGTGATAGATATTCAAGAGGGATATAACAAAAACTTTCATGTAGATCATTGCATATGATAAGTTTGATTCCTTGCAATAATTTTGCGATATGTAGATAATAATATGTGAGTCATGTTGGTGAGTAATTATGCTCTAGTAAGAATATCAGTGTTACGGTTTGTGATTCCCTATGCAAGCACGAAAGTCAATAGTTATGCTACGAAATTAGATCCTACTTGTGGTGCATTATTCGGTGTTAGTTATGCTCATTGCTCGTTTATGAGAATTTTCGTTTCTTGGTTGGTTGCTTCTCAATCTATTTTCTAGCCTCCATTTGTACTAAGTGGGAATACTACTTGTGCATCCAAAATCCCTAAACCCAGTTTTGCCACATGAGTCCACCATACCTACCTATATGCGGTATTCCCGTGCCGTTCTAAGCAAATTTGTATGTGCCATATCTAATTTTCAAAATAAATTTCCTTTTTGTGTGCTCGCACCGCTCATTAAGCGGCAGGGGGTGGCCAATATTTTCCATGCTCGATGTGTTATTCTCCAAATGAGTGTTTATTCACTTTTCATTGCACGAGAGTACGGGGAAGGTATTAGGGATACTCAGTCCCGAAATGAAAAAGAAATTTAGTTTATGTTGTCAAATAATAAACTCCTTGGAAAGTGTTGGTATGGATGGTACCCGTGGATATGGCTAGCCGTGGAGTGTGAAAGTATGGTGGAAAAAGGAATAAACTTTATTTTCTGTTTGGGAACTGCCTATGATATATCTAGCATGGAAAGTGTTGGGAATTACTCACTCGTTTTCGTTGACGGGAAAAGTATGCCTCCCAAAATATTTTTACCTCTCAATTTAAGCTTTGAGCTCTGACACCTCTACAAATCCCTACCTCCCTTTGCGAAGGGCTTATCTATTTACTTTATGCAATTTTTTATTTGAGTCTCCATCTTCTCTTAAAAAGCACCAACTAAGGGGCACTATGATCGTACTTGAGCATTGGATGTAGCTAATATGCGAGTGTGTTTCATGAATGGATTGATGATTGAGCATGATGGGCTAGGGATAGCTTTCTTTAGTGTTGATATTTTGAAAAACATGGTTGCTTGTTGATATGCTTGAGTATTGTTGTCCTCATGTAAAATTATAGACTATTGCTTTGAATCATTCAAGTCCAAATATCCATGCTACGAAAGAAAAGAGTTTATGACAAATATGACAGGTAGCATTCCACATCAAAAACTCTGTTTTCAATTGCTACTTTATCATGATGAGTTTCATGAAAAAGAGTTGTTGTTATGATGCTAGGAAAAGTGATTGAAATTATCATTGATCAAACTTGTGCACTTTGCTAGCATTCACACTTCATAAATTATTTCTTTTATCATTTACCTACTCGAGGACGAGCAGGAATTAAGCTTGGGGATGCCGATACATCTCCAACATATCTATAATTTATGAAGTATTCATCCATGTTTACAACAATTTTATATGGTTTTGGTATGATTTGCATGGAACTAACTCGGACTGACGCTGTTTTCAGCAGAACTACCGTGGTGTTGTTTTTTGTGCAGAAATGAAAGTTCTCCAAATGAGCTGAAATTTTTGATGATTTTTTTTGGAACAAAAGAGACCCCCGCAGCTTCATGGAAGGACCAGAAGGTGAAGGAACAGGGCATAAGAAACCGGGGCATGCCAGGGGGCCCTGACGCGCCCCGGTGGGTTGTGCTCACCTCGAGGCCCATCTTCGCGTGAAACCGTCGCCAAAAAATCCTATAAATAGAGAAACCATCAGAGATAACCCTAGATCATAAGTTCTGCCTCCGCAAGCCTCTATAGCCACGAAAAACCAATCTAGACCCCATTCCGAAAATCATCACTTCTGGCCATCTTCATCATACCGGAGGCCACCATGATGAGCGGGGAGTAGTCCACCCTCGGGGCTGATGGTTTGTACCAGTAGCTATGTGTTTAATCTCTCTCTCTTTCTCTCTCTCATGTTCTTGAGATGTCACGATCTTGATGTATCACGGGCTTTGTTAATATAGTCGCATCATATGGTGTTTCCCCTCTCTATCTTGTTGTGAATTGAGTTTTCCTTTTGAGATTTTGTTTTATCGGATTGAATACTTTTATGGATTTGAGAACACTTGATGTATGTCTTGCTATGAATACCCGTGGTGAAAACGGGTTATCATATTGATTCACTTGATATGTGTTTTGGCACTCAACTCGAGGATTCTCGAGGTGACATTGGGGTAATCTATGCATAGGGGTTGATGCATGTTCTCGTCTTTGTTTCTCCGGTAGAATATCTTGGGGCACTCTTTGAAGTTCTTTATGTTGGATCGAGTATTATGAATCTAAAATTGTTTGATGCATATCACATAATCAACTCACGGATACTCGCGGTGACATTGGAGTATCTAAGTGACATTAGAGTTGGTTGATGTGTATCATATGGTGTTATTTTAGTACGAAATCTTGGTTTGATCGATCAGAAAGAATAGCTTGGTGGTATTTTAGTACGAACTCTAGGAAAGATTGATCGGAAATAATAGATTTGAGGTGGTTTCGTACCCTACAAACAATTTCTTCTTATGTTCTCCGCTAGATAGGAACTTTGGAGTGATTCTTCATCGCACGTTGAGGGATCGTTATATGATCCAATTATATTAGCATTGTTGAGAGTTTGCACTTGCGAAAGTACGGACCCTAGGCCTCATTTTCAAGCATTGCAATACCGTTTCGTGCTCACTCTTGTTACTTGCTACCATGCTGTTTTTTATTGTTACTATTACAAAAATCAATATCTACTATCATTACTACACTTATATCACCATCTCTTCGCCGAACTAGTGCACCTATACTAATTACCATTGTATTTGGTGTGTTGGGGACACAAGAGACTCTTTGTTATTTGGTTGCAGGGTTGTTTGAGAGGGACCATCTTCATCCTACGCCTCCCATAGACTGATAAACCTTAGGTCATCCACTTGATGTAAAATTGCTATTGTCCTACAAAACTCCGCGCTTGGAGGCCCAACACGAATCTACAAGAATAAAGTTGCATAGTAGACATCAGGTTGCCATTTGTGTTCGGAGTAGCATTTTCTTCGGCAGTGGCTTGACGTGTTCTGCTTCGGGTCATGGGGGCATCGTCATCAGAAGAGTCTGGTGCATTTCCTTCGTCTGGCTTGACACTCCCAATGGCCATTTGCCGAATAGCTTCCGAAATCGGTGGTTCATATATCACATTTGGCAGGTGCTCCTTTTGGGAGCCGTTAGATTCATCGAACCACACATTTACCATTTCCATAACTTTCCCGTGGGGAGAGTTATAGACACGATAAGTATGCGATTTTGAGCCATAACCAATAAGAAAACCTTCATGTGCCTTAGGTGCAAGCTTGGAATTATGATTCATGTCACGAATACAACAAGGTGCACCAAAAACACGTAAATAAGAAACATTTGATATCTTGCCAGTGATAGGCTCATATGAAGTTTTCTTAAGGAATTTGTGAAGATAAACACAATTGGTAACATGACAAGCAGTGTTAATAGCATCAGCCCAAAAGTGAATAGGAATTTTATACTCACTCAGGATTGTTCTCGCCATCTCGATGAGAGTTCTATTCTTTCGCTCAACAACTCCATTTTTTGGGAAGTGTATGCGGCAGAGAACTCATGAGTTATACCATTGTCACTTCTGACATGCTTAATTTGCACATCATATTCATTTTGGGCCTTCTTGGCGAATCTTTTGAAGATGTCTTGGGTGCAGGTTTTGTCGTCGAGAAAGAATACCCAAGTCTAACGAGATAAATCATCAACAATAACCAGACCATAATGACTGCCACCGAGACTTGCATAATTTTGAGGTCCGAATAAATCCATATGAAGAATTTCGAGAGGTCTTGTCGTGCTCATGACAATTTTTGATGAGCGATGCTTCTTGGCCAATTTACCGGCCTCACACACAGCACAGAGACGATCCTTGTCGAATTTTACATCAGGAATGCCACTGAGATGATTTTTCTTCACGAGAGTTTGTAAATTTCTCATACCTGCATGACCAAGTCTACGGTGCCACAGCCATCCTTTGGTTGCTTTTGCAAGCAAACAAGTTTGGACTGAGGGACCCATAGAAAAATCCACAATGTCTAAATCACCTTTTCTATTTCCCTCAAAGACGAATGAATTGTCAGAGGCCATAAATACAATGCATTTGGATATAGAAAATAAAACTAGCATGCCTAAATCACATAGCTTGCCAATTGACATAAGATTGAATCCAAGAGACTGAACAAGTAAAACATCATCAATAGTTTTATCTCTAGATATAGCAATTTTACCTAACCCAATTACCTTTCCTTTGTTGTTGTCGCCAAAAGTGATATACTTCAGAGATAAGCAGTTAACTTGGGGTCAACAAACAACGACTTGTCTCCGGCCATATGACTAGTGCATGCACTATCCATTATCCATTCGGTACACCTGGAGACATAGTCCTGCAGAAGAACTAGGCTTTCTTAACCACCCACATCTTTGTAGGTGGCTTCGAAACAGTGGAGCGAGCATGATATGATTTCTTTCGGTAACCAGAATTGCACTCAAAGCTGTGCGAGCATAATAGAAAGAATGGGCATTGAAATTCTTTCCAGACAAATGAGTATAGTGGTTTAATGAGGTATGCATGTACTCATTCTGTCGAACATTTCTTGGGTAGTAACGAGCATTTTCTGCCTAAATGGTTAGTAATGGATAAATGGGCAATGCTTCGATAGTTTTCCTTGGCACCCAGATAGCTTTCTTTGGGGGTCCATTCCTGCTGTTTGGTCCAACATAGCGAGCAACAACCTCACCATATTGGTTTTTGAACATCCTATAGTTATCCAAAGAATGATCAAGAGAGTATTCAGGGATAGGTGAGTCATATCCCGACAGCAAAGCTAGATCAAGCGTTTTTCTCTTGGAAGGCACCCACACCGTGCGAGGATATTGATCAGGTTCCCAGTAGGTGCCAGTTTCATTCAGTTTCCTTTCGAAACCGATGCCTTCTTTCCTGGGATTTTTGTGAAGAATATATTTCTTCATAACATCATAAAGGGTTTGAAGCCCTTTGAGAGACTTGAACATTCCTATTTTAATAAGATCCTTGATGACCCACAAGTATATGGGATCAATTGTAACTCTTTTCGATAAGTAAGAGTGTCGAAACCAACGAGGAGCAGAAGGCAATGACAAGTGGTTTTCAGCAAGGTAAATGTATGCAAGTGCTGAAATTGTAAGTAATAGAGTAGTTTGATAGCAAGATAATTTGTAACGAGCAAGTAACGATAATAGTAACAAAAGTGCAGCAAGATAGCCCAATCCTTTTGAGGCAAAGGACAGGCAAAAACGGTCTCTTATAGTAAGCAAAGCGTTCTTGAGGGTACACGGGAATTTCATCTAGTCACTTTCATCATGTTGGTTCGATTCATGTTCGCTACTTTGATAATTTGATATGTGGGTGGACCGGTGCTTAGGTGATGTTCTTACTTGAAAAAACCTCCTACTTATGATTAACCATCCCGCAAGCATCCGCAACTATGAGAAAAGTATTAAGAATAAATTCTAATCATAGCATTAAACTTTTGGATCCAATCGGCCCCTTAGGAAGTAGCGCATAAAATAGGGTTTAAGCTTCAGTCACTCTCGCAACCCATAATCTAATAACTACTCCACAATGCATTCCCTTAGGCCCAAATATGGTGAAGTGTCATGTAGTCGACATTCCCATGACACCACTAAGGGAATCACAACATACATACTATCAAAATATGGAAACACATCAAGTTCACATGATTACTTGCAATATGATTTCTCCCGTGACCTCAAGAACAAAAGTACTACTCACAAATAATAATCATACTCAAGATCAGAGGGGTATTAAATAGCATATTGGATCTGAACATATAATCTTCCACCAAATAAACCATATAGTAATCAACTACAAGATGTAATCAACACTACTAGTCACCCACAAGCACCAATCTATACTTCCGATACAAAGATTGAATACAAGAGATGAACTAGGGTTTGAGATGAGATGGTGCTGTTGAAGATGTTGATGGAGATTGCCCTCCCCAAGATTGGAGAGTTGTTGGTGATGATGATGATGATTTCTCCCTCCGGGAGGGAAGTTCCCCCGGCGGAATCGCTCTGCCGGAGGGCAAAAGTGCTCCTGCCCAAGTTCCGCCTCGAGACGGCGGCGCTCCGTCCCGAATGTCCTCTCCTTATTTTTTTTCTAGGTCAAAATGACTTATATACCAGAAGATGGGCACCAGAGGTGGGCCGAGGAGAGCACAACCCACCAGGGCGCGCTCGGGCTCCCTGGCGTGCCCAGGTGGGTTGTGCCCACCTGGTGGGCTCCCTCTGGTACTTATTGGCTCCAATATTCTTCATATATTCCATACAAAATCTCCATAAAGTTTCAGCTTGTTTGGAGTTGGGCAGAATAGGTAGCCTGACATAGCTTTTCCAGGTCCAGATTTCCAGCTGCCAGAATTCTCCCTCTTTATGTGTACCTTGCATATTATGAGAGAAAAGACATTATAATTACTGCAAAAAGAATTATTATGCATAGAAACATCATAAATAACAGTAGGAAAACATGATGCACAATGGACATATCAATCCTTCAACCTAGCATTCTCATCAGACACAGAACCATTTTCCTCAACGGAGGGGTTAGCATTCACAGAAGATTCATCATTTGATTCAGCATTGTTGGGTTCAAGGCATTTTAAGCATGGTGGAACAAACACTTCATGTTTCTCTTTGAGTTGTTGTGTTAGAAGAGAATTTTCCCTGATCAAATCCTCATGAGCCTCTCTCAGCGACTCGAGTTCCTGTTTCCTTTTCAGGTAATCATAGGTCAACCTCTCATGGTCAGCTGAGAGAAAATCATGACGATTTTATAGTTCTTCCATTCGTGACATGAGAGTGGAATGATCTTCTGTCAACAACTGATTTTTCTCCATCTCCTCAACCAACAACCCTTCATATTTCCCGAGGGTTTTCTCAATTTTTTCAAGAGAGTTTTGTTGAATATTAGCAAGTTTGATCAGTTTAGCATGGTTATCCTCATCCAGAGAATATTGATCACTAGAGTGAACCTTGTGATGTTTGAAGGATACCTTTTCTTTCGAAGCTTTGGCCATGAAGTAGTAGGCAGGAGATTCATCGTTGCTTGAATGGTTCTCAAAGAAGTTTAATGCAGGGGTGGAGGCAAATGCTATACTAGCCATGCCGAAATCAAAATCCTCATCGTATTCATCAACTTCTTCGGAGTCATATGACTCTTCTTCATCAAAATCCATCTCCTTGCTGATTTACACCTTGGCCTTGCGAGAAGTATTCTTGTGGTTGGGGGAGGATTTGAAGGATTCCTCGAGGAAGATCTTGACTAAGCCTTCTCGAGGTCAATGGGGGCCTGAGGTACTTCAACCGTGAATCCAAACCACACCATGTTCTACATATCATCATCAATAGCTCGCAGATGGATCTGCATCTTCTTTTTCCATAAGGGATAGTCCGTCCCATCGAAGATGGGAATCTTGAGATGCGACTTGTAGCTCACTGAAGACATACTTAAACTCCAAGGCGGTTAGACCAAAATGAGTAGAGTCAAGGAGTACCTCGCTCTGATACCAATTGTAGGAACAAAGTATGTCTACCAGAGGGGGAGGGGGTGAATGGGAGTTTTAAAATTTCTTCGGAAATATCAAAACTCTCGTAACCCAGCAGCAGAGCGAATGAAAATAATGTACAGTGAGAGAATATAGACTACCGAATGGAAACTAAAAGCATGCTTCAAAACATATTACATTACTTAAACAGTTCGAATGAAAAAGGGGTGAAGTAGATATAACCAGTGATGCTCAAAGGGCGACATGGAATTTGTTCGACCAGTTCGTCCTTCTGCACAAGGAGCATGTCTGGTTGGAGGGGTTGTGATTTAACACATAAGATAAACTCTCTTCGCCCTATTCTCCTCGACAATTGGTTCGTTAACCAATGCCAATCACTCATGGTAGATACTTGAGGCGATCTCCGAACCTTGAAAAACTTCTTTGAGAACCACAATTACTCTTGGTCTCTAAAGAAATTGACACCTAACTACCTAGAGAGTTTGCAGCTCTCAAGAGTAATAGGCAGAGCGTACTGGACTTAGATTCGAGTGATGCTGAACCACTATCTATTTTTTGGGCTCTACGGGTTTTCTCTTAGTGGATTTTAAACTCAAATCACTCAGAGAGGGGGTTGCTTAACAATCTTCTCAGAATCAAAGGGAGCAGCCGCCGGACAACGTAGGCGCGGGGTGGCTATTTATAGCTGCAACCTTCCCTTGTGGGAAGTGACCATTTTGGACACACGGTCCAGCCAATGGCCAACCGACATGTTCACAACGCTCGGATTTTGGAGCAACGGTAACATTACTTGAGGAACAAGTAATGCTAACTCCTTGGTCTGAGACAAATATCTCACAGCGAAGAAGATTGCAGTCTCTTGCTGGCAAGTATTTTCTCGGAACACAAATAGATTTCTCTCGCAACTTTCATAGGATTTGGGTTTAGCATCAGATAATCAAAGTTTCGAACGCTACACCCCTCTTAATAGTATGGTGGTCCTGTGACTCAATAAAGAGAAGAGAAACTACGAAATAAATGCTATGTCTTCACTTCGTCTTCAAACTTCTCGGTCGTAGTCACTTCCTTTGCACAAGCACCGAACCAATTGCTTCGCGTCTACAATTTTTGAGGGGTCACTCTTGTTATCATAATCTTCGGTGATAACCCTCACTCCCGCGCAAGGGATTATCTTTGTCGTTCGAATCAAACTCCTCTTGATTCTAGGGACCTGTTACTCTGTGTGCACTAGCAAACACATATGTCCCATATTGTTTATGTCAAGAAGCTCCATTACATAAGAAGGCAGATCATTGCACCAAAAGTAACGTGTGCTGCTTCATGTTTGATTGGCCAGGGTTGGTCACGCTCCCTTCAAAATGTGTGCTGCTTTGTCCACATTAGTTTCAACTCTTTCCATTTATATGAAAAGGCATTGCTCCTGCCAGTTTCTTGAAAAAATTATCTATGATCTTCGGGTGAGATCGAAGGTGAGGTTGAATCCTATATGCCCCACATAACCTGTATGAATGCTTCCATGGCTATGTGCACATATCCTATCTGGCGCACCAACTGTCGTGGTAATTTGCTGACAATAATAAACATGAGGCGGTGTATGCATACAAAATCCGAAGAGGCGCACATGAGACAAGGACTTAACTAGGTTTTAACCCTACAGATGAGGTAATACCTTACTACTCATGTCTTGTCTTTGTGTATTGTACTGATGATTGCCTCGTATAAGGGCTAGTGTTTTGTGCATCAATGATATGTCTCAAAGGTATTTAAACCTTTGAAGTAGTAATGTCATATTTACACCATTGTTTAACACACTTTTGTTTGACTTTTATTGGACTAACGTATGAATCTAGTATTAGGTGGCAGTTTTTTTAGTTTCATAAAAATGATATTTTCGGGGTAAAAAATTGATTTAAAAATACGAGATGAATTTTCAAGCAAGGGATCCCCCTGATGTAAAGTTTGCGGTATCCTTTTGCCACAAACTTACTCCCGAAGTTTCGAACTGCCCTAACTTTTTTGATTTTTTGGAGCTATGAAACTCTGGTAATATAAAAATAGTGGCATGATTTAGATTTCGGCATCCGAAAAACCGTTCCCCAAAAGTAAGATCTTATCTCGGGGGAGACTCTCATTGTTCAACCTCTGGATTGGAATTCACCTTTTGAAATAATGTGTGATGCTAGTGATTATGCTATTGGTGTTGTTCTAGGTAAAAAAGTTGATAAAAAAATTAAATTTCATCCATTATGCTAGTAAGACCTTAGACACCGCCCAAAGAAATTATGCTTGTGACTACTGAAAAGGAATTTTAAGCAGTTGTGTTTGCTTGTGATAAGTTTAGACCTTATATAGTTGATTCTAAAATTACTATTCACACTGATTCACACTACTATTAAATATCTCATGGATAAGAAAGATGCTAAACCTAGGTTGATATAAAGGGAGCTGATAATCCTATCACATATAATTTTTCTAGGATGTAAAATATTCTTGATGACCCAATAACTGTTAATGATAGCTTTCATAATGAGCAACTTGATGTTATTTATGCTTCCTCTTCTCGTGATAACCCTTGGTATGCAGATTACCCTAATTTCATTGTTGCTAAATATATACCACCTGATTATACATACCAACAAAAGAAAGTTTTCTTCCTTGATCTGAGACATTACTTTTGGGATGACCAACATCTATATAACGAAGAAGTAGATGGTGTTATTAGATGTTGTTTACCTGAGCATGAGCAGGAACATATCATAAGGAAGGGTCACTCCGATGCATACAGAGGACACCTTGCCGAAGACAGAACTTCACACAAGGTATTGCAATCCGGGTTTTATTGACCTACTCTCTTTAAAGATGCACGTAAGTTCATCCTTTCTTAGAATGAATGTCAAAGAATTGGAAATATTAGTAGATGTCTGGAAATGCCTATGAATTATTTACTTGTTATTGAACCATTTGATGTTTGGGGTTGGATTATATGGGACCATTTCCTCCTTCATATGGATACACTCATATTTTAGTTGATGTTGATTACATTACTAAATGGGTAGAAGCTATTCCGATCATAAGACTTCTATTAAAATGCTTAAAGAGGTTATCTTTCCGAGGTTTGGAGTCCCTAGATATTTAATGACTCATGATGGTTTGCATTTTATTCACAGTGCTTTCCGTAAAGTTCTAGCCAAATATGATGTAAACCATAGAATAGAATCAACCTATCATCCTCGGTCTAGTGGTCAAGTTGATTAAGTGATCGAGAAATAAAATTAATCTTGCAAAATACTGTGAATAGATCTATAAAGAATAGGTCTCAGAAACTCGATTATGCTTTGTGGGCATATAGAAAAGCTTATAAAAAATCGTATGGGTATTCCCATATAAAATGGTTTATGGAAAAGCTTGCCACTTACCTCTTGAGTTAGAACATAAAGCCTATTCAGGACTTTTCCTTGTAAGCATTGCATTATGCATATTTATCGGTATTTACACTTTTCAAAGATACAAAATAGTTGTCCATTATGCATATTTATCGGTATTTACACTTTTCCTTTTGAGCATTGCACATTTAGTATTTATTTGGTTTTTATTAGTTTTCTTTGTTTTCTTGTGCCTATAGGTGTTTTGGAGCAACCTAGGACCAAGCACGATGAAAGAACTAAGGATGGGATTGATACGGAGTCAGTTAGGGGTGAGACTTAGCCATTTCGGAGGTCGCTAAAGTCATTTTTTCAAAGTGCTCCAAATCAAGATCTAAGACTAGAAATGGATCAGTGTCGTTCATACGAATCCAATGAGCCCAAGAATGCCAAATTCCGAGTTCCTATGAAGACATGGCGGCCGTTTTACCAGAGGAGGACATATCAAAAGATGGCATTCCGACCAACCGCATGCAGTCGTTTGACATGCACATAGATCCGAAAGTTGCCCTTCCACACATGATTCTTCACTGATTTCGTCCCCATTCGATCCCATGGGATCCTTGGCTCGTAAAGAAGAGATTGGGAGAGGATTTGCCTCATTGTGAGCCCTTGGATGAAACCCATCAAGAGAGGAGCCTAGGGAGGGTCCATATAAGTCACCCTCAACCCTAGCCAACACAATTAATTCATCAACATCGATCTCATTCATCCACCACCATCTCCATTGCTGCTCCACAACTGAGAAGAAGGTACAACCACCAAGGGAAGGAGGAGGCTCCACCACCATGAGCACCGGCCTCCAGGACGGTGTCCTCGCGCCGGCACCACCACCATGGGTGGCACCCCCATCTCCATCACCACCGACGCGGACACCATCTTCATCACCATCACCACCGCGCCACCTCCATCACCACCAGGCCTTCTCCCTTCACCGGCTTGATGCCGGCTTGTAACTTGTCCCTAACCTTCATGCATATGTTTGAGTAGTTGTACTAGTTCTTGAGGATATGGTTGAACCCTATATGTTATTATTTGTGATCCAATATATTACCTATTCATGATCCACTATATTACCTGTTCATGATTTGCGAATGTTGAGAGGAGCGCTCACTCTCATTTGTGCCCTGTGCGATGAAGTATGTTACAATCATTGTATTGATTGGGGATATTGGGGTAATTTGAGGTGATAGTAAAAGCCTTAGTTCCACGCCTTTGCAAAGGATTGGTGACTTATGGAGAACCCTTAGAGAGGCCGCGTCCCGGGGTAACCCTTAATTGTCATGAGTTGTAACCCTATGGGGGAGACTATGGCGGTGGCGTGCATGGCACTAAGTCTACCTAGAGTAGAATGTGTACTATACCCAGATCTGCCCACTTATCCATTTGACCAGTTACTAGAAGATACAATATTTCATGTTCGGTAGTTATTTCGGAACCCTCGAGAACACTTTATTACTCAAGAACCTTCTCCACTAACTTTGCATCTTTTATTTACTGTTTTTACTCTTCTTGTTAGTAGTTTAGTTAAACCACCTTTTATCTAGATTCTCTAGCAACTTATAGAGTAGACTATTTCCAAACTCCGGTTTGGGTATGTACGTGGCTGCGTGAAAGTGACAATGTAGTTCGGGGTTTGTGGTGCTCTTCCTATAAGATCACTATGTGTTTGATACTCTACTTATCACAATGAAAGTGATACAACAGCCTTGTGCACTTGCAGGACATCAACTTCCTCAAATGCTCGAGGTCTTCATGACCAAGCAGGTTGGATGCACACCCACTTAGTTTCACCTAGATCTTTCATTCACTTATAGCTCTTAGTGCATCCGTTGCATGGCAATCCCTAATCCCCATATTGACATCAATTGATGGGCATCTCTGATAACCCACAAGTGTAGGGGATCGCAATAGCTTTCGAGGGTAGAGTATTCAAACCAAATTTATTGATTCGACACAAGGGGAGCCAAAGAATATTCTCAAGTATTAGCAGCTGAGTTGTCAATTCAACCACACCTGGATAACTTAATATTTGTAGCAAAGTATTTAGTAGAAAAGTAATATGATAGTAGTGGCAACGGTAACAAAAGTAAAGGAAGCAAAAGTAATATTTTTGGTGTTTTGTAGTGATTGTAACAATAGCAACGGGAAAGTAAATAACCGTAAACCAGTAGATGGAAAGCTCGTAGGCATTGGATCGGTGATGGATAATTATGCCGGATGCGGTTCATCATGTAACAGTCATAACATAGGGTGACACAGCACTAGCTCCAATTCATCAATATAATGTAGGCATGTATTCCGAATATAGTCATACGTGCTTATGGAAAAGAACTTGTATGACATCTCTTGTCCTACCATCCCGTGGCAGCGGGGTCCTATTGGAAACTAAGGGATATTAAGGCCTCCTTTTAATACAGAACCGAAACAAAGCATTAGCACTTAGTGAAGACATGAACTCCTCAAACTATGGTCATCACCGGGAGTGGTCCCGATTATTGTCACTTCGGGGTTGCCGGATCATAACACATAGTAGGTGACTATAGACTTGCAAGATAGGATCAAGAACACACATATATTCATGAAAACATAATAGGTTCAGATCTGAAATCATGGCACTCGGGCCCTAGTGACAAGCATTAAGCATAGCAAAGTCATAGCAACATCAATCTCAGAACATAATGGATACTAGGGATCAAACCCTAACAAAACTAACTCGATTACATGATAGATCTCATCCAACCCATCATCGTCCAGCAAGCCTACGATGGAATTACTCACGCACAATGGCGAGCATCATGAAATTGGTGATGGAGGATGGTTGATGATGATGACGGCGGCGAATCCCCCTCTCCGGAGCCCCGAACGGACTCGAGATCAGCCCTCCCGAGATGTTTTAGGGCTTGGCGGCGGCTCCGTATCGTAAAACGCGATGATTTCTTCTCCTTGATTTTTTCTCCCCGAAAGCAAATATATAGAGTTGCAGTTGGCGTCGGAGGAGCTCCAGGGGGCCCACAAGGTAGGGGGGCGCGCCCTAGGGGGGGCGCCCCCCACCCTCGTGGACAGGGTGTGGGCCCCTTGGTCTTCATCTTTGGCAAGGATTTTTTTTATTTTTAACTAGATGTTCCGTGGAGTTTCAGGTCATTCCGAAAACTTTTGTTTTCTGCACATAAAACAACATCATGGCAATTCTGCTGAAAACAACGTCAGTCCGGGTTAGTTCCATTCAAATCGTGCAAGTTAGAGTCCAAAACAAGGGCAAAAGTGTTAGGAAAAGTAGATACGATGGAGACGTATCAACTCCCCCAAGCTTAAACCTTTGCTTGTCCTCAAGCAATTCAGTTGACAAACTGAAAGTGATAAAGAAAAACTTTTACAAACTCTGTTTGCTCTTGTTGTAAATATGTAAAGCCAGCATACAAGTTTTCAGAAAAGATTATAACTAACTACATTTGCAGTAATTCTCAGGTCTCATGATTACTCATATCAATAGCATAATCAGCTAGCGAGCGATAATAATAAATCTCGGATGACAACACTTTCTCAAAACAATCATAATATGATATAACAAGATGGTATCTCACTAGCCCTTTCGGAGACCGCAAAACATAAATGCAGAGCACCTTTAAAGATCAAGGACTGACTAGACATTGTAATTCATGGTAAAAGAGATCCAGTCATAGTCATACCCAATATAAATTAACAATAATGAATGCAAATGACAGTTGCGCTCTCCAGCTAGTGCTTTTTAATAAGAGGGTGATGACTCAACATAAAAGTAAATAGATAGGCCCTTCGCAGAGGGAAGCAGGGATTTGTAGAGGTGCCAGAGCTCGGTTTTGAAATAGAGATAAATAATATTTTGAGCGGCATACTTTCATTGTCAACATAACAACTAAGAGATGGTGATATCTTCCATGCTACACACATTATAGGCGATTCCCAAACAGAATGGTAAAGTTTATACTCCCCCTCCACCAACAAGCATCAATCCATGACTTGCTTGAAACAACGAGTGTCTCCAACTAGCAACAGTCCCGGGGGGAGTTTTGTTTGCAATTAATTTGATTTAGTTTGCATAAAGCATGGGACTGGGCATCCCGCTGACCAGCCATTTTGTCGTGAGTGAGGAGCGGAGTCCACTCCTCTTGAGAATAACCCGCCTAACATGGAAGATAAGGGCAGCCCTAGTTGATACATGAGCTATTCGAGCATACAAAACATAATGTTTATTTGAAGGTTTAGAGTTTGGCACATACAAATTTACTTGGAACGACAGGTAGATACCGCATATAGGAAGGTATGGTGGACTCATATGGAATAACTTTGGGGTTTAAGGGATTGGATGCACAAGCAGTATTCCGGCTTAGTACAAGTGAAGGCTAGCAAAAGATTGGGAAGCGACCAACTAGAGAGCGACAACAGTCATGAACATGCATTAACATTAATAAACATTGGATGCAAGCATGAGTAGGATATAATCCACCATGAACATAAATATCGTGAAGGCTATGTTGATTTGTTTCAACTACATGCGTGAACATGTGCCAAGTCAAGTCACTTAAATCATTCAAAGGAGGATACCGCCCCATAATACCACATCACAACCATTTTGATAGCATGTTGGCACGCAAGGTAAATCATTATAACTCATAGCTAATCAAGCATGGCACGCGCGACTATGATCTTTAATTGTCATTGCAAACATGTTTATTCGTAATAAGCTGAATCAAGAACGATGAACTCATCATATTTACAAAAACAAGAGAGGTCGAGTTCATACCCGCTTTTCTCATCTCATTCAGTCCATCATATATCATCATAATTGCCTTTCACTTGCATGACCGAACAATGTGAATAATAATAAGAGTGCACGTGCATTGGACTAAGCTGGAATCTGCGAGCATTCAATAAACAGGAGAAGACAAGGCAATATGGGCTCTTGGTTAAATCAACAATAATGCATATAAGAGCCACTTCAACAATTTAATCAGGGTCTTCTCCTACCGACCCCTAAAGAAAAGAAGAGAAATAAAACTATTTACACGGGAAAGCTCCCAACAAGCAAAAGAAGAACGGGAAATATTGTTTTGGGTTTTGTTTCTAATTATTACTACTACAGCAAGAAAAGTAAAATACTACTAATTTTTTTGGCTTTCCTTAAGGTTTAACAAACACACAAGAAGAAAGCAAGAAAAAGAAAATAAACTAGCATGGATATTACAGCGAAAGAGTATGAGCACCGACATCTAGCAATGAGTGTGTGTGAACATAAATGTAATGTCGATGGGAAATACGTACTCCCCCAACCTTAGGCTTTTGGCCTAAGTTGGTTCATTGCCAGGGATGGCCTAGCAGATACCCGTAGGTGTAGCTGGGGTCGTACTGAGATGCAGCGACTATCGCCGCCTGAGCTGCAGCATGGCGTCGGGCTGCCTCTGCTCTCCTCTCGTACTCATCTGCCTCCTCTCTGGTAGTAACATATCTTCCTTTTGTCTAAGAATCAAAGAAGGCAGGAGCAGGGAGAGTAATATGGACAACACGCTGTTTGTCAAAGATTAGTCGATATAAGAGAGGTGATTCATTCCTCACGACAAACTGGTGGGAGGACATAGAATTAAAATCTAAATAAGCAGGAGGCAACTCCATATCACCCTCACGAACGTCCACCTCAAGAAAATTAGATAAGCGGGTTGCATAAATTCCTCCAAAGAAATCACCATTATATCTATTATGATGCAACCTACGTGCTACAATGGCTCCCATATGATAAGATTGGTCTCCTAACACATCACTCCTGAGAATGCTAAGGTCAGGGACACACATGTGACATGCTTCATCCTTAGCATTTATGCACCTACCTATGAAGAGAGAAAAATAATGTATAGCAGGAAAGTGAATGCTCCCTATGGTAGCTTGTGTTATATCTCTAGATTCCCCTACAGTTATACTAGCAAGAAAGTTTCTAAATTCAGATTTACGGGGATCACTAGCACGAAGCCATTGTGGAAGTTTGCAAGCAAAAGTAAAATCCTCTAAGTCCATGGTATAAGATCTGTCATAAAGATCAAACATGACAGTAGGAGAATTACGCGAAGATGAAAATTCAAACCTCCTCACAAATGAGCTAGTGAGTTGATGGTACTGAGGGCATTTGTCTGCCTCAAAGCTCACAAGATCGGTGTTACGCAAATATGCGTTAAATTCTTCTTTGATTCCCGCTCGATCCATACAATTTTCTGAAGGGCACTCACAAGGCCGCACTGGAGCGTCCCTTGGGGGCTCCTCATTAGCATCACGCATTGCAAGCCTGGGGCCTTGCTTCCTTGAAGAACCACCTTGGAACATCTTCCTAAGCATATTGTTTTCTCTAAAAAAATTCTGAAATTTTTAGTAGCTTCAAACAAAAGTGAACCAAACTAAACAAAATTGATAGCAACTACTCCTACAAGTGTCTAGGGCCTATATCAAGCATTAGAACTACTTGGAACCATATAAATTTGACATGCAAGCACAATAACATGGTCACCTATGCAGCACAAATTTGCAAAGAATAAAGCACTAGAACAAAAACTAATTGGACCAATGGAGGAGTCACATACCAAGGAACAATCTCCCCAAGCAGTTTTGTGAGAGCTGTTTTGAGCAAGGAGATCGAAAATCACAGCAAAGTAAGCTAGAACTCGTGCTTGAACCAGATATTCGTGTTTGTGGGAGGAAGAAGAAGAGGATGGGTACAGGAATAAGTGGAGGAGGGCCACCGTGGGCCCATGAGGTAGGGGGCGCGCCCTGGGGGGTAGGGCGCGCCTTCCACCCTCGTGGCCAGGTGGCAGCTCCCCCCGCGGTGCTTTCAGTACCATAAATCCTCAAATATTCCCGAAAAAATCATATTGAATTGGCATGGCATTTGGAGAACTTTAATTTTTGGGGTATTTTTATTTTGCACGGATAGATCAGGAAACAAACGGAAAAAATACTATTTTTACTTTATTTCAACTAAATAACAGAAAGTATAAAGAGGGTACATAAGGTTGTGCCTTCTAGTTTCATCCATCTCATGCTCATCAAAAGGAATCCACTAACAAGGTTGATCAGGTCTTGTTAACAAACTCATTCTGAATAACATGAAACCGGAGAAATTTCGAATAACACTATGTTACCTCAACGGGGATATGCTCATCCCCAATAGTAAGTATACAATATTTCTTCTTGACAGTAGGAAGAGGAAATTCAAAACCTCCAAATATAATCGATGGAATTTTTCCAATAGAATTGATACTATGAACTTGAGGTTGTTTCCTCGGAAAGTGTACCGTATGCTCATTACCATTAACATGAAAAGCGTCATTGCCTTTGTTGCAATCAATAACAGCACATGCAGTATTCAAAAAAGGTCTTTCAAGAATAATAGACATACTATCGTCCTCGGGGATATCAAGAATAACAAAGTCCATTAAAATAGTAACATTTGCAACCACAACAGGCACATCCTCACAGATACCGACAGGTATAGCAGTTGATTTATCAGCCATTTGCAAAGATATTTCAGTAGGTGTCAACTTATTCAAGTCAAGTCTACGATATAAAGAGAGAGGCATAACACTAACACCGGCTCCAAGATCACATAAAGCAGTTTTAACATAATTTCTTTTAATGGAGCATGGTATAGTAGGTACTCCTGGATCTCCAAGTGTCTTTGGTATTCCACCCTTAAAAGTATAATTAGTAAGCATGGTGGAAATTTCAGCTTCCGGTATCTTTCTTTTATTTGTAACAATATCTTTCATATATTTAGCATAAGGATTCATTTTGAGCATATCAGTTAATCGCATACGCAAAAAGATAGGTCTAATCATTTTAGCAAAGCGCTCAAAATCCTCATCATCCTTTTTCTTGGATGGTTTGGGAGGAAAAGGCATGGGTTTCTGAACCCAAGGTTCTCTTTCTTTACCATGTTTCCTAGCAACAAAGTCTCTCTTATCATAACGTTGATTCTTTGATTGTGGGTTATCAAGATCAACAGTAGGTTCAATTTCTACATCATTATCATTACTAGGTTGAGCATCATCACGAACATCATCATTAACATTTTCACTAGGTTCATGTTCATTACCAGATTGTGTTTCGGCATCAGACATAGATATATCATTTGGATTCTCAGGTGGTTCAGCAATAGGTTCAATAGATGTTTGCAAAGTCCTATCTTTTTATTTTTCTTCCTTTTAGAAGAACTAGCTGCATCAATATTATTTCTCTGAGAATCTTGCTCAATTCTCTTAGGGTGGCCTTCAGGATACAAAGGTTCCTGAGTTATTCTACCAGTTCTAGTAGCCACTCTAACAGCATAATCATTTTTCTTACTATTCATTTCATTGAGCAAATCATTTTGAGCCTTAAGTACTTGTTCTACTTGAGTGGTAACCATAGAAGCATGTTTGCTAACAAGTTTAAGTTCACATCTAACATCAGCCATATAATCACCCAAGTGTTTAATCATATAAATATTTTGTTTTAATTGTCTACCAAAATAAGCATTGAAGTCTTCTTGGTTAAACATAAAGTTATCAAACTCATCCAAGCACTGACTAGCAATTTTATAGTGAGGAATATCACCATCATCAAATCTATAGAGAGAATTTACCTTTACTACCTGTGTCGGGTTATCAAGACCTGGAGGTTCTTCAATAGGTAATGGATCAAGATCATATGTTTCTTCAACAGGCGGTAAATTAAGACCATGTATTTCTTCAATAGGAGGTAAATTCTTAACATCTTCAGCCTTAATACCTTTTTCTTTCATAGATTTCTTTGCCTCTTGCATATCTTCGGGACTGAGAAATAGAACACCTCTCTTCCTCGGAGTTGGTTTAGGAATAGGCTCAGTAATTGGAGCAGGAGCTGGCTCAGGAGGTGCCCAATTGTTTTCATTTGTTAACATATCATTCAATAAAATTTCAGCTTCATTCGGTGTTCTTTCCCTGAAAAGAGAACCAGCACAACTATCCAGGTAATCTCTGGAAGCATCGGTTAGTCCATTATAAAAGATATCAAGTATTTCATTTTTCTTAAGAGAATGATCAGGCAAAGCATTAAGTAACTTGAGAAGCCTCCCCCAAGCTTGTGGGAGACTCTCTTCTTCAATTTGCACAAAGTTATATATTTCCTTTAAAGCAGCTTGTTTCTTATGAGCAGCGAAATATTTAGCAAAGAAGTAATAAATCATATCCTGGGGACTACGCACACAACCAGGATCAAGAGAATTAAACCATATCTTAGCATCACCCTTTAATGAGAATGGAAATATTTTAAGGATATAAAAGCAGCGAGATCTCTCATCATTAGTGAATAGGGTGGCTATATCATTTAATTTAGTAATATGTGCCACAACAGTTTCAGATTCATAGCCATGAAAAGGATCAGATTCAACCAAAGTAATTATATCAGGATCAATAGAGAATTCATAATCCTTATCAGCAACACAAATAGGTGAAGTAGCAAAAGGAGGGTCAGGTTTCATTCTATCTCTAAGAGATTCCTTGTTCCATTTAATTAATAGACTCTTGAGTTCATAACTATCTTTGCAAGCTAAAATAGCTGCAGAAGCTTCTTTATCAAAAACATAACCCTCAAGAATAACAGGCCTATCTTCATCATCACTTTCATCAACAATATCAGTTTCAATAATTTCTTTCTTTCTAGCCCTAGCAATTTGTTCATCAAGAAATTCTCTAAGGGGCACATCAGTATCAAGCATAGAAGTAGTTTCATCATAAGTATCATGCATAGCAGAAGTGGCATCATCAATAACATGCGAAATATCAGAAGGAATAGCAGAAGCAGGCTTAGGTGTCGCAAGCTTACTCAAAACAGAAGGTGAATCAAGTGCAGAGCTAGATGACAGTTCCTTACCTCCCGTCGTAGTTGAGGGATAAATTGTTGTCTTAGCGTCTTTCAAGTTCTTCATAGTGACTAGCAGATATAAATCCCAAGTGACTCAAAGAATAGAGCTATGTTCCCCGGCAACGACGCCAGAAATTAGTCTTGATACCCACAAGTGTAGGGGATCGCAACAGCTTTCGAGGGTAGAGTATTAAAACCAAATTTATTGATTCGACACAAGGGGAGCCAAAGAATATTCTCAAGTATTAGCAGCTGAGTTGTCAATTCAACCACACCTGTATAACTTAATATCTGCAGCAAAGTATTTAGTAGCAAAGTAATATGATAGTAGTGGTAACGGTAACAAAATTAAAGGAAGCAAAAGTAATATTTTTGGTGTTTTGTAGTGATTGTAACAATAGAAACGGGAAAGTAAATAAGCGTAAACCAGTAGACGGAAAGCTCGTAGGCATTGGATCGGTGATGGATAATTATGCCGGATGCGGTTCATCATGTAAGAGTCATAACATAGGGTGACACAGAACTAGCTCCAATTCATCAATATAATGTAGGCATGTATTCCAAATATAGTCATACATGCTTATGGAAAAGAACTTGCATGACATCTCTTGTCCTACCCTCCCGTGGCAGCGGGGTCCTATTGGAAACTAGGGGATATTAAGGCCTCCTTTTAATACAGAACTGGAACAAAGCATTAGCACTTAGTGAATACATGAACTCCTCAAACTATGGTCATCACCGGGAGTGGTCCCGATTATTGTCACTTCGGGGTTGCCGGATCATAACACATAGTAGGTGACTATAGACTTGCAAGATATGATCAAGAACAAACATATATTCATGAAAACATAATAGGTTCAGATATGAAATCATGGCACTCGGGCCCTAGTGACAAGAATTAAGCGTAGCAAAGTCATAGCAACATCAATCTCATAACATAGTGGATACTAGGGATCAAACCCTAACAAAACTAACTCGATTACATGATAGATCTCACCCAACCTATCACCGTCCAACAAGCCTATGATGGAATTACTCACGCACGGCGGTGAGCATCATGAAATTGGTGATGGAGAATGGTTGATGATGACGACGGCGACGAATCCCCCTCTCCGGAGCCCCGAACAGACTCCAGATCAACCCTCCCAAGAGGTTTTAGGGCTTGGCGGTGACTCCGTATCGTAAAACGTGATGATTTCTTCTCCTTGATTTTTTCTCCCCGAAAGCAAATATATAGAGTTGGAGTTGGCGTCGGAGGAGCTCCAGGGGGCCCACGAGGTAGGGGGCGCGCCCTAGGGGGGGTGCCCCCCCACCCTCGTGGACAGGGTGTGGCCCCCCTGGTATTCATCTTTGGCAAGGATTTTTTATTATTTTTAACTAGATGTTCCGTGGAGTTTCAGGTCATTCCGAGAACTTTTGTTTTCTGCACATAAAACAACATCATGGCAATTATGCTGAAAACAACGTTAGTCCGGGTTAGTTCCATTTCCATTCAAATCATGCAAGTTAGAGTCCAAAACAAGGGCAAAAGTGTTTGGAAAAGTAGATACAACGGAGACGTATCAATCTCCATAGCCCATTGTTTAGCCTCGTTGATATGAAACTATCTTCATTTTTGACTTATCCTTATTAATCTCTACCACCGTATTCTATTACACCCATAGTGCTATATCCATGGCTCACACTCATGTACTGCATGGGGCTCAAAATGCTAAACTGCATTAAAAAGTATGATCCAATTGCTCGGCTTGTCCTCGGGGTAGTTCATGATTACTACTTTGTGTTAGGAAGAATAAGCATGACAAGGCTATATGATTTTGTAGGGATGACGTTCTTTAGCATTCTTTATTTTGAAAGGCATGATTGTTTGTTGGTATGCCTGACTATTGATGACTTTATATCAAATGATAGACTATTGCTTTGAATCACTCAAATCTTAATATTCATACCATATAAGAGACTACATGATATACATGTTAGATAGCATTTTACATCAAAAATTATATTTTTATCATTTACCTACTCAAGCACGATCAGGAATTAAGCTTGGGGATGCTTGATACGTCTCCAACGTATCTATAATTTTTTCATTGTTTTATGCTATTATATTATCAATCTTGGATGCTTTATATGCTATTTTATATAATTTTTGGACTAACCATAGATGTTGTGGAGCAATCAAAAAAGGGGAAGATAGTCTCACATCAACTAGGTGTATCAAAGGGCTATGGAGATGCCCATCAATAGATATCTATGTGAGTGAGTAGGGATTGCCATGCAACGGATGCACTAGAGCTATAAGTGTATGAAAGCTCAAAAAGAAACTAAGTGGGTGTGCATCCAACTTGCTTGCTCACAAAGACCTAGGGCATTTTGAGGAAGCCCGTCATTGGAATATAAAAGCCAAGTTCTATAATGTCAAATTCCCACTAGTATATGAAAGTGACAACATAGGAGACTCTCTATCATGAAGATGATGGTGCTACTTTGAAGCACAAGTGTGGTAGAAGGATAGTTGCATTGTCCCTTCTCTCTTTTTCTCTCATTTTTTTGTTTTTTTATTTTTTTATTTGGGACTTTTCTCTTTTTTTATGGCCTCTTTTTTCTCTTTTTTTTATTTTTCGTCCGGAGTCTCATCCCGACTTGTGGGGGAATCATAGTCTCCATCATCCTTTCCTCACTTGGGACAATGCTCTAATAATGATGATCATCACACTTTTATTTTATTACAACTCGATACTTAGAACAAAATATGACTCTATATGAATGCCTCCGGCGGTGTACTGGGATGTGCAATGATTCATGAGTGACACGTATGAAAGAATTATGAATGGTGGCTTTGCCACAAATACAATGTCAACTACATGATCATGCAAAGCGATATGACAATGATGGAGCGTGTCATACTAAACGGAACGGTGGAAAGTTGCATGGCAATATATCTCGGAATGGCTATGGAAATGCCATGATAGGTAGGTATGGTGGATGTTTTGAGGAAGGTATATGGTGGGTGTATGATACCGGCGAAAAGTGCGCGGCATTAGAGAGGCTAGCAATGGTGGACGGAAGAAAAGTGCGTATATCCATGGACTCAACATTAGTCATAAAGAACTCATATACTTATTGCAAAAATCTAGAAGTTATCAAGGCAAAGTATTACGCGCATGCTCCTAGGGGGATAGATTGGTAGGAAAAGACCATCGCTTGTCCCCGACCGCCACTCATAAGGAAGACGATCAATAAATAAATCATGCTCCGACTTCATCACATAATGGTTCACCATACGTGCATGCTACGGGAATAACAAACTTTAACACAAGTATTTCTCTAATTCACAACTACTCAACTAGCATGACTCTAATATCACCATCTTCATATCTCCAAACAATTATCAAGCATCAAAGTTTTCTTAGTATTCAACACACTCATAAGAATTCTTACAAATCATTTATGTTAGCATATTAGGATTATTCAAGCAATTACCATGCTATTTAAGACTCTCAAAATAATCTAAGTGAAGCATGAGAGATCAATAGTTTCTATAAAACAAATCCACCACCGTGCTCTAAAAGATATAAGTGAAGCACTAGAGCAATCGACAAACTACTCCGAAAGATATAAGTGAAGATCAATGAGTAGTCGAATAATTATGCAACTATGTGAAGACTCTCTAACATTTAATAATTTAAGATCTTGATACTTTATTCAAACAGCAAGCAAAACTAAATAAAATAAAATGACGCTCCAAGCAAAACACATATCATGTGGTCAATAAAAATATAGATCCAAGTAAAGTTACCGATGAACGGAGACGAAAGAGGGGATGCCTTCCGGGGCATCCCCAAGCTTAGGATCTTGGTTGTCCTTGAATATTACCTTGGGGTGCCTTGGGCATACCCAATCTTAGGCTCTTTCCACTCCTTATTCCATGTCCATCGAATCTTTACCCAAAACTTGAAAACTTCACAACAGAAAACGTACCAGAAAACTCGTGAGCTCCGTTAGCGAAAGAAAACAAAACACCACTTCAATGTATTGTAATAAATCATTATTTATTTATATTGGTGTTAAACCTACTGTATTCCAACTTCTCTATGGTTTATAAACTATTTTACTAGCCATAGATTCATCAAAATAAGCAAGCAACACAATGAAAACAGAATCTGTCAAAAACAGAACAGTGTGTAGTAATCTGTATCAAACGTATACTTCTGGAACTCCAAAAATTATAAAATAAATTGGTGGACCTGAGGAATTTGTCTAGTAATCGTCTGAAAAAATAATCAACTAAATATAACTCTCCAGTAAAAGGTTTTGGCTAATCTCGTGAGCGCTAAAGTTTCTGTTTTTTTATAGCATGATCATAAAGACTTCACCCAAGTATTCCCAAAGGTTCTACTTGGCACAATGTCGGGGGAAATCTGCCTCCCACGAACACCTATGGGGACCAAGCCCCTTTCTGGTTCGGCGGGGTTCGGAGGTCGCGCAAAGAGCGGATCGAGGCGATGCACACAAGGGGATTTACCCAGCTTCGGGCCGCACGGATGCGTAAAACCCTACTAATGCTTTGTGGTTTGTATTGTGTTCTTGGGAGCGCTGAGTGCTACAGTACACTTAGGCAACTAGTCAGACCGAGCATGGGTGGTCTTCCTCCTTCCTCCCCCCTCACGTTGCGCATGGGGCCTCCTTTTATATGCGCAAGGGGTTACCCACAGGTGGCAACGTAGGCGGGGGTAAAACTGGAAAACACTGTGTTGGGTACAGCTGTTTGCACAGTGCTATCATACCTAACTCTGACGGCAGGGGACAAGGGCATTAAATGCCCGTCTAGGTCGCCCAAACAATGCAGAAAAGAGGGCGTCAGGGGCGCCACCGTTTTCCACGACGGCTACCCTGTCAGCGTCGCTTTGCCACCGCATGCCCCTGGCTGCGCAGCCTCTCGCCACGTACGCCTGGAACGGCCCGAGAGCGACGCGTGGGTGGATGAGCTGGAACGCAGGCGCGGGGTGGTGACTTGCCGCGGCAAGCGCCTTGCCGCGGTCGATGCCTTGTCGCGCCCGGGAGCTTGTTGCTCACCGGTCCTTGCCGGGACGCGTGGCGCGTCGCAGCAAGTCTCTTGTCGTGCCTTGGTCGGCCTTCCCAGCAAGCTCCTCTTGCCGGGGCCTTGTGCTTCGAGCGGCCGTCCCGGCAAGCTCCTCTTGCCGGGGCCTTGCTCTCTTCGGGTGGCCTTCTCGGCAAGCTCCTCCTGCCGGGGCCTTGGCTCAAATACTTTGTTCTTGGATGGCCCAAAAAGGAAGCATGGAGAGTTTTGGCGGTCGCCTGGCAAGACTTGCCGCGGGGTGCTACGACTGCCCGTGCACAAGTTCGGGGTACTAAGGTACCCCTACTTTAGTACACCGACAGGAGCCCCCGGGCCTGGGCCATACACGGTGCCGAGCGCTGTTGGGCCAGGCCCAAAACAGTGCACGGGCACGCGTGGCCTGGGTCATGCTACATCTTCTTCTGCATCCACCACGCCCTCCCCGAACGGCACGCGTCGAACGCGGCATCGTGGGGAGAGGCGTGCGTGACGTGGGCGGCGTGCGCGAGGCTGAGCCCCGCAGGCATGCATCACGTCGCAGGTGATTTGTTTATTCCGAAAGGCGAAACGCCCCCTCCCTTCCCCCTTATAAGCAGGGGAAACAGGGGCAGTCCGCCCACCCGCCAGTTGCGATTCCTGGAAAATCTCCGCCACTTCCCAAGAGAAGCAGCGTTCCGCCCCTTCCGCCGCCACCAGTGCTACCGACGCCGTCGACCTCCCTCCCTGCTTCCGCCATGGCCCCGAAGGGCGACAAGGGGAAATGGAAGGCCGTGAAGTCGACCGAGGCGCAGCGGCTTGAGGCGCTGCAAAAGGAGCAGGCGACCTTCCCCCCTGAGCTCGACGCGTTGGTCCTGAGGGAGGAATTCTACATCTTCTGGTCGACGAGGACGCGAGCGCATCCGCGCACAAGGGTTCTTCCCGCCGCGCCCAGAAGGAGTATCCGACCGGGTATCCCTTCTTTTCTCTGTTCTTCTATTGCGGGCTCTGCCCGCCCTTCTCTGAATTTTTCTGCGACATCATGAACACCTACGGGTTCCATCTCCTTGATTTCACCCCCAATGCTGTCCTGACCATGGCAATTTTCGCACATCTTTGCGAAAACTTTGTCGGAGTCTATCCAAACGTAGCCCTCTTCCGCCACTTCTTCACGCCTCGAGTAGAGAGAGGAGAGCCCCTCTCCGGTGGAATCGCCTGGATCTCGAAGCTCGGCAAGAAGGATGCTTATCTGGAGGGGGAGCTCCGCAGCAAATGGGAGGAATGGAGAGCAGACTGGTGCCTGATCGTCGAGGAGAACCCGCAGCCATTCACTGCCGTGCGCCGAACTCCTGTGGTGCGCGGCAGGGATTGGAGTGACGTGGCCCCGGACGACGACAAGCTGCAGATTGCCGTTACCCGAATCCTGCGGCTCAGGCGTGCCGGGCTCACAGTTGGCGCCGTTGGCGCAGACTTCCTCCGCCGCCGCATCGCTCCCCTGCAGGAGAAAGGGAGACCCGCCTGGGAGTTCCAGAATGCGGCGGACATCATGAGGCTGCGCCCTGGCCTCAACTTCAATTTCACTGTCTTGGAGCTTGACGGGACGCTCAGGGAGCTGTTCAAGCACGACCCCGATCACCCCGAATGGTTCAAGCTGCCGCGAGGCGTCGTCCCGTTGTGCAACAATTCGTCGCTCAGCCGCATCCTTGCAATGATGCCGCTGTGCGACTCGCACGGGATCGACTCCACTTGGCAGGAGCCCGCCGGCTATGTCGTGCGGACGTTCTTCGACGACTTGGTGGAGGTGCCAGTCGACCCCGACGAGCAGAAGGGCCTCACCTGGGACACCACCGACGCGGAGTTTGCGCGCATCGCCTCCAGGATGGAAGAGGCGGCGGCAGCCGCGGCCGCCGGCGAATTTGGTTTCACATTGGCGGAGGGGGACGCAGCGGAGGCGGAAAGCCTTGCAGACCGAGCGGAGTTTGCCGGCGAGGAAGAGCCTGCCGGGCATGGCGTCGAGGCGGACAAGCCCACCAAGGACACGAGCGGCTTGCCGGAGACGGACGCCTCTTCCTCCCAACCTTTGGGGAGCTCGTCGCGAGCGGAGCCCCCGGCTCAACCACGGAGGCGTCTCCGCAAGGCCGGAGATGTGGTGGGGCGGCAGACGAGCCAACAGCCGCAGTGCCACGTGACGCGCTCCGCGGTGTCAGCAGGAGCGGGATCTTCGCAGGCCGCTGCTTCTGCTCCTGCCGCCCCTCGCGCCACGGCGGCGGCCGGGGCAAGGCCGTCTCGGGCTAGCGCCACCACTGCCTCCGCCAAGCGGCCGAGGGAGCCTACTCCTCTGCCTCCTCGCGCTAGAAGCGGGCCAGTCTTCGACTTCTCCGCGCTTAGCTCCGACGAGGAAGAGGGAGAGGAGTAAGATCCTCGTTGTACTTGTATTTCTTCAATTCTTGTAGTTGTGTCTCGCCCCTCATTTGCTTTCCTCTGAATTTACTCCTTTTCAGGACTCTGGCTTAGAGGGCGGCAAAGAGAGCCAAGGTCCCGGTGGTCATCCTTGACAACGAGCCCACCGTGACGGCAGGGGGTGCGCGTGAGACGACCTCATCGGACCCACCAAATAATCCTCAGAGCAGCCCCCAGCGCAGCCCCCAGCGTAAGCATATGATTTTGCTTCCTGCCATTGGGCACGCCTGGGCACTCTTCGTTTTTTGATACCTGACTGTTGATTTGCGTAGGAGCAGAGCAGCCCCACCAGGAGCGTCCGGAGACCGCCCCCGATGCGCCACCCGCTACAACTATACCGCCAAGGGGGAGTTCCCCGACAAGGGAGGAATCCCCGGCAAGGGAGCAGTCTCCGGCAAGGGGGCAGTCTCCGGCGAGGGAGCGGTCCCCGGCAAGGGACATCACCAGCGACCCCGTGGCGACGGAGACCGTGACCGCAGACCCTGGCGAAGGTAACCTTCTTGCCTCGAAACTCCCCTGGGGTTCTTCTCTTTTTTTTTTGATAGTTGCTTGACTTCTCTCCCTCTTTCGGCCTTCAGACCCGCCTGCCACGGACCTGATGGAGACCGAGGTCATCGTCGAGGAGGCCGCGCGCGGCCATACCAACAACGTGGCCGCCACCGGAGAGGCGGATGGTGCTGAGGATCTGGCCGGCGAAGAGGCCGCCAAGGCTGCCGCAGCGGCCGCCGGCGAGGGGGCCGGCGATCATACAGACGGCCTTGGGCCCGCAGGGGCGCCAGGCGCTGCGTCGACCGCCGATCCTGCTTCCGCCGGAGCGTCGGGCCCCGAGGAGCCCCAGCCAGGCGTCTACCTGAAGGCCGGCGATGGTATCTTCATCAAGCTCCCTTGGGGTCAACTTCCAGGGCGCCGGTCGAGGGGGAGACCTTGGATGGAGAGGTGCTCGCCTCCGCAGGGCTGACGATGCTTGATGCGCCAAGCAGCAGCGGCGGCGAGCCTGAGGAGGAGCGGCTGCTCCGGAAGCTGGTGTCACTCTACCGCGCCCGACAAGCCAAGGTGGAGCGCCGGGAGGCGCTTGTCGCGAAGGCGGGAGTGGACATGGAGAAGCGTGCCGAGGAGCTCCGGGAGCTCAACCAGGAGGCCCTCCGATCCTTGGCGGAGGAGCGGAGGCAACTCGACGAGGCGCGGACGGCCTTCATCCTCGAGAAGGCCGAATCCGAAGAACAGCAGAGGCTTGCCGCCGAGGGGCTGGCCGCGCGGGAGGGCGAGCTGGTGCAGCAGAAAGCCAGCCTCGCCAGCCACGAGGAGGAGGTCGCCGCGCGCGAGCAAGCACTCGGCGGAGCCCTCAAGGAAGCGCAAGATGCTGCCGCGGCCGCCGAGGCCGCCAAGAAGGAGCTGGAGGCGAGGGCGGCGCAGCTCGACACTGATCTTAGGGCGAGCGGTGAGGAGCTCGCCGCGCTCAAACAAGAGCGCGAGAAGGGTGTTTATACCCTCGGCGAGCTGCAAGGACGCTTCGCCGATAAGATCAGGGAGCTTGACACCGCCAAGGACTCCAATGCCGATCTCGAGATGAAGCTGGCCACCTTGTCCAAGACGCTGGACAGCGCCAAGGAGCGAGAGACGGCCTTGCGGAAGGAGATTGCGGACAACGAGGCGCTGTTGGAGAGCGCCGCAGTTACCCAGAACGACTTCAGGGCAGCGGTGGAGCAGTGGACGGAGGGTCTGGTGGACATCGCCGCCTCCATCGACAAGGAGCTGTCGCTGTTGGGGATGGAGGGTCACGAGTATCCCTCCGGCGCGAACCTCCCACCCAGCGCCAAGCTCACTTCGTTCTTCAAAGGCGTGGCGACGGCCCTCCAGGCTCTCCAGGATGCGATCCCGGAGCGGCTGGCCGACGAGACGCGCGATGCCTGCGCTGGAGCTCTTGAGAAGGTGTTGGTGAAGATTGTCATCCGCAACCCAGGCCTCAAGCTCACCAACGTCCTCAGATCCCTACCATCAGACGCTGACCTGGAGGAGATCAGGGCCCTCGTCGCGCCCATTGTGGAAAGGGTGGCCGGGATCAAGAGGATCGAGGGCGACCGTGTGGATTAGGCCGCCCGCCCTTTTCTTTTCTTGTCGCCGCTGGCCGAGTTATGAAAGCAATTCATTAGGGCCGCGACAAGCTATCTTGTAATATAACTTTATCTTAGGTAGTGAATGCACTGTTACTTCCTCTATTTGATTCCCTCCTTTGTATGTTATTGCCCTACGCTTTTTGGGAACTTGCCGGCGTAGGCACACTTGCTGAGTGCGGGACATCAGCAGCCCGCTGGCGGTGCCGTTGCCGGCAAGAAACCTTGTCGTGACTAGCCGCGGTTCACTTAAGTTGTTGAGCAGGCTCGAAGCGAAATAAGGGCACAACTGCAGTTGCAGCACACTCAAGTCGCTGAGCAAGCTCGAAACAAAGTAAGGGCGCGAGTCTGGTCGCAACATACTTAAGTC
The DNA here is from genome assembly GCA_032464435.1 of Aegilops umbellulata. Lineage (NCBI taxonomy): Eukaryota > Viridiplantae > Streptophyta > Magnoliopsida > Poales > Poaceae > Aegilops > Aegilops umbellulata. Next base: position 288,609,978 of record CP136056.1, on the reverse strand, counting down.
GTTGAGCGGACTCGAAACGAAGTAAGGGCGCAACTAGCCACGAGTTGGTTCCTCCGCGCACAGGTTTTCCATACAAACTACGGTCGTTCGAGGAAGATAACTTTAGAATTTAAAAACTTGATTGCTCAAACTTTGGCAACTTAGCTTTTCCGTGGCTCGATGCCCGACAAGGTCGCTTTCCGGCAAGGCAAAACATGAGGCTCGTCATCGCTTACCGGGGGTCAGTGCTGCACAGAGTGTCAGATAATGCATGCAAAGAATAAAGAGCATGAGATCGACAAAATGCGCGGAACACATGAACTCAATCTGTGCACATGGTCTGCGCCTGGCTCTGTACAAAGGATCACATGCAACAGCGGCAAGACTTTGTACAAAAGGGTGGTTGCCGGACGGGGTCCGACAACCGCGCCTTACGGGCGAAACACACGAAGATGCCCAACGTTCCAGGAGTTGCTCACCGGAGTGGTATCTTCGGTCTCAAGGCGGACAGCGCCAGGCCTAGCGACTTGTTTCACCCGGTAAGGGCCTTCCCACTTCCTCGGAACTTCTGGCAGTAGCTTTGCGGCTATAAAAGCAGTGCAAAGCTTGCTGGTAGCGAGCAGCTCGCACAACGGCCTGAAGACGGTCCTCCTCGAGGAGCAGCGCGTCATCTCGTCGCAGCTGCTCTTGCTCGAGCTCAGCATGAGCGAGCACTCGAGGTGGCCCGTATGCGAGGTCCGTGGGGCTAACTGTCTCCGCTCCATGGAATAGAGCGAAAGGTTGCCTGGTCATACCAGGGCTTACCTGCGCCGAGAGGTGTCGGCATATGTTCGGACGCCGTGGCACCATGAGCTCGGTGCATGTTCGGACGTCGTGGCACCATGAGCTGGCTCGGTGACGCCCGTTCCGCCGCCGGTGCCGTCCCCACCACCCGTTTGCTCCAGGGGCGGCGGGTTCGACGCGGACGGACCAGCCACCTCCGGAGCCTTCTTCTTCGGTGGCATGTCGATGAAGATGGTGGAGATCTAGCCTGTGTAGATGCCGGATTAGGTTCGCACAACTTCGACGCCCCCTACCTGGCGCGCCAAAGATGTCGGGGGAAATCTGCCTCCACGAACACCTATGGGGACCGAGCCCCTTTCTGGTTCGGCGGGGGGCGGAGGTCGCGCGAAGAGCGGATCGAGGCGATGCACACAAGGGGATTTACCCAGCTTCGGGCCACACGGATGCGTAAAACCCTACTGCTGCTTTGTGGTTTGTATTGTGTTCTTGGGAGCGCTGAGTGCTACAGTACACTCAGGCAACTAGTCAGACCGAGCGTGGGTGGTCTGCCTCCTTCCTCCCCCCTCACGTTGCACATGGGGCCTCCTTTTATATGCGCAAGGGGTTACCCACAGGTGGCAACGTAGGCGGGGGTAAAACTGGAAAACGCTATGTTGGGTACAGCTGTTTGCACAGTGCTATCATACATAACTCTGACGGCAGGGGACAAGGGCATTAAATGCCCGTCTAGGTCGCCCAAACAGTGCAGAAAAGGGGGCGTCAGGGGCGCCACCGTTTGCCACGATGGCTACCCTGTCAGCGTCGCTTTGCCACCGCATGCCCCTGGCTGCGCAGCCTCTCGCCACGTACGCCTAGAACGGCCCCAGGGCGACGTGTGGGTTGATGAGCTGGAACGCAGGCGCGGGGTGGTGACTTTCCGCGGCAAGCGCCTTGCCGCGGTCCATGCCTTGTCGCGCCCGGGAGCTTGTTGCTCACCGGTCCTTGCCGGGACGCGTGGCGCGTCGCAGCAAGTCTCTTGTCGTGCCTTGGTCGGCCTTCCCAGCAAGCTCCTCTTGCCGGGGCCTTGTGCTTCGAGCGGCCGTCCCGGCAAGCTCCTCTTGTCGGGGCCTTGCTCTCTTCGGGTGGCATTCCCGGCAAGCTCCTCCTGCCGGGGCCTTGGCTCAAATACTTTGTTCTTGGATGGCCCAAAAAGGGACCATGGAGAGTTTTGGCGGTCGCCTGGCAAGCCTTGCCGCGGGGTGCTACGACTGCCCGTGCACAAGTTCGGGGTACTAAGGTACCCCTACTTTAGTACACCGACACACAAACACTAATTAAAACACAAAACCACATCTAAACATAAGCTAGATGTATTATTTATTTCTAAACAGAACCAAAAAGCAAGAAACTAAAATAAAATTGGGTTGCCTCCCAACAAGCGCTAACGTTTAACGCCCCTAGCTAGGCATGATGATTTCAATGATGCTCACATAAAAGATAAGAATTGAAACATAAAGAGAGCATCATGAAGAATATGACTAGCAAATTTAAGTCTAATCCACTTCCTATGCATAGTGATTTTGTGACCAAACAACTTATAGGAACAATAATCAACTATCATAGGAAGGCAAAACAAGCATAACCTTAAAACTTTAAGCACATAGAGAGGAAACTTGATATTATTGCAATTCCTACAAGCATATTTCCTCCCTCATAATAATTGTCAGTAGCATCATGAATGAATTCAACAATATAACCAGCACCTAAAGCATTCTTTTCATGATCTACAAGCATAGAATTTTTGTTACTCTCCACATAAGCAAATTTCTTCTCATGAATAGTAGTGCGAGCAAACTCAACAAAATAACTATCATATGATTGAAAATTAAGATCAAGATGACAAGTTTCATGGTTATCATTATCCATTAAAGCATACGTGTCATCACAATAATCATCATAGATATGTGGCATGCTTTCATCATAGTGAATTTGCTGATCAAAGCTTGGGGGACAAAAAAGGGACAATTGCATTTTTGCCCCTAGTTGGAACCTACCCACGGGTTTTGCCCTTACTTTTCAACTCTGCTCAGTTTTGCCCTTAGATTTTCCCCCAAGGTCACCGAATGCCCTTTGACCGTTTGACCAATACTTTGAAAATTCATAACAAATTCATATGAACTCGGAAAAATGCAAATAAGATATCAAAATGTTCATACTAACATTACCTTTATGTGCATATCATTTGCATTAAGGACAAAAGTATCGTTTAAACTACCAGTGATTATTAATGTTATTAGCATTATTAAAAATAAAAAGGGTATAAAATACATTTTTCAAGAATAAAAATTACATGCAAATGTAGGTAATGTTTTCTGAACATCCTGATATCTTGTTTGCATTTTTCCGAGTTCATATCAACTTTTTATGAATGTTCAAACAACTTTGACCATTATTTTGAAACTTCATAACAAGTTGATATGAACTCAGAAAAATGCAAATAAGATATCAGGATGTTTAGAAAACGTCACCTACATTTGCATGTAATTTTTATTCCTAAAAAAGTTTTATTTATACCTTTTTATTTTTAATAATGGTAGAAACATTAACAAACTTAGGTAGTTTACACAATACTTTTTTCCTGGATGCAAATGACATACACATAAAGGTAATGTTTATCTGAACGTTTTGATATCTTATTTGCATTTTTCTGAGTTCATATCAATTTGTTATGAATTTTCAAAGTATTGGTCAAACGGTCAAAGGGTATTCGTGCAACTTTGGGGGAAAATCTAAGGGCAAAACTGAGCAGAGTCAAAAAGTAAGGGCAAAACCTGTGGGTAGGTTCCAACTAGGGGCAAAAATGCATTTGCCCGACAAAAAATATCATCTTCATCAAACATAGCTTCCCCAAGCTTGTGGCTTTGCATATCATTAGCATCATGGATGTTCAAGGAATTCATACTAACAACATTGCAATCATGCTCATCATTCAAATATTTAGTGCCAAACATTTTAATGCATTCTTCTTCTAACACTTTGGCACAATTTTCCTTTCCATCATACTCACGAAAGATATTAAAAAGATGAAGCATATGAGGCAAACTCAATTCCATTTTTTACAATTTTATTTTATAAACTAAACTAGTGCTAAAACAAGAAACAAAAAGATTCAATCGCAAGATCTAAAGATATACCTTCAAGCACTAACCTCCCCGGCAACGGCACCAGAAAAGAGCTTGATGTCTACTACGCAACCTTCTCCTTGTAGACGTTGTTGGGCCTCCAAGTGCAGAGGTTTGTAGGACAGTAGCAAATTTCCCTCAAGTGGATGACCTAAGGTTTATCAATCCGTGGGAGGCATAGGATGAAGATGGTCTCTCTCAAGCAACCCTGCAACCAAATAACAAAGAGTCTCTTATGTCCCCAAAACACCCAATACAATGGTAAATTGTATAGGTGCACTAGTTCGGCGAAGAGATGGTGATACAAGTGCAATATGGATGGTAGATATAGGTTTTTGTAATATGAAAATATAAAAACAACAAGGTAACTAATGATAAAAGTGAGCACAAATGGTATGCAATGCTAGGAAACAAGGCCTAGGGTTCATACTTTCACTAGTGAAAGTTCTCTCAACAATAATAACATAATTGGATCATATAACTATCCCTCAACATGCAAAAAAGAGTCACTCCAAAGTCACTAATAGCGGAGAACAAACAAAGAGATTATGGTAGGGTATGAAACCACCTCAAAGTTATTCTTTCCAATCAATCCGTTGGGCTATTCCTATAAGTGTCACAAACAGCCCTAGAGTTCATACTAGAATAACACCTTAAGACACAAATCAACCAAAACCCTAATGTCACCTAGATACTCCAATGTCACCTCAAGTATCCGTGGGGTATGATTATATGATATGCATCACACAATCTCAAATTGATCTATTCAACCAACACATAGAACCTCAAAGAGTGCCCCAAAGTTTCGACCGGAGAATCAAGACGAGAACGTGTGCCAACCCCTATGCATAGGTTCATGGGCGGAACCCGCAAGTTGATCACCAAAACATACATCAAGTGAATCACGTGATATCCCATTGTCACCACAGATACGCACGGCAAGACATAAATCAAGTGTTCTCAAATCATTAAAGACTCAATCCGATAAGATAACTTCAAAGGGGAAACTCAATCCATTACAAGAGAGAAGAGGGGGAGAAGAATCATAGGATCGAACTATAATAGCAAAGCTCGCGATACATCAAGATCGTGCCAAATCAAGAACACGAGAGAGAGAGAGAGAGAGAGAGAGAGAGATAAAACGCATAGCTACTGGTACATACCCTCAGCCCCGAGGGTGAACTACTCCCTCCTCGTCATGGAGAGCGTCGGGATGATGAAGATGGCCATCGGTGAGGGTTCCCCCCTCCGGCAGGGTGCCGGAATGGGGTCCCGATTAACTTTTGGTGGCTACAGAGGCTTGCGGTAGCGGTACTCCCGATCTATTCTATTCTCTGGAAGTTTTAGGGTACGTGGGTATATATGGGTGAAAAAGTACGTTGGTGGACCTCCGGGCTGTCCATGAGGTAGGGGGCGCGCTCTAGGGGGGTGGGCGCGCCCCCACCCTCGTGGGCAGCCCGGGACTCCCCTGGCGTGCACTCCAAGTTTTTCTGGTAGCTTTCCTTTCAAAAATAACTTCTCCAGTTGATTTCATTCTATTCCGACTCCGTTTGATATTCCTTTTCTTCGAAACACTGAAATAGGCTAAAAACAACAATTCTGGGTTGGGCCTCCGATTAATAGGTTAGTCCCAAAAATAATATAGAAGTGGATAATAAAGCCCAATATTGTCTAAAACAGTAGATAATATAGCATGGAGCAATAAAAAATTATAGATACGTTGGTGACGTATCATTAGTCCTTCTAAAAGGAAAATAAAGGTGATAGGACTTTGCATGCTTCTAGTGAACTTGTTATAGACACACCTGAGAATCCCAATGATATTTCTATTTATAATGCTGAGACACAATCTGGTAATGAGCATGAACCTAGTGCTAATGTTAATTATGATGTTCATGTTGATGCTTGACCTAGTAATGATAATGATGTGGAAGTAGATTCTGTTGTTGATCTGGATAACCCACAATCTAAGAATCAACATTATGATAAGAGAGACTTCATTGATAGGAAACATGGTAAGAAAGAGAACCATGGGTTACGAAACCCATGCCCTTTCCTCCTAAACCATCCAGAAAAGGATGATGAGGATTTTGAATGCTTTGTTGAAATGCTTAGACCTGTCTTTTTGCGTATGTGTTTGACTGATATTCTGAAAATGTCTCCTTATGCTAAGTATATGAAAGATATTGTTACAAATAAAAGAAAGATACTGGAAGCTGGAATTTCCACCATGCTTGCTAATTATACTTTTAAGGGCGGAATGCCAAAGAAACTAGGAGATCTAGGAATACCAACTATACCATGCTCCATTGAAAGAAACTATGTTAAAACTGCTTTATGTGATCTTGGAGCCGGTGTTAGTGTTATGCATTTCTCTTTATATCATAGACTTGAATTGAATAAGTTGACACCAACTGAAATCTCTTTGCAAATGGCTGATAAATCAACTGTTATACCCATCGGTATTAGCGAGGATGTGCCTGTTGTGGTTGCAAAAGTTACTATCTTAACGGACTTTGTTATTTTTGATATTCCCGAGGACAACAGTATGTCGATCATCCTTGGTAGACCCTTTTTGAATACTGCAGGGGCTGTTATTTATTGCAACAAGGGCAATGCCACTTTTTATGTTAATGGTAATGAGCATACGATATACTTTCCGAAGAAACAACCTCAAGTGAATATCATCAATTCTATTGGAAAATTTTCAACTATTGCTATTGGAGGTTTTCAATTCCCTCTTCCTACTGGCAAAAAGAAATATGATATTCTTATTGTTGGGGACATGCATATCTCCGTTGAGGTAACCTTGTGTTATTCGAAAATTCTCCGATTTCATGTCATTCGAAGAGGTTTGTTAATAAGACTTGATCAACCTTGTTAATGGATTCCTTTTGAGGGGCATGAGATGGATGAATTTAGAAAGCACAACTTTCTGTACCCGCTTTTTACTTTCTATTATTTAGATTAAAAATAGTATTATTCGTCTATTTTCTGATTTATCCGTGCAATAAAAAATGTCCCAAAAACAAAAGCTCTCCAAATGCCCTGAAAATTTAGTATGATTTTTATAGAATATTTGAGAATTTTTGGCACTGAGAACACACCAGTGGGCTGCACCCGTGGACCACAAGGGTGGATGGCGCACCCTACCCCCCCCGGGCGCGCCCCTGCCTTGTGGGTCCCACATGGGTCCCCCTCACTTATTCCAGCACCCATCCACTTCATCTTCCTCCAGAAAAAATCACCCCATTGCTCAAACCTGTGTTCTTTCACATCTTGCTGACATTTTCGATCTCCTTGTGCAAAGCACCATTTGCAAAACTGTTTTGGGGGATTGTTCTTCGGTACATAACTCCTCCAATGGTCCAATTAGTTTTTGTTCTAGTGCTTTATATATTGCAAATTTGCTGTTGTGGTGGCCTTGTTCTTGAGCTTGCATGTCAAATTTATATGGTCCAAAGTATTTTTAATGAAGTATATAGCCTCTAGACACTTGTAGGAGTAGTTGCTATCAGTCTTGTTGAGTTTGCTTCACTTTTATTTTGAGTCACTAAAAAATTTCAGTAATTTTCAGAGAAAAGAAATGATGAAGAGATGGTTGAGAGGCTCTTCAAGCCGGGGTTCAAAGTAAAATGAAAATGAAGAGAAGAAGAATCCCAAGTACAACCTTACTTGCACCCCGGAGGTTCGGCCATTTGAATGGCCAAGAGATGCATTCTTGAGGGCTGCCGGAATTTATGAGGATTTCTATTATTTGGCGGAGAATTCAGGCATCACCGACTTCCTCCATGATAAGTGTGATCAATACCTCCTACTCACTAATACCTTCATTCAAAATTTTCACTTTCATGCTAGGAAATCACCACCCACGGTAGAGTTTTGTTTATATGATGAGCATAAGGAGATGATGCTTTATGATTTTTGCGAGGCTTGCAAATTACCTTATGAGGGCAGCGTTAGTGAACCATGTCCTAGGGTTGTGGAAGATTTTATTTATGAAGTTACCGTAGGGGAAGGGAGAGGAGTGTCGGAAGCGAGAGTGGCTAGTTTGCATTTTTCCTATTTTACGCTATTACTCATTATTTGTTGGGAGATGTTTAATTGGCCACGGGGAGAGTGAAGACCTTAGTGCCCATGACCTCGCTATTTTGCGCCATGCTTTTATTTGTGATAGAACTTTTAGTTTGGGTGCTATTGTTGCTCGACGGTTGAGTTTAAACCGGTTGAGGGGTCCTATCTTTGGAGGTATCTATGCCTCCCGCCTTGCTAGACGCTTCGAGATACCCATTAGGCACGATGAGGAGGAGGAGATGCTGCTACCCACTAGATACTTAGACTATAACAGTATGGTAGCACACAATTTTATTAGTGATGATAAGAACAAGAGACTCATCTACAGCCTAGTATTTAGCCAGAAGACTTGTGAGATTATTACTTTGCCTACAGCTTCTTTGTTCGATATTCATTCAGGCAGGTACCTCATTTTGCCCGAGGACATTTATGGATACTGGGAGCGGATGTGATCCCAAGTTCCTGAGCCAGAACCATCACCTGATCCGTATCAGGAGTCTATTTATCACTGGGAGCCATAGGAGCTCGCTAACCAGTGGAACCCCTAGGATCCTCCTCTGTACCCAGGAGAGGGCTACTTTGATCCATGAGCATAAACCAACTTAGAGCAAAAGCCTAAGCTTGGGGGAGTACGTATTTCTCACCGACATTACATTCATGTTCACACACTCATTCCATTTGTCGGTGTTCATACTTTTTCATTGTATTATCCATGTTAGTTTGTTTCTTTTTCTCGCTTTCTTCTTGTGTGTTTGAAAAACTTTGACAAAATCCAAAAACATTAGTTGTAGCTTCTTTTTAGTTTCCTCTAGTAGTACTATTAAAAGAAAACCCAAAAATATTTCTCATTCTTCTTTTGCTTGTTGGGAGCTTTCCCGTGTAAATAGTTTTTTTCTCGTTCTTGTTTTACTTTCTTCAGAAAAACAAAAACTCATAAAAATATTTCAGTGTGTTTCTCTAAAATTATTTTTCTTTCCTTTGGGTTGAGAGGAGAATACCACGATGAAAATGTTGAGTGGCTCTCATATATATTACTGTTGATCTAACGAAGAGCCCATATTACCCTGTCTTCTCCTTTGAATAAATGTTTGCAGATTCCAGCTTAGTCCAATGCACGTGCAGTATTATTATTATCCACACCATTTGTACATGCAAGTGAAAGGCAATAATGACGATATTTGATGAAATGATTGAGATGAGAAAAAGCTGGTATGAACTCGACCTATTCTGTTTTTGTAAATATGATTAGTTCATCGTTCTTCATTTAGCCCATTATGAATGAAAAATATTTGCAATGACAATTAGAGATTATAGTTAGTCATGCCATGCTTAATTAGCTAGGAGTTTACAATGGTCTACCTTGCGTGCCAACATGCTTTTAAAATGGTTATGATGTAGTATGATAGGATGGTATCCTCCTTTCAAGGATTCGAGTGGCTTGACTTGGCACATGTTCACGCATGTAGTTGAAACAAAATCAACATAGCCTCCATGATATTTATGTTCATGGTAGTTTATATCCTATGCATGCTTGCATTCAATGTTGGTTAATCTCAATGCATGTTTATGACTGTTGTTGCTCTCTAGTTGGTCGCTCCTCAATATTTTCCTAGTCTTCACTTGTACTAAGCGGGAATACTACTTGTGCATCCACTTCCATAAACCCAAAATTGTTCTATATGAGTCCACTATACCTACCTATACGCGGTATTTACCTGCCGTTTCAAATAAATTTGCATGTGCCAAACTCTAAACCTTCAAATAATAATCTGTTTTGTATGCCCGAATCGCTCATGTAGCGATTGGGGGCTGTCCGTATATTCCATGCTAGGTGGGTTATTCGCACGATGAGTGTTGGTTCACTTGTCATTCATGAGAAATGGCTGGTATTCGGGATGCCTAGTTCCATGCTCAAATCAAATCAAAATTATAATTTCAAACAAAACTCCCCTAGGACTATTGTTGGTATGGACGATACCCGTTGTTTCGGACCAGCCGTTGAGTGTGCTTGTTGGTGGAGGGGGAGTTAAAACTTTACCATTTTGTTTGGGAACCGCCTATAATGTATATAGCATGGAAGATACCGAGATATCTCTTGGTTGTTATGTTGATAATGAAAGCATGCCGCTCAAAATTATATGCATCTCTATTTTAAATCCCGAGCCTGGCACCTCTGCAAATCCCTGCTTCCCTCTGCGAAGGGCCTATCTATTTAATTTTATTGCTTAGTCATCATCCTCTTATAAAAAGCACCAGTTAGAGAGCATCACTGTCATTTGTATGCGTTGTTATTAATTGATATTGGGTATGATTGTGACTGGATCTCTTTTACCATGAATTACAATGTCTAGTTAGTCCTTGATCTTCAGGGGTGCTTTGCATTTATATTTTGCGGTCTCAGAAAGGGCTAGCGAGATACCATTTTGTTATATCATATCATGATTGTTTTGAAAAAGTGTTGTCATTAAAGATTTATTATGGGAAAACTTTGTTTTTGCCACTCTAGTTTTTGCCAACTTTGCTTATGCCACTCTAGAATTTGACATCTTACTTTTGCCACTCCTACCTTTTGACAATACATCACAAATGCCATAGGATGGCAAAAGCAATAATTTTTTATATCACTTTTGCCATTCTTAGATTTTGAAATGTATCACTAAGGATGGTGAACGCTAGTTGATTATGCCATTGATTATAGCAATAATTTTTTATATCACTTTTGCCACTCCTAGAAGGATTCATCACGTTTTATGATACGGAGCCGCCGCCACCTCCCGTTCTTCATCGGGAGGGCAGATCCGGAGTCCGTTCGGGGCTCCGGAGAAGGGGGGGGGGTCCGTCGACATCATCATCACCAACCTTCCTCCATCACCAACTTCATGATGCTCACCGCCATGCGTGAGTAATTCCATCGTAGGCTTGCCGCACAGTGATAGGTCGGATGAGATTTATCATGTAATCGAGTTAGTTTTGTTAGGGTTTGATCCCTAGTATCCACTATGTTCTGAGATTGATGTTGCTATGAATTTGCTATGCTTAATGCTTGTCACTAGGGCCCAAGTGCCATGATTTCAGATCCAAACCTATTATGTGTTCATGAATATATTTGTGTTCTTGATCCCATCTTTAAAGTCGTAGACACCTATTACGAGTTATGATCCGCATACCCCAAGGCGACAATAATTGGGATTCTTTCCGGTGATTACCGTAGTTTGAGGAGTTCATGTATTCACTAAGTGCTAATGCTTTGGTCCGGTTCTATATTAAAAGGAGGCCTTACTGTCCCTTAGTTTCCATTAGGACCCCGCTGCCACGAGAAGGTAGGAGAAAAGATGTCATGCAAGTTCTTTTTCGTAAGCACGTATGACTATATTCAAAATACATGCCTACATTATATTGATGAATTGGAGCTGGTTCTTTGTCACCCTAGGTTATAACTATTGCATGATGATTGCCATCCGACATAATTATCCATCATTGATCCATTGCCTAAGAGCTTTTTACATATTTATCTTTGCTATGTTACTTTGCCGTTGCCACTGCTACAATTGCTGCAAAACTGATACTATTACTTTTGCCACCATTACCGTTACTTCCATACTACTTTGCTACTAAATATTTTGCTACAGATATTAAGTCTTTTAGGTGTGGTTGAATTGACAACTCAGCTGCTAATACTAGAGAATATTCTTTGTCTCCCCTTGTGTTGAATCAATAAATTTGGGTTGAATACTCCACCCTCGAAAATTGTTGTGATCCCCTATACTTGTGGGTTATCAAGACCTTTTTCTGGCGCCGTTGGTGGGGAGCATAGCTCTATTCTCTGAGTCGTTGGGATTTATATCTGTTGATCACTATGAGGAATTTTTTTTAAAATAGAACCAAGATTTTTCCCTCTACTACGAGGGGATGTAAGGAACTGTCATCTAGCTCTGCACTTGATTCACCTTCTGTTTTGAGTAAGCTTGCGACACCTACACCTGCTATTGATTCTTATATGTCGCATGTTATTGATGATTCTACTTCTACTATGAATGATGCTTATGGTGCTACTACTCTGCTTGATAAAATGGTGCCACTGGGTGAATTACTTGATGAACATCTTACTATATTTAGAACTATTGATTATGCTGAAGATGATGATATTTCTGAAACTGATGAAATTATAGAAACTGAAAACTTTGAAACACCTGATAAGACTAGATCTCCTAGATATAAACTTCCTGTTATGCCTGAGGGTTATGTTATGGATGGAGAGGTATCTAGGGACTTTCTTTCTTGTAAGGATAGAGATGATCTAAATAAATTATTATGCAAGTGGAAAGTAAAGTCTTTGAATGCTGGAATGCAATATGATCCTAAGTTAGCTACTTCACCTATCTTTGTTACTGATAAGGATTATGAATTCTCTGTCGATCCTGAGTTAATTACTTTGGTTGAATCTGATCCTTTCCATGGTTATGAATCTCAAATTGTTGTGGCACATTTTACTAAATTGAATGATATAGCCATCCTATTTGCTGATGAGGAAAATATTCGCTATTACTATATTCTTAAGTTGTTTCCTTTCTCGTTAAAGGGTGATGCTAAGCTATGGTTTAATTCTCTTGCTCCTGGTTGTGTGTGTAGTCCCAACGATATGATTTACTACCTTTCTAAAAAATATTTCCCTGCTCATAAGAAACAAGCTGCTTTAAAGGAAATATTCAACTTTATGCAAATTGAAGAAGAGAGTCTCGCACAAGCTTGGGGGAGGCTTCTCCAATTACTTAATGCTTCGCCTGATCATCCTCTCAAGAAAAACGAAATACTTGATATCTTTTATAATGGACTAACCGATGCTTCTAGGGACCACCTAGATAGTTATGCTGGTTGTTTTTTCAGGGAACGAACTATTGAGCAAGCTGAATTGCTATTGAATAATATATTGAGTAATGATAATGATTGGACACTTCCTGAAGCAACTCCTAAGACAACTCCAAAGAAAAGAGGTATTCTATTTCTCAGTCCTGAAGATATGCAAGAGGCAAAGAAATCTATGAAAGAAAAAATGTATTAAAGCTGAAGACGTTAAGAATTTACCGCCTATTGAAGAAATAAATGGTCTTAATGCCCCGACACAGGTAGTAGAGGTAAATTCTCTCTATAGATTTGATGAAGGTGATATTCCTCATAATAAGTCTACTAGTCAATGCTTGGATGAGTTTGATAAATTTATCGTTGAACAAGAAAACTTCAATGCTTATGTCAGTAGACAATTGAAATGTAATGCGATGTGTTTCTTCGGATTAGATGGATTATGGGTTTTTTTACCAGATATTTAGTTGAAAGTCTTTGAGTCTTTTCTGAGATTTATTGATGTGTGATTTTATAGCCTTGTATTTCTCTCCAATTTATCTATCTACCTATTTCGGCCAATTAAATCTATTTATCTTCAGTGGAGGAGGTTCTTGGTAGGAGGTTCAATCTTGCAGTGTCCATACTCTGTTATAGGAGGAGTTGCCCGACACGTATTTGTATTATTGCTACTAAGGATAAAAGTGATGGGGTTTGGTCATATTATTTGATCTAATTTTTCTACATTATGTCATCATGCTTCAAGCACTACTCTATTTGTTATGAAGTTAATACTTTGAGATCAATGTTGGATAGCGGTCTTGGGTGGGGTAATAGTACTAGGCACCTATAAGTTTAACTGTCTATTTTCCACAGACGTAATGCCTATATATTGTTCATGCCATGAAGAATCATGATAGCTATGGGCCATTCTGTCAATTGCCCAATGGTAAATTTTCACCCACCATTGCTATTATCATGAGAGAGATGCCTCTAGTGAACCTATGGCTCTCGGGTCCATTTTCCATATTTACTAAAACCCTAAGTTTCCTCACTGTTTTTTATTTTTATTTTACTTTACATATCTACCACTATCAGATGTAATCCTTGCAATTCGCGAGAACAAGGGGATTAACGACCCTCTTATCTTCGGTGGGTGCAAGCATTTGCTTTCTGTGTGTGCATGTATCATTTATCTTGTTTGTCTGGTCTTCTATTGGTTCGATAAACCTTGGTTCTTAACTTTGGGAAATACTATCTGCTGCTATACTACTTCATCCTTTCCTCTTCGGGGATAACCCAACATTACACGAAGTAGCAGCAGCTGGGACGCACCAACTACATCTTCGCATGCAAGGAAGTGCCTCCTTATTACGCATTAAAAAATGATTCCCCCCTAACTGCTGGGACCCACTAGGTCAAAGCGTAAGTAGCATTATATGACTTGTCGCAAATGTGTACGTACATACTGGTTCTTCTCTCTGCAATGATGAACCGTGGCCAAGTAAGGAGCGACACATGTCGTAGTAGAACCCCTGACGTAGCATGTCATGCAGTCCCGTCAAAATTGTGTGCACATACGTACAACCGCGGTGCAAAAAATAAGGCCATCTACATTAATACATGTTGGGTCTCGAAGCTGATACGTCTCAAAAGTATCTACTTTTCCAAACACTTTTGCTCTTGTTTTGGACTCTAATTTGCATGATTTGAATGGAACTAACCCGGAGTGACGCTGTTTTTAGCAGAACTATCATGTGTTATTTTTGTGCAGAAATACAAGTTCTCGGATGGAGACGAAATTTTATGGAGAATTTTTCAAGAATATATAAAAAGTACTAGTGAAAAGATCTACCGGAGGAGGGCCATCAGAGAGCCACGAGCTTAGGGTGTGTGCCCCCCTAGGGCACGCCACCCAGGCTTGTGGGACCCTAGGGACTCTAGTTGCCCTACCTCCAACTCCATAAGTACAGTCTCACGGAGAGAAAAAACAAAGAGAAGGAATCATCACATTTTACGATATAGAGCCGCTACCACCACTTGTTCTTCATCGGGAGGGCTAATCTGGAGTCCGTTCGGGGCTCCGAAGAGGGGGATTCGTCGCCGTCATCACCAGCAACCCTTCTTCAACAACAATTCCATGATGTTCACCATCGAGAGTGAGTAGTTCCTTCGTAGGCTTGCTGGACGGTGATGGAGTTTGATGAGATTTTTCATGCAATCGAGTCAATTTATTAGGGCTTGATCGTTAGTATCCACTTTGTTCTGAGATTGATGTCGCTATGACTTTGCTATGCCTAATGCTTGTTAGTAGGACCCGAGTGCCATGATTTCATATCTGAGCCTATTATGTTTTCATGAATATAAGTGTGTTTTGGATCATATCTTGCAAGTTGTATGCACCTATTATGTGTTATGATCCATAGACCCCAAAGTGACAACAATTGGGATTCGCTTCGATGATGATCGTAGTATGAGGAGTTCATGCATTCATTGAATGTTAATGCTTTGTTCTGGTTCTCTATTAACATGAGGCCTTAATATCCCTTAGTTTTCCTTATGGACCCCACGGCCACGAGAGGGTAGGACAAAATATCTTATGCAAATTCTTATTATAAGCATGTATGACTACATACGGAATACATGCCTACATTCAATTCATGAATGGGAGCTATTGTGTATCACTCTAGGTTGTGACTGTTATATGATGAATGTCATCCAACACAAATATTCATCACTAATCCAATGCCTACGCTTTGCTCATCTTGTTCTTTCCTAAATTACTACTGTTGTTGCTGCTATTACAATCACTACAAAACTACTACTATTACTATTCCCGCTACTACTGTTACTATCAACACTATCAAACTACTATGCTACTAAACATTTTGCTACAGATATTTAGCTCTCCAGAGGTGGTTGAATTGACAGCTCAACTTCTAAGGCTTATAAATATTTTTTGGCTCCCCTTATCACTGCAAAAAAAACCACTTCCGTGATGATACATGTTTGTCATAGTAGGTCACATTTTCTGTCATGCATGTACATCCATGATGATTTTATGACACAATCAAGATAGTCATACATGTGCTGTCGTAGAAGTGTTCCATGACAATACCAAAATTATCATCACGGAAGAGTCCACTTCCATGACGATAAATGGCGCGTCATGGAACTGCTTTCGTCAAGGGTAACCGACATGTGGCATTCACCATAACGAGTCACCGTTAAGCTAGCGGGTTCCGGTTTGGATCCGATAACCCGTTAACAGCCCGGACCAATGGGGATTTTCCACGTGTAAAATTCCCATTGGCCATAGAAACCACGTGTCAGCTCCGCATTGGGACAGATGTCAACCGCCCAATGGATGGGAGGCACCTATGATACGTTGACACGTGGCAAGTCCCAACAGCGGCCCATTTAGGTTAAAGAGGCCAGTCCAGTCAAAATTAGCGGGCTGGCCCATTAACGACCTGCTTGCAGACGACCCATTAGCAGTTAAGGCCCGTAGGAATAGTGTCAAATTGGCTGTCAATGACCCATTGTAGATTTCTCATCATTGTGTCCCATGGTCACTTCTGACCCGTTAACAGTCCACTAAGTATTTGGACCGAATTACAGCCTGGTGTGTTTCCGGCCTGTTAAAGGTCCTGCTATATTTGGGCCCATTTGTTGGTGCAATGATAGGCCCCTTATGTTTTTCGAGTTTGTTGACATAAACATTATGGGACTTATGTGTTTGCTAGTGCACGCAGAGTAACAGGTCCCTGAGATCACGAGGAGTTTGACTTAAATGACGAAGGTAATCTCCCTGCACTATAGTGAAGGTTATCACCGAAGATTATGATAACAAGAGTGACCCCTCAAAATTGTTGAAGTGAAGCAATTGGTTCGGTGCCTGTCTGAGGAAAATGATTTCGTTTGAGGAGATTGAAGATGAAGTGAAGATGTAGCATATTTCGTAGTTCTTCTTCTCTTTATTGAATCATCGGACCATCAAACTATTAAGAGGGGTGTAGCGTTCGAAACTTTGATTCTCTGGTGCTAAACCCAAATCATATGAAAGTTACGAGGGAATCTCTTTGTGTTCCGAGCAAATACTTGCCAGTAAGAGATTATGATCTTCTTCGCCGCTAGAGATTTGTCTGAGACCGAGGAGTTAGCATTGCTTGTTCCTCAAGTAATGTTACCATTGCTCCCAAATTTGACCGTTGCAAATGTGTCGGTTGGCCATTGGCTGGACCGCGTGTCCAAAATGGCCATTTCCTATGAGGGAAGGCTGTGGCTATAAATAGCCACCCCGCACCGGCTTTGTCCGGTGGCTGCTTCGTTTGATTCTCAGAAGATCGTTGAGCAACCCCCTCTTTGAGCAACTTGAGTTTAAAATCCACCGAGAGAAAACCCCTAGACCCAAAGAATTAGATAGTGGTTCAACATCACTCGAAGCTAAGTCTAGTACACTCCGCCTATTACTCTTGAGAGCTGCAAACTCTCTAGACAGTTTGGTGTCAATTTCTTCAGAGACCAAGAGTGATTGTGGTTCTCGAAGAAGTCTGTAAAGTTTCGGAGATTGCCTTCAAGTATCTACCATGAGTGATCGGAATTGGTTGACGAACCAATGTCAAGGAGAATAGGGTGAAGAGAGTTCCTCTTCTGTGTTAAGTTACAGCCCCTCCAACTAGACGTAGTCCGTGTGCAGAAGGACGAACTGGTTCACCAAATACCTTGTCGCCATCGAGCATCACTGGTTACCTCTGCTACCCATGTTTACATTCGATATGCTTTCCTTCATGTAATTTGTATCAATGCATGACTTACTTTCCATTCGGTACTTAGTTTTAGCTTGTTGTAGTTCATTCGCTCCGCTGCTGGGTTTCGAGAGTTTTGAGATTTCCGAAGAAATTTTAAAACTCCCATTCACCCCCTCTGGTAGACATAGTTTGTTTAGACAATTGGTATCAGAGCAAGGTAGTCCTTGACTCTGCTCATTTTGGTCTAACAACCTTGTAGTTTAAGCATGTCTTCAGTGAGCTACAAGTCACATCTCAAGATTCCGACATTCGATGGGACGGACTATCCCTTTTGGAAAGAGAAGATGAAGACCCGTCTCTGAGCCATTAATGATGACATGTGGAATGTGGTGTAGTTTGGATTCATGATTGAAATACCTCAAGCCCCCACTAATGCCGAGAATAAACTCATTCAGATGGATGCTCAAGCCAAAGATGAAATTGGTGGTCATCTCTCTCGTGCTCAATTTCTTCGCTACCGTCAGTGTGAAACTGCGAAGGAATCGTGGGACAATCTTGATAAAATAAACGAGGGTGCTTCAACTCAGAAAGAAGCTCGCATTGATACTCTTAGAGCAAAGTTCAATCGGTTCAAGCGCATTAGAAATGAAAGCTGTCAGCAAACCTTCGATCGTCTGAGTGACATTGCAAATGAGCTGCAAGGCCTCGCTGCCAAAGACATCACTGATCATGAAGTTGTGAAGAAACTGCTCCGATCTCTTGATAGTTCATTTTACATGCTGGCTCTGATGATCAGGGAACATGCTGATTTCGAAGTTCTCCACTTTGCTGCTATCATGGAAAGACTGAACACCCACGAGGAACAAGAAGAAGAGAAAAGAGATCTTTATGGTTCAAGTCACCGCAAGAATCATGCTCTCATGGCTATAGCAAATTCTTCCTCCGAAGGAAATGCCAAAGAAGATTCTGATGACCCTGAAAGGCTCAGCAAAGATCTCGCACTGATCACGAGAAGATTCCATTGCTTTCACAACAAGAGCCAGTTCCAGAAGAAATGTTCAAGCAACTCCAGGGGTTCAAAATCTTCATCAAAACCTACTGGAGAATACACCTACTTCAAGTGCAAAAAGCTTGGACACTTCCTTTTGGATTATCCTCTCTAGGAAGCAGAAATCCATGCTAGCGGAATATATCATTCGTGCAAATATCGAGGAAAAAGCAAGAGCAAGACCTACAACTCCGATGATGAGAAGAAAACGAGGAAGTTCTTCAAGAACAAGGACAACTCCTCTTCAAAATCTTTGTCAAGATCTTCCTCAAGAAATCCTTCCAAGTTGTCGGATTTTGGGTTCCGGCAAACCCTTGAGGTTCGAACACTGTGGTGCACATGAAGATCTCTCTCTCTAGCTGTCTCTCGCAACGATCTCAAGGACTAACTCGCCGAACCCAAAGAGCAGGAGACACAGGGGTTTATACTGGTTCAGGCCACCGCTGTGGTGTAATACCCTACTCTAGTGTGGTGTGGTGGATTGCCTCGTAGGCTGATGATGAACAGTACAAGGGATGAACAGCCTCCTGAGGAGAGGTGTTCTTCTGCTCGGTGAGCTTGCGTGTGTGAGGATGGTCTCAATCGATCCGTCCGTTCTATGGTGGTGGCTAGTCCTATTTATAGAGGCCCGGGTCCTCTTCCTAAGTTTGAAGGGGGACAACTAGTACAAGTTATCCTGACAAAAGTGGTCTTCACCTGCCAAAGGCTCTCTGGTGGTGACGCCGCCGTGGGCTCCGCCGTGACCTCGGTCCTGCCGTACTGCTGGTCTTGGTCTCGTTGCACCAATATGGAAACCTTTGCCTGATGCCACGGGACTCCTCGCCTGCGCTTTCCCCTTTAGCACCAAAGAGGCAACGAGTGCTCTGCGCCCGTGTGGGCTTGGTCATCATGGCTCACATCACGTGTACCTCGCGAGGTGACCCTTGCCTTGATATCTCTGCTCCTCGGGAGCCAGCCTAGGGAGGCTGCCCCTGAGGAGGTCTTGCGTCGTCCGCCTCGCGAGGCTTGGCCCCTCGCGAGGGTCTTGAGTGGTTGCTGATGAAGATGGGCCGTACCAGGCCGCTGGATGAGCCTCGCCCTGGGCCGCAGGCAGGCAAGTCTGGGTACCCCCGTTCCCAGGATGCCGACAGTAGCCCCCGGGCCCAAGGCGCGCTCGTACATGGCTTTGCGGCGAAGCCAAGGGTCAAGTGTGGAGCGTCGCATGCCACAATAGCCTGCGGCCTTGATTGACGCGTGGCGGTTGATGGGACGTGGGCGCCTCCACTTCCCCACACAACCTCGATTTACGCTTGGCTAAGCAGCCACCGTCGCCTACACAGCACCACCCCCATCGCAGGCGAGTGCACTATAGCTCCCTCGTCTTCCGGCAAACAGCGGATCCTTTCCCCCGGTCTGATCTGACACGAGCTCTCCCCGTCGCCATGGCACCAAGCCAGAAGAAGAAGGGGAAGAAGGAGTCCCGTACCTCGGCTCCTACGCCGCCGATCTTCGAACCCGCTGTCGAGCAGTCGGTAGTGCTCAACCACGAGGCTCTCGCCGCCGACTCCAATGAGTGTGGGCGACGGTGGCCTGGGCTGCTCCACGCGTTGAAATCGACATGACGACCACCAAGGTCTCCCTCCATCTTCATGCCCTCTGGGCCGGTCTGATCCCTCCCTTCTCCGTCTTTTTTCAATGCGGTGCTTTCGCATTATCAGATCAATGCGCCGCACCTTGATCCCCAATCCATCATCCTCCTTCCTGTGTTGGCCTTCGTCTGCGAGGCCATGGTGGGCATTGCCCCTTCCGTGGCCTTGCTCCGCTACTTCTCTCTGCATCTAACAGACACTCTCCAGCGCTCGGGGTGTGTGTCCTTCCAGGCTGTGGTCGCGATGGCCGGCTCGGGGATCGACTTCAAGCTCTCGCCGGTCGTCGGAGGTTTTTGGAAGCGATGGGTGTACGTGGATGTTGGCGTGCGCAACCCCTTGCTGTTGCTTCCGCGGATTCCGGCCGTCCCAAGCTCCGGCTGGGAGCACGCAAGGCTCGCCGACCAGCGGCTCGCTCATGTTTGGCACCGGCTTGCCAGGCTGAAGGGCCTCAGGGTGACGGAGCCTATGGTGGTGAAGGAGTTCATCCGGTGCCGTATTGCTCCACCTCCGCGTCACTCCGGACCGATGTGGACCTTCTCCGGCTACGTGGACCGCATGAGGCTTTAGGTGCCGGCTCTCGCCCCTAAGGCGCGGCGCATGGTGCTCGAGCTCTTGACTGTTGACCCAACGCCGTCCAACCTATCGGAAGAAGGTTTTCTTCTATACTGCTGCTCAAACAAGGTGGAGTTCGTGAAGCAGATGCCCCCCTTCGACGAGTGGGGACTACGCCCGGCTGATCTTGAAGGGCCTCGCGAGAGCCCTGTCTTTGTGACTCCCCTGCCTGCCGCCAGCGTGGTGATCTCCTCGGAAGTGGGTGCAGGAGGGCGATCACCATTGGCAGCTGGCGGCGCGGCTGCTGAGGAATGGGCACCGCTAGGGGCTCCTGAAGGATTGTCCCGCGGGCCCTTAGAGAGCCGTCCTGAGGGAGTGGCCGGAGGGACGACGCAGCCCGATACTCCTGGGGATGAAGCCCCCGAGGCCTCGGCGAGTCGCCCCGAGGCGGGGGCCGAGGTCTCTGTCGACGTTCTGGGAACGGGGGTCCCCAGACTTGCCTGCCTGCGGCCTGCGACTTGGCTCAAAGGGGGCCCAGCACGGCCCATCTTCATCAACGCAGACTCAAGACCCTCACGAGGGGCCAAGCCTCGTGGGGCGGACAACACGGAGCTTCCTCAGGCACGGCCTCATCAGGCTGGCTCGCGAGGAGGCGGAGAGATCAAGGCAGGGTACCACACGAGGTGCCCATGACGCAAGCCATGACGACCAAGGGCGCCAGGCGGGCGCCAGCCAGCGTAGTGTCCTCCCTTTCCTCTTTGGTGCAAAGGGAGCAAGCGCAGGTGGGAGGATCAAGCAAAGACACCCATTTCAGTGCAACGAGACCAAGACCAGCTCCGCGACAAGGAGGAAGTCACTGTGGAGCCCAAGTCGGCGTCATCACCAGAGCCTTTGGCAGGCGAAGACCAACTTTAGTCAGGATAAGTGTACCAGATGTTCCCCTTCAAAATGGCCAATTGTTGGCGCCCTTCCCGCTTAATATTTTGGAGGAGGCCCAGGGCCTTTGCCTATAAATAGGACTAGCTACCCCCGAGGTAGGGGGGGATCGATCGAGAGATCAAGAGATCGAGAGGCACCCAGAGAGAGAGAGAGAGAAGGGTGACTGAACCCCTCTAGTAGTTCATCGCCCCAGCCAAGGACAGACCCTCGCGAGGCTGTTCTTCCTTGTATTGTTCATCATCAGCCCAAGAGGCAATCCACCAGACACCACACTGGAGTAGGGTATTACACCACATCGGTGGCCCGAACCACTATAAACTCTGTGTCTCTTGTGTTGTTCTTGTGGTAGCTTATATCCTTGCGAGGCAGAGGGGTGCAGGTAGGTAGGAAGCGTAATCTCCACGCGCACCCCAGAGTTCGAACCTCAAGGGTCTGCTGGAACCTGAAATCCGACATTTGGCGCGCCAGGTAGGGGTGCGCCGGAATTCACCTTCCACCGCTCCGTTCTCCTCCGACCATCGCGTCCATGTCTGACGCCCGACGGGCTCGCGCCGGGAGCCGGGCCGCCCTCATCGCCCAGACGGCCCCCGTCGGCGGGCCTCCTTGCCGTTCCCCCGCACCCGTCGTCAACACCACCACCGGCCTGGCGGGGAACGAGCAGCAAGTGTCGTCTCAGCATCCGTCCGTGCGGCAAGACGGACGCATCGCTACACCAACACCCCCGATCGTGGCGGCCCTCCTGGGCGGCTCGCGGCCGCCGCCTACAAGTCACCACGTCAAGCCGTTCGTCCATCGGGTCAGCGCCGCTTCCGCGCGGCAGGGGGCTCTCCCGAACCGGGTGGCGCCCAAGGCCGACCTGACCTTCAGCTCGGAGGACCACCCCTTCAACTCGTCCTGCTCGGGCGCGCTCCCCATGCTGTGCACCCCCACCATCTGTCAGGTGGCCGTCACCAGAACTCTCATCGATGGCGGTGCGGGCCTTAGCATGCTCTCGGTCAAGGCCTTCAACCTCCTCCGCATACCCCTGGAATGACTGCAACCCAGCCGGCCCTTCTCGGGCGTTGGGGGCGGATCATCCAGGTCCTTGGGACAGATCCGGCTCCCAGTAACCTTTGGCACCTACGACAACTTCCGCACGGAGATGGTCAACTTCGACATCGCCCCCATCGGCCTCCCCTACAACGCCATCCTCGGCTACCCAGCGCTGTCCCAGTTCATGGCCGCGACACACCCGGCGTACAACATCATGAAGATGCCCGGGAGCATCGGTGTCCTCACTGTGCACGAGGACACCGGAGACGCACTGCGAATGCTCAAGCTCGCCTTCAAGACGGCGGCGGCAGCACAGCCCGCTGACTCGGAGGCCCCCGAGCCCAAGGGGGCTGCACCCGCCAAGAAGAAGCAGTTGTTCACCCAAGACAAGGCAGAAACCAAGTAGATACCCATCGACGAGGACGGGTCCACCAGTGCCACTTTTACCATAGGCGCCAACCTCGAGCCCAAGCAGGAGGAAGCCCTAGTCAGGTTCCTGCGCGCAAAACAAGAAGGTATTCGCTTGGGAGCCGGACCAGTTGGCGGGGATCCCTAGGAGTGTAATCGAGCATCACCTCAACGTGTGCCCCAACGTGCGCCCCGTGAAGCAGAAGGCGAGGCGGCAGTCCACAGAGAAGCAGGCCTTCATCATCCAAGAAACCCGGAAACTAGAAGCCGCGGGGGTCATTCGCGAGGTCCGATACCCAGATTGGTTGGCCAACCCTGTCGTTGTGCCAAAGAAGGGAGGCAAGGAATGCATGTGTGTCGACTTCACCAACCTCAACAAGGCATGTCCGCAAGATCCATTCCCGCTCCCCCGCATCGATCAGATCGTCGATTCCACTGTGGAATGCGAGCTGCTATGCTTCCTGGATGCCTTCTTTGGGTATCACCAGATCAAGATGGCGGTAGAAGACGTCGAGAAGACAGCCTTCCTAACCCCGTGCGGGGTGTACTGCTACACATGCATGCCATCCGGGCTGCAAAACACGGGGGCGACCTTTCAGCGGCTGGTGCACATCACGTTGGGCCGGCAGCTCGGGAAGAATGTCGAGGCTTACGTCGATGACATTGTGATGAAGCCTCGGGAGGCCAAGATCCTGATACAAGACTTGGAGGAAACCTTCGCGAGCCTCGACGTGGTGAACCTGCGGCTCAACCCAGAGAAGTGCGTGTTCGGGGTCCCCTCAGGCAAGCTCTTGAGTTTCCTTGTGTCCCACCGAGGCATTGAGGCCAACCCGGAGAAGGTCAAGGCGGTCGAGGACATGAGCCCACCAAAGACCCTCAGAGAAATGCAGAAGCTCACTGGATGCGTGACCGCGCTAGGGCACTTCATCTCGAGGCTGGGGGAGTGAGCGCTGCCTTTCTTCCAGCTAATGAAGAAGAAGGGGCCCTTTGAATGGACTGAAGAGTCCGATAAGGTATTCCAAGATCTCAAGAGATACCTGACTAGCCCTCCGGTCATGGTGGCCCCGCGCCCTCAGGAGCCCCTGGTGCTCTACCTCGCCGCCACTCCTTACTCCGCCAGTGCAGCCCTAGTGGCGGTTAGGGAGGAGCGTCGGATCAAAACCGCAGCTACAGCCTGGGACAAGGCAAAACAAGAACAAAGAAGGCCCACAGAAACCGCCACGGCAGTTGAGGAGAATCAGCCATCGCAGAGGAGCGCACCGGAGGTGGGAGGGGCTCCTCACTCAGATAGTCAGCCTCCGGAGGCCTCATCACCTCCGGAGGCGCAATCATCTACGGAGGGCGCCACAAGCATTGACACACCCAGCCTCGTTGAGCACCTCGTGTACTTCGTCAGCACGGTATTGCGGGACGCGAGAGCACGGTACCCCATGCCTCAGAAGCTCCTCCTCGCACTACTGGTGGCCTCGCGCAAGCTGCGGCACTACTTTCAGGGTCACCCCATCAAGGTCGTCTCGTCATACCCCTTGGAGAGGGTGCTTAGGAGCCCTAACTCGGCCGGAAGGGTCGTAGAGTGGAACATAGAACTACAAGCGTTCCAGCTCGAATTCAGCACGACCAGGGTCATCAAGGGAGCAGCATTAGCGGATTTTGTGGCAGAATGGACGAAGGCACCAGGCCTCATGGCCGACGAGGATCGGTCCCTCTTCTCGGGGAACGAGGCGCCGGAAGGCTGGGTCATGTACTTCGATGGGGTGTTCTCCAGGCATGGTGCTGGGGTTGGGGCGGTGCTTATATCGCCCACTCAGGACAAGCTCTACTACGCAGTACAACTCTGTTTCCAGCAAGGCGAAAAGGTCTCCAACAACATAGCGGAGTATGAAGGTCTAATAGCGGGCTTGAAGGCCGCAGTTGCCCTGGGGGTGAAACGCCTCACCATCAAGGGCGATTCGCAGCTCCTCGTCAACTTCTCCAATAAGGTGTACGAGCCGAAGGAAGAGCACATGGAGGCCTATCTTGCAGAGGTCCGCAAGATGGAGAAGCAGTTCTGGGGGCTGGAGTTGAAGCATGTACCCCGTGGCACCAATCAGGAGGCCGACAACATCGCCAGACGGGCGTCCAGGCGACTACCTCAAGAGCCTGGCATCTTCGAGGAACGACTCTTCAAGCCCTCGGCCCTGCCGTCATTATCAAACACGGCTCAGCCTCGAGAAGAGCTCCCCAGCCACCTGCCTCAGGAGCCCCGGTCTGTGGCCCGGCCTCAGGAGCGCGCCTGCTCCTGACGATGGAACCTCAGGAGGGGTGCTGGATCACGGAGCTCCGGAGTTAATTAACACAGGGGATCCTGCCAGAGAAGGAGGAGGAAGCAGAGCGTGTGGCACGGCAGGCCACGGCATACTGCATCAAGGATGGAGAGCTCTACCGAAAGCGACCAAACGACGTATCCCTGTGCTGCATCTCCAGGGAGCAAGGGAAGGAACTGCTGGAAGACATACACGGTGGAGACTGTGGACATCATTCATCATCACGGACCCTCGTCGGCAAGGCGTTTTGCAGTGGGTTTTATTGGCCCACCGCACTCAGTGACGCCGTCGAACTGGTGAAGGCTTGTGAGGCCTGCCAGTTCCACGCCAAGCAGATCCATCAACCAGCGGGAGGCCTGCAGACTATACCCCTTTCGTGGCCATTCGCAGTTTGGGGGCTGGACATCCTGGGCCCGTTTCCTCGGGCGCCAGGGGGCTACCGCTACCTCTACGTCGCCGTGGACAAGTTCACCAAGTGGGCCAAAGTAGAGGCCGTCTGCACCATCCCCGCGGGTTTCGCGGTCAAGTTCATCAGGGGCATCGTGAGCCGGTTCGGGGTGCCAAACCGCATCATCACAGACAACGGTTCGCAGTTCACCAGTAACCTCTTTAAAGCATACTGTACTAACCTTGGGACGCAGATATGCTACGCTTTGGTGGCACACCCCCGAAGCAACGGCCAGGCGGAGCGAGCCAACGCAGAGGTCCTAAGGGGCCTCAAAACCAGGATGTTCAAGAAGAAGCTGGAGGCCTGCGGAAGAGGTTGGTACAACGAGCTTCCGTCCGTGTTGTGGTCCATCCGCACAACCGCGACCAAGCCGACGGGAGAGACCCCGTTCTTCCTGGTCTACGGAGCTGAGGCGGTCCTCCCTCACGAGGTCAGACGTCGCTCCGCGCGGGTCCTGGCGTTCGACGAAGCGCAGCAGGACGCCATGCGGGGGATGGACCTCGTGCTGGGGGAGGAACGCCGCCGAGAAGCCGCACTGCGGGCGGCGATGTACCAACAAGCGCTGCGACGATATCACTGCCGCCACATCCACCCCAGAACTCTCGAGGTAGGAGACCTCGTACTCAGGCGGGTCCTCTCCAGTGAGGGGCTGCACAAGCTCTCTCCCATGTGGGAGGGCCCGTTCAAGGTTGTTCATGTTTCCAGGCCTGGATCTGCGCGCTTGGAGACTCAGGAGGGGGTGCCGATCCAGAATGCGTGGAACATCCAGCACCTCTGGAAGTTCTACCCCTGAAAAGGCCCAGAGCCTGTGAAGAAGGCGAACACCTGTGAAGATCATCCTTTTTGGAAAAGGCCCGGAGCCTATGAAGAAGGCAAACGCCTGTGAAGATCATCCTTTTTGGAAAAGGCCCAGAGCCTGTGAAGAAGGCGAACGCCTGTGAAGATTATCCTTTTTGGAAAAGGCCCGGAGCCTGTGAAGAAGGCGAACGCCTGTGAGGATTATCCTTTTTTGGAAAAGGCCCAGAGCCTGTGAAGAAGGCAACTGCCTGTGAAGCTGTCGCGTCTTGGAAAAGGCCCAGAGCCTGTGAAGAGGGAAAACGCCCGTGAAGCTCGTTCCCCTTAAGAAAGGCCCGGAGCCTGTGAAGAAGGCCAACGCTTGTGAAGCTCGCCGCCCGTGACACTCTCACGTAATAATGAGTAGGGCTGTACACGCCCCGGAGTCTCAGGAGCGCCGGCCTCAGGCCCTGGGGCTCCCTCCCATGCCCAGTGGCAGCACTTAGCTCCGCGCTGGTGAGAAGACGTCGAAGACTAGATTAGGTGCCGGACGCGGCTTTTTCATTTGCTTTCCGCAGTTGGCTTGTTTATTCTCATTCGAAGTTTTATTGGAGTTGTTGCCGCCTTTGACTTATGGTTCTTCGACTTTTTCACTCTCCTGCCTCGATTTCTCTTATGCAAGGCCTCGCGAGGGGAAGGGGCAGCCGAGCGCCCTCGTGAGTATTTCTGTCCTAAGATGTTCAAAGGTTTCGCGACCTGGGTCCATTACAGGAGCACCCCTCCAGTTCGTGCCCCACGGGCACCGCGACATGAACACATGGCCTGGGTCGGTCGCCCCCCTCACGGCTGGGGTTGGAAACTATCTACACATAGGCACGATAGCAAAAGCAAAGCAATAATTAATAGCGATAACCCAAACACGCCCCCGTGGGGCCCCACGCTACTGTCTTTTCATGCAGGACAAAGGAAAAGAAAGAACAAAGCAGGTGCAGCTCACCTCACGCCGGCCTACTGAGAAGACTCGAACCGCCTCCAAGACTCAGGCAGACTCCCTCTCGCGCTTCACCGAAGCGCGACGGCGGGCAGGCGCACCACCACCTCCCAGGCAAGTACGGCGGCGTGGAGACTGACTGCGGCCACCGCTGGAAGAGTCGCCGCCTGAGGAAGAACCGGTGAAGCTTAGGGATCCCTGAGCACCGCCGACCACGCGAGCGCTGCCCTCTCCATCGTTGCCGGGGCTGGGTTCCCGGCCGCGGTCGTCGTCCTCAGGGCAGCACGCTACGCAGCGACCATCTTCCCCAAACACCCTCACGAAGAGGGTGGCATCGCCGTCAAACTTGAAGTGCAGGGTGCACCGATGGCTCAGGCCCCGTGCGCGGTCAAACGTCTGCCAACCGCGGGCCAGGGCCAGGCTCCCAGCTGCGGAGACCTCCAGTGAAGCCCATGAGGCCCGGCTGCAGCAGCCATCTGCTTGAAGCCAGAGGCCGCCCGGGGCACCGGCCGGGAGCTCGCCGAGGAGGAAGCAAGGAAGATGAAGCCGGGTGCTAGTCGGCTCCACCGACCACACAACGAACTCCGGCATCACCTCTGCCATGCGAGAACGCGGCCTAGGGGGCGCGCGACCGAGGCGTGCCCCCCGGTCGCCGCTGCGCGCCCGTCACCGAGCTGAAAATCGCCCCCACGGCCGTGAAAGGCTGTCGTAGTGGCCGCGGGATGTTTGCGAGGACGCCCCCGGCCGCGCTTGGGCGGAGGAGAGGCAGGCTCAACCTGGCGAGCCTTCCCTTTCTCCGCGGCTGAGAACCTCCTCGATGGCGCCATGAAGAAGAAGGAGAAGCAGGGGGATGGACTGGAAGGGCGCGTGCCGTCCCGTACTTATAGCCGGCGAAGGCCAACCGTCGGCCTCCACGATCTCAGGTAATCATGACCAGTTTTGCATGCAGGGACTTGTCCAATCCGTGCAGATGCCGAGGCGTCGTGGGGAAGCGGAGACACCCACGTCCAATCAACCGCCACGCGGCGCCCAAGGCCGCAGGCTGTTAGGGCCCGCGGCGCTTCGCCCTTGCCCTTTCGCCTCCCTGCACGGCCAAGTCCGGGCGCGCCTTGGGCCCGGGGGCTACTGTCGGCGTTCTGGGAACGGGGGTCCCCAGACTTGCCTACCTGCGGCCTACGTCGTGGCTCAAAGGGGGACCAGCACGGCCCATCTTCATCAACGCAGACTCAAGACCCACGCGAGGGCCAAGCCTCGCGGGGCGGACGGCACGGAGCTTCCTCAGGCACGGCCTCATCAGGCTGGCTCGCGAGGAGGCGGAGAGATCAAGGCGGGGTACCATCAATAGGTGCCGATGATGCAAGCCATGACGACCAAGGGCGCCAGGCGGGCGCCAGCCAGCGCAGTGTCCTCCCTTTCCTCTTTGGTGCAAAGGGAGCAAGCGCGGGCGGGAGGATCAAGCAAAGGCACCCATTTCGGTGCAACGAGACCAAGACCAGCTCCGCGACAAGGAGGAAGTCACTATGGAGCCCAAGTCGGCGTCATCACCAGAGCCTTTGGCAGGCGAAGACCAACTTTAGTTAGGATAAGTGTACCAGATGTTCCCCTTCAAAATGGCCAATTGTTGGCGCCCTTCCCGCTCAATATTTGGGAGGAGGCTCAGGGCCTTTGCCTATAAATAGGACTAGCTACCCCCGAGGTTGGGGGGGATCGATCGAGAGATCAAGAGATTGAGAGGCACCCAGAGAGAGAGAGAGAGAAGGGCGACTGAACCCCTCTAGCAGTTCATCGCCCCAGCCAAAGACAGACCCTCGCGAGGCTGTTCTTCCTTGTATTGTTCATCATCAGCCCAAGAGGCAATCCACCACACACCACACTTGAGTAGGGTATTACACCACATCGGTGGCCCGAACTAGTATAAACTCTGTGTCCATTGTGTTTTTCTTCTGGTAGCTTAGATCCTTGCGAGACGGAGGGGTGCAGGTAGGTAGGAAGCGTAATCTCCGCGCGCACCCCAGAGTTCGAACCTCAAGGGTCTGCCGGAACCCGAAATCCGACAGTCTCCATGCAGTCCAGCACCCCTGAGGTCACCTCCTCAGGAGCCATACCAATTGTGCCCGGCACTGGTGACCGCACCCAGGGCTTCGGCCGGCTCTGACCAAACTTTGACGCGCTCCGGAAGAGGAAGGGGTCTCCACGCTGCAGCAGTGATGCCTTCCGGCCATTGAAATAGAGGAAGTACATTGCCATAGATGAGTGAGTACCTTATCTTTGCAATTTCTCGAGTGCTGCTTCCTCTCCTAACCACGGTTCCTCAGGGACCCTTCTGCTAAGGCGACGAAGTCTCCCGAGAAGCAACCTCCTCCTGCCTCGAGTCCTCTACTGACATTGGAAGCCAGCCTGCCGCACTTGGCGCGAGGTCGGACGGAGGCGTAAGTGCGCCGGTCTGGCGTCTCGACCCCGCGTTCTTGCCGTCCCTCCTTTGCGGCCTTGCGTAGGATGCGGAAGGTGTGCCAAGGGCTCCTCCTCTGGTTATTGACCGCGGCTGGGTGGCCTCGGCCCTGGCCTCTTCTTCAGGCAACGAGCCTCTGCCCCTCCGGGCCCTTGACGGGGCCCGAAGGATGACTGGAAAGGCGCCGGTCCCCAGCCCCCTGCTGGGAGCAGGCGAGCCACCTCGGACCTCTTCAATGACTTTCGGCGAGGAGGACGGGCCTAGTCGTGCGTTCGAGCTTATGCGTGAGCGGGGTGCCGTCCGTCATGAGCTCTTCCGAGAGGCGATGGGTGCGCTGATCTGGCTTGGGGAGGAGCTCGTGGACATTGACGCCCGCCTTGAAACTGAGGGTCTTCGGCTAGCGGACGAATGTCATCAACTGAAGGTGGCCATCAACCTCGGGCGTCTCCAGCGCGAGCATGCCAACGCGAAGGCGGAGGCATCCCTTGCAACCTCGCGCAAGGCCAGTGCCCGAGCCTTGGAAGAGGTCAGGGAGGCTGACCACCGCCGTGAGGTCACAGAGAAGCGCAGGCAGGAGCTCCAGGCCCTGAACGCCTCCCTGGAGCGGCAGGTCGAGGCCCGTAGGGCTGTTTTGGCGTCGATGAAGTGGGCGCCTTCCGAAGAAAGGGAGATCTTGAAGCGCGAGGAGGCGCTGATGCTGGAGGCCGTAGAGCGCAGCCTCGAGCTTGAACGGCTGGAGACGAGGGAGCACCAGGTTGCCCAGGCGGAGGATGCCACCAGCGCGCGCGAAGCCAGGATCTAGGAGGAGATCGACCTTAGGGTTGTAGAGGCTCTGGCAGATCTTGCCAGTAGACACGACCTGAAGCTAAAGCTCGTGGAAGCAGAAGCTAAAGGCATGACCATCACTCTCAGGTCAAGTTTGGACGAAGCGGAGCAGCGCGAGAAGGCCGCGGTGGCGGCCCTGGTCTTCGTCCAGGCCGAGCTGGCCTTCGCCCACGCCGAGGTGCTCCCGCTCCAGCAGCGGGTTACTGATGCCGAGTCCCTCGCGCAGCAGAGCAGGGAGGAAGCGCTTCGCCGTCAGACCCTGCTGCGCGAGCACACTCCCATGCTCCGGGTTGTCAGGGTGAGGGCCAACCAGCCGCTGGGTGCTGTCTGCGATGAACACGCCCCTCACCCCCACGCAAAAGACCATGCCAGCCATCTCCGCTTCTTCACCAACATCGTGGCGCGGCTAGAGCACCGGGCCGAGAGGGCTCGCCAGCTCGTGGACAAAAAGAGCCGAGGTCTCCTTGGGAACGCGTTCTCCTGCGTCTTCAGCCATCTTTAGAATGCCGACCCCAATTTAGATTTTGACGCCGCCATTGCCCCAGTGCCCGGGGCTATCCAGGATAACCTGGCACGCTGGGTGGACGATAATGTGGATTCTTTGGTCAGGGCCTTCGCCTCCGAGGACGATGCGGTGGTGGTCGTGGTGGATGAAGGCGGCATGGTTGACGATGGCGAAGGCGACGCCGGCGACTGCGACGATGCCAGCAGTGCATCTGGGAGCGAATCGGAAGGCATTGCGAGTGACATGTCCGATTAGGCCTACACTCCTTTGCTTTGAACCTGCGCGCAAAAGCTTAGGCATGGCCCTTCAAGATGTAAGAGCATTTTGGGGAGGGGGAGCCTAATACGTCTCCAACGTATCTATAATTTTTGATTGTTCCATGCTATTATATTATCCATCCAGGATGTTTTATATGCATTTATACGCTATTTTATATGATTTTTGGGACTAACCTATTAACCTAGAGCCCAGTGCCAGATTCTATTTTTTCCTTGTTTTTGAATATCGCAGAAAAGGAAAACCAAACGGAGTCCAATTGACCTGAAACTTCACGGAGATTATTTTTGACCAGAAGAAGCCCACACAGTATCGAAGATGGACCAGAAGAGTCCCGAGGCACCCACGAGGGTGGGGGCGCGCCCTCATGGCCGCCTCGGAGACCCCCTGGCTTGTTCCCGACGCCAAAAATCCCTATAAATACAGAAACCCCCAGAACATAACCTAGATCGGGAGTTCCTCCACCAGAAGCCTCTGTAGCCACCAAAAACCAATCAGGACCCTACTCCGGCACCCTGTCGGGGGGGGGGGGGGTCCCTCACCGGTGGCCATATTCATCATCTCGGTGCTCTCCATGATGAGGAGTGAGTAGTTCACCCTCGGGGCTGAGGGTATGTACCAGTAGCTATGTATTTGATCTCTCTCTCTCTCTCTCTCTCTCTCTCGTGTTCTTGATTTGGCACGATCTTGATGAATCGCGATCTTGATGTATTTGATCTTATGATGTTTCTCCCCCTCTACTCTCTTGTAATGGATTGAGTTTTCCTGTCACAGCCCTAGAATTGCTAGTAGTTAGTTGCATCAGTGAGCATGCCATCATGTTTTAATTCCAAAGAAACTTGAAATGGGGATTGTTGAAACCCTAGCACCAAATGAAATTCAACTAGGTTCACCTAAAATATTTTCAGTATTCCAAATGGCTTTTAAAAATGTTCATCATTTCTGGAAAATGCTAAAACCATAACCAGAAGTGTTGCACATTTTTCCATGACATTTGGATTATTGAATTAAATCATATAGTATTTGCATTTGGGCATTTAAATTTCATATATTATTTTAAATGTCCAAATATTCATGAACTGAATTGCTGGTTATTGGAAATAATCCAAACAGTGGCCACAAGCAGTCTCATGATTTTTGAAAGTGCTTAGGTATTTTTAATAAAGCCCTCAAATTTACAGAATAATAGAAAACTGAAATAAATAGAAAAGGAGAGAGAGAAAGGAACTTACCTGGCAAAGCCACCAGAGCCGGCCCAGCTGTGGCCCAGCCCACCAGGCCCTCCACCGTATTCAACCTCCTGCCAGTGGGCAGGAGGGCGTTTGCTCGCCGCGCGCGCGCCACCTCCACCCTGCCTGCTTGCCGCCTCCCCTCGTCGCTCTGGACGCCCTCCCGCGACGCCACGCAGCCCCTGGCCCCCTCTCACTCTCTCCCGTGCCTCTCCCCTCCTCTGCTTTCTCTCCCTCCCGCGTCCGAGCGCAACCGCCGACGCCGCTGGCCACCACCGCAGCCACCGCCTTCCCCTCGACCTCCCGATGTGTCCAGGAGCTCCGTCTTGACCACCTCCCTCTCCTCGCCAAGCAACGCACCGCCGGAGCCCCTGGAATGCCGCCATCGCCGTCGTCTTCTACCTCCAGCACCTGAGATCGCCGGCAACGTCACGTCAACATCCGGCCTTCCCCGAGCTCGCAGATGCCTCCAAACGACGCGGGGTGAGCCCCTCTTCATTTCGCCCCTATCCCCGTTGCCCCGCACGTTCTCTAGCGATAACGCCGCCGTGCCCGAAGCTCGCCGCCGCCGTGCCTCGTCGCCGTCATGGCTAGAGCCACGGTAGCTCGAAGCCGAGCACACCGCTGTGCTCAGCACGCTTCCAGGGGCCGGGCGCGCCCACCCATTCAACCTACCGTGCCCCCTAGTGCCATCCCGCACCAACCCCGAACTTCGGCAGCCGCCGCGAGCCTCGTTCTGATGAGCTCCGGCGCCCCCGCGGCCACCCACCTGCTCGTCTGGATGTGGGAGAGCACGGGCTACGCCCGGTGGTCTCCGCGAGTCCAGCCGCCGCCTGTAGCTCAAGTCCGGCGAATTCCGAGCGCCTCCGCCGCCCCGTTTGGTCGCCGGCGGCTAGCCGCCGGTGCGCTGACGTGGCCACCTAGCTAGGGCTAATCGCCCACTAATTAACCCCCACTGACCCACTTACACACGGGCCCCACCGATTTAATTAGTCAGCTAACGAAATTAGTTAGAACTAATCCAACCCGACTGGACCCCACGTGCCAGCTTTGACTTTGGTCAAGTCAATGCTGACCGGACCCACCTGTCATCCACCCAAACCAGACTGAGCCACTGACGTATGGGTCCCACAGGTCAGGTTTGACCTGGCCGACCCAGTTGACCTGCTGACGTCACACCTATGTCATGCTGACGCAATAAATCATTTTCTAGTTTTAAAATAATTCAGGAAATTCCAGAAAATGTCCTAAACTTCAGAAATTCATAGTAATTCAACCGTAACTCCAAATCAAACAATTTATATATGAAATTTGATCAGAAAAATATGAAGAATCTGTTTATGGCATTTTCATGCATGATTGAACAAGTTAACCTCACTGAATAGGATGAATCATGATTAGGACAATTTATGAAATAGCATTTGGAGTTGGAGTTTAACCTTGTTTGAATTCCAATCCAATTAATTTGGCTTACTACTGCATTAGGTCAATTCAGTACCTTAACATGACATATCATTCATATGAATGTGCATTGCATTGATTGTGGTTCCTCTTGTGTTTGCCGGTGTTGTCCCCTCTCGATAGACGTGGTTCCGACGATGTGATCGTTGACACTGATGAAGACTCGATGTTATATTCAGAAGTGCCAGGCAAGCAAAACCCCCTTGTTCATTCCGATACAATCCCACTCTCTCGCTCCTGCTCTCTTTTACTGCATTAGGACAACAATGATTCATGTGTTACTTGCTGCGGTAGCTGAACCCCTTTATCCTTTGCATGACCTGTCATTCCACAGTAATTAGATGAAACCCACTAGCATGAGTAGGAGTTGTTTGAGCCCTGTTGTGCCTACTCATACATGCTTGTTTGTCATGCCTGCTACTGCTTAGAGTTGAGTCAGGTCTAATTCATCGGGAATGAATTGGAATGGTGATGAACATGTCCTACTGCGTGTGAGCTAAGTGTGTGAATACGTTTTGGTAAAGGTATTGGTGAGAGGCCATGTAGGAGTACATGGTGGGTTGTCTCATTGAAGCCGTCCTCAGGAACTGAGTTCTGTGTTTGTGATCCATGAAACAGCTACTACCATACATTGGGCCCTGAAATATGACCCCGCTCGACTTCTTAACCACCCTTGTCCTCTGTCCAGGAGTTGCAAGTAGTTTCTGGTGTTTATAGTATGCTGGGGGCCGCACGCAGCGCTGACCATCGGGGTGGGCTGTGTTGCGGTAGGCACGTGGCCGGGCAGCCGGGCGCCCGTTTGGTGTCTCGGACCCTGTACACATCGTTCGGGGCCGTTAGTGGAAACCTCGGCCGGACTCCCTGCGGATGGAACCCGAATAGGCGATAAACCTGGACTAGAGACTTGAGTGTTTAGGTAGGTCGTGGTCTACACCCACGTCGGCTTTCGCTTGAAGTCTGCCGAGCACATGTCGTGTGCAGACGCTAAGTGGTGGAAACATGTATGAAGAAGTACACCCCTGCAGGGTTAACATCATCTATTCGAATAGCCGTGTCCGCGGTAATGGACTTCTGGGTTGCCTATAACAGTTCATAGACAAGTGGAAGTGGATACTCTAAAATGCGCAAGATAAGTGCTATGGATGGCCTTCTCGTAGGGAGACGGAAGTGGATCCATAGTGGTGTATTGGATGGTGAATATGTGGACTCGTGTGCGCCACCTCAAAAGAGTCGCTTGCAGTCGTAGTTCAGGATAGCCACTGAGTCAAAGCTGGCTTGCTGCAGTCAAACTCCACCACCCCCTTTATTGAAACTGATGCATATGTAGTTAGTTCTGATGTAAGTCTTGCTGAGTACGTTTGTACTCACGTTTGTCTATTTTATGTTTTTGCAGAGAGACGTCAGTCTCGCTAGTAGTACCGCTTGGACTTCGACGTTTAGCTTGTTACCTCAGCTACGATCTTGTGCCCTTGGCAGGATCTGGTAGATAGTCAGGCTTCTCAGCCTTTTTCATTTGTAGATGTCTGTACTCAGACATGTTAAGCTTCCGCATGTGTTTGACTTGTATGCTCTGAATGTTGGGTCATGAGACTCATGTTTGTAATATCTCGCTCCTCGGAGCCTAATGAATAAATACTTGAGTCGTAGAGTCTTGTTGTGATGCCATGTTGTATCTACACATATCGAGCATATTGTGTGTATGATTGAAATGCTTGCTATGTGTGGGATCCGACTATCTAGTTGTTTATCCTTGGCAGCCTTTCATATGAGGAAATGTAAGTCTAGTGCTTCTGAGCGATAGTAGTCCGCTACAGCCCGGTTCACCGGAGTCCTGCTAGCCCAGCACTACTGCTCGGAACACATGACTGGCCGGCATGTGTTTCACGTCGTTCCTATGTCTGTCCCTTCGGGGAAATGTCACGCGCTGTTATTCGGAGTCCTGCCTAGCCTGCTACAGCCCGGGTTACCGGAGTCCTATTAGCCCAGTGCTACAGCCCGAATAAATACGTTGATGACCGACATGCTCGATGTGATTCATGTATGCCTGTCCTCATAGGCTAGCGCCGCTTTGGGTTCACGACTAGCCATGTCGGCCCGGGTTCTCTGTCATATGGATGCTAGCGACACTATCATATATGTGAGCCAAAAGGCGCAAACGGTCCCGGGCCAGGTAAGGTGGCACCCGTGGGAGTACCGTGCGTGAGGCCGCAAAGTGATATGATGTGTTACACGCTGGATTGATGTGGCTTAGGATCGGGGTCCTGACAGCGTTGGTATCAGAGCCTGACTGCCTGTAGGATTACCAAGCCAAACTGGTCGAAGTTGAGTCTAGAAATGCTTTAGTTATATAAGGGAATTGATTGTGGAAGGGAACGTAAGGCTCTTTTTACTCCTTATACCTCATGGCCTTCTGATCTGAGTCATCCTCTTCTCTTCTACGGGGATTAAGAACTAGGCCTTCTCATCTATCTTTCAGGATGACGTGTTACTAAACTGTAGTTGCCAATGATTGTTGAGTTCAAACCTCAGTTCAGTTTCTACTACTTCCATATGTTGATAACTGGCCTCAGAACTTTGATATGATGTTGTTGAGTGTCTATGCAAACTGTTGCGAATGTCTCAAATCTTTTTCTGAGCATTTACAGCCGTTATGCTGCCCGAGTCATCCCAGGTTTCCAACTAGTCTGATGCATTTGCAAATCCTTTCCTTCCATTCCCAATGTCCTTTTGGTCAGAATAAGCACACTAATCGGTGAGTTGAGGTATTCTATTACCTCGACATATATGTTGGAGCTATTATTATGACCTAGGTGTCTTAGGGGTTCATCTAGTAATCTAGCAATGCTATGTGTTTCCGGTGTGATGATTCTGGCCACCATTCTCGAAAGCATCCCGTGATGCCGTTTAGTAGTAGGTATTCTACTCCTGGGTTTTCAAACCCGAGATTCATCCTACTTACTTCATGTTGATAGTGCTTGCTAGTTCCTTTAGGACATTAGTAACCTTTGCGATAGTCATCGAGGTCCGTGGTATATCATTCTTCCAAATACCATGAACTGCTTATGGCAGAAGTTCTGTTGAACCAAAAGATCACAACCAGAGTACTCTTGAGGAGTTCTCCATCCATAATTGTGAATCTGCCCGTCCTACTTCTCCGCATGGATTATCCGGAAGAAATTCGTTGAACTCGTTTGACATACTAATCCGTGCATCCACAACTCAGAAGATCATATGTTCCTTGAGTTGTCCCTCCTTAGTCGTTTTCTGACCTTCGTCTATCAATTGATAGTCAAGAGCATGCGTGCATTCGTTCATCGATGCCTATTATTCTTGTGGCCCGTCAAGTCGTTCTATTCCGGAATGACTAGGACAAACAAACTCCAGTACCTCATCCATATCCAGGATTGGGTCAAAGCAGTTGTATACCACAGATCAAAATGCCAATCCAGCTTTTGTTCTGTTCTACCCTGGAGTGTCACCATCTTTATGTCAAGAGTGTCATGAGAATTGCACCACCTCTTATGAATTCTTGACGCAGTAATACTTCTTGCCATCATTGCTCATTCCTCGGTTTCCGTGTTGCCACAGCCGGAATGCCGACAAGTGAACCATGATGTGTGAAATCAATACTCCTAGCAACTCTGTTGCTTGGTAGTTAATGTACAATAATCTCATTCTTAGCGTGTTGGTTATTAAATCATCATCCTAAGATTGATCGTGCTACCTAGTCCTTATTTCCTGGTGCACTCTTCGATCAATGAGTTGGGATTTTGCCAAACCCTTGCTCTTTTGATCATATCGTCTTGCCCTGAAAAGCAAGATTGATCTCAAGCTTAGTATCATATCGGTGGTTCGTGATTTTCGGAATATCTTCTCGGAAGTATTACCAGGTTGTCCCCAGACTGTTATGTTGAGCTCGTGATCAAGTTGGTTCCTTGTGAACCACCCTTTCTCCAAGAATCTGTGTTAGATATCCCTGAGCTAGTTGGTTGAGCTAGACAACTACTTGGAGAGTTGGAAGATAAAAGCTTATCCGACTTGGTTCATGTTAAGGGATATCTTCTGTGTGTGTGTTGAAGAAAGATGATATCTTCACCAATTGGTCCTCGTGATCAGTTGTTGGATGTATTGTCTTGTCAAAACTTTGACTTGAGTATGGGCTATCGTCAAGTCAAATCAGAACCAACGATGTTCGTAATGTTGTCTTACTCGTGGTTGATCCCTCGAGCATACACCATTACATCTTTTGGTCTGACCAATGCTATCACCGTGTTCACATGATGGTGGAAGTCCAGTGATATGGAAATACCGATGAGTTGTTGTTGAGCCCATCAGCAGCATTTTGTCTCCCCCATGATTCATGTTGAACATCAACCTAGTGTTGAAAACTTTGTAAGCAATGCCTTCGTGTTCCGTTCATGAAGCTTATGCTTGGATGAAAGGAGTGACTTCCTCTAATTCACATGCATTTGATGTAAGTTGCTGCCGTGGATTTGAGAAAGTTTGTTTTGCCTCCTCTGGAATCATCCCAAATCAGTCATGCATACGTGCGAAGTATTCTGTGGTTTGGAGACTTGCAACCTTCATTCTATATGTGTCCCTAGCACACCAAGCCACTGATTGATTTGTTCAAGGAGAGGAAGTTCCTTTTTAAGAGCTAACCCGGGCTTAATCAAGGACTTCGTTATCTGCAATGATGGTTTCCCACCTAAACTCGGTAGTGTTTTATTGTAAGACTACTCTGTGGTCATGCTTGTCTTGGACGACATGTTCACATGTATATAGCAGAACCAGCTCATGTTTTGGAGCTTGCTATCGTAGTTCATTTCCTGAGAATCTCGCAACGTCATCTCGCCGGTTTGTGTTGCAAACTTCCTTTTCCGGACATGCTGTCTGAAATATCCTGTTACCAACCAGATCTGAATCTCAGGCAGATGTGATGGTTGGAACTTTTCCAAGATCTATTATGTAGGTCCCGACAAGGTTGATGCCTGGCCGACACACCTAGCCGGAAGAGCTATCATGGTAGTATCTTGATTGAACTAGTTGACCATCTTCTCCATGAGGATCTCGCGCGGCTTATTCTAGAAGTTGCTCCCTAAGGATCCTTGTGCTCTCAGTTTTCTCGATTATACCGTAACCATTCAAACGGTGGAATCACCCTCGTTGAGTTATTCCAGTTACCAGAATCATTCCCAGCATTTGCATTTTGTCCCCAGCTCGCCCCGCCATAGTACCAAAATTCCATGGGCTGCACTTCTCAGTAATTATTGTTTAGAATCATTTTCAGAAGTGTTCATGTCTTGGTCCCATCCATTTACGGTGATAAGCAAAAATCATTCATTGCGTTGTCTTCAACAAGGTAGTCCACATCATCCAACCTAGTCCGAGTATGTCACCTTTCCGAACTCCTTCAAACGATCGTTTGTGATTGCCTTAGGCTGGAATAAAGAGTTCCAATGATCTCAGTATCAAAAGTAATTCTTTTTGCCATTTAAGGGAATAGTTCTTCGAGTCACCTTCCCTGAGGTGCCCCGTTATGGATCATGGCAATTTTTCCTCGCTACTTTGAAACCCTCGTCAAAT
The DNA here is from genome assembly GCA_032464435.1 of Aegilops umbellulata. Taxonomy (NCBI): domain Eukaryota; kingdom Viridiplantae; phylum Streptophyta; class Magnoliopsida; order Poales; family Poaceae; genus Aegilops; species Aegilops umbellulata. Next base: position 288,569,940 of record CP136056.1, on the reverse strand, counting down.
TGTTTCTTCCATCACACTCTATGTGTGTATTGTGTCTCAACTCGAGAGATGTTCTTACGTCTCATTCCATGAGTTGATCGTGAGTTGCTCAATCTTTAAGAAGATCGATTCCTATAGAGTTTTCTTTTGTCATCATCATGTTGTATGAAGATCTCGAAAGCAAAGACGTCAAGATCAATTTGAAGCAATGAATCAACATCTTTGAGAAGGATAGCTGGATCATGAAGATCGTGATAGCTTGTGCCCCCTCTGTCTTCTTACCTCACGTCTTGAATCTCGGGGCGAGATTCTTGTTTAGTGGGGGTGAGTTGTCACAACCCTAGAATTGCTAGTAGTTAGTTGCATCAGTGAGCATGCCATCATGTTTTAATTCCAAAGAAACTTGAAATGGGGATTGTTGAAACCCTAGCACCAAATGAAATTCAACTAGGTTCACCTAAAATATTTTCAGTATTCCAAATGGCTTTTAAAAATGTTCATCATTTCTGGAAAATGCTAAAACCATAACCAGAAGTGTTGCACATTTTTCCATGACATTTGGATTATTGAATTAAATCATATATTTGCATTTGGGCATTTAAATTTCATATATTATTTTAAATGTCCAAATATTCATGAACTGAATTGCTGGTTATTGGAAATAATCCAAACAGTGGCCACAAGCAGTCTCATGATTTTTGAAAGTGCTTAGGTATTTTTAATAAAGCCCTCAAATTTACAGAATAATAGAAAACTGAAATAAATAGAAAAGGAGAGAGAGAAAGGAACTTACCTGGCAAAGCCACCAGAGCCGGCCCAGCTGTGGCCCAGCCCACCAGGCCCTCCACCGTATTCAACCTCCTGCCAGTGGGCAGGAGGGCGTGTGCTCGCCGCGCGCGCGCCACCTCCACCCTGCCTGCTTGCCGCCTCCCCTCGTCGCTCTGGACGCCCTCCCGCGACGCCACGCAGCCCCTGGCCCCCTCTCACTCTCTCCCGTGCCTCTCCCCTCCTCTGCTTTCTCTCCCTCCCGCGTCCGAGCGCAACCGCCGACGCCGCTGGCCACCACCGCAGCCACCGCCTTCCCCTCGACCTCCCGATGTGTCCAGGAGCTCCGTCTTGACCACCTCCCTCTCCTCGCCAAGCAACGCACCGCCGGAGCCCCTGGAATGCCGCCATCGCCGTCGTCTTCTACCTCCAGCACCTGAGATCGCCGGCAACGTCACGTCAACATCCGGCCTTCCCCGAGCTCGCAGATGCCTCCAAACGACGCGGGGTGAGCCCCTCTTCGTTTCGCCCCTATCCCCGTTGCCCCGCACGTTCTCTAGCGCTAACGCCGCCGTGCCCGAAGCTCGCCGCCGCCGTGCCTCGTCGCCGTCATGGCTAGAGCCACGGTAGCTCGAAGCCGAGCACACCGCTGTGCTCAGCACGCTTCCAGGGGCCGGGCGCGCCCACCCATTCAACCTACCGTGCCCCCTAGTGCCATCCCGCACCAACCCCGAACTTCGGCAGCCGCCGCGAGCCTCGTTCCGATGAGCTCCGGCGCCCCCGCGGCCACCCACCTGCTCGTCTGGATGCGGGAGAGCACGGGCTACGCCCGGTGGTCTCCGCGAGTCCAGCCGCCGCCTGTAGCTCAAGTCCGGCGAATTCCGAGCGCCTCCGCCGCCCCGTTTGGTCGCCGGCGGCTAGCCGCCGGTGCGCTGACGTGGCCACCTAGCTAGGGCTAATCGCCCACTAATTAACCCCCACTGACCCACTTACACACGGGCCCCACCGATTTAATTAGTCAGCTAACGAAATTAGTTAGAACTAATCCAACCCGACTGGACCCCACGTGCCAGCTTTGACTTTGGTCAAGTCAATGCTGACCGGACCCACCTGTCATCCACCCAAACCAGACTGAGCCACTGACGTATGGGTCCCACAGGTCAGGTTTGACCTGGCCGACCCAGTTGACCTGCTGACGTCACACCTATGTCATGCTGACGCAATAAATCGTTTTCTGGTTTTAAAATAATTCAGGAAATTCCAGAAAATGTCCTAAACTTCAGAAATTCATAGTAATTCAATCGTAACTCCAAATCAAACAATTTATATATGAAATTTGATCAGAAAAATATGAAGAATCTGTTTATGGCATTTTCATGCATGATTGAACAAGTTAACCTCACTGAATAGGATGAATCATGATTAGGACAATTTATGAAATAGCATTTGGAGTTGGAGTTTAACCTTGTTTGAATTCCAATCCAATTAATTTGGCTTACTACTGCATTAGGTCAATTCAGTACCTTAACATGACATATCATTCATATGAATGTGCATTGCATTGATTGTGGTTCCTCTTGTGTTTGCCGGTGTTGTCCCCTCTCGATAGACGTGGTCCCGACGATGTGATCGTTGACACTGATGAAGACTCGATCTTATCTTCAGAAGTGCCAGGCAAGCAAAACCCCCTTGTTCATTCCGATACAATCCCACTCTCTCTCTCCTGCTCTCTTTTACTGCATTAGGACAACAACGATTCATGTGTTACTTGCTGCGGTAGCTGAACCCCTTTATCCTTTGCATGACCTGTCATTCCACAGTAATTAGATGAAACCCACTAGCATGAGTAGGAGTTGTTTGAGCCCTGTTGTGCCTACTCATACATGCTTGTTTGTCATGCCTGCTACTGCTTAGAGTTGAGTCAGGTCTGATTCATCGGGAATGAATTGGAATGGTGATGAACATGTCCTACTGCGTGTGAGCTAAGTGTGTGAATACGTTTTGGTAAAGGTATTGGTGAGAGGCCATGTAGGAGTACATGGTGGGTTGTCTCATTGAAGCCGTCCTCAGGAACTGAGTTCTGTGTTTGTGATCCATGAAACAGCTACTACCATACATTGGGCCCTGAAATATGACCCCGCTCGACTTCTTAACCACCCTTGTCCTCTGTCCAGGAGTTGCAAGTAGTTTCTGGTGTTTATAGTATGCTGGGGGCCGCACGCAGCGCTGACCATCGGGGTGGGCTGTGTTGCGGTAGGCACGTGGCCGGGCAGCCGGGCGCCCGTTTGGTGTCTCGGACCCTGTACACATCGTTCGGGGCCGTTAGTGGAAACCTCGGCCGGACTCCCTGCGGATGGAACCCGAATAGGCGATAAACCTGGACTAGAGACTTGAGTGTTTAGGTAGGTCGTGGTCTACACCCACGTCGGCTTTCGCTTGAAGTCTGCCGAGCACATGTCGTGTGCAGACGCTAAGTGGTGGAAACATGTATGAAGAAGTACACCCCTGCAGGGTTAACATCATCTATTCGAATAGCCGTGTCCGCGGTAATGGACTTCTGGGTTGCCTATAACAGTTCATAGACAAGTGGAAGTGGATACTCTAAAATGCGCAAGATAAGTGCTATGGATGGCCTTCTCGTAGGGAGACGGAAGTGGATCCATAGTGGTGTATTGGATGGTGAATATGTGGACTCGTGTGCGCCACCTCAAAAGAGTCGCTTGCAGTCGTAGTTCAGGATAGCCACTGAGTCAAAGCTGGCTTGCTGCAGTCAAACTCCACCACCCCCTTTATTGAAACTGATGCATATGTAGTTAGTTCTGATGTAAGTCTTGCTGAGTACGTTTGTACTCACGTTTGTCTATTTTATGTTTTTGCAGAGAGACGTCAGTCTCGCTAGTAGTACCGCTTGGACTTCGACGTTTAGCTTGTTACCTCAGCTACGATCTTGTGCCCTTGGCAGGATCTGGTAGATAGTCAGGCTTCTCAGCCTTTTTCATTTGTAGATGTCTGTACTCAGACATGTTAAGCTTCCGCATGTGTTTGACTTGTATGCTCTGAATGTTGGGTCATGAGACTCATGTTTGTAATATCTCGCTCCTCGGAGCCTAATGAATAAATACTTGACTCGTAGAGTCTTGTTGTGATGCCATGTTGTATCTACACATATCGAGCATATTGTGTATATGATTGAAATGCTTGCTATGTGTGGGATCCGACTATCTAGTTGTTTATCCTTGGCAGCCTTTCATATGAGGAAATGTAAGTCTAGTGCTTCTGAGCGATAGTAGTCCGCTACAGCCCGGTTCACCGGAGTCCTGCTAGCCCAGCACTACTTCTCGGAACACATGACTGGCAGGCATGTGTTTCACGTCGTTCCTATGTCTGTCCCTTCGGGGAAATGTCACGCGCTGTTATTCGAAGTCCTGCCTAGCCTGCTACAGTCCTGTTAGCCCAGTGCTACAGCCCGAATAAATACGTTGATGACCGACATGCTCGATGTGATTCATGTATGCCTGTCCTCATAGGCTAGCGCCGCATTGGGTTCACGACTAGCCATGTCGGCCCGGGTTCTCTGTCATATGGATGCTAGCGACACTATCATATACGTGAGCCAAAAGGCGCAAACGGTCCCGGGCCAGGTAAGGTGGCACCCGTGGGAGTACCGTGCGTGAGGCCGCAAAGTGATATGATGTGTTACACGCTGGATCGATGTGGCTTAGGATCGGGGTCCTGACATTTCCCTTTGAAGTTATCTTATCGGGTTGAGTCTTTAAGGATTTGAGAACACTTGATGTATGTCTTGTGTGGGATACCCGTGGTGACAATGGGGTATTCTATTTATTCACTTGATGTATGTTTTGGTGATCAACTTGCTGGTTCTGTGACCTTGGGAATCTATGCATAGGGTTTGGCACACGGTTTCGTCTTGACTCTCTGGTAGAAACTTTGGGGCACTCTTTGAAGTACTTTGTGTTGGTTGAATAGATGAATCTGAGATTGTGTGATGCATATCATATAATCATACCCATGGATACTTGAGGTGACATTGGAGTATCTAGGTGACATTAGGGTTTCCGTTGATTTGTGTCTTAAGGTGTTATTCTAGTATGAACTCAAGGATAGATCGAATGGAAAGAATAGCTTCATGTTATTTTACTACGGACTCTTGAATAGATCGATTAGAAAGGATAACTTTGAGGTGGTTTCGTACCCTACAATAATCTCTTCGTTTGTTCTCTGCTATTAGTGACTTTGGAGTGACTCTTTGTTGCATGTTGAGGGATAGTTATATGATCCAGTTATGTTATTATTGTTGAAAGAACTTGCACTAGTGAACGCATGAACCCTAGGCATTGTTTCGAAGCATTGCAATACCATTTGTGCTCACTTTTATCATTAGTTACCTTGCTATTTTTATATTTTCAGATTACAAAAACCTATATCTACCATCCATATTGCACTTGTATCACCATTTCTTCACCGAACTAGTGCGCCTATACAATTTACTATCGTGTTGGGTGTGTTGGGGACACAAGAGACTCTTTCCTATTTGGTTGCAGAGTTATTTGAGAGAGACCATCTTCATCCTATGCCTCCCAGGAATTGATAAACCTTAGGTCATCCACTTGAGGGAAATTTGCTACTGTCCTACAAACCTCTGCACTTGGAGGCCCAACAATGTCTACAAGAAGAAGGTTCTGTAGTAGACATCAGAGACCCTCATGTAATCAGACTATTGTTTTATTCCTTGGGCCAGACTTAAAGCGTGCTTTTGCGAGCCCTTAATTTCTTCTGCGAGCTTGCTGCAGCAACTTACCTTAGTACAGACAGACCTCGGACTAGTCTTGTGATTGTCGGTGTGTATTTCTCCCAAGGGGAGTCCTTCGTGGGCCTGCGAGGTGTTGGGCCCCTGAGGAGCCCGCTAGTCCGCCCAAGAGGGCCTCGCGAGAAGCAAGTGTGTGAGCACGGCAGTTTGCGCGCGCATGCCACACCCAGCCCCCGCTTGCGAGGTGCACATGAGGGAGGGGTAGCAGGCGCGGGCCTTAATAACAAGGCACAAGACCAGAAAACTCAAGAAACCAATGCAACGATAAAAAACGCCCCCCGCGCTTTGTCAACGAAAATACATTTTCAAGTTCAAATCCGAAAAGGCGGCAAAGCGAGCTACAGAAAAGAGGGGTTGAAAGCAAATGGCCGCGTCCGACACCTAGCTAGTCTTCTTGTCTTCCCACCAGTGCGGAGCTAAGTGCTTTCACTGGTCGTGAGCATAGTCGTTGGGGGATAATGTCGACGGCCAGCGCGGAGCATGGTGCTTCCACTAGGACGTGGGCTGGAGCCCCCGAGGCCCGAGGGCGGCTCTCCCGAGACTCCGGGGCGTGTACAACCCTAGTCATTATTACGTGAGAGTGTCACGGGCGGAGACCTTCACAGGCATTTGATTTGCTTCATATCGCTAGACGAGGGCCCCGCCTTGCGCCGCCCTCGACCATCGTTGGGGCGTACGGAAACCAGGACAGTACCAAGGGGCAAAGGGGTCGCTAGCGGCACCCTCGGCGACCACGGGCCCTCTGCCAGGCGGAGGGCTCGTCGGCGCCTCCCCGACAGAGTACCTACCTCCGGGCGACGCCTTGCCCCGTGCGACGTGGAGAGGGGCCTTGCTCCAGGCCCCTCCCGTGCAGCCCCTAGTGCACTTCCCCTGGTGGAAGCGGGGTTGCCGCGCTGGGGTCACCGTCCACCACTGTGGCCTGCTCCTGAGAGATTAGTGGTACCCTGCGATTATTGTTGCTGGTGGGGTCGGCGAGGCTCCTGGGTGGTTCCTGGAAGGCCTCAACTTCCAGCATCTCTTCTTCCCAACCCGACTCGAGTTACGAGCCGGGGTCATCCTCCGATGTGTACTCTCGATTCACCATGCGGGGCACATAGGCTTCCGGAGCCGCCGGTCTGGAACCCCCGCCGAGACGCCCCGTGCTCCACACCACCGGGCCCAGCGCGCCCCCTGGTTGTTGCAGGGTGGCATCCCGCTAGGGTCGCGGGGAGCAACGCCCGTACCTGGCCCGCTGGGGGAAGCACAGGCACGGCCGGATGCCCGGCACTGTTGGCCCGCCGACGCCGATGAACCCTCCCGGTGCGCCTGGGAGCACGCAGGCGCGACGAGGCCCACCATGTGATCTAGCCATAACTTGAGAGGTATATAAGGAGCAGAAGGGCGGCGTACCCCTCGACACGGTGTCTACCAGCTCGGCGACGCGCTCCAGCAACGCTTTGCGGCCGTTCTTCGCCAGCCAGCACCGCAGCAGCTCCCGCGCCACTATGAGCGCGGCTCGCATGTTCGCCTGTTCCCGTCTGGAATGTGGCGCCATTGCCGTTGCGTAGCTTGAGGATCTTGCGGCGGCCCGCAAACACCGCGGCGTGAGGGTGGAAGGCGTCAGTCCGCGTCGTCCGCATCCCGCGGCATTCGGCGGTGTGCGGGCCGCCTGGAGTGTGGAGTTGAAGTCTTCTTGGGCGGACGGTGCCACCCTGACGGGCCAAGCTGCCCAATGGTCGGTTTCTGGTCCTCGGGTCGCCGGACATCGGAACCGCAGAGTGTCGGTGGATCAGCTGACGGAAGAGAGGCTTCAGCGCACCCCCTACCTGGCGTGCCAAATGTCGGATTCTGGGTTCAGGCAAACCCTTGAGGTTCGAACACTGGGGTGAGCACGAAGATCTCTCCCTCTCTCTAGCTTGCTCTCGCAACGATCTCAAGGCCTAACTTGCCGTACCCAAAGAGCAGGAGACACAAGGGTTTATACTGGTTCAAGCCACCACTGTGGTGTAGTACCCTACTCCAGTATGGTGTGGTGGATTGCCTCGTAGGCTGATGATGAACAGTACCATGGATGAATAGCCTGCTGAGGAGAGGTGTTCTTCTGCTCGGTGAGCTTGCGTGTGTGACGATGGTCTCAATCGATCCGTCCGTTCTATGGTGGTGGCTAGTCCTATTTATAGAGGCCCAGGTCCTCTTCCCAAATATTTGGCGGGAAGGGATCCCACAACAGCCAGTTTGAAGGGGGGCAACTAGTACAAGTTATCCTGACAAAAGGTGGTCTTCGCCTACCAAAGGCTCTGGTGGTGACGCCGTCATGGGCTCCGCGGTGACCTCCGTCCTACCGTCCTGCTGGTCTTGGTCTTGTTGCATCGATATGGAAACCTTTGCCTGATGCCTCAGGACTCCTCGCGTGCGCTTGCCCCTTTAGCAGCAAAGAGGCAACGAGTGCTCTGCGCCCGCTGGCGCCCGCATGGCCTTGGTCGTCATGGCTCACGTCACGTGCACCTCGCGAGGTGCCCGCCTTGATATCTCCGCTCCTCGGGAGCCATCCTAGGGAGGCTGCCCCTGAGGAGGTCTTGCGTCGTCCACCTCGCGAGGCTTGGCCCATCGCGAGGGTCTTGAGTGGTTGTTGATGAAGATGGGCCGTACCAGGCCGCTAGGTGAGCCACGCCCTGGGCCGCAGGCAGGCAAGTCTGGGTACCCCCATTCCCAGGACGCCGACACAAGTCCTCCTCCAACCGCAAGAATAACTATCGCAAGTCCAAGGCATACATCGGCAAGGAAATGGATTCTGATGAAGAAGAATCATAAGACTCCGTAGAAGCTGATAATCCGATGAGGATTCTGACTCTGGCATGGGTGACATTGCATATGCTTCCTCCCCTGCAACAGACTTCTTCGAGAATCCTTCAAGCAACGATGAATCTCCTGCCTACTGCTTCATGGCCAAAGCATCAAAAGAAAAGTACTATATCCCTGGGTGTACTGAATGGATAATGGATAGTGGATGCACTAGTCATATGATCGGAGACAAGTCATTGTTTCACTACTGGAATCAGCTTCTTTGCCGTCCGCCATGGCAGACGGCAAAGGCACAGATCCCGGACAGCAAACTTCTTTGCCGTCAGCCAGCGGACGACAAACTGTCCGTCTGAACACATGCCAACAAAGGCCTTCTTTGCCGTCTGCTTCTTAGAAACGGACGGCAAAGGATTGTGCCATCCGCCATCCAAGGCCAGTAGACGACTAAGAGAACGGACGACAGTGGGGTGGGGTGAGAGCCGTTAGGGGGTTAACGATGCTCTTTGCCGTCCGCTAGCAGACGGCAAAGAGGCAAAGCTCTTTGCCGTACGCTGACAGATGGCAAAGAGCTTAGCTGGGCCGGCACTGGGAAGATGCCACATGGCCAGCTATGCCGTCTGCCAGCAGTCGACATAGATATCACTTTGCCGTCTGCTAGCAGACAGCAAAATGACCAAATAGGCAGCCAGTGTTCCTAGTTTGTACAGGTAGCTGCCACGTGTCCTCTTTGCCGTCCTCTAGCGGACGGCAAAGTGGCTATATATCCCCTGTTTTTATTTATATCCATTTAATTAGACATGGTTTCAAACACATATATACATGCATACATATCCAACATATCCAACAGCATATAACAGCATGTCCAACAACATATTTCATCAAATCCAACATATATATCCAACAACATAGTTCAACAAAGTCCAACATATCCATATATATACATAACCAGAAACAAGTTTCCAACAACATATCCATATAGACATACATATCCAAATAAGTTTACATAAACAACAAGGAAGCACCAGAAGAATAGTACACTGCATGAATCCAAGCTTTCTCATGTAAAGCAAATCTGCAAATTGGGAAAGATGAAAGTTAGAAGAAGAAGAATAAGACTAGCTAGAAGAAAAGGAAGAGGATGAAAAGAAGAAGAATATTGGAGCTAACCTAGCTAAACTTGGTCATTTTTGAGCTAACCTAGCTAATTATGCCATTTTTGACCGAACTAAGCTTATTGTGTCATTTTAGAGGACAACAAGCTAAGTATATGACATTTATGAGGTTAGCAAGGTTATTATGCCATTTACGAATAAATACAAGTAAGAGGAGGAAAAGAAGAACAAGAAGAAGAAGAAGAAGAACTTCTTCTTCTTCTTCTTCTTCTTTTCTTCCTATTCCTTCTTTCCTTCCTCTTCCTTGATTTTCTTCATCTTATTATGTCATTTGTGGACTAAATAGGCTAAATTATGTCAAAAATGGACTAAACAAGCTAAATAAGAAGAAAAATACCGATATCACGGAGGTGTAGGAAAAATTGAATACCTCACATTACTAATATTACTCTGAATTGTCTATATATATATGCTCCGGGATCATTAAATGCATCATCATCATCACTATCAGTGACGTGCTCACCATCATCATCAATAAATGCATCAACATGTGGAAGGCCTCCTTTACGTAATCGGTCAAGCATTGACAGGTCATCTGCAGCAGTAACTTCTTCTTGTTCCGGCTTAGGGGTGAAGTCAGATTCACTATCATTGTCTACTTCAATGTTCTGGGGTGGAGTAGAGCGATTCTTGATTTTTTTTTTGGAAATACGTGTTTCTTGGAAGAATTCTACTTCGTCATATGTGTCTTGGTTAATCTGAGGTTCATAATCCTCTTCATTGGGGGGAGGTGGTCTAACACGTGGCGGCACTTCATAAACGACATCCCAACCACTGATATTTGGATCACTTTGACAGGCCCATGGTAGATAGAAAACTTGGGTTGCCTGTTGAGCCATAATATAGACACCGGGAACATCCAAATGGGTGCTTTGTTTGATTTCTACTAGCCCTATATGTTCATGAGTCCTTCTAGTCTCCCTCGACTGGAACCAATAACATCTGAAGACTATGGCGTTTGTTGGGTTTTCACCATAGAATTGAAGTTCATAAATTTCTTAAACTCTTCCATAATACTCGATATCTCCTTCGCCGATAGTAGAGACACAACAATTTGTAGACTTTCGGTCGGCCATAGATAGCTCTTTGCCATTACCTGTTGATGTCGTATTTGTCAAATGAACAGACCTTATAGTCAAAACCATTAGCTACTTGTCTCAATTCGGCAACCATAATCTCTGAATTAGCCTACACGTTTAATATGAAAGGATTGTTGCATTAGTCACAAATTAGCAAAAGAAATGGAATGGTCTAATGGAAATTACCCTTTTTTGAACCAAGAGATGAAACCGGGATATTCGCGTCCTTGCTTTGCCAGAAGCTCATACTCTTCGACGGAATCCTTTTGGATCACCGCTTCGTACGAGAATATGGCGACGTATCGACTGCATCAAATATCCAGGAATAAGAGCAGTTCAAAGGAATTAGAAGTTGCGAAACAATGTACCGAGATCTTACTCGATGTACGGCCACACTTCTGTTAGGTTGTTGAAGAGATACAGCGAAATGGTCTGCTATTCTTGAACATCCAATGATACTGGTTTCCAACCACTGGCTGGTGCGAGATTCCCTTTGAATAGGCTGAGGTTGGATCGACCCTTTTTAGGGTCGTCAGCATTGTACCAAGGCTTCGGATTATGGAAATGATGATTTCTGGCTTTGTAGTGTGCTATCATGAAGTTTGCCACCTCCTCATTGATGAATGCCTCGGCCACCGATGCCTCACATCTACGTTTATTTTTACATTTTGCTCGAAGCGTCTTCTGCATCTCCTCGGTTGAGTAGCACCAACGATTTTGCACACCCCCCCAATCGTGCCTCGGTCGGGAGATGCAAAATCAAGTGTTGCATTGGATTAAAGAAGCTTGGCGGAAAGATCATCTCTGACTTGCAGATCAACTCCGGCGCCAACTGTTCCATTTCTTCTAGGAGGCCAGGCGATAGTTCTTTCGCGCAAAGAACACGGAAGAAATGGCTCAGCTCTGCTAGTGAAGGCCTTTGCAGATTCCTCCATGTCCTTGTCCGACTCCCGAGCATCGTCAAAGTCTTGCACCATGTCTGCAGTCCCGGTACCATGCTCGTCGGTGCGATGACGAACCACCTCGGCTCTGGCACGTTGGGCAAACTCACCATGTAATGTCCAGACCGTGTAACCAGGCATAAAACCAAACTTCTGTAGGTCTTTACTCATTTCAAGCTCGTCCCTCTTTTTATAGTTATCGCACTGGGCACAGGGGCACCAGCTTAATTCCTGGCCATTTGCAAATGCAGCTCTAACAAACCCCTTGGTTTTTGTTAACCATTCCTCGGTCCAAACATTCTGACTAGTGTAACTGGTGTACATACGCACGATCACTCATATTGACTTCCTACTGGACACACAAGAAATATATACATAATTAAGCAAACCATATCCATTAGTTAATGGAGTTTGTCAGTTTTATTACGTCCATGCAACCTACACGCTAATAGGTAAAGATAGGTCCTAATCCCACCCGAGTATGTGTAGATTGGGTTCTTTTTCCCATGCTCTGCTCTGGATCCGACGCAAAATTTCGGCAGCACCTCCTCGCTGTTCTCCTGATACATGCCTCGGCAATAAGCAGAGAGGATGTGTACCCGGAGAAAAATAGGGAGGCCGTGACAAAATTCTGCATCGGATCCGGAGTAGAACATAGGGGAAAACGAACCCAATGTACACATACTCGGGCTGTCCATCGATAACGTTGGACAATTCAAAAGAATCACGATTATATATATGCAAATGCATGCATATTTATAGATGTAACCCTTTCTAACAGGAGACGCATAGTGGTTACGCATACTGATGATTGACACCTATAGCTAGCAAGTTTCATCGGCACGAAGACCGGAACAGAGCAAATGAAGGGGGAGGAGGAGATGTCATTTGTGCTCACCAACAAACGCCGGGGCGGAGCTCGTCGAACACTAGACCCTCGCAACGATGAAATAACTGCACATTCAAACCGAAAGATGTGTAACATGGCAATTTTGTTTCTTCAGTCGACCTAACTAAATATTTACAATAGGATGAGCGGGTTAGGGGGTCCTTGGCGTCGATGGAATCCTAAATAGCAAGTATCATCGGTGCGAGATACATGTGGCGCTCGGTGTTGACCACTAGATCCACATCCCACAAGTGAAGCCGGCGCCCGGCATCCCGCAATGATAGTTCTGGTGGTCGATGACGGTCGAACACCTTGGCGAATTTGTCTGGCAGCCTCTGCGATGATGATTAAAGCCAAGTTTTGAAATTTCAAACAACCAAACCGACTTGAGTCAGTTTGGGTGTTTCAAGTTTCAACACTTGCCTTTTAATCATCATCGCAGAGGCTGCTAGGCAAATTCGCAATGGTGTTCGACCGCCATCGACGCCGACAGTTGCTTTGGGACGCTGGACACCGACATCACTTATGGGACATGGATGTAGTGCTCGACACCGACGACCACATGTATCTCGCACCGACGATACTTGCTATTTAGGGTTCCATTGACACCAAGGAACCCCCTACCTGCTCGTCCCCGGGCGCCTCAGGTATGGCGACGCACGGTCAAAGGGTCAACACTCGGACCGGGGGGATCTCGACATGGGCGTCGGGACCGGCGGGACTCATTGGCTCCACCATCTATCCCCTCGGCAACCCTCTTCCTTTTTCCCTTTTTCCTCTTATTCTACTTATTCTTCTTTTTTTCATTTTTCTTCTTGTTCTAATTATCTAAACCTAAATCTGGCAGTAACCTAATCCTACCACTATAACCTAAACATAAACACAAATAACAGTAGAAAAAATCACCTTGGCTCCAGCGGTGGTGGAGGAGGCGGCGGGCGCTGGGGCGGGGCGGCGAGCCAGGGGGTGGTGCGGGGTGGGGCGGCAAGCCGGGGCGGGTTGGGCGCCACGGCGAGGGTGGTGCGGCAAGCCGGGGCGGGGCAGCGGGGGTGCGGTGGCGAGCCGGGCCGGGGCAATGGGGTGATATGGCGGGGCACCGGGCCGGGGCGGCGTGGCGGCGGGGCGGTGTGGCGATGGGGCGGCGGGGTGGTGGGGCGATGGGGCAGGGCGGCGGGGCGGTGGGGTGATGGGACGGGGCGGCGTGGCGGCGGGGCGAGGTGGCGGGGCGGAGCGGCGGTCGAGGGCGGCGGCGCTGGTGGTGAAGGGCAGGAGATCGAGGGAGAGGGGTGGGGGCACGGGCGTGGCCCCTTTTCTTCTAGTAGGTCACGGCTCTTTGCCGTCTGCTAGCATACGACAAAGAGCGTACCTAGTGGGGTGGAGCTGGGGGGAAATGACAGTTAAAACGACTAGTTTCTTTACCGTCAGATGGCGGACGACAAAGAATTTTTGCCGTCCGCCAGCAGACTGAAAAGAAAATGATGGTTAGGTCATCCTCGTAAGCCCGCCACCCACCCTCTTTGTCGTCAGCTAGCAGACGGCAAAGATATGGCTGATGGCAAAGCCTTCCGTTGCCGTCCACTGCTCTTTGTCGTCCGTTTTCTGGTGGCTGATGGCAAAGCCTTTCTTTGCCATCCGCTAGCTGACGGCAAAGAGTCGGCAGACAACAAATCTGCTGATTCCAGTAGTGTTTGTGGACCCCAACATAACTGCTTCACCTCTAAAGTATATCACTTTTGGCGACAACAACAAAGGAAAGGTAATTGGGCTAGATAAAGTTGCCATATCCAAAGACAAGTCCATTAGTGATATTTTACTTGTTTAGTCTCTTGGATTCAATCTAGTTCCATTTTCCATATCCAAATGCGTTGTCTTATGGCCTCTGACAATTCCTTCATCTTCGAGGGAATTAGAAAAGGTGATCTATATATTGTGGATTTCTCTAAGGGTCCCTTAGTCCAAAATTGTTTTCTTGCAAAAGAAATTGAAGGTTTGTTGTGGCACCGAAGGCTTGGTCATGCAGGTATGAGAAATTTACACACTAGTGAAGAAAATAATCTCCATGGCATTCCTAATGTGAAATTCAACAAGGATCGTCTTCGTGCTGCATCTGAGGCTGGTAAATTGGCCAAGAAGCATCATTCATCAAAGAATGTTATGACCACAACAAGACCTGTGGAAATTCTTCATATGGATTTATTTGGTCCTCAAAACTATGCAAGTTTTGGTGGCGGTCATTATGGTCTAGTTATTGTTGATGATTTCTTTCGATACACTTGGGTATTCGTTCTCAAAGACAAAACTTGCACCCAAGACATCTTAAAATCTTCGCTGAGAAGACCCAGAATGAATATGATGTGCGAATTAAGCATGTCAGAAGTGACAGTGGGACTGAGTTCAAAAATACTCATATCGATGAATTTCTCGATGAAAAGGGTATTACTCATGAGTTCTCCGCCGCATACACTCCCCAACAAAATGGAGTTGTTGAACGAAAGAATTGAACTCTCATCGAAATGGCGAGAACAATGCTCAGTGAGTATAAAACTCCTATTCGCTTCTGGGCTCACGCTATTAACACTGCTTGTCTTGTTATCAATCGTGTTTATCTACACAAGTTCCTTAAGAAAATTTCATATGAGCTTATCACTGGCAAGAAACCAAATGTTTCTTATCTACATGTTTTTGGTGCACCTTGTTATATTCTTGATATGAATCATTCTTCTAAGTTTGCACCTAAGGCACATGAAGGTTTTGTTCTTGGTTATGGCTCGAACTCGCATACATATCATTTCTATAAATCTCGCCACAAGAAAGTTATGGAAATGGTAAATGTGCGGTTTGATGAATCTAATGGCCCCCAAAAGGAGCACCTGCCAAATGTGATAGATGAACCACCGATATCGGATGCTATTCGACAAATGGCCATTGGGAGAGTCAAGCCAGTTGAAGAAAATGCACCTGAGTCTTCCAATGATGATGCTCCTATGACTTGAAGCAGAACTCGTCGAGCCACTGCCTAGGAAAATGCCACTCCAAATACTAATGGCAACCTGGATCCAAATGTCGAGCAAAATGGCAATCCTGAAGGGAATGGCGATAGAAATGCTGAGTGGTTATGAAAATAATATTGATCATCAAGACGAAAATCCTCATCTTCGAGTGGCTAATTGAGTTGATCCTTCATTAATTCTTGATGAACTCAAGAATCCAGGTTATCGACCCACAAAGCATGTCTTGTCACTCAAGGGTATATGCAGGTAGGAGTTTTCAGGTTGAAAAAGGCTCTATATGCACTAGTACGCGTCGGTGCTATGTAAACGGTTTTTAACCCCGTTCCGCGACGACATTTGGAACCATCGCCAAGTGAGTGTGGGAAATAGGGGGTTCCTTCCCACACGACCCAGAAACCGTCGAGGATATGCCCTCCTGGCCCACACGCTCGGCAAAATGAGGTCGTGCGCGACCGGCGAGCGCTCAAATACGGTAATACGTACATTAGAGCTAAAAAATACAATTATACATGCGAAATTGTTTTCGGTCGCAAGTACATCCCACACAGTCAGTCCCCGCTAAACGTTTCCGTTCGTATGTCCATCCCATATAGTCGCTCCTAGGAAAATGTTTCCGTTCACAGGCACATCACACACAATTGTCCCCGTTAAATCGTTTGTGATAGCGTTGCCATTGCACAAGATATTAACAATTTTAGCGTTTGTGTTATTGAATGCATCATACACGGTGCATAGAGAAAATTGTTTGGCAAAGGTTGTCCATCACACACATTTTTATGTGGTAAACGTTTGCGCACGGTCGTGTGTGCAGTGGAGATTGATCGCACATGTAGTGGATCCTAGAAACGTTTCTGATCTCCACGTCTATCGCAGACGTTTCGCTTTCGCAAACCGTGTGCAGTGTAATCCTTAATTAATCCCTAATTTAAAATCACATGTTTTGAATTTGAAAGTAGGCAATCACTTATTTCATATCGAACCGTGTTTATTACAAATATAGGTTCAACCACGAAAGCATAATTCGATGCACAGGTACATATACTGAAGAACTACAGAAGCACCAAGTAAAGAATGATGAACCACGGTTGTACTAAAGACTGTAAAGAGAGAGGTGAAAGACATTCCGGTTGCTGGAGAAGGTGAAGCGGAATGCCCATATTGTGCCCTCCTCCATGCGTAATGCGCACGACTCTAGGCCAACCCCTTGTGATGGATGCCTGTCCATCCTTCACTGTCTTCATTACGACTTCTCGATGCTCATTGTAGTCTGGATGAAATAATTTAGCCTTCATTGTGTGTCCACCAATCATGTACTTTGCGAGGTAATCTTGAGTGAACTGCTTCGGGAACCAATGTGAATGAAAAAGATTCAGACATTGTTGTCTAACAACTCATTATGGGCAGTAAAAAGAGAAGGCTGCAGAGTTTATAGTTACCACTCTACAACTCACTGTTGTGTTGGATAGAGCATAAACAATAATTTTCCTGCCACCATTTGTATCCTTTTGCTAATAATCCTTATCAGTTTCCTAAATTGATGCTTGTTCAAGAATATCTCATTGCCCCATACGCAAAAAAGGTTGATGTGTGGATCCTTGCCAAGGGCATATGTACCTACAAGCAACAAGTCAATATTAGAAGCTAACAAGTGTCCAAGCTTGGATCTATATGCACTACATTATGGAACGATGGGGGGAGGACAAGCCGAGGGATGAAGCTAACCTCGGCGGAAAATGGTGGCCACTCCTGTTGTTGTCCTGCATAAGTAGTGGAAAGGCTTGATAAGTACAACAACCTTAACATCAAACAAATATAGCAAAGGTAAACAACACCATCTCCAAATGATAGCTTGAATGTGTTGGTTTCAGCATGATGTTAAAGCAGATATAAAATGGAAGGCAATGTTACCGACAACACATCAAATTGCAATCCAAACTGGTATTGTTGAAAATGAATAGAACGTAGGGGAATGCTTAAACATCACAGTGGATAAATGTGTAAAACTGAAATAAAGAGCATGTGTTAACTACACCAGGAATAACTGGAATCAAATAAAGTCCTTCAAATTGGTATTGATGTAGTCGAGCAGCACAGTTCCGACTTGCACATAATGAACAACACATTGTGAATTAATGAAAGAAAAAAGGCATAAATGACAAGTATAACAACCAAATATAGCCATTGAAAACTGGACAGAGTCTCACTGCAACCAACCTAACAAGCAAATGCAGATAAACATGGCATATGCTTGAAAACTGGACAAATGCTCACTACAACCAACCTAACAAGCAGATACACATAAACAAGGAACCTGCTTGATAACTGGACAAATCCTAAAAGAAGCAACCTAACAACCAAATACAGATAACAAGGCATCTTCTCGATAACTGGACATATGCTAAAAAAAAGCAACCTAACAACCAGATACAAATAAACAAGGCATCTGCTTGATAACTGGACAAATGCTCACTCCAACCAAACTAAGAACCAAATACATATAAACAAGGCATCTGCTCGATAACTAGAAAAATGCTCACTCCAACCAACCTAACAACCAAATACAGATAAACAAGGCATCTACTCACTATAAACAACCAAATATAGCCATTGAAAACTGGACAGAGTCTCACTGCAAACAAACCTAACAAGCAAATGCAGATAAACATGGCATATGCTTGAAAACTGGACAAATGCTCACTACAACCAACCTAACAAACAGATACGGATAAACAAGGCACCTGCTTGATAACTGGACAAATGCTAAAAAAAGCAACCTAACAACCAAATACAGATAAACAAGGCATCTTCTCGATAACTGGACAAATGCTAAAAAAGCAACCTAACAACCAGATACAAATAAACAAGGCATCTGCTTGATAACTGGACAAATGCTTACTTCAACCAAATTAAGAACCAAATACATATAAACAAGGCATCTGCTCAATAACTGGAAAAAATGCTCACTCCAACCAACCTAACAACCAAATACAGATAAACAAGGCATCTACTCACTATCAACAACAAAATATAGCCATTCGTGAAACTGAAGTGGAAAATTCATACTTAAATATCACATAGCCCTATTGAACAATACATTTTTCCATACTGAAATAATTAAACACGGCACATTTAAAGCACCGCACGACAAATGCAACTACAACAAAGGGTACGGGTTGGCAAGCTAGAAAAGGTAAGATTTGCTGATAGAATGTTATCTCACATTTCATGGACGGGATCCTTATAGTTGGGAGAGCACAGACCCATGGTGCGCTCTCTGATGTCACAGATGGGCAATTTCACCTTGGAAGAACCTTCGTGGGTGCCCTCCTCGTGGTTGTTGTCGATGAGATCTGACTTGGCAATTGAGGATCCCAAGCCGCTACCGTAGAACATGTCCTTCAGAAATGACAAAATGAGCTCGATGGCGTATAAAGATCGCAAATCCTTGACCGCTTGGCGGAGGAGATCAGCGGCAGGGCCGTTGAAGAGATTGACGGCGGTTGAACCAGAGGGGTTGGAGATGGACCACTTAACCTGTGACATGGCCCGCGTGAAGCCGTCATTGTGGACGAGCTTGATGTCGTAGCCAGCTTTCCCGGCATACAGTAATACGCTAGCCCGCTGACATGAAGCCTTTGGCATGGCATCGTAGTCAACGTCTTCGCCGGCTTCCACGACGACGTGTTGCTCCAGGATCAATAGGTTGGGGCGAACGGCAGCCACCTCGCCAACGTCCGGCGGAGAGGCCATGATAAACCTCTTCTTGGTCGAACGCTCGTCGGGCTCCCTGGGATATGTGGTCAAGTTTAGGCTGCAACATTCTGGAGTAGGGGATGTGGATCTGGCGGGGAGGGACACAGCATGCCTCATCTAAAAACTCAGGGGAGTGGGGCGATGGTATGAGAATCACTGCGTAACCTGAACTTTATTATCTAAGCTAGGAGGAACAGGCAGACCGGCAGGGGTTGGCGGCGGCGGCCGCGAGCTAGGGTTCGAGTGGGGGAGGGGGGCGGGTGGGGGACTGTGGAGGGTTTTTTTTGTGGATACGCCGCGGCTACTATAAACTTTAGTAATGGTGGGTGGAGATGGTGGTGGACGAGGGAGGGCGACGGTTCAAATGCCTCGGCTACTGCAATTTTACTATAAGGTTCGTGCTGGAGGAATGTGGGCGACGGCTGAAGTACGACGGCTACTAAAATTTGGGTAAAGGAATTGATGCTGGGCGGGAGTGCCCAAGATCGCGCACGGTATGACAACAATATGCGTGTATGATAATAAGGAAAAGTGGCGTGGAACCACCGATTTTTGCAACGCTCGAGGCGGGTAGTTTGTTTTTATATTTCTAGCTAGCTGTTCTAGCACATGGTTCGTCCTAATTTACAAATAAACTTACCTGCCTTTAGCTTGCACATGTGGTGATTCTACAGAGCATTTGCATCACACACGGTTAAGCCAGTACCTCCACCCTTTGCTCGCTCTTGCGTGGTCGTGGTGATTTTACATCGCACTTGCATCGCACACGTTTGAGCTAGTACTTCCACCTTTGCTCGCGCTTGCGCAGGCGTGGTGATTCACAACGCACTTGTATCGCACATGGTTAAGATATTATACCCGTGTTCGTTGATCGTCATCAGAGTCTTTGCAGCAAAAAAACGTTAGAGAGGGTCAGAAGACAGCCACACCAGCATGTGGCCCAAATATATATGAGTAAAAAGGGTGGTCTGTGATGTTCAAAATTCCAATGCACAACTTTGATCGCGTGGGCCCACGGTTGGGCGCGTCGTCGAAGATCAATGAGAGGGGCCAGAAGTCAAGAACCACCTGGACGTGGCCAAATATATGTAGGAATATTGGGGATGTTTAAAACTTTAAATACACAATGCATAACTTTGGTTGCACCTGCCTCGCAAACCCGAAAGCACCCTTGGATATATATATATATATATATATATATATATATATATATATATATATATATATATATATATATAATGACATAATGTCGTACCTAGCTAGGATGCTTGGCCTATCACCTCCCACTTCGTGTCAGCGGGGCTGATGCACGTAATGAAGATACTTTGGTCATACATGCATGTCGCCATGACCTACCATAAGGCGGACCAATGAATCTATCGTTTGGTCAAACGACAACTGTTTTTGTCGATAAACTGCTTGGGCCAATAGATTGAACCATCGTAAAAATCGCACGAGAGGACCACAAAACCAGCACCTCTTGCATGCGGCCCGAAATGATGTACATTGGGAAGGGGTGATGTGTGTTTTCAATATAGAATAATGTACAATTTAGATGTGGTGCCTACCTCTTGATACAAACAACAACCATGAAGGCAAGGTAGTTAAGGACGAGATACGCAGGGTACGATGTAGGTCAAACCCAGCAATCCGAGCATGTGGAAGGGAATCCAGACAACGCACTAGCTCGAGCTTTGGTTGAGCGACATGTGGTCGTGACCGGCCCAAACACGAACCAGGAGGAATCCATTCATGGCCAACACATACCCCTCATTATAGGTCAAATGGATGATATATATACACTCGGGGAGCCCACAGATATGCGTGTCGTCACAAAAAACCGCAGAAGGGAGACGTGGTCGATTAGAAGACCCTGTATACACTGCATGCAACCCGAAAATATGTATGGGTATGCTGGTGTGTGATGTGTTTAAATCCAAAATGCATAACTTCGATGGGCCACCAACTACATTACAAACCAAGCACCGTGCCCGACTTTCAAGCCTGGTTCAATACGTACGATGTAGGTTTCCCAACTTCGAGGCGGCAGCGGCAGGGGGGTCATCCCACGGATGCGCTCAAACTTTATTTGGTCTAGTATGGGACACATCTATATCAATACCCCTATATAGTGTACGAATAATTTTGAAAGTTGGTGGTTGGATGAAGCCGGTCCGATAGTACAGAGATGGCAAATCCGAGCACTACTGGCCATTGGATATCATCTACATTCCACCAGATTCTGCCACATGTACAATCTAGAAGACTCCATGGTTGAACTTAAGCATAATGCACAAACCTCAAAACACAAGCACTTCTCCTTTGTTCTCTAGAATCTTCCATATCTTAATTGCCCAAACTTTTTTTCTAAATGAATTGTCACCTTTTGTTTTTGCTTTATGCTTTACAATGCACAATTCCATGAATCTTAAAATATTTTTTTACATAAAACTAATTGATTTTGGATGAGATAAACTATAAGAATTAAACAAACATCTACATCATGCATATATGACTCAAAGTTTACATTCTATAGTGTGGTATTTATTCATAATTTGGTTACCAAATCTCATGCGTGCAATGCACGTGTACCTTACTAGTATCAATAGGAAACCATCATGGGCAAACCCTTTCTCGTTGTTGGGTCAAAGGGATAGATTGCATGGGGCCTCCTAATTGTCGGTAAAGGATAGTATATATACCTCGGGGAGCCCACAGATATGTGCCACCTCTATAAGCTGCCTAAGGGAGACATGCTCGAGAAGATCAACCTGAAAAAGGTCTATATAATCGCCATGACAGGTCAAGTAAATCATTCTTTAATTTTTAGAGCAAAAAATAACCCATGAAAACATATTAGGTTTATATAATCGCCATGACATGTCAAGTCAATCATACTTTAATTTTTGAGAGCAAAAAATAACCCATAAAAACATAGTCTACAAATTAGCAAAACAAGGATCCCGCTTGAGATATGCAACTTCCCAACGGGTCACCCATCCTTGGACTACTCCAGACCAAGCACGCTTAACTTCTGCGTTCTATTCGACTAGGCTAGTAGATGGGAAGCCGTCCCTTGCTGATAAGAATTGCCTCCTTGCCAGTAAGGCGTTTCACGCTAGTCACACTATGGGACCTACTCCCTCCTATCACACACATTTGTGCTTTTAGATATTTACAGCTGACGTGTCGCCGCTAGCCTTCAATGAGCACTGACACTGGTAGCGAGAAAACAATGGTGAAGAGGCGGGAAACCGATGAGAGGAGTGGCGAGAAACAGTAGCATGTTTAGAAAACCTAGTAGAGAAGGAAGCGTGAGCTAGCATGACGCATGCGCACAGTGCTTACCCATGTACTCCATGTGTTGTCGAAAGGGCTCAGGGTTGTCGTTCGATCTGGGAGCATCCAACGGTGCACACGTACGACCCATGGGGTTTGGGTTCTGGCCAATCAGAACGCGCGACTCAGATCGCGCATGCAGCAGGGGGGCATCGGCCACGGTTTGGTAGGCACACGGCTTTCGTGAGTGAACCGTGTGCTATTTTACAACATTTTGGGAGAAGAATCTTGGTTTTTAAATCCCCGTAAATCCAAGGCTCACCCGAAAATCGTGAAACCTGGCATGGTGTCACGACATGGCACATATCTGTAGAGGAATTTTTTTCGTCCATTTTGGCGCAAGTTTTATTACAAGCCTCTTGCAAACCGGAGCTTCTCTTACAGAAGCCTCGTGGTTCCGATAGGGAAATGTGTCCCCCTTGTGGGAGAAACGTAATCACTGCCTCTTTTCGCCTTGTATTATCTTCTATGGGCAACATGGAACGACATCATATCCGTGCTGAAATTTAAACTTATTCAGGGTGTTTGGCTCTTTTATACACTAATTGAGTTTCCTAGGCATTTAATGTCCATAATTCAAATATGAACTTCAAATACATGCTCCAATTCACCAAAATGGCTAGAAAATTTATACATGTGTCCTTGGGTGCATGTTTAGGTCCCATGCGAGGAATGGGAATGAATTACAACCGTACCCGCGTCTTGGCTCGTCCTCAAACATTTGGAATCTTGGTTTTTAAATCCTCGTAAACCCTAAACTCACCAGAAAGTCATCAAAGGTGGCATGGCGTCATGTCATGGCACATATATGTCATGGTAAAAACATTGTCCAATTTGGACCAAGCATTATTAAAAACCTCTTACAAACCAGAGCTTCTCTCAAAGAAGCCTCGTGGTCTCGATAGGGAAATGTATTTCCCTTGTGGGCGAAACGTAATCACCGCCTCTTTTCGCCTTGTATTTTCTTCGACGGGCAACATGGAACGACATGAAATCCGTGCTGAACTTTAAACTTACACTACTACAGGATGGTCCAAATGCGACACTACGATCAGAGACCCTTCGACGAAACTGTGTGTGATGCCATAATCGCAAACAGTGGTGTAAAAACGTCAAAAAGGTGCAAAACGTTTGCGATGACGGATGCATCAAACACAGTTCAGATTTTAGTTGCGTGTGCGATGCAGGGCATATGGTTCAGTTCAATTAACTGTTTGGGACGAGGAGGAACAAAAGAAACGGGCAGCCAGATGAAGGCGTGTGCGATATACAGCATATGGTTCAGTGGGATGAACTGTGTGTGATTAGGCAACACAATGGAAACGGTTCAACTGAACAAGATGTGTGTGATACGCGGCAAACAAGTCCGTAATCAAAAATGTGTGCGAAGACCAATAATAACACATACGATTTCTGCTAATAAGCCGTGTGATTTGCTCTGCCTAGAGTAGAATAACATGTATGTATATATATAACTGAAATAAACATCCAATTACATAAGTGACTATACAGATCATTCACACACACCTCAATCACCAATTGCATGCATTCTAAAGTAGAAGAAACGATCGTCTAGTCGTCTAATTCTTGTGACGCTCCCGGCACTGCTGTGTGGCTCGATCCCTCGTCTGGGGCAGGAAGAAGACAGTTCCTCACGTCAACGATCCGCCTGTACATCTCATAGCTTGTGTACGCGTCGTTGGCCGCGTACTTGACGTGTTCTTCATCCAGTCTCTCATGCCAAATACTGTGCCAGGTGTTCTAGTCCTTCTTGCTCTCTTCCTTCATCTTCCCGTAGTAGGGGTCGATGATGGCCGAGGCGAGGTCAACCAAGGAGTTCAGTTTGTTGTTGTCGCTCCCTCAGACCTTGTAGTGTTACTGGATGTTGACAAGATTCGGGCATTTCAAGCCTGAAACCTTGAGCGCTTTTAGATTGTTGGTGGTGTCAACCGTAGCGAAACTGTAGCCGGAGCTGTTGATAAACCTGGAGAAACGCTCGCAAGGCCTTGTGGCAAGGTGGTAGTGGTAGACGAGGACGTCATGTCGCACGCACAACTTGGCGACGGCAACCTTCTGATCGTGCCCGACACGACCCATGTGTACTCGAGGTCGAAGCGACCACTCGGTACTTGTCCTCGGCAAGGAACTGCTCCATAGTTTGGATGGAGCTCTCCACCGAGACCGGATCGTTCGTGTACACCACCGAGAGGGTCTTCCCCCTCATGTGGGTGTCCACTACGTGATGCATGGTGAACTGCCCGCCGTTGTCGTCCTCGGCCGCTCGGAGCGCCATTGGAGCCATGGGTAGCGCCATTGGAACCGCTGGATGTCCTCTCTGTATGTGTCGTCATGGGTGTGCTTATTGTATCGTGTGATGCGAGAGATATAAGGTAAATGGCCGCAGGAATAAATGGGGGCCGGGTGGCCTAGATTCTCTGGCGTCCGCATGGCAGTTTTTGCAGCGGGTAACTGCATCGTCGCGTCGTGCCCGGCGCAACCGCATGCACACGAACGTGCGTGATCATGTGCTGGCCCCAAACACTGGCAACACGCGTGGGAGGGACGAGGGCAGAGCACCCGGAGGGACGCGAGAGCAAAGCGCGTGCGGTGGGATGCGAGCAGAGCACGTTGCGGCTGCCTGAACTGCAAGCAACCACACGCATAGAGCAGTTGAACACGCAGGAAATGGTCGCCTACAAGCCGGCCGACAGTTGCTTCGCTGCGTAGAGAGCGGCCGAGTGCTACCACCTCCATCTAGTCCATAGTCCCCTTTAATTTATATTATGTACCATACTTTGCCCTCAAATTTAATCCACAAAATATTAATGCATGTTATAAAAATTATATAATTGGAAACTATGTTCAAATACGAATCCAACTATATAATCTTTGGCGACATGCATTCATATTTTATTAGTTAAATCATACTTATAAACCAGGACGGGGGTATAGTAGGTAATTAAATCGCAAACGTTTTTTTCTTAACCATGTGTGTACGTGGCCTTTCATCCTCCTGTCGCGCATCTTGTCACACTGCTGTCGCAGACGGCTTACAGCGCAAGCTTGCGCAACGCGCGGGGCCGTTCTTTTGGCCAAACGGTGGCGCCAATGAATCATCGGTGAGCCCGTTCCCGCGCAACCTCGCAGGTTCCCACGCAAGCTTCCCGCCCGACTCGGTGAAATCCCCCAAAATCCCAATGCTTACCGGCCTGCTATAAAAACCCTCACGGTCGGCGATGTCGGATCACGGGTTCCGGTAGACCCTTAAGGTTCGAACTCTGGGGTGCGCGCGGAGATTCTGCCCTCTACCTCTCCGTCTCGCAAGGATCTGAACTACCAAAGGAACAACACAAAGAACATAGAGTTTATACTGGTTCGGGCCACAGATGTGGTGTAATACCCTACTCCAGTGTGGTGGGTGGATTGCCTCTCGGCATGATGATGATGAACAATACAAAGGTGAAAAGCCTTGCGAGGGCGTGTTCTTGCTGGGACGATGAACTGCTAGGGGAGTTCAGCCACCCCTCTCTCTCTCTCTCTACTTGCTTTCTTGAAGCCTACTTGCTAGTTTTCCCGATCTCTCGATGATGCGATCCCTCCCTCCTTTACCCTGGGGGTGGCTAGTCCTATTTATAGGCAAAGGCCCTGGGCCTCTTCCCAAATATTGAGCGGGAAGGGCGTCAACAATTGGCCAATTTGAAGGGGAACATCTGGTACACTTATCCTGACCAAAGTTGGTCCTCGCCTGCCAAAGGCCCTGTGGTGACGCCGTTGAGATCATTCCCACCGTTGGACTGGTCTTGGTATCGTTGCACCGAAATGGATGCCTTTGCTTGATCCTCTCGCCTGCGCTTGCCCCCTTTGCACCAAAGAGGAAAGGGAGGACACTGCGCGGTCTGGCGCCCATCTGGCACCCTTGGTCGTCATGGCTTGCGTCATGGGCACCTCGTGAGGTACCCTGCCTTGATCTCTCCGCCTCCTCGTGAGTTAGCCAGAGGAGGCCGCGCCTGAGAAAGCGCTGTGTCGTCCGCCCCGCGAGGCTTGGCCCCTTGCGAGGGTCTTGAGTCTTGTGTTGATGAAGATGGGCCGTACTGGGCCCCCATTCGAGCCACGCCGCAGGCCGCAGGCAGGCAAGTCTGGGGACCCCCGTTCCCAGAACGCCGACAGTGGTCCCCGGGCCCAAGGCGCGCCCGGACTTGGCCGTGCCGAGAGGCGAAAGGGCAAGGGCGAAGCGCCGCGGGCCCTAACAGCCTGCGGCCTTGGGCGCCGTGTGGCGGTTGATTGGGCGCGGGCGTCTCCGCTTCCCCACGATGCCTCGACAATCGCGCGGATTGGGCAAGTCCCTGCATGCAAATCGTGTCATGATTACCTGTGATCGTGGAGGCCGATGGTTGGCCTCCGCCGGATTATAAGTACGACACCGTGCGTGCCCTTCCAGTCCATCTCTTCTTGTTTTCTCCTTCGCCTTGATTCTTGCTCCGTCTTGCCGTGATGGCTCCGATTCGCCAGTTCTCTGCAGCGGAGAAGGGAAAGGCTCTCCAAGAAGTGCCAGACCCGCTCCCGCCGAAGAAGCGACTTGCCCTTCGCAGCTGAGACGAAGGAGACCACCAGGTGGTGTCAAGGCCTTGGTACGAGCGGCCTCCGCCGGGGTTTCTGCTTCCCTTGTTTGCCCACGCCGAGGGCCTAGGAGGGGGTGACGTCGATCCCAGCGGCAGGCGCCGTCGCCGCCGGGTCACGAAGGTGTGGGTCGTTCCGCCTGGAGTCCATGCCGAGGGCTCCTCCCGCGAGCTCGTGCTCCACGCCGCCATGCCTCCGCGAACTTGGATTCACTTTCCTCCCTTCTTCGCCTCTGTCTTCCCACAGGGAAGAGTCCTGGAGTTGTGGCTGCAGCACGCCGACTGCAGCACCCCCGCGACCGAGGCAGAGGTCGCGATGCTCGCCTCAGGCGAGGTCTTCATGACTCGTGGCTGGGGCGAGATCGCTCGGGGTTGCAGAGCAAGGGGCGCCCTCATGATCCACCTGGAGTACGATGGCGCTTCGGTGATTGTGACGCCCCCGATTCAATCGTACACTAATCATGCACGCAAATGTGTACGATCAAGATCAGGGACTCACGGGAAGATATCACAACACAACTCTACAAATAAAATAAGTCATACAATCATCATAATACAAGCCAGGGGGCTCGAGGGCTCGAATACAAGTGCTCGATCATAGACGAGTCAGCGGAAGCAACAATATCTGAGTACAGACATAAGTTAAACAAGTTTTCCTTAAGAAGGCTAGCACAAACTGGCATACAGATCGAACGACGCACAGGCCTCCTGCCTGGGATCCTCCTAACTACTCCTGGTCGTCGTCAGCGGGCTGCACGTAGTAGTAGGCACCTCCAGTGTAGTAAGAGTCGTCGTCGACGGTGGCGTCTGGATCCTGGGCTCCTTCGTCTGGTTACAGCAAACGGGTAGAGAGATGGGGAAAAGGGGGAAACAAGGCAACCGTGAGTACTCATCCGAAGTACTCGCAAGCAAGGAGCTACACTACATATACATGGATATATGTGTAAGGGGCCATATCAGTGGACTGAACTGCAGAATGCAAGAATAAGAGGGGGATATCTAATCCTGTCGAAGACTACGCTTCTGGCAGCCTCCGTCTTGCAGCATATAGAAGAGAGTAGACTGAAGTCCTCCAAGTAGCATCGCATAGCATAATCCTACCCGGCGATCCCCTCCTCGTTGCTCTGTTAGAGAGCGATCACCGGGTTGTATCTGGCACTTGGAAGGGTGTGTTTTATTAAGTATCCGGTTCTAGTTGTCATAAGGTCAAGGTACAACTCCAGGTCGTCCTTTTACCGAGGGACACGGCTATTCGAATAGATTAACTTCCCTGCAGGGGTGCACCATATAACCCAACACGCTTGATCCCATTTGGCTGGACACACTTTCCTGGGCCATGCCCGGCCTCGAAAGATCAACACGTCGCAGCCCCACCCAGGCACAACAGAGCGGTCAGCACGCCGGTCTAAACCTATGCGCGCAGGGGTCTGGGCCCATCGCACTGAGCGCACCTGCACGTTACGTACGCGGCCGGAAGCATACCTAGCCTAGTGGCGTTCCAGTCCAATCCGGCACATGCCACTCAGTCGCTGACGTCACGAAGGCTTCGGCTGATACCACGACGCTGAGTGCCCATATCTTTCCCGCGTAGTTGGTTAGTGCGTATAGACCAAATGGCCAGACTCAGATCAAATACCCAGATCTCGTTAAGCGTGTTAAGTATCCGCGAACGCCGACAAGGCCAGGTCCACCTCTCTCCTAGGTGGTCGTAACCTGCCCTGTTGCTCCGCCTCAAAGAACCACTCGCGGGTACTCCTACGAGCCGACCCGTCTTTGGTATCCACAGGTATCATGTATATAGTATATACCCGTGATCACCTCCCGAGTGATGACGGCCCGATAGTATAGCACAGCAGACGGACAAGAATGTAGGGCCACTGATGGTAAACAAACATCCTAAACTAAGCAAGTAGGATTGGAGGTAAAGGTATCAACAGTAGTATCAAAGACAGGCTATGCATCAGGATAGGAATAATGAAAGCAGTAACATGCTACACTACTCTAATGCAAGTAGTATAGAGGAGAGTAGGCGATATCTAGTGATCAAGGGGGGGGGGCTTGCCTGGTTGCTCTGGCAAGAGAGAGGGATCGTCAACTCCATAGTCGAACGGGGCAGCAGCACCATCGGTCTCGGCGTCTATCGAGAGAAGAGGGGTGAGAAACAATAAATATTTAAGCAAGCAAATGCATAGTGATGCATGACATGACAAGCAACGGCGTTAGAGGTGCCCTAACGCGGTATGAGGTGATACCGGTGAAGGGGGGGGAACATCCGGGGAGGTATCCCCGGGGTTCCGTGTTTTCGGGCAGAGGAGCCGGAGGGGGAAAAGTTGCGAGTTTGATATGTTAGTATTGTGTGGCGGACGAACGGGCTACGTACCCGGGTTCGTCTCGTCGTTCTGAGCAACTTTCATGTTGAAAATATTTTGATCCGAGTTACGGATTAAAAGATATGATTTTCTAAAGTTTTAAATCATTTTAGAATTTATTTAATTAAATTAATCAACATTATCCAGAACAGTGCACGCTGACTTTAGCATGACGTCAGCATAACGTCATCAGTCAACAGAGACGTTGACTGGTCATCTTACGTGTGGGTCCCACTGGTCATAGACTGTTTAGTCTAATTAGGGTTTAATTAACCTAACTAATTGATTAGATTAATTAATAGGATTAATTAACTTAATTAACTAACTAATTAATTAATTATTATTATTTATTATTATTATTATTTTATTCATTTTTTTAACTGTTCTGGGGCGGGACCCCCTAGTCGGTGGCCCACAGGGCCATATCGGGCATGGGCGCAAACAGGTGCGGGTGTACCTCGTTTGGGGTGCACGCCCCGGTGTACGCGGAGGTGGGCGCTGGCGGGCACGGCGCTGGCCAGGGATGGGCGCAGGGGCGCATCCCGCCTAGTGCGGGGCGAGGTTGCCGGCGGCCATGGTGGAGCCGGGAGGCGGCGGGACGGTGCAGGGCATCGGCGGTAACCGGGCGGCGTGTGGCAGCGGGAGGCCGCGGCAGTGGGACAAGGGGAGTAGGGGCGCTGTCACGCGCGGGGCGCTGTCACGCGCGGGGCGCTGGCGCTCGGCCAGGCCGCGGCGAGCCAAACGCGTGCAGGGGAAGGTGGGGCGAGCGACGGGCGTGCGCCAGCGTCAACGGGCGCATGCGGGGCAAGAGGATGGCGAGCAGGCGACGAGCGGGGGAGACCCGAGGCGCGGGCGACGATCAGCGCTTGAGGCGGGCGCGGCCACCGCGCGGCGGGTGCGTGCGTGGCAGAGAGGGAGCGGTGGGGAAGAGGGCGCACGGGAGCGCGCGGCGCGCCACGGGCGGGCGCTGGAACGCGACGAAGATGGGGGAGGCGAGGCGCGGACCATGGCTCTGAGCGGCGCGACGAGCAGAGGGCCGCGACGCGTGCGTGCGCGCGGCATCAGGGGAAGCGGGCAGCAGGGCAGAACAGGGCCACACGGGCAGGGCG
Source organism: Aegilops umbellulata (assembly GCA_032464435.1). Taxonomy (NCBI): domain Eukaryota; kingdom Viridiplantae; phylum Streptophyta; class Magnoliopsida; order Poales; family Poaceae; genus Aegilops; species Aegilops umbellulata. The sequence continues at coordinate 288,539,309 of CP136056.1, read as the reverse complement.
CGGGCGCACGCGCGGCCGAGCGGGCACGGCCGTGCGGTGCGCGGCGATGCGTGTGTGCGGCGCCGGGGTACGGCGAGCGACGCGGGGCAAGCGATGGGCGCCCCCGGGCGGCACAGGGCGAGCAGCTGCGCACGCGGGAGATAGAGGGCGCACGCGAGGTCCAATCGTGGCGGAGGTCGATCCACAGAAGCACGCAATGGGAGGAAGAGAGGAGAGGAGCAGAGCTCACATCAGAGCGTGTTAGGGGCCCAGGGGAGCCAGAGGGAGCCTGCCGGCGAGGTCCGGCGGCCGGACAGGCCGGCAGGCGCGAGAGCGATGCAGAGGTGCGTGTTGCGGGAGGCCGTTGGGGAGGAGTCGGGGAAGGAGAGGCGGCGAGGGAGGCGTTGTCGAGCAGCGCCAGGCGGCGGGGTCATCGACTCCGAGCGGCGTGCGGCGGCGGCGAGGCGGGTCGAGCCCCCGATCCAATCGGGGGGGAGTGTGGGAGGAGTGGGGGGTCGTGGGGTTAGGGTTTCTGGGGGGTGGGGGAATAAGGGTGGCCGACTGGGCCGTTTGGCTGGCCCAGTGGGGTTGATGGCCTGCTGGGCCGGAGCCCCGGGGGGGTTTCTTTTCCTATGTTGTTTGTTTGTTTTTTTTTCTTTCTTTTATTTATTTTCTCTTCTTTTTTAATTCAATTTAAAATATTTATGCATTTTATAAAACTGTGTCCGCTACACCACAATTATCTATGTAATATTTAGTACAAACCTAACATTTTTATTTTAATGTTTGAAAACTTTTATTATTTACCAAATTTTGAATTTGAATTTTGGACCGGTTTTGTTCTAACGATCGATTAGCAACAGTAACGTAGGTAACATGGCTCCATTAGCGTGGGATTACTGTAGCTTAATTACCCGGGCGTCACAATTCTCCTTCACTACAAGAAATCTCGTCCCGAGATTTAAGAGGCGAAGTAAGGGGGAAGGGATTTGGTCATGAAATTCTAACGAGCCTTCTCGGTCTTGGTTGATCTTCTCGAAGAGGTTGATCCATTACAATGATGTCTTTATTCCTATGCTTCAGTCATCATGATGAAGTCGACATCCTTTCTTCAGGATCTTCATCGTATTTACGAATAGGTAACGGGGTGTAACGCCCTCGATGCGGTTATATCTCCTACGTGTCGAAGCACGACTTAGAGGCATAACCACATTGAAAGCAATGTCGCAAGTGAGGTAATCTTCACACAACCCATGTAATAAATAAGGGAAAGAGATACATAGTTGGCTTACAGTCGCCACTTCACACAATACATAAATAAACATTCATCATCCAGATTACACTCGAGGTCCGACTACGGAACCAAAATGAAAGAAGACTACCCCAAATGCTACTCAGATCCCCGATCGTCCCAACTGGGCTCCACTACTGATCATCAGGAAAAGACACATAGTAACGACCACGTTCCTCGTCGAACTCCCACTTGAGCTCGGATGCGTCATCTGCACTGGCATCGTCGGCACCTGCAACTGTTTTGGTAGAATCTGTGAGTCACAGGGACTCAGCAATCTCACACCCGCGAGATCAAGACTATTTAAGCTTAAAGGTAGGAGGGGGTTTGTGAGGTGGAGCTGCAGCAAGCGACTAGCATATATGGTGGCTAACAACGCAAAAGAGAGCGAGAAAAGGAGCAAAGCACGGTCGTGAAGCTAGAAGTGATCAAGAAGTGATCCTAGAACAACCTACGTCAGACATAACTCCAACACCGTGTTCACGTCCCGGACTCCGCCGAGAAGAGACCATCACGGTTACACACGCGGTTGATGTATTTTAATTAAGGTCAACTTCGGGTTTTCTACAACCGGACATTAACAAATTCCCATCTGCCTCATAACCGCGGGCACGGCTTTCGAAAGAGAATACCCTGCAGGGGTGTCCCAACTTAGCCCATTATAAGCTCTCACGGTCAACGAAGGATATTCCTTCTACCGGGAAGACCCGATCAGTCTCGGAATCCCGGACTACAAGACATTTCGACAGTAATAAAACAAGACCAGCAAAGCTGCCCGATTGTGCCGACAAATCCCGATAGGAGCTGCACATATCTCGTTCTCAGGGCACATCCGGATGAGACATCCTACGAGTAAAACCAAGCCTCAAGTTGCCCCGAGGTGGCCCCGCAGTCTACTCGGTTTGAACCAGCACTCAGAGGGAGCACTGGCCCCCCGGGGGGGGGGGGGTTAAAATAAACATGACCCTTGGGCTCGCGAAAACCCGGGGGAAAAGGCTTAGGTGGCAAATGGTAAAACCAAAGTTGGGCCTTGCTGGGGGAGTCTTATTCAAGGCGAACTGTCAAGGGGGTCCCATAAATCACCCAACCGTGTAAGGAACGCAAAATCAAGGAACGTAACACCGGTATGACGGAAACTAGGGTGGCAAGAGTGGAACAAAACACCAGGCATAAGGCCGAGCCTTCCACCCTTTACAAAGTATATAGATGCATTAATTAGAATAAGAGATATTGTGATAACCCAAAGTAACCTTGTTCCAACATGGAACAAACTTCATCTTCACCTGCAACTAGCAACGCTATAAGAGGGGCTGAGCAAAGCGGTAACATAGCCAATCAACGGTTTGCTAGGAAAGGATGGTTAGAGGTTTGACATGGCAATATGGGTGGCATGATATAGCAAGTGGTAGGTATCGCAGCATAGGCATAGCAAAAGAGCGAGCATCTAGCAAGCAAAGATAGAAGTGATTTCGAGGGTATGGTCATCTTGCCTGCAAGGTTCTCAGAGTTGTCGAAAGCTTGATCCTCGTAAGCGTTCTCAACAGGTTCCTCGTTCATGTACTCGTCTCCCGGCTCTACCCAAAACAAGAACACAAGCAAAGGAACAACTATCAACCACGATGCAATGCACAAACAACATGATGCAAAATATGGCATGATATGCGAGATGTGATATGCAATGCATATGCGTGCTTCGGAAGGAAAAATGTGAACAGGGCATAATCTTGGCAAACCAAGTATGCCACTGGAAAGGTGAGGTGATTTCGGTTGAAATCGATATAAAGATCACCGGAATCGGATGCACGGTTTGCAAATGACAAGCAAAACAAGAATGACATATTCCTGCGTTTAACAGCATGATACCACTTAGCATGCAACAAGAAATTAAGCTACTTCACCCAAACATATCAGCAAAGCATATGGAAGTGATCTACTCAAGATGCTTGACAAAAGATGAACAGTGAGCTACGGATAAATCACACCATAACAGGTTCAAACAAGCATGGCAAAAGTGCAAAAGATAACAGGTTCACAGACTTAGTGAAAATAACATGCCAAAAATTAACATCAGGATGACATGTTCAGAGCAAGCAAACAACACGCTACAAGAACACAATATAGCAAAACAAGGCACGGCATGAATCTACTCAAAACATAGAACAAAAGTCCCTTAATGACCATGAGCCAAAAAGGATCATAAAATATAATAGCACCCATGTCAATTAAGCAAGTTTCGTTACAGGTTTCAGACTTGGCAGAAAAACTGGACATGTCAAAAACAGATAGCAAGTAGGCATGTTTACGAGCTCGATGCACTCACTACAGAGCATTTCATGATAAACTAAGCATACATTCATTAATAAGACATGTCATAGAAACTATAAATGGCAAGAACAACATCATAGCATGCAAGGATCAACTACAACAAGCTTGGCAAAATCGAATAAGATGTAAACAATCTGCCAGTAATATTTTATAGCAAAAGTAGAGCTCGATTGACTCAAGCTATGGCACTCCATAATTACAAAAAAAGGAATGGATGGATAGAGAAAACCCGTATGTTCAAAACACTCTTACTGATCATGCTCAAAAGAGGCATAGATCTCTCTGAAACAACATGAACACATGGCATAAAAATAACAGCAGGGAATAACTTAGTAAGTCCCTGAAATCAGCAACATTATGATCCCTAGTTTTCATGCTTGTGCTAGTCACCACAGAGATCACAAAAATACATGGAATACACCCCTGGAAAGATAGCATGGCATATTACAAAACACATGTAGGACTCAACTTCATAGGGTGCACACATCAATCATGGCAAAAATGACAAAAGTGCATGTACTGAAACAGATTTGAAACTAACATCACATAGCACTCTTCCAACAGCATTTCGTGCATCAAGATGAGCTTAAATGAAAATGATGCAATGAGATGAAATGATGTACTCATCGAGGCGAACAATTTGACATATAGCACGCACGAAACAGAGTAGTATGCAGCAAGTTATGATGCGATGAACATGCGATAATCATGCACAACATTTCGGGACTTAGAGAAATCGAGGAGAGGAGAAGTCAACCCTGGATATGCACGTGAACCGAGGCGGGGCCGGAGTGCTCGCCGGAGTCGCGGGGAAAGGCGTCGGAGGCGAGGGGAGGCTGGATCCGAGGCGGATCCCGGAGGGCGGCGGCGCGCGCAGGCGGCGCGGGACGGCGGCGGCGCAGATCCGGGCGGGCGGCGGCGCGGGTCCCGGCGGGCGGCGCGGCGCGCGGGAGGAGGCGGCGGCGGCCGGCGGGAGCGGGCACGGGCGGCGTGCGGGCCGGGAGGGCCCCGCCTTGGCCGAGCGGGCCCGCGCGGGAGGCGCGGCGATGTGGTCACGACGGGGACAGGTGGCAGCCTGGGGTTGGCCGGGCGGCGGGGCGGACGCGTCCGGCTCGCCCGGACGTGTCCGGCGGCGCGTGGAGAGGGGTCTAGGGTTTGCCCGAGAATTAGAGGGGGAGATGCATATTTATAGGTAGGAGGAGCTAGGAAGCTCCAAATGGAGTGCAGTTTTCGCCCACACGATCGTGATCGAACGACCATGGACATGGAAGTGTCTTAGGTGGGTTATTGGGCTGATTTGAAGGGGTTTTGGGCTGCAACACACACGAGGCCTTCACGGTTACCCGGTTAACCGTTAGAGTATCAAACGACCTCCGAATGACCCGAAACTTGACAGGCGGTCTACCGGTGCTATACCAAGGCCGCATGACAAACCTCGGTCCATTCCGAGAAAGTTTAATACCCGCTCACGGAAAAAGGTAAAAAGGGACGCCGGGGAACATAGGAGCGCCGGATTGCAAAACGGACAACGGGGAAAATGCTCGAATTCATGAAACGAACACGTATGCGAATGCGATGCGCATGATGACATGATATGAAATGCACGACAAGGACAAAATGCAAAACGAAGAAGAACCCAACCACGAGGGAATATTATATCACATAGCCGAAAATGGCAAGAGTTGGAGTTACAAATATGGCAAGTTACATCCGGGGTGTTACAACACTCCACCACTACGAGAGGATCTCGTCCCGAGATCTAGGACTGAAAGAACTCCGGATATTCGGAACGGAGGTGGTCCTCGCGCTCCCAGGTGTCTTCTCGGTCTGAATGGTGTGACCACTTCACTTTCAGGAATTTGATGGACTTGTTGCGAGTCTTGCGCTCAGTTTCTTCAAGAATAGCAACGGGATGCTCGTGATAGGACAAATCTTCTTGAAGATCAATCTCTTCGAAGTTGATGGTGCGCTCAGGCGTCTTGAAGCACTTGCGAAGCTGTGACACGTGGAACACATCATGCACATTTGCAAAGTTGGGGGGAAGCTCAAGTTGATAGGCGAGATCGCCTCTTTTGCCGAGAATCTTGAAAGGACCGACGTATCTGGGGGCAAGTTTCCCTTTGATACCGAAGCGACGAGTGCCTTTCATTGGTGAGACGCGGAGGTAGACATGGTCTCCGATCTCGAAAGCCACATCACGGTGTTTGCTATCGTAATAGCTCTTCTGGCGCGATTGAGTGGCTTTGAGATTCTCACGAATGACTTTACACATATCTTCAGCCTCTGTGATCAAGTCGTTGCCAAGAAGTTGGTGTTCGCCCGTCTCAGACCAATTGAGAGGAGTACGACACTTTCTGCCATAGAGAATCTCGAATGGGGCTTTGCCCGAGCTCGCATGAAAGCTGTTGTTGTAAGAGAACTCAGCATATGGAAGACAATCCTCCCACTTCATGCCGAAAGAGATAACACAAGCCCTGAGCATATCTTCAAGAATTTGGTTGACACGCTCGACTTGTCCACTAGTTTGAGGATGGAAAGCTGTGCTGAAGCGAATGTTTGTGCCCATGGCCTTCTGAAAAGAATCCCAAAACTTGGAGGTAAAGATGCTTCCGCGGTCTGAAGAAATCAATTGTGGAATGCCATGCAAGGAGACAATTCTAGAGGTGTAGAGCTCTGCCTGCTGCGCTGCTGTGATAGACTCTTTGATAGGAAGAAAATGAGCCACTTTAGTGAGCTTGTCGATGAGGACGAAGATGGCATCATTTCCACGCTTGGACTTTGGAAAACCAGTCACGAAGTCCATTTCGATATGATCAAACTTCCATTCTGGAATAGAAAGAGGTTGGAGTAGACTAGCTGGTCGTTGATGTTCTTCTTTCACCCTTCGACAGACATCATATTCATTCACGAATTGAGCAATTTCTCGCATCATTCGAGTCCACCAATACGACTGCTTGAGGTCATGGTACATCTTCATACTTCCAGGATGAATGGATAGGAGTGAATTGTGCGCCTCGTTCATAATGACTTTCCGTAGATCACCCTTTGGAACCACAATCCGGTCCTCGAAGAAAAGAGTATCTCTGTCATCAACGCGATAGCACTTGTATTTGGAAATGCCCTTGTCAATACCACGTTTCACCTTCTTCACCATGGTATCCATCAGTTGTGCCTCACGAATTTGATCTTCCAAGGTAGGAGAGACTATGAGGTTGGCCAGAAAACCTTGAGGAACAACTTGGAGATTCAACTTGCGGAAAGCTTCACAGAGATCCGGTTGAAAGGGCTTGAGGATTAAGCTGTTGCAATAAGCCTTCCTGCTCAATGCATCCACAATCACATTAGCCTTGCCTGGAGTATATTCAATACTCGGATTATACTCTTGAATCATTTCGACCCATCGAGTTTGCCTGAGGTTGAGGTTGGGCTGAGTGAAGATGTACTTGAGACTCTTGTGATCGGTGAAAATGTCCACTTTCCTTCCCAACAAGAGATGTCTCCATGTTATCAATGCATGGACAACTGCCACCAACTCAAGATCGTGAGTGGGGTAGTTCTTTTAGTTGGGCTTCAACTGACGAGAGGTATAGGCCACAACTTTCTTCTCTTGCATTAACACAACACCGAGACCTTGAAGAGAAGCATCACAGAAAACTTCATAAGGCTTGGATTCGTCAGGAGGAGTCAAAACTGGAGCAGTGACGAGTTTCTCTTTGATAGTGTTGAAAGCAACGTCACACTCAGGAGACGAGACATACTTCACATGCTTCTGGAGGAGGTTGGAAAGAGGCTTTGCAATCTTTGAGAAATTCTCAACGAATCTTCGGCAATAGCTTGCAAGTCCAAGAAAACTGCGAAGCTGCTTGACATTTTGAGGAGGTTCCCAATTCAAAACTGCAGACACCCTCTCGGGATTAATAGCAATGCCCTTGGCAGAGATGATATGACCAAGGTAAAGAACTTCATCAAACCAGAATTCACATTTGGAGAACTTCGCATAGAATTTATACTCTCTGAGCTTGTCGAGCACCAATCGCAAATGCTTGGCATGATCCTTCTTATTCTTGGAGAAGACCAAAATATCATCAGGATAGACCAAGATGAATTCATTGGTGTAGGGGTTGAAGATGAAGTTCATCATTCGAGAGAAAGTTGGAGGAGCATTGACAAGTCCGAATGACATGACAGTATATTCATAAGAACCAAAACTTGTTCCGAATGCTGTCTTGGGAATATCTTCTTCACGAATGCGAATCTGATGATAACCCATACGAAGGTCAAGCTTGGAGAACACTTTAGCACCTTTAAGTTGCTCGAATAGCTCATTGATGTTGGGAAGTGGGTACTTGTTCTTGATTGTCTTCTTGTTCAATGGACGGTAATCGACGCAAAGTCGGTCCGTGCCATCCTTCTTTTGGACAAAAAGAACACCACAACCCCAAGGAGATGAACTTGGTCTGATCAGACCCAGACGCTCTTGTTCATCGAGTTGTTTCTTCAATTCCTTCAACTCTTTTGGCCCAAGCTTGTATGGACGCTTGCAAATGGGTTCCGTGCCAGGCTCAAGATCAATAACGAATTCAACTGGCCGGTGAGGAGGCATACCCGGAAGCTCTTCTGGAAAGACATCTTGGTACTCACAAACGACTGGAATCGGAGAGATAGCATCCAATTCGCCCTTCTCATTGAGAGAAAACAACCGAATGGTTTCGTCGCGAGTGGCATAGATGATCACATCTTCAGAAGAGTGAGTCAATTGAATTTCCCTGGCAGCACAATCAAGCTGAGCCTTGTGCTTAGAAAGCCAGTCCATCCCGAGAATTAGATCAATATCAGAGTCGCCAAGAACAATTGGTTTAGCCAGAAATCTATAGTCGCCCATCTTGATGGAAACATCCGGAGCAACCAAGCTAGAAGACAAAAGTTTTCCAGGAGAAACAACTTGCATAACTTTGGACAAAATCTCTGTGTCAACATTATGCTTCGATGCAAACGGATATGACATGAAAGAATGCGATGCATCGGTATCAAATAAGACTTTTGCAGGAATGTCATTAACTGAGAGATTACCCATGATCACTTCTGAAGAATCCTCTGCCTGAGCCGCATTCAACATGTTCACCTTGGCATGCTTAGGATTATGCTTGACCACTGCATTGCTGGAAGATTTCACAGGAGGAGGAGGCGGAAGGCGCCATTGGTTGAAGCACTTGTTCGCATAGTGACCCTTTTGCTGACATTTGTTGCAAGTCACCTTTGAGAGCGGACGATGATAAGGAGCATTTGGCCTTGGAGCTTGGTTCGAAGACTTGTTCTGATAGCCAGGGTTGGGTGGGTGGGAAGATCCACGACCACCTGAGTTCTTCAGCTGATAAGGCTGACGGAACGGAGGAGGAGGAGGCAACCAGAACTTCTGTTGCTTAGCTGCCACCAGTGAGGAAGAAGAAGACTGAACTGCGTCTCTGACTCTCTTCTTAGATGCCTCACACTTGAGCTGAGCAGCTTCTTGTTTCAGTGCCATGTTGTAGAATTCATCATACTTTAATGGCTCAAAAAGCATGAGAGCTAGTTGCAGATCTTCTCTGAGGCCACGCCTGAACTGGTAAATCATGCTCTTCTCATCAGGGATGTCTTGCTTCGCAAAACGAGAGAGCTTCTGGAACTGAGTGTTGTATTGATACACAGACATGTTGCCTTGCTTGAGATTGCGGAACTCCTCACGCTTACTCTCAACAACACTTTCTGGAATGTGATGAGCTTTGAAGTCACGGCGGAAACCATCCCAGGTAATCACACGACCTCCTCTGGAATCTTTGTATTGTTGGAACCACTCAGCAGCTTGATCCTTGAGTTGAAAAGAGGCAAACTTGACAAAGTCCACAGGTCTGACATTGCTACACTCGAAGTGCTTGTTGATGTCCACGAGCCAATCATCGGCGTCTGTGGCCTCGACACAGTAGCTGAAAGTCTTTGGCTGATTTGCAAGGAACTGATTGAGGGTAGCAAAATGCGGCTGATTGTTGCCTTGGCCTTGATTTCCCTGATTACCTTGCCCTTGGTTGCGATCTTGCAAGAGCTGAATCAGAATCTGAGCGTTGGCATTGGTGGCTGTCATCAAGGCTTGCCATGCCTCCGGAGGCGGAGGTGGTGGCGGAGGGTTAGCCTGACTCCCTTCATTGCGTTCCGGATTCTGACGCGTTGGCGGAGCCATCCTGAAGAGGGTGACATCCATTAGCACCTTGAAAGACATATATTCAAGCTGAATCAAAGGATCGAAATTGCAACATATAGTCTTCACAATAAACATTCGAACAAGAATGAATGAATGAATTCCAAAGTAAAGCATCACACTTCCATAAGCTGAGAAGCCATTTAGATAAAGGTATGGAAATCACCATCTGCCTCGAACAACTCGAATATCACAACTTAAAACAAAGCAAAGGATTGGCTTGCAGAATAAGCCGGAACAAACATATGATAGATCCCATATCGTATCACGTGTCTGTTGATAAGATATCCTACGAGATACTTGAATTCCCACTTATAAACTCCCGAAACTTTCTGGTTATGCAAACAGGTGTTGGGGATACAGGGGACACAAAATATATCACCCAAACTAACAATACCTAGATCCAGTTGTATCCATCCTTCAACATATAACCAAGAAACCTTCGGAAAACGTCTACCTCAACCTTCGAAAAACATCCGTTATACGAGTTATGGCAATACTCCCGCACTCGCCTCAGTACTGGGCTATTAGGGTTATCTCACCAACAACTGTACAAAAGAGATTTTCGATGTCGGCGTACTAAACTCAGGTATTCCAGAACTGCAACGATAAAATTATGACGACAACACCTCGGAGCTCAACTCCCCGGGACACCTCCACTAAACCCCTGTTGACAGGAGGCACCAAGACAATGTTGTCATCATAAAACCATCGTAACGATTCTAAGATACCCGCGTGATCCTAAATTTTTTTTAGTGAAATTTGAGAAGAGAAGAGTCAACACTCTACGTCAGGATGCCTTACCAGAGCGATGAGGAGACTGGGAAGTAAAAAAGAATTCCTAAACTCTCCGATACATAATTCCTAAATGACTCAAAACATTTTTCTAGACACAACTCGGCCGCTAAAAACGATCAATCAGTGGGGCTCCTAAGGTCGGGGAAGGCTCTGATTACCAACTTGTAACGCCCTCGATGCGGCTATATCTCCTACGTGTCGAAGCACGAATTAGAGGCATAACCGCATTGAAAGCAATGTCGCAAGTGAGGTAATCTTCACACAACCCATGTAATAAATAAGGGAAAGAGATACATAGTTGGCTTACAGTCGCCACTTCACACAATACATAAATAAACATTCATCATCCAGATTACACTCGAGGTCCGACTACGGAACCAAAATGAAAGAAGACTACCCCAAATGCTACACAGATCCCCGATCGTCCCAACTGGGCTCCACTACTGATCATCAGGAAAAGACACATAGTAACGACCACGTTCCTCGTCGAACTCCCACTTGAGCTCGTATGTGTCATCTGCATTGGCATCGTCGGCACCTGCAACTATTTTGGTAGAATCTGTGAGTCACGGGGACTCAGCAATCTCACACCCGCGAGATCAAGACTATTTAAGCTTAAAGGTAGGAGGGGGTTTGTGAGGTGGAGCTGCAGCAAGCGACTAGCATATATGGTGGCTAACAACGCAAAAGAGAGCGAGAAGAGGAGCAAAGCACGGTCGTGAAGTTAGAAGTGATCAAGAAGTGATCCTAGAACAACCTACGTAAGACATAACTCCAACACCGTGTTCACCTCCCGGACTCCGCCGAGAAGAGACCATCACGGTTACACACGCGGTTGATGTATTTTAATTAAGGTCAACTTCGGGTTTTCTACAACCGGACATTAACAAATTCCCATCTGCCTCATAACCGTGGGCACGGCTTTCGAAAGATAATACCCTGCAGGGGTGTCCCAACTTAGACCATTATAAGCTCTCACGGTCAACGAAGGATATTCCTTCTACCGGGAAGACCCGATCAGTCTCGGAATCCCGGACTACAAGACATTTCGACAGTAATAAAACAAGACTAGCAAAGCCGCCCGATTGTGCCGACAAATCCCGATAGGAGCTGCACATATCTCGTTCTCAGGGCACATCCGGATGAGACATCCTACGAGTAAAACCAAGCCTCAAGTTGCCCCGAGGAGGCCCCGCAGTCTACTCGGTTTGAACCAGCACTCAGAGGGAGCACTGTCCCGGGGGGGGGGTTAAAATAAAGATGACCCTCGGGCTCGCGAAAACCCGGGGGAAAAAAGGCTTAGGTGGCAAATAGTAAAACCAAAGTTGGGCCTTGCTAGAGGAGTCTTATTCAAGGCAAACTGTCAAGGGGGTCCCATAAATCACCCAACCGTGTAAGGAACGCAAAATCAAGGAACATAACACCGGTATGCCGGAAACTAGGGTGGCAAGAGTGGAACAAAACACCAGGCATAAGGCCGAGCCTTCCACCCTTTACCAAGTATATAGATGCATTAATTAGAATAAGAGATATTGTGATAACCCAAAGTAACCTTGTTCCAACATGGAACAAACTTCATCTTCACCTGCAACTAGCAACGCTATAAGAGGGGCTGAGCAAAGCGGTAACATAGCCAATCAACGGTTTGCTAGGAAAGGATGGTTAGAGGTTTGACATGGCAATATGGGTGGCATGATATAGCAAGTGGTAGGTATCGCAGCATAGGCATAGCAAAAGAGCGAGCATCTAGCAAGCAAAGATAGAAGTGATTTCGAGGGTATGGTCATCTTGCCTGCAAGGTTCTCAGAGTTGTCGAAAGCTTGATCCTCGTAAGCGTTCTCAACAGGTTCCTCGTTCACGTACTCGTCTCCCGGCTCTACCCAAAATAAGAACACAAGCAAAGGAACAACTATCAACCACGATGCAATGCACAAACAACATGATGCAAAATATGGCATGATATGCAAGATGTGATATGCAATGCATATGCGTGCTTCGGAAGGAAAAAGGTGAACATGGCATAATATTGGCAAACCAAGTATGCCACTGGAAAGGTGAGGTGATTTCGGTTGAAATCGATATAAAGATCACCGGAATCGGATGCACGGTTTGCAAATGACAAGCAAAACAAGAATGACATATTCCTGCGTTTAACAGCATGATACCACTTAGCATGCAACAAGAAATTAAGCTACTTCACCCAAACATATCAGCAAAGCATATGGAAGTGATCTACTCAAGATGCTTGACAAAAGATGAACAGTGAGCTACGGATAAATCACACCATAACAGGTTCAAACAAGCATGGCAAAAGTGCAAAAGATAACAGGTTCACAGACTTGGTGAAAATAACATGCCAGAAATTAACATCAGGATGACATGTTTAGAGCAAGCAAACAACATGCTACAGGAACACAATATAGCAAAACAAGGTATGACATGAATCTACTCAAAACATGGAATAAAAGTCCCTTACTGACCATGAGCCAAAAAGGACCAGAAAATATAATAGCACCCATGTCAATTAAGCAAGTTTCGTTACAGGACATGTCAAAAACAGATTGCAAGTAGGCATGTTTACGAGCTCGATGCACTCACTACAGAGCATTTCATGATAAACTAAGCATACATTCATCAAGAATACATGGCATAGAAACTATACATGGCAAGAACAACATCATATCATGCAAGGATCAACTACAACAACCTTGGCAAAATCGAATAAGATGTAAACAATCTGCCAGTAATATTTTATAGCAAAAGTAGAGCTCGATTGACTTAAGCTATGGCACTCCATAATTACAAAAAAAGGCATGGATGGATAGATCAAACCCATATGTTCAAAACACTCTTACTGATCATGCTCAAAAGACGCATAGATCTCTCTGAAACAACATGAACACATGGCATAAAAATAACAACAGGGAATAACTTGGTGAAATTACTAAGTCCCTGAAATCAGCAACATTATGATCCCTAGTTTGCATGCTTGTGCTAGTCACCACAGAGATCACAAAAATACATGGCATACACCCCTGCAAATATAGCATGGCATATTACAAAACACATGTAGGACTCAACTTCATAGGGTGCACACATCAATCATGGCAAAAATGACAGAAGTGCATGTACTGAAACAGATCTGAAACTAACATCACATAGCCCTCTTCCAACAGCATTTCGGGCATCAAGATGAGCTCAAATGAAAATGACGCAATGTGATGAAACGATTTACTCATCGAGGCGGACAATTTGACAAATTACACGCACGAAACGGAGTAGTATGCAGCAAGTTATGATGCGATGAACATGCGATAATCATGCACAACATTCCGGGACTTGGAGAAATCGAGGAGAGGAGAAGTCAACCCTGGATCTGCACGTGAACCGAGGCGGGGCCGGAGTGCTCGCCGGAGTCGCGGGGAAAGGCATCGGAGGCGAGGGGAGGCCGGATCTGAGGAGGATCCGGGCGGGCGGCGGCGCGGATCCCGGCGGGCGGCGCGGGACGGCGGCGGCGCGGCACGGCGCGCGGGAGGAGGCGGCGGCGGTCGGCGGGAGCGGGCGCAGGGCGAGGCGCCCGGGCGGGCGCGGGCGGCGCGCGGGCAGGGAGGGCCCCGCCTGGGCCGAGCGGGCCCGCGCGGGAGGCGCGGCGATGTGGTCACGGCGGGGACAGGTGGCGGCCTGGGGTTGGCCGGGCGGCGGGGCGGACGCGTCTGGCTCACCCGGACGTGTCCGGCGGCGCGTGGAGAGGTAGGGGTCTAGGGTTTGCCCGAGAATTAGAGGGGGAGATGCATATTTATAGGTAGGAGGAGCTAGGAAGCTCCAAATGGAGTGCGGTCTTCGCCCACACGATCGTGATCGAACGGCCATGGACATGGAAGTGTCTTAGGTGGGTTATTGGGCTGATTTGAAGGGGTTTTGCGCTGCAACACACACGAGGCCTTCACGGTTACCCGGTTAACCGTTGGAGTATCAAACGACCTCCGAATGACCCGAAACTTGACAGGCGGTCTACCGGTGCTATACCAAGGCCGCATGACAAACCTCGGTCCATTCCGAGAAAGTTTAATACCCGCTCACGGAAAAAGGTAAAAAGGGACGCCGGGGAACATAGGAGCGCCGGATTGCAAAACGGACAATGGGGAAAATGCTCGGATTCATGAAACGAACACGTATGCGAATGCGATGCGCATGATGACATGATATGAAATGCATGACAAGGACAAAATGCAAAACGAAGAAGAACCCAACCACGAGGGAATATTATATCACATAGCCGAAAATGGCAAGAGTTGGAGTTACAAATATGGCAAGTTACATCCGGGGTGTTACACGGGGTAGATCGGAAACGACAGAATGCTATAAGGGTAATAACCTGGGATTAACCCATGAATGAGCATATGAGTACCTCTCGAGTTGAACAAATAGAACACATCGAGAGTAAAGTTGGAAGGTCCAACAAGAAGTTTCAAGCAGCCAGGCAATCGTTCAATGCCTAGACATAAGGTGAAAGGGGTTCCAAGCAACAGAATATTTATTGTTTCCGATGCCAGAATTGATGATCTCATCAGAAGGTGGCTCATGAATTACATACGAGTCCACGCGAGAGGAATAACTTTGGGAACAGGGGGTGTACAGGAGAGTCAGGTTTCGATCCTGTGGAACTCTGGGTTATGGGCCCACCATGTGGGATAAAAGTAGGAAGGGCGGAGACGTCCTGCATGATCGTGCAAGAAAGGCATGTCAGAGGATAGCCTGCCAGTTATGTTGGCAACAATGTCGGTACCAAGGGCGAGGGACGAAGAGAACCATTTTCCTGCTCGTTGAACGAGGCGGACCAATAGGCAAGGTTCTCGTCCATCGGTGGTTACCGGAATGTTATCAACAAACGTAACAGGGTCTCACTCGCAGAGTTGTACACCGAGGTGTCTACCTAAGCAGTGAATTATTACTGCTTAGATTATATAGATCACAAGAAAGGTTAAACCAAACAACAGAAAGGAAATATGGTTATCAAATTACACAAAACAATGGCAAGGAAAATGTGTTCAAACACATATTTCAGGGTTATATCCTTCCCAAGGATAAGCAGAGCATGATATCCATGACAGGTTATAATGCAGAAAACCCTTTAGGTAGGGGAGAGAATTTTCATGACATTATCCATACAACGGTGTTTGGATAATAGAGCAGGAAACATTTAGCATTGGGCTTCAAATGTTCTTGTTGAAAATCAGAGTACCACAGACATGCTTCGAGATAGCATTGACATGGTCTTCAAGCAAAGGTCGGACTTTGGATACAGGAAGGATCCATCAGGAACAACTTGTAGAATAAGTCTTACAATTTCCTCATGGAAGAATGGATAACCTTGCTAATAAGGAAATTATAACAGTAGGTCCTTCGGCCAGGTGTGCTGGGCATGACATCACCTTACCGGGTCATAAAAGACCAGTGTTATAACTATTGAAAAAATGTTCCAACCATCATATCTGACCGAGATTCAGATCTGATCGGTGTTAGGATACCTCAGGCTCAGGATGCCTGAGAAGAAAAGGTGCGACAAAATGACGAGAAGACATTATAAGATTCGCGGGAAATGAACTATGGAACCGAGTTCCGAAACAAGAGTTCATCAGTAAACCAAGGAGAGGATGAGGAGGTGGCTGATGGACTCAGCGACAAATCATCGAGATTTCCGAAGGATGGATCTTCACACTTATGTGAACAAGGAGATAACATTTGTCAGATCAAATGATGTAATGAGGTATGCTCGAGGAAATCATACACAGTTAAACATTGGTTGAAAGGTGCACCCGAAATATGGGCTTAGGTGGCATGACCGGTGTTAGAATGGTGATTCGATAGCCAATGGTCTAAGAATGAAAGGTCGACCATTAACTTCAAAGCAATATGGTTGCTAGAAGTACAGAATCCAAGCAACAGCGTTCACCTGTTGGTATCCCGGCTAGAACCAACACGGGAACCAAGAAGGAATGATGATGGTGCGAAGTATCACTACACCAAGAATTTTTTTTAAGAGGCGGTGAAATTCTTGCCACACTCTTGACATAAAAGGCGGTAATACTCCAAGGTAAAGAAGAACAGATGTTGGATAGCAAGGAACTCAAGGTATAACACAAAACTCAATCAAGTTTGTGTTGGAGGGAAGTCAATAAGGTGGTCGATGATAACATAGATCATCGAGGGCAAGGATGGTATTTCTCATCATGAACTCGATTGATATCCTGGAAGAGCTCATAAGGTTGGTGATGATCACGACATATTTGTCGAGTGATTCCATGAAGGTGTAATCCATCAGCGACGACAGCAAGTCAAAGAAATGAGGTAGCGGGAGGTTATTGGAACCATGGGTAGGACACAAACTTGAAATCAAGATTGTTGTTCAAGGCGAACTGATATGACGAGGAAGATCGACGTAAGCTTAGCTCATCGTCGAAAATTTTGTGCTCCGGGAAGAAAGACCAGGTAGCACATTTAGAAGTTTGCACGATAATGATATAGCCGTTCAGGCTAGGAATGACATGATCGAGTACAAACTCGCAAGTAAAGAAGATTACTAAGAGTTGTTGAACTGTAATGCGGACTCGATTCAGTTATCGGTGTCTTCGAGTGTTTATTAACTCGGAGTCCGTGAAAAATTGGAATCGGTGAGAACGTAGCACTTGATGAAGAACTCATAAGAAGTTATGCAGTTCCATTATAACCTCGAGATACCAGGGGTAACACTCGACGTCAGATCAAAGTAGAGGTTGGACTGGGGTACTGCTCTACAGAAGACAAATGCTTAAACTTGCACGAGAAATGGAATTTAAAGGAGAACAGAGTCGGAACCACGATTGCAAAAGGCCAGATCCCAGATATAAGATGAACTTAGACCAAAGGAATAATTAATTTAAGAGAAGCTTTAATGATAAGATCTACATCGTGTCCATGGGCATGAACACAAGTTCAAGGTCGACTCCCACTTCTCCAATGCATAACCTTTCATTCACTTCTCACTTTTTGGACAAGTTGTAATGTTTAAATTTTATCTAGCAAAACACCAAAAGAGTATGACTCGTGAAAACTTTCGGGTTCTCACGGATTAGGGGAACGCATAGGTTCAACCCATCGAGCATGTTAGTAACATATACCACAAGTTTCAAAAGTAATTAACACAAGCCCAAAAGCAGAGCATGGTTGTCCAAGCAGAGGATACAACTTAACAAAGGCATTATGTATCAGGGGAAGAACTCACAAAGTGATCAAATGTGAATGACACTGTCGGATAACAATCCAACAAGGGGTCTTGTGGTCTACAACGGAGCTGATGCGAGTATCGATACTCTATCAACGGAAGAATGATCGAAAGAGCATCGGATCATAAAAACACCTGACTAATTCAAAGCTCAAATGCAAAGGAATTATGATCTTCAAATCAAGGGATCAGAAGCAAACACTCTGATCAAGGATGGATAAGTCGAATAGGCTTAGGGTACCATCGATGGCAAATTTGATTGGTCAAGAACCAGCTCAGGTTTGAAATGACGTCTGAGCCGGAAAGATGAATTCTAGGATATGAATGAGGATTGAGAACATTCACATCATATTGGATCAACAGACTTAAAATGATAATGACAGAGGATGCCAATAAGGTTACTAGGCTTATAGGATTTAATCCCAATGCAAGCAACCAAGATTTTCAAGAGCAATAGGTTGTTGAGGATCTTCGGAAGATCGAATGGTATTTCAAAAGCTTTTGTGAAATACCAGAATCAACTGGGGATGAGCGGATACTCGGTAAGTGCGAGAATTATCCGTAGGGGTATTTAGGTTACAAAGTACAGCAAGGCACTAAGCTCAAAGGATTCTCGGAACAACAGAGAGTATTTCGGGACATCTTGTAATAACAAGATCAACGGGGAATGATTGTATGAATGGCAAGTGTATGCAGTTTTCATAGGGGTTGACGGTGGAAGGAAATCGCAAATGTGATGTCACAAAGACTCGAAAGAACATCGTAGAGTAACTTCGGAATCTTCTAATGCATCAGGCGATCATCTGAAGTAGGGGCTCTCCGGGAGAAAGTATTATCGAGAACCTAAAGTTAGTTTTGTTTTTAGCAAAATCATTTAACCCGAATAGAAGAGAGCTCAGAGTCCTAGAGTATAGATCGAGGAGTAAAAGATCCTAATACCACCCAATGGCGACGTGTGCCCGTAAGACACACAGCCATGTTAGTAAAAGTTTTGCAATGTCTAGACTCAACTTCGGCCAAGGAGTTGGAAAGGGGGATTCCTGCAGGAAGTCGTCTCTGATACCAACTTGTGACGCCACCGATTCAATCGTACACTAATCATGCACGCAAATGTGTACGATCAAGATCAGGGACTCATGGGAAGATATCACAACACAACTCTACAAATAAAATAAGTCATACAAGCATCATGATACAAGCCAGGGGCCTCAAGGGCTCGAATACAAGTGCTCGATCATAGACGAGTCAGCGGAAGCAACAATATCTGAGTACAGACATAAGTTAAACAAGTTTGCCTTAAGAAGGCTAGCACAAACTGGGATACAGATCGAACGAGGCGCAGGCCTCCTGCCTGGGATCCTCCTAACTACTCCTGGTCGTCGTCAGCGGGCTGCACATAGTAGTAGGCACCTCCAGTGTAGTAGGAGTCGTCGTCGATGGTGGCGTCTGGATCCTGGGCTCCATCGTCTGGTTGCAGCAAATGGGTAGAGAGATGGGGAAAAGGGGGAAACAAGGCAACCGTGAGTACTCATCCAAAGTACTCGCAAGCAAGGAGCTACACTACATATGCATGGATATATGTGTAAGGGGCCATATCAGTGGACTGAACTGCAGAATGCAAGAATAAGAGGGGATATCTAATCCTGTCGAAGACTACGCTTCTGGCAGCCTCCGTCTTGCAGCATATAGAAGAGAGTAGACTGAAGTCCTCCAAGTAGCATCGCATAGCATAATCCTACCCGGTGATCCCCTCCTCGTTGTCCTGTTAGAGAGCGATCACCGGGTTGTATCTGGCACTTGGAAGGGTGTGTTTTATTAAGTATCCGTTCTAGTTGTCATAAGGTCAAGGTACAACTCCGGGTCGTCCTTTTACCGAGGGACACGGCTATTCGAATAGATTAACTTCCCTGCAGGGGTGCACCACATAACCCAACACGCTTGATCCCATTTGGCCAGACACACTTTCCTGGGTCATTCCCGGCCTCGGAAGATCAACACGTCGCAGCCCCACCTAGGCACAACAGAGCGGTCGGCACGCCGGTCTAAACCTATGCGCGCAGGGGTCTGGGCCCATCGTCCTGAGCGCACCTGCACGTTGCGTACGCGGCCGGAAGCAGACCTAGCCTAGTGGCGTTCCAGTCCAATCCGGCTCGCGCCACTCAGTCGCTGACGTCACGAAGGCTTCGGCTAATACCACGACGCCGAGTGCCCATATCTTTCCCGCGTAGTTGGTTAGTGCGTATAGACCAAATGGCCAGACTCAGATCAAATACCCAGATCTCGTTAAGCGTGTTAAGTATCCGTGAACGCCGACAAGGCCAGGCCCACCTCTCTCCTAGGTGGTCGTAACCTGCCCTGTCGCTCCGCCTCAAAGAACCACTCGCGGGTACTCCTACGAGCCGACCCGTCTTTGGTATCCACAGGTATCATGTATATAGTATATACTCGTGATCACCTCCCGAGTGATCACGACCCGATAGTATAGCACAACAAACGGACAAGAATGTAGGGCCACTGATGGTAAACTAGCATCCTAAACTAAGCAAGTAGGATTGCAGGTAAAGGTATCAACAGTAGTATCAAAGACAGGCTATGCATCAGGATAGGAATAATGAAAGCAGTAACATGCTACACTACTCTAATGCAAGTAGTATAGAGGAGAGTAGGCGATATCTGGTGATCAAGGGGGGGGCTTGCCTGGTTGCTCTGGCAAGAGAGAGGGATCGTCAACTCCGTAGTCGAACGGGGCAGCAGCAGCGTCGGTCTCGGCGTCTATCGAGAGAAGAGGGGGGAGAAACAATAAATATTTAAGAAAGCAGATGCATAGTGATGCATGACATGACAAGCAACGGCGTTAGAGGTGCCCTAACGCGGTATGAGGTGATACCGATGAAGGGGGGAACATCCGGGGAGGTATCCCCGGGGTTCCGTGTTTTCGGGCAGAGGAGCCGGAGGGGGAAAAGTTGCGAGTTTGATATGTTAGGATTGTGTGGCGGACGAACGGGCTGGGTATCCGGGTTCGTCTCGTCGTTCTGAGCAACTTTCATGTTGAAAATATTTTAATCCGAGTTACGGATTAAAAGATATGATTTTCTAAAGTTTTAAATCATTTTAGAATTTATTTAATTAAATTAATCAACATTATCCAGAACAGTGCACGCCGACGTCAGCATGACGTCATCAGTCAACAGAGACGTTGACTGGTCATCTGACGTGTGGGTCCCACTGGTCATAGACTGTTTAGTCTAGTTCGGGTTTAATTAACCTAACTAATTGATTAGATTAATTAATAGGATTAATTAACTTAATTAATTATTTTAGTTAATTATTATTATTTATTATTATTTATTATTATTTTTATATTCATTTTTTAACTGTTCTGGGGCGGGGCCCCCTAGTCAGTGGCCCACAGGGCCATACCGGGCATGGGCGCCAACGGGTGCGGGTGTGCCCCGTTTGGGGTGCACGCCCGGGTGTACACAGGCGTGGGCGCTGGCGAGCACGGCGCTGGCCAGGGATGGGCGCAGGGGCGCATCCCGCCCAGTGCGGGGCGAGGTTGCCGGCGGCCATGGTGGAGCCAGGAGGCGGCGGGACGGTGCAGGGCATCGGCGGTAACCGGGCGGCGTGTGGCAGCGGGAGGCCGTGGCAGTGGGACAAGGGGAGTAGGGGCGCTGTCACGCGCGGGGCGCTGGCGCTCGGCCAGGCCGCGGCGAGCCGAACGCGTGCAGGGGAAGGTGGGGCGAGCGACGGGCGTGCGCCAGCGTCAACGGGCGCACGCGGGGCAAGAGGATGGCGAGCAGGCGACGAGCGGGGGAGGCCCGAGGCGCGGGCGACGAGCAGCGCTTGAGGCGGGCGCGGCCACCGCGCGGCGGGTGCGTGCGTGGCAGAGAGGGAGCGGTGGGGAAGAGGGCGCACGGGAGCGCGCGGCGCGCCACGGGCGTGCGCTGGAACGCGACGAAGATGGGGGAGGCGAGGCGCGGAGCGTGGCTCTGAGCGGCGCGACGAGCAGAGGGCCGCGACGCGTGCGTGCGCACGGCATCAGGGGAAGCGGGCGGCGGGGCGGAACAGGGCCACGCGGGCGGGGCGCGGGCGCACGCGCGGCCGAGCGGGCGCAGCCGTGCGGTGCGCGGCGATGCGTGCGTGCGGCGCAGGGGTATAGCGAGCGACGCGGGGCAAGCGATGGGCGCCCCCGGGCGGCACAGGGCGAGCAGCTGCGCACACGGGAGACAGAGGGCGCACGCGAGGTCCAATCGTGGCGGAGGTCGATCCACAGAAGCACGCAACGGGAGGGAGAGAGGAGAGGAGCAGAGCTCACATCAGAGCGTGTAGGGGGCCCAGGGGAGCCAGAGGGACCCTGCCGGCGAGGTCCGGCGGCCGGACGGGCCGGCAGGCGCGAGGGCGATGCAGAGGTGCGGGTTGCGGGAGGCCGTTGGGGAGGAGTCGGGGAAGGAGAGGCGGCGAGGGAGGCGTTGTCGAGCAGCGCCGGGCGGCGGGGTCGTCGACGCTGAGCGCCGTGCGGCGGCGGCGAGGCGGGTCGAGCCCCCGATCCAATCGGGGGGGAGAGTGGGAGGAGTGGGGGGGTCGTGGGGTTAGGGTTTCTGGGGGGGTGGGGGAATAAGGGTGGCCGGCTGGGCCGTTTGGCTGGCCCAGTGGGGTTGATGGCCTGCTGGGCCGGAGCCCCGGGGGGGTTTCTTTTCCTTTTTTGTTTTTTTATTTATTTTATTTATTTTCTCTTCTGTTTTAATTAAATTTAAAATATTTATGCATTTTATAAAACTGTGTCTGCTACACCACAATTATCTATGTAATATTTAGTACAAACCGAACATTTTTATTTTAATGTTTCAAAACTTTTATTATTTACCAAATTTTGAATTTGAATTTTGGACCGGTTTTGATCTAACGATCGATTAGCAATAGTAACGTAGGTAACGTGGCTCCATTAGCGTGGGATTACTGTCGCTTAATTACCCTGGCGTCACAGTGATGTTCTTCAAGGTCTTCGACGCGAGCGGGCGCCGACTAGAGTGTTGCCCCAAGGGAGGTGGCCAGGACCCTGCCGCGGTGAGGGCCAGGCCCGCCGGCCACTCCCTGGGCAGCTCCACGAGCGACGGCAGCGCCGGAGGATCCAGCGATCCCAGCGAGGTCTTCGCGACTCCGGAGACGAGCGACGACAGCTACGAGCCCGCGAGCCAGCGCCGCTCCCGGAGCAGGGCGGGCTTGCTCGGCCGCCGCCGCCTCTGATCTGGATGGGGTTGGCGCCGGTGCCTGGCGGCCCACTGTTGATGATGGCATCGTCTGGTGGGGCGCGTGTAGATAGCATCCCTTAGGATCCGTTTCCTGCAAGGAATCATACTGCGCCACGTGGGGGCTTGTAAGGTGTCTGTGATCCTTTCTGTTAATATGTGACTTTTGCTATGGAACTGTGCGGGTTGCTAATTCCGTCGTAGCTTAGTCTTCCCTTTCGAACCTCGCGAGGGCTTGGCGCTCTGCGTCGACATGTCCCAGTCCCAAGGCGGCGTCAGCCGTCGATGGTATGCCAGGTCGCGATGCCGTGGTCAAGGCCAGGAGGTGAGCGACCCGGGGTCCGGTAACAGCCCCTGAGTCGCGATGCTCAGGAGGTCCCCTTTGGCGCCCAAGCAGCCGTCGCTTGGTGAGAAAGGGAAGCGACATTGCTGGTACAGAATTGCATTGGGTGCGGGGGTAGCGCCATGGTAGCCAGTGCTTTGGATGGTGACTTATCTGGAGGATCGGGGGTCGTCCCCAGCGCATCGTCGGGTCCGTGGGGTAGTTAGAACGGAGTTGCTCGGCATGGTCCTCGCGCGCCCCTTCTCCCTCGCCTCTACTCCCCTTTCTTCTCTACGTCCTCGGGTCCCGGCCCTCGAGCTGGTCTCAGCCGTCGCTGGTATGCCAGGTCGCGATGCCGTGGACAAGGCCAGAGGGTGAGGGCTGGAGAGCCGGTAAGAGCCCTGAGTCGCGATGCTCAGGCACCCCCCCTTTAACGCGCAAGCGGTTCGCGCGGGCGAGGGTGAAGAGGACTCCGTGAGGGCCTCGGTTAGCGCAATTCCCTCCAAGGATCCAGCAGACTCATCACAGAAAGAAGAAGGGGCTGCCACGACAGTCATTAGTCGACCGTTAGTCGCTCAAGAGCTCGCTGGCTGGGGCAAGTGAGGTGTATCTGGGCGCCCGTGAGCCAGCGCGGGACTCACGAGGCCCTACCTCTAGGCGGGTTGCGCCTTGCACTGGGCCGTAGCTTGAGATGTGTTCCTGCAAAATTGGGTTAGATGTCGGCACTCTACGTCCTCGGGTCCCGGCCCTCGAGCTTGTCTCAGCCATCGCTGGTATGCCAGGTCGCGATGCCGTGGACAAGGCCAGAGGGTGAGGGCTGGAGAGCCGGTAAGAGCCCTGAGTCGCGATGCTCAGGCACCCCCCCTTTAACGTGCAAGTGGTCGACATGGAGAAGAAGAGTTGTAGTGGACAGGCATCAGGTGATCAAGCATGATAGGCGAATGCATAGTTGGAAATAAACGCGAGGGAGATACACGCCGCTGGGCCTAGTCCGAGCGGCTTGGGGATGATGCAGCCCGAGGGGCGCCCCCAACAAAGCAAGCTAACGATCGAAAACTAAAAAAAGGGATACTCGCCGCAGGGACGGACCCACGCGGCCTGGGAGTAATGCAGCCCTAGGAGGGCGCTCCCAGCTAGAAATGAAGCTTGAAAGATGTCACCTGAAGATGTCGACGGCGAAATAGCGTTGGTGCGGCAGACTCGGTGGGCTGCGGAAGCCGATCCTCACGAGCCCCCAGGCCCTGGGGCCTCGGAAGGCTCCGGAGGCGCTGGTGGCTCCTCGCGAATCATCTCCATCTCCGCCAGGACTGCGGAACGCCTGTCTTCCTGAGTCTCCATGATGCCCCTCATGAGGCGCTGGTACGCAGTAGCCACGCTCGGCAAGCCGTAAGGCATGCGAACATAGCTGTGGGGTGGACCCCCACAACGCCCCACTCGTGAGGGCCAGAGGTGCTCCGTCGTGGCAACTTGATTGAGCCCTGGTACGTCGATGCAGACACGCAGCCCACCATCCTCGCCTAGATGGGGAGCCACAACCGGTAAGCGGCGGCAACCTCTCATGATTCTCGACTCCTGTAGTTCTTGAACGGCCTGGTTAACGAACTCCTGCTGGTCTGACTCTGCTTGCCTCGCTCCTTCTTGAGGGAAACGTGCTTCGAAGCACGCCTCCACGTGGTGCCCAAGCGCCTCCCTCGTGACCCTGGCTAGGTCGGTGGCCCTCAAGGTGAGAGACCCCGAGCCCTGCCTCAGGAGGGCGCCGGGCGCGCCTTCTTATGCGATGGAAGGAGGGTCCCCCTGGCAGGCACGGGCCCTGAGGGGCCTGCCTCCTGAGGGGCAGAGCCTGACGACGTCTTCTTCTTATTGGGTGTGGTCTCGGGAAGCCTCCTGCTTCCGCGATCCGGGTCTTCCAGCGACGCGGCCTGAAAGGCTCGCTTCAGGGAACACACTGCATGCCTCTCTTCGCATGGCACCGTAATGACGCCGCCACTCCCTGGCATCTTGAGGACATTGTAGCCGTGGTGAGTTACGGCCATGAACTTGGCCAGCGCTGGGTACCCGAGGATGGCGTTGTACGTCAGGCGGATGTGAGCGACATCAAAGTCGATGAGCTCGGTGCGGTAGTTGTTGCGGTCCCCGAAGGTGACAGGGAGGCGGACCTGCCCGATCAGGATTGCGGAACCGTCGGTGGCTCCGGAGAAAGGCTTGGTTGGCTGAAGCTGGTCATAGGGCACTTGGAGGTTGTTGAATGTTTCCACGGACAGGACGTTGAGCCCTGCTCCACCATCGATGAGGGTCCTGGTGACTAGTACGTTGCTGATGACTGGGGAGCAAAGCATCGGGAGGACCCCTGCTGTGGCCGCGCACTTGAGCTGATCTGCTGAGCTGAACGTGATGGCGCACGCCGACCACTTGAGGGGGCGCGTTGCTTCGAGCTTGGGGAGGACTGCATTGACTTCACGGGCAAACTGCTTGAAGATGCGTTGGGAGGCTGGGGCTTGAGCTCCGCCTAGGATGCAGGCGATTGCGCGCGGCTCTTGGAAGCTCCCAGCCCCCTCGTCTTGATGGCGGTCTTCGTTCCTCCTTGGTTGAGGCGGCAGCGGAGGGAGGCCTGCGTTGCCATGAGGGAGGTCCTCACGAGGCTGATCCCTCCAGTCCCCTCGCGAGGCAGGTCCCGCCAGCGGTCCTCTCGAGGTTGGTCGCGCCACCCCTGGCGTGGGCCGTGATCTTCCCAGCGTCCTGGGTTTCTTCCTCCTCCTCGGCCATAGTCTCGGTCAGCGCGGTCAGGGCGACGGCCGATCCTTCCTTCTCGCACGGCGCGGAGTTCTTGACATTCGTTGGTGTTGTGGGTGTGGAGGTCGTGGTACACATAGTACCGGCTGCCCCTGGAGGATTCGGGCAGATCCTTGCCCCGCTTGGTGTCCGGTTCTGCCGCGAGTACGGCAGCCCCCTTGCGCTTCACGCCCTTGGCCTTGGGCTTCTTCTCTTCTGGATCTGCGGCGGGCAGCTCGAGGAGGGAGAGACGTCCCTCCTCAGCCCTGGCGCACTTGGTCGCCAAGTTCAACAGCTCCAGGGAGGTGCAGAGGTCTTCATGCATCGCCAGCTCCTCCTTCATCTTGACGTCGCGCACGCCATCGGAGAAGACCGAGATGATGGCTTCCTCGGACACCTTGGGGATCTTGAGGCGCGCACTGTTGAAGCGCTGGATGTACTTTTGCAGGGTCTCTCCAGGTTGCTGCTTGATGCGGCGCATGTCGCTCACGACGGGCGGCCGGCCGTGAGTACCTTGGAAGTTGGCGATGAAGCGGGTGCGCATCTGGTCCCAGGAGGAGATCGTGCCCGGAGCTAGATTCAGGAGCCAGGTAACGGCTCCTTCCTTCAGCGCCATGGGGAACCAGTTCGCCATGACCTTTTCATCCCCGCTGGCGGCTTCGATGCCCAACTCGTAGAGCTAGAGGAACTCTGCGGGATCGGTCGTGCCGTCGTAGCGAGGAGGCAGGTCTGGCTTGAACTTGTCGGGCCACGCGACGCTACGCAGCTAGGTGGTGTAGGCGCGGCAGCCTGCGGTGGCCACAGGAGGCTTCGGTTGAGGGAGAGCTTGGCCTTGCGGGTCCCCTTGTGCTGCAGCTGGGAGCAGCGCGGGGTCTTGACGTGCCGGAGCTGGAGCAGGGTCGCGGCGAGCCGGAGCAGGGAGCGCTCGGGCAGCCTCTTGCGGTCGAGGGACTTCTTGGCAGTTCCGTTCTTACTGGGCTGATGCCTGACGGAGCGGGTTCCGCCCAGGGGCCATGCGCCTTGGAGCCATGGCGTCTTCTTGGAGCGGAGGTGGCTGGTACGCCCCCAGAGCTTCATGGCCTGCGCGGGGTGGGGTGCGGCGCAGCTGAGCGGACGGTGCAGGAGAGCCCCCTGCGGCGCGGACGAGCTCGACGACGCGGTCGAGCCACTCTTCATAGACGTCGTCGACGGGGCGGTAGCGCAGGAGCTCGTTTGCTGCGATGAGCGCAGCTCGTGCCTCCAAGGGCGCGCGGAGCGCGTGGGACGAAGAGCCAGCTGGCGTGAGCGACGGAGTAGCGGTGCGGCCGTCTCGCCGCACGGACGGGTGCTGAGACGACGCTTGTTGCTCGTTCTCCGCCGGGCCGATGGCGGCGTTGACGGCGGGTGACGGGGAACGACGAGGACGCCCGCCGACGGGAGCTGTCTGGGCGACACGGGAAGCGATGGCGGCCCGGCGCTCGGCGCGGGCCCGACGAGCGTCAGACATGGATGCAACGGTCGGAGGAGAGCGGAGCGGTGGAAGACAGATTCCGGCGAACCCCTACCTGGCGCGCCAAATGTCGGATCACGAGTTCCGGCAGACCCTTAAGGTTCGAACTCTAGGGTGCGCGCGGAGATTCTGCCCTCTACCTCTCCGTCTCGCAAGGATCTAAACTACCAAAGGAACAACACAAAGAACACAGAGTTTATACTGGTTCGGGCCACTGATGTGGTGTAATACCCTACTCCAGTGTGGTGGGTGGATTGCATCTCGGGCTGATGATGATGAACAGTACAAAGGTGAACAGCCTCGCGAGGGCGTGTTCTTGCTGGGACAATGAACTGCTAGGGGAGTTCAGCCGCCCCTCTCTCTCTCTACTTGCTTTCTTGAATCCTACTTGCTAGTTTTCCCGATCTCTCGATGATGCGATCCCTCCCTCCTTTACCCTGGGGGTGGCTAGTCCTGTTTATAGGCAAAGGCCCTGGGCCTCTTCCCAAATATTGAGCGGGAAGGGCGCCAACAATTGGCCAATTTGAAGGGGAACATCTGGTACACTTATCCTAGCCAAAATTGGTCCTCGCCTGCCAAAGGCCCTGTGGTGACGCCGTTCTGGGCTCCACGATGAGATCATTCCCACCGTTGGACTGGTCTTGGTCTCGTTTCACCGAAATGGATGCCTTTTCTTGATCCTCTCGCCTGCGCTTGCCCCCTTTGACCCAAAGAGGAAAGGGAGGACACTGCACGGTCTGGCGCCCGCCTGGCACCCTTGGTCGTCATGGCTTGCGTCATGGGCACCTCGCGAGGCACCCTGCCTTGATCTCTCCGCCTCCTCGTGAGTCAGCCAGAGGAGGCCGCGCCTGAGGAAGCGTTGTGTCGTCCGCCCCGTGAGGGTTGGCCCCTCGCGAGGGTCTTGAGTCTTGTGTTGATGAAGATGGTTCGTACTGGGCCCCCATTCGAGCCACGCCGCAGGCCGCAGGCAGGCAAGTCTGGGGACCCCCATTCCCAGAATGCCGACAGGCGAGTCCTGCGTCGCATTTTCCCCTCCCTCAATGTAGCTTATCTTGTCTGCTTCTCCCACAATCGCTAATGGCACCGGTACGTCGTCATCGCTCAGCGACTCCGCCGTCATCAGAGGACAGCTCCAGCTAGGAGGCTACACCGCGGCGGTGGCGCAATCCCCGACCTAGTGTAGTGCGCGTGGCGTCCCTATTGGGTGTGCGCGGAACACCCACCACACGCTCCGCCGCCGGTGCCCGTCGGCAGCTGTTGCCGGTCGCTGTTGCCGCCACACCACCGTCGAAAGCCGGGGCCATCGCCCGCTCCGCCGCCGCGGCCCGAAGGCGGGAGGTGGCCGTCATGGCCGCCACCCCACTGTCGGCCACCATGGCCCGAAGGTGGGAGGTGGTGGTCGTGGCCACCACCCCATCATCGGCCGCCGTGGCCACCAGCGCACCGTCGACCGCCGCCCGAAGGCGGGAGGCGGAGGTGGATGCCCGCACGTGCGTCAGCGACCTTGCGCACTACATCAAGTTCCTCCGGGAGGAGGAGGAGCGCCTTGTCGAGCATGCAAAGAGTCTTACCGCCGCCGTGGGTGTAGCACACGCCACCTCAGAGGCATGGAATCAGGAGATCTGCGAGGAGAACCACCATTTCGAGAGGGGTCGTCTAGAGCGGCAGAGGATGTTGGAGGTGAGCGTCGCTGAAGCTGCAACAGTAGCAAGCATTGTATTACGGTTGCCCAGCTCGTCGGTAGGCTCCTCCTCCGCCGCCTCTTAATGAGCGCGCTCGGCAGAGGAGAGGCAGCCGGAACCGGAAGTAGTACAAAGCCCCTCCGAAGTAGTAGTAGTATTTAGGGGCTATTTTGTTCAGTTCATCTGACTATAGATGTGGTGGAACTGTACAACGTACTTAAAATTAGTTACTTATATATAGTTGAACTTGCTATTTCAGTATGTGGCAACAATTGGGGAAAAGTTTGGTCGGTTCAGCTGTCGAGTTGAACTGTTTGTATAAATTAAGAACGACTTCTTAATCTATGAATGAAATCTATACTTAATTACTGAATTTTAGATGCAAAAATTAGATACTGCTAGTGATTTTTAGCTTCATATTTTGACAAATCGCATTGTTACAAGGTTGACAAATGGCAATGTTACTAGATCAACAAATGTCAATCTTTCTAGTTTGACAAATGGCAACATACCCAATATGACAGATACAAATCGCACCAAATTGTTTGTAACTGGGTGCACACAGGTCATCCAAAAGAACCGTTTGTGTTGAAGAGATGCACAAATCCTGATCTCACTTTGCATCATGTCGTGCCGGGGTCGACAGGCGGGGCGCGGGAGGACGGCAGCTGGCGGCGCTGAGAGGTAGCTTTCAACGCTAGCGTCCCATGCCGCTGAGGGGGGCGCGCGCACGGAGAAGAAGGCAGGCGGCCATGGAAGTCAAAGGGGTCGCTTCCCAGTGAGCCTGCGCAGCGTACAACTCGCACGCTTCCCGATGAGCCTTGCATTGGAGGACAACTTGCATGCCTCTCGGTAAGCCTGCGCATCGAACTGCGCTCGCACGCCTCCCATTCAGTCTGGGTCAAGCAGCTGTCCGCACGGCACCTACTATAGCCATTAAAACCAAGACACGTGGCGTCACGTGAATGGTTAACAGAACGCACACGGTTTAAATTATACAAACGTTTGAGATATTAAAGTGGCAGCTATTTTTTCAAATGCCATTGTTGGCTGTCATTATTCGAGTGCGCCTTCTCTCAAAATGGACACGAAAAATACCACAGCATGTCGGGTGCCATTCCATGATATCATGCAAAGTTTCATGAATTTCAGACGAGTTTTGGATTCACTAGAATTTAAAAACCATGCATATCAATGTTTTTCCGGCAATGAACGGTGCCCTGGTGTTTGAAATTCATTACCATTTCTTGCATGGGACCTAAGCATGCACCTAAGGACGCGTATTTGATTTTTCATCCAATTTATATGCAGTGGAGCATGTGCATGTAGTTCGAATTTGAATTATGCACATAAATGCATTGAAAACCAAGTTAATGCATCAAAATGTCCAAACGAACCCCGAAAAATCACAAAAATTGAGACAACACTCCTGTTGTTCTATGTTGACACGAGAAAAAAATTGGAAGCAATAAGAGTCAATGGATATCGTTTCATCCCCAAAGGAGGGACGTTCCTTAAGGAAACCATCATGCTTGTTGTGAGAAGCTCTGATTTGTGAGAAGCATATACCCAAACCTGCCCCAAATGGGACAAAAAATTTACCACGGCATGTTGATGCCGCTCCATGATAGCATGCCAAGTTTCCTGAATTTCAAACGAGTATTGGATTTACTAGAATTTAAAAACCAGGCATCTCAATGTTTTGCCGGCAATCAACGGTGCCCTGGTGTTTGAAATTCATTGCCATTTCTTTCATGGGACCTAAGCTTGCACCCAAGAACACATATTTTATTTTTCAACCAATTTGTATGCACTGGAGCATGTGCATATAGTTCAAATTCGAATTATGCACATAAATGCATTGAAAACAAAGTTAATGCATTAAAATGTCCAAACAAACCCCAAAAAATCACAAAAATTGACACAACACTCCTATTGTTCTATGTTGACATGAGAAATTTTTTGGAAGCAATAAGAGGCAATGGATATCGTTTCGTCCCCAAAGGTGGGACGTTCCGTACCAAAACCATCATGCTTGTTGTGAGAAGCTCTAGTTTGTGAGAAGCATATACCCAAACCTGCCCCAAATGGGTCAAAAAATTTACCATGGCATGTTGATGTCGCTCCATGATAGCATGCCAAGTTTCATGAATTTTGGATTTACTAGAATTAAAAACCAGGCATCTCAATGTTTTGTCGGCAATCAATGGTCCCCTGGTGTTTGAAGTTCATTACCATTTCTTGCATGGGACCTAAGTATGCACCCAAGGACACATATCTATTTTTTCAACCAATTTATATGCACTGGGGCATCTGCATGTAGTTCAAATTTGAATTAGAGAAAAATTTTGGAAGCAATAAGAGGCAATGGATATCGTTTCGTCCCCAAAGGTGTGATGTTCCCTACCGAAACCATCATGCTTGTTGTGAGAAGCTCTGGTTTGTGAGAAGCATATACCCAAACCTACCCCAAATGGGACAAAAAATTTACCACGACATGTTGATGCCGTTCCATGATAGCATGCCAAGTTTCATGAATTTCAGACGAGTTTTGCATTTACTAGAATTTAAAAACCATGCATCTGAATGTTTTGCCAGCTATCAACGGTGCCCTGGAGTTTGAAATTCATTACCATTTCTTGCATGGGACCTAAGCATGCACCCAAGGACACATATTTGATTTTTCAACCAATTTATATGCACTGGAGCATGTGCATGTAGTTCAAATTTGAATTATGCACATAAATGCATTGAAAACTCAGTTAATGCATAAAAATGTCCAAACGAACCCCAAAAAATCACAAAAGTTGACACAACACTGTTGTTGTTCTATGTTGACACGATAATTTTTTGAAAGCAGTAAGAGACAATGGATATCGTTTCGTCCCCAAAGGTGGGATGTTCCCTACCGAAACCATCATGCTTGTTGTGAGAAACTCTGGTTTGTGAGAAGCATATACCCAAACCTGCCCCAAATAGGACAAAAAATTTACCACGACATGTTGATGCCGCTCTATGAAATTTGCAAAGTTTCATGAATTTCGGACGTGTTTTTGATTTACTAGAATTAAAAAACCAGGTATATCAATGTTTGCGGCCGAGTGACGGTGGCAGGGTGTTTGACATTCATTCCCATTTCTTGCATGGGACCTAACTAGGCAACCAAGGACATAGATTTGAATTTTCAACTAATTTTATGCATTAGAGCATGTGCCTATAGTTCAAATTTGAATTATGCACATGAATGCATAGAAAACTCAATTAATGTATAAAGATGTCCAAGCAAACCCCGAAAAATCCCAAAAATTTGACAGAAAACTCCTGTTGTTCTATGTTGACACTAGGAAAAAATTGAAATCAAGAAGAGGCAACGGTTATTGTTTCGTCCAGAAAGGTGAAACCTTCCCTACCGAAACCATCACACTTGTTGTGAGAAGCTCTAGTTTATGAGAAGCTTATACCCAAACCTGCCCCAAATAGGACAAAATTTTTACCATGGCATGTTGATGCCTCTCCATAATAGCATGCCAAGATTCATGAATTTCAGACGAATTTTGGATTTACTAGAATTACAAAAGCAAGAACGTTGACGTTTGCCGCAGAGCCACGGCGCCGTGGTGTTCGAATTTCATCCCCATTTCTTGCATGGGATATAAGCATAAACCCATGGACACATATATGATTTTACAACCCATGTTGGTGCACCGGAGCATGTGCGTGTAGTTTAATTTTGAATTATGCACCTGAAATGGCTAGAAAACCAATTTAATGTATAAAATGTTCGAACGAAACCTGAATAATTCCAATTCTTTTACGACACACATATAGTTGCATGTTCACTCCAGATAAAAGGTCTAGCAATTCAAACACCGTCCATTGTCGTTGTGACCCCATTATGTAATTCAAATCAAGATGAAAAATCAAGTAGATCGCACACAATTTATTATCACCAACCGTGTGAGATGCATCATAAAATATCCTGGAGCACCATCGGTGTATAGTACGCCTATGGCTTACGCGAGAAGGTGCGTCGGTTACAGTCCACAGTCGGCGTCTCAAGCACACTAGCTCGCTCCCCAAATATCATTTCACTGTTCAATCGTCACCGGTGAAAGATGGGCATGTGGACCCGCGTCGTGAGGGCAACTTCGGTGGCCCACTCCAGCGAGAGTGCGGCCTCAGCCGCCATACGCGTGCTAACAAGGTGCATGAGCGCAGCCGCAATCTGCGACCGGGCGGCCATGGCAGCCCAAACGTCCGCTGTTGCTTCTCAGGTGGTGGCAGCAACAACTGGCTCGGGGATAACAACTGGCAAGAGCGGCACAGTAGTTGTCCGTTCCGCAGCGGCGGCCTTAGCCCTAATGGAGGCCGCCCACGACCATGTCGAGGCCGCCCAAGCCCAGCTCCTGGCGGTCACCGCACAAATCGAACGAAGCTTCTCCGACAATGGTCGACAACCCACGGCCGAAGAGCTGGAAATAGCCGAGAGCGTTCGAGCAGCCGTCCATTCCTCCGCCGCATACCTTGCAACGACGGAGCCCGTCCAAGCCCAGATCGCGTCTGCCCACGCCCAGCTCGTGGCGGGCTTTTCCAAAGAGATTGCGGACGCGGATGGAGAGATGCTTGTCCAGTATGGTGCGATGGATGCCATGAAGCCCCTTCCACAGGAGACCGTCGGGCGCGAGCTCGACATGGAGGCGGCGGCGGAGATCGACGAGCACCAGCCGTAGTAGTACTATTTGTTTTGTTTAATTAAGAGCGCCGGTCTTTAATTTGTTAGAGTAATGTTTAGGTCAGCTAGCTCTGTTTAATTGCTGAACTTGCTCGATTAAGAAATGTGGGTGTGATCTAGTCTTATTTGTGTACCCAAATTATGCAATGACGTGGATGGCCACTTTAACCAGGGAAATTCAAACCAAAACTTTTGACGTTCAAACTCAACACACACGGGTTAAGCTATCTGAATCGTTTGCGATGTTAACATATCGTACACAGTTCTAAATAAGGGACCGTGTCTGATGACACTTTGCGCGCAAGTTTTCTCACTGAAGCGATTCCAAATTTTCAGCTTCCGCGGGAATATCTACCTCCCCGCCCCCTCCCCCTTACCAAAAGCCACATTTCCCCTGTTTCCGCCTTCCTTTCCAAGTTGAAACATTCACTCCTTGCTTGCAACCCTCCTTCACTCTGCTCGGCCTTGTCTATCCAGGCAGGAAATCCACACCCAACCCCCATCCTCATCGACTCTCCTACCACATCACACATGCCTCGACCGTCGAGGCGAGCACGACACCATCCACCCAAATCACTGACCTCTCCACCAAATAAGTGCCCCCCTAAGCCATGGTGCACACAGTATCACCAGGATCTCAAGGAGCATTTGGTAGCGGAGAAGCAAATCACGGCTGCACGCGCGGATGAGGTCGCGATGGCTGCCATTCGTGCCGACCCCCAGATCTTGGAGGAGCACCTTGACATTTGCTAGCTACGCCGGTTAAGCATGCTCGGTTTACCCGTTACGTGTGCTGCTCCTGCCTTTCCTTCACAAATTCTAGTGAATTGTGCTATCTAATTTTATCAAGCAATGTGTTGCTCTAGTGTATATGTTATATATTTCGTGCCGTGTGGTGTTCACTTATTAACTATTCTGTTAATTAGTTGTCGTCTTCAGTTAACTGGTTGGTTCAATTCTGCAAATGTGATGTTCAATTCTTCGGGCTACAATTTTGTATTGTCTTCCATGTGAGAAATAAATCAAATTTATCTTTAAAAAATACATGAGAAACGAATACAATTGCTATATTTCCAAGTTGTCAAGCATGCTTGGTTTGGTTATACATTGTGTAATGCGGTGCTCAGTTAATGTTTGGTTCATTTTTGTTGTCGTGTTTAGTTAACTGTTTGGTTCAATTCTTCAATGCGATGTTTAATAGTTGTGGGTGCACTCTGTTATTGTATACCATGTGAGGAATAAATTGAATTTGGTTGTAGTAAATACATGAGAAACAAATACAATTGCTACAATTGGCTGTAGTTAGCTGTTTGGTTAACTATCCGATCTTCTATTAGGACTATATTATATTGTTCAATGTGGTGCTCAGTTAATGTTTGGTTCATTTGTTGAGGTGTTCAGTTAACTGCTTGGTTCAATTCTGCAATCGATGTCCAATTGTCGTGGGTAGAATTTTGTACTGTTGTGCATGTGAGGAATAAATCGAATTTGGCTGCACTTAATACATGAGAAACATATACAAGTGCTATATTTCCTAGTTCTTAATCATGCTTGGTTCGGATAAATGGGTTTTACATGTGGATTCAATTAATTTGATGAATCTGCTATGTGCTTATTTTTCATCAACATATTTTACTGATAGCATGTGAACCCTTACTTAACCTGAGGACTAACTACCGTCTATGTGTTGCAGGGAAACAATCGGAAGCACTGAGGTTTACAATCGAGGTTAGCACATGCATGGTCCATTGTCTAATAGCACATTATTGTGCAATTGCAGGATCCATTCTAATATTTAGGTTTTTAACAATTTGGTCTTGCACATGCAGGTCCTGCTGTCAGAGGTTTTGACCCACTATTCGACCCTTTTTGCATATGGGGAAATGAGTTGTCCATGAATATCAATCAAATCGAGAAACTTAGAAAGATGGTTAGGATAAAGAAATTAGCGATAAAAAACAACAAGATCTTTGTCCGCACAATGAAGAAGACATTAGTTCACTACAAGAAGGTACTAACTATTATACCTTGCCTTTTTTATTCCTATGCCCCATTTCCAATATAGAGAAGACATTTATGCACATCCTTGTTTTCAGGCCTTTCCAAAGCAGTTCACTGATGATTACCTCTCAAACCACCTCTATGGTCAGGATGCGAGGAAGGTTTTCATACAACACCCATGGTTCAATAGTGAAGTGTTCCTGAAGAGGACGAAGGACGGACGGCCAATCATCCACAGGCACTGGCCTAAAGTTGCAAACACCTTCAACATGAATGAAGGCTCAATATTCGCCTTCCGCTTCAGCAGTTTTCCAGATGAGATGCATCTGTCTATATACCGTCTATGATGCTAATTTCGAAAGGTTCTACATGTTGCATGTGAAACTTGGTGCTGGTGCAGTTGTGTAATGGGGTAGCTGAGTGCTGAAGCTATATCATGTTGTACTCTGATGTATTTCAATTATGAAATTCTGCTTCCTTAATATGGAAATGAAATATATTGTGTGCTTAATATGAATGTCAATTAGATAAATAAATGGATTATTAATAACATGGTAATTAGCCTGCTATTCGCGAATTAGCCTACTAATTGGGTTTTGCTATTGCAAACGGTTATTGAAAAAATACCGTGGGCGATGACCTCAGGCAACACACACAGTTTCTAGGAATAAACCCTGCTGGATCAATGAACAATCACACATGACTTTCTCTTGAAAACTGTTTGCGTTAGGCCACCTTGCACAAACGTTTACCACATAAAAACTGTGTGTGATGGACAACCTTTGCCGCACAGTTTCTTCTACGGACCGTGTGTGATATATTCAATAACGCAAACGATTTAACGGGAAAAATTGTGTGTGATGTATGTGTGAACGGAAACGTTTTCCTTGGAGCGACTGTGTGGGTTGTACATACGAACGGAAACGATTAGTGGGGACTGACTTTGTGGGATGTACTTGCGACCGAAAACAATTTCGCCTGTGTAATTGTATTTTTAGCTCTATTGTACGTATTTCTGTATTTGAGCGCTTGTCGGTCGCACACGACCTCATTTTGCCGAGCGTGTGTGTCAGGAGGGCATATCCCCGTCGGTTTTTGGGTCGTGTGGGAAGGACCCCCTTATCGCCCACACTCACTAGGTGATGGTTCCAAATGTCATCGCGGAAAGGGGTTAAAAACCATTTGTATAGGACCAATGCATACCAGTGTTATTCAGGGTTCGTTTGGCCTTTTTATACACTAATTGAGTTTCCTAGGCATTTAATGTCCAAAATTCAAATATGAACTACAAATACATGCTCGAGTTCACCAAAATGTCTAGAAAAATTATACGTGTGTCCTTGGGTGCATGTTTAGGTCCCATGCCAGGAATGGGAACGAATTATAACCGTACCGATGTCCTGGCTCATCCTTAAACATTTCAAATCTCAGTTTTTAAATCCCCATAAATCCAAAACTCACCAGAAAGTCATCAAAGGTGTCATGGTGTCACGTCATGGCACATATATGTCATGGTAAAACATTGCCAATTTGGGCCAAGCTTTATTAGAAACCTCTTATAATCCGGAGCCTATCGCAAGAACCCTCGTGGTTTTGATAGGGAAACGTGTCCCCTTGTGGGCCAAATGATAATCCCTACCTCTTCTAGCCTCGTATTTTCTTCTACATGCAACACGGAACAACGAGAGATTCGCACTGAACTTTGAAATTATTCAGCGTTCGTTTGACCTTTTTTATACATTAATTGAGTTTTCTAGGCATTTAATGTCCATAATTCAAATCCAAACTACAAATACATGCTCCAGTGCACCAAAACGTCTAGAAAAAACATACATGTTTCCTTGGGGAGCATGTTTAGGTCCCATGGAACGAATGGGAACGAATTCAACCGTCTCGCCGTCCTGGCTTGGCCACAAACATTGGGAATCTCGGTTTTTAAATCTCTGTAAATCCAAAACTCACCAGGAAATCATGAAACTTGGCATGGTGTCACTACAAGGTACATATAATTGTCCAATTTAGGCGAAGCTATATTACAAGCCTCTTAGAAACCGGAGCCTATCGCAACCCTCGTGGTTCCGGTAGGGAAACATGCCCCTCTTGTGGGTGAAACGATAATCGCTGCCTCTTCTCGCCTTGAACTTTGTTTTCTACAGGCAACATAGAATAACAGGAGTGTCGTGCTGAAATTTGAAATTATTCAGGGTTCGTTTGGCCATTGTATATATTACTAATTACTAAGTTTTCTATGCATTTAATGTAGTCCATAATTCAAATTTGAACTAGAAGCACATGCTCGAGTGAAGCAAAATGGGTGGGAAATCGTACATGTGTCATTGGGTGCATGTTTAGGTCTCATTGAAGGAATGTGAATGAATTACAAACTTGTCGTCATCCTGAAACATTGAGAATCTCGGTTTTTAAATCCCAGTAAATCAAAAACTCACCCAAAAAACATGAAACTTGGCATGGTTTCATGACATGGCACATATATGACGTGGCTAAAAAATTCGTCCAGTTTGAGAAAAGGCACACACATTAGTAGCCAACGAAGTCCTTTTTGAAACAAAAAGTTGACACGTAAATATCGCAAACGGTTGTATTATATTAATCATGTCAAAATTTAACCATAATCGGTGGCGTGCGTGCAGTTGTTTGATTAGACGGGACGAGGGCGAGAAGTCCGCCGTGCAAGCTCGATGGGACGCGTGCGAGCAGTCCGCCACGCAGGCTCGACGGGACGCGTGCATCCTGTCCACCTCGCAGGCTCGACGGCACACGTGCGAGCAGCAAGGCCACCCATGCTCACGCAGAAGCGAGCTCTTTGACCTCCATGCACCAGCCACTGCCCGCCTCGCTCACAACTTCTCCATTAATGGGTTAATTAAAGCACCTAGACGGAGGGTCTTTGCTTGTGATCCCATGGCAGCATTTTATTTTTTCGTGTTTTCAACTCGTATTCCACCCTAATTTAAATTGCCACATAGGACAACGGATAATACGACCACAAATAAAATGGCAACAGATAATACGACCACAAATCAAATAGCAACGGATAATACAACGACAAATTTACAATGGCGCAAATAATAATTGTCTTACATATTCCGGATAATTTAAAATGCCACATGCGGCAAGCCCGGAAGACACGGGGGCAAGAGAAGAAGGAAATTGCAGACAACGATCTGGGTTGCTACTGTCTCTACTCGTCGATGGATCGCCGGGGGACGACATCCTCCAGCTCCTTCTTCAGTTCCTCACGACTTTGCTTGAAAGCAGACACGGATTCCTCCACCTCCTGCTCGCGCTCGATCCAGAGCTTCCTCAAGTCACCCATCAGTTCCTCGACGACAGCTGTCAGCGTCATCCCCGAGGGACTGCTCTGCTCATGCAGCATCTTCCAGCCGGCGGCCTCCTTCTTATTCTCCACGAGCGCCTTGAGGAGCTTCGCATTGTCACCCATGAGTTGCTCGACGAGGCCGGTCACCTTGTCAACCAAGGCATCGTTGATCTTGAACAGCTTCATCAAGCCGTTGACCAGCTCCTACTGCGTGTGACGCCAGCGAGAATGTCATCGTCGCCGGCGAAGGACTTCAGGAATGCCAGCTCGTCACGATGGCCGACGCCGCGAATGCGCTTGTGAGAGCCCTCGCGTGCCCGTGAGAGCTCGTTCGAGGGCTCCGCGGCGCGCCGGGACATCTCTGCTGCAGCTGCGGCTTCACTGCAGGACCTCTCTAGTGCTTCCGCGGCCTTGGTCTTTGCTGCCTGGTTATATGTCCACCCTAAACTCCTCCTACCAGTCATGGCGGAACGACTTGACAGGAAAGACCAGTTTTGTGGGTGATGAGGAGAGTAACTTTGAAGTAATTTTCGAGTGGGTAGTTTTTATAGCCCGGTGCTAAGTGTGAACACATATTAGTTTGATAGGTGCGAAAAGATTTGCAATTACTTATTGTGTTGTAATATGCAATGTGACGAGAAACAAGGTCAAAATTAATTGATGGCAGAAGGTTGACCACGTGGTTGCTCGCCGTTGGGGCGGCGGCGGCGTGCTCCTTTCATCAGAGTCGGCTGTTTGCCATGTATCACACACACCTTGTTAAGTTGAACCGTTTCTGTTGTGTTCCCTAATCGAAAACAGTTCGTCCGAGTGAACCGTATGCCGTATATCACACACACTTTGATCTGGCTAACCGTTTCTGTTGCACTCACTAATAGCAAACAGTTCATCGGAGCAAACTGTACGCCATATATCGCACACACATTGATATGGCTGCCCATCTCGGTTGTTCTGCCTCATCGCAAACAGTTCGAATGGATTAACTGTGTGCCCTGCATTGCACACACAACTAAAATCTGAACCGTGTTGGATGGCTCCGCCATCGCAAACGTTTTGCACCTTTTTGACGGTTTTTTACATCCCCGTTTATGATTAATTCATCATACACAGTTTCCTGAAAGGGTGTCTGATCATAGTGTCACATTGGCAGCATCCGGCAGTAGTGATGGGCTGAAGTAGCCCCTCGAGCTTGGTATGACACCTTGAAGAAGTTTCTGCTCAATAAAGGGTTCAAGCCAGGATCCACAGATCCCGCTCTTTTCTCTCGTGCTGTTGATAATGATCTATTCATATGTCAAATTAATGTGCATGATATTATCTTTGGATGTACTAACAATGCTTGCAATTTAGAGTTCAGAAAAATGATGTCTGAGAAATAGTAGATGTCAATGATGGGTGAACTTAAGTTCTTATTCGGACTGCAAATACGTCCACATGCAAATGGA
Source organism: Aegilops umbellulata (assembly GCA_032464435.1). Taxonomy (NCBI): domain Eukaryota; kingdom Viridiplantae; phylum Streptophyta; class Magnoliopsida; order Poales; family Poaceae; genus Aegilops; species Aegilops umbellulata. The sequence continues at coordinate 288,498,400 of CP136056.1, read as the reverse complement.
ATTTTTCATATCTCAGGAGAAATATCTAAGAGAATGCCCGAAGAAGTTCAAAATTCAAGACTCCAAAATGAAGGGCTACAAAACTCCAATGCCCATGAATGGTAAGTTGGACACAGATGTGTATAGTAAGGATCACGATCAGAAGGCTTATTGTTCGATGATTGGTTCTCTCCTTTACCTATGTGCATCCAGACCTAATATTATATTGAGTGTTTTCATGTGTGCTCGCTATCGAGCTACACCAAAAGAATCGCATCACCAAGAGATACACAATTTATGGTATCCTAAGGGAGCAGAGTTTGATCTCATTGGATATTCACACTCAGATTACACATGTGACTTGGTTGACAGGAAATCTACTTAGGGGACATGTCATTTTCTCGGTAGATCATTGGTGTGTTGGTCATCAATGAAGCAGAAGTGTGTATCTCTCTCTACGACTGGAGCCGAATATATTGCCGTTGGCGCTTGTTGCACTCACTCATTGTGGATGATATATTACCATTGCTTATAACAAGCTCAAACAAATTTAGGTGAAGAACGTGAGCATAAAAATTTTCATCATCTCTCAAAATAATATAAGTGAAGCATGAGAGAATTTCTTCAAAAAGAATTACTAACTCTCAAATTAATCTAAGTGAACCATGAGAATATTTCTTCAAAAATTAAAGCACCGCCGTTCTCAAAAAGATATAAATGAAGCACTAGAGCAATTCCATAGCTCAACAAATTTAAGTGAAGCACATAGAGCAATTCTAACAAATCATAGCATCATTATGGCTTTCTCAAATAGGTGTGTCCAGCAAGGATAATTATGGAAAACTAGAAAGAAAAACAAGCAAAGACTCGTATAATACTATACACTCCAAGAAAAACTCATGATATGTGGCGAATAAAAATATAGCTCCAAGTAAATTACCGATGGTTGTTAGAAAAAAGAGGGGATGCCTTCTGGGGCATCCCCAAGCTTAGTTGATTGGTTCTCTTTGAATATTACCTTGGGGTTCCATGGGCATCCCCAAGCTTAGGCTCTTTTCACTGCTTATTCCTTCATCCATCGTGATCTCATCCGAAACCTGAAAACTTCAATCACACAAAACTTAACAAAACCTTCGTGAGATCCGTTAGTATAATAAAGCAAATCACCACTTTAAGTACTGTTGAAAACCCATTCATATTTTTTATTGCATTATAACTACTCTATTCTAACTTTACCATGGCTTATAATCTCCAATATAGTCCATAGATTCATCAAAATAAGCACACAATGCAACGAAAACAAAATCTATCAAAAACAGAACAGTCTGTAGTAATATGGACTCTAACCCTACCTCTGTAACTCCAAAAATTCTGAAACATTAGGAAAATGTAGGCAATTCGTATATAAATCTTATGTAAAAAATTCAGAATTTTTCGTTGCTTCTGTGACTTTTAAAAATTCTGCTATTGGACGAAAATGTTTCTGTTTTTTCAACAAGATCAAATCAACTATCACCCAACATGATCCCAAAGGCCTTACTTGGAACAAACACTAACTAAAACATAAAAAGACAATGATAACAATAGCATAATTGTGCAAACACTCAAGAACAGAAAGGAAAAGGCAAAAATAATTTTTTATTAATTGGGTTGCCTCCCAACAAGCTCTTTCTTTATAGCCATTAAGATAGGCTTGAGATTTCAATGATGCTCACATGAAAGATAGTATTTGAAACACAAAGAGAGCATCATGTACCATGTGAAAAACAAGTTTAATTCTAATATATTTCCTATGCATAAGCAAACAATTTATCAAGACAAGAAATATTGAGCATATGCAAGGGAGAAGAATAAAGCATTCACAATCTCAACATAACGAGAGGTAGTTTAGTGAAAAAATTTCTACAACCATATTTCCCTCTCTCATAATAATTATATGCGGGATCATATTCAAATTCAAAAATATAGCTATCACGTAACATATTCTCTATATGATCCACATGCATGCAGATTTTACACTCTTCCAAAATAGTGGGATTATCATCAAATAAAGTCATGATCTCTCCAAGCCCACTTTCATCAAAATTTCATAAGATTGAACACTCTCCAAATTTGTGGGATTATTTTTACCTAAAGTTGACTCTCTTCCAAGCCCACTTTTAATATTATCGCAAGCATATTAATCATGAGGCTTAAATAAATTTTCAAGATCATAAGAATCATTATCACCCCAATCATGATCATTGCAATAAGTAGTGGACATAGAAAAATTAGCATCCCCAAGCTTGGGATTTTGCATATTATTAACACAAATGACATTAATAGAATATAAAATAATACCATTGCAATTATGCTTTTCATTCAAGGAGCTATCGTGAATCACATTATAAATTCCTCAAGCAAATAGAAGACACATGGCAACACGAGCAAAGCAAAAATCAAAAAAGAAAAAGGCAAACGAAAAATATTTTTATATTTTTGCAATAATGTTTTAGAAGTGGGGGAGATACAAATGGAAAATAAAATAAATTGCAAGGAGATGAGATTTGTGATTGTGTACTTGATAGATCTGTACTCGATCCTCCCTGGCAACGGTGCGAGAAATTCTTCCTGATTGCTTGTATCTGCGTTGGTATTTCCCCGAAGAGGAGAGGATGATGCAGCACAGCAACGCTAAGTATTTCCCTCAGTTATGAAACCTAGGTTATCAATCCAGTAGGAGAACCAAGCAACACTATGTAAAGGTACCTGCACAGAAATAACAAATACTTGCAACCCAACACGTAAGAGGGGTTGTCAATCCCCCCTCGGTATTGAGATAATTAAATTGCATGAGATTGGATAAATAGATCTGATAAAATAACAAAATAAAACAAATGAAGAAAAAGTGCAACAAGGTATTTTTGGGTTTTTGGAATAATAGATCTGAAAACAATATGATAAAAAATTGACCCGAGGTCATAGATTTCACTAGTGGCTTCCCTCGAGAAAATAGCATACCGTGGGTAAATAAATTACTGTTGGGCAATTGATAGAAGAGCAAATAATTATGACGATGTCCAAGGCAATGATCATGTATATAGGCATCACGTCCAAGATTAGTAAATCGACTGTTGTCCAACATGCATGTAGTGTATTAAGTACATGGAGAAACGGAGTAATGCAATAAGAACGATGACATGATGTAGACAAGATCTATTAATGTAGGAATAAACACCATATTTTTATCCTTAATAGCAATGATACATGCGTACCTCGCTAACCCTTCTGTCACTGGCCGAGGACACCGCAAGATCGAACCCATCACAAAGCACCTCTTCCCATTGCAAGAAAAATCAATCTAGTTGGCCAAACCAAACCAAAGTTTCGGAGAAGAAATACGAGGCTATAGAAATCATGCATATAAGAGATCAGAGAAGACTCAAATAATATTTATAGATAGATCTGATCATAAACTCGCAATTCATCAGATCCCAACAAACACACCGCAAAAATTCATTACATCAAATAGATCTCCAAGAACATCGCGGAGAACATTGTATTGAGAATCAAAAAGAGAGAAGAAGCGATCTAGCTACTGCCTACGGACCAGTAGGTCTTTGGTAAACTACTCACGCAACATCAGAGGAGCACCAATGATGATGATGAACCCCTCTGTGATCGTGTTCCCCTCCGGCAAGGTGCCGAAATAGGGCTCTAGATTGGATCTCATGGTTATGGAACTTGCAGTGGTTGGAATTGTGTTTTGTCGACTCTCCTAGGGTTTCTGGAATATTTGGGTATTTATAGAGCTGAGAGGTGGTGGAAAGGACTTTCATGGGCCCCACCACCCATCAGGGCATGCCCAGGTGGGTGGTGGGCCCCACGGGCCTTTCCTCATGCACTTCCTTGGCTCCCATGTTGTCTTCTACGCAAAACAATTCCAAAACATTTCGCTGCGTTTAGACTCTGTTTGATATCGATATTCTGCAAAGTAAAAAAACAAGCAAAAAACAACAATTGGCACTGAGCACTATGTCAATAGGTTAGTCCCAAAAAATGATAAAAAGTTGCTATAAAATGAATGTAAAACATCCAAGAATGATAATATAACAACATTGGAACAATAAAAAATTATAGCCAGGTTAGAGACGTAATACACCTACCAGGGCGCGGTGCTCTTCCTTGAGGGAGGAGCCCGTTATGACTACCTTTGTTTCTTGAGTCCACCCCATGCTAGCTCACCCTTGGGCGGAAGGCAGGGGCAGAACCTCAGAGCCCGACATTGGAGTACTGGAGCCGGAATGGACTTCGGCTGGGCTAATGACTGGCCCAACCCCTCTTTAATGACCTCGAGGATCTCGTCGCCTTGGCCTCGTGGGGCCGATATCTCAACCTCACCCATGGCAGTCGACTCTCTGACCCCCGTTGTGTTGACGTGGGGCACCAGAGTAGATGTCGCTTCCCCCAGCCCATCGTGAGCCAGGGGAGGAGTGGTAGGGCCCGACATCTTACTGGCAGATGGCAACCCGCTTGAGATGTCGTTGGGGCGCACCTTCGGCGGATTGTGGAAAGAAGCTTGTGTGAGCTTATTCCTGCTAAAGGGACCTGATGAAACATAAATATAGAAAGAGTGACGTACCCCAGGGGTGTCGGTTTCTTCCTCCCAATCGCGAGGGGGTCGTGTTCTAACTCATCGGAGAGTGTAATCTTCTCCGACGCCATGGGCTTGTGGCCTAGGCTAAGGTTTCCTTCAACCTCTCTTGGCCCTTGGGCCGCTTTCCGGCCTTGGCGTCCTCTGACGCCGCCCTCTTCCCTTTAAGGGGAGGGTTCTCCTTCTCCTCATCCTCTCCCACGTCATCTTCATGGGTGGAGGAGGTGTGGGTCTCCTCGGACCGGGTGGCTGAGGTCTCCCAATTCTGACGGCCCGCCCTACCCTTCTAGGACTTCGGACCCTTAGGGATCACCACGTGTGGCTCCTCAACCAGGAGAGCCGGAGCAGAGGGGTTCTCTCCTCCTTTGGAAGTGGGGCCGGGCACTGCATTTACTGCAACTTTGATGCCCAATTCTACAAATATAAAACAAGATGATTCATCAAAATATGTCTCACCTTACAGGAAAATAAGAATATGAATGTGTGTGCTAAAACACTTACTGGTGGGGCATCGTAGCCAACCTCAAAGCAGAGGACCTCCCCTTCCTTAGGGATCTTCACTTTAGCCAGGTTGAAGAGTCGGGCCCACGTACCGGCCAAGTTGGGCGGAAGAAGTTGAGGATAGGCCCTGCTTCCTCAGGCTTGTGCTCCCACATTGGGGTGGCCCGAAGTTGGAGTGGGAGGATGCAGAGATGAAGCATGACGTTGACTATGTCGGCCAGTTGGAGGTCCTTCTTGTTATACCACCACTTTCTCTTCTTGATCAGCGTCTCCGCCTCCTCGAGGTTCCCCCAAACGATGCCCTTCTCCCTCCAGGACTTGAGCTTCCTTGGAGGCCCGGTCGAAAAGGCTAGGACTTCGGTTTGGCCGGAGGCAAGCGGCTTAGTGATATAAAACCACTCACGCTGCCATTCCTTGACCGTCTCGATGAAGGTACCTTTGAACCAGTCGGAATTCTGGTTCTTGCTAACCATGGCACCTCTGCACTCCATCGGATTGGAGCCACTGGACTTTGGCTTGATGCCGAAGATCTTCAGGCACAGGCCGAAGTGCGGTTCGACGATGAAGACAACCCACTCCCCTGGCTTGGGAGCGGGCACCTGCTAGTTGGTGCTAGGAGCGCGGGCGATGATGTTAGTGGAGATGTATCCCGCACTGCGTAGCTCCAAGATGGTGCCCTCCATCATGGTAGAACCACCCCAGTGCCCTTTGAGGGTGTCGGCCATGGTGTGGTGAGAAAGCTTGGATGCGACGGAGGAGGAGGAAAGCAAGATTGGATCTGGGCGCTACAGCTTGAGAAGGCAGCAGACAGGGGAAATGAGAGCGTGCGTGTTTGCAATGTTGATTTCTTATTCTTATAGGCTGATGAAAGGCCAAGAGTCCCCCTTGCTATGCCATAAAAAATGCCATTCATCCGCAAAAGATGTTGTTGTGCCCATGGGGGGAAACAAAATCTAGATGATATCCCTGAGAAAACAGGCACGATCTCCACTTCGATGGGACGCGCCAGTAAAAAGCTACCTTGGGCCACGATTTGAGGTAAGCAATAACTGCTTGACCCATCGTGGGTCGCGCCGCTTCGATAAGGTTGTCAGGCTAGGTGTCACTATTCACACCTACGTGGTCGGCCTTCGAGGCTAAGTTACACCACCTCCTCGGGCAAGGCAGGAGCTCGGCTAAGTCTTGTTTGTAAGGCACTGCTTCTTTGAAGAGCGGTTCGGGGGTCTTGAAGTCACAAACGGGAACTCGTTTTTCATGCCAAGGACTTCGGATCAGAGGCTGTTTTCATCAAGGAGATTGTCCTTAGCATAGAAGACCAGTTCGGGGGCTACTGACAGTGTCCTAGATTAGGGGGAGATCGTCCTCGGCATAGAAGACCATTGGATAGGTGACACAGTATGTTCAATCTTCTGTTCATGGGACTGTTCGAGGTTCTGTCCGAGTTTCTGTTCTGAAAGTGCATTGTATCGACTAGAGGGGGGTGAATGGGTGACTTTTACAAATTATTAACTGAGGAATTTCAAGGTGAGGAAATTCCTAAGCAACGAACTACTTAGCAGAGGAATAAGTACTCAGATGCAAGCATAACAGAGTAGTAGCACAGTCATCAAGATGAAATGAAAACAAGCACATAGTTCAAGTAGCCTAAACACATGATAAGCAGGCTGAAGACAGAGTGTCTGAAGAATTAGGACCGAGGAAATTGAGAAAGTCTTCACTCAAAGTCTTCAAACAGTAACGATCAAGTACAACAATATATGAATGAGGAAATGGAAGGGTTGAGGAAATAGAACCAGAAGCTCGGTGAAGACAGTGATTTGGTAGACCAGTTCCAATTGTTGTGATAGTCGTACATATGGTTGGAGCGGCTAGGTATTTAAACTGGAGGACGCACATTCCTCACCGTATTCTCCTTGAGCAAAGGTCACAAAAACCTCATCCAATCACTCGTGGTAAATCTTCAGGTGACTTCCAAACTTTCACAGACTTGGTCACTCGGCGATCCACAATTTCCTCTTGGATGCTCTAGACCATGACGCCTAACCGTCTGGAGGATGCACAGCCCTCAAAGGTAACAAGCGTCGGTTCCACACTGGAATAATCTCTTCAGTGATGCTCAATCACTTTGGGTTTGTAGGTGTTTGGGTTTGGATTTTCCTCACTTCATGATTTTTTCTCAAAGTCCTCGGAGGATGGGATGCTCTCAATGACAAGTGTCAGTTTTTCTCGGAGCAGCCAACCAACTAGTGGTTGTAGGGGGGCGGCTATTTATAGCCTAGGGAGCAGACCGAGATGATAATACATAAATGCCCTTCAATGATATGACCATTAGGTGGGTAGATATTTTGGGACAGCTGACGCGTAGCACAGCAACGGTCGGATATTTGAGCTATCAAATTCCTCAGGGCTATCATGTTCCTCACCTGTAGGCAATTCGCACTGGCGAATTCCTAACTCCTCAGTCAGAACAAATTCCTCAGAGAACAGAAGATCTTCATCTCTGTCACTGAAGAAATTGACTGAACTATATGAGATTTCCAATGGCTTCACTCGAAAGGATTGGTAGGTGTAGGATCTTGAGATGAGCATCACCTGGAAACTTTTCCTTAGTTTTACCTCGACCCCTTTAACAGTACAGTGTTTCCTATGACTCAAGAAAGAGAAAATGAAACTACGAAAACAAAAGTCTTCACGCTTCATGTTCCTCGCATGAATATCAAGTCTTCAGGGTCACATCAATTTCTTCACTTTCAAAGTCTTTAGAAAGCCAAAGTCTTCAGTTGAAGACATTCATTTTTAGGGGTCGACTTTCTCTATAAATATCAAACACCTCATAGACTCATAGACCTGTGTACACACACAAACACATTAGTCCCTTAACCTATAATTCTTCAATACACCAAAATCACTAAGGGGCACTATATGCACTTACAATCTCCCCCTTTTTGGTGATTGATGACAATATAGGTTAAGTTTTCAACGGGGATAAACATATGAAATGTAGATACTGTTATTGAGGAATGTTATTGCAAGATATAGAAGAAATCCCCCTGAAGATGTGCATATTGAGGAATTTGCTTGCAATAGAAAATGCACATCATAGAGTAGAATCATGGAGATCTCCCTCTATATCTTGTAGTTCATACATGCATTTAACATATGATATGAAGAATTTGGTATGCATAATGAAATATGGTGTCTGATGTAATTCAGCATGCGTGCATTAACATATATGAGGAAATAGCATGCATAAAAACAAAGCAAAAGTATCAGACCACTATCGGACTTAAGTTTACAACTCGATCAAACAAGTACTTCAGAAGAACGAGAGTTGTAACTTAGCAATAATACGCCCATATAAGAGACCCGCTTGAAGACTAACTCAAATTTCTCCCCCTTTGGCACTGAATGACCAAAAGGGACGAAAAGTGAGGACTAACGCCCCTGAAGAATATCATCATGATGTCGATGGAGGAGCTCCAGCGTTGTTGGGGTCGTCCGTTGGTGTAGGACCTGCCGCAGTGTCGTTCAAATCTTCGGCTTCATTCGTCTCGGGTGATGAAGAATATGAGTTGGCTACCAAGTGAGGAACTTTGACCTTCTTGAATTTCTTCAAAGGCGGCTGAGACCAGTCAAAGTCCAGCTTGAAGCCCATTCGCTTGAGATCTTCCTCATCGTAGAGGTGAGACAATACAGCCCAGGTGCGATCAAAAATTTCATGCAGATAGTAATGGTTCCTCTTCACAGTGTTTTGTGTGATTGTCATGTTCTGAAGAATTGAACTAAACTGACGCTTGACCCACTTGTGATTGCGATCGACCTTCTGATGAAGACTGAGGAGAAGCTCACGATCAGTCATCACCCATGGAGCAGTGGCTTGAGGATTTTGCTTTGAAGCATTTGCGGCAGTATCATGTGTGGCAAAGTCATCATTGGTGGAATAAGATGCTGCTTTACGAAACTGTCCATCCAATGGACGAGTGCATTCATCAATGACAGCAGCCTTGCCCTGCTCATCAGCTAAGGAAACAGGCCATTTGAGGACTTTGATTGGGGGCAAGTAGCTAAGATGATTTAGAACATCAGCCTTGTAGTTGATTGAAGACCTTGATCTGATGAGTCTCGTGATCCAGGGAGGGTAAGGCTTCAATTCAAATGGTGACAGAGCAACATTAGCCAAAGTCCTCATGAAGAAATCATGGTAGTTGATAGGAATACCATGTATGATGTTGAAAAGCAGAATCTTCGTGATGGCAACAACCTCTTCTTCATCAGAGTTGTGGCCCTTGATTGGACTGAGGGTTTTGGTCAATATCTTGTATACTGTCCTTGGCACATAGAGCAATTCCTTGACGAGGAATTTGGTCCTTGGAGCTTGGCCTGGATTCAAAGGCTTCATCAGCACTTGCATCAGATGATCTGAGAGTTCAGGTTCAACATAGATAAGCCTTGCACCTTCAGCAGGAGGACTGACTGGGACGGCATGAAGCAATTCAGAGGTCGGTGCTTTGTAGGGAGTATTTTCTGTCATCCAGTCCAATACCCATGAATTCACATCTTCAACATTGCCAGTGATGTGCAACGTGGCATAGAACTGAAGAATGAGTTCTTCATTCCAGTCGCAGATGTCGGTGCAGAAGTTGAGCAACCCAGCGTCATGAAGAACACTGAGCACTGGGGTGAAGCACGGTAGAGACTCCATGTCCACATGAGGAATTTGCTCAAGGTCAAAGATCTTCTCTTTATCAAATAACAGTGAGGAATAGAAGTTCATCTGGGTAGCAGTCCAAAAGCGCTTGCGATGAAGGTGAGCAACATCATAAGGATTGTAGTCAGTGAAGAAAATATGCTCATTGAAGAAGTTGTCAGCCTTGAACTTCTGCTTCTTGGAGTGAGGATTCTGTAGCTTGGGCTAAAGATTAGGAGGTGAAGTTTTAACAGCCTCTTGAATCACAGTCTCTGGAGCCACAGGCTGAGGAATTTCAGGGGCAACGTCATCAATAGCCTTGGCCTCCATTTCTTCAGCAACATTTACATTAGCACTAGTGGTTAGAACTTCTTCAGGAATAGTGAGAAGAGAAGCTTGACGTTCTTCAGAGTTCGTATGAATTTCTTCAGTTTGGTTAGTGGTGAATTGGGGTGATGACTTTCCCAGTAGTCGTCATTCAGAATCAGTGTTGTACACCCAATATCCACATCTTCATCTTGGTCATCAATTTACTCAACGCCTGCCTCTTCAACTGTAAACTGAGGCATGGGCAATGATACCAGCGTAGTTGAAGTGTTATCATCCACTTAAATTTCTTCATCCAATTGCTCTGTCGAAGCATCAGAAGGATCTTCTTCATCAGATTCACTAGGAATATCATATTCCTCACCAAAGGGAACGATGTCCTTTGATGGCATGCTTGATATGGGAACAACATCTATGGGATTTTCATAAGATCTTGTCAAAGTCTTCACTTTGTTTGGAGCTGAAGACTCTAAGGATGCAGATGATTTCCTTTTCTTCACAGTTGCTCGCTCTGCAGCCTTGGTTTTCTTCGCTTCTGATGCAGAAGGAAGGTTAGAACTTGTCGTCAGTGTAGGAGGAGCAGAGGACATTGGTGCAGTTTCTTCAGGCGCAAATGATGCAGTTGCCCTGGCATGTTCAGTTTCTTCAGGCGCAGTAGCAGATGCTTCAACTGGCCTGGCTTGTTCTTCAGGCACAACACTAGAGGTTGCCGTGACAGTTTCTTCAGTGGCTGGAATATCTTAACCAGCCCTGGTGCTTTCGGAATAATCAACAACCAGATTTTCATCAGCTTTGCTTGCATGTTCTTCAGTAGGCTGTGCAGATGCTTCAGCCTGAGGAATTTCATGTTTCGTTGAAGCTGCAATATTTGAGGTAAATCCCTCCGCCATTCTGATGAATCTGACCTTGGCTCCCAACCAATCTGCATGGTATGCGTCAAATTCATCACTGAGTGCTTTGACCTCAGTTTGTATGGCCACAAGTTCATCAGTTGTCATTTTGACAACATTTTTCTTTAGAAAATGATCCTTCTTGTACTGAGCTTTCTTCAGTTGCCTGGCCTTTTCAAACTTCCATTTTTCTTCGCCTATAAAGGCAGTCAACATATGAATTTGGCCAGGTGTGAGATTGAAATCAGGCATAGGAGTGTTGGGGTCCTTGGGCCAGAGATCAATAAAGTCAAGGATCAACTTGGGATCCAGCAGAAGAGGCACATCACTGCCTTTGGCCCTAGCGGCCTTTGCTGTCTGTCTCTGATGATTTCTGCCAATTCCTCATCATCAGCATCGTCTTCACTAGGCAGCGGCGGAGCGTACGCGGTAGTAGCAGCAGTAGCGCAGCAACGGTAGCAGTGGAGGTGGCCGGAGCAAGATGTGACGAGGAACAACGGCGGCCGAAGTTTTGTGGGGAACGGTGGCTACAGGCATGGATCAAGCCAGGGAAGAGTGGGAATAGGGTGAGGACCTCACCGCGATGTCGGAGGCGAACTTGAGAAGGCCTGGGGTGGAACAATGGCGATAAATTTGTCGATGGTGTCGCGGTGGCCGGAGGTTGAAGACGACGTTGATCCCTGCGATCCAGGGGCTCCCGGCTCCAACTGGTGGACGTAGTCGAAGGAGTGGATGTCGGCGAAGCTCGTGGGTGAGGTGCCTGGGTGCGGGGAGCTCGGTGGGCGCATGGACGTCGGAGGCCATGGCGATGCAGGTTCAGCCAAGGGTTGCGTGGGCGAAAGTGGCATGTGGGAGGGGGGAAAGGAGAGCTAGGGTTCGTCAACGCGTCGAGGGGGATCTTATAGACCGTCGGGGAGCCACGGATGCACGGCGTGTGGACGATCCATCCATGGACACACGAGAAATGGCCAGCACCCCACTGATGAACAGGGGTTGAAGATGGGGAACTGGTGGGCTGGGCTTGGAGCAGTATAAGTGATGGGCCAAGGGCACAGTGCCCTGACTATTCCTTTTCTTTTTATAAATACTTTTCTGTTTTAGATTTTGCTTTTTGTTTTCTATTTATTTGGGTATCCAAAGGATTATTGTTATGAGTGAACCTTTGTACAAATTTACTATGCAATATAACAGTGCCACACACACAAGTTGTTGTAATATTTGGACATGTACAAACATTGGTTCGAATTTCGAATGGATGATTAAATGTTGATGGCCCACTTTATAATTTACTAGGGATTATTTGGTGAGTCAAATGATGTGGGTTCAACATGATAAAGGATCAGGGGAATTTTTAGAATAACGCAAATATTTTAGTTTTGATGTTTGAAGAAATATTACTTTCACTTTATTTTAGAATCTTGAGTTTGAGGTGGCATAATGATGATGACTTGGCATCATTGGTGTGGAGTTACTGTAGCATAATTATCCGGGCGTCACATACGCAGTTCTGCTTCTTCGAGGACCAACATACTAAGGATCTTCCGAGGAAATGGCATGTGCCTGCTGTTGACTTGCGGTCCACATGATCACCAGCATAGTCAGAGTCTGAATATCCAATGAGATCAAAAGCTGAGCCCTTGGGATACCATAATCCAAGTGTTGGAGTGTGATCTAGATATCAAAGAATTTGCTTCACAACCTTATGGTGTGATTCCTTCGGTGTAACTTGAAAGTGGGCACACATGCAAACACTAAGCATAATAGCTGGACTAGATGCACATGGATACAATAAAGAGCTAATCATGGAGCAGTATACCTTTTGATCAAAATCAATACCATTTTCATCAGTGCAAAGATGGCGATCTGTGGGCATAGAGATTTTGACGCCTTTGCAATCTTGCATGCCGAATTTCCTCAATACATCCTTGAGGTATTTCTATTGAGATATGAAGATGTCGTTGCGCTGTTGACGAATTTGAAGACCTAAGAAGAATTTCAACTCTCCCATCATGGACACTTGATATTCCTCACTCATCATATAGGCTGAAAGTGCGTTATATCGACTAGAGGGGGGTGAATAAGCGATTTTTATGAATTCTTCACTAAGGAATTTTCTAGTGAGGAAATTCCTTAGCGAAGAACTACTTGCAGCGGAATAAGTACTCAGAAGTAAACATAACAGAAGACAAGCATAGTCATCATGATGAAATGAAGACAAGCACAGAGTATAGAAAGCGTAATCACAGGATAACACATGATGAAGACAAACAGACTGAAGAAATTGAACTGAGGAAATTGAGAAAGTCTTCAGTCAAAGTCTTCAAACACAGATATGACAAGCACACAACACGATAATGAGGAAATGAAAGAGTTGAGGAAATAGAACCAGTTGGCTTGGTGAAGACAATGATTTGGTAGACCAGTTCCAACTGTTGTCTCAGTTGTACATCTGGTTGGAGCGGCTAGGTATTTAAACCTGAGGACACACAGTCCCGAACACACAGTCCTCACCGTATTCTCCTTGTGCTAAGGTCACACAGTCCTCGCCCAATCACTCGTGGTAAGTCTTAAGGTGACTTCCGAACCTTCACAAACTCGGCCACTCAGCGATCCACAATTCCTCTTGGGTGCTCTAGACCATGACGCCTAACCGTCTGTAAGAAGCACATTCTTCAAAGGTAACAAGCATCAGATCCATGCAGGATCAATCTCTTCAGTGATGCTCAATCACTTTGGGTTTGTAGGTGTTTGGGTTTGGGTTTTCCTCACTCGATGATTTTCGCTCAAAGTCCTCGGAGGATGGGATGCTCACAAATGACAAGTGTCAGTATCTCTCAGAGCATCCAACCAGCTAGTGGTTGTAGGGGGAGGCTATTTATAGCCTAGGGAGCAGCCCGACATGATAAGACATAAATGCCCTTCAGTGATATGACCGTTAGGTGGATAAGATATTTTGGGACAGCTGGCGCGTAGCACAGCAACAGTCGGAAATTTGAGGTTCAAATTCCTCAGGGCTATCATGTTCCTCACTGTGTAGGCAATCGGCACTCGTGAATTCCTAACTCCTTAGTCAGAACAAATTCCTCAGCGACCAGAAGAACTTCGTCTCTGTCACTGAAGAAAATGACCGAACTGTATGAGATTTCCAATGGCTTCACTCGAAGGGATTGGTAGGTGTAGGATTTTGAGTTGAGCATCACATGGAAATTTTTCCTTAGTATTTCCTCGACCCCCTTTAACAGTATGGTAAAATGAAACTGCGAAAACAAAAGTCTTCACGCTTCATGTTCCTCGAATGAATTCCAAATCTTCAAGGTCACACCAATTTCTTCACTTTCAAAGTCTTCAGATATCCAAAGTCTTTAGTCGAAAACTTCATTTTTAGGGGTCGACTTTCTCTGTAAATATCAAACTCCTCATAGACTTATAGACCTGTGTACACTCATAAACACATTAGTTCCTTAACCTATAAGTCTTCAATACACCAAAATCACTAAGGGGCACTAGATGCACTTACATAGGCAAATTCACCATTGTAATGTTGGTCAGTACAGCCAAAGATGATATCATCAACATATATTTGGCACACGGATAATTCATCATTATAAGTTTTGCTGAAAAGAGTTGGGTCAAGTCAACCGGGTTTGAAGCCTTTCTTCACGAGGAATTCCTTCAAAGTATCATACCACGCCCGAGAGGCCTGCTTGAGGCCGTAGAGGGCCTTATTGAGTCTGAAGACTTTATCAGGATGCTTTGGATCTTCATAACCTGGGGGTTGAGCAACATATACTTCTTCCTCAAGCTTACCATTGAGGAATCATCTTTTCACATCCATTTGATATAAGACGATATTATGATGGTCAGCATAAGCAAGCAATATGCGAATAGCCTCAAGTCTAGCAACAGGTGCAAACGTTTCATCGAAATCAATTACTTCAACATGTGTGTAGCCTTGAGCTACAAGTCGTGCCTTATTCCTCACCACAAGGACATTTTCATCTTGCTTGTTGCGGTAGATCCATTTGGTGTCGATGATATTGTGCTTGCGTGGGTCTGGTCGCTTGACAAGTTCCCAGACATTGTTGAGCATGAACTGATGTAATTCCTCTTGGATTGCTTGAATCCACTCAGGCTCCATAAATGCCTCATCTACTTTGGTGTGCTCTATGATAGAGACAAAAGCAAAGTGCCCACAAAAGTTAGAAAAATGTGAAGCCTTTGAGCGTGTGAGAGGACCTGGTGCTTTGATGTCGTTGATGGTCCTCTCAATTTTCACTTCATTTGCAACGCGAGGATGAGCGGGTTGACGACGTTGAGTGGGCTCAGCATTTTCTTCAGAGCCATTTTCTTCGGTAGCACCAGCATGATTTTCTTCACGTTCTGGAATGACTTCTTCAGCAGATTCTTCAGTAGGAATGACATCCTTAGTAGCCTTCAACTTGATGGATTCCTTAGGAGACATTTCATCCAGCACAGGAGGTAGGTGCTCTCTTTGCGAGCCATTAGTTTCATCGAACTGCACATCTAGAGTTTCAACAACCTTGTGATGAATGGTGTTGAAGACTCTGTAGGTGTGCGAGTCCTTTCTTTAACCAAGCATAAAAACTTCATGTGCTTTCAATGCAAATTTAGAATTGTGATGAGGATCTCTAATCCAACATCTAGCACCAAAGACTTTGAAATAACTCACATTGGGTTTCTTGTCAGTGAGGATTTCAAATGAGGTCATTTTGAAGAATTTGTGAAGATATACCCTGTTGATGATGTGGCATGCAATATCAATTGCCTCAGGCCAGAAATGACGACGCGTCTTGTATTCATCAAGCATAGTGCGAGCCATCTCAACAAGAGTCTTGTTCTTGCACTCCACGACGCCATTCTGCTGAGGTGTATAAGGAGCAGATAACTCGTGAGTAATACCAAGTTCATCAAGATAGTCATCGAGACCAGTATTCTTGAACTCGGTCCCATTATCACTTCTGATATGCTTGATCTTCACACCAAAGTTGGTTGAAGCCCTCGAGAAAAGTCGTTTGAAGACTTCCTGCACTTCGGTTTTGTAAGTGATGATATGCACCCATGTGTAACGAGAATATTCATCAACAATAACAAAGCCATATAAAGATGCAACATTAGTGAATGTGGCATAATGAGTAGGGCTAAAGAGTTCCATGTGAAGCAATTCAAATGGACGAGTGGTAGTCATGATAGTCTTTGTGGGATGCTTGGCCTTGGTCATCTTTCCAGCTTCGCAAGCTCCACACAGGTGATCCTTGAGGAATTTGACACGCTCGATGCCAATGACATGCTTCTTCTTCGCGAGCGTGTGCAAGTTCCTCATGCCAGCATGATCAAGTCATCGATGCCATAGCCAGCCTTCTAAAGCTTTTGCATGTAGACATGTAGCAGGTTGTGGTCCTGTAGAGAAATCAACAATATACAAGTCTCCTCTCCTAAAGCCTTCGAAGACTTTGGAATGGTCAGCTTCCATGATCACAACACAACGATACTTGCCAAAGACAACAACCATATCAAGATCACAAAGCACTACTGCAGGATGCTGCTAATGCGACACTACAATCAGCGACCCTCCGAGAAACTGTGTGCGATGCAATAATCGCAAACGGTGCTGTATGAAAACCGTCAGAAATGTGTAAAATGTTTGCGATGACAGATGCATCAAACACGGTTCATGTTTTAGTTTCGTGTGCGATGAAGGGCATACGATTCAGTTCAATTAACTATTTGCGAGGAGGAGAACAAATGAAACGGGAAACCAGGCGAAGGCGTGTGCGATACACAACATATGGTTCACTCGGTTGAACTGTTTGTGATTAGGCAACACAAAAGAAACGGTTAGCCAGATCAAGGTGTGTGTGATATACGGCATGCGGTTCACTCGGATGAACAGTTTGCGTTGAGACATGAGAATAGAAACGGTTCAACTTAACAAGATGTGTGTGATACGCAGCAAACAGTTCTGTAATTAGAAATATGTGTGAAGACCGATAATAACACAGTCGATTGCTGCTAATAACACATGTGTTTTGTGCGATGGGATTGCATACAGAACAACAACATATATATACACACACACTTATAAGGACATGCTTGCATAACCAAATTAAGCATCCACTTACATAGGTGGATACTACAACCATGGCATTTGCACACACCAAAGTAAACTATTACATGGATAATTACATAGGTGGCTACTACACACATGACATTTCCACACACACCAATAAAGTAAACTATATATTACATGCATGATTAACTAGCATAAATGATCATCTGATCATCATCTACTTCTTGTGACGCTTGCTCTGCTTGTGGCTCGATCCGGGCTTGTCGATTTGGGTAACGAGGCACTTCCTCATGTCAACGATCTGTCGTGCATCTCGTAGCATGTGTACACGCTCTTGGCCGCAAACCTGAGGTGAGGTTCATCCAGTTGCCGCATCCAAGCCACCTTGTAGGATATGGGACTTATTCTCTGGGCATCCTGCTTCATCTTTTCGTAGTAGGGGTCGATGATGGCCGAGGCGAGTTCGACCAGGGAGTCCTTCTTCATGCTGCCCCAAACCGTGTAGTGGTCACGGATTTCGACAAGGTTCTTGCAGGCCAAGCCCGTAACACTGAGCGCTTTTACATCGTTGGTGGTATCCACCGTGGCGAACTTGTAGTCAGTGTTGTTGACAAACATGTTGAAACGGTCGCAAGGCTCTGTGGCCATGCAGTACTTGTAGATGAGGACATGATGGTGCATGCACAACTAGGCGACGGCAACCTTCTGATCTATGCTCGGGCGACCGACGGTGTACTGGAGGTCGATGCCGACCACCTTGTACTTGTCTCCAGCAAGCAACTGCTCAACGTTATTGATGTAGTCGTCCACCACGGCCGGATCGATGGTGTACACCAATGAGAGATCCGTCTCCCTCGCATGGGTCTCCACTCTATGCTCGCCGAACTCCATTGGAGCGCCGCCGGACATCCCCTCTCTATGTGTCATCGTGGGTGTGCTTGTTGTGTTGTGGGGCACGATCGAAAGGTTGAAGAGACTAAGGTTATAGTGGTTGCGGGAATTAAAGGGGAAGCCGGATGGCCAAGAATATCGGCAGGTCTTGATGGCAGTTCTAATTTGCAGCGCGTAACTCCATCGTACTGCACATAACTGCATGGTGTGGCAATGCGCGCGGGGCAACCGCATGCATATGGGGCCCCCGACGTGACCGTGCGCACGCCCAACAGCTGGCAGAGCGCGCGCGGAGGGACGCAAGCCGAGCGCTCCGCGGTCGCCTCAAGGAAAAGTTGTCCACAAGCCGAGCGCGCCGACGTACGCGAGCAGAGCACGCCAACGGACGCGACAGAGCGCGTCGCGGCGCCTAACGGTGAGCACAGCGCGCTGCAGCGCATAACGGCAAGCAGAGCTTGCCGAGGGACGCGAGCAGAGGATGGCACAGTGATACATGGAAAATAAGATGAACTGTGCGAGCGATGTCGGAGACATCAAGCATGAATCAGATTAGAGTTGCGTGTGCGATACATGGCGGACAGTTGATCCATCGGAGCTGTTTGTGATGGAATAAGCCATGTGTGTTACGGGCAAACGATTGCTAGTGTATAACCTTAAATTTAACCAAAAAAGTGTTAATGCATGTTATAAAAATTGTATAGCTAGAAACTATGTTCAAATACGACTCCAACGATATAATCTATGGCGACATGCATTCGTATTTTATTTGTTAAATCCTACTTATGAACTAGGACGGGGGTATAGTAGGTAATTAAATCGCAGACGTTTTTTTATTAATTGTATGTGTACGTGTCCTCTCGTCCTCCTCTCGCACGTCTTGTCACCCCGCTGCCACAGACGGCATACAGTGCAAGCTTGCACAGCGCGCGGGGGCGTTCTTTTGGCCAAACGGTGGCGCCAATGAATCGTCGGTGAGCCCATTCCCACGCAACCTCGCAGGTTCCCACGCAAGCTTCCCGCCCGACTCGGTGCAATCCCCCAAAATCCCAATGCTTGTTGGCCTGCTATAAAAACCCTCACGGCCGGCGAGTCCTGCGTCGCATTTTCCCCTCCCCCCTGTAGCTTATCTCGTCTGCTTCTCCCACAATCTCCAATGGCACCGGTCTGTCATCGTCGCTCATCCACTCTGCCGTCATCAGAGGACAACTCTAGCTGGGAGGCTACACCCATTACAAAAAAGTACACTTCCGTGATGATACGTGTGTGTCACAGTAGGTCTTTTTTTGTCATGCATGTACATCCATAACAAATTTATGACAGAATCAAGATAGTCATACCTGTGCTGTCGTAGAAGTGTTCCATGACATTACCAAAATTATCATCACGGAAGTGTCCACTTCCATGACAATAAATCGCGCGTCACAGAAGTGTTTTCGTCAAGGGTGACCGACACGTGGCATCCACCGTAACGGAACGCCGTTAAGCTATTGGGTCGGGTTTTGGATCCAATAACCCATTAACAGCCCCGACCAATGGGGATTTTCCACGTGTAAAATCATCATTGGCTGGAGGAGACACGTGTCAACTCATCCAATGGGCGAGACGCGCCTATGATATGTTGACACATGGACCGGCCCATCAAGTTTAAATGGGACGGCCCAACTGAAGGCCCACAAGATTTTGCGGACCATAATGGGCCGGCCCAGCTAAAGGCCCATGAGATTTTGCGAACCATAATGGGCTGGCCCAGCTAAAGGCCCACAAGATTTTGCGGGCCATAATGGGCCAGCCCAGGTAAAGGCCCACAAGATTTTTTTTGTGCCATAATGGGCCGGCCCAGGTAAAGCCCACAAGATTCATGCGGGTCATAATGGGCGGCCCAGCTAAAGGCCCACGAGATTTCATTGACATTAATGGGACGGCCTAGCTGTAGGCCCACAAGATTTTGTGGACCCTAGTAGGCCAGCCCATTAACTGCCTGCCATGTTTTGGGCCAAATGCCGGCCCATATTTGATCCGGTCCATTAATGGCCTGCCACGCTCCGGGCCTAATAGTGGCCCATATGAGATCCGACCCGTTAAAGGCCTACCATGTTCTGGGCCAAATTACGGCCCAGAGCAGGTTCGGCCCTTTAAGAGGCTTTGGGCTCAATTATGGCCCACATTAGATTCGGCCCGTCAACTAGACACTATGCTTTTGGGCCCACTTGCTAAAGGCCCACTTAGTAATTCAGCCTGATATTAGTTTTGGTCTGTTAAGGGCCCGTTTAACATTTTGGCCCTATATTAATTTCAGCCTGTTAAAAGCCCGTCATATAGTTGGGCCTAACTACGGCCCGGTTTGCATCCGGCCTGCTCGCATCCGATATCTGATTGGGCCAAACAAGGACCGAGACAATTTTTCGGCCTGTTAAAAGCCCGTGATTTGATTCACACAATCATGGCCCGGGGTTCATTTCGGGCTGCCGCCGTCCCGTGAGCAGATCGGCACGTTTCAGGCCCAACCTACATCGTGATTGCATGACGGCCCGATTATGTACCGTAATTTTATGGTTTGGCCGGTTTACTCCGAAGACAGGATATATATACAGTAAAATAACTGCAGCATCGTGAATAAGAAAAAACCAATACTATACAATAAAGAAATTACGGCATATTACATCCACTGGGCATCAAAGTTCGCCACTATGATAATAAAGTACAAGCAGACAGCAGATTACATACACTGGGCATCAAAGATCGCCACCAGTGCAAATAAACACGCCGACAAAATAATATACAAAACCGACAGCACTTAAATAGAGTTCAAGAAAGGTTAGCCCTGCTGGGGAGCTGCAGCGCAAGCAGCTGAGCAAGATGATGAGACTGCGCTTGTTCAACACTTATATCTTCCTCACTCTTAAAGATAAACAAGCAGACAAATGATAGGTTTTGCACATAAAAGTATCAGTGCTGACAATTCATCACATTTCTTACTGACAAATAAAGTGACACAGTTTAAATTTGCATTAACACAATATGGTATTGTTCAGGTCAAGACATGGCAAGAAATGACATTGTGAAGGAGTTGGCAGCTTCACGACACCACTGGATTACACATCAAGAACTCATAAGTATCAATGGTTAGTGTGCTGTCAATTTATACCATTTCATATTGGCAAATAAATAGACGGTTTAAATAATAGTAGAATGATATGACATTGTTCATAGTTAAGACATTGCAGAATATGACATTGTGTTGTAGTGGGTAGGTTCACCACACCACTGGATTACAGATGAAGAACAGAAGCATACATGCAGTGCAAAAGAAGATCACTTGCTCTGTATAGTTTAATTTACATGGTATGAAGAAGGAACTTGGTTGTACAACTGAAAACTTAAATTGAGAAAGGACGAACTTTTGTTTATGAACTACATATAATAAACTTTAAACAAGCAATTTGATGCAAACACCAAAAATAAACAGCTGTTGCAGTCGTGCCTAACCAAATATATACAACAAAGTTTGAAGGCTTGGGATGGACAAACTTACATTATTGGTGAAGACATGCTCTATAAAGGCCTTGTCCATGCTGATGGGGGGCAATTCAAGAAGTTTACCACATAATCTTCTTCAAAAGCACTGCCTTTATTCTACATTTTGTTAAGAGCAAATATAGATGTGATAATATACGAAAAAATGGAGAATATTTAAGATAAGATGAAGAGTGATGCTACATAACCAAGTAGCTATTAATGTAAGTGCAGCGATACAGGCAAAAGGTACAGCCAAGAGCAATGCACAGCTAAACTTCTTCAGTACCAACCTTATGGTAAGAGTAAATATAGATCTGATGTGTAGAAAATGGAGGGCAAAGGAAAATAAGCTGCAGAGTGATGGTACATGAACACCTACCTGTCATTATAAGTACACTGATAAAGGACAGCATGTACTTACAAGAACAATGCAGAGCTAAAAAACATTGGCATTGGATATATTCTACACTAATGTAACCATTCATACAGATCAGATAATTTGGAGCGAACAATTGATAAGCAAGCTATCATGCATACTGCTGTCACATAATGAACCAGGTATGTATGCAAGTACAGTGATACAGGACAACATGTACTAACAAGAGCAAAGCAGCGGGCAACATATTTGCGATATCCTGTCGTTCTTGTCAAACCAGAATTCTTCTTCGAGCAGATTTCCTGCAAAAAAGATCCGTAAGGCACATGCGGAAAAGTAGAAGTTCAAATTTTCATGTGATTTCATAGACAGTACCTCATCCTGGGAACGAGACCAGTGCATAACAAGGTTTTTCCATTCAATGTCTTCTAAATTTAGCACAGGAGACTTCACCGGAAATTCGTTTATAGACTTGCCATCAAAGTGTGATTTCCTCAGGTAACACCGATACTGCTGCAATGCTTCCTTGAAAAGCACAAGCAAGCTTTGCTCGTCATGACTATCCAGATTGACCCTCGCCTAGTTACAACAACATAATGTAAATCATTGATGTGTTCAATCAGCAGAAAACAGGAAAATAATAACCATGAATAATAGCACTTACACGTCAGTTGGACAGGAAGATGTGAAAATGGTGTTTGTCTTCACAATAATCTTCCCATGATGGGAATATATGCACGTAGTCCCTAACAACATTGAAAGCATTGTCTTCTAAACTGGGAATAAATGGAATGGGGTTCCAATCTGCAGGAATTGGCCGTCTTTGCAGTTGGGATAGGTCTTCGGCCGGTGGACTTGCTATAGTTTTTGCTGGAGTGGGATTTTTCTGTGGTACAGCTGGTGTTATGGCAAATGAAATCGGTATACCTTTTGCTAGAGTGCAGGTCCTGTGTGGTGGGGCTAGTGGTGTGGCCAGTGAAGTATGGGTACAGTCTGCTGGAGTCGGTCCTACGTTTTGTGTCACTAGTTGTACAACCAATATAAGTGGGGTGCTGTCTGATTTCTTCGACACCACCATGTTTTTCAAGGACTTTGCTGGTGCTCCTTCAGGTTCGGCAATCTCCTTCTTCCTTTTTGATGTCTGATGCACAAGAACAACATTTGAGTGGAAAAACATGGTACGATGACAGATGGAATATGTATTGATAATGAATGGGCATGGCATCTCGACATATATGATGAGTAAACTAAGCAGATGGCGGTGCAACAAAGTAGAAGAAATGCAAGACAACATATGCAAGATACGCGTAATCAATAAAACCTTGTCAAATTAGAACAGGCACCTTTATGGGTGAACAGGACAAGCCATTTTCCTTTGACTCCTCGAGGTTAGAATAGTCATTAGGATGATATTCTGAACAAGAATCAACAGGTGGGGAGCGTACGAGTTTCATTGCTTCCAGAATGGCAATCAATGCCTTGGTGCCAATTTTGTAAGTCATTGCAGTGTTCCATAATATTCTTCTGATGCACGGGTTCTGATATTCACTGTAATTGCGTATGATATCTAGAACCATGAAAACAAAAATAGTTGTGAGATTATCTTTGTAATGCAGATGATATTCTAATATAGGGGCGCCCTGTAAACACTTGTGTGCTATCACTGGATTCTGATGAGAGAGCTCATGTGTGCTGTAATATGGTGCGTGCATTTATATAATCTGGCACAAGTACACAAAAAATAGGCTCCATAAGTAAGGATAGCTGGCAGATGATAGGTTCATAATATACTGTATAGAGAGTTTATTGCCAAACCATGATAACAAGAGCACACAGCAACTAGGCAGATCATAGTGTACATAATAGGGGTACACCATAACCAGGATATATAAATCGGGAAAGTGGAACTGGCTGGAAATTACGGTGTTGTATTGCCACTAGTAATTGAAAGCCTATCGATCACGTATAGGCCAGCTCTATCAGCTGTTGACTGTAGATGTCCCTGCTCCCCTTCCTGACAAGGAACATACTGTGCTTCCCATACAGAACACCGCACGGGCCGCCGGCCGAACCACCGGCCCCACCGCCTGTGTTCCTCCGCCACCCCCACCCACGTCGAGTTTTCTTCGTTCGACGAGGCCCCACCACCGCCCCCCAAAACCATCTTCCCCACCTGAGCCCCTTCGATTGCACCAGCGAACTCCGGCGAGCTCTGAAAAATCGACTAACCCAATTTTGAAATTTAGTCTACTGTGATTTAACTAGTGTGGAATATAAAAGTGAAAACCATGAGCATTGCGAGTATGGTGTTGAGCGTGCCATGGCGGATCTGAAGGTGCAAACCGGACAAAGGCAACTTCGCAACCAAGACAAGAAATCAGAGTAAAGCTGTGGCGATCTATTTTCTTGCTGCGATAAATAAGTTGAGCAGATACGAAAGAGTACCGCCTCTGGTGCGGCGCCGTGTACGCATCTGCTGAGAATTTGACGATGCTGCGGTAGCGATGGCTATCGTCGGCGTGGATGCAAATCTAGGAGGGTAGACGGTGGTGGTGGGGCGCGGTGGACGAGACGGTCATAGGAGCGGCGCCGGCAAGGTGGACGACGGCGGGGATGAAGCGAGAGGACGGGATGCAAGGATCGCGGTCCGAAGCCGTGGATGAGAGAGGTCGATCTCTTGTAATGGACGGCAGCGTCGGGGTATCAGCTCCGGCATGGTGGAGGAGGACGGCGGTGGATGGGGTGGCGGACGGCGGCGGCGGACGGAGGAGGGTGGGGTGGAGAGGGTGTTTTGGCGCCCACGGAGTACGAATGGGGAAAAGGGAGGTAGAGAGGAAGGGGGAACCATGTATTCAGGGCGCGCTTGTCTCAAATGCGAGGAAATTTACAAACTTAGCCCCCGTTTCAAATTTCTACTACATCACAGCAACACTAGTCGGTTGGGGATAGGACGGTAATCTCGCATACACCGAATATTTGCCGACGAGAGTTTGTTTTTAGCGCCCACCATGTATGAATATGAATCGGGGAGGGAGGTGATTTCGGCCGAGGACACACTGTGTTTTGGCGCCCATCGTGTATGAATCCGGGTGAGAGGCGGTTACGTCACGTTTGGGTGAAATTACAAACCTACCCCTATCGAAACCTATAGAAATCCAGCATATAGGCTTTGCGTGGCAGGGATAGGCAGTAGTGATTTCCATCTCGCAGATTTTGGTTTCGGGCGGTTACTGCGACTTTCCCCGCTTCGTTCAAATTTTGCAGAGTGCACGTTTACCGTGCCAACACAATTCGAATCCCGTTTGTATTCTATTTTTTCGGGCGGGATCCATTTTCAATTGGAATTACATTCTATATACATCATTTTTATATATACTTTCAAAAGCACAACACCATTTATACATAAATATGGTTTACAAATGGCATGATCTCAGATTCATAAGGTTGTATCCATCAATTTGGATTTTCAAATATTTGAAACCACTTTATGTTGAAATCCAATGTATGCATTCCTCGCTAACTGTCTCCAATTAATGTGTGTTTCATGCGGGTTTTTTTACTTCTCAAACATGTATAATGTGTTTCACACATGCAACATATAGTGTAATCCCGTTTAGACATTAATTGCATATAAACCATGCATTGTTTGTAATTGAAGAATCTATGGATCACCAATATTGATAAACTATATAACATTACACGTGTGCCCAAATTCAAATGAATATGCATGTTTGATACACCAATTTGCGTTATGATATTATCGATGTCGTGATCTCCAGTTTAAATATTTGAATCCCCTTTAATCTAGACATTCGTCTCATATAGCTATCACTCATGCTTATATAGGACTATCTCTCTGGACCTATACGCGTTCATCGTCTCTCAGGTATCTCTCGTGCTACATGTATGTTGACAATAATCTTTTATCTTTGTAACACATTGACGGTACTCTCTCCCTCGACCTTCATCACTCTATCTCTCTCTAAGTATATCTCGCTCCCTGCTATGTGTCTCTAAATATGATTCTCCATGTGGAATCTCTTTCTCTCACACAAACACAAAACTTTGTCTCCCGGCGTCTCATTTCTCTCTACTATTCCCATGTGTGCCACTCGCACACCCTTCATACAGAGATGTCTTTCGCTCCTTAGATATGAGAACCTATGACTCTTCCTCTTCAATATCTCTTTCTTACACACAAACACAAACTCTATCTGCCAGGGTCTCATATTTCTCCATTGTTCTCTTGTATGTTGACACACACCCTCTCTCCCTAGAGATATCTTGCGTTCCCTCATATGTCTCTCTAGCTATCACTCTCGTTGTGAAATATCTTTCTCTCTCGCAGACACAAAACTCCGTCTCTCTGGATCTCATTTCTCTCTGATATCTGTTTGTATGTGACTCACACGCACCCTCTATCTATCTCTCTCACACCCACACACATAACCCAGCCTTCTGATCCACTATACTCCTATCTCTAACACACACTAGCTAGCATCTTTATCTTTCTATTTATCTGTTTCTCCATCAACCTTCTTTCTCTCCCTCACTCTTGATTCCTATCACGCACACTACATATGTTTCTCTCTACATGCAGTCAAGTGCCCTCTCACACATATATAACTTCACCCTTTGAACCACCCGACGCTCATCTCCAACACCCAAACAAGTGGATGTCCCTCTATCTAGCATCTCCATCTCTGTATCTATCTGTAGTTTCTCTGTCAACATTTCTTTCTCGCACGGAGTCTTGCTTCCTATCACCCACACTATATATGTCTCTCCATACATATGCATTTATAGGTTGGTCTCTTTTGCACAATCGTTGCGCCTCACTCCCTTTGCTCGCCATAGATGCATGCTCCAGCCCACGCCTGTAACGCCCCTAGTGTCATGCTACAGTAATCACCTGTTAATGATGCCATGTCATCATGTTACTGTTGCTAATCTTCACTTGATCCAAATCACCATTCAAATTTAAATCCAATTTAAAGTCAAAAATTCAAATTTGCCAAACATGAAAACTAAAATGTTCAAAGTGTGGCAAATAATCTCTGGTTATTTATCATGTTGGAACCAACCTCTTTTGGGATTCAAAAGTGCCCCTAGAAATTTATTTAGCGGTCTGCCAACATTTAAAATTGGCCTTTCCAATTTCTAGAAATGATTAGACAACTCATTTTTGCCTCGAACATTTTGTGACTCGTAGAAATAATGTGCTTGTTTTATGAGGCAAGTCTCATATCTAACAAAAATGTTTACAGTGTAATTGAAAACAATAGAAAAGTTTTAAACAAAAAATAAAATGTAAGAAAGGGAAAAGAGACACCTCCCCACGCTGGACCAACTGGCCCAGTTAGCCAACTGGCCCAATTAGCCAACTGGCCGGCCCAGCCGCACTCCCTGGCCTATTAGGCCACGCCCGACCTAACCCTAGACGGCCGACCCCCACTCCCCTCGTTCCTCACTTCCCCCACGCTCCTCTCCTCCCCCCGATTTGCGATCTGGATCGGGCCTCGTCCCGACCCCGCCGCTCACCCCGACGCACCGTCTCCAGAGCCCCGATGCCAACGCCGCCTCTCCGTCGCCTGCATCATAGGCGCCCGCCCCCTTGACCCGAACTAAATCGGGGGCTCGACCCCGCGGCGCCCCGAGCCTCGACGATGCTCCCCGCCGCCGCCATCGCCTCGCCTCCTCACCTCTCCCTCGCGCTACTCCGGCCCTCCCCGAGCACGCGTTTGCACCACTAGAGGGCTGGTGAGCCCCTCCGTCGATCCCCCTTCATTCCCCGCTCGTAGCACCGTCGACCACAAGACCGAGCCCTGGTCGCCACCATGGTTGCGAGCTCGACGTAGCCGAGCTTGGCCAGGGCCAGCCCGCCTCACCGTGAGCTTCTCAGGACGCGGCCGCACCGGCGTGCCCCCATGGCCCCGCACATCCTCGCGCGCGTCCGTTCGGGGCCTCCCGCTGCGCTTGCCCGCGCATGGCCGCGCCGCGCCCGGTCACTTCCTTGCGGCATCGCGCTCCACCGCGCGCCGCCCCGCCTGCCTCCGGCTTCCCTCGCCCCGCTCTCACACCGCCCGGCTCACCTCCACACCGCGCCCCGCCACGGCCCCCTGCTGCCCCGTCGCCGGCACCTGCCACGGCCGCGGCTCGCATCGCCGCGCCCTGCGCGCCTGGTTCTACATGGGAGCCCACACCCGTTTGCCCGTGCACCCGCTAGCCCCTGTGCCACTTACACGTGGGGCCCAACCCCTAAAAACGAAAATAAAAGGGTATTAAAAAATTTATTAATTAAAAATAATAATAATTATTAATTAACTAATTATTTAATTAACTTAATTAATCGTGATTAGATTAACCTAATCAACTAACTAAATTATTAAACCTGTTTAGTTAGTCTTAGACAATGACAGTGGGACCCACATGTTAGTTTGACTAGGTCAACTGACTATTTGACTGCTGACATCACCCTAACATCATGCTGACGTCATAACTGCAATTTTCTAATTAAATTAATTCTGTTGATTCTAGAGATGAATTAAATCTTTAATAATTAATATAAAATAATCGGTAGCTCGGATGAAAAAGTTTTATACATGAAAGTTGCTCAGAACGACGAGACGAGTCCGAATACGCAGCCCTTTCGCCCGCCACACATACCTAGCATAGCGAACCTGCAACATTTCACCTCCGGTTCGTCTGTCTGGAAACGCGAAACACCGGGGATACTATCCCGGATGTTTCCCCTTCGTCGGTATCACCTCCTGCCACGTTAGGGCACACCTAGCACCGCGCATTGTCTTGTTATGCACCGTCGTGCTTATGTTTGCATTATAGTTACTGTTCTTCCCCCTCTTCTTCTCCGGTAGACCTCGAGACCGCTGCTGATGCCCCCGTGTCCGACTACGTCGACGACGACCCCTCCTTGCCAGAGCAACCAGGCAAGCCCCTCCTTTGATCATCCCGATATCGCCCATTGCTTTCTCTCATGCTTGCATTAGATTTTGCTACTGTTATTGTTTGCTCCTATTCTGATGCATAGCCTGCTTTTGTATCTGCTGTTGTACCTTATCTGCTTATCCTAAACTGCTTAGTATAGGTTGGTTAGTGATCCATCAGTGACCCCCACTTGTCCTTGTTGCCCCTGCTTCATCATCGACGACTCAATCTACGTGATCGAAGACCAGGCCCCGACACCGCACGTCACTTTCCCTTAGTTGCTCGACACTACTGGGTTACCATCGAGTACCGAGGGTGAACCTCTTCAGCACTTCTGATGTTAACCCGGTAGAGTAGTCATTCGGTCATGGTCATCGAGGGTGATTTCCTCCTTAACCACTTTCGATACGACTCTGTCGTGCAACCCCTCAAGTGTGAACCTCGGGGGTGATTCCTCTTACGTTCACCTTGATGATTACATCTAGTGGAAATTCATTGGGGGTGATTCCTCAGGTTTTCCCCTTGATGTTTGGACACACAGATACTTGTACTTTACCACTGTTACTTGGAAAGACGGGTCGACCGTGAGGGGTACCCGCGCGAGCTGAATGGCGAGTGTTGTGGAGTCGGGCGGACCTGGAAGGTGCCCGCGAGATAATTACGAGGCGTGGCCAGGCATTCCTAGCCCTTGCCACAAGTCCTCGAGACGGGGCAACGGGGTCACATCTTTCGTGAGTCTCTGCTTGTTACCGCGCGTTCCTAATCCACTACGATTTGGATATTTGATCCGAGGGGCCTCTGGCCTGATAGCACTAACCATCACGTGGGCATAGTATGGGCGTTCTGCATCGTATACATCAGCCGAAGCTTAATAGACGTCAGCGACTGAGCGGTGCGCGTCGGGTTTGACTGCGTAAGCGCCTGCCTTGTTGAAGGAGGTAGCTAGGTCTGCTCACCGGCCGCCCTCGCAACATGCAGTAGTTCCCGGGGAGATGGGCCATGACCCCTGGGGGCATAGGTTTAGTCCGGCGTGCTGGCCTCTCTATTAAGCCTAGGTCGGGTTGCGGCGTATTGTTTGGCTGAGGCCGGGCATGACCCAGGAAAGTGTGTCCGGCCGGAGTTAATCGAGCGTGGTGGGTAAGTTGGTGCACCCCTGCAGGGAAGAAAACATCTATCGATAGCCTGTCCTACGGTAACGGACACTTGGAATTGTATCCCGATCGATACAACTAGAACTAGATACTTGTGATGAGAACTGGATGGTGATGAGAATTGGATTGTGATGATAACTGGATAGTATGGCTCTGGGACTTCTTTCTCGCAGGGAGTCGAGAAAGGATCTCTGGCCGAGGTTGATAACTCGACTACTACTTTACTTATGCTACTCTACTCCCTCCTGTTGCTGCAAGATGGTGGTTTCCAGAAGATGCTAGTCTTCGATAGGTCTAGGATTTCCCTCTATTCTGGCATTTCTGCAGCCCAGTCCACATATACAACCTTCTTTTGATAATATTGCATATGTAGTGTAGATCCTTGCTTGCGAGTACTTTGGATGAGTACTCACGGTTGCTTTGCTCCCCCTTTTCCCCCTTTTCTTCTTTCCGGTTGATGCAACCAGACGTCAGAGCCCAGGAGCCAGATGCCACTGCCGATGCCTACTACTACGTGGAAACCGACGACGACCAGGAGTAGTTAGGAGGCTCCCAAGTAGGAGGCCTTGCCTTTTCGATCGTAGATGCTTTTGTGCTAGCCTTCTTAAGGAAAACTTGTCTAACTTATGTCTGTACTCAGATATTGTTGCTTCCGCTGACTCTTGTGTTTTCGAGCTTATGTATTCGAGCCCCCGAGGCCCCTGGCTTGTAATATAAAGCTTGTATTATTTTAATTTGTGTCTAGAGTTGTGTTGTGATATCTTCCCGTGAGTCCTTGATCTTGATCGTACACATTTGCGTGTATGATTAGTGTACGATTGAATCGAGGGCGTCACAAGTTGGTATCAGAGCCGACTGCCTGTAGGTAGCCCCCCTTCCAACTCCCTGGCCGAAGTTGAGTCTAGAAACCGAAAACCGTTTTACTAACTTGCCTGTGTGGCTTACGGGCCCACATCGCCAATTGGGTGGTATTAGGATCTTTTATTCCTCGTCTATACTCTGGGACTCTGATCTCTCTTCCATTTGGGTTAAACGATTTTGCTAACTTTAACATTAGGATCTCGTAACTACTTCCCCCCGGAGAGCCCCTTATTACAGATGATCGTCTGCTGCACCAGAAGATTCTGAAGTTACTCTCCGATGTTATCCTGATAACTTGTGCTCATCGCCTTGGCAATTCCCTAGCACCGATAAGCCCCTATGACTAACTGCATATCCTTGTCGCTCATACCTTCATCCCCGATTGCTCTTGATTATTACAAGATAACCCGAAATACTTGTCGTTGTTCCGAGAATCCTTTTGTGCCTATGCAGTTCCTTGTCGCCTAAATAAACTGACAAATTAATCCTCACACATATCGAGGATTCGTTTTTCCCCAGTTGTTCATATGTTTCACAAAAGTCTTTGAAATACTATTCGATCTTCCGAAAATCCTTAGCAGCCTATTGTTCTTGAAACTCTTGTTTGATTGCATTATGGTTAATTCGACAATTCTAGTAATCTTCGTTGACATCCTGTGTCTCTATCATTTCGAGTCCCTTGATCCAATATGTCGCGAATGCTCGTAATCCTCAATCAGATCCTAGCATTCATCCTTCCGGCTCAGACGTCACTCCAAACATGAGCTTGTTCTTGTAAAATCAAACCTTGTTTGATTGTCGATCTGTATCGATTCAACTCAATTATCTTTTGATCAGAGCCTCTGCTTCAGATCTTCTGATTTGAAAATCGTAACTCCTTTGTAATCAAGCATCGAATTTATCCAGATATATCTATAACCCGATGCCTTTGCATTCTTTCTTCTTCTGGGTGAGTATCGATACTCACATCAGATCTTTTTGGACCGCCATATCGTTGGTTGGATTATTATCCGACAATGTCCTTCATATTCATTAAACTTGTGAGTTTTGCCGTGACACATAATGCCTTTGGTAAGTTCTATCATCTGCTTTTGTTAACCATGCTCTGCTTTTGAGCTAGTATATTTTAATCCTGAAATTAGTGGTATATGTTCCTAACATACCCCTACGGGTTGAACCTATGCCTTTCCTAATCCGTGTGAACTCAAAAGAGATGTGAGCCTTACTCTTCTGGTACTTCGCCAGATAAATCTTCTGCACTACAATCTCATCAAAAAACAAGGAGTGAATGAAAGTTATGCATTGAAGAAGTGGGAGTCAACCTTGAACCCTTGTGTTCATGCCCATGGACCCGATGTAGAACTTATCATGGAAGCTGCTCGTAAAAATGATTACCCCTTGTTATAAGTTCTTCTTTTATCGGTGGTTTGATCATAACCGTGGTTCTGACCATAGTTTCTCCTTAATTCCATTTCCCGGACAAGATAAAATACTTGTCTTCTGCAGATCATTTCATCTGTCCAACCTCTATTTTTGATCTACCTCGAGTATTGCCCCTTGTTATCTCAAGGATATTGTGTCATTGCACTACCTCTTGTGAATTCTCATTGGAATGATACTCCATCACATCATTCCTAGCCTGATTGGCTATATCATTATCGAGCTAACTTTAACTGTGATACCCGGTCCTTCTTCCCGGAGAACAACTTCCGACGACGAGCTAAGCTTACGTCGATCTTCCTCATCTTATCATTTCACCTCAAACAACAAGCTTGATTTTGAGCTTGTGTCGCATCCGTGGTTCCAATAACCTTTTGCTTCATCATTCCTTTTGCTTGTTGTCGTCGCTGTACGATGGCCTCATCATAGTACCTCGACAAAATCTGTCGTGATCCCCATCAATATATTGACTTGTCTCAGGCTATCAATCGAAGTCATGGCTAGAAATACCATCCCTGTCCCTCGATGATTTGTGATATCATCAATGGCATCTTGACTTTCTGCCAACACAGACCTGGTTGTGCTTGGTTATTCCTTACGTTCCGAGGTAATCTTGGGAGTGTTCCTTTGTATCCTTTGTGATCTTCAGATCAAACTCTTAACCAAAACACCATGTTATTGCTACCTCGAAGCATGACTCTGGTACTCCGTATATCAATAAGAACATTGGAAGCGCAATGCTAAATGTTTCTTGACTTATTATTCTAACACCATGGTGTGGGTAATATCATGATTCTTCCCTCACCCCTTTATCTAAATGCTTTTGAACTTGCTGTCATATCATGTATAACCTGCTCCGCTTCCCCTTGGGAAGGATATACTCCCAATTCTGGTGTGTAAACATATTTTCCTTTTCATTGGTCTGATTAATCCGACAATTTCATTTTCCTTTCCATTGGTTTGTTTAACCTTCTTGTGATCTATTTGATATAAGAAGAAATAATCCCCTGCTTATAAAACGCCCCGATGTACAACCTTGTCAGTGAGACCCTGTTACTATTGTTGATGACATTCCGGTAACCACCGATGGAAGCGAACCTTGCCGATTGGTCTGCCTCGTTCAATGAGCAGGAATATAGTTCTCTTCGTCCCTCGCCCGTGGTACCAACATGGTTGCCAACATAACTGACAGACTATCCTCCGACAAAGCTTGTTGTCATAACCGTGTAACATGTCACCGCTCTTTCTACTTTTAAACCACATGGTGGGCCCATAACCCACAGTTCCATAGGATCGAAGCCTGACTCTCCTGTACAACCTTGATGCCGAAGTATCTTATGCTCTTGGCTTTGTGTGTTATCGCGAGCCACCCTCCGAGAGATGATCTATTCCCGATGCCCTGAACCCTTCTCACCCTCTGTTCAGGTATCGATCGTTTGTCCATTCGCTTGAAACTTCTTATTGTACCTTCATATTTTGGTCTCGACGTTCTCTTAAATTTCAACTCGAGAGATACTTCTGTCACATTCCCTGCATTGTTAACCAGACAATTAACCCTATAAGGGTCAGTTCACCAAAAGTTACTCTTTACTTCCCCACTTAAATCTCGAGACGAGACTTCTTGTAATGGAGGAGATTTGTAACACCCCCAGTGTCATGCTACAGTAATCACCTGTTAATGGTGCCATGTCATCATGTTACTGTTGCTAATCTTCACTTGATCCAAATCACCATTCAAATTTAAATCCAATTTAAAGTCAAAAATTCAAATTTGCCAAACATGAAAACTAAAATGTTCAAAGTGTGGCAAATAATCTCTGGTTATTTATCATGTTGGAACCAACCTCTTTTGGGATTCAAAAGTGCCCCTAGAAATTTATTTAGCGGTCTGCCAACATTTAAAATTGGCCTTTCCAATTTCTAGAAATGATTAGACAACTCATTTTTGCCTCGAACATTTTGTGACTCGTAGAAATAATGTGCTTGTTTTATGAGGCAAGTCTCATATCTAACAAAAATGTTTACAGTGTAATTGAAAACAATAGAAAAGTTTTAAACAGAAAATAAAATGTGAGAAAGGGAAAAGTGACACCTACCCACGCTGGACCAACTGGCCCAGTTAGCCAACTGGCCCAATTAGCCAACTGGCCGGCCCAGCCGCACTCCCTGGCCTATTAGGCCACGCCCGACCTAACCCTAGACGACCGACCCCCACTCCCCCCGTTCCCCACTTCCCCCACGCTCCTCTCCTCCCCCCCCCCCGATTTGCGATCTGGATCGGGCCTCATCCCGACCCCGCCGCTCACCCCGATGCACCGTGTGAGCTTAATTAACTAATTATTTAGTTAACTAAATTAATCGTGATTAGCTTAACCTAATCAACTAACTAAATTATTAAACCTGTTTAGTTAGTCTTAGACAATGACAGTGGGACCCACATGTCAGTTTGACTAGGTCAACTGACTATTTGACTGCTGACATCACCCTATCATCATGCTGACGTCATAACTGCAATTTTCTAATTAAATTAATTCTGTTGATTCTAGAGATGAATTAAATCTTTAATAATTAATATAAAATAATCCGTAGCTCGGATGAAAACGTTTTATACATGAAAGTTGCTCAGAATGACGAGACGAGTCCGAATACGAAGCTCGTTCGCCCACCACACATCCCTAGCATAGTGAACCTGCAACATTTCACCTCCGATTCGTCTGTCTGGAAACGCGAAACGCCGGGGATACTTTCCCGGATGTTTCCCCTTCGTCGGTATCACCTCCTGCCGCGTTAGGGCACACCTAGCACCGCGCATTGTCTTGTTATGCACCGTCGTGCTTATGTTTGCATTATAGTTACTGTTCTTCCCCCTCTTCTTCTCCGGTAGACCTCGAGACCGCTGCTGATGCCCCCGTGTCCGACTACGTCGACGACGACCCCTCCTTGCCAGAGCAACCAGGCAAGCCCCTCCTTTGATCATCCCGATATCGCCCATTGCTTTCTCTCATGCTTGCATTAGATTTTGCTACTGTTATTGTTTGCTCCTATTCTGATACATAGCCTGCTTTTGTATCTGTTGTTGTACCTTATCTGCTTATCCTAAACTGCTTAGTATAGGTTGGTTAGTGATCCATCAGTGACCCCCACTTGTCCTTGTTCCCCCTGCTTCATCATCGACGACTCGATATACGTGATCGAAGACCAGGCCCCGACACCGCACATCACTTCCCCTTAGTTGCTCGACACTACTGGGTTACTATCGAGTACCGAGGGTGAACCTCTTCAGCACTTCTGATGTTAACCCGGTGGAGTAGTCATTCGGTCATGGTCATCGAGGGTGATTTCCTCCTTAACCACTTTCGATACAACTCTGTCGTGCAACCCCTCAAGTGTGAACCTCGGGGGTGATTCCTCTTACATTCACCTTGATGATTACATCTAGTGGAAATTCATCGGGGGTGATTCCTCGGGTTTTCCCCTTGATGTTTGGACACACAGATACTTGTACTTTACCACTGTTACTTGGAAAGACGGGTCGACCCTGAGGGGTACCCGCGCGAGCTGAATGGCGAGTGATGTGGAGTCGGGGGGACCTAGAAGGTGCCGGCGAGATAATTATGAGGCGTGCCTGGGCATTCCTAGCCCTTGCCACAAGTCCTCGAGACGGGGCAACAGGGTCACATCTTTCGTGAGTATCTGCTTGTTACCGCGCGTTCCTAATCCACTACGATTTGGATATTTGATCCGAGGGGCCTCTGGCCTGATAGCACTAACCATCACGTGGGCATAGTATGGGCGTTCTGCGTCGTATACATCAGCCGAAGCTTAATAGACGTCAGCGACTGAGCGGCGCGCGCCGGGTTGGATTGCATAAGCGCCTGCCTTGTTGAAGGAGGTAGCTAGGTCTGCTCATCGGCCGCCCTCGCAACGTGCAGGAGTTCCCGAGGAGATGGCCCATGACCCCTGGGGGCATAGGTTTAGTCCGGCGTGCTGGCCTCTCTATTAAGCCTAGGTCGGGTTGCGGCGTATTGTTTGGCCGAGGCCGGGCATGAGCCAGGAAAGTGTGCCCGGCCGGAGTTAATCGAGCGTGGTGGTTAAGTTGGTGCACCTCTACAGGGAAGAAAACATCTATCGATAGCCTGTCCTACGGTAACGGACACTTGGAGTTGTATCCCGATCGATACAACTAGAACTGGATACTTGTGATGAGAACTAGATGGTGATGAGAATTGGATTGTGATGATAACTGGATAGTATGGCTCTGGGACTTCCTTCTCGTAGGGAGTCGAGAAAGGATCTCTGGCCGAGGTTGATAACTCGACTACTACTTTACTTATGCTACTCTACTCCCTCCTGTTGCTGCAAGATGGTGGTTTCCAGAAGATGCTAGTCTTCGATAGGTCTAGGATTTCCCTCTATTCTGGCATTTCTGCAGCCCAGTCCACATATACAGCCTTCTTTTGATAATGTTGCATATGTAGTGTAGATCCTTGCTTGCGAGTACTTTGGATGAGTACTCACGGTTGCTTTGCTCCCCCTTTCCCCCTTTTCTTCTTTCCGGTTGATGCAACCAGACGTCGGAGCCCAGGAGCCAGATGCCACCGCCGATGCCTACTACTACATGGAAACCGACGACAACCAGGAGTAGTTAGGAGGCTCCCAAGCAGGAGGCCTTGCCTTTTCGATCGTAGATGCTTTTGTGCTAGCCTTCTTAAGGCAAACTTGTCTAACTTATGTCTGTACTCAGATATTGTTGCTTCCGCTGACTCTTGTGTTTTCGAGCTTATGTATTCGAGCCCCCGAGGCCCCTGGCTTGTAATATAAAGCTTGTATTATTTTAATTTGTGTCTAGAGTTGTGTTGTGATATCTTCCCGTGAGTCCTTGATCTTGATCGTACACATTTGCGTGTATGATTAGTGTACGATTGAATCGAGGGCGTCACAACGCCACTATCTCTTAAAGACAAAAACACATGCTCAATTGTCGGGACTTCTTCCATGCATTCTCACATGCATGCATATTGTCATACCGATCCGTCTCTCCCATGTCGTTGATCTTATGACTTATGTCTTCTTTCTTTTATCTCGATCATGCGCGCGCGCGCACACACACACGTCCCATGTATACATGTATACCTCTCACACATGCACGTTCAAGGTCTCTATGTCTCCATACATAGTTAATTACCCTCAATCCTAACGCCACATCGAATCGTTCTCCTCTTTTGTGCACATAACTTCCGTCTGGATGGGTAAAACACACACTCACACTTAACAATCTCCTTCTAGCTACCCCCCTGCCTCTCACTCTTCCCCTATATCCCTGAAACCAATAAGACCATCCATTAGTTTAATTCCCGCCTACATGCACCATCGATATATAGTAGTCTTCCTCGGTGTCTCTCGAACAAACACGTTCTCTCGAAGTCGACTCCTCTCACACGCACACACCTTCTCTTCCCTCTGTACGGGCATTTTCTCTCTTGCACCCCATCGTTGGTGGCCTCTGCCATACACATCACCTCTCTATGATGAAAGCCATGGACACTTAAATTACATCCGCCACAGAGGACCCCGCGACACACACACACACACGCACCCCCCAACACACACACACTAAGACTCCATCTCACAAGCACGCACGCCCCCCCCCCACACACACACTAAGACTCCATCTCTCTCCCTCTCTCACACACACACAAACTAAGACTCCGTCTCTCTCTCACACACACACACACACACACACCACACACACACTAAGACTCCATCTCACACACACATGCTCTAGGCGGAGCAATTGTTCCTACCACCCTTCATCCAACCTTACCCGTATGATGAACAATCACCTTTATTTACTTGCATAACATGGACAAATTCCACTTTACTTTAGTAGTCAGCAAACTCATCATCTGTACCCTTATAAAAAAACGAGTTGGTGGTGATGGTGTGCTTGCCATCTTGTAATACATACCATATGATCTATATCTGAGGATAGAAAGCAAACTTTTGTAATTTTACAAAAGATACCCGCACCTATCTCCACATCATTATCTCCCGCAACCTCATTGCTCAACAATTAAAAAAGGAATAAGTCTCTGGAACAATCTAGCATGCATGGTGGCCACAGCCGCCTGCCGGCGCCATCCATCCCCATGCCTCCGCCCATTCCGACTACCAGTCATCACCATGCTCCACTCCTCCTCGCCTTATCTCTCATCTTTCATTTTTTCGATGACATTCTCGAGATACCAGTTTTCCGATAAAATTCTCGAGATATCATTAGTTTTTACACATGGGATTACTCCTGCATGGGTCAATCACAACAGGTGTTCTGTAAAAAATGCATATTGATGTTCCGTGCAATGCGCGAGAATCTTGCTTGTAACTATATAACACAAATCATGAGCAGGAAGTGACATTTTTTGACACAACCACGTTAACATGGCCACGTAAATCACTAGCTAAAGTAAATACCATTATACTTATATCCCGATGCAAAAGGTTGAGTACATGTCCGAGAGTAGAGTCGCACACACGCACTCTGTCTCTCAGAATCTCTCTCACACACACCAGTTACGTGACGCCCACTTAAGCAGACACGTATGTTACAATTTGTGCACCCGCGGGTACACGTGATGCTGCACATTTATTTAAGCGGGAAGGCGAACCCAAACAGTAGCTGCATTCATTCCCCTCCCGCCGCCTCTTCTCTGGTCACTGTCGCCCGGTAGCCATGGGTCGGCCGAAGGTAACAACATACGCCATACTCCTGCCGGAGCGGCGCTTTAATATGGAAATTTTAGTGGCCATGCATGCATCTTTTTGTGCTAGCACTCCTATATAAGGGTTGACCGGTCGCTTCCCGCGGATGTGCGCGGGCTGTGGAATAGGAAGGAGAAGGGAAGCGGGCTGTGCAGTAACGTTGTTTACCACAATTTACTAGGAAACCGAGTGCAATAATTGAGTAGTTTTGCAAACTACCAGTACTACACCTGAAACGGTTCAAAACCTATACTCCCTTGCCAGCGCGCGCTTCCCGCATGAAACGGTCAGCGTCGCCCTGGAGCGTCAGTGCCGCATTAATGCCCGGCCAGAGCGGAGGCGACCTCTCACTGGCTCCGGCTTTGAAGTGGCGCGACGGCCGAGAGAGCGCCGCTTCCCGCTGCACGCGACTGCTCCGCGTCGAGACTGGCCATAGGCCCTGTTTGGATCCATGGGTTAGAGTTACTTTGAGCTAGTTGGGGCTCAAATAGCCCTAAACTATCCAAGCATGAGGGTTTAAATTGGAGCAAGTTGCACCGAACCCACCAAAAAAACTATCCCACCCAAGAGGTGCTAACTGGAGATAGTTCTCATTGGGACCACTGAAAAATCACTTTTCTCTCTCCATGAAGTGCATTTATTGTCAATCTAACCCTGTCACCAAAACACCTCTTTGGCTACAGTTAGTTCAGGGTTAGTCATGAGTTAGTCTAACCTCTAGCTAAGTTAGAGTATCAAACAGGAGCATTATAGGACATGCAAGTTGCTCAAAGCATACAGGAAAATTCGTACGTGAAAGGATTTTTTTTCTTTTTGAAAACGGAATGTGAAATGAATTTTTTTTAGAAAGATCTTGGCATGTCGCTAAAATGTGATAGTTAACCGACCTCAATAGACGGCAGAAACGCCAGCCCGCCGCACTTTGATAGAGACGAGGAGGAAGAAGCGATACGGGCTGCTGGATTACTAGAGATAGGTGTCACACGGAAGCCAAGAGATATGGTGATAGCGTGGGTTAGCCATGTACTAGTATGATGTAACTACACTGGGCTGCCGTGTTTCGTACTCTTCCAGTCCACTGTGGAGATGATTGGTTAATTTTATATCGCTGAATAATATTAAATATTATGAGTGCAGACGCTCCACCACGAGGTTCCTTGCTCCTTCTCGGTCGTCCGGAATCTATGTTCTTCCACTCTAATTTTTTTACGTGAGCTTTGTTCATCCTTTTGCCAACACGCGAGACATCTAGCATCAAGGTGAACGTGTTATGCAAGGATCGTTCCATCTATATGAAGAACACGTGGGACTGGAACTACGAGACGAACATGTACCGAGGAGTGGACGTATGAACCTGAGTAATGTAGCACAGTAAGAAGTAGAAAGGCACAAATCGTATGAACATGCGTGGCATATAGAGTGTGTTTGGTTGCGTTCTCGTCTCAGCATAGTTGTTCCCTCTTCAGGAATGCTCAACTCAACACCCCTCTTCATGCATGCTCTCTTCATGCATGCTTCTAGTGTATTTGTGCTAAACTAGTGTGGACTCATGCACCCTCCATACACTCTACCAAACACCCAAAAGTAGGTCGAGAAGGAAACTCTTGGGTGGCATTTGTCTCTTACTACATACTACCACTAAATGTTGTACGTGCAATGCACGGTGATGTTATGGAGTACGTGCCTAAGTACTCTACTACTACTATATTAGTTGGAGGCACATATTAACTTTTATATTTTTTTACGTGTATGCCCCGAGACCTTCCAACTAGACGTGTCTTTGTCTCCAGGTCGCACTTTGTATCGTTCATACCACTAAGTACTACTACGTGTGGTCTCCGACCTAGAAGTGGAAGAAGTGGAGACGCTCTACCACACTGTTTTTATATGCTGGGCTCTACCACGCTGTTCATGTCCCACTCCTTTCGCTGACGTGTGGGACATCCAGCACGTGCCGTGTTTTGCACCCTTCATCGTTAGAGTTGAAACGCTAGCATTCATCAGAAATAAAAAATAATTATAAATCAGCAGTGATACTATTTTTTGTGAACCAATCAGCAGTGATACTATACTTGACATCGGAAAGAATACTACTCCGTTCGCCAACATGTGGGACGTCGACCATCCTGGTCCACTTGCCATGCACGCAAAACTCCAAGGGAGTCACCCAGGTCGTCGCGCCGCAGTAACAATGACTAATGAGCCGTCAAATCATAGTCCCACTTCCCACTTTGAAGTTGCTTGGACGAAGGAACCATCATGACTTCGTTGAATTCCGCTTCTTGAAGAAAACTACTGTACCAGCAGTACTGCTAGCTACAATAGTTACTACAACAGAGGCCTCCTTTTGTTCATAGGATAGGAATATGAAAATCATAGGAAGTGAGATGACATGCATCTCAATTCCTATAGAGAAAGAGATGCCATTTGATGCTTAGGATAGGAATTTTTCCATTTAGTCTAGGCTAATGTACTGGTAATTTGCTCTAAAAACTACAATAGTAACTAGTAGTACTGGTACATGCTCGTACTCAGACACACACACACACACACACACACACACACACACACACACACTAACTACTAGTACTACTACTTCTCACATGCTGGCCAGACACCGTCGTTCTCCTTCCCGGCTTTGTCGGCGACACCCCACCGTGCTTGGATCTCCGCCAACCTCTCCGTAGCAGCGCGTGCGTCCTTTTATTTCTTGCAGTGGCGGGCCTCTCTTTTCTTGATTGCTTTCTGACTTTTCTGCTCCCTCTGTGCGGCTTTGGCCGCCTCTTGCTCTACCGCCCATTCGGCCTTGGCATCTTCAAATTCCTCCCACATACTTGTGAGGTAGCGAGCGGCGATGAACTCGGCACGGCGGGATGCCATCGCTTCCCTACCATTTTGTGTGCGGTCGTGGGCGGCGAGGAGCTCGGCGCGGCGGGATGCCATCGTTGTCTTACCGGTTAGTGTGCGGCGCGGTGGCATGAACGATGCTTGGTGAGAGCTCTGGGGTGGAGTGGCCGGACAACCGTATAGTGCATTGGTTTGTCAAGAGCTCAAGGATAGAAGACGAAGAAAATTTGGATTCCCCTTCAATCCTGGTCATTTATTACCGAGTAAAATGCATTGGCGGTCATCGAACTTGTCTTGGTAGCTCACTTTGATCATTGTATACGAGATATGGTGATTATATGGTCACTGGCTCAGCGTATAGCTCCGTATTTGTCTGGTTGACCAGTCAAACAGTGCACATGCGCCTCATCAGCTCGTGTTCTTTATCTATCTACGCGGGCCTGCCTGTCAATGGAGAAAGAAATACTATAAAAACCAAAATTATGCTAGAGTCCGGACCGCTTCCGGAGCCCGCTCTCACCGCCCTGGCCCCTCAAGACGCCAGCTGCCCGCGGCATGCATGCATAGCAAGTAGTACTCCTTATGTGGAGGAGAGAGAGGCATTGACAAAGTCAAGGAGTGGGCTCTGCAAGAGCCCGTCTCTAGGTATAAAAAATTAATTCTAAAAAAAGTCATAAAAAACAATTGTGTCTTAAAAAAAGAAAGGTAAAAAACATTTGAGAGGAAATAGATAGAGAGAAAGTGAGAAAAAGCTGTAACCTGGGCATTACATGAGGAAGGAAGGAGTGGTGCACATGCCAAGTTCACTGGGCTGCCGTGTTTCGCACTCCTCCGTCGTAATAGTGGAGACAATAGCTTTCATCAAAAATAAACAATGAATACTTGTTGCTCGTCCTCTATATCGGAAAGAATGCTTTCATTCGCCAACATGTGGGACGTCGACCATCCTGGTCCACCTGCCATGCAAAAAATTATCCTGGTCTACCCCGGTCGTATCGCAGGCCCAACCTTTCCCACTGTAAGTTGTTCGGACAAAGGAACCATCATGACTTCATTGAATTACGCTTCTTCAAGAAAACTTACTGTACCCGCAATACTGCTACCACACGCGAAGACTGGACGGCACTGTATCACGTCATATCACTGAAACCCACTGGGCCAAACTAGCCCGCCTAGGTCATCTATTTTGGAACGGAGGAAGTACGTCTCTGCACTGCTATGATTTTCTGTTGCACGTCACATCACTGAAACCCACTAGGCCAAACTAGCCCGCCTAGGTCATCGACCGCTAAGCCTACAATTTTAGGAGCTTGGGCTATTGGTCGATTGACGAGGGATAAGTATAAGCGTACCACGAGCTCATCAGCCCCAACGTTTCTCTTTGGTGAGTGTTTTGCAAGTACTATAGCTCGCATAGTAGCTAGCCTACTAACACCAAGAATCATCAAACAAGCCCTGCTGATATGATAAACAGTTCAAACTTACATCTAATCATGCCATATATTACATCAAAAGATGGTGAGGATACATCTGTTTCCATAACTCGGAGAGGGTTCGCATGATTCACTATCAAACAAAAGTAGCAAGATCCGCCCACACAAGACAGTGCACTAGCCCTAAGATGGTTTGATAACACGCATCATTCTGGTAATTAAACACAGGGAAATGCAAACTACCCTAAAGGATTAGCGCGACCAACTATTTCTTATCATCGATCTCTCGGGCAATGACCACAACACGGACAGCGGCATGGGAATCGATTTCTGGGGCAATGTCCGCAGGACTGACTGCGACATCGGTATCGATCTCTGGGGTAATGTCCACAGGATGGACAGCGGCATCGGAATCGATCTCCGGGGCGATGCCAACAGGACGGGCCACGACATCAGAATCATCAAGGATGTCCACCAGCACCTGCACAACCCTAACATATTAGCAAGCACATTGCAAATAATCAAAAACCACAACTATGGTAATAAGCCATTATTTTTTACCTTGTGCAGCTCACCGGGGCATCTCATCCCTCCGGGGGCCATCTCCTCGTCCTCGATGGGGGCCATCACCTTGCCAGGGGAATACTGCTTCTCAACGATGACTATCTCCTCAAACTCGGTCTTGAGCCTCACATAGGTGGCAATCAGAGTTCCTGG
Source organism: Aegilops umbellulata (assembly GCA_032464435.1). NCBI lineage: Eukaryota > Viridiplantae > Streptophyta > Magnoliopsida > Poales > Poaceae > Aegilops > Aegilops umbellulata. The sequence continues at coordinate 288,454,359 of CP136056.1, read as the reverse complement.
GGTAGGCACGGTGGGGCCATTGCTATTCTTCCAACTTTCTTTGAGGAGTTCGTCCACCAACGTCCTCAACTCTTGGGCCAGTGCTTGTTTCTTGGAGTTCTTCGTCTCCATGGGTTGGCCCGCCAACATGGTCAACTCGTTGGTCGGTGCTCGCTTCCTGGAGATCGCTGTCTCCAGTGGGTTGTCCGCCGGCAACTCTTTGCCTAGTGCTCCGGATCCATCAATGAACTGACAAACAAAAGGCAATCGAAAGGAAACCACAATCGCAATGAAAACGGGAAAAGAATAGGATGTGAGAATCGATCGGTGCTTCGCAAAAACAAGATTCTTGGAATGAAAATACAGCAGCATAACTGATTCGCCCACCTTTCCTTCATTGGTACAGAAGAAAAATTGCAGAAGTGAGTAGCCTAGAGTGAGGTTTTCTTCAAGAAAGGGAAGAAAGGGCTTGAACGAGCGTTCCAGTGAAATGATGGTTGCTTCATCCAGTCCAACTTGGAGGCCACCTTACCACTGCTGGTAAAGGTGTGCATTTTGTGATATGACGGGTCATGACGGCCACACCGAGGTGACAGGTGAGTCTCGACTGTAGCACTTCACTGTGATTTGGTGGATGGCACGCGGGCCCGGATGCTTTGAAATGTCCCGCGTGTAGATAGAGCGGCTAGTCATATACTCCCTCCTTTCCAATTTATAGGGCTCAATTCAATAATTTCACCAACCAAGGTAGATGGTGAGTGGTGGAATCCTTTTTGTAATTTGCAAAAGCACCCAACTAATGCTCTTGTTTCCTTAAAAAATGTATGTTTACCAATGTATTAATTGCAATGCATGCATGCATAAAGTACATGCATTGGTTAATTTTCTCTTAATACCTGCATGCAATTACTTAATGCACATTGGAATCTGAACTTGTGATGGGGAACAACCAAATTGAGCCTTATAAAATGAAAAAAACTAAGATTTTGAGATAAGCCCTATAAACCGGAAAGGAGGGAGTAGGAGTGCTCAATATTGTGCACCACGACCAAGGCGGAGAGGAAAACGAGAGGACTGCGTAACTAATGCATGAGTTTAATTAGGGTAGTTTTGTAAAGTACGAGATACATTTCTCCAATCGCAAAATGCCTTAGTTCATGAGATTTGAGATTTGAGCCCTATAAACCGGAAGGGAGGGAGTACTGCACACGGTGTAGTCTAGTCACTTGTTGAAATCTCTAGAAAGGCAAATACTCATTTTCGGTTTACAGGGCTATACTACTCCCTTCGTATAGGTGTGTAAGTCATCTTATGAAAACTAAATACGTAGTCCCAAAACACTTAGGCGCGGTGCATTAACTTCTACTCCCTCCGTCTAGGTGAGTAAGTCATCTTAGGTTGTGCAATTAACTAACCACTGCATGTCGTGTTTGGTAGTCTCAAGTCATTAAAATCATGCACACCCCACATGTCTTATTGGTTGATATGTCAAGAAACAAGAAACAAGGTAGAAGTTAATGCACCACGCCTAAGTGTTTTGGGATTATTTGGTTTTCGTAAGATGACTTACACACCTAGACAGAGGAAGTACCTTGTTTCTTGTTTCTTGACATATCAACCAATAAGAGATGAGAGGGGTGCATGCTTTTAATGACTTGCAATGGCTAGTTCATTGCATGCAATGCTATTAATTAGCAAATAAACATTGGTGACCCCAGGAGGAAACAGTGCTAAGCGCGTGGACCTATGTAGAATGAGTATCAACCAATGTATAATGGAGTTTAATTGTTAAACAATACAACAATTTTGTCTCATGCAAGAGCCTGGCTAGTACTCCAAGGAACCGCACCACGCGAGCGTTTGCAACTACCACGTTCGGGTTGCGCTTGGTTGTTCGCCTCTTCGAGAAGACGAACAATGATTTTACTCCTACTTCTACAGTATCGAATCCACTGTTGCATGTCCGTCCACCTCGTGTGGGAGGGATAGCGTGTAGTGAAAGCTTCTACTTACTGCTCCTGCCTTTGCGTCTATGACAGGTGGGCCCAACAGGTGGTTGGCCCTCCTGTCATGCATCCAAAGGCAGGTGCAGTTAAGGCACCGGAGCTCAGTCCGCGAGGGAGAGGGCGTTGTAGTAATCAAATTTCTCGGTCTTGAATGAGTTGATGAAGATAGGGGTTGCTTGCTTGCTAGGGTTTCTCACTACGTATATATAGGCCGGAGCCTCTGCGCTTGCTTGCTAGGGTTGCTCTATTCACACACTCTCATCCTCTCCAGATCTAAACAAGATAGGGGTAGTAACACTGTCTTTCCCCCTTCAAAAAACACTGGCTTTCTATCCTCACCGCTGGTTACAGATCCGGACGTATCCCCCTCCACCGGTGAAGGGGAGGAGGGGCAGCATTTAGGCCGTCATCGACAGCGAGGGAGGAGACGCAATGCCGGCCGCACCGTTATCTCTGGCCGAGCGCCGGTGCGGGAGGTCCTCCGATCCCTTCGTCGTTGCCTATGGGCGGATCCGGCCTCCCGCCGCCCACCTATCCACATCCCGACGACCTTCATGTATATCTTCGTTCGAAACCGCCTTAGCTCAACTTCCCCAGCTCGCTACGTCGCTGCATGTGCATCATTTTCTACCTCTCAGCCCCTCTCGATTAGATGGTCCAACGTCACATATTTGTTTTCTTCTATTGTTAGAGGTAAAGCTACTTCATGGAGTCGAATCTTGTACTACTTGGTTCAAAAAAGAAATAAAGTGGGGGTGGGGGCATTTAGTATGTACATCGGACTTGGTACAAACAGGAAGGAAAGGGGGTGAAAGTAGTACAGACTGGTCACCCAACCGGTCTCTTGGTCGAAAAGGGAAATACAGGGGTAACGCTGTACGAAGTGGTATGACCAGGACTAGATTTGCTATCCACACATAGGAGTAGGTGGCTAGAGTGAACAAAAATGGGACCAACCTAGATATGTTTCTTGGATGTTTGTTTCTCGGGGCAACAAACTATGAATCACCACTTTATGCCCCTGTTTACATACATGGTGCTGGACTGCTGGTGCACCCACTATCCCATGCCCTTATACCAAATATTTAGGCTCCTTTCGGAATAAAGGGGCAGAAAACATAGGTCTTGACGAAAATAGAGGAATAGGAAAGGAATGTAGGTATAAAACTATGGAACAGCGAACCGAAGGAAACTCTTAAGAGAATGTGTTCGGATGGACTACGAAATGTACAGATTTGTTTTTTAGAGTAGCATGCTTGGCAGTATGAGATGTTATTTGTTTATTCAGCTGCACAGTGACTACTTTGTCCTCTCCTCACGTACCACACATAGGTCGATTTTTTTATTCCGACAACACAGCACAGCAACCTGTCTAACGCATGGCAGCGAGCGCCTGCCTCGGGCTTCCGCCCAAAAAATGAGCAGCGTGTGGATGTTTCTAATCCTATGGAATCAGTACTACCAGACCAGCTTTGCTATGAAACACGATTCACCTTTCCCATGTTCCCAACGGTTGGAAGGGAAAGAATACCGTAGGAATTGTGTTCCTACGAAAATCCTGCACCAAACATATGAACCGAACGCAGCCTTAGCTGTTCTTAATCTAATGTCCCTGGTAAAAATGAAGCCATGCCACTGTTATAAGCCATGACAAGTTTAGCCAAATGTTTTTGCTTGTAATTGTTTGAGACTCTGACTGTTTCCTCTGTGCCTTTTTGTGCAAACAGGGATATCCGATTCACCTGGTTGCCGTTGTGACCTTTTGGTGCACTACACAAAACTCTTCTCAAAAGAAGTGACTTTTTTTATGTTTAACTGGAATGTCAGAATGGAACAGTTGGTTCATTTCGGTGGAACCGCACAAATGGAGATCTGTGTTCCAATCCTCATCATCCATATTGGCGCCATAACCTTCCTTTAGGTAAGAATGATATTTAATGCATGTGTTCATCTCTATTTTCCGACTGCCATGAGAAAATAATGCTGTTTTTTACTAGTACACTTGTACTCCCTCACTGACAAAACCAATTCTGAATTAGAAGGCGACACATGTATTTGGTTTCACCAACTAGTGAGGAGAAAGAGAAACAGAGCATGAAGAGGAAGAAGAAGAAGAATAAACAGTGCCAAGGCGATCTTGCTAAAGCCAGAGGCCTCAGTCGAGGCCATTCAAGGGCTCCAGCAACGACTACCTTACATGTGAGACGATCCTCCAGGGAGCCCTTCCACTTCTGTTGTCTCACTTAATTAATTAGGAGTACTTAAGTACCACTAATTTATTACTGCCTAATTTTCCTATTGGAGTTAAACAAATCTTTAGTAGGACCCTATGCTGAATCATGTACGTGTGTATGTTTGTCTATGGAGGTGAATCATGAGGTGGAGCAGGGACGGAATATTATTAGTGTCATGACATAATAGTGCTATTGTTTTGCATGTCAATTTATTGCCACTGGTTCAATGAGGCAATGTTTTGCGTATTGACCATCATGAATTTGATGCTACTGGTTGAGTAATATGCTAATGTCTTCCTATCCTTTCTCACTAAGCTAATGAAGGTTTTACCTTGTTCCTACTTGTGCAAACAGGGATCATGTTGTGCCAATCATACATTAAATGGAACTACACAAGACAATACAATGAACTGTATCTCAGCCAGTGCTTTAACTCTGCTGGAAGTTCTTGATAATCTTTCGATATAATCTCAGCACTAGTAAACAAGAGTGATTTCAACCATACATTTGAAGTGCACAAAAATATATACTATTGTGTGATTCCAGTGAGAGCTTTATCATCTCTTATGGGACTACATTAATAAGCTTTTTTTCTCAGGTTGGTACGGGCCTAAGGCCTTCATCCATATTAGTTTGCTGTCATCTCTATTTGTATCGTGCTACTGTCATGAGAAACTCCTTTATCTTTGCACGTTAAAGTTTTGCAAACTATGATAAATGGCAATGCTTTGAGTGTTGAGTTGAGCTAATTGGCACTGATTAAATAAACTAATACCTCTCTTTAAGCAAGACTACTATGTTGCTAACTTTACCCATTAGGATAATGAGGGTGCTTCTATTTGTTAGTGTATGTTTCATAAAATAGTCCCACTATTACAGTAATCTCACTCTCTCAATATATGTGCCAACAGGGATGCTCGATTTTGGAGGAACTGCACAAAAACTTTGGGTGCTTCATTGCCTCGACAGCTTCCGTCCTTTCCTGTCAGTCGCTAAACTCCGCATCATTTCTTCCTTTGCTGTCAGTCGCTTGGCTTATCTCGGCCTCTAGTCAAAGGAAATAGTAATTGATATGCTACCTGACACAGGTTGGTACTGGTCTTTATCTTGATTATTGTGCCTGTCATATGTATTGGTAATTTGGTATTGTGCTCCTGTTTGCCGATTTCATAAAGGAGTAATTTGGAGCCTGAACTCACAGGCAAATCATTACATTGGGTGATTTCAGTAGAACTGCAAACAATGATCAGATGGACAGGTACTTATGCTGCTGCTATGTACTCCAAAGTTGACTCAGACAAGCATCGATGTTGACAAGAAGTGCCTATATTCATTCGAGTATCAACCGGCGTAAACCAATTGTGAAGGCTAAGAGTTCAAAGGACAACATGAAATCCACAAAGCACATAAGAAGAAGATTGAAATCTGTCAGAAAATCAAGAAACTCCGGAGTAATAGCGTTGGATTATATCCAGGCGGCTAAGAATCTGGCAGACCCTTTTACGAAAGGGCTATCACGGACGATGTTGACAAGAAGTGCCTATATTCATTCGAGTATCAACCGGCGTTAACCAATTGTCAAACTCCAAGTATTAGGAGAGTGAACGCCAAAAATATTGCTTGGTGCATAGCCCAGAAAAACTCAGTCCAGTCTTTGGTCCCAACTTGTGCCTTTTGGTTATCGGCACATATGGTAGCGAACTATACGGCATGGAGTCTAAAGATTCCAGACAAGTTGGTTGACGCGTATATTCATCTGGCACTTAATCAGTCTGCACGCCAAGGATGCTCCATTTCAGTTGAACTGCACAAAAAATTTGGGTGGTTCATTTTCTCAACCGCCTCCTTTCTCGTCTGCAATGTAGAATTTTGGCGAGATACAGGACCAAGATGAGCCAGTAAACTGGGTGGATGAAAGTAGTGGCCAAGCTGCTCAAACCTCCCACGGCACGAGGCCACTATTTGAGGATAAACCTACAAGCAAAGTTCAGATTGTCTGTGTTGCCTCTTATGTACTCAAAAGTTTACTCGTACAAGAACTAATTTTAGCAAGAAGTACCTACGATTGAACACCATTTACCAGTCTGTACCCTAGGTAATTAAAGTTCGTCCAAGGATCATATTGGTTGTGATCTCAATCATTTGGATGCAAAAAACATACTGAACATGTGTATATCTGAATCTTTTTGTAAATTATGTATGAATATTGTCGTGTGATCTATCAATCATTTGGATGCATAGATATGCAGAGCTTGTGTATATATGAATCTTTTGAGTTGTTGATTGCGAATGTTGGCTATGGATATGAACGTGTCCTGTGAACTTGAGTTTGATATGAATGTTTACCTTTTCTGTTGTATTTGTGTGTGAACTTGTTAGTATGCCTACTGTGGGGTATAAAACGCGGGTCTCTTATAAAAGTAATGTCGTGTCCAATTTATGTTTTCCCTTCTAACCACATTATATATTTTTATATTATTACTATTATCGTATATTTTATAGAGACTTATATATACATTATAAAAACATCCCAACTTATAAAAGTAAATGTTTAACGGAAGTTGGCAAGGAAAATCCTGGTTGTTTTTGACTCACAGGCAAAGAAAATCCTGTTTGTTTTTGACTCACGGGCAAGGAAAATCCTGGTTGTTTTTGACTCACACGCAAGGAAAATCCTGGTGATTGCGATAATTTTAAGGACCAATTTAATAATAACGCGCTCATTTTTATTTTGAGCAATAACTCGCTAATTTCTTAATTATATATATATAATGTGCCTCTCCGGTTTATTCTTTGATATTAATTGCTCCTTCTACATAACATTATACGTATATATATCGAGGCCACCTAATATTTGTATTTCAAGGAAGTGCAAATGGGCTGGGATTTCTTAGAAAATATAAATGGGCCTGATTGACGCGAAATTATTTGTTCACCCAGCCCAGCAAATGGACTGTACATTCTAGAAAACATGGGTTAAATATATGCCACATTTTTTAAGGCTGACATGTGGGCCAATAGGTCGAAGCCTACGCAGGGCATTGTCAACTTGGTCAACAAATGATTGTGTCATCCACAGCCATTGGATTTCTATCCAATGGCCGGCATGCACCTTCAATCTCTCGTCTTCTTCCTCTATCTCGCCGGGACTGCCTGGTCCGGCCTCCGGCGGCTCGCGGCTCTGCTTAGCATGCATCACTGCGAAGCGCTACCCCACCGCCAGCCAGGCTATCCCTCCACCCCTCGACACCTCCTGTTATTCTCCACAGACTACAGCCCCATGCCGCAATAGAACCAGTTATAACCCTTCTCCTCCTCTCAATCTGCGACTCCACTGCCGTGTTTTCCCATCTCCGAGTCGTTCCCGTCCGGGGCCTCGCCGTTGTCCACCGCCTCGCTGCGTTCGGTGCGGCGTGGTCAACAAACGAGAGTCATCGGAAGAGGACTTTACGTGGAGAGCCTGACGGCTGGGACCCACGAGGTCCATGGTCGCACGCAAGGAAAGTTCCTCATTAAGCTGAAAAAAATGTTTCCTCCACCTGACAGTTGGGACCCACCGGTTGTATCTTCACACGGAAGGAAGTGCCTCCTTGTTTTGCGAAAAAAATTATTCATCCCGTTGACAGCTGGGACCCGTCAGATTTGGTGACTGACTTGTGGGCCTACTAAGCGGACGTGTACGCACGGCTTTGTCAACTTAATCAACAAATGATTCTGGCTGCTGGACCGTTGGATGTTAATCCAATAGCCGTGCTCCTTCTTCAACCTCTGTTCTTGCTCCTGTCTCCCATGGGCGGCACCGCGGCTGTGCTGCCGCGCACCCGAACCAGTGAAGTTTCCCACTCCTCTCCATCTGCGACTCCACCGCAGCTTAATAAATAGTAACGTCTAACTGAGCCAGTTAGTTAGATGCGTACACTTGGTGCAGTAGGATCTTTATTTAGTTTGATGCATACACTTGTTCTTTTTTGGTAGCCCTTTTGTAATGATGGCTGATGTTTGGTTTGGAAGAGAGAGCTGCGTCTTCACTCTTCTGGCCTGCTTACTGCTTTTGTTGCACCCCCAGCCCTGGTTGCTGCTGCTGCTGTTTTCAATGTACAATCAGTAGTATATTTCGTCTGTTGGTTGCATAAATGTGTTGTTAGAACGACAAACACTATGTTTTGGAAGTTGTTGCACGGTTCGATCCTTTAGTGCCCCGTACCGTACATAGCGCATACTATTTATCATACGGAACACATTTTTTCTAAACTCGGAACACATTTTCCACTTTTTGATAACATGCATCCCACTGATGAAGGCCCAATAGAGAAGCCCATAATAAACTGGAAGGGAGGCTCTCACATGAATCCGGCCCAGGTACATGCTCATGGTCCCCTAAACATAAATAAGTAAATAAATAAATAAATAATACTAAATGCTCATGCACCAGTTCTTTGGGAAAATAGGTAGCCCAGTATTTCTTTTTGAAAAATACCCAAGCTAGGACTATTTGTTTTCTCCGAATTACTGGGCTGCAAATCTTTCAAGACGAGGAGGGATGCATTCCGGCCTGGCTTAAGAGTATGGTCAATGTCTGTTAAAAGTAATATCAAAAGGGGTTGAAAATTCCAAAAAAATTATAGCAAATGGGATATAATTTTCTTTTTTTGTTTTTGTTCTTCAGTGATATCTTATACGTATTTCATTGGATTTAACATGACATAGTACTAATTTATTTTTAAATTTGTTTTACTGTGGCTATTAATTTTTGGATTAAGAATATTTCGTTCCCCGGCAAAAAATTGTGAATTTTCAAAATTTCCCACATATTTAGTTAATTTTTTGACCCTCGTAGTGACCAGAAAATGGCCAGCAATTCTAAAAATGGAAAACGGGCTGCAATAAATTCCATATGAATTAGAAAATGAGTAAAAATATAAAAATAATAGCAAATGGGCTGTACACGCCACGGATTTCGAGGCTGACTTGTTTACGCAAGGCATTGTCAGTGAACACACGATTCTAGCAGCAGTTAGTGTTGGATGTCCATCCAACGGCCGACGTGCTTCTTTAATCTCTGATCTTCCTGCTCCAGCCGCCTAAACTAGCGCCGGCGGGACTGCCTGCTCCCTCCTCTTGTGGCCCACTGTGATGCCGCGCAGGCTTCCCCCGCCCACCCTACTCCCTCCGCTGGCCTGGCCGCACGCAATCAACTGCCTCCTTATTACGTGAAAAAAATGATTCCTCCCACAGACATCTGGGGCGCACCGGTTGGGAGGCTAACCTGTGGGCCTACTAAGTTGACGCGTACGCAGGCTTGTCAACTTAGTCAACAAACGATTCTAGCAGCAGTAACCGTTGGATTTGAATCGAACGGTCCTGTTGCTTCTTCCATCGCCGCTCTTCTTGCACCAGCCGCCCAAACCAGCGTCGGGGAGACCGCCTGCTCCTGCCTCCAATGGCCGGCTGTGCTGCCGATGAGGCCTCATCGCCCCCTACTACACCCACCGCTAGCCAGGCCCTGCGGCGACGGCAGCATCACACCGCAGCCGAACCAGTGAACCCTCGTACTCCTCTCCGCGTGGGCATCCACTGCCACGTCTTCCCCGGCTCCGTGTTGTCCCCTTCCTAGGCCTCGTCGTCGTCCACCGCCTTGGTGCTCTTGGCGCAGCGTGGTCAACGTGGTCAACAACATTCCATCGGAAGAGTACTGTACGTGGAGAGGCTGACAGCTGGGTCCATGGCCACAGCCCAGTTTTTTTGTGATTTGCCAAGTAAGTCGCTTTGTCAGGCCTGTTGGGCTGCAAATCTTTCAAGACGAGGAGGAGAGCTTTCATTCGGCTGGACGAGAAAATGGCCCATCAGTAATGAGAAATGGGCTGTACATTTTTAAAACACATCAAACCGATAATTAGTTTCAAATATCTTTTTTTCATTTCGAGATTTGAAATTACATTAATTTTTATGCGTGGAGAATTTGTTGGGTTTTATATTGATATACATTTATTTTTAAAATCAGTTTGAATGTGAGTCGAAATTTCGGGATTAAAAACAGTTCGGACCGCACCAAAATATGCAAAATTTCGTATAATTTTTTAACCATGGCCACAATTTGGGCTGTAATGCTAACAAAAAGAATATGGGCTCCAACGAAAAACCTTAAGACTAAGCAAATGGGCTGAAAATTATTAGAAATAATGGCAGATGGGTTGTATGCTGTTTTCCACAGATTTGAGGCTTTCCTAAAAAAAGGTTGACGCACAAGCAGTGACTATTGGATGTCCATCCAACGGCCGTCGTGCTTCTTTAATCTCTGCTCTTCTTGCTCCGGCCGCTCAAACAAGCGCCGGCGGGATTGCCTGCTCCCTCCTCCCCGCGGCCGGCTGTGCTGGCGCTATGGCCTCACCGCCCCATTGTACTCCCATCGCTGGCCTAGCCATCCCTCTACTCACCCACACCTGCTGTTATTCTCCGGCGATGGCAGACGAACCAGTAAACCCTCGTATAGTCATACTCCCCTCCACGTGGGAAACAAAAACAACAGCCAAGTCTTCCCTGCCTCCGTGTCGTTCCCTTCCTAGGCCTCGCCATCGTCCACCGCCCTGGTGCTCTCGGCGCCGCCTGGTCAACGTGGTCAACGACCGACATGCATCTGAAGTGGACTGTACGTGGAGAGGCCGATAGCTGGGTCCACGGCCGCACGCAAGGAAATGCCTCCTTATTACGCGCAAAATAGAGATTCCTCCACCTGACATCAGGGACCCACTGAAAGGGCCTCTGTATTTCGCGAAAAAAACGTTACCGCCGCTGACAGCTCGGACCCACCAACTATATCTTCACACGCAAGGAAGTTCCTCCTTATTACGCACAAAAAAATGAATACTCCCCCTGTTAGCTGGGACCCAGTATAATGGCAGGCTGACTTGTGGGCCTACTAAGTTGACGGTGACGGGGGGCTTTGTCAACTTAATGAATATGCACAATTCTAGCTCCAGTGACCGTACGATGTCCATCCAACGGCCGTAGTGCTTCTTCAACCTCTGGTCTTCTTGCTCCAGCCGCCCAAAGAAGCACCGGTCGTGCCACCTACTCCTGCCTCCTGTGGCCGGCTGTGCTGCCGTGGAGGCCTCACCACCCCCCTACTATTCCCACTGCTGGCCAGGCCCTGCCGCGACGGCAGCCTCACACCGCAGCAGAACGAGTGAACCCTCATACTCCTCTCCGCGTGGGCATCCACTGCCGCATCTTCACCGGCTCCGCGTCGTCCCCTTCCTAGGCCTCGCTGTCGTCCACCGCCATGGTGCTCTCGGCGCGGCATGGTCAACGTGGTCAAGGAATGACTTCCATCGGACGTGGACTGCACATGCAGAGGCTGACAGCTGGGTCCACGGCCGCAGCAAGGAAGTGCCTCCTTATTACATGTGAAATAATTATTCCTCCACCTGACAGCGGGGACCCACTGGACGGGCCACCGTGTTTCGCCCCCCTGACTGCTGGGACCCACCAGCTACATCTTCGCACGCAAGGAAGTGCCTGACAGTCGGGACCCACCTGGTCGAAGCGTACGTAGCGTTGTCATTCTGGTCGCGAACGTGTACGTACATACTGGTCGATGTAGAGGCGCGCACGTGTCGTAGTAGAGGCGCGCACGTAGCATGTACATGTACGTACAACGGCCAGGGTGCAAGAAAGAAAACACGGCCACGTATGTGTACATACGGGCAGGGTCTCAAACGCCTACTCGCGCATACGTACGGCGAGGGCTCGTTGACATGGCTGGGTCGGAACGGAGAAACAACATCGTCGTCGTTTTCATGGGGAGGCAACGGAATGCGTGGTCGTGTTCATCGGGAGGGCTTCAACGGAACATATGATGGAAACGAGGCCTGGCGTACCGCAGAACGGAGGAAACGGACCTCCTTTGGTCGAAACGGGGGTCCTGTTGATCGGGAGGGGTGTGGCGTACTGCACAACGGAGGAAACGGACCTCCTACGGTCGAAACGGGGGTCCTGTTGATCGGAAGGGGTGTGGCATACCGCAAAACGGAGGAAACAAACCTCCTACGGTCGAAACGGGGGTCCTGTTGATCGGGACGGGTGTGGCATACCGCAAAACGGAGGAAACGGACTTGTGTTGGAGCGCTACGGTCGAAACGGGGGTCCTGATCATCGGGAGGGGTGTGGCGTACCGCAAAACGGGACTCCACGGGATACTGTTCATCTCCACCGTTGACCCCCTCCAGCCTCCACGAGCTACTGTTCATCCACCGTCGACCTCCTCCATCCTCCACGGGCTCCTGTTCATCCAGCCTCCACCGCGCGCTACTCCACCGGCTACTGTTCAACCACCCCTCCACCGTCTATTGTTCATCTAGCCATCCACACCACGGGGTCCTGTTCAACCACCCCTCCACGGGCGCCCCTCCACCGTCTACTGTTCATCCTGCCCTCCACACCACGGGGTCATGTTCATCCAACCTCCACGGGCACCCCTCCACCATCAACTGTTCATCCAGCCCTCCACCACACCACGAGGTCCTGTTCATCCAGAGGCAGCGCCACCGCTCACTGTTCATCCAACCCCCCCCCCCCCCCCCCCCCCCCCGCAACGCTCACTGTTCATCCCATCGATCGGCTTCAGTTAGCAGCAGTAGCCAAGGAATCGCTCGATCGGGTTTAGTTAACAGCCATCGATCGATCGCTCGGGTTCAGTAATGCGTAGCCTGTAGTGCAATCGCTCGGGTTCAGTTAGAGCCCAACGCCTCACCCGGGTTTAGTTAGAGCCAACGCCTCACACACACGCTGAGGGAGTCCTGGATTAGGGGGTGTTCGGATAGCCGAACTATAACTTCAGCCGGACTCCAGGACTATGAAGATACAAGATTGAAGACTTCGTCCCGTGTCCGGAAGGTTCTTTCCTTGGCGTGGGAGGCAAGCTAGGCGTGCGGATATTCAAGATCTCCTACCAATGTAACCGACTCTGTGTAACCCTAACCCTATCCGGTGCCTATATAAACCGGAGGGTTGTAGTCCGTAGGACGAACACATCATAACCATCATCATACCCATAGGCTAGCTTCTAGGGTTTAGCCTCCTTGATCTCGTGGTAGATCTACTCTTGTATTACCCATATCATCAATATTAATCTAGCAGGAGTAGGGTTTTACCTCCATCGAGAGGGCCCGAACCTGGGTAAAATAAAGTGTCCCTTGTCTCCTGTTACCATCCGACCTTGACGCACAGATCGGGAGCCCCTACCCGAGATCCGCCGGTTTTGACACCGACATTGGTGCTTTCATTGAGAGTTCCTCTGTGCCGTCGCGATCAGGAAGGATGCCTTTTCCCGTCTTTAAAGACGGCACCGTCACCGAGGGAGCTTTGGCTATCGGCCAACCCCTCCGGCTGGGTGGTTTTCTCATGACCGCCCGTTCGGCCATTACGCCGACGGTGACCTCTCGGGTCATCGAAAACAATCTCCGCGTCAGCTCGGAATTGGCCGAGCAGCTAGATCCAGTGGAGCTCTCCTCCATAAACGAGCTCCTGGATCGCATCGCCGCCTTGGGGATCGCTACAAACTACGACCAGGTTGGGCCTAAACCCGATCTAAGGGAAATCAACTCTCCCCAAGCCACCCATCATGTTGCTGTGGTGGAAACGCAATGCGGTGACCCTTCATCAATCTTAAGGACCAGTTATGTCCGAATTCCGGAACCCTCCATGCCGGATATCCACGGAGGGGAGGATACAACCCAAGACCTGGGCTTGGAACCAGGCAAACCGGTAAACATACAGGACTCCGGATCTCGGAATCCGGAGGTCGTTCGGCCTCCGAACAGCAAACCGGGCGAAGTATTAGATCTAATGAATTCCGCTCGTCCGATCTTAAGTGTTCTCTCCCAAATCAAGCAGATGCCCGAAGAAACAGTACATCATTACTGGGCCAGATTCCTCCTGCTTATGAACAGGATAAAGTACTGCCACGAGGGAGACGCGATTTCAATCTTCTGCAGTAACTGCACGGACAAGGGGATACTCAACACCATAAGTCGTCGTAATATTACGCGCTTTGCTGACTTCGCGTCCATAGTACAAAAATATTGTGCGATGGAAAGTGCTCGAAAAACCGAAATTAAATTTTGGGATAATCCGGCCTTGCATAGCAATCCCGTCCGAATCAAAAGGGCGCACTACAGCAAAGCGCCCGGATTAAATAAAAAATCAAAACCCTCTAGGGGGCACGGAACCGTGCTAGAAAGGTGGCTCGATGGACCCTGCAAAATTCATAGTACAGAGGATGCCACCCCAACTCACAGCCTCATGGCATGTTGGATACTCCGGCAGGTGGCCAAAATTGGCGAGGACCTCCTAAATCCAGAGGTCGAAGGAAACCAGCCCGAGAATTTCAGTACCGTTCTCACAATCTCCGAGACTTTCGCATCAAATAACATGCGAAAAAGAACACTTCGCAGCCTCACCGAAGTCTACCAAGTAGCGACCATAAATCCATGGAGCAATACTGCCATCACCTTCAATGCGAGCGACGAACCTAAATTCCGAACAGCCAGAGCGCCAGCCGCATTGGTTCTCAGTCCCATAGTGGACGGCTGTCGCCTCGCAAAGGTACTTATGGACGGAGGCAGCGGATTGAACCTCATCTACGAGGAAAGCCTCCAAAAGATGGAAATAGACTGGAACCGCATTGAGCGAAGCAGCACAACCTTTAGAGGAATAATCCCCAGTCAGGAAGCGCGCTGCACCGGAACGATCACACTAGATGTGGTATTCGGTACGCCGGATAATTACAGGTCCGAACAAATCACGTTCCAGGTGGCCCCGTTCAGAAGCGGATATCACGCTATATTAGGACGAGAGGCATTCACAGTTTTCCAAGCCATACCCCATTACGGGTACATGAAGCTTAAGATGCCTGGGCCAAACGGAATTATCACTCTCGCTAGTGATCCGGACATAGCACTCTGCGCCGAAAACAAGACAACCGCATTAGCCCTCGAGGCACTATCTGAAGCCTTAGCGGCCGAAGAGCTGACGGCGCTGCGATCCACGGTTAGCAGGGATGATGTGATACTCGATAAGAGATTCAAATCCACATCCTTCAAACCAGCGGACGAAATAGTCAAATTCCAGGTCCATCCAACGGACCCGAATAAAACAGCCTCCATCGGGGCACAATCGAGCCCTGATGTAAACGCCGCACTGCGCGAGTTCCTACGAGAGAACTAGGATATTTTCGCTTGGCACCCCTCAGATATGCCAGGAATCCCACGCAGGCTGGCCGAGCACAGCTTAAATATCCAGAAAGGATTCAAACCTGTCAAACAAACCCTTCGGCGTTTCTCCGAACCAAAGAGACAGGCCATGGGAGAGGAGCTAGCCGAATTATTGGAGGTCGGATTCATTAGAGATATCAAACACCCGGACTGGCTAGCAAACCTGGTAATAGTACCAAAGAAGGACAAATCATGGCGCCTGTGTGTCGACTTCAAAGACCTTAATAAGGCCTGCCCAAAGGATCCCTTTCCCCTCCCTCGATTTGATCAAATCATCGATGCCACCGCAGGACACGATTCCCTGTGTTTCCTCGATGCATACTCCGGTTACCATCAAATAAAGATGGCAGAATCCGACCAAGCTGCAACAGCATTCATCACGCCATACAACCCATTCTGCTTCAACACAATGCCCTTTGGGCTCAAAAACGCCGGCGCGACATATCAGCGCATGATTCAAACATGTTTGGCAAACCAGATCGGCAAAACAGTGGAGGCGTGCGTAGATGATGTGGTCGTTAAATCAAGACACGTCGAATCTCTAGTAGACGACTTGAGACTTACATTCGACAACCTGCGAAAATACGACATCAAGCTCAATCCAGAAAAATGTGTTTTCGGCGTCCCGGCCGGAAAGCTCCTGGGCTTCATTGTATCCGGCAGAGGAATTGAAGCAAATCCAGCTAAAATCCGAGCTCTGTCACAATTGGATGTCCCAAAAGATCTCAAGCAAATTCAGAAACTCACGGGATGCGTGGCGGCCTTAAGCCGCTTCATCTCCCGCTTGGGAGAAAAGGCACTACCCCTTTACCGCCTCCTTAGGCGCACCGAACACTTCGAGTGGACGAACGCTGCCACGGCCGGACTCGAGGAAATAAAGGCCATCTTGGCAACAAACCCCGTCCTGGCCACGCCGAATACCGGCGAACCCATGCTATTGTACATTGCCGCAACCCATCAAGTTGTTAGCGCAGTACTCGTTGTCGAACGGATAACGGACGGACATAAATTACCCCTTCAAAGGCTGGTTTACTACGTGTCCACTATCCTCACACCATGCAAATCACGGTACCCGCATTATCAAAAAATCGCATACGCGGTATTCATGTCATCCCGGAAGCTACGACACTACTTTCAAGAGTGTTCTATTACAGTAGCCTCGGAAGTACCACTCAACGATATTATCAACAACCGCGATGCAACAGGCCGGATAGCAAAATGGGCCATAGAGCTCCTCCCGTTCGATATAACCTACAAGCCACGGCGAGCAATTAAATCGCAAGTCCTAGCCGACTTCGTCGCCGAATGGACAGAGGCCAAACTCCCTAAAGAGTACGGCACGTACTCAAACTGGATCATGCATTTCAACGGCTCCAAAATGCTGGCCGGACTGGGGGCTGGCATTGTTTTGACGTCCAGTACAGGAGATACAGTCCAATATGTACTCCAAATTATGTACACGGACTCCAACAATGCAGCCGAATACGAGGCCCTTCTACATGGCCTCCGGATGGCGGTATCCATGGGCATTCAACGCCTGGAAGTACGCGGGGACACAAACCTCGCGATATCCCAAATAAATGGCGACTTCGACGCCAAAGACCCAAAAATGGCAGCTTATCGCAATGCCGTACTAAAAATGTCAGCTCGGTTCGAGGGACTGGAGTTCCATCACATAGCCCGAGAAAATAATCAGGCAGCGGATGTCCTGGCACGCATTGGAGCAAAATGAGATGCAGTCCCCCCAACATCTTCTTAGAAAGATTATTCAAACCATCCGTAACATGGGAGGGGGAACCCTCGGATAATAGCCCGGGCATAACCGCACAACCCAATGCCGAACAATCAGACATAATCGGCGACCCCGCCACCGAAATTACACCCTCAGCCCACGCAATAATGGCGGTCATCGCCCCGTGGACGGAACCATTCCTAGCCTACCTTACTAGGCAGGAACTCCTCGAGGACCAAAACGAGGCACGCTGCATAGTGCGGCGATCTAAAGCCTACAAAGTCCACGAGGGAGAGCTATATAAGAAAAGCACTACAGGAGTCCTTCAAAGGTGTATCTCCGAAGAGGAAGGGCGGAGTCTGTTGGCTGAAATTCATGCCGGACTCGGTGGCCATCACGTCGCGGCTCGGTCCCTTGTAAGCAAGGCTTTCCGTACTGGCTTCTATTAGCCGACGGCTAGAGCAGACGCTCAGGACCTAGTCAAACGGTGCGTCGGTTGCCAGCTCTTTGCCAACCAAAGCCATATGCCACCCAACGCCCTCCGAACTATCCCCATCACTTGGCCTTTCGCGGTCTGGGGGATCGATATGGTGGGACCCCTTAAAGGCGGAACCCACAAGAAAAAATACTTATTGGTCATGGTGGATAAATTCACCAAATGGATAGAAGCCAAGCCTGTCAAGACGGCTGAATCCGGACCTGTGATAGACTTCGTATCCGGGGTCGTACACCGTTATGGTGTCCCCCACAGCATTATCACCGATAACGGCACAAACTTCACCTCTGATGAAGTAAAGCTGTGGTGCAAAAACATGGGCATTAAGCTCGACTACGCTTCTGTCTATCACCCACAAACTAACGGTCAGGTCGAACATGCAAATGGTCTCATCATGAGCAGCATCAAACCTAGACTAGTGTGGTCCCTCAAGGAATTTGATATGCACTGGGTAGAGGAGCTCGACTCCGTACTCTGGGGGCTGCGAACCACGCCAAATCGTACCACCGGATTCACGCTATTCTTTATGGTGTACGGCGCTGAGGCGATTCTGCCCTGCGACATAATTCATGACTCACCTCGAGTGCGCATGTACGAAGAAAGAGAAGCCGAGCTTGATCGGTAGGACAACCTGGACGCCTTAGAGGAAGAGCGTGACGTGGCTAAGGCCCATTCCGCATTCTATCAACAGCAAGCTCGAAGATATCAAAGCAGAGAAGTACGGGCCAAAAATTACAACGTTGGTGAACTAGTTCTGCGCCTGCCAGATAAGCAAAAGAACAAACTCAAGCCCAAATGGGAAGGTCCATTCATAATCGACCAAGTCCTAACTGGTGGAGCGTACCGCCTGCGAGATGCGTCGGACAACCGACTCGAGCCGAACCCATGGAACGCCACACGTCTCCGAAGATTCTATGCCTAGAGCCGGACTCTGTGTTTGTCTCCTTCCTCTGTCCATTATTTACATTTATACCCTTTTTTTACTTTGTCTACTACTCTTTTCTTTTCTAGCCCGTAAAGGCTCATTATATGACGCGCTATTCGCGCTCCTTAAACCTGGGGGCTTCTTTAACAGAAGCTTATCTATATGGGTTTCACACCCAACGCATGCGTCAGACTTCCGCATGCACCTTTTCTTCGCCATTATATGCATCGATATGACTTAAGTTTTGGCCAAGCTGGGTTGCCTGGCTCCTGTGCTTACCCCTACATTCCCGATTGTTCGGCTAGGCGGTAAAGGGAGCACCTCTGCGATTGTTACTGCCGGATAAGCCGGATGTGTACCTCAGACTGGGTGAAGCCGAAAGCTAGCGTTCTTAAGGGAATATTCGGTCGGTGAACTGAAGATGAACCTTTTTATTTTATACATGCCCCCAGATGATCTTCTGCATTTGCAGTCCGGACGTGCACTTTAGGGCACGCCACCCCAGCGAAAGGAACCCTTAACGGAACTATTCTCTCTGGAAGATGTTTCTTACTAACCATGTAATATAACATAACTAGTTGGGCACTTGTCTGATAAAGCACTAATGACCCCTACGCCTGGTCTCCATGCATACCCCGGCTTTTATATAGCCGTTATGGTATTCGGACACACTCCGGACCGTTAGGTCCCGAGGTCGAAGCGAAAAGGTCGGCAACGACAAACGATCTACAATCCGGCTAGAAGGCATTACACATGTCAATTATAAATTACATAGTCATCTTGACTGATCGTATTCCTCCTCTATACCATCTAACAGGCTTTCTAATTTACAGTCCTGCTGGGAATACTTTGCGGCCAGCTCTACCTGGCCATACACCAAGCTCACAGGGATCTCCTTCCCGTCAGGCCCCACTGGTCCGACCTCGGCCATGTGATTGGGGTCAGACTTCATAAAGCGGGTCTTCACCATGGCCCAGGCCTCCCTCGCGCCTTGTCGGCAGGCTGATATCTTCCACAACCGGATGCGCCGCCGAGCTCCCGTCAGCTTCTCCGCAAGCTATCCAAGGCCCTCGGGCATGGAGTGGGCAGGCCATAAGGCCCGGGCAACCCCTTGCATTGCCTGCCGAATTCGTTCGTGCAGTTGCAGGAGTTGGGGAGAAGGTCACCCGTAGAACCGGGCATCTCCTCTGCAGGACGACCTGTGAGCGTACCTACAGACATAATTTTGTTATTTGTCTTCCTCGCCGAACTCCTTTTTTTTCAAAGGGTTCGCTCAAGCACTTACTAAATATGCCGCGTCGAAGACGCTGATTCTCCTTCATGGAGTCAGATAGCTGGCCACGAACGTCTTTCAGTGCAACATCCAGCTTGGTGTTGGCATCCTGAAGATCATTCTTCTCTCGCCTCACCCTTGTCAACGTACTCTCGCCAGCCTTTAACTGGCGTAAGAGTTGTTGCCTCTCCGGATCTAGTCTGGCACCATCTGTAACATTAATTGTCAGATTCGCACATAAGCCGCACAATACTAATCTCTCAAAGTATATCATACTTGAGGGGGTCCCTTTGGGCTCCCCTGTTGCGGCTAGTGCGGCCTCTAGTTGGGCCTTGCACTTTTCCAGCTCCTGGGACAGCACGGTGTTCTTCTCAGTAAGAACCTACATATTACATGATCCTTAAATCAGTTAGTTTAACTGTTTCAAGTCTCGGGGGCTACTGGTATATATATATTTAAATTTTCTTACCCGTATGTCTTTCACATACTGCTCCGTGGCTCTGGCTAAACCATCTTGAGCAGCACGAAGGTACGCATCTCCCGAATTGAAGGCGTCTAAGGCCTCTCGGGAGAAACAAGCGTCGCGTAGAACTGTCTGGCGACACCCTATGGTTCATGGCGCTCTCCACTTCTGAATTTGTGGCAGATAGCCAGTCCGCGTCCTCTATTGGAGGAGCGTCCGGCGCAAGCCTGGTGTTTGTCCCCGACTCCGGACCAGACGTTGGGGCCTGGCTGATAGAGGCGCGGTCGGCGGCCCCTCCGGATATAGTCCGGCGAGGCCTCTTTGTCCTGGAAACAGTACGGATGTTAACATGCCCTGACAGAATAACGCCAGGAAGACAGAGGGCGCGTTATACCTTTGTGCCGAACTCTCAGTCCGGACTTCATCCCATTTTACCCCACGGGGCCCGGCGGCTCCTCGTTGGCTAGCCGCCGCAGGTTCGGCCTCCCTCCTCGGAAATCTCCCCTGTAAAATACGGTTGTCGTCAGAAACACCGGAATATGTAAGGACGGAATCTCTCTTGCGGGAATAAACACTCCGGTTTCTGTCACCTGGGAGGCAGGGATTAACCCGGGATAATCAGCCGTAATGGCCACCAAGGTATTATCTTTGCTTAACTGGTGGAACACCCCGTCGATGAGCTCCACCGATATGTCCGGATCCGCTTCGGAGTCCGGATCGAGGGACCGTTCTGGGTCCTCAGGATGTGGAGGGCAACTGTTGATATCCTTTACCTCCTGTCGAAGCTCCTGCATTGAAATCACCAGATTACGTATCTAGTCATGGGAGCATTAAATAAGCGGGCAAGTGCAATTGTTCACTTACCCAACTTGGAGGTTCATACATAGTGAATCCGGCCCGCGGGTTGACGCGGAGGAAGTCCTCCTTTTCTCCCTTGTACAAAGATGTTAGAATCTTTACTAGAGCGGCAGCTGTGTCTGGCCCCTTGCGGCCGTAACGGGTGGCGTCATCCTCCCCGTTGAAATCCCACATGGGGTGACTCCTATATTGAAGCGGCTGCAACCCCCGCATAATACATGTGGCCATGACTCCAATCATGGTTAGTCCGGAATGAGCCAACAGTCTTATCCGGCCCATCAGGTAAAGAACGTCTCTGTTGCTTTCTCTCTAAGAGCTCCGCGGACGCCAACTTAAGCGTTTCTTTAAGGGAGCCATGCTGAACTTAGGGAGGCCGACCCGGACAGCGTCCGGCAGCGGGACGTCGTCTATGTAGAACCATTCTGAAGGCCAGTCCCCGGACGCCTTCTTTGGGGTTCCGGATAGGTATCCGGTCCCGGCGATGCGCCATATTTCGGCTCCGCCCACTTGGTATATAGACCCCTTCTGAGAGCGGGGCACCAAGCAGAACAACCTCTTCCACAGCGCAAAATGAGCCTCGACGCCTAAAAATAGCTCGCAAAGGGCAACGAAGCCTGCAATATGTAGCACGGAGCCAGGCGTGAGGTTGTGCAGCTGGAGGCCGTAGAACTCCAGAAGCCCGCGGAGGAATGGATGAATTGGAAATCCCAGACCCCTTAATAAATAAGGGACGAGGCACACCCGCTCTCCTTTAGAAGGACTGGGGGTGCTCTCCGCTTGCTTGCCGCCGTTGTAGGTGGCGAGTCCGGCTCGGACCGGGACCATATATGCTTGGGGAAGGAATCCTTTGGCCTGCAGTGACACTAGCTCGCTGTGTGGGATGGTGCAACTCTCCCAGTCTCCGGATTTGGGGCTGGAGGGGCGAGGGGAGGAGCTACGATGGCTGGCCATGTTGGAATGGACCTTTGTTGGAGACGCTCTGATGATAACTCACGGGGAGAAGAAGATGTGGTTTGGATCTAGATCCCCATCCCGTTAAATAGGCGGCTCGTTTATATGACCAAGGGTGTGAATATAAAAACACCCCCGGGCTTTGCGCATTCGTTCAACACGTGGAAGACGGCAATTATTGGGCACCGAGACCGAGGAGCGCTACGGACATTATTTATACAGGTACACAAGATTCGGAGGGGGAACCCGCCTTGCAATGCCGAAGCCAAATTTGCGCGCTGGACTCGACGTCATTGAAGCCTGGTTCGGGGGCTACTGAGGGAGTCCTGGATTAGGGGGTGTTCGGATAGCCGAACTATATCTTCAGTCGGACTCCAGGACTATGAAGATACAAGATTGAAGACTTCGTCCCGTGTCCGGAAGGTTCTTTCCTTGGCGTGGAAGGCAAGCTAGGCGTGCGGATATTCAAGATCTCCTACCAATGTAACCGACTCTGTGTAACCCTAACCCTATCCGGTGCCTATATAAACCGGAGGGTTGTAGTCCGTAGGACGAACACATCATAACCATCATCATACCCATAGGCTAGCTTCTAGGGTTTAGCCTCCTTGATCTCGTGGTAGATCTACTCTTGTATTACCCATATCATCAATATTAATCTAGCAGGAGTAGGGTTTTACCTTCATCGAGAGGGCCCGAACCTGGGTAAAATAAAGTGTCCCTTGTCTCCTGTTACCATCCGACCTTGACGCACAGATCGGGACCCCCTACCCGAGATCCACCGGTTTTGACACCGACACACGCGTGTACGTGTACGGGAGAAACGCGCATCGTTCGGCCCCCGACCTCCCACCGTAATCGAGAACTCCCCGAAATTTTCCTCCCCCTTGCTTCTACCACGGTTTTTTCTGTCATGGACGGCCCAAAGAATGTCATGCAGCTGCGTCTCCGGCCCGACCAGGACGAAAAGCCCATTTTCTATCATGATTTTTTGTCATAGAAGTAGGAGCCCACCACATCTATGATGATACCAGGTTTTGTCACAATTATCATCATAGAAGTGTCATATGTATGACAGAGAAAAAAATCGATCGGCCTGTCGGTGTACTAAAGTAGAGGTACCTTAGTACCCCAGACTTGTGCACGGGCAGTCGTAGCACCCCGCGGCAAGGCCCGCCCCGGAAGCGCCAAGAGAAGACCAAGCATTCAAGACAAGGCCCCCGGCAAGAGGAGCTTGCCGGGCCAAGAAGACAAGGCCCCCGGCAAGAGGAGCTTGCCGGGCCAAGAAGACAAGACCCCGGCAAGAGGAGCTTGCCGGGACGACTGAGCCCATGTAAGGCCATCCAAGAACAAAGTATAACGAGACAGAAGATCGAGCCCCCGACAAGAGGAGCTTGTCGGGAAGGCCGAACCCAGGCACCACAAGAGAAGCCCGCCATGGCGCGCCAAGCGCCCCGGCAAGGCCCGATAGCTGGCACGCTATCAGGCACAGGAAGACGACCCCCGCGGCAAGCCACTTGCCGCGGCAAGATCGCCACCTCAAGACTGCGCTCCAGCTCGCCCGCCCACGCGTCGCTCCAGGGCTTCCCCCGAGGGCACGTGGCGAGGCACCGCGCAGCCTGGGGCATGCGGTGGCATGCAGCCGCCATCGTGGCGAACGGTGGCGCACCTAACGGTCCGCCTCGGTGCTGTCCGGGCGACCGTGACGGGCATTTAATGCCCTTGTCCCCTACCGTCAGAAGTAGGTATGATAACACTGTGCCGCACTGTAGCACCACCGTTCCCGCACTATTACAGCTACCACCCCTTTTACACTTTTACCCCTTTCTCTTACGTTGACACCTGTCGGTGACCCCTTTGCGCTATAAAAGGAGGCCCGTGTGCAACGTAGAAGGGGTCCGGGGGTTCGGAGATTCGGCATCCAGACAGCCATACGCTCGGTGCAGCTAGCTCTCCAAGCTCCCGAGCTCCCCAGTTCAATACAACTAAGCAGGAGTAGGGTTTTACGCGTCCATCGCGGCCCGAACCTGGGTAAACCGCCCGTGCGCCCGCCTCGATCTGCTCTCTGCGCTCCCTCCGCCCCCCTCGCCGGACAACGAAAGGGGCTCCGGCCCCATAGGTGCTCGCGGGGGGACGCCCGTCCGCCCCGACATCTTTGGCGCGCCAGGTAGGGGGTGCGTCGAGGTTGTGCGGATCTGATTCAGGCGAACACTGGTAAGCTCAGGTATGAACAGGTACCTTTCCGCCCCGCTCCGCGGGGCGGAGGCATTCCTCCCTACGGAATCGTGCACGGCCCTCCTCGAGTACCCACTCACGCAGAGTTCGGGCAAGAAGCAGCTGCTCCTTGAGGAGGACCACCTTCCGGCCGCTGGGCGAACCGATCGCTTCCAGCGAACCCTGCGCCGCTCCTGTAGCCGCAGCGGTTAGCGCCGGAGGCCGCGAAAAAGGCGACCTCGTTCTTCGGCGCGCTTCGTCCGCCAAGATCCAAACGAGTCGACGCCGACCGTGGGAGGAGTTTCGCCAGCGCGGTTGCCGGAACCCGTTCCGTCAACCAACCTCCCTGCCCAAGTCTTGACGCAGTTGCATGTGATCCTTGGCGCAGGGGGCGGGCGCAGACCCCGCACATCAGTGAAAGCTCCTATGCTTTGCGCTTTTTGCCTTCTACATGCTCCTCTTCGTTATTTGCATGTATTATTTGGCATCCTGCGTAACACGCATGTCCAGTGAGCATCAGCACGCCGAAAGGCCATGTGCTTGCTTCCCTCTTTATTTTCCTCGCCTCTTAGACAGAGGGAGCGTTCCTCGCGCACAAAGTTTGCCGGGGGAAGGAGATGGGAGAGGAACCAAGTGCTGGAACCAAGTGCTGTCCGAGAAAAAGAAGCCTCGTCGGGGGACGAGCGTTATGCATAAGCTAAGTTATTAGAATTTGAGCAGTTCAGATTCTTAATTTTTGGTTGTCTTCCTTGGACAGTCACACTTTGTACGGAAAACCTGTGCGCGGAGGAACCCACCCGCGGCTAGCCGCACCCTCACCTTGTTTCGAGTACGCTCAACGATTCAAGCGAGCTGCGATGAGCGCTCATCATTGTTTTGTTTCCGAGCTCACTCAACAAGCGGAGCGCGATTGCGACTGGCTGCGGCGAGGTTGCTTCCCGGTGAGGCCTTGGCCAGCAGGCTGCTATAAGCCCAAGGACTCCTTGCCGGGAAGTTCCCCGGGAGCGTAGGGCGAAAAGCGTACAAAGTAAAGGGCCAGGACAAGGAAGATAACAATGCACTGATTGGGTCAGCTAAGGTAGAAACCTTACGTGACTTGTCACAGTGACTAATGAGCTCATAACGCCGTGTGCAGCTACAAAAAGAGATAAGATAAAGGGGGCCTAGTCTACGCGGTCGCCCTCAATCCTGGAAATCTTGCCCACTCTGGCGATGATGTCGGCGACCTGCTCCTTCAGCGCCTCCATGTCAGCGTCGGCCGGCAGGCTGCGAAGAACGTTGATGAGATTTATACCGGGGTTGCGGTATACAATCTTCGTCAGCACGCGCTCCAAGGTTCCCGCGCAGGCCCGGCGCGTCTCCTCGGCCAGTTGCGCGGGGATCTTCTTCCGAAGATCCGCAAGAGCCGGCGCGACCCCTCTGAAGAAGAGGCTGAGCTTGGCGCTGTGAGGGAGGTCCGGGTCCGGAGAGTAGATGAGGTGTTCCAACTTCAACGCCAGCAACTCCTGGTCGATGTTGGATGCAGAGGACACCAGGTCCTCGGTCCACACCGCGACGGTCCGACGGAAGTCTTCGGCCGCAGTGTTGGCGCTCTCCGCCAAGCTTCGCTCCTTGCGGAGCCCTTCCTCCAGCGCGGAGACTTTCAGCTCCAGGGCCTCGATGGAGTCCTTGGCGGCCTTCAGCTCGTCGCCCTGCTTGGAGAGACGCGCCTGGAGTTCGGAGTTGGCGTGGGCGTCCTTCTCCCGCTCCGCATTGAGCGCGCCGACCCTCTCCGCGCTCGCCTTCAACGACTCCTCCAGCTGCGTGACCTTGGCGGCAAGCTCCTCCCTGGCGGCCTCCGCGGCAGCCGCGGCGGCTTTCGCCTCTTTCAGCTCCTCGCCAAGGGCCCGCTCCCGAGCGTCAAGTTCCTCCTCGTGGGAGTTGAGATTGGCCTGCAGCTGGGCAAGCGCTCCCTCTCGCCGGGACAGCTCCTCCCCGGCGAGCCGCTGCTGCTCTTCGGCGTCGGCCTTCTGCAGCACCCACTCCTGGTACTCCCCGGCGAGCCTCTCGCGCTCCTCCGCCACGCCGCGGAGGGCAGCTTGGTTGGCGGCGCGGAGCTCCGTCGCACGCTTCTCCATCTCGACGGCGGCCTCCGCAGCGAAGGCCTCCCGGGAAGCAAGCTTCGCCTGCCGAGCCCGGTAAAGGGCCAGGAGCCGGCGAAGCAGCTTCTCCTCCTCGGGCTCTTCGGCCCCGCCGGGCGCCTCGACAATCTTCAGGCCCGCGGAGGCGAGGACCTCCCCATCAAGGGCCTCGCCCTCCGCGGGGGCCCGCGCAGAAGAGCCCCATGGCACCTGGATGAAGATGCCATTGGGGGCTTCAAGGTAATGGCCCGCCCGCTCCTTTTCGGCGGAGGGGTCGGCGGCCGGCGCAGCACCTGATGCTCCTGCTGCCTCCGGGTCGGCAGTGCGACCGCCGTCCCCCTCCCCGGCCGTTGCGGCCGACGCTGGGGCGGTCTCCTGCGCGGATGACTCGGCAGCTTCCGCCGCGTCCTCGGCGACAGGGGTGTCGCCGCTGCCGCCGCACGCGCCCTCCACCCCCTCGATGATGATGACCTCCGTCTCCATCTGCTCGGGGGGAGGGGAATCTAGAAGAAGGAGAACAGAGAGCAAAAGAAATTCAAGCAAACATCCAAAAGGAAAAGACGAACCCAAGATGACTAAGTCACAGAGCTTACCTTGGCAGACGTCATCAGCGGCGGGTTCCCTCGCCGGGGAGCTCTGCCTTGGCGGGGTCACCACCCTCGCCGGGCTACCCCCCCTGGCGGGGTACTCGCCCTCGACAGAGTGCTCGCCCTTGGCGGGGTGCTCCCCTTTACCGGAGAACTCGGCCTTGGCGGGGACGGCGGGGTCCGCGGCTCCTCGGGGGCGGCTTCTGGCCGCTCCTGCGGCTGCGGCTCCACCTCTGCACGAGACAATATTATCAAGATACCAGCGCGGGGACGACCCCTCAAACGCGCCCGACAGGCGAAAGTACGGGACCCAGACTTACGCTGGGGGCCGCGCTGGGGGCTACGCAGAGGGCCGCCCCTCGGAGCAGCGCTCGGATCCGGCGGGCTGGGCTCCGGGACGCCCCCAGTTGCCGCGGTGGGCGAGCCGCCCACAACCTCGACCGCGGGCGCCTTGGCTTTCTTCGCCGCTCGCTCCGCCAAGGTCCTGAAGTTAAGACAAGAAACAAGATCAGAGCCTGCGACAGTCAAGGCCAAGTCCATGAAGATGCGAAACCTCAAAAGCTCTTACTCCCGTTCGTCCTCGTCGTCGTCGCTCAGGGCGGAGAAATCAAACTCCACCTGACGCGCGGCCACGCGGGGAGCGGGCAGCGGGGTCTCCCTCGGGCGCTTGGCGGTCCCGACGATTGCCGGGGCCCGGGGAGCGGGCGGAGCCGCCGCTCCATCCTCCAAGGGCTCCTTTCCGTGCGGCGCTGCCTCACGGGGCGCCCCTGACGTAGCTGACGCGCCGGGCGCCCTCGTCGCAACCTGGCTCCCCCGGGAGGCTCGTGCCGCTTGGCGGGGTGGTTGTTGCCGGGAGGCCGGCGCCTTTGCCCCCATCGCCGTCCTGCGGAGACGCTTCGCTGGAGAGCGCCGGGGGCTTACACGGGACGAAGAGGTCTCCGACGCTGAGGGAAGGTCATCGGCGTAGAGCTCCAAGGATCCGTCGGAGTCGTCGTCACCACCGTCCTCCTCCTCCACCCCGGCGAGCCCGCTGGACCCAGCGTCCTGCGCTGTGGCTCCTTGTCCTCCAGCGGTGGTGGCCCTCGCCGCGGCCTCAATCAAGATCCCCTGGATCCCGGAGTGCCTCAGAGAGGGAACCCCGGCGAGCTCGTCGGGGGGCAGCTTCAGCAGTTCGCAGATCTCCGCCACCTCCGCTTGGCGGGACGCCTCCGCGGCCTCCGCCTCTTCGGGCGAGAAGCCGAACTCCCCGGCCGCTGCGGCTGCGGTGGCCTCTTCAGCCCAAGAAGCTATGCATGCTGCCTCTCGCGCGGTGGTGTCCCGCGTCAGCCCCTGGGCCTCGTCCTTCTTCTTCGCCACCTCCGCCAGGTTGTCGAAGAAATTCAAGATGACGTCTGGCCTGGGCGGAATCCACGTGCGGTCGACGCCGTGCGAGTCGCACGCGGGCATCATGGCGCGAAGGGAATCCCGGGCCGAGCTGTTGCAAAGAGGCACAACTCCCCGGGGCTCCCTGAACCACTCTGGGTGGGCCGGGTCATGCTTGAATAGCTCCCGGACCATCCCCTTCAGCTCCACCGACGTGAAGTTGAAGTTGAGCCCGGGGCGCAGCCTCATTATGTCCGCCGCGTTGCTATACTCCCAGGCTGGCCTCTTCCTATCTTGAAGAGGGGCGATGCGGCGGCGGAGGAAGTCTGCGCCCACCTCTCCGACGGACAGCCTCGCTGTCCAAAGACGGAGAATCCTGATGAGGGCGGCGTTGAGCTTGCCGTCGTCCGAATCCAGCTCGCTCCAATCCTTGCCGCGCATGACAGGTGTTGTGCGCGGCGCGGTGAAAGATTGCGGCTGGTCCTCGACGACCCAGCACCAGTCGGCGCGCCACTCCTCCCATTTGCCGCGGAGCTCCCCCGGCAAGTAGGAATCCTTCTTGTTCAGGCGGAAGACCCAAGATATCCCTCCAGCGAGGGGGGCGCCGGCCTCTACTCTAGGGATGAAGAAGTGCCTAAAAAGCGCGACGTTTGGATACACCCCAATATAGTTTTCGCACATATGCGCGAAAACCGCCATCGTGAGGACGGCGTTGGGAGTGAAGTCAAGAAGATGGAGGCCGAAGGTGTTCATTATGTCGCAGAAGAAATCAGAAAAAGGAGGGCAAAGACCGCAGTGGAAGAAGGCTGCGAAGAAATAATACCCGCCGGGGTAGTTGCCCTTGGCGGCGGCCGGATAGGCTCGGGTGCGGGGATGCGCCTTGGTCTCCTCGGCCCAGAGCAAGTAGTACTTGTTCCAGAGCTCCCGCGCGCCGAGCTTCGGCGCGAAGACGAGGTTCTGCTTCCGCAGCAAGGTGAGCATCGCCGCGTGCTCCGATTTCTCCTTCTTGGTCTTCTCCGCCCTCGCCTTCTCAGTCTTCGGGGCCATGGCGGAGGCGGCGAGGGAAGGGAGACGAAGAATCCGGTAGCTCCGCAAGTGCGCGCGAGCGGCGGAGGAAAAATGGAGGCGGAGCCCAGATGGGATCTCTGGAGAAGGGAGAGGACGCAGTAAGGGCGAAGGAGGGGAACCGCTCCCGCTTCCTCTGCCTTATATGGGGAAGGGGCGGACACTCCATTCTCGCCATCGAGAAATCGTGCGCGACGTGACGCGCGCCTGTGCGGTTCAGCCCCGCGCACGCCACCCACGTCACGCTCACCCCGCACGCCCCGCCCCCACGACGCCGCGGTAAAGCGCGCGCCGCCTGGGGAAGGCGCGGCGGATGCGGAGTTAAGGAGCAGCGCGACCAAGGCCATGCGTGCCCGTGCACCGTTAGGGCCTGGCCCAACAACGCTCGGCACCGTGCGTGGCCCAGGCCCGGGGGCTCCTGTCGGTGTACTAAAGTAGAGGTACCTTAGTACCCCAGACTTGTGCACGGGCAGTCGTAGCACCCCGCGGCAAGGCCCGCCCCGGAAGCGCCAAGAGAAGACCAAGCATTCAAGACAAGGCCCCGGCAAGAGGAGCTTGCCGGGCCAAGAAGACAAGGCCCCCGGCAAGAGGAGCTTGCCGGGCCAAGAAGACAAGACCCCGGCAAGAGGAGCTTGCCGGGACGACTGAGCCCATGTAAGGCCATCCAAGAACAAAGTATAACGAGACAGAAGATCGAGCCCCCGACAAGAGGAGCTTGTCGGGAAGGCCGAACCCAGGCACCACAAGAGAAGCCCGCCGTGGCGCGCCAAGCGCCCCGGCAAGGCCCGATAGCTGGCACGCTATCAGGCACAGGAAGACGACCCCCGCGGCAAGCCACTTGCCGCGGCAAGATCGCCACCTCAAGACTGCGCTCCAGCTCGCCCGCCCACGCGTCGCTCCGGGGCTTCCCCCGAGGGCACGTGGCGAGGCACCGCGCAGCCTGGGGCATGCGGTGGCATGCAGCCGCCATCGTGGCGAACGGTGGCGCACCTAACGGTCCGCCTCGGTGCTGTCCGGGCGACCGTGACGGGCATTTAATGCCCTTGTCCCCTACCGTCAGAAGTAGGTATGATAACACTGTGCCGCACTGTAGCACCACCGTTCCCGCACTATTACAGCTACCACCCCTTTTACACTTTTACCCCTTTCTCTTACGTTGACACCTGTCGGTGACCCCTTTGCGCTATAAAAGGAGGCCCGTGTGCAACGTAGAAGGGGTCCGGGGGTTCGGAGATTCGGCATCCAGACAGCCATACGCTCGGTGCAGCTAGCTCTCCAAGCTCCCGAGCTCCCCAGTTCAATACAACTAAGCAGGAGTAGGGTTTTACGCGTCCATCGCGGCCCGAACCTGGGTAAACCGCCCGTGTGCCCGCCTCGATCTGCTCTCTGCGCTCCCTCCGCCCCCCTCGCCGGACAACGAAAGGGGCTCCGGCCCCATAGGTGCTCGCGGGGGGGGACGCCCGTCCGCCCCGACACGGCCCAAAATGTCATGGATGTGCCTTTTTTTGTAGTGACCTCGGCAGCGGCGCAGTCCCCGGCATAGTGTAGTGCGCGTGGCGTCCCTGTTGGGTGTGCGCGGAACACCCACCACACGCTCCGCCGCCGCTGACCGTCGGCAGCTGTTGCCGGCCGCCGTTGCCGCCACACCACCATCGAAAGCCAGGGCCATCTCCCACTCCGCCGCCGCGACCCGAAGGCGGGAGGTTGTCGTCGTGGCCGCCACCCCACTGCTGGCTACCGTGCCCATCACCCGCTCTGCCACCACGGCATGAAGGCGGGAGGTGGTGGTCGTGGCCGCCACCCCTTCGTCGGCCACCGTGGCCTCCAGGCCACCATCGACCGTCGGGATCATCACCCGCTCCGCCACCACCGCCCAAAGGAGGGAGGCAGAGGTGGAGGCCCGCACGTGCGTCAGCGACCTTGCACACTACATCGAGTTCCTGCGGGAGGAGGAGGAGCGCCTCGTCGAGCATGCAAAGAGCCTTACCGCAGTCGTGGCCGCAGCACACGCCGACGCAAAGGCGAAGAATCAGGAGATCTACGAGCAGTCCGGCCGCTTCGAGAGGGATCGTCTGGAGCGGCAGCGGGTGTTCCAGCTGGCGAGCGTCGCTGAACGTGCAGCAGTGGCAGGCACCGTATTGCATTTGTCCAGCTCGTCGGTAGGCTCCTCCTCCTCCTCTGCCTCTTACTGAACGCGCTTGACAGAGGAGAGGCTACCGGAAGTAGCACAAAGCCCCTCCATGGTAGTAGTAATATTTACGGGATATTTTGTTCAGTTGATCTGACTATAGATGTGTGGTCGAACTGTACAACATACTTAAAATTAGGTAGTATATATAGTTGAACTAGCTATTTCAGTACGTGGTTGGCAACAATTGGGGAGAATTTTTGTCGATTCAGCTGTCGAGTTGAACTGTTTGTATAAATTAAGAACGACTGTTTAATCTATGAATGAAATCTATGCTTAGTTACCAAATTCTAGTTGCAAAAATTACATAGTGCTAATGATTTCTAGCTGCATATTTTGACAAATCGCAGTGTTACAAGGATTGAGAAATGGCAATGTTACTAGATCAAAAATAGTAAATCTTTCCAGTTTGACAAATGGCAACATACCCAATATGACAGATGCAAATCTTACCAATTTTTTGTACTTGGTTCCACACGGGTCATCCAAAACAACTATTTGCGTTGAAGGGATGCACAAATCCTGCGCTGCTCTCACTTTGCATAGGAGTGTTCTATCTAAATTGTTTGTGATCAAGAGCTACAGAAATCCTGCTTGACACATTTTCTCTTGGCTTCCTGAGGAAGCCGTCGGTTTGCATACGGGTGTTCTAACTGAACTGCGGCTTGGGCACCATTAATGGAGAGGATGCGAGCAAGGCGGGCGGCCATGGAAGTCAAAGGGCTCGCTTACCAGTGAGCCTGTGCAGCGTACAGCTCGCACGCTTCCTAATGAGCCTGTGCATTCGAGGACTGCTTGCACACCTCTCGGTCAGCCTGCACACCGTACGACGCTCGCACGCCTCCCGTTCAGTCAAGATCAAGTAGCTGTCCGCACGGCACCTCCTATAGCCATTAAAACCAAGACACGTGGCGTCACATCAATGGTTAACAGAATTTTGGATTTACTAGAATTTAAAAACTAGGCATCTCAATGTTTTGCCGGCAATCAATGGCGCCTTTGACAGTGTCCTGGACTAGGGGGTACTCATCACGTCATCTCCTGATCTGTTAGATTGGGCCGAGGACCCCCATGGCCATATACTCATGGGCCAGTTCGGCAGCTGCCGCATACAAGGAAGATTCCACAAGACTTGGCGATCAAGACAAGGACTCCTCCCCACTGGCGTATTCGGCTAGGACTCTTGTTATCCTAGGCCTCTGGTGCATTATATAAACCGAGGCCAGGCTAGTCGATACAACAACTCCAACATACAACAATCATACCATAGGCTAGCTTCTAGGGTTTAGCCTCTCTAATCTCGTGGTAGATCTACTCTTGTACTACCCATATCATCAATATTAATCAAGCAGGACGTAGGGTTTTACCTCCATCAAGAGGGCCCGAACCTGGGTAAAACATTGTGTCCCTTGTCTCCTGTTACCATCCGCCTAGACGCACAGTTCGGGACCCCCTACCCGAGATCCGCCGGTTTTGACACCGACATTGGTGCTTTCATTGAGAGTTCCGCTGTGTGATCGACAAAAGGGTCGATGGCTCGCCTGCAGATCAACTACGACTTCGGCATCTTCGTCACCAGCTTGACTGGTCACCTTGGTTCGACCAAGAATTGCGCCTCGTGTTCAGATCACCATGTTCGGACGAGGGCCTTCATCAAAACATCAACTCCGATCTCTTTCAAGATCACGGAGGAATCATCCATGGAGCTCGGGGGCTCAACGTCAACATTGCCCTCAAGCGACCATGCTGTTTTTCTGGACAGCGAACTCGTATCTGCTGCCACCACCTCCTCGAGTATCGCTTTGATGATCGCTTTGGTGGAATTATGCGGAATTGAGTCTACAACAACCCTGGAAAATTTCGTTGAGTTCCGATGGAGGAATCTCTGGCAATCCACGATATACCGGAGCCCTTTCAAATCTAGACGGGAATTTGGATGGGTTTAGGGCGTGGTGACCAGCTTCTAGCTCGGACGTCCTTTGGAAGATCCAACCGTTGACCAGCTGCGGAATTCTTGTATCTACCACCTCTCAAAATTTCAGCTCGATCCGACCGTCCAAACTCCGGAAACCTTCCGATTAGTGCACCACTTTTCGGATCTGTTTTCTGCGCGAAAACGAATCCGACCCGAGTTCATCTTTTCTATGAACGGGATTTCGGACATCCCTTTTGAAGGAAGTTTTGTATGGGGTATTGTGTTTTGTTCCCGAACACATCCCACTAACTTTAAGATCTTTTGAACATGATCTTCAACATCATGCTGGTGTCAAACCAGTCCGGCAATATTACTCCACGGCTGCCGACCTGCGCTAAGACACGGCGTCACTTTGTTGAGCCGAGCTCAACTTCTTCAGATCATCATCTCGGCAAGCCGAACAAGAGTCCGGCATCGCGAAGGATAAATCATCACCAACATCGCCGCCCCACGAATTACACGGAGTGGGCATACCGACATCGCCGCACGGTTGCTTCATAAGGCCGGCATCGACCACATCACGACCTGCATCGACAAGGCCGCACTATCACTTCTTCAAGCTGGTGTCCATCACACCGACCTACTTCGACTCATCGGCTGACATCGGGGCTTCGACATCTCGGCTGGACCGGGGGCTTCGCCATCTCTTCATCAACCTACTCCGGACACTTTGGCGTCACTAGCCGACCACCTCCATCACGTTAGCTGGGCCGAGGGCTTTGCCTTGGCGAGCCAACCTTTACCAGCATTGCCATGTCGTCGTTTTATCTCCCATCAGGCAATGGGTGTGCGGAGCGAGTCCCAATTTTGGGAATCACCTTCCTTTGGATTGCTACAACAAATAAACCAGGTGCTATCAATCCCTAATATTTTTTGCTTGTTTAGGTTCATTTTTTCCAAGGAATTATTACTCTGGTTTGTCCATCATATGTACACAGGTCTATCAAATGGTGGCCGCATTCACGACAGTCGCATGGTGGTTCGGTCAGTTTCCGTACATAGTCCGGCGAACGCCACATCCGGAGCTCGGACCAACCTGCGAATTCAGGCTTTGCCATGCCTTTACCGCATCACGCCGACGCCCTGCATCGACATTGACTTCGGCGCCAGGCCATATTTCTTTTATTACTCACTTTGCATAAATTATTCATTATGCAACGATTTTTTTAAATTATCATTACTACTATTATCTCCCGTTTGCACTATTTTTGTGCACAGGAAAATGATCCGGGGACTTCGGCGTCACTCTACCGGTCTGCATCGACCGTGCTATGTCACCACTTCGGTGTGTCGAGCTCTCCGCTCCGCCACCTCGGGACCGGCTTGCGGGATAGAACCTTGTCCCGCATCAAGCTCGGACTGCAAACACATTAACCAGCTAAGTCGCTTTCATGCTCAAAGCTTTAATTTCTAACTTGTGTTCGGTTCGACCAAGCGTTATACTTTTTTTGAAAAAAGTTGCTTGTAATTTTTTTCCTTGTCCAAACTTTGTTTGTGACGCATAAATTCAAATACCCCGTTTACTTGGGGGCTTCCTTTATGAAGCTTTTCCTGTTGCATATGATTATACTTGTACGGCTTCGTTCCTTGTTCGTGTATTACGCCACAATATGCACCATATTGACTTAAGCGATTTGCAAGTTGGGTTGCCTCGCTCCTGTGTTTACCCCTAAGTTCCCGATTCTTCGGCTAGGGAGTAAAGGGAGCACCTCTGCTTGACACGATCGGGTCGCCCGAGCCGGACCTCAGACTGGGTGAAGCCGAAAGCTAGCGCTGTTATAGTTTTCAATGATGGTCGGCACACAACGGAACTCATGAGTACAAAAAATCTATTGCACAAGTCTCATAACAACAATGAGCACCGAAGAAAGGTATCGGTGGGGGTACTATTTTCCTCGAAGATGCTTCTTACACTTCGCATTAATATAGCATAAGTTCCCTGAGCGCGCTTTGTCTGTTACAACCTTATGACCTGATTGCCTGGTTATTGGAAACACCGTCGATATTCTCGACCGACGGAGTACATAACACTTTTCGTTCCTTGACCGAAGAGGGAGAAGCCGACGGTCGGTTAAGACGCGTTTAAAGTTCAGTTGAACATAGATATGATATAAGTACTTCGGTACATGCAATCATTCTCCTACCCAAATCACTCGGGGGCTCTTAAGTTTATTTGAGCCGTTTTATAATAAGTGTTCTTCTTCTTAGTCGTTGCAAAGTTTTATTATTATTATTATTTATCACTCCTTTTTTCGACACGAGTGTGCAGTCACTAGCCGGGGAGCCTAATTTCTATCTCAAAGCCGCTAGAGTTTAGTTTGCTAAACTGGCCTGATGAGAAGTACTCCGCCCTCGGGATAGGAGGTTGAAGCCGTAGGCTGACCCGCTCGAAGTCTTGAGATAGGATGTATCATGTTAAAGCACGACAGAAGCACTTCTTTTTTTCTAAGACCAATTTTCGGATTGGCACCGAACACTTGATATTGTTCGGACGTCATGTTTTTACTGACGTTTCTTGGTGTTCCAAGCTTTTTGGCACTTTTAAACTATTTGTGCTTTTCCAGCATTAGTCTCGCAGTGCAACGCCGGACACCTTTTAGGGATTCGGAAAAAACATTCTCAGATATTGCTATATATGCATCGGTTTCGAATTGTGTCTTCGGTCAATAGTTGGGTTGCCCGGCTCCTGCACTTGCTTCCTACGTTCCGCTTTGTTCGGCTAGGTGTGCAAAGGGAGAACCACTGCGATTGTGCTTCCATCTCGCATGGTCAAGCACCTCAGTGGAGAAAGCCGGAAACTGACTGTCACAATAAGCGTAAACTAGTCAGCGATCCGATGACTATGACGGGCCACTCATAACATTGGCCGAAGTGTTTACGGCTTGACCTCGACTGTCGCCGAACACTACCGGGGGCTATTAACTAGCCTCCCAAACTAAATCG
Source organism: Aegilops umbellulata (assembly GCA_032464435.1). Lineage (NCBI taxonomy): Eukaryota > Viridiplantae > Streptophyta > Magnoliopsida > Poales > Poaceae > Aegilops > Aegilops umbellulata. Next base: position 288,417,718 of record CP136056.1, on the reverse strand, counting down.
TCGATATTTTGCTCTTACATTGGAGCTGAGGTTTTATGATCATGCTTAGCATGACAACCCAAAGAAAGGAACCAATAGCGGGACTATTTTCTTTGGAAGACATTTCTTCTGTTAAACAGTAATATAACATATCTCTCCGCGTACCTTTGTTTATAAAACCGTATGGCCAGATTGCCTTGTTTGTCGTCCTCATAAAGGCTTTATAAAGTAAGACAAACACTCCTCGGCTACTGGCCGAGGATGTGGAAGCCGATGGTCGGTCAACAAAGTTTTGTACAATGCGGATCCGAGCATTAAATAACGTAAAGTGCTTGGATACATAGAGTCATTACACATAATTTGTGATTTTACTATGGATATCGATCCTTAATTCGGCCACCTGTGCCCGCATTAAGGCTCGGGGGCTACTGGGCTTCGGGCTTATTATTTAAACATATTAAAGGGGCACATCAATCCCCTGATCTGGTGTTGCCACCCGACCAGTGTCTCGGGGGCTACTGCATTGCTTGTCCATTGTAGAAAATTTTATGTGCAATACAGTTTCCGAGGAGATTTTGATCCTCAGGTTGGTCGGCCGCACCCAACCTGAGTCTCGAGGACTGAGCACGCCGCTTTTAGTGTCCGGAAGTATTCTACCGAGCTAGGACTTGATCCTCAGGCCGATTTTGCAAATTGACCTGAGTCTCAGCGGCTACTGGGATTAGCGGTCTTATGTCATCCTTCATGTGCATCTCGGGTCTTAGACCAATACCCACCTTGAGGGCTACTGGCTATATATCTCGGCAGAGAATAAATTGCACCAATCAAAAATATTGACAAAAATCGGCCCACATTCGGGGTGGTGCACCACCTCGGAAGCAGTCCGACATAAAGCTCGGGCGCTAGTGGCTGGCTCCATAGAGGGCATTTCTGGCATTAAGCTCAGCTAAACTCCTTCAAACTTCTTTGAACCAAGGTGATTTACGACACCTCGGATACGGTCCGGCATTGGAGCTCGGATACATTCCGGCATTAGAGCTGAGAAGCAGTCCGGCGTTGGTGCTCGGCTGCAAAAGATACCTCGAATGCAGTCCAGCGTTGGAGCTCGGACGCAAGAGGACCCTGCCTCCCGGGAACAACTTCAAACCCGAGGTGTGGCATAAAAATAAACAAGGCATTGAAAAGGCCAGAAACTTAATGGGGCTCCTCGGATACCCGACGTGTAAACCTGTCGAATGCATTTCAGTGATCCTCAAGATCGAAGATAAAGAAGATTTGTTGAACCAGTTTTCAAGACCGGCGACCGAAGATGAATAAAAGTTCGGAAGAATCAAGGAGCGTCCCTAACTTGAAGACCGGTTCAGGGGGCTACTGACGGTGTCCTGGACTAGGGGGTACTCACCACGTCATCTCCTGATCTGTTAGATTGGGCCGAGGACCCCCATGGCCGTATACTCATGGGCCAGTTCGGCAGCTGCCGCATACAAGGAAGATTCCACAAGACTTGGCGATCAAGACAAGGACTCCTCCCCACCGGCGTATTCGGCTAGGACTCTTGTTATCCTAGGCCTCTGGTGCATTATATAAACCGAGGCCAAGCTAGTCGATACAACAACTCCAACATACAACAATCATACCATAGGCTAGCTTCTAGGGTTTAGCCTCTCTGATCTCATGGTAGATCTACTCTTGTACTACCCATATCATCAATATTAATCAAGCAGGACGTAGGGTTTTACCTCCATCAAGAGGGCCCGAACCTGGGTAAAACATTGCGTCCCTTGTCTCCTGTTACCATCCGCCTAGACGCACAGTTCGGGACCCCCTACCCGAGATCCGCCGGTTTTGACACCGACAACCTTGGTGTTTGAAATTCATTCCCATTTCTTGCATGGGACCTAAGCATGCACCCAACACAGATTTGATTTTTCAACCAATTTATGCACTAGAGCATGTGCATGTAGTTCAAATTTGAATTATGCACATAAATGCATTGAAAACTCAGTTAATGCATAAAAATGTCCAAAAGAACCCTGAAAATTCACACAACACTCCTCTTGTTCTATGTTGACACGAGAAAAAAAATTGAAAGCAATAAGAGGCAGTGGATATCGTTTCGTCCCCAAAGGTGGGACGTTCCCTACCGAAAACCATCATGCTTATTGTGAAAAGCTCCGGTTTGTGAGAAGCATATACCCAAACCTGCCCCAAATGGGACAAAATTTGTACCACGGCATGTTGATTCCGCTCCATGATAGCATGCCAAGTTTCATGAATTTCAGCTGAGTTTTGGATTTACTAGAATTTAAAAACCAGGCATCTCAATGTTTTGCCGGCAATCAACGATTCCCTGATGTTTGAAATTCATTCCCATTTCTTGCATGGGACCTAGGCATCCACCCAAGGACACAGATTTGATTTTTCAACCAAAGTATATGCACTGGAGCATGTGCATGTATTTCAAATTTGAATTATGCACATAAATGCATTGAAAACTCAGTTAATGCATAAAATGTCCAAACAAACCCTGAAAAATCACAAAAATTCACACAACACTCCTGTTGTTCTATGTTGACATGAGAAAAAAAAATGAAAGCAATAAGAGGCAATGGATATCATTCGTCCTCAAAGGTGGGACGTTCCCTACCGAAAACCATCATGCTTATTGTGAGAAGCTCCGGTTTGTGAGAAGCATATACCCAAACCAGCCCCAAATGGGACAAAATTTGTACCACGGCATGTTGATGCCGCTCCATGATAGCATGCAAAGTTTCATGAATTTCAGACGAGTTTTGGATTTACTTGAATTTAAAAACCAGGGATCTCAATGTTTTGCCAGCAATCAACGATGCCCTGCTGTTTGAATCTCATTCCCATTTCTTGCATGGGACCTAAGCATGCACCCAAGGACACAGATTTAATTTTTCAACCAATTTATATGCACTGGAGCATGTGCATGTAGTTCAAATTTGAATTATGCACATAAATGCATTGAAACTCAGTTAATGCATAAAAATGTCCAAACGAACCCCGAAAAATCACAAACATTCACACAACACTCCTGTTGTTCTATGTTGACACGAGAAAAAAAATTGAAAGCAATAAGAGGCAATGGATATCATTTCGTCCCCAAAGGTGGGACGTTACCTACCGAAAACCATCATGCTTGTTGTGAGAAGATCCGGTTTGTGAGAAGCATATACCCAAACCTGCCCCAAATGGGACAAAATTTGTACCACGACATGTTGATGCCGCTCCATGATAGCATGCCAAGTTTCATGAATTTTAGATGAGTTTTGGATTTACTAGAATTAAAAATCAGGCATCTCAATGTTTTGTCGGCAATCAACGATGCCCTGGTGTTTGAAATTCATTCCCATTTCTTACATGGGACCTAAGCATGCACCCAAGGACACGGATTTGATTTTTCAACCAATTTATATGCACTGGAGCATGTGCATGTTGTTCAAATTTGAGTTATGCACATAAATGCATTGAAAACTCAGTTAATGCATAAAAATGTCCAAACGAACCCCGAAAAATCACAAAAATTCACACAACACTCCTGTTGTTCTATGTTGACACGAGAAAAAAATTTGAAAGCAATAAGAGTCAGTGCATATCGTTTCATCCCCAAAGGTGGGACGTTCCCTACCAAAAACCATCATGCTTATTATGAGAAGCTCTGGTTTGTGAGAAGCATATACCCAAACCTGCCCCAAATGGGACAAAAGTTGTACCACGGCATGTTGATGCCGCTCCATGATAGCATGCCAAGTTTCATGAATTTCAGACGAGTTTTGGATTTACTAGAATTTAAAAACCAGGCATCTCAATGTTTTGCCGGCAATCAACGATGCCCTGGTGTTTGAAATTCATTCACATTTCTTGCATGGGACCTAAGCATGCACCCAAGGACACATATTTGATTTTTCAACCAATTTATATGCATTGGAGCATGTGCATGTAGTTCAAATTTGAATTATGCACATAAATGCATCGAAAACTCAGTTAGCGCATAAAAATGTCCAAACGAACCCCAAAAAATTCCAAAATTGAACACAACACTCTTGTTGTTCTATGTTGACACTCGGAATTTTTTGAAAGCAATAAGAGGCAACGGATATCGTTTCGTCCCCAAAGGTGGCACGTTCCGTACCGAAACCATCACACTTGTTGTGAGAAGCTCTGGTTTGTGAGAAGCTTATACCCAAACCTGCCCCAAATGGGACAAAAATTTACCACGGCATGTTGATGCCGCTACATGATAGCATGCCAAGTTTCATGAATTTCAGACGAGTTTTAGGTTTACTAGAATTTAAAAACTAGGTATCTCAATGTTTGTGGCCGAGTGGCGATAGCAGGGTGTTTGAAATTCATTCCCATTTCTTGCATGGGACCTAAGCATGCAACCAAGGACACATATTTGTTTTTTAAATAAGTTTATATGCACTGAAGCATGTGCATGTAGTTCAAATTTGAATTATGCGCATCAAATGCCTGAAAAACCCAGTTAATGTATAAAAATGTACATACGAACCCTGAATGATTCCATTTTTTTACGACACACCTATAGTTGCATGTTCACTGCAGATAAAAGTTCTAACAATTCAAACACCATCCTTTGTAGCTTATCCCATTACGTAATTCAAATGATCAAGACGATAAATCAAGTAGATCGCACACAGTTTATTATCACCAACCGTGTGAGATGCAGCACAAAATATCTTGGAGCACCGTCGGTGTATAGTACGCCCACGGCTTACGAGAGAAGGTGTGTCGGCTACAGTCCGCAGCCGGCATGTCAAGCACACTAGCTCACTCCCCAAATATCATTTCACTGTTCATTCGTCGCCGGTGAAAGATGAGGACGTGGACCCCACTCCGGCGAGAGCGCAGCCGCAGCCTCTAGGCGTGTGCTAGCAAGCTTTGTGAGGGCGACCGCAGTGTGCGTCCGGGCGGCCAAGGCAGCCCAAACGGCTGTTGTTGCTTCTCAAGCGGCGGCAGCAGCATCTGCCTCGGGGATAGCAACTGGCGAGAGCGGCACAACAGCTTTCCGTTCCGCAGCGGCGGCCTTAGCCCTGCTGGAGGCCGCCCACTACCATGTTGAGGCCGTCCACGCCGAGCTCGTGGTGGTCACCACACAAATCGAATGAAGCTTCTCCAACAACGGTCGGCAACCCACGGTCGAAGAGCTGGCAATTGCCGAGAGAGTTCGAGCGGCCGTCCGCTCCTGCGCGGCATACCTTGCCACGACGGAGCCCGCCAGAGCCCATATCGCGGCCGCCCATGCCCAGCTCGTGGCGGCCTATTCCAAAGATATGGCGGATGCGGATGGCGAGATGCTTGCCGAGTATGGTGCAATTGACGCCATGGCGCCCCTTCCCCAGGAGACCGTCAGGCGCGAGCTGGACATGGAGGAGGCGGCGGAGATTGATGAGCACCAGCCGTAGTAGTATTCTTTGTATTGTTTAATTAAGAGCACTGGTCTTTAATTTGTTAGAGTAATGTTTAGGTCAACTAGCTCTGTTTAATTGTTGAACTTGCTCGATTAAGAAGTTAGTCTCCTTTGTGTCCCAAATTATGCAATGACATGGATGACCACTGTAACCAAGGATATTCGAACCAAAATTTTTGACGTTCAAACTCAACGCACATGGGTTAAGCTATCTGAATCGTTTGTGATGTTAACATATCGTACACAGTTCTGAATAAGGGACCGTGTCTGATGACACGTTGCGCGCCAGTTTTTTGGCTGAAGCGATTCCAAATTTTTGGCTTCCGCGGAAATATCTACCTCCCCGCCCCATCCCCCTTACCAAAAGCCACATTTCCCCTCTTTCTGCCTTCCTTTCCAAGTTGAAACCTTCACTCCTTGCTTGCAGCGCCGCCACCTCCTCGTCGGCGGCCCTCCTTCACGCTCCTTGGCCTCGCCTATCCAGGCAGATAATCCACACCCGACCCCCATCCTCCTCCTCCTTCCACATCCCACATGCCCCTACCGCCGGCGCGAGCGCGATACCTTCCACCCAAATCACCAACCCCTCCACCAAATAAGCGCCGGCCTAAGCCATGGTGCACGCAGTATAGCTAGGACCTCAAGGAGCATTTGGCAACGGAGAAGCAAATCGCGGCCGCACATGCGGATGAGGTCGTGATGGCTGCCATTTGTGCCAACCCCTAGATACTGAAGGAGCACCTTCCCATTTTCTAGCTACGCCAGTTAAGCATGCTCGGTTTACCCGGTGCGTGTGCTGCTCCTGCCTTTCCTTCACAAATTCTAGTGAATTGTGCTATCTAATTTTACCATGCAATCGGTTGCTCTAGTGTATATGTTCTATATGCCGTGCGGTGTGGTGCTCACTTATTAACAATTTTGTTAATTAGTTGTCGTCTTCAGTTAAATGTTTGGTTCAATTCTGCAAATGTGATGTTCAATTCTTCAGGCTACAATTTTGTATTGTCTTCCGTGTGAGAAATAAATCGAATTTATCTTTACAAAATTGTGGGTGCATTATGTTATTGTATACCATGTGAGGAATAAATTGAATTTGGTTGTAGTAAATACATGAGAAATAAATACAATTGCTACAATTGGCTATAGTTAACTGTTTCGTTAAATATCTGATCTTCTATTAGGAGTATGTTATATTGTGCGATGTGGTGCTCAGTTAATGTTTGGTTCATTTGTTGTGGTGTTTAGTTAACTGCTTGGTTCAATTCTGCAATGCGATGTCCAATTGTCGTGGGTTGAATTTTGTATTGTTGTGCATGTGAGGAATGAATCGAATTTGGCTGCACTTAATACATGAAAAACATTTACAAGTGCTATATTTCCTAGTTCTTAATCATGCTTGGTTTGGATAAATGGGTTTTCCGTGCCGCTTGAATTAATCTGATGAATCTGCAATGTGATTATTTTTCATCAACATATTTTACTGATAGCATGCGAACCCTTACTTAACCTGATGACTAACTACCTTATATGTGTTACAGGGAAACAATGGGAAGCACTGAGGTTTGCAGTCGAGGTTAGCACGTGCATGGTCCGTTGTCTAATAGCACATTATTGTGCAATTGGAGGAACCATTCTAATATTTAGATTTTTAACAATTTGGTCTTGCACATGTAGGTCCTGCTGTCAGAGGTTTTGACCCACTGTTCAACCCTTTTTGCATATGGGGAAATGAGTTGTCCATGAATATCAGTCAAGTCAAGAAACTCAGAAAGATTGTTAGGATAAAGAAATTAGCGACAAAAAGCAAGAAGATCTTTTTCTGCACAATGAAGAAGACATCAGTTCACTACATGATGGTACTAACTATTATACCTTGCCTTCTTTATTCCTTTGCCCCATTTCCAATATAGAGAAGATATTTATGCACATCCTTGTTTTTAGGCCTTTCCAAAGCAGTTCACTGATGATTACCTCTCAAACCACCTGTATGGTTAGGAGGCGAGGAACGTATTCATACAACACCCATGGTTCAATATTGAAGTGTTCCTGAAGAGGACGAAGGATGGATGGTCAATCATCCACAGGCACTGGCCTAAAGTTACAAAGACCTTCAACATCAATGAAGGCTCAATATTCGCCTTCTGCTTCAGCAGTTTTCTAGATGAGATACATCTGTCTATGTACCGTCTATGATGCTAATTTCGAAAGGTTATATATGTTGCATGTGAAACTTGGTCCTGGTGTAGTTGTGTAATGGGGTAGCTGAGTGCTGAAGCTATATGATGTTGTATTCTGTTGTATTTCAATTATGAAAACTAGTCGTCAACCCGTCCATTCGCACGGGCTAGTCTGTTAACATTGTTTAGTTCTTCTATTATCAAATATATTTTTCTTACTCAAAGGGCTAATGTCAAAATCACTATAATGTGTTGTGTTGAAATTATTTTGCGAGTTGTTATGGTAAAGTTGTTGTCAAAAGTTGATGCCACATATGTTTGGAAAAACTGATTGAAATCAAGTTGCTGTACAAACTGAAGAAATTTTCCCTCAGGGGTGAATTTTCCTATATTCCTTCAAATCCTATCTAATAATTGTATATATTATATGAAATGAAGACATGAAACGGATTTTGACGTATAGGGGAATAAAATTTTGGAAATTAGTATTTGTTACTCCAGAGAAGCTTCCAACCCAAGGATTTAATTGGAAAGAAAGTAATAACAAACTTTCATTATCGTGTAATGTGAAAGCAAAATTTGAAGATTGGTATTTATTATTCCGGAGAAGCTGACAAACCCAATTTTTTAATTGGAAAGAAAGGAATTGTAAACTTTTATTAGTTGTTGGTTATTGTGTAGTATGTAAACAATAGGAGCTGCATAGTCTAATGATCTGATTCGAATTTTGTATATCAAGTTTCATCTAATCAGTAGAACAAATAGGCGCTAGAAAAAATTATGAGAGTAGGCGATCTGCTAACCTGCACAGTTATTGCCATTGATTGAACACAACCTTCACACCCTGTGGGAGAATCTTGACCAATAACAATGTTGACAACCGACAGGAGGCTCCTTGATACAGTTTGTTTTGGGAGACAGATTTTGCTTATAAGCTCACCAGACTGGGGACTGAATCCATGGAAAATAAACATGGTCCAACAACATGACTAAAAACACTTGAATTCATATCCAATAAAAAGTTTAACTTAAAATGCTTTTATATTCATGTAAGAATATTATTTTATTATTTATTTTTCCATCTTATCCATTCAGGCATCTACCAGTTTCTAGTGAATATGCATCATGGTCACCTGCAACATCATTTAGTTTTTCCTCCATTACCAAATATTGTTGAATCCATATGTGCTTGTAGTCTGTCCGGGTAAGACATCAATTCTTTTTTTAAACGGAGTTAGACACCAAGGCTGGATTAGTCGGTGTCACTGATTTCTGAGTTGTATGATGGGCCTCGAATAGTCATTTATTAATAAAAGCATGCCATGAAAGAAGCTGTCATGTTACTTGCTTCTTATTCCTCCCATCCAGGGGCAAATAAAGTGAAGCAAATACTAGTAATGAATACTCCGTAGGAATTTAATAATGTAAGTACATAGACAAATCTAAGAGGTAGTGTGACACAACAACCATGATCGATTCAACTAAAGTACTAAACAGAGGTCACTTAGTAGTTAACATGATAATTACCTTTTTTAAAATTACCTAGTCAGTTGATCTGTGTAAGCATAGATCTTGCATCTGCCCACTCTCCTAATTTGTATACCATGTATACGTATATGTTTTGGGGAAATGAAAGGCATACAGCGATTCATCTTTCCGGAAACAACATACAACTGTAGGACCAAATAGTATGTATTTAGATGTTTATGAAAATACGAACAAAGCCAAATAGAACTATACAATAGTATTCTGCAAACATGGCATGCCTTATTAGTGGAAGGCAGAGAGTATATATTGCCATACGTAGAACCAACTCAACAAATATGAGCACGGAGTTGCTGACAACCTCACATACTAATATGTTTAGAAACACATTATTTCTTCATGCATACACATACTATATTAATTCAGTCGAATTGCTGAATGGTAGAATGCACCCTAGATCACAAATATAGTGAGTCTGAATTTCTATATCCAAATATATCTATCACTGTTACACTTTTAGTAGTACGGACTTCTAGTAGAAAAAAACATACGAAAAATTGGCAAACAGTTTGCCTCCACACACACACACACACACACACACACACACACACACACACACACACACACACACATATATATATATATATATATATATATATTCTTCTATTACCTGAAGCATGCATGGAATTGGAGAGATTTGGTAGTGCTAAATTGAACAATTTGAGGGCTCTTTTTTCAGGACAAAAGTTCTTGTGGGGAGCAATCTCTCTGATGTTTTGTCATGCACACCACATCAAAAAATCTTAAACAAAACTGGAATAATTGTGGCAGCAACAAAGAAAAAAACACAGTGTGGATGAGTAAGATATTTTTTCTCAATGACATACCTACAAAAAATAAAATATCTTATAGAAGAGTGCCAAGATAGTGTGGATATACCATAAGAAGCTAAGTTAACTATATTTGTTAGTGTTACCTTACTGAAGGTTTGTAACACCACCAAGTAGACCTTATAGAAGAGTTCCAATATGGACATCCTACTCAAGTATAACTTACCATGGAAATGGGCAAGCATGCATAACTTGAAAAATATTCGCAAGAACTAATCCATATGAAACCAAAAGAGTTCATGATATAGTAATTAATCTAACTAAGATCATCCAATGAACACATATGCCAAGATTAAATCTGAATTGAAATATTCGCAAGAGCAAATCCTTATAAAATCAAAAGAGTTCATGTTATAGAAATTAAGCTAAGTAAGGTCTCCCATGAACAGATATACTTTGATTAAATCTAAAGAATTTCATTATGAATATCACTGGGACAATTGTGGAACAACGAAACACAGAAGACTATAAGCTCAGCATAGCAAACTCTAATCTGAAGCACGTCCTCCTACTAAAAAGGCACATGAGGCGCGTGCAAGCGAGTCCATGCTTAGTTCTCCTATAAATTTCATTGAATACGACATAGATACTGGAAAACAGAGTACTGATTGTTGGAGAGCAGACCAACATCTAAAGAAACAGGTTCATACCAAGGGCGGAGTTCTGTCGAGGGTGCTTTCTCCAAGATGATGCAAATCGGACAAATGCAGCCACGCAAGTATGAACGAAAATAATTTTCTTGTGTCTTGTAGGTCAAAGCATCAGAGGATCTGATGGGGAAAAGGTGATACTGCTACTAGGACCTTTGCACTTGACCTGGTTTACATTAGATTGGATTCGGATCCAAGTAGAGGGTGCACAGAAACCACTACGGCTGATAGTTGCTGCATGACGTTGGCATCTGGGATGTAGCCGTCGGCTGTCACCACGGAGAAGCTATCTGTATGTGATTTGCCGATAAATTTTTTCAATCTGAACTCATCCTGATCGATTTCCTCTGCTTCCGCTTCAAGAGCAGACCATTGTTGTCTCCTCCGACCTTGACGAAACTCAGCCCAGTCGTCGTTGCTTCAACTTGGGCCCCGTCCAGGTTCCTGCGTCGGCATTACATGAACTATTATCAAGGGCGTATCACGAGGATGGTTGCCGATTCTAGCTCATCGCCGCAGGGTGGAGCCATGGAGGCAAAAAATAGAGACCACACCAGATCGCCTCTAGATGTCCTTCTTTTTACATAAATTGAGAGAGAAAGAGGCATGGCCGTAGGAGAAGAGTCGCATCTATATCAAACTTGAGCACACCTAAACAAAGAGATTCCGTATAAGAGGAAGAGACGTGAAGTAGTTAGATAGATTGAGATAGGACTTTTTTTAAGAACATTGCGATGGTTGTTAGATCGTATCTTTTTTTTCTTTTGGCTTTTATTTGACCAATTGTACGTGAAAGCATTCTGGCCACCTAAGGTTATTTTTTTCTTTTTGACTTTTATCTAAAAGCGTGGAATAGGACTACATGGGTTAATATAGACCGTTGTTTTTTTCTCTTTTTGACTTCTATCTACAATCGTGGAAGAAGACTATAGGGGTTAATCTAGACCGTAATAACTCGGTCCCACCAGATGAGCGGCTCTAATTTTCGGATTAACGTGGTAATTTCTTGGGAGTCGCTAATTAGTATAAGTATAGATGAAATTTATTGTGTGCTTAATATGAACTGTCTATTAGATTAATAAATGGATTATTAATAATCGGATAATTAGCCTGCTAGTGGCGAATTAGCCTGCTAATTGGGTTTTACTATTGCAAACGGTTGTTGAAAAAATACCGTGGGCGATGACCTCACGCAACTTACACAGTTTCTAGGAATAAACCGTGTTGGATCAATGAACAATCACACACGACTTTCTCTTGAAAACTGTTTGCGTTAGGCCACCTTGCACAAACGTTTACCACATGAAAATTGTGTGTGATGGACAGCCTCTGCCACACAGTTTCTTCCATGGACCGTGTGTGATATATTCAATAACGCAAGCGATTTAACGGGAAAAATTGTGTGTGATGTACCTGTGAACGGAAATGTTTTCCTTGGAGCGACTGTGTGGGATGTACATATGAATGGAAACGTTTAGCGGGGACTGACTATGTGGGATATACTTGCGACCGAAACAATTTCGTTGTATAATTGTATTTTTTAGCTCTATTGTACGTATTTTTGTATTTGAGCGCTCGCCGGTCGCACACGACCTCATTTTGCCGAACATGTGTGCCGGGAGGGCATATCCCCGACGGTTTATGGGTCGTGTGGGAAGGACCCCCCCCCCTATTGCCCACGGTCACTTGGCGACGGTTCCAAATGCCGTCGCGGAAAGGGGTTAAAAACCGTTTGTTTAGGAGCTCGATGTACTATTGAAGCATTGAGACAGACATGAGGTTGTATCCTAAGGACTCGACAAGCATGACTTTGTCCATGTGTCGATCCTTTGAGATCGCAACCCTACCTAGACCCAATACCTTGCTTTTTCCTTTGTCAGCATAGGTGATATGCTTTAGATGCGATGGAGATAAAGCAGTGTCCATCAATAAGTTCCTGTCACCAGTCTTGTGATTTGTACATCCACTGTCAAGGACCCACTTAGTAGCTTTGGGTTGATCATGTTGCATATGCATTAGTGCATCTTACGAACCCATATACATCATCAGTGAAGAATACGGCATCAATTCATCAGATCAATTTCATCAAGCAATAGAATAGATATAGCAGTAAGAGGACGTGAGAAATGAAAATTCATTTCTTTATGATTAGCTTGCGTCCTTTCAAGCGTATTCAGGTCTCCATCAAATTCTTCAGACGATTAAATTCATCTGGAGACCTGACTCTGCATAAGAGATTAGTTCTTTTTCTTCACCACCCACATCTAGAGGGGTGGCAAAGAATTCATCATTCTGCGAGCTCCATACGAGAAAGCTGGCATAGAAGCCAGTCCACTCCGTTTCACAGAAGAGGGGTTAGAGTAAGCATATGAATAAGCAGATAAATTCTTCGAGGACTTATGAACATAATGATTTCAAGAATAATGCACATATTCATAGCCATTAGGCTTTCCCTGTGAAACAGAAGAGTTGGCACGATGATGTTCATATGAGGATTTTGAACCATATGAGGAATTTGATCCACGTGAGGAATTTGGTCCATATGAGGACTTGGGTCCATGTGAAGACTTTGGTCCACATTAAGAATTTGATCTGGGGTTCCTATTCTTCACAGGTGGTGTCATGATGACATTCACCTGAAGACTTTCAAGGAACCTTTTGGGAACCCAGATTTTCTTCATAGGGGGACCGTTCCCGCAGTTAGTACCAACATATCTAGCAAATACTTCACCATTATGATTTTTGAACAGTTTATAGTTGGAGTCAAATGACTCATCAGAAGAATATGAAGATTCACATGTAAAACCAGATAAAGTGGATGGGTCTACAGGAGGTCCCTTTGCAGCAACCCATGAGGTTTTGGGATACTGCTCAGGTTTCCAATAGGTCCCATCAGCATTGAGTTTCCTCTCAAATACAATACCCTCTTTCCTAGGGTTCCTGTTGAGGATCTGCTTTTTAAGCACATCGCAAAGAGCCTGATGCCCTTTGAGGCTTTTGTACATGCCTGTCACATACAATTCCTTCAGCCCTGCATTGTCAGTATACTAGTAGCAACCTCAAATGACGAATTTGTGATAGCAGAAACAGTTGAAGAATTTGCAGCAATAGAAGCATTTGAACTTTCAGGTGAAGTATTAGAAGATTCACGTTCAATGCATTTCAAACATGGTGGAATGAATTCATCCTGAGTGGCACTGATCTGTTGAGCAAGCAATGAATCACGTTCCTTCTGAAGATCTTCATAACTCACCCTTAGCTTTTCAAGATCTTGCTTTCTTTGAGGAAATTCATAAGAAAGCTTTTCATGATCGGCTAAGAGAGTGTTATGATGACTTTGAAGGTTGTCAAACTTAGACTGAAGTCTCTAAAGATTATCAATCAGAGTCTGAGTTCGATCCATTTCTTCACCCAACAGGTCATCGCTTTTGCCTAGCATATTTTGGACCTTTTCAAAAGCCTTTTGTTGTTTCGCAGCAATCTTAGTGAGTTTAGAATAGCTAGGCTTGAGGTTTTCATCAGATTCATCCTCACTTGATTCAGAGGAGGGATATTTGAGTACCTTGTCACCCTTTGCCATGAAGCAATAGGTGGGAGCATAGTCATCATCGTTGTCATAAGTAGTGTTGGGGAAATCATTTTCCTCCGAGTTGAAGATGGACTTGCTGATGAACACAGTAGAAAGGGCTAGGCTCGCCATGCCAGAGTCTAACTCCTCAGATGCCTCCTTTTCCTCATTTTCCTCAGATCCAGCTTTAGAGTCCATTTCCTTGCCAATGAATGGCCGAGCCTTTTTGGAGTTGCTCTTCTTGTGAGATGAAGACTTCGAAGATTTTGACGATGAAGACTTTGAAGATTTCTTCTTCTTCTTTGCATCATCAGAACTACAATCCTTGTATTTCTTCTTCTTTGACTCCTTCTTCCACTGAGGACAATCAGTAATGTAGTGACCCGGTTTCTTGCATTTGTGGCAAGTTCTCTTCTTGTAGTCATGGGATGAGGAATCTGATCTCATGTCATCATTTGAGAACTTCTGGAATTTCCTCACGGGCATTGCTAGCTCCTGGCTCAGTTCTTCAGGATCACCAAGGCTGCTACCAGAATCCTCATCTTCAGATTTACAGACTGCCTTGGCCTTCAAAGCGCGTGATCTGCCATAGCTCGGTCCATGGAGATCTCTCTTCTTAGCAAGTTGGAACTCATGAGTGTTTAGCCTCTCGAGGATATCAGCGGGATCAAGTGATTTGTAGTCTCCACGTTCTTGTATCATCAGTGCAAGAGTGTCAAATGAGGAATCAAGCGATCTCAGTAATTTCTTCACCACCTCATGGTCAGTGATGTCAGTGGCACCAAGTGCTTGAAGCTCATTTGAGATGTCAGTGAGGCGATCGGAGGTTTGCTGAACACTTCAATTGTCGAGTCTTTTGAAGCAGTTAAAGAGATTGCGAAGAACATCAACTCGAGAGTCATGTTGTGTTGAGACTCCTTCGTTGATCTTGGACAGCCTATCCCAGATAAGCTTAGTTGTCTCCAAAGCACTCAGTCTGCCATACTGCCCTTTGCTCAGAAGGCCACATATGATGTTCTTCGCTTGAGAGTCAAGTTGCTTGAATCTCTTCACATCAGCAGCGTTGATTGTAGGAGTGACAGAGATAATGCCATTTTCCACAACGTACCAGAGATCGTTATCAATTGCTTCAAGATGCATTCGCATCTTATTCTTCTAGTAGGGGTAGTCTGCCCAATCGAAGGTAGGACACCCTGCAAAGACCTTGATCATACCTGTAGTCGACATAACTAAAACTCCACGCGGTTAAACCAAAATCATACAGAACAAGGGAGTGCCTTATGCTGATACCAATTGAAAGTGCATTGTATTGACTAGAGGGGGGGTGAATAGGCGATTTTTACAAATTCTTCACTAAGGAATTTCAAGGTGAGGAAATTCCTAAGCAACAAACTACTTAGCAGCGGAATAAGTACTCAGATGCAAGCATAACAGAGCAGTAGCACAGTCATCATGATGAAATAAAGACAAACACAGAGTACAAGTAGCGTAAACACAGGATAAGCAGGTTGAAGACAGAGTGAGTGAAGAATTAGGACTGAGTAAATTGAGAAAGTCTTCAGTCAAAGTCTTCAAACAACAACGATCAAGTACAACAGTATATGAATGAGGAAATGGAAGGGTTGAGGAAATAGAACCAGAAGCTCGGTGAAGACAGTGATTTGGTAGACCAGTTCCAACTGCTGTGACAGTCGTACGTTTGGTTGGAGCGGCTAGGTATTTAAACCCGTGGACACACAGTCCTCACCATATTATCCTTGAGCAAAGGTCACACAAACCTCGCAGAATCACTTGTGGTAAGTCTTCAGGTGACTTCCAAACCTTCACAGACTCGGTCACTCGGCGATCCACAATTTCCTCTTGGATGCTCTAAACCATGACGCCTAACCGTCTGGAGGATGCACAGTCCTCAAAGGTAACAAGCGTTAATTCCACACACGAACAATCTCTTCAGTGATGCTCAATCACTTTGGGTTTGTAGGTGTTTGGGTTTGGGTTTTCCTCACTTCATGATTTTTACTCAAAGTCCTCGGAGGATGGGATGCTCTCAATGACAAGTGTCAGTTTTTCTCGGAGCAGCCAACCAACTAGTGGTTGTAGGGGCGGTTATTTATAGCCTAGGGAGCAGCCCAAGATGATAATACATAAATGCCCTTCAATGATATGACCTTTAGGTGGGTAGATATTTTGGGACAGCTGGCGCGTAGCACAGCAACGGTCGGATATTTCAGCTATCAAATTCCTCAGGGCTATCATGTTCCTCACTTGTAGGCAATCCGCACTGGCGAATTCCTAACTCCTCAGTCAGAACAAATTCCTCAGAGAACAGAAGATCTTTGACTCTGTCACTGAAGAAATTGACTGAATTATATGAGATTTCCAATTGCTTCACTCGAAAGGATTGGTAGGTTTAGGATTTTGATATGAGCATCACTTGGAAACTTTTCCTTAGTTTTACCTTGACCCCCTTTAACAGTACGGTGTTTCCTATGACTCAAGAAAGAGAAAATGAAACTACGAAAACAAAAGTCTTCACGCTTCATGTTCCTTGCATGAATATCAAGTCTTCAGGGTCACACCAATTTCTTCACTTCAAAGTCTTCAGAAAGCCAAAGTCTTAAGTTGAAGACATTTATTTTTAGGGGCCGACTTTCTCTGTAAATATCAAACTCCTCGTAGACTAATAGACCTATGTACACTCACAAACACATTAGTCCCTTAACCTTTAAGTCTTTAATACACCAAAATCACTAAGGGGCACTAGATGCACTTACATGTTCGAAGGATAAAATTCTCACGGTTTGGAGGTTGTAAATCCTAGTTGCGGGAATCTTCCCCAACGATCTTCACGAACTTTCCTTTCGCTGTGCTATGAGTTAGCAACTATTAGATGAAACCTTGCATGTAATTTCATGGTGGTCCTGGGCTAGTGCGCAGGACAATTTTTTTGTTTTGTGCTACGTTTCCCAACATTGCCCACCTGCGTAGCACTAGATTAAGCCTCGTTTCCTCTCCTGTCAAATTTCACACCATGACACCGCCCACCGTCGTAGTCGAGAGTCAAGAGAGGAGGGATGCCACCATCGTTCGTAGCCAAAGGAGGAGGGATGTTGCCTCATCATCCCTTTATCAGCAAGATCAGTTGAGGCTAACATGCATCACTTCGTCTAGGGCTGCTATGCCAACCATTGTCCATTGAGTGCTCTTTCCCATTTGCTTCTTCCTACTATGATGAGTGTAGTGACGGAGAAGAGGAGGTCAAGAACGGCGGAGGCTCGCCAATGCCACCCTAGGAGTGACACAAACATCTCACTCTATGGTATGTGATCCAAAAAGGTGTTGTCTCCTTGTTCCTTTTCTTGCTCATCGTTCTTTAGAGACATTTCATGGGAGACTCTTCTTAGTATGTCAGTGAATGCTTGAAACGTCTTGTACATACGTATCATTTGTACTTGGGTTGATATGGCTGGTTATAAGAGTTGCTCGTTGCGTGTGAGTCACCGCCTTTCCACCGTCGTCACACCAGATCATTATAGTTCACATCCGGCAGTCAGGGAGTAGAAATGCTTTGGGGTCAGGAGTAGATCGCCCGGAACTGAACCTCCTTCTCTTTCAAGTGTGCATATGTTATTGATGTGGCCATCCAGTCCTAGCACATGACAAACCTCCTTCTGTTTCAGGTGTGCATAAGAAGAGGGTATTCCTGATGCTCTCGCAATCAGCGCTATAAATCGTATCCAGGGACTTGGATGGGAAATACAAATTGGAGGGTTCATCAAGTTGAATGTGGATCCTGCTTTTGACTCCAACAAAGGATCTGGCAGATCAGGAGCAATACTCCATGATGCAAATGGCTTTTTCTGGGTTGCATCGTGCAACGATATCCCTTTTGCGGAGCATGCAATGTTTGTGGAGGCCAAAGAACTCAGGGATGAACTCGTTTTGGCAAGCTAGGTTGGCTGCAATAATCTCGTGGTCGAAGCCGGTTGCCTGGAAGTGATCGAGTAATGCAAAGTGGCGTCAGCTCCCTCAGACCAGTAGTGGCAATTTTTGAGGAATGCACTTTTTCAAACCGTAATTTTTATACTATTAACTTTAACCATTGCCTTAGGGAAGCCAATATGATTGCTGATGCGTTGGCTAGCAAGTCGGAGGCCTCATTAACCTTTGTGTGGGATTCGGATCCTCCTGATTTTCTAGCGACGTACATTAACAAACAATGTATCGTTGTTTTCACTTTTTTCCTCAAATACGCACGAGTATGTGTATCATATATTAAAGAAGAGAAAGGAGTGTGAGACCATCGACATAAAGTTTTATAGTTTCAAGTTACATGAACTAGTAGCCCCCATCCATCAAAGATGATCTACTCTAATCCTACCATCTCACTAGCCCACCTCGACAAAGCCCCAAAGAAGGAACCAAATTCTCCTTTTAGAATTTCTCCTTGTTTACATGTTCGGCCTTCACTTTCAATCCTATCAATGACATGGAGTTGTGATGGGGCAGCTCCGTCTAAGAGTATGGCATTCCTATGTTTCCATAGCCCGAATGTCCCTCGTGTGGTGGCTATTAGTGATCCCGTTGATGCACTGAGTTTCAAGGTTTGCGTGTGCCGGTGGCACTCACTCTGGCTTGTCCAACACATGGCATACACGTGTCCACACGTCCCTTGTGAAGACACAATCAAGGAGTATGTGATTGACCGTTTCTTCATGTTGAGCATAGAACAAACACATATCCGGATGCAGCAATCCACGTCTCACCAATCTGTCCGAAGTCTAACATCGGTTTTTTAGCGCAAGTCAGGCAAAGAAACAACATTGCAATGGCGCTTCGGGTTTCCATGTGAACTCCGCAGGGAGAGCAACTTCTCAACCCCAAAACCTGGCTCCATATGTTGAGCGTGTGGAAAACAAGCCATCATTATCCCATGACATGATATGGTGTCACTAGCCTGAGGATCAAGTTACACCAGGCTACGCTAGCCCACAACGCAAGGTACTCCTGAGTGAGATCTGCAGACAAGTCTGGTCCAACGCCTCGAGCCCATGTTCCTTCCATGATATCTTCATATATCGTGCGTGTGGACTTAGCACGTTTTGCATTTCTGTTGTACCACGGGCAGGTCTATTCTACGAATGGTGTGCTCACCTGAAACATAAACCGCCATGATGGCCTTTTTCTCCAAATAAAAGCGAATTGCGTTTACTTGTTGGAATATGGAAATGCGTGTACAATCTAGAGTGAGTGTATACATCAATATGCATGCCTCAGATCATTCACGCCCAACACCAGATCAATCTTAAGTGAGGTCCTGAATTTTTGTGCAGATATGAACAAAACTTAGCTCCTGGACAGATCTTCTCGTGTGGTCCCACGGCCTATTGTGCGCTTCATCCTGACAACATAATTGCACTACCTATCAGGATTCTATTTTCATGTGAACTATCTCCGGGAGGAGCGTGTACTCCGGTGCTCCCTCCATTCACTGTATATAAAGCAACAACCCACACTCGAACGATAAAAGGTGATGAGATAGCCCTCAAACAACACCGATCTCAGGATAGTCATGTTAAGCAGGACACGACTATACCAAAAAAGAGCATACAAAAATTGGAGTACAAAGGCACGACACGCCCTAAAACAGCTAAACTTCAACACCCTCGGGAAGGATAACGACATTGTTATACTAAGATGCTCCCTCCATTCACTATTATACTATTATGTTCTAACTTTATAAGTCAGATGTATATAGATGTATTTTAATTGTGTTCATTCATTTTCAGTCCGCATGTAGTTCATATTGAAATATTTAAAACATGTTATATTTGTGAATGGGGGAAGTATTTAACAAGCTTTCTTAATCTAAGGCCAACTCCAACGAGGTTCATCAAACGGACGTGTCCGGGAATAGCGGTAAGAGAGGCGACCATTTAACCTGGTGCACCAAATTAATGTCCATCTTACTTTAAATGATCATTTAAAAAGCGGATGAGTTTAATTTTAAATGAATGATATTTGTTAAATTTTGATATATGTACATCCATATGGGCGAAATTTAACAAAATTTTAAAACTTAGAAGTACCGATTGTGACGCGTAGGCATGACCTCTGTCGGCACCTCTATCATTGTACACTTCGAGGTTGTCGTCTTCATTCCATCGGCTGAAGGCCACCAAGTGGCCACGTCAGCCCTCATCAGCTGTCGTTGTGCAGCTGCTCTACTCTCTCCGCCCAGAGGCGAGGGTCAAGTGCGGATCCGCGTTACCCGCCATTGCCTCTGAGTTAGGCCAAGCACTCGGACTCGACCAACCTTGGCCCTTGCCGGTGAACAGTCTGGTCATGTCAATCTAAGCGACATGAAGGTGGTAGGTGGCCGTTTGGTCATGTCCTCTCTGGGTGGCATGAATGCGGGCGGAGGGTTCGGGAGAGGAACATGCAACGAGGGTTCTAGGTGGGAATGCGCAGTCAGGTACGTACGTTGCCTATGTCCGGACACCAGCAAACCTTTCCGGTTTGATTTTGGTTTGTGGGATTTTGGATGTCTGAACAAAGTTGGTGCCCGATGTTGAGTGATGAAAACTATCTGGACATTTGAGGGTAGTTTGGTGAACCACCTTAGAGTACTGGAGTTGATTTTTTTTCAACACTATTACTTTTTTATAGCAAATTCGAAGACTATAGTAGCCAAAGCAAAAAAATCAAAACTATGACCCCGTCGGCCTCGTGTGGGCCGAAGAGGGTGTTTTCGGCTCGCATTTGGCCGAAAAGGGGCTTTTCGGCCATGCCTTGGCCGAAGAGGTGCGTACCTGGGCCAAAAAGGTGGCGTTGATGGCGGGCGGGCCGAAAATAGTAGCTTCGGCCTACATGGGACCGAAATGGGATCTTTTCGGCCTGGCAGCAGCAAAAGAGCTTTTCGGCCAGGCCTTGACTGAAAAGGTCTCAATAAGGCTAACGCCCTCGTCTCCTTCCTCTCGTCTGCTGGACTCTGTTTCTTCCTCTATCTCTCTCTCGTTCTTCTCTGCAGACCTCGCCAGCCTGCACCGATCTCCTCCATTTTCCACCCATTTTCACATCCAAGGCACAAAATAGATAGATCGTAGCACTCTCCGACGCCCTATGGTGTTTTTTTTGCTATGGGATAGTTTTTTGTGCGTTTGGGGAGGAGGAGACATGGTGGGGTGGAGGAGGTACGGTTGGGAAGGAGGTGGTGGTGAGGAGGAGGAGCAGCTGTGGAGGAGGAGGTGGTGAGGAGGAGGTGCGGCTTGGGTTGTATCCAGAGTTGAACCTCCGGTCGTCGAGGGGGCGGCGGTGGTGCTGTCGTTGTTCGGTGGTGCAAGTACTCCGCGAGGTGGCTGGTGCTGCTGAGTTGAAGAGAGAAGCAAGAAGCTGGGGACACACGCGCCGAAGGTGTAACCATGTCCTCACATTTTTTCTCTAAGTTGTATAGTTTAGTTAGTGTAGATAAGTCATATTGCGAATTGTAGTGTTATTTGTCTATGGTGGCATTTTAGCAGAGCGGGTAATAATTGTGTTCATTGTAATTAATGAGAGCATGGCAATGTCTGACAGGTGAAAATGTCCAGATCAGTAAATTTCACTGTTTACTACAGTGTTGGCAATGTTCGATATAATGAGTTGGGGGTTGATCTTAGCGAGTTTAAAAATGGCATCATGTGATGTCTACTACAGAACCTTCTTCTTGTAGACGTTGTTGGGCCTCCAAGTGCAGAGGTTTGTAGGACAGTAGCAAATTTCCCTCAAGTGGGTGACCTAAGGTTTATCAATCCGTGGGAGGTGTAGGATGAAGATGGTCTCTCTCAAACAACCCTGCAACCAAATAACAAAGAGTCTCTTGTGTCCCCAACACACCCAATACAATGGTAAATTGTATAGGTGCACTAGTTCGGCGAAAGATGGTGATACAAGTGCAATATGGATGGTAGATATAGGTTTTTGTAATCTGAAAATATAAAAACAGCAAGGTAACAAGTAATAAAAGTGAGCGTAAACGGTATTGCAATGCTAGGAAACAAGGCCTAGGGCCCATACTTTCACTAGTGCAAGTTCTCTCAACAATAATAACATAATTGGATCATATAACTATCCCTCAACATGCAACAAAGAGTCACTCCAAAGTCACTAATAGCGGAGAACAAACGAAGAGATTATTGTAGGGTACGAAACCACCTCAAAGTTATCCTTTATGATCGATCTATTCAAGAGTCTGTAGTAAAATAACACGAAGCTATTCTTTCCGTTCGATCTATCATAGAGTTCATACAAGAATAACACCTTAAGACACAAATCAACCAAAACCCTAATGTCACCTAGATACTCCAATGTCACCACAAGTATACGTGGGTATGATTATACGATATGCATCACACAATCTCAGGTTCATATATTCAAACCAACACAAAGTACTTCAAATAGTGCCCCAAAGTTTCTACGGAGAGTCCAGACGAAAACGTTGCCAACCCCTATGCATAAGTTCACCAGGTCACCGAACCCGCAAGTTGATCACCAAAACATACATCAAGTAGATCACGTGAATATCCCATTGTCACCACAGATAAGCACAGCAAGACATACATCAAGTGTTCTCAAATCCTTAATGACTCAATCCGATAAGACAACTTCAAAGGGAAAACTCAATCCATTACAAGAGAGTAGAGGGGGAGAAACATCACAAGATCCAACTATAATAGCAAAGCTCGCAATACATCAAGATCGTACCGCCTATAGAACACGAGAGAGAGAGAGAGAGAGAGAGATCAAACACATAGCTACAGGTACATACCCTCAGCCCCGAGGGTGAACTACTCCCTCCTGATCATGGAGAGTGCCGGGATGATGAAGATGGCCACTGGTGAGGGATTCCCCCTCCGGCAGGGTGCTGGAACAGGGTCCCGATTGGTTTTTCGTGGCTACAGAGGCTTGCGGCGGTGGAACTCCCGATCTAATCTATTCCCCAAAGTTTTTAGGGCATATGGATATATATATAGGCGAAAGAAGTCGGTCAAGGGAGCCACGACGGGCCCACGAGGGTCGGGGGCGCGCCCAGGGGGTAGGCGCGCCTCCCTGCCTCGTGGCCACCTTGAAGCTTCCTTGACTTCAACTCCAAGTCTCCTGGATCATGTTCGTTCCAAAAATCACTCTCCCGAAGGTTTCATTCCGTTTGGACTCCGTTTGATATTCCTCTTCTGCGAAACACTTAAAAAAGGGAAAAACAGAAATTGGCACTGGGCTCTAGGTTAATAGGTTAGTCCAAAAAATAATATAAAAGTGTTTAATAAAGCCCACAAACATCCAAAACAGATAATATAATAGCATGAATACTTCATAAAGTGTTTAATTTATGAAGTGTGAATGCTAGCAAGTGCACAAGTTTCATCAATGATAATTTCAATCACCTTTTCTAGCATCATCATATATCATAAGAGTAGCTCAACTCATAAAGCTTCTCATGATCAAGTAACAAGCTATTCACATGTTAAAGTATAGATCATAAACTTTCTTGAAACCTAACAAACCGTGTTATTAGTCATCAAACAATTACAATTCATCTTATTTTCAGGTAGAGTCTATGTCAGAGCTTTGATTTAGCAAACTCCACATACTCAACTATCATTTAGTCTTTCATAATTGCTAACACTCACGCGATATTTATGAGTTCAAAGTTTTAATCAGACAAAGAGAAAGATAGGGTCTTATAGATTCGCCTCCCAACCTTTCACCCCAAGGGTAATGGCAACAATAATAGCTCATGATGCCTTACATCCAATTGGATATATATATCAGAATCTTTCCAACACAATGTGCTTGCCAAAGGATAAAATGTAAAAAGGAAAGGTGAAGATCACCATGACTCTTGCATAAGGTAAAAGACAAGAATAAAAGATAGGCCCTTCGCAGAGGGAAGCAGAGGTTGCCATGCGCTTTTATAGTTGGATGCACAAAATCTTAATGCGAGGGAACGTTACTTTATATTGCCACTTGTGATAAGGACCTTTATTATGCAGTCCGTCGCTTTTATTGCTTCCATATCACAAGATTGTATAAAGCTTATTTTCTCCACACTAAAAGATCATACATATTTAGAGAGCAATTTTTATTGCATGCACCGATGACAACTTACTTGAAGGATCTTACTCAATCCATAGGTAGGTATGGTGGACTCTCATGGCAATACTGGTTTAAGGGATGTTTCGAAGCACAAGTAGTATCTCTACTTGGTACAAAGAATTTGGCTAGCATGATGGGTAAAGGCAAGCTCAACGTGTTGGGCGATCCATGACAATATACTTTATTTCGGATATAAGAAAACATAACCCATTACGTTTTCTTCCTTGTCCAACATCAACCTTTTAGCATGTCATATTTTAATGAGCGCTCACAATTACAAAAGATGTCCAAGATAGTATATTTGTACGTGAAATCTCTCTTCCTTCAATATTCTTTCATGAATTGTTCAAGTGACCAATACAATGTTTGCTAACCTTCAATAAATTTACTACCTCTACTTCTTATATGTAAAGTCATTAATCCCCATGGGATAAGCATATGAAGCATATATAATTTCAGATTTATGACATTCAAATCATTCAACCATTTACTCATAGGATATAAGTGAAGCACATGAGTAAATGACAAACTACTCCAAAAAGATATAAGTGAAGATCAATGAGTAGTTAAATAATTATGTAGCTATGTGAAGACTCTCTCTCATTTAAGAATTTCAGATCTTGGTATTTTATTCAAACAGCAAGCAAAACAAAATAAAATAAAATGACGCTCCAAACAAAACACATATCATGTGGTGAATAAAAATATAGCTCCAAGTAAAGTTATCGATGAACGAAGACGAAAGAGGGGATGCCATCCGGGGCATCCCCAAGCTTAGGCTCTTGCCACTCCTTATTCCATAGTCCATGGAACCTTTACCCAAAACTTGAAAACTTCACAACACAGAACTTGACAGAAAACTCGTAAGCTCCGTTAGTATAAGAAAATAAATCACCACTTAAGGTACTATAATGAACTCATTATTAATTCATATTGGTGTAATATCTACTGTATTCCAACTTCTCTATGGTTCATACCCTCCGATACTACTCATAGATGCATCAAAATAAGCAAACAACACATAGAAAACAGAATATGTCAAAAACAGAACAGTCTGTAGTAATCTGTATCAAACTTATACTTCTGTAACTCCACAAATTCTGAAATAAATTTTTGGACCTGAGGAATTTGTCTACTAATCATCTACAAAAAGAATCAACTAAATAGCACTCTCCAGTAAAAAGTTCTAGCTAATCTCATGAGCTCTAAAGTTTCTGTTTTTTACAGCAAGATCATGAAGACTTCACCCAAGTCTTCCCAAAGGTTCTACTTGGCACAAACACTAATTAAAACATAAAACCACATATAACCAGAGTCTAGATAGATTATTTATTCCTAAACAGAACCAAAAAGCAAGAAACAAAAATAAAATTGGGTTGCCTCCCAACAAGCGCTAACGTCTAACGCCCCTAGCTAGGCATGATGATTTCAATGATGCTCACATAAAAGATAAGAACTGAAACATAAAGAGAGCGTCATGAAGAATATGACTAGCACATTTAAGTCTAACCCACTTCCTATGCATAGGGATTTTGTGAGCAAACAACTTAAGGGAACAATAATCAACTAGCATAGGAAGGAAAAACAAGCATAACTTCAAAATTTTAAGCACATAGAGAGGAAACTTGATATTATTGTAATTCCTACAAGTATATATTCCTCCCTCATAATAATTTTCAATAGCATCATGAATGAATTCAACAATATAACCAGCACATGAACATTCTTTTCATGATCTACAAGCATAGAAATTTTATTACTGTCCACATAAGCAAAATTCTTCTCATTCAGAATAGTGGGAGTATCATAAGAAACTCGAATACTATAAATTGTGTCCACATTAAAAGAGTAATTTTCAGGAAAAGGGTAATCATAATCATGACAAGTTTTATAAATATAATCATCACTACTTTTTATAGCATAAGTGTCATCACAATAATCATCATAAGGCAACTTTGTTCTCATCATAATCAATTGAAACCTCTTCCAAGATAGTGGAGTCATTACTAATAAAGTCATGACCTCTCCAAATCCTCTTTCATAATTATCACAATAAGATTCAACATCCTCCAAAATAGTGGGATCATTACTTCCTAAAGTTGACACTCTTCCAAACCCACTTTCATCAATATAATCATCATAAGTAGGAGGCATGCTATCATCATAACAAATTTGCGTATCAAAACTTGGGAGGCTAAAAATATCATCTTCATTAAACATAGCATCCCCAAGCTTGGGACAAACATTAATTTCAGCAAATATATTCTCAAACATGTCATTCTCATCAAACATAGCATCCCCAAGCTTGGTCCTTTTCATATCATAAGCATAATCACTCTCATCATTAATAGTATGGATAGCACCAATAGTATAGCAATTATCATCATCACAATGATTAATAGGAGCAACATCATTAGGAAGGGATGCCTTTCTACCTTTGCTTCTCCGTCTTTTCTTTTTATTCTTCACATCATGTGTGGGTTCAATCCTCTTTTTTGAGCTCCTTATTAATGAGATTGGTTGAATAGAAAGCTCCTCCTCGTTACCTGATTCATCATAAGAAATAATAGGAGGATATTGGGAAGTATCTTCCCTTTCATTAGTATTCTATTCATCTTATATTTGTTTTCTTTTCTTTATGTAATTGGCAATATAAGGATTTTCAATGCAATTCACCACACAATACATATAAATTTCCTCTAGATCAAAATCAAGAACTTTATCAAGGACAATTTCTGGAAGATCCTTAGTTATACGTTTCATTTCTTCATAACCCGAAAGCAAACTAAGTTCATTATGATGTGCAAGGGAAATCAAGTCATCACAATTTTTGGACACGATACGATCATGAAACAATTTGCATTGGTTATTGAAATGATCAGGTTCATTGCAAAGTTCACAAGTACGGCTAAGAAAGTTTAGATTTTCAGCACAAACATCTAGCCTTTCTTGCAACCATTTAGTTTCCAAATACTTATGTCTCTTGCAAAATCTATCTTCTCTATTTGGTATGTACTTGCAAACTCTATGCACTCCACAAAAATCAACATGCTTATAAGAGATATTTTCATCATAACTAGTGCAATCATCATTAGTACTACGGATATTCAAAGAGTTCATACTAACAACATTGCAATCATGCTCATCATTTAAAGATCTAGTGCCAAACATTTTATAGATTTCTTCTCCTAGCACTTGAGCACAATTTTCCTTTCCATCATTCTCACGAAAGATATTAAAAAGATGAAGCGTATGAGACAAACTCAATTCCATTTTTTTGTAGTTTTCTTTTATAAACTAAACTAGTGATAAAACAAGAAACTAAAAGATTCGATTGCAAGATCTAAAGATATACCTTCAAGCACTCACCTCCCCGGCAACGGCGCCAGAAAAGAGCTTGATGTCTACTACGCAACCTTCTTATTGTAGACGTTGTTGGGCCTCCAAGTGCAGAGGTTCGTAGGACAGTAGCAAATTTCCCTTAAGTGGATGACCTAAGGTTTATCAATCCGTGGGAGGTGTAGGATGAAGATGGTCTCTCTCAAACAACCCTGCAACCAAATAACAAAGAGTCTCTTGTGTCCCCAACACACCCAATACAATGGTAAATTGTATAGGTCCACCAGTTCGGCGACGAGATGGTGATACAAGTGCAATATGGATGGTAGATATAGGTTTTTGTAATCTGAAAATATAAAAACAGCAAGGTAACAAGTAATAAAAGTGAGCGTAAACGGTGTTGCAATACTAGGAAACAAGGCCTAGGGTCCATACTTTCACTAGTGCAAGTTCTCTCAACAATAATAACATAATTGGATCATATAACTATCCCTCAACATGCAACAAAGAGTCACTCCAAAGTCACTAATAGCAGAGAACAAACGAACAGATTATTGTAGGGTACGAACCACTTCAAAGTTATCCTTTCTGATCGCTCTATTCAAGAGTCTGTAGTAAAATAACATGAAGCTATTCTTTCCGTTCGATCTTGTAACACCCGGATAATCTTGCTACAGTAATCCTGCGCTAATCATGCCACGTCATCCCGATTACTGTTACTAACCTCGCAATAATCCGAAACCGTTCAAATTCAAATTCAAATTACAATTAACAATAAAAGTTTTCAAAAATTTAAAACAAAATTGTTCGGTGGTTGCTAGATATTACAAAGGTAATTATGATGGAGAAACCACAATTTATTAAAATGCCTAAGTACTTTAAATGGAATTAAAACAGAAAAGAAATTATAAAAGAAAATACAAAAAAAAAGAAAAAAAAAAGAAAGAAAGGGAGCCCCTCCCTGCGGGGCCGTGGCCCAGCTGGCCACCAGGCCGCCTGGCCGGCCCAACCAGCCACGCACTCCCCCCATTAACCCCACGGTCCACCCGATCGTAACCCTAGCCGCCCCACTTCTCCTCCCGATTCCCCACTCTCCCCACGACGCCCCCCCTCCCGATCCGATCTGGATCGGGGCCGCGACCACGCCACCGTCGACGACGACTCCTACCACACTGGAGGTGCCTACTACTACGTGCAGCCCGCTGACGACGACCAGGAGTAGTTAGGAGGATCCCAGGCAGGAGGCCTGCGCCTCGTTCGATCTGTATCCCCGTTTGTGCTAGCCTTCTTAAGGCAAAACTTGTTTAACTTAAGTCTGTACTCAGATATTGTTGCTTCCGCTGACTCGTCTATGATCGAGCACTTGTATTCGAGCCCTCGAGGCCCCTGGCTTGTATTATGATGCTTGTATGACTTATTTTATTTGTAGAGTTGTGTTGTGATATCTTCCCGTGAGTCCCTGATCTTGATCGTACACATTTGCGTGCATGATTAGTGTACGATTGAACCGGGGGCGTCACAAGTTGGTATCAGAGCCGACTGCCTGTAGGAATCCCCCTTCCACACTCCTTGGCCGAAGTCGAGTCTAGACATTACAAAAACTTTTACTAACTTGGCTGTGTGCCTTACGGGCCCACGTCGCCATCGGGTGGTACTAGGATCTTTTACTTCTCGACCCTTACTCTGGGACTCCGAACTCTCTTCTACTCAGGATAAACGAATTTACTAACTCTGACACTAGGGTCCCGTTACGACATTCACCCCAAAGTTGGATAAAAGCCATAGCTATTCCTTACTATAGTATTTTGAACAATTTCCACACTGTCATTTGACTCCTTGGAAACATCTTTGTTTTCAGATGGAACCCACGAGGCAGGTCGTGCGCCACACGACGGCCATGGGTGCCTCGGGATCACCGGCTGTGCTAGCTGAGATGATGACCTATCTGGGTTATCGCTGGCACCCCGAGTACACCGTCACCGAGGAGTACCAGGATTTTAACCAGGAGCAGTACCGTGCCACCGTCCACCTCTACTCTCGGGAGTATGACTCCACTACAGTGCTGCACACCGCTTATGGTGTTGGAGTGACCATTGATATGGCAGTTCACGATGCTGCCTATGCTGCTCTGACACGCCTTCGTAGGGAGTACCGGGAGTTGGACACCTCCCCCTTCAGGCACATTGCTATCGCATCTGATATTGGTGCGGAGGGTTACTACACTGCTGCCTACTCCACTGTCACCCGCGAGCCCTTCCACCATCAGAACTTTGTTCTGCACGCTGATGGTCTGGATCGAGCTAACCGAGCTCTTCGCCATGAGTTGTACACCACTCGTCAGCACCTCTACCGTGCCTTGACGATGTTGCACCCCTTTGTTGGATCTGGGGAGCTGTCGCATTCTGCTATCTATCCAGCCAGGACCGTGATGCCTCAGGGTGTCGGTTGGCCAGAGGTGGGAGGCTACTCTCCCGCACTTGGTCCTCTTCTGCCACTTGAGCGTCGGGTTCAGCACCAGAGCCCCCGCGGACCCCAGGTTGCCGACGTGGTGTACCCGTTGCCACACTACCAGCTTTCAGGCTACACCTACCTCCGCAGTGTCGTGTGGGATTGATGTAGACTTGCTTATTAGTGTTAGCTGCATTCGTCGCGAGCCTGCGTGCCACCTATGATGTCTTAGTCTATGTACTGAACTCTATGTACCGAACCCTATGCATGATCCCTTTTGTAAGATATGCCAACTGTTATGTGGTATCTATCGTGCTGCTTTCATTATGCATGTTTCATCTTGAATGATTCTTGTAGTTGCCAATTTCTCAAATACTGAAATACCCCTGTTATATATTAACAGGATGGTTAGACCAGCTGGTCGTGGTCGTGGTGGTAACTTCCCACCACCGCCTGAGTACATGGCTGGTATGATCCAACAGCTTGAGATGAATCGCCAGTTCATGGAGAACATGATGGCGCAGTTTCCTCGCCCCAATATGAACCAGCAGCCAAACACAGTGACTCTGCAGGATTTCATACGCCTGAACCCAACTGTGTACCGCAGCTCAACTCAGCCTCTGGATGCTGATGACTGGCTCCATGACATCACCTATGAGATGGAGTCTGCTGATGTAGCCCCTGCCAGCTATGTCACGTTTGCTTCCTTCTTCCTGAAGGGACCCGCAGCTCAATGGTGGGACAGCCACAGGCGTACTCTGCCAGCTGGAACAATCATCACCTGGCCAGACTTCCAAACTGCTTTCCGTGCCCGCTTCATTCCTCAGGGAGTCATGGACCGGAAGAAGCGTGAGTTCCGCAACCTCATCCAAGGCAACAAAACTGTTGAAGCTTATCAGCGGGAGTTTCTGGACTTGTCCCGCTATGCTGAAGAGGACATTGCTACTGATTCACGCAGACAGGAGAAGTTCCGTGACGGCCTTCAAGCTGACATCAAGTTCGCACTTCTAGTGCACGACTTTGATGATTTCGCCACCTTGGTGAACAAAGCCATCAACGTCGAAACTGGTCTGCAGGAATACCAGAGCTCTCACAGGCGCAGCCGTGACACGGGCTCATCTTCGGGCCCGTCCTCGCAGAAGCGCAGGATATGGATTCCCAACAGCATGTACCAGTCGAATGCACCTGTCCCAAGGCAGTCCTATGCTACACCTCGTCTGCCTAATGCTCCTGCTAGGCAGCCAAAACTTCCAGCTCCACCACCCCAAGCTCCGGTCCCCACTCCCAATAATGGTCTGTGCTATAAGTGTGGTCAACCAGGTCACCTTGCCAGGAACTGCTATCAGAATCAGAATCAGAATCAGCTGGCCCTTCCTGCAGCGGGTCGTGGGAACAACCAGAACCGTAACAGCAAAGCCAAGTCCTATGGCCGTGTTCATGCCAACCACGTTGATCTGAACGAAGCTCAAGACCAGCCTTCTACTGTGATGGGTACACTCCTCGTAAATTCAGTACCTGCATCTGTTTTATTCGATACAGGAGCATCGCATTCATTCATGTCAGAAGATTTTGCATTCAAGCATGGCATTAAATACGAGGAGATGAACACTTCGGTAGTGGTAAAAACCCCCGTGGGACAATGTCAAACCTCCATGGTTGGCGTCGACGTCCCCGTGGAAATCGAAGGGCTGGAATTCTATGCCGCGCCCATTATCCTAAAGACGTCTAACATCGACCTTATTCTGGGGATGGATTGGTTGAAAGCGCATACTGCTTCCATAGTTTGCGCCACTAAGACCGTCCATCTGCTACATCCTTCAGATGAAATAGTTACATACCACGCTCGCCTGGTGCAAAATGCCGAGGCAAGGCTTTATGTCTTGAATGCATTGAACTCTGCACCACTCGAGGGCATCGAAAACATCCCCGTCGTGCGTGACTTCCTCGACGTCTTTCCTGAAGAACTTCCAGGGATTCCCCCTGCTAGAGCTGTCGAATTCATCATCGACTTGAAACCAGGCACCACTCCTATTGCCAAGCGACCCTACAAGATGCCACCACATGAACTCCTTGAGCTTAAGGAGGAAATCGACAAATCTCTTCAAAGTGGTTTCATTCGCCCAAGTTGCTCTCCTTGGGGAGCACCTTCTCTCTTTGTCAAGAAGAAGGATGGGACAAACCGACTGGTCCAAGACTACCGTCCTATTAACCAAGCTACCATTCAGAACAAGTATCCTCTTCCTCGGATCAATGATCTGTATGATCAACTGGCTGGTTCATCAGTGTTCTCTAAACTCGACCTGAGATTGGGTTACCACCAGATCCGTGTTCGTGAAGAGGATATCCCAAAAACCGCCTTTGTGACTCGTTATGGTTCATACGAGTACACTGTTATGTCCTTCGGCTTAACCAATGCCCCAGCCACCTTCTCTCGCCTGATGAACTATATATTCATGGATTACCTCGACAAGTTCGTCGTGGTTTATCTGGATGATATCCTGGTATTTTCCAAGAA
Organism: Aegilops umbellulata; assembly: GCA_032464435.1. Taxonomy (NCBI): domain Eukaryota; kingdom Viridiplantae; phylum Streptophyta; class Magnoliopsida; order Poales; family Poaceae; genus Aegilops; species Aegilops umbellulata. Next base: position 288,385,078 of record CP136056.1, on the reverse strand, counting down.
CGAAGAAGAACATGCTGAACATCTTCGTCTTGTGCTGGAAAAGCTACGAGAGCATCAGCTATACGCCAAGTTCTCCAAATGTGAATTCTGGCTTCCTGAAGTAACCTATCTTGGGCATGTCATCTCTAAGGATGGTATTGCCGTTAACCCTGAACGAGTTCAGGCTATTCTTGATTGGACTCCTCCAAAGAATGTCAAGCAAGTCAGAAGTTTTCTCGGTCTCGCCAGCTATTGCCGTCGATTCGTCGAGAACTTCTCCAAGATTGCCAGGCCTCTGACTAACTTGCTGCATAAGGGCGTCAAGTTCCAATGGACAGACAAATGTCAGGAAAGCTTCCAGGCACTTAAAGACAAGTTGACTTCTGCCCCAGTGCTAGCTCCACCTGATACAAAGAAGGACTTCGTCATTTACTGCGACGCTTCCCGTCAAGGATTAGGCTGTGTCCTAATGCAAGAGCGCAGAGTGATTGCCTATGCCTCTCGTCAATTGCGCCCTCATGAAGAGAACTACCCAGTTCACGATCTCGAGCTTGCGGCTGTCATTCATGCACTGAAGCAGTGGCGGCATTACCTTCTCGGTAATCGTTGCGAGATATTCACTGACCATCAAAGTCTGAAGTATCTGTTTACTCAGCCAGACCTGAACCTCCGTCAGCAGAGATGGATGGAGACTGTTGCAGACTTTGACTTGGGTATTTCCTATACACCAGGCAAGGCTAATGTAATGGCAGATGCCTTGAGCCGCAAGTCTTACTGCAACCACCTCCAGGTTCATAAAGTTCAGCCCTCGCTCGTTGAAGAATTCAGAAAGCTGAACCTCCATATTGTCCCTCCGGGTGCACTCGCTCCCCCTCCTGAGGAGTTTCAGAAGATGAACCTCCGTGTTATTCCCCAGGGTTCCCTCTATACCCTGGCTGTCGAACCCGATCTCGTGAGCTCCATCAAGACAATACAAGGATACGACTCTGAAGTCCACAAGATTAAGCGCGATCTCAAGGAAGGAAAGCCCTCATACTTCACTATTGCTGGAGATGGCGCCTTGTACTTCAAAGGCCGCCTAGTGGTGCCGTGTAAGGAGGAAAACCTGAATATGACTCGGAAAGTTATGAAAGAAGCTCATGATACGCCTCTGTGTATCCATCCTGGTAGTACTAAGATGTACCAGGACATTCGTCAAAGATTCTGGTGGTCTAATATGAAGCAAGACATTGCTCGCTATGTTGCCGAGTGTGACGTTTGCCGTCGTATCAAAGCAGAACATCAAAGGCCTGCTGGAACTCTGCAACCTATCTCTATTCCGGAATGGAAATGGGACCATGTTGAAATGGACTTCGTCACTGGATTTCCCAAATCTCAGAAAGGTAATGATGCTATTCTTGTCGTCATTGACCGGCTTTCTAAAGTTGCACATTTTCTGGCGGTCAAGGAAACTATCACTGCAAGCCAGCTTGCAACTCTCTACATGTCCAGAATTGTTTCACTTCACGGTATTCCACTGGTTATCAGTTCGGACCGTGGCAGCTTATTCACTTCAAGATTCTGGGCAAGTTTCCAAGAAGCTATGGGAACTCATCTATTGTTCAGTACTGCTTTTCATCCGCAGTCTCAAGGACAAGTTGAACGTGTCAACCAAGTTCTCGAAGATATGCTTCGAGCTTGTGTTGTTTCCTTCGGTAAGAAATGGGAGGAATCTCTCCCGTATGCTGAGTTCTCTTATAATAATAGCTATCAAGCTAGTCTGAAGATGGCCCCCTTCGAAGTGTTATATGGACGAAAGTGCCGAACCCCTCTGAACTGGTCAGAAACTGGGGAACGTCCATTCTTTGGTCCGGATATTATCCAACATGCCGAAGAACAAGTCCGCATTATTCGCGAGAATCTCAAGACTGCTCAGTCACGCCAAAAGAGTAACTATGACCGTCATCATAAAGACATGGTCTATCAACCTGGCGAAAAGGCCTATCTTCGAGTTACACCAATGAAGGGTGCTCACCGCTTCGGGATCAAAGGCAAACTAGCTCCTCGCTATATTGGCCCATTCACTATTCTCGAAAAGCGTGGAAAAGTGGCTTATCAACTGGAGCTTCCGCCGAACCTTTCTCAGGTTCACGATGTGTTCCATGTGTCACAACTCCGCCGTTGCTTCAAGGACCCAATCCGAGCTGTGGATCATGAAGTGCTCGAATTGCAACAGGACCTCTCCTATAAAGAGCATCCGGTCCGCATTCTCGACCAAGCTGAACGCCGCACACGTCAGAAGGCGATCAAGTTCCTCAAGGTCCAGTGGTCGAATCACTCTGAAGACGAAGCCACCTGGGAACGCGAGGATCGTCTTCGTGAAGAATACCCCGCACTGTTTCCTTCTACCTCCTAAATCTCGGGACGAGATTTCTTGTAGTGGAGGAGATTTGTAACACCCGGATAATCTTGCTACAGTAATCCTGCGCTAATCATGCCACGTCATCCCGATTACTGTTACTAACCTCGCAATAATCCGAAACCGTTCAAATTCAAATTCAAATTACAATTAACAATAAAAGTTTTCAAAAATTTAAAACAAAATTGTTCGGTGGTTGCTAGATATTACAAAGGTAATTATGATGGAGAAACCACAATTTATTAAAATGCCTAAGTACTTTAAATGGAATTAAAACAGAAAAGAAATTATAAAAGAAAATACAAAAAAAAGAAAAAAAAAGAAAGAAAGGGAGCCCCTCCCTGCGGGGCCGTGGCCCAGCTGGCCACCAGGCCGCCTGGCCGGCCCAACCAGCCACGCACTCCCCCCATTAACCCCACGGTCCACCCGATCGTAACCCTAGCCGCCCCACTTCTCCTCCCGATTCCCCACTCTCCCCACGACGCCCCCCCCTCCCGATCCGATCTGGATCGGGGCCGCGACCACGCCACCGTCGACGACGACTCCTACCACACTGGAGGTGCCTACTACTACGTGCAGCCCGCTGACGACGACCAGGAGTAGTTAGGAGGATCCCAGGCAGGAGGCCTGCGCCTCGTTCGATCTGTATCCCCGTTTGTGCTAGCCTTCTTAAGGCAAAACTTGTTTAACTTAAGTCTGTACTCAGATATTGTTGCTTCCGCTGACTCGTCTATGATCGAGCACTTGTATTCGAGCCCTCGAGGCCCCTGGCTTGTATTATGATGCTTGTATGACTTATTTTATTTGTAGAGTTGTGTTGTGATATCTTCCCGTGAGTCCCTGATCTTGATCGTACACATTTGCGTGCATGATTAGTGTACGATTGAACCGGGGGCGTCACAGATCTATCATAGAGTTCGTACTAGAATAACACCTTAAGACACAAATCAACCAAAACCCTAATGTCACCTAGATACTCCAATGTCACCACAAGTATCCGTGGGTATGATTATACGATATGATCGATCTATTCAAACCAACACAGAGTACTTCAAAGAGTGCCCCAAAGTTTCTACCGGAGAGTCAAGACAAAAACGTGTGCCAACCCCTATGCATAAGTTCACAAGGTCACTGAACCCGCAAGTTGATCACCAAAACATACATCAAGTAGATCACGTGAATATCCCACTGTCACCACAGATAAGCATGGCAAGACATACATCAAGTGTTCTAAAATCCTTAAAGACTCAATCCGATAAGATAACTTCAAAGGGAAAACTCAATCCATTACAAGAGAGTAGAGGGGGAGAAACATCATAAGATCCAACTATAATAGCAAAGCTCGCGATACATCAAGATCGTACCGCCTAAAGAACACGAGAGAGAGAGATAGAGAGAGAGAGAGAGAGATCAAACACATAGCTACTGGTACATACCCTCGGCCCCGAGGGTGAACTACTCCCTCCTCGTCATGGAGAGCGCCGGGATGATGAAGATGGCCACCGGTGAGGGATTCCCCCTCCGGTAGGGCGCCGGAATAGGGTCCCGATTGGTTTTTCGTGGCTACAAAGGCTTGTGGCGGCGGAACTCCCGATCTATTCTGTTCCCCGAAGTTTTTAGGGTATATGGATATATATAGGCGAAAGAAGTCGGTCAGGGGAGCCACGAGGGGCGCACGAGGGTTGGGGCGCGCCCAGGGGGGTAGGCGCGCCTCCCTGCCTCGTGGCCACCTCGAAGCTTGCTTGACTTCAACTCCAAGTCTCCTAGATCATGTTCGTTCCAAAAATCACGCTCCCAAAGGTTTCATTCCGTTTGGACTCCGTTTGATATTCCTTTTCTGCGAAACACTGAAACAAGGAAAAAACAGAAACTGGCACTGAGCTCTGGGTTAATATGTTAGTCCCAAAAATAATATAAAAGTGTTTAATAAAGCCCATAAACATTCAAAACAGATAATATAATAGCATGAATACTTTATAAATTATAGATACGTTGGAGACGTATCATCATGACACTAGCAGACCCGAACAGACTGGACATTACACAGTTGAAGTTCTGTTTAACAACTAGTTTCGGGATGGATCCTCAAGTATGTTCTGTCAGTATTCATGCATTGTGGACCAAATCCTCTAAAAATGTCAAGTGGGAGTTGATGCCGATAGATAGGAGCCAGCATTGGTTGACCCTGTTAAGACGTTGCCGAGACCAAAGAATCCACCCATATGCCCTTGTGCAACCTGTGGCGAAGGAGGAGAATACCGTACAACGGCACAGGGGTTATGAACCCGACCAAGGTAGTCAAGTGGGTAACGAGATTGATTTATCTGGGTCACAGCCACCAGATGTGGATGCTAGCCAACCTGAGAAAGAGTTGGACTACGTAGCACACAATGTTTGTGGTCATGATACTGGGTTGGGTAGTGAGTCACTAATATTAGCTCGTTCTGGTTTTGCTGATGGGGATGAGGAAGGGGATGAAATGCAGAGGGTGATGGAGGAAGAGGACAAGGATGGATTGGCAGAGGAACTAGATTCTGAAAATTCTGAGGATGAAGTGGAGGTACCGATTCCTTCTGCATGGGATCAGGACATATCCACCGGCCTTACGGTCAATGATGGCCTTGAGACTCCATGGCAGTATAATCAGAACCAAGTCCAGATAGGGGCTATGTTTGATACAAAGAAAAAATTGAAGTATGCGGTGATAAAGTGGGCTATGTCTACGCAGAGGGTTTTCTGGACACACATATCAAGTCCAACAAACTATACCGTGAAATCTGTTGAAACAGGTTGTCCTGGGAAGGTGCACGGGCACATGCCGAAGTATGACATCCACTGTGTCGGGGATATACCCCGCGGTGTAAACCGGCCGGAAGTTAACCCGGCCGGACTTGGCGGTTTACCTGAAGACCCGCCTTGACCTTGGCGGTTTACAAGCAACCCGCTTGGACGTTGTAACTCAATGGTAACCCGACGGACGGGTCGGAGGAGCGACAAGACCCGGTGGCCCGTCTGGCGGTTCATGAAGGCCGGTTCAACTATTGTGGGCCGGTTTAACAGGAAAGGAATATTTATCTTACAAGGAGTTAAGACCGAGACTTGTACCCGGTTTGTATTAGAGATAGACTAGTCCTAATCCTAATAGGACTCCACATGTAAACCGCCCCTTCAACATATATAAGGAGGGGCGGGGCTCCCCAAAGAGGGGGAAGTTACAGGTTACAAGTTAGAAGCTACAAGCTACAAGCAATCAATAATCTCTAGGGCTAGACACAAGAGCCGGTTTACGGCGTCTCCCTCGGGATGATAATGAGACCTAGCCTCAAACAGCATGTAGGGTTTTTACCGGATGATGTTTCCCGGGGCCCGAAGCTGTCTAAACCCTTGTTTTGCGTGTTGATCCGCCCTGCGTCTCTCGTCCCACTCAACCCCTTTCAAGCTACCACATAGATGCGTTGGCCTCACGACTAAGTCCTCACACTAAGGACATCTGACGTGTTAATTCCACGACACACTGGGTTGTCACCGATGTCGTCCCACATAATTGTGTGAGGAAAAACCTTCTGGTGAATCATCCGAACCTGGCTTCAACTCTCATTGCGCAACCTCATGTATACTAAGATAGTAGAGAAGAAAGATATGGAAGCAAAACACATCAAGACAACAGTGAAGGTCAAATGGAATTATGTCATTCCTTATGGGAAGGCTTGGAGGGATAAGTAGAAGGCTATGGAGGAAAGGTTTGGGTCTTCGACTAATATGATAAATGTTGTACGTCTCCTTGACATACTGAAGGAGAGGAATCCCGACACTTATGTGAATGTACACCACACGAGGTTGCCGAGTATACCAGATTTCAAGGTGTTGAAACGAGTATTCTTATCCTTCGCTATGTGCATTGAAGCTTTCCGGCATTGTCCTCCTGTTATGTTTGTGGATGGTACATTCCTGACCGGTCAGTACAAAGGGCAAATCCTGACTGCTATTGGTGTGGACAGTGTCGGTGTCAAAACTGGTAGATCTCGGGTAGGGGGTCCCGAGTTGTGTGTCATGGATTGACGGGTAATAGGAGACAGGGGACATGATGTTTACCTAGGTTTGGGCCCTCTTAATGGAGGTAATACCCTACTTCCTGCTTGATTGATCTTGATGAATATAGAGATTACAAGAGTTGATCTACCCCGAGATCATATGTTGTGGTCTAAACCCTAGGGGTATGATGATTAATGTCATAATAATCTACCAAGTAGCCTGGCCTTGGCTTATATAATGCACCAAACACCTAGGATAACAAGAGTCCTAGCCAAATACGTTGGTGGAGAGGAGTCCTTGTCTGGATCACCAAGTCTTGTGGAATACTCCTTGTATGCGGCATGGGCTATCTGAACTAGCCCATGAGTGAACCGCCATGGGGGTCCTTGGCCTGATCCAGCTGGTCGGTAGACGACGTGGTGAGTCCCCCCTAGTCCAGGACACCGTCAGTAGCCCCCTGAACCGGTCTTCAAGTTGGGGACGTTCCTCGATTCTTTCAAACTGTTCTTCATCTTCGGTCGTCAGTCTTGAAAACTGGTTCAACAAATCTTCTCATCTTCGATCTTGAGGATCGCCAAAGTGAATCCGAAGAGTTTACATGTCGGGTATCCGAGGAGCCCCTTTAAGTTCTCGGCCTTTATCAATGCCTTGTTATTTTTTTACGCCACACCTCGGTTTTGAAGTTGTTCCCGTGCAGCGGTGTCCTCTTGCATCCGAGCTCCAACGCCGGACTGCAATCGAGATATCTTTTGCAGCCGAACACCAACGCCGGACTATGTCCGAGCTCCAGCACCGGACTATATCCGAGGTGCCATAGATCACCTTGGCTTGAAAAAGTTTGAAGGAGGTTATCCAAGTTTAACGCTGAAAAGTTCTCTATGGAACGAGCCATTCGAATCCGAGCTTTATGCCAGACCACTTCCGAGCTCCAACAATGGTCAGCGTCCGAGGTGTCGTAAACTTCCTCGATCTTTTAAAAGATTGAACGAATTCAGACGAGCTTAATGCCGGAAATGCCCTCTATGGAGCCAGCCACTGGCGCTCGAGCTTTATGCCGGACTGCTTCCAAGGTGGTGCACCACCCCGACCGCGGGCTGATTTTCTGTGAACATTTTTTATTGGTGCAATTTATTCTCTGCCGAGATATATAGCTAGTATATGTATATCCAGTAGCCCTCAAGGTGTGTGTCGGTCTAAAACCCGAGATGCACCTGAAGAAAAACATAAAACTGCTGATCCTAGTAGCCCCTGAGACTCAAGTCGATTTGCAAAATCGGCCTGAGGATCAACTCCTAGCTCGACAGCATACGTAGGAATAGAAACGCAGTGTAATATATTAGAAATAATGATCGGCGGATAGGCCCCTGAGAGAGGGTTGTGAGAAGTTGTCGTGGTATATTAGCTTGATGTCGGATAAGTCCCATATGGTGCTTATTGTTGTCTGAAGACGCGCTCGCTCATAGTTTGGTCATGCCGAACACTGAGAACTTTGAATTCTCTGCATTGAATAAGCAATGCAGTAGCCCCTGAGACACTGCTCGGGTGGCAACACCAGATCAGGGGATCGGTGTGCCCCTTTAATATTTATAAATAATGAGCACGAAGCCCAGTAGCACCCAAGCCTTAATGTGGGCACGGGTGGCCAAATTAAGGATCAATATCCATTTGACAGAAAATTTTGTTGTGTTTAACACAAACTTCTCGGAAAGAGAATAAATATCTCATAAAGGAGTTAGAGCTAACGAAAGCTAAGCTCACCAAGGTCGGCCTCAAGGGGCTTAATAGATAGGAAATCAGTGCCAATAAGGAACTATGAGAGCGTTATGTCAGCTGCTTGGTTGTCTCAAAGAGACTGTGCCATTGACTCTTTAAAGGTTGGCTGCGAAAAAATTGATTTTTGCTCACAATTTATGTGTAATGATTCTATGTACCCAAGTACTTTACATAATTAATGCTCGGATCCGCATTGTACAAAACTTTGTTGACCAACCATCGGCTTCAACCTCCTAGGCCAGCAGCCAGGGAGTGTTTGTCTTTCTTTATAAAGCCTTTATAAGAGCAAAGATTTACAACAAACAAGGCAATCCGGTCATACGGTTTTATAAACGAAGGTACACGGAGAGATATGTTATATTACTTTTTAATGTAAGAAACATCTTCCAAGGAAAATAGTCCCACTATCGGTTCCTTTCTTTGGGTTGTCATGCTGATCATGATCATGAAACCTCACCTCCGATCAATCTGGGAGGAAAATATTGAGGATTTAGTTCGGGGAAAGTTTCCGAACTATGTGGTCTAAATGAACCAAAATTTTCACTTCCGTCGTTGCCGACCAATTATATTCTTTAAGATGCTAGCTTTCGGCTTCTCCCGGTCTGAGGTACTACCACGAATGACCCGGAAGTAACAATCACATAGGTGCTCCCTTTACCTCCTAGCCGAACAATCGGGAACGTAGGGGTAAGCACAGGAGCCAGGCAACCCAGCTTGGCCAAAATCTTAAGTCAAATTGATGCATATTTATGGCTTTATAACGATGATTGCGGAAGGCAGCCCTCGTATATTAAATATAAACGCCGATGATATGTTCATTTTGACTCTGTTGCGACCGTTTATCAGTTGAAAGTGGCCCATCGCCGGCTTCCACCCCTTGTAGATGCTACGCAGGGTGTTTTCACAATAACAAAACAACCCTTAGTCAACGTCTCGGTGCCCGAAGGAGGTTGTGTTTGCGGAAACGAGGCAATCATATATGCGGGCTTTATAACTTTCACTTAACCATAGGAGCTTAAAGTTGGGAGGCTAGTTACTAGCCCCCGGTTAGTGTTCGGCGACAGTCGAGGTCAAGCCGTAAACACTTCGGCCAATATTATGAACAGCCCGTCGCTTAACACGGGGTGGCCTCCATCGATCTTATAGTTTAACACAATCATCGGATCGCTGACCAGTTTATGCTTATTATGACAGTCAGTTTTCGGCTTTCTCCACTAAGGCGCTTAACCATGCGAGCTGGAAGCACAATCGCAGTGGTTCACCCTTTGCACACCTAGCTGAACAAAGCGGAACGTAGGAGGCAAGCACAGGAGCTGGGCAACCCAACTATTGACCGAAGACACAATTCGAAACCGATGCATATATAGCAATATCCGAGAATTTTTTGCTGAATCTCTAAAGGTGTCCGGCGTTGCACTGCGAGACTTATGTTGGAAACACACAAATAGTTTAAAAGTGCCATAGGCTTGGAAAACCAAAAAACTTCAGTAAAAACTTGACGTCCGAACTAGATCAAGTGTTCGGTGCCAATCCGAAAATTGGTTTTAGAAAAAAATTGTGCTTCTGTCGTTCTTTGACATGACACATCCTATCTCAAGACTTCAAGTGGGTCACCCTATGGCTTCAACCTCCTATCCCGAAGGCGGAGTACTTCTTGTTAGGCCAGTTTAGCAAACTAAACTCTAGTGGCTTTGAGAGAGAAATTAGGCTCCTCGGCTATTGACCACACACTCGCGTCGAAAAAAAAGGAGTGATAGAAAAAGACTTTGCAACGACTAAGAAGAAGAAAACACATATTACTGTAAAGCGGCTCATATAAATTTTAAGAGCCCCTAATTAACATGGGAAAAAGAAGTGTTTTAAACAAACAACGTATGTGAGCATGTTCGAACCGAACACAATTTAAAAAATTAAAACTTTGAGCATGAAAGCAACTTAGCTGCTTAATGTTTTCGGCATCGATGACGCGGTCCGAGCTTACGGCGGGACGAGGTCCCAGCCCCTAAGCCGGTCCTGAGGTGTCGGAGCAAAGAGCTCGGCACTCCAAAGTGGCGACATAACACGACCAATGTGGCGAGGTGGAACCCCCAGTCCGTCCGAGGCGACGGAGCAGGCCGGTAGTATGACGCCCAAGTTCCCAACGTGGGTTAATGAAGTGATGACGAAGCCCCCGGTCCAGCTGAGGTGACGTGGTACGTCAGTACGCCAAGGTGACAGCGCTGCCCAACCCGGATAATTTACCTGTGCACAGAAAATAGTGCAAGAAGGAGATAATAGTAATAATAATAAATTAAAAAATTGTTGCATAATAAATAATTTATGCAAAGTGAATAATTAAAGGAATATGGCCCGTGCGCCGAACACCCGACGAGGTAGAACCCTCTCAATGATGCCGAAGTCCCCGAGGCAACTGAATCGGTATAGCAATTTGACCAACAAGGTGATCATGCGAGACAAGTGATGCCGATTGGGACGACGACGTCGGCTTGCCGAAGTGACCGCGTGATGCAGTTGAAGTCGATTACCTACACACATAAAATAGTGCGGTCCAAAATATAATATATATATATATATATAATCCTTGTATAATTGCTTTACGCAAAAATAATTTATTTAAAGAGATGTGGCCTGGCGCCGAAGCCAATGTCGATGCAGGGCGTCAGCGTGACGCGGTGAAGGCGTGACAAAGCCTGAATTTGCAGGGTGGCCCGGGCTCTAGATGCGGCATTCACTGAACTGCGGACGGGAAACTGACCGAACCATCGCGCAACCATCATTAATGCGGCCATCATTTGACAGACCTGTGTACAGATGATGGAACAAACCAGAGCAATAATTTCTCGGAAAAATAAACCCAAGCAAGAAAAAATTATTAGGATTAATAGCACCTGGTTTATCTGTTGTAGCAATCTGAAAAAAGGTTACTCCCAAAATTGGGACTTGATCTGCTCACCCATGAGCGATGAAGCGGCGGCGTGGCGATGCTGGCAAAGGTTGGCTTGCCGAGGCAAAGCCCCCGGTCCAGCTAATGTGACGAAGCTGGTCGACGGGTGACACCAAAGTCTCCGGAGTAGGTTGATGAAGAGATGGTGAAGCCCTCGGTCTAGCCGAGGTGACAGAGCAGGTCGATAAGGAGATGTTGTAGCTGCCATGTCAGCCGAGGTGTTGAATCAGTTCGGCATGATGGACATCGGCTTGAAGAGGCAACGGTGCGGTCATGCCAACGCTGGTCATACTTGTGACGCGGTCAAAGCCGGATTGATGAAGTGACCGAACGGCGATGTCGGTGTGCCCGTTCCGTGTAATCCGTGGGGCGGCATTGTTGGTGATGATTTATCCTTCGCGATGTCTAACTCTTTTTTGGCTCGCCGAGATGATGATCCAAAGAAGATGAGCTCGGCTCAACAAAGCGACGACATGCATGTCTAGCGCAGGTCGTCAGCCGTGGAGCAATGTTACCGGACTGATTTGACACCAGCGTGATGGTGAAGAGTACCTCAGAGAAGGCTTAAAATTTTGTGGGCACGTGTTAAGAACAACGCAAAATACCCTAGAAGAAAATTCCTTTAAAAAGGTTGTCCCATATCACGTTCATAAAGGAACATGAATTCGGGTCGGATCCGTATTCACGCAGAAAACACATCAAAAATTGGTCACTCGTCGGAAGGTTCCCGGAGTTTGAACCGTCGGATCGATCTGAAATTTTGAGGCGAGGTAGATATGGGAATTCCACAGCAGATGAACGGTTGGATCTTCCAAAAGAACTCTGAGTTTGCCTCTGGAGACCACGCCCTAAACTTTTCCAGATTCCCGTCCAGATTTGACAGGGCTCCGGTATATCGTAGATTGCCGGAGATTCCTCCATTGGAACTCGATGAAATTTTGCATGGTTGTTGTAGAATTAATTCCGCACAATTACACTGAAGCAATTGTTAAAACGACACTTGAGGAGGCGGTGGCGGCAGATACAAGTTCGCTGTCCAGAAAAACAGCACGGTCGCTCAAGGGCAATGTTGATGTTGAGCCCCCGAGCTCCATGGATGATTCCTCCATGATCTTGATAGAGATCGGAGTTGATATTGATGAAGGACCTCGTCCGAACATGATGATTGGAGGTAGGGCACAGTCCTCGATCAAGCCAAGGTGACCAGCCGACGGCGCAGTTGATCTGCAGGCGAGCCATTGATCCTTTTGACGACCACACAACGGAACTCTCAATGAAAGCACCATTGTCGGTGTCAAAACCGGCAGATCTTGGGTAGGGGGTCCCAAGCTGTGTGTCATGGATCGTTGGGTAACAGGAGACAGGGGACACGATGTTTACCCAGGTCTGGGCCCTCTTAATGGAGGTAATACCCTACTTCCTGCTTGATTGATCTTGATGAATATAGAGATCAAGAGTTGATCTACCACAAGATCATATGTAGTGCTCTAAACCCTAGGGGTGTGATGATTAATGTCATAATAATCTATCGACTAGCCTGGCCTTGGCTTATATAATGCACCAGAGGCCTAGGATAACAAGAGTCCTAGCCGAAAACGTTGGTGGAGAGGAGTCCTTGTCTTGATTACCAAGTCTTGTGGAATACTCCTTGTATGCGGCATGGGCTGTCCGAACTGGCCCATGAGCGAACCGACATGGGGGTCCTCGGCCCGATGCAGCTGGTCGGGAGACGACGTGGTGAGTCCCCCCTAGTCCAGGACACTATCAAACGGGAACAATCAAATCATCCCACTTGCCATGGCATTTGTGGAGGGTGAGAACTTTCCCGGGTGGGTATGGTTCTTCTAGCAAGAGAAAATTGCCATCGTGAAGGACCGACCAAACGTGTGTGTCATTCATGACAGACATGCTGGTATATTGAAGGTCGTGAAGACACTAAGGAATCCAACAACTGACGAACCAACACCTTGGAGGGACTTACAGAGTCGGTGGTGCATGCGCCATCTTGGGGCTAATTTTTTCTCACAGTTCAAGAACAAGCAGTTGATGAACTTGTTCAGAAAATTATGCAAGCAAAACCAGCAGGACAAATACGGATTAATTTGGTCAAAACTAGATGAGTTTACTAAGAAGCAGGTTTGTGCGAGGAAGAAAATGGAACAAGATCAGGTTAAATTAGCAGCCCTCATCGCGGAGCTAGAGGAGCTAGTAGGTCTTTGTGACTTGCCAACAATTGACCCTCATAATATTAAGAGAAAGAAGGGAAGGGCAATAAAGAATTTTTCTGAGTGGATAGAGAAAGAGCCTCAAGTGAATTGGTCTTTGCTGCATGACACCCATGGAGCTAGGTATGGCCACATGACAACCAATCTTGCAGAGGTGTATAACTTTGTACTCAGAGGGAACAGAGCATTGCCACTCACAGGTATTGTGGAGGCTGTATTCCATGGCACTTTGAGATATTTCAGATAAAGGCACGAGTTAGCAAAGAAGCATATTTTAGATAATCACAACACACCTTATTATAGCCATGTCATGGAGTACATGGCAAAGAAGATAGAGAAAGCAAAGAAGCACACTGTCAGACTCATAGGAAATTAAGAAAGGAGGTATGAGGTTCAGCTTCCTACCGATGGTTTTGGTTCTGCAAATGAGGTGAAGACGCACGAGGTAAATTGGAACAAAAATGTATCCAATGTGTGACTGCAACAAACCGAAGTTGTTGCACCTACCTTGCTCACATGTGTTGACTGCCTGTGGCCAGACTGAGCTGGACGCTATCTCCTTTGTGTCTCCATACTATTTAAAAGAGGCAGTGCCCAACACATGGACATGTGAGATGACAGGGTTTAGAGACGACGGTGAGAGAGTATACATCCCGGATCCAAACCTTCAGCGAACAAGTAGGGGCAGATGAAAGGCCCATCGTATTTGAAACGATATGGACCAATCTGAAGCTGGTGGAGCAACCAGAAAATGTTTGTTATGCGCGGCTTATGGGCATAGGATGAAATATTGTCCCGAACTGAACAAAGACGGTGCTTCCACATCGACGAGTGCTTCCACATCGAGACTACGACAACATGAGCAAGAGGCGGACGTGGTCGTGGCAGTCGAGGCCGAAGGGGCGGACGAGGAAGAAATAACTCACAAGCTATATAATGTGTCATACTATGTTTTAACTTGTAATATGTGTGAATTATGTTTTACTTTGTAATATGTCTGAACTATGTTCTAATTTGTAATATGTCTGGACTATGTTTTAATTTGTAATATGTCTAGACTATGTTTTAATTTGTAATATGTCTAAACTATGTTTAACTTTGTAATATGTATGGACTATGTTTTAATTTGTAATACGGTCTGAACTTTGTTTCACTTTGTAATATGTTTGTACTATGTTTTATTTGCACCTGAGATTTGTTATTTGAACTACAGATATGTCTTCATATCCGTTGCTTAATGGTAATATCGATAGAAAGCACCGGGGCGCCCTTATGGAAGCGGGCAAGAACTTAAACGTGTTGGTCACTCGCACCCCAAAGTCTAACTAGATGCTACACCCTTCATGGGTTGATAGGTATGTGTGCATATATTGGAATCCATATAATGACTTACTATGTTTGACATACTTTTCATAGCTGCTAACAGTATGCTACAATCTCTTTATTTTGTAGGTAAAGTTGGGCTGGACTTCTACCCTTGGCATGGCTGATTGAGGGCACATTGGATGAGTGGGTTGATGGTCCGAACTTAGATGAGACAGGTGAACCATTGCAGTTACGCAAGAGGCAAATGAAACGTTTCTCTTATGACAAGTCACTCCTTACCTGCTTAGTAGATAGATGGAGACCAGAGACACATATGTTTCACTTTTCCTGGGAAGAGATCGCGCCTACTTTACATGATGTGTCTTACTTGTTGGGATTACCTCTGGTCGGTGCTGCCATAGGTCCTTTAGAGGCAGAATCTGGTTGGCTAGCATTGATGCAGACCCCTTTTTTGGCTGCGGTGCCAACTGCTACGGCCATAGACAACGATCCTCACGGGCCTCTTTTTAGATGGTTGAGCCAATTTCAGGTAACCTTCACGGCAACTTAAACAAATGTTGTTTTTTAGCTGCCCGATGTTCATACAATCATTACATTTCTATATAGATCGTCTCATTAGGATATCCCGATGTTCAGTTGTCAGAGGCAAAGATTGACCGGTCCCTAGAGGCATATATTCTTTGGTTGTTCGGCAAGACGAGGTTTACGGAGAACCACGTGACCACTATCGATGCACGACTCATCAGTATTGCACGAGAGATAGCTGATGCACGTTGCCCTGGGGACATTCTGCAGAGGAGTTTTGGTTCTGCTGTGTTAGCGGCTACGTACAGAGGCTTGTGCAAAGGTTGCTTGTTGAAGTCTAGAAAATCAAGTCTTGTTGAATGTCCATTATTGTTGCAGCTCTAGTCATACAAGAGATTCCCTATTGGACGACCCTATGTCTACGTTGATAAACCTTTTGGTTTGGAGGACTTAGCTGGGGCTTATGTGCCTGCTATCGGCGACTTGCCTACTATGAGATCTGTTTGGGCACGGCGAGAGGTACTTTCATATTAAGTAACAATTAATTTGATTATTTCTTGTCATTCAATAGTATTACTAATGCTTATTTGTTGTCATGCACAAAGACAGTTTGTGCATAGCCAGGTGAAGGGCTGCTACCCGTCCTTCACGGCGCAGTTTGATAGTTTGCACTAGGATCAAGTTATCTGGGAGCCATATTCGCATCAGGCTATATTATCCAGGTGCCCATTTAGGATTTCTGGATTGTGCACTAGAGATCAGCACTATTGGATGACCAAAGCCAAGTTGGTGTTCGATGTGACGGTTGAGGAGATGGCTCTTCATAGGGTGATGAGACAGTTCGGTCTATGTCAAGAGCCTAACATTACAGTTATTCCACACTTACCAGAACACATGCACAAGTAAGTAGTAATACTATTTTAGTTCTCAGCTCTGCATTCAGAATATACCGAATCATGTAATGTGCATGTCAATCTCAGGTACATTCGCCTAGGAGGAAACAAGTCCATGGCTTATTGGCTTTAGAGCATTACACCTTACGTTGACGAATGGACTACAGCGCCGACAAATATCTGGGATGAGGTTCGACCCTTTAACTGGGACAAGTTCGGGTTGTATCTCCAGCGTTACCGGCATATAATGAGGACCTACTTGGTTCCATCAGTTGCTCCTGATGAGATCGAAGCCCCTCTCACCAACGATATGTACCCAACTGCCTCTGTTGTGGGAACCAGACACCATGTGGTACGTGCCATGGTTCTCATATGTTAAGTCTTTTCTTAACCTGGACATATTCAATTTGTTATCTATTCGTGTTGCATGTCATACAACGAGAATCTAATTGGTTAACTCTTCGTGTACAGGGTCACTTGACAGGAGAGGTGCGAGAGGAGGTTTCCGCTTTAATGCAGCACTTTCAGAGGGGAGATACTATCCCACCGCGAGAGCACGTCTCATGGTTGAGGCGTCTTGATGATAAGCTACACGGGATTTATGCAGCTGTTACGTGTAGACGATCTTCGGATGTTGCAGTTCCTCCTCCAGCACATCGTCCGCCACATCCATCTCTACATCATTTAGAACCACGACCCTCTGTGCACCATTCAGAACCACGACCCTCTATGCATCGTTCAGAACCAGGTCCTTCACAGCGAGGGAACTCTTCCTGGCATCAGCCACCTCCTTCACAACCAGGGAGCTACTGGCATCAACAGATGGATCTAGGTAACACTACTTTGTACATTCTTTTCGACACTTCCGCAAATCAATTTTACATGTTATACTTTACCGCAGTCTACAGCCAGTCGCAACCGTTCATGCAATTAGTGCAGTCACCGATGCTTAGTGGTGCTGCTTTGTTCTTAGAGGGCGACGGTGATGACGATGACCAAGCTGCAAACACTTATGACTTCTCGCAGACAGTGTTTCACACTCCACCACCACAACCGATGCAGGAGACACAAACTGTGACAGACGACGTTATGTATAGTCGTGGTTATCGTGAGCCTCGTCCACCACCTCAGCGCTTATCGCCTTCTGGTCCTCGCCCGCAGAAGACCCAGACTCGTCGTCGTCCCCCGCAGTGATATGGCTATCTATGTATGAGTCATTATCTATATTAGTTTCAGACTATATGCATGTGTGAGTCAGTATCTATGTATGAGACATGCTTCATGTATGTGTTGCTATCGTACTTGCTTCTATCTGATCAGGAGACATATATTGTTTTATGTATGAGAGAGACATATTACTATTAATCTGCATTGTTATTCGAGTTACATTTCGAAAGCGACTGCAATCGTTAATTAAGATACAAGTACATTTGAATTAAACGGTAGGGCTGAACTTAAAATATACAGCTTACATACTACATGAAGGCATCATCGTTATCCTCCGTTGATGCAACACTCTTGCCCTTCGACGATGCAGTTATCTTGCCCTCCATCGACGCAACATTCTTGCCCTTCGACGATGCGGTTCTCTTGCCCTCCGTCGATGCAGCACTCTTGCCCTTCCACGATGCGGTACTCTTGCCCTCCGTCAATGCAACACTCTTGCCCTTCGACGATGTGGTACTCTTGCCCTTCAACGGTGCGGTACTCTTGGCCTTGGTGCTCGTCATGAAGATATAGTCTTCGTCTTCGCTGTCGGTAGTCCATAAATATGTATGCTCTGCTGCAGTCCTTATGAAATTTTCACTCTTCGTCTGCACTACCTTCTTCCACCTTCCATGCAACCTAAGAAATTCTTTACGTACCTCCTCATAGGTCCTTTCAGGCCATCCAAAGTTACGTAATGCGTGAACCAACTCATTCTGTATAGTGTCACTACCGATGAGTTTGTCCCATGGAACTATCCTATTGTCCATCCTGGAATCGATGGCTAGCCTAAGAAGACATTTGCTCATCTCAGGGTGAAAACTACGATCAAAAGGATACTCGGACATCTCGACTACACTAAACTGGACTACTTATCCACCTCCGTGTGAAGGGGGTTTTATAGGTAGAGAGGAGAAAATGGCAGGAAAGAACGACTGCGGTATGGAGGGAAAGGGTTGGCGGGAACATATGGTGGGAAGGGGTTGGTGGAAAGGGGTTGGCGAGAAACGGGTGGCGGGAACATATGGCGGGAAACGGGTGACGGAAACATATGAAGGGAAAGAGTTGCCGGGAAAATATTGAGGGAAAGGGTTGTGCGAGAATATAATTTTTCAATGTCTAAGATGGGCAATGGTTGCACAACATTCATAAGTTAAAATAAAAAAAATATTTCGGCCTAACATAAGCCGAAGAGCGGAGCCATGCAGTTTCGGCCACCCGTTCACGTGAAAAGGTGCCCCAGGGACTTTTCGTCCTACTGCTGACCAAAGAACACTTTTCGGCCTACTGCTGACTAAAAAGGCCTTTTTAGCCCAGGTACGCACCTCTTCGGTCAAGGCACGGCCGGGGAGCCCTTTTCGGGTAAATGCGGGCCGAAAACACCCTCTTCGACCCACACGAGGCCGACAGGGTCATAGTTTTGGAAAAAAATTGCATTGGATGCCATAGTTTCCAAATTTGCTGTAAAAAAATGATAGTTTTGAAAAAAAAAATCAATGAAGTTGCCCTAAGCTAAGTTGTACTTCCTCCGTTCCGATTTACTCATCGTGCTTTTAGTTTGGACTAAAACCACGACGACGAGTAACTCGGAAGAGAGGGAGTATGCCCGTTCGCTATTCTCCTCAAGAACACGACCTGTTAATATCAGACTATACCGACCTGCGGACCCCTCGGTACAGTGGCAGTAGGCAGGACCACGAACAAGCTGGTCCCCAAGGTCAGCCTCAGGTGTGTTAGTACTCCCACGATGTTGTCGGTGTTGATCGTATAACATGAGCCTTGCTTTTAGGGGCCGTTTGATTGCTACCCTGAGAAAATTCTGCCTGGCCAGAGGGATGCCGGACACTAACCTGAACCTTGTTTGGTTGGCAGCCTGAGCACTCTTATAGCTAGCCTGACCTGACCACACAAGCACACAATTAGCCGGAGTCAGGCCACCAAAATCGGAGGCCTGAGCTTCAGGCACGCACATGCAAATATATTTTATTGGTTGATCAGTGTACTCTAGTGGTTCACCCATGTTGCATGCAGCTAGCAATCATTGCATCGTACCATTCTTTATTTTCTCAGGCTCAGGCACGAAACAAACAACGCTTGACTGGAGCTGCCTAGTCGGGTTAAAAGCATAACAATCTCAGGCTACACTCAGGCACGTAATTTTCTCAGGCCTGGTGCTCAGTGCACCAACCAAACAGCCCCTTAGTTTAGGAAACAAGACCCATCTCAGAGCGAGGCTGGGGACGGAACCAGCTGTAGTCGGAGGGTTTATAATGGGAACTTGCCTGCAGATGCATGGACATGCATGGGAACTTGCAGTTGCATGCACCTTTAGTCGCAGCTGTCGTCGCGGCCGCTCCGTCCAACTAGCCGCAATGCAGTCCATGAACTAGTCTACCATGCATAGTTATTCTAAAGCTTCGAACTCCTACAAAGGCCAGAAGCTTAGCTGTATGTGTTGGAATGATTTCCACCGGTGTTACGCCTGAGAAATTGGTTTGTGGTCCAAATTTGCCCACACAGGCTTACAGAAAGGCCGAGGGAACAGATTGATGGTCGAGTGCCAGAATCCCTGCCAGCGAGAGAAAAGACATCACGGGAGCTTATCATCATGCTGCTGGCATCGATAATGTCCAGAGTTATGCGATTGAGCTTTCGTCGTATCCTCGAAATGACTTGTTTACAGAAAAAGTGGTGCTACATCGCTCAGCATTGGTACTTCCAGTTCCGGTCGATTGCTGACCGTCCCATACAAATTCCACATGAACTGAGACACAAGCGTTTCTAACTGTGACCGGCCGGGAGAGAGGAGTCAGGGAGGGAAATGCATGCACGCGAATATGCGATGCTCCTTTGCTATGTTGATCGAGGTGTGTCACTTCAGGTCGAGCATATGGAATCTTACTTCTAATCAGAACGCCGCACAAATCAGGCGACAGCGATGTGAGTGAATAGTTGGATGAAATGACTAGACGCAGCCAAGGATGCTACTCCAACGCACCGATCAAACCGACGCATATTTTGTCTACTTTTTTATTTATTTGGGTCGGCCGAACGTGTCATCTACTCTTTATTTGGGACTGGTTGTGTCGTCCAATGAATGACCGACGTATTCTTCCGCATTCAAAAAAATTCAAAAACATAGGACCGAATTTAACATAATCAAACATTAACGGCCGGTCAACCCTCTGTTAAAGTCCACATAAGCATTAATAAAACATAAAAAAACAAAACAAAAATCCCTCCCACGCTATCATAGGCCATGCCATCGTTGTCGCCATCAACGAAGGCGGGCGGCTACCCGGCCCACGGGAAGGTTGTCTCCCATGCCACCCACGCCAACTCCTCTGGCGTCTGCTTTGGCGGCGGCATTGTTGCGGCGGGCGCACTCCTTCTCCCGTGCCCAGCGGATGCGACGTTCCTCCTTCTCGCGCTAGGCCTGCATCCGGCGCTCGCCGTCGGCCCGCTCCTCCGCCAGCCAGTGCTGCGTCCAACAGTCGAGGTAGGCCGCCTCCTTCTCCGGCGGCGTGTCCATGTAGACAGCTGCGCACTTACCCAGTCACGGAGAATGTCAGTCCACGCGTACCTCTCCAGCGCGAGCTCGGTGGGTGACGTGGGCGTGCGTTCAGGCTCAGCCTTGGACCAGAGGACAGGCGGTGGTGGCTAGGGTTTTGTTACCGCTGGCGAGAGGGCAATCTTGGCCAGATGTGGACGGGGGAGGGAAAGTTGATGAGGTCGGCCACCCACGCACGCTTGTATTAAAAAAGGACGGTGACCCGGTGCTTCCACCCACATTACTAGGAAAAGGGCTAAAGATGAAATTGACAATAATGGCGCATTGTACATGTGGTGCGCCATTACTAAATACTAATGGCGCACCATGTGTTGGTGCGCCATTAATGTGCAAATACTAATGGCACACCATATCCACGGTGCGCCATTAGTAAAAAAAATTTAATTTTTTTAAAACTACTAATGGCGCACCGTGGGGCGTGGGGGTGGTGCGCCATTAGTAATTTGGCCCAAACATTCCCCCGAATGCACCCCCTCCCCTGTGGACCGCCTTTTCAGTTTCAAAAAAATAAAAGAAAATGATAGAAATTCAAAAAAAAAGAAAATAGATTCCCATGTGATATGTGGTCTAGTTGTTAGCAAAATTTACAAACATGAATTTTTGACTTTTTTGCAAAATCTCTTGAGAATTTGTAAAAATGGGCATAACTTTTGCATACGAACTCGGATGAAAAAGTTTTTTATATGAAAAATCATCTACTCGCAAAGTTACATCCGAATTTAACGGGGGGAACCCCGTTAAACATTTTCAAAATCCTCAAAAACCTAACAGAAAAAAAGATACGGGGCTTTTAAAATCTAGAGAGGCAAAAAAATCAAAAAAATTCAAACTTACTAATGGCGCACCTGCCCATGGTGCGTCATTACTATCTTCCCGCTTTTAAAATTCAAAATAAGTCAAAATAAAATAAAAAAGTTACTAATGGCGCACCTGCCCATGGTGCGCCATTAGTATCTTCCCGCCTGCAAAATTCAAAATAAATCAAAAAAATAGAAAAAGTTAGTAATGGCGCACCTGAATGGCGCACCTGCCCGCGGTGCGCCATTACTATGCTGTATATATGGCTGGGCGTGGTCCTCTCTTTCTTACCTCTTCATTCTTCTCCTCCATCTCCTCCTCTCCTCCACTCCATCTTCCCTTCTCTCCTCCACCATACTATCCTCCTTCTCTCCGGTGACCTCCTCCTCCTCCTCTCCGGCGACCTCCTCCTCCTCCTCTCCTCCCCTCCCCTCACGGTTTTCCTCCCTCCTCTCCGGTGAGCTCCTCCTCCCTCCTCTCCTCCCATCCCCTCATGGTTTCTCCTTCCTCCTCTCCGATGCTCCGATGAACTCCTCTTCGGCGACCTCCTCCTCCTCTCCGGCGATGTAGGCGAGCGCCTCTCCGGTGACCTCCTCCTCCTCCTCTCCGGCGAACTCTCCTCCGGCAAAAGAACACGGCAAAAGAACACACAAGATACAAAAACAGGAACAAAATTTGAAATAATATCGTGCCAAAAAACGAGCAAAAAATGGGCAAAAAAATCACGATCCAGATCCAAATTCAAAATTCAAAAATAGCAATGGCGCACGGTGGGGGTTAGACGGTGCGCCACTACTATTTTCCCGCCTTCAAAATTCAAAAATACTAATGGCGCACCAGTGGCCTATACTAATGGCAGACCGTGGCCTATACTAATGGCGCACAAGTGGTGCGTCATTAGTATACCAGATACTAATGGCGCACCAGTGATGCGTCATTAGTAAAAAATACTAGTGACGTGATACTAATAGCGCACCAGTGATGCGCCATTAGTAGACAAAATTGGTGCGCCATTAATAGCCCTTTTTCTAGTACTGCCATTGTCAAGCGGGCCCGAGGTAGGTGGCCGTGTTTAATACGACCGCGTGCACTGATTGTGTCCCTGACAGGTGAAGCCGTGATGGACACCGAACGAACACATGGCGTGTCCGTTTCGCGTCCGCGTGGACACAAACCAGACGGAAATCAGACGAACACCAAGCTGACGCTTTTTAAGTTTAAGCCGATGCGTTAGAGCGTTCTTTTGGTCCATTCCAACGCAAACAGACACACACCTTCATTTCGATCGGCTTGTTGGTGAGAATCACTCTTGAGCTACAACACAAGTAGTACTATAGTCATTCCCCCAAAAGAAAAAAGTAGTACTACAATCGATCTCGTCTCGTTTCCTCTATTATTCCCGACAAAATATCTCTTTCTGCACTTTGATCGATCCATTTTTTAATCGACTTGATTCCATGTCCGCTGAGTACTACCTTAGCTTTCTAGCTAGCGGCGGGCTGCACGTACGATCCTTGTCATCACCCACGTCTAGTCATAATCCCTGTAGGCATTTTAGTCTGCAGTCTAAAGTGTAATTACCGATCGTTTCACTAGTTGAACATTCTTTAGATGTGTTGAGAAAATGGAAGGGGAGAGAGAGACTTGACCAAAGGACAGGAGCTGATCAAGGCCGTATAAAGTACTGGCAACAAAATCCTGGGCACTAACACTAATGAATTAGGTTTGAACAGACCACGAGTTTGCTTAGAATTATGCGCTTGTGTTGGAACTTGATAACGAATCTAGGATTGCAAACGATCTACTATCAACCAAGAAGATATTCATGTCCCCTATGTTGAATAAACCGGAGCATAGTTATCTACCTTTTTATTCTCTTTTTTCTTAGAAAACACACTACAAAGACCCTCACATACAATTATACGTACACTCACACATAAACACACACACCTTATCCCCGTAAGCACCTTTGAGTGATTGGATTAGCAAATCTTAAGATTGATGAAGACACCAAAAGACCTTGTTATCGGCGAGAACATCACCTTCTAGTGGGAAACATTTCGCATTTAAGAAACACACAAACATCAAACTTAGGATTTCATTCGCGGTGGATTGGGGTAAAATCACCTCATAACCATACAAACACATGCTAGTTCTTAGTTGTCTCAACCCGCCATTCGCACACCCTCCGAACAAATACGTTGTCGCTCGACGAGACTGCTGGTCTTAAGACCATTGACAACAATATCAAGGTCTAGTACAAAGGCAAAATACAAAGCTCTTGCAAATGCAGCAGGTAGTTGGATGTAGTCCTTGCTAGGTGAATTAGGTGTGCCACATGCAGAAATGTCATGGTTGTGTTGTGATAATCTTGGTCCAACTTGTATGTAGCCAACCCAGTATTTTATGCTAGAACTAGCCTATAGTACACATCTTCCTAAATTCACATAGTTACCATTCTTATAGTGAAGTGCATCTTAGGTCCTCGGACCATTTCAGAGATATCATGTAGGTCCTTGAACTACGAAAATCATCGTCCATGTACTCAAAGTGCAATATGTGTGTCATCCAGATTATTTCATAGGTGTCACGTAGGTCATCAAAGTATTTCAAAGATGGTGTCATATGTGTACACATTTATTGCACTCAAAGAACCTGAATGATACTTTTCATTGTTTGATAACCTATATGACAACTCTGAAATAGTTGAAGGCCCAGGATGCACTTCACTCTTTTTTAATCCATCCAAGCTGAACATGAGCACTACATGTGGCCTATAGGTTGTGCTGGTTGAAATGATGTCATCCCTCTCTCACCTCCTCCATAGTACTTATTTAAAACCCCTCTTCCGTTCGGAACGATGAGCCGAACCATTTCTCCAGCTTGCAGCATGCAAGAAAACTGCTCATCCTATTCCCAACCTCTCTATTCTCAACCTTTTGCCTTGTCTTCCGCCTGTGTGTTACTCCATCGTCCTCGCGTGATCTTCTGGTATTTTTCCTCTGAAACATAGTTCACTCGGTGTGCTTTCCGATAGTCTTGATGTGCAAACTTGCTTCCTCTTGTGCCATACTGGATGAGAAGATGTAGATGAGTTGGCTTCGTCATTGTGCCTGTTTTGTTCCTCTTGCTACTCTATCTTTTCAAGCAGATGGGGCTGTAAGCTAGCGCCTTCTGTGTGAGAGAGCTCTCTTCAGTCCACTCTCAGATGGTTGTAGGGTTTAATTAGCTGCCGATTCATTCATTCACCTACCAAGAACCAAGGCGGATCGCATGTCTTGGTAGCCGACTGGATGACGCGGGAGCTAATGTTTAGCTCCACGTTGTTTGTGGTTGGACTGAAGGGTGCTCCCTTGCTCGCAGTTCTCATGCATAAAATGGTCTTGGAGTTTCTTGTTGAACTTTTGTTTCTTTGAACCATATTAAACGCATTTTTCTAGATGTTTCAAGATGCAGCTCCAAAATAGATCTGCAGGTCGTGATCTATCTATGCCCGTTTTTCCCTTCAAACGAATAAACTTTTTGGGGTTTGGGCCTGTCTAAAAGGTTTCCCATTTACTGTGACAATGATTTTCAACTGTGTGATTTACTTTGATTTGATTGTCAAGGCCTCGGCTATTGGCTATCCTACATTCAAGGTTAGCATTCTTGTCTTCCAAATTTAGACATTGTGCCGTCAATACAATCTGGAATGCGGTCAATATTGGAGATCTTTCAACCGCAAAAAAAAATATTGGAGATCTTTCTTATGCATCTGTAATTGTGGAGTCAATGTTGATCGAGATTCTCAGTGGAAGGTTACCGAGAGATTTCAAACCAGTTTCGTTGTTGGTGCTGCACCTAATTATTATTATTTTCATAATTTGATTTTTGTGACTTCTGAAATACAGTAGGACTACCATTTTCCCATAGTTGATACCTATCTTGATACCCTATTTATTACTCCCTCCGTCTCATAATGTAAGACGTTTTTTGACAATAATGTAGTGTCAAAAAACGTCTTACATTATGGGGACGGAGGGAGTAATTGTTTCTCTGCTCTATAGGAAATAAAGAGTTGTTCTTCTGATGCATTCAGAGGTTACTATGCCAGCTGTATTTACTTCCTTGCTCTATAAACAGTTCATAAAATATATTTTTATTTGATTTATCAGATATCTGTAGCATGTACAGCTTACCCCCACCCCCGATTATAAGAACTTCGTTTAACCTAATTAGCGAGACCATGTGGCGCCATTAAGGTTAATGAACATGCAGTAAGTAGGAGTACTCCGTATTTGAATCCTTTGGAATTTTCTCCTGGCTATGTCCTTGGGACAAATTAAAGCCTTCCCAAGACCCCATAATTTTCATTCCCCTCAATTCAATGGTCCATCCAAGGAGTAAGCATTCCATGTCGCATTTGTGCAAATTAGTTGGGTACAAATTTGTGCAGTCGAGTAAATTTGTGCATTTTATTAGGAACATATTTGTGCAGTTGAGTAAATTTCATATTACAATTCTGTAGCGCAAATATAGCTGTGCGTATCTCAAATTTGCATTTACTAGGAGTAGGGCGTTTTGGTGCCCATACTCATCTGCACCCGGTTAGATTTTTTTTGTAAAAACATCAAAACAAATTCAAAAAATTGCAAATCTTTTTTGTGCGGCAGACAATTTGATGCGTGAGGCCCGCTCCAAATTTTATGTCATTTAGACATTTGAGCAGCTCTCAGCAAAAACGACAAATCGGAGCAAAACAGTACATGAACAGTAAACATTTTTACGAACTCCTAATTTGTTCTTTTTACTGAGAGCTCCTCAAATATCCAAATGATTTGAAAATTAAAGCGGACCTCACGCATCAAATTGTCTACAACACAATTTTTTTTGGCATTTTCTGAATTTTTTTAGTATTTGTTTTGATTTTTTTCATCAGCGTGGGTGCAGATGAGCTCGGATGCAAAAATGAATTTTCGATTTACTAGATGCAACTAACCTTGTAACGATATAATTCCATTTGTTTGTTGTGGTAGCATATGGTGTGAATCAAACAGTCTTGTCCGCGCGCCTCTTTCTGAAATTGCGTGCACGCATCGACATTGCTGAATACTAGTAGTATTACTCTGACCAGTGAACCACAGTATAGGG
This sequence comes from Aegilops umbellulata, assembly GCA_032464435.1. Lineage (NCBI taxonomy): Eukaryota > Viridiplantae > Streptophyta > Magnoliopsida > Poales > Poaceae > Aegilops > Aegilops umbellulata. Next base: position 288,358,278 of record CP136056.1, on the reverse strand, counting down.
TACATACCTACTTTGATGTCTGCCTCTAGGGCTCTGCTACAAGCCGGCAGGTCTCCTTGTCCAATCCATTTCGTCCGCGCATGTTTATTTGAGTCGGTCCGGATAAAATAAATCGGTCCAATGTGCAGAACTAAACGAACGCGCGTATACTTTTCGTCCGTCTGCTTACCAATTTCCGGTCCAATTTCGAGCCTGATTTGCATCGGCACGGACATGAAGCGGATGCGCGCGACGCGAGCCTACTCCTCACCGTGGCCTGCTAGTCGGTGGCACATTGGCCATCCTCTTTCACCCCTATCGACAACAAGCCTCTTTATGATGACTGTTTGTGTGATCATGTATAATCTGATTGTAGAGGATGAGCGCCCGAAACGTATTTACGATCAAGGGTTTCAGTTCAGGGTGAGAATGTTGTGCTTGAGCATGGAGGAGGAGCGGTAACGTTTGCAAAGTTTACCCAATTTCATCATAAAATGCATGATTGGAAAACTCACATGCAGCTGTAAAATGATTTGGTTGAGTATATGTGGGCTCATGTTGGCAACCAATAGATGTATCTGTTTTTAATGTATTCGAGACAATTTAATTTTTATTCGACTTCTAAGCTATGCTAAATTTATTTGGTTGTAAAACTATGCTATTTTTACTTGCTTGTGAAACTATGTAAAATGTGTGTATATTTGTTAAGAACAGTGACAAGCCGGTCACGCAGGCAAATAAGGGTCGGCGCGTTGGGCACACTGCCGACCTAAATCAAAAACAGGGCGGACGCCGAGCGGGCGGTTTAACCAAACGGACAAAAAACGGATAAAATCGCCGTCTGTTTGGGTCGGCGCGTTGGAGTTGCTCTAACCACATTTTGTCATCCAACGCGGTCATGTATCGGTTTGTTCGGCGATCTGGACGTATTTTTTCCGGTAAAACGGAAGCAAATTGGGGGGCTATGAGGGGTCCGGACCACTGCTGTGACGCCCGGGTAGTTACGCTATAGTAACCCTCCGCTAATGATGCCAGGTCACCACAATTACTATTGCTAAGCTATCGTTAGATCAAAAACCGTTCCAAAATTCAAATTCAAAATATGTTAAACAATAAAAGTTTTCAAACGTTAAAATAAAATGTTCGGTTAGTGCCAAATATTACATAGGTAATTGTTGTGAAGAAATCACATATTTAGAAAATGCTATGATGCCTTAAATTAAATAAAACAAGAAAAGGGAAATAAATAAAAAAACAGAAAACTAAACAAAAAAATGAAGAAGAAGACCCCCCCCGCTGGGCCACGGCCCAGCAGGCCATCGGGCCGCCAGGCCGGCCCAGCCGCACCCCACACCCTCCCCCTATATCCACCCCCACTGGGGAAAACCCTAACCACCCACCCACTTCCCCCCTACTCGCTCCCCGCACCCCTCTCGCCCCCCCCCCCCCCGATCTGGATCGGGGCACTCGGGCCCCAACCCGGCGCCTCAGGCCACCCCTCGCCGGCGCCCGCCTCTCCGCCTCCCTGACGCTGTCACCTCACCGTTGCCGTCCCGGAGCTTCCACGCCGCCGCTGGACCTCGTCGCCCCGTCCCCGCCCCCCTCCTCGCCGGACACCGTGGACGCGCGCCGCCCCGCCGCGGCACCAACGCCTCGAGCTCGCCGTCGCCCCCGTCCTCCTCGAGCCCCCTGCCAATTCCCTACCGGCCCTGTGAGCCTCCCCCTTCCTCCTTTCTCCGCCGTGTCGCGCGCACGCTCCGCCGTGGTCGCGCCCTCTTTCCCCGGCTCCGTCGTGCCCCCCCGCTTGTGCTAGTCCCGCTCGGCGGCAGGCCGCGCCACCGCGCGCCGCCCCTCTGTCCGACCGCGCTCGCCTACGCAGCTTCGCTGCCTGCGGCTCCCTCCCGCCGCCATCGCCCTCCGCCCTCGCGCGCGCCCACCCGTGGCTTCGACGGCCGCCATCACATGTCCCTGCCGCCGCCGTCGCCGGCGCAGCCCCGGCCCGGCCACGGCGCGCCCTCACGCCCGTGCGTGTTCGGGCGGGCGCCCGCGCCCAGTAGCCCGCCCTGCTGGCCCCTGTGACACTGCCAGGGGGCCCCACGCGGCCCCTATTTGGATAAAAAAATAAATAAATATAATAACTAAAATATTAATTAATTAATTAAAGAATTAATTAAGTTAATTAATCATCATTAAATTAACCTAATTAACTGTTAGTTTAATCAAAACAGTAATTAGTTTGTTAAACTCTAATTAACCTAATCAGGGAATGACAGGTGGGTCCCACTGGACCCACATGTCAGTTTGACCCAGCCAACTCTGTTGACTGCTGACGACAGCATGACATCATGCTGATGTCATAAATCTAATTTCGAATTAATTAATTAATTAAATTCCATAAATTTAATAAAACCTTTAGAAACTCATATCTTTTAATCCGTAACTCAGATTAAAATATTTTTAACATGAAAGTTGCTCAGAACGACGAGACGAATCCGGATGCGCAGCCCGTTCATCCGCCACACACCCCTAACATATCAAACTCGCAACTTTCCCCCTCCGGCTCCTCTGCCCGAAAACGCGGAACCCCGGGGATATTTTCCCGGATGTTCCCCCCCTTCACCGGTATCATCCCATACCGCGTTAGGGCACCTCTAACGCCGTTACTTGTCATGTCATGCATCACTATGCAACTACTTGCTTAAATATTTATTGTTCTCCCCCCTCTTCTCTCGATAGACACCGAGACCGACGCTGCTGCTGCCCCGTTCGACTACGGAGTTGACGATCTCTCTCTCTTGCCAGAGCAACCAGGCAAGCCCCCCCCTTGATCACCAGATATCGCCTACTCTTCCCTATACTGCTTGCATTAGAGTAGTGTAGCTTGTTACTGCTTTCGTTATTCCTATCCTGATGCATAGCCTGTCTTTGATACTGCTGTTGATACCTTTACCTGCAATCCTACTGCTTAGTATAGGATGCTAGTGTTCCATCAGTGGCCCTACACTCTTGTCCGTCTGCCATGCTATACTACTGGGCCGTGATCACTTCGGGAAGTGATCACGGGCATATACTATATACTTTACACTATTACATTACCTATGATACTGTTCGGAGATGGGGGCTGAAGGGGCAGGTGGCTCCATCCCGGTAGAGGTGGGCCTGGGTTCCCGACGGCCCCCCGACTGTTACTTTGAGGCGGAGCGATAGGGCAGGTTCAGACTACCTAGGAGAGAGGTGGGCCTGGCCCTAGTCGGCGTTCGCGATACTTAACACGCTTAACGAGATCTGGGTATTTGATCTGAGTCTGGCCATTTGGTCTATACGCACTAACCACCTACGCGGGAGTAGTTATGGGTATCCCGACGTCGTGGTATCAGCCGAAGCACTTCTTGACGTCAGCGACTGAGTGGCGCGCGCCGGGTTGGACCGCGTAACGTGACTTCCGTTGTACTGGAGGTTGCTAGGTCTGCTCACCGGCCGCGTTCGCAACGTGCAGGTGTGCTCAGGGCGATGGGCCCAGACCCCTGCGCGCTTAGGTTTAGACCGGCGTGCTGACCGCTCTGTTGTGCCGAGGTGGGGCTGCGACGTGTTGATCTTCCGAGGCCGGGCATGACCCAGGAAAGTGTGTCCGGCCAAATGGGATCAAGCGTGTTGGGCTATGTGGTGCACCCCTGCAGGGAAGTTTATCTATTCGAATAGCCGCGTCCCTCGGTAAAAGGACGACCCGGAGTTGTACCTTGACCTTATGACAACTAGAACCGGATACTTAATAAAACACACCCTTCCAAGTGCCAGATACAACCCGGTGATCGCTCTCTAACAGGGCATCGAGGAGGGGATCGCCGGGTATGATTATGCTATACGATGCTATTTGGAGGAATTCAGTTTACTCTCTTCTATATGCTGCAAGACGGAGGCGACCAGAAGCGTAGTCTTCGATAAGACTAGCTATCCCCCTCTTATTCTGGCATTCTGCAGTTCAGTCCACTGATATGCCCCTTTACACATATATCCATGCATATGTAGAGTAGCTCCTTGCTTGCGAGTACTTTGGATGAGTACTCACGGTTGCTTTCTTCCCCCTTTTCCCCTTTTCCTTTCTTCTGGTTGTCGCAACCAGATGTTGGAGCCCAGGATCCAGACGCCACCGTCGACGACGATTCCTTCTACACTGGAGGTGCCTACTACTACGTGCAGCCAGCTGACGACGACTAGGAGTAGTTAGGAGGATCCCAGGCAGGAGGCCTGCGCCTCGTTCGATCTGTATCCCAGTTTGTGCTAGCCTTCTTAAGGCAAACTTGTTTAACTTATGTCTGTACTCAGATATTGTTGCTTCCGCTGACTCGTCTATGATCGAGCACTTGTATTCGAGCCCTCGAGGCCCCTGGCTTGTATTATGATGCTTGTATGACTTATTTTATTTGTAGAGTTGTGTTGAGATATCTTCCCGTGAGTCCCTGATCTTGATCGTACACATTTGCGTGCATGATTAGTGTACGATTGAATCGGGGGCGTCACAAGTTGGTATCAGAGCCGACTGCCTGTAGGAATCCCCCTTCCACACTCCTTGGCCGAAGTCGAGTCTAGACATTACAAAAACTTTTACTAACTTGGCTGTGTGCCTTACGGGCCCACGTCGCCATCGGGTGGTACTAGGATCTTTTACTCCTCGACCTTTACTCTGGGACTCTGAACTCTCTTCTATTCGGGGTAAATGAATTTTGCTAAATTTAACATTAGGATCTCGTTATCACTTTCACCCGGAGAGCCCCTTATTATTGATGATCGTCTGCTGCACCAGAAGACCCTGAAGATACTCTCCGCTGTTAACCCGAGAACTTCAGTCCATCGCTTTGGCAATGCCCTATCATCAATATATCCATATGGATAAATACATACACTTGTCATTCTTACCTTTATTCCCGGTTACTCTTGTTATTACAAGATACACCGAAAATTCTCTCTATTGATCCGAGAATACTTTGTGCATACTACCTTGCAGTTCTTTGCCACCTGAATACCCCGCGGATAATTCCTCTCTCTTACCGAGTATCTGCTCATCCCCAGTTGTTCATGTGTTTCACAAAAGTCTTCCAAATACTATTCGATCTTTCGAGGACCCTCATTAGCCTATGGCTCTTGAAATGCTTGCCTGCTTGCATTCTGGTTAATTCCAAATGGCTAACGATATTCATGGATGCCCTTTGCCTTTATCATCTTGGGTCCCTTGATTCAATATGTTGCGAATGCTCGCAATCCTCAATCAGATCCTAGAATTCATCCTTCCGGCTCAGACGTCATTTTAAACGTGAGCTGATTCTCGCCAATCAAATTGTCGTCGATTGTGCCCCTAAGTATATTGAACTTATCCATCCTTGATCAGAGCGTCTGCTTCTGATCCTTCGCTTGGTAAATCATAATTCCCTTGCAATTAAGCTCTAAGTTACTCAGTTGTTTCTATAATCCAATGAACTTGCATTGATTCCCCCTCTGATTGAGTACCGATACGCACATCAGCCCCGTTGTGGACTGCCATACCCATTGCCGGGTTATTATCCGGCAATGTCCTTCACAACCAAAATTCTTGTGAGTTCCTTACCTGGTACATAATGCCCTTGGTAAATTGTATCATCTGCTTGGCCAACCATGCTCTGTTTTCGAGCTGGTGGTATTTACTATTGAAGCTTGTGTTATATGTTTCCATGATACCCTGACGGGTTGATCCGATGTCTTCCTTTATATGTGTGAACTCGGAAGTTTTCACGAGTCATACTCATCTGGTATTTCACCAGGTAAAACTTTCAACACTAATGCCTTTATCCAAGCGAAAAGTGAATGGAAGGTTATACATTGAAGAAGTGGGAGTCGACCTTGAACTTTATGTTCATGCCCCTGGACACGATGTACATCTTCTCATTGAAGCTTCTTTTAAAATTAATTATTCCCTTGATATAAGTTCATCTTATATCTGGGGTCGGCCCTTTTACAATCGTGGTTCCGACCATGTTCTCCTTTGAATACCATTTTCGATGCAAGTGTAAACACTTGTCTTCTGTGGATCAATACCCCGGTCCAACCTCTACTTTGATCTGTCATCGAGCATTACCCCTTGGTATCTCGAGATTATCATGGAACTGCATAACCTCTTATGAGTTCTTCATCAGGTATTACATTCTCACGGACTCCAATTTTTCACGGGCTCTGAGTTATTAAACACTCAAATACACCGATAACTGAACCGAGTCTGCACTATGGTTCAACGACACTTGATAATCTTCTTTAAGTACGAGCTTGTACCCGATCACGCCATTCCTAGCATGTATGGCTATATCATTGTCGTGGTGATTTTAACTGTGCTACCTGGTCCTTATTCTCGGAGCACCACCTCGACGATGAGCTAAGCTTACGTCGATTTTCCTTGTCATATTATTTCACCTTGAAAAGCAAGCTTGATTTCAAGTTTGTGTCGTATCTGTGCTTCCATTGACCTCTTGATTCATCATTCCTTTGACTTGATGTCGTCGCTGATCAATTACGTCCTCATGAAACCTCTCGACAACTGTGTTGTGATCATCATCGACGTTCTGAGGTCTTCCAAGATATCGGTCGAATTCATGGTGAGAAATACCATCCTTGCCTCGATGATTTATGATATCATCGACCACTTTATTGCCTTCCCTCCAACACAAACTTATTCGTGTTTTGTGTTATACCTTGAGTTCCTTGCTATCCAACATTTGTTCTTCTTTACCTTGAAATATTACCACCTTTTATGTCAAGAATGTCGTGGTAATTTTACCACCTCTTGAGGATTCTTGATATAGTAATATCTCTCGCCATTTGCGTTCATTTCTTGGTCTCCGTGTTGTTTCTAACCGGAATACCGACAAATGGTTTGTGATGTGTAAATTCTAAACTTCTAGCGACCCTATTGCCTTGAAGTTAATGGTCTACAGTTTCATTCTAAGTCTATTGCTTATTGAATCATCATTCTAACATTGATCGTGCAACCCAGCCCATATTTCGGGTGCACCTTTCAACCAATGTTTAATTGTGTATGTTTTTCTCGAGCATACATCATTATATCATTTGATCTGACTAATGTTATCTCCTTGTTCACATAATTGTGGAATCCATCTTTTGTTAATCTCGATGAATTGTCGCTGATTACATCAGCCACCTCCTCATCCTCTCGTTGGTTTACTGATGAACTAATGATTCGTAACTCGCTTCCGTAGTTAATTTCCCGAGGATCTTCGATGTCATCTCGTCATTGTGTGTCGCACCTTTTCTCCTCGGGCATCATGAGTCCAAGTTATCCTCACACCAATCAGATCTGAATCTCGGTCAGGTATGATGGTTGGGGCATATTTCCAAGAGATATAACATTGGTCTTTATATGACCCGGTAAGGTGATGTCAGGCCTAGCACTCCTAACCGGAGGACCTACTGTTGTAGTTTCCTTTTTAGCAAGGTTATCCATTCTTCCATGAGGAAATTGAAAGACTTATTCTATGAGTTGTTCCTGATGGATCCTTTGTGTATCCAAAATTCGACCTTTGCTTGAAAACCATGTCAATGCTATCTCGAAGCATGTCTATGGTACTCCGATTTCCAACAAGAACATTTGAAGCCCAATGCTAAATGTTTCCTGCTCAATTATCCAAACACCGTTGTATGGGTAATGTCATGGAATTTCTCTTCCCTTTCCTAAAGGGGTTTTCTACGTTATATCCCGTCATGGATATCATGCTTTGCTTGCCCTTGGGAAGGATATAAACCTGAAATATGTGTTTAAACACGTTTTCCTTGTCATTGTTCTGTGTAATTTGATAACCATAATTCCTTTCCGTTGTTTGGTTTTAACCTTTCTTGTGATCTATATAATCTAAGCAGTAATGATACACTGCTTAGGTAAACACCTCGGTGTACAACTCTGCCAGTGAGACCCTGTTTCTATTGTTGATGACATTTCGGTAACCGCCGATGGATGAGAACTTTGCCTCTTGGCCCGCCTCGTTCAACGAGCAGGAAAATGGTTCTCTTCGTCCCTCGCCCTTGGTACCGACATTGTTGCCGACATAACTGACATGCTACTCTCTGACATACCTGGCTATCGTGATCGTACAAGATGTCAGCCCCCTTTCTACTTTTAACCCACATGGTGGGCCCATAACCCACAGGTCCCAGGATCGAAACCTGACTCTCCTGTTCAACCTGTTGTCAAAATTATTCCTCGTGCTTGACTTTGTATGTAATTCACGGGCCACTTGCCTGTTGATCTATTCTGGTATCGGACACAATACTTATTCCCATTTCTCTGAACCCCTTTCGCACTCTGCTTCAGGCAATGAACGATTGCCTATCCGCTTGAAATTTCTTATTACACCGTCTTACTTTGCTCTTGATATGTGTCATTTGTTCAACTCGAGAGATACTCATATGTTCATTCTTGGGATACCCACAGATGAATTTCCCTTATAACATCCTATCGTTGTAGAGCTGCCCCTTACCTATTCGTAAGTACGATGGAGTTCCCCGAAGAAAGGACGACAACTTCATCATGATGCTTTGGAATAAAGAATTGAAGACATCAACGAAAGGGATCAACCTCTTCGGAAGGGTAACCAAGACCGAGATGACTCGTTAGATTTTTCGCTACAAGCACCTTCCCCCCTTAGTCCCCCTCTTAAATCTCGGGACGAGATTTCTTGTAGTGGAGGAGAATTGTGACGCCCGGGTAGTTACGCTATAGTAACCCTCCGCTAATGATGCCAGGTCACCACAATTACTATTGCTAAGCTATCGTTAGATCAAAAACCGTTCCAAAATTCAAATTCAAAATATGTTAAACAATAAAAGTTTTCAAACGTTAAAATAAAATGTTCGGTTAGTGCCAAATATTACATAGGTAATTGTTGTGAAGAAATCACATATTTAGAAAATGCTATGATGCCTTAAATTAAATAAAACAAGAAAAGGGAAATAAATAAAAAAACAGAAAACTAAACAAAAAAATGAAGAAGAAGACCCCCCCCCGCTGGGCCACGGCCCAGCAGGCCATCGGGCCGCCAGGCCGGCCCAGCCGCACCCCACACCCTCCCCCTATATCCACCCCCACTGGGGAAAACCCTAACCACCCACCCACTTCCCCCCTACTCGCTCCCCGCACCCCTCTCGCCCCCCCCCCCCCGATCTGGATCGGGGCACTCGGGCCCCAACCCGGCGCCTCAGGCCACCCCTCGCCGGCGCCCGCCTCTCCGCCTCCCTGACGCTGTCACCTCACCGTTGCCGTCCCGGAGCTTCCACGCCGCCGCTGGACCTCGTCGCCCCGTCCCCGCCCCCCTCCTCGCCGGACACCGTGGACGCGCGCCGCCCCGCCGCGGCACCAACGCCTCGAGCTCGCCGTCGCCCCCGTCCTCCTCGAGCCCCCTGCCAATTCCCTACCGGCCCTGTGAGCCTCCCCCTTCCTCCTTTCTCCGCCGTGTCGCGCGCACGCTCCGCCGTGGTCGCGCCCTCTTTCCCCGGCTCCGTCGTGCCCCCCCGCTTGTGCTAGTCCCGCTCGGCGGCAGGCCGCGCCACCGCGCGCTGCCCCTCTGTCCGACCGCGCTCGCCTACGCAGCTTCGCTGCCTGCGGCTCCCTCCCGCCGCCATCGCCCTCCGCCCTCGCGCGCGCCCACCCGTGGCTTCGACGGCCGCCATCACATGTCCCTGCCGCCGCCGTCGCCGGCGCAGCCCCGGCCCGGCCACGGCGCGCCCTCACGCCCGTGCGTGTTCGGGCGGGCGCCCGCGCCCAGTAGCCCGCCCTGCTGGCCCCTGTGACACTGCCAGGGGGCCCCACGCGGCCCCTATTTGGATAAAAAAATAAATAAATATAATAACTAAAATATTAATTAATTAATTAAAGAATTAATTAAGTTAATTAATCATCATTAAATTAACCTAATTAACTGTTAGTTTAATCAAAACAGTAATTAGTTTGTTAAACTCTAATTAACCTAATCAGGGAATGACAGGTGGGTCCCACTGGACCCACATGTCAGTTTGACCCAGCCAACTCTGTTGACTGCTGACGACAGCATGACATCATGCTGATGTCATAAATCTAATTTCGAATTAATTAATTAATTAAATTCCATAAATTTAATAAAACCTTTAGAAACTCATATCTTTTAATCCGTAACTCAGATTAAAATATTTTTAACATGAAAGTTGCTCAGAACGACGAGACGAATCCGGATGCGCAGCCCGTTCATCCGCCACACACCCCTAACATATCAAACTCGCAACTTTCCCCCTCCGGCTCCTCTGCCCGAAAACGCGGAACCCCGGGGATATTTTCCCGGATGTTCCCCCCCTTCACCGGTATCATCCCATACCGCGTTAGGGCACCTCTAACGCCGTTACTTGTCATGTCATGCATCACTATGCAACTACTTGCTTAAATATTTATTGTTCTCCCCCCTCTTCTCTCGATAGACACCGAGACCGACGCTGCTGCTGCCCCGTTCGACTACGGAGTTGACGATCTCTCTCTCTTGCCAGAGCAACCAGGCAAGCCCCCCCCTTGATCACCAGATATCGCCTACTCTTCCCTATACTGCTTGCATTAGAGTAGTGTAGCTTGTTACTGCTTTCGTTATTCCTATCCTGATGCATAGCCTGTCTTTGATACTGCTGTTGATACCTTTACCTGCAATCCTACTGCTTAGTATAGGATGCTAGTGTTCCATCAGTGGCCCTACACTCTTGTCCGTCTGCCATGCTATACTACTGGGCCGTGATCACTTCGGGAAGTGATCACGGGCATATACTATATACTTTACACTATTACATTACCTATGATACTGTTCGGAGATGGGGGCTGAAGGGGCAGGTGGCTCCATCCCGGTAGAGGTGGGCCTGGGTTCCCGACGGCCCCCCGACTGTTACTTTGAGGCGGAGCGATAGGGCAGGTTCAGACTACCTAGGAGAGAGGTGGGCCTGGCCCTAGTCGGCGTTCGCGATACTTAACACGCTTAACGAGATCTGGGTATTTGATCTGAGTCTGGCCATTTGGTCTATACGCACTAACCACCTACGCGGGAGTAGTTATGGGTATCCCGACGTCGTGGTATCAGCCGAAGCACTTCTTGACGTCAGCGACTGAGTGGCGCGCGCCGGGTTGGACCGCGTAACGTGACTTCCGTTGTACTGGAGGTTGCTAGGTCTGCTCACCGGCCGCGTTCGCAACGTGCAGGTGTGCTCAGGGCGATGGGCCCAGACCCCTGCGCGCTTAGGTTTAGACCGGCGTGCTGACCGCTCTGTTGTGCCGAGGTGGGGCTGCGACGTGTTGATCTTCCGAGGCCGGGCATGACCCAGGAAAGTGTGTCCGGCCAAATGGGATCAAGCGTGTTGGGCTATGTGGTGCACCCCTGCAGGGAAGTTTATCTATTCGAATAGCCGCGTCCCTCGGTAAAAGGACGACCCGGAGTTGTACCTTGACCTTATGACAACTAGAACCGGATACTTAATAAAACACACCCTTCCAAGTGCCAGATACAACCCGGTGATCGCTCTCTAACAGGGCATCGAGGAGGGGATCGCCGGGTATGATTATGCTATACGATGCTATTTGGAGGAATTCAGTTTACTCTCTTCTATATGCTGCAAGACGGAGGCGACCAGAAGCGTAGTCTTCGATAAGACTAGCTATCCCCCTCTTATTCTGGCATTCTGCAGTTCAGTCCACTGATATGCCCCTTTACACATATATCCATGCATATGTAGAGTAGCTCCTTGCTTGCGAGTACTTTGGATGAGTACTCACGGTTGCTTTCTTCCCCCTTTTCCCCTTTTCCTTTCTTCTGGTTGTCGCAACCAGATGTTGGAGCCCAGGATCCAGACGCCACCGTCGACGACGATTCCTTCTACACTGGAGGTGCCTACTACTACGTGCAGCCAGCTGACGACGACTAGGAGTAGTTAGGAGGATCCCAGGCAGGAGGCCTGCGCCTCGTTCGATCTGTATCCCAGTTTGTGCTAGCCTTCTTAAGGCAAACTTGTTTAACTTATGTCTGTACTCAGATATTGTTGCTTCCGCTGACTCGTCTATGATCGAGCACTTGTATTCGAGCCCTCGAGGCCCCTGGCTTGTATTATGATGCTTGTATGACTTATTTTATTTGTAGAGTTGTGTTGAGATATCTTCCCGTGAGTCCCTGATCTTGATCGTACACATTTGCGTGCATGATTAGTGTACGATTGAATCGGGGGCGTCACAACTGCCCTGCCCGTTCCTGACTGCCCCGGACCACTCGCACCCTTCTCCCTCGGCCACGCCCTTTCCTGCCGGAAGCGATCAGCGCCACTCCAATGCCGCATTCGTGTTGACCCAGAGCGGATGCTGTAGGGTAACGTTGCATGGAAAACAAAAAATTTCTACGTACACGCAAGATCTATCAAGGAGATGCATAGCAACGAGAGGGGGAGAGTGTGTCTACGTACCCTCGTAGACCGTAAGCGGAAGCGTTTAACAACGCGGTTGATGTAGTCAAACTTCTTCGCGCTTCAACTGATCAAGTACCGAACATACGACACCTATGTGTTCTGCACATGTTCAGCTCGGTAACGTCCTCCGCCTTCTTGATCCAACAAGACGACGAGGTAGTAGATGAGTTCCGGCAGCATGACGGTGTGGTGACGCTGATGATGAAGTGATCTCCGCAGGGCTTCGCCTAAGCACTACGAAAATATGAACATGGGTGTAAACGGTGGAGGGGGACGCCACACACAGCTAGGCAATTGTCTGTTGTGTGCTAAGCACCTCCTCCCACATATATATAGGTGGGTGGGATGGAGGAGCAGCCAAAGGAGGCGCCCAAGTAGGAGGAATCCTACTTGGGGTCCATCCCAAGCCGCGCCCCCATTTCCTTATTTGGAGTGCGGGGAAAGGCACGTGAGGGTGCCCCCCGTTTCCTTTCTCCCATGAGAGGAAAAGGCAGGAGGGGCTATCCCTCCCCCTTTTCCTTCCCTGGGCTGGCCAAACAAGGGTGGGGGCGCACCAGCCCCCTTGTGGGTTGGTCTGTTCCCTCCTTTGGCCCATAAGGCCCATAACTTGTCGGGGGGGGGGGGGGGGGTGCCCGGAACCCCTTTCGGTGACCCGATTCATCCTCGGTACGCCCCGAAACACTTCCGGTGTCCAAATATCATCGTCCTATATGTCAATATTTACCTCTTGGCCATTTCGAGGCTCCTCGTCATGTCCGTGATCTCATCCGGGACTCCGAACAACATTCAGTCACCAAAACATATAACTCATATAACATTGTATTGTCAACGAACGTTAAGCGTGTGAACTATACGAGTTCAAGAACTATGTAGACATGACCGAGACACCTCTCCGATCAATAACCAATAGCGGAACCTGGATGCCCATATTGTCTCCTACATATTCTACGAAGATCTTTATCGGTCAAAGCGTTATGACAACATACGTAATTCCCTTTGTCCATCTGTATGTTACTTGCCCGAGATACGATCGTCGGTATCTTCATACCTAGTTCAATCTCGTTACCGACAAGTCTCTTTACTTGTTCTATAATACATCACCTTGTGACTAACTCCTTAGTCATTTGCTTGCAAGCTTATGATGTGTATTACCGAGAGGGCCGAGAGATACCTCTTCATACTCGGAGTGACAAATCCTAATCTTGATCTATGCCAACTCAACAAACACCTTCAGAGATATGTGTAGAGCATCTTTATGATCACCCAGCTACGTTGTGACGTTTGATAGCACACAAGGTATTCCTCTGGTATCTGGGAGTTGCATAATCTCATAGTCGAAGGAATATGTATTTGACCTGAAGAAAGCAAGAGCAATAATCTGAACGATCAATATGCTAAGCTAACGGATGGGTCTTGTCCATCACATCATTCTTATAATGATGTGATCCCATTATCAAATGACAACTCATGTCTATGATTAGGAAAACTTAACCATCTTTGATCAACGAGCTAGTCTAGTAGAGGCTCACTAGGGACACGGTATTTGTTTATGTATCCATACATGTATTTAAGTTTCCGGTCAATACAATTCTAGCATGAGTAATAAACCTTTATCATGATTAAATATATAATAATAACCATTTTATTATTGCCTCTAGGGCATACTTCCATCAGTCTTCCACTTGCACGGGAGTCAATAATCTAGTTCACATCTCCATGTGATTAATACCCATAGTTCATCGCCATGTGACTAACACCCAAAGAGTTTCCTGGAGTCAATAATCTAGTTCGCATCGCCATATGATTAACACTCAAAGAGTACTAAGGTGTGATCATGTTTTGCTTATGAGAGAGGTTTAGTTAACGGGTCTGCCACATTCAGATCCGTATGTATTTTGCAAATTTCTATGTCCACAATGTTTTGCATGGATCTACTCTAGCTAATTGCTCCCTCGCTCAATACATATCTAGATTGAGACTCAGAGTCATATGGTTTGGTGTTAAAGCTTGCATCGATGCAACCATTTACGACGAACCCTTTATCACCTCCATAATCGAGAAACATTTCCTTAGTCCTTTTCAGGTACCTCAGGATAATTTTGACCGCTGTCCAGTGGTCCACTCCTGGATCACTATTGTACCCCCTTGCCAAACTCATGACAAGGCATACAACAGGTCTGGTGCACAACATGGCATACTTTATAGAACCTATGGCTAAGGCATAGGGAATGACTTTCATTCTCTCTCTATCTTCTGCCGTGGTCGGGCTTTGAGTCTTACTCAACTTCACACCTTGTAACACAGGCAAGAACCCTTTCTTTGACTGATCTACTTTTGAACTTCTTCAAAACTTTATCATGGTATGTGCTTTGTGAAAGTCTATTAAGCGTCTCGATCTATCCCTATAGATCTTCATGCCCAGTATATAAGTAGCTTCACCGAGGTTTTTCATTGAAAAATTCTTATCCAAGTATCCTTTTTATGCTATTCAGAAATTCTATATCATTTCCAACCATTAATATGCCATCCATATATAATATCAGAAATGCTACAGAGCTCCCACTCACTTTCTTGTAAATACAGGTTTCACCGTAAGTTTGTATAAAACCATATGCTTCGATCACCTTATCAAAGCATATATTCCAACTCCGAGATGCTTGCACTAGTCCATAGATGGATCGCTGGAGCTTGCACACTTTGTTAGTACCTTTAGGATCGACAAAACCTTCTGGTTGCATCATATACAACTCTTCTTTAAGAAATCCATTAAGGAATGCAGTTTTGATGTCCATTTGCCAAATTTCATAATTATAAAGTGCGACAATTGCTAACATGATTCGGACTGAATTAAGCATCACTATGGGTGAGAAGATCTCATCGTAGTCAACTCCTTGAACTTGTCGAAAACCTTCCGCGACAAGTCGAGCTTTGTAGTTGGTGACATTACCATTAGCGTCTGTCTTCTTCTTGAAAATCCATTTATTCTCAATGGCTTGCCGATCATCGGGCAAGTCCACCAATGTCCGCACTTTATTCTCATACATGGATCCTATCTCGGATTTCATGGCCTCAAGCTATCTATCGAAATCTGGGCTCATGTGACGCCCGGATAATTAAGCGACAGTAAAACCCTGCTAATGATGCCACGTCACCTCTGTCGCTGTAGTTAATCTTGGACTAGTCAAAACCGATTCAAATTCAAAATTAAATTAAAGGCAAACAATAAAAGTTTTCGAATGATAAAACTAAAATGTTCGGTGTGAGCCAGATAATTAATAAGTAAATCCGGTGAAGAAAACCACATTGTTATAAAATGCTTAAATGCTTTAAAATAAATAAAACAGCAGCAAAACAATTATTAAAAGCCTCTTATAATTTATAAAGTGTTAAACTAATTTTTTATTGGATAACCAAATTGTATTATTATAGTAGTGCTAACTTAGAGACTATTTTTATAGTTTGTAAAACTAGAATAAAAGAAAATAGAAGAAAACAGAAAGATAAAAATAAATAAATAGGAAAAGAAAACCAAGAAAAATAAAAGACAACTCACCCCCCCCCCCCCCCCGACTGGGCCTTGGCCCAGTTGACCGTGTGGCCGAGACGGCCTGCCGGCCCATCCCACGCCCGTGACCTACTGGCCCAACTGCCACCTACCTAACCCCCCACTCCCCGCTGACCTAGCCGCTACCCGCACATCCCCTCCTCTCGTCCCCCCCATGTTCTCTCTCTCCCACTCCCGATCCAATCGGGACCGGGATCGATCCCGCCCGGCGCTACCCACCACCGCCGACCGAAGCCACCTTGCGGCACCCATCCCCGGCGCCGCCCCGCCCTGTCACCGCCTCCTCCTCACCTCACCCCCGAGTCGCCCCCGACGCTCGTCCGCACGCCACCCCCGATCTGGGTCTGGGGCTCGGTCCCGACGCCACCGCCGCTCGTCGTCTCCGGCCCCGCCCCGCCATCGCCGCCTCGACCGCGCCGTCGCCAGAGCCCTCCCCTGCCGACACCTCATCGCACCCGTGGCCGCCGCCCCAGCGCGACCCCCCCGACCTCGCCTCTTCCCCCCGACGGCAGCTGGCGCCCCCGTCGTCGCGTTGCAGCTCGCCATCGTCCGCGCCCCGCCGACCATCGCCACATCGCCGGACTGCTTCCTCTCCGGCGCCGTCGTCCCCGACCCCCTCCACGACCCCCGCTGCCCAGACCCTACTCCTCCCCGTGAGCTCCCCCTCTCTCTCCCCGTGTCCCGTCGGGCCCGTCAGCTCCGACCACCGCAGCACACCGTGCCCCGCCTCCCGCCTCTCCCCCCGCTGCGTTGCCGCGCCGGCGTGCCCTCAAGCCCGCGCGCCCCCCCACTTTCCTTCCCCTGTGCGCGCATGACCGCAGCAGTCGTCGTGCCCGCCCGCCTTCGCATCGCCCGCGCCGTGGCCGCCCCCTTCCTTCCCCGACGCGGCTCTGGCCCCTGCTCACCGCCGTCCACCAATGGCCTCGTCCCGCTTCGGTCATGGCCATGCCGTGGCCACCGTCCGCTGCGACCACGCGCGCCCCTGGCCGTGCCCCGGTGCCGCCCCTGGGCGAGCGCCTGAACGAGCGGGTGCTAGGCACCCGTTAGCGCCGGCGCCTGCTAAGCCCCCTGGGGCCGCTGACATGGGGGCCCCACCCCCAGAACGTTTTTTGTTTTTTTAGAAGAAAGAAAAGAATTAATAAAAATAATAAATAAATAAATAATAAAATTAATTAATTAATTAATTAACTAATTAATTAACTTAATTAATTATGATTAAATTAACTAATTAAGGTTAATTAACCTAATGCTTAATTAACCTAATTAACTACTGCTAATTAGCTACATTAATTAATATGACAGTGGGGCCCACACCCCCTAATTAATTTTGATTAAATTAATTAAACTGGTTAATTAAAATGTGTCACTGACCAGTGGGACCCACTGGTCAGGTTGACCAGTCAACCCTGTTGACTGCTGGCGTCAGCATGACATCATGCTGATGTCATTAATCTATTTTCGAATTAATTAATTAATTAAATTCCAGAAATTAATATAATCTTTAGAAAATCATATCTTTTAATCCGTAACCCGGATTAAAATATTTTCAACATGAAAGTTGCTCAGAACGACGAGACGAATCCGGATGCGCAGCCCGTTCGTCCGCCAAACATCCCTAACATATAAAACTCGCAACTTTCCCCCTGCGGCTCCTCTGCCCGAAAACGCGGAACCCCGGGGATACTTTCCCGGATGTTTCCCCCCTTCACCGGTATCATCCCATACCGCGTTAGGGCGCCTCTAACGCCGTTACTTGTCATGTCATGCATCACTATGCCTCTGCTTGTTTAAATATTTATTGTTTCTCCCCCCTCTTCTCTCGATAGACACCGAGACCGACGCTGCTGCTGCCCCGTTCGACTACGGAGTTGACGATCCCTCTCTCTTGCCAGAGCAACCAGGCAAGCCCCTCCCTTGATCACCAGATATCGCCTACTCTCCTCTATACTGCTTGCATTAGAGTAGTGTAGCATGTTACTGCTTTCGTTATTCCTATCCTGATGCATAGCCTGTCTTTGATACTGCTGTTGATACCTTTACCTGCAATCCTACTGCTTAGTATAGGATGCTAGTGTTCCATCAGTGGCCCTACACTCTTGTCCGTCTACCATGCTATACTACTGGGCCGTGATCACTTCGGGAGGTGATCACGGGCATATACTATATACTTTACACTGTTACATTACATGTGATACTATTCGGAGATGGGGGCTGAAGGGGCAGGTGGCTCCATCCCGGTAGAGGTGGGCCTGGGTTCCCGACGGCCCCCGACTGTTACCTTGAGGCGGAGCGACAGGGCAGGTTCGGACCACCTAGGAGAGAGGTGGGCCTGGCCCTAGTCGGCGTTCGCGATACTTAACACGCTTAACGAGATCTGGGTATTTGATCTGAGTCTGGCCATTTGGTCTATACGCACTAACCACCTACGCGGGAGTAGTTATGGGTATCCCGACGTCGTGGTATCAGCCGAAGCACTTCGTGACGCCAGCGACTGAGCGGCGCGCGCCGGGTTGGACCGCGTAACGTGACTTCCTTTGAAATGGAGGTTGCTAGGTCTGCTCTCCGGCCGCGTACGCAACGTGCAGGTGTGCTCAGGGCGATGGGCCCAGACCCCTGCGCGCTTAGGTTTAGACCGGCGTGCTGACCGCTCTGTTGTGCCTAGGTGGGGCTGCGACGTGTTGATCTTCCGAGGCCGGGCATGACCCAGGAAAGTGTGTCCGGCCAAATGGGATCAAGCGTGTTGGGCTATGTGGTGCACCCCTGCAGGGAAGTTTATCTATTCGAATAGCCGTGTCCCTCGGTAAAAGGACGACCCGGAGTTGTACCTCGACCTTATGACAACTAGAACCGGATACTTAATAAAACACACCCTTCCAAGTGCCAGATACAACCCGGTGATCGCTCTCTAACAGGGCATCGAGGAGGGGATCGCCGGGTAGGATTATGCTATGTGATGCTACTTGGAGGACTTCAGTCTACTCTCTTCTATATGCTGCAAGACGGTGGCGACCAGAAGCGTAGTCTTCGATAAGACTAGCTATCCCCCTCTTATTCTGGCATTCTGCAGTTCAGTCCACTGATATGGCCCTTTACACATATATCCATGCATATGTAGTGTAGCTCCTTGCTTGCGAGTACTTTGGATGAGTACTCACGGTTGCTTTTCTCCCCCTTTTTCCCCCTTTTCCCCCTTTCCCTTCTACCCGGTTGCCGCAACCAGATGCTGGAGCCCAGGATCCAGACGCCACCTTCGACGATGACTCCTACTACTCTGGAGGTGCCTACTACTACGTGCAGCCCGCTGACGACGACCAGGAGTAGTTAGGAGGATCCCAGGCAGGAGGCCTGCGCCTCGTTCGATCTGTATCCCAGTTTGTGCTAGCCTTCTTAAGGCAAACTTGTTTAACTTATGTCTGTACTCAGATATTGTTGCTTCCGCTGACTCGTCTATGATCGAGCACTTGTATTCGAGCCCTCGAGGCCCCTGGCTTGTATTATGATGCTTGTATGACTTATTTTATTTGTAGAGTTGTGTTGTGATATCTTCCCGTGAGTCCCTGATTTTGATCGTACACATTTGCATGCATGATTAGTGTACGTTTGAATCGGGGGCGTCACAAGTTGGTATCAGAGCCGACTGCCTGTAGGAATCCCCCTTACACACTCTTGGCCGAAGTCGAGTCTAGACATTGCAAAACTTTTACTGACATGGCCGTGTGTCTTACGGGCACACGTCACCATTGGGTGGTAGTAGGATCTTTTATTCCTCAACCTATACTCTGGGACTCTGACATCTCTTCTATTCGGGTTAAACGATTTTACTAACTCTGACTCTAGGTTCTCGAAAATACTTTCTCCCGGAGAGCCCCTTCAGTCCGGATGATCGCCTGCTGCACCAGAAGATTTTGAAGATACTCTTCTATATTCTCTCGAAACCTCAAGCCTGTTGGTTTTGCAATTCCCTTCCACCGAAATATCCCTGTGGATAAATGCTTACCCCTGTTGGTCTTGTTATTACAAGATGCCCTGAACTGCTCTCCGTTGTTCCGAGAATCCTTTGAGCTTACTGCCCTGAAGCTTTTGCCTAATGAATACCCCCTTCGGATAATTCCTCGCACTTATCGAGTATCCGCTCATCCCAGTTGATTCATGTATTTCACCAAAGCCTTCGAAATACTATTTGATCTAGCAAAAATCCTCAACAGCCTGTTGTTCTCAAAATTCTTACTTACTTGTATTATGGTTAATCCCATAAGTATAATAATCTTATTGGCATCCTTTGTCACTATTATTTTTGAGTCCATTGATCCAATATGTGTGCGAATGCACGCAATCATCAGTTGATCCTTATAAATTATCTTCCGGCTCAGACGTCTTTCGAACATGAGCTGGTTCTCGACCAATCAGATTGCCATCGATCTTACCCCTAAGTCTAGTCGACTTATCCATCCTGGATCAGAGCATTTGCTCCTGATCCCTTGATTTGAAAATCATAATTCCTTTGCTATTTAGATGTTGAATTATTCAGATGTTCTATAAATCGATGCATTTGCATTCTTTCTTCCTCTGATTTGGTATCGATACTCACATCAGCTCCATTGTGGATCACCATATCCACTGTTGGATTATTATCTGACAGTGTCCTTCATAATTAATCACCTTGTGAGTTCTTTCTCCGATACATAATGCGTTTGTAAATTGTATCATCTCCTTTTGCCAACCATGCTCTGCTTTCGGGCTGGTGATATTTACTCTTGAAGCTTGTGATATATGTTCCTAAGAAGCCCCGATGGGTTGAACCAATGCCTTCCCTAATTTATGCGAACTTGAAAGATTTCACAGGTCCTAATTATCTGGTATTGCACCAGGTAAAACTTTCAACAACTAATGCCATTTCGAAAAGAAACGAGAAGTGAATGGAAGGTTATGCATTGGAGAAGTGGGAGTCGACCTTGAACTTTGTGTTCATGCCCATGGACACGATGTAGAACTTATCGTGGAAGCTGCTCGTAAAAATAATTACCCCCTTGTTAGAAGTTCATCTTGTACCCGTGGTTCGATCATTTATGATTGTGGTTCCGACCATAATTTCTTCCTCTGATTCCACTTCTCAGACAAGTTAAAGCGCTTGTCTTCTATATATCAATACACCCCACTTCAACCTTTCATTTGATATGCCTTCAAGTACTATCCCCCTGGTATCTCGAGGATATCATGCCATTGCACTACATCTTATGAATTTGTGCTGGAGTAATACCTTTCCCTATCAGAGTCACTCCACGAGTTCTGGGGTGTCGTCAACCGAGAACATCGATAAGTGAATTGATTCCGCACTCAGATTCAGTAACTCTAAGAAATTCTCGTTGCTTACGAGTTTAATAACCCTTCAAGTCATTTCCAAGCCTTATCGGCTATATCATTATCGTGCAAACTTTTAACTGTGCTACTTGGTCCTTCTTCCTATAGCACAATTTTCGATGATAAGCTAAGCTTACATCAATTTTCCTCATCATATCATTTCACCTAACAGAAAGCTTGATTTCGAGTATGTGTTGTACCCGTGTTCCAATAACCTTCCGTTTCATCATTCCTTTGACTTGATGTCATCGTTGATTTTTTTTTTACATCTTCGAGGAGCTTCTCGACAACTGCCTTGTGATCATCATCAACATTTTGAGGTCTTCCAAGATATCGGTCGAATTCATGGTGAGAAGTACCATCCTTGCCCCTCGATGAATTGTGTTATCACCGACAACATTATTGCTTTCCCTCCAACACAAACTTGTTCGTGTTTTGTGTTATACCTGGAGATCCGTGCTATCCAGCCATTATTCTTCTTTACCTTGGAGTCTTACCATCTTTGATGTCAAGGATGTTGTGAGAATTTCACCACCTCTTGCGAATTCTTGATATAAGCGATACTTCACCATCACCATTCTTTCTTGGTCCTCGTGTTGATTCCAACCGGGGTACCAACAAGTGAACGGTGCTGTTTGGATTCTGCACTTCTAGCAACCCTATTGCTTTGAAGTTAATGGTCGGCCGTTCATTCCTAGACTATTGATTATTGAATCACCATTCTGACATTGGTCGTGCAACCCAACCCATATTTCGGGCGCACCTTTCAACCAATGTTTAATTGTGTATGTTTTCCTCGGGCATACTTCCTTATATCATTTGATCTGCCAAAGGTTATCTCCTTATCCACATAATTGTGGAGATCCATCTTTTTGGATACCTCGTTGAATTATCGCTGAGTCCATCAACCACCTCCTCATCCTCTTCTTGATTTAATGATGAACTCTTGTTTCGGAACTCGCTTCCATAGTTCATTTCCCGAGGATCTTCGATGTCATCTCGTCATTGTGTGTCGCACCTTTTCTCCTCGGGCATCATGAGTCTAAGTTATCCTAACACCAATCAGATCCGAATCTCAGTCGGATATGATGGTTGGAACATATTTCCAAGAGTTATAACATTGGTCGTTATATGATCCGGTAAGGTGATGTCTTGCCCAGCACACCTGGCCGGAGGGCCTACTGTTATAGTTTTCTTTTTAGTAGGGTTATCCTTTCTTCCATGAGGAAATTGTAAGACTTATTCTATAAGTTGTTCCTGATGGATCCTTTTTGTTTCCAAAGTCTGATCTTCACCTGTTGACCATGTCAATGCTATCTCGAAGCATGTCTATGATGCTCCAATTTTCAACAGGAACATTTGAAGCCCAATGTTAAATGTTTCGTGCTCAATTATCCAAACACCGCTGTATGGGTAATGTCATGAAAATTCTCTCCCGTACCTAAAGAGTTTTCTACATTATATCCTGTCATGGATATCATGCTCTGCTTGTCCTTGGGAAGGATATACCCTTGAAATATGTGTTTAAACACATTTTCCTTTCCATTGTTCTGTTTAATCTGATAATCGTATTTTCCTTTCCATTGGTTGGTTTAACGTCTCTTGTGATCTATATGATCTAAGCAGTAATATTCTCCTGCTTATGTAAACACCTCGGTGTACAACTCTATCAGTAAGATCCTGTTACTATTGTTGATAACATTCCGGTAGCCACCGATGGATGAGAACTTTGCCTATTGGTCCGCCTCGTTCAACGAGCAGGAAATGGTTCTCTTCGTCCCTCGCCCTTGGTACCGACTTTGTTGCCAACATAAATGGCAGGCTACCCTCTGAATTACCTTACTATCGTGACCGTGCAAGATGTCAGCACCCTTGCTACTTTAACCCACATGGTGGGCCCATAACCCACAGTTCCACAGGATCGGAACCTGACTCTCCTATACCCCTGTACCCAAGGTTGTTCCTCGCGCGTGACCTCATATGTAATTCCTGAGCCACCTTCCAAGAGATCATCAACTTTGGCCTCAGACGCAATACTTATTCTTGTTGCTATGAACCCCTTTCACCTTCTGATTAGGCCATCGAACGATTGCTTGCCATTGGAAACTCCTCATGGTACCTTCTTACTATACTCTCGATAATCTCTTAAGTATCTATTCGAGAGTTACTTTCTACCACATTCTGAGTTATCTGCCAGATAGTTGACCTTGAAGGTCCGTTCTTCAGAAGTTACCCCTTATCATTATCGTACGTACGATGGAGTTCCTGAACAAAGGACGGCAACCTCATCATGATGCATTGATGCATAGGAATGAAGACATCAGCGCTATGGATCGACCTCTTCGAGAAGAGCAACTATGACCGAGAAGAATCGTTAGAATTTCGTAACCAAATCTTTCCCCCTTACCCTACCACTTAAAATCTCGGGACGAGATTTCTTGTAGTGGAGGAGAATTGTGACGCCCGGATAATTAAGCGACAGTAAAACCCTGCTAATGATGCCACGTCACCTCTGTCGCTGTAGTTAATCTTGGACTAGTCAAAACCGATTCAAATTCAAAATTAAATTAAAGGCAAACAATAAAAGTTTTCGAATGATAAAACTAAAATGTTCGGTGTGAGCCAGATAATTAATAAGTAAATCCGGTGAAGAAAACCACATTGTTATAAAATGCTTAAATGCTTTAAAATAAATAAAACAGCAGCAAAACAATTATTAAAAGCCTCTTATAATTTATAAAGTGTTAAACTAATTTTTTATTGGATAACCAAATTGTATTATTATAGTAATGCTAACTTAGAGACTATTTTTATAGTTTGTAAAACTAGAATAAAAGAAAATAGAAGAAAACAGAAAGATAAAAATAAATAAAGAGGAAAAGAAAACCAAGAAAAATAAAAGACAACTCCCCCCCCCCCCGACTGGGCCTTGGCCCAGTTGACCGTGTGGCCAAGACGGCCTGCCGGCCCATCCCACGCCCGTGACCTACTGGCCCAACTGCCACCTACCTAACCCCCCACTCCCCGCTGACCTAGCCGCTACCCGCACATCCCCTCCTCTCGTCCCCCCCCCCACGTTCTCTCTCTCCCACTCCCGATCCAATCGGGACCAGGATCGATCCCACCCGGCGCTACCCACCACCGCCGACCGAAGCCACCTTGCGGCACCCATCCCCGGCGCCGCCCCGCCCTGTCACCGCCTCCTCCTCACCTCACCCCCGAGTCGCCCCCGACGCTCGTCCGCACGCCACCCCCGATCTGGGTCTGGGGCTCGGTCCCGACGCCACCGCCGCTCGTCGTCTCCGGCCCCGCCCCGCCATCGCCGCCTCGACCGCGCCGTCGCCAGAGCCCTCCCCTGCCGACACCTCATCGCACCCGTGGCCGCCGCCCCAGCGCGACCCCCCCGACCTCGCCTCTTCCCCCCGACGGCAGCTGGCGCCCCCGTCGTCGCGTTGCAGCTCGCCATCGTCCGCGCCCCGCCGACCATCGCCACATCGCCGGACTGCTTCCTCTCCGGCGCCGTCGTCCCCGACCCCCTCCACGACCCCCGCTGCCCAGACCCTACTCCTCCCCGTGAGCTCCCCCTCTCTCTCCCCGTGTCCCGTCGGGCCCGTCAGCTCCGACCACCGCAGCACACCGTGCCCCGCCTCCCGCCTCTCCCCCCGCTGCGTTGCCGCGCCGGCGTGCCCTCAAGCCCGCGCGCCCCCCCACTTTCCTTCCCCTGTGCGCGCATGACCGCAGCAGTCGTCGTGCCCGCCCGCCTTCGCATCGCCCGCGCCGTGGCCGCCCCCTTCCTTCCCCGACGCGGCTCTGGCCCCTGCTCACCGCCGTCCACCAATGGCCTCGTCCCGCTTCGGTCATGGCCATGTCGTGGCCACCGTCCGCTGCGACCACGCGCGCCCCTGGCCGTGCCCCGGTGCCGCCCCTGGGCGAGCACCTGAACGAGCGGGTGCTAGGCACCCGTTAGCGCCGGCGCCTGCTAAGCCCCCTGGGGCCGCTGACATGGGGGCCCCACCCCCAGAACGTTTTTTGTTTTTTAGAAGAAAGAAAAGAATTAATAAAAATAATAAATAAATAAATAATAAAATTAATTAATTAATTAATTAACTAATTAATTAACTTAATTAATTATGATTAAATTAACTAATTAAGGTTAATTAACCTAATGCTTAATTAACCTAATTAACTACTGCTAATTAGCTACATTAATTAATATGACAGTGGGGCCCACACCCCCTAATTAATTTTGATTAAATTAATTAAACTGGTTAATTAAAATGTGTCACTGACCAGTGGGACCCACTAGTCAGGTTGACCAGTCAACCCTGTTGACTGCTGGCGTCAGCATGACATCATGCTGATGTCATTAATCTATTTTCGAATTAATTAATTAATTAAATTCCAGAAATTAATATAATCTTTAGAAAATCATATCTTTTAATCCGTAACCCGGATTAAAATATTTTCAACATGAAAGTTGCTCAGAACGACGAGACGAATCCGGATGCGCAGCCCGTTCGTCCGCCAAACATCCCTAACATATAAAACTCGCAACTTTCCCCCTGCGGCTCCTCTGCCCGAAAACGCGGAACCCCGGGGATACTTTCCCGGATGTTTCCCCCCTTCACCGGTATCATCCCATACCGCGTTAGGGCGCCTCTAACGCCGTTACTTGTCATGTCATGCATCACTATGCCTCTGCTTGTTTAAATATTTATTGTTTCTCCCCCCTCTTCTCTCGATAGACACCGAGACCGACGCTGCTGCTGCCCCGTTCGACTACGGAGTTGACGATCCCTCTCTCTTGCCAGAGCAACCAGGCAAGCCCCTCCCTTGATCACCAGATATCGCCTACTCTCCTCTATACTGCTTGCATTAGAGTAGTGTAGCATGTTACTGCTTTCGTTATTCCTATCCTGATGCATAGCCTGTCTTTGATACTGCTGTTGATACTTTTACCTGCAATCCTACTGCTTAGTATAGGATGCTAGTGTTCCATCAGTGGCCCTACACTCTTGTCCGTCTACCATGCTATACTACTGGGCCGTGATCACTTCGGGAGGTGATCACGGGCATATACTATATACTTTACACTGTTACATTACATGTGATACTATTCGGAGATGGGGGCTGAAGGGGCAGGTGGCTCCATCCCGGTAGAGGTGGGCCTGGGTTCCCGACGGCCCCCGACTGTTACCTTGAGGCGGAGCGACAGGGCAGGTTCGGACCACCTAGGAGAGAGGTGGGCCTGGCCCTAGTCGGCGTTCGCGATACTTAACACGCTTAACGAGATCTGGGTATTTGATCTGAGTCTGGCCATTTGGTCTATACGCACTAACCACCTACGCGGGAGTAGTTATGGGTATCCCGACGTCGTGGTATCAGCCGAAGCACTTCGTGACGCCAGCGACTGAGCGGCGCGCGCCGGGTTGGACCGCGTAACGTGACTTCCTTTGAAATGGAGGTTGCTAGGTCTGCTCTCCGGCCGCGTACGCAACGTGCAGGTGTGCTCAGGGCGATGGGCCCAGACCCCTGCGCGCTTAGGTTTAGACCGGCGTGCTGACCGCTCTGTTGTGCCTAGGTGGGGCTGCGACGTGTTGATCTTCCGAGGCCGGGCATGACCCAGGAAAGTGTGTCCGGCCAAATGGGATCAAGCGTGTTGGGCTATGTGGTGCACCCCTGCAGGGAAGTTTATCTATTCGAATAGCCGTGTCCCTCGGTAAAAGGACGACCCGGAGTTGTACCTCGACCTTATGACAACTAGAACCGGATACTTAATAAAACACACCCTTCCAAGTGCCAGATACAACCCGGTGATCGCTCTCTAACAGGGCATCGAGGAGGGGATCGCCGGGTAGGATTATGCTATGCGATGCTACTTGGAGGACTTCAGTCTACTCTCTTCTATATGCTGCAAGACGGTGGCGACCAGAAGCGTAGTCTTCGATAAGACTAGCTATCCCCCTCTTATTCTGGCATTCTGCAGTTCAGTCCACTGATATGGCCCTTTACACATATATCCATGCATATGTAGTGTAGCTCCTTGCTTGCGAGTACTTTGGATGAGTACTCACGGTTGCTTTTCTCCCCCTTTTTCCCCCTTTTCCCCCTTTCCCTTCTACCCGGTTGCCGCAACCAGATGCTGGAGCCCAGGATCCAGACGCCACCTTCGACGATGACTCCTACTACTCTGGAGGTGCCTACTACTACGTGCAGCCCGCTGACGACGACCAGGAGTAGTTAGGAGGATCCCAGGCAGGAGGCCTGCGCCTCGTTCGATCTGTATCCCAGTTTGTGCTAGCCTTCTTAAGGCAAACTTGTTTAACTTATGTCTGTACTCAGATATTGTTGCTTCCGCTGACTCGTCTATGATCGAGCACTTGTATTCGAGCCCTCGAGGCCCCTGGCTTGTATTATGATGCTTGTATGACTTATTTTATTTGTAGAGTTGTGTTGTGATATCTTCCCATGAGTCCCTGATTTTGATCGTACACATTTGCATGCATGATTAGTGTACGTTTGAATCGGGGGCATCACAGCTCATCACAGCTTCTTCATAGTTCGCAGGTTCGCCATGGTCTAGTAACATGACTTCGAGGACAGGATTACCGTACCACTCTAGTGCAGAACGTGCTCTGTTCGACCTACGAGGTCCAGTAGTAAATTGATCCAAAGTTTCATGATCATCATCATTAGTTTCCTCTCTAGTTGGTGTAGGCATCACAGGAACAGATTTCTCTGATGTGCTACTTTCCAATTCGAGAGAAGGTACAATTAACTCATCAAGTTCTACTTTCCTCCCACTCACTTCTTTCGAGAGAAACTCCTTCTCTAGAAAGGATCCATTCTCGGCAACAAAGATCTTGCCTTCGGATTTGAGGTAGAAGGTGTACCCAGTTGTTTCATTGCGGTATCCTATGAAGATGCACTTCTCCGATTTGGGTTCGAGCTTATCACGTAGAAGCATTTTGACATAAGTGTTGCAACCCCAAACTTTAAGAAATGACAACTTAGGTTTCTTGCCAAACCATAGTTCATACGGTGTTGCCTCAACGGATTTAGACGGTGCCCTATTTAACGTGAACGCGATTGTCTCTAATACATAACCCCAAAACGATAGTGGTAAATCGGTAAGAGATATCATAGATCGCACCATACTAATAAAGTACGGTTATGATGTTCGGACACACCATTACGCTGTGGTGTTCCAGGTGGCGTGAGTTGTGAAACAATTCACATTGTTTTAAATGAAGCCCAAACTCGTAACTCAAATATTCGCCTCCTGTAGGAACGGAAGTATGTCTAGAGGGGGGGGGGGTGATTAGACTACTTGACCAAATAAAAATCTATCCTTTTCCCAATTTTAGTTCTTGGCAGATTTTAGCAATTTTAACATAAGTTAAGCAATCTCACACGATTCAAGCAAGCATGCAAAAGAGTATATGAGTAGCGGAAAGTAAAGCATGCAACTTGCAAGAATGTAAAGGAAATGGTTTGGAGGATTCAAACGCAATTGGAGACACGGATGTTTTTGGCGTGGTTCCGATAGGTGGTGCTATCGTACATCCACGTTGATGGAGACTTCAACCCACGGAGGGTAACGGTTGCGCGAGTCCATGGAGGGCTCCACCCACAAAGGGTCCACGAAGAAGCAACCTTTTCTATTCCATCACGGCCGTCGCCCACGAAGGACTTGCCTCACTAGCGGTAGATATTCACGAAGTAGGCAATCTCCTTGCCCTTACAAACTCCTTGGTTCAACTCCAAAATCTTGTCGGAGGCTCCCAAGTGACACCCAGCCAATCTAGGAGACACCACTCTCCAAGAAGTAACAAATGGTGTGTTGATGATGAACTCCTTGCTCTTGTGCTTCAAATGATAGTCTCCCCAACACTCAACTCTCTCTCATAGGATTAGGATTTGATGGAAAGAAGATTTGAGTGGAAAGCAACTTGGGGAAGGCTAGAGATCAAGATTCATATGGTAGGAATGGAATATCTTGAGCTCAACACAAGTGTAGGTGGTTCTCTCTCAGAAAATGTGTATTGGAAATGAAGATCTATTCTGATGGCTTTCTCCACGAATGAAGAGTGGGTAGAGGGGTATATATAGCCTCCACACAAAATCTAACCGTTACACATAATCTGATAAACTCGGTGGGACCGAATCATTAAACTCGGTCGGACCGATTCAGCAAACCTAGTGACCGTTAGGATTTTCGGTGGGACTGAGATGCAACTCGGTAGGACCGATATGGTTAGGGTTAGGGCATAACGTAATCTCGGTGTGACCGATTACACAAACTCGGAGAGACCGATTTTGGTAATAAGCTAACCAGAGAGTTGGTCAGGTAAACTCGATGGGACCGATCCGCTCTTTTCGGTGAGACCGAAATGTTACGAAAGGGAAATAGAGAGTTTACATTGCAATCTCGGTGGGACCGATCGCTCACTTTGGTTGGACCGAAACGTTACGAAGGGAAACAAAGAAATTGCAATCCCATCTCGGTGAGACCGAGATCTCTATCGGTGAGACCGATTTGCTAGGGTGTGTGGGGCAGTGGCTATGACATGTGAAACTTGGTGGCTCCGGATAGAAAGAATCGGTGGGGCCGAGTTTGACTTTAGGTTTGGGTCATATGTGGATATGGAAAGGTAGTTGAGGATTTTGGAGCATATCACTAAGCACATGAAGCAAGAGGCTCATTAAGCAACACCTCATCCCTCCTTAATAGTATTGGCTTTTCCTACGGACTCAATGTGATCTTGGATCACTAAAATATAAAATGTAGAGTCTTGTTCTTGAATCTTGAGCCAATCCTTTGTCCTTATAATTTTGAGGGATCCACTTTCCTCATCCATGCCATGCCATCCATTGAGCTTTTCTGAAATATTCAACTTGGAATAATGTTAGCTCAATGAGCTATATGTTGTTAGGAATTACCAAAACCACCCAGGGATAGTTGCACTTTCAATCTCCCCCTTTTTGGTAATTGATGACAACATATAGATCAAAGCTTCGACAAATGATAATAAGAATGGAATATATCGTCGCTTTGAGAAGTATGTGATAAGTAAGATCTCCCCCTAAATTTGTGCATATTTAAGATTTGCTTTGGACTGCAAATGCACAAAGAGTTAGGATCATGGGTTACTCTTCCATCTCACATACATCTTGGTGGAGCGCTCAAAATGATAAGAATTAAATGCATGCACTCATCACCAAGCAAAGTGAATGATCAACATAAAGATAAACTGATATCCAACAAGCATTAAGTGTAGCTTATGATCAAACACATGATCATCAGTGTCTCACAAATGACATAGTATATCAAGCACTCAAAAGAAAATAAGGTTCAACCAAAAGACAAGAGAGAAAAAAATGCAGACTCTCTCTCTCGAAGCCTATGATCTATACATTTTTCTCCCCCTTTGGCAACAAGTTACCAAAAAGTTCATAGAAAATGCATAGGACTAAACGACTCTCAGGCTTGGTCTTCAGGTGGTGGAGTCCAGATAACACCAAGGACGAAGGCTTCGGTAGAAGTGGTTGGAGCTGCTGGGGTAGGAGCTGGAGCTGGTGGAATTGAAGTTGTAGCTGGTGCAGAAGTGGTGGCTCTGGTGTCAGGAACTGGCACTGCAGATGATCTCTGAGATCTAGGCACCCCGGCAAATGCATCAGTTGTGGTCTTGCCCTTCCTCTCCTGCATATCTTCTTGTAGTTGTTCCACAATAGACTGGACCTCTGTCACCTTCACATCTAGGTCATAGAACTTTTGTTCCATGATTCTTTCCAAACTCTCTTGGGTTTTAGTCAGGGTGGCTAGTCCTTTCTCAATCCTCAGAGTGGATGCTATCAGGTAACTGAGCTGCTCCTGCTTGTTCTTCAAGAAATACTCAGATGCCTCCTCTTGAGTTGGCATCCTGGCAGCTTTCTCCATGTTTGCCTTCTCCTTCTTTGCTTGAGCATGTGCAGATGATGGTTCATCCTTATTCATGACAGCCTGATTGTCTTCAAAGTCTGGATGGATGGGCAGGTGTTCCTTGTCCAGCAGATATGTGCCTATGCCCATCTTTGAGTTTATCAGCTCTTGAATTTGTGGGGCATATCCACAACTCCTCTTCTGATCAGCTGCTGTCCTCTTAATGGTCTCTACCATGAGGCTCATCACCTTGAACTTCTGTGGCACATAAAAAATGTGAAGCAAGTTTATTGCATGGCTTCAGATCATCTTGTGATCACCTGACTTGGGCAATAGGGTATGCCTCAAAATCCAATTAATAGTGGGTAGCCCTGACAGAAGATAATGCACTGAGCCAAACTTGAAAGTATCAAGTGCCTTGTTTGGGATCTCCTTGTACATGTTGGACATGGAATTGTGATCCATCTTCTTCTTGGCATATATGTCCAGGTCATCTTCCCGCTCTTTTGGGGCATTGATGAGCTGTGCCCACTCAGCAACTGTTGACTGATATCTGGTTCCTTCTGACATCCACACAATCCTGCCATCTGGATAGAAGTGTGCTGTGGAGTAGAATTGCATGATTAGCTCTTCATTCCACTTTGTGAGCTTCTGCCCAACAAAGTCTGCAACTCCACAACCCTTGAAGCTGTCATACACTCCAGGATAGTGCTCTTCATTTTCCTTGATGTATTCCCAATCTACCCATCTCATGTCACATACTATGGGCTTCTTATCTAGCAGCACTATCTCATAGAAATCCTGCTGTGCTTTGGTGTGAAACCTGTAATCCACATCGGTTCTTCTCCTTGAAGCATATGGATCTGCTTCTCTCCACTTCCTCAGCCCTGAATCTCTTCTAATTTTCATGTCCTCAGCTACAGGATGAGCATCATTGTGGTCTGGGATCTTGGGCTTAAGCTTTCTGAGCACTTGACCTTCTTCTTCTTCAGCAATGTCAAGCACTGGGCCTTGTTCTTTTCAGCAGCAGATATGTTTCTGGTGTTTCTCTTTGGTGCACTCTTAGGCTTAGATGCAGCTTTGGGTGCTTCCTTGGGCTTGGATGCAGTAGCCCTTGACCTTATGGCATCTCCCATGAGTTTCTGTGCCTTAGGTGCTGGTGCAGCAACCTCTTCTTCCTCTTCCTCATCTGAGGAATGCTTTTCAAACTCAGCCATTGGATCAACCTTCTTGCACCATCTGCCCCTTTTTCTTTCCTTCTTTTTCTTCATAGCCTCATCTTCTCCAATTGACTTGGAGGGATTCTGAGAGGATGCTCTGGCTTTGGACATTGGCTGTCTCCCTGCCGCCCTTTTGATTTTCAGTCCTGGCTTTGTGGCTGTAGCTGAGCCAGACTCTTTCTTGAGCACCTTTCTCTTGGATGTGGCTTCCTCTTCTGCCACATAGTCCTCATCCTCTGATTCAGAGGTTCTTTTCTTGCTTGCTCTAGTGGAAGCTTTAGGCAGATTGCTTGGGGTGCTCCTGCTACCCTCATCAGAACTACTAGAGGGACTAGTGCCCTCACTCAAATGAGCCTGCTCCTCAGATCTGTTCTGGCTATCACTCTGATCAGACATGTTGAAGTTCAGACTGCTGACCCTGTGAATAGTTTATAGATGAGATAGAGTGGATGAGCATCACAAAATGCAGAGATTTTTTGCAAAAGAATGAGTCAAAAAGTTACTTTTAGTTTTTCACAGAAAGCATTTCGGATCGACCGATTTGCAAACTCGGTGATACCGAAGCAACTATTGGAACCAAAACTAGTGAACTCGGTCAGACCGAGTCACAGTTCGGTGGCACTGAGACTGCTAGGGTTTCACAAAGTCCTGAACTCGGTCTCACCGATTTGTAATTCTCAGTCAGACCGAGAACCACATGTGCAATGGCCGTGGCCGAATCGGTGGAACCGAGTTCCGCAACCCGGTGGGTCCGAGATGGTTTCGGCGGAAACCTAAACCTAAAATTTTGAATCTCAACTATCCTAAGGATTGTTTTGACTGGATAGGAGTGTTTCAATCATAGCAAGATTCATAAAGAACACAATGTGCTAGGAATTGGACGGGGAATAGCACTGTGATCGAGTCCATACCCTAGTTCGGCGGCGGACTCGCTACGGCGGCAACGGCGGAGACGAAATTCCGTTGACGGCGGCGGAGACCAGCGACTGGAGGCGGCTGGCGACGAGGAGGACGATCCGGAGACCCAGGAGACAAAGCGAGCTATGCGCGGGCGAAGAGGTTTCGGAGAAATTTCCAAAATTTTGCCCGTGAGAATATATAGCCCGACCCTGTCGGTGTGACCGAGTGGAACAACTCGGTGGCACCGAGATGCATAACTGTTGACAGTTATAGCAACTCGGCGTGACCGAAAAGTTCAAATCGGTTGCACCGAGGTGAAAACATAGATCGACTTAGTGATCTCGGTATGACCGAAATGGAGGAATCGGTCAGACCGAAAACCACAAAGGAGTTTTGGAAGTTTAAGTCTATGAGAAATCGGGGATTCCGAGTGCTCCTCACACATAGTGGTTTGAATCTGACTTGATAAAATTTTGTGATGTAGCATGAATAGAGTTTGAGACGAGAAAAGCATAGATAGCTAGAGAAGGTTCTTAGGCATTCTTGTCCATCCACTTGGCAAAAGAAAAGAAAACCAATCAATCAAAACAACAAGTGGATGTCCTCGAATGAGTAAAATATGCAATCAACATGCTCACACAATAAAATGGCAATTGAAATATGTGGCAAAGCATGTACAACCAATTCTAGCATCTATCAAGCAATTGGCGATGACTAGGTCATCTATATATGAGTATATTGACTTAGAAGTCAAATGAGAACATTTGATCATAGGTCATACTCATCGTTTAAGCTCAAGTGGGGTTACCACTTTTACATAAAGCATTGTTGTGTTCACATCATTAGAGTTGCTTTAGCTCATTTTTAGAGTAAAGCTCCCCCTAGATGTGATATCCCCCCTAAGAGGGATGAGCTAACCTTGGGTTTCGTCGATGATGACTTCATGTAGATTTTGAAGATGTGGATGCTCAATGTTGATGTAGATCGATTGGAGCTAACCATTGGAGTGAATTGCACTTTCAATACCTACATGGGTTAGTCCCACAAGGAACAAACAAGGATATCCATAGACATAGAGTGATGCACACACAAGATGATGTCTATGAAAGCTTTTAGGTTACCTTGTCCCTTGACTTACCAACAAGAGGGTTTGTGACTCCTTGAACTAGTGCAAGATGTGGAAGTTGATTGCACTTGTTCTTGCCAAAATGATAAAAGTGAAGTATGTTGGCGGAGTCACCCTCAAGAACTCTCTAGTTCTTCTTTTGGATCCACACCATCTTGATGGGAATCCTTGGAGTTGTAGTCGTACTTGATGAAGTGGAACTTGAAGTAGTCTTGGGAATCCACTTGACTAAGGTCTTAGGAGCTTCTTCAAATGCATCAATTTCCTCTTGAAGCTTGTCCTTGCCATTTTGCTTGTAGTCTTGTGGTGGAAGATCATCTTGAGCTTGTGTCCCTTTGAAAGAAGTAGGATCATACTTCTCTTGTTGAGGAACAAACTTTGTCTTAGGGTATTGATCTTCTTCCCACTCAACTCCATTGGCATTGAACTTTCGTTCAAAACCAACACCTTGATTCTTCCGGTGCCTTCCTTGCTTGCGTACAATTTCCTCGAATTGCTTACTCCTGGCAAGGCTCTTGTACACTCCTTTCTCTATAATTCCCTTCAATAGGCTATTTTCTTGCTCAAGTGTAACTTGGCTAAGAGAATCATTAGTGGAATCAAGAGAACTACTAGAAGCAACAATATTGGATTTAACATGATCATTGTTACTACTAGAGGAAGAATCCTTTTTGTTCTTGTTACTAGACTTAACTTGAGGCATGTAAGTGGATAAGAGTAAACGCTTGGCAGTGTAA
Organism: Aegilops umbellulata; assembly: GCA_032464435.1. Lineage (NCBI taxonomy): Eukaryota > Viridiplantae > Streptophyta > Magnoliopsida > Poales > Poaceae > Aegilops > Aegilops umbellulata. Next base: position 288,322,982 of record CP136056.1, on the reverse strand, counting down.
GAAGAACTTTTCTTATGAAGATCATCATTGATAGCTTTTAAGAACTCATGCTCTTGCTCAAGGTTGAGCTTTTCAAAGCGTAATTTCTCATGTGTTCTTAAAAGTTCTCGATGATCTCCTAAGATAGTTTCATGAGCTAACTTAAGAGTGTTTAGTTCTGTAGTTAGAGCCTCAATCTTCTCCTTATCATTGTCATTCGTTTTATCTTGATTAGCATGATTAATTGACGTTTCATCATAGTATTCATCACTAGAGTTGTCAACAAGTAAATCATCATCACCTAACAAGTCATCTTCATCACTATTGAAATCAACATACTCGGGGTGTAATACCTTTGGGCCTTTAGCCATGAAGCATGTTCCAACTCCTTCATTTGGTGAGTCAAATATGTCGTAGGAGTTGGTTGACACAAGTGCTAGACCGGCAACACCTTCATCTTGAGTATATTCGGAATCGGAGTGATAACTTCTTTCGGAGTGGTTGTCGGAGTCGGAGCCGGATACCCATTCACCAACATGAGCTTGATGTCTTCGTTTTGTGTAGCTCCTTGATGACTTTTCCTTTCTTTCCAAATCCTTGCTTCTCTGTGAGTATCTTCGTTCATAACGATCATCTCTACTCATTCTTTCTCTAGATGGTGATTCCTATCTTCGGCTTCTTATTTTGGGAGAGTCTTCTCTTTTCTTGTAGGGATCCGTACACTCATTGGAATAGTGTCTGGGTCTTCCACAATTGTAGCAGTTTCGCTCTCGACTAGAAGATCTTTTGTCATTGTAGGACCTTGACTTGGAGCTTCTATCCTTGCTTCTACTCTTGTAGAACTTGTTGAAGCTCTTCACCATTAAGCTTAATTCTTCATTGAAGATTTGCTTCTCACTTGATGAGGTGGGGGCTTCACATGAGGCTTTGTAAGCACCACTTGATTTGTTGTGAAGTTCCTCTTTATCCTTGAGTGACATCCATGAGCAACAATTCTTCCAATGACTTCCGTTGGCTTGAGATCTTTGTAATTGGGCATCATTTGGATCAATGTGCACACGGTATCATATTTTCCATCCATGGCTCTTAGGATCTTCTTGATGATGAATCTATCGGTCATCTCTTCACTCCCTAAGCCGGCAATCTCATTTGTGATAAGATCAAGCCTAGAGTACATTTCAGGGACACCTTCACCATCCTTCATTTTGAACTTTTCAAGTTGACTTTGAAGCACATCCAATTTGGATTCCTTGACGGAGTCGGTACCTTCGTGCATATCAATCAAAGTATCCCAAATTTCCTTTGCATTCTCAAGACGGCTGATTTTGTTGAATTCTTCGGGGCACAATCCGTTGAAGAGAATATCACAAGCTTGAGCGTTGTATTGTAGCATCTTCAACTCTTCCGCGGTAGCTTCACGGTTTGGTTCTTTCCCATCGAAGAAGTCACCTTGCAAACCAACACACACAATAGCCCAAACGGCGGGGTTATGTCCAACAATATGCATTTTCATTTTATGCTTCCAACTAGCAAAATTAGTACCATCAAAGTAAGGACCTCTACGGTGATAATTTCCCTCGCTAGACGCCATACTCTCCTAGGTTGTGAAACAAAGGCTATGACCACCAAAAGCTATGGATATCAAAGCAAATGGAGACCAAAGCTCTGATACCACTTGTAGGATCGGAAGTATGTCTAGAGGGGGGGTGATTAGACTACTTGACCAAATAAAAATCTACCCTTTTCCCAATTTTAGTTCTTGGCAGATTTTAGCAATTTTAACATAAGTCAAGCAATCTCACACGATTCAAGCAAGCATGCAAAATAGTATATGAGTAGCGGAAAGTAAAGCATGCAACTTGGAAGAATGTAAAGGGAAGGGTTTGGAGGATTCAAACGCAATTGGAGACACGGATGTTTTTGGCGTGGTTCCGATAGGTGGTGCTATCGTACATCCATGTTGATGGATACTTCAACCCACGGAGGGTAAGGTTGCGCGAGTCCACGGAGGCCTCCACCCACAAAGGGTCCATGAAGAAGCAACCTTGTCTATTCCATCACGGCCGTCGCCCACGAAGGACTTGCCTCACTAGCGGTAGATCTTCACGAAGTAGGCGATCTCCTTGCCCTTACAAACTCCTTGGTTCAACTCCACAATCTTGTCGGAGGCTCCCAAGTGACACCTAGCCAATCTAGGAGACACCACTCTCCAAGAAGTAACAAATGGTGTGTTGATGATGAACTCCTTGCTCTTGTGCTTCAAATGATAGTCTCCCCAACACTCAACTCTCTCTCACAGGATTTGGATTTGATGGAAAGAAGATTTGAGTGGAAAGCAACTTGGGGAAGGCTAGAGATCAAGATTCATATGGTAGGAATGGAATATCTTGAGCTCAACACAAGTGTAGGTGGTTCTCTCTCAGAAAATGTGTATTGGAAATGAAGATCTGTTCTGATGGCTTTCTCCACGAATGAAGAGTGGGTGGAGGGGTATATATAGCCTCCACACAAAATCTAACCATTACACACAATCTGATAAACTCAGTGGGACCGAATCATTAAACTCGGTCGGACCGATTCAGCAAACCTAGTGACCGTTGGGATTTTCGGTGGGACTGAGATGCAACTCGGTAGGACCGATATGGTTAGGGTTAGGGCATAACATAATCTCGGTGTGACCGATTACACAAACTCGGTGAGACCGATTTTGGTAATAAGCTAACCAGAGAGTTTGTCAGGCGCTCTTTTCGGTGAGACCGAAATGTTACGAAAGGGAAACAGAGAGTTTACATTGCAATCTCGGTGGGACCGATCGCTCACTTCGGTTGGACCGAAACGTTACGAAAGGAAACAGAGAAATTGCAATCCCATCTTGGTGATACCGAGATCCCTATCGGTGAGACCGATTTGCTAGGGTTTGTGGCAGTGGCTATGACATGTGAAACTCGGTGGCTCCGGATAGAAAGAATCGGTGGGGCCGAGTTTGACTTTAGGTTTGGGTCATATGTGGATATGGAAAGGTAGTTGAGGATTTTGGAGCATATCACTAAGCACATGAAGCAAGAGGCTCATTAAGCAACACCTCATCCCTCCTTAATAGTATTGGCTTTTCCTAGGGACTCAATGTGATCTTGGATCACTAAAATATAAAATGTAGAGTCTTGTTCTTGAAGCTTGAGCCAATCCTTTGTCCTTATAATTTTGAGGGATCCACTTTCCTCATCCATGCCATGCCATCCATTGAGCTTTTCTGAAATATTCAACTTGGAATAATGTTAGCTCAATGAGCTATATGTTGTTAGGAATTACCAAAACCACCCAGGGATAGTTGCACTTTCACCTCCGCGATAAGATCGTAGAAACTTTATTTTCTTGTTACGATGATTCTCCACTTCACTATGAAATTCTTTGAACTTTTCAAATGTTTAGGACTTGTGTTTCATCAAGTAGATATACCCATACCTACTCAAATCATTTGTGAAGGTTAGAAAATAATGATACTCGCCACGTGCCTCAACACTCATCGGACCGCATACATCGGTATGTATTATTTCCAATAAGTCATTAGCTCTCTCCATTGTTCCGGAGAACGGAGTTTTATTCATCTTGCCCATGAGGCATGGTTCACAAGTATCAAATGATTCATAATCAAGTGATTCCAAAAGTCCATTTGCATGGAGTTTCTTCATGCGCTTTACACCAATATGACCTAAACGGCAGTTCCACAAATATGTTGCACTATCAGTATCAATTTTGCATCTTTTGGCATCAATATTATGAATATGTGTATCACTACGATCGAGATCCAATAAACCATTCTTACTGGGTGTATGACCATAGAAGGATTTATTTATGTGAACAGAACAACAATTTATTCTTAGACCTAAATGAATAATTGTATTGCAATAAACATGATCCAGTCATATTCATGCTCAACGTAAACACCAAAAAACATTTATTTAGGTTCAACACTAATCTCGAATGTAGACGGAGTGTGCGATGGTGATCGTATCAACCTTGGAGTCATTTCCAACACACATCGTCACCTCGTCCTTAACTAGTCTTTGTTCATTCTGCAACTCATGTTTCAAGTTACTAATCTGAGCAACTGAACCAGTATCAAATACCCAGGGGTTACTATGAACACTAGTAAAGTACACATCAATAACATGTATATCAAATATACCTTTGTTCACTTTTCCATCCTTCTTATCCGCCAAGTATCTGGGGCAGTTCCGCTTCCAGTGACCATTCCCTTTGCAGTAGAAGCACTTAGTTTCAGGCTTGGGTCCAGCTTTGGGCTTCTTCTCAGGAGTGGAAACTTGCTTGCCATTCTACTTGAAGTTCCCTTTCTTTCCCTTGACCTTTTTCTTGAAACTACTAGTCTTATTAACCATCAACACTTGATGCTCTTTCTTGATTTCTACCTTCGCCGATTTCAGCATAGTGGAGAGCTCAAGAATTGTTTTTTTGTCATCCCCTGCATATTATAGTTCATCACGAAGTTCTAGTAGCTTGGTGATAGTGACTAGAGAACTCTGTCAATCACTATCTTATTTGGAAGATTAACTCCCACTTGATTCAAGCGATTGTAGTACCCAGACATTCTGAGCACATGCTCACTAGCTGAGCTATTCTCCTCCATCTTGTAGGCAAGGTAGAGGTATCATACCTCTCGACATGGGCATGAGTCTGAAATACCAATTTCAGCTCTTCGAACATCTCAACATCTCATATGCTCCGTGGCGTTGAAAATATTTTTGAAGTCCCGGTTCTAAACCGTAAAGCATGGCACAATAAACTATCAACTAGTCATCATATCGAGCTTGCCAAACGTTCTGCATCTTCTCCTGCAATAGGTCTGTCACCTAGCGGTGCATCAAGAAACAATTCTTCTCTGCAGCAATGAGGATAATCTTCAGATCAGAGACCCAGTCCGCATCATTGCTAGTATCATCTTTCAACTTAGTTTTCTCTAGGAACATATCGAAAATATATAGGAGCTATATCACGAGCTATTGATCTACAACATAGATATCCCAAAACTATCAAGCCTAAGTTCATGATAAATTAAGTTCAATTAATCAAATTACTAATGAACTCCCACTTAAATAAACATCCCTCAAATTTATCTAAGTGATACATGATCCAAATCAACTAACCCATGTCCGAGCATCATGTGAGATGGAGTAGTCATCAATGGTGAACATCTCTATGTGATCATATCTACTATATGACTCATATTTGACCTTTCGGTCTCCAGTGTTCCGAGACCATGTATGTACATGCTAGGTTTGTCAAGTTTAACCCAAGTATTCTTGATACGTCTCCAACGTATCTATAATTTTTGATTGTTACATGCAATTATATTATCTCTTTTGGATGTTTAATGGGATTTACTAAGCACTTTTATATGATTTTTGGGACTAACCTATTAACCTAGAGCCCAGTGCGAGTTTCTGTTTTTTTGCCTATTTCAGTGTTTCACAGAAAAGGAATATCAAACGGAGTCCAAACGGAATGAAACCTTCGGGAGAGTTATTTTTGGAACGGAAGCAATCCAGGAGACTTGGAGTGTACGTTAGAGCGCAACGAGGTGGCCACGAGGCAGGGAGGCGCGCCTGCCCCCTGGGCGCGCCCCCCACCCTCGAGGGCCCCTCGTGGCTCCCGTGACCGACTTCTTTCGCCTATATATATATATATCCATATACCCTAAAAACTTCGGGGAACAAAATAGATCGGGAGTTCCGCCGCCGCAAGCCTCTGTAGCCACCAAAAACCAATCGGGACGCTGTTCCGGCACCCTGTCGGAGGGGGGATCCCTCACCGATGGCCATCTTCATCATCCCGGCGCTCTCCATGATGAGGAGGGAGTAGTTCACCCTCGGGGCTGAGGGTATGTACCAGTAGCTATAAGTTTGATCTCTCTCTCTCTCTCATGTTCCTGAGATGATACGATCTTGATGTATCGCGATCTTTGCTATTATAGTTGGATCCTATGATGTTTCTCCCCCTCTACTCTCTTGTAGTGGATTGAGTTTTCCCTTTGAAGTTATCTTATCGGATTGAGTCTTTAAGGATTTGAGAACACTTAATGTATGTCTTGCCGTGCTTATCTGTGGTGACAATGGGATATTCACGTGATTCACTTGATGTATGTTTCGGTGATCAACTTGCGGGTTCTGTGACCTCGTGAACTTATGCATAGGGGTTGGCACACGTTTTCGTCTTGACTCTGATAGAAACTTTGGGGCACTCTTTGAAGTACTTTGTGTTGGTTGAATAGATGAATATGAGATTGTGTGATGCATATCATATAATCATACCCACGGATACTTGAGGTGACATTGGAGTATCTAGATGAAATTGGGGTTTTGGTTTATTTGTATCTTAAGGTGTTATTCTAGTACGAACTCTATGATAGATCGGATGGAAAGAATAGCTTCGTGCTATTTTACTACGGACTCTTGAATAGATCGAGCAGAAAGAATAACTTTGAGGTGGTTTCGTACCCTACCATAATCTCTTCGTTTGCTCTCCGCTATTAGTGACTTTGGAGTGACTCTTTGTTGCATGTTGAGGGATAGTTATATGATCAGATTATGTTATTATTGTTGAGAGAACTTGCACTAGTGAAAGTACGAACCGTAGGCCTTGTTTCCTAGCATTGCAATACCGTTTGTGCTCACTTTTATCATTAGTTACCTTGCTGTTTTTATATTTTCAGATTACAAAAACCTATATCTACCATCCATATTGCACTTGTATCACCATCTCTTCGCCGAACTAGTGCACCTATACAATTTACCATTGTATTGGGTGTGTTGGGGACACAAGAGACTCTTTGTTATTTGGTTGCAGGGTTGCTTGAGAGAGACCATCTTCATCCTACGCCTCCCACGGATTGATAAACCTTAGGTCATCCACTTGACGGAAACTTGCTACTGTCGTACAAACCTCTGCACTTGGAGTCCCAACAACATCTACAAGAAGAAGGTTGCATAGTAGACATCAATTCTGCATGTGCAAAACTGTCTTACACCTGTTATACGTGAATGTAGAGTCTATCACACCCGATCATCATGTGGTGTCTCGAAATGACGAACTATAGCAACGGTGCATACTCAAGGAGAACACTTTTATCTTGAAATTAAGTGAAGGGATTATCTTATAATGGTACCGCTATTCTAAGCAAAATAAAGTGCATAAAGGATAAACATCACATGCAATCAAAATATATGACATGATATGGCCATCATCATCTTGTGCTTTTGATCTCCATCTCCCAAGCATCGTCATGATCTCCATCGTCACCGACTCGACACCTTGATCTCCATCATTGCGTCGTGGTAATCTCGCCAACTATTGCTTCTACAACTATTGATAACTCATTGATAACCCACAAGTATAGGGGATCGCAGCTGTTTTTGAGGGTAGAGTATTCAACCCAAATTTATTGATTTGACACATGGGGAGCCAAAGAATATTCTCAAGTATTAGCAGTTGAGTTGTCAATTCAACCACACCTGAAAGACTTAATATCTGCAGCAAAATATTTAGTAGCAAAGTAGTACGAAGGTAACAGTAACGGTGGCAAAAGTAACCGTAGCAGTTTTTGTAGCAATCGTAACAGTGGCAACGGAAAAGTAACTAAGTAAAGATCAATATGTGAAAAGCTCGTAGGCAATGGATCAATGATGGATAATTATGTCGGATGCGATTCCTCATGCAACAGTTATAACATAGGGTGACACAGAACTAGCTCCAGTTCATCAATGTAATGTAGGCATGTATTCCGAATATAGTCATACGTGCTTATGGAACAGAACTTGCATGACATCTTTTGTCCTACCCTCCCGTGGTAGTGGGGTCCTATTGGAAACTAAGGGATATAAAGGCCACCTTTTAATAGAGTACCGGACCAAAGCATTAACACTTAGTGAATACATGAACTCCTCATACTACGTCATCACCGGGAGTGGTCCTGATTATTGTAACTTCGGGGTTGCCGGATCATAACACATAGTAGGTGACTATTGACTTGCAAAACAGGATCAAGAACTCATATATATTCATGAAAACATAATAGGTTCAGATCTGAAATCATGGCACTCGGGCCCTAGTGACAAGTATTAAGCATAGCAAAGTCATAGCAACATCAATCTTATAACATAATGGATACTAGGGATCAAAACCTAACAAAACTAACTCGATTACATGGTAAATCTCATCCAACCCATCACCATCCAGCAAGCCTATGATGGGATTACTCACACACGGCGGAGAGCATCACGAAATTGGTGATGGAGGATGGTTGATGATGATGACGGCGACGGATTCCCCTCTCCAGAGCCCCGAACGGACTCCAGATCAGCCTCCCGAGGAAGATTAGGGCTTGGCAACGGCTCCATATCATAAAATGCGATGAATCCTTCTCTCTTATTGTTTTCTCCCCGAACGTGAATATATGGAGTTGGGGTTGAGGTCGGTGGAGTCCCAGGGGGCCCATGAGGCAGGGGGCGTGCCCTGCACCCTCGTGGGCAGGGTGTGGGCCCCCTGATGCTGATTCTTCTGCCAGTATTTTTTAATTCCAAAACGTGTCTCCGTGGTTTTTCAGGTCATTCCGAGAACTTTTATTTCTGCACAAAAATAACACCATGGCAGTTCTGCTGAAAACAGCGTCAGTCCGGCTTAGTTCCATTCAAATCATGCAAGTTAGAGTCCAAAACAAGGGCAAAAGTGTTTGGAAAAGTAGATACGTTGGAGACGTATCAACTCCCCCAAGTTTAAACCTTTGCTTGTCCTCAAGAAATCCAGTTGACAAACTAAAAGTGATAAAGAAAAACTTTTACAAACTCTGTTTGATCTTGTTGTCGCAAATATGTAAAGCCAACATTCAAGTTTCAGCAAAGATTATGAACTAACCATATTCACAATAACATCTAGGTCTCATGTTTACTCATATCAATGGCATAATCAACTAGCGAGCAATAATAATAAATCTCGGATGACAACACTTTCTCAAAACAATCATAACATGGTGTAACAAGATGGTACCTCGCTAGCCCTTTCTGAGACCGCAAGACATAAATGCAGAGCACCCCTAAAGATCAAGGGCTGACTAGACATTGTAATTCATGGTAAAAGAGATCCAGTCATACTCAATGTAAATTAGTAGCAATGCATGCGTATGACAGCGGTGCCCTCCAACTAGTGTTTTTTAATAATAGGACGATGACTCAACATAGAAGTAAATAGATAGGCCCTTCGCAGAGGGAAGCAGGGATTTGCAGAGGTGCCAGAGCTCGAGTTTTGAAATAGATATAAATAAATTTTGAGTGGCATACTTTCATTGTCAACATAACAACCAAGTGATATCGATATCTTCCATGCTACACACATTATAGGCGGTTCCCAAACACAATGTAAAGTTTGTACTCCCCCACCACCAACAAACATCAATCCATGGCTTGTCCGAAACAACGGGTGCCTCCAACTAACAACAATCCTGGGGGAGTTTTGTTTGCAATTATTTTGATTTGAGCATGGGACTGGGCATCCCGGTTACCGGCCATTTTCTCAAGAATGATGAGTGGAGTCCACTCATCGTGAGAATAACCCACCTAGCATGGAAGATATAGACAACCCTAGTTGATACATGAGCTATTCGCGCATACAAAACAGAATTTCATTTGAAGGTTTAGAGTTTGGCACATACAAATTTACTTGGAACGGTAGGTAAATACCGCATATAGGAAGGTATGGTGGACTCATATGGAGTAACTTTGGGGTTTATGGAAGTGGATGCACAAGCAGTATTCCCGCTTAGTACAAGTGAAGGCTAGAAAGAGACTGGGAAGCGGCCAACTAGAGAGCGACAACAGTCATGAACATGCATTAAGATTAATCAACAATGAGTGCAAGCATGAGTAGGATATAAATCATCATGAACATAAATATCGTGGAGGCTATGTTGATTTTGTTTCAACTACATGCGTGAACATGTGCCAAGTCAAGCCACTCGAATCGTTCAAAGGAGGATACCACCCTATCATACCACATCACAACCATTTTAATAGCATGTTGGCACGCAAAGTAAACCACTATAAACTCCTAGTAAGTTAAGCATGGCATGAGCAACTATAATCTCTAATTGTCATTGCAAACATGTTTCATTCATAATAGGCTGAATTAGGAACGATGAACTAATCATATTTACAAAAACAAGATAGGTCGAGTTCATACCAGCTTCTCTCAATCGGTCCATCATATATCATCATTATTGCCTTTCACTCGCACAACCGAATAGGGTGGATAATAATAATAGTGCACGTGCATTGGACTAGGATGGAATCTGCAAGCATTTAATACAAGGGAGAAGACAAGGTAATATGGGCTCTTGGTTAAATCAACAATAATGCATATGAGAGCCACTCAAGATTTTCATCATGGTCTTATCCTCTCGGCCCCCAAAGAATAATAAAAGAAATAAAACTATTTACACGGGAAAGCTCCCAACAAGCAAAAGAAGAACGAGAAATATTTTTGGGTTTTCTTTTAATTATTAATACTAAAGGCATGGAAAGTAAACTAGCTAAAAGCTACAACTATTTTTTTCTTAAGGTTTTTCAGACACACAAGAAGAAGGCCCAGAAAAGAAAATAAACTAGCATGGATAGTACAATGAAAAACTATGTGCACTGACAACTGGCATGAGTGTGTGAACATGAATGTAATGTCGGTGAGAAATACGTACTCCCCCAAGCTTAGGCTTTTGGACTAAGTTGGTCTATGGCCACTGTTGGCCTGGCGGATATCCAAAGTTGTAGCTGGGGTCATACTGAGATGCAGCAGCTACTGCCTGATGAGCTGCAGCTTGGAGGCGAGCTGCCTCCGTCCTCCTCTCGTACTCGTTCGCCTCCTCCCTGGTTATAACATATCTCCTTTTTGCCTGAAAGTTAAAAGAAGTAGGACCAGGGAGGGCAACATGGACAGTGCGCTGTTTGCAAAGATTAGTTGGTACTGGAGGAACTTTTCATTCCTCTCAAGAAACTGATGGCGAACCATAGCACTATAATCTAGATAAGCAGGAGGTAACTCAATATCATTTCCATGTATGGGTACACCAAGATAATTAGCTACACGAGTTGCATAAATTCCACCAAACAAATCTCCACTTATACCGTTAAGATGCAACCTTCGTGCCACAATGGCCCCCAAGTTTTATTGTTTATCACCTAAAACCGCACTCTTGAGGACACTAAGATCTAGAACGCACATGTGACAAGCCTCATATTTACCGTTAATACATCTACCTATAAAGAGAGCAAAATAATGTATGGAACGGAAATGGATGCTCCCAATGGTAGCTTGTGTGATTTCTCTAGATTCCCCCACAGTGATACTAGCAAGAAAGACTTCATATTCAGATTTGCGAGGTTCACTAACATTGCCCCACTGCGGGAGTTTACAAGCAGTATTAAAATCTTCTAAGTCCATGGTATATGATTTATCATAAAGATCAAATAAATCAGTGTGAGAATTGCGCGAGGATGTAAATTTAAACCTCCTCATAAAGGAATCAGTTAGGTAGTGGTGCTGTAGGCACTTATCTGACACGAAGTCCTCAAGATCAGCATTACGCATATGCGTCAAATTCATCCTTGATGCCTGCCTGGACCATAAACTCCTCTGGCGGCCATTCACAAGGCCACACTTGAGCTTCCCTCGGTGGTTCATCGTCCGGCTCACTTATCGCGAGCCTTGGACCTTGCTTCCTTGAGGAGCCACCTTGGTACATTTTCCTATGCATTTTTCTTTCTCTGAAAAATTTCTGAAATTTTAGTGACTCAAAATAAAAGTGAATCAAACTCAACAAGATTGATAGAAACTACTCCCGCAAGTGCCTAGAGACTATATCATGCATTAAAAACTACTTTTGACCATATAAATTTGACATGTAAGCTCAAGAATAGGGTCACCTTAGCAGCAAAGAATTGCAATAAATAAAGCACTAGAACAAAAACTAATTGGACCAATGGAGGAGTCACATACCGAAGAACAATCTCCCCAAACACTTTTGTGAATGGAGCTTTGAGCAAAGAGATTGAAAATGGCAGCAAGATGAGCTAGAACATGGGTTTGAGCTATGGGAGGATTTTTTTGGGAGGAAGACGAAACGAGTGGGTGCTGGAATAAGTGCAGGGGGTCCACGTGGGGCCCACGAGGCTGGGGGCACGCCCCGGGGGGGGGGGGGGGGGGAGGGGGCGCCATGCACCCTCGCGGCCAAATGGTGGGCCCCCTGGTGTGTTCTCAGTGCCAGTAATTCTTAAATATTCTACAAAAAATCATATTTCATTTTCAGGACGTCTGGAGAACTTTTATTTTCGGGGTATTTTTATTGCAAGGATAATTCAGAAAAGAGACAGAAAATACTATTTTTTTCTTTATTTAATCTAAATAACAAAAAGTAAAAGGAGGGTACAAAGAGTGTTCTTTCTAACTTCATCCATCTCGTGCTCATCAAAAGGAATCCACTAACAAGGTTGATCAAGTCATGTTAACAAACTCTTTCCGAGTCACATGAAACCGGAGAATTTTTGAATAACACTAGGTTACCTCAATAGGAATATGCATGTCCCCAACAATAAGAATATCATATTTCTTCTTGATAGTAGGAAGAGCGAATTCAAAACCTCCAATAGTAATCGTTGAAAATTTTCCAATAGAATTGATACTGTGGACTTGAGGATGTTTCCTCGGAAAGTGTATTGTATTCTCATTACCATTAAAATGAAAAGTGACATTGCCTTTGTTGCAATCAATAACAGCCCCTGCAGAATTCAAAAAGGGTCTACCGAGGATAATTGACATACTATCGTCCTCGGGAATATCAAGAATAACAAAGTCCGTTAAAATAGTAACGTTCGCAACCACAACAGGCACATCCTCACAAATACCGACAGGTATTGCAGTTGATTTATCGACCATTTGCAAAGATATTTTAGTAGGTGTCAACTTATTCAAATCAAGTCTAAGATATAAAGAGAGAGGCATAACACTAACACCGGCTCCAAGATCACATAAAGCAGTTTTAACATAGTTTCTTTTAATGGAGCATGGTATAGTTTGTACTCCTGGATCTCCTAGTTTCATTGGTATTCCACCTTTAAAAGTATAATTGGCAAGTATGGTGGAAATTTCAGCTTCCAGTATCTTTCTTTTATTTGTAACAATATCTTTCATATACTTAGCATAAGGATTCATTTTAAGCATATCAGTCAAACGCATACGCAAAAAGATAGGTCTAATCATTTCAGCAAAGCGCTCAAAATCCTCATCATCCTTTTTCTTGGATGGTTTAGGAGGAAAAGGCATGGGTTCTTGAACCCATGGTTCTCTTTCATTATCGTGCTTCCTAGCAACGAAGTCTCTCTTATCAGAATGTTGATTCTTTGATTGTGGGTTATCAAGATCAACAGCAGGTTCAATCTATACATCATTGTTATTGCTAGGTTGAGCATCAACATGAACATCATCATTAATATTATCACTAGGTTCATGTTCATTACCAGATTGTGTTTCAGCATCAGAAATAGAAATATCATTGGGATTCTCAGGTGTGTCAACAACAGGTTCACTAGAAGCATGCAAAGTCCTATCATTTTTTTCCTTTTCTTCTTCTTAGAAGGACTAGGTGTATCAATATTAGTTCTCTGAGAATCTTGCTCAACTCTCTTATGGTGGCCCTCAGGATATAGAGGTTCCTGGGTCGTTCTACCCCCTCTGGTCATAACTCTAACAAAATTATGGTCTTTCTTATTATTTAATTCATTGAGCAAATCATCTTGAGCTTTAAGCACTTGTTCTACCTGAGTGGTAACCATGGAAGCATGTTTACTAATAAGTTTAAGGTCACCTTTAACTCTAGACATATAATCACTCAAGTGTTCAACCATATAAGCATTACGTTTCAATTGTCTACCAACATAAGCATTGAAGTTTTCTTTTTTAACAATTAAATTACCAAACTCATCCAAGCATTGGCTAGAAGACTTATTACGAGGAATATCACCTTCATCAAATCTATAGAGAGAATTTATTGTTACTACCTGTGACAGGTTATCAAGACCATGTATTTCTTCAATAGGTGGTAAATTCTTAACATCTTCAGCTTTAATACCCTTTTCTTTCATAGATTTCTCTGCCTCTTGCATATCCTCAGGACTGAGAAATAGAATACCCCTTTTCTTAGGAGTTGGCTTAGGAGTTGGTTTACGAAGTGTCCAATCATTACCATTAATCAATATACTATTCAATAGCAATTCAGCTTGCTCAACAGTTCTTTCCCTGAAAACACAACCAGCACAACTATCCAGGTGGTCTTTGGAAGCATCGGTTAGTCCATTATAAAAGATATCAAGTATTTCATTTTTCTTGAGAGGATGATCAGGCAAAGCATTAAGTAATCGGAGAAGCCTCCCCCAAGCTTGTGGGAGACTCTCTTCTTCAATTTGCACAAAATTATATATTTCCCTTAAGGCAGCTTGTTTCTTATGAGCAGGAAATATTTAGCAGAGAAGTAATAAATCATATCCTGGAGACTACGCACACAACCAGGAGCAAGAGAATTAAACCATGTTTTAGCATCACCCTTTAATGAGAACGGAAATAACTTAAGGATATAGTAGTAACGGATTTTTTCCTCATGATTGAATAGGGTGGCTATATCATTCAATTTAGTAAGATGTGCCACAACAGTTTCAGATTCATAGCCATAAAAAGGATCAGATTCAACCAAAGTAATTAACTTAGGATCGACAGAGAAATCATAATCCTTATCAGAAATACATATATGTGAAGTAGCAAAAGCAGGGTCATATTTCATTCTAGCATTCAAAGACTTTTCTTTCAGCTTAGCTAACAGTTTCTTAAGATCATATCTATCTTTGCAAGCAAAAAGGTCTCTAGCAGTTTCTTCATCCATAACATAACCCTCAGGCACATCAAACAATTCATATCTAGGGGGATAACCTTCATCATCACTTTCATCAATATTATCTGTTTTGATAATTTAATTCTCCCTAACCCTAGCAAGTTGTTCATCAAGAAATTCACCTAATGGCATAGTATTATCAAGCATAGAAGTAGTTTCATCATAAGCATCATGCATAGTAGAAGTGGCATCATCAATAACGTGCGACATATTAGAATCAATAACAGATGTAGGTGTCGCAAATTTACTCATAACAGAAGGTGAATCAAGTGCAGAGCTAGATGGCAGTTCCTTACCTCCCCTCATAGTTGAGGGGAAAATCTTGGTTCTTTCATCTTTCAAGTTCCTCATAGTGATCAACAGATATAAATCCCAAGTGACTCAAAAAATAGAGCTATGCTCCCCGGCAACGGCGCCAGAAAATAGTCTTGATAACCCACAAGTATAGGGGATCGCAACAGTTTTTGAGGGTAGAGTATTCAACCCAAATTTATTGATTTGACACAAGGGGAGCAAAAGAATATTCTCAAGTATTAGCAGTTGAGCTGCCAATTCAACCACACCTGAAAGACTTAATATCTGCATCAAAATATTTAGTAGCAAAGTAGTATGGAAGTAACGGTAACGGTGGCAAAAGTAACAATAGCAGTTTTTGTAGCAATCGTAATAGTGGCAACGGAAAAGTAACTAAGTAAAGATCAATATTTGAAAAGCTTGTAGGAAATCGATCAATGATGGATAATTATGTCGGATGCAGTGCCTATGCAACAGTTATAACATAGGGTGACACAGAACTAGCACCAGTTTATCAATGTAATGTAGGCATGTATTCCGAATATAGTCATACGTGCTTATGGAAAAGAATTTGCATGACATATTTTGTCCTACCCTCCCATGGTAGTGGGGCCTATCTTTACCTAATATTAAAAGACGGATTGATTCTCCACTTTTCTTGGTCAAAATTCTTTTCGTACGTCGTCTCCCTTCGTACGTCGAGCATAATAGCGATCTTTTTTAATCGATCACAACGATCGGACGCCATTTTTAACGAGAGTACACGCAGACGGGCCGGCCCAATTCATCAAGCATAGCGTTTTTCTTAAGGAATCGAGCACAACGGTCGGACGCACAAAAGGGTCGGCCCAATTCGCAGGCTTTGAACGAAATACGAAAAATTAAATTGGTATTGTAGGAATCGAACTCCAGATCTCATGTTGGATATTACTGAAGCTAGCCAGCCGAGCTACCAACTAAGCACGACTAAAATGGAGCACTAAATCTAAAGTCTAATGACAACTTGCCAACCAGTTCGGAACGCGACGACCAACCTAGCAACCTCATGCTCGTGTGCTGATAAGAGGATTCATTTTTCTATTAAATAGTACCACCTCGCTCCTTAACATATTATTTCATCAATTTATCATACACAAGAGGCCATACCATCGTTGGGTTTAAAAACTACATGCATACACAGTGGCTATGCAGCCGCTCCTGTCCTGCTCAACTGCGTCGTAGTCGTGCTGCATGTGCATGTTGGATGATTAAAACTGATTCTTAAGATATGCATGCTGGATGATTACAAAGGGCATGTGGTTCTATTTGTTTTTTTATGACGAGATGATGGTTAGCTCTAATTAAACAGGATTATGCCTTGGATGGTTAGGTATTTCCATACACAACTTTGATAAGACAACTTTGATAAGATATAATATATTTTAGGAGTACCATGAGGATGATTGTGTACGTCAATCAAATCCCTCATATAATGAACGAATAAAGTAGCACATTACTTCCGGCTTGAAATATACGGACGCGGCTAAGTGGTCAGCCCACCTAATAATACTGGACTTATGGAGTATACATAAGCACTGATAATATATGCGAAACCTGGATCAAATTGTTGTCCCTTTACGAAAGGTGCTAAGGCTTGTTTGGTGCTTAATGCATGACTGATATAAACTTATCCTGAACTATGATAATATTTTCCGTTGCAACGCACGGGCATATGTGCTAGTTGGAAACTAAGGGATATTAAGGCCTCCTTTTAATAGAGTACCGGAGCAAAGCATTAACACTTAGTGAATACATGAACTCCTCATACTACGGTCATCACCGGGAGTGGTCCCGATTATTGTCACTTTGGGGTTGCCGGATCATAACACCTAGTAGGTGACTATTGACTTGCAAAATAGGATCAAGAACTCACATATATTCATGAAAACATAATAGGTTCAGATCTCAAATCATGGCACTCGGGCCCTAGTGACAAGCGTTAAGCATAGCAAAGTCATAGCAACATCAATCTTAGAACATAATGGATACGAGGGATCAAACCCTAACAAAACTAACTCGATTACATGGTCAATCTCATCCAACCCATCGCCGTCCAAGAAGCCTAGGATGGGGTTACTCATGCACGGCGGTGAGCATCATGAAATTTGTGATGGAGGATGGTTGATGATGACAACAGCGACGGATTCCCCTCCCCGGAGCCCCGAACGGACTCCAGATCAGCCCTCCCAAGGAAGATTAGGGCTTGGTGGCGGCTCCGTATCGTAAAATGCGATGAATCCTTCTTTCTTATTTTTTTCTCCCCGAACATGAATATATGGAGTTGGGGTTGGGGTCGGTGGAGTCCCAGGGGGGCCATAACGTGGGCCTGCACCCTCGTGGATAGGGTGTGGGCCCCGTGATGCTGATTCTTTCGCCAGTATTTTGTATTAGTTCCAAAACGTGTGTCCGTGATTTTTAGGTTATTCCGAGAACTTCTATCTCTGCACAAAAATAACACCATGGCAGTTTTGCTGAAAACAACGTTAGTCCGGGTTAGTTCCATTCAAATCATGCAAGTTAGAGTCCAAAACAAGGGCAAAAGTGTTTGGAAAAGTAGATACGTTGGAGACATATCACGCATAGCGATAAAGTAAAGCAATTACATGGCGCTTGCACTTCATACAATAAAGAGACAACCCTAAGGCTCCTGCCGGTTGTCGATATTACGAAACATGATCATCTCATACATCAACGTATATCACATCATATCTTGACCATATCACATCACAACATGCCCTGCAAAAACAAGTTAGACGTCCTCTACGTTGTTCTTGCAAGTTTTACATGGCTGCTACGGGCTTCTATTAAGAACCGTTCTTACGTACGCAAAAACCACAACGGTGATTCATCAAGTTTGTTGTTTTAACCTTCTTCAAAGACTGTCTGTAGTCAAATTTTATTCAATTAAAGTAGGAGAAACAGACACCCACCAGCCACCTTTATGAAAAACTAGTTGCATGTCAGTCGGTGGAACCGGTCTCATGTGCGTGGACATGTAAGGTTGGTCCAGGCCGCTTCATCCCACAATACCGCTGAATCAACATAATACATTGGTCTTAAGCAGTATGACTATCACCTCCCACAACTCATTGTGTTCTACTCGTGCATATCATCTACACATAGACCTGGCTCGGATGCCACTGTTGGGAAACATTGCATGGAAAACAAAAAAATTCTACGCACGAGCAAGATCTATATGGCAGATGCATAGCAACGAGAGGGGGAGAGTGTCTCTACGTACCCCTGTAGACCATAAGCAAAAGCGTTTAACAACGCGGGTGATGTAGCGGAACTTCTTTGGGCTCCAACTGATCAAGTACCGAACATACGGCACCTCCGCGTTCTGCACATGCTCAACTCGGTGACGTCCTCCGCCTTCTTGATCCAGCAAGACGGTGAGGTGGTAGATGAGTTCCGGCAGCACGAGGGCGTGGTGACGGTGACGGTGAAGTGATCTTCGCAGGGCTTCGCCTAAGCACTACGAAAATATGACCGGGGGTGTAAACGGTGGAGGGGGTTGCCGCACACGGCTGGGCAATTGTCTGTTGTGTGCTAGGCGCCTCCCTCCCACATATATATAGGTGGGTGGGAGGGATGAGCAGCCAAAGGAGGCGCCCAAGTAGGAGGAATCCTACTTGGGGTCCCTCCCAAGTCGCGCCCCATCTCCTTATTTGGAGTGTGGGGAGAGGCAGGGGAGGGTGGCGCCCCCTCCCCCCTTCCTTTCTCCCATGAGAGGGAAAGGCAGGAGGGGCTATCCCTCCCCCTTTTCCTTCCCTAGAGCTGGCCAAACAAGGGAGGGGCGCACCAGTCCCCCTTGTGGGCTGGTCTGTCACCTCCTTTGGCCCATAAGGCCCATAACTTGTCGTGGGGTGCCCGGAACCCCTTCCAGTGACCCGGTTTCCTTCCCGGTACATCCTGAAACACTTCCGTTGTCCAAATACCATCATCCTATATACCAATATTTACATATCGACCATTTCGAGACTCCTCTACATGTCCGTGATGTCATCCAGGACTCTAAAAAACATTCGGTCACCAAAACATATAACTCATAAAACACTATATCGTTAAAGAACGTTAAGCGTGCGGACCCTACGGGTTCGAGAACTATGTAGACATGACCGAGACACCTCTCTGGTCATTAACCAATAGCGGAACCTATATGCCCATATTGGCTCCTACATATTCTACGAAGATCTTTATCGGTCAAAGCGTTATGACAACATAGGTAATTCCCTTTGTCCATCGGTATGTTACTTGCCCGAGATTCGATCGACGGTATCTTCATACCTAGTTCAATCTCGTTACCGGCAATTCTCTTTACTCGTTCCGTAATACATCACCTTGTGACTAACTCCTTAGTCATTTCCTTGCAAGCTTATGATGTGTATTATCGAGAGGGCCCAGAGATACCTCTTCGATACACGGAATGACAAATCCTAATCTCGATCTATGCCATCTCAACAAACACCTTCTTAGATACGTGTGGAGCATCTTTATGATCACCCAATTACGTTGTGACATTGATAGCACACAAGGTATTCCTCCGGTATCCGGAAGTTGCATAATCTCATAGTCGAAGGAATATGTATTTGACATGAAGAAAGCAATAGCAATAAACTGAACGATCAATATGCTAAGCTAACGGATGGGTCTTGTCCATCACATCATTCTCCTAATGATGTGATCCCGTTATCAACAACTCATTTCTATGGTTAGGAAATCCTAACCATCTTTGATCAACGAGCTAGTCTAGTAGAGGCTCACTAGGGACACTGTATTTGTTTATGTATTGATACATCTCCAACTTATCTATAATTTTTTATTGTTCCATGCTATTATATTATCTGTTTTGGATGTTTAATGGGCTTTAATATGCCCTTTTTATATTATTTTTGGGACTAACCTATTAACCGGAGGCCCAGTGCCAGTTTATGTTTTTTTGCCTATTTTAGAGTTTCGCAGAAAAGGATTACCAAACGGAGTCCAAACGGAATGAAATATTCGCGGTGATCTTTCTTGGACTGAAAGCAATCCAAAAGACTTGGAGTCGAAGTCTCGAACTCCACGAGGTGGCCACGAGGCAGGAGGGCGCGCCCAGGGGGTGTGGGCGCACCTCCACCCTCGTGGGCCCCTCGTAGCTCCACCGACGTACTTCTTTCGCTTATATATACTCATATACCCTAGATCGATCGCGGAGAGCCACAAAACCACTTTTCCACCGCCGCAACCTTCTGTGAGATCCCATCTTGGGGCCTTTTCCGACGATCTGCCGGAGGGGAAATCGATTACGGAGGGCTTCGACATCAGCACCATTGCCTCTCCGATGAAGCGTGAGTAGTTTACCACAGACCTTCGGGTCCATAGTTATTAGCTAGATGGCTTCTTCTCTCTCTTTGATTCCCAATACAAAGTTCTCCTCGATGTTCTTGGAGATCTATTCGATGTAATACACTTTTGCAGTGTGTTTGCCGAGATCTGATGAATTTTGGATTTAAGAATAAGATTATCTGTGAATATTATTTGGTTCTTCTCTGAATTCTTATATGCATGATTTGATATCTTTGCAAGTCCCTTCGAATTATCGGTTTAGTTTGGCCTACTAGATTAATCTTTCTATCAATGGGAGAAGTGCTTATCTTTGGGTTCAATCTTGCAGTGTCCTTTCCCGGTGACAGTAGGGGCAACAAGGCACGTATTGTATTGTTGCCATCGAGGATAAAAAGATGGGGTTTATATCATATTGCTTGAGTTTATCCCTCTACATCATGTCATCTTGCTTAATGCGTTACTCTGTTCTTATGAACGTAATAGTCTAGATGCATGCTGGATAGCGGTCGATGTGTGGAGTAATAGTAGTAGATGCAGAATCATTTTGGTCTACTTGACACGGATGTGATGCCTATATTCATGATCATGCCTTAGATATCTTCATAACTATGCGCTTTTCTATCAATTGCTCGGCAGTAATTTTTTCACCCACTGTAATACATGCTATCTTGGGAGAAGCCACGAGTGAAACCTAGGGCCCCCGGGTATCTTTCTTATTATATTTCATCTCTTTTATTTACACCGCATCTCGTTTACTATTTCACAATCTTTACTTTCCAATCTATACAACA
The DNA here is from genome assembly GCA_032464435.1 of Aegilops umbellulata. Classification (NCBI taxonomy): domain Eukaryota; kingdom Viridiplantae; phylum Streptophyta; class Magnoliopsida; order Poales; family Poaceae; genus Aegilops; species Aegilops umbellulata. The sequence goes on along the minus strand of CP136056.1, from coordinate 288,301,553 downwards.
AAAATACCAAAAATATTTACTTTACCATGTTTATTAGATCTCACTTTTGCGAGTGACCATGAAGGGATTGACAACCCCTTTATCACATTGGTTGCAAGGTTCTTGATTGTTTGTGCAGGTACTAGGTGACTTGTGTGTTGTCTCCTACTGGATTGATACCTTGATTCTCAAAACTGAGGGAAATACTTACGCTACTTTGCTGCATCACCCTTTCCTCTTCAAAGGAAACCAACGCATGCTCAAGAGGTCGCAAGAAGGATTCCTGGCGCTGTTGCAGGGGAGATCTACGCCAAGTCAAGACATACCAAGTACCCATCATAAACTCTTCTCCCTCGCATTACATTATTTGCCATTCTCCTCTTGTTTTCCTCTCCCCCACTTCTAAAGCGATTTTCGGAAACCTTTGCCTTTTCTTTGCCCTCTTTCCGTTCGCCTCTTTTCGCTTGCTTCTTGTGCGTCCGTGTGTTGTTCGTTTGTTTCGCCTTCATGGCTAGTCCTCCTATCATTGTTAATACTCTCGGTAATGAAGTTCTTAATTTTAAACAAAGGGAGGGAGAAATCCTAAAAGATGCTTGGTATAGAATTTGCAATGCTCAAAATAGATCTACTAGAAAGCAATCTACTTCCGTTCTTCTTTGCAATTTTTACATAGGCATCACTCCTTGGAATAGATATGTTCTTGACACCATTACCGGAGGGAATTTCTTTGGAAGCCATACTTTTGATTCTTATAATGCTATGATAGATTTGTTAGGCCCACCACCTCTTTTGGTCAATGGAACTATTTTAACTTTGGAACATGTGATGCAAAGGCTTGATATTATTGAAAATAAAATTTCCACTGTAGAGTTAATCGAAAATTTGGATAAAAAGATCCACAACCAAATTACCCAATATGGATCTAATGTAGGAGTTACTCTGAAAAATCTCAGGGAAAAGGAACCCATAGTTAATGAGAAGATAGATCAAGATTCCACTAGAATCGATAAACTCGAAGATATTATTACCAACTTGAGGTCCGCTTTTTCTGCCGTTAAAAATACCTCAAATACTCCTCATACCAAAGTTGCCAAGTTTATCTATGTTCCTAAAAATAAGGGTGAATCTTCTAGTAGGGAAAATGAAGACCTCAAATCAATAAGTGTTCACACCAATTTTTTCGATAACATTAAGGAACCTTTTGCTACAAATGAATTTATTGATTTCTTGCCTAGGAGTTTGATCATTAACAAAAACAAATAACCTCCTAAGGTTTATGAGTGTTCAATTGAAGAATTGCATACCGAAGATGACAATACATAGATCTATTCTTGCTTTTATGCCTAGCTAGGGGCGTTAAACGATGGCTCTTGTTGGGAGGCAACCCAGTTTTATTTTTATTCTTTGCTTTTTGTTACTGTTTAGTAATAAATAATTCATCTAGCTTCTGTTATGATTGTGTTTTTTATGTTTTGATTAGTGTTTGTGCCAAGTAGAAACAATAGGATCTTCTTGGGTGATAGTTGTTTGATGTTGCTGAAAAAGACAGAAACTTTGTGCTCACGGAAATAATTGTTACAATTCACCAGAACGTGATAAAATGATAATTATTTTTCAGAAGATCAATAAACAAATTACCCACACTTTCCTAGTTTTTCAGAATTTGTGGAGTTGCAGAAGTATTCGAACAAATCAGATTGCTACAGACTGTTCTGTTTTGACAGATTCTGTTTTTCGTGTGTTGTTTGCTTATTTTGATGAATCTATGAGTAGTATCGGGGGGTATGAACCATAGAAAAGTTGGAATACAGTAGGTTTAACACCAATATAAATAAAGAATGAGTTCATTACATTACCTTAAAGTGGTGGTTTATTTTCTTATACTAACGGAGCTCATGAGATTTTCTGTTGAAGTTTTGTGTTGTGAAGTTTTCAAGTTTTTGGGTAAAGATTTGATGGATTTTGGAATAAGGAGTGGCAAGAGCCTAAGCTTGGGGATGCCCAAGGCACCCCAAGGTAAAATTCAAGGACAACCAAAAGCCTAAGCTTGGGCATCCCCTCTTTCGTCTTTGTCTATCGGTAACTTTACTTGAGGCTATATTTTTATTCACCGCATGATATGTGTTTTGCTTGGAGCGTCTTGTATGATTTGAGTCTTTGATTTTCAGTTTACCACAATCATCCTTGATGTACACACCTTTTGGGAGAGACACACTTGAATCGGAATTTATTAGAATACTCTATGTGCTTCACTTATATCCTTTGAGCCAGATAATTTTGCTCTAGTGCTTCACTTATATCTTTTCAGAGCACGGTGGTGGTTTTATTTTATAGAAATTATTGATCTATCATGCTTCACTTATATTATTTTGAGAGTCATTTAGAACAGCATGGTAATTTGCTTTGGCTATAAAACTAGTCCTAATATGATGGGCATCCAAGATGGGTATAATAAAAACATTCATATAAAGTGTGTTGAATACTATGAGAAGTTTGATGCTTGATGATTGCTTTGAGACATGAGGATGGTGATATTAGAGTCATGCTAGTAGATTAATTGTGAATTTGAGAAATACTTGTGTTGAGGTTTGCAAGTCCCGTAGCATGCACGTATGGTAATCGTTGTGTAACAAATTTGAAGCATGAGGTGTTTCTTTGATTGTCTTCCTTATGAGTGGCGGTCGGGGAGGTGCGATGGTACTTTCCTACCAATTTGTCCCCCTAGGAGCATGCGCGTAGTGCTTGGTATTGATGACTTGTAGATTTTTGCAATAAGTATGTGAGTTCTTTATGACTAATGTTGAGTCCGTGGATTATACGCACTCTCACGCTTCCACCGTTGCTAGCCTCTCTAGTACCGCGCAACTTTCGCTGGTACCATAAACCCACCATTTACCTTCCTCAAAACAGCCACCATACCTACCTATTATGGCATTTCCATAGCCATTCTGAGATATATTGCCATGCAACTTTCCACCGTTCCGTCTATTATGACACGCTCCATCATTGTCATATTGCCTTGCATGATCATGTAGTTGACATCGTATTTGTGGCATAGGCACCATTCATAATTTTTTCATACATGTCACTCTTGATTCATTGCACATCCTGGTACACCACCGGAGGCACGCATATAGAGTCATATTTTGTTCTAAGTATCGAGTTGTAATCCTTGAGTTGTAAATAAATAGAAGTGTGATGATCATCATTATTAGAGCATTGTCCCGTGTGAGGAAATAAAATAAAGAGGCCAAAGAAGCCAATGAAAAAAAGGGGAGGCCAAAGAAGCCAAACAAAAAAAGAGAGAAAAAGAGAGAAGGGACAATGCTACTATCCTTTTTCCACACTTGTAATTTAAAGTAGCACCATGATCTTCATGATAGAGAGTCTCTTATTTTGTCACTTTCATATACTAGTGGGAATTTTCGTTATAGAACTTGGCTTGTATATTCCAATAATGGGCTTCCCAAAATGCCCTAGGTCTTCATGAGCAAGCAAGTTGGATGCACACCCACTTAGTTTCTTTTGTTGAGCTTTCATACATTTATAGCTCTAGTGCATCCGTTGCATGGCAATCCCTACTCACTCACATTGATATCTATTGATGGGCATCTCCATAGCCCATTAACACGCCTAGTTGATGTGAGACCATCTTCCTCCTTTTGTCTTCTCCACAACCACCATTCTATTCCACCTATAGTGCTATGTCCATGGCTCACGCTCATGTATTGCGTGAAAGTTGAAAAAGTTCGAGAATACTAAATTACGAAAGGATTGCTTGGCTTGTCATCGGGGTTGTGAATGATTTGAATATTTTGTGTGATGAAGATGGAGCATAGCCAAACTATATGATTTTGTAGGGATGAACTTTCTTTGGCCATGTTATTTTCAGAAGACATGATTACTTTGTTAGTATGCTTGAAGTATTATTATTTTTATGTCAATATTAAACTTTTGTCTACCTTTCGGATCTGAACATTCATGCCACAATAAAGAAAATTACATTGATAATTATGTTAGGTAGAATTCCACATCAAAAATTCTATTTTTTTCATTTACCTACTCGACGACGAGTAGGAATTAAGCTTGGGGCTGCTTGATACGTCTCCAACGTATCAATAATTTTTTATTGTTCCATGCTATTATATTATCTGTTTTGGATGTTTAATGGGCTTTAATATGCCCTTTTATATTATTTTTGGGACTAGCCTATTAATCGGAGGCCCAGTGCTAGTTTTTTGCCTATTTTAGAGTTTCGCAGAAAAGGAATACCAAACGGAGTCCAAACGGAATGAAACCTTCATGATGATCTTTCTTGGACCGAAAGCAATCCAGAAGACATGGAGTCGAAGTATGGAACCCCACGAGGTGGCCACGAGGCAGGAGAGCGCGCCCAGGGGGTGTGGGGGCGGCCCCCACCCTCGTGGGCCCCTCGTAGCTCCACCGACGTACTTCTTTCGCCTATATATACTCTTATACACTAGATCGATCGCGGAGAGCCACAAAACCACTTTTCCACCGCCGCAACCTTCTGTATCTGTGAGATCCCATCTTGGGGCCTTTTCTGGCGATCTGCTGGAGGGGGAATCGATCACGGAGGGCTTCTATATCAACAAAATTGTCTCTTCGATGAAGCGTGAGTAGTTTACCACAGAACTTTGGGTCCATAGTTATTAGCTAGATGGCTTCTTTTCTCTCTTTGATTCTCAATACAAAGTTCTCCTCAATCTTCTTGGAGATCTATTCGATGTAATACTCTTTTGCGGTGTGTTTGCCGGGATCCCATGAATTGTGGATTTATGAATAAGATCAACTATGAATATTATTTGGTTCTTCTCTGAATTCTTATATGCATGATTTGATATCTTTGCAAGTCTCTTCGAATTATCGGTTTAGTTTGGCCTACTAGATTGATCTTTCTTGCAATGGGAGAAGTGCTTAGCTTTGGGTTCAATCTTGCGGTGTCCTTTCGAAGTGACAGTAGGGGCAGCAAGGCACGTATTGTATTGTTTCCATCGAGGATAAAAAGATGGGGTTTATATCATATTGCTTGAGTTTATCCCTCTACATCATGTCATCTTGCTTAATTCGTTACTCTGTTCTTATGAACTTAATACTCTAGATGCATGCTAGATAGCGGTCGATGTGTGGAGTAATAGTAGTAGATGCTGAATCGTTTTGGTCTACTTGACACGGACGTGATGCCTATATTCATGATCATTGCCTTATATATCTTCATAACTATGCACTTTTCTATCAATTGCTCGGCAGTAATTTGTTCACCCACCGTAATACATGCTATCTTGAGAGAAGCCACTAGTGAAACCTACGGCCCCCGGGTCTCTTTCTTATTATATTACGTCTCTTTTATTTACATCGCATCTCGTTTACTATTTTGCAATCTTTACTTTCCAATCTATACAACAAAAATACAAAAAATATTTACTTTACTATCTTTATTAGATCTCACTTTTGCGAGTGACCGTGAAGGGATTGACAACCCCTTTATTGCATTGGTTCCAAGGTTCTTGATTGTTTGTGCATGTACTAGGTGACTTGTGCGTTGTCCCCTACTGTATTGATACCTTGGTTCTCAAAACTGAGGGAAATACTTACGCTACTTTGCTACATCACCATTTCCTCTTCAAGGGAAAACCAACGCATTCTCAAGAGGTAGCATGTATCCACACATGTATTTAAGTTTCCGGTCGATACAACTCTACCATGAATAATAAACCTATATCATGATTAAATAAATATAATAATAACCATTTTATTATTGCCTCTAGGGCATATGTCCATCAGATGCGGCCTCTCACGTCGCTCGGGCATTGAAGCGGTGAAGGCCGAGAGCGCAGCCTGCACCGTTTCCCCGTGCATCAGACTACTCCATGTTCAAACGATAGCCCATCCGTCCGCCTACCTACATTAAGCATGTGCGGATCCGAGGAACTTGCTCCTGTGCCACCTGTTCATTCGTCTGCCGCCAACCATTAACCACCTCACTAATTGGCCTGCCATTCGCCCGCTATTTAAACTCCACCCCGGCCATAGCCGTTTCCATCCTCACGTGCTCCCTTTCTCCTCTCCGCACCATGCCCGTCATGGCCTCTCCTCGAGCTCGAAAGCTATTTGATACAATCTCTTCCCGAGCAGAAGAAGGAGATCTCCGCCGTTGCAGCTGGCTGGAAGGAAGGCACGCAGGCGGAGGCCAGTGTTGTGGATGCCCCAATGGAGGAGCCAGTGTACGACGAGCCGACGCCACCCTCCTCATCGGTCCATGCTTGCATCACCATGGGCAAGGCACGTGCTCACAACACTGATATGGTGTTGGACGAGCGGGACACCGCGTTCCAGCAGGCGTAGGTCGACTAGGAGTACAACCTCTGCCTCCTCAAGGAGCATCGACGCGCGGAGGAATAAATAACCGCCAAAACGGCCATCACACTAGATGTGGATGTGGCCGAGCAAGAGGTGCTACTTGACTCGTATCGCTCCGTCCACGACACCCGCCGTGATCGCTGGCGGTACTGTCTCCATTGGGTGGAGTTAGAAGCCGGCTTCAAGGAGATCGAAGAGCCGTCGGATAAAGTCTATGGCAAGAGCGAGGACGATCACTACAAAAAAAAGACACACCCGTCACATTTTGGGCCTAACAATTTTTTTTCTGTCATACTTATGACACTTCTATGACGATAATTGTGACAAAACCCGGTATCATCATAGATGTGGTGGGGTCCTACTTCTATGACAAAAAATCATGAAAGAAAATGGGCTTTTCGTCCTCGGAGGGCCGGAGACGCAGCTGCATGACATTCTTTGGGCCGTCCATGACAGAAAAAACCATGATAGAAGCGAGGGTGAGGAAAATATCTAGGAGTTCCCGGTTACGGTGGGTGGTCGGGGGCCGAGCGATGCGTGTTTCTCTCGTAGGTACGCGCGTGTGTGCGAGGCGTTGGGCTCTAACAGAACCCGAGCGAGGCGTTGGGCTCTAACTGAACCCGAGCGATTGCACTGCAGGCTACGCGTTACTGAACCCGAGCGATCGGTCGATCCCTTGCTGTTAACTGAACTCGAGTGATTCCTTCGCTACTGCTACTAACTGAAGCCGATCGAACACTGATGCCTCCTTCCCTTGATGAATAGTGAGCGTTGTTGAGGGGGTTTGGATGAATAATTTGCGGTGGGGGCTTGGATGAACAGTACCCCGTGGTAGTAGAGGTCGTTACCGCTGGATGAACAGTACCCCGATCGATCAAGCCGGTGGATGAACAGGACCCCATGGAGGGTTGGATGAACAGAACCCCGTGGAGGGCTAGTTGAATAGAAGCTGATGGAGGGCTGGTTGAACAGTAGCTGGTGGAGGGCTGGACGAATAGTAGCCCGTGGAGGGGTGGTTGAACAGGACCTCGTGGAGAGGGCTGGTTGAACAGTAGCCGGTGGAGGAGCGCGCGGTGGAGGCTGGATGAACAGGAGCCCGTGGATGAACAGTCGCAGGTGGAGGCTGGAGGAGGTCGACGACGGAGATGAACAGTATCCCGTGGAGTCCCATTTGGCGGTACGCCACACCCCTCCCAATGAACAGGACCCCCGTTTCGACCGTAGCGCTCCAACATAAGTCCGTTTCCTCCGTTTTGCAGTACGCCACACCCCTCCCGATCAACAGGACCCCATTTCAACCGTAGGAGGTTCGTTTCCTCCATTTTGCGGTATGCTAGACCCCTCCCGATGAACAGGATCCCGTTTCCACCATGGTCGGTCGAACACAAGGCCGTTTCCTTCGTTCTGTGGTACGCCAGGCTTCATTTCCATCGCATGTTCCGTCCAAGCCGGTTGACTCCCGATGAACACGATGACGCATTCCGTTCTGACCCAGCCGGTTGCCTCCCCATGAACACAACAACGATGCAACTTCTCCGTTCTGACCCAGCCATGCACGAGCCCTGGCCGTACGTATGCGCGAGTAGGCGTTCGAGACCCCGCCCGTATGTACGTACGTGGGCGCATTTTCTTTCTTGCACCCTGGCCGCTGTACGTACGTGTACATGCTACGTGCGCGCCTCTACTACGACACGTGCGCGCCTCTACATCGACCAATATGTACGTACATGTTCACGACCAGAATGACAACGCTACGTACGCTTCGACCAGGTGGGTCCCGACTGTCAGGCACTTCCTTCCATGCGAAGATGTAGCTGGTGGGTCTCAGCAGTCAGGGGGGAAACATTTTTTCACAAAATATGGTGGCCCGTCTGGTGGGTCACTGCTGTCAGGTGGAGGAGTCATTATTTTCTGCGTAATAAGGAGGCACTTCCTTGCTGCGGCATGGACCCAGCTGTCAGCCTCTCCATGTACAGTACTCTTCCGATGGAAGTGGTTCCTTGACCACGTTGACCATGCCGCGCCGAGAGCACCAGGGTAGTGGACGACGGCGAGGCCTAGGAAGGGGACGACGCGGAGCCGAGGAAGACGCGAAAGTGGTTGCCCATGCGGAGATGAGTATGAGGGTTCACTGGTTCGGCTGCGGTGTGAGGTTGCCGTTGCCGCAGAATAACATGGGGTGTTGGTGAGTAGAGGGATGGACAGGCCAGCGGTAGGAGTAGTAGGGGGTGGTGAGGCCTCCACGGCATCACAACTGGCCACTGGAGGCAGGAGATGGCGGCACGACCGGCGCTGCTTTTGGCGGCTGGAGCAAAAAGACCAGAGGTTGAAGAAGCACTACAGCCGTTGGATGGACATCGTACGGTCACTGGAGCTAGAATCGTTCATATTGATTAAGTTGACAAAGCCCTCCGTCTCCGTCAACTCAGTAGGCCCACAAGTCAGCCTCCCACTATGGTGGGTAGCAGCTAGTAGGGGGTATTTATTTTTGTGTGCGTAATAAGGAGGCACTTCCTTGCGTGCGAAGATATAGCTGGTGGGTCCGACCTGTCAGTGGGGGAAACATTTTTTCATGAAATTCAGAGGCCCTTCCGGTGGGTCCTAGCTGTCAGGTGGAGGAATCATTATTTTTTGCATAATAAGGAGGCATTTCCTTGTGTGCGGCTGTGGACCCAGCTGTCAGCCTCTCCACGCACAGTCTACTTCCGATGTATGTCGATCGTTAACCACGTTGACCACTCTGTGCCGAGCGCATCCAAGGTGGTGGATGACGGTGAGGCCCCGGACAGCAATTAGTCGGAGATGGGAAGACGCGGGAGTAGAGTCACAGACGGAGAGGTGTACGAGGGTTAACTGGTTCTGGTGCGATGTGGTTTGGTAGTCGGTGGAGAAGAACAGGTGGTATGGAGGGGTGGAGGGATGGCCTGGCAAGGTGGGGTAGCGCTACACAACGAAGCGTGCTGAAAGATCGTGGATGTCGCCTAGAGGGGGGGGGGGGTGAATAGGCGCTTTAAAATAATTACGGTTTAGGCTGAACAAATACGGAATAAACCCAGCGGTTAATTTGTCAAGCACAAAACCTAAAACAACTAGGCTCACCTACGTGCACCAACAACTTATGCTAAGAAAGATAAACAACTAAGTGATAGCAAGATACATGACAAGAAACAATATGGCTATCACAAAGTAAAGTGCATAAGTAAGGGCTCGTGTAAGAGATAACCGAGGCACGCGGAGACGATGATGTATCCCGAAGTTCACACCCTTGCAGATGCTAATCTCCGTTTGGAGCGGTGTGGAGGCACAATGCTCCCCAAGAAGCCACTAGGGCCACCGTAATCTCCTCACGCCCTCGCACAATGCAAGATGCCATGATTCCACTAAGGGACCCTTGAGGGCGGTCACCAGACCCGTACAAATGGCAACCCTTGGGGGCGGTCACCGAACCTGTACACTTTGGCAACCCTTGGGGGCGGTCACCGGAACCCGTCAAATTGCTCGGGGCGATCTCCACAACCTAATTGGAGACCCCGACGCTTGCAGAGCTTTACACCACAATGATTGAGCTCGAAACACCACCAACCGTCTAGGGCGCCCAAGCACCCAAAAGTAATAAGCTTCTCAACTTGTAACTTCCACGTATCATCGTGGAGAACTCAAACTGATGCACAAATGCAATGGCAAGGGCACATAGAGTGCACAAGTCCTTCTATCTCAAATCCCACCAAAGCAACTAATGCTAGGGAGGAAAGTGAGAGGAAGAACAAGAAGGAGAACACCAAGAACTCAAAGATCTAGATCCAAGGGGTTCCCCTCACACAGAGGAGAAAGTGATTGGTGGAAGTGTGGATCTAGGTCTCCTCTCTCTTTTCCCTCAAAAACTAGCAAGAATCCATGAAGGGATTGAGAGTTAGCAAGCTCAAAGAAGGTCAACAATGGGGGCAAAACTGAGCTCAAGAATTGGGGAACTATTGGGGAAGAAGACCCCCTTAAATAGGTCCCCACGAATTTGCCTGTTATGTGCAAAAAAACATAGGAGCGGTAAAACCGCTATGAGCACCGGTACAACCGGTAACAGGCATTAAGCGGTACAACCGGCCCACAACCGCACCACAATAGAAACCAGTCCGGTAGTAGAGCGGCTTGGCCGGTATAACCTCCAGACCAATTCTGGAGTGGTACAACCACTCCAAACACCAGTTGTACCGGTCAACCGGTACAACCTCTCTATGGGGCAGTACAACCTCTCTATGTAAAACAGGCAATATCAAAACAGCCACAACTTTCGCATACGAGCTCCGAATTCGACGAAATCAAGTTTGTTGGAAAGCTAAGGACAAGAGAAAACACAATCTTGATAGAAATATCAAGAAATATCAATTGAGAAAATACCAAAAATAAAATGGTGAGGACCCTTTCTCAATTAAGACCGGTAAAACCTCCAACACCGGAAACACAAAAGAAGATGCATATGGAATCGGTTTTCGATGAACTCGAGGTTGTCAAGAAGATGACCATGAGATACAAATCTCACAAGGAGAAGAACCAAACAAGAACCAGTAGAGATGATGCAAGGATGCAATGGTTTGAGCTCTCGACGAAGGATACAATCAAGCTACTCACTAGAGATCCCCCCCTTGATAGTACGACAATTGATCCTACAACCCGGTCTCCCAACTACCACTATGAGACCGGTAAAATAGAAAACCTATCAAGGGCAAACCTTTTCCTTGCACATAGTCCACTTGAGCTAGATGATGACGATCTTGACTTCCTCAAGTTGGACCACCTTTCTTGATTATGTTGGCTCGATGAAGACTAGTTGATTGCTCCCCCATACCCCACTATGGATGAGCCACTCTTCGGCACATCTTCACAATTCCATTGACACCACAATGGACGGAAAGCTTCAAGCTTGATTGCTCCCCCGTACTCCATTATGGGTGAGCCATTCTTCGTGTTGCTCCACTTGAACTTGCACACTGCAAACTTGATGACGATCACCACTTGATGTCATCCTCCATGGGTTGTATGAGATCTTCCTCTTGACGCAAGACCATGGAAACATACCTAACTCCACAAAGAACTCACACATAGACCATGGGTTAGTACAGAAAGCGTAATGGACAATGCTTACCATACCATGGGATCACTTGGTCCCTCTCGGTACAACTTGTGCGCTTTGTGTGTTGATCAACTTGATTCACTCTTGACTTAGTCTTGATCAACCTTGAATCTTTCCAACTCTCTTCATTTGGATGATGTCTTAAAGGTAAACATGCATTATCACACAATCTTCTTCTTCAAGACATGCTTGCAATAAGCTCAACACTCACATGACCAATCTTAGAATAATTCCTTAATAGCACCTTGGTCAACTCATAAACTCCTTGAAACCAACACATGGACTTCAAGAAATGCCTATGGACAAATCCTTCAAATATAACTCAAGGCAACCATTAGTCCATAGAGATTGTCATTAATTACTAAAAACCAAACATGGGGCACCACATGTTCTTTCAATGTCCCCCATTTTGGTAATTGATGACAATCACTTTTAAGAGAGTTTATAGAAGGAATCATGCATCACCATGCAATGCAACATCCAATATGCATGTGTAAGAGATGCAAATGCTTAGTAACAAAACCAAATCAAGAAGAAATAACTCTCTAAACTTATCCACAAAACTCTCTGAAACTTCTCCCCCATTGGCATCGATTGCCAAAATGGGCGAAAAGCTTAGAAGGCCAATATAAAAAGTGCTCCTCCATAAATTGTGTATTTCTCAACAAGAGAGTGGAATGCAATACACATATCCAACGGTAAATACTTGGAGGAAGACTGACTATATTGAGGCCCAAAGATTGCGAAAGAATGATATGCCACAAAGACATAGCAAAGAGAGAAAAACAAGCAATCATGCAATTAAAAGATAGCAATTGAAGCAAGCAATCAAAGGATATCAATTGAACCAACTACTCCAAAGATCCTATGAGCCACAATAATAAATGATATTATGATATGAGCAAAGTAGTGTTCTAAAGAAACTAGACAAGTTCCCCATGATTTGTGCACACATAAGAATTTTTGTATTTGGATACACAGTACACAAACTAGGATCATAGCTCCCCCAAAATCAATAGAAACTCACAACAAGTGCAAGTGAGCATATAGGAAACAAAGCCTAGCACTTGCAACAAACAAATGGTTGAGCAACATGTAAAAGAGGCAACTTAAGAATAGGCTTAACCAAAATGATGCATGTGAGTCATGAAAAAGCACTTGAGAAGACTAATATAAGGATGGGCATAAAGCATCAACATAGTCTTGGATAAATGAGATACATGGTGCATGACATGTCCTCCCCACACACACCCAACAAGCCAATGGGTTCACAAGCTCACTAAAATGAGAATTAACAACAAGGCTTGCGACAACCCATGGTGAAGATAGAAGATGAAAGCCTCATTAAGACGAGGGATACCAATTAAGATGGCAAAAGCCTCGTAAAGACAAGAATGAGGAAAATAATATTCACCACACAAGAGTGCAACAAGATGCAAAGATATAAGATCCACACTCAAGACAAATCCTTTCACGGAGCCACCTAGGAAATATAAAGGAAAGAAAGGTGGATGTGAAAGAATAAGGAAATCCACTAAAGATGTAACTTCTCTCAAGTGTATAAGATTCTAGGTAGATGAAATGATATCAATCCACAAAGAAGTGTGCACGCAAGAAATGGTTACTAAAGGGAATAATAGGATACCCAAACGGAAGTCATAAAATATACTGATAAGATCTTTGCTTGAAAAGCATAGCACAAGGCTAAATATTGTCTTGTTGTATATCAAAGAATTCCACACACGAACATCAAAGACATAACAACTAGCAACAAAAGATCATTGTTGGGATGCTTTGAGAAAGGAAACATGTATCACAAGAAATAATGTATTACATTCCATGATGCAACCTACACAAGGTTGATGCAAGAAATGTGTGCATGAAGAAGATGATGATTCTTGTTACCGGGAAATCAATGCAAGGATGTAGTAGATACCAATCAAAGGTAGATGGTAGTTCATTTATCATCCTAGCTTGACTCCAATAAGAACATGGTGATACCACCTTCCTTGTGAGTGAGCTGAGCATCCAATGCATCTCCAATTGTTCCTAGAAGAACAACACAAACCAAATGGTACCCAAACTCATTGGGACCAAAGAGTTAGAAACACCAATACATAGGACAAATTCCACATAAATATGTGCACATAGATAGAAAATAGAATTTCATGCACATCTCATCCAATTTGAGACTTGGTGGAGTTTCCCATATATAATGGGTCAAAGAAAGAAAGCATGCCAAAGAAAATACATGAAGGATATATGCATGCTCAAGACTTTTAAGGACCGAAACCAAATAAAAAGAAATACCAATTGAAAATAGAATAACAAATAGATAAATCATCACTTGGAAGATATCATTAAAAGATACATCAAGGAATGAGATATCCATTAAACACGCAAAAAAACAGATGTTAAACCCCCAAAAGAGAGGTTGGTTCCAAACAAACCAAGCTCTCTACAAAGTTTCATGATGGCAAAAAGTACCAAAAGGAAACAACTTGCCTTCCACCAACACACTTGATAAGGATCACACGATGAGTGTTCTAGAGAAAATACCATAGCTCCCCCAGGAGTAGTGCATTATAGAGAATTTGCATTTGAATACAAAATGAACAAGGTGGGATCACCACTTTCACTATATCTAGAAAACACTAGACAAGACCAAGAAATTAACAAGATCCACAAGTAATATGGAAGAAAATGGGAGTTGACACAATCCTTGGCAAGAGATAAGGCAAATAAAAGTAAAAGCCAATGTAAAGATGATCAATAAACTCTACCACACATAAGTGAGTACCAATTGTCAAAAGACAAGAAGTATTTGGAAATAATTCCTGGTGGTAGATAACAAGGATACCCAACATCATCTTCACAACAAACACAAGCAAATTGCAACTTGTAGAGCTAACATGTCACCTAGGAACAAGATAATTAATAATATCAACTCTAAGTGACAATATCTCAAATGTACACATTTTCTAGGCTTGTAATATGCACATAACATATTACTCCCCCATAATGTGATACCAAGAAAACTTAACAAGAGGCAATAAGAGGAATCGACAAGAGATAATCAATGGACTTTTTAGAATTTGAATTTCTCATGAGAGATATACCACCTAGCGACTAGATAATCTTATAATATTAATACTAGATGGTATTCCTCATGTACACACATTTATAGGATTGTGAGGTGCACAAAGACATCGCTCCCCCAAAATGGGAGGTTCCATTAATCTCTCACACGAGCCAACTAGGATAAAAACAAGAAGCATAAAGGATCAATGCATGACACACACGTACATGATATGCAAATCAACACACACATACTTGATTGCTCAAGATAATCAAGTTGGAAGCACAACATATACAAACACATGCAAGGAACAAAACCAAACATGCAAAGGGGCAAGTAACTAACAATGTAAACACTTTAAGCATGAGTTACCGCAAGGAGGAACATTGGATATAAGATAAAAACTTGATAATCCAAATGACTTGGCTTGAGACATTATGAATGATGAAAATCCCCTTAATTCTTTATAGTGTAGCCAAGTCTCCAATGCCCTCCGTAGACACCTATTGATCAAGTTCGAGCTAGTTGGTTCCCAACGAAGTTGGGTCCTAAGAGGTTAGTCACAATAGACTTGCCAACCCAAATGGTTCTTTTCTTGACACCACTTTGAGTACCAACAAACTTGGCAAACACATTGCCAACCTTGTCCTTCATAAGAGAATATACATCATCAACAATAATTGGGTTGGATAAGTTACCACTAGTGCATGAAGAAGCGAGGTGACCTTTCTCACGACATAGGTAGCAACGTCTACTCTTCACTTTCTTCTCACTTGATTTATCAACTTGAGAAGCATTAGCTCGAGTTTTCTTGGGAATAGAACTTTCTTCAACTTGAGGTTGAGCATGATATTGAACTTGTGGCCGCTTCCCTTGTTGCTTGTCACTAATGGCCTTCTTCTTCAATGGGCAAGATCTAACACGATGCCCTTCAAATTTGCACTTGAAGCAAACAATCTTGGCCGAATTCTTGACTTGTTCTTGGCCCTTCTTCTTGTTCATCTTGGACTTCTTCTTCTTATTGGATTTGAATCCAAGTCCACATTTGTCATTGCGGGATTTTTGCACACTCAAGATATTGTTGAGTGTGGATTTCCCTTCATGACACTTTTCCAAGTCTTTCTTCAAAGAAGTGACTTGGGCCTTGAGCTCTTTGATTTCCTCTACATGGTTTGTCTCAACACAAGTACTAGAGGAATATAAGCTTCATCGTTAGAGCAACAAGGCAAGGAATCAATTCATCACAAGATGTACCAACATTGTGAGTAGATGACTTACAAGGACTAGCACATGGCAATATAGTATTTTGACTAGAAGTGGTGCTAGTATCCACACGAGGCTCACCAGATGTTACCTTAGCAATCATGGCCTCATGAGCTATCTTTAGCACATTGTGGGATACTAGAAGGTCATCATGAGTGCTTGAGAGCTTTTCATGGCTTTCTTCCAATTTCCCATAATTACTAGATAGCAACTCAAGTTGAGCCCTTAGCTCAACATTCTCCTTCAATATGGATGCTTCACATGTAATAGAGTTAGTAGCACAAGCATCATCAATAATAGCAAGAAGATAAGGCAACTTTACAAGCTCTTTTGAATATGAGGATTTAATTTGTGCATGAGACTCGGTGAGTTTGCTGAGCTCACCCTTGATGACCCTTGAGCCATTTTCGAGATGCTCAAAATCCTCAAGGAGTCTAGCATGAGCAACTTCAAGCTTAGAATTCTTAGTTTCAAAAACATTGGCCACCTCAAGAGCTCTATCATGAGATTCCTTCACTCTAGATAATTCTAGAGAAAAAGTCTCCTCAAGAGATTCCTTGGTGGTTTGTTCAAGTTCAAGAGCTTGAGAGAGGTTTGCAATCTCATTAGCGTAATCACGCTCATGACCTTCCATTTTATCAATGGTGACCTCATGCTCCTCAATACGAGATTCCAACTCATCAATATATTTCTTGCCCTCAATAGCAATAGACATGATTTCCATGAAGTTGGAAGTAGCGACCAGACCTCAAACAGTCTGATCTCTGTGCTAAGGTGTCATCCCTGGATCAGTAATGCTGACACCACACAGTACTTGAAGGACTTAAAACAGAGTGGCAATCACACACTTATTACATTGAATGTCTCAAAAGAGAACTTGTTACAATAAATATGGCTTAAGGCCATCTAATAACGATAACAGCGGAAGGCTTGGAAGATAAGCGAGTCCATCAACTCCAACGGCATCACTGAGTATAGAACCACGACCTAAGGCACCTTACTCGTCGTCTGAAAAGTCTGCAACATGAAACGTTGCAGCCCGAAAACGGGTCAGCACATGGAATATGCTGGCAATGTAACAAATAAAGAGTAATGAAAGAATAAGCTATACTACATGCATATATGGCTGGTGGAGAGCTCTATGGTTACAGTTTTGCATAAAGCCAATTTTCCCCTACTGCAAAGGAATAAATTTTATTTAACTATCATGGTGGTTGTTAAACATTGAGAATGGTTGACAGCATCCTCAATCCCAATTAAGCATCATCATTAAAACCCAACAAAAATAATTTAAAGTAACATGTTGAGATTCACATGATAATCCAAGTACCAGATACTCACAACGTCCATAACCGGGGACACGGCTAACCATGATTAGTTTATACACTCTGCAGAGGTTGCGCACTTTTCCCCACAAGACTCGATCTCCTCCGTTGGATTTCTCGCACTACATGGTGTTTGAGAAACGGATGACCGAGACATAGTCTTTCAGAAGCGCTAGCACCTTACGATCGGGTAGACCGTACCAACCTACACCCCCTACATCAGCTAGTCTACCACTGTAAGAGTTCGCACGACTTAATCAACTATGCTAGAGCCCATAGTAGCTTGTGGCTGCACATGGAAGTTTCTAGTATGAATAATCTCATGATCCCTTTGAGCCTGGGTGGTGGTCCATAAAGAAAAACAGGCAATCCTGGAATACCCAGGTACCTCAATCCACCCAGATGTGTGTTTAAGTTGCCACCTTAAATAAACCATTAATTAACAATCTCACATCTGTCATGGATATCACTCACTCAATCCACGTCTACTAGCATAGCATGGCATAAATAGCAAACGTAGAAGTAACTCCCAAAGGTTTGATAATAAATCAGGTAATAGATACTACCTCAACTACTTCCCATCCCACAATTTAATTAGATCCTAATCATCCAATGTTTGAGGATTGATCTAATGCAATAAAACTGGGTAGTAAAACGGTATGATGAAAGTGTTACTTGCCTTGCTGATGATCCACGAAACCTAGAGATTCGAAATAACAGGCGGCGCACTCCGGGTACTCTATCGCAGACAAACAAACAACAAGGATACAATAATTACTCATGTAATGCACAGGTAAAACTCAAAAAAGAGATCTAACCAGAAAGTTCAACTTAAGAACTTCGGTTTGCAAAAAGAATCAAATCGAACGAAGCAACGAAAATCAAACGGCGAAAGAAACAAACTTCGTTTTACTAATATGAACCTAAGCCAAATTTTACAGAAGCAAAAACTTGTTTAATTTGGTTAAACGGAAAGAGGGTTTCGAGACGAAACTCCAGGCGCTTGAATCGCCTGATTCCGATAAACGAGCGAAAAGTTATACTAAAACGAAAATCGGATCAGAAATCGCGATCAGAAATAACCGCGGAAAATCCGAGAAAAAGAGAAACGACGAACAGATTAACGAACGAACGTCCATTATCTGGATCTAAATGACGAACACGTTCGTTAAAACAAACAAACGAGCGAACGCTCGCTAAACAAATAAACCGAAAAAATAAACCGATCTAATAAAAAAACGAAAACTAAAAAAACCGACGAAAAACCGAACGGTTTTTCTATTAAAAACAGCGGCGGGATCGAGGTAACCTCGGGCAGCGGGTCCGGCGGGCGGCGGCAGCTAGGGTTTGGGGTGCGGGCTGGGCTGGCTCGGGCCCCGGGGCGGCGGCTTATAAAGCCCCGGCCAGGCAGAGTCCTCGCCGGTTATGGCACAGAGTCGGTTCGGACTCTTTTTTTTAATTAGTTCCGCGCAGAAAAACTAATGAAAGAAATACTAAACGGACTCCAGAAATGCCGAAATAAGTTTTCCCCGACTTCTGAAATCAAGCCGGACAAAGTGAACATTTATTCGGGGCCTAAATGCAATTTTGAAAAACGCACATTTTTCCTAAATTCAAATAAAATAGCGAAAAACTCCGAAATAAAATCTTATTTGATTTTATTATTAAACCCTCAATATTTCTTTATTTTGGGAAAGTCATTTTATTCCCTCTCTTACATTTTTGTACTAGAAATAATTGAAGATAAAATAATTAAAATCAAATGATCCTATTCTCAAAATTTCAGAAATCTCAGATATGAAAATATCAAAATCCCCAACTCTCTCCGTGGGTCCTTGAGTTGCGAAGAATTTATAGGATCAAAACCAAAAGCAAATAAAATATGATATGCAATGATGATCTAATGTATAACATTCCAAATTGAAAATTTGGGATGTTACATTGGAACGAGCAATTTTATTCTTAAGAAGAGTTTTAAAAATCATTTCCCACTTAATTTTTAAGGAGGCAACATCATTATTCTCTTCATCATAATCAACATCATCATCACTCTTGCCATCATCAATATCAACACAAGATATATTGGGATTCAAAGTGGGAGATACCTTTGAAGCCTTGGCCATAAGGCAAAATGCAATAGATGATGATGTAGGATCCCTCTTGTTCCATGGAGTGTTTGGTTTCCTCTACATTGTTAGCACAACAATTCAAGGAAATATATGCATTTTTATCATGGCAACAAGACATAGTAAGCATATCATCATGAGATTTAGTCAAGCAATTTCTACATGATATGCAAGGACTATCAACACAAGCATGTGAACCATTTGAAGTGCTCGAAGTGCTAAAGTCCAAAGATGAAGCATTGCAATAAGAAAGTGATGAAGGATTATCAACAATAAGCCCACTATCATCATTGCAATGAACACCACTACTCACCATGTCATTACCTTGTGAAAAACCACATGTGGGTGAAGTAGAAGAAGTTGAGAACACAACACGGCCGGAGGTGGAGGGAGAACAATCATCCCAACAAAACTTGGACACGCCATATTTGTCTTGAAGCTTTGTCCGCAACTCATGAGCATCCTGGAACGACATGAGTTGAAATATAACTACATTGCTCAAATCATCGAAAAGCACATTAGAAGCTTGAGCATTGAGATAAGAGTTTTTCTCATCATCTAAAGATAATCTTTGGGGACCCTTTGGAGGAGAAAAACCCATATCTACAATTCGCTCTAAATTTGGGTCCATGACCCTAAAGAGATTAATCATGCGAATTATCCAAACATCAAAATTTGTGCCATAAAAACTAAGAGTGTCAAAGAATCCTAATCCCCTAGTCGACATCTTTACTCTCTAGGCGGTTAAGCCTATCAAAGAGAGACGAGGCTCTGATACCAATTGAAAGATCGTGGATGTCGCCTAGAGGGGGGGTGAATAGGTGCTTTAAAATAATTACGGTTTAGGCTGAACAAATGCGGAATAAACCTAGCGGTTAATTTGTCAAGCACAAAACCTAAAACAACTAGGCTCACCTATGTGCACCAACAACTTATGCTAAGCAAGATAAACAACTAAGTGATAGCAAGATATATGACAAGAAACAATATGGCTATCACAAAGTAAAGTGCATAAGTAAGGGCTCGGGTAAGAGATAACCGAGGCACGCGGAGACGATGATGTATCCCTAAGTTCACACCCTTGCGGATTCTAATATCCGTTTGGAGCGGTGTGGAGGCACAGTGCTCCCCAAGAAGCCACTAGGGCCACCGTAATCTCCTCATGCCCTCTCACAATGCAAGATGCCGTGATTCCACTAAGGGACCCTTGAGGGCGGTCACTAGACCCATACAAATGGCAACCCTTGGGGGCGGTCACCGACCCCGTACACTTTGCAACCCTTGGGGGCGGTCACCGGAATCCGTCAAATTGCTCGGGGCGATCTCCACAACCTAATTGGAGACCCCGACGCTTGCCCGGAGCTTCACACCACAATGACTGAGCTCGGAACACCACCAACCGTCTAGGGCGCCCAAGAACCCAAGAGTAATAAGCTTCTCAACTTGTAACTTCCACGTATCACCGTGGAGAACTCAAACCAATGCACAAATGCAATGGCAAGGGCACACAGAGCGCCCAAGTCCTTCTCTCCCAAATCCCACCAAAGCAACTAATGCTAGGGAGTAAAGTGAGAGGAAGAACAAGAAGGAGAACACCAAGAACTCGAAGATCTAGATCCAAGGGGTTCCCCTCACATAAAGGAGAAAGTAATTGGTGGAAGTGTGGATCTAGATCTCCTCTCTCTTTTCCCTCAAAAACTAGCAAGAATCCATGGAGGGATTGAGAGTTAGCAAGCTCAAAGAAGGTCAACAATGGGGGCAAAAACGAGCTCAAGAGTTGGGGAACCATTGGGGAAGAAGACCCCTTAAATAGGTCCCCACGAATCTGCCCGTTATGTGCAGAAAAACATAGGAGCGGTACAACCGCTATGAGCACTGGTACAACCAGTAATAGGCAATAAGCGGTACAACCGGCCCACAACCGCCCAACAACCACACCACAACAACAACCAATCCGGTGGTAGAGCGGTACTTGGCCGGTACAAACTCCGGACAAATTCTGGAGCGGTACAACCGCTCCAAACACCGGTTGTACCAGTCAACCGGTACAACCTCTCTATGGGGCAGTACAACCTCTCTATGTAAAACAGGCAATATCAAAATAGCACAACTTTCGCATACGAGCTCTGAATTCGACGAAAACAAGTTTGTTGGAAAGCTAAGGACAAGAGAAAACACAATATTGATAGAAATATCAAGAAATAGCAATTGAGAAAACAACAAAAATAAAATGGTGAGAACCCTTTCTCAATTAAGACCGGTAAAACCTCCAACACCAGAAACACAAAAGAAGATGCATATGAAATCGGTTTTTGATGAACTCGAGCTTGTCAAGAAGATGACCATGAGATACAAATATCACAAGGAGAATAACCAAACAAGAACCAGTAGAGATGATGCAAGGATGCAATGGTTTGAGCTCTCGACGAACGATACAATCAAGCTACTCACTAGAGATCCCCCCTTGATAGTACGGCAATCGATCGTACAACCCGGTCTCCCACCTACCACTATGAGACCGGTAAAATAGAAAACCTATCAAGGGCAAACCTTTGCCTTACACATAGTCCACTTGAGCTAGATGATGACGATCATGACTTCCTCAAGTTGGACCACCTTTCTTGATTGTGTTGGCTTGATGAAGACTAGTTGATTTCTCCCCCATACTCCACTATGGATGAGCCACTCTTCGGCACATCTTCACAATTCCATTGACACCACAATGGACGGCAAGCTTCAAGCTTGATTTCTCCCCCAGACTCCATTATGGGTGAGCCATTTTTCGTGTTGCTCCACTTGAACTTGCACACTGCAAACTTGATGACGATCACCACTTGATGTCATCCTCCATGGGTTGTATGAGATCTTCCTCTTGACGCAAGACCATGGAAAAATACCTAACTCCACAAAGAACTCTCACATAGACCATGGGTTAGTACAGAAAGAGTAATGGACAATGCTTACCATACCATGGGATCACTTGGTCCCTCTCGGTACAACTTGTGCGCTTTGTGTGTTGATCAACTTGATTCACTCTTGACTTAGTCTTGATCAACCTTGAAACTTTCCAACTCTCTTCATTTGTATGATGTCTTAAAGGTAAACATGCATGATCACACAATCTTCTTCTTCAAGACATGCTTGCAATAAGCTCAACACTCACATGACCAATCTTAGAATAATTCCTTAATAGCACCTTGGTCAACTCATAAACTCCTTGGAACCAACACATGGACTTCAAGAAATGCCTATGGTCAAATCCTTCAAATATAACTCAAGGCAACCATTAGTCCATAGAGATTATCGTTAATTACCAAAAACCAAACATGGGGCACCACATGTTCTTTCACGTGCTAAGCAGAGCTGCTAGCAGCAGGAGGCAGGAGCAGGTGGTCCCAGCGGCGTTGGAGGAGGAAGACGAGAGATTGAAGATGGATGTCAGTCGTTGGATGTAAATCCAACGGCTAACGATGTCAGAATCATTTGTTGACTAAGCTGACAATGACTTGCGTTGGCTTTTGACCTATTGGTCCACATTTCAGCCTCCAAAAATGTGGCACGTATTCAACACATTTTTTCAGAATTACAGTCAATTTGATCTCTTTCTTTTAGAATTACAGTCCATTTGCTGGGCTTGGTGAACAAATAATGTAGCGTCCATACGGTCCATTTATTTTTTTCCTAAAAAATTACAGGACATTTGCACTTTCTCGATATACACGATTTTGCTAGGCTGACTCTGATTGTAATGTCGGGTTGGGCGCAGCAATGTTATCAAAAAATAAATAGGGGCTGAGCATTTTGTTATGAATATATTTGAATAATAAGTGATTTATTATTACATTGGTCCTTAAATCTTACCAAGCTTTTGTACACAATCACCAGGATTTTTGTTGCCAAAAAATCCAGAATTTTATTGTTAAGAAATTATTTTATAAGTTAATAAGATGTGGGATATTGTTTTCTTACATATGTAAGTATATGTTAAATATATTATGATAATAATAATAATAATATATAATAACATATAAAATAACTTAAATATATATAATATAGTTAGAAGGGAAACATAAGTTGGACCAGGCATTCCTATTCTTATATAGAAAAATAGAACAGACCTCTGCGTTTTCTTCAACAAAATACAAAAATTGGGCTGCCGATGTTTCAGGAAAAATAAAACCTCGGATGGGAGGTCCATAGGCCGGTCGATACATGACGGCCCTCAAAAAAATACAAACCGGCATGTCATGGGCCATGCATGTTAAAAAACAAAGCCTAGACAGGGCAGGTCAAAACCTAGCTGATACTTGCTGCCCGAGTGATAATAAATGAGACCTGCTAGCTCCCCGGCTTCGTTGTGAATTTATCTCCTATATTAACTACGTTGAATCACCTAAAAAGTGTAACTATGTTGAGAAAACCGTGGGCCCCAACGTCAGTATAGCATTAGGAGGAAGTATTTTTTTGATGAGGCACTTGCTTGCGTACGGCCATAGACCGGGTAGGTCTCGACTGTCTGCCTCTCCATGTACAGTCCTCTCCAAATTCCTCTCGTTTGTTCAGCATGTTCACAACGGCAGATAGTGGCACCGCGGCGAGCGCACAAAGGCACAGGAAGAGATCGGACCACCTGAGGCAGTGCCCTATTTGTAACAAATGTACTGAACTAGCCCAATGGCCAAGTGACACTACCCAATAGGCGACAACTCTTCCGACTGGGTTCGATTCCAGCTGATGCAGAGAAAATATCTCCAAATTTTTTGCCTCTGCCATTATTGACATGTGGGTCCCCATAGTCATCTACGCACACCACGTCCAACACTTGCCAAAACTTCGTCCCTCGTTTTCTCTATTTTTCTCACACTCGACCTTGTGTAGGCATTTTGAAAATAGCATACCTTTTTTACTGTGCATCATATGAACATAGGCTATGCATGAATGTTGATCAGCATGATGTTAACTGGCTGGTAGTTCCATTATCGACCATCAATAAAACTTCCAACATGATGTTAACCCTGTTTGAAAATGCTGTGTTAATATAAATGCTCTGCCTCTGAAAGTTGCAGTTTCTTATCTGAAACTGAACTTGCAGTTTCTTATCTGAAACTGAAACTTGCAGTTTCTTCTCTGAGAATCACATTGTCTGCACTTTTATACTCCTATGAAACTAAAAAAAATTAAGTGCTAAAAAAATAGATCTCTAGAATTCATAAAATACTTCATATGCTCAATACTGCAAATCTTAAATTCAAAAGACATTCATATCTGAAAGTACTCTCAAAATACACAACACAAAACACAATTCACAACCTGCAAATACTGACAACCCTAAGCTCATCCTAACAATTCACAACCTGCCCGACTATTGGGCTGGGGGGGGGGCAGTCCCCTCCTATTCCTCGGCGGCACACAACCGCCCCGTGAGACGATGTGAACGGCGAGGGAGAGGATGGCGGGGAAACATCATTGGGCCAACTGTTTTTCTCCTCTTGCAGTTGGGTTCGGTTGACGAAGAATCCACCGGCTCGCTCTGGCACGACACCCTCACAAATGGCACCTTGTAGATGCTTGGTCCTTCAATCTCTGGTGGATGCTCCATCTGGGATTGATACTCCCACCACCGCTCCCTCACGATCGGATTCGGTGAATCTGTTTGCTCCATGGCCCAGAGGAGAAGCTCTATGTACTCCCGCGCGACTCCCTTCGGGAGTATCGCCTCCTTTTCGCTCTGTTGCAGATATTTGGCCATGGATGTCGCCGTCGCCGCTAGTTGGTCCTTGTTGTCAAACCAAGACTGTATCTCCAACATCCTAGCTAGCTTCACAGGGTCGCCATCTGCGATCTTCACGTATCGGTTGTACTCCTCCATCGATCTACTTATCCACATCACCATCACTCGTCGGCGATGGTTTTTGAATGGAAGAGGAGAGGAGTAGCACTGGTTTTGGATTAGAACGGGAGAGGAGCGACACTGGTTTTGGATTGGAATAGGAGAGGAGGGGCGGTGGTTTTGAAATGGAAGAGGAGAGGAGCGGCGCTGGATTTAGATTGGAACAAGAGAGGAGCGGCGGTGGTTTAAGAGGAGAGGAGCGGCGGTGGTTTAAGAGGAGAGGAGCGACGCTGGTGTTGGAAGTATTTTTTTTTGTTTTGCGTATTTTGGGTCAAAGTTTGACCACGTACTGTATTTGACAAGCAAAATGTGAATGCATGTCACCAAAAATTGTATCGTTTGGTTTGTATCTGAATGAACTATCAAATTATATTATTTTTGCAACGTATAACATATATTTAATTTGTGAAAATCATGGTCAATTATGACCCAGAATAAAAGGGAGACTAGTTAATGTGGGGTCGCTTTTTCTTAATTGAAGGGTAAATTGATTTTGATTTTGATCCAGTCATAGCGTGCCGGCCCTCTCGTCCAATGCTAAATCGCTGCCGCACGCTCCTCTCCCTCTTCTCCATTGCAAAACCACCTTTCCTCTCCATCATCTCCATTCCAAAACCACCACCTCGCCTCTCCCTCTTCTCCATTGCAAAACCACCTCCTCTCTCCTCGGACGAGGATCCCCTGACGTAGCCCATCCTGCCATTGAGACACTGACACATGGATCCCACCTGTCAGCGACCGAAAGGCAGGGAAACCTCTCCTCTCCATCATCTCCATTCCAAAACCACCGTCTCGCCTCTCCCTCTTCTCCATTGCAAAACCACCCCTCTCCTCTCCATCATCTCCATTCCAAAACCACCGTCTCGCATCTCCCTCTTCTCTATTGCAAGACCACCATCTCTCCTCCCATCTTCCAAAGCTAGCACCGGACCACTCAGAAGGACATCTATGGAGAGGATGCAGCCGCGAACCGGGCAGATCGCCGGTGGCGACCAGGCAAAGTTAGCCACGTTGCAGGAGATCCTTACTTGGTTTAACAATGAGTGGGAGATTTCGAGGACAGTGAGGGCCATGTGGCAATTTATGCGAAAGAGCGAGATGGCGGCGATGTACTCCTCGGCGACAGTCACGCCGCAGTCCTTCCAGTTCATCGAGTATCTCCTCTGGGCGATGGAGCAGACAGATTCGCCCGAGGAGAAAGTCAGGCGGAGGTGGTGGGCGTACAGGCCGAAGGTCGAGCACCCAGAGGATAATGAATCGATCGAGTACGGTGTGCCATTCGTGAGGGTGCTGAGCCAGCCGGAGCCACATGAGTATTCGTTCTACCACCGCAAGAGGAGACTGGATGGCACGACGTCGCTTCCCTGGCGTTCTCCACCGTTCCCTCGACGCTCGCCTTATTTCAATGGCGTCGGTAGGGTTTAAGGTAAGCTTTGCACTGACCTAATCTTCCATCTGCTCATGCTTACAATCAGTGTGACAACTAATAAAAATCATGCTTACAATCAGTCTCCAAGTAATACGCTAATCGCCCTAAAATATCTCTGGACCTTTGGGTCAAAGTTGTGACACTGTGTAGAAATAAAGAAAAATAGATTGGTGCTTCTTTCAGAAAAGAGTACTCCCTAGAAAAGTGCCAATATAAGCTAGTATTTTTTTTGAAGTCTAAGCTACTAGTATATGGTTAGCGGATTTGCTGCCGAGAAAGATCCATCCACAGTGAGTGCCACACATGCCACTGGTGGTAGTGAATGCCAATGCTTAGATGGAGCAGGGTTGGTGTCGGTAATTTTTACTTGGCACCTCGCACTCTGCATATATGTCGGTTCCATACGTACATTTGTGCAGTTCCACCAAAATGCAGCTGAATAACCCTGTTTGCACAGATAATGAAAAAGCATGATTACATTACAGTGGCACTAGTTGATGAAACATACAGTAATAAATAGAAGAAAATATTGCGATAGTATCATAGTATGCCATGCTGTGAGGGCAAGATGGGCCCTGTGATGCCTCATACGGCACGCCTCATACTAGAAATCGAGTAATCGACCCAAGTCTCCCCGATACACCTTCTGCCAGTGATGAACATCAGTGTATAGCGGTAGTATAAGGAGGGG
This sequence comes from Aegilops umbellulata, assembly GCA_032464435.1. Classification (NCBI taxonomy): domain Eukaryota; kingdom Viridiplantae; phylum Streptophyta; class Magnoliopsida; order Poales; family Poaceae; genus Aegilops; species Aegilops umbellulata. The sequence goes on along the minus strand of CP136056.1, from coordinate 288,274,265 downwards.
CCTTGAGACATTCCAATCTCTATTTTTGTGCAGATCAACTAAAATTAAGCACCCCAGTTTGCAAAAAAGGCTTAAACATTAACAATGGTACTAGTTTATGAAACATATACTAATAAAGAGAAGCACTTTCTTTATCTACATTGGAAATGAAATGATAGAGAGGACACTCGCTCTATTTTAACTTTATTATTACTTCGTTTTACCAGTGGCACTAGGGTCGAGCAGGTGGTAATCAGGTGTACCGTGCGTCGCAAGGATGGAGGCCGGGGGTGCTTAGACTGGGATGCTGAAGCTGGCTCTATCTTCCCCCTGATGTTTCTGTGGTAGTATTTGGGTTGTAATCCAAACTTGGTCGAGTTGGTGCTGCGTCCCCCTACCTGCCTAGGTTATGTGGTGAACTTGTCTCCTGCTAGTACTAGGTCTGGTCTAGTAGTAGTTGCATAACTGCCCGTTTACACTGAGATGTTGTCGGATAATGGTTCTCTATGGTAGGGTTTCTTTAATGAAATCCGAGGAAACCCCCTCTTTCGGTATATAAAAAAAATCTGTGGCACTAGCGGTGCCAATACATTGCCTCAAATTAATAGTGCCACTAGATTAAGGTGCAAAATAATAACATTATTGCTCTATCATGGCAGTGCCAAAACAGTAGCACAAGAGCAGACTCAACATGCACGATCTTTGGCAAATGGTCAGACCAAAAATCCACATACCTTGTGATGGAACCATATCTGCAGTCAACGCCATCGTAGAAGGGATGACACCAGTCACCAACATGGATGATTCAATTCATGGGACCTTTTGGTGTAGTTCACCTAAAATGAAGCAATGTCCCATGAGCTAGCAGCTTCTTCTTCATTTTTTTTTAGAAAAGGGCTTCAACCCCCGTTCCATTTCCATCAGAAAATGAAACCCACAGAGCTTCATCTTCATTAGTTGCAATAAAATTGAGCAACATCAAGGTTGGTTCTGAAGCTCCTGGAATGTTCAACTATAGTTTGGATATCATTTGTGCAGTTCAACTAAGATCAAGCGTGAAATGTATGTCTTTGTTTGCACAAAAAAAGGTGGAAAGGAGGGTGACAAACAAGTGTTGAAACATACATCAAATGAAAACAAGCATGTTCCTTATCTGAATGGTAATCCTACAAGGACAGTAGCAATTTCTAAAGCAGCAGCATTGCTAGATATTAGTGTGGGCATTAGGATTAACTACGACAACCATTAAATATGACATTACTTTAATGGTGCCATTGCTTCATTTTACCAGCAACATTAGATTAACAGCTGCTACAGAGTCGGTATTTGGGCACGGGAGAGTAGGCGGACCAGGACAGTTGCATTTCTAACGAAAAGAAGCAACTTATCTTAATGGGAAATTTAGCAGGACATGAAAAAAGTGCCATTGATTCATATTATTGGAGGCATTACATTGATAACAACATTGGTTTAACGTGTCCTTACTTTTAATAGTGCGACTACTACATTTTACCAGTGGCATTACATAAGAGTGGCTTGGGGCAACAAACATCAGAACATGATGTCTTTCCTTTTTCATCCAATAGATCGGGTTTATATTGAGTTTGTACTGCGTTTCCCTTTATTTCCCTATTAGACCAAGAGACCAGTTGGATAGCCAGTCTCTGCTACTTTTTGCCCCCATTATTTCCTCTTTCGACCAAGTCCTAGATTCAGGTAACAGATCTTCCCCCACCCCCACCCCCTTTCTTCCTTGTTTGAACCAAGTAGTACTAGATTCGAGTGCATGAACTACTTTTACCTCTTAACAGTCAAAATTTAGGTGGCTTTCGAACAGCTGATTGATCCTATCTACGAGGGGGCCTGGGAAATAGTAAAAGATACAAATGCAGTGACATCAGGAGCTCGGGAAGTAGAGCAAGGCCGTTTCGAAGGAAGTTATACCTGAGGGTTGCCGGGATGTCGATAGGTGGGCGGCGGGAGGCTGGATCTGCCCACACTATGGCAGCGAGAAAGAAGGGGTCGGAGGCCCTCCCTAGCTAGCGGCGCTTGGGAGAGAACGACAAGGCATGCTGATCGGGAGGCGCCGGCTGTGGGTAAGAGCCGTCGCCGAGGACGACCGCGTGAACTTTGCACCTTCTCACCTTCCCCGGTGGAGAGGATCCGGCTTGATCTATGACCAGCGGTGAGCAGAGAGAGTGTGTGGCCACCGCTGTCATGTTTAGATGTGGAGAGGACGAGACAGCGTGAAGAGAGCAACACTAGCAAGCAAGCGCGGAGGCACCTGCCTATATAGTGGAGTACTAGTTTTCTTTTGTCTACCGGAGCCGGCTTGACCTCATCATTGACTGTCCAGAAGTCTTCATGCACGTGCCCCAGAGGCGCAATTGTCGTCATTTTGATCTGAAGCACCGTATTATAACATATAACACGAAAAAATGCCACATGACAAGAAACCATAACCTCACTGCCAAAGGAGACAACATGTGTGTGCAAACGCAATATGACCCGCGTTCCATTCGGAGAGCGGTGTGCTAGATAGACTGACCGTCTGGGGTGCCACGCGAACGTGGAAGGCGTGCTGTACACTCCGTACATGTGTACCGCCATTTTCTTGAGGCTTTGCTCCATGGTGCAATCCATGGATACAATATCAGTATACTGTATTATTTAAAAGTCAAGGGCAGGGCTTTTCCCATGCGGTAGGTGGGGCAGTTCCACCTAGTCGGTTCGAGAGAGACGTGAGAATATGAGGGAGTAGGCTGTTGCAAATGTAGGGTTGTGTGATTTGATAGCGAGTTACTGCTGGACAGGTGGGGCCCCGTGATTTGACTTGCCATTTTATCATTTTAAATGCGGCGCTACGACCGGCGTGAGTCTCCCGATTCCTGACCACCTCCATAGTATACAGGTGCCTCTCCCAACGCTCCACCATGTAGAGGATGGCTCTTGCATGAGATCCCACTCCTCCACTTTTTCCTTGCCTCTTTCCTCCATATATGAAAAAATGCAATGTAAGCGGGCTTATAGCCCACTATTGTACTACTTGCTCGTACAGGTGTTAAGCCTGCCACATAGGCATAAAGTCTGGTGTGGCAAGTTAATTACTCCCTCCGTCTAGATGTGCAAGTCATCTTACGAAAACCAAATAATCCCAAAACACTTAGGCGCGGTGCATACATCGTTTCTTGTTTCTTGACATATCAACCAATAAGAGATGTGGGGTGTGCATGATTTTAATGACTTGAGACTACCATTTCATTGGAAAGGTCACTCCTTGGCAAATGCAATGAATACTACAAAGAAATAGATAGAGAGAAGTAAAGAAATACTCGAATAGCCAACCTTATAGCTAACCTTGTTGTATAAGTGATGACTATGTATGACATGTGAAAGGATCAAGAAGAGGTATCTGGAGGAGGGGTGATTAGACACTAAGTGCCAAAAGTTGCAGTTTTTAATATTCTTAAGTTTGAGTGGAGTTTAAGCACAAGTTTAACAAACACAATACATATCAAGCAAGCATGCAATGAGTATATGAGCAGCGGAAAGTAAAGCATGCAACTTGCAAGAATGTAAAGAGAAGGGTTTGGAGTATTCAAACGCAATTGGAGACACGGATGTTTTTGTCGTGGTTCCGATAGGTAGTGCTATCGTACATCCACGTTGATGGAGACTTCAACCCACGGAGGGTAACGGTTTCGCGAGTCAACGGAGGGCTCCACCCACGAAGGGGCCACGAAGAAGCAACCTTGTCTATTCCATCATGGCCGTCGCCCACGAAGGACTTGCCTCACTAGCGGTAGATCTTCACGAAGTAGGCGATCTCCCTGCCCTTACAAACTCCATGGTTCAACTCCACAATCTTGTTGGAGGCTCCCAAGTGACACCTAGCCAATCTAGGAGACACCACTCTCCAAGAAGTAACAAATGGTGTGTTGATGATGAACTCCTTGCTCTTGTGCTTCAAATGATAGTCACCCCAACACTCAACTCTGTCTCACAGGATTTGGATTTGGTGGAAATAATATTTGAGTGGAAAGCAACTTGGGGAAGGCTAGAGATCAAGATTCATATGGTTGGAATGGAATATCTTGACCTCAACACAAGTGTAGGTGGTTCTCTCTCAGAAAATGTGTATTGGAAGTGCAGGTATGTTCTGATGGCTCTCTCCACGAATGAAGAGTAGGTGGAGGGGTATATATAGCCTCCACACAAAATCTAACCGTTACACACAGTTTGCCAAACTCGGTGGGATGGAATAGTTAAACTGGTCGGACCGATTCGGCAAACCTAGTGACCGTTAGGATTTTCGGTGGGACTGAGATGCAACTCGGTAGGACCGATATGGTTAGGGTTAGGGCATAACGTAATCTCGGTGTGGCCGATTACACAAACTCAGTGGGACCGATTTTGGTAATAAGCTAACCAAAGAGTTGGTCAGGAAAACTCTGTGAGACCAATTACACAAACTCGGTGGAACCGATTTTGGTAATAAGCTAACCATAGGGTTTGCATTATAATCTCGGTAGTACCGATTGCTCAAACTCGGTGAGACCGATTTTGGTAATGGACATACACAGAGAGATTACAATCCCATCTCGGTGAGACCGAGATCCCTATCGGTGAAACCGATTTGCTAGGGTTTGTGGCAGTGGCTATGACATCTGAAACTCGGTGGCAACGGATAGAAAGAATCGGTGAGGCCGAGTTTGACTTTCGGTTTAGGTCATATGTGGATGTGGGAAGGTAGTTGAGGGTTTTGGAGCATATCACTAAGCACTTTGAGCAAGCAAGCCATTAAGCAACACCTCATCCCCTCTTGATAGTATTGGCTTTTCCTATAGACTCAATGTGATCTTGGATCACTAAAATAGAAAATGTAGAGTCTTGATCTTGAAGGGGTTCCACATCCTCTAGTCCATGCCACTCCATTGTTGAACTTATCTGAAACATACTAGGTAAAAGTGTTAGTCCAACAAGAGATATGTTGACATTAATTACCAAAACCACCCAGGGAGCACTTGTGCTTTCAATCTCCCCCTTTTTGGTAATTGATGACAACATACATAAAAGCTTTAGATAAAGATATAGAGAATTGCAAGTAAAGCTTTGGAAAGACATGTAACAAGCATAGGATCCCCCTACATGTATGCAATCATGTGAATATTGAATATAGGAGCATGTGAATGCGTAAACATGACAGAGTAAGCAATGTGTTACATGTATCTTGGCTATATGCATCAGAGCAAATGATGTGAATATGAGAAATGTACCTTCATGCTCATGAGTCCTTCTTGCAAACAGTATGAACATTAGCAAGAACTTCTCATTCACATGACTGTGATGCATATACTTACCTTGTGGTCTTGAGTTGGCTTAGGATGGGATGAACCTGCGCAAACAAGGTTAAATAACACAGATACACCCACTGACTAGAGCAAACAAGAGAAACCACAAGAGAACCAAGACTGGGATGACATGTAGAGTGAGTACTAAGTACCACATTGGATATAGACATGTCCCCAAAGGTAAAGATATGCAATAAAATCAGAGATATCCTTCCCTTAGATGTCTTGCTCCCCCTGAATCTAACATGAGATATTGAGAGAAGATAGGGAACAGAAAATCAGAGCAACAGAAAAGAAACAACAGAGCTTGAGCTAAAGCAAGCAAACAAACATGTCTTTCCCCTCTTAAAGACATGTGACATCTGTCCTCTTGAACACCAAGCATATGGGGTCTTTGATGATATTACTTTCTCCTTGTTGAGAAACTCTCTCCCCCTGAGTATTCTCTCTTTCTCCCCCTATAGGAAAGATTAAGCTTTGATGTGATCTCTCTCTCCCCCTTTGACACCAATTTCCAAGAAGGGCTCTTCTGGACATGTGATACAAATGGGTTGGTCCTTGAGTCACAGAGCAAAGCAGCATGTCTAATATGATGCTGGTAGAGGACAAGAATCATTGAGTGGAGCTGGAGCAAACAGAAATCATGAATAAGTGGCAAGTTGGTTTTCTTGTGGTGGAATCGGTGACTCCGAGTTGTGTGCTTTGGTTGCACCGAAAGATTTGGGTAGGGCCGAAGAGAACAAACCGGTGTGATCGGGTTCATCAGAGTGAAACCACTTGTCACCTCAGCTCACTATACAAGTAAAATCTCACAAGGATATGCAAGGAATTAACTGAAAGATTTGCAATGAATTGGATGCAGAAAATGCAGAACAAAAAGCAAAGAAAAGAAACTAAAAGATCTAGATGAAGTTTTTTTTGAAAGGGGAAACAAATATGCCAGACACAAAAGCACCGAGAGACACAAGAGAACTTCATCTAGAGATGGTCGGTGACAAAGTCAACTATGTTAGAGTATATTGACTTAGGAGTCAAGTGAGAGCACTTGATAATAGGTCATACTCATCGTTTAAGCTCAAAATGGGGTTACCATTGTTCGTTTAAGCCTTTTGATGTATTCACATCTTGTCGAGTTGCTTTGACTCATGACTTGGAGTAAAGCTTCTCTAAGATGGAATAACATACCTTGGGTGGTGGTGTTGATCTTGATCATGTAGTTGAACTTGTGTGGGTTGCTCAAGGTTGATGTAGTTCATCAAGAGTTGGGAGCACCACTTGGAGTTTTAGTTCATCTACCTACATGGGTTAGCTTTGCAAGGAAGAGCACTTGTGTATCCAAAATGACAATCATGAGACTCAACATAGAATTTGCCAAAGGATATGTTTGAATGGTTTCGTGCTTCCTTGTCTTCAACCACCATTGTGTAGAGACTTGGTGATGTAGAAATTGCTCAAAATGTGAGTGAATTGCAATCTCATAGATTTAGAATCAACCAAGTACCTACACGGGTTAGATAACATGCAAGGTACAAATATATCCAAGACATATGAATAGCATCATAAGAGAAATATCGAGGATTAGTCATAGGCTCATGCCCCGCATGTATCAAATGGAGTTCCTACTCCAAGTTTGAAGCATCAATGATGTTCAATTCACCTCTCAACCTGCAAAACACTTTCTCATCAAGTGGTTTAGTGAATATATCCGCTAATTGCTTATCGGTGCGAACATGCTTAAGGTTAATGTCCCCTTTGGCAACATGATCTTGAATGAAATGATGACGAACTTCAATATGCTTAGTTCGAGAATGTTGCACGGGATTATGAGCAATCTTAATAGCACTTTCATTGTCACATAGCAATGGAACATGTTTCACATATATCCCATAATCTTTAAGAGTTTGGGTCAGCCAAAGTAATTGAGCACAACATGAACCAGCGGCAATGTATTCCGCTTCGGCGGTGGATAAGGATACCGAGTTTTGTTTCTTGGAAGACCAAGACACAAGAGATCTACCAAGGAATTGACAAGTACCCGAAGTGGATTTTCTATCAACCTTGTCTCCGGCAAAGTCCGAATCGGAGTAGCCAACAAGATCAAAAGAGGACCTCTTAGGATACCAAATGCCAAAATTTGGTGTATGGATTAGGTATCTCACTATCCTTTTCACAGCCTTAAGATGACATTCTTTACGAGCAGCTTGATATCGTGCACACATGCACACACTTAGCATAATATCGGGTCGAGAGGCACATAGATATAACAATGAACCAATCATAGAGCGATAAACCTTTTGATAAACCGGTTCACCATCTTTGGTCAAATCAAGATGTCCACTAGTAGGCATGGGTGTAGTCATACCTTTGCATTCTTGAATATTGAACTTCTTGAACAAGTCCTTGGTGTACTTAGTTTGAGAGACAAAGGTACCTTCCTTAGTTTGCTTTATTTGCAAACCAAGAAAGAATTTGAGTTCACTCATCATAGACATCTCAAACTTCTCTCACATTAGCTTTCAAAACTTCTCACTAAAATGAGGGTTAGTTGAACCAAATATGATATCATCAACATAAATTTGGCACACAAATAGTTCTCCATTAATCCTTTTAGTAAAAAGAGTAGAATCAATTTTACCAATTTCAAAGCCTTTTTTCAATAAGGAACTTGGTCAAGCATTTATACCATGCTCTAGGAGCTTGTTTAAGACCATAAAGGGCTTTGTGAAGTTTGTAAACATGATTAGGTTTCTTAGGATTGACGAAGCCGGGAGGTTGCTTAACATAAACTTCCTCCTCAATTTCGCCATTTAGAAAAGCACTTTTAATGTCCATTTGGTACAAGGTGATATCATGGTGATTAGCATAAGCAAGTAAGATGTGACTGGACTCAAGTCTAGCAACGGGAGCATATGTCTCACCATAGTCCATACCTTCAACTTGTGTGTAGCCTTGGGCGACGAGACGTGCTTTGTTGCAAACCACTTGTCCATCTTCATCTTGCTTGTTGCGAAACACCCATTTGGTACCAATGATGTGGTTGTTGTCGGGCTTCTCGACCAATGTCCACACTTGATTTTTCTCAAAGTTGTGTAGCTCTTTATGCATAGCGTTTATCCAGTCCGGATCCTCCAATGCTTCTTCAACCTTCATAGGTTCAATGCTAGAGATGAATGAGTAATGTTCACAAAAGTTAGCTAAATGGGTTTTAGAGCGAGTGATTCTCCCGGTTTGGATATCATTGTAGATTTGCTCGACGGGATGATCTTTGGCAATTCTTGCTCGAACTCGTGAAAGCTTTTGCTTGGGTCGGGGTGGAACATCCTCTTCATCTTGTTCTTCTTATTGGCCTTTGAGGGAGTCCTGGATTAGGGGGTGTTTGGATAGCCGGACTATACCTTCAGCCGGACTCCAGGACTATGAAGATACAAAGTTGAAGACTTCGTCCCGTGTCCGAAAGGATCTTTTCTTGGCGTGGAAGGCAAGCTAGGTGTGCGGATATTCGAGATCTCCTACCATTGTAACCGACTCTGTGTAACCCTAACCCTATCCGGTGTCTATATAAACCGGAGGGTTGTAGTCCGTAGGACAACCATCATCATACACAATCATACCATAGGCTAGCTTCTAGGGTTTAGCCTCCTTGATCTCGTGGTAGATCCACTCTTGTACTACCCGTATCATCAAGGCCCGAACCTGGGTAAAATAAAGTGTCCCTTGTCTCCTGTTACCATCCGACCTTGACGCACAGTTCGGGACCCCCTACCCGAGATCCGCCGGTTTTGACACCGACATTGGTGCTTTCATTGAGAGTTCCTCTGTGTCGTCGCTTTTAGGCCCGATGGCTCCTTTGATCATCAACGACGATGAGGTCCAGGGTGAGACTTTTCTCCCCGGACAAATCTTCGTCTTCGGCGGCTTCGCTCTGCGGGCCAATTCGCTTGGTCATCTGGAGCAGATCGAAAGCTACGCCCCTGGCCATCAAGTCAGGTTTGGAAGCTTAAACTACATGGCTGATATCCGCGGAGACTTGATCTTAGACGGGTTCGAGCCACAGCCAAGCGCGCCGCACTATTTCGAGGGGCACGATATAGCTCTGCCTCCGAATAGTACACTGGAGGCCGCACACGCTCCGGCCCCGATCCTTGACTCGGAGCCCGCTGCGTTCTCCGAGGATGAACGGTTGGACGTCACTTCGGGGGCTACGATCTCAAAGGCAATCGAGCCGAACGCCAGCCTCGTACTCCCCACAGCCCAGAACTCCAAGGAGCCGGACTCTTCCCCGAACTCCGGGCCTTCCACGCCCCCGCCGATCGAATCTGATTGGGCGCCTGTAATGGAGTTCACCGCCGCGGACATCTTTCAGGGCTCACCTTTCGGTGATATCCTGAATTCTCTCTAGTCTCTCTCTTTATCAGGAGAGCCCAGGCCGGACTATGGTCTGTGAGGTTGGGATTCGGACAACGAAGAAATTCAAAGCCCACCCACCACCCACTTAATAGCCACTGTCGATGATTTAACCGACATGCTTGACTTTGGCTCAGAAAACTTCTACGGTATGGATGACGAAGGAGGAGACAAACAAGAACCAGCACCTGTAGGGCGCCGGATAGCCACCTCGTCATACGACATATATATGGTGGACGCTCCAAAGAATGCGGATGGCGATGGAACAGCGGAAGACGACAACTCGAAAAAACCGCCAAAACGCCGGCGCCAACGGCGCCGCTCTAAATCCCGCCACAGCAGAAACGGTGATTTCAGCACGGGAGATAATACTACCCCGGACAGCACCGAAGAACACCAGAACCAGCAAGATTCGGCGCAGGAAGATGTACAAGCCAACCCTCAGGAGAGAGCGGCAGAGCAAGAGGTTGAGGATGATAACTACATGCCTCCCCCCGAAGACGAGGCAAGCCTCGACGACGACGAATTCGTCGTACCATCAGACCCCGCTGAACAAGAGCGTTTTCAACGCAGGCTTCTAGCCACGGCCAACAGCCGAAAGAAAAAGCAGCAACAGCTTAGAGCTGATCAAGATTTGCTAGCTGATAGATGGACTGAAGTCCTTGCGGCCGAAGAGTATGAACTCGGGCGCCCCTCCCAAAATTATCCTAAGCGCAGGCCGCTACCCCAATCAGAGGGGGAAACATATGACATGGCAGACCGGCCACCCCGTGGCCGCGACAGAGAGGCTTGTCGAACCCTCAAGCAAGCCATGCCCCGGCGCCATTCAAATAAGGCACGGGAAAACGAGCCAGACCTGCGAGACGTACTGGAGGATAAAGCAAAGCAAACAAGATCGATCTATGGATCGCGCGGACGCCCGACGACATGTGATGATCTTCACTCCGGACACAATAGCCCAGTACAGGGGCGTCGCATACCCACTATGCTTCAGAGACGAAGTAATGGATCATCAAATCCCAGAGGGTTTTAAACCCGTCAATATCGAGTCGTACGATGGTATGACAGATCCGACAGTATGGATTGAGGATTATCTCCTTCACATCCACATGGCACGTGGCGATGATCTGCACGCCATCAAATACCTACCCCTTAAGCTTAAAGGACCAGCCCGGCACTGGCTTAACAGCCTACCAGTGGACTCAATCGGTTCTTGGGAGGACCTGGAAGCCGCATTCCTCGACAACTTCCAGGGGACCTATGTGCGGCCACCGGACGCCGACGACCTAAGCCACATAATTCAGCAGCCAGAAGAATCGGCCAGGCAATTCTGGACACGGTTCCTAACAAAGAAAAATCAGATAGTCGATTGTCCGGACGCAGAGGCCCTAGCAGCCTTCAAACATAATATCCGCGACGAGTGGCTTGCCCGGCACCTGGGACAGGAAAAGCAGAAAACCATGGCAGCCCTCACGACACTCATGACCTGCTTTTGCACGGGCGAAGATAGCTGGCTAGCTCGCAGCAACAACTTATCAAAGAAGCCCGGTAATTCAGATACCAAGGACAAAAGTGGCAGGTCACGGCGAAATAATCAAAAGTGTCGCGTTAGCAGCGACAGCAATGAGGATACGACAGTTAATGACGGATTCAGAGGCTATAAATCCGGTCAGCGGAAAAAGCCATTTAAAAAGAATACCCAGGGCCCGTCCAGTTTGGACCGGATACTCAACCGCTCGTGCCAGATTCATGGCACCCCCGAAAGGCCAGCCAATCACACCAACAGGGATTGTTGGGTGTTCAAGCAGGCAGGCAAGTTAAGAGCCGAACACAAGGACAAGGGGCTGAACAGCGATGACGAGGAGGAGCCCAGGCCACCGAACAACAATGGACAGAAAGGGTTTCCCCCACAAGTGCGGACGGTGAACATGATATACGCAACCCACATTCCCAAGAGAGAGAGGAAGCATGCGCTACGGGACGTATACGCGATGGAGCCAGTCGCCCCAAAGTTCAACCCATGGCCCTCCTGCCCGATCACTTTCGATCGAAGGGACCACCCCACTAGCATCCGTCACGGCGGTTTTGCCGCACTGGTCCTCGACCCAATCATGGACGGATTTCATCTCACAAGAGTCCTCATGGACGGCGGCAGTAGCCTGAACCTGCTTTATCAGGATACAGTGCGGAAAATGGGCATAGATCCATCAAGGATCAAGCCCACAAGGACTACCTTTAAAGGCATCATACCAGGTGTAGAGGCCAATTGCACAGGCTCGATAACACTTGATGTGGTCTTCGGATCTCCGGATAACTTCCGAAGTGAAGAGTTAATCTTCGATATAGTGTCGTTCCGCAGTGGCTATCACGCCCTGCTCGGACGAACCGCATTCGCTAAATTCAATGCGGTGCCGCACTACGCATATCTCAAGCTCAAGATGCCAGGCCCTCGAGGAGTAATTACGGTCAGCGTAAACACAGAACGCTCCATCCGTACGGAGGAGCACATGGCGGCCCTCGCAGCGGAAGTACAAAGCAGCCTTTCAAGGCAACTCTCCAGTCCGGCCGTTAAAAAACCGGACAATGCAAAGCGCGCCCGAAGTAACCTGCAACAAGACCACCTGGCACGATCAGAACAAGCGTAGCAATACGGCCCCGACCCCAGCCATCGCAACATAGCGGAGCAAGTACCTCGAGTACACAATTACGCCCTTAAAATCCCATGGGCACAGGGGGAGGGGCACATTAACGGCATGCCTACAACACGGCATCAAACGTACTAGGGGTTGCTGGATTTTTCTTTTTTACCTTTTTACTTTCAAGACTCCATACTCTGGATAACCTGTTTGGCATTGTTGCCGCATAGACGATGCAAGATCCAGGAAAGCAGACAAAGCTACGCCGCATTCCGGAACTCTCAGGTGGTCTCTATTTCGAGCGATATATCTGTTTCTAAATTCTGCGGCCTGTGCCTGGTCAGGACATGTTAAATAGTCTAATATCTTTTTTGCTCATCGCAATACTTGTATCGTCCGGCTTTGATAAATAGCCTCTTTATAAAACAATGCATAGCTTTTTGTCTATTTTTTGCATTATCCTCTTTTGAATATATATATATTTATTACATAACATGATAGCACCCGTACACCATGGTACGGCAAACCACGCCAGGGGCTTCATTACCCTTTTATCTGGTGTGAGAAGTCCGTACACTTTCACAAGTGCGGCACCCCGAACTTATAGCACTATATGCATCGGCTCCGAGTCATGATTTTGGTCACATGTTGGGTTTGCCCGGCTCCTATGTTTTGGTGCCTTACGTTCCGCTATATCGGCTAAGGTAGCACTAGGAGAACCACTGCGATTGTACCTCAGTTCAGGTGGGTTGAGCACCTCAGTGGAGAAAGCTAAAACAGACTGTCATGATAAGGCATGAGACCGGTCGCTGTTCGAGAGGTTTTTCGAGTCCTTAAAGGTTTATGCCGCTTCGAGCGAGGAGCTGGCTATGTCCGGCCAAAGGCGTGGATAGTGCCCCGAATTCGGCCTTCCGAACTAGGGGCTTCGCCGAAATTTAAAATTATAATGTTCTATGGCTAAGTGAGAGTGTTCAAGCATTATAGTCCGATTGCCTAGTTCGTTGTGCTGAGGGCCTCCCTCGAAGGACCCAACTATGGGAACAAGAGCCCTCAGGTTTATCCCAGACACCCCAGCACTAGTGGCATGGGGGCAGAAGCCGACGACTGGCCAGCTCTCAATTTTTTATAAACGGCCGCACAGAAAATAATATTTTAAATTCAATAAGCATTGCTTAGCGCATATGAACAAGTTTTCAGCGCACAGGATACAAATGAGCGAGTTCATTCAAATATTACATCTTTAGTACATTTATCCGCGACAAGGCGGGCTCCGGCAAGAACATCCTTATAGTAGTTCTTGGGCTTGCGATGCTCCTTCCCCTGCGGCGGCCCATCCTTTACCAGCTTCTCTCCGTCCAGCTTAGCCCAGTGTACCCTTACACGGGCAAGGGCCCTCCAGGCACCTTCAATGCAGATGGAGTGCTTGACGACCTCAAGCCGTGGACAGGCCTCCACCAGCCGCCGCACCAGCCTGAAATAGCTCCCAGGCAGGGCCTCTCCAGGCCACAGCCGAACTAGTAAGCCCTTTATGGCCTGTTCGGCCGCCTTGTGGAGCTTGACCAGCTGTTTCAGCTGATCGCTTAAGGGCACAGGGTGTCCGGCCTCAGAATACTGAGACCAGAACACACTCTCCGTCGAGCCGCCCTCTTCAGCTCGGTAGAACGCGGTGGCGTCGGATACACTGCGGGGAAGATCGGCGAACGCCCCTGGAGAACTCCGGATTCGGGTAAGTAATAGGTAGTTTACTTTTACATTCCTACTTTGCATTGAGAATGCCTTACCCGTTGCTATCTTTTTCACCTCCTCTAACTCTTGGAGGGCCTTTTGGGCTTCGGCCTTGGCATTCTTGGCGGTCTCAAGGGCCGACGCAAGCTCGGATGCTTGCGCTTTTGAGTCAAGCTCCAAACTCTCATGTTTTTTCATGAGAGCTTGCAGCTCTTGCTGCACCTCGCCGACCTGAACCCCAAGCATTTCTAGCTCGGCTCGCTCCTCGGCCGTTTTCTTTTCGGCCTCAGCCAGCGCCTGCTTCAGGGTTGCCACCTCGGTTGCGGCCCCTACAATAAGCAGTACAATCCTGTTATTTCCTTCTGCAATCAAACCTCTCTATAGGCACCTTTTTTATTCTTTTTTTCTTTTTTATTAGGTATTTCTTACCTTCCTTCTCCTTGAGCTGCCGTTTGGCAAGGCCGAGCTCTTGCTCGGCCCGCCCGAGGTCCTTTTTAAGGACATCCACCTTCGCAGTTAGTGCGGCGGTGGACAGCAGTGAAGCCTGCATACGCATATTTGACCTTTTTTGTTAGACTCCTGCGAAAATTACTAGATCCTCTATCCGGCTTTTCTTTCCGAACCCCGAACAGAGCATCAGGGGCTACTGTCTATGCGGTAAATAATTTGACATATTTTTACTTACCTCGAAGCCTGTTAAAAGGCTAGCGCAAGCTTCATTCAGTCCGCTCTTGGCGGACTGAATCCTTTGGATCACCGTACTCATAACAGTACGGTGCTCCTCATCGATGGCGGCGCCCTTAAGCACCTCCAGCAGATTGTCTGGCGCCTCCGGTTGGACGGAGGCCGCCGGCTCAGACGGCTTACTCCTCTTGGAAGGAGTTCGCCCACCGCGGACCGGGACTGTCGAGTCCGGCGCGGTATCCGGCACAAAGTCGGACTTGGAGCCCAGGGGGGTTTCATCCCCTTTACTCCTGGGGTCCGGAGGATTGCCTTGTGGCTCCTCCAGGACCATCTCCTCCTGCCCCGAAGCTTGGCGGGGCGCCACTTCGGCGTCGTTCGCCCCGCGGGGGGAGACCGCGGGCGGAACAGAGTTCACGTCCGACGAATCCAGGGAGCCGCTCGACGAATCGTCGAGTTCGGCCCGGGGCGGGCTGCATAAATTACGTGCGATATTAGGAAAAGCCGCGCATTAAAAGAATATCATGAGTCACTCTGGTATATAAATACTTATGATTTCGCCGGACGCTTGGTTCTGTCCGGCCACTCCTCTCCGCCCTCTTCGGCGTCGTGGGAGTAGTCCGGCGGAGGGGTCTTCCTTTTCCTCGACCCCTCGGCCTTCCCCGTTGGGGTGGCCTTCTTCTTCTTTGCTCCCCTAGCTAGGGGGGAGAGCTTCCTTGTTCCTCCTCCTCGTTTTCATGAGAGGAGGGCGTTGCGGACTCGTCAGATGACGAGTCCGACACCACCATGTTGCGGGAACTTTTTCGAGTCCCGGTGGTTTTCTTCTTCTTGGCCTTCCTCTCCGGCACCACGTAAGGTGCCGGAGCCATCAGCTTCACCAAGAGAGCTGGGGCCGGGTCTTCGGGCAGAGGAGCCGGACAGTTAATTGGTCCGGATATCTCCAGCCAAGCCTGTCAAAGGTAAAGGGAGTTTAGATCCCGCATAGAGTTAATCTATGAAGAAGAGCTTAACGAACATGTCAAAGGTATAGATAGCTTACCTCGCCAGCGTTACGCTGCGAGCTGTATCCGTGATCTTCGGAGGCGGATGTGGGGGACTCGGCGCCTTTGGTCATCACCTTCCAGACGTCTTCATATGTCGTGTCGAAGAGCCTACTGAGGGTTTGGTGCTGCGCCGGGTCGGATTCCCACAAAGTAAAAACCTGTTCTTGGCACGGGAGGATCAGACGAACGAGCATGACCTGGACTATATTGACAAGCCGGATTGGCTTGTTCACCAGGGACTGGATGCACGTTTGCAACCCAGTCACTTCTTCCTCGTTGCCCCACGACAGGCCTCTCTTTCCAGGACATGAGCCACATGGGGGGTCCGGATCTGAACTCAGGGGCCGCGACCCATTTCGGATCGCGGGGCTCGGTGATGTAAAACCACCCAGCCTGCCACCCCTTTAGGGACTCCACGAGGGAGCCATCGAACCAGAGGACGTTGGCTATCTTGCCAACCATAGCGCCTCCGCACTCCGCCTGGGTGCCGGACACCACCTTGGGCTTGACGTTGAAGGTCTTGAGCCAGAGGCCGAAGTGGGGGCGGACGCAGAGAAAGGCCTCACACACGACGATAAATGCCGAGATGTTGAGAACAAATTTCGGGGCCAGATCGTGGAAGTCCAGGCCGTAGTAGAACATGAGCCCCCGGACAAATGGGTGAAGTGGAAAGCCCAGTCCGCGGAGGAAGTGCGGAAGAAAAACTACCCTCTCATGGGGCCTTGGAGTAGGAAGAAGCTGCCCCTTGTCAGGAAGCCGATGCGGGATGTCCTTGGACAAGTATTCGGCTTTCCTTAACCTTTTTACTTGAGCCTCCGTAACGGAGGAGACCATCCACTTGCCTCCCGCTTCGGACATTGTTGGAGAAGGTTGAGGAAGGAAGAGCGGACTTGGGCGCTGGAGCTTGAGTTCGCAAGAGATGGATTGGCAAAGGAGAAAGAAGGCGTAGGTTAAAAATGTGAATCCTTATCCCTTTATATAAGCGGGTACGGTTAGGCGTCCCCACCTACCTAATAAAACTCACTTGCCTCCCAAACGCCATGGTAAATGGCGTGGTTGGGTTACCCACGTCCGTATTGATGAGAATCCCGTTAAAAGGGGCACACGATCTCTGCTTTGACAAGACGTGCCAAGGAAACCGCCTCGCTAAACGAGCTTAGGTGGAACGATGAAAGCAATTTATATAGAAGGCTTGGTCGCAGTGTTATGACGCACTGCGGGATGCGTCAGCAGATTTGATTTGTGTTAATATTATTCTCTATATGGCAATCTGTGGAAACTTATTTTGCAGAGCCGGACACTATTTTCTGGTGTTTATAATCTTCTTGAAGAACTTGGAGGAGGAACCCGCCTTGCAATGCCGAAGACAATCTGCGCGCCGGACTCGTCGTCATTGAAGCCTGGTTCAGGGGCTACTGAGGGAGTCCTGGATTAGGGGGTGTTCGGATAGCCGGACTATACCTTCAGCCGGACTCCAAGACTATGAAGATACAAAGTTGAATACTTCGTCCCGTGTCCGAAAGGATCTTTTCTTGGCGTGGAAGGCAAGCTAGGCGTGCGGATATTCGAGATCTCCTACCATTGTAACCGACTCTGTGTAACCCTAACCCTATCCGGTGTCTATATAAACCGGAGGGTTGTAGTCCGTAGGACAACCATCATCATACACTGTCGGGGGAAATCTGGCCTCCACAAGCACCTATGGGGACGGAGCCCCTTGTCGGTTCGGCGGGGGCGGAGGATGCACAAAGTGCAGATCGAGGCGGCACACACACACAACGATTTTACCCAGCTTCGGGCCGCATGGATGCGTAAAACCCTACTGCTGCATGTCTGGTTGATTTGGGTTCTTGCTCTGGAGCGCAAGAAGCTACAGTAGGCCGAAGCTGGACGTAGGCGAGGGCCTATTGGGTCCGATCCCCCCTCTACGTGCGCATGGGCCTCCTTTTATATGCCAAGGGGTTTCCCACAGGGAGCGACGCAGGTGAGGGTAAAAATGGCAAGAGACTGTGTGAATAGTGGCCGCACAGTGCTATCGCACCGAACTCTGACGGCGGGGGACAAAGGCATTAAATGCTCGTCTGGATCGCCTGAACAGTGCCGAGGCGGACCGTTAGGAGCGCCTCCGCTCGCCACGGGGGCGACTCTGCCAACGTCGCATGCCACCGCGCGTCTCAGGTTACGCGGCGTCCCGCCACGTGCCTCCGGGGAAGCCCCATAGCGACGCGTGGGCAGGTGAGCTGGAGCGCGGGCCTGATATGGTGGTTTGCCGCGGTAAGTGGCTTGCCGCGGTAGTTGCCTTGCCACACCTGGGAGCTTGCCGCTCGCCAGGCCTTGCCGGGGCGCGCGGCGCGCCGCGGCGGGCTTCTCTTGAGGTGCCTTGGCTTGGCCGTCCCGGCGAGATCCTCCCGCCGGAGCCTTGGGGCTTCGGCTCAGTCGTCCCGGCAAGCTCCTCTTGCCGGGGCCTTGTTGCCTTGGCCCGGCAAGCTCCTCTTGCCGGACCTTGCCTTCTCGACCCGGCAAGCTCCTCTTGCCGGGGCTTGGTCTTCTAGGCTCGATCACTTGGCCTTCGTCCGGCCCGGAAAGGGCCGTGGAGACTCTTGTCGCTCCCCTGGCAGGCCTTGCCGCGGGAGGCTACTACTGCCCGTGCACAAGTTAGGGGTACTAAGGTACCCCTACTTTAGTACACCGACATACACAATCATGCCATAGGCTAGCTTCTAGGGTTTAGCCTCGTTGATCTCGTGGTAGATCCACTCTTGTACTACCCGTATCATCAATATTAATCTAGCAGGAGTAGGGTTTTACCTCCATCGAGAGGGCCCGAACCTGGGCAAAATAAAGTGTCCCTTGTCTCCTGTTACCATCCGACCTTGACGCACAGTTCGGGACCCCCTACCCGAGATCCGCCGGTTTTGACACCGACAGCCTTCTTCATTGTTGACGTTGTCATTCTCTTGTCGTGGTGGAGAAGGAGGTTGTTGATGTTCATCTTGGTGTACTTCCTCGTTTTCTTCAACTTGGCGTGTCCCACTTGTGGATGCTTCCGTATCAACTCTTGGTTCACCTTGTCGTGAGGTAGAAGCTTCCACTTGGACGGACGAGGTACTCTCCTTCACTTCCGTTGGACGAATCTTGCCAATGGACAAGTCTTGAATTGCTTCCGAAGGGTCTTTGTCTCCTACATCAATTGGCAATTGCTCTACTTGCAAGCCGTTAGATTCATCAAACTTCACAACTACCGTCTCTTCAACCTTTCGGGTGAAATTGTTGTAGACACGGTAAGTGTGAGAGTTTGAGCCATAACCAAGTAGGAAACCTTCATGAGATTTAGGAGCAAATTTAGAACGACGATGCTTATCAAGAATGTAGCACTTTGAGCCGAATACTCGAAAGTATCCAACTTGGGGTTTGTTACCGGTGAGGAGCTCGTATGCCGTCTTGCCGAGTAGCTTGTGAAGATACAAGCGATTTGTTGCATGACAAGCTGTCTCAATCGCTTCCGCCCAAAAGTGCTTTGGTGTTTTGTACTCATCAAGCATCGTTCTTGCCATCTCGATAAGAGTCCGGTTCTTCCTCTCAACAACTCCATTTTGTTGAGGTGTGTACATAGCTGAGAACTCGTGTGAAATCCCTTCTTCGTCAAGAAAGGTGTCCACATTTGCGTTCTTGAACTCCGTTCCATTGTCGCTCCGAACCTTCTTGATCTTCACGTCAAACTGATTTTGGGCCTTCCTAGCGAAGTTTTTGAAGATCTTTTGGACCTGCGATTTGTCATCAAGAAAGAACACCCACGTAAATCTTGGAAAATCATCAACTATGACTAGACCAAATGAGTTACCACCGAGACTCTTGTAGGCATTTGGACCAAAGAGATCCATATGAAGTAGCTCGAGTGGTCTTCTTGTGGTCATGATGTTCTTCGCACGGTGACTTCCTCCAACTTGTTTTCCTGCTTGACAAGCACTACAAAGTCTATCCTTGTCAAATATGACATCTTTTATTCCAAGGATATGATCACCTTTAATAAGCTTATCAAGATTTCGCATACCAACATGACCTAGTCTTCTATGCCACAACCAGCCTTTAGAAGATTTAGCAATTAAGCAAGTTTTCGGCTGAGCCTTTTTAGTGAAATCAACAATGTCAAGATCTCCTCTACGTATACCAGTAAAGACCATTTTATGATTGTCTCTACGAAACACTTGGCAATCTACTTCAGTGAATAAGACATTGAAACCGAAATCCGCAAGTCTAGAAACTGAAAGTAAATTGTATCCAAGGGATTCAACGAGCATGGCATTTTGTATGGAGCTATCATGTGAGATGGCCACCTTACCAAGGCCAACCACCTTACCCTTTGAATTATCACCAAAAGTGACATATTTTCGAGGGCCGTCGTTTTCAGCAAGCTCACGGAACATATCTTCATCTCCGGTCATATGATCAGTACATCCACTATCAAGAACCCATTCCTTTCCTCCAGCCATGTAGCCGCGAAGATTTGCCATAAGACCAAAATGCCTCATTTTATCATCAAGATCATAGTCACTATCATCATCTTCATCATAGTATCCATGTTCAACATCATCTTGTGATTGATCAATTCCTAGAGGGGGTAATTCATTAGATAAATGATCATCACAATGGTTACCTTTATGAATTCTAATAGGTTCGGATATGATATCGCTAATGATTCCAACATTTCCTTTAGCACGCATGAGATTGGTAAGCTCAAATAGGCAATCACCAAAGCTAGGATCACTAGAGTTCATTTCACTCTAGGCAATAGACTTATGGAGAATTTCGTCTAAATTTTTCAAGGAATAATCTGGAAATCGTTCCTCAAGAAATCTCCATATGGTGTAGGCACACTTGAGAGTAGGCAAACATCTAATCAAGTTTCTAGGCAAGCCTCTAATGATGAGCTCAACAATTCTAAGATTGCGAACCATGTCAATATCTTCATCTAGGGTAGGGTGCAAAGGATCAATGAGGTGCACAAGGGCTAGTAGTGTACTTGTTCAAATGATATTCATTGAAAATCTCAAGCATTTCATTTTTCCACTCATGAAAATACTCTCCATCAAGAATAGGCACTCTATGTCTTAGACTCCCCAAAGTAGACACATCCATCTTCCTCCAATGGTGTTTAAACCAAGGCAATGGAGACCAAAGCTCTGATACCAATTGAAAGGATCGAGAAGAGGTGTCTAGAGGGGGGTGATTAGACACTAAGTGCCAAAAGTTACAGTTTTTAATATTCTTAAGTTTGAGTGGAGTTTAAGCACAAGTTTAACAAACACAATACATATCAAGCAAGCATGCAATGAGTATATGAGCAGCGGAAAGTAAAGCATGCAACTTGCAAGAATGTAAAGAGAAGGGTTCGGAGTATTCAAACGCAATTGGAGACACGGATGTTTTTGTCGTGGTTCCGATAGGTGGTGCTATCGTACATCCACGTTGATGGAGACTTCAACCCACGGAGGGTAACGGTTGCGCGAGTCCACGGAGGGCTCCACCCATGAAGGGTCCACGAAGAAGCAACCTTGTCTATTCCATCATGGTCGTCGCCCACGAAGGACTTGCCTCACTAGCGGTAGATCTTCACGAAGTAGGCGATCTCCTTGCCCTTACAAACACCTTGGTTCAACTCCGCAATCTTGTTGGAGGCTCCCAAGTGACACCTAGCCAATCTAGGAGACACCACTCTCCAAGAAGTAACAAATGGTGTGTTGATGATGAACTCCTTGCTCTTGTGCTTCAAATTATAGTCTCCCCGACACTCAACTCTCTCTCACGGGATTTGGATTTGGTGGAAAGAAGATTTGAGAGGAAAGCAACTTGGGGAAGGCTAGAGATCAAGATTCATATGGTTGGAATGGAATATCTTGACCTCAACACAAGTGTAGGTGGTTCTCTCTCAGAAAATGTGTATTGGAAGTGTAGGTATGTTCTGATGGCTCTCTCCACGAATGAAGAGTGGGTGGAGGGGTATATATAGCCTCCACACAAAATCTAAGCGTTACACAAAATTTGCCAAACTCGGTGGGACGGAATAGTTAAACTCGGTCGGACCAATTCAGCAAACCTAGTGACCGTTAGGATTTTCCGTGGGACTGAGATGCAACTCGGTAGGACCGATATGGTTAGGGTTAGGGCATAACGTAATCTCGGTGTGGCTGATTACACAAACTCAATGGGACCGATTTTGGTAATAAGCTAACCAGCGAGTTGGTCAGGCAAACTCGGTGAGACCGATTACACAAACTCGGTGGGACCGATTTTGGTTAAGCTAACCAGAGGGTTTGCATTATAATCTCGGTAGTACCGATTGCTCAAACTCGGTGAGACCGATTTTGGTAATGGACATACACAGAGAGATTACAATCCCATCTCGGTGAGTCCGAGATGCCTATCGGTGAAACCGATTTGCTAGGGTTTGTGGCAGTGGCTATGACATCTGAAACTCGGTGGCGCCGGATAGAAAGAATCGGTGAGGCCGAGTTTGACTTTTGGTTTAGGTCATATGTGGATGTGGGAAGGTAGTTGAGCGTTTTGGAGCATATCACTAAGCACTTTGAGAAAGCAAGCCATTAAGCAACACCTCATCCCCTCTTGATAGTATTGGCTTTTCCTATAGACTCAATGTGATCTTGGATCACTAAAATAGAAAATGTAGAGTCTTGAAATTGAAGCTTGAGCCAATCCTTTGTCCTTAGCATCTTGAAGGGGTTCCACATCCTCTAGTCCATGCCACTCCATTGTTGAACTTATCTGAAACATACTAGGTAAAAGTGTTAGTCCAACAAGAGATATGTTGACATTAATTACCAAAACCACCCAGGGAGCACTTGTGCTTTCAACATGCCAACATTAGATAGCCTAACACACCGTGTTAAATCTCCAAGGGCGCGACCGCGTGAGCAAGGCGACAATCGTGGTAGGCGTGACCATGATACGGGCTGCTGGCAGCCCTTGGATCTGAGATCAAACGGTCGCATGCTAAGTTGCTGAAAATTTGCAGAATAACCCACCAGGATAGGATATTCACCCACAGGTCTAGAATCACGCCATGCAACCGTTTGATATAAGATCCAAGGTCTCTCGGAAGCCCGTATCATGGGAGAATGGAAAGCTTCGTAGCACCTATAATTTTCCCAGCGCTTGACATGACATCAAAAGCCATTTAATTGGGCGTTGAGTAGACATGACATCTAATTGGGCCCCCGTAATACTGCGCATGAATCCATTTATCCACCAGGCAAGCCACTATCCTGCCGTTCGCACACCCCACTCAGCATATTTACAAAAACCGCTGGCAGTTCTCGCTTGTACTTGTCCCCGGACGTCCTTTAACATTACGGCAGTTCGCTCCTAGTCATCCCGTCCTTTCACATTACGGCAGTTCCACTAATCCTAACCCTCCTCCCAAATCCACGGTGTCCCAAATCTCCATGATCGGCGATGAGTACAAGGTTAGAACCATCACCGGTGATGAGATCGACGTCATCTACACCCGTTCTTCTACAACGGTGAAATGATGCCTTGCTCGCTTCAGACGCATGTTCGAAAACTCAAATGATGAGTGGGTCGCTGGGCTAGACGTTGAGTACACCATAGTCCTGGGAAGCGAGAAGAATCTAAAGGAGGCAGAGAAGAAGAAGCCCGCTGTGATCCAGGTTTGCGTGCATGACTTATGCTTGGTCTACCACATATGCCATGCCGATGTTGAGTGCGAGGAATTTAAGAAGTTCCTCAAGGGTGGCCTAGTCAAATTCATTACTGTAGACTTTAGGAATGACAAGGA
Organism: Aegilops umbellulata; assembly: GCA_032464435.1. Taxonomy (NCBI): domain Eukaryota; kingdom Viridiplantae; phylum Streptophyta; class Magnoliopsida; order Poales; family Poaceae; genus Aegilops; species Aegilops umbellulata. The sequence goes on along the minus strand of CP136056.1, from coordinate 288,250,633 downwards.
AATCTTGAGTCGAATAGGCCTTGTTGTAGGCAACCCCATTGACCTCCAGAAGAAAGGGCTGGTGCCCTCCCGTGATCAGCCTTCAATGCTGACCCTGGAAGGAGCCATGGTTCATCCTTCGTAAGGTACACTGAAGAAGCCTCCGTTCAAGTTTCATCATGCATGGGAGTGGAATGTACTAGATATAGACCACATCCACTATGCTGCAATGGATGGCTACCTTTGTTTTAACATCTACAAGGGGTGGATGAAGAGCAAAGAGCCAAGTGTGCGGTTCAAGCAAAGAAGTATCGCCCAAGAGGAAGTGGGACAAGGACGAAGTCGAGCACGTGGACGAGGAGTCCGAGTAAGGTGGCAGTGTCGTTGCTCATGGTGGTTCTAATGCAGTGTCTACAAGATTAGTTGCTTAGTTTAATTTCAGGTGTGCTTAGTTTTATTTGAGGGGTGTGTTGTGCTGAGCCCCCAACAGAACTATGTTATGTTCCTTCTCATTACTTTAACTCTTCAGTACGTACATACTAGTATTTCTTACAATTCATCTTTTAGTTGGTATAGTACTACCACTCGTTTTTTCACATTATATACGTACAATATATATGGCCAACATCATATAGCCAGCAGTTTAGTTGTCAAAGAATTTCAGGGTGCTTAGTTTTATTTTAGGGGTGTGTTGTGCTGGACACCATTATTGTGACTCAAATCTCTTTGGCCATTTTATAATGACATAAATACCGATGGACCAACATGCCAGCTCTCCCTCTATCTTACTACAGTAAAATAAAGTGTGTGGCCTACTTGATCCCAACAGCGTCCTTATTTTCCTGTAAAATTATTTGCTTGGTTAGTCTTGACAAGCGGGGCCACACTTATCATTGTGAGAATCGGCTTATTTTTGTCATATAACATGGTCAACGGGTTTGACGTGAAAATAACAATGTATAATGGCATTTTTGAGCAAACATCTGACTTAACAATGGCATTTTTGAGATATCTAATTGCATTTTTGAGCAGGGATCTCACGAATCGATGGCATTTTTGAGTAGTTGTAACTTCTAATGGCAAAACTGAGTAGTGATACACAACTAGTGGCATAAATAATAAGAACCCAAGAATTAAATAGGTATGCTAATTTATTTATTATAATTCAGCACCCCATTTAAGCACGTACTAGCTTTTTTAATAGTACTATATGCATAATTTGGAGACGAGCGCTCTCTATATGTACCACCTTTTTTCTTTAATTTCATCTTGTTAGTTTTGCTCCATGGCGCAATCCATCGATACTACTACTATACAAAAATATACATTTTTTATAAGGCTATAGGGCGGGGCAGTCTAGCTTGGTCGGTTTGAAGAGAGGCGAGGGCCTTTGTGATTTGACGGCTCATTACTGCTGGAAGGCGGGGCCTTGTGATTTGACTGCTTGTATAAATGAGCCGAGAACCTGAGGAGGAGCAAAGAACCGTGCCGTATACTCAAGTTTTCCACTCGAGTAGTACGACGGAGGAGCACGAAACATTGCAGCCCAGTGCCATATGGCGTCAAAAAATGATCTACTTTGATAGTCATCTCATTGTTAGCATTGTTCTATTCATGCCTCGCAGAGAACATGACACGTGCGGTGAAACACCCGAAGCAAAAGAAGAAACACATGAGCAAAAGGAGAAGGAAGATTATCTTACCCAAAAAAAGAAGGAAGACGCACACACAAGTCCGGGGCACTGCTCTCTACTACATGAAGGGTTGCTGGCCGCGGAGTCGTAACTTCTTCTTCATCGCCTCCACAACCTCCATCTCCTTGCGCGTCTCCTCCGCCATCTTCTTCATTTTGTCCATGACGCGCGATTTCTTGACGCGAGCCTTCATCATCTGTTCCACGGCCGCATTACGTACCTTGACAGCAGCCGGGTGCTTGATGCGGAGCTTCGCCAACTCCAACTTCTGTTCCATGATGAGGGCCTGCAACATCTTCATTGAGGAACTACTATTCTCATGCAGCTTCTTCCAGCCGGCGTTCTCTTCCTTCAGCAGGTCAAGCTCGTGGCAGAGTTTCGCCTTGTCCTCCTGAAGTTGCAGGATATCGCCGGTCGCCTTCTTCTCTGAGGCAATGCTCTTCTTCAGTAGCATCACCAACCGGCGGTCAACTCCCCTTATTCATTTATCTCAGTGGGCATGTCGTCGAGGCTCTCCTTCAGCAGCTCCACCCAGCCGTGGATGAACTCCTTCTGCATATTGAGGTTCTTATTCAGCTGATCAGGCATGCCGTCGAGGGATAACGACTCCAGCACCGCCAGCTCGGCATGTTCGCCTCCGTGGCTAGGGCGCTCCTGGGAGCCATCGCCTGCCCATGAGATATCTTTTGAGGTCTCTGCGTGGCGGCGATCCCTCTTTTTTTTCCGCAGCCTTGGTTGCCGCTCCCTTGTTACGAGTAGTTCTCGACCTAGAGCTCTGCATATCGGCCATGGCAAGGACGGACGAAGAAGATGGACTTAGGAGGAGGGAGGTAGAGTAATTTTCGGCTAGGTAGTTCCCCTTTTTGTAACCTAAGTACTAGCACTAGTACTAAAACATGCATAGTGGGAACACGTTCAGGTTTGGTATGTACTAGTAGGTGTGAGCGGGCTTGCACTTAATTGTAGCACTAGTACTTTGGAATGTGATGGAACAAGGTAAAGATTAATTGATGGTTTTGGTTTCGAGGCCCGAAACGGCTCCCGATGAGTTTAGTGGAACATAAATTTCAAGTACTCCATCCATCTCAGTTTAGAAGTCTGGCACGTGTATCTAGGTCATCAATGTAACTTATATAAAATAAATTTTTTAAAAAATATACCATTAAAAAGAATATTTGAAGTTTGTAATGATTTATTTTTCGTAATGTATGCCTCTTATTAAGTTGGTCAAATTAACGACCTAGTACACGTGCAAGACTTGTAAACTAAGATAGAGGGAGTACTACACTGCACAAATGCGGTCGCACAAGTCAGTGATGTAACTGGTCATACATGTCACACCAAGCCGATGGGTGTCCCTTCGGTGAGACGCGGGTCCGACAGACAGTCTGTTGGTGCGACCGACCGTAAAGTATTACGCGATGGAGACTTCTGGTGGGCGAGGCGGGGAGCCGAGCCTAGGCGTTGGGAGAGCCCTACGAGGCTAAGATAAAGATAGTACTACTCCACTCTGTCCATATTTAAATACAAAGGCCACCAACAATATCCCTGGCAAAAATTGATCATGCTGCCTGCGTCCTGGTTTATTGGCCCCCTTTTTTTGTGCTACTTTTTATGACATGCATAAATATTATGTTACTTTACAAATATGGTCAAAAATTGGCACAAAATACGAAGGAGACCAATGGAAGTACTAGCAACCCATATTTAACTACTCGCATGCGCGCAGTGGAGTAGTAATGTCTTTCTTCCACCCTCACGTCCACTCAATTTGCATGCGTTGTATTAATTGACCATCAATGAAGTGAAGGAATTTACACGCATTGAATTATCACATGGGGTGGATCTTCATACAAAAATGTGTCCCCCATGTACCCGTGTGTGTGTGCGAGGGAATGAGTGCATGCGTGGCGTGCATGCACATCTTCGCTTCGTGCATGTACCGCCAGTGTGGCTCAAAGAGGACGAGTACATTCTTCTGGAACAAGCAGCACATCACTGTGATCAATCCACACAAGGAGGTCGCGACAACAACTCCACATGTGCCACGTGGCTTCATGAACTGTAAGAGAGACACTGTGTAGCGTGCCATTGGAATCCTAATTTACCTGTTTTGCACATACTCGAAGTACTAGTAAGCTCTATAGCATTTAAGCTCTAGGTCATATATGCCTGATGTAGACCTTCGTTTAATTCTTATAGTTCATCTCATTCAAAATAAATTAGTTTTTATAAAAAAACCTAGGGCCACTTTGATTTGTAGGATTTCCAAAACGCGGGAATAGGAAAAACATGGGATTAGAGTGGAGTGTCATCTTGAATCCTACAGGATTGTACGAGTGTTTGATTGTGCATAGAAAAAACGCAGGATTCTTTCAAAGAGGTTTGAGTGGATGGGATGTTTCCTATGAAATCTAGTGTAAATGAATCCTATGAAAAAATTCCTATGGTTTACAATTCTACGAATCAAACAACCAAAATAGGAAAAAATCCTAAGGATTATAATCCTCCAAAATTCTTTTGAGAATCCTTTGAATCAAAGAAGCCCTTAATCTATTTTATGATTCGTGGAATTGTGTGTTGTAAAGCATAAAGTAAAAATAAATAATGGCAATTCAACTAGCAAAAAAGTTTGGGCAGTTATGATACGGGAGATTCTAGAACAAAGGAGAAGCACTTGTGTTTTGAGGTTTGTGCATTATGCTTAAGTTCAACCATGGAGTCTGCTAGATTGTACTTGTGGCAAACTCCGGTGGGGTGCTAGTAGATGGTGCGAGGGGCCAAGTGGAGGGAGACTATGAAGGAGTTCACAAGTGCGAGATTGATATTTAAAGAGAGGGGGCGAGAACGTGCGTCGTTACGCGCAGTGGCGGAGCCACGAAAAATAAATGAGCTAGGGGGCCAAGCATTGCTAATCCTTTATGAGGAGGGCCAATTCATCAACTTAAACCATTTTACCAGCAATTGTCTAATGATCACATTCATATTAGCCTCGATATATAGTGATGTTAGGGGGGCAGGGCCCTTGTTGCCCCCTATCTTTGTCATTGTGCGCGCGTCTGAGAGATGAAGCGGAAGGCATGGATGATGAGAGGGGGATGTTGGATATATAATTAATATGTGTGTATTAGCTATGTAATCCTATATAGAGAGGTATAGATTGATCGATGTGGACGTGGGAAAGAGGGTGAGACCTCACTAGATATATAGATTGATCGGTTTGTGTGGGAAACTGTGAAAGACCTAGCTATATATACACACATATAGAGGAACATCGATCGTTGCGCATGCATGTGAGAGATAAAGAATGCCCGATATGATGGATAGGGGGCGGTGTGTGTGTGTGTGTGTGTGTGTGTGTGTGTGTGTGTTTGTGCATGCATGGGAGACCGACCGGAAGAAAAAGATTGCATGTGTGCGATGGATAATGCCGACTGGTACTGTGTGTGCATACATGCACGGGAGAAAGTTAGTGGTACAATTATAAAAGAGAAACAACCGTGTGGGTGTAAAAGATTAGGTGAGCTCATAATCAATGTGAAGTTGAATTCAAATATTTGAATAAGAGATCATGATGTTTGAAACCCATGCATGCATGAATATAAGTGAGATATGTGTGGTGTGGTTTGGAAACGAGCATGTTGTATTGTATACACATTGAACAAGGTCAGACTGATTTGAATTTGAGATATCGATGGCGACATCATTTGGCCACATTGCATTCGTGCATGGACACACTATTCTAATTGGAGATGATGGGTGGCTTTCGCATCACATATCTATATCTATACCCCTATACATATTACATTTTATATTTTTTATATAGTGTGCGGATAACTTTAACTTTGAAAGATGGTCGTTGGATGAGGCCAATCCGATGGTGCAGAGATGGCAAATTTGAGCACTACTGGCCGTTGGATATCATCTAGATTCCACCAGATTTTGCCACATGTACAATCTAGAAGACTCCATGGTTGAACTTAAGCATAATGCACAAACCTCAAAACACAAGCACTTCTTCTTTGATCTAGAATCTTTCGTACTAGAATTGCCCAAATGTTTTTCTACATGATTTGCCATTATTTGTTTTTACTTTATGTCTTACAACGCACAATTCCATGAATCTTAAAATAGATTAGCTTTCTTATAAAAACTAGATGATTTTAAATGAAATGAACTATAGGAATTAAATGAACATCTACATCATGCATATATGACTCAAAGCTTACATGCTATAATGTGGTATTTATTCATAATTTGGTTGCCAAATCTCATGCGTGCAATGCACGTGTACGTTACTAGTCTAAATGGTGTTTGTGTGTGTGTGTTGTGCTTGTTAAACACATTGTATGTAGTATATCATACATGGTTTAGATTCCGAACATCTAGCTAGAGCATACATGTACAATGATTTGAAATTCAACATAAAATGGATACATATATTTGAATTTGAGATCGTATGTACATGTAGTTCATATTTATATAGGAATTTACTTCTCCTATATTCATGTCTTGTGTTGTGAAGATAATATTTAGATGGTTGTATAACTAACCCGAGTACAATCTCATTCAAACAGGGAAAATGTACTCAAATTTAGTCCATATGCTCGACAACACACATTGTTTTTTTATTGTTGAGGGAAGTGCAAATTGTTTTGGTACTGTACACGTTATGTTTGTTGTCCCAATTTTTTAGTTTTTTTGTTGTATTTGAATGCATTTCTAGTAATATAGTAAAACGGGACATGACTCTCTCTAGTGATGAGGTGCGACTTGTCTTTTTTTTGGTACATGTTAAGCTAGTTCTCCCGAAATTTCAAGCCGCGCCTTGTTATGCCGAAATTTCAAGCTAGCGTCTCTGTCTATCGTGCTGCGAAACTCTCACCTCTTCAACCCGTGCCTTGTTTTCCCGAAATATTTAAGATATATCTTTGTCTCGTTCTGCTCCGGCAACTCCCTCCATATCAACCCATGCCTTACTATTCCAAAATTACAACGCACACGAAAACTCCCACCTTCTGTGAAATCCCGACATGCGAAATGCCCGTGATGCCCCTGAACCGAAAGAACCTCCTAGCTCAAATTTGTGGGGGTACTTTCCTAACTTACCCCACATTTAGGACAAGCGCGCCCCTAAGCCATGGTTCCCCACTCCCATCCCATCCGCCCACCCATCCGTACACCGAGGCCGCGAAAACCCGCGAAGCCCCACACCCTCCTCCGTCCGCGCTCTTCGCCGACGAGGTCGTCCACAGCAACACCTCGATGTCCCTCATCCACCGTACCAGATGAGGATCCGTCGTCGATCTCGTCGTCCTGTCGGTTCAGCCACCCCGTCCTCCACCTCCAAGGAGTTGCCCCAACGTTCCCCTTGTCTTTCGCACCACCTCCATTCCCACACCGTCGTCTTCACCTGCACCATCGGAAGAGCATCATCATCACCATTTCCTCGGATGAAGCTGAGGCCTAATCGGTGCCACCAAAGAGGTTGTACACTAATCGTCGCATTTTCTTCTTGATTCGATCTCACGGTGCTGCCGGCGCTCGGTCCCGAGCCGACATGGTGCGGCTCCATCCACGGCGGCGTCGCCGGCCACTTCCTCAACGGCATCGCTCCCTTGGCGGCGACGTCCACATCAGTAGGAGATGTTGCTGCTTTAGCTCTCGCTCGCGCTGCTGCTCTGCTCTTGCTTTCGGTCCCCTGCTTGGTCTGCTCTTGCTGTTGCTCTTGCTCTTGCTGCTGCTCTCGCTCTTGCTCTTTCTTGCGATGCTGCTCTAATTTAGCTACACTTTAGTCGCAGCGGGGAGGGGGGCTCGCCGGAGAGGTACCCCAGTATCTATCTTAGGGTTCAGGGTGGGGCGGTGGTCGCCGGCGGTGGTTTGGCCGTTGGTGGCTGGCGGCTCAGGGTAGCCTCACATGATGCTGCTACATGACCAGCTGCCCCGGCTCTCGCACGTGTTGCTGCTGCTACTGCTTTTCTGCTACTAGTGCGTTTAGTTTCGACAGTAAAATTCAGTTTCGACAGAAAAATTCAGTTTTGACAGTTAAGTTCAGTTTCGATAGTTAATTCAGTTTCGACAGTTAAGTTCAGAGATGAGCGGCTGATGTATTTTACATCTAGCACTTTGTGGTTATGTATTTTACGTCATCTATTGGAGATGCTATTAGAATTCCACTCAGGTTAACATTGTGTCTCTTGTCCTGCTTCAGCCTCGGTGTCGTACAACTCACCGAAGCTGCTCCAACAACGAAACCCTCCATCACAGCGGAGCAGTACCCTCGGCTCCATCTCTAGACACCTAAGATCTTCTTCACCTCCTCCGACAGCCAAGTCAGCCGGAGCATCCTCACCGACCAACCCAATCACGCTGAGATCGACATGGCTTCGCCAAAGAGGTTGTACACTTGTGGTTTGACTTAATCTCACCATGCTTCTTTGCATCCTGTGATCTTCCAATTCTTGTGAATCAAACAACCAGATTGGCAGAAATCCTGTGTTTTTAAATTCTCTGTTTTACACGTGCATTCCTGTCCTATTCCTGTCTATTTCCTATCCCTGCATTGTTAGAATCCTCAAATTCAAACAAGCCCTTACACAATTACTTCTGTTACACATATGTGTGAAAGAAAACCTTGTGTGGTTTGTCCTGCTCCTGCTGCGTTGTGTTCCACCCCAGCTCAGCTGCTCCAACGATGGAAGGGTTCACCAAGGGATCCGCTCTCCAGACTGTCTTTCGCCGCCTTAGATCTTCTTCCCCGCCGCCGGCAGCCACGACAACTGCATTACCATCATCAACTGAGCAGATGACCTTGAGGACTACACGGGTCCGCAAGAGAGGTCGCACTCTTCCGTGTCTGCTTATGTTATGCATCGCTTAATATGATGACATGCTACTTTATCGTCGTGTTCACCTATTAGACTCCGAGTCAGGTCCAAACTAATGTTGAAACTTGAGTTTTTAAATGGTTGTGGGGTACATATTGGGCAGCAATCAGTACTATCTGTCTACTAGCTGGTTAATCTCGGGTGTCTACTATGAGTTTCATGTTGGGTGCAAACAAACATTAATGGAGCCATTATCTGTATTTTTTAACTAAAGCTATTATCTGCTTGCTATCATTGGTTTTGGGTCGATCCACAGTTTGCTACCATCACTCTGGATTTGTGCATGCACTCCTTCCATAATCTCACTATGTTTTATTGCTATGCATGTCAGTTATTGTACAGAATGGAACCAAACATGTAGAGCAAAAGAGACGAACCTTGCGTGGCAATAAAATTTCATACAGACGTCGCTCCATGGTGGGCGCAAAGGCAGCCCTCCCCTCCACCCATTCCAGATCGTAATCAAGAGGAAGATAACTGTTCTGAGGGGGATTCAGAAGGATAAGACCACTCCTATTTACCCCCTGAGGTCTTCGCTCTAACTTGGCATGCTGATGTTGGTAATATCATGCATATGGTGCCTTGCATTGCTTACTGTATACATCAAATATGTCATCTGCTTAGTTTAGACATGCTTTGTGTCAATGCCATCTGTTTAGTTTCTTTATCGTATATGTGAATCATGCAATGCCGTCTTGTTTAGCCAGGCATCATATATGTGAATTTTGCAATGCCACCCTGGTTAGCCAGTCATCTTATATGTGAATTATATCATGCCATAATTTTTTTATTATGTGTTAAATTTGTCAACAATTATAGTACATTCAATTATTCTTCCTGTGCATCAGCCATTCGGCGCGATCATGGAAAAATCTGAAGTGGAAACAAGGTCTTCAGAGCAGATAATGCTATCTGACGAAGCGCATGTCTTGCTGGTTACGGATAGCTCCTCAGAGGAGGATTCAGAGATAGATGAACAGTCCTATTCCCCCCCCCCATGAGGTGCATGCTCTAACTTGGCAGGGTTATGTTGCTCATATCGTGCGTATGATATCTTGCATTGCTATGTCATTTGCTTAGTTTAGACATGCTTTGTGTGAATGCCACCTGTTTAGTGTCTAATTACCATATATTTGAATTATGCGATGCCATCTTGTTGCAAGACATTATATATGTGAATTATGCAATGCTATCTTGTTGCAAGGCATTATATATGTGAATTATGCAATGTCATGCTGTTTAGCCAAGCGTCATATATTTGAATTATATCATGTTGTCCTTTTTTTGTATTTCTCTTTTCATTTGTTGACAATATTTGTATATTCAACTGCTCTTCCTATGCATCAGCCATTTGAATTGGTGATGGAGAAATCTGGAGTGAAAACAAGGTCTTCAGAGCATACAATGCTACCTGCTGAAGCAGATATGTTGCTGGTTACAGATAGCTCTTTAGAGGAGGATTCAAAGGCAGATGACCAGTCCTATTATCCCCCTGAGGTGTATGCTCAAACTTGGCAGGGTTATATTACTCATACCATACATATGTTGTATTGCAATGCTTAGTTTTTACATCATATACACAATATTGGATGCCATCTCCTTAGTTGACACATCATATATGCAATTGCCCTCTGCTCACTTGCTTAGTATATAAATCATATATTTGAATTATATCATGCCAAGATGTTTACATAGAAAACATGTATCTGAATTATGGAATGTCAACCATTTTTCTAAAGACATAATATAGTTATATCATCTCATCTTGTTTACATAGTCATCATATTTTGAATTATGTCATTCTATCCCTGAATTATATCATGCCATCATGTTTCCATCGATGACATGTTTGTGATTTATGGCATGCCAACCACTTTAATAGATACATCGCATAGTTATATCATGTCATCCTGTTTACATAGTCATCATATTTTTAAGTATGTCATTCTATCCTGTTTAATTAGCCATCATACATGTGAAATTGTGTCATGTTATCCTGTTTGATTAGCCATCATATATGTGAAATTATATCCTGCTATTCTGTTTGGTTAGACAACATAAATGTGAATTATTTCATGCCATGTTTTCTTCCCTACTATCCATTGCACATGTCTCTTACAATGTATGTACATTCAATTACTTTTCTTGTTTATCAGCCATTTGAATTGGAGGGGTTGATGGCAGTATCTCTGGGAGTAAAAACACGGTCTTCAGAAAAGATTGTGCTACCTATCAATGCAGATAGAACCACGGTTGTACTTGCCCAAGAAACAGCCCCACCACACATAACCCAGACTTATCAGATTGTACCCCTACCCAGTTGGACAGAGAACGAGCTACACCCCTTTTAACCCCAACCCCAGCAGATAGTAACCCAGTTCTAGTTGACACAACACCGTCTCCACCACAGAGCACCCGAACACCAGCAGTTAGTAAGGCAATTGCAGTGCCCAAAGCACGAGGACCTCCACTCCGAAACCCAAATCAACGCTTAAAGTAGAAGAAGAATTGTTCTCTGGTCAGGTTCCGTAGCTATGATTCATACTACTTTGCTCTTGCATCACTATATTTACACATACCAACTAATTACAAATTTGAAGGATGCAATTGAAACTCCACTGGCGCAACAGGTATGTTATTAACATGTTTCTTTAACATGTTTGCTGTTGTAACTTGCTCTATGTTGATTTCAGTGTCAATTGAATAAACAGTTATGTTCTCATGCCATGCACATTACAAGTGTTGTTATTGCTATGTAGTTTCCCACACTTGTATTCTGTCTATGCTGCTTTGTATTAAATAGATATGATTCGAACTGTATCTATCTTGATTTGGAAAAATAAACTCGAATGATATAGACCATACAGTGACCATACTACATAGATATATGTTTTTTCAATGTTGTTATCCTCTCCACCTTACTACTGAACTGGTTTACCAAAATGAGTTTCATATACTACATTGTAAACCTATGATGTGTTTGTTTGTTTATCTTTTAGAACGCGGATAAAATATTGGAAAAGAGTACCCTGTTATGCAATGGTAAAGGAAGTAATGCAGATAAGGTTCAAGATAGTGAGACAGCCATGTTGGTCTCCAAGAAAGCTGATAAAACCTATATTGAAGACACTGAGACAACCCCAGAGTCTTGTCTTGATGTAGTGTTCGAGTTACTGGCTACTACTGCTGGCACCAGCTCTTCGAACTCGCTGCCCGAATCAGTTCGGCTTCTTGAGTCTCAACTTCAAGTTGAAAGACATCGATCAGTTGTTATGCGACAGGAAGCCGAAGGACTGAGGAAGTCCCTGCGGAATTCAGATGCATACTTCCTGGTGCAATAGCAAGTGCTGGAGGATTTAAGCGCCAAACAAGAGAAAGTTAATAAGCTTGCTAAGCATCTTGCCAGCATTATGGGTACCCAGGATATTGTTTTTTGAGATCTTCTGAAGTGGTTTCAGTTTTGGACTTGTTTTGTTGCGGCGTTTATTTGCACTGGTCGCCAACTTTGACAACCAGTGTATATGTTATGCTGCTTTGTTCCCTATATTTACACTGGTGGCGAACTTTGATGCCCAGTGGATGTAATATGTGTAATAGCCGTGATAGCCTAGCATAAGTTGCTTGCTTATTTATTTCCTTGTTGTCTTGTTTATTTGTTTGCTTGTAGTCATTGCAGTTCTTTTTCCGCGGTTTTCTAGTGGCCGCAATAACCTATTTTTTAAAACTAGGCCACAATAAACATGGGCTACATATTTACTGTAGTTACCATGGGCCTCGTACGGGCTGTAGAAACAATGGTCCTTCTAAGGGGCGTAGAAACAATGGGCCTTCTACGGGCTGTAGCATCAATGGGCCTTCTACGTGACGTATGATGGATAGGCCAAACATGGGCCAATAACAGACCACATTATGGGTTGTAAACGGGCTAGATTTGGAATAGTCCGTTCATGGGCTGACAATAACGGGTCGTCGTTAATCTGCCGTATTTGATGACGCTATGAAAACAGCCCAACGGATTAACAGGCTGCAAACGGGCCGATTGTAACCACGGGCTGAATTTGGCCCATGAGCAGAAAAGGCCAATAACGGGCCGTAAGTAACCGAATGCTAGAAATGAGCCCAAGAATAAATGGGCCCTGAGAAGGCCGAAAGATAACACGGGTTGGAAACGGCCCAATGGAATAATGGGTCGTTAATGGGTATAAAGGGGTATGCTGTTCATTGCGGGCCAGATTCACCACAGGCCGTTAATGGGCCAAGAGTTACAAATGGCCTCGTATGGGCCGAAAGACATCGTGGGCCATACATGGGCCAGAAGTTACAACGGGCTGAAATCAAATTGGACGGCCCAGATGAAGCTACTGGGCTTAATTCCGATGGGCCGTAACGGGCCATGAGTTAGCGGGCCGTAAATGGGCTATATACAAACAGGTCGTTAACAGGCTTTACGTGGGCCGGCCCGTTACCTTTTGACCAAGTCAAATGGGCTGGCCTTTTCACCGGAATGGGCCTCTGTTGGGTCGTGCCACATGTCAACGTATCATAGGTGCCTCCTGTCCAATGAATGATGACATCTGTCCCAACGGTGAGCCAACACGTGTTTCCTCCGGGCAATGAGAATTGTACACGTGGAAAATCCTCATTGGTCCGGGATGTTAGTGGGTTATCGGATCCAAAACCGGACCCGATAGCTTAACGGCGACCCGTTATGATGGATGCCACGTGTCGGTCACCCTTGACGAAAGCACTTCCATGAGGCGCAATTTATCGTCATGGAAGTGGACACTTCCGTGATGATAATTTTGGTAGTGTCATGGAACGCTTCTACGACATCACATGTATGACTATCTTGATTCTGTCATAAAATTGTCATGGATGTACATGCATGACAGAAAACGTGACCTACTGTGACAAACACGTATCATCATAGAAGTGTCTTTTTTGTAATGGAGGACGACGTCGCCAGCTTCCCCACGTCCGCACCCCGCCTCCATGACCATGAAGCTGGCACGTCCGCGGGCGCTGCCGACTGCGAGGAAGAGTAGAACATGGTAGATCACCGACTCTCGGGTCCTAGGAAGGCCACCGCTCTTCCGCTCGTGCTGAAGCCAAGCTTGGCGGGCTCAAATCGTTGGCCGATTAGTCACTTGCAAGATATGGAAGCGGAACTTCAGTTCCCGGGGCTCATGGCCAATTGGAAATGGGAATGGGCGCCGACGGTCATTTAGACTAGGTTTAGAGTATCGTTAAGTCTAAGTATGTCAAAATGTTACGAGTTTGCTCTGGTTTAAATGAAAAGCATCCAGTTTTATGTAAAACTTATCCAAGTATGAATGAATATCGTCCGAAATGTTACGAGATAGCGAGGCAGACCGCCATCCTCTAATCCATCCAAGACGAGCCATATGTAGACTCCAACCGACACTTCATCCAGCTGAGGGCGGAGATCCACGAGTTCTTCACCTCTAGTTCGAACAACGACGTGCCAGAGCTGCTGCACGCGGTAGAGCTACCACACGCGCCCATCTATCCGGAGCCGAGCATGGGGATAGTGGACATCTCCGATGATGAGTCGTTTAGATATGTACGTAGTACATAGGTTCTTTATCTGCATTGCTAGTATGGGTGTGAGATTTCAAGATATGGTTACGGCGTATGTGATGTCCGGTCACTGTAGGCGGACACGCCCAGACGTGTTCGCGTTAGGGACCGTATTTTGGTACTTTCGGTTGTAGATGCTCTTGGAAAAGAGCCGAGTGACTTATGTAAAACTAACATAATTAGCTGTTGGGGAAATGGTAAGATTCACTGTGCGTGGATGTAGGTAGGTTCATCGCTCGGAAAATGGTAAGATGACTGATAAGCGAATGTACTGATGGCTGAAGCTTTGGCCCTAAAATTCGGCTTATCATTCGCGACTTGGCGCAAAGGACAGGATGTAGCCGCACTATTATTAACTCGGATAATATGGAGGTGATCAACACCATAAAGGAAGGAGGACGATCGTCGGGAGCAGTGGTGGCAAATTTTTATGATTGTTTTCATTTAGCTTGTGATTTTTTCATTTCTAGATTTGAGCATTATAACAGAGAAGCAAATGAACTTGCTCATGAACTTGCAAAATTGGCTAGATTTTCTTTCATTTTTTGATGGTTCGAGGAGCCAAATAGTGATATTGTACCAATTCTCATAAACAATGTAATGGTTATTTCTAATGAATAAAGCTCGATTTTCTTTAAAAAAACATAATGAGTTGCTAGTAATTTATGGGGCTACCCCGGCAAAAAGATGATAGTTTACGGGCCATGTAAAAGCTTCTTGAAATTACACTATATGACGTGCAAAACTGTTATTTATGAAGAAAAATGAAAAAAAATTGTAGCACGAAGGCGTGGGGGCATGCAACCCCATTTTTTGGCTTTCAATTTTAAATTTTTCATACAATTTAAACAAAAGGTATAAATTATATTTTGTTTGTGTATTCTTATTTCTGATGATATGGGCTTTCAAATGAGATCCATTTTAAATATGTTTTCACTAGTTTTTAAAATTTCTTCAAGTTTCAACTTCTGAAACTTGGTATGAGCGACCGGCCGAGTTTCAAATCCTGCAACCGAGAAAAATGTTTCAACTTTTGAAACTTGATACTGGGGACGGATAAAATCCGAAGTTTTAGAACCTATGACAAAAGAAATGTAAGTTTCCAAAACTAAAACTTGAAATTTACTATACCCTAGTGTAGGATCCAGCGACTTTACGGACCATGAAGCAATCATACAACCGGTGCTGCTAAGAGCAACTCCAACACGTCGACCCAAACAAACGGCGATTTTGTCTGTTTTTTGTCCGTTTGGGTCGACTTGGCAGATACTCATGTCGCTTCCGCGTTTAGGATGGCGCATGCCTAACGCTGGCCCGACCCATTTTTTTGTTCACTCGAAAAAAAGGAGCACAAATATTTTGAAAATAAAAAAAACAATTAAACATTAATGTCGGCCACAAAAGCCGATGAGAGTCCACGTATCCCCATTACATTAACTAAAAATATTAATTACAACTAAACTACGAGGCGGCGTGCTGCCCTAGGCGTCGTCCTCATCGACGTCGGGGTCGGTGAGGTCGATCAGCGTCAGCGCTTGGCCGGCCCAGGGGAACGTCGTGTTCCAGAGCCTGGCGATGTCGCCCGCCGGGGGCTGTGCCGCCGCCTTCTGGGCAAGGCGCGCCTCCTCCTCCGCCTCGCGGCGCTCCTCCTTAGCGTCACGTTTGAGCATTTCGAGGTACTCGGCCTCACGGTGCTCGTCGGCTAGCCTTACCTGGCGCCATTGCTCGAGGTGTGTCTGCTCCTGTGCCGGCGTCGCCCTCACCCACACCGGCGGCACGCTGACCCACTCGCACACTGTAACGCCCTCGATGCGGCTATATCTCCCACGTGTCGAGGCACGACTTAGAGGCATAACCGCATTGAAAGCAATGTCGCAAGTGAGGTAATCTTCACACAATCTATGTAATAATAAAGGGGAAAGATACATAGTTGGCTTACAATCGCCACTTCACACAAGTACATAAATAACATCCATCAAACAGATTACACTCAAGGTCCGACTATGGTACCAAAATGAAAGAAGACTACCCCAAATGCTAAACAGATCCCCGGATCACCCAACTGGGCTCCACTACTGATCATCTGGAAAAGAAACATAGTAATGGCCACGTTCCTCGTCGAACTCCCAAGTGAGCTCGGACGCGTCAACTGCACTGGCATCGTTGGTACCTGCAACTGAGGTGATAATATCTGTGAGTCACGGGGACTCAGCAATCTCACACCCGCGAGATCAAGACTATTTAAGCTTAAAGGTGGGAAAAGGGGTTGTGAGGTGGAGCTGCAGCAAGCGACTAGCATATGGTGGCTACAGCGCAAAAGAGAGCGAGAAGAGAAGGCAAAGCACGGTCGAGAAACTAAAAGTGATCAAGAAGTGATCCTGAAACAACCTACGTCAGGCATAACTCCAACAACCGTGTTCACTTCCCGGACCTCGCCGAGAAGAGACCATCACGGTTACACACGCGGTTGATGTGTTTTAGTTAAGGTCAACTTCGGGTTTTCTACAACCGGACATCAACAAATTCCCATCTGCCTCATAACCGCGGGCACGGCTTTCGAAAGATAAAACCCTGCAGGGGTGTCCCAACTTAGCCCATGATAAGCTCTCACGGTCAACGAAGGATATTCCTTCTACCGGGAAGACCCGATCAGTCTCGGAATCCCGGACTACAAGACGTCTCGGCAGTAATAAAATAAGTCCAGCAAAGCCGCCCGATTGTGCCGACAAATCCTGATAGGAGCTGCACATATCTCGGTCTCAGGGCACATCCGGATGAGACTAGCTATGAGTAAAACCAGGCCTCGAGTTTCCACGAGGGGGCCCCGCAGGCAGCTCAGTTCGAACCAGCACTTAGAGAGAAGCACTGGCCCGGGGGGGGCTAAAATAAGGATGACCCTCGGGCTCGCGAAAACCCGGGGGAAAAAGAGTAGGTGGTGGCAAATGGTAAAACCAATGTTGGGCTTGCTGGAAAAGTCTTATTCAAAGCGAACTGTCAAGGGGGTCCCATAAATCACCCAACCGTGTAAGGAACGCAAACTCCGGGAACATAACGCCGGTATGACGGAAACTAGGGTGGCAAGAGTGGAACAAAACACCAGGCATAAGGCCGAGCCTTCCATCCTTTACCAAGTATATAGATGCATTAATTAAATAAGAGGTATTGTGATATCCCAACAAGTAAACATGTTCCAACAAGGAACAACAAGTCCATGTTCCAACAAGGAACAAACTTCATCTTCACCTGCAACTAGCAACGCTATAAGAGGGGCTGAGCAAAAGCGGTAACATAGCCAAACAACGGTTTGCTAGGACATGGATGGTTAGGGGCTGACATGGCAATATAGGAGGCATGATATAGCAAGTGGTGGGTATCGCAGCATAGGCATAGCAAAAGAGCGAGCAATCTAGCAAGCAAAGATAGAAGTGATTTCGAGGGTATGGTCATCTTGCCTGCAAGGTTCTCAGAGTGGTCGAAAGCTTGGTCCTCGTAAGCGTTCTCAACGGAATCCTCGGTCACGTACTCGTCTCCTGGCTCTACCCAAGACAAGAGAACAAGCAAAGGGACCAATATCAACCACGATGCAATGCGCAAGCGACATGATGCAAAACATGGCATGATATGCGAGAGGTGATATGCAATGCGTATGCATGCTCCGGAAGGACAAGGGTGAACAGGGCATAATCTTGGCAAACCAAGCATGCCACTGGATAGATGAGGTGATTTCGGTTGAAATCGATATAAAGATCACCGGAATCGGATGCACGGTTTGCAAATGGCAAGCAATATAAGAATGACACGAAACTGCCATAAACAGCATGATGCTACTTAGGAAGCAACAAATAATTAAGCTACTGCACCCAAACATGGCAACAAAGCATATGGAAGCAATCTACTCAAGATGCTCTAGGAAAGATGAACACTGAGCTACGGCTAATTCACATCATAACAGGTTCAAACAAGCATGGCAAAAGTGCAAACGATAACAAGTTCCCAGACTTAGTGAAATTATCAAAGTGGCAGAAACTAACATCAGGATGACATGTTCAGCGCAACGAAACAACATGCTACAGGTTCAGAACATAGCAAAGAAAGGCATGGCATGAATCTACTCAAGGCACTTGACAAAAGTTCCTTACTGACCATAAGCCAAAAAGGACCAGAAAATAAGATTACGCCCATGTCAAATAAGCAAGTTTCGTTACAGGTTTCAGACTTAGCAGAAAACTGGACATGACAAAAAAAGATAACGACTAGGCATGTGCGTGAGCTCGATGCACTCACTACAGAGCAATTCATGATAAACTAAGCATACATACATCAATAAGACATGGCATAGTAACTAGACATGGCAAGAATAACATCATATCATGTAAGTATCAACTACACCAAGCTTGGCAAAATCGAATAACATGTAAACAATCTGCCAGCAACATTTTGAAGCAAAAGTAGAGCTCGATTGACTCAAGCTATGTCACTCCATAATTGCAAACAAAGGCACGGATGGATAGAGCAAATACTCAAGTTCAAAACTCCCTTACTGATCATGCTCGAATTATGCATAGATCTCTCGGAAACAACATGAACACATGACATCAAAATAACAGCAGTCAGGGACTTAGTGAAATCACTGTCTCTGAAATCAGCAACATCAAGATACCTAGTTTGCATGCTTGTGATAGTCACCACATAGATCACAAAAATACATGGCATAATTCTCTGGAAAGCTAACATGGCATATTACAAAACTCATGTAGGACTCAACTTCATAGGAGGTACACATCAATCATGGCAAAAATGACAAAAGTGCATGTTCAGATAAGATCCAGCAGCTAACATCAACTAGCCCTCTTCTAACAGCATTTCGGGCACCAAGATGACTTCAAATGAAAATGATTCAATGGAACGAAATGATTTACTCTTCGAGGTGAACAATTTGAAACATTATACGCGCGAAACGGAGCCACGGATGCAAAGATATGACAGGTTGAACATGGCATGATGATACAAAATTTTAAAGACTTAGAGAAAACGGGATCGGGGAAAGTCAACCCTGCCGGCGCGGAAACCGAGGTCCGCCGCGGATCTCGCCAGAGATCGCGGGGGGAGGCGACGGCGAGGCGAGGGGCGGCCGGATCCGGGCCGTGGCGGCCGGATCTGGCGCCGGCGAGCGCGGGGCGGCCGGATCCGGGCCGGGGCGGCCGGATCTGGCGCCGGCGAGCGCGGGGCGGCGCCGGGACGGCGCGGCGGCGGCCTGAGGCGGCGGGGAGGCGAGGTGCGGGCGGAGGCGGCGGCCGGAGCGGCGGCTCGGCGCCGGCGGGAGCAGCGGGGCGCGGCGGCGCATCGTGAAGGTGCGCGGGGGCGCGGGAGGAGGCGGCCACGGGCGCGGGGCGCCAGGCGGCGGGGCGGCCGCGATGGGCCCGGAGGGCCGGGGACGGGCTCGGCGGGCCGGGCGGCGGGGACGGCGGAGCAGGCCACGTGGCAGGCGGCCACTGGCTGCGGCGGCGCGTCCGGCGCGGACCGGACGTGTCCGGCGGCGCGGGGCGACGGGGATCTAGGGTTAGGGTGGTTTTTGCCCGGATTTGACGGAGGGGTGCACATATTTATAGCTAGAGGGGGCTAGGAAGCTCCAAATGAAGTGCGGTTTTCGGCCACGCGATCGTGATCGAACGGCGGAGGACATGGGAGTGACTTAGATGGGTTATTGGGCTGTTATGAAGGGGTTTTGGGCTGCAACACACACGAGGCCTTCGCGGTTACCCGGTTAACCGTTGGAGTACCAAACGAACTCCGATTGACCCGAAACTTGACAGGCGGTCTACCGGTGCTATACCAAGGCCACATGTCAAACCTCGGTCCATTCCGAGAATGTTTAATACCCGCTCACGAAGAAATGTTAAAGGGGACGCCGGGAGAGATAGGAGCGCCGGATTGCAAAACGGACAACGGGAAAGATGCTCGGATTTATGAGACGAACACGTATGCAAATGCGATGCACATGATGACATGAAAAGAAATGCATGACATGACCAAAATGCAAAACGGAGAGAACCCAACCACGGAGGGAATATCATAACACATAGCCGGAAATGGCAAGAGTTGGATTACAAATATGGCAAGTTACATCTGGGGCGTTACAACACACCACCACTACGAGAGGATCTCGTCCCGAGATCTAGGACTGAAAGAACTCCGGATACTCAGAACGTAGGTGGTCTTCACGCTCCCTGGTGGCTTCTCGGTCTGAATGATGTGACCATTTCACTTTGAGGAATTTGATTGACTTGTTGCGAGTCTTGCGCTCAGTTGTCTCAAGAATGGCAACTGGATGCTCATGATGGGACAAATCTTCTTGAAGATCAATCTCTTCGAAGTTGATGGTGCGCTCAGGCGTCTTGAAGCACTTGCGAAGCTGTGACACGTGGAAGACATCGTGCACATTTGCAAAGTTGGAGGAAAGCTCAAGATGATAGGCGAGATCGCCTCGTTTCCCGATGATCTTGAAGGGACCGACGTATCGCGGGGCAAGTTTCCCCTTGATACCGAAGCGACGAGTTCCTTTCATTGGAGAGACGCGGAGGTAAACATGGTCTCCGATCTCGAATGCCACATCTCGGTGTTTGCTGTCGTAATAGCTCTTCTGGCGCGACTGCGCGGCTTTGAGGTTCTCACGAATGACCTTGCACATAGCCTCAGCCTCTGAGATCAAATCATTGCCGAGCAATTGGCGTTCACCGGTTTCAGACCAGTTGAGAGGAGGACGACACTTTCTGCCATAGAGGATCTCGAATGGGGCTTTGCCTGAGCTGGCTTGAAAGCTGTTGTTGTAAGAGAATTCAGCATAAGGAAGACAATCCTCCCACTTCATGCCGAAAGAGATAACACAGGCTCTGAGCATATCTTCAAGAATTTGGTTGACACGCTCGACTTGTCCACTAGTCTGAGGGTGGAACGCTGTGCTGAAGCGGATGTTGGTGCCCATGGCCGTCTGAAAAGAATCCCAAAATTTGGAGGTAAATATGCTGCCACGGTCTGAAGAGATCAATTGTGGGATGCCGTGCAAAGAGACAATTCTGGAGGTGTAGAGCTTTGCCAGCTGCGCTGCTGTGATAGACTCTTTGATAGGAAGAAAATGAGCCACTTTGGTGAGCTTGTCGATGACGACGAAGATAGCATCATTTCCACGCTTGGACTTAGGAAAACCAGTCACGAAGTCCATTTCGATATGATCGAACTTCCATTCAGGAATAGCAAGAGGTTGGAGAAGTCCAGCTGGTCGTTGGTGTTCTGCTTTCACCCTTCTGCAGACATCACACTCATTCACGAATTGAGCAATTTCTCGCTTCATTCGAGTCCACCAATACGACTGCTTGAGGTCATGGTACATCTTCGAACTTCCAGGATGAATTGACAGAAGAGAATTGTGCGCTTCGTTCATAATGACTTTACGAAGATCACCCTTTGGAACCACGATCCGGTCCTCGAAGAAAAGAGTATCTCTGTCATCAACTCGATAGCACTTGTATTTGGGGATGCTCTTTTCAATACCACGTTTCACCTTCTTCACCATGGTATCCAACAGTTGTGCCTCACGAATTTGATCTGCCAAAGTAGGAGAGACAATGAGGTTGGCAAGAACACCTTGAGGAACAACTTGGAGATTCAACTTGCGAAAAGCCTCACAAAGATCCGGTTGAAAAGGCTTGAGGATTAAGCTGTTGCAATAAGCCTTTCTGCTCAAAGCGTCTGCAATCACATTAGCCTTGCCTGGAGTGTATTCAATACTCGGATTATACTCTTGAATCATTTCGACCCATCGAGTTTGTCTGAGGTTGAGATGAGGCTGAGTGAAGATATACTTGAGACTCTTGTGATCTGTGAATATGTCCACTTTCCTTCCCAACAGGAGATGTCTCCATGTTATTAGTGCGTGGACAACTGCCGCCAACTCAAGATCGTGAGTGGGGTAGTTCCTTTCATTGGGCTTCAACTGGCGAGAGGTATAGGCAACAACCTTCTTCTCTTGCATTAACACAGCACCGAGGCCCTGAAGAGAAGCATCACAGAATACTTCATAAGGCTTGGATTCATCAGGAGGAGTCAAAACTGGAGCAGTGACAAGTTTCTCTTTGAGAGTGTTGAAAGCAACGTCACACTCAGGAGACCAGACATATTTCACATGCTTCTGGAGGAGGTTGGAAAGAGGCTTAGCAATCTTGGAGAAATTCTCAACGAATCTTCTGCAATAGCTTGCAAGTCCAAGGAAACTGCGAAGCTGCTTGACATTCTGAGGAGGATTCCAATTCAAAACTGCAGACACCCTTTCTGGATTAACAGCGATGCCCTTGGCAGAGATGATATGACCAAGATAAAGAACTTCATCAAGCCAGAATTCACATTTGGAGAACTTCGCATATAATTGATATTCTCTGAGCTTGTCGAGTACCAATCGCAAATGTTCGGCATGATCCTTCTTATTCTTGGAGAAGACCAAAATATCATCGAGATAGACCAAGACAAATTCGTTGATGTAGGGGTTGAAGATGAAATTCATCAAGCGAGTGAAATACGGAGGAGCATTGACGAGGCCGAAAGACATGACAGTGTATTCATAAGAACCAAAGCTTGTTCTGAATGCTGTCTTGGGAATATCTTCTTCACGAATGCGAATCTGATGATAACCCATACGAAGGTCCAGCTTGGAGAACACCTTAGCACCTTTGAGTTGCTCAAATAGCTCATTGATGTTGGGAAGTGGGTACTTGTTCTTGATAGTCTTCTTGTTCAATGGACGGTAATCGACGCAAAGTCGGTCCGTGCCATCCTTCTTCTTGACAAAAAGAACACCACAACCCCAAGGAGAAGAACTCGGTCTGATCAGACCCAGACGTTCTTGTTTATCGAGTTGAATTTTCAATTCCTTGAGCTCATCTGGTCCAAGCTTGTAAGGACGCTTGCAATCAGGTTCCGTGCCAGGCTCAAGCTCAATAACGAATTCAACTGGCCGACGGGGAGGCGTACCCGGAAGCTCTTCTGGAAAGACATCTTGGTACTCACAAACGACTGGAATCTGAGATATAGCCTCCAATTCATCATTCTCATTGAGAGAAAACAACCGAATGGTATCATCACGAGAAGCATAGATGATCACATCGTTCGAAGTGTGAGTCAATTTGATTTCCCTGGCAGCACACTCAAGCTGAGCCTTGTGCTTAGAAAGCCAGTCCATCCCGAGAATGAGATCAATATCAGAATCACCAAGCACCATTGGAGAAGACAGAAATTTGTAATCACCCATCTTGATGGAAACATTGGGAACGCACATGGTAGAACTCAAACGTTTTGCCGGGAAAACAACTTGCAGAGATTTAGGTAAGACCTCTGTGTCAAAACTGTGCTCCGATGCAAAAGGATATGACATGAAAGAATGCGATGCCCCAGTATCAAATAAGACTTTTGCAGGAATATCATTAACAGGAAGATTACCCATGATCACTTCAGAAGAATCCTCTGCTTGAGCTGCATTCATCATGTTCACCTTGGCATGCTTAGGATTATGCTTGACCACTGCATTGCTGGAAGATTTCACAGGAGGAGGAGGCGGAAGGCGCCTCTGGTTGAAACACTTGTCCGCATAGTGACCCTTTTGCTGACATTTCCTGCAAGTCACCTCTGAGAGCGGACGATGATAAGGAGCACTTGGCCTTGGAGCTTGATTCTGAGACTTGTTCTGATAACCAGGGTTGGGTGGGTGGGAAGATCCATGGCCACTCGAATTCTTCTGCTGATAAGGCTGACGGAACGGAGGAGGAGGAGGCAACCAGAACTTCTGTTGCTTAGCTGCCACAAGTGAGGAAGAAGAAGACTGGACTGCGTCTCTGACTCTCTTCTTAGAAGCCTCACACTTGAGCTGAGCAGCTTCTTGTTTCAGTGCCATGTTGTAGAATTCATCATACTTTAATGGCTCGAAAAGCACGAGAGCAAGTTGCAGATCTTCTCTGAGACCACGCCTGAATTGGTAGATCATACTCTTCTCATCAGGAATGTCTTGCCTTGCAAAACGAGAGAGCTTCTGGAACTGAGTGTTGTATTGATAGACAGTCATGTTGCCTTGCTTGAGATTGCGGAATTCCTCACGCTTAAGCTCAACAACACTTTCTGGAATGTGGTGTGCTTTGAAGTCACGGCGGAAATCATCCCAAGTGATCACACGACCTCCTCTGGAATCTTTGTATTGCTGGAACCACTCAGCAGCTTGATCTTTGAGTTGAAAAGAGGCAAACTTGACAAAGTCCTCAGGTCTCACATTGCTGCACTCGAAATGCTTGCTGATGTCCACGAGCCAATCATCGGCGTCTGTGGCCTCGACACAGTAGCTGAAGGTCTTTGGCTGATTAGCAAGGAACTGGTTCAGTGAAGCGAAATGCGGCTGATTGTTGCCTTGGCCTTGATTCTCTTGATTAGCTTGCCCTTGGTTGCGATCTTGCAAGAGCTGAATCAGAATCTGAGCATTGGCATTTGTGGCAGTCATCAAGGCTTGCCAAGCTTCCGGAGGCGGAGGTGGTGGCGGAGGGTTAGCCTGATTCCCGTCATTGCGTTCCGGATTCTGACGCGTTGGTGGAGCCATCCTGAAGAGGGTGACATCCATTAGCATCTTGACAGAGATATATTGAAGCTGAATCAAAGGAACGAAATTGCAACATATAGTCTTCACAATTAACATTCGAACGAGAATGAACGAATGAATTCCAATGTAAATCATCACACTTCCAAAATTGAGAAGCCACTTAGAACATGGTAAGGAATAAAATCAACAAGGTACGGAAGTGAACAAATACTTGGTAAGGATTACCCAATCACAAACCAAATATCTACGGAAGAAATACTAAAGCTACAAGAATTCCCACTTATAAACTCCCGAAACTTTCCGGTTATGCAATCAGGTGTTGGGGATACAGGGGAAGCATAATATCTCACCCAAACTAGCAAATCCTACAACCAGCTGTATCCATCCTTCAACACATAACCAAGAAACCTTCGGAAATCGTCTACCTCAACCTTCGAAAACACATCCGTTATACAAGTCATGGCAATACTCCTGCACTCGCCATAGTACTGGGCTATCAGGGTTATCTCACCAACAACTGTACAAAAGAGATTTTCGATGTCGGCGTACTAAACTCAGGTATTCCAAAACCGCAACGATAAGATTATGACGACAACACCTCGGAGCTCAACTCCCCGGGACACTGCCACAACCCCTAAATGTCAGGAGGCAACCAAGACAATGTTGTCATCATAAAACCATCGGAACGATTGTAATATACCCGCGTGATCCTAAAAAAGTTTTTAGTGCAATTTGAGAAGAGAAGAGTCAAAACTCTACGTCAGGAAGCCTTACCAGAAGGTCGAAATGACTGGGGAGTAAAAATAATTCCTAAACTCTCCGATATATAATTCCTAAAGACTCAAAACATTTTTCTAGACACAACTCGGCCACTAAAGACGATCAAACAGTGGGGGCTCCTAAGATCGGGGAAAGGCTCTGATTACCAACTTGTAACGCCCTCGATGCGGCTATATCTCCCACGTGTCGAGGCACGACTTAGAGGCATAACCGCATTGAAAGCAATGTCGCAAGTGAGGTAATCTTCACACAATCTATGTAATAATAAAGGGGAAAGATACATAGTTGGCTTACAATCGCCACTTCACACAAGTACATAAATAACATCCATCAAACAGATTACACTCAAGGTCCGACTACGGTACCAAAATGAAAGAAGACTACCCCAAATGCTAAACAGATCCCCGGATCACCCAACTGGGCTCCACTACTGATCATCTGGAAAAGAAACATAGTAACGGCCACGTTCCTCGTCGAACTCCCAAGTGAGCTCGGACGCGTCAACTGCACTGGCATCGTTGGTACCTGCAACTGAGGTGATAATATCTGTGAGTCACGGGGACTCAGCAATCTCACACCCGCGAGATCAAGACTATTTAAGCTTAAAGGTGGGAAAAGGGGTTGTGAGGTGGAGCTGCAGCAAGCGACTAGCATATGGTGGCTACAGCGCAAAAGAGAGCGAGAAGAGAAGGCAAAGCACGGTCGAGAAACTAAAAGTGATCAAGAAGTGATCCTGAAACAACCTACGTCAGGCATAACTCCAACAACCGTGTTCACTTCCCGGACCTCGCCGAGAAGAGACCATCACGGTTACACACGCGGTTGATGTGTTTTAGTTAAGGTCAACTTCGGGTTTTCTATAACCGGACATCAACAAATTCCCATCTGCCTCATAATCGCGGGCACGGCTTTCGAAAGATAAAACCCTGCAGGGGTGTCCCAACTTAGCCCATGATAAGCTCTCACGGTCAACGAAGGATATTCCTTCTACCGGGAAGACCCGATCAGTCTCGGAATCCCGGACTACAAGACGTCTCGGCAGTAATAAAACAAGTCCAGCAAAGCCGCCCGATTGTGCCGACAAATCCTGATAGGAGCTGCACATATCTCGGTCTCAGGGCACATCCGGATGAGACTAGCTATGAGTAAAACCAGGCCTCGAGTTTCCACGAGGGGGCCCCGCAGGCAGCTCAGTTCGAACCAGCACTTAGAGAGAAGCACTGGCCCGGGGGGGGCTAAAATAAGGATGACCCTCGGGCTCGCGAAAACCCAGGGGAAAAAGAGTAGGTGGTGGAAAATGATAAAACCAATGTTGGGCCTTGCTGGAAAAGTCTTATTCAAAGCGAACTGTCAAGGGGGTCCCATAAATCACCCAACCGTGTAAGGAACGCAAACTCCGGGAACATAACACCGGTATGACGGAAACTAGGGTGGCAAGAGTGGAACAAAACACCAGGCATAAGGCCGAGCCTTCCATCCTTTACCAAGTATATAGATGCATTAATTAAATAAGAGGTATTGTGATATCCCAACAAGTAAACATGTTCCAACAAGGAACAACAAGTCCATGTTCCAACAAGGAACAAACTTCATCTTCACCTGCAACTAGCAACGCTATAAGAGGGGCTGAGCAAAAGCGGTAACATAGCCAAACAACGGTTTGCTAGGACATGGATGGTTAGGGGCTGACATGGCAATATAGGAGGCATGATATAGCAAGTGGTGGGTATCGCAGCATAGGCATAGCAAAAGAGCGAGCAATCTAGCAAGCAAAGATAGAAGTGATTTCGAGGGTATGGTCATCTTGCCTGCAAGGTTCTCAGAGTGGTCGAAAGCTTGGTCCTCGTAAGCGTTCTCAACGGAATCCTCGGTCACGTACTCGTCTCCCGGCTCTACCCAAGACAAGAGAACAAGCAAAGGGACCAATATCAACCACGATGCAATGCGCAAGCGACATGATGCAAAACATGGCATGATATGCGAGAGGTGATATGCAATGCGTATGCATGCTCCGGAAGGACAAGGGTGAACAGGGCATAATCTTGGCAAACCAAGCATGCCACTGGATAGATGAGGTGATTTCGGTTGAAATCGATATAAAGATCACCGGAATCGGATGCACGGTTTGCAAATGGCAAGCAATATAAGAATGACACGAAACTGCCATAAACAGCATGATGCTACTTAGGAAGCAACAAATAATTAAGCTACTGCACCCAAACATGGCAACAAAGCATATGGAAGCAATCTACTCAAGATGCTCTAGAAAAGATGAACACTGAGCTACGGCTAATTCACATCATAACAGGTTCAAACAAGCATGGCAAAAGTGCAAACGATAACAAGTTTCCAGACTTTGTGAAATTATCAGTGGCAGAAACTAACATCAGGATGACATGTTCAGCGCAACGAAACAACATGCTACAGGTTCAGAACATAGCAAAGAAAGGCATGGCATGAATCTACTCAAGGCACTTGACAAAAGTTCCTTACTGACCATAAGCCAAAAAGGACCAGAAAATAAGATTACGCCCATGTCAAATAAGCAAGTTTCGTTACAGGTTTCAGACTTAGCAGAAAACTGGACATGACAAAAAAAGATAACGACTAGGCATGTGCGTGAGCTCGATGCACTCACTACAGAGCAATTCATGATAAACTAAGCATACATACATCAATAAGACATGGCATAGTAACTAGACATGGCAAGAATAACATCATATCATGTAAGTATCAACTACACCAAGCTTGGCAAAATCGAATAACATGTAAACAATCTGCCAGCAACATTTTGAAGCAAAAGTAGAGCTCGATTGACTCAAGCTATGTCACTCCATAATTGCAAACAAAGGCACGGATGGATAGAGCAAATACTCAAGTTCAAAACTCCCTTACTGATCATGCTCGAATTATGCATAGATCTCTCGGAAACAACATGAACACATGACATCAAAATAACAGCAGTCAGGGACTTAGTGAAATCACTAAGTCTCTGAAATCAGCAACATCAAGATACCTAGTTTGCATGCTTGTTCTAGTAACCACATAGATCACAAAAATACATGGCATAATTCTCTGGAAAGCTAACATGGCATATTACAAAACTCATGTAGGACTCAACTTCATAGGAGGTACACATCAATCATGGCAAAAATGACAAAAGTGCATGTTCAGATAAGATCCAGCAGCTAAAATCAACTAGCCCTCTTCTAACAGCATTTCGGATATCAATATGACTTCAAATGAAAATGATGCAATGGAACAAAATTATGTACTCTTCGGGCCGAACAATTTGATATATTATACGCGTGAATCGGAGCTACAGATGCAAAGTTATGGCAGGTTGAACATGGCATGATGATACAAAATTTTAAAGACTTAGAGAAAACGGGATCGGGGAAAGTCAACCCTGCCGGCGCGGAAACCGAGGTCCGCCGCGGATCTCGCCGGAGATCGCGGGGGGAGGCGACGGCGAGGCGAGGGGCGGCCGGATCCGGGCCGGGGCGGCCGGATCTGGCGCCGGCGAGCGCGGGGCGAAGCCGGGACGGCGCGGCGGCGGCCTGAGGCGGCGGGGAGGCGAGGAGCGGGCGGAGGCGGCGAGGCGGCGGCCGGAGCGGCGGCTCGGCGCCGGCGGGAGCAGCGGGGCGCGGCGGCGCGGCGTGAAGATGCGCGGGGGCGCGGGAGGAGGCGGCCACGGGCGCGGGGCGCCAGGCGGCGGCGATGGGCCCGGAGGGCCGGGGACGGGCTCGGCGGGCCGGGCGGCGGGGACGGCGGAGCAGGCCACGTGGCAGGAGGCCACTGGCTGCGGGCGCGGCGGCGGCGCGTCCGGCGCGGACCGGACGTGTCCGGCGGCGCGGGGCGACGGGGATCTAGGGTTAGGGTGGTTTTTGCCCGAATTTGACGGAGGGGTGCACATATTTATAGCTAGAGGGGGCTAGGAAGCTCCAAATGGAGTGCGGTTTTCGGCCACGCGATCGTGATCGAACGGCGGAGGACATGGGAGTGACTTAGATGGGTTATTGGGCTGTTATGAAGGGGTTTTGGGCTGCAACACACACGAGGCCTTCGCGGTTACCCGGTTAACCGTTGAAGTACCAAACGAACTCCGATTGACCCGAAACTTGACAGGCGGTCTACCGGTGCTATACCAAGGCCACATGTCAAATCTCGGTCCATTCCGAGAATGTTTAATACCCGCTCACGAAGAAATGTAAAAGGGGACGCCGGGGGAGATAGGAGCGCCGGATTGCAAAACGGACAACGGGAAAGATGCTCGGATTTATGAGACAAACACGTATGCAAATGCGATGCACATGATGACATGAAAAGAAATGCATGACATGACCAAAATGCAAAACGGAGAGAACCCAACCACGGAGGGAATATCATAACACATAGCCGGAAATGGCAAGAGTTGGATTACAAATATGGCAAGTTACATCTGGGGCGTTACACACACTTCCCCAATCCAGGAGTAGCGCTCGATGGGGGTTGGCTCCGGCTCCACCTCCACCTTGGCTGAGGACGGCGGAGCCAGCGGCGGCACGACGCAGTCGCCAGCTGCGGGCAACGCCCTGGCCTCCGCTATGCGCGCCTCTTACGTCGTCTCCTCCTCCTCCCGGCGCAGCTACTCCTCCTCCTCCTCGCTCTCCCGGAGGACAGCCGCCAGGGCCGCATGGTCGTCGTCGCGAACGATGAGGGAGAGCCATGCGAGATATCACGGACGTCGCGCCGCCTGGCCACCTCGTGCTCGAAGGTGAACAAACGGGCCCGATAGGGCGAGTGAAGTCGTAGGCGGAGTCGCAGCACTGCTCTGATGTGAGCAGCGCCCGCCAGCGTGACACCTCCTTTGCGTGCGCTCTCGCCGACCGCGGCGTCGGCACTGGGACCCTCTCCGAATCCAAGTGCCAGTCATGTGGCAGGGTGATGTCAGGGAAGGGGAGAGGGACGCGGTTCTCCCAGTGTCACTTTGCCTGGTGCATTGGGACGCTCACGTGCTGCCTCGGGTCGGCTGGAAGACGCCGACGGGGGCGGGGGCTAGGGCGGGGGGAGGCAGGGGAGAGGGGTGGTGGGGTCCTTGCCCTTGCCTTTGCCGGAGAAGAAACCCATCCTGGCGAGGAGACGGCGAGGGAGAGGGGTGGCTAGGGTTGCCGCCGACGGGGGAGCAGAGGGTGGCGAGATGGGGACGGGGGGCTTCTGAAGCGGATGAGGACGCCTCCCCTCCCCCCTCCCGCATGCTTGGATTAAAAAAGGCCGACTACTGTCGCTGACGCGTGGGTTCTAGGTGGGCGGTCGTCATAAATTAAGCTGACTACGGTAGTTGGACGGCCGCCAGGTGAAGACACGGCGAACATCGAGAAGCCGCGAGAGCCATCCGCTTCGTGTCCGCACCGGCGCATTTCTGCCGTAAATTTGGTCCGCAAATGGATCGGTGCGGACGCGAAGCAGACGCGTTTTACGAATGGGTCAGTTCGTTGGACCTTCATTTATTCCGCGCCGATTCAAACGGACGGCGATGGACGAAATGGATACCTGCATTAGAGTTGCTTTGATTGCCAGATAAACCACAATTCATCACAGCCTAGCATCGCCCGCCTGTGCGTCGAGCTGGAATAAAAACCCTAAATCGCGAGAGAGAGTGCACGAGGCAGGTGCCAAGAATCGGCTGGTGCACGGCTGTTTTGTAACACGTGCCGGCGCGCGGCCGTTGCAGCGCCGATCCCAAACGGCAGCGCGGAAGGAGAATCTCGGGGCGGCGCGAGAGGCGCAACAGCACAGGACACAGCAACACGACCCGGCCGAGCATGAGTTGGGCACAAGGGGGCCGTGTGTGGTGGAGTGGTCTTTTCCTATCTGCGACCCCTTGTTTACTCCTTCCCACGCTACCCTGGTGGATGCCCTTTTCTTTCCCCTCTCTCTCTCTCTCTTTCTTTTTGAAGCTGTTTCTCTCTCTCTCTCGTTTCGTCGCGTCGGGAACCTCTCGTGCTCCCAGCCTCCCACCACCACCATTGCGTCTGCTTTCCCGAGGAGAAGGGAAGAGAGTATGTGGTGTCTTTTTCTGTCGCTCGCAGCCAATAGATAGTAAGCGAAGTGCAGGGAGTTGTTAAATAGGTTTGCGGTGACACGGCCTGGCAAGATTCGCTCAATTGCTAACTTGGGCGTGTTTGGTATGTCCATTGATTTTGGCCTGTATATGTGATCCGGCTCAGCATAAATACACAAAAAAATAACAGATATCGAACCTGATCTCATCTGATCTTGATGAACAGTCAAATAAAAAATTTTACCAAAAAGATTCTAAAATTCTGATTTTTTTTAAATGGAAGATGTTTGAGTGTGCAAGCTCTATGCAATTTTTCATCTAGTTCGGACATCTAACTAGCTCTCAGCAAGAAAAATCAGTCAAAACAGTGCACAAACAGTAAACTTTTCACATACTCCAATTTGTTTTTTGCTGAAAGCTATTTAGATATCCAAACGGCCTAAAAATTGACACGGGCTTCATGCACTCAATCTTCCATGCAAAAAAAATAACCAATCTTTTTGTTTGTTTTTTCTATTTTACTGTTCACATGCTGGGGTATTTGAGCTCGGGGGGCATTTAGCCGCTCTAAAAAAATAAACCATATTTTGTACTTAGTACCCCCTGTTTTCTGTGAGATTTTTTCTTACTACCCTTTGTCGCTAAATTTTGTGTTCTGACCCTTTTTGTAAAGTATAGCCGGATTTGACCCAGTCTAAAAAAAATCGAGATCTGACCCATTTTCCTACCGCCAAGGACGATATCGGTAGGGTATAATTGCTACCGCCGAGGCCCCTGGCGGTAGGCCACTCATCCACGTCAGCGCAGGTAAACGGCCTTTGGTCTCTACCGTCAACCCTACCGCCGAGGCCTTTGGCGGTATGTTGTTATGCCCTACCGCCAGAGACCCTAGTGGTAGGCTTTGAGCAGTTATAAGCCACGGGGGCCGACTGGCGGGGCCCACCCACGCAACCAGCCCAACTTCTCTCCTACTGCTACAAGAACAGAGAGGAGGCGCCTCTTTCATCCCCTCCACTCCCCCCTCCGATCTCCTCTGTTTCTCCAGCATTTTTGCGGATTGAGATGGCTCCACGGCGAGAGAAGTAAGCTCTCTCAATCCCTCCAAGTAGTTTTAGTCAAAAAGTTTTCGTTTTGATGCATTATTTGGCACAAGATGAACCCTAGTTCATCTAGAAGTTTTATTTTTTGTTCATCCTAGAGTTTTTTTAGTTTGATTCAGTATGATGTATGTGGTTGAAGATGAACCCTAGTTCAGGTTTATAGTTTTATTGTGAATGGTTCATTGATGTTTGATGAATAGGATTGATGTGGTTCGATATGATTGATGTTGGATAAATATGATTGATGTTGGTAAATGATTCATATGCATATAGTAGAATGGTTGAATATGATGCAGGTTATTCATTTGCATATTCCAATATTCTTGATTATATCTTTTAGTATAGATTTATTACAATTGTTGAATATGCTATGATTGATGTTGGTTGAATGGTTGAATATGATACAATTGTTGAATATGATATGATGCATGTTGGTCGAATATGATTGATTATATCTTTATTATAGATTTATTCAAAATCTTTGCTATGGTGGATAAATATGAATGTTGTCGGTGGGAACGACACCTATGGGACCACTGGAATCCCTTCTACAGTCGGCGGGCGCGAGGTTGTGCAAAGAGCAGGTCTGACAGGAAGCACACGGGTCATTTACCCAGGTTCGGGCCGCGAAGATGCGTAATACCCTAGTCCTGCTTTGGTGGATGGATTGAATGTTCTTGTGTTCTTGAGCTAGCTACGGGGTGTAACTTGCCCAAAAAACCCCAAAAAAGCCGAATTCCTCTCCTGGTCGCCTCGGGCCTCCTTTTATAGGCAAAAAGGGGTTGCCACAGTGGCACACAGGAGGTGGAAAGGTGTACAGTTGACAAGCCTATCCTCTGGGACCGTCGGACAAACGCATTTAATGCCCTGCCGACGTGTCCCCCTTGCTTTATCAGGGACGACAAGGAAGCACGTCCCAGCTGTCGCCGCCTCGCCTGGCCTTGACACGTGTTCGAGCTAACGAGGCGTCGTGGCGCCATGTTGGCTGGCTGCTGGGCGGGCGCGGTGGTTGAGCCTCCACGAAGGGTTGCATGCCACCGCGCAGGTGCTTGCTGAGTCGGTGTAGAGGCCACACGTCGCCACACAGGTGCCTGCCCAGCTGGTTGAGCTAGCAGCTGCTTGGGGACAGCGGTGGAGTCTTGGCTGGCGCGGGCCTGGCAGTGGCCCCGCTGATGCCCTCGGCAAGGGTCTTGCCGCGGGCCCGGCAAGGGACTTGTCGTGGCGTTGCAGTCGTCCCCAGCAAGGCGCTTGCGGGGGTCTTGTGGATTTCCTTGGCTAGGATCCCGCCGAGGGTCGTCGTCTTCTGGTCCTCATCTGATCTCACATGTTTATGATCTTGACGAAGATCTGCATGCCACCACAGAGGCGCCTCCCGAGCCTTGGTTCCAATGTAGTTTGGTTGGGTCGGAACCCGTGGGCTCAAGGGTGGCTTGCTCCGCTGGCATCGGGCAGGATGCCCCGGCAAGGCTCTTGCCGGGGCCGCGGAGGCTGCCTCGGCAAGGATCTTGCCGAGGGAGCCTATCTCGCCCTCTTGCTCTCCTGTGTTTTTGGTCTTGGCGTTGCCTTGTTTGTCTTGTGCTTTGGCTTCTCTCCGGCCTCCCTACTCTGCCCTGCAAAGTGTGGCCGCGGCGCGCGGCTCTGACTGCCCGTGCACAAGTAAAGGGGTCAAAAGGAGAGCCCCTACTTTTGTACAACGATAGGAGCCCCGGGGTCTGGGCCACACATAAGCGCGATGTGTTATTGGGCCAGGCCCAGAACGGTACGCGGGCAGGCGGGCGGATTTTCACCGTGGTAACTGTTTCGTCTGCTGCGCTTCCCCATGCTACCTCTTGAGCACTGCGTTGGATTTCCTTGAAGAGGAAAGGATGATGCAGCAAAGTAGCGTAAGTATTTCCATCAGTTTTTGAGAACCAAGGTATCAATCCAGTAGGAGGCTACGCGTGAGTCCCTCGTACCTACACAAAGCAAATAACTCCTCGCAATCAACGCGATAAGGGGTTGTCAATCCCTTCATGATCACTTACGAGAGTGTGATCTGATAGATAATATTTTTGGTATTTTTGTGATAAAGATGCAAAGTAAAATAAAAGAAAAGTAAAAAAGCAAAGGTAATAATAAAGTGATGGAAGATTAATATGATAAAGATAGAACCGAGGGCCCTAGATTTCACAAGTGGCTTTTCTCAAGAGCATAAGTATTTTACGGTGGGTGAAAACGAATTACTATTGAGCAATTGACAGAATTGAGCATAGTTATGAGAATATCTAGGTATGATCATGTATATAGGCATCACGTCCGAGACAAGTAGACCGACTCCTGCCTGCATCTACTACTATTACTCCACTCATCAACCTCTATCCAGCATGCATATAGAGTATTAAGTTCAATAAAACAGAGTAACGCCTTAAGCAAGATGACATGATGTAGAGGGATAGATTCATGCAATATGATAAAACCCCCATCTTGTTATCCTCGACGGCAACAATACAATACGTGCCTTGCTGCCCCTACTGTCACTGGGAAAGGACACCGCAAGATTGAACCCAAAGCTAAGCACTTCTCCCATTGCAAGAAAGATCAATCTAGTAGGCCAAATCAAACTAATAATTCGAAGAGACTTGCAAATATAACCAATCATACATAAAAGAATTCAGAGAAGATTCAAATATTGTTCATAGATAATCTTGATCATAAACACACAATTCATCGATCTCAACAAACACACCGCAAAAAGAAGATTACATCGAATAGATCTCCACGAGAGAGGGGGAGAACAATGTATTGAGATCCAAAAAGAGAGAAGAAGCCATCTAGCTACTAACTATGGACCCGAAGGTCTGAGGTAAACTACTCACACTTCACCGGAGGGGCTATGATGATGTAGAAGACCTCCGTGGTGGATGCCCCCTCCGGCGGAGCTCCAGAACAGGCCCCAAGATGGGATCTCGTGGGTACAGAAGGTTGCGGCGGTGGAATTAGGTTTTTGGCTCCGTATCTGATCGTTTGGGGGTACGTAGGTATATATAGGAGGAAAAAGTACGCCGATGGAGCAACGTGGGGCCCATGAGGGTGGAGGGCGCGCCCTGGGGGTTGGGCGCGCCCCCTACCTCGTGGCCACCTCCTTTCTTTCTTGACGTAGGGTCCAAGTCTCCTGGATCATATTCGGTGAGAAAATCACATTCCCGAAGGTTTCATTTCGTTTGGACTCCGTTTGATATTCCGTTTCTTCGAAACTCTGAAATAGGCAAAAAACAGCAATTCTGGGCTGGGCCTCCGGTTAATAGGTTAGTCCCAAAAATAATATAAAAGTGAATAATAAAGCCCAATATTGTCCAAAACAGTAGATAATATAGCATGGAGCAATAAAAAATTATAGATACGTTGGAGACATATCACCGCACGACCCGCGTTGAACGCGCAACGTGGAGGGTCGTGCATAACGTGGGGGTCATGTGTGGGGCGGTTTCCGCACGCATGCGTCACATCGCAGTTAATGGGAAAAGAGGCGGCCCGCGCCTTCCTCATAAAAAGGAATAACCGCGGGTGGGCTACTCATTTACGCACTGCGTCTTCTTCAATCTCGGAACCGCCGTCCCCTTCTCCTTCATTTACAAGCTTTCGCCTTTGCTCGCCGCCGTTGTGCTTTCGCCATCCTCTGTCCCTTGCCTCTCACAGCCGCCATGGCCCCAGAATCCACCAACGGCAAGGGAGTGGGTAAGGATGCCGGGGCGTCGGAGCAGTCGAAGAGCGAATCCGCGACGCGGCGGACGCAGCTCGCCTACTTTCCCTCGACGGTTGACGCGATCCATCTTCGGGACTACTTCAAGCACTTGTGGGGGTGCAAGAAGGGGGGAGAAACAACGGGGCACCCCGCCACGCGTGTCATCCCCGCCAACTACGGCGAAGCCGCCCCGAATCGGTATCCATTCTTCGTCGGTTACTTCTCCTGTGGCCTCTGCCCCCCTTTCTCTGATTTCTTCAATGATATCATGCACACCTACGGCTTTCACCTTTTGGATTTCACTCCAAATGTCGTGGCGTGCGTGGCTCTCTTTGCGCACCTCTGCGAGGACTTCGTCGGGGTGCATCCCAACACGGCGCTCTTCCGCCACTACTTCTTCCCTCGGATCCAAAAGGGAGGCACCATCTCCAGTCGTGTCACCTGGATCCCAAGATCCAATGGGACATACCCGG
Source organism: Aegilops umbellulata (assembly GCA_032464435.1). Taxonomy (NCBI): domain Eukaryota; kingdom Viridiplantae; phylum Streptophyta; class Magnoliopsida; order Poales; family Poaceae; genus Aegilops; species Aegilops umbellulata. Next base: position 288,213,728 of record CP136056.1, on the reverse strand, counting down.
AGGGCGCTCAGAAGGAGAGGTGGGAGGAGTGGCGGGGCCGGTGGTGCTGGATTGAGGAGGAGGAGCCGTAGGTGTTCTGCCAAGTTTGCCAGGCGCCGCCGGTTCGCCAAAGCGATTGGAGCGATGTCGATGGTGATGACGCGAAGCTCACGGTTGCCACCACCAGGATTCTTCGCCTCACTGAGGCCGGGCTCACCCTTGAGATGATCGGGGCGGACTTCATCCGCCACCGAATCGCTCTGATGCACAACAAGGGGAGGTCGGCCTGGCTCTTCACGAATGCGGCCGACATCATGAGGCTCCGCCCCGGCCTCGACCACAACCTCACAGTGATGGGGCACGCCCACTTTTGCCAGCGGCTCTTCCAGCTCGACGTGAACCATGACGGCAAGGTCGAGCGTCCGGCAAGGCCGCGAAGGCCGGAAAGGTCGCCAAGGGGCCTGTCGGTGTCAAAACCGGCGGATCTCGGGTAGGGGGTCCCGAACTGTGCGTCTAGGTGGATGGTAACAGGAGACAAGGGACACAATGTTTTTACCCAGGTTCAGGCCCTCTCGATGGAGGTAAAACCCTACTCCTGCTTGATTAATATTGATGATATGGGTAGTACAAGAGTAGATCTACCACGAGATCAGAGAGGCTAAACCCTAGAAGCTAGCCTATGGAATGATAGATGTTCCTCCTATGGACTAAAACCCTCCGGTTTATATAGACACCGGAGAGGGCTAGGGTTACACAGAGTCGGTTACAACGGAAGGAGATCTACAAATCCGTATCGCCAAGCTTGCCTTCCACGCCAAGGAAAGTCCCATCCAGACACGGGACGAAGTCTTCAATCTTGTATCTTCATAGTCCAACAGTCTGGCCAAAGGTTATAGTCCAGCTATCCGGGCACCCCCTAATCTAGGACTCCCTCAGTAGCCCCTGAACCAGGCTTCAATGACGACGAGCCCGACGCGCAAATTGTCTTCGGCATTGCAAGGCGGGTTCCTCCTTCGAATACTTCATATAAGACTTTGAACACAAGAATAGTGTTCGGCTCTGCAAAATAAGTTCCACATATTGCCATAGAGAGAATAATATTTACACAAATCCAATCTGCTGACGTACTCCGTAGTGTGACATCACACCACGGCCAAGTCTTTATTCGAATCGTTTTACTATTCCACCTTGGCGCGTTTAGCGAGGTGGTTTCCTTGGCACGTCTTGTCAAAGCAGAGATCTTGTCCCCTTACTCCGGGATTCTCATCAATACGGGCGTGGGTAACCCAACCGTGCCATTGATTACGGCGCTTGGGAGATAAGCGAGTTTTATCAGGCTGGTGGGGACGCGCAGTTTCGTCCGCCCATATTAGGGGATAAGGATCCACTTTTTCACCTACGCCTTCTTCCTCCTTTTCTCATCCATTTTCGCGTACCCGATCTCCAGCGCCCAAGTCCGCATTCCCCACCTCAACCTTCTCCAGCCATGTCTGGAGCGGGAGGCAAGTGGATGGTCTCCTCCATCACGGAGGGAGATGTCAAAAAGTTGAGGAGAGCCGGATACCTGCCTGACAACATCGCGCACCGGCTCCCCGATGAGGGGCAGCTCATACCCACCCCTAGGCCCCATGAGAGGGTCGTCTTCCTTACCCATTTCCTTTGCGGACTGGGATTCCCCCTCCATTCATTCGTCCGGGGGCTCATGTTCTACTACGGCCTGGACATCCATGATCTGACCCCAAACTTCATCTTCAACATCTCGGCATTTATCGTCATGTGCGAGGCCTTCCTCTGCATCCGGCCCCACTTCGGCTTATGGCTGAAGACCTTCAACGCCAAGCCGAAGGTTGTGGGCGGCCGCCAGGCGGAGTGCGGAGGCGCCATGGTGGGCAAGATGCCCAACGTCCTATGGCTCGAGGGCTCCTTCGTGGAGACCATAAAGGGGTGGCAATCGGGGTGGTTCTACATCACCGAGCCGCCTGACCCTAAATGGGTCGCAGCCCCGAGTTCCGATTCGGAGCCCCTACACGGCTCACCTCCTGGAAAGAGAAGGGCCTGCTGTGGGGTAGTGCGGAGGAGGTGACCGGACTCCAAACGTGTGTCCGGAACCTGGTGAGCAAGAAGCTCAAGCAAGTCAATGTAGTCCAGGTTATGCTCATCCGCCGGATCCTCCCGTGTAAACAACGGGCTTTCAATTTATGGGAGTTCGACTTGGCCCAGCACCGAACTCTGAGCCGGCTCTTCGACACAACGTACGAAGATGCCTGGAAGGTGCTGTTCAAGGGTGCCGAGGCTCCTGCTTCCTCCACTGAGGATCATGGATTTTCCGCGCAGCGCCAAGCCAACGCGGTAAGCTATTTTGCCTCTTACAGGATACTTGTCTTTCATAGTTTGACTCTATGTGGGATCTAAACTCCCTTACCTTTGACAGGATTGGCAGGAGACGTCCGGGAAGATTAGCTGTCCGGCTTCTTTGCCCGAAGACCCAGCAGACGCTCGCTTGGCAAAGCTGCTGGTTCCGGCACCTTACGTGGTGCCGGAGAAGAAGGCCAAGAAGAAGGCCACGGGAACCCGGAAGAGTTCCCGGCGCCCGGTGGAGTCGGACTAATCGTCCGATGACTCCGAGGCGGACTCCTCCAACAAAGACGGGGAGGAGGAAAGAGAGGTCTCTCCCCCAGCGGGGGGAGAGAAGAAAAGGAAGGACGCCCCAACTGGGGAGGCCGGAGGGTCCAAGAAAGAAAGGACCCTCCCTCCGGACTACTCCACCAACGCCGACGACGGTGAAGAGGAGTGGCCGCACAGGACCAAGCCCCTGGCAAAATCGTAAGTGTTCGGATACCAGAATGACTCATGGTGTTCCTTTATTGCATAGCTTTTCCTGACGCCGAATATAATTATGCAGTCCGCCCAAAGACCGGCTCGACGTGTCGTCGAGCGGTTCCCTGGATTCATCGGATGTGAATTCGCTTCCGACCGCTATCTCCCCCCGCCCTACAGACGACGCCGAGGTGTTGTCCCAGGAGGTTCCAAGCCAGGAGGAGGTGGTCCTGGAGGCGCCGCAAGGCGACCTCCCGGACACCAGGTGCCAAAGGGACAAAACCCCCAAGGGCTCCAAGTCCGGCCCTGGGCCGGACACTGCACCGGAACCTTCAAAGGTTCCGGAGTCCGGCAGGCGGCCCCCTAGTAAGAAGGGCAAGCCTGCGACGCCGGTGACCTCCGCCCAATCGGAGGCACCGAATAACTTGCTGGAGGTGCTTAACGGCGCCTCCATCGACGAGGAGCACCACACTATTATGAGTGTGGTGATTCAGAAGGTTCAGTCCGCCAAGAGCGGGCTGACCGAAGCCTGTGCCAGCCTGTTGACCAGCTTTGAGGTATGTAAAAAATATGTGAAAATATTACCGCATAGACAGTAGCCCCTGATGCTCTGTTTGACGTTCGGAAAGAAAAGCCGAATAGAGGATCTAATAACATTCGCAGGAGTCTAACAGAATTAAGTCAATATGCGTATGCAGGCTTCGCTGCTAGCCTCTGCCGCACTGACTGCGGAGGTGGATGCGCCGAAGCAGAGCCTTGACCGGTCCAAGCAAGAGCTTGGCCTTGCCAACAAGGAGCTCGGGGAGAAAGAAGGTAAGTAATACCTTGTGGAGTATAATATAAAAAGATGCAGTTGCAAAAAATGACAGGATCGCTATTGGTGTCATAGGGGCCACGACTGAGGTAGCGACCCTTAGGCAAGCGCTGTCCGAGGCCGAAAAGAGGGCGGCCACGGAGCGCACCGAGCGGGAGAAGCATGAGGCGCGGGTTGGTGAGGTGCAGCAAGAGCTCCAGGCTCTCGTGAAAAAACACGAGAGTTTGGAGCTTGACTCAAAGACGCGAGAGTCCGAGCTCGCGACGGCCCTTGAAAGCGCCAAATCTGCCAAGGCCTAAGCCTAGAAAGCCCTCCAGGAAGTTGAGGCGATGAAGAAGATAGCGGCGGTTAAGGCATTCTTTATGCAAAGCAAGCACGTGAAAGTGAATTACCTGTTACTTACCCGAATTCAGAGCTCTCCATGAGCATTCGCAGATTTGCCCCGTAGCGTGTCAGATGCCGCCGCTTTCTACCGAGTTGAGGAGGGCAGCTCGACGGAGAAGGTGTTCTGGTCTCAGTACGCTGAGGCCGGACACCCGGTGCCTTTGAGCGACCAGTTGAAGCAACTGGTCGAGCTCCACAAGGTGGCCGAACAGGCCATGAAGGGCTTTATAGTTCGGCTATGGACTGGAGAGGCCCTGCCTGGGAGCTATTTGGGGCTGGTGAGGCGGCTAGTGGAGGCCTGTCCACGGCTTCAAGTCATCAAGCGCTCCGTCTGCATCGAGGGTGCCGTAGGGCGCTTGCCCGTGCTAAAGTGCACTCGGGCAAATTGGATGCTGTGAAGCTTGTGAAGGATGGGCCGCCGCCGGGCAAGGAGCATCGCCACCCCGAGATGTATTACGAGGGCGTCCTGAAGGGTGCCCGCCTTGTGGCGGATGAATGTTCGAAAGATGTAATATTTGAGTGAGACTCGCTCATTTTTATCCTGTCCGCTGAAAACTTGTTCATATGCGCTATGCAACGCTTGTTTTAATTTAAAATATTACCTTCTATGCGGCCATTTATTAAATTTGAGAGATGGCGAGTCGTCGGCTTCTGCCCCCATGCCACGAGTGCTGGGGTGTTCGGGATAAACCTGAGCACTCTTTTTCCCATTCTTGGGTCCTTCGAGGGAGGTGCTCAGCACAACGAACAAGGCAATCGGACTATAATGCGTTATCACTCTCACTTAGCCAGAGAATTCTATAATTTTAAATTTCGGCGAAGCCCCTAGTGTTCGGAAGACCGAATTCGGGGCGCTATACACGCCTAGGCCGGACAAAGCCGACTCCTTGCTCTAAGAGGCATAAGTCTTTAGGGACTCGAAACCTCCCGAACAACGACCAACTCTCGCCCTATCATGACAGTCAGTTTTAGCTTTATCTACCGAGGTGCTTAGCCCAGCTCAACTGGGGCACAATCGCAGTAGTTCTCCCAGCGCTACCTTAGCCGATATAGTGGAACGTAAGGTACCAAAACATGGGAGCCGGGCAAACCCAACTATTGACCAAAGACATGATTCGGAGCTGATGCATATAATGCTATAAGTTCGGAGGGCCGCACTTGTGATAGTGTTCGGACTTCTCACGCCGTATTATGGGGTGCTTGAGCCCCTGGTGTATTGACCGTACCAAAGTGTACGAGTGCTAAATGTCATGAGCGAACATATATATTGAAAAAGAAATGAATAGAGAATGCAGTAATGAGCTGAAGCTAAGCATTGTTTATTTTGAAATGCTGCTGTAAAAGCAGAATGATACAAATAGTGCGATAAGCAAGAGATGGGACTATTTGACATGTCCCCCTCCAGGGGCGAGCTGCGAGACGATATGTAAGACAGGTATTTTGCTCGTTATAGAGATCACCTGGGAATTCGACGTAGCTTTCTGCCTCCTTGGTTGTTGCATCGTGTGTTCGGCGATTGTATTGCCGGACAGGGCTTCCAGATGATGGTGTCCTGAAAGTAAGAAAAAATGACGAAATCGGGAGCCCCTAGTGCGGTTGAGCTGCATTTAGGGCATGACGTGGCCGTGCCCCTCCCCCTGTGCCCATGGAATTTTCAGAGCGTAGTTATGTACGCGTGGTACTGATTTCGCAGTTTCGCGAGGGCTGGGGTTGGGGCCGTATTGCTACGCTTTCTCGAAACGTGCCAGGCGGCCTTGTTGTAGGTTAATCCGGGCGCGCTTGACGGTGTCCGGACGTTTAATAGCCGGACTGGAGAATTGCCTTGAGAGGCTGCTTTGTACTTTCGCTGCCAGTGCCGCCGTATGCTCCTCCGTTCGGAGAGAGCGTTCGGTGTTTCCATTGACCGTGATGACTCCTCGAGGGCCAGGCATCTTGAGCTTGAGGTAGGCATAGTGCGGCACCGCATTGAACTTTGCAAACGCGGTTCGTCCGAGCAGTGCGTGATAGCCACTGCGGAACGGGACTATGTCGAAGATTAAATCCTCGCTTCGGAAATTATCCGGGGATCCGAAGACCACTTCAAGTGTAACTGAGCCTGTACAGTTGGCCTCTACACCTGGTATGACGCCCTTAAAGGACGTTTTTGAGGGTTTAATCCTTGAGGGATCTATTCCCATTTTCCGCACTGTATCCTGATAAAGCAGGTTCAGGCTGCTTCCACCGTCCATAAGGACTCTAGTGAGATGAAATCCGTCAATGATTGGGTCTAGAACCAATGCGGCGAATCCGCCATGACAGATGCTAGTTGGGTGGTCCCTTCGATCAAAAGTGATCGGGCAGGAGGACCATGGGTTGAACTTTGGGGCGACTAGCTCCAACGCATATACATCCCTGAGTGCACGCTTCCTCTCCCGCTTGGGGATGTGGGTTGCGTATATCATGTTCACCGTCCGCACTTGTGGTGGGAAGCCCTTTTGTCCACTATTGTTCGGCGGTCGGGGCTCTTCGTCCTCGTCGTTGTGCAGCCCCTTGTCTCTATTTTCGGTATTTAACTTACCGGCCTGCTTGAACACCCAACAATCCCTGTTGGTGTGATTGGCTGGCTTTTCGGGGGTGCCATGTATCTGGCACGAGCGATCGAGTATTCAGTCCAAACTGGACGGGCCTGGAGTGTTTCTTTTGAATGGATTTTTCCGCTGACCGGGTTTAGAGCCTCTGAATCCGGCATTAACAGGCATATCCTCTGCATTGTCGTTGTTAATGCGGCGCTTGTGCTTATTGCGACGCGACCTGCCATTGTTGTCTTTGGTATCCGAATTACCAGGGCTCTTGGTCATGTTATTGCTCCGAGCCAGCCAGCTGTCTTCTCCCGCGCAGAAGCGTGTCATGAGTGTCATGAGGGCTGCCATAGATTTCGGCTTTTCCTGTCCGAGGTGCCAGGCAAGCCACTCGTCACGGATGTTATGCTTGAAGGCTGCTAGGGCCTCGGCGTCCGGCAGTCGACGATTTGATTTTTCTTGGTTAAGAACCATGTCCAGAATTGTCTGGCAGATTCATCTGGCTGCTGAATTATGTGGCTCGGGTCATCGGCGTCTGGTGGTCGCACATAGGTACCCTGGAAATTGTCGAGGAATGCGGCTTCCAGATCCTCCCAACAACCAATTGATTATGCTGGCAAGCTGTTAAGCCAATGCTGAGCTGGTCCTTTAAGCTTGAGTGGGAGGTATTTTATGGCGTGTAGATCATCACCGCGGGCCATGTGGATGTGAAGGAGATAGTCCTTGATCCATACCGTAGGGTCTGTTGTTCCATCGTATGATTCGATGTTTACGAGTTTGAGACCCTCTGGGATTTGATGATCCATTACTTCATCTGTGAAGCATAGTGGGTGTGTGGCCCCTCTGTACTGGGCTATATCACGACGTAGCTCAGATGAGCTTTGTCTACTGTGTTCAGCCCGGCCGGACTTACTGTATCCGGCATGACGGTTATCGTCTCATGTCGAGGGGTGCCCACGTGATCCGTAGATCGATCTTGTTTGCCTTGCCTTGTCCTCCAATATATCGCGTAGGTCTGCCGCGTTTCCCCGTGCCTTGGTATTTTTTGAGCAACGCTGGGGTGCGGCTTGAGTAGAGGGCCGAGAGGCCTCTCTGTCGCGGTCGCGAGGTGGCCGATCATCCGCCTCATGCGCTGGTGATGTAGGTTTAACTGCTTCCTCCTCCAATCGGGGTAGCAACCTGCGCTTTGGGTAGCTCTTGGAGGGGCATTCGAGTTCGTATTCCTCGGCCGCAAGGATTTCAGTCCATCTGTCGGCTAGCAAATCTTGATCAGCTCTAAGCTGTTGCTGTTTTTTGTTAAGGCTACTCGTTGTGGCCATAAGCCTGCGCTTAAAGCACACTTGTTCGACGGGATCCTCCGGCACGACAAATTAGTCGTCACCGAGGCTTGCCTCGTCTTCGGAGGGAGGCATGTAATTATCATCCTCTTCTTCTCTGTCTGCCGCCCTCTCAGGAGGGCTGGCTTCTCCATCCTCCTGTGCTGAGTCTTTCTGGAGGGAGTTGTCTTCGGCACTATCCGGGGTGTTATGATCTCCTGTGCCGGAATCACCATTTTTGCTTTGGCGGGACTTAGAGCGGCGCCGCTGACGCCGGCGCTTGGGTTGCTTCTTGGAGGGGTCATCCCCCGTTGTTCCGTCGCCATTGCCTTCTTTGGGTGTGTCCACCATATATATGTCATATGACGAGGTGGCTTTCCAGTGCCCTATAGGCGCTGGTTCATGTTCGTCTCCTACATCGTCGTCCATACCGTCAATGTCTTCGGAGTTGAAGTCTAGCATGTCGGTTAAATCATCGACAGTGGCTACGAAGTGGGTGGTGGGTGGGCATCGAATTTCTTCGTCGTCCGCATCCCAATCCTGTTGGCCATAATCCGCCCAGGACTCTCCTGACAAAGAGAGAGACCTTAGTGAATTTAGAATATCGCCGAAGGGCGAGTACTAAAAGATATCCGCGGCGGTGAATTCCATGATCGGCGCCCAATTGGATTCGAGTGGCAGGGGCAAGGAGGGTTCGGAGTCCGGATAAGAGTCCAGCACCTTGGAGTCACGGGCTTCGCAGAGGACAAGGCTGGTGTTTGGCTCGATTGCCGTTGAGACTGTAGCCCCCGAGGCGGTGTCTAGCCACCCGTCCTCGATCGGCGTAGTTGGCTCCGAGCTAAGGGTCAGAGCTAACGCGGGTGCGGCCTCCAGGGCACTATTCAGTGGCAGAGTTAGGTCATGCCCATCATGACAGTGCGGCGCGCCCGGCTGCGACTCGAATCCGTCGAAGATCAAGTCTCCGCAGATGTCAGCCGTGTAGTTCAAGCTTCCAAACCTGACCTGATGGCCAGGGGCGTAGCTTTCAATCTGCTCCAGATGGCCAAGCGAATTGGCCCGTAGTGCAAAGCCGCTGAATACGAAGATCTGTCCGGGGAGAAAAGTCTCACCCTGGACCGCATCGTTGTTGATGGTTGGAGGAGCCATCGGGCCTAAAAGCGACGACACAGAGGAACTCTCAATGAAAGCACCAATGTCGGTGTCAAAACCGGCGGATCTCGGGTAGGGGGTCCCGAACTGTGCGTCTAGGCGGATGGTAACAGGAGACAGGGGACACAATCTTTTTACCCAGGTTCGGGCCCTCTCGATGGAGGTAAAACCCTACTCCTGCTTGATTAATATTGATGATATGGGTAGTACAAGAGTAGATCTACCACGAGATCAGAGAGGCTCAACCCTAGAAGCTAGCATATGGTATGATAGATGTTCCTCCTATGGACTAAAACCCTCCGGTTTATATAGACATCGGAGAGGGCTAGGGTTACACAGAGTCGGTTACAACGGAAGGAGATCTACATATCCGTATCTCCAAGCTTGCCTTCCACGCCAAGGAAAGTCCCATCCGGACACGGGACGAAATCTTCAATCTTGTATCTTCATAGTCCAACAGTCCGGCCAAAGGTTATAGTCCGGCTATCCGGACACCCCCTAATCCAGGACTCCCTCAGGGCCCTTGTTTAAGTTGCCCGCAGGGGTGGTCCCGCTGAGCAACAACTCGCGCCGAAACGACATCATCGCTATGATGCCGGAGTGCAACGCGCACGGCCTCGTCCCAACTTGGGCCGAGCCGTCAGAGGACAAAGTGCAGGGATTCTTCGACACCTTCGAGGAGAAGTACGTCTGCGATGAGCCGCGGCTCGTCCAGGACACCACCCATGCGAAGCTGGACTACATCGCCGCCAGGGCGGCGGAGGCAGAGATCGCCAAGGAGGCCAGCAGCGCCGGCGGCGTGGAGGATAAGGCCGTGGCGGCCGCGGAGGAGAAGGAGCTCGCCCAGTGGGCGGAGTCCGCTAGGGAAGCCAGCAGCGCCGGCACCGGGGCCCCTCTTGTCGAAGATGCGCCCGACGAGTCGTCGTTGTCGGAGGAGGAGGAGGAAGTCGAGGTTGTCGAGCCTCCGGTCACGGGGAGAGGGAGAGTCCTGCGGCGGGCCACCTCTGGTGAGCCGGTCCATCCCGGCAGGGCCGTGCAACCGCGGCAAGCCTAGGAGACGTCCGCACGCCAAACGAGGGCCGCGGCAGCGAAGAAGTTGGTGAAGGCCGCGGTGGCGAAGAAGAAAGCATCTGCCTCTTCTTCGTCTAAGCGCGCTCAGACTCCACCTTCTTCCCCTCCCCCAACAAACGTTGACGCGGAGGTTGTCTTTGACTTCGGGTCCCTCAGTCCAAGGAGGAAGTGGAAGGCAGCAGAGGAGGAGGTGGAGGAGGAGGAGTAAGCTTCTTGTTCCATCCCCTTTTTGTCATCTCCGTCTCCTCAAACTATGCCACTTATCTTGGATTGTTTTAATTTTTGCAGGGATGTGGAGACGCTGGCCCAGGGGGTGAAGAGGCCCAGGTCCTCGGCAGGCAGCCAGCCCCCGGCGGGCACCTCGAGGGCGCTGGTGGTGGTGGTGAGTAGCCCGGACGGCAGTCCCCGGACGTCTCCTAGGTCAGAGCCAATGATTCATACCCCCCAACACACACGTCGACGAGGGGAGAGTGGTGAACTTACGCTGGGGGCGTGCAACCACGGCAAGCCTAGGAGACGTCCGCATGCCAAACGAGGGCCGCGGCGGCGAAGAAGTTGGTGAAGGCCGCGGTGGCGAAGAAGAAAGCATCTGCCTCTTCTTCGTCTAAGCGCGCTCAGACTCCACCTTCTTCCCCTCCCCCAACAAACGTTGACGTAGAGGTTGTCTTTGACTTCAGGTCCCTGAGTCCAAGGAGGAAGAGGAATGCAGCAGAGGAGGAGGTGGAGGAGGATGTAACGCCCTCGATGCGCCTATATCTCCCACGTGTCGAAGCACGACTTAGAGGCATAACCGCATTGAGAGCAATGTCGCAAGTGAGGTAATCTTCGCACAACCCATGTAATACATAAGGGAAAGAGATACATAGTTGGCTTACAATCGCCACTTCACGCAATACATGAGTAAAGCATTACATCAAACAGATACAATCAAGTTCCGACTACGGAACCAAAATAAAAGAAGACTACCCCAAATGCTACACAGATCCCCGATCGTCCCAACTGGGCTCCACTACTGATCAACTGAAACGAAACAACACAATGAACAAGATCTTCATCGAGCTCCTCCTTGAGCTCGGGTGCGTCACCTGCACGGTTTCATCGGCACCTGCAAACTGGTTTTGGAAGTATCTGTGAGTCACGGGGACTCAGCAATCTCACACCCGCGAGATCAAGACTATTTAAGCTTATAGGTAGGGTAAAAGATATGAGGTGGAGCTGCAGCAAGCGACTAGCATATATGGTGTCTAACATACGCAAATGAGAGCGAGAAGAGAAGGCAAAAGCACGGTCGAACAACTATGATCAAGAAGTGATCCTGAAACTACTTACGTCAAGCATAACTCCAACACCGTGTTCACTTCCCGGACTCCGCCGAGAAGAGACCATCACGGTTACACGCGCGGTTGATGTGTTTTAATTAAGGTCAACTTCGGGTTTTCTACAACCGGGCATTAACAAATTCCCATCTGCCTCATAAACGCGGGCACGGCTTTCGAAAGATAATACCCTGCAGGGGTGTCCCAACTTAGCCCATTATAAGCTCTCACGGTTAACGAAGGATATTCCTTCTACCGGGAAGACCCGATCAGTCTTGGAATCCCGGACTACAAGACATTTTGACAGTAATAAAACAAGACCAGCAAAGCCGCCCGGATGTGCCGACAAATCCCGATAGGAGCTGCACATATCTCGTTCTCAGGGCACACCGGATGAGCCAGACGTCGGGTTGGCATAGACCCTGGTTGCCCAAGGGGCGCCGGACATCGCTCGGTTTGGACCAGCAATCGAAGGAGAACTGGCCCGGGGGTTTAAAATAAAGATGACCCTTGAGTCTGCAGAACCCAAGGGAAAAAGGCTTAGGTGGCAAATCGTAAAACCAAGGTTGGGCCTTGCTGGAGGAGTCTTATTCAAAGCGAACTGTCAAGGGGGTCCCATAAATCACCCAACCGTGTAAGGAACACAAAATCCGGGAACATAATACCGATATGACGGAAACTAGGGCGGCAAGAGTGGAACAAAACACCAGGCATAAGGCCGAGCCTTCCACCCTTTACCAAGTATATAGATGCATTAATTAAATAAGATATATTGTGATATCCCAACAAGTAAACATGTTCCAATCAAGGAACAACATCTTCATGTTCCAACAAGGAACAAACTTCATCTTCACCTGCAACTAACAATGCTATAAGAGGGGCTGAGCAAAGCGGTAACATAGCCAAACAACGGTTTGCTAGGAAAGGATGGTTAGAGGCTTGACATGGCAATATGGGAGGCATGATAAGCAAGTGGTAGGTATCGCAGCATAGGCATAGCAAAAGAGCGAGCAACTAGCAAGCGAAGATAGAAGTTATTTCGAGGGTATGGTCATCTTGCCTGAAATCCCGCTAGGAAGAAGAACGACTCCATGAAGAAGACAAACGGATGTAGTCGAACGAATCCTCACAACTCCGGAACGAAACCGAAGCTAACGAGAGAAGCAACCCGGAAATAGACAAACAACATAGTAAACAACCATCACATAAACATGGCATGATGCACAAACAAGAATGATGCATGTCCGTTTTAAAGCCTCATGGCATGGCAAAGTGCAACAGGCAATTCTACAAATTAAGTGGAGTCCAATATGCAACGAGTTGCATATTGATGAAACACCACGTGACTTATTTAGTTCTCTCTCGGTTATGTACCCAACAATATTAAATGTTGTTAAACATGGCAAGAGGTGAAGTGTAATAAAACTATCTATTTAGGCAATTTAAATGAGGCCGGAGATAACAAACAACAAATCCGGAATATCCTCTTATGCATATTTTGAATTTGGTACTGTTCTGTCCTAAAGCATATTTTAATGTTGTTAAACAGTAAAATACAATGCAACATGTTAATCTATGCATTTTTCTACCCCATTTACATATAAAATTTATTAAATTCCGGGTTACGGTTATTTAGTTATGAAATAAATCATTTTAACATGGCATTTAAGCAAATTAATGCAAACATCAATTTAAACATTTTTAACATAGATGAAAGTGGCATATTAGTAAACTACACAAAATTTCTGAGCATTTACATATTTAAGACATTTTAATCCGATGCACGGTTTGTGAATTATTGATGCATGAACACAAGGGGTTTTCTGCAAAACTGGAACTCCTTAAACCAAGGAGGGGATGAGAAGGTGGCTGATGGGCTCAGCGACAATTCATCGAGAATTCCAAACGAATCGTTTTCCACAATAATGTGAACAAGAGGATGACACTTGTCAATTCAAATGATATAATGTCGTATGCTCTAGGAAAACATACACCTTCAATCGTTAGTTGAAAGGTGTGCCCGAAGTAAGACCTTAGGCAGCAAGATCAATGCTAGAGTGATGATTCAATAACCAACAATCTAAGAACGAACTGTCGATCGTTAACTTCAAAGCAATAGGGTTGCTAGAGGTACAAAACTCAAACAATATCGTTAGCATATTGGTATCCTGGTTAAAAACAACACGAGGACCAAGGAAGAATGGTGATGATGCGAAATATCATCATACCGAGAATTTTTAAGAGGTGATGAAAACTCACGACATTCTTGACAGAAAGATGGCAATACCCCAAGGTAAAGAAGAACAAAGGCTGGATAGCAAGGATCTCAAGGTATAATACAAAACACGAGCAAGTTTGTGTTGGAGGGAAGACAATAAAGTGGTCGATGACATCACAAATCATCGAGGCAAGGATGGTACTTCTCATCATGAATTCAATTTATATCATGGAAAAGCTCGGAATATTGATGATGATCACGACACATTTGTCAAGAGATTTCACGAAGATGTAATCGATCGACGATGACATCAAGTCAAATGAATGATGAAGCAAAAGGTTATTGGAACCATGTTTAGGACACAAACTCGAAATCAAGTTTGTTGTTCAAGGAGAAATGATATGACGGCGAAAATCGACGCAAGCTTAGCTCATCGTTGAAAGTTGTGCTCTGGGAATAAGGACCAGGTAGCACAATTAAAATCATCATGATAATGATATAGCCAAATAGGCTAGGAATGATGTGATCGGGTACAAACTCGTAAGTAAGGAAGATTACTAAGAGTTGTTGAACAGTAGTGCGGACTCGATTCAGTTATCGATGTCCTTGAGTGTTTAATAACGCAGGGCCCGTGAAAAAAAAATTGGAATCAGTGAGAAGGTAGCACTTGATGGAGAACTCATAAGAAGTTATGCAGTTCCATGATAATCTCGAGATGCCAGGGGGTAATCCTCGATGACAGATTAAAGTAGAGGTTGGACTAGGGTAATGCCCTGCAGAAGACAAGTGCTTAAACTTGTCTGGGAAATTGAATCAAAGGGGAACAATATGGTCAGAACCACATTTGTAAATGATCAAACCACAATTACGGGCACTTATAACAAGGGGGTAATTATTTTTACGAGCAGCTCCCATGATAAGTTCTACATCGTGTCCATGGGCATGAACACAAAGTTCAAGGTCGACTCCCACTTCTCCAATGCATAACCTTTCATTCACTTCTCGCGTTCGATGAAGTTGTATTGTTGAAATTTTATCTGGCAAAATACTAGAAGAGTATGACTCATGAAAACTTTCAGGTTCACACGGTTTAGAGAAGGCATATGTTCAACCCATAGGGGCTTCTTAGAAACATATACCACAAGTTTCAAGAGTAAATATCACAAGCTCGAAAGTAGAGCAAGGTTGAGAAAGTAGATGATACAATTTAACAAAGGCATTATGTATCCGAGGGAAGGCTCACAAGGTTATTGAACATGAAGGGCGATGTCGGATAAAATCCATTAAAGGATCTGCCGGTCCATAACAGAGCTGATGTGAGCATCGGCACACAACCAGAGGAAGTAACAATGCAAAGGCAGTGGATTATAGAAACAACTGACTAATCCAGAGCTTAATGCAAAGAAATTTTATGATTTTCAAATCAAAGGATCAGAAGCAATGTTCTGATTAGGGATGGATAAGTTGAATAGTCTTAAGGGTACAATCAACGGCAATTGGATTGGTTGAGGACCAGCTCATGTTTAAAATAATGTCTGAGCCGGAAAGATAATTTAAAAGGATCAACTGATGATGGCGTGCATTCGCACTCATGTTGAATCAAAGAGATCAAAATGACGGTGCCTAAGGATACTAACGAATTTTGCCAAACATATGGAAAGCATTCATCATGCAAGCAGACAAGTATTGCAGAGCAATAAGCTACTAAGGATTTTTGGAGGATCGAATAGTATTTCGAAGACCATTGTGAAACACATGAACTACTGGAGGATGAGCGGATACTCGATAAGTGCGAGAATTATCCGTAGGGGTATTCAGGTGACAAGGACAGCAAGGCAGTAAGCTCAAAGGATTATCGAAACAACGACGAGTATTTCGGGGTATCTTGTAATAACAAGACCAACTGGGGATGAATGTATGAATAACAACTGCAAGTAGTTATCCATAAGGGTTGACGGTGGAAAGGGAATTGCAAACGCGATGAACACAAGTTCTCGGGTTAATAGCGGAGAGTATCTTCAGGGTCTTCTGGTGCAGCAGACGATCATCAATAACAAGGGGCTCTCCGGGTGAAAGTGATAACGAGATCCTAATGTTAGATTTAGCAGAATTCATTTATCCCGAACAGAAGAGAGGTCAGAGTCCCAGAGTATAGATCAAGGAGTAAAAGATCCTACAACCACCCGATGGCGACGTGTGCCCGTAAGACACACAGCCATGTTAGTAAAAGTTTTGTAATGTCTAGACTCGACTTCGGCC
Organism: Aegilops umbellulata; assembly: GCA_032464435.1. Classification (NCBI taxonomy): domain Eukaryota; kingdom Viridiplantae; phylum Streptophyta; class Magnoliopsida; order Poales; family Poaceae; genus Aegilops; species Aegilops umbellulata. The sequence goes on along the minus strand of CP136056.1, from coordinate 288,197,847 downwards.
AAGGAGTGTGGAAGGGGGATTCCTACAGGCAGTTGGCTCTGATACCAACTTGTGACGCCCCCGATTCAATTGTACACTAATCATGCACGCAAATGTGTATGATCAAGATCAGGGACTCACGGGAAGATATCACAACACAACTCTACAAATAAAATAAGTCATACAAGCATCATAATACAAGCCAGGGGCCTCGAGGGCTCGAATACAAGTGCTCGATCATAGACGAGTCAGCGGAAGCAACAATATCTGAGTACAGACATAAGTTAAACAAGGTTGCCTTAAGAAGGCTAGCACAAACTGGGATACAGATCGAACGAGGCGCAGACCTCCTGCCTGGGATCCTCCTAACTACTCCTGGTCGTCGTCAGCAGGCTGCACGTAGTAGTAGGCACCTCCAGAGTAGTAGGAGTCGTCGTCGAAGGTGGCGTCTGGATCCTGGGCTCCAGCATCTGGTTGCGGCAACCGGGTAGAAGGGAAAAGGGGAAAAGGGGGAGAAAAGCAACCGTGAGTACTCATCCAAAGTACTCGCAAGCAAGGAGCTACACTACATATGCATGGATATATGTGTAAAGGGCTATATCAGTGGATTGATCTGCAGAATGCCAGAATAAGAGGGGGATAGCTAGTCTTATCGAAGACTATGCTTCTGGTCGCCTCCGTCTTGCAGCATATAGAAGAGAGTAGACTGAAGTCCTCCAAGTAGCATCGCATAGCATAATCCTACCCGGCGATCCCCTCCTCATTGCCCTGTTAGAGAGCGATCACCGGGTTGTATCTGGCACTTGGAAGGGTGTGTTTTATTAAGTATCCGGTTCTAGTTGTCATAAGGTCAAGGTACAACTCCGAGTTGTCCTTTTACCGAGGGACACGGCTATTCGAATAGATAAACTTCCCTGCAGGGGTGCACCACATAGCCCAACACGCTTGATCCCATTTGGCCGGACACACTTTCCTGGGTCATGCCCGGCCTCGGAAGATCAACACGTCGCAGCCCCACCTAGGCACAACAGAGCGGTCAGCACGCCGGTCTAAACCTATGCGCGCAGGGGTCTGGGCCCATCGCCCTAAGCACACCTGCACGTTGCGTACGCGGCCGGAGAGCAGACCTAGCAACCTCCATTTCAAAGGAAGTCACGTTACGCGGTCCAACCCGGCGCGCGCCGCTCAGTCGCTGACGTCACGAAGTGCTTCGGCTGATACCACGATGTCGGGATACCCATAACTACTCCCGCGTAGGTGGTTAGTGCGTATAGACCAAATGGCCAGACTCAGATCAAATACCCAGATCTCGTTAAGCGTGTTAAGTATCGCGAACGCCGACTAGGGCCAGGCACACCTCTCTCCTAGGTGGTCTGAACCTGCCCTGTCGCTCCGCCTCAAAGTAACAGTCGGGGGCCGCCGGGAACCCAGGCCCACCTCTACCGGGATGGAGCCACCTGCCCCTTTAGCCCCCATCTCCTAACAGTATCACATGTAATGTAACAGTGTAAAGTATATAGTATATGCCCGTGATCACCCCCGAGTGATCACGGCCCGATAGAATAGCATGGCAGACGGACAAGAGTGTAGGGCCACTGATGGAACACTAGCATCCTATACTAAGCAAGTAGGATGGAAGGTAAAGGTATCAACAACAGTATCAAAGACAGGCTATGCAACAGGATAGGAATAACGAAAGCAGTAACATGCTACACTACTCTAATGCAAGCAGTATAGAGGAGAGTAGGCGATATCTGGTGATCAAGGGGGGGCTTGGCTGGTTGCTCAGACAAGAAGGGGGGGTCGTCAACACCGTAGTCGATCACAGGGGTACCGGCAGCGGTCTCGGGGTCTACCGGAAAAAGTAACGGAGCGGGAACACAATAAATAACATAGCAATCAAAGCATAACATGACAAACGCGGTGCTAGAGGTGATCTAATGCAGGGATAGGTGATACCGGCGAAGGGGGAAAACAACCGGGAAAATATCCCCGGTGTTTCGCGTTTTCGGGCAAAGGAGGCGGAGGGGGAAAGTTGCGAGTTGGATATGTTAGGGATGCGTGGCGGACGAACGGGCTGCGTATCCGGATTCGTCTCGCCGTTCTGAGCAACTTTCATGTTGAAAATATTTTAATCTGAGTTACGGATTAAAAGATATGATTTTCTAAAGGTTTTATTAAAATTCTGGAATTTAATTAATTAATTAATTCGAAATTAGATTTATGACATCAGCATGAGGTCATGCTGACGTCAGCAGTCAGCAGAGTCGACTGGGTCAAACTGACATGTGGGTCCAGCGGGACCCACCTGTCATTCCCTGATTAGGTTAATTAGGGTTAACTATCTAATTATTGTTTTGATTAAACTAACAGTTAATTAGGTTATTATAATTATGATTAATTAACTTAATTAATTCTTTAATATATTAATTAATTAATATTTTAATTATTATATTTATTATTTATTTTTCTTTTCTTTTTTTTTATTTTAAAAAAAGTTCCAGGGCTGGGCCCCGTTTGTCATAGGCCCTAGGGGCCTTAGCGGGTTCGGGCGCAGGGCAGAGCCCGAGTGGGCGCATGCCCAGGGGCGAGGGGCGGCGGACCCGGCAGTTCGCCAAGGCAGGGGAGGCCGGTCGCCTGAGGCGACAACGGCGAGGCCGGCCGGATCGAAGGGAGGGACGCGGCGTGCGCGCGAGGCAGAGCGGCGCTGGCTGCACGAGGCAGAGTGGCGGAGGCGGGACGGAGAAGAGGCGCGGCGGGGCGTGTGGCATGGATGCATCAGGGGCGCGCGGCACACGAGCCGGATGCGGTGACCGCGGTGCAGGGGCATGGGCGGCGCGGATGGTGGCGTGCGGGAGGGAAGGCAGGGGCGCCACGGGGCGCAGGGCGGCGACAGGGGGGCACGGGCGGCACGGGCTTGTGCCCACGCGACGAGCGCGCATCGGTTGTGGCCGGGTGCGGGGAGAGGGCGAGAGGGAGCGCGGGGTGCGTCCATGGGCGCGGCCGAAGCACGGCGGAGAAGGGGGAGGGCGAGGCGCGGGCCGCGGCTCCGAGCGACGCTGCGGGGCGCCGGCGACAGAGGGAAAGGGGGAGAGGAGGCGGAGCTCACTGGGGCGGTAGGGACTGGGCAATGGGGGTCGACGAGGAGTCGGGGACGACGTGCGGCAACGGAGTCGGGGCGGCGTGGTTCCGGCGAGGTGGCGTCGATCGGCACCGAGGCGAGGTCGCCAGGCGACGGCGCGTCCATATCGAGGGAGAGGGGGCGCCGCGGCGAGGTCGAAGTAGCAGGAGGGGCGAGGTGGCGGCGCGCCAAGGGTGGGGCGGCGTTCGACGGGGCCGGGGCAACTGCCCCGATCCAGATCCCATCGGGGAGGAGAGGGGGGAGAGGCGTGAGGAAACGAGGGGAGGGGAGTGGAGGAGTGGGCTAGGGTTTCGGTACCCTGGGGAGTGGGGGGGAATAAGGGAGTGGGGGCGCGGTTGGGCCGGCTCGTTCGGTCAGTGGAGGCCAGCTGGGCCACTTGGCCCAGCGGGGGGGGGGGGGGCTTTCTCTTCCTTTTTTTTGTTAGTTTAGTTTTTTTTCTCTTTTGTATTTTCTTTTCTTTTTATTTTTACCTTTGTTTTATAAGTTATAAATCTAGCCCCTAAATTAGTGCTAATACTTATGCCAGTGCCATAATTGGTTTGGCACCCTAAACAATTAGTTTATATCTGTTTAGTATTTAAAAGACAATTAAATATTAGTTTTACTGTAGTTTTTATTAAATTAGCGCTTTTAACTACTTTATAAAAAGATGTTTTCTTCACCATAATTACCTACACATTATTTGTCCCCTCTTGAACATTTTAGTTTTAAAGTTTGAAAACTTTTGATGTTTGCCTTTATTTCAATTTTTGAATTTGAACGGGATTTGAATTATCGCAAAACTATCAACAGTAATCGTGGTGACCTGGCATCATTAGCGGAGGGTTACTGTAGCGTAACTACCCGGGCGTCACAATTCTCCTCCACTACAAGAAATCTCGTCCCGAGATTTAGGAGGGGAGTAAGGGGGAAAGTTCTGGTTACGATATTCTAACGGATCTTCTCGAAAAGTTAATCCCTTTCGTTGATGTCTTCAATTCTTTATTCCAATGCATCATGATAAACTTGTCATCATTTCTTCGGGAACTCCATCGTACTTACAAAAGGATAAGGGGCAGCTCAGCTACGACACAATGCTTTTGAGGGAAACAATCTGGGGTTAACCCATGAATGAGTATAAAATTACCTCTCGAGTTGAACATATGAAATACAACGAGAGTAAGGTACGAAGGTACAATAAGAGGTTCCAAGCGGATAGATAGTTGTGCGAAGTCTGAACCAGAGTGAGAAAGTGGTTCAGGGCAGCGAGAGTAAGTATTGCGTCTGATACCAGAATAGAGCACCAGGAAGGTGGCTCATGAATTACACACGAAACCAAGAGTAAGGGATAACTTTGTCAACAAGGTGTACAGGAGAGTCAGGTTTCGATCCTGTGGAACTGTGGGTTATGGGCCCACCATGTGGGTTAAAAGTAGGAAGGGCGATGATGTCTTGCACGATCATGTAAACAAGGCATGTCAGAGGTTAGCCTATCAGTTATATGTCAGTAACAACGTCCGCACCAAGGGCGAGGGACGAAGAGAACCATTTTCCTGTTCGTTGAAACGAGGCGGCCCAATAGGCAAAGTTCTCGTCCATCGGTGGTTACCGGAATGTCATCGACAATAGTAACAGGGTCTTAACGACAGAATTGTACACCGAGGGGTTTACATAAGCAGGGAATTAATACTGCTTAGACCATAATGATCACCAGAAAGGTTAAACCAAATAATGGAAAGGAAAATATGATTATCAGATATTTCAGGGGTATATCCTTCCCAAGGACAAGCAGAGCATGATATCCTTGGCAGGATATAATGTAGAAAAACTCTTCAGGAAAGGGGAGAGAAATTTCATGACATTACCCATGCAACGGTGTTTGGACAATTGAGCAAGTAACATTTAGCATTGGGCTTCAAATGTTCTTATTGAAAAATGGAGCACCACAGACATGCTTCGAGATAGCATTGTCAAGGTCTTCAAGCAAAGGTCGGACTTTAGATACTCAATGGATCCATCAGGAACAGCTTATAAAATAGGTCTCACATTTTCCTCCAGGAAGAATGGTTATCCTTGCAAAAGAAATTATAATGATAGTTCCTCCACCCAGGGGGGGTGCTAGGCATGACATCATGTTATCGGTTCATCAAAGGACCAACATCATAACTCTTGGAAAGTTGTCCCAACCATCATATCTGACCAAGATCCAGATCCGATTGGTGTCATGGTACCTCAGACTCAGGATGTCCAAGAAGAAAAGGTGCAACACAAATAGACGAAATGAGATTTCAAGATTCTCAGGAAATGAACTATGGGAGCGGGTTCTTGAAGCAATAGTTCATCCTTAAACCAAGGAGGGGATGAGAAGGTGGCTGATGGGCTCAGCGACAATTCATCGAGAATTCCAAACGAATGGTTTTCCACAATAATGTGAACAAGAGGATGACACTTGTCAATTCAAATGATATAATGTCGTATGCTCTAGGAAAACATACACCTTCAATCGTTAGTTGAAAGGTGTGCCCAAAGTAAGACCTTAGGCAGCAAGATCAATGCTAGAGTGATGATTCAATAACCAACAATCTAAGAACGAACTGTCGATCGTTAACTTCAAAGCAATAGGGTTGCTAGAGGTACAAAACTCAAACAATATCGTTACCATATTGGTATCCTGGTTAAAAACAACACGAGGACCAAGGAAGAATGGTGATGATGCGAAATATCATCATACCGAGAATTTTTAAGAGGTGATGAAATCTCACGACATTCTTGACAGAAAGATGGCAATACCCCAAGGTAAAGAAGAACAAAGGCTGGATAGCAAGGATCTCAAGGTATAATACAAAACACGAGCAAGTTTGTGTTGGAGGGAAGACAATAAAGTGGTCGATGACATCACAAATCATCGAGGCAAGGATGGTACTTCTCATCATGAATTCAATTGATATCATGGAAAAGCTCGGAATATTGATGATGATCACGACACATTTGTCAAGAGATTTCACGAAGATGTAATCGATCGACGATGACATCAAGTCAAATGAATGATGAAGCGAAAGGTTATTGGAACCATGTTTAGGACACAAACTCGAAATCAAGTTTGTTGTTCAAGGAGAAATGATATGACGGCGAAAATCGACGCAAGCTTAGCTCATCGTTGAAAGTTGTGCTCCGGGAATAAGGACCAGGTAGCACAATTAAAATCATCATGATAATGATATAGCCAAATAGGCTAGGAATGATGTGATCGGGTACAAACTCGTAAGTAAGGAAGATTACTAAGAGTTGTTGAACCGTAGTGCGGACTCGATTCAGTTATCGATGTCCTTGAGTGTTTAATAATGCAGGGCCCGTGAAAGAAAAAATTGGAATCAGTGAGAAGGTAGCACTTGATGGAGAACTCATAAGAAGTTATGCAGTTCCATGATAATCTCGAGATGCCAGGGGGTAATCCTCGATGACAGATTAAAGTAGAGGTTGGACTAGGGTAATGCCTTGCAGAAGACAAGTGCTTAAACTTGTCTGGGAAATTGAATCAAAGGGGAACAATATGGTCAGAACCACATTTGTAAATGATCAAACCACAATTACGGGCACTTATAACAAGGGGGTAATTATTTTTACGAGCAGCTCCCATGATAAGTTCTACATCATGTCCATGGGCATGAACACAAAGTTCAAGGTCGACTCCCACTTCTCCAATGCATAACCTTTCATTCACTTCTCGCGTTCGATGAAGTTGTATTGTTGAAATTTTATCTGGCAAAATACTAGAAGAGTATGACTCATGAAAACTTTCGGGTTCACACGGTTTAGAGAAGGCATATGTTCAACCCATAGGGGCTTCTTAGAAACATATACCACAAGTTTCAAGAGTAAATATCACAAGCTCGAAAGTAGAGCAAGGTTGAGAAAGTAGATGATACAATTTAACAAAGGCATTATGTATCCAAGGGAAGGCTCACAAGGTTATTGAACATGAAGGGCGATGTCGGATAAAATCCATTAAAGGATCTGCCGGTCCATAACAGAGCTGATGTGAGCATCGGCACACAACCAGAGGAAGTAACAATGCAAAGGCAGTGGATTATAGAAACAACTGACTAATCCAGAGCTTAATGCAAAGAAATTTTATGATTTTCAAATCAAAGGATCAGAAGCAATGTTCTGATTAGGGATGGATAAGTTGAATAGTCTTAAGGGTACAATCAACGGCAATTGGATTGGTTGAGGACCAGCTCATGTTTAAAATAATGTCTGAGCCGGAAAGATAATTTAAAAGGATCAACTGATGATGGCGTGCATTCGCACTCATGTTGAATCAAAGAGATCAAAATGACGGTGCCTAAGGATACTAACGAATTTTGCCAAACATATGGAAAGCATTCATCATGCAAGCAGACAAGTATTGCAGAGCAATAAGCTACTAAGGATTTTTGGAGGATCGAATAGTATTTCGAAGACCATTGTGAAACACATGAACTACTGGAGGATGAGCGGATACTCGATAAGTGCGAGAATTATCCGTAGGGGTATTCAGGTGACAAGGACAGCAAGGCAGTAAGCTCAAAGGATTATCGAAACAACGACGAGTATTTCGGGGTATCTTGTAATAACAAGACCAACTGGGGATGAATGTATGAATAACAACTGCAAGTAGTTATCCATAAGGGTTGACGGTGGAAAGGGAATTGCAAACGCGATGAACACAAGTTCTCGGGTTAATAGCGGAGAGTATCTTCAGGGTCTTCTGGTGCAGCAGACGATCATCAATAACAAGGGGCTCTCCGGGTGAAAGTGATAACGAGATCCTAATGTTAGATTTAGCAGAATTCATTTATCCCGAACAGAAGAGAGGTCAGAGTCCCAGAGTATAGATCAAGGAGTAAAAGATCCTACAACCACCCGATGGCGACGTGTGCCCGTAAGACACACAGCCATGTTAGTAAAAGTTTTGTAATGTCTAGACTCGACTTCGGCCAAGGAGTGTGGAAGGGGGATTCCTACAGGCAGTTGGCTCTGATACCAACTTGTGACGCCCCCGATTCAATTGTACACTAATCATGCACGCAAATGTGTATGATCAAGATCAGGGACTCACGGGAAGATATCACAACACAACTCTACAAATAAAATAAGTCATACAAGCATCATAATACAAGCCAGGGGCCTCGAGGGCTCGAATACAAGTGCTCGATCATAGACGAGTCAGCGGAAGCAACAATATCTGAGTACAGACATAAGTTAAACAAGGTTGCCTTAAGAAGGCTAGCACAAACTGGGATACAGATCGAACGAGGCGCAGACCTCCTGCCTGGGATCCTCCTAACTACTCCTGGTCGTCGTCAGCAGGCTGCACGTAGTAGTAGGCACCTCCAGAGTAGTAGGAGTCGTCGTCGAAGGTGGCGTCTGGATCCTGGGCTCCAGCATCTGGTTGCGGCAACCGGGTAGAAGGGAAAAGGGGAAAAGGGGGAGAAAAGCAACTGTGAGTACTCATCCAAAGTACTCGCAAGCAAGGAGCTACACTACATATGCATGGATATATGTGTAAAGGGCTATATCAGTGGATTGATCTGCAGAATGCCAGAATAAGAGGGGGATAGCTAGTCTTATCGAAGACTACGCTTCTGGTCGCCTCCGTCTTGCAGCATATAGAAGAGAGTAGACTGAAGTCCTCCAAGTAGCATCGCATAGCATAATCCTACCCGGCGATCCCCTCCTCGTTGCCCTGTTAGAGAGCGATCACCGGGTTGTATCTGGCACTTGGAAGGGTGTGTTTTATTAAGTATCCGGTTCTAGTTGTCATAAGGTCAAGGTACAACTCCGGGTCATCCTTTTACCGAGGGACACGGCTATTCGAATAGATAAACTTCCCTGCAGGGGTGCACCACATAGCCCAACACGCTTGATCCTATTTGGCCGAACACACTTTCCTGGGTCATGCCCGGCCTCAGAAGATCAACACGTCACAGCCCCACCTAGGCACAACAGAGCTGTCAGCACGCCGGTCTAAACCTATGCGCGCAGGGGTCTGGGCCCATCGCCCTAAGCACACCTGCACGTTGCGTATGCGGCCGAAGAGCAGACCTAGCAACCTCCATTTCAAAGGAAGTCACGTTACGCGGTCCAACCCGGCGCACGCCGCTCAGTCGCTGACATCACGAAGTGCTTCGGCTGATACCACGACGTCGGGATACCCATAACTACTCCCGCGTAGGTGGTTAGTGCGTATAGACCAAATGGCCAGACTCAGCTCAAATACCCAGATCTCGTTAAGCGTGTTAAGTATCGCGAACGCCGACTAGGGCCAGGCGCACCTCTATCCTAGGTGGTCTGAACCTGCCCTGTCGCTCCGCCTCAAAGTAACAGTCGGGGGCCGTCGGGAACCCAGGCCCACCTCTACCGGGATGGAGCCACCTGCCCCTTCAGTCCCCATCTCCGAACAGTATCACATGTAATGTAACAGTGTAAAGTATATAGTATATGCCGGTGATCACCCCCGAGTGATCACGGCCCGATAGAATAGCATGGCAGACGGACAAGAGTGTAGGGCCACTGATGGAACACTAGCATCCTATACTAAGCAAGTAGGATGGAAGGTAAAGGTATCAACAGCAGTATCAAAGACAGGCTATGCAACAGGATAGGAATAACGAAAGCAGTAACATGCTACACTACTCTAATGCAAGCAGTATAGAGGAGAGTAGGCGATATCTGGTGATCAAGGGGGGGGGCTTGCCTGGTTGCTCAGACAAGAAGGGGGGGGTCGTCAACACCGTAGTCGATCACAGGGGTACCGGCAGCGGTCTCGGGGTCTACCGGAAAAAGTAACGGAGCGGGAACACAATAAATAACATAGCAATCAAAGCATAACATGACAAACGCGGTGCTAGAGGTGATCTAACGCAGGGATAGGTGATACCGGCGAAGGGGGAAAACAACCGGGAAAATATCCCCGGTGTTTCGCGTTTTCGGGCAAAGGAGGCGGAGGGGGAAAGTTGCGAGTTGGATATGTTAGGGATGCGTGGCGGACGAACGGGCTGCGTATCCGGATTCGTCTCGCCGTTCTGAGCAACTTTCATGTTGAAAATATTTTAATCCGAGTTACGGATTAAAAGATATGATTTTCTAAAGGTTTTATTAAAATTCTAGAATTTAATTAATTAATTAATTCGAAATTAGATTTATGACATCAGCATGAGGTCATGCTGACGTCAGCAGTCAGCAGAGTCGACTGGGTCAAACTGACATGTGGGTCCAGTGGGACCCACCTGTCATTCCCTGATTAGGTTAATTAGGGTTAACTATCTAATTATTGTTTTGATTAAACTAATAGTTAACTAGGTTAATATAATTATGATTAATTAACTTAATTAATTCTTTAATTAATTAATTAATTAATATTTTAATTATTATATTTATTATTTATTTTTCTTTTCTTTTTTTTTATTTTAAAAAAAGTTCCAGGGCTGGGCCCCGTTTGTCATAGGCCCTAGGGGCCTTAGCGGGTTCGGGCGCAGGGCAGAGCCCGAGTGGGCGCATGCCCAGGGGCGAGGGGCGGCGGACCCGGCAGTTCGCCAAGGCAGGGGAGGCCGGTCGCCTGAGGCGACAGCGGCGAGGCCGGCCGGATCGAAGGGAGGGACGCGGCGTGCACGCGAGGCAGAGCGGCGCTGGCTGCACGGGGCAGAGTGGCGGAGGCAGGACGGAGAAGAGGCGCGGCGAGGCGTGTGGCATGGATGCATCAGGGGCGCGCGGCACACGAGCCGGACGCGGTGACCGCGATGCAGGGGCGTGGGCGGCGCGGATGGTGGCGTGCGGGAGGGAAGGCAGGGGCGCCACGGGGCGCAGGGCGACGACAGGAGGGCACGGGCGGCACGGGCTTGTGCCCACGCGACGAGCGCGCATCGGCCGTGGCCGGGTGCGGGGAGAGGGCGAGAGGGAGCGCGGGGTGCGTCCATGGGCGCGGCCGAAGCACGGCGGAGAAGGTGGAGGGCGAGGCGCGGGCCGCGGCTCCGAGCGACGCTCCGAGGCGCCGGCGACAGAGGGAAAGGGGGAGAGGAGGCGGAGCTCACTAGGGCGGTAGGGACTGGGCAATGGGGGTCGACGAGGAGTCGGGGACGACGTGCGGCGACGGAGTCGGGGCGGCGTGGTTCCGGCGAGGTGGCGTCGATCGGCACCGAGGCGAGGTCGCCAGGCGACGGCGCGTCCAGACCGAGGGAGAGGGGGCGCCGCGGCGAGGTCGAAGTAGCAGGAGGGGCGAGGTGGCGGCGCGCCAAGGGTGGATGGCGTTCGACGGGGCCGGGGCAACTGCCCCGATCCAGATCCCATCGGGGAGGAGAGGGGGGAGAGGCGTGAGGAAACGAGGGGAGGGGAGTGGAGGAGTGGGCTAGGGTTTCGGTACCCTGGGGAGTGGGGGGGGGGGAATAAGGGAGTGGGGGCGCGGTTGGGCCGGCCCGTTCGGTCAGTGGAGGCCAGCTGGGCCACTTGGCCCAGCGGGGGGGCTTTCTCTTCCTTTTTTTGTTAGTTTAGTTTTTTTCTCTTTTGTATTTTCTTTTCTTTTTATTTTTACCTTTGTTTTATAAATTATAAATCTAGCCCCTAAATTAGTGCTAATACTTATGCCAGTGCCATAATTGGCTTGGCACCCTAAACAATTAGTTTATATCTGTTTAGTATTTAAAAGACAATTAAATATTAGTTTTACTGTAGTTTTTATTAAATTAGCGCTTTTAACTACTTTATAAAAAGTTGTTTTCTTCACCATAATTACCTACACATTATTTGTCCCCTCTCGAACATTTTAGTTTTAAAGTTTGAAAACTTTTGATGTTTGCCTTTATTTCAATTTTTGAATTTGAACGGGTATGAATTATCGCAAAACTATCAACAGTAATCGTGGTGACCTGGCATCATTAGCGGAGGGTTACTGTAGCGTAACTACCCGGGCGTCACAGTCTCTCTCGAACAACCCTGCAACCAAATAACAAAGAGTCTCTTGTGTCCCCAACACACCCAATACAATGGTAAATTGTATAGGTGCACTAGTTCGGCGAAGAGATGGTGATACAAGTGCAATATGGATGGTAGAATAGGTTTTTGTAATCTAAAAATATAAATACAGCAAGGTAACTAATGATAAAAGTGAACGTAAACGGTATTGCAATGCTAGGAAACAAGGCCTAGGGTTCATACTTTCACTAGTGCAAGTTCTCTCAACAATAATAACATAATTGGATCATATAACAATCCCTCAACATGCAACAAAGAGTTACTCCAAAGTCACTAATAGCGAAGAACAAACGAAGAGATTATGGTAGGGTATGAAACCACCTCAAAGTTATTCTTTCGGATCGATCTATTCAAGAGTTTGTACTAGAGTAACACCTTAAGACACAAATCAACCAAAACCCTATTGTCACCTAGATACTCCAATGTCACCTCAAGTATTAGTGGGTATGATTATACGATATGCATCACACAATCTCAGATTCATCTTTTCAACCAACACATAGAACTCCTTATTAATGAGATTGGTTGAATAGAAAGCTCCTCCTCGTTACCTGATTCATCATAAGAAATAATAGGAGGATATTGGGAAGTCTCTTCCCTTTCATTAGTATTCTCTTCATCTTATATTTGTTTTCTTTTCTTTATGTAATTGGCAATATAAGGATTTTCAATGCAATTCACCACACAATACATATAAATTTCCTCTAGATCAAAATCAAGAACTTTATCAAGGACAATTTCTGGAAGATCCTTAGTTATACGTTTCATTTCTTCATAACCCGAAAGCAAACTAAGTTCATTATGATGTGCAAGGGAAATCAAGTCATCACAATTTTTGGACACGATACGATCATGAAACAATTTGCATTGGCTATTGAAATGATCACGTTCATTGCAAAGTTCACAAGTACGGCTAAGAAAGTTTAGATTTTCAGCACAAACATCTAGCCTTTCTTGCAACCATTTAGTTTCCAAATACTTATGTCTCTTGCAAAATCTATCTTCTCTATTTGGTATGTACTTGCAAACTCTATGCACTCCACAAAAATCGACATGCTTAAAAGAGATATTTTCATCATAACTAGTGCAATCATCATTAGTACTATGGATATTCAAAGAGTTCATACTAACAACATTGCAATCATGCTCATCATTCAAAGATCTAGTGCCAAACATTTTATAGATTTCTTCTCCTAGCACTTGAGCACAATTTTCCTTTCCATCATTCTCACGAAAGATATTAAAAAGATGAAGCGTATGAGACAAATTCAATTCCATTTTTTTGTAGTTTTCTTTTATATACTAAACTAGTGATAAAACAAGAAACTAAAAGATTCGATTGCAAGATCTAAAGATATACCTTCAAGCACTCACCTCCCCGGCAACGGCGCCAGAAAAGAGCTTGATGTCTACTACGCAGCCTTCTTCTTGTAGACGTTGTTGGGCCTCCAAGTGCAGAGGTTCGTAGGACAGTAGCAAATTTCCCTTAAGTGGATGACCTAAGGTTTATCAATCCGTGGGAGGTGTAGGATGAAGATGGTCTCTCTCAAACAACCCTGCAACCAAATAACAAAGAGTCTCTTGTGTCCCCAACACACCCAATACAATGGTAAATTGTATAGGTGCACCAGTTCGGCGACGAGATGGTGATACAAGTGCAATATGGATGGTAGATATAGGTTTTTGTAATCTGAAAATATAAAAACAGCAAGGTAACAAGTAATAAAAGTGAGCGTAAACGGTGTTGCAATACTAGGAAACAAGGCCTAGGGTCCATACTTTCACTAGTGCAAGTTCTCTCAACAATAATAACATAATTGGATCATATAACTATCCCTCAACATGCAACAAAGAGTCACTCCAAAGTCACTAATAGCGGAGAACAAACAAAGAGATTATGGAAGGCTACGAAACCACCTCAAATTTATTCTTTCCAATCAATCCGTTGGGCTATTCCTATAAGTGTCACAAACAGCCCTAGAGTTCGTACTAGAATAACACTTAAGACACAAATCAACCAAAACCCTAATGTCACCTAGATACTCCAATGTCACCTCAAGTATCCATGGGTATGATTATACGATATGCATCACACAATCTCAAATTAATCTATTCAACCAACACATAGAACCTCAAAGAGTGTCCCAAAGTTTCTACCGGAGAGTCAAGACGAAAACGTGTGCCAACCCCTATGCATAAGTTCACGAGCAGAACCCGCAAGTTGATCACCAAAACATACATCAAGTGGATCACGTGAATATCCCATTGTCACCACAGATAAGCACATGCAAGACATACATCAAGTGTTCTCAAATCCTCAAAGACTCAATCCGATAAGATAACTTCAAAGGGAAAACTCAATCCATTACAAGAGAGTAGAGGGGGAGAAACATCATAAGATCCAACTATAATAGCAAAGCTCGCGATACATCAAGATCGTATCACCTCAAGAACATGAGAGGGAGAGATCAAACACATAGCTACTGGTACATGCCCTCAGCCCCGAGGGTGAACTACTCCCTCCTCGTCATGGAGAGCGCCGGGATGATGAAGATGGCCACCGGTGAGGGATCCCCCCTCCGGCAGGGTGCCGGAACGGGTCTAGATTGGTTTTCTATGGCTATAGAGGCTTGCGGCGGCGAAACTCCTGATCTGTTCTGTTCCCCGATGTTTATAGGGTATATGGACATATATAGGCAAAAGAAGTCGGTCACGGGAGCGACGAGGGGCCCACGAGGGTGGGGGCGCGCCCAGGGGGTAGGGCGCGCCTCCCTCCCTCGTGGCTTCCTCGAAGCTTCCCTGACATCTACTCCAAGTCTCCTGGTTTGCTTCCGTTCCAAAAATAACTCTCCCGAAGGTTTCATTCTGTTTGGACTCCGTTTGATATTCCTTTTCTTTGAAACACCGAAATAGGCAAGAAAACAACAATTTGGGCTGGGCCTCCGGTTAATAGGTTAGTCCCAAAAGTAATATAAAAGTGTTTAGTAAAGCCCATAAACATCCAAAAGAAATGATATAATACCATGAATACTTCATAAATTATAGATACGTTGGAGACGTATCACCGGGGAGCCCGGCAAGGGGCCTGCCAGGGAGGCCGGCAGGGCCGCTGCCGAGGAGGAGGAGGTGGTTGATGACCAGCCTTCCTCCTCCGCTGCCTCTGGCTCCAGCAGGTATCTGAGGGTGAGCGATGACCTCGTCGTCCACCTTCCAGGGACGTCGAGCTCCAGGGCGCCCATCGAGGGAGAGGTGTTCAACGTGTAGGTGCTCGCCGCCGCCGGGCTCGAAGTTGTTGACGAGTCGAGTGCCGGCGGCGACGGTACTCAGGAGGAGCGGCTTCTCCAGGCCATGGGTGCCAACTTTCGGAAGCTCCAGGCGCTCCACCGCGCCCTCCTGGACAAGAGCAAGTCCAGGATGGCAACGGTGGACAAGGCAGAGGCGGACCTCAAGGGGCGCGTCACCGAGGCACAAACTTGGTTCCGCCAAGCTTGCGAGGAGCTGAAGGTCGCCCAGGGCGAGCTGGCCAAGCGTGATGTGGAGCTCACCATGAAGCGGTCCGACATCGAGAAGGCCCAGGAGACGGCGAAGAACCTAGCCGCCGCGGCCGAGGCCGCGCTGAACCCCCAGGAGGAGGACCTTGCTGCGCGTGAGGAGAAGCTTGCCGCAATGCTCCGCAGCAAGGATGAGGAGGCGGAGATGCTCGTCGTGCAGCGGACCCAGGATCTGGAGCAGAGGCACAAGGAGGCACTCGATGCCCAGGCTCTTGTTCACGCTGGCAGGGTGAAGGAGCTGGAGGTGGAGCGGGGTGAGCTAAAGGACCAAGTCCTGAAGCTGTCCAAGGAGAAGGACACGCTCAACAGTGCCCTGGTGGAGGCGCACGGCGCAGCCGTCAACAGGGCCGGGCAGCTTTCCGAGGCTAACAACTCCATCAAAGACCTCAAGCTGAAGCTGGAGGGTCTCGGGGGGATGCTGTCAGAGGCCCAGGCCAAGAGGGAACCCTGACCAAGGACCTAGAGGCCGAGAAGCGGCTGCGGAAGAACGAGACCGCCAACCACAAAGACTTTGTGGAGGGTGAGAATCGCTGGATTGGGTGCCTCGAAGGCGTCGCCGGCAGGATCACCGCGCAGCTGGCTACCATGGGGATGCCAAACATGAGGTATACCCCGGAGTGCAACGTGAGCCCGAGCGCCAAGCTGACCCTGTTCTTCGAGAGTGTCCTCGGGGCCCTAGAGCGGTTCCACTCCAATCGGGCGGCCTCTCTGGCCGATGAGGCCCAAAGGCTTTGCCAGTGTGCCATGACCAAGGTTCTCACCAAGATGGCGTACTGGAACCCCAACCTCGATTTCGACGCCGCACTGGACAGCTTGCCGGAGGGTGTGGACCTCGCGGTGCTCAAGGAGCGTATCAAGCCCGTCAACAGCCGTATCAGCGGAATCCATAGGATAGAGGGCCAACACCGATTTTAGGCACCCCGTCTCCCACTGCCACTGCAGGTTCATGACCAAGAAATTTTTTATCTTTAGTTAGAATCGCAGCAACAATTGATGTAATATAACTCTACAGCACTTTTGATACAATGCATGTTATTTTCATGTTTGATCTTCCTTTGTATGTCCGCCCTATGTTAACCGGGTAGGCTTGCCGGCGCATAAACCTAGGGCGGCACTTTTGAGGACGGATCCCCAATGGCCTACCAGGTGTGTGTGCTGCCGAGCGAACCACCTTACCACTCTCAATGCAGCCGCTCGAACTGTCGAGCTTAACTCGAGTCAGAATCGAGAGCGTTGCCAATTGCGGAAGGCTACCCTGCCCCTCTCGACGCGGCCGCTTGAGCTGTTGAGCGGACTCGAAACAGAACAAGGGCGTTGCCATTTGCGGAAGGGCCCCTTCGCGTGCAGGTTTCCATACATAGGGCAGGACCTTCGAGGACAATAACCTCATAAATAAAAAGAAATTGCTCAAAGTTTCGCATGACTTAGCTTTTCTGCCGTCGCACAGGTGCCCACCGCATCTGCAGACGGTGCCATCATGCTTGGTTGTCTTCTTCCTTGGAACGACGACCACAATGAAGCCGCTGCTTCGATCAGACCAGATTTTCACAACTGCGTCACCCTACCTGGCACGCCAAAGATGTCGGTGGGAACCACACATATGGGATCACTGGAATCCCTTCTACGGTCGGTGGGCACGAGGTTGTGCAAAGAGCAGGTCTGACAGGAAGCACACAGGTCGTTTACCCAAGTTCGGGCCACGAAGATGCCTAATACCCTAGTCCTGCTTTGGTGGATGGATTGAATGTTCGTGTGTTCTTGAGCTAGCTATGGGGTGTTACTTGACCAAAAAAGCCCAAAAAGCCGAATCCCTCTCCTAGTCACCTCGGGCCTCCTTTTATAGGCAAAAAGGGGTTGCCACAGTGGCACACAGGAGGTGGAAAGGTCTACAGTTGACAAGCCTATCCTTTGGGACCGTCGGACAAACGAATTTAATGCGCTGCCGACGTGTCCCCTTACTTTATCGGGGACGACAAGGAAGCATGTCCCAACTGTCGCCGCCTCGCCTAGCCTTGACACGCATCCGAGCTAATGAGGTGTCGTGGCGCCACGTTGGCTGGCTGCTAGGCTGGCGCGGTGGTAGAGCCTCCACGAAGGGTTGCATGCCACCACGCAGGTGCTTGCTGAGTTGGTGTAGAGGCCGCCCGTCGCCACGCAGGTGCCTGTCCAGCTGGTTGAGCTAGCAGCTGCTTGGGGACGGCGGTGGAGTCTTGGCTGGCGCGGGACTAGCAGTGGCCCCGCTGATGCCCTCGGCAAGGGTCTTACCGGGGGCCCAGCAAGGGTCTTGACGTGGCGTTGTAGTCGTGCCCGGCAAGGCGCTTGCCGGGGGTCTTGTGGATTTCCTTGGCTAGGAACCTGCCGAGGGTCGTCGTCTTCTGGTCCTCATCTGATCTCACATGTTTATGATCTTGACGAAGATCTGCATGCCACCACAAAGGCGCCTCCCGAGCCTTGGTTCCATGTAGTTTGGTTGGGTTGGAACCCGTGGGCTCAAGGGTGGCTTGCTCCGCTGGCATCGGGCAGGCTGCCCCGGCAAGGCTCTTGCCGGGGTCCCGGAGGGGCAAGGATATTGTCGAGGGAGCCTACCTCGCCCTCTTGCTCTCCCGTGTTTCTGGTCCTGGTGTTGCCTTGGTTGTCTTGTGCTTTGGCTTCTCTCCAGCCTCCCTCCTCTGCCTTGCTAAGTGTGTCGCGGCGCGCGGCTCTGACTGCCCGTGCACAAGTAAAGGGGTCAAAAGAAGAACCCTACGTTTGTACACCGACAAATGTTGATGATGCATATTGGATGTTGTTGTTGATAAATATGAATATTTGCTATGATATGATGCATGCTAGTACTATATTAGTGGATTATTTGTTGATAACTAAATATTTTTGTCCAAAAATTACCTTGAATGGACAATTGTTTTAGGAGGGGCCCTTGATCTGAACATCGGCATTAAGTACACTATGCTTGACCGTACGTTCGACAACGGTCATCACGCCCGTCTTACTGAGAATGGAGTGGTAATAACCATGATCATCTACATTTGTAATATTATTTTGGCTTTGAAAAAGTAAGGTACTTAATATTTTCATCTTCATTTTGACAGATGCTACCGGCCTTGCGTATGAGGGGTCACACGAAGGCATGTTGAGGGAGTCCTGGATTAGGGGGTGTTCGGATAGCCGGACTATAACCTTTGGCTGGACTCCTGGACTATGAAGATACAAGATTGAAGACTTCGTCCTGTGTCCGGAAGGGACTTTCCTTGGCGTGGAAGGCAAGCTTGGCGATACGGATATGTAGATCTCCTACCATTGTAACCGACTCTGCATAACCCTAGCCCTCTCCGGTGTCTATATAAACCGGAGGGTTTTAGTCCATAGGACAACAACAGTGTCGGCATTCTGGGAACGGGGGTCCCCAGGCTTGCATGCCTGCGGCCTGCGGCGTGGCTCAAAAGGGGGCCCAGCACGGACCATCTTCATCAACACAAGACCCAAGACCCTCGCGAGGGGCCAAGTCTCGCGGGGCAGACGACACGGCGCTTCCTCAGGAACGGCCTCGTCAGGCTGGCTCACGAGGAGGCGGAGAGATCAAGGCGGGGTACCTCGCGAGGTGCCCATGATGCAAGCCATGACGACCAAGGGTGCCAGGCGGGCGCCAGTCCGCACAGTGTCTCCCTTTCCTCTTTGGTGCAAAGGGGGCAAGCGCAGGCCAGAGGATCAAGCAAAGGCATCCATTTCGGTGCAACGAGACCAAGACCAGTCCAACGGTGGGAATGAGCTCATCGTGGAGCCCAGAACGGCGTCACCACAGGGCCTTTGGCAGGCGAGGACCAACTTTAGTCAGGATAAGTGTACCAGATGTTCCCCTTCAAATTGGCCAATTGTTGGCGCCCTTCCCGCTCAATATTTGGGGAGAGGCCCAGGGCCTTTGCCTATAAATAGGACTAGCCACCCCAGGGTAGAGGCATAGAGCAATCTAGGGAGATGACCGAGAAACCAGTTAGAAAGACTCAGGCAGCAGAGAGAGAGAGAGAAGGGCGGTTGAACTCCCCTAGCAGTTCATCGTCCCAGTTCATCATCATCAGCCCAAGAGGCAATCCACCCACCACACTGGAGTAGGGTATTACACCACATCGGTGGCCCGAACCAGTATAAACCCTGTGTCTTTTGTGTTGTTCTTTCAGTAGTAATATCTTTGCGAGACGGAGAGGTAGAGGGCATAATCTCTGCGCGCACCCCAGAGTTCGAACCTTAAGGGTCTATCGGAACCCGAAATCCGACATTTGGCGCGCCAGGTAGGGGTGCGCCGGAATTTGTCTTCCACCGCTCCGCCCTCCTCCGACCGTCGCGTCCATGTCTGACGCTCGTCGGGCCCGTGCCGAGCGCCGGGCCACCATCGCTTCCCGCGTCGCCCAGACGGCTCCCATCGGTGGGCGTCCTCGTCGTTCCCCGTCGCCCGCCGTCAACGCTGCCACTGTCCCAATGTGGAACAAGCAGCAAGCATCGTCTCAGCACCCGTCCGTGCGGCAGGACGGCCGCACCGCTACTCCATCGCTCACACCAGCTGGCTCTTCGTCCTGCACGCTCCACACACCCTTGGAGGCTCGAGCTGCGCTCATCATGGAAAACGAGCTCCTGCGCTACTGTCCCATCGACGACGTCTACGAAGAGTGGCTCGACCGCGTTGCCGAGCTCGTCCGCGCCGCTGGGGGCTCCCCTGCGCCGTCCGCTCCGCTGCGCCGCACCCCGCCCCGCGCGGGCCATGAAGCTTCGGGGGCGTACCAGCCGCCTCCTCTCCAAGAGGACGCCATGGCTCCAAGGCGCATGGCCCCTGGGCGGAACCCGCTCCGTCAGACGCCAGCCCAGCAAGAACGAAGCTGCCAAGAAGTCCCTCGACCGCAAGAGGCTGCCCGGGCGCTTCCTGCTCCGGCTCGTCGTGACCCTGCTCCAGCTCCGGCACGTCAAGACCCCGCGCTGCTTCCAGCTGCAATGCATGGGGACCCGCAAGGCCAAACTCTCCCTCAACCGAAGCCTCCCGTGGCCACCGCAGGCTACCGCGCCTACACCAACGAGCTGTGCAGCGTCGCGTGGCCCGACAAGTTCAAGCCAGACCTGCCTCCTCGCTATGACGGCACGACCGACCCCGCCGAGTTCCTCCAGCTCTACGAGCTGGGCATCGAAGCTGCCAGTGGAGACGAGAAGGTCATGGCGAACTGGTTCCCCATGGCGCTCAAAGAAGGAGCTCGCACCTGGCTCCTGAACCTGGCCCCAGGCACGATCTCTTCCTGGGACCAGATGCGCACCCACTTCATCGCCAACTTCCAAGGTACTCGCGACCGGCCGCCGGCCGTGAGCGACATGCGCCGCATCAAGCAACAACCCGGAGAGACCCTGCAAAAGTACATCCAGCGCTTTAACGGTGCGCGCCTCAAGATCCCCAAGGTGTCCGAGGAAACCATCATCTCGGCCTTCTCCGATGGTGTGCGCGACGTCAAGATGAAGGAGGAGCTGGCGATGCATGAAGACATGTGCACCTCCGTAGAGCTGTTCAACTTGGCGACCAAGTGCGCCAAGGCTGAGGAGGGGCGTCTCTCCCTCCTCGAGCTGCCTACCGCAGACCCAGAAGAGAAGAAGCCCAAGGCCAAGGACGTGAAGCGCAAGGGGGCTGCCGTGCTCGCGGCAGAGCCCGATACCAAGCGGGGCAAGGATCTGCCCGAGTCCTCCAGGGGCAGCCGGTACTATGTGTACCACGACCTCCACGCCCACAACACCAATGAATGCCAAGAGCTCCGCGCTGTTCAAGAAGGAAGGATCGGCCGTCATCCCGACCGTGCTAACCGGGGCTACGGCCGAGGAGGAGGAAGAAACCCAGGACGCTGGGAAGACCGCGGCCCGCGCCAAGGATGGCGTGATCAACCTCGCGAGGACCACTGGCGGGATCTGCCTCGCGAGGGGGATTGGCAGGATCAGCCTTGTGAGGATCGCCTGCAGGGCAACGCAGGCCTCCCCCCGCTGCCGCCTCAGCCAAGGAGGAACGAGGACCACCATCAAGACGAGGGGGCTGGGGGCTTCCAGGAGCCGCGCGCAATCGCCTGCATCCTGGGCGGAGCTCAAGCCCCAGCCTCCCAACGCATCTTCAAGCAGTTTGCCCACGAAGTGAATGTAGTCCTCCCAAGGCTCGAAGCAACGAGCCCTCTCAGGTGGTCGGCGTGCACCATCACGTTCAGCTCAGCGGATCAACTCAAGTGCGCGGCCACTGCCGGGGTCCTCCCGATGCTTTGCTCCCCAGTCATCAACACCGTGCTGGTCGCCAGGACCCTCATCGATGGTGGAGCAGGGCTCAACGTCCTGTCCATGGAAACATTCAACAATGTCCAAGTGCCCTATGATCAGCTTCAGCCGACCAAGCCTTTCTCCGGAGTCACCGATGGTTCCACGATCCCGATCGGGCAGGTCCGCCTCCCTGTCACCTTTTGGGCCCGCAGCAACTACCGCACCGAGCTCATCGACTTCGGTGTCGCCCACATTCGCCTGCCATACAACGCCATCCTCGGGTACCCAGCACTGGCCAAGTTCATGGCCGTGACTCATCATGGCTACAACGTCCTAAAGATGCCAGGAAGTGGCGGAGTCATCACGGTGCCATCTGAAGAGAAGGATGCAGTGTGTTCCTTGGAGCGAGCCTTTCAGGCTGCGTCACTAGAAGACCCAGATCGCGGAAGCAGGAGGCTTCACGAGACCACCCCGAAGAAGAAGAAGACATCGTCAGGCTCAGCCCCTCAGGAGGCAGGTCCCTCAGGGCCCGCGTCTGCCCAAGGGGACCCTCCTTCCATCGCATAGGAAACCGCACCCAGCGCCCTCCTCAGGCAGGACTCAGGGGCTCTCACCTGGAGGGCCACCGACCTAGCCAAGGTCACGAGGGAGGCGCTTGGGCACCACGTGGAGGCATGCCACGAAGCACGTTTCCCTCAAGAAGGAGCAAGGCAAGGAAGTTCAGATCAGCAGGAGTTCGTCAACAAGGCCATTTAGGAACTACAGGAGTCAAGAATCATGAGAGGTTGCCACTGTCTACCGGCTGTGGCTCCCCATCCAGGCGAGGATGGTGGGCTGCGCGTCTGCATCGACGTACCAGGGCTCAATCAAGTCTCCACGACAGAGCGCCTCTGGGCCTCACAAGTGGGGCATTGCGGAGGTCCACCCCACAGCTATGTTCGCATGCCCTATGGCTTGCCGAGCGTGGCTGCTGCGTACCAGCGCCTCATGAGGGGCATCATGGAGACTCAGGAAGACAGGCGTTCCGCAGTCCTGGCGGAGATGGAGATGATTCGCAAGGAGCCACCAGCGCCTCCGGAGCCTCCTGAGGCCCCTGGGCCTGGGGGCTCGTGAGGATCGGCTTCCGCAGCCCACTGAATCTGCTGCACCAACACCACTTCATCTTCGATATCTTCACGTGACATCCTTCAAGCTTCATTTCCGGCTGGGAGCGCCCTCCCAGGGCTGCATCATTCCCAGGCCGCGTGGGTCCGTCCCTGCGGCATGTATCCCTTTTTATTTTCGGTCATTAGCTTACTTTGTTGGGGGCGCCCCTCGGGCTGCATCATCCCCAGGCCGCTCGGGCTAGGCCCGGTGGCGTGTATCTCCCTTGCGTTTATTTCTAGCTATGCATTCGCCTATCATGCTTGATTACTTGATGCCTGTCCACGGCACCTTTTCTTCTCCATGTTGACCACTTGCACGTTAAGGGGGGGGGGTACCTGAGCATCGCGACTCAGGGCTCTTACTGGCTCTCCAGCCCTCACCCTCTGGCCTTGTCCACGGCATCGCGACCTGGCATACCAGCGACGACTGAGACAAGCTCGAGGGCCGGGACCCGTGGACGTAGAGTGTCGGCATCTAAACAAATTTGCAGGAACACATCTCAAGATACGGCCCAGTGCCAGGTGCAACCCTCCTAGAGGTAGGGCCCCGTGAGTCCCGCGCTGGCTCACGGGTGCCCAGATACACCTCACCTAGCCCTACCGTGCCGGCCACGTGTCAGGGCGGGGCTGTACACGCCCCGGGGGCTCCTCCCGGAGGGTAGCCCCCTCCCACGTACCAGTGGAAGCACCATGCTCCGCGCTGGCTGACGACACTGCCGAGGAGCGGCTATGCCCGTACACATACGGAAGCGCTATGCTCCGCGCTGGTGATAAACAACTGAGGGTGGCCTCCGGGCCGCATCAACCTCAGGGAGCCCAGAGCTCAGTGTCTGGCCTCATCGCAACGCCTCCCCTCGGGAGCGCCGCGCGAGGGGGCTAGGCACGGGGGCTACGACTGGGTCACGCCCAGACGTACGCCGCCCAGCCAGGCCCCTTGGGCCTGGTTCGTCGCGCATCTCTCCCCGAGCGGAGCCAAGGTATTAAGGCCGTTTGAGCGTCAAGGGGGAGCCCTGAGCATCGCGACTCAGGGGCCTAACTGGTCCCGTAGCCCCTCACTCCTTAGTTCCGAAAGGCTATGCTGGGTGAGGTACGCGCGGGGCCGGGCTCTGCAGACGTAGAACGGTAGTCCCGCTTGCATCTCACCTCATCGCTCGTTGTTTGCGCGTCAAGGGGGACTCATGAGCATCGCGACTCAGGAGCCTAACTGGCTCCGTAGCCCCTCACTCCTTAGTTCCGAAAGGCTATTCTGGGTGAGGTACGTGCGTAGTCGGGCTCTACAGATGCGCAGTCGGGCCCTCACTCCAAGGTGCGCGACGTCAAGATGTAGGAGGAGCTGGCGATGCACGAAGACCTCTGCACCTCCCTGGAGCTGTTCAACCTGGCGACCAAGTGCGCCAGGGCTGAGGAGGGACGTCTCTCCCTCCTCGAGCTGCTTGTCGCAGACCCAGAAGAGAAGAAGCCCAAGGCCAAGGACGTGAAGCGCAAGGGGGCTATCGTACTCGCGGCAAAACCGGACACCAAGCGGGGCAAAGATCTACCCGAATCCGCCAGGGGCAGCCGGTACTGTGTGTACCACGACCTCCACACCCACAACACCAACGAATGCCAAGAACTCCGCGTTGTGAGAGAAGGAAGGATCGACCGTCACCCTGACCGCGCCGACCGTGGCTACGACCGAGGAGGAAGAGACCCGGGACGCTGGGAAGATCGCGGCCCGCGCCAGGGGTGGCGCGACCAACCTCGCGAGGACCGCTGGCGAGACCTGCCTCGCGAGGGGGACTGGAGGGATCAGCCTCGTGAGGACCGCCCTCATGGCAACGCGGGCCTCCCTCCGCTGCCGCCTCAGCCAAGGAGGAACGAAGACCGCCATCAAGACGAGGGGGCTGGGGGCTTCCAAGAGCCGCGCGCGATCGCCTGCATCCTAGGCGGAGCTCAAGCCCCAGCCTCCCAACGCATCTTCAAGAAGTTTGCCTGTGAAGTCAATGCAGTCCTCCCCAAGCTTGAAGGAACGCGTCCCCTCAAGTGGTCGGCGTGCGCCATCACGTTCAGCTCAGCAGATCAGCTCAAATGCGCGGCCACAGCCGGGGTCCTCCCGATGCTTTGCTCCCCAATCATCAGCAACGTACTGGTCACCAGGACCTTTATCGATGGTGGAGCAGGGCTCAACGTCCTGTCCGTGGAAACATTCGACAACCTCCAAGTGCCCTATGACCAGCTTCAGCCAACCAAGCCTTTCTCCGGAGTCACCGACGGTTCCACGATCCCGATCGGGCAGGTCCGCCTCCCTGTCACCTTCGGGAACCGCAGAAATTACCGCACCGAGCTCATCGACTTTGACGTTGCTCACATCCGCCTACCGTACAACGCCATCCTCGGGTACCCAGCGCTGGCCAAGTTCATGGCCGTAACTCACCACGGCTACAATGTCCTCAAGATGCCAGGGAGTTGCGGCGTCATCACGGTTCCATGTGAAGAGAGGGATGCAGTGTGTTCCCTGGAGCGAGCCTTTCAGGCCGCATCGCTAGAAGACCCAGATCGTGGGAGCAGGAGGCTTCCCGAGACCACACCCAAGAAGAAGAAGATGTCGTCAGGCTTTGCCCTTCAGGAGGCAGGCCCCTCAGGGCCCGTGCTTGCCCAGGGGGACCCTCCTTCCATTGCATAGGAAAGCGCGCCTGGCGCCCTCCTCAGGCAGGGCTTGGGGGCTCTCACCTTGAGGGCCACTGACCTAGCCAGGGTCACGAGGGAGGCGCTTGGGCACCACGTGGAGGCGTGCTTCGGCGCACGTTTCCCTCAAGAAGGAGCGAAGAAAGCAGAGTCAGACCAACAGGAGTTCGTTAACCAGGCCATTCAAGAACTACAGGAGTCGAGAATCATGAGAGGTTGTCGCCGCTTACCGGCTATGGCTCCCCATCCAGGCGAGGATGGTGGGCTGCGTGTCTGCATCGACGTACCAGGGCTCAATCAAGTCGCCACGACAGAGCGCCTCTGGGCCTCACAAGTGGGGCATTGCGGAGGTCCACCCCACAGCTATGTTCGCATGCCCTACGGCTTGCCGAGCGTGGCTGCTGCGTACCAGCGCCTCATGAGGGGCATCATGGAGACTCAGGAAGACAGGCGCTCCGCAGTCCTGGCGAAGATGGAGATGATTCGCGAGGAGCCACCAGCACCAAAGCCATTTCGTCGTCGACATCTTCAGGTGACATCTTTCAAGCTTCATTCCCAGCTGGGAGCGCCCTCCTAGGGCTCATTACTCCTAGGCCGCGTGGGTCCGTCCCTGCGGCGTGTATCCCTTTTTAGTTTTCGATCGTTAGCTTGCTTTGTTGGGGGCGCCCCTCGGGCTGCATCATCCCCAAGCCGCTCAGGCTAGGCCCAGCGGCGTGTATCTCCCTTGCGTTTATTTCCAACTATGCATTCGCCTATCATGCTTGATCATTTGATGCCTGTCTACTACAACTTTTCTTCTCCATGTCGACCACTTGCACGTTAGAGGGGGGGTGCCTGAGCATCGCGACTCAGGGCTCTTACCGGCTCTCCAGCCCTCACCCTCTGGCCTTGTCCATGGCATCGCGACCTGGCATACCAGCGACGGCTGAGACAAGCTCGAGGGCCGGGACCCGAGGACGTAGAGCGCCGGCATCTAACCAAATTCTTCAGGAACACATCTCAAGATACGGCCCAGTGCCAGGCGCAACCCGCCTAGAGGTAGGGCCTCGTGAGTCCCGCGCTGGCTCATGGGTGCCCAGATACACCTCACCTAGCCCTACTGTGCCGGCCACGTGTCACGGTGGGGCTGTATACGCCCCGGGGGCTCCTCCCGGAGGGGAGCCCCCTCCCACGTACCAGTGGAAGCACCATGCTCCGCGCTGGCTGACGACCCTGCCGAGGAGCGGCTGTGCCCGTACACATACGGAAGCGCTATGCTCCGCGCTGGTGATAAACAACTTAGGGTGGCCTCCGGGCCGCATTAACCTCAGGGAGCCCAGAGCTCAGTGGCTGGCCTCATCGCAACGCCTCCCCTCGGGAGCGCCGCGCGAGGGGGCTAGGCACGGGGGCTACGACTGGGTCACGCCCAGGCGTACGCCACCCAGCCAGGTCCCTCGGACCTGGTTCGTCACGCGTCTCTCCCCGAGCGGAGCCAAGGTATGAAGGCCGTTTGCGCGTCAAGGGGGACCCCCGAGCATCGCGACTCAGGGGCCTAACTGGTCCCGTATCCCCTAACTCCTTAGTTCCGAAAGGCTATGCTGGGTGAGGTACGCGCGGGGCCGGGCTCTGCAGATGTAGAACGGTGGTCCCACTCGCATCTCACCTCATCGCCCGCTGTTTGCGCGTCAAGGGGGACTCCTGAGCATCGCGACTCAGGAGCCTAACTGGCTCCGTAGCCCCTCACTCCTTAGTTCCGAAAGGCTATGCTGGGTGAGGTACGCGCGGAGTCGGGCTCTGCAGACGTAGAACGGAAGATACACCTACAGCACGCTCCCCTACTTGTAGTTCGTGCGCCAAGGGGGATTCCTGAGCATCGCGACTCAGGAGCCTAACTTGTCACGTAGCCCCTCACTCCTTTGGTCCCGTCCTGGTTTCCGGTCGGGGCTAATGCTGGGTGAGGTACGCGCGCGGCCGGGCTCTGCCGGCGTAGAACACATACAAGTAGGGAAGAAAAGCATAAAACTCAAAGAAATTAAAAGCAAAATATTACAGTCCATACTGTCGTCTCAGTACCAAACGCAAGTTTAAATGCCTCCTCGAGGCATGATGCATGTGCAGGAAGTAAAAGAAGAACAGGAGCGGCAGCGGAGTCACTTGTCGGCGGTGGGGCAGCACGGAGTGGCCTCGCTTCACGGAGTAGTAGGGCTGGTGGCGCCTCGCTTTGGCCTGGTGCTGAAGGCCCGGAACTTCTCCAGCAACGCCTCCGCATGCCCCTTCACGGCTTCGACAGTAGCGGCCGCGCCCTCGCCGCTCATCGGCTCCAGCAGACTGTCGAGGTCGGTGCCGGGATCGCGAAGGTAGATGTGGGCGAAGACCCGCGTCAGTGCAGCAGAAGACAGGACGCGCGCCTCGGCCTCAGCCGTGGGGCCAAGTCCAAGGGCGACATCTCCAAGGGCCTTAACCAGGAAGGGAAGCAGCTTGGCGGGGCCATCTTCGTCACCAGCCAGTGGGCCCTCCAGGCCGCTCTCGTAGAGTGTCTTCAGCGAAGCGCGAGCATCTTTCTCCAGGTCCGCGAAGGCCACGTGATCCTCGGCAAGAACCCGAGCCTCGCGGTCCAGCTCGGCCTTCGTCACCTCCAGCTCCTTCTTCAACGCGCCTAGGTGGGCGCGGCGCTTCTTAAGCTTGGCCTCCCGATCCTCGATGGCCACCTCGCGAGCCTTCGCGCTTTCTTCCTGCTCCTGGCAAAGGCGGACCTCCCTCGCGAGCTGGTCCCGCAGACCCTGCAGCTCGTCCTCCAGCTCCTTGCAGCGGCCACGGACTCCAACCACCTCTCCCAGGGCCACGTCTCGGGCGGCCTTCGCTTCAAGGGTGGCCTCCCTCTCTCCATCACAGGCCATTGAGGCCTGAACCAGCGCCGCTCGAATCGAGGCATCAGAGCGAATCCACCCCGAGGCCAGCTCCAGGCGCCCGGCCACCAAGCGAGGGTCGGCGCCGAGGAGATCCTGCCGCAGCCGGTCCAGTTCAGCAGCGGCACGCTCCAAGATGGAAGAAGAAGGCGGAGAAACATCGGCGCGCGCCAAGACGATAGGAGGAGTCGGGGAAGCAGCGGTCGGTGGAACAGGAGGAGAAGATAGCGGCGGCAAAACCATAGTGTCCTGAGGCGGAGTCTGCTGCGCCCCGGCGGCCGCAGCAGGTAGGAGCACCTCGGGAGTCGCTTGGGCCATGGGGGCTGGGCTCTCCCCAGCCAGCTCAGCCAAGCCTCGCAAGGATGAGCGGGCAGGAGAGGCCCGTGCCTCGCGATCGCCCTCACCTGCAGGTGGAGGAGTTGCCGCGGATGGGGCCTCGGGAGCCCCCTTCGGCTTCTTCGCCGTGGGCGCCAGCCTATCCAAAAGGAGCAAACATCAAGCCCCAGCGGCGGAACAAGGAACAAAAGACAAGGGATCGAGCACTTACAGGTCGTCGCTGGAGGGCTCGAGCAGCCTCCGGCCGTACTTGAAGCTTGAGAGCCGGCTGGAGGGGTCAACCTCAGAAGCAGAAGGCGCGTCCGCGGATCGCCCCGGTGCTGGGGCAGATCCGCGGAGGACCAGCCCGGTCCTGTCCTTCTTCGGGATCGGGGGCGAACTCCCACTACCCAGGACGTCGTCGACTTCATCGTCATCGCTCAATGAGAGGCGGAGAGTACGGGACTTGCGTCGGGGGAGGGGTGTTGGGGAACGCAGTAAATTCAAAAAATTTCCTACGCACACGCAAGATCATGGTGATGCACAGCAACGAGAGGGGAGAGTGTTTGTCTACGTACCCTCGTAGACCGAAGCGGAAGCGTTGACACAACGTAGAGGAAGTAGTCGTACGTAGAGGAAGTAGTCGTACGTTCTCCTCGCGATCCAACCGATCTAAGCACCGAACGTACGGCACCTCCGAGTTCTGCACACGTTCAGCTCGATGACGATCCCCGGGCTCCGATCCAGCAAAGCGTCGGGGAAGAGTTCCGTCAGCACGACGGCGTGGTGACGATCTTGATGTGTTACCGGCGCAGGGCTTCGCCTAAGCACTGCAACGATATAATCGAGGTGGAATTTGGTGGAAGGGGGCACCGCACACGGCTAAGGAACGATCCGTAGATCAACTTGTGTCTCTTTGGGGTGCCCCCTGCCCCCGTATATAAAGGATCCAAGGGGGAGGGGCTGGCCGGCCAGGTTTGGTGCACCAGGAGAGTCCTACTCCCTCTGGGAGTAGGATTCCCCCCCCCCCCAATCCTAGTTGAACTAGGATTGCTCCAAGGGGGAGAGAAAGAGAGAGAGGGGGCGCCCACCTCTCCTAGTCCTAATAGGACTAGGGAAGGGGGGGGAGGCGCGCAGCCCCTAGGGCTGCCCTCTCACCTTTCCTCCAAGGCCCATGTTGGCCCATTATGCTTCCGGGGGGTTCCGGTAACCCTCCCGGTATTCCGGTAAAATCCTGATTTCACCCGGAATGCATCCGATGTCCAAACATAGGCTTCCAATATATAATTCTTTATGTCTCGACCATTTCGAGACTCCTCGTCACGTCCCCGATCTCATCCGGGACTCCGAACTCCTTCGGTACATCAAAACTCATAAACTCATAATATAACTGTCATCGAAACCTTAAGCGTGCGAACCCTACGGGTTCGAGGACAATGTAGACATGACCGAGACATGTCTCCAGTCAATAACCAATAGCGGGACCTGGATGCCCATATTGGCTCCTACATATTCTACGAAGATCTTTATCGGTCAGACCGCATAACAACATACGTTTGTTCCCTTTGTCATCGGTATGTTACTTGCCCGAGATTCGATCGTCGGTATCCAATACCTAGTTCAATCTCGTTACCGGCAAGTCTCTTTTCTCGTTCCGTAATACATCATCTCGCAACTAACTCATTGGTTGCAATGCTTGCAAGGCTTATGTGATGTGTATTACCGAGAAGGCCCTGAGATACCTCTCCGACAATTGGAGTGACAAATCCTAATCTCGGAATACGCCAACCCAACATGTACCTTCGGAGACACCTGTAGAGCACCTTTATAATCACCCAGTTATGTTGTGACGTTTGGTAGCACACAAAGTGTTCCTACGGTAAACGGGAGTTGCATAATCTCATAGTTAAAGGAACATGTATAAGTCATGGATAAAAGCAATAGCAACATACTAAACGATCGGGTGCTATGCTAATGGAATGGGTCATGTCAATCAGATCATTCAACTAATGATGTGATCTCGTTAATCAAATAACAACTCTTTGTTCATGGCCAGGAAACATAACCATCTTTGATTAATGAGCTAGTCAAGTAGAGGCATACTAGTGACACTCTGCTTGTTTATGTATTCACACATGTATTATGTTTCCAGTTAATACAATTCTAGCATGAATAATAAACATTTATCATGATATAAGGAAATAAATAATAACTTTATTATTGCCTCTAGGGCATATTTCCTTCAGTCTCCCACTTGCACTAGAGTCAATAATCTAGATTACAAAGTAATGATTCTAACACCCATGGAGTCTCGGTGCTGATCATGTTTTGCTCGTGGAAGAGGCTTAGTCAACGGGTCTGCAATATTCAGCTCCGTATGTATCTTGCATATCTCTATGTCTCCCACCTGGACCAAATCCCGGATGGAGTTGAAGCGTCTCTTGATGTGTTTGGTTCTTTTGTGAAATCTGGATTCCTTTGCCAAGGCAATTGCACCAGTATTGTCACAAAAGATTTTCATTGGACCCGATACGCTAGGTACAACACCTAGATCGGATATGAACTCTTTCATCCAGACTCCTTCATTAGCTGCTTCCGAAGCGGCTATGTACTCAGCTTCACATGTAGATCCCGCCACGACGCTTTGTTTTGAACTGCACCAACTGACAGCTCCACCGTTTAATGTAAATACGTATCCGGTTTGCGATTTAGAATCGTCCGGATCAGTGTCAAAGCTTGCATCGACATAACCATTTACGACGAGCTCTTTGTCACCTCCATAAATGAGAATCATATCCTTAGTCCTTCTTAAGTACTTAAGGATGTTCTTGACCGCTGTCCAGTGATCCATTCCTGGATTACTTTGGTACCTTCCTGCTAAACTCTTAGCAAGGCACACATCAGGTCTGGTACACAGCATTGCATACATGATAGAGCCTATGGCTGAAGCATAGGGAACAATTTTCATTTCCTCTCTATCTTCTGCGGTGGTCGGGCATTGAGTCTTACTCAACTTCACACCTTGTGCCACAGGCAAGAACCCTTTCTTTGCCTGATCCATTTTGAACTTTTTCAAAACTTTGTCAAGGTATGTGCTTTGTGAAAGTCCTATTAAGCGTTTTGATCTATCTCTATAGATCTTAATGCCCAATATATAAGCAGCTTCACCGAGGTCTTTCATTGAAAAACTCTTATTCAAGTATCCCTTTATGCTATCCAGAAATTCTATATTATTTCCGATCAGCAATATGTCATCCACATATAATATCAGAAATGCTACAGAGCTCCCACTCACTTTCTTGTAAATACAGGCTTCTCCAAAAGTCTGTATAAATCCATATGCTTTGATCACACTATCAAAGCGTTTATTCCAACTCCGAGAAGCTTGCACCAGTCCATAAATGGATCGCTGGAGCTTGCACACTTTGTTAGCTCCCTTCGGATCGACAAAACCTTCTGGTTGCATCATATACAACTCTTCTTCCAGAAATCCATTCAGGAATGCAGTTTTGACATCCATTTGCCAAATTTCATAATCATAAAATGCGGCAATTGCTAACATGATTCGGACAGACTTAAGCATCGCTACGGGTGAGAAAGTCTCATCGTAGTCAATTCCTTGAACTTGTCGAAAACCCTTTGCAACAAGTCGAGCTTTATAGACAGTAACATTACCATCAGCGTCAGTCTTCTTCTTAAAAATCCATTTATTCTCAATTGCTTGCCGATCATCGGGCAAGTCAACCAAAGTCCACACTTTGTTTTCATACATGGATCCCATCTCAGATTTCATGGCCTCAAGCCACTTTGCGGAATCTGGGCTCACCATCGCTTCTTCATAGTTCGTAGGTTCACCATGGTCTAGTAACATGACTTCCAAAATAGGATTACCGTACCACTCTGGTGCGGATCTTACTCTGGTTGATCTACGAAGTTCAGTAGAAACTTGATCTGAAGTTTCATGATCATTATCATTAGCTTCTTCCCTATTTGATGTAGGTGTCACAGAAATAGATTTCTGTGATGTACTACTTCTCAATAAGGGAGTAGATACTGTTATCTCATCAAGTTCTACTTTCCTCCCACTCACTTCTTTCGAGAGAAACTCCTTCTCTAGAAAGTTTCCGACTTTAGCAACAAAAATTTTGCCTTCGGATCTGTGATAGAAGGTATACCCAATAGTCTCCTTTGGGTATCCTATGAAGACACATTTTTCCGATTTGGGTTCGAGCTTATCAGGTTGAAGCTTTTTCACATAAGCATCGCAGCCCCAAACTTTAAGAAATGACAACTTTGGTTTCTTGCCAAACCACAGTTCATAAGGTGTCGTCTCAACGGATTTTGATGGTGCCCTATTTAACGTGAATGCGGCCGTCTCTAGAGCATAACCCCAAAAAGATAGCGGTAAATCGGTAAGAGACATCATAGATCGCACCATATCCAGTAAAGTACGATTACGACGTTCGGACACACCATTACGTTGTGGTGTTCCGGGTGGCGTGAGTTGCGAAACTATTCCGCATTGTTTCAAATGTAGACCAAACTCGTAACTCAAATATTCTCCTCCACGATCAGATCGTAGAAACTTTATTTTCTTGTTACGATGATTTTCCACTTCACTCTGAAATTCTTTGAACTTTTCAAATGTTTCAGACTTGTGTTTCATTAAGTAGATATACCCATATCTGCTTAAATCATCAGTGAAGGTAAGAAAATAACGATATCCGCCACGAGCCTCAACATTCATTGGACCACATACATCGGTATGTATGATTTCCAATAAATCTGTTGCTCTCTCCACAGTACCGGAGAACGGTGTTTTAGTCATCTTGCCCATAAGGCACGGTTCGCAAGTGCCAAGTGATTCATAATAAAGTGACTCCAAAAGTCCATCAGTATGGAGTTTCTTCATGCGTTTTACACCGATATGACCTAAACGGCAGTGCCACAAGTAAGTTGCACTATCATTATTAACTCTGCATCTTTTGGTTTCAACATTATGAATATGTGTGTTACTATTATCGAGATTAAGTAAGAACAAACCACTCTTTAATGGCGCATGACCATAAAAGATATTACTCATATAAATAGAACAACCATTATTCTCTGATTTAAATGAATAACCGTCTCGCATCAAACAAGATCCAGATATAATGTTCATGCTCAACGCTGGTACTAAATAACAATTATTTAGATCTAATATTAATCCCGAAGGTAGATGTAGAGGTAGCGTGCCGACCGCGATCACATCGACTTTGGAACCATTTCCCACGCGCATCGTCACCTCGTCCTTAGCCAATCTTCGCTTAATCCGTAGTCCCTGTTTTGAGTTGCAAATATTAGCAACAGAACCAGTATCAAATACCCAGGTGCTACTGCGAGAATTAGTAAGGTACACATCAATAACATGTATATCACATATACCTTTGTTAACCTTGCCATCCTTCTTATCCGCCAAATACTTGGGGCAGTTCCGCCTCCAGTGACCAGTCTGCTTGCAATAGAAGCACTCAGTTTCAGGCTTAGGTCCAGACTTGGGTTTCTTCTCTTGAGTAGCAACTTGCTTGCTGTTCTTTTTGAAGTTCCCCTTTTTCTTCCCTTTGCCCTTCTTCTTGAAACTAGTGGTTTTGTTAACCATCAACACTTGATGCTCCTTTTTGATTTCTACCTCCGCGGCTTTTAGCATCGCGAAGAGCTCGGGCATAGTTTTGGTCATCCCTTGCATATTATAGTTCATCACGAAGCTCTTGTAGCTTGGTGGTAGTGATTGGAGAATTCTGTCAATGACGCAATCATCTGGAAGATTAACTCCCAGTTGAATCAAGTGATTGTTATACCCAGACATTCTGAGTATATGCTCACTGACAGAACCATTCTCCTCCATTTTACAGCTATAGAACTTATTGGAGACTTCATATCTCTCAATCCGGGCATTTGCTTGAAATATTAACTTCAACTCCTGGAACATCTCATATGCTCCATGGTGTTCAAAACGTCGTTGAAGTCCCGGTTCTAAGCCGTAAAGCATGGCACACTGAACTATAGAGTAGTCATCAGCTTTGCTTTGCCAGACGTTCATAACATCTGGCGTAGCTCTTGCACCAGGCCTGGCACCCAGCGGTGCTTCCAGGACGTAATTCTTCTGTGCAGCAATGAGGATAATCCTCAAGTTACGGACCCAGTCCGTGTAATTGCTACCATCATCTTTCAACTTTGCTTTCTCAAGGAACGTATTAAAATTCAACGGAACAACAGCACGAGCCATCTATCTACACAACATAGACAAGCAAGATACTATCAGGTACTAAGTTCATGATAAATTAAAGTTCAATTAATCATATTACTTAAGAACTCCCACTTAGATAGACATCTCTCTAATCCTCTAAGTGATCACGTGATCCAAATCAACTAAACCATGTCCGATCATCACGTGAGATGGAGTAGTTTCAATGGTGAACATCATTTATGTTGATCATATCTACTATATGATTCACGCTCGACCTTTCGGTCTCTGTGTTCCGAGGCCATATCTGTATATGCTAGGCTCGTCAAGTTAAACCTGAGTATTCCGCGTGTGCAACTGTTTTGCACCCGTTGTATTTGAACGTAGAGCCTATCACACCCGATCATCACGTGGTCTCTCAGCACGAAGAACTTTCGCAACGGTGCATACTCAGGGAGAACACTTCTTGATAATTTAGTGAGAGATCATCTTATAATGCTACCGTCAATCAAAGCAAGATAAGATGCATAAAAAGGATAAACATCACATGCAATCAATATAAGTGATATGATATGGCCATCATCATCTTGTGCTTGTGATCTCCATCTTCGAAGCACCGTCATGATCACCATCGTCACCGGCGCGACACCTTGATCTTCATCGCAGCATCGTTGTCGTCTCGCTAATCTTATGCTTCTACGACTATCACTACCGTTTAGCAATAAAGTAAAGCATTACATCGCGATTGCATTGCATACAATAAAGCGACAACCATATGGCTCCTGCCAGTTGCCGATAACTCGGTTACAAAACATGATCATCTCATACAATAAAATTTAGCATCACGTCTTGACCATATCACATCACAACATGCCCTGCAAAAACAAGTTAGACGTTCTCTACTTTGTTGTTGCAAGTTTTACGTGGCTGCTACGGGCTTTAAGCAAGAACTCATCTTACCTACGCATCAAAACCACAACGATAGTTTGTCAAATAGACTCCGTTTTAACCTTCTCAAGGACCGGGCGTAGCCACACTCGGTTCAACTAAAGTTGGAGAGACAGTCTTCCGCAAGCCATCTCTGTGCAAAGCACGTCGAGGGAACCGGTCTCGCGTAAGCGTACGCGTAAGGTTGGTCCGGATCGTCTCATCCAACAATACCGCTGAACCAAAGTATGACATGCTGGTAGGCAGTATGACTTGTATCGTCCACAACTCACTTGTGTTCTACTCGTGCAAATAACATCAACCATAAAACCTAGGCTCGGATGCCACTGTTGGGGAACGCAGTAAATTCAAAAAATTTCCTACGCACACGCAAGATCATGGTGATGCACAGCAACGAGAGGGGAGAGTGTTTGTCTACGTACCCTCGTAGACCGAAGCGGAAGCGTTGACACAACGTAGAGGAAGTAGTCGTACGTAGAGGAAGTAGTCGTACGTTCTCCTCGCGATCCAACCGATCTAAGCACCGAACGTACGGCACCTCCGAGTTCTGCACACGTTCAGCTCGATGACGATCCCCGGGCTCCGATCCAGCAAAGCGTCGGGGAAGAGTTCCGTCAGCACGACGGCGTGGTGACGATCTTGATGTGTTACCGGCGCAGGGCTTCGCCTAAGCACTGCAACGATATAATCGAGGTGGAATTTGGTGGAAGGGGGCACCGCACACGGCTAAGGAACGATCCGTAGATCAACTTGTGTCTCTTTGGGGTGCCCCCTGCCCCCGTATATAAAGGATCCAAGGGGGAGGGGCTGGCCGGCCAGGTTTGGTGCGCCAGGAGAGTCCTACTCCCTCTGGGAGTAGGATTCCCCCCCCCCAATCCTAGTTGAACTAGGATTGCTCCAAGGGGGAGAGAAAGAGAGAGAGGGGGCGCCCACCTCTCCTAGTCCTAATAGGACTAGGGAAGGGGGGGGAGGCGCGCAGCCCCTAGGGCTGCCCTCTCACCTTTCCTCCAAGGCCCATGTTGGCCCATTATGCTTCCGGGGGGTTCCGGTAACCCTCCCGGTATTCCGGTAAAATCCTGATTTCACCCGGAATGCATCCGATGTCCAAACATAGGCTTCCAATATATAATTCTTTATGTCTCGACCATTTCGAGACTCCTCGTCACGTCCCCGATCTCATCCGGGACACCGAACTCCATCGGTACATCAAAACTCATAAACTCATAATATAACTGTCATCGAAACCTTAAGCGTGCGGACCCTACGGGTTCGAGAACAATGTAGACATGACCGAGACATGTCTCCAGTCAATAACCAATAGCGGGACCTGGATGCCCATATTGGCTCCTACATATTCTACGAAGATCTTTATCGGTCAGACCGCATAACAACATACGTTTGTTCCCTTTGTCATCGGTATGTTACTTGCCCGAGATTCGATCGTCGGTATCCAATACCTAGTTCAATCTCGTTACCGGCAAGTCTCTTTTCTCGTTCCGTAATACATCATCTCGCAACTAACTCATTGGTTGCAATGCTTGCAAGGCTTATGTGATGTGTATTACCGAGAAGGCCCTGAGATACCTCTCCGACAATTGGAGTGACAAATCCTAATCTCGAAATACGCCAACCCAACATGTACCTTCGGAGACACCTGTAGAGCACCTTTATAATCACCCAGTTACGTTGTGATGTTTGGTAGCACACAAAGTGTTCCTACGGTAAACGGGAGTTGCATAATCTCATAGTTAAAGGAACATGTATAAGTCATGGATAAAAGCAATAGCAACATACTAAACGATCGGGTGCTATGCTAATGGAATGGGTCATGTCAATCAGATCATTCAACTAATGATGTGATCTCGTTAATCAAATAACAACTCTTTGTTCATGGCCAGGAAACATAACCATCTTTGATTAATGAGCTAGTCAAGTAGAGGCATACTAGTGACACTCTGCTTGTTTATGTATTCACACATGTATTATGTTTCCAGTTAATACAATTCTAGCATGAATAATAAACATTTATCATGATATAAGGAAATAAATAATAACTTTATTATTGCCTCTAGGGCATATTTCCTTCAAGGGGAGCCCTGGACTCTCCGTCAGTTGCCTCGGAGTCAGGGCCCTCCTCCCTCTCCTCTTCGCCCTCCTCTCTGCTAGGGTCGCCGGAGGACACGTCCACCAGTCCCTCGGGAGCCATCACAGGCACGGGTCCGTCCCTGTTGAAGACAGGCATCGACTCCACCACCTGCTGCCAGTCGTCGCGAAGGAACAAGGGCACCGGCGCGCCCTCCAGCCGTGCAACCTCGCCCCCAACCAGGGATTGGAGCGCCGCGGTCACCTCCTCGTCGCCTAGGGCCGCGGGGCTCGGGTGAGGCCTCCACATCGGAGGTGAGTACCGCCGGAGTGGGGCCAGCTGGTGCTCCAGGAACTCCCTCAGCAGCGACGTGCTGGTCAGCCTCGCTGCCGCCGCGCCGGCCGGCTTCAGGTCCGCGTCCATCTTCTCCAGGACTGGCTTCGCGCGGGGGTCCAAAAGCTCCTCCCGGGACCAGTCGCTGGAACTCACGGGCTGCTCCGTGGGTAGGATCAGCCGAGGGTGGATGCGCCCGATGTCCACCAAGACCCACTTGCTCCTGAAGCCCTCAATCCTCTTCCCGGGATTCGAAATGGCAATGGCGCTGCCGTACGCGACGAAGCTCGCGCATGCGGAAGGAGAACCACGGGTGACCCGGAGGGAGAAGTAGTGGCGCGGCAAGGCCACTGAGGGTTGCACCCCCACATGAGCCTCGCAGTAGTAGGCGAAAATTGCCAGAAGAAGAATGGAGTTGGGGTGGAGATGCAGAGCTTACAAGTCATAGTGGCGGAGGACAGTGAGGAAGAACTCGGAGAAAGGAGGCACCAGGCCCGCAGTGATGGAGCTTACAAATAGAGGGTAGAAGGTGCTCCCCCGGCCCTCAGGGATGGCGGAGGCGACCTTGAACGCCCGTGTTCCGTCGACTCCCCACGCCGCCGCCATCCGGCGCAGCCGGGCGAGGCTCGCCACCGACACAGTCGACGAGTCCAGGGCCGGCGAGAACCAAGCTTCAGCAGGAGGCTGGCGCGGCGCCATGACTTCCAAGGCCACAAGCGAGCAGATCTGAGAGTCTGGAGGAAGGAAGGAGAGGCGCAAGAAAGGGGATCTGAGCAACAACGGGAGAAAGAGAATGGCAAGGCTAGAGCAGACACTACACCTTTAACCTGCGCAGTTGCGGGGATGCCCGCGCCCAATCAACCGCCACGCGGCACCCGAGGCCGCAGGCTGTTAGGGCCCGCGGCGCTTCGCCCTTGCCCTTTCGCCTATCGGCACGGCCAAGTCCGGGCGCGCCTTGGGCCCGGGGGCTACTGTCGGCGTTCTGGAAACGGGGGTCCCCAGACTTGCCTGCCTGTGGCCTGCGGCCTGCGGCGTGGCTCGAATGGAGGCCCAGTACGACCCACCTTCATCAACGCAAGACTCAAGACCCTCGCGAGGGGCCAAGCCTCGTGGGAAGGATGACGCAACGCTTCCTCGGGCGTGGCCTCCTCAGGCTGGCTCATGAGGAGGCGGAGATATCATGGCAGGGTACCTCGCGAGGTGCCCATGAAGCAAGCTGTGACGACCAAGGGTGCCAGGCGGGCGCCAGACCGCCCAGTGTCCTCCCCTTTCCCCTTTGGTGCAAAGGGGGCAAGCGCAGGCGAGAGGATCAAGCAAAGGCATCCATTTCGGTGCAACGAGACCAAGACCAGTCCAACGGTGGGAATGAGCTCATCGTGGAGCCCAGAGCGGCGTCACCACAGGGCCTTTGGCAGGCGAAGACCAACTTTGGTCAGGATAAGTGTACTGTATGTTCCCCTTTGAATTGGCCAATTGTTGGCGCCCTTCCCGCTCAATATTTGGGAAGAGGCCCAAGGCCTTTGCCTATAAATAGGACTAGCCACCCCCAAGGTAGAGGCATGGGGTGTTGATCTGGAAGGCATCGGGTATCCAGAATCCGAGCAAGAAGAGAGAGAGAGAAGGGCGGCTGAACTCCCATTGTAGTTCATCGTCCCAGCTAGAACACGCCCTCGCGAGGCTGTTCACCCTTGTACTGTTCATCTTCATCAGCCCAAGAGGCAATCCACCCACCACACTGGAGTAGGGTATTACACCACACCGGTGGCCCGAACCAGTATAAACTCTGTGTCTTTTGTGTTGTTCTTTGGGTAGTTTAGATCCTTGCGAGACGGAGAGGTAGAGGGCAGAATCTCCGTGCACACCCCAGAGTTCGAACCTTAAGGGTCTGCCGGAACCCACGATCCGACAGCGGTGCGCCTTGGGGCAGGGGCGGACCCGCGGGAGATCAGCCCGGTCCTGCCCTTCTTCGGGATCGGGGGCGAGCTTCCGCTACCCCGCACGTCGTCGTCCTCATCATCGTCACTCGAAGAGAGGCAGAGAGAACGGGGTCTGCGCCGGCGAAGGGGAGCCCTCGACTCACCGTCAGTTGCCTCGGAGTCAGGGCCCTTCTCCCGCTCCTCTTCGCCCTCCTCTTCACCGGAGTCGCCGGAGGACACGTCCACCAGTCCCTCGGGAGCCACCACGAGCACGGGCCCGTCCCCGTTGAAGACGGGCATGGACTCCACCACCTGCTTCTAGTCGTCGCGAAGGAACAAGGGCGCAGGCGCGCCCTCCAACCTTGCCACCTCGCCCCCGACCAAAGATTGGAGAACCGCGGTCAAATCCTCGTCGCCCAAGGTCGCGGGGCTCGGATGAGGCCTCCACATCGGAGGTGAGTATTGCCGAAGCAGAGCCAATTGGTGCTCCAGGAACTCCCTCAGCAATGACGCGCCGGTCAGCTTCGCCGTCGCCATGCTGGCCGGCCTCAGGTCCGCGTCCATCTTCTCCAGTACCGACTTCGCGCGAGGGTCCGTGAGCTCCGCTCGGCACCAGTCGCTGGAACTCGCGGGCTGCTCCGCGGGCAGGATCAGCCGAGGGTGGATGCGCCCGGCGTCTACCAAGACCCACTTGCTCCAGAAGCCCTCAATCCTCTTCCCGGGATTCGAAATGGCAATGGCGCCGCCGTACGCAACGAAGCTCGCGCATGCGGAAGGAGAACCACGGGTGACCCGGAGGGAGAAGTAGTGGCGCAGCAAGGCCACTGAGGGATGCACCCCCACATGAGCCTCGCAGTAGTAGGCGAAGATCGCCAGAAGAAGGATGGAGTTGGGGTGGAGATGCAGAGCTTGTAAGTTGTAATGGCGGAGGACAGAGAGGAAGAACTCGGAGAAAGGAGGCACCAGGCCTGCAGTAATGGAGCTTACGAAGAGAGGGTAGAAGGTGCTCCCTCGGCCCTCGGGGGTGGCGGAGCCGACCTTGAACACCTGCGCCCTGTCGATGCCTTGCGCCGCCGCCATTCGGCGCAGCCGGGCAAGGCCCGCCTCAGACACATTCGACAAGTCCAGGGCAGGCGAGAACCAAGTTTCGGCCGGAGGCTGACGCGGCGCCATGTCTTCTTGGGTCACACGGGAGGAGCAGATCTAGGAATTTGGAAGAAGGAAGGAGAGGCGCAAGAAAGGGGATCTGAGCAGCGACCGGAGAAAGAGAAAAGCAAAGCCTAGGCAGACGCCACACCTTTAATAACCTGCGCGGTTGCTGAAGCACTCGCGTCCAATCAACCGCCACGCGGCGCCCAGGGCCGCAGGCTATTAGGGCCCGCAGCGCTTCGCCCTTTCCCTTTCTCTTCTCGGCACGGCCAAGTCCATGCTCGCGTTGGGCCCGGGGGCTACTGTCGGCGTTCTGGGAACGGGGGTCCCCAGACTTGCCTGCCTGTGGCCTGCGGCGTGGCTCAAAAGGGGGCCTAGCACGGCCCATCTTCATCAACACAAGACCCAAGACCCTCACGAGGGGCCAAGCCTCGCGGGGCGGACGACACGGCGCTTCCTCAGGCACGACCTCGTCAGGCTGGCTCACGAGGAGGTGGAGAGATCAAGGCGGGGTACCTCGCGAGGTGCCCATGACGCAAGCCATGACGACCAAGGGTGCCAGGCGGGCGCCAGTTGGCACAATGTCTCCCTTTCCTCTTTGGTGCAAAGGGGGCAAGCGCAGGCCAGAGGATCAAGCAAAGGCATCCATTTCGGTGCAACGAGACCAAGACCAGTCCAACGGTGGGAATGAGCTCATCGTGGAGCCCAGAACGGCGTCACCATAGGGCCTTTGGCAGGCGAGGACCAACTTTAGTCAGGATAAGTGTACCAGATGTTCCCCTTCAAATTGGCCAATTGTTGGCGCCCTTCCCGCTTAATATTTGGGGAGAGGCCCAGGGCCTTTGCCTATAAATAGGACTAGC
The DNA here is from genome assembly GCA_032464435.1 of Aegilops umbellulata. Lineage (NCBI taxonomy): Eukaryota > Viridiplantae > Streptophyta > Magnoliopsida > Poales > Poaceae > Aegilops > Aegilops umbellulata. Next base: position 288,155,402 of record CP136056.1, on the reverse strand, counting down.
CACCCCCAGGGTAGAGACATAGAGCAATCTAGGGAGATCACCGAGAAACCAGTTAGAAAGACTCAGGCAACACAGAGATAGAGAGAAGGGCAATTGAACCCCCCTAGCAGTTCATCGTCCCAGCTAAGAACAGGCCCTCGCGAGGCTGTTCTTCCTTGTATTGTTCATCAACATCAGCCCAAGAGGCAATCCACCCACCACACTGGAGTAGGGTATTACACCGCATCGGTGGCCCGAACCAGTATAAACCCTATGTCTTTTGTGTTGTTCTTTCAGTAGTTAGATCTTTGCGAGACGGAGAGCTAGAGGGCATAATCTCCGCGCGCACCCCAGAGTTCGAACCTTAAGGGTCTGCCGGAACCCGAAATCCGACAAACAACAAGAACAACAATCATACCATAGGCTAGCTTCTAGGGTTTAGCCTCCTTGATCTCGTGGTAGATCTACTCTTGTACTACCCATATCATCAATATTAATCAAGCAGGAGTAGGGTTTTACCTCCATCGAGAGGGCCCGAACCTGGGTAAAAACATAGTGTCCCTTGTCTCCTGTTACCATCCGCCTAGACGCACAGTTCGGGACCCCCTACCCGAGATCCACCGATTTTGACACCGACATTGGTGCTTTCATTGAGAGTTCCTCTGTGTCGTCACTTTTAGGCCCGATGGCTCCTCCGATCATCAACAACGATGCGGTCCAGGGTGAGACTTTTCTCCCCAGACAAATCTTCGTATCCAGCGGCTTTGCACTGTGGGCCAATTCGCTTGGCCATCTGGAGCATATTGAAAGCTACGCCCCTGGCCATCAGGTCAGATTTGGAAGTCTGAACTACACAGCTGACATCCACGGGGATTTGATCTTTGACGGACTCGAGCCACAGCCGAGCGCACCGCACTGTCACGAAGGGCATGATTTAGCTCCGCCGCCGAACAGTGCTCTGGAGGTCGCGCCCGCATCGGCTCGGACCCTTAGTTTGGAGCCGATTGCGCCGATCGAGGACGGGTGGTTGGCCGCCGCCTCGGGGGCCGAAATCTCTACGGCGATCGAGCCGAACACCAGCTTTGTCCCTTGCGAAGCCTCTGACTCCAAGGTGCCGGACTCCTCTCCGGACTCCGAGCCCCCCGCGCCCCTGCCGATCGAGTCCGATTGGGCGCCGATTATGGAGTTCACCGCCGCAGACATCTTTCAGCACTCGCCCTTCGGCGATATTCTGAATTCACTAAAGTCTCTCTCTTTATCAGGAGAGCCCTGGTCGGACTACGGTCAGCAAGGTCGGGATGCGGATGATGAAGAAATTCAAAACCCACCCACCACCCACTTTGTAGCCATTGTCGATGATTTAACCGACATGCTCGACTATGACTCCGAAGACATCGACGGTATGGACGCCGATGCAAGAGACGATCAGGAACCAGTGCCTATAGGGCACTAGAAAGCCACCTCGTCATATGACATATACATGGTGGACACCCCAAAAGAGGGCGATGGCGATGGAACAACGGAGGATGACCCCTCCAAGAAACAGCCTAAGCGCCGGCGTCAGCGGCGCCACTCTAAATCCCGCCAAAGCAAAAATGGTGATTCCGGCACGGGAGATAATAACACTCCGGACAGTGCCGAAGAAAACCCCCTCCAGCAAAACTCAGCACAGGAGGATGGAGAAGCCAGCCCTCATGAAAGAGCGGCAGACAGAGAGGTCGAGGACAATAATTACATGCCTCCCTCCGAAGACGAGGCAAGCCTCGGCGACGATGAATTTGTCGTGCATGAGGATCCCGTCGAACAAGAGCGCTTCAAACGCAGGCTTATAGGCACGGTGAGCAGCCTCAAGAAAAAACAGCTACAACTTAGAGCTGATCAAGACTTGCTAGCCGACAAATGGACTGAAGTCCTGGCGGCTGAAGAATATGAACTCGAACGCCCCTCCAAGAGCTACCCAAAGCACAGGTTGCTACCCCGATCAGAGGAAGAAGCACCTACATCACCAGCGCATGATGCGGCCGACCAGCCACCGTGTGGCCGTGACAGAGAGGCCTTTCGGCCCACCACTCAAGCCGCACCCCGGCGCCGCTTTAAAAATACCAAGGCACGGGGAAGTGCGCCAGACCTGCGAGATATATTGGAGGACAAGGCAAAGCAAACAAGGTCGATCTACGGATCGCGTGGGCGCCCCACGGCACGAGACGGTAATCGTCACGCCGGATACAGTAAATCCGACCGGGCCGAACACAGTAACAAAGCTCGTTTGAGCTATGTCGGGATATAGCCCAATACAGAGGTGCTGCACACCCACTACGCTTCACAGATGAAGTAATGGATCATCAAATCCTAGAGGGTTTCGAACCCGTAAACATCGAATCATATGATGGCACAACAGATCCTGCGGTATGGATCGAGGATTATCTCCTCCATATCCACATGGCCCGCGGTGATGACTTAAACGCCATCAAATAGCTCCCACTCAAGCTTAAAGGACCATCTCGGCATTGGCTGAACAGCTTGCCAGCAAAATCAATTGGTTGTTGGGAGGACCTGGATGCTGCATTCCTCGACAATTTCCAGGGCACCTATGTGCGACCACCAGACGCCAATGACCTAAGCCACATAATTCAGCAGCCAGAGGAATCGGCTAGGCAATTCTGGACACGGTTCCTAACCAAGAAAAATCAAATGGTCGACTGTCCGGACGCACAGGCCCTGGCGGCCTTCAAGCATAATATCCGCGACGAGTGGCTTGCCCGGCACCTTGGACAGGAAAAGCCGAAATCTATGGCAGCCCTCACGACACTCATGACCCGCTTTTGTGCAGGAGAAGACAGCTGGTTGGCTCGTAGCAATAACATAACCAAGAGCCCTGGTAATTCGGATACCAAGGACAACAGTGCCAGGTCGCGTCGCAACAAGCACAAGCGCCGCATTTACGGCGACAATGCTGAGGATACGGCAGTTAGTGCCGGATTCAGAGGCTCTAAACCCGGTCAGCGGAAAAAGCCATTCAAGAGAAATAGTCCGGGCCCGTCCAATTTGGACCGAATACTCGGCCGCTCATGCCAGATACATGGCACCCCCCGAAAAGCTAGCCAATCACACCAACAGGGATTGTTGGGTGTTCATGCAGGCCGGCAAATTAAATGCCAAAAACAGAGACCAGGGGCTACATAACGACGACGAGGAGGAGCCCTGGCCACCGAACAGTAGTGGACAGAAGGGATTCCCCCTACAAGTGCGGACGGTGAACATGATATACGCGACCCACATCCCCAAGAGGGAGCGAAAGCGTGCGTTAAGGGACGTATACACGATGGAGCCAGTCGCCCCGAAGTTCAACCCATGGTCTTGCCCGATCACTTTTGATCGAAGGGACCACCCCACTAGCATTCATCACGGCGGATTCGCCGCACTGGTTCTAGACCCAATTGTTGACAGATTTCACCTCACTAGAGTCCTCATGGACGGCGGCAGCAGCCTGAACCTGCTTTATCAAGACACAATGCGGAAAATGGGCATCGATCCTTCGAGGATTAAACCCACTAAAACGACCTTTAAAGGCGTCATACCAGCTGTAGAGGCCAACTGTAAAGGCTCAGTAACACTTGAAGTGGTCTTCGGATCTCTGGATAATTTCCAAAGCGAGGAGTTAATCTTTGACATAGTCCCGTTCTGCAGTGGCTATCACGCACTGCTCGGGCGAACCGCATTTGCCAAGTTCAATGCGGTATCGCATTACGCATACCTCAAGCTCAAGATGCCAGGCCCTCGAGGAGTCATTACGGTCAATGGAAACACCGAACGCTCTCTCCGTACGGAGGAGCATATGATGGCTCTCGCAGCGGAAGTACAAAGCAGCCTCTCAAGGCAATTCTCCAGTCCGGCCATTAAACGTCCGGACACCGTCAAGCGCGCCCGGAGTAACCTAAAGCAAGACCACCTGACACGTTTCGAGCAGGCGTAGCAATGCGGCCCCAACCCCAGCCCTCGCGAAATTGCGAAACCAGTGCTGCGCGTACATAACTACACTCTGGAAATACCATGGGCACAGGGGAGGGGCACCATCACGGCACGCCCAAAACATGGCTTAAACCGCACTAGGGGCTGCCGATTTTTCACTTTTATCTTATTTTCAGGACTCCATTCTTCGGAAGGCCTAACCGGCAGTACAATTGCCGCACAAACGATGCAAGAACCAGGGAAGAAGAAAGCCACGCTGCACTATGGAACTCTCAGGTGGTCTCTATAACAAGCAGTATACCCGTTTTACATATCATTCCGCAGCCCGCCCCAGGAAAGGACATGTTAAATAGTCCCACCATTTGCTTATCGCACTATTTGTATCGTTCTGCTTTGATCGTCGCTTTTTTAAATAAAGAATGCATAGATTTTGTCTATTATTGTATTACTCTTTTTTAAGAATATATGTTCATTAATAACATGTCGTACCCGTACACTTTGGTACGGCCAATACACCAGGGGCTTAAGTACCCCACAAAACACGGTGTGAGAAGTCTGAACACTTTCACAAGTGCGGCAGCCCGAACTTATAATATTATATGCATCGGCTCCGAATCATGTCTTGGGTCAAATGTTGGGTTTGCCCGGCTCCTATGTTTTGGTACCTTAGGTTCTGTTGTATCGGCTAAGGTAGCGCTAGGAGAACTACTGCGATTGTGCCCCAGTTGAGCTAGGCTAAGCACCTCAGTAGAGAAAGCTAAAACTGACCGTCATGATGAGGCGAGAGCTGGTCGCTGTTCGAGAGGTTTTCGAGTCCCTAAAGACTTATGCCGCTTAGAGCGAGGAGTAGGCTTTGTCCGGCCTAGGCGTGGATAGCGCCCCGAACTCGGTCTTCCGAACACTAGGGGCTTCGCCGAAATTTAAAATTATAGAATTCTATGGCTAAGTGAGAGTGTTCAAGCATTATAGTCCGATTGCCTTGTTCGTTGTGTTGAGCGCCTCCCTCGAAGGACCCAAGAATTGGAAAAAGAGCGCTCAAGTTTATCCCGAACACCCCAGCACTCGTGGCATGGGGGTAGAAGCCGACGACTCGCCATCTCCCAAAATTTGATAAACAGCCGCACAGAACGTAATATTTTAAATTCAAAAAGCATTGCTTTGCGCACATGAACAAGTTTTCAGTGCACAGGACAAAATAAACAAGTTTTACTCAAAAATTACATCTTTCGAGCATTCGTCCGCCATAAGGCGGGCGCCCTTCAGAATGCCCTTATAGTACATCTCGGGGTGGCGATGCTCCTTGCCCGGCGGCGGCCCGTCCTTCACAAGCTTCTCTACATCCAGCTTGCCCCAGTGCACCTTAGCACGGGCAAGCGCCCTACGGGCACCTTCGATGCAGACGGAGCGCTTGATGACTTCGAGCCTTGGACAGGTGAGGGATTCCTGGATTAGGGGGTGTTCGGATAGCCGAACTATACCTTCAGCCAGACTCCAGGACTATGAAGATGCAAAGTTGAAGACTTCGTCCCGTGTCCGGAAGGATCTTTTCTTGGCGTGGAAGGCAAGCTAGGTGTGCGGATATTCGAGATCTCCTACCATTGTAACCGACTCTGTGTAACCCTAACCCTATCCGGTGTCTATATAAACCAGAGGGTTGTAGTCCGTAGGACAACCATCATCATACACAATCATACCATAGGCCAGCTTCTAGGGTTTAGCCTCCTTGATCTCGTGGTAGATCCACTCTTGTACTACCCATATCATCAATATTAATCTAGCAGGAGTAGGGTTTTACCTCCATCGAGAGGGCCCGAACCTGGGTAAAATAAAGTGTCCCTTGTCTCCTGTTACCATCCGACCTTGACGCACAGTTCGGGACCCCCTACCCGAGATCCGCCGGTTTTGACACCGACATTGGTGCTTTCATTGAGAGTTCCTCTGTGTCGTCGCTTTTAGGCCTGATGGCTCCTTTGATCGTCAACAATGACAAGGTCCAGGGTGAGACTTTCCTCCCCGGACAAATATTCGTCTTCGGCGGCTTCGCTCTGCGGGTCAATTCGCTTGGTCTTCTGGAGCAGATCGAAAGCTACGCCCCTGGCCATCAAGTCAGGTTTGGAAGCTTAAACTACACGGCTGATATCCGCGGAGACTTGATCTTCGACGGGTTCGAGCCACAGCCAAGTGTGCCGCGCTACTTCGAGGGGCATGATATAGCTCTGCCTCCGAATAGCACCCTGGAGGCCGCACACGCTCCGGCCCCGATCTTTGACTCGGAGCCCACTACGTTCTCTGAGGATGAACGGTTGGACGTCACCTCAGGGGCTGCGATCTCAAAGGCGATCGAGCCGAACGCCAGCCCCGTACTCGGCACGGCTCAGGACTCCAAGGAGCCAGGCTCTTCTCTGAACTCCGAGCCTTCCGCGCCCCTGTTGATCGAATCTGATTGGGCGCCTGTAATGGAATTCACCGCCGCGGACATCTTTCAGTGCTCACCTTTTGGTGATATCCGGAATTCTCTCAAGTCTCTCTCTTTATCAGGAGAGCTCAGGCCGGACTATGGTCTGCGAGGTTGGGATTCGGACTATGAAGAAATTCAAAGCCCACCCACCACCCACTTAATAGCCACTGTCGACGATTTAACCGACATGCTTGATTTCGGCTCCGAAGACTTCGACGGTATGGACGACGAAGGAGGAGACGAACAAGAACCAGCACCTGTAGGGCGCTGGACCACCACCTCGTCATATGACATATATATGGTGGATGCTCCAAAGGATGCGGATGGCGATGGAACAGCGGAAGACAACAACTCGAAAAAACCACAAAAACGTTGGCGCCAACGGCGCCGCTCTAAATCCCGCCACAGCAGAAACGGTGATTCCAGCACGGGAGATAATACTACCCCGGACAGCGCCGAAGAACACCAGAACCAGCAAGATTCGGCGCAGGAAGATGGAAAAGCCAGCCCTCAGGAGAGAGCGGCAGAGCAAGAGGTTGAGGATGATAACTACATGCCTCCCTCCAAAGACGAGGCAAGCCTCGACGACGACGAATTTGTCGTACCATCAGACCCCGCCGAACAAGAGCATTTTCAACGCAGGCTTCTAGCCACGGCCAACAGCCTAAAGAAAAAGCAGCAACAGCTTAGAGCTGATCAAGATTTGCTAGCTGATAGATGGACTGAAGTCCTTGCGACCGAAGAGTATGAACTCGGGCGCCCCTCCAAAAATTATCCTAAGCGCAGGCCGCTACCCCAATCAAAGGGGGAAGCATGTGACATGGCAGACCGGCCACGCCGTGGCCGTGACAGAGAGGCCTGTCGAGCCCTTAAGCAAGCCATGCCCCGATGCCGCTCGAATAAGGCACGGGAAAATGAGCCAGACCTGCGAGACGTACTGGAGGATAAAGCAAAGCAAACAAGATCGATCTATGGATCGCGTGGACGCTCGAAGACACGTGATGATCTTCACTCCGGACACAATAAATCCGGCCGGGCCGAACACAGCAGGCACTGCTCTTCCGAGCTGCGTCGTGACATAGCCCAGTACAGGGGCGCCGCACACCCACTATGCTTCACAGACGAAGTAATGGATCATAAAATCCCAGAGGGTTTTAAACCCGTCAATATCGAGTCGTACGATGGTACGACAGATCCGGCAGTATGGATTGAGGATTATCTCCTTCACATCCACATGGCACGTGGCGATGATCTGCACGCCATCAAATACCTACCCCTTAAGCTTAAAGGACCAGCCCGGCACTGGCTTAACAGCCTACCAGCGGACTCAATCGGTTCTTGGGAGGACCTGGAAGCCGCATTCCTCGACAACTTTCAGGGGACCTATGTGCGGCCACCGGACGCCGACGACCTAAGCCACATAATTCAGCAGCCAGAAGAATCGGCCAGGCAATTCTGGACACGGTTCCTAACAAAGAAAAATCATCAGATAGTCGACTGTCCGGACGCAGAGGCCCTAGCAGCCTTCAAACACAACATCCGTGACGAGTGGCTTGCCCGGCACCTGGGACAGGAAAAGCCGAAAACCATGGCACCCCTCACGACACTCATGACCCGCTTTTGCGCGGGCAAAGATAGCTGGCTAGTTCACAGTAACAACTTATCGAAGAAGCCCGGTAATTCGGATACCAAGGACAAAAGTGGCAGGTCACATCGAAATAATCAAAAGCGCCGTGTTAGCAGCGACAGCAATGAGGATGCAGCAGTCAATGCCGGATTCAGAGGCTATAAATCTGGTCAGCGGAAAAAGCCATTTAAAAAGAATAACCAGGGCCCGTCCAGTTTGGACTGGATACTCGATCGCTCGTGCCAGATTCATGGCACCCCCGAAAGGCCAGCCAATCACACCAACAGGGATTGTTGGGTGTTCAAGCAGGCAGGCAAGTTAAGAGCCGAACACAAGGACAAGGGGCTGAACAGCGACGAGAGGAGGAGCCCAGGTCGCCGAACAACAATGGACAGAAAGGGTTTCCCCCACAAGTGCGGACGGTGAACATGATATACGCGACCCACATTCCCAAACGGGAGAGGAAGCGTGCGCTACGGGACGTATACGCGATGGAGCCAGTCGCCCCAAAGTTCAACCCATGGTCCTCCTGCTCGATCACTTTCGATCGAAGGGACCACCCCATTAGCATCCGTCACGGCGGTTTTGCCGCACTGGTCCTCGACCCAATCGTGGACGGATTTCATCTCACAAGAGTCCTCATGGACGGCGGCAGTAGCCTGAACCTGCTTTATCAGGATACAGTGCGGATAATGGGCATAGATCCATCAAGGATCAAGCCCACAAGGACGACCTTTAAAGGCATCATACCAGGTGTAGAGGCCAATTGCACAGGCTCGATAACACTTGATGTGGTCTTCGGATCTTCGGATAACTTCCGAAGCAAAGAGTTAATCTTCGATATAGTGTCGTTCCGCAGTGGCTATCATGATATGCTCGGACGAACCGCATTCGCTAAATTCAATGCGGTGCCGCACTACGCATATCTCAAGCTCAAGATGCCAGGCCCTCGAGGAGTAATTACGGTCAGCGGAAACACAGAACGCTCCATCCGTACGGAAGAGCACACGGCGGCCCTCGCAGCGGAAGTACAAAGCAGCCTTTCAAGGCAACTCTCCGGTCCGGCCGTTAAAAAGTCGGACAATGCAAAGCGCGCCCGGAGTAACCTGCAACAAGACCACCTGGCACGATCAGAGAAAGCGTAGCAATACGGCCCCGACCCCAGCCATCGCAACATAGCGGAGCAAGTACCTCGAGTACACAATTACGCCCTTAAAATTCCATGGGCACAGGGGGAGGGGCACATTAACGGCATGCCTACAACACGACGTCAAATGTACCAGGGGCTGCCGGATTTTTTCTTTTTTAATTTCAGGACTCCATACTCTGGACAACCTGTTTGGCAGTGTTGCCGCACAGACGATGCAAGATCCAGGAAAGCAGACAAATCTACGCCGCATTCCGGAACTCTCAGGTGGTCTTTATTTCGAGCGATATATCTGTTTCTAAATTCCGCGGCCTGTGCCTGGTCAGGACATGTTAGATAGTCTAATATCTTTTTTGCTTATCGCACCACTCGTATCGTTCTGCTTTGATAAATAGCCTCTTTATAAAACAATGCATAGCTTTTTGTCTATTTTTTGCATTGTCCCCTTTGAATATATGTGTTTATGATATAACATGATCGCACCCGTACACCATGGTACGGCAAACCACGCCAGGGGCTTCATTACCCTTTTATCTGGTGTGAGAAGTCCGTACACTTTCACAAGTGCGGCACCCCGAACTTATAGTACTATATGCATCGGCTTCGAGTCATGATTTTGGTCACATGTTGGGTTTGCCTGGCTCCTATGTTTTGGTACCTTACGTTCCGCTCTATCGGCTAAGGTAGCACTAGGAGAACCACTGCGATTGTGCCCCAGATCAGGTGGGTTGAGCACCTCAGTGGAGAAAGCTAAAACAGACTGTCATGATAAGGCGTGAGACCGGTCGCTGTTCGAGAAGTTTTTCGAGTCCTTAAAGGCTTATGCCGCTTTTGAGCGAGGAGCTGGCTATGTCCGGCCAAAGGCGTGGATAGCGCCCCGAATTCGGCCTTCCGAACTAGGGGCTTCGCCGAAATTTAAAATTATAACGTTCTATGGCTAAGTGAGAGTGTTCAAGCATTATAGTCCGGTTGCCTGGTTCGCTGTGCTGAGCGCCTCCCTCGAAGGACCCAACTATGGGAACAAGAGTCCTCAGGTTTATCCCGAACACCCCAGCACTAGTGGCATGGGGGTAGAAGCCGACGAGTCGCCATCTCTCAATTTTTGATAAACGGCCGCACAGAAAACAATATTTTAAATTAAACAAGCATTGCTTTGCGCATATGAACAAGTTTTCAGCGCACAGGATACAAACGAGCGAGTTCACTCAAATATTACATCTTTAGCACATTCATCCGCAACAAGGCGGGCTCCGGCAAGAACGTCCTTGTAGTAGTTCTCGGGCTTGCGATGCTCCTTCCCCTGCGGCGGCCCGTCCTTCACCAGCTTCTCTCCGTCCAGCTTACCCCAGTGTACCCTTACACGGGCAAGGGCCCTCCGGGCACCTTCAATGCAGACGGAGCGCTTGATGACCTCAAGCCGTGGACAGGCCTCCACCAGCCACTGCACCAGCCCGAAATAGCTCCCAGGCAGGGCCTCTCCAGGCCACAGCCAAACTAGTAAGCCCTTCATGGCCTGTTCGGCCGCCTTGTGGAGCTCGACCAGCTGTTTTAGCTGATCGCTTAAGGGCACAGGGTGTCCGGCCTCAGAATACTGAGACCAGAACACACTCTCCGTCGAGCTACCCTCTTCAGCTCGGTAGAACGCGACGGCGTCGGATACGCTACGGGGAAGATCGGCGAACGCCCGTGGAGAACTCCGGATTCGGGTAAGTAATAGGTAATTTACTTTTATATTCCTACTCTGCATTGAGAATGCCTTACCCGTTGCTATCTTTTTCACATCCTCCAACTCTTGGAGGGCCTTTTGGGCTTCGGCCTTGGCACTCTTGGTGGTCTTGATGGCCGAAGCGAGCTCGGACGCTTGCGCTTTCGCCTCAAGCTCAAAACCCTCATGTTTTTTCATGAGAGTTTGCAGCTCTTGCTGCACCTCGCCGACCTGAACCCCAAGCCTCTCTCGCTCGGCGCGCTCCTCGGCCGTTATCTTCTCGGCCTCAGCCAGCGCCTGCTTCAGGGTTTTCACCTCGGTTGTGGCCCCTACAATAAGCAGTACAATCCTGTTATTTCTTTCTGCAATCAAGCCTCTCTATAGGCACCTTTTTTCTTCTTTTTCTATTTTTAGGTATTTCTTACCTTCCTTCTCCTCGAGCTGCCGCTTGGCAAGGCCGAGCTCTTGCTCGGTCCACCCGAGGTCCTATTTCAGGACATCCACCTGCGCAGTCAGTGCGGCGGTGGACAGCAGTGAAGCCTGCATACGCATATTTGACCTTTTTTGTTAGACTCCTGCGAAAACTACTAGATCCTCTATCCGGCTTTTCTTTCCGAACACCGAACAGAGCATCAGGGGCTACTGTCTATGCGGTAAATAATTTGACATATTTTTACTTACCTAGAAGCCTGTTAGAAGGCTAGCGCAAGCTTCGGTCAGTCCGCTCTTGGCGGACTGAACCCTTTGGATCACCGTACTCATAACAATACGGTGCTCCTCGTCGATGGCGGCGCACTCAAGCACCTCCAGCAGATTGTCCGGCGCCTCCGGTTGGACGGAGGTCGCCGGCTCAGATGGCTTACTCCTCTTGGAAGGAGTTCGCCCACCGCGGACCGGGAATGTCGAGTCCGGCGCGGTGTCCCGCACAAAGCCGGACTTGAAGCCCTGGGGGGTTTCATCCCCTTTACTCCTGGGGTCCGGAGGATTGCCTTGTGGCTCCTCCAGGACCATCTCCTCCTGCCCCGAAGCATGGCGGGGCGCCACTTCGGCGTCGTCCGCCCCGCGGGGGGAGACCGCAGGCGGAACAGAGTTCACGTCCGACGAATCCAGGGAGCCGCTCGACGAGTCGTCGAGTTCGGCCCGGGGCGGGCTGCATAAAATACGTGTGATGTCAGGAAAAGCCGCACACTAAAAAGAGTATCATGAGTTACTCTGGTATATAAATACTTACGATTTCGCCGGACGCTTGGTTCTGTCCGGCCACTCCTCTCCGCCCTCTTCGGCGTCGTGGGAGTAGTCCGGCGGAGGGGTCTTCCTTTTTCTTGACCCCTCGGCCTCCCCCGTTGGGGTGGCCTTCTTCTTCTTTGCTCCCCTCGCTGGAGGGGGAGAGCTTCCTTGTTCCTCCTCCTCGTTTTCACGAGGGGAGGGCGTTGCGGACTCGTCGGATGACGAGTCCGACACCACCATGTTGCGGGAGCTTTTTCGAGTCCCGGTGGTTTTCTTGTTCTTGGCCTTCCTCTCCGGCACCACGTAAGGTGCCGGAGCCATTAGCTTCACCAAGAGAGCCGGGGCCGGGTCTTCGGGCAGAGGAGCCAGACAGTTAATCGGTCCGGATATCTCCAGCCAAGCCTGTCAAAGGTAAAAGGGAGTTTAGATCCCGCATAGAGATAATCTATGAAGAAGAGCTTAACGAACCTATCAAAGGTATAGATAGCTTACCTCGCCAGCGTTATGCTGCGAGCTGTATCCGCGATCCTCGGAGGCGGATGTGGGGGACTCGGCGCCTTTGCTCAGCACCTTCCAGACGTCTTCATACGTCGTGTCGAAGAGCCTACTGAGGGTCTGGTGCTGCGCCGGGTCGAATTCCCACAAAGCAAAATCCCGTTCTTGGCACGGGAGGATCAGGCGAACGAGCATGACCTGGACTATGTTGGCAAGCCGGATTGGCTTGTTCACCAGGGACTGGATGCATGTTTGCAACCCAGTCACTTCTTCCTCGTTGCCCCACGACAGGCCTTTCTCTTTCCAGGACATGAGCCGCGTGGGGGGTCCGGATCTGAACTCAGGGGTCGCGACCCATTTCGGATCACGGGGCTCGGTGATGTAAAACCACCCAGCCTGTCACCCCTTTAGGGACTCCATGAGGGGGCCATCGAACCAGAGGACGTTGGCTATCTTGCCAACCATAGCACCTCCGCACTCCGCCTGGGTGCCGGACACCACCTTGGGCTTGACGTTGAAGGTCTTGAGCCAGAGGCCGAAGTGGGGGCAGACGCAGAAAAAGGCCTCACACACGACCATAAATGCCGAGATGTTGAGAACGAAGTTCAGGGCCAGATCGTGGAAATCCAGGCCGTAGTAGAACATGAGCCCCCGGACAAATGGGTGAAGTGGAAAGCCCAGTCCGCGGAGGAAGTGGGGGAGAAAAACTACCCTCTCATGGGGCCTTGGGGTAGGAAGAAGCTTCCCCTTATCAGGAAGCCGATGCGGGATGTCCTTGGACAAGTATCCGACTTTCCTTATCCTTTTTACTTGAGCCTCCGTAACGGAGGAGACCATCCACTTGCCTCCCGCTCCGGACATTGTTGGAGAAGGTTGAGGAAGAAGAGCGGACTTGGGCGCTGGAGCTTGAGTGCGCGAGAGATGGATTGGCAAAGGAGGAAGAAGGCGTAGGTTAAAAAGGTGAATCCTTATCCCTTTATATAAGCAGGTACGGTTAGGCGTCCTCACCTACCTAATAAAACTCACTTGCCTCCCAAACGCCATGGTAAATGGCGTGGTTGGGTTACCCACGTCCGTATTAATGAGAATCCCGTTAAGGGGGGGCACACGATCTCTGCTTCGACAAGACGTGCCAAGGAAACCGCCTCGCTAAACGAGCTGAGGTGGAACAATGAAAACAATTTATATGGAAGGCTTGGTCGCAGTGTTATGACGCACTGCGGGATACGTCAGCAGATTTGATTTGTGTTAATATTATTCTCTATTTGGCAATATGTGGAAGCTTATTTTGTAGAGCCGGACACTATTCTGTGGTGTTTAAAATCTTTTTGAAGAACTTGGAGGAGGAACCCGCCTTGCAATGTCGAAGACAATCTGCGCGCCGGACTCGTCGTCATTGAAGCCTGGTTCAGGGGCTACTGAGGGAGTCCTGGATTAGGGGGCATTCGGATAGCCGAACTATACCTTCAGCCGGACTCCAGGACTATGAAGATGCAAAGTTGAAGACTTCGTCCCGTGTCCGGAAGGATCTTTTCTTGGCGTGGAAGGAAAGCTAGGTGTGCGGATATTCGAGATCTCCTACCATTGTAACCGACTCTGTGTAACCCTAACCCTATCCGGTGTCTATATAAACCGGAGGGTTGTAGTCCGTAGGACAACCATCATCATACACAATCATACCATAGGCTAGCTTCTAGGGTTTAGCCTCCTTGATCTCGTGGTAGATCCACTCTTGTACTACCCATATCATCAATATTAATCTAGCAGAAGTAGGGTTTTACCTCCGTCGAGAGGGCCCGAACCTGGGTAAAATAAAGTGTCCCTTGTCTCCTGTTACCATCCGACCTTGACGCACAGTTCGGGACCCCCTACCCGAGATACGCCGGTTTTGACACCGACAACTGGCCTCCACCAGCCGCCGCACCAGCCCGAAGTAGCTCCCAGGTAGTTCCTCTCCAGGCCACAGCCGAACTATGAGGCCCTTCATGGCCTGTTCGACCACCTTGTGGAGCTCAACCAGTTGCTTCAACTGGTCGCTCAAGGGCACATGGAGTCCGGCCTCAGAATACTGAGACCAGAACACCTTCTCTGTCGAGCTGCCCTCCTCGGCTCGGTAGAATGCGGCGGCATCGGACACGCTGCGGGGCAAATCTGCGAACGCTCCTGGAGAGCTCCGGATTCGGGTAAGTAACAAGTAATTCACTTTCACATGCTTGCTTTGCATAAAGAAAGCCTTACCCGCCGCTATCTATTTCATCGCCTCAACCTCCTGAAGGGCCTTCTGGGCTTCGGCCTTAGCAGACTTGGCATTCTCAATGGCCGCCGCGAGCTCGGACACTCGCGTCTTCGAGTCAAGCTCCAAACTCTCATGTTTTTTCATGAGAGCATGGAGCTCTTGCCGCACCTCGCCAACATGCGCCTCATATTTCTCCCGCTCGGTGCGCTCCATGGCCGCCCTCTTCTCGGCCTCGGACAGCGCTTGCTTAAGGGTCGCCACCTCTGTTGTGGCCCCTACAATAGCCACGTTAATCCTGTCACTTTTTGCAATTGCACCTTTTATATATTTAAATAAGGTATTTCTTACGTTCCTTGTCCTCGAGCTGCTTCTTAACAAGCCCGAGCTCTCGCTCGGACTGCTCGAGGTTCTGCTTCAGCGTGTCCACCTCCGCAATCAGTGCGGCGGACGCCAGCAGCGAAGCCTGCATACGCATATTGACTTGATTATGTTAGACTCATGCGAATATTATTAGATCCTCTATTCGACTTTTCTTTCTGAACACCGAACAAAGCATCAGGGGCTACTGCCTATGCGGTAATATTTTAATATCCTTTACTTACCTCAAAGCCTATTAGAAGGCTGGCACAGGCTTCAGTCAGTCCGCTCTTGGCGGACTGAACCTTCTGGACGACCGTACTCATCACAGTACGGTGCTCCTCGTCGATGGAGGTGCCTTTAAGCACCTCCAGCAGATTGTCCGGCGCCTCCGATTGGATGGGGGCCACCGGCTCTGTAGGCTTGCTCCTCTTGGAAGGAGGTCGCCTGCCGGACTCTTGAACCTTTGAAGGTTCCGGAGCGGTGTCCGGCCTAGGGCCGGACTTGGAGCCCTTAGGGGTTCTATCCCCTTGGCGCCTGGAGTCCGGAAGGTCGGCTTGCGACGCCTCCAGGACCACCTCCTCCTGTCTTGGAACCTCCTGGGATGCCACCTCGGCGTCGTCCGTGGACGGGGGGAGGTAGCCGTCGGAAGCGAATTCACATCCGACGAGTCCAAGGAACCACTCGACGATACGTCGAGCCGGTCTTCGGGTGGACTGCATAATCATATTCGACATAAGGAAAAGCTGTGCAATGAAGGAATACTATGAATTACTCTAGTATTCGGATACTTACAATTTCGCCAGGGGCTTGGCCCTGAGCGGCCACTCCTCTTCGCCATCGTCGGCATTGGTGGAGTAGTCCGGAGGAAGGGTTTTTCCCTTCTTGGACCCTTCGGCCTCCCCAGTTGGGGCGTCCTTCCTTTTCTTTCCTACCCCCGCTGGAGGGGGAGAGGCTTCTTCTTCCTCCTCCTCGTCTTCACGGGAGGAGTGCGTCTTGGAGTCATCAGACGATTAATCCGACACCACCACACGTCGGGAACTCTTTCGAGTCCCCGTGGCCTTCTTCTCCGGCACCACATAGGGTGCCAGAACCAGCAGCTTCGCCAAGCGAGCATCGACTGGGTCTTCGGGCAAGGGAGCCAGACAGTTGATCTGTCCGTACTTCGACTGCCAATCCTGTCAAAGGTAAGGGAGATTAGATCCCACATAGAGTCAAACTATGAAAAACTAATACCCTGTAAAAGGTAAAAATAGCTTACCGCACTAGCGTGACGCTGCGTGCTGAATCCCCGATCCTCGGTAGCGGATGCGGGAGCCTCGGCACCCTTGAATAGCGCCTTCTAGGCATCTTCGTACGTCGTGTCGAAGAGCCTGCTTAGAGTTTGGTGTTGCGCTAGGTCAAACTCCCACAGGTTGAAAGCCCGTTGTTGACACGGGAGGATCCGGCGGATGAGCATAACCTGGACTATGTTGACAAGTTTGAGCTTCTTGTTCACCAGGGTTTGGATGCATGTTTGCAGTCCAGTCACCTCTCCTTTGTTGCCCCACGATAGGCCCGTCTCTTTCCAGGACGTGAGCCGCGTAGGGGGTCCGGATCGGAACTCGGGAGTTGCGACCCCTTCAGGGTCACTCGGCTCGGTGATGTAGAACCACCCCGATTGCAACCCCTTCAGTGTCTCCATGAAGGAGCCCTCGAGCCATAGGACGTTGGGCATTTTGCCCACCATGGCACCTCCACACTCCGCCTGGTTGCCGCGCACCACCTTTGGCTTGACATTGAAAGTCTTGAGCCATAGGCCGAAATGGGGGCGGATGCAGAGGAAAGCTTCGCACACGACGATAAACGCCGAGATGTTGAGGACAAAGTTTGGGGCCAGATCATGGAAATCTAGGCCATAGTAGAACATGAGCCCCCGGACAAATGGGTGGAGAGGGAAGCCCAGTCCGCGGAGGAAATGGGGGAGGAATACCACCCTCTCATGGGGCCTAGGGGTGGGGACGAACTGCCCCTCTTCGGAAAGCCGGTGCGCGATGTCGTTAGACAAGTATCTGGCCTTCCTCAGCTTTTTGATGTGTCCCTCCGTAACGGAGGAGACCATCCACTTGCCTCCCGCTCCGGACATGGCTGGAGAAGGTTGAGGTGGGGAGTGCGGACTTGGGCACTGGAGCTCGAGTGCACGGAAACGGATAGGAAAAGGAGGAAGAAGGCGCGAATGAGAAAGGAGGATCCTTATCTCCTTATATGGGCGGACGCAACTACGTGTCCCCACCCGCCTGGTAAAACTCGCTTATCTCCCAAGCGCCATAATCAATGGCCGGTTGGGTTACCCACGCCCGTATTGATGAGAATACCGGAATAAGGGGACACGATCTCTGCTTTAAGAAGACGTGCCAAGCAAACCGCCTCGTATAACACACTGAGGTGGGATAATAAAACGATTCGAATAAAGGCTTGGCCGTGGTGTGATGTCACGCTACGGAATACGTGAGCAGATTAGATTTGTGTAAAGAGACAATATCAGGTGAAAACCCAGCCTTTAGTGGAAGCGTGGAAACCTTACCACAGGCTGTTGGATCTTGTATGTATGGACTAGATTCATTCATAACTGCTACATGCAGTTTTGCAGAAAAACACCCGCTCCCAGTGAAGCTATTCTACACATAATCCCCTGATGCATACAAGTATCACAGCTAGCTCCTCATCACATGTGATGCTTAGTCACATGCCCTTCCTTGCGTCTGTGCTTTCTCCAAGTATATGAGCCTCATATCACAGCTAGCTTAATTAGAACCATATCCAATGAAGCTCTGCCCCAAAAATATTGAAGTCTGCCCAGTTCCTTGTAAATTTAAATAGAACAAATAGTACAATAGAACAACTTAACCATTGCCCAGTTTAAGAACTCCTGACATAGCATATTCCAGCAATTGAGACCATTGCCTAGAATAGATTTAAGTAAGGCAAACAGTACAGCTGCACATAGTGTGATTATGCAACATCAATCTGATTCAGTCACTCAAGATAATGCCTCACTCCAGTACACACTTACAAAATAGACGCGTCATTAAAATCTACACCTTTATATACATCAGTCATTGAGCACACAGCTCCAGTACACTAGCTTATAACTTGCAGAAGTCTGGCACCAACAACTAATAGCTCCATCACCAATGGAATAATTTTAGTCCTAATAACTTGCAGAAGTTGGTAGGGCCACCAAACAACCTGAAACAAAAAAGTTTAATTGGTCAAGCCATAGGAAACATTGCTGGAAATTATACAAAAAAATTATAAACAATTTTTAATACTAATATATGAATATAGTTACACCAGTGTGTGTTGTATTTATTAGCAAGCAAAATTTTAGAACTATTCTCTAAACTAAGTCCAGAGGAATGTACCATAATCATGTCTGCTGCATTTCCTTGTCCTTGTTCTTGTTCTTCTCTTTCTGTCTTTGCTTTCCACCCTTATCCCTGTACCCCTTCAGTCTTTTGATTCTACCCCTTGATCGAATATCATTTGGAGGATGGATATGAACCTCACTTGGAATGGAACAACCTAAAAATTCCTCAAATTCTTCTGTTTGAGTTTGTTTTTTCGCTGGAACTTGAGTAGACAATTTCTCTCCAAGTGCAAAAATATGATCTCTCAAGAATTGCATGCCGACCTGAGATTGCTTCGCTTGTACTAAAAGGTCTTCCATCTTCTTACATGTTTTTGAAGCTAAGTTTTGTATCTCCGGATCAATTGAACTGCTCTCATTGCCTTCCAATAGAATGCCGTTCTCGTCAAAGACTGGCTCGGTTTTGCAGTCCTTTCTAAACCTTTTGAGTACATAATGCTTTGGCAGTTCATTTAGCTGGGCAGTTCTTAGGACATGGATCAGATGACGACATGGGATACCATGTGTCTCAAACAACTTACATGTGCAAGAACCTACCATGGTTGTTGTGTTGTAAGTTACCACCCTTAGTTTCTCATAGCCGTCATGTATAGTTACTGTTTTAACCTCACCATCATGTGCCATCATCTCAACAAGGCAACGATCCCTATCAGCAAGCAACTCATGTTGAAAATCCTGAAATATCTCATGCGTGAACACCTCGCTGCCATGCTTTTCAGTCGCCCATGATGTCTTCAACACAGGCATCGTATGTAGGCTCACATGGTCCTCTTGCAACTCCTTATGACGTTGTTCTTCCAAAGCCGTGTCAAATCTAAGCCAAAACTCAACCAAAGCATGTTTGTAACCAATAATACGTGAGAAAAAAGAATTGGCACTCTCTGACCTTGAAGTGGTCCACATAAGCCCTGACAAAGCTATTTCTTTGAAATAAGCTGGTATCCATGATTCTCGAAGGCTGAACCTTTTACTGAACCATTCATCATCTTCCAACCCATACTCTGACATAATTTCTTTCCATCGTTCCTCAAATTCAGTAGGAGTTTCAGAAGACCACACGCACCGGCCTAATCGTTCATGGAAATCCTCATCGGTCTTCAAATCAGGGCCAACCTTTTGCGGGATCTTATTCATAATATGCCACATGCATAGCCTATGTGCAGCTGCTGGGAAAACTTCCCTTATTGCATTGTCCATGCTACTACATTCGTCAGTTGTTATAAACCTAGGTGCAGCCCCTCCCATAGCTTTCAAGAATGTGCGAAACAACCACTTGTAAGAATCTGCCTTCTCATCGTGTAACATTGCAGCACCAAAACAAACACTTGCCTTATGGTGATTGATTCCAGTAAAGGGGGTGAATATCATGTTATATTGATTGGTGCTATACGTGGAGTCAAAGGACACAAGCTCTCCAAACAGAGCATAATTTTTCCTACATGTGGCATCCGCCCAGAACACATGTATCAGTCTGGCCTTATCATCAAGAACATAGTCAAAATAAAATCCTGAATTTGCAAGATGTTTTCTAGCAAGCTGGTCAACAAACATTTGAGCATCGGATGACTTGATGAGGCACCTAAGGTTTCGGTGGTGATTTTGCAAGTCTCTCTTTGTACAGCCAACATTCTCAAACCCCCCCAAGTCTACATGAAGGAACCTGTATGTTAGGGATGTGCCAATGCTAGCTTTATGACAGTTCCATAATGTAGTTTTTGCTTGTTGGCTCACTTTCCTGTTTGATCTGATGAATTGCTTTTTACTGGGCGATACAAGTGTGTGTGTGTGTGTGTGTGCTCCTGTTCGAAAAGTCTCACAATGTACTTATTCTCGACCGTGCGTTTGTCTGCAAGTTTAGCTTCGCACCCACATCTAGTGATTTTCCTCTCATATCTCCTCTTACTACCAGTGCTAGCTACCAAAGTTTCCTTACCTTTCCGCTCTTCACGGAAACCTTCACGGTCACAGTAGAAAGCTTGTGAGTAATGACACCATTGACAATCTTTTGCTGCCCCACACGTACTGAAAAACCAACATGATGTGCATAAGCTTCATAGAACTCCTTGGCTGCGTTCAAATCAGCAAAAGTCATCCCAATGGCTGGTCTGATGGCATCATCACACTCTGGAGTACAAGATGAGCCCTACATTTTGAACAAAAAGCACAACGGATTTACTATGTTGGAACACAGGAAATTATAAACATGTACTCTCTCTGTAAAGAGATATAAGATCGTTTATAGATCACTAAAGTAGTGAGGGGGTACATATTAGTTATGCAAGTACTTACACAGAAAGGTGCACTATAGGATTTCTGTGGTGTAGTAAACCCAATGTCCAGACTTGGCCTAGTGTGGATGACTGATTCTGCATCAGACTGGACATCACAAACAGCCAAAGAAGGAGCCTTGCTCACTTCACTTTGGCATTCCATAGTTACTGCAGAAAACAATATATACAGTTTGTAAGTGGAATCATAGGAGCCCCCCAATATGTGTCTTCCAGAATAGCATAAAGTAAAATAAATGGTAGAAGGAACATTCAAGTGCTACCATTACCTAATCTCAGCTCAATTTTACCAATCAATTGCAATAGAAACTCACATCATCTAGTTCACTGTCAGCAACACTAGTAGCAGTGGGACACACACACATCTGTAGTACCATCTACATCCCATGGACGTACTACTGGTTTCCAGAACCATTAGCATATCATTAGTGTGTGAAAAATTTAGCTGGCTGTAGCTGGTCATGAGAGGTATTGGCAGACGGGCTGTGAGTGCCCACACCGGCTGGGCCGATTCAGTTTACATGCTTATCATCATCTAAATTCCATCTAGACGGTAGCAGTAGCAGTTTATATACAAATATCAATTTTCAATAGACTTCTGTCACACGCAGCACACACGCCAGGCAGCGACACACGTATAGTCATAGATGTATATAACACTTAATTAGGAGCAAGTAAATTATATCTCGCCAATTTCTTCAAGACAAAAATCTGGATAGTAAACTCTAGGAAAATAAGCAGTTGCTGGCAAGATGCCACTACCTCGTCCCCTCTCCTATTTCCTTTTTAGATGTGCTGAACTTGGAGTAGACAACCCAATGAGCCACGAGCTACTCGCCTCCTCTGTTTGCTTTGCAAATCTAGCAAAATCTAGAGAAGAGGAGACCACTAGATGAGCCATTGGGACAAAGGAGAATGGGGCAAAGCAGAAAATATGAAGGGTACAAACCCTCATACCAAGGGACCCAAATCCAGTTGGGGATTGAGCACGGCTGGCCGGACAATCGCCGGAGAGGTATCAGTCGCGCCGCTCGCTGGCCGTCGGCCCAGCACGGAACGCTCGGAATAGGGCTGGCACTTAGCGGGACAATCACCAGAGAGGAATCACCGGCTCCGCCCGCCGCTCGCCGTCCAGCGCCGAACGAGAGGCTCTGGTCGGCTCATCTCCTAACCCTAGCTTCTCACGGTAGGAGATAGAATGGGGATTGGCATACTGCTACGGGGAAAGGTACAGAAGGGCTCAGGTTCTGTACGAAGGAGAAGAATTCTTGCGGGGTTTAATTTGCAATTTGTACATCCTTCCATCTCGCACCACACGTTTTCTATCCAACGACACAAGGCCAAGTTTCCATGTTTTCGCTGAATGTACGGTTTTCACCAGATATGTACTCTTGTGTAAATATTATTCTCTCTATGGCAATATGTGGAAACTTATTTTGCAGAGCCGGACACTATCCTTGTGTTCAAAATCTTCTATGAAGTACGTGGAGGGGGAACCCGCCTTGCAATGCTGAAGACAATATGCACGCCAGACTCATCGTCATTGAAGCCTAGTTCAGGGGCTACTGAGGGAGTCCTGGATTAGGGGGTGCTCGGATAGCCGGACTATAACCTTTGGCCGGACTCCTGGACTATGAAGATACAAGATTGAAGACTTCATCCCGTGTCCGGAAGGGACTTTCCTTGGCATGGAAGGCAAGCTTGGCGATACGGACATGTAGATCTCCTACCATTGTAACCGACTCTGCATAACCCTAGCCCTCTCCGGTGTCTATATAAACTGGAGGGTTTTAGTCCGTAGGACAACAACAACAAGAACAACAATCATACCATAGGCTAGCTTCTAGGGTTTAGCCTCCTTGATCTCGTGGTAGATCTACTCTTGTACTACCCATATCATCAATATTAATCAAGCAGGAGTAGGGTTTTACCTCCATCGAGAGGGCTCGAACCTGGGTAAAAACATCATGTCCCTTGTCTCCTGTTACCATCCGCCTAGACGCACAGTTCGGGACCCCCTACCCGAGATCCGCCGGTTTTGACACCGACACATGTCATATGCGATACGACCACCACTTTGAGCCGTACATCAGGAGAGCCAGGTTGCTGCCCTTTGTGCTTCAGTTCAAGCGTGCGCCGCCGATGCTCGTCCACTCGGCTCTCATACCCTTGGTGCATCATTGGCGCACCGAGACGCACACTTTCCATCTCCCATGCGGTGAGATGACGATGATGCTCGAGGACTTCGGCATGATCATGGCCCTACAGCCCCAGGGTTGGACACTCACCTGTCGAGTGGAGATGAACAACTTGTGGGAGAGGGTTATCGGGCTCATCGTTGATTGCCTTTCTTCTTTGGATAACATCCGGTGTACCACTCATGTGGATCTAGACCAACCAGTCTGGATGCCCCGGGGATGCCGACGCATGACCGTGGAGCAGTACGCGAGGGCCTACTTGTGGTATCTTCTAACAGAGGTCGTGTTTCCAAAGTACTCGGGGGACGTTGCCCAATGGATGTATTTGGACTTCTTGGCCGACTGGGTGGTAGGGTACAACTGGGGGTTTGCCGACCTCGCGTACCTATACCTTTCGGTAAGAAGATATCTCAATATTCATTTGTGAATGTATGTATGCTTATTTGAATTGTGTCATGTAATCTTGAATTGGCATTAGTAGCTGGACGACGCAACGCAGTGGACCGAAGCCTTATCCGGTATGTGTGGATTTTCCTGGGCCCTCTCAATTTGGATGTGGGAGCGGTTGTCGGTGGCCCGCCCTGAGAAACTTAGACGGCTTCCATGGATGGATTATGGTGATGAAGGCGACAATACTCTATACCCGACTGTCGCATACTTTTGGGTTAGGTTTAAGGTCTTCTCCGAGAAGTTTGTTGTGTTGTACAAGGCCTTCACCAATGAGCTGGACAACCTCACATATCACCACATAAACCTCTTGCTACTGTTTTCTTGTTGCCACTTTCACGGTTGCTTACCAATCTTACTAGAGGTTAACTGGTGGCTGTATCACGATAGAGAATGGGGTTTCGAGCTAAACGTGATGTGCACTCGGGACGGGCTTTCCTGGCGGTGCACTGTGCCAAGTGGCACGTTGTCGATGTCAAAACCGACAGATCTCGGGTAGGGGGTCCCGAACTATGGACCTTGGATCGAAGGGGAACAGTGGATGGTGGACATGATGTTTACCCAGGTTCGGGCCCTCTCTAAGAGGTAAAACCCTACATCCTGCTTGATTATATTGCTTGTGTATAATGCGCTTGGATGGTGATTGTTCCTCTAGCCTCTACGGACTAAGCCCCCTGGTTTATATAGACACTAAAGGTGCTAGGGTTTATAGATAGTCGGTTACACAAAGGAAACATCAGATCTTCCATCTCGCCTTGGGGTGTACTCCAAGGCACAAAAGGTCTTCGGTTCGGATATAATGCGGCCCACCAATCCGGCCCATAAGAGATAGGCTGGCCTCCCGAGGACCCCCTGATCCAGGACTCCCTTAGTAGGCCCCGAACTAGCCTTCAACACCGGAGCTCTCCACTGTTGATCTCACCATGGTTCCGTAAAGTCTTCGGCTTGTGAGGCGAGTTCCTCATTTACTTATTCGGCTGACTACAACAGCGCGATCACCAATAACTTCAATCGAGGCAGGCCCTCATCCTTTTTCTTGGGTGGCCCTTGATTTCTTTGGATCCACCAGTAGGCGAGCAACCTCGTGCCTCTTACAAAAACACCCATCGAGGGCTAGAAGCTTGACCGTCAAATAGGCCAGAGGCGCATCGAGTTGTTCAAGAAATCCAATATCGCTTAGAAGAAAATCCTCGAGGGACATGGCCGACGCCCTTGGCTCATCCGGTTGCTCCGTCTCGCGGCTTCAGCTATGCGACCTCCAGCGGCAAGGGTATCTCCCTGCCATAGATCTCGTACCCGTCCGCACTAGGCTGACCTCGGCCGATGGCGAGGCCTTCGCAGGGAACTTTCCCAATCCAAACAAGTACGAGAGGGGGTGTTTTGTATCCTTCCTTCTAAGAGGGCTAGGATTCCCCATTCACCCTTTCTTAAGGGGCATGTTAGAGTTTTATCGGATCCAACTCCACAACCATACCCCAGGATCGATTCTACATATTTCTGGCTTTGTCGCCCTCTGCGAGATCTTCCTAGGCCGCGAAGCCCACTTCGAGCTATGGAGAGAATATTTCTGCCTAGTCCCCCACGTCCATGAGGGGTCAATTCTTTAAGTAGGCGGAGCCGAAGTGTGTCGTATAGCCGGCACCGGATTTCCCATTAAGACCCCAAAGAAAGAATCTAAAGAATGGTCTTCATAATGGTTTTATATTGAAGACGTTCCCTTATTTGAGCCCGTCCGGAGGAGCTTGCCCATGTATTCGGACGCCCCACTGAAGAAGCGGCTCAACTGGCGGCCCAAAAGCCACTCCCAAGAAGAGTCCACCGAGGTGCGGTGCTTAGCTACCAAGATAAGGGTGCTAGCTAACGGCGGGCTAACCATGGTAGACGTAATGGCCGTTACAATCGACTGATGCGTGCAACCTCTTCAACCAAGGACACACCCTCTATGGCACTACAACGGGACAAATGACGCATCCCACTATAAGTGACAAGGGTCGGACAATGAAGCAACAATGGCTACCATATTGGCGGATCTCTTCAAAGGCGAAGAAGAAGACTTTGCCCGTCCGAGAAATTAGAAAGGCTACTCAAGCCACAACCCCATCGAATGGGTAAGTTCAAACTTCTGTACACAGCCCGGATTTCACACCCGAATACTGATCGGTTTAACCATTTGTTCGAACAGAGCTGGACGCACCAAGTGAAAGTATCAGCTGCCTCGCTCCACAACCGGAGGATTATTCCCGTGATGATGACCCGAGTTTCCACGAGGACCCGAAGATATCGATTGATTTCGAGGACGGGGTTTTATTTCAAGAAAGCCTTGATGGTTAAAGGTGGCTATCATAGCCCACCACCCTGGGCTTCTCCCCTCCTCCACTGTAAGTAGTGAGAAGGACTCCCTTCCAACAACGCATTCGCCCCGTGCTGCTCCTGCTATGCTAACATTTACTCCCAAGGGCCGACGCACCTCATGCCAAACACCAACGGAGGCGACATCCATTCTTGTTACCAAAGGAGCCTCTAAATGAAAATCGACTGCGCTAATTGCGTTCATAAAAAAGGTGGGATGCTTTTTAAAACTGTTATTAGTTCATGATATGTCTCCGTCGTATCTATAACTTTTGATTGTTTCATGCCAATATTATACAACTTTTACATACTTTCGGCAACTTTTTATATGATTTATTGGACTAACCTATTGATCCAGTGCCCAGTGCCAGTTCCTGTTTTCTGCATGTTTTTTGTATCAGAAAGTATCCATATCAAATGAAGTCCAAATGCAATAAAATTTCACGCAGAATTATTTTGGAATATATGTGATTTTTGGGAGTTGGAATCACCACAAGCGGAGGCCCACACAGCCCACAAGACACCAGGGCATGCCAGAGGCCCCTGGCGCGTGGTGGTGGGTTGTGCCCTCCTCGAACGTCGGCTGGAGCTCTACATCGGGCACAAGGAAGCTTATATCCGGAAAAAAATCGTGTTAAAATCTCAGCTCAATCAGAGTTACAGATCTCCCGGAATTGTTGGGGAACGTTGCAGAAAATAAAAAAATTCTACGCTTCACCAAGATCAATCTATGGAGTCATCTAGCAACAAGAGAGAGGAGTGCATCTACATACCCTTGTAGATCGCGAGCACAAGCGTTCAAGTGAACGGGGTTGAGGGAGTCGTACTCGTCGTGATCCAAATCACCGAAGATCATAGTGCCGAACGGACGGCACCTCCGCGTTCAACACACGTACGGTTGGGGAAGACGTCTCCTCCTTTTTGATCCAGCAAGGGGGAGGGAGAGGTTGATGGAGATCCAGCAGCACGACGGCGTGGTGGTGGAAGTAGCGGCGATCTCAGCAGGGCTTCGCCAAGCTCAGCGAGAGGGAGAGGTGTTACGGAGGGAGCGGGAGGCGCCAGGAGCAGGGGTGCGTCTGCCCTCCCTCTACCCACTATATATAGGGCCCCTAGGGGCGCCGGCCCTAGGAGATCCCATCTCCAAGGGGGGGCGGCGGCCAAAGGGGGGGACTTGCCCCCCAAGTCAAGTGGGGCGCCCCCACCCCTAGGGTTTCCAACCCTAGGCGCAGAGGAGGCCCAAGGGGGCCGCACCAGCCCACCAGGGGCTGGTTCCCCTCCCACTTCAGCCCATGGGGCCCTCCGGGATAGGTGGCCCCACCTGGTGGACCCCCGGGACCCTTCTGGTGGTCCCGGTACAATACCGATGACCCCCAAAACTTTCCCGATAGCCGAAATAGGACTTCCCATATATAAATCTTTACCTCCGGACCATTCCGGAACTCCTCGTGACGTACTGGATCTCATCCGGGACTCCAAACAATTTCGGGTTACCGCATAGTAATATCTCTACAACCCAAGCGTCACCAAACCTTAAGTGTGTAGACCCTACGGGTTTGGGAGACACGCAGACATGACTGAGACGACTCTTCGGTCAATAACCAACAGCGGGATCTAGATACCCATGTTGGCTCCCACATGTTCCACGATGATCTCATTGGATGAACCACGATGTCGAGGATTCAATCAATCCCGTATTCAATTCCCTTTGTCTATTGGTATGATACTTGCCCGAGATTCGATCGTCTGTATCCCGATACCTCGTTCAATCTCGTTACCGGCAAGTCTCTTTACTCGTACTGTGATGCATGATCCCGTGATCAACCACTTGGTCACTTTGAGCTCATTATGATGATGCATTACCGAGTGGGCCCAGAGATACCTCTCCATCATACGGAGTGACCAATCCCTGTCTCGATTCGTGTCAACCCAACAGACACTTTCGGAGATACCTGTAGTGCACCTTTATAGCCACCCAGTTACGTTGTGACGTTTGGCACACCCAAAGCACTCCTATGGTATCCGAGAGTTGCACAATCTCATGGTCTAAGGAAATGATACTTGACATTGGAAAAGCTCTAGCAGACGAACTACATGATCTTGTGCTATGCTTAGGATTGGGTCTTGTCCATCACATAATTCTCCTAATGATGTGATCCCGTTATCAATGACATCTAATGCCCATAGTCAGGAAACCATGACTATTTGTTGATCAACGAGCTAGTCAACTAGAGGCTTACTAGGGACATGTTTGTGGTCTATGTATTCACACATGTATTACGATTTCCGGATAACACAATTATAGCATGAATAATAGAAAATTATCATGAACAAGGAAATATAATAATAATCATTTTATTATTGCCTCTAGGGCATATTTCCAACAGTCTCCCACTTGCACTAGAGTCAATAATCTAGTTACATTGTGATGAATCGAACACCCATAGAGTTCTGGTGTTGATCATGTTTTGCTCGCGGAAGAGGTTTAGTCAACGGATCTGCGACATTCAGATCCGTATGTACTTTGCAAATATCTATGTCTCCATCTTGAACATTTTCACGAATGGAGTTGAAGCGATGCTTGATGTGCCTAGTCTTCTTGTGAAACCTAGGCTCCTTGGCAAGGGAAATAGCTCCAGTATTGTCACAGAAGAGAGTGATCGGCCCCGATGCATTGGGTATGACCCCTAGGTCGGTGATGAACTCCTTCATCTAGATTGCTTCATGCGCTGCCTCCGAGGCTGCCATGTACTCCGCTTCACATGTAAATCCCGCCACGACGCTTTGCTTGCAACAGCACCAGCTTACTGCCCCACCATTCAAAATATACACGTATCCGGTTTGTGACTTAGAGTCATCCAGATCTGTGTCGAAGCTAGGGCCGACGTAACCCTTTACGACGAGCTCTTCGTCACCTCCATAAACGAGAAACATATCCTTAGTCCTTTTTAGGTACTTCAGGATGTTCTTGACCGCTGTCCAGTGTTCCATGTCGGGATTACTTTGGTACCTTCCTACCAAAGTTACGGCAAGGTTTACATCAGGTCTGGTACATAGCATGGTATACATAATAGACCCTATAACCGAGGCATAGGGGATGACACTCATCTTTTCTCTATCTTCTGCCGTGGTCGGGCATTGAGTTGAGCTCAATTTCACACCTTGCAACAGACGCAAGAACCCCTTCTTGGACTGATCCATATTGAACTTCTTCAATATCTTATCAAGGTATGTGCTTTGTGAAAGACCTATGAGGCGTCTCGATCTATCTCTATAGATCTTGATGCCTAATATGTAAGCAGCTTCTCCAAGGTCCTTCATTGAAAAACACTTATTCAAGTAGGCTTTAATACTGTCCAAAAGTTCTATATCATTTCCCATCAAAAGTATGTCATCCACATATAATATGAGAAATGCTATAGAGCTCCCACTCACTTTCTTGTAAACGCAGACTTCTCCATAAGTCTGCATAAACCCAAACGCTTTGATCATTTCATTAAAGCGAATGTTCCAACTCCGAGATGCTTGAACCAGCCCATAGATGGAGCGATGGAGCTTGCATACCTTATTAGCATTCTTAGGATCGACAAAACCTTCCGGCTGCATCATATACAATTCTTCCTTAAGAAAGCCGTTAAGGAATGCCATTTTGATGTCCATTTGCCATATCTCATAATCATAGTATGCGGCAATTGCTAACATGATTCGGACGGACTTCAGCTTCGCTACGGGTGAGAAGGTCTCATCATAGTCAACCCCTTGAACTTGTCGATAACCCTTAGCGACAAGTCGAGCCTTATAGATGGTAACATTACCATCCGCGTCCGTCTTCTTCTTAAAGATCCATTTATTCTCTATCGCTCGCCGATTATCGTGCAAGTCTGTCAAAGTCCACACTTTGTTTTCATACATGGATCCTATCTCGGTTGCATGGCTTCAAGCCATTTGTTGGAATCTAGGCCCGCCATTGCTTCTTCATAGTTCAAAGGTTCACCATTGGCTAACAACATGATTTCTAGGACAGGGTTGCCATACCATTCTGGTGTGGAACGTGTCCTTGTGGACCTTCGAAGTTCAGTAGCAACTTGATCCGAAGTACCTTGATCATCATCATTAACCTCCTCTCTAGTCGGTGCACGCACCACAGGAACATCTTCCTGAGCTGCGCTACTTTCCGGTTCAAGAGGCAGTACTTCACCGAGTTCTACTTTCCTCCCACTTACTTTTCTCAAGAGAAACTCTTTCTCCAGAAAGGTCCCGTTCTTGGCAACAAAGACCTTGCCTTCGAATCTGAGGTAGAAGGTATACCCAATGGTTTCCTTAGGGTATCCTATGAAGACACATTTTTCCGACTTGGGTTTGAGCTTTTCAGGTTGAAGTTTTTTGCATAAGCATCGCAACCCCAAACTTTTAGAAACGACAGCTTAGGTTTCTTCCAAAACCATAATTCATACGGTGTCGTCTCAACGGATTTAGACAGTGCCCTATTTAAAGTGAATGTAGTTGTCTCTAGAGCGTATCCCCAAAATGATAGCGGTAAATCAGTGAGTGATATCATAGATCGCACCATATCCAATAGAGTGCGATTACGATGTTCGGACACACCGTTACGCTGAGGTGTTCCAGGCGGCGTGAGTTGTGAAACGATTCCACATTTCCTTAAGTGCGTACCAAATTCATGACTTAAATATTCTCCCCCATGATCTGATCATAAGAATTTTATCTTTCGGTCACGTTGATTCTCTACCTCATTCTGAAATTCCTTGAACTTTTCAAAGGTCTCAGACTTGTGTTTCATCAAATAGACATACCCATATCTACTTAAGTCATCAGTGAGAGTGAGAACATAACGATAGCCACTGCGAGCTTCAACTCTCATTGGACCGCACACATCAGTATGTATAATTTCCAATAAGTTGGTTGCTCGCTCCATTGTTCCGGAGAACGAAGTCTTGGTCATTTTACCCATGAGGCATGGTTCGCACGTGTTAAATGATTCGAAATCAAGAGACTTCAAAAGTCCATCTGTATGGAGCTTCTTCATGCGTTTGACACCGATGTGACCAAGGCGGCAATGCCACAGATATGTGGGACTATCATTATCAATCTTACATCTTTTGGTGTTCACACTATGAATATGTGTAACATCACGTTCGAGATTCATTAAGAATAAACCATTAAACTGTGGGGCATGACCATAAAACATATCTCTCATATAAATAGAACAACCATTATTCTCGGATTTAAATGAGTAGCCATCTCGTATTAAATGAGATCCAGATACAATGTTCATGCTCAAAGTTGGCACTAAATAACAATTATTGATGTTTAAAACTAATCCCATAGGTAAATGTAGAGGTAGTGTGCCGACGGCGATCACATCGACCTTGGAACCATTCCCGACGCACATCGTCACCTCGTCCTTCGCAGTCTCCGCTTTTTCTGCAGCTCCTGTTTTGAGTTACAAATATGAGCAATCGCACCGATATCAAATACCCAAGAGCTACTACGAGTACTGGTAAGGTACACATCAATTACATGTATATCACATATACCTTTAGTGTTGCCGGCCTTCTTGTCCGCTAAGTATTTGGGCAGTTCCGCTTCCAGTGTCCCTTTCCCTTGCAATAAAAGCACTCAGTCTCAGGTTTGGATCCATTCTTTGGCTTCTTCCCGGCAACTGGTTTACCGCGCGTGGCAACTCCCTTGCCGTCCTTCTTGAAGTTCTTCTTACCCTTGCCTTTCTTGAAACTAGTGGTTTTATTGACCATCAACACTTGATGTTCCTTTTTGATTTCCACCTCCGCTGATTTCAGCATTGAATATACCTCAGGAAAGGTCTTTTCCATTCCCTGCATATTGTAGTTCATCACAAAGCTCTTGTAGCTAGGTGGGAGCGACTGAAGGATTTTGTCAATGACCGCCTCGTCCGGGAGGTTAATGTCCAGCTGGGACAAGCGGTTGTGCAACCCAGACATTTTGAGTATGTGCTCACTGACAGAACTATTTTCCTCCATCTTACAACTGTAGAACTTGTCGGAGACTTCATATCTCTTGACCTGGGCATGAGCTTGGAAAACCATTTTCAGCTCTTCGAACATCTCATATGCTCCGTGTTGATCAAAACGTTTTTGGAGCCCCGGTTCTAAGCTGTAAAGCATGCCGCACTAAACGAGGGAGTAATCATCAGCACGCGACTGCCAAGCGTTCATAACGTCTTGGTTCTCTGGGATGGGAGCTTCACCTAACGGTGCTTCTAGGACATATGCTTTCTTGGCAGCTATGAGGATGATCCTTAGGTTCCGGACCCAGTCCGTATAGTTGCTGCCATAATCTTTCAGCTTGGTTTCTCTAGGAACGCATTGAAGTTGAGGTTGACATGAGCGTTGGCCATTTGATCTACAAGACATTTTGCAAAGGTTTTCAGACTAAGTTCATCTAATCAAATTATTTAATGAACTCCCACTCAGATAGACATCCCTCTAGTCATCTAAGTGATACATGATCCGAGTAAACTAGGCCGTGTCCGATCATCATGTGAGACGGACTAGTCATCATCGGTGAACATCTCCATGTTGATCGTATCTTCCATACGACTCATGTTCGACCTTTCAGTCTCTTGTGTTCCGAGGCCATGTCTGTACATGCTAGGCTCGTCAAGTCAACCTAAGTGTTTTGCATGTGTAAATCTGGCTTACACCCGTTGTATGTGAACGTTAGAATCTATCACACCCGATCGTCACATGGTGCTTTGAGACAACGAACTTTCGCAACGGCGCACAGTTAGGGGGGACACTTTCTTGAAATTATTGTGAGGGATCATCTTATTTACTACCGTCGTTCTAAGCAAATAAGATGCAAAAACATGATAAACATCACATGCAATCAAATAGTGACATGATATGGCCAATATCATTTTGCTCCTTTTGATCTCCATCTTCGGGGCGCCATAATCATCATCTTCACCGACATGACACCATGATCTCCATCATCATGTCTCCATGAAGTTTTTCGCCAACTATTACTTCTACTACTATAGCTAACGGTTTAGCAAAGAAGTAAAGTAATTACATGGCGTTATTCAATGACACGCAGGTCATACAATAAATAAAGACAACTCCTATGGCTCCTGCCGGTTGTCATACTCATCGACATGCAAGTCGTGATTCCTATTACAAGAACATGATCAATCTCATACATCACATATAATTCATTCATCACATCCTTTTGGCCATATCACATCACAAGGCATATGCTGCAAAAACAAGTTAGACGTCCTCTAATTGTTGTTGCATGCTTTTACGTGGTTGCAATAGGGTTCTAGCAAGAAAGATTCTTACCTACGTCAAAACCACAAGGTGATATGCCAATTTCTATTTACCCTTCATAAGGACCCTTTTCATCAAATCCGATCCGACTAAAGTGGGAGAGACAGACACCCGCTAGCCACCTTATGCAACTAGTGCATGTCAGTCGGTGGAACCCGTCTCACGTAAGTGTACGTGTAAGGTCGGTCTGGGCCGCTTCATCCCATGATGCCGCCGAATCAAGATAATACTAGTAACGACAAGTAAATTGACAAAATCGATGCCCACAACAACTTGTGTTCTACTCGTGCATAGAAACTACGCATAGACCTAGCTCTGATACCACTGTTGGGGAACGTTGCAGAAAATAAAAAATTTCTACGCTTCACCAAGATCAATCTATGGAGTCATCTAGCAATGAGAGAGAGGAGTGCATCTACATACCCTTGTAGATCGCGAGCGGAAGCGTTCAAGTGAACGGGGTTGAGGGAGTCGTACTCGTCGTGATCCAAATCACCGAAGATCCTAGTGCCGAACGGACAGCACCTCCGCGTTCAACACACATACGGTTGGGGAAGACGTCTCCTCCTTCTTGATCCAGCAAGGGGGAGGGAGAGGTTGATGGAGATCCAGCAGCACGACGGCGTGGTGGTGGAAGTAGCGGCGATCTCAGCAGGGCTTCGCCAAGCTTAGCGAGAGGGAGAGGTGTTACGGAGGAAGAGGGAGGAGCAGGGGTGCGGCTACCCTCCCTCCCCCCACTATATATAGGGCCTCTAGGGGGGCGCCAACCCTAGGAGATCCCATCTCCAAGGGGGGGCGGCCAAAGGGGGGGACTTGCCCCCAAGTCAAGTGGGGCGCCCCCCACCCTAGGGTTTCCAACCCTAGGCGCAGGGGAGGCCGAAGGGGGGCGCACCAGCCCACCAGGGGCTGGTTCCCCTCCCACTTCAGCCCATGGGGCCCTCCAGGATATGTGGCCCCACCCTGTGGACCCCCGGGACCCTTCTAGTGGTCCCGGTACAATACCGATGACCCCCAAAACTTTCCCGATAGCCGAAACAGGACTTCCCGTATATAAATCTTTACCTACGGACCATTCCGGAACTCCTCGTGACGTCCGGGATCTCATCCGGGACTCCGAACAGTTTCGGGTTACCGCATACTAATATCTCTACAACCCTAGCGTCACCGAACCTTAAGTGTGTAGACCCTACGGGTTCGGGAGACATGCAGACATGACCGAGACGACTCTTCGGTCAATAACCAATAGCGGGATCTAGATACCCATGTTGGCTCCCACATGTTCCACGATGATCTCATCGGATGAACCACGATGTCGAGGATTCAATCAATCTCGTATTCAATTCCCTTTGTCTATCGGTATGATACTTGCCCGAGATTCGATCGTCAGTATCCCGATACCTTGTTCAATATCGTTATCGGCAAGTCTCTTTACTCATACTGTGATGCATGATCCCGTGATCAACCACTTGGTCACATTGAGCTCATTATGATGATGCATTACCGAGTGGGCCCAGAGATACCTCTTCGTCATACGGAGTGATAAATCCCAGTCTCGATTTGTGTCAACCCAACAGACACTTTCGGAGATACATGTAGTGCACCTTTATAGCAAACCAGTTACGTTGTGACGTTTGGCACACCCAAAGCACTCCTACGGTATCCGGGAGTTGCACAATCTCATGGTCTAAGTAAATGATACTTGACATTGGAAAAGCTCTAGCAGACGAACTACACAATCTTGTGCTATGCTTAGGATTGGGTCTTGTCCATCACATCATTCTCCTAATGATGTGATCCCATTATCAATGACATCTAATGCCCATAGTCAGGAAACCATGACTATCTGGTGAACAACGAGCTAGTCAACTAGAGGCTCACTAGGGACATGTTTGTGGTCTATGTATTCACACATGTATTATGATTTCCAGATAACACAATTATAGCATGAATAATGGACAATTATCATGAACAAGGAAATATAATAATAATCATTTTATTATTGCCTCTAGGGCATATTTCCAACAGGAATATAAGAAACAGTTTTCCGCCAGATCAGGGAAACGCAAAACAGAAGAGAACACAGAGGGAGATACAATCTCGGAGGGGCTGATACGTCTCCGTCGTATCTACTTTTCCAAACACTTTTGACCTTGTTTTGGACTCTAACTTGTATGATTTGAATGGAACTAACCCGGACTGACGCTGTTTTCAGCAGAATTGCCATGATGTTATTTTATGTGCAGAAAACAAAAGTTCTCGGAATGACCTGAAACTCCAGGGAATACCTTACAATAAATAATAAAAAATCCTCGCCAAAGATGAAGACCAGGGGGCCCACACCCTGTCCACGAGGGTGGGGGGCGCCCCCCAGGGCGCGCCCCCCTACCTCATGGGCCCCTTGGACACCTTCTGACGCAAATTCCAACTCTATATATTGGCTTTCGGGGAGAAAAAAAATAAAAAGAAGAAATCATCGCGTTTTACGATACGGAGCCGCCGCCAAACCCTAAAACCTCTCGGGAGGGCTGATCTGGAGTCCGTTCGGGGCTCCAGAGAGGGGGATTCGTCGCCGTCGTCATCATCAACCATCCTCCATCACCAATTTCATGATGCTCACCGCCGTGCGTGAGTAATTTCATCGTAGGCTTGCTGGACGGTGATGGGTTGGCTGAGATTTATCATGTAATCGAGTTAGTTTTGTTAGTGTTTGATCCCTAGTATCCACTATGTTCTGAGATTGATGTTGCTATGAATTTGCTATGCTTAATGCTTGTCACTAGGGCCCGAGTGCCATGATTTGAGATCTGAACCTATTATGTTTTCATGAATATATGAGAGTTCTTGATCCTATCTTGCAAGTCTATAGTCACCTACTATGTGTTATGATCCGGCAACCCCGAAGTGACAATAATCGGGATAACTCCCGGTGATGACCATAGTTTGAGGATTCATGTATTCACTATGTGCTAATGCTTTGTTCCGGTTCTCTATTAAAAGGAGGCCTTAATATCCCTTAGTTTCCATTAGGACCCCGCTGCCACGGGAGGGTAGGACAAAAGATGTCATGCAAGTTCTTTTCCATAAGCACGTATGACTATATTCGGAATACATGCCTACATTACATTGATGAATTGGAGCTAGTTCTGTGTCACCCTATGTTATGACTGTTACATGATGAACCGCATCCGGCATAATTATCCATCATTGATCCGATGCCTACGAGCTTTCCATATACTGGTTTACGCTTATTCACTTCTCCGTTGCTACTGTTACAATCACTACAAAACACCAAAAATATTACCTTTGATTTCTTTACTCTTTTGTTACCGTTACCACCACTATCATATTACTCTGCTACTAAACACTTTGCTGCAGATACTAAGTTTCCAGGTGTGGTTGAATTGACAACTCAGCTGCTAATACTTGAGAATATTCTTTGGCTCCCCTTGTGTCGAATCAATAAATTTGGGTTGAATACTCTACCCTCGAAAGCTGTTGCCAACCCCTATACTTGTGGGTTATCAAGACTAATTTCTGCCGCTGTTGCCGGGGAGCATAGCTCTATTCTTTGAGTCACTTGGGATTTATATCTGCTGGACACTATGAAGAACTTGAAAGACGCTAAGACAACAATTTATCCCTCAACTACGAGGGGAGGTAAGGAACTTCCATCTAGCTCTACACTTGATTCACCTTCTGTTATGAGTAAGCTTGCGACACCTAAACCTGCTTCTGCTATTCGTTCTGATATGTCGCATGTTATTGATGATGTCACTTCTGCTATGCATGATACTTATGATGAAACTACTTCTATGCTTGATACTACTATGCCCCTTAGTGAATTTCTTGATGAACAAATTGCTAGAGCTAGAGAGAAAGAAATTATTGAATCTGATAATATTGATGAAAATGATGATGAGGATAGGCCTGTTATTCCTGAAGGTTATATTTTTTATAGAGAAGCTTCTGCTACTATTTTAGCTTGCAATGATAATGATGAGCTTAGAAGGTTAATAGCTAAATGGAACAAAGAATCACTTAGAGATAAAATGAGTCCTGGTCCTGCTTTTGCTACTTCACCTATATGTGTTCCTGATAAGGATTATGAATTTTCTGTTGAT
Organism: Aegilops umbellulata; assembly: GCA_032464435.1. Lineage (NCBI taxonomy): Eukaryota > Viridiplantae > Streptophyta > Magnoliopsida > Poales > Poaceae > Aegilops > Aegilops umbellulata. The sequence continues at coordinate 288,118,065 of CP136056.1, read as the reverse complement.
CCTGATATAATTACTTTGGTTGAATCTGATCCTTTCCATGGTTATAAATATGAAACTGTTGTGGCACATCTTACTAAATTGAATGATATAGCCACCCAGTTTACTAATGATGAGAGATCGCGCTACTTTTATATACTTAAGATATTTCCGTTCTCATTAAAGGGTGACGCTAAGATATGGTTTAATTCTCTTGATCTTGGTTGTGTGCGTAGTCCCCAGGATATGATTTATTACTTCTCTTCTAAATATTTCCCTGCTCATAAGAAACAAGCTGCTTTAAAGGAAATATACAACTTTGTGCAAATTAAAGAAGAGAGTCTCCCACAAGCTTGGGGGAGGCTTCTCAAGTTACTTAATGCTTTGCCTGATCATCCTCTTAAGAAACATGAAATACTTGATATCTTTTATAATGGACTAACCGATGCTTCCAGAGATTACCTGGATAGTTGTGTTGGTTCTCTTTTCAGGGAAAGAACACCGGATGAAGCTGAAATTCTATTGAATAATATGTTGACAAATGAAAATAATTGGGCACCTCCTGAGCCAGCTCCTGAGCCAGCTCCTGCTCCAATTATTGATCCTATTCCTAAACCAACTCCGAAGAAGAGAGGTGTTCTATTTCTTAGTCCCGAAGATATGCAAGAGGCAAAGAAATCTATGAAAGAAAAAGGTATTAAAGCTGAAGATGTTAAGAATTTACCTCCTATTGAAGAAATACATGGTCTTAATTTACCGCCTGTTGAAGAAACATATGATCTTAGTCCTTTATTTATGGGACATTTACATATGTGCCCCTAACTCGAACCCACTACTCATATTTGCCCCTAATTTTGAAGCATGCTCAAATTTGCCCCTCCGCCGTTAAGTCACTACTCAGAAATGCCCTTCCGTACAGTACTGTAGCACTTTACGTCCAATACTGTAGCACTTTCCGTCTGCTACAGTACACATGGGCCTTTGATGTTCAAAGGCCTTTGACTGGACGGAAGGGCATTTCTGAGTAGTGACTTAACGGCAGAGGGGCAAATTTGAGCATGCTTTGAAATTAGGGGCAAATCTGAGTAGGTGGTTCAAGTTAGGGGCAGAAATGCAAATGGCCCTTTATTTATTGAAGAACCTCCTGATCCTGATATCCCAACACAGGTAGTAAAGGTAAATTCTCTCTATAGATATGATAAAGTTGAAGTCCCTCCTACTAAAATTGCTAGTCAGTGCTTGGATGAGTTTGATAACTTTATGTTTAAGCAAGACGACTTTAATGCTTATTTTGGTAGACAATTAAAACAAAATGCTTATATGATTAGACGCTTGGGTGATTATATGGCTAATATTAGAGGTGAACTTAAACTTGTTAGCAAACATGCTTCTATGGTTACCACTCAAGTGGAACAAGTACTTAAGGCTCAAAAAGAAGTGCTCGATGAAATGAATAGTAAGAAAAATGATTATGCTGTTAGAGTGGCTACTAGAACTGGTAGAATGACTCAGGAACCCTTGTATCCTGAAGGCCACCCTAAGAGAATTGAGCAAGATTCTCAGAGAAATAATATTGATGCACCTAGTTCTTCTAAAAAGAAGAAAAAGAAAAATGATAGAACTGTGCAAACTTCTAGTGAACCCATTGCTGAACCACCTGATAATCCAAATGATATATCTATGTCTAATGCTGAAACACAATCTGGTAATGAACATGAACCTAGTGAAAATGTTAATGATGATGTTCATGATGATGCTCTACCCAGTAATGATAATGATGTAGAAATTGAACCTGTTGTTGATCTTGATAACCCACAATCAAAGAATCAATGTTATGATAAGAGAGACTTTGTTTCTAGGAAACATGGTAAACAAAGAGAACCTTGGGTTCAGAAACCCATGCCTTTTCCTCTGAAACCATCCAAGAAAAAGGATGATGAGGATTTTGAGCGCTTTGCTGAAATGATTAGGCCTATCCTTTTGCGTATGTGATTGACTGATATGCTCAAAATGAATCCTTATGCTAAGTACATGAAAGATATTGTTACAAATAAAAGAAAGATACCGGAAGCTGAAATTTCCACCATGCTTGCTAATTATACTTTTAAGGGTGGAATACCAAAGAAACTTGGAGATCCAGGAGTACCTACTATAGCATGCTCCATTAAAAGAAACTATGTTAAAACTGCTTTATGTGATCTTGGAGCCGGTGTTAGTGTTATGCCTCTCTCTTTATATTATAGACTTGACTTGAATAAGTTGACACCTATTGAAATATCTTTGCAAATGGCTGATAAATCAACTGCTATACCTGTCGGTATTTGTGAGGATGTGCCTGTTGTGGTTGCAAACGTTACTATTTTAACGGACTTTGTTATTCTTGATATTCCCGAGGATGATAGTATCTCTATTATTCTTGGAAGACCTTTTCTTAATACTGCAGGGGCTGTTATTGATTGCAACAAAGGCAATGTCACTTTTCATGTTAATGGTAATGAGCATATGGTACACTTTCCGAGGAAAAAACCTCAAGTCCACAGTATCAACTCTATTGGAAAAAATCCATCTATTATATTTGGAGGTTTTGAATTTCCTCTTCCTACTATCAAAAACAAATATGATATACTTATTATTGGGGATGTGCATATCCCCGTTGAGGTAACCTAGTGTTATTCGAAATTTCTCCGGTTTCATGATTATCGGAATGGGTTTGTTAACAAGACTTGATCAACCTTGTTAGTGGATTCCTTTTGATGAGCATGAGATGGATGAAACTAGAAGCACAACTTTCTATACCCTCTTTATACTTTCTGTTATTTAGTAGAAATAAAGTAAAAATAGTATTTTTCTGTCTCTTTCCTCGTTTATTCGTGCAATATAAAAATATCCCGAAAATAAAAGTCCTCAAAATGACATGCCAATTTAATATGATTTTTTCGGGAATATTTGAGGATTTACTGTGCAAAAATTATCGCGGGGGGAGCTGCCACCTGGCCACGAGGGTGGAGGGCGCGCCCTACCCCCCTGGGCGCGCCCCCCTGCCTCGTGGGCCCACGGTGGCCCTCCTCCACTTATCACAGCACCCATCTTCTTCTTCCTTCCACAAACACGAAAAACCAACTCAAGCACGAGTTCCAGCCCTCTTTGCTGTGATTTTCGATCTCCTTGCTCAAAGCACCTCTCGCAAAACTGCTTGGGGAGATAGTTCCTTGGTATGTGACTCCTCCATTGGTCCAATTAGTTTTATTTCTAGTGCTTTATTCTTTGCAAATTTGTGCTGCATAGGTGACCATGTTCTTGAGCTTGAATGTTAAATTTATATGTTCCAAGTAGTTCTAATGCTTGATATAGGCTCTAGGCACTTGAAGGAGTAGTTGCTATTAGTTTTATTGAAATTGGTTCACTTTTATTTGAAGTTACTAAAAAATTCAGAATTTTTTCAAATAAAAACAATATGCTTAGGAAGATGTTCCAAGGTGGTTCTTCTAAGAAGCAAGGACCCAGGCTTGCTATGCGTGATGCTGACGAGGAACCACCAAGAGATGCTCTGGTGCGGCCTTGCAAATGGCCGTCGGAAAATTTTATGGATCGTGCAGGAATTAAAGAAGAATTTAACACGCATGAGATTAGTAAGCTCAAATAGACAATCACCAAAGCTAGGATCACTAGAGTTCATATTACTCAAGGCACTAGACTTATGGAGAATTTCATCTAAGTTTTTCAAGGAATAACTTGGAAACCGTTCCTCAAGAAATTTCCATATAGTATAGGCACAATCAAGAGTAGGCAAACTAGCAATCAAATTTTTGGGCAATCCTCTTATGATAAGATTGATGGTTCTGAGATTGCGAATCATGTCAATATCTTCATCTAGGGTAGGGTGCAAAGGATCAACATGAGGTGCACAAGGGCTAGCAATGTATTTGTTCAAATGATATTCATTGAAAATCTCAAGCATTTCATTTTTCCACTCATGAAAATACTCTCCATCAAGAATAGGCACTCTATGTCTAAGACTCCCCAAAGTAGACACATCCATCTTCCTCCAATGGTGTTTAAACCAAGGCAATGGAGACCAAAGCTCTAATACCAATTGAAAGGATCGAGAAGAGGTGTCTAGAGGGGGGTGATTAGACACTAAGTGCCAAAAGTTGCAGTTTTTAATATTCTTAAGTTTAAGTGGAGTTTAAGCACAAGTTTAACAAACACAACACATATCAAGCAAGCATGCAAAGAGTATATGAGCAGCGGAAAATAAAGCATGCAACTTGCGAGAATGTAAAGGGAAGGGTTCAGAGTATTCAAACGCAATTGGAGACACAGATGTTTTTGTCGTGGTTCCGATAGGTGGTGCTATCGTACATCCACGTTGATGGAGACTTCAACCCACGGAGGGTAACGGTTGCGCGAGTCCACGGAGGGCTCCACCCACGAAGGGTCCACGAAGAAGCAACCTTGTCTATTACATCATGGCTGTCGCCCACGAAGGACTTGCCTCACTAGCGGTAGATCTTCACGAAGTAGGCGATCTCCTTGCCCTTACAAACTCCTTGGTTCAACTCCACAATCTTGTCGGAGGCTCCCAAGTGACACCTAGCCAATCTAGGAGACACCACTCTCCAAGAAGTAACAAATGGTGTGTTGATGATGAACTCCTTGCTCTTGTGCTTCAAATGATAGTCTCCCCAGCACTCAACTCTCTCTCACAGGATTTGGATTTGGTGGAAAGAAGATTTGAGTGGAAAGCAACTTGGGAAGGCTAGAGATCAAGATTCATATGGTAGGAATGGAATATCTTGACCTCAACACAAGTGTAGGTGGTTCTCTCTCAGAAAATGTGTATTGGAAGTGTAGATATATTCTGATGGCTCTCTCCACGAATGAAGAGTGTGTGGAGGGGTATATATAGCCTCCACACAAAATCTAACCGTTACACACAATTTGCCAAACTCGGTGGGACCGAATGGTTAAACTTGGTCGGACCGATTCAGCAAACCTAGTGACCGTTAGGATTTTCGGTGGGACTGAGATGCAACACAGTAGGATCGATATGGTTAGGGTTAGGGCATAACGTAATCTCGGTGAGACCGATTACACAAACTAGGTGAGACCGATTTTGGTAATAAGCTAACCAGAGAGTTGGTCACGCAAACTCGGTGAGACCGATTACACAAACTCGGTGGGACCGATTTTGGTAATAAGCTAACCAAAGAGTTTGCATTGTAATCTCGATAGTACCGATTGCTCAAACTCGCTGAGACCGATTTTGGTAATGGACATACACAGAGAGATTACAATCCCGTCTCGGTGAGACCGAGATCCCTATTGGTGAAACCGATTTGCTAGGGTTTGTGGCAGTGGCTATGACATCTGAAACTCGGTGGCGCCGGATAGATAGAATCGGTGGGGTCGAGTTTGACTTTTGGTTTAGGTCATATGTGGATGTGGGAAGGTAGTTGAGGGTTTTGGAGCATATCACTAAGCACTTTGAGAAAGCAAGCCATTAAGCAACACCTCATCCCCTCTTGATAGTATTGGCTTTTCCTATAGACTCAATGTGATCTTGGATCACTAAAATAGAAAATGTAGAGTCTTGATCTTGAAGCTTGAGCCAATCCTTTGTCCTTAGCATCTTGAAGGGGTTCCACATCCTCTAGTCCATGCCACTCCATTGTTGAACATATCTGAAACATACTAGGTAAAAGTGTTAGTCCAACAAGAGATATGTTGAAATTAATTACCAAAACCACCCAGGGAGAACTTGTGCTTTCAATCTCCCCCTTTTGGTAATTGATGACAACATACATCAAAGCTTTAGATAAAGATATAGAGAATAGCAAGTAAAACTTTGGAAGGACATGTAACATGCATAGGCTCCCCCTACATGTATGCAAACATGTGAATATGGAATATAGGAGCATGTGAATGCATAAGCATGACAGAGTAAGCAATGTGTTACATGTATCTTGGCTATATGCATCAGGGCAAATGATGTGAATATGAGAAATGTACCTTCATGCTCATGAGTCCTTCTTGCAAACAGTATGTACATTAGCAAGAACTTCTCATTCACATGACTGTGATGCATATACTTACCTTGTGGTCTTGAGTTGGCTTAGGATGGGATGAACCTGCGCAAACAAGGTTAAATAACACAGATACACCTACTGACCAGAGCAAACAAGAGAAACCATAAGAGAACCAAGACTGGGATGACATGTAGAGTGAGTGAGTACTGAGTACCACATTGGATATAGACATGTCCCCAAAGGTAAAGATATGCAATAAAATCAGAGATTTCCTTCCCTTAGATGTCTTGCTCCCCCTGAATCTGCATGGGATACTGGGAGAAGATAGGGAACAGAAAATCATAGCAACAGAAAAGAAACAACAGAGCTTGAGCTAAAGCAAGCAAACAAACATGTCTTTCCCCTCTTAAAGACATGTGACATCTCTCCTCTTGAACACCAAGCATCTGGGGTCTTTGATGATACTACTTTCTCCTTGTTGAGAAACTCTCTCCCCCTGAGTATTCTCTCTTTCTCCCCCTATAGGAAAGATTAAGCTTTGATGTGATCTCTCTCCCCCTTTGACATCAATTTCCAAGAAGGGCTCTTCTGGACATGTGATACAAATGGGTTGGTCCTTGAGTCACAGAGCAAAGCAGCATGTCTAATATGATGCTGGTGGAGGACAAGAATCATTGAGTGGAGCTGGAGTAAAAAAGAAATAAGGAATAAGTGGTAAGGTGGTTTTCCTGTGATGGAATCGGTGACTCTGAGTTGTGTGCTTCGGTTGCACCGAAAGATTTCGGTTGAGCCGAAGAAAACAAACCGGTGTGACCGAGTTCATCAGAGTGAAACCACTTGTCACCTCAGCTCAATAGACAAGTAAGATCTCACAAGGATTTGCAAGGAATTAACTGAAAGATTTGCAATGAATTGGATGCAGAAAATGCAGAACAAAAAGGAAAGGAAAGAAAAGATCTAGATGAAGTTTTTTATTTAAAGGGGAAACAAATATGCAAGAGACAAATGCAATAACATAGAAAAGAACGCAAGATAACTTCATCTAGAGATGGTCGGCGACAAAGTCACCTATGTTAGAGTATATTGACTTAGGAGTCAAGTGAGAGCGCTTGATCATAGGTCATACTCATCGTTTAAGCTCAAAATGGGGTTACCATTTTTCGTTTAAGCATTTTGATGTATTCACATCTTGTCGAGTTGCTTTGGCTCATGACTTGGAGTAAAGCTTCTCTAAGATGGAATAACATACCTTGGTTGGTGATGTTGATCTTGCTCATGTAGTTGAACTTGTGTGGGTTGCTCAAGGTTGATGTAGTTCATCAAGAGTTGGGAGCACCACTTGGAGTTTGAGTTCATCTACCTACATGGGTTAGTCTTGCAAGGAAGAGCACTTGTGTATCCAAAATGACAATCATGAGACTCAACATAGAATTTGCCAAAGGATATGTTTGAATGGTTTCGTGTTTCTTTGTCTTCAACCACCATTGTGTTGAGACTTGGTGATATAGAAATTGCTCAAGATGTGAGTATGTTGCAATCTCATAGGATTAGATTCAACCAAGTACCTACACGGGTTAGATAACATGCAAGGTGCAAAAATATCCAAGACATATGAATAGCATCATAAGAGAAATATCGAGGATTAGGCATAGGCTCATGCCACGCATGTATCAAATGGAGTTCCTACTCCAAGTTTGAAGCATCAATGATGTTCAATTCACCTCTCAACCTGCAAAACACTTTCTCAACAAGTGGTTTAGTGAATATATCCGCCAATTGCTTATCGGTGCGAACATGCTTAAGGTTAATGTCCCCTTTTGCAACATGATCTCGAATGAAATGATGACGAACTTCAATATGCTTAGTTCGAGAATGTTGCATGGGATTGTGAGCAATCTTAATAGAAATTTCATTGTCACATAGCAATGGAACATGTTTCACATATATTCCATAATCTTAAAGAGTTTGGGTCATCCAAAGTAACTAAGCACAACATGAACCAGCAGCAATGTATTCCGCTTCGGCGGTGGATAAGGATACCGAGTTTTGTTTCTTAGAAGACCAAGATACAGGAGATCTACTAAGGAATTGACAAGTACCCGAAGTGGACTTTCTATCAACCTTGTCTCCGGCATAGTCCGAATCGGAGTAGCCGACAAGATCTAAAGAGGACCTCTTAGGATACCAAATGCCAAAATTTGGTGTATGGATTAGGTATCTCACTATCCTTTTCACAGCCTTAAGATGACATTCTTTAGGAGTAGCTTGATATCGTGCACACATGCACACACTTAGCATAATATCGGGACGTGAGGCACATAGATATAACAATGAACCAATCATAGAGCGATAAACCTTTTGATCAACCGGTTCACCATCTTTGGTCAAATCAAGATGTCCACTAGTAGGCATGGGTGTAGTCATACCTTTGCATTCTTGCATATTGAACTTCTTGAATAAGTCCTTGGTGTACTTCGTTTGAGAGACAAATGTACCTTCCTTAGTTTGCTTGATTTGCAAACCGAGAAAGAATTTGAGTTCACTCATCATAGACATCTCAAACTTCTCCGACATTAGCTTTCCAAACTTCTCACTAAATTGAGGGTTGGTTGAACCAAATATGATATCATCAACATAAATTTGGCACACAAATAGTTCTCCATTAACCCTTTTAATGAAAAGAGTAGAATCAATTTTACCAATTTCAAAGCCTTTTTCAATGAGGAACTTGTTCAAGCATTTATACCATGCTCTAGGAGCTTGTTTAAGACCATAAAGAGCTTTGTGAAGTTTGTAAACATGATTAGGTTTCTTAGGATTGACGAAGCCAGGAGGTTGCTTGACATAAACTTCCTCCTCAATTTTGCCATTTAGAAAAGCACTTTTAATGTCCATTTGGTACAAGGTGATGTCATGGTGATTAGCATAGGCCAGTAAGATGCGAATGGACTCAAGTCTAGCAACGGGAGCATATGTCTCACCATAGTCCATACCTTCTACTTGTGTGTAACCTTGGGCGACGAGACGTGCTTTGTTGCGAACCACTTGTCCATCTTCATCTTGCTTGTTGTGAAACACCCATTTGGTACCAATGATGTTGTGGTTGTTGTCGGGCTTCTCGACCAATGTCCACACTTGATTTCTCTCAAAGTTGTGTAGCTCTTCATGCATAGCGTTTATCCAATCCGGATCCTCCAATGCTTCTTCAACCTTCATAGGTTCAATGCTAGAGATGAATGAGTAATGGTCACAAAAGTTAGCTAAACGAGTTTTAGAGCGAGTGATTCTCCCGGTTTGGATATCTTTGTAGATTTGTTCGACGGGATGATCTTTGGAAATTCTTGCTCGAACTCGTGAAAGCTTTTGCTTGGGTTGACGTGGAACATCCTCTTCATCTTATTCTTCTTCTTGGCCTTCTTCATTGTTGACGTTGTCGTTCTCTTGTCGTGGTGGAGAAGGAGGTTGTTGATGTTCATCTTGGTGTACTTCCTCGTTTTCTTCATCTTGGCGTGTCCCACTTGTGGATGCTTCCGTATCAACTCTTGGTTCACCTTGTCGTGAGGTAGAAGCTTCCACTTGGATGGACGAGGTATTCTCCTTCACTTCCGTTGGACGAATCTTGCCAAAGGACAAGTCTTGAATTGCTTCCGAAGGGTCTTTGTCTCCTACATCAATTGGCAATTGCTCTACTTGCGAGCCGTTAGATTCATCAAACTTCACATCTACCGTCTCTTCAACCTTTCGGGTGAAATTGTTGTAGACACGGTAAGTGTTAGAGTTTGAGCCATAACTAAGTAGGAAACCTTCATGAGATTTAGGAGCAAATTTAGAATGACGATGCTTATCAAGAATGTAGCACTTTGAGCTGAATACTCGAAACTATCCAACTTGGGGTTTGTTACCGGTGAGGAGCTCATATGCCGTCTTGCCGAGTAGCTTGTGAAGATACAGGCGATTTGTTGCATGACAAGTTGTCTCAACCGCTTCCACCCAAAAGTGCTTTGGAGTTTTGTACTCATCAAGCATCGTTCTTGCCATCTCGATAAGAGTCCGGTTCTTCCTCTCAACAACTCCATTTTGTTGAGGTGTGAACGTAGCCGAGAACTCATGTGAAATCCCTTCTTCGTCAAGAAAGGTATCCACATTTCTGTTCTTGAACTCCGTTCCGTTGTCGCTCTGAAGCTTCTTGATCTTCACGTCAAACTGATTTTGGGCCTTCCTAGCGAAGTTTTTGAAGATCTTTTGGACCTGCGATTTGTCATCAAGAAAGAATACCCACGTAAATCTTGAAAAATCATCAACTATGACTAGACCAAATGAGTTACCACTGAGACTCTTGTAGGCATTTGGACCAAAGAGATCCATGTGAAGTAGCTCGAGTGGTCTTCTTGTGGTCATGATGTTCTTCGCGCGGTGACTTCCTCCAACTTGTTTTCTTGCTTGAAAAGCACTACAAAGTCTATCCTTGTCAAATATGACATCTTTTATTCCAAGGATATGATCACCTTTAATAAGCTTATCAAGATTTCGCATTCCAACATGACCTAGTCTTCTATGCCACAACCAGCCTTTAGAAGATTTAGCAATTAAGCAAGTTTTAGGTTGATCCTTTTTAGTGAAATCAACAATGTAAAGATCTCCTCTACGTATACCGATAAAGACCATTTTATAATTGTCTCTACGAAACACTTGGCAATCTATTTCAGTGAATAAGACATTGAAACCGAATTCCGCAACTCTAGAAACTCAAAGTAAATTGTATCCAAGGGATTCAACGAGCATGACATTTTGTATGGAGCTATCGTGTGAGATGGCCACCTTACCAAGACCAACCACCTTACCCTTTGAATTATCACCAAAAGTGACATATTTTCGAGGGCCGTTGTTTTCAGCAAGCTCATGGAACATATCTTCATCCCCGGTCATATGATCAATACATCCACTATCAAGGACACATTCCTTTCCTCCAGCCATGTAGCCGCGAAGATTTGCCATAAGACCAAAATGTCTCATTGCATCATCGAGATCATAGTCACTATCATCATCTTCATCATAGTATCCTTGTTCAACATCATCTTGTGATTGATCAATTCCTAGAGAGGGTAATTCATTAGATAACTGATCAAAACGGTTACCTTTATGAATTCTAATAGCTTCGGATATGATATCGCTAATGTTTCCAACTTTTCCTTTAGCACGCATGAGATTAGTAAGCTCAAATAGACAATCACCAAAGCTAGGATCACTAGAGTTCATCTTACTCAAGGCAATAGACTTATGGAGAATTTTGTCTAAGTTTTTCAAGGAATAACTTGGAAATCGTTCCTCAAGAAATTTCCATATAGTATAGGCACAATCAAGAGTAGGCAAACTAGCAATCAAATTTTTGGGCAATCCTCTTATGATAAGATTGATGGTTCTAAGATTGCGAATCATGTCAAGATCTTCATCTAGGGTAGGGTGCAAAGGATCAACATGAGGTGCACAAGGGTTAGCAATGTACTTGTTCAAATGATATTCATTGAAAATCTCAAGCATTTCATTTTTCCACTCATGAAAATACTCTCCATCAAGAATACGCACTCTATCTAAGACTCCCCAAAGTAGACACATACATCTTCCTCCAATGGTGTTTAAACCAAGGCAATTGAGACCAAAGCTCTAATACCAATTGAAAGGATCGAGAAGAGGTGTCTAGAGGGGGGTGATTAGACACTAAGTGCCAAAAGTTGCAGTTTTTAATATTCTTAAGTTTAAGTGGAGTTTAAGCACAAGTTTAACAAACACAACACATATCAAGCAAGCATGCAAAGAGTATATGAGCAGCGGAAAATAAAGCATGCAACTTGCGAGAATGTAAAGGGAAGGGTTCGGAGTATTCAAACGCAATTGGAGACACGAATGTTTTTGTCGCGGTTCCGATAGGTGGTGCTATCGTACATCCACGTTGATGGAGACTTCAACCCACGGAGGGTAACGGTTACGCGAGTCCACGGAGGGCTCCACCCACGAAGGGTCCATGAAGAAGCAACCTTGTCTATTCCATCATGGCCGTCGCCAACGAAGGACTTGCCTCACTAGCGGTAGATCTTCACGAAGTAGGCAATCTCCTTGCCCTTACAAACTCCTTGGTTCAACTCCACAATCTTTTCGGAGGCTCCCAAGTGACACCTAGACAATCTAGGAGACACCACTCTCCAAGAAGTAACAAATGGTGTGTTGATGATGAACTCCTTGCTCTTGTGATTCAAATGATAGTCTCCCCAACACTCAACTCTCTCTCACATGATTTGGATTTGGTGGAAAGAAGATTTGAGTGGAAAGCAACTTGGGAAGGCTAGAGATCAAGATTCATTTGGTAGGAATGGAATATCTTGACCTCAACAGAAGTATAGGTGGTTCTCTCTCAGAAAATGTGTATTGGAAGTGTAGATATGTTCTGATGGCTCTCGCCACAAATGAAGAGTGGGTGGAGGGGTATATAGCCTCCACACAAAATCTAACCGTTACACACAATTTGCCAAACTCGGTGGGACCGAATAGTTAAACTCGGTCGGACCGATTCAGCAAACCTAGTGACCGTTAGGTTTTCGGTGGGACTGAGATGCAACTCGGTAGGACCGGTATGGTTAGGGTTAGGGCATAACGTAATCTCGGTGAGACCGACTACACAAACTCGGTGAGACCGATTTTGGTAATAAGCTAACCAGAGAGTTGGTCAGGCAAACTCGGTGAGACCGATTACACAAACTCGGTGGGACCGATTTTGGTAATAAGCTAACCAGAGAGTTTGCATTGTAATCTCGGTAGTACCGATTGCTCAAACTCGGTGAGACCGATTTTAGTAATGGACATACACAGAGAGATTACATTCCCATCTCGGTGAGACTGAGATCCCTATCGGTGAAACCGATTTGCTAGGGTTTGTGGCAGTGGCTATGACATCTGAAAATCGGTGGCGCCAGATAGATAGAATCGGTGGGGCCGAGTTTGACTTTTGGTTTAGGTCATATGTGGATGTGGGAAGGTAGTTGAGGGTTTTGGAGCATATCACTAAGCACTTTGAGCAAGCAAGCCATTAAGCAACACCTCATCCCCTCTTGATAGTATTGGCTTTTCCTATAGACTCAATGTGATCTTGGATCACTAAAATAGAAAATGTAGAGTCTTGATCTTGAAGCTTGAGCCAATCCTTTGTCCTTAGCATCTTGAAGGGTTTCCACATCCTCTAGTCCATGCCACTCCATTGTTGAACTTATCTGAAACATACTAGGGAAAAGTGTTAGTCCAACCAGAGATATGTTGACATTAATTACCAAAACCACCCAGGGAGCACTTGTGCTTTCACCCTGACCTTAGCATTCTCAGGAGTGATGTGTTAGGAGACCAATCTTATCATATGGGAGCCATTGTAGCTCGTAGGTTGCATCATAATAGATATAATGGAGATTTCTTTGGAGGAATTTATGCAACCTGCTTAGCTAAATTTCTTGAGATAGACATTTGTGAGGGAGATGCGGAGTTGCCTCCTGCATATTTAGATAATAACTCTATGGCTTCGCACCAGTTTGTGGAGAGGCCTGAATCACCTCTTTTATATCGATTAATTTTTAGCAAACGGCATGTTGTCCGTATTACTCTCTCTGCTCCTGCCTTCTTTGATTACCAGGCAAACGGAAGATACACTATTACCAGGGAGGAGGCAGATGAGTACGAGAGGAGAGCGGAGGCAGCCCGGCACCACACTGTAGCTCAGGAGGCGATAGTCGCTGCATCGCAGTACGACCCCAGCTACACCTACGGGTATCCGCCAGGCTATCCCTGGCAATAAACCAACTTAGGCCAAAAGCCTAAGCTTGGGGGAGTACGTATTTCTCACCGACATTACATTTATGTTCACACACACTCATTGCTAGAAGTCGGTGCTCATACTCTTTCACTATAATATCCATGCTAGTTTATTTTCTTTTTCATGCTTTCTTCTTGTGTGTTTAATAAACCTTAAGAAAAACCAAAAAAATTAGTAGTAGTTTACTTTCCTTGTTGTAGTAGTAATTAAAAAGAAAACCCAAAATTATTTCCCGTTCTTCTTTTGCTTGTTGGGAGCTTTCTCGTGTAAATAGTTTTATTTCTTTTCTTTTCCTTGGGGGTCGATAGGAGAAGACCATGATTAAATTGTTGAAGTGGCTCTTATATGTATTATTGTTGATTTAACTCAGAGCCCATATTGCCTTGTCTTCTCCTGTTTATTGAATGCTCACAGATTCCAGCTTAGTCCAATGCACATGCACTCTTATTATTATTCATTTTGTTCGGTCGTGCAAGTGAAAGGCAATTATGATGATATATGATGGACTGACTGAGATGAGAAAAGCTGGTATGAACTCGACCTCTTTTGTTTTTGTAAATATGATGAGTTCATCGTTCTTGATTCAGCTGGTTATGAATAAACATGTTTGCAATGACAATTAGAGATCATAGTTGCTCGTGCTATGCTTGATTAGCTATGAGTTATAATGGTTTACCTTGCGTGCCAACATGCTATTGAGATGGTTATGATGTGGTATGATGGGGTGGTATCCTCCTTCGAATGATTTAAGTGACTTGACTTGGCACATGTTCACGCATGTAGTTGAAACAAATCAACATAGCCTTCACGATATTTATGTTCATGGTGGATTATATCCTACTCATGCTTGCATCCAATGTTTATTAATTTTAATGCATGTACATGGCTGTTGTCGCTCTCTAGTTGGTCGCTTCCCAGTCTTTTGCTAGCCTTCACATGTACTAAGCGGGAAAACTGCTTGTGCATCCAATCCCTTAAACCCCAAAGTTATTCCAGATGAGTCCACTATACCTTCCTATATGCGGTATCTACCTGTCGTTCCAAGTAAATTTGTATGTGTCAAACTCTAAACCTTCAAATAAACATTCTTTTTTATATGCTCGAATAACTCATGTATCAACCAAGGCTGCCCTTATCTTCCATGTTAGGCGGGTTATTCTCAAGAGGAGTAGACTCCGCTCCTCACTCACGAGAAAATGGCTGGTCACCGGGATGCCCAGTCCCATGCTTTATGCAAACTAAATCGAAATTAATTGCAAACAAAACTCCCCCTGGGACCTGATGTATGTTGGAGGCACTCGTTGTTTCGAGCAAGCCATGGATTGATGCTTGTTGGTGGAGGGGGAGTATAAACTTTACCATTCTGTTTGGGAACCACCTATAATGTGTGTAGCATGGAAGATATCACCATCTCTTAGTTGCTATGTTGACAATGAAAGTATACCGCTCAAAATATAATTTATCTCTATTTCAAAACCGAGCTCTGGCACCTCTACAAATCCCTGCTTCCCTCTGCGAAGGGCCTATCTATTTACTTTTATGTTGAGTCATCACCCTCTTATTAAAAAGCACTAGCTAGAGAGCACAACTGTCATTTGCATTCATCACTATTAATTTATATTGGGTGTGACTATGATTGGATCTCTTTTACCATGAATTACAATGTCTAGTCAGTCCTTGATCTTTAAAGGTGTTATGCATTTATGTTTTGCGTTCTCAGAAAGGGCTAGCGAGATACCATCTTGTTATATCATATTATGATTGTTTTGAGAAAGTGTTATCAACCGAGATTTATTATTATGGCTTGCTAGTTGATTATGCTATTGATATGAGTAATTATGAGACCTGAGAATTATTGCAAATGTGTTTAGTTATGATCTTTGCTAAAAACTTGAATGCTGGCTTGACATATTTACAACAAAAAGAGCAAACAGAGTTTGTAAAAGTTTTTCTTTATTTCTTTCAGTTTGTCAACTGAATTGCTTGAGGACAAACAAGGGTTTAAGCTTGAGGGAGTTGATACGTCTTTGTCGTATCTACTTTTCGAAACACTTTTTCCCTTGTTTTGGACTCTAACTTGTATGATTTGAATGGATCTAACCCGGACTGACGCTGTTTTCGGCAGAATTGCCATGATGTTGTTTTATGTGCAAAAAACAAAAGTTCTCGGAATGACCTGAAACTCCACGGAATACCTTACAATAAATAATAAAAAATCCTCACCAAAGATGAAGACCAGGGGGGCCACACCCTGTCCACGAGGGTGGGGGCGCCCCCCCTAGGGCGCGCCCCCTAGCTCGTGGGCCCCCTGGACACCTTTCGACGCCAACTCCAACTCTATATATTGGCTTTCGGGGAGAAAAAAATAAAAAAGAAGAAATCATCGCGTTTTACGATACGGAGCCACCGCCAAGCCCTAAAACCTCTCGGGAGGGCTGATCTGGAGTCCGTTCGAGGCTCCGGAGAGGGGGATTCGTCGCTGTCGTCATCATCAACCATCCTCCATCACCAATTTCATGATGCTCACCGCCATGCGTGAGTAATTTCATCATAGGTTTGCTGGACGGTGAGGGGTTGGATGAGATTTATCATGTAATCAAGTTAGTTTTGTTAGGGTTTGATCCCTAGTATCCACTATGTTCTGAGATTGATGTTGCTATGACTTTGCTATGCTTGATGCTTGTCACTAGGGCCCGAGTGCCATGATTTCAGATCTGAACCTATTATGTTTTCATGAATATATGAGAGTTCTTGATCCTATCTTGCAAGTCTATAGTCACCTACTATGTGTTATGATCCGGCAACCCCGAAGTGACAATAATCGGGACCACTCCCAGTGATGACCATAGTTTGAGGAGTTCATGTATTCACTATGTGCTAATGCTTTGTTCCGGTTCTCTATTAAAAGGATGCCTTAATATCCCTTAGTTTCTATTAGGACCCCACTGCCACGGGAGGGTAGGACAAAAGATGGCATGCAAGTTATTTTCCATAAGCACGTATGACTATATTTGGAATACATGCCTACATTACATTGATGAATTGGAGCTAGTTCTGTGTCACCCTATGTTATGACTGTTACATGATGAACTGCATCCGGCATAATTATCCATCACTGATCCGATGCCTACGAGATTTCCATATACTAGTTTACGCTTATTCACTTTTCCATTGCTACTGTTACAATCACTACAAAACACCAAAAATATTACCCTTGCTTTCTTTATTCTTTTGTTACCGTTACCACGACTATCATATTACTTTGCTACTAAACACTTTGTTGCGGATACTAAGTTTCCAAGTGTGGTTGAATTGACAACTCGGCTGCTAATACTTGAGAATATTCTTTGGCTCCCCTTGTGTCAAATCAATAAATTTGGGTTGAATACTCTACCCTCGAAAGCTGTTGCGATCCCCTATACTTGTGGGTTATCAGGGGCTCCCGCCCCTCCGCCGCCATGGAGACTAAGGACCAGAGGAGGAACTCTCCTCCCATCTAGGGGGGATGCCAAGGAAGAAGAAGAAGGAGGGGGATCTCTCCCCCTCGCTTCCGGTGGCGCCGGAGTGCCGCTGGGGCAACGATCGGGACGGTGATCTACATCAACAATCTTGCTACCATCAACACCAACTCTCTCCCCCTCTATGCAGCGGTGTAACACCTCTTCTCCCCGCTGTAATCTCTACTTAAACATGGTGCTCAACTCCATATATTATTTCCCAATGATATTTGGTTATCCTATGATGTTTGAGTAGATCCCTTTTGCCCTGTAGGTTAATCGTGATCTTGGTTGGTATGATTGTATATTTTATTTATGGTGTTGTCCTACGGTGCCATCCGTTCTCGCGCAAATGTGAGGAGCCCCCGCTGTAGGGTGTTGCAATATGTTCGTGGTTCGCTTATGGTGGGTTGCGAGAGTGACAGAAGCTTAAACCCGAGTAAGTGGGGTATGACGTATGGGAGTAAAGAGGACTTGATATTTAATGCTATGGTTGGGTTTCACAACCTTAATGATCTTTAGTAGTTGTGGATGCTTGATAGGGGTCCGATCATAAGTGCATATGATCCAAGTAGAGAAAGTATGTTAGCTCATGCCTCTCCCTCATATAAAATTACAAGAATGATTATCCGTACTTGCTATCGATTGCCTAGGGACAAATAACATTCTTGATGACACAAACCCTTTTTCTAACACCTAACTTTTATTATCTTGCAAAGTACTTCTAGTTTTATTCATGCAAAGTAGTTCTAGCATCACACGTACACAATAGTTTCATACTTGTTTTCGGTAAAGCAAACGTTAAGTGTGCGTAGAGTTGTATCGGTGGTCGATATAACTTGAGGGAATATTTGTTCTACCTTTAGATCCTCGTTGGGTTCGACACTCTTATTTATCGAAGAAGGCTACAAATGATCCCCTATTCTTGTGGGTTATCAAGACCTTTTTCTGGCACCGTTGCCGGGGAGTTATAGTGTGGGGTAAATATTCTCGTGTGTGCTTGTTTGCTTTATCACTAAGTAGTTTTTATTTCATGTTCTAAGTTGTTCTCTATCTTTAGTTATGGATATGGAACATGAAACACCAAAAAATTAGTGGTACTTGCTACTCATGGATATGGGGAACCTCCTAAAACCCTCGATGCTCAGTATGTGAAAAATATTGTGCGCTACTTTGATAATCCTGAGAAAACGCCATTCAACTTGATAATGGGAGTAACGTTGTATCAACGTGAATACTTTAGGGATTATCACTTGACATAAAAAGGGAAACTTTTATGGGATCAAATTTATATGTTGCATTGGTATGCTCGGGATTTATGCTTGAGATATGATTATACTTGTTGCTCTAGGATGAACGCTCCACATCTTCCCTTTTCATGCAAATTTAATGATAATGAAACATTGGCTTCTTATGCTAATGATATATATGATTATTATGATGTGGAAAGAATAGAAGAATTTGTTGCTTTTAAGTGTGCTTATGAAATAGAATCTTTGTTTGAAAAGTTTGAAGCTTTTGATGATGATGTTTATAGACCTAAAATTTTTGCCATCCTTAAATATTGCTATGATAATTGTAAATATAATTCCAATATTGATGAATTTATTGAGAAAGTCTCTGCTGTATAAGAAGAGACTAATATTTTGAAGGAGTCTATGGAAGAAGAAATTGATGAAACTGCGAGCTCATTACATGAAAAACATGATGAGGAGAGCGAAGAACAAAAGGAGAAAGAGCGGATTAGCTACCCGTGCCCACCTTCTAATGAGAGTAACCCACCAACTCATACATTATTTAATGTCCCTTCGTGCTTACCGAAGGATGAATGCTATAATAATTGCTATGATCCCGTTGATTCGTTTGAAATATCTCTTTTTGATGATGCTTGCTATGCTTGTGGCCAAGATGCCAATATGAATGATGCTTATGGAGATGAACTTGCTATTGTTCCTTATGTTAAACATGAAATTTTCGCTATTGCACCCACACATGATAGTCATATTATCTTTTTGAATTCTCCCAACTACACTATGTCGGAGAAGTTTGCTCTTGTTAAGGATTATATTGATGGGTTGCCTTTTACCGTTGCACATGATGATTTTTATGAATATAATATGCATGTGCTTGCTGCTCCTACTTGAAATTATTATGAGAGAGGGACTATATCTCCACCTCTCTATGTTTTCAACACGATAAAATTGCAAGAAACTACTTATGCTATGTATAGGCCTTTACTTGATGTGTATGAATTGTTCTTGTATGACATGCCAATGCATAGGAAGAGAGTTAGACTTCATGATTGATTGATATATGTTGCTTTGTGCTCAATACTAAATGCCAAATCATTGCTAATTAGAATTGGCTTTGATATACCTTGGGATCCGGGTGGATCCATTACTTGAGCACTTTATGCCTAGCTTAATGGCTTCAAAGAAAGTGCTGCCAGGGAGAGAAACTGGAAGTTTTAGAGAGTCATTTATTTCTTTTGAGAGCTTTTATAAAGTTTAAAAACAAAAAAATATAGGGGGGCCTTAAAACTTCACAAAAAGAAAAGTGAAAGTGAGAGAGACGAGCATTGTGAAAGTGGGGGACGTCCTTGAACTTTGTTCATGCTCACGGAAACTTTGTGGATCTTAATTACACAAACTTTTCAAAAGAATAATTATCCCCTTGTGAAATTCCATTGTATTATAAAAATAATGTGCCAAGATTTGCCTTTAGGATGATTAGATTGCTTGTTGGTTTGTGCGGTGCAAAACAGAAACCTTGGCTGTAGTGCGCGATTTCGTATTTTTTACTGGAACGTCAAATGGTTTTGAAACTTGTTGCACTGTCTTTCTATACAAAAAATTTATATTTCCTAATTTGTTCAGAATTTTTCAAGTAACACAAGTATGGTGAATGTTCATATTACTACATATTGTCCTGTTTAAGACAGATTCTATTTTTGATGCATTGTTTTGCTTGTTTTGATGAAATTATCGATTCCATCAGTGGATTAAGCCATGAAAAAGTTATATTAAAGTGGATACAATGCAAAACAAAATATGAATTGGTTTGTAACATTACTTAGAGTAGTAATTTTCTTTATTATACTAATGGATCTTACCGAGCTTTCTGATGAGTTTTGTGTGGATGAAGTGTTCAAAGATCGAGAAGGTCTCGATGTGAGGAGAAGGAGGAGAGGCAAGAGCTCAAGCTTGGGGATGCCCAAGGCACCCCAAGTATATTCAAGGAGACTCAAGCTTCTAAGCTTGGGGATGCCCTGGAAGGCATCCCATCTTTCTTCAACAAGTATCGGTATGTTTTTGGATTCGTTTCGTTCACATGATATGTGCAAATCTTGGAGCGTCTTTTGCATTTAGTTTTCATTTTTCTTTTATGCACCATGCTGGTATGAGATAGTCCATGGTTGATTTATAGAATGCTCATTGCACTTCACTTATATCTTTTGAGTGTGGCTTCATAGAATGCTTCATGTGCTTCACTTATATCATTTGAAGTTTGGATTGCCTGTTTCTCTTCACATAGAAAAACCTTTGTTTGTAGAATGCTCTTTTGCTTCACTTATATTTATTAGAGCATGGTCTTTTGTAGAAAGAATTAAACTCTCATTATTCACTTATATCTAATTCGAGAGTCAAAAGGAACTGGTCAATTGCATGGTTAGTCATAAAATCCTACATAAAACTTATGGATCACTGAATATGATATATTTGATTCCTTGCAATAGTTTTGCGATATAGAGATGGAATATGTGGGAGGTACTAGTAAACGGTTGTGGTTAGTAAGAATATTGGTGTTAAGGTTTGTGATTCCCGAAGCATGCACGTATAGTCTCTCGTTGTGCTATGATATTGGAGCATGATTTATTATTGATTGTCTTCCTTATTAGTGGCGGTTGAGGACGAGCGATGGACTTTTCCTACCAATCTATCCCCCTAGGGGCATGCGTAGTACTACTTTGCTTCGAGGGCTAATAAACGTTTGCAATAAGTATATGAGTTCTTTATGACTAATGTGGGTCCATGGATTATACGCAATCTTACCTTTCCGCAATTTGCTAGCCTCTAAGGTACCGTGCATTGCCCTTTCTCACATCGAGACGTGGTGCCAACTTCGCAGGTGCATCCAAACCCCGTGATATGATATGCTCTATCACTGCTACCTCTTGAGCACTGCGTTGGATTTCCTTGAAGAGGAAAGGATGATGCAGCAAAGTAGCGTAAGTATTGATTACATGTGTGCGAAATTCTCCTCCACTACAAGAAATCTCGTCCCGAGATTTAAGAGGGGAGTAAGGGGGAAGAATAGGTTACGAAATTCTAACGATTCTTCTCGGTCTTGGTTGCACTTCTAGAAGTGGTCGATCCATAGCGCTGATGTCTTCATTCCTATGCATCAATGCATCATGATGAGGTTGTCGTCCTTTCTTCAGGAACTCCATCGTACTTACGATAATGATTAGGGGTTACTACTGGAGAACGAACCGCTACAATGTTGCTTATCTGGTAGATAACATCAGGAAAGGTGGCGAGAAGTAACTCTTGAATAGATACATAACAATTTATCGAGAGCAACGTAAGAAGGTGCAAAATGGAAGTTTCAAGCCCATAGGCAATCGTTTGTTGCCTATCAGAAGGTGAAAGGGGTTCAGAGCAACGAGAATAAGTATTGCATCTGATACCCGAATAGATCACTTGGCAGGTGGCCCGTGAGTTACATAAGAAGTCAAGTGCGAGGAATAACTCTGGAAACCGGGGGTGTACAGGAGAGTCAGGTTTCGATCCTGGGACCTGTGGGTTATGGGCCCACCATGTGGTTTTTTTTTAATAGGAGCAGTGACATCTTGCACGGTCATGATAGGAAGGCATGTCAGAGAGTACCATGTCAGTTATGTCGGCAACAACGTCGATACCAAGGGCGAGGGACGAAGAGAACC
Organism: Aegilops umbellulata; assembly: GCA_032464435.1. Classification (NCBI taxonomy): domain Eukaryota; kingdom Viridiplantae; phylum Streptophyta; class Magnoliopsida; order Poales; family Poaceae; genus Aegilops; species Aegilops umbellulata. The sequence goes on along the minus strand of CP136056.1, from coordinate 288,095,769 downwards.
ATTTTCCTGCTCGTTGAACGAGGCGGACCAATAGGCAAAGTTCCCGTCCATCGGTGGCTACCAGAATGTCATCAACAATAGTAACAGGGTCTTTCTGACAGAGTTGTACAACGAGGTGTTTACATAAGCAGAAGAATATTACCTCTTAGATTATATAGATCACAAGAAAGGTCAAACAAACCAATGGAAAGGAAAATGTGAGCATCAGGCTAAACAGAACAATGGAAAGGAAATTTAAACACATAATTCAGGGGTATATCCTTCCCAAGGACAAGCAGAGCATGATATCCATGACAGGATATTATGTAGAAAACCCTTTAGGTAAGGGGAGAGAGAAATATCATGACATTACCCATACAACGGTGTTTGGGTAATTTAGCAGGAAACATTTAGCATTGGCTACAAATGTTCTTGTTGAAAATCAGAGTACAACCAACATGCTTCAAGATAGCATTGACATGGTCATCAGATAAAGATCAGACTTTGGAAACACAAAGGATCCATCAGGAACAACTTATAGAATAAGTCTTATAGCTTCCTCATGGAGGAATGGATAACTTTGCTAAAAGGGAACTATAACAATAGGGCCTCCGTCCAAGTGTGCTAGGCATGACAACACCTTACCGGGTCACATTAAGACCAATGTGATAACTCTTGGAAATATGTTCCAACCATCATATCTGACCGAGATTCAGATCCGATTGGTGTCATGATACCTCAGACTCAGGATGTCCGAGAAGAAAAGGTGCAACACAAATAGACGAAATGACATTGGAAGATCCTCGGGAAATAAACTATGGAAGCAAGTTCTGAATCATGAGTTGGCTGATGAACTCAGCGACAATTCATTGGGATTTCCAAAAGATGGATTTCCACAATTAGGTGAACAAGGAGACAACATTTTTCAGATCAAATGATATAATGATGTAAGTTCGAGAAAAACATCCACAATTAAACATTGGTTGAAAGGTGCACCCGAAATAAGGGCTGGGTTGCACGACCAACGTCGGATCGGTGATTCAATAATCAATAGTCTAAGAATGAACGGCCGACCATTATCTTCAAACCAATAGGGTTGCTAGAAGATTTGGAATTACATATCACAGACCATTTGTCGGTGGTTAGAAACAACACAGTGACCAAGAAATGAACGAAGATGGCGAGAAGTATTATTATATCAAGAATTCTTAAGAGGTGGTGAAATTCTCACCACATGCTTGACAACAGAGATGGTAATACTCCAAGGTAAAGAAGAACAACTGCTGGATAGCAAGGATCTCAAGTTATAACACAAAACATGAACAAGTTTGTGTTGAATGGAAGACAATTGAGTGGTCGGTGATAACACCAATCACCAAGGGCAAGGATAGTATTTCTCATCATGAATTCAATTGATACCCTGGAAGAGCTCAGGATGCTGATGATGATCACGACACATGTGTCGAGAGATTTCATGAGGATGTAATCGATCGAAGATGACATCAAAGTTTAAAGGAATGATGAAGCGAAAGGTTATTGTAACCATGGGTACGACACAAACTCGAAATCAAGCTTGCTGTTCGAGGGGAAACGATAAGACAAGGAAGATCGACGTAAGCTTAGCTCATCGCCGGAAGTGGTGCTCCAGAACTAAGACCAGGTAGCACAGTTAAAATCAGCACGATACTGATATAGCCGATCAGGCTAGAAATGACTTGAAGGGTTATTAAACTCGTAAGCAATGAAGATTACTTAGAGTTATTAAATCGGAGTGCGGAATCGATTCACTTATCGGTGTCGTCGAGTGAAATAACTCAGAACCCGGGGAAATCTGAAATCGGTGAGAAGCAATACTAGATGGAGACTCATAGGAAGCAACACAGTCCTTTGATATTCTCGAGGTACCGGAGGGTAATACTCGAAGGTAGAGCAGAATAGAGGTTGGATAGATATATTGACCTGCAGAAGACAAGTACTTCAACTTGTCCGAGAAATGGGATCAAAGAAGAATAATATGGTCGAAACCATAGCTGCAGGGGATCCAATTTAATGACACCGAAAGAATTACCCAAATGATTAAATATTTTGCAAGAAGCTTCCATGATAAGTTCCACATCGGGTCCATGGGCATGAACACAAAGTTCAAGGTCGACTCCCACTTCTTTAATGCATAACCTTTCAGTCACTTCTCATCTTCGAAGAAGTTGCAGTGTTTGAAATTTTATCTGGCGAAGCACCAGAAGAGTATGGCTCGTGAAAACTTTCGGGTTCTCATGGTTTAGAGAAGGAATATGTTCAACCCATAGGGGCTTCTTAGCAACATATACCACAAGTTTCAAGAGTAATTAACACAAGCCCGAAAGCAGAGCATGGTTGGCCAAGTAGAGGATACAACTTAACAAAGGCATTATGTATCAGAGGAAGAACTCACAAAGTGATCAAATGTGAATGACACTGTCGGATAACAACCCAACAAAGGACTTGATGGCCCACAAAGGTTCCGATATGAGTATCGATACTCAACTAGAAGAGGAAGAAATGCAAATGCAACAGGTTATGGAATCATCTGAATAATTCAAGGCTTCAATGCAAAGGAATTATGATTTCCAAAACAAAGGATCAGAAGCAGACGCTCTGATCAACGATGGATCAATTGAATATACCAGAGGCACAATCGACGACAGATAGTTAGTTCGAGAACCAGCTCATGTTCAAAAATAATGTCTGAGCCGGAAAGATAATTTAGAAGGGTTGATAGATGATTGTGTGCTTTCGCACACATGTAATCAATAGGATCAAAATGACGGTGTCAAAAGATACTAGGGAATACTGCCAGATATATGGGAAGCATCCATAATGCAAGCAGACAAATATTGCAGAGCAATAAGCTACTTAAGGATTTTTGGAGGATCGAATAGTATTTCGAAGACCATTGTGAAACATATGAACAACTGGGGGATGAGCGGATACTCGATAATGGCGAGAAATTATCCGTAGGGTTATTCAGGTGACAAAGAACAGCAAGGCAGCAAGCTCAAAGGCTTATCGAAACAACGACGAGTATTTCGGGGTATCTTGTAATAACAAGACCGAGTGGGAATAAAAGTAAGCATGACAGGTGTAAGTATCTATCCATAGGGATATTTCGGTGGAAGGGAATTGCAAAAGCAATGGGCACAAGGTCTCAAGAGAATATCAGAGAGTATCTTCGAAATCTTCTGGTGTAGCCGGCGATCATCTGTAATGAAAGGGCTCTCCGGCAGGAAGTGGTAACGAGAACCTAGAGTTAGATTTTAGCAAAATCGTTTAACCCGAATAGAAGAGAGTTCAGAGTTCCAGAGTAGAGGTCGAGGAGTAAAAGATCCTAGTACCACCCGATGGCGACGTGGGCCCGTAAGGCACACAGCCAATGTCAGTAAAGTTTTTGGTAATGTCTAGACTCGACTACGGCCAAGGAGTTGGAAGGGGGATTCCTACAGGCAGTCGGCTCTGATACCAACTTGTGACGCCCCCGATTCAATCGTACACTAATCATGCACGCAAATGTGTACGATCAAGATCAGGGACTCACGGGAAGATATCACAACACAACTCTACAAATAATATAAGTCATACAAGCATCATAATACAAGCCAGGGGCCTCGAGGGCTCGAATACAAGTGCTCGATCATAGACGAGTCAGCGGAAGCAACAATATCTGAGTACAGACATAAGTTAAGCAAGTTTTGCCTTAAGAAGGCTAGCACAAACTGGGATACAGATCGAACGAGGCGCAGGCCTCCTGCCTGGGATCCTCCTAACTACTCCTGGTCGTCATCAGCGGGCTGCACGTAGTAGTAGGCACCTCCAGTGTGGTAGGAGTCGTCGTCGACGGTGGCGTCTGGATCCTGGGCTCCAACATCTGGTTGCGACAACCAGGTAGAAGGGATAGGGGGAAAAGAAGGAGAAAGCAACCGTGAGTACTCATCCAAAGTACTCGCAAGCAAGGAGCTACACTACATATGCATGGATATATGTGTAAAGGGCCATATCGGTGGACTGAACTGCAGAATGCCAGAATAAGAGGGGGATAGCTAGTCTTATCGAAGACTACGCTTCTGGTCGCCTCCATCTTGCAGCATATAGGAGAGAGTAGACTGAAGTCCTCCAAGTAGCATCGCATAGCATAATCCTACCCGGCGATCCCCTCCTCGATGCCCTATTGGAGAGCCATCACCGGGTTGTATCTGGCACTTGGAAGGGTGTGTTTTATTAAGTATCCAGTTCTAGTTGTCATAAGGTCAAGGTACAACTCCGGGTCGTCCTTTTACCGAGGGACACGGCTATTCGAATAGATAAACTTCCCTGCAGGGGTGCACCACATAGCCCAACACGCTTGATCCCATTTGGCCGGACACACTTTCCTGGGTCATGCCCGGCCTCAGAAGATCAACACGTCGCAGCCCCACCTAGGCACAACAGAGCGGTCAGCACGCCGGTCTAAACCTATGCGCGCAGGGGTCTGGGCCCATCGCCCTGAGCACACCTGCACGTTGCGAACGCGGCCGGTGAGCAGACCTAGCAACCTCCAGTACAACGGAAGTCACGTTACGCGGTCCAACCCGGCGCGCGCCACTCAGTCGCTGACGTCAAGAAGTGCTTCGGCTGATACCACGACGTCGGGATACCCATAACTACTCCCGCGTAGGTGGTTAGTGCGTATAGACCAAATGGCCAGACTCAGATCAAATACCCAGATCTCGTTAAGCGTGTTAAGTATCGCGAACGCCGACTAGGGCCAGGCCCACCTCTCTCCTAGGTGGTCCGAACCTGCCCTGTCGCTCCGCCTCAAAGTAACAGTCGGGGGCCGTCGGGAACCCAGGCCCACCTCTACCGGGATGGAGCCACCTGCCCCTTCAGCCCCCATCTCCTAACAGTATCACATGTAATGTAACAGTGTAAAGTATATAGTATGCCCGTGATCACCCCCGAGTGATCACGGCCCAGTAGTATAGCATGGCAGACGGACAAGAGTGTAGGGCCACTGATGGAACACTAGCATCCTATACTAAGCAGTAGGATTGCAGGTAAAGGTATCAACAGCAGTATCAAAGACAGGCTATGCATCAGGATAGGAATAACGAAAGCAGTAACAAGCTACACTACTCTAATGCAAGCAGTATAGGGAAGAGTAGGCGATATCTGGTGATCAAGGGGGGGCTTGCCTGGTTGCTCTGGCAAGAGAGAGGGATCGTCAACACCGTAGTCGAACGGGGCAGCAACAGCGTCGGTCCCGGTGTCTAGCGAGAGAAGAGGGGGAAGAAACAATAAATACTTAAGCAAGCAGATGCATAATGATGCATGACATGACAAGTAACGGCGTTAGAGGTGCCCTAACGCGGTATGGGATGATACCGGTGAAGGGGGGAACCATCCGGGAAAGTTTCCCCGGGGTTCCGCGTTTTCGGGCAGAGGAGCCGGAGGGGGAAAGTTGCGAGTTTGATATGTTAGGGGTGTGTGGCGGATGAACGGGCTGCGTATCCGGGTTCGTCTCGTCGTTCTGAGCAACTTTCATGTTGAAAATATTTTAATCCGAGTTACGGATTAAAAGATATGATTTTCTAAAGATTTTTATAATTTCTGGAATTTAATTAATTATTTAAATATAACATTATCCAAAACAGTGCACGCTGACGTCAGCATGACGTCAGCATGACGTCAGCAGTCAACAGGGGCGTTGACTGGTCAAATCTGACGTGTGGGTCCCACCTGTCATTCTGTGATTAGGCTAATCAGAGATTAACTAACTAATCATTGTTTAATTAGACTAATTAGTTAATTAGGTTAATCTAATTATGATTAATTAGATTAATTAATTCCTTAATTAATTAATTAATTAATTAATTAATTAATTAATTATTTTTATTTTTTATTAATTTTAATTCCTTTTTTTTTTAACGTTCAGTGGGGTGGGGCCCCCGTGTCATAGGCCCAGAGGGGCCATAGCGGGTCAGGCGTGCGGGCGCAGCTGCGGGCGAAGCCGCAGCCCGCCCACGAGCGAGGCGCTCGCCCAGGGGCGACGGACCCGGCAGGGCGCCGGTGCAGGGGAGGTCAGTGGCCATGGCGAGGCCATGGCCGGAGCGGGGTCCGGCCGGCGGCGGCGACGGGACCGCAGAGGCGGGGCGGGCGAGCCATGGCCAGCGCGGGCGGGAGCAGCGCGGCAGTGCGCGGGGAGCAGCGGGGCAAGGGCTCGGCCAGGGCGCGAGCAGCACACGAGGGGGGGGGGCGGCGGAGGTAGCACGGCAAGAGGAGGGCCGGGGCAAGGCCTCGCGCGGCGGCGCGGCGAGCAGGGTAGGAAGGAGAGGGAGGGGCGTGAGGCCATGGCGCAGTCGGCGCGGAGGGAGGGCGAGCTGGGAGGAGGGGCGCCCGTGCGGGGGTTGGCCAGGCGAGGCGCGAGCGGGCGCGGGCTCACGCGCGCGCGTGGCGCGGCGAGGCCGGGAGCACGGCGAGCGTGGGCGCACGCGGTGGTAGGCGCGACGGGTCGTCGGTGACCGCGGCGAGGAGAAAGGGAGAGGAGGGAGGCGCTCACGGGGCGGCGTAGGGTCTAGGGGGCGCGCTCGGGGCAGGTCGAGGGGGACGTCGGGGACGAGCGGCGACGGGGAGGAGGCGGCCGGCGAGGTCCAGGGCGTCGGGGCGCGGCGTCGGGGCGGCGCCCAGATCGGGGAGAGGGGAAGGGGACTGGATCGGGGGGGGGGGGATTGTGAGGGAGGGGATTAGGGTTTCCAGGGAGTGGGGGGGGATATGGGCGCGGGGGTGGGCCGGCCTGGCGGCGAGGTGGCGTTGGCTGGGCCGGGTGGCCCAGCGGGGGGGGGGGGGTTCCCTTTTCTTTCTTTTTTTTTTGTTTTAGTTTTACCTTTTGTTATTTTTCTTTTCTGTTTTAATTTTATATTTTAAATACATTAGTTTTATAAAGTACATTAGTTGTACCTAAATTAGTATGAGCAAATATGCCACCACCACAATTAACTTGTCACCTATAATAAATTAGTTTGTAATTGTTTATTATTTTAAAAGCATTTAAATAATTGTTCTCGTTGCGTTTTACATATTTAAGAGTATTTAAACAATTTATGAAAGTGTGGTCTCTTCACCAAAATTACCTTTGCTTTATTTGGCACAACCCAAACATTTTTGTTTTAAAGTTTGAAAACTTTTGTTGTTTACTTGATTTTGAATTTGAAATTGGAACGGGATTCTAATCATCGCACGATTAACAACAATAATCGGGGTGACATGGCATCATTAGTGGAGGGTTACTGTAGCGTAACTATCCGGGCGTCACACCTTTCTCACATCGAGACGTGGTGCCAACTTCGCAGGTGCATCCAAACCCCGTGATATGATATGCTCTATCACTGCTACCTCTTGAGCACTGCGTTGGATTTCCTTGAAGAGGAAAGGATGATGCAGCAAAGTAGCGTAAGTATTTCCCTCAGTTTTTCAGAACCAAGGTATCAATCCAGTAGGAGGCTACGCGTGAGTCCCTCGTACCTGGACAAAGCAAATAACTCCTCGCAACCAACGCGATAAGGGGTTGTCAATCCCTTCACGGTCACTTACGAGAGTGAGATCTGGTAGATATGATAGATAGTATTTTTGGTATTTTTGTGATCAAGAAGCAAAGTAAAGTAAAAGCAAAGTAAAAAATCAAAGGCAATAATAAAGTGATGGAAGATTAATATGATAAAGATAGACCCGGGGGCCATAGATTTCACTAGTGGCTTCTCTCAAATGCATAAGTATTTTGCGGTGGGTGAACGAATTACTGTTGAGCAATTGACAGAATTGAGCATAGTTATGAGAATATCTAGGTATGATCATGTATATAGGCATCACGCCCGAGACAAGTAGACCGACTCCTACCTGCATCTACTACTATTACTCCACTCATCGACTGCTATCCAGCATGCATCTAGAGTATTAAGTTAAAAATAGAGTAACGCCTTAAGCAAGATGACATGATGTAGAGGGATAAATTCATGCAATATGATAAAAAAAACCATCTTGTTATCCTCGATGGCAACAATACAATACGTGCCTTGCTGCCCCTACTATCACTGGGAAAGGACACCACAAGATTGAACCCAAAGCTAAGCACATCTCCCATTGCAAGAAAAACCAATCTAGTAGGCCAAACCAAACTGATAATTCGAAGAGACTTGCAAAGATAACCAATCATACATAAAAGAATTCAGAGAAGATTCAAATATTGTTCATAGATAATCTTGATCATAAACCCACAATTCATCGGTCTCAACAAACACACCGCAAAAAGAAGATTACATCGAATGGATCTCCACGAGAGAGGGGGAGAACATTGTATTGAGATCCAAAAAGAGAGAAGAAGCCATCTAGCTACTAATTATGGACCCGAAGGTCTGAGGTAAAATACTCACACTTCATCGGAGGGTCTATGATGATGTACAAGCCCTCCATGGTGGATTCCCTCTCCGGTGGAGCTCCGGAACCTGCCCCAAGATGGGATCTCGTGGGTACATAAGGTTGAGGCAGTGGAATTAGGTTTTTGGCTCCGTATCTGATCATTTGGGGGTACGTAGGTATATATAGGAGGAAGAAGTACGTCGGTGGAGCTTCGTGGGCCCCATGAGGGTGGGGGCGCGCCTGGGGGGAGGGCGCGCCCCCTACCTCATGCCCACCTTGAAGCTTCCTTGGCGTAGGGTCCAAGTCTCCTGGGTCATATTCAGTGAGAAAATCACGTTCCCGAAGGTTTCATTCCGTTTGGACTCCGTTTGGTATTCCGTTTCTTCAAAACTCTGAAATAGGCAAAAAACAGCAATTCTGGGCTGGGCCTTCGGTTAATAGGTTAGTCCCAAAAATAATATAAAAGTGGAAAATAAAGCCCAATATGGTCCAAAACAGTAGATAATATAGCATGGAGCAATCAAAAATTATAGATACGTTGGAAATGTATCAATCACACATAAGCCTTATTATATCTTCCTAAAAACAGCCACCATACCTACCTATTATGGCTTTTCCATGGCCATTCCGAGATATATTGCCATGCAACTTCCACCGCTTCTATTTGATGACTTGAGCATACATTGTCATATTGCTTTGCATGATCATATAGCTGACATAGTAGTTGTGGCTCAGCCACCGTTCATCTTTTTCATACATGTTATGCTAGATCATTGCACATCCTGGTACATGCCAGAGGCATTCATATAGAGTCATATTTTGTCATAGGTATCGAGTTGTATTTTTTTCTTTTGAGTTATAAGTAAATAGAAGTGTGATGATCATCATTATTCATTTTTGGAGCAGTGCCCCAGTGAGGAAAGGATGATGGAGACTAAGATTCCCCCACAAGTCGGGATGAGATTACGCACAACGAGGTAAAAAGAAAAGAAAGAAAAAAAGAAAGAAAAAAAAAAGAAAAAAACAAAGAGAGAAGGGCCATTGTTAGTACCCTTTAGCACACTTGTGCTTCAAAGTAGCACCATGTTTTTCATATAGAGTCTCCTATGTTGTCACTTTCATATACTAGTGGGAATTTTTCATTATCGGATTAGATGCACACCCACTTAGTTTTCATATAGAGCTTCCATGCACTTATAGCTCTTAGTGCATTCGTTGCATGGCAATCCCTACTCCTCGCATTGATATCAACTGATGAACATCTCCATAGCCCGTTGGTTAGCCGCGTCGATGTGAGACTTTCTTACTTTTTTGTCTTCTTTCTATTTACCCCTATCATCATACTCTATTCCACCCGTAGTGTTATATCCATGGCTTGTGCTCATGTATTACCTAAGGGTTGAAAAAGCTGAAGCGTGTTAAAAAGTATGAAGCAATTGCTCGGCTTGTCATCGGGGTTGTGCATGATAAATACTTTGTGTTAAGAAAACAGAGCATGACAAGACTATATGAGTTTGTAGGGATAACTTTCTTTAGCGTTGATATTTTGAAAGACATGATTGTTCGTTGGGATGCCTGAGTATTGATGTCTTTATGTCAAATTATAGACTATTGCTTTGAATCACTTATGTCTTAATATTCATGCCATGATTAGATATATGATCAAGTTTATGCTAGGTAGCATTCCACATCAATAATTATCTTTTTTATCATTTACCTACTCGAGGACGGGCAGGAATTAAGCTTGGGGATGCCGATACGTCTCCGTCGTATCTATAATTTTTGATTGTTTTATGCCAATATTATACAACTTTTACACACTTTTGGCAACTTTTTATATGATTTATTGGACTAACCTATTGATCCAGTGCCCACTGCTAGTTCCTGTTTTCTGCATGTTTTTTGTATCGCAGAGTATCCATATCAAACGAAGTCCAAATGCAATAAAATTTCACGGAGAATTATTTTTGAATATATGTGATTTTTGGGAGTTGGAATTGAGGGAGTCCTGGATTAGGGGGTCCTCAGACAGCCGGACTATATACTTTAGCCGGACTGTTGGACTATGAACATACACGATTGAATACTTCGTCCCGTGTCCGGATGGGACTCTCCTTGGCGTGGAAGGCAAGCTTGGCAATATGGATATGTAGATCTCCTCCCTTGTAACCGACTTTGTGTAACCCTAGCTCCCTCTGGTGTCTATTTCAACCGGAGGGTTTAGTCCGTAGGACAACAACAATCATACCATAGGCTAGCTTCTAGGGTTTAGCCTCTACGACCTCATGGTAGATCAACTCTTGTAATACTCATATCATCAAGATCAATCAAGCAGGAAGTAGGTATTACCTCCATCGAGAGGGCCCGAACCTGGGTAAACATCGTGTCCCCCGCCTCCTGTTACCATCCACCTTAGACGCACAGTTTGGGAACCCCTACCCGAGATCCGCCGGTTTTGACACCGACATTGGTGCTTTCATTGAGAGTTCCACTATGCCGTCACCATAAGGCTTGATGGCCCCTTCGATCATCGTTAACGATGTGATCCAGGGTGAGGTTTTCCTCCCCAGACAGATCTTGGTATTCGGCAGCTTTATACTGCGGGCCAACTCGCTTGGCCATCTGTAGCAGATCGAGAGCTATGCCCCTGGCCATCAGGTCAGGTCTGGAAACTTGAACTATACTGCCGACATCCGCGGAGACTTGATCTTCGACGGATTCGAGCCCATGTCAGGTGCGCCGCACAGTCACGACCAGCATGACTCAGCTATGCCGTCGGACAGTATTCGAGAGATCACACCTGCAACTACTCCGGCCCTTGATCCGTAACAAATTGCGCAGTCTGAGGACGGGTGGATGGACCCTGCCTCGAAGGTCGCGCGCTCAGCGGCGATAGAGCCGAATGCTGACATCACCTCCTATGAAATCCATGTTGCCGGACACTTGGTTTCGTCCCCGGCCACGGGCTCCGAGCCGCCTACATCCGTACCTATCGAATCCGATTGGGCACCGATCATGGAGTTTACCTCCGCGGATATCTTTCAGCACTCGCCCTTTGGCGACATGCTAAACTCGTTGAGGTCCCTCTCCTTGTCAGGAGACCCTTGTCCGAACTATGTCCGGCTAGAATGGGATGCGGACAATGAAGAAATTCGCTCCCCACCCACCACCCACTTAGTAGCCACTTTCGATGATTTAACCGACATGCTCGATTTCGGCTTCGAAGACATCGATGGTATGGACGACGATGCAGGAGACGAACAGGAGCCATCGCCCACAGGGCGCTGGACAGCCACTTCATCACATGATATATACATGGTGGATACACCCAAAGAAGACAATGATGAGGAAAGTGAGGATGCAGCGAAGGATAACCTCCTCGAGAAGCAACCAAAGCGACGACGCAGACGCCGCTCCAAATCCCGCCTCGGCAAAAACAGAGATAACAGCGCAAGAAAGAATGAGACCCCGGTCGACACCAAAGCAATAGAGTAGGACGAGCCAGCGGACGGCGAACATAGTATGGAGCCATTGTCCGATCATGGCGACGCCGAGGGTACAAATCATCAACCTGTCTCCGGAGAGGAGAATAGTCTGGATGACGATATACACATCATCCAGGAAACGAACTTGGAACAAGAGAACCTCCACAAAAGGCTTATCACCACCGCAAGGAGTCTTAAGAAGCAGAAATAAAGGCTTAAGGCCGCGCAAAATACACTCATCAGTAGATGGAACAAAGTGCTGGACACTGCTGAAAAGTACGGTGGCAGTCGCCACACAAAGAGTTACCCAAAGCGCAAGCTGCTACCTGAATTCGGTGACAAGGCTTTAGAGCCTACGCAGCCGAAAAATAAAACGGCCAATCAGCCGGATCGACCACCCCGTGGCCGCGATAGGGCGGCTAACGATGTTGGATATAAGCCAGCACACGACTCACGTGAAGTCTTGCTCGAAAAAGCAGGTATAACCAGGTCCATCTACGGATCTAGGAAGCGCGCCCCGGCACAGAATCAAAACCGAACACTACAACCGTCAGAACGCCACTGTACATCCAAATACAGGGGTGCCGCACACCCCCTATGCTTCACCAATGAGGTACTAGATCATGAATTTCCAGAGGGATTCAAACCCGTGAATATAGAGGCGTACGACGAAACGATAGACCCTGGGGTCTGGATTGAGGACTTCATCCTCCATATCCATATGGCTCGGGGAGACGATCTCCACGCCATCAAATACTTGCCCCTCAAGTTGAAAGGACCAGCTCGGCACTGGCTGCCCGAAAGCTTTGGAATAGATTTCTTACTAAGAAGAATCAAATCGTCGACTGCCCGGACGTTGAAGCCTTAGCAGCTTTCAAACACAGCATCCGAGACGAATGGCTCGCCAGACACCTCGGCCAAGAAAAACTGAGGACAATGGCAGCCCTAACAAGCCTCATGGCCCGCTTTTGCGCGGGCGAAGATAGCTGGCTGGACCGTAGTAGCACCAGCGACCCAGGCACATCAGAAGTCAGGGTTGGCAATGGAAAACCACGACGCAGTAAAAGCAAGCGTCGAAGTAACGAAGACAGCCCAGACAACACGGCTGTAAACGCCGGATTTAGGGGCTCTCCACCCGGTCAGCGGAAAAAGCCTTTCAAAGGCAACAGAGATGGACCGTCCAGCCTAAACAAGATTCTAGACAAATTATGTCAGATTCATGGCACCTCCGATAAACCTGCAAATCACACCCATAGAGAATGTTGGGTCTTCAAGCAGGCCGGCAAGCTAAACGCCGAACATGAGGGGAGGGAGACACCAAGTGAAGACGAGGATGAGCCTCGCCAGCAAAACACTGGGGGACAAAAAAATTCCCACCAGAGGTCAAAACAGTGAACATGATTCACGTAACAAAAAGGAGGAGCAAACATACACTCCGGGATATACGCGTCGTAGAGCCCGTCACCCCTAAGTTCCACCCTTGGTCGGCCTGCCCGATCACTTTTGATCGCAGGGATTACCTGACTAGTATCCGGCATGGAGGATTGGATGCCTTGGTGCTACACCCAATAATCGATGGATACCATCTGACCCAAGTCCTTATGGACGGCGGCAGTAGTCTTAATCTGATATATCAGGACACAGTCAGCAGAATGGGGATAGACCCAACAAGAATCAGCCAAAGCAATACTACCTTTAAAGGGATAATACCAGGCCCAGAGGCCCGCTGTACGGGCTCTCTAGTACTAGAGGTTGTATTCGGTTCTCCCGACAACTTCCGAAGTGAAAAGTTAACCTTCGACATCGCTCCATTCCGAAGCGGCTATCAAGCACTACTCGGAAGAACAGCCTTCGCTCGTTTTAATGCAGTACCGCATTACGCTTCTCTTAAACTCAAGATGCCCAATCCATGTGGCATCATCACAGTTAGCGGAAATATTGAGCGTTCCTTACGCGCGGAAGAACGTGTGGCGACTTTAGCAGCCGAACACTAAATGGCCTCTCCAACCAGAATAAATGATCGGTCGTCAAGACCGCGGACACGGCTAGACGATTCCGGCGCACCACTAGCTGTAACAGCTTAGATACACCTGAGATTGGTTTGATGGATATACCCCCATAGGCGGTACCAGGGGCTTCCCGCATGTAAAAAGGACTACAGTTCGGCTCGACCTTATTTATCTTGAATTTTAAGGGTTTATTAAGAATAACCAATTCTTCGCACGACAACTTTCACCGAAGTTCTTCTCTTTTACAGATGGCAATCGTGCTACACCCTTCCAGGATACGGCACAACGGAGACACAGGCGCAGACATGCAGCAGGACCCCGCTCAAAGGTTTCTTTTTAGATTAAGACCATGTGTAAACCTTTTTTACTGTCTCTTGTTGCTTTACACCCTCCGGATACTCAGCATAACCGAGAGGGATGCTGACGTTATAGGCATTTCGCCATGTCAGAATGATGCACGTACCTGGACACTCAGGGTTCATTATCAAGGGTGTTACTCTGCCCGGTATATGTTTTAAAGACCGAATACCATAGGGAGTGTTCGGTGTCGCGAGTTTGGCCTTATATGCATCAGCTCTGAATCATGTCTTTGGTCAAATGTTGGGTTTGCCCGGCTCCCGTGTTTTGCTACCTTACGTTCCGCTCTATCGGCTAAGGTGGCACCGGGAGAACTACTGCGATTGTGCCCTGATTCATCCGAATGAGCACCTCAGTAGAGAAAGCCGAAAACTAATTGTCATGATAAAGCGCGAGACTGGTCAACCACTCGATGACTTAGCGGAATCTTCGGGATTCCTCCGCATTAACGAAGGGCCGGTTTTCCCGGTCACATACGTACGCGCCCCGGACTCGGATGAGCGTGGAAGTGCCCAGGGCTATATAGTAGCCCCACTGTCAAACTCCTATGGCTAAGTGAAAGTGTTAAAGCAATATAGTCCGATTGCCTCGTTCGTTGCGCTACCACCTCATTAATGGACCAAGACGTTGGATCAAGTGTGAACACGCGCTTTTGCAAACACCCCCGCATTATATGCGTGGGGGTTGAAGCCGACGACTGCAAACTTTCAGGTTATATACATATATACATAAACGGCCGCACATGAGGCATCTTAATACTTTCAGGCAAAAGTATAAACACAGCCTTTATAATTTAAATAGCATTGTTTTTACAATCGGGATACATGTCACTTGAACATGACACTCTTCGAGCACTGAGTCTCTATTAAACGAGCACCTTCCAGGACTTCTTCAAAATATTGCTCGGATGAAACCTGGCCTACGGCCGGATTCTGGGTTGCAATAGCGGTGGCCTCCATCTCTGCCCAGCATGTCTTGACACGGGCAAGAGCCATCCGCGCACCTTCTATGCACGCCGACCTCTTTACAACGTCGATATGCGGCACAGCTCCAAGGAATCGTTGCACAAGACCAAAATAACTATTCGGCCTTGGTCCTTCTGGCCAGAGATGATCCACGACAGACCTCATGGCAAGTCCGGACAACCTATGGAGCTCGGCCCACTCAGCCATTTGCTCATTTAACAGCGGTGGACGCGCCAGAGCATGGAATTGTGACCAGAACAACTTTTCCACTTCGTGATCTTTTTTATCTTCAAAAAACTTGGTCGCATCAGCGGCACTCGCTGCTAGATCCAAGTACGTGTCTGGAGAACTCCATAATTGATCCAGAAGGGCATACTTAGGATCTCCGAACTTCATCCGCAACAAAAAGGGCTTCGCAGTCGTGATATCTCCGACTTGACGTAGCTCCTCCTTCTCCGGCTTGACAGCTACCATGGCTTTCTCCAGGTCCGCCGTCTTTGTTTGGCTTTCCCTTTAAAGACGCTCATAATGATCGGCGGCACCCTTCAACTCAACAGCCATCTTGGCTATTTTCTCTTTGCTCTCGCAATGCGCCACCTGTTCGGCTCTTAATTCTTCGACCGCCTTTAGGGCGGCCGCATCACTCCTCCTGGCTTGTTCCTTGGCTTGGGCAAGTTCCACCAGAAGGGTCTCCACGGCGGCAGCTCCATTTGCAGTCACAACATATTTAGATACTAGCATCATGCCCCTCTTAATATATGTTGACCATCGGAGAATACATACCCTGTGCCTCGTCAAGCCGCCTGTTTACAAGCACGATGTCGACATCCGCCGCATCAAGTTGCCGCTTCAGTTCGGCAAACTCCCCAGTCTAGCTAGCCACCGGACCCTCAGCCACCTGCACATGAAGGCGGCATGATTATTACCTGGGACTATGATCCTCTGTTTGCCGCCTTTTTCGACAGCAACAAGAGTCTCAGGGGCTACTATCTGCATAGGGCACACCTGGCGTGTGCGGTACCGTCAAAAATATACATATTACTTTGCATACCTCAAAGCCTCTTAGCGGGCTCATAAAAGCTTCACGCAACCCGCTTTCGGCGGATGAAATCTTCTCAACTACCGTACCCATTAACGTAAGATGTGCTCCTGAGATAGCCGCTTGCTCCAGAAGATTCCTCGGTGAGTCTGGTCGCGCACCGGACAGTTCCGGACTCTTTCTGTTGCTCCCCTTCGGAGCCAAATACTCCGGACTCCGGGTGGCCAAAGGGTTGCCTTCCGCCCTTGGCGGATCAGGAGAAATGCTTCATGACGACACCTCAAGGTCGTCCGCCTCATGAGGCGGGGAGGCATTGGGAGGTGTTTCGCTCTCCATCATCTCCGGAAGAAGATCCCCCGAAGACGAACTCTGACGAGAAGGGCTACGATCTGAACTACAAGACATACGTCTCGGTTATTGCCCTCGGAAATAAAGCAGGATATATTTACTATAAAGTACTTTTATCTACTTACAGCTCGGTGGGGGGCTGATCCCCTTGCGGGCACTGTGCGGTAAGGGCATGTAACACCCCGGATCTGATGCGCCAGGTGTCCGCCAGTTATTCGCCGTCGTTGCCATGTCATGTGCTCACGTGTTGCACTTTGCCATGTCATCATCTTCATTTCATATCATGTGCATCTCATTTTGCATACGTGTTCGTTTCATGCATCCCAGCATTTTCCCCGTTGTCCGTTTCGCAATTCGGAACTCCTATGCCCTCCGGCGCCCCCTTTTTCCTCTTTTCATGTGCGGGTGTTAAACAGTCTCGGAATGGACCGAGGTTTGTCAAGTGGCCTTGGTATAGCATCGGTAGACCGCCTGTCAAGTTTCGTGCCATTTGGAGGTCGTTTGATGCTCCAACGGTTAACCGGGTAACCGCAAAGGCCTCTTTTCTGTGCAGACCAACACCCTTTCAAAGTGGCCCAATAACCCATTCTAACCCCCTCCATCCTCTCGGGCGTTCGATCATGATCGCGTGGCCGAAAACCGCACCTCATTTGGAGCCTCCTAGCTCCCTCTACCTATAAATATGTGTGTCTCCCCGAAAATTCGCGCAGATGAAACCCTAGCCTCGCTCCCTCCGCGTCGCCGGACGCGTCCGCACCGCGCCGGACATGTCCTCCGCGTCCGGCCACCTCACCCCGACCAATCGTGAGGCGACACGTCATCTCCGCCGCCGCTCCAGGCCAATCACCGCGCTCCACCTCACCCACCGCCGCCTCCTCTCTCTCTCCTCCCCGCCGCTGTGGCCCGCCTAGGCCCGCGCGGCGCCCTCCCCAGCCCGGGTCTCCGCCGCCGCCCCGCGAGCCCCGTGCCGCGCGCCCGCGCCCCGCCGCCTTTGCGCGTCGCCCCGCCGCCGCCGGCGCGCGCCACCCCCGCCCGACCGCGCCTTCCCGCGTCCTCCGCCGCCCGTCGCCGCCAGCCAGCACCTCCGCTCGAGCTCCTCCCACGCCTCATCCCCCCGTCGAGCTCCCCGCCGGAGCCGCCCGCGGCTCGCCGCCGCGCACCGTCCGCGTCCCCGCGCCGCCCCTCGCCGGGATCCGGCCGGATCCGGCGAGATCCGGTCCGGATCCGCCCTCCCCGGCCTCCTCCGGCGTCTTCCCCGAGCTCCGGCCTCCTCCCATCAACTCCGGCCACTCCTCTCCAGCGAACCTCGGCTCCCGCGCGCGCTCGGATCTGGATTCAGCAAACCCTAAGGTTGACCCCGAAATTCTTCAAGTCCCGAAATTCTTGCATTCTCGTGCTATGTTTGACCTGCCATATCTCCTAGAATGCTGCTTCGTTTCGTGCGTGTGATATGTGGAAATGTTCATCATGTTGTGTTGTTCATTTTGTTCCATTGTGCCATGTTTGTTTGAGTTCATCTTGATGCCCTAAACATCGTTGCAAGAGTGATATATAATGTTGTCTGCTATCTGTTAACAGAACATGCTCATTTGTCATTTTTGCATCTTTTTATGTGATTTCTTTTGAGCATGAAGTCTACATTTGTTATGAACTACAACATGCCATATTTGTTGTGGTGCAATTCATTCTTCATGATATTCCATCTATTGATTCTTTCAAGCTTAAAAAGTAGCCCCCGTGAAGTTGCTGATTTCAGTGACTTAGGATTTTACAGTCTTTGTTCTGTTGCTATCTTCATGCCATGTATTCATGTTTCTACAGTGATATCCATGCCTCTTTTGAGTATGTTCAGAAAGGATGTTTTGGACATATGGTTATGCTCTATCCATCCATGCCTCTGTTTGCATTTATAGAGTGTTCTAGCATGACTTCATCTTGCTCCACTTTTGCTATAAAATGTTCCTGGCAGATTGTTTACATGTTAATCAATTTTGCCATGGTTGTTGTTAGTGATCCAAGCATGCTATGAACTTGTTCTTGCCATGGTTAGCTTCATGAACATGCCATCTTGCTGTAGGTATGCTTGTTTTGTCATGCAATTCTTTGTGTTGAATGAATCGAGCTCGCAAAGTTGCCTTCATGCTGCTGTTTACGCCATGCTCTGTTTTTCACTAAGTCTGAATCTGTTTATGCAACTTGCTATGTTTACATGGGTGACACCATATTTTCGGTGCATTTCTGGCTCATGATCAGTAAGGGACTTTTGTTCCATTGAATTATTATATTCATGCGGTGCCTTGTTTGCTATGATCTATTCCTGTAGCATGTTGTTTGATAGCTCTAAACTGTGCAACCTGATGTTATTTTGCCATGTCCTGTGAATTCTGCTAAGTCTGTGAACCTGTTATTATTTGCAATCTTTCCATGTCGTTTTGAGCATGTTCTAGTAGTTTCTGGAGATAGCTCAGTGTTCATGTTTTGTTATGCTTTACCTGTACATCATGCCATGACTTTTGTTTTCATGTTTAAGTCCTGTAGCATGTTGTTTTGGTGCTTGCAATATGGCTAGTTGCTGTTTTGGACAGCATGCCCTTTAAACTTGTTTCATGTGTATGTGTTGAACCGTTACTCCGTTTTGAGTGTGCTCTATATGAAACTTGCTTAGTTTTGCATGTAGCTTATTATTACCTTGTTGCATCCATGTTTTGAGTGTGTTTGCTTGATGTTTGCATGCATTTTGCATCAATGCCATGTTTAACTTGTTTTGCTCATATCTTCTAGGCCGTAGCTCCGAATCTAATAAACTTTATATGTAACTTGACTAGAATTTAGTGTAGATCATGTTGGTGCATCTTAACTTTCTGTTTAACAACTTGAACATAAGGTTTATTCAGATCTGGACCAATTTCTAAATTTGCATATGAGGACTTACCGGATTTGTTATATGTTGTTTCCAGCCTCATTTAAACTTGCTTTGATGTGTTGCTCTTGTATGCATCATCTCTTGCCATGAGTAGATTCATGTAGCCTTGTAATGCATCATACTTGGTTGAGCATCATGCCTTGTTCATGTGTGGTGTGTTTACCATGTTGTGTGCTTCTTCTTGATAGTTCCCGTTTCGTTGCGATCGTGAGGATTCGTTCGTCTACGCTTGGTTCGTCTTCGTGGCTTCATCTTCTTCATGGACTCATTCTTCTTCCTATCAGGATTTCAGGCAAGATGACCGTCACCTTGGATCTCATTACTATCATTGCTATGCTAGTTGCTTCGTTCTATCGCTATGCTGCGTTACCTACCACTTGCTGCTCAAGCCTCCCAAATTGCCATAAACCTCTAACCTTTGTCACCCTTCCTAGCAAACCGTTGTTTGGCTATGTTATCGCCTTTGCTCAGCCCCTCTTATAGCGTTGCTAGTTGCTGGTGAAGATGAAGATTGCTCCATGTTGGTTTATGTTTATGTTGGGATATCACAATATCTCTTATATTATTAATGCATCTATATACTTGGTAAAGGGTGGAAGGCTCGGCCTTATGCCTGGTGTTTTGTTCCACTCTTGCCGCCCTAGTTTCCGTCATATCGGTATTATGTTCCCGGATCTTGCGTCCCTAACGCGGTTGGGTGATTTATGGGACCCCCTTGACAGTTCGCTTTGAATAAAACTCCTCCAGCAAGGCCCAACCTTAGTTTTACCATTTGCCTCACCACCACCTACTTTTCCCTTGGGAGTCGCGCTCTCGAGGGTCATCTTTATTTAGCCCCCCCCCAGGCCAGTGCTTCTCTAAGTGTTGGTCCGAACCGATCCGCCTGCGGGGCCACCACGGGGAAACTCGAGGCCTGGTTTTACTCGTAGCCTGTCTCATCTGGTGTTGCCCTGAGAACGAGATATGTGCAGCTCCTATCGGGATTGTCGGCGCATCGGGCGGTCTTGCTGGTCTTGTTTTACCGTTGTCGAAATGTCTTGTAAACGGGATTCCGAGACTGATCGGGTATTCCCAGGAGAAGGAATATCCTTCGTTGATCGCGAGAGCTTATCATGGGCTAAGTTGGGACACCCCTGCAGGGTTTGAACTTTTGAAAGCCATGCCCGCGGTTATGTGGCAGATGGGAATTTGTTGATATCCGGTTGTAGACAACTTGACACCAGATACGAATTAAAATGCATCAACCGCGTGTGTAGTCGTGATGGTCTCTTTTCGGCAGAGTCCGGGAAGTGAACACGGTTTCTGGGTTATGTTTGATGTAAGTAGGAGTTCAGGATCACTTCTTGATCATTACTAGTTGACGATCGTTTGCTTTGCTTCTCTTCTCGCTCTTATTTTGCGTAAGTTAGCCACCATACTTTGCTTAGCCGCTACTGCAACCTCACCACTTTACCCCTTTCCTTACCCCTTTAAGCTTTGCTAGTCTTGAAACCCATGGTAATGGGATTGTTGAGTCCTCGTGGCTCACAGATTACTACAACACTAGTTGCAGGTACAAGTTATGCGATGATCATGACGCGAGAGCGATGTTCACTTGTTTTGGAGTTCTTCTTCTTCGTCGTCGATCTTGGGTTAGGTTCCTGGTCGGCAGCCTGGGCTAGCAGGGTGGATGTCGTTTGAGTTTCTGTTTATGTTTCATCCGTAGTTGGATGTTGATCTTGTATATGTTGTATTATTGTATTCATGTGACATTGTATGTCTTGGTTGTATCCCCACTATTATGTAATGTTGATGTAATGATATCCACCTTGCAAAAGTGTCTTCAAGATGCACTTCTATCCTTGGTGGGAACTTCGAGTTCCTTCAGGATAGGGTCATATCTTGGGCGTGACAGGGCACCCTCCGGGGTAGGACCCCCTGACGAAGATTTCTTCCCTCGTTTGGAAACCATTGTTTCCAAGTCTTCAGAGGCGGTCTTCTTCCTTCCTTGGGGAGAGGGGATTCTAGATTCTTCTCCCCGATTATCCTCCTTCGCGGAGGCACTAATTCCCCCGGTCTGGATGAATAATGAGTGAGGCCCGCTTTCGGCTTCTTTGTTCCTCCCTTTATCTTCCCCTGATGGCAGGCGCGAGCTCAAGCATTCTGGCCAGTACTAGATCTGTTGAGCCTTCGGGAAGGGGGGCCGAACACCTGATCATCTTCGCCTTTTTTACCTAGTCCTAGTCAAAGAGCGACTTTTCAGAATGATGTTGTGATAAATGAAGAGACAGCATGTTCGACCGAAGAACTACTTACTTGGGTGTCTAGACGATTGCAGTTTAGACCCGCATCCTCGGTGGTGTCCGGACACTTTATTCGTGATCTGAAGAACAATCTGTACATCTCTTCGAGCGTCACGCCGAAGAAGTGCTGAATAGTTCACGGTCCTTCCGGGTTGAACTCCCACATACGGAGAGGTCGACGTTTGCAATGCAGGGCTCGACGAACTAGCATGACTTGCATTACCTTAACAAGGCTGACATCTCTCTGAGGAGATCTCAGATGTGACTCTGCAATGTCGACACATCATTTACTGGTCCCCAGTCAAACCCCTTGTTGACCCATGACGCCGGTTGTGGCGGGGGGCCCGAGCGGAAGGCAGGGCGGCTACCCACTTAGTACCATGGGGAGCTGTGATGTAAAACCACTCCCGTTGCCATAAGCTGGACACCTTCGGGAAGGAGCCCTTTGGCCATGGAGCATCAGCGCCTTTGCTTATTATGGCACCTCCGCATTCTGTGTGTCGCCCATTAATCATCTTCGGCTTCACATTAAAGGTCTTGAGCCATAAGCCGAAGTGTGGGGTGACATGGAGGAAGGCCTCACACACGACGATGAAGGACGAGATGTGAAGGATGGAATCTGGGGCCAGATCATGGAAATCGAGCCCGTAATAGAACATGAGCCCTCTAACAAAGGGATCTAGACTAAAGCCTAGCCCTCGGAGGAAGTGGGAGAAGAATACGACACTCTTGCTGGGTTCGGGAGTGGGAATGGCCTGCCCTCGAGCAGGCAGCCTATGCGAGATTTTGGCGGTCAGATACCTGGCTTCTCTTAGCTTCTTGATGACCTCCTCTGTGACAGAGGAGGGCATCCACCGACCTTGGATCCGGACATGATTGAAGGTCCGGTGCGCCTAGCCTGGGCCTTGGGTGTTGGAACTCAAGGTGGGGGAAGGATTCGATTGAGTGCGAGAGGAAAAGGGCGGGCCTTGGCCCCTTTATGAAGAGGGTGAATATCAAGCGTCCTCCGCGTGGCCGTTTGGAACTTGCCTAAAATCAAGGAGTCATACCAACATGCACGATTGGGTTACACATACCCGTATTGATGAGAATCCCGTGATAAGGGGAACACGATCTCTGCTTCGACAAGATGTGCCAATAAAACCGCCTCGCAAAACGTGAAGTGGCAGGCTGGGAGAAACGATTTGAATAATGACCAGGTCGTGGTGTGATGTCACGCTATGAAAAGTTGTCAGCAGATTAGATTTGTGGAAATATTATTCTCTCTACGGTGGTATGAGGAATTTGTTTTGCAGAGTCGGACACTATCCTTGTGTTCAAAATCTTCTATGGAATATTCGGAGGAGGAACCCGCCTTGCAATGCCGAAGACAATCTGTGAGCCGTACTCATCGTCATTGAAGCCTGGTTCAGGGGCTACTGAGGGAGTCCTAGATTAGGGGGTCCTCAGACAGCCGGACTATTGGACTATGAAGATACACGATTGAAGACTTCGTCCCGTGTCCGGATGGGACTCTCCTTGGCCTGGAAGGCAAGCTTGGCAATACAGATATGTATATCTCCTCCCTTGTAACCGACTCTGTGTAACCCTAGCCCCCTCTGGTGTCTATATAAACTGGAGGGTTTAGTCCGTAGGACAACAACAATCATACCATAGGCTAGCTTCTAGGGTTTAGCCTCTACGATCTCGTGGTAGATCAACTCTTGTAATACTCATATCATCAAGATCAATCAAGCAGGAAGTAGGGTATTACCTCCATCAAGAGGGCCTAAACCTGGGTAAACATCGTGTCCCCCGCCTCCTGTTACCATCCGCCTTAGACGCACTGTTCGGGACCCCCTACCCGAGATCCGCCGGTTTTGACACCGATAGGAATCACCGCAAACGGAGGCCCACACAACCCACAAGACACTAGGGCGCGCCAAAGGCCCCTGGCGTGTGGTGGTGGGTTGTGCCCTCCTCGAACATCGGTTGGAGCTCTACTTCAGGCGCAAGGAAGCTTATATCCGGAAAAAAAATCATGTTAAAATATCAGCGCAATTGGAGTTACGGATCTCCCGGAATATAAGAAACGGTTTTCGGCCAGATCAGGGAAACACGAAACAGAAGAGCATAGAGAGGGAGATCCAATCTCGGAGGGGCTCCCGCCCCTCCGCATCCATGGAGACCAAGCACAAGAGGGGGAACTCTCCTCCCATCTAGGGGGAGGCCAAGGAAGAACAAGAAGGAGGGGGCTCTCTCCCCCTCGCTTCCGGGGCGCCGGAGTGCTGCCGGGGTAACGATCGGGGCGGCGATCTACATCAACAATCTTGATACCGTCAACACCAACTCTCTCCCCCTCTATGTAGCGGTGTAACACCTCTTCTCCCCGCTGTAATCTCTACTTAACATGGTGCTCAACTCCATATATTATTTCCCAATGATATTTGGCTATCATATGATGTTTGAGTAGATCCGTTTTGTCCTGTAGGTTAATCGTGATCTTGGTTGGTATGATTGTATATTTTATTTATGGTGCTGTCCTACGGTGCCCTCCATTCTTGCGCAAATGTGAGGGCCCCCGCTGTAGGGTACTGCAATATGTTCATGGTTCGCTTATGGTGGGTTGCGAGAGTGACAGAAGCTTAAACCCGAGTAAGTGGGGTATGACGTATGGGAGTAAAGAGGACTTGATACTTCATGCTATGGTTGGGTTTCACGACCTTAATGATCTTTAGTAGTTGCGGATGCTTGCTAGGGGTCCAATCATAAGTGCAGATGATCCAAGTAGAGAAAGTATGTTAGCTCATGCCTCTCCCTCATATAAAATTACAAGAATGATTACCTGTACTTGCTATCGATTGCCTAGGGACAAATAACTTTCTTGTTGACACAAACCCTTTTTCTAAAAACCTAACTTTAATTATCTTGCAAAGTACTTCTAGTTTTATTCATGCAAAGTAGTTCTAGCATCAAACCTACAAAATAGTTTCATACTTGTTTTCGGTAAAGCAAACGTTAAGTGTGCGTAGAGTTGTATCGGCGGTCGATATAACTTGAGGGAATATTTGTTCTACCTTTAGCTCCTCGTTGGGTTCGACACTATTATTTATTGAAGAAGGCTACAAACGATCCCCTATACTTGTGGGTTATTAGTTCATTATTAGCCTCGTCTATATGGGGCCCCACTGACTTTTAATCCAGCAGGAAGAAGGTGCCACCCCAGTCGTCCAAAAATGTCAAGGGAGTGTCCGGTAGTAGCCGAAGACCTTCAGTGTGGACAGAAGTTAGTGTGGGGGATCCCTCAACACACTATCTTATAGAAGATCCGGAGGATGTTTCGGTTACCAATTACGAGGTGGAGAGTGTGATAAATTACCGGCGATGGAAGGAAGCCCTCCGGCAGGTTGCCTTTACCGACCAAGAGTTTAATGCCTTTAATTCGATCAACACATATCTCGGGGCGGCCCGGACAGGTCTTGAAGGAATTGCCAACCTCTTGTCTGCCGATATGCAGGTAAAAATGATTTTTAACGGCCAAATGTGAACACTAACCTAGTAGCCCCCGAGCCTTGAATCGGGCGGACAACCGAGATAAGGGTCTGACAAATGTGTATCATTTGTTGCAGGCCTTAAAGGACAAGAATAAAAATTGTCCGAGGACCTGGAGCTAGGCCGAACACAGTTGGCTGATAAGGAAGCCGAATTGGAGGCTGTGAAGAAGTTCACCAGCGAGGCCCATGGTGAGAGAAAGCTCTAAATTTGCATCGTTTATTCCATCATGCTTTGCTTAACACGGGCCATCTTTATAGAAGCTGATTCCATAGGTAAACTTCAAAAGGACCTGAAGGTTGCCAAAGAAACTCAACGGTATGCGGAATCATAGCATCAAGCTGGGCTTTAGATTTTGAAACGAAGCTAGGAGGAAACCAACAAACTGAAGACGGAGAACCAGCAACAGGCCGAAGAACTGGAGAGTCTAAAGACTCAACTGGCACAAGTCCGTGGAGAAAACCAAAGCTTGAAAAGCGGCATGTTCAGTAAGTTTCTCCATGAGCATTGGATAAGTATAGACTTGTTCCATGCTTGAATGTAACGGATATGCCATGCTTTTGATGCCAGGTCTCCTGACTGGCCGGCCCGAAGAGGAGTTCCAGTCCTTTGGCAGGAACGTGATGAAGGAATTGTATGTGGTTCATGAGAAAGCGCGAAAGGCTGTATATGAAGAACATGGTGAAGGCATTATGGCCGGCCGAAGTAGCTCCTGATACGTCCATTTTGCATCATGCTTTTATATCGATATTTATTGCATTATGGGTTGTTATTACACATTATGTCACAATAATTATGCCTATTCTCTCTTATTTTATCAAGGTTTACATGAAGAGGGAGGATGCCGGCAAGTGGAATTCTGGGCTGGAAAAGGAGCAAATATTAGAGACATATTCTACACAACTCCAAAAGTCCTGAAATTTCACGGAGGCACGTTTTGGAATATATAAAAAATACTGGAGAAAGAATCAACCAGATGGGGCCCACACCCTGGCCACGAGGGTGGGGGCGCGCCCTACCCCTTGGGCGCGCCGCCCTGCCTCGTGGGCCCCCTGGCAGGCCTCCGGTTCCCATATTCTACTATATGAAGTCCTTCACCCTGGAAAAAATCACGATGAAGCTTTCGAGACGAAACACCGCCTCCACGAGGCGGAACCAATCTAGGGCTCCGGCGGAGCTGTTCTGCCGGGGAAACATCCCTCCGGGAGGGGGAAATCATCACCATCGATCCTCTCAGCGGGAGGGGGTCAAACTCCATCAACATCTTTGCCGGCACCATCTCCTCTAAAACCCTAGTTCATCTCTTGTATCCAATCTTTGTCCCAAAACCTCAGATTGGTACCTGTGGGTTGCTAGTAGTGTTGATTACTCCTTGTAGTTGATGCTAGTTGGTTTATTTGGTGGAAGATCATATGTTCAGATCCTTTATGCATATTAATACCTCTCTGATTATGAACATGAATATGATTTGTGAGTAGTTACGTTTTTTCCTGAAGACATGGGAGAAGTCTTGCTATAAGTAGTCATGTGAATTTGGTATTCGTTCGATATTTTGATGAGATGTATGTTGGCTTTCCTCTAGTGGTGTTATGTGAACTTTGACTACATGACACTTTCACCATCGTTTGGGCCTAGAGGAAGGCATTGGGAAGTAATAAGTAGATGATGGGTTGCTAGAGTGAGAGAAGCTTAAACCCTAGTTTATGCATTGCTTCGTAAGGGGCTGATTTGTATCCATATGTTTCATGCTATGGTTAGGTTTACCTTAATACTTCTTTTGTAGTTGCAGATGCTTGCAATTGGGGTTAATCATAAGTGGGATGCTTGTCCAAGGAAGGGCAGTACCCAACCACCGGTCCACGCACATATCAAATTATCAAAGTAACGAACGCGAATCATATGAGCATGATGAAAATTAGCTTGACGATAATTCTCATGTGTCCTCGGGAGCGTTTTCCTTCATATAAGAGTTTGTCCAGGCTTGTCCTTTGCTAAAAAAGGATTGAGCCATCTTGTTGCACCTTATTTACTTTCATTACTTGTTACCCGTTACAAATTACCTTATCACAAAACTATCTATTACCGATAATTTCAGTGCTTGCAGAGAATATCTTACTGAAAACCGCTTGTCATTTCCTTTTGCTCCTCGTTGGGTTCGACACTCTTACTTATCGAAAGGCCTACGATAGATCCCCTACACTTGTGGGTCATTAGCGCCGGATGATATGGTCAAATTGGCAAATGTTTTAAGGGATCTCAGCTATGCCTCAAAGTTTGGAAAATATCATCCCGTGGGAGGGGCACGAGAAGCATGGGCCATGGTGAAGACCCGGTTCAGGAAACTCGAGCCAGAGCACATGGCTCGAGTTGGACCAGTAGGGCCAGATGGGCAGGAAATGCCCCTTAATTTGGTGTATGACCAAGTGATGCCAGCAACTCGGTCCTCTCAGCAGGATTGTGCTTTAGATAGCATAATAGATAATGTGGACAAAGAGTGATGTGTTTGATTCTATGTAGCTATGTACTTTACATCGAACATTCTCGATCTGAACTGTATAACGTGTGTCATAACCGGACATCGGCTTCTACCTCCCCGACCAGTGATCGGGGAGTGTTCCATACTATGTGACCTGATTTAAACAGGAAATCACTTCCAATAACCAGGCAATCCGGCCTTGAGGTTTGAACAGACAAAAATGTGTGCGGAGAGTTATGTTATATTACTGTGTAACGTAAGAAACATCTTCTGAAGAAAATAGTTCCTTGATGGGTTCCTTTCTTTAGGTTCGTCATATCAAGTACAGACGTTTTATAGGTGGATGCTCGAAGTATACCAATGATTGGTGTACAAGCTAAATCCGCAAGTATTTGTGGCGAACACCAAGATGTTTTGTAATTACCTCATGGTCGTCCCATTGTGTTCTCAAGAATGATAGCTTTTGGCTTCACCACTCTGAGGTACGTACAGGCTCACCCGGTCGTAACAATCGCAGAGGTGCTCCCTTTACCCGCTAGTCGAACAATCGAGAATGCAAGAGGTAAGCACAGGAGCCAGGCAACCCAGCTTGGCAAAGACTTAAGTCAAATTGGTGCATATGATGGATGAAGAGGTATTTTGAGAGAGTGCAGATGGGACAAAAACGATAACACAGAGAGAAATATATGCATTGGCTACTTTAAAGGAGCCCCCAGGTAAAATCTGGGTGTTACATTTGAAGATGTACAATTAAGGGGGCCTAAACAGGGTTCGGTTTATCCGAACGGGGCCCGGTAGATGGTAATGATCCAAAAATAAAAAAAAGGAAAAAAATGATTCTATAATGAGGAAAGGGGTAGTGGACTGATGTGGGCATGCTTTTTCGTAGAAGCATCGGAGTCGGGTTGCGTTCCAGGGGTTTGGTTCGAGGCGATCATCGGACGGGTTGCGAATGCGGTACACTCCTCCTATTAAAACTTCGTCAATTATGAAAGGGCCCTCCCATTTAGGCGAGAGCTTGTTCTTTTGCTTCTCAAGGAGGCGGAGGACGAGTTCTCCGACTTTGTATGCCATTTCACGAACTTCCCTGCTCTAGTAACGTCGGGCCTGCTGCTGGTAAAATATAGAACGAGCACGAGCGACATTCCGCTCCTCTTCCAAGGCGTCTAGGTCGTCCTGCCAATCCAGATCGGCCTCCTTTTCCTCATACATGCTACTCGAGGTGCGTCATGAATGATGCCGCAAGGTAGGATTGCTTCGGCACCATACACCATGAAAAAGGGTGTGTGTCCCGTTGATCGGTTGGGGGTAGTGCGCAGTCCCCAAAGCACGGAGTCAAGATCCTCCACCCAGTGACAGTTCGATTATTTCAAGGAATGGACTAGGCGAGGCTTAATGTCGCTCATGATCAGTCTGTTGGCCCTCTCCACTTGTTCGTTAGTTTGTGGGTGGTATATTGAAGCATAATCGAGCTTGATGTCCATGGTAGCGCACCAGTCTTTGACTCCCTGGGCCGTGAAATTGGATCCATTATCTGTGATCATATTTTGGGGGACACCATAACGGTGTACCATGCCGGATATAAAGTCGATAACTGGTCCGGACTTTGCTCAAGTTACTGGCTTTCCTTCAATCCATTTAGTGAATTTGTCAACCATTACCAGTAGGTATTTCTTTTTCTTGGTTCCCCCATTAAGTGGTTAAACCATGTCCAGCCCCCAGACTACGAAAGGTCAGGTAATTGATATAGTTCGGAGAGCCATGGGGGGCATGTGGCTTTGGTTAGCGAATAGTTGGCATTCTACATAGTGTTGGACTAGAGTGTGGGCGTCTTGGCGGGCGGTAGGCCAAAAGAACCCTACTCGGAAGGCCTCGCTTACTAGGGTCCGAGCTGTCGTGTGATGGACGCCCATGCCAGCGTGTATCTCAGCCAACAATCGCTGCCCCTCTGTTTCCAGTATACACCGTTGTAGGACTCCTATAGCACTTTTCTTATGTAACTCGCACTTTGTAGGCTTTAGAACGCCGGATTACGCGTCGTGCCCCGGTCTGATCGTTGGGGAGCTCCTGCCATATCAAGTAGGCAAGGAAAGGCTCAGTCCATGGTGTGATTATGGCCATGACCTCATGAACCGAAGTGGTTGCTTCGACTGTCGAGTCGCCGATGATTTTGTCATCCGGTTCAATGGGCGGCGGGACGATTTGTTTGGGCCTGTTGGTTGTCGTGCCCTGATTCCCGTCTTGCCATACTACGGATGGCTTAAAGAGTCGCTCCAGAAAGGTGTTTGAAGGGACGGGGTCACGCTTAGCGCCCATGCGGGCGAGGATATCTGCAGCTTGATTACTATCTCTGGAGACGTGGTGGAACTCTAACCCTTCGAACTGGGCTGATATTCTAAGGACGGCATTTTGATACGCCGCCATTTTTGGGTCCTTTGCGTCGAACTCACCATTGACTTGGGAGATGGCGAGGTTGGAATCTCCCCTCACCTCGAGCTGCCGAACACCCATTGAGGTTGCCATCCGAAGACCATGCAACAGGGCTCCGTATTCGGCTGTGTTGTGGGAGTCTGTGTACATAATCAGTAGCACGTACCGAATAGTGTCGCCCGTTGGGGCTTGAGGATAGCGCCAGCTCCCAGTCTAGCCAGCATTTTGGAACCGTCAAAATACATTGTCCAATGTGAGTACGTACTACATTCCCGGGGAAGTTCGGCTTCCATTCATTTGGACAAAAAATCAGCCAGCACCTGGCATTTAATAGTGATGCGAGCTTTGTACACAATTTCAAGGGCGGGAGCTCTATTACCCATTTGGTGATACGGCTCGTGGCGTCCCTATTATTGATAATATCGTTCAAGGGTACTTCGGATGCCACGGTAACTGAACACTCTTGAAAGTAGTGTCAGAGTTTGTGGGATGCCATGAAAATTGTGTAGGCAATCTTCTGATAATGCGGGTACCGAGTTTTACACGGGGTGAGTACTTTCGATACATAATAGACAGGTTTTTGCACCTTGAACTTGTGTCCTTCTGCCTCTCGTTCTACCATGAGGACAGCGCTCACAACCTGGTTTGTGGCTGATATGTATAGCAGCATGGGTTCAGCTATGCCAGGTGCTGTCAAAATGGGGTTGCCTGCTAGTAGAGTCTTTATATCCTCTAGTGTGGCGGTTGATTCATCCGTCCATTCGAATTTTTTTGTTTTCTTAAGCAATTTGTAGAGCGGCAGGGCCTTTTCGCCGAGGTGGGAGATGAAACGACTCAATGCTGCAATGCATCCCGTCAGCTTATGCACGTGTTTGAGCTCTGTGGGTATTGCTAGTTGGGACAAAGCTCGGATTTTAGCTGGGTTGGCTTCTATCCCTCTATGGGAGACAATGAACACGAGTAGTTTGCCGGCGGAACTCCGAAAATGCACTTATCCGGGTTAAGCCGTATGTCATATGTTCTTAAGTTTTTGAAGGTGATACGGAGGTCATCGACCAACTGGCCAACATGTTTGGTCTTAATGACCACATCATCCACATAGGCTTCGATTGTTTTGCCGATTTGGCTTTCAAGGCATGTTTGAATCATGCGCTGATAGGTTTCTCCTGTGTTTTTTAACCCGAAGGGCATTGTGTTGAAGCAAAATGGCCAGTAGGGTGTAATGAACGCGGTTGCTAGTTGGTCGGATTCTTTCATCTTAATTTGATGATATCCCGAATAAGCGTAGAGGAAACACAGCGAGTCGTGTCCGGCGGTGGCATCGATGATTTGGTCTATTCGAGGCAAAGGGAAAGGGTCCTTGGGGCAAGCCTTGTTGAGATCTTTGAAGTCGCGTCGCCAGGATTTTTCCTTTTTAGGTACCATGACCAAATATGTGAGGCCAGACGGGGTGTTTGATTTCTCTCATGAATCCGACTTCGAGTAGTTTGGCTAATTCTTCCCCCATAGCTTGACGCTTGGGTTCGGAAAATCGGCGGAGCATCTGTTTAACCGGCTTGAAGCCCTTAAGTATGTTCAAATTGTGTTCTGCCAGCCTGCGAGGGATGCCTGACATGTACGAAGGGTGTCAGGCAAATATGTCCCAACTTTCGCGCAAGAATGTGTGCAGTGCCTCATCGACCATCGGATCCAGCTGTGCTCTGATGGTCACTGTTTTATCGGGGTCCGTCGGGTGCACTTGGAACTTGACGGTTTCGTCGGCTGGCTTGAAGGATGTAGACTTGGGTCTTTTGCTGAGGATGACATCATCTTTGTCGACTACTGTACGTAGTGTGGTTAGCTCTTCGGCTGCTAGAGCCTCGGATAGTGCCTCTAGGGCCAGGGATGTTGTTTTGTTTTTGGCTCAGAGGGCTTTTTCTGGGTTGCTGGATATTGTGATCATACCATTGGGCCCTGGCATTTTGAGTTTCATATACCCATAATGGGGTATAGCCTAGAAATTCGAGAATGCGTCACGACCCAATAGGGCATGGTATCCGCTATGGAAGGGCACAATGTGGAAGAGTAGTTCTTCGGTCCTATAATTCGCTGGAGTGTGATACGTCTCCAACGTATCTATAATCTATGAAGTATTCATGCTATTTTATTATCATTCTTGGATGTTTTACAATCATTTATAGCAACTTTATATCATTTTTGGGACTAACCTATTGACCCAGTGCCAGTGCCAGTTGCTGTTTTTTTGCTTGTTTTTACATCGCAGGAAATCAATATCAAACAGAGTCCAAACACCGCGAAACTGTTTGTGGATTTTTTATGGACCAGAAGACCACCAATGGGCCAGATAGCGTTTGTGCTCACATTTGTTGCTTGCTATCTTGCTGTTTTTTATTGTTCTTATTACAAAATTAATATCTACTATCATTGCTACGCTTTTATTACCATCTCTTCACCGAACTAGTGCACCTATACAAATTACCATTGTATTTAGTGTGTTGGGGACACAAGAGACTTTTTATTATTTGGTTGCAGGGTTGTTTGAGAGAGACCATCTTCATCCTATGCCTCCGACGGATTGATAAACCTTAGGTCATCCACTTGAGGGAAAGTTGCTACTGTCCTACAAAACTCTGCGCTTGGAGGGCCAACACAAGTCTACAAGAACAAGTTGCGTAGTAGACATCAAGCTCTTTTGTGGCGCCGTTGCTGGGGAGGTTAGGTAAGCGGCACTCACATCCCGTCAACGAAGCTTGGCGCTGTTGCCGGGGAGGTGAGTGCATGAAGGTATATCTTTAGATTTTGCAATCGAATCTTTTACTTTCTTGTTTTATCACTAGTTTGGTTTATAAAAGAAAACTAAAAATGGAATCATTCATCTTTATAATTTCTTTCGTGAAAATGATGGAAATGAAAATTATGCTCAATTGTTAGAAGAAGAATGCTATAAAATGTTTGGCATAGAATCCATGAATGATGGGCATGATTGCAATGTTATTAGTATGAATTCTTTGAATATCCATGATGCTAATGATATGCAAAGCCATAAGCTTGGGGATGTTATATTTGATGAAGATGATATTTTTAGTCCCCCAAGATTTGGTCTGCAAATTTGTTATAATGATTGCATGCCTCCTATTTATGATGATTATAATGATGAAAGTGGATTTGGAGAGGTCATGACTTTATTTAGTGATGAATCCACCATTTTGGATGAGGCTTCAATTGACTATGATAGCAAAGTTGCTATCTATGATGATTATGGTGATGACATGTATGCTATAAAGAACAATGATAACCATGAAACTTGTCATCATGATTTTAATTTTCACTCTCATGATAATTATTTTGTTGAGTTTGCTCCCACTACTATTGATGAGAATAAATTTGCTTATGTGGAGAGTAATAAGCTTTCTATGCTTTTGTGTCATGAAAAGAATGCTTTATGTGATGGTTATATTGTTGAATTTATTCATGATGCTACTGAAAATTATTATGAGGGAGGAACTTATGCTTGTAGGAATTGCAATAATACCTTAGTTAATCTGAAGCCGTCCATAATGGGTTCGAGGACCAATCCGGCGGGTGCTCGGACGGGTCGCGCTCTTGGTTCGTCCTCTACATCAAAGGTGATGGGGGTGTCCATCCAAGAGCTTGCTGTAGTGACCTGATGGACTTGGTTGAGCTCTCGAAGGGCTCTTTTCCTCTGGTTGTTTGAGGAGAAGGTTTCGTAGACGGTTAGGACATTATTGTCCTCGAGAGAGGGCATCTTTGGTCCTCTACTGGGAGTCTGAAGGCGGAGTATGGCCCCGCCGCTCTTGGCAACCTGTCTAAGAACCCACCAAGCTCGAAGCCTGTGAGTTGGATTTGTGTTTAGCATGGCCGGGTGTATGGGGCATGGCTTATCCAATAGCTCATCCGGGACCGATCTGGATCCGGCGAGGGGTCTGTTTCTTTTTTCAGCGGACTTGTATTCGGGCGACCATTGTACATGTGAACGCTTTTGCTGGATTGTACTTGGTTGTTCGGTGTGGTTTGATTCCATGCGCATTTGTTATTCTTTCAAGGTGATTTCCATGGCGCAGTATTTGCGAACCATATCCGATACTTCAGTGAAGCTTTGGACATGACGACGGGCGAGGGCGTTCAAAACTCCTTCGTCCTGGCAATTAAACCGAAAAGCTGATATTGCTTCTTGATCGCAGTAATCTGTCATTTTGTTTTTAACCAGCAGGAACCTAGCCCAGTAGTGATGGACTTTTTCTCTAGGTTATTTCTTAACGTGTATCAGGTCCCATCCCGATTCTGGGGAATATTCCTTGTGGGTGGTGGGTGGGAAAAAATTGGGAGCTCCAGCCTGTGGCGTATTCGGAGCTTTGGTGGCGGCGCGAGACACTTCTAGAGTGTTCAACATCCCAAGTTTGGATTCGGCATTATCCAGGCCGGGTGGTGAAGATTCGAGATCGCGTTGCAGACCAGGATCTAGTCTCGGGCTTTCTTCGAGGTGGGAGTCGGATCCCTGGCTCGAGTCCTGAGCAAGGTCGTCGCCAATCGGGACATAGCTTGTTCTCAATTTCGATGACCGCGCTCCTTCGGCCACTTCCTCGATAATGGCAACAAGGTGTGTGATGGGCGGGGTGGCGATTTCCCTGTCATCGGGCCTAAGCCCAACCTGGTCATAAACCGAGGGCTGGCCGTCGAAGACTCCCATGGCGCGAATTCGGTCTAATGCGTTGTTTAGTGATGCAAGATCTGTACGATCCATGCTCCTTGAGTATTCGGGGTTGACCCTCGGAACGGGTTCTCGAGTTGCGTACGCCGAAGACATACCACGACTCGAAGTCGTATTCGGAGTAAAAAGATTGGGTCCGGCCAGGGGAGACTCCTGTTCATCGGACGCTGATGCCGTGTGGCGGCTCGAAGCCGGGTCTGTGGTAGAACGGGCGAGACCGACCAGGGTTGACTCCGGGTATTTGGACATGTTAGTCACATCAGGGTTCAAAGCCGATCGTGAAGCAAGAGCCGATCTGGAGGCCAGATTGGCGAGCAGCCTCAAACAAGACGCTCCTGGGACCTCGAGTGCCCCAGGTGAAGTTGAGAAGTTGGCGAGGACCAGACCGCCCCGAGTGTCAGCGACATACGCCAGGCTGCCGAATCTGATCTGGTACTCAGGGGCGAAGTTGACGACCGGTTGAGACGTTTGGTCGAGTCGGCGTGCGAGACGAAGCTGCAAAACGCAAAAAGTTCTCCGGGGACGAAGATGTCCCCGGTGCTAATGCCATCTCCGATGATCAGGCAAGCCATCAATCCTTCGGCGATCCAACAACGGAACTCTCAGTGAAAGCACCTATGTCGGTGTCAAAACCGACGGATCTCGGGTAGGGGGTCCCGAAGTGTGGACCTTGGATCGATGGGGAAGAGTGGACGTGGAACACGATGTTTACCCAGGTTCGGGCCCTCTCTAAGAGGTAAAACCCTACGTCCTGCTTGATTATATTGCTTGCGTATAAGGGGGTTACAGAGTAGATCTACCACAAGATCATACGAACTAACCCTAACTAGTAGGATGGTGATTGTTCCTCTAGCCTGTACGGACTAAGCCCCCTGGTTTATATAGACAACAGGGGTGCTAGGGTTTACAGATAGTCGGTTACACAAAGGAACATCAGATCATCCATATCCCTTGGGGTGTACTCCAAGGCACAAAAGGTCTTTGGTCCGGGTACAATGCGGCCCACCAATCTGGCCCATAAGAGATAGGCCGGTCTCCCGAGGACCCCCTAATCCAGGACTTCCTCACACGTGCTGCAGCGCGTGGCCTTGCAAATTGGTATACTGCAACACACCCTGCCGAAGGAAACCGACACTGGTGGTTTCGACCTTCGCTAGTGAGGGCATTGATCTGTGTTACTGTGTTTTTGTATGTTTGTTGTTCTTGTGAACTTTTATGTTCTATTGGTTCTTATGTCTTGCAGGGAGAGTAGGAAGAACTGTCAGTCGATATCGGACTAGGGACACGAGCACGCGGAGTACGTGAAAATGTGGGGCAAGAGGAGGTATCGCAAAGACAGGGAGATGAGAGGGGTTGACTGGGATGGGTACCATCAACACATTACTTGGTATAACGATGGCGTGAAGTACCGTGTGCGCCTGAGGCCACAGTGGACGACAACCAATATCGCTTCACTACAGCCGGATGACCCCGGCGATGAAGCCTACTATGCCAATATCAGAGAGGTAGAAGGTGAATTGAGGGAGTATGCACTCCTGATGAACAAAGTGGTAAGTTGTGTTCAATTGTTTCGAGATCGAGAATCTACTTTAGTGATTTGTCACTAACTTATTCATGATGCTGACATTTGTAGGCTCCGGAGCTGAACAAAAGCATTTTCGACGGCTCGGATGCGCTACGTTACGACCCTAGGACCGAGGAATCTGACAGCAAGCTGAGGGAAGCGATGAAGGTAAGTGTGAGCCTCCTATCCTTATGTTAGAGTAACCATAACATTGATCCATGCCATGTGTTTTGTCACTTGCTTTGAGCCTCCTAATATAGTATTTGTCACTACTACATTTGTAACTCTAAACTTGATCCATATCATGTTCTTGTCTATTTGTTATTGCAAAAGCTAATGAACCGTTATCGCAAGCTAGTGGGCCTGCTTGGGTGCGCTAGCTCGGCACATGTGCATTTTCTTGGACCATCTACCCTCGCTTCATCGAGCCATGCTGGCGGAGGTTCCTCTAGCCATGCCGCCTCGTCGTCTCCCATTATTGAGGGGTGAGGAAGAAGAAGATGAGGAGGAGTAAGACGAGGGAGAAGAGGAAGGGGGTGGCGAGGAGGAGTACGATGAGGAAGATGGACCTCCAACCACTCAGCTAACCCAGGACAAGAGGGGGAAACAACCAAAGAAGCAATGGAAGAGTCCATCCCTGTTTCTCAAAGAGCGTCCTCCTCGTCGCACGAAAAAGCCGGATGAAACCTGCTCAAAGAGAAACGAGGAGTGTACCGCCAAGAGGGGGAGGAAGGCTAAGTGAATGAGAACTATTTTCTATGTGTTGAGTTGAACTATTTGCTTTGTGTTGAGTTGAACGAGAACTTGTTGGCTAGGTTGAACTATTAGCTGTCATCGCTTTGCTATGTTGGATATGTTGAAGTGTCTATCCTTTATTTTTGACGTGCGATGCATATCATGAGATGTGTGAGATAGTAATTTTTATTTTCAGACTATATTATGATGTGTGTGAATATGGTTATTGAACGATCAAGTTTTTGCAGGAAAACAAAATGAAGTTTATAGGGGACAGATCCCTACCGCCAAAGTTTCTCGCGATAGGTTTGCCCACCTTATCGTAAAAAGAAGCCATTTTCAAGGTCAACACCGAATTCACCACTCTGGCAGTAGGGTGCACACCTTACCTAAAAAATAAGCCACTTTCAAGATCAGCACCGAATTCACCTTATTCGACACCTACCGCCGAGGGTTATGGCGGTAGGGTTGCACATCCTACCGCCATGAGCTCTGGCTGTAGGGTTGTACAACCTAGCGTAAAATAATGCACTGTCAGGAACAGTATAGTCTAGAGCAAGGGGTTTTCGAGGGAGAGGGGGTTTAATGCCTACCGCGAGGCCCTGGCGGTAGGTTTATTCTGGCTACCGCCTCCCTCTCTGGTGGTAGGGATTCCCATGAACACGCCAGCAACAAACGACGGTCGTCTGCCTCTGCCGTCAACCCTACCGCTGGGGGGCCTCGGCGATAGGTAGTTATAAGCTATTGTCATCTCCCCTAGCGGTAGGAAAAGGGCAAGATCCCAATTTTTTTTTAAAGCAGGCGCAAATTGGGCTAAACTTTACAAAAAGCGTCAGAACACTATATCTGGCCACCCCTTGTTGGCCTCACGTGGGTGTTGGTCTCGCGTGAGACACAGCTTTGCTGTGTACATTATTGTCGTGAATCAAAGCTTAATAATTGAGCTATCTTGTAGACGTTTCCGCTACAAGCAAAGTCGTAGACTGGGCCTTCTTAGATTGGCTTAGTTAGCTTAGCAGAGAGGGCAACGTAACCCCTAAAAACATGAGGATGATAAAAGCACCATTCTGTAAGAAATCAGGTTCCCTGCAATTCAGCACGATCTTAGCAACTGTGCAGCAATTGAGGTGGGCGTTGTCCAGCAGGGGTGAAACAAAACAGACGCATCAACACTTGACACATCTTCTCAGAACCGTATTGCAATTCCTGCTTCACGCAGGCGAGTTGCATCCGGCAATCCAAACTGACGACGGGATTTTGGAGTAAGTAGTTCATAAACACAATCCGACGGTGTTTTATTTATTATTCCTCAGAGCAAAGTTCGTGCAAATAGTTTGTGCTCGGCGACAATAATGAACAAATAGGTAGTGTTTACATATGAGGATGGAATACTTTAAACAATCAATGTTCACAAAACCGGGCGGAGTTCCTTGCACCTGCTGGGGGTCAAACCAGCAGCCATTTTACATAGAAACAGCTGTACCATCACAATACAAGTGCGTATTATGCCGCAACAAGAAGCTTCCGGATCTGCAAGGAAACACGGATATTAAAATATTGTTCATGTTGAGGATCAACTGTTTTGTATGTAAAATAGACTGAGATATTAAGATAATTTTAATGTCAGTGATCAACTATTTTCTCCATAAAATAGGGTATGATGTTGCATGTCCTGTACGGGGGTTGGGTGGGGTGGGGGGAGGGATATGCACCGTTACGAAAAGAATCATCACTGTTTGTTACAGCAAAGCAAAAAGGCCAGAGTATTCCTCCAAAGTATTATGTTTTTCCAGATAATCCTGAAGGGAACTGGTTTAGCAAAGTGCGGTTATAGCATGTAATTTCTTCTCATCAGGGTTGTTTATCAAATAAAACTGTGACAAGTCGGGGAGTATAATGGACATTTACTACAACAAACTAAATGATGTCATACTTGAACACTTCAGTATTTACGAACATTGTTGATTTATCCAGAAAATTGTGACGAGCACGCTGAAATGACATATTCAGTAATCAACTAATCATAATGAAATGCAAAACCATTTGTAATACTGCTTCTATGAGGTTCATGCTAGCACTAAACGAGATCTAGCGAGAGATGCAGAACATTAGAACGGAATCACATTAGAATTGTTTTCTTTAGAATTCTGCACAATGAGGGGGTGGCAAAACAAAATATATTGAAAGATGAGCTGAATGAAAGCACCTCTGGCAATTTCTTGCGGAAAACAACTTCAAGCCTTGCATCAACTGTATTCTCAAACACAATCTTTCCATCTCGAGAAGCCAGCACAACACCTCCATGGCTGCATAAACAGCACAATAAACTATTAAATGACTACGGATTTCAAATGTCTGCTGCAATACAGATTAAGACAAATCACACAATTAGATACTGTAGGAACCAATAAATCTATGGTAAGGAACCAATAAAGTAACACCCCAAGAAATAATTTCTAATGCATTACCAAATCTGGCCGTGCTCATCACCATGGCTCGGAGAAGGTGGCAGGTAGACAGTGTGGTCAACTAGTATCTCTGGCTCATGGACATCTGCTTTTGATGCATACTCATTCTTTGCTGAATGCATTACAGATTCCACATTATGGTGATCTTCTTTGCGGCAGCGGAGCAGTACAGCTGGCTCTTTCAACCGAAGCAGGCCCTGTATATTATCCGGTAAAAAAATAAACGTTATTATATGAGTTAGCAAACAATAGTTCGAGATGAGAAAAAGGTTTGTGTTTGGTACGCTCAAACAAACCTGAACAACGAGTTCTTTTAACAGATTCCTGTATTCATGGTGGTTGCTGCTGATATTCAGGAGTTCCTTCATTGCATCCTCTTTCATTTTATTAACCAGGTCATCCTGGGCCTGAAGCACTTTGATGCGAGAAGCATTCAGCTGCATAGAGTACTCACTGACAAAAGAACAATGCTTCATCAGGTAATGTAGGGATAACCACAGAAATATCAGTGTAGATGCTTGCGACGAACCGTGGACTTTAACAAATGTTTCATCTACGACCACAAAAAGAAAACATCTCATACTTAACAATCAGCACTCCACTTTAATTATATGTAACATGATACTAAGGTTACATTTTTCTAGAATTACATTTCTAAATCTTCCTGTGCTGCTCTATATTTTACCTTGTCATCAACAGTAGCTTTCTTTTCATACTTGCTTTCAAGTTTTTAACATATGGAATATTCTAATTTAAAGTTCATACTACTATTTATTCCTGAGACCAAATGCAAGCAGCAGTTCACAGTTTTACAACTTTTTCTTCACTCTTCAGGATAAATCTTCAGTCAACAGATAAGTTTACTGCAGTCAAATTATAAGTATTACAAACTGTTTGAGCTCATATATAATACCATTGTATATATCATTAAGTGTTGAGAATTTCAAGATTAACCGATGGTTATCACCGATAAAGCTGTGAGGGTGAAGCAATTTACACTTATCCTGTGCCGCGTTGATTCACATCATTGATATAAATTTGTTGTAATATACTCTGATATACATATGGTGTGGAATATGTTTTCTAATCTCAAGATGCAATGCAGTTGATAGCATTATAGCATTCCAGAATGATCATGGAGAAAGAGGTGATTCAGAGAACTAAAGCCTCACATTTTCTTCCGAACATCAACCTGCTTCTCTTTCCGCTCATATTCTTGCCTGATCTTCTTTTTCTCAGCTTCAACAAGCTGCAGCTTCTCAATGTTGAATTCCTGCACATAATTATACAAACATGTCAAACCTAAGAAACAAATTATAAGATGAGTAAACAATTTCCGGCAAAGGAAAGAGGATAAAACCAAAACACACATGGCCAATAATCATGAAAGGTGGAACGGAAATCATGGAAAATATGACAGAAAACAGACATATCTTTCCCAAGGTGAGTAACTTCAGGTAAGGAAACAACCTTAGTCACAAAAGGATGGCCGGTTGCTTCACATGCAAAGCATTATCCTAGCTCCGGAAACTCAGAATGCTGACAAATCATGTCTCCTAGGCTTAACGACGGTGTAAGCTATATGGCATGATTTTACATGGGAACACAATAATAGATCTTGAAAACCCAGGGATGATGCATACAACTACGTAAGCATGCGTTCTGTACCCAGCTATGAAGAGACAAGAACAAATAAAGAAGGGCATAATAATACATAACAAACATTAGGTAAGTGTTTTGCTCAACATCCAGTATACACCGACTCATCCCGCAACCAAACAATACTGGTATTTATAGCATCTGTATTCGAATATCTATTTCCCTTCATAGTTAATTACGTGAACAAAATGGTGCTACGATTCACAATGGTTAATGGTGCGGCCTACAAGCGTTGTGGATCCGAGGTTTGGGTGAGCAGAACTGAAGATCACAAGGTAGCAGGGAACGAAGGGTGCTGAACAGCTGATTCGAAGACTTTTTGCAACATGTTTTAAGCACGTCACATTTTTCCCATCAAGATTAAGCTCCAGTTTTGCTTCTAGTACCGCCAGAAGCAAATGGAACAATGCATACACAAACTTAAGTTCCTGGTTAAGTTCAAGCTCGAGTTTGCTCCCCGTCCTCCAAAATCACACAGTACCGATTCAGCCATGCAGGTACCTGAATTCATTCAACTTGACAAGGGGAGGGGAGAGTAGCGTAAGCATACGGCCCAAAACACCGCGATCTGGAGGCTTCTAGCTTTATTCCGTGCACTGAGATTAGCTTAAACGATAGAACCAAAATTTAGATGCTTCTGGATCTACCTAGGAGCTAGCGCGCTTCGTCACTTGGACACAGATCTCACAATCCCAAAATTGAAACCTTAGGCTTAAGCAATCGAGCGACCCCTAAGGCTGGATTCTTCGAGATGACAGGGCGCGATGAACAGATCGAGCGTTCCAAATCAAGGAGGCGCGGATCGAGAAGATTCTGGAAGCTTCGAGATGGAGAGTAAACGGGGAAGAACTAACCTCCTCGGCGGAGACGGAGATCTCGCCAGCCTTCTCCTCGGCCTCCTGGCGGATGAACCGCACCATCTGCTGGATCTGCTTGGAGACATCGGTGTCGTTCATCTTGGCGTCGGCGGCGGCGGATCTGACGATCGTCCGACTGTGGGGCGCTGCTTCCGGCGACCACCGCGCGGGGGGGTGGGAGGACACGACAGGAGGAGGGAGGGCGCGAGGGAGTCCACGGGAGTGGTCGAGATGGGAGTCGTGGGGTCTAGTCTAGGCCAAGCCGCAGGGCAACGTGATCGGATTTGTTCCGTGGTTGCCGCTGCCTGTCTGTCTTGCTCGCGATTACTTTTTTTTTTTTTTTTGCTCGCGATTACTTCGTGGACCCGGATCACGGATCCGTGATCTCTCTTGCTTTTCCGTCGCTGCCATCTGTTTTGCTGACAGTTCTTTTTGGCAAAAAATTTTGCGTTTATTCATCTGTCCTTTCGAGTTTCATAGGGGCGCTATTATGATCACATGGTGTGATTTGGAAATAAACCATACTCCCTCTTTTTTTAACTACTACTAGCAAACATGTCCATGTGTTACACCGAGGAAAAAAAACCCCATACACACACCCGACGTCATCAACAAATCTCCTGAAATCTTTCACGATGTTGCACGACAAACAACATGATAAGTGGTGTTGCGCAAAAACATAAAGGTGAGTTATTTTCTGAAGTGTACTCAATGTGTTTTCAATTTATTAGACAACAAAAAAAAATCTACCTAGCTGCCGCTATCTCTTTTATGCCTTTGTTGTCGTTCCTCCTTAGTGATGCCCAACAAATATTGGATTATGATGAAAATAGAGAAGTACATTTTAGTACTCAATGATAACTTATGCATAAGAAGCATTACTTTTGTCTTGTTGCTATATGTGTTTGCAAATGTAATCTAAGTTATATTTAGTTTAGTTGCAAACATATTAGAAGTCTACATTAAAAACAATCAATCTATAAGGACGTGCATATCAAATGTTCAAGGTTGCATATGAACATCGATATTGTTA
This sequence comes from Aegilops umbellulata, assembly GCA_032464435.1. Taxonomy (NCBI): domain Eukaryota; kingdom Viridiplantae; phylum Streptophyta; class Magnoliopsida; order Poales; family Poaceae; genus Aegilops; species Aegilops umbellulata. The sequence goes on along the minus strand of CP136056.1, from coordinate 288,052,479 downwards.
GGACAAAACTTTATAGGCATGATTTCAAACTAAGAAAATCAATGTTAAGCCACCGGTTTACATAAAGCTCGTATCAGTGCTTTAGTGTACATCATCGACCAGAGATCGGTTATTGTGCAGTGTGCAAAATAAAGTGGACGATTATACACCTGTTGTAATTTTAGTAGGAATCAATACCCCCTATGGTGCCAATAATAGTTTTTGTGAAAGCATCAAACTATCATATGTACTCGATTTAAATGGTGTAGGAACATATATAATAGGCATTTCCAAAATACCACATATAAAAAATTATTAATTAAGGTTGTATCCTAAACCTAATTTTAGAGATGATTGACATGCAAGGTAATAGCATATTTGAAATCTACACATTGTTCTAAGGAATTTTCATATATAACATGCTAGACTTCTAGTTAGGATTTCAAAAATATCAATATTTTGAAAAGTATTTGGATCTGCCCGATAAAAAAATAAAATAAGATTTTTAAAAATGATCAGCAGGCAAGATAATAACATATTTGAAATCAACACATTTTTCTGAGGAATTTTCAGATATAATATGTTAGATTTCGAGTTAGGGTTTAAAAGATATGATTATTTTAAAAAGTATTTGAATGTGCCGATAAAAGAAAAAAAATAAAAAAAAGGAAAGAAAAATAGGATAGGCAAGATTTGAACTTGGGACTATCGTGTAGAAGGGTGGCGCTTTGGCTAGTGCACTGGTCATCCCTTGTTGTACTTTAGCGGGTCGTTTTGTATAATAAACCAAAGTTTGGAATAGCAACTAAGGAAAAAATGAACCGTTTTTTCACTTACGGGTGACATTGGTGGGCAATATTTTGCAACTTTGAGGGCAATTCTCATGACGTACCGTCAAAAGCAATAGTCCCTTTATTATTAGGTATAGATAATAGGGCTGTGACGCCCCCGATTCAATCGTACACTAATCATGCACGCAAATGTGTACGATCAAGATCAGGGACTCACGGGAATATATCACAACACAACTCTACAAATAAAATAAGTCATACAAGCATCATAATACAAGCCAGGGGCCTCGAGGGCTCGAATACAAGTGCTCGATCATAGACGAGTCAGCGGAAGCAACAATATCTGAGTACAGACATAAGTTAAACAAGTTTGCCTTAAGAAGGCTAGCACAAACTGGGATACAGATCGAAAGAGGCGCAGGCCTCCTGTCTGGGATCCTCCTAGCTACTCCTGGTCGTCGTCAGCGGGCTGCACGTAGTAGTAGGCACCTTCAGAGTAGTAGGAGTCGTCGTCGAAGGTGGTGCACCACATAGCCCAACACGCTTCATCCCATTTGGCCGGACACACTTTCCTGGGTCATGCCCGGCCTCGGAAGATCAACACGTCGCAGCCCCACCTAGGCACAACAGAGCGGTCAGCACGCCGGTCTAAACCTATGCGCGCAGGGGTCTGGGCCCATCGCCCTGAGCACACCTGCACGTTGCGAACGCGGCCGGAAGCAGACCTAGCCTAGTGGCGTTCCAGTCCAATCCGGCGCGCGCCACTCAGTCGCTGACGTCAAGAAGTGCTTCGGCTGATACCACGACGCCGAGTGCCCATATCTTTCCCGTGTAGTTGGTTAGTGCGTATAGACCAAATGGCCCGACTCAGATCAAATACCCAGATCTCGTTAAGCGTGTTAAGTATCCGTGAACGCCAACAGGGCCAGGCTCACCTCTCACCTAGGTAGCCCCGAACTGCCCTGCCGCTCCACCACAAAGATCCACACAGAAGGCCGTCGGGACAAAGGTCCTTTCAGCCCCCAATCCGTGAATCACTCGCGGGTACTCCTCGAGCCAACCCGACTTTGGTCACCACATGTATCATGTTTAAAGTATAGTATATATCCATGATCACCTCCCGAGGTGATCACAACCTAGTAGTATAGCATGGCAGACAGACAAGAGTGTAGGGCCACTGGTGGAACACTAGCATCCTATACTAAGCAAGTAGGATTGCAGGTAAAGGTATCAACAGCAGTATCAAAGACAGGCTATGCATCAGGATAGGAATAACGAAAGCAGTAACATGCTACACTACTCTAATGCAAGCAGTATAGAGAAGAGTAGGCGATATCTGGTGATCAAGGGGGGGGGCTTGCCTGGTTGCTCTGGCAAGAGAGAGGGGTCGTCAACTCCGTAGTCGTACTGGATAGCAGCAGCGTCGGTCTCGGTGTCTAGCGAGAGAAGAGGAGGAAGAAACAATAAATATTTAAGCAAGCAGATGCATAGTGATGCATGACATGACAAGTAACGGCGTTAGAGGTGCCCTAACGCGGTATGAGGTGATACCGATGAAGGGGGGAAACATCCGGGAAAATATCCCCGGTGTTTCGCGTTTTCGGGCAGAGGAGCTGGAGGGGGAAAGTTGCGAGTTCGATAGGTTAGGGGGGTGTGGCGGACGAACGGGTTGCGTATCCGGGTTCGTCTCGTCGTTCTGAGCAACTTTCATGTTGAAAATAATTTAATCCGAGTTACGGATTAAAAGATATGATTTTCTAAAGATTTTATTAATTTCTGGAATTTAATTAATTATTTAATTTAATTCGAAAATGAATTAATGACATCAGCATAATGTCATGCTGATGTTAGCAGTCAACGGAGTTGACTGGTCAACCTGACCAGTGGGTCCCACCGGTCAGTGACACATTTTAATTAACAGATTAATTAAACTAATCATAATTAATTAATGGGGGTGGGCCCCACTGTCATACTAACTAATTAGCCAATTAACAGTAGTTAACTAAATTAATTAATCCTTAGTTTAATTAATCTTAATTGGTAATTTAATCAAAATTAATTAAGTTAATTGATTAATTAATTATTTTCATTATTTATTATTATTATTATTATTATTATTATTATTATTATTTTTAATTCCTTTTTTTATTAAAACGTTCTCTGGGGCTGGGGCCCCCGTTCAGTGGCACAGGGGCCATATCGGGCGCGGGCGACGGTTAACGGGCGCGCCCCGTTCGGGCGCACGCCCAGGGGCATGCGGGCGTGGGCGGCGGACCTGGCAGGTTGCCAGGCCGGCGTGGGCGAGGCCAGCACGGGCCGGCCGGTGAGCGAACGACGCCGAGCACGGCCCCCGTATGGGCGGGCGCGCATGAGCGCGCGGCAGGGCTGCAGCAGGGGGCATGAGGCGCGGTGCAGGAGGCTCAAGGCGCGGCGCCAAGGGCGGGCGAGCGGCGCGGGACAGCGTGCAGCGAGCGGCGGTGAGAGGCCGTGGGCGAGAGGCGGGGCTCACGGCGACGGACGCGGCAGACGCGAGCCCGTCCGGAGCTCGGGCACGGGGCGTACGGGGGAAAAGGGGGCGTGCGCGCGAGCGGCAGCAGGGGAAGCAGGCGGTGAGGCAGAGCAGGGGCACGCAGGCGGGGCATCGGAGCGCTGAGCGCGGCTAGCAGGGCGCGGCCATCACGGGCGAGGACGCCACGGGCGCGGGGTCAGAGAGGAGGAGAGGAGGGGGAAACGGCGCGGGGTGCAGGCGCGCGCGGCGGCAGGGAGGCGCGGGCGGAGGCTAGCGGCGGGTGGTCAGAGGAGGCACGGGAGGCGCATCCGGCGCAGCGGCTCACCGGGGGAGCGTGGGGTCTGGGCAGCGGGCTCGATGGAGGCCGGGGAGGTCCGTTGGGGAGGAGGACGAGGACGACGTCGACGAGGAGGAGGCAGGCCGGTGGGGAGGGCTCCGGTCGCCGGCACGGCGTCGACGTGCGGGGGGACGGCGAGCGGCGTCGGCCTCCTCTGGATCCCGATCCAGATCGGGAGGGAGGAGGGGGGCGTGGGGGGGGGGGGGAATGGGTGGATGGGTTAGGGTTTCCCCACTGGTGGGGGTTATGGGGGGGAGGTAGCGGGTCGGCCGGCTGGGCCTGGGGGTTGGCCCAGTTGGGCCACGACCTAGGTGGTCTTCTCATTTTTTTGTTTTATGTTTGTTTTATTTTCCCCTTTCTTTTATTTATTACTCTTTTCTGTTTTGAGTCATTTTAAAATATTTAGGCATGTTATAAAATTGTGTTTATTACACCATATTGACTTATGTAAAATATGGCATCTCCCGAACATTTTTGTTTTAAAATTTGAAAAACTTTTATTGTTTGACTTTATTTCAATTTTGAATTTTGAACGGGATTTGAATTTGGCGAGGATAGCAACAGTAACCGGTGTGTCATGGCATGATTATCGTGGGATTACTGCAGCCTAATTATCCGGGCGTCACAATTCTCCTCCACTACAAGAAATCTCGTCCCGAGATTTAAGAGATAGTGAAAGGGGGGAAGGTTTGGTAACGAATCTAGCGGGTCTTATCATCCCTTACATTGATGTCTTCATTTCTTTGCTTCAGGTCATCATGGTGAAGTTGTCGTCCTTCCGTCAGGATCTTCATCGTATTTACGAATAGGTAACGGGGTAGATCGGAAATGACGGCATGCTATAAGGGTAATAACCTGGGATTAACCCATGAATGAGCATATGAGTACCTCTCGAGTTGAACAAATAGAACACATCGAGAGTAAAGTTGGAAGGTCCAACAAGAAGTTTCAAGCAGCCTGGCAATCATTCAATGCCTAGACAGAAGGTGAAAGGGGTTTCAAGCAACGGAATAATTATTGTTTCCGATGCCAGAATTGATGATCTCATCGGAAGGTGGCTCATGAATTACCCACGTGGTAGGAATAACTTTGGGAACAGGGGGTGTACAGGAGACTCAGGTTTCGATCCTGGGACCTGTGGGTTATGGGCCCACCATGTGGTGTAAAAGTAGGAATGGCGGTGACGTCTTGCACGATCATGTAAGCAAGGCATGTCAAGGGATAGCCTGTTAGTTACGTCGGCAACAACATCGGTACCAAGGGCGAGGGATGAAGAGAACCATTTTCCTACTCGTTGAACGAGGCGGACCAATAGGCAAAGTTCTCATCCATCGGTGGTTACCGGAATGTCATCAACAATAGTAACAGGGTCTTGCTGACAGAATTGTACACCGAGGTGGTTACATAAGCAGGAGAATATTACTGCTTAGATCCTATAGATCACAAGAAAGGTTAAACAAATCAATGGAAAGGAAAATGTGATTATCATATTAAATAGAACAATGGAAAGGAAAATGTGTTTAAGCACATATTTCAAGGGTATATCCTTTCCAAGGACAAGCGGGGCAAGATATCCATGACAGGATAGAAAGTAGAAAACCATTAAGGTAAGGGGGAGGAATTTCATGATATTACCCATACATCGGTGTTAGGATAAATGCCAAAGAAATTTAGCATTGTGCTTCAAAAGCTCTTATTGATGATCGGAGTACCACAGACATGCTTCGAGATAGCATTGACATGGTCTTCAAGCAAAGGTCAGACTTTGGATACACAAAGGATCCATCAGGAACAACTCATAGAATAAGTTTTACAATTTCCTCACGGAAGAATGGTTAACATTGCTAAAAGGAAGAACTATAACAATAGGTCCTCCGGCCAGGTGTGTTAGGCACGACATCACCTTACCGGGTCATGTAAAGACCAATGTTATAACTCTTGGAAATATGTTCCAACCATCATATCTGACCGGAATTCAGATCTGATTGGTGTTAGGATAACTCGGACTCAGGATGCCTGAGGGGAAAAGGTGCAATACTAATTGATGAGACGACATTGTAAAATTTTCGATAAATGAACTATGGAAGCGAGTTCCAAAACAAGAGTTTTATCAGTAAACTAACGATAGGATGAGGAGGTGGCTGATGGAATCAGCGACAATTCATCGAGATTAACAAAAGAAGGATTCCCACAATTATGTGAACAAGGAGATAACATTTGTCAGATCAAATGATATTATGGTGTATGCTCGAGAAAAGCATACACAATTAAACATTGATTGAAAGGTGCACCCAAAATATGGGTTGGGTTGCACGACCAACGTCAGAATGGTGATTCAATAACCAATAGTCTAAGAATGACGGTCGACCATTAACTTCAAAGTAATAGGATTGTTAGAAGGGCAGAATCCAACCAGCACCGCTCACTTGTTGGTACCCCGGTTGGAATCAACATGAGGACCCAAGAAGAATGGTGATGGTGAGAAGTATCACCATACCAAGAATTGTTAAGCGGTGGTGAAATTCTCACAACATTGATGACATAAGATATGTTAATGCTCCAAGGTAAGGGAGAACAATTCCTGGATAGCAAGGAACTCAAGGTATAACATCCAACACGAACAAGTTTGTGTTGAACGAAAGGCAATAAAGTGGTCGATGATAACACAAATCATCGAGGGCAAGGATGGTGTTTCTCATCATGAATTCAATAGATACCCTGGAAGAGCTCATAAGGTCGATGATGACCATGACACATTTGTCGAGAGATTTCATGAAGATGTAATCAATCAGCGACGACACCAAGTCAAAGGAATGATGAAGCAAAAGGTTATTGGAACCAATGGTACGACACAAAGTCAAATTCAAGCTTGTCGTTCAAGGTGGAACGATAAGACGAGGAAATCGGCGTAAGCTTAGCTCATCACCGAAAGTTGTGCTCTGGGAATAAGGACCAGGTAGCACAGTTAAAATTTAGCACATTAATGATATAGTCGATCAGGCTAGGAATGACTTGAAGGATTAATAAACTCATAAGCAACGGAGATTACTTAGAGCTATTGAATCGGAGTGCGAAATTGATTCACTTATTAGTGTCCTTGAGTGTCTAACAACTCAGAAGCCGGGGAAAATTGGAATCGGTGAGAAATAATACTTGAAGAACTCATAAGAATTAATATGGTTCTGTGCTATTATCGAGATACCACGGGGTAATACTCGAAGGTAGATCATAATAGAGGTTGGACGGGTGCATTGATCTGCAGAGGACAAGTGGTTCAACTTGTCCGAGAAAAGGATCAAAGATGATCAATCATGGTCGGAACCACGGTCCCAAAGGACCAACATAGATACAAGATGAACTTATAACAAGGGGACCATTATCAATACAAGAAGATTTCATGATAGATTCCACATCGGGTCCATGGGCATGAACACAAAGTTCAAGGTCGACTCCCACTTCTCCAAAGCAGAACCTTACATTCACTTCTCGCTTTGATAATGGCGTTAGTGTTGAAAGTTTTACCTGGTGAAATGTCAGATGAGTATGGCCCGTGAAATCTTTCGGGCTCACATAGATTAGTTAAGGCATTGGTTCAACCCATCGAGGCATCTTAGGAACATATACCACAAATTTTTAGAAGTAATTAACACAAGCTCGAAAGTAGAGCATGGTTCACAAAAGCAGAGGATACAATTTACCAAAGGCATTATGTATCAGGGAAAGAACTTCCAAAGTGATTGAATATGAAGGACGTTGTCGGATAAAATCCAACAAGGCTGATGGTCCATAAAGGATCCGATGTGAGTATCGGCTCACAACCAGAGGAAGAATCAATGCAAAGACATTGGATTATAGAAACAACTGAGTAACTTAGAGCTCAATTGCAAAGGAATTATGATTTACAAAGCGAAGGATCAGAAGCAGACGCTTCGATCAAGGATGGATAAGTTCAATATACTTAGGGGCACAATCAACGACAATTTGATTGGCGAGAACCAGCTCATGTTTAAAAATGATGTCTGAGCCGGAAGGATAATTCCTGAGGATTGCAAGCATCCGCAACATATCGAATCAATAGACTCTAAATGATAATGACAAAGGATGCCAATAAGATTACCAGACTTACTGGATTAATCGCAATGCTAGCAAGCAAGAATTTCAAGAGCATTAGGCTGTTGAGGATTTTTAGAAGAACGAACGGTATTACGAAGACTTTCGTGAAATACCTGAATCAACTGGGGATGAGCGGATATTCGGTAAGTGCGAGAATTATCCATAGGGGTATTCAGGTGACAAAGTACTGCAAGGCAATAGGCACAAGGTATTCTCGGGGTATCTTATAATAACAAGATCGGCTGGGAATAAAAGTAAGCACGACAGGTGTAAATAATTATCCATAGGGATAGTTCGGTGGTAGGGAATTGCAAAAGCAACGGCACAAAGTCTCGGGAGAACATCGGAGAGTATTGTCAGAATCTTCTGTTGGAGCAGTCGATCATCTGTAAAGAAGGGGCTCTCCGGCAGGAAGTGGTAACGAGAACCTAAAGTTAGATTTTAGCAAAATCATTTAACCCGAATAAAAGAGAGATCAGAATCCCAGAGTATAGACGAGGAGTAAAAGATCCTAATACCACCCAATGGCGACGTGGGCCTATGGGCCGCACAGCCATGTTAGTAAAAGTTTTGCAATGTCTAGACTCGACTTCAGCCAAGGAGTGTGGAAGGGGGATTCCTACAGGCAGTTGGCTCTGATACCAACTTGTGACGCCCCTGATTCAATCGTACACTAATCATGCACGCAAATGTGTACGATAAAGATCAGGGACTCACGGGAAGATATCACAACACAACTCTACAAATAAAATAAGTCATACAAGCATCATAATACAAGCCAGGGGCCTCGAGGGATCGAATACAAGTGCTCGATCATAGACGAGTCAGCGGAAGCAACAATATCTGAGTACAGACATAAGTTAAACAAGTTTGCCTTAAGAAGGCTAGCACAAACTGGGATACAGATCGAAAGAGGCGCAGGCCTCCTGCCTGGGATCCTCCTAGCTACTCCTGGTCGTCGTCAGCGGGCTGCACGTAGTAGTAGGCACCTTCAGAGTAGTAGGAGTCGTCGTGGAAGGTGGCGTCTGGATCCTGGGCTCCAACATCTGGTTGCGACAACCAGAAGAAAGGAAAGGGGGAAAGGGGGGAGAAAGCAACCGTGAGTACTCATCCAAAGTACTCGCAAGCAAGGAGCTACACTACATATGAATGGATATATGTGTAAAGGCCATATCGGTGGACTGAACTGCAGAATGCCAGAATAAGAGGGGGATAGCTAGTCTTATCGAAGACTACGCTTCTGGTCGCCTCCGTCTTGCAGCATATAGAAGAGAGTAGACTGAAGTCCTCCAAGTAGCATCGCATAGCATAATCCTACCCGGCAATCCCCTCCTCGATGCCCTGTTAGAGAGCGATCACCGGGTTGTATCTGGCACTTGGAAGTGTGTGTTTTATTAAGTATCCGGTTCTAGTTGTCATAAGGTCGAGGTACAACTCCGGGTCGTTCTTTTACCGAGGGACACGGCTATTCGAATAGATAAACTTCCCTACAGGGGTGCACCACATAGCCCAACACGCTTGATCCCATTTGGCCGGACACACTTTCCTGGGTCATGCCCGGCCTCGGAAGATCAACACGTCGCAGCCCCACCTAGGCACAACAGAGCGGTCAGCACGCCGGCCTAAACCTATGCGCGCAGGGGTCTGGGCCCATCGCCCTGAGCACACCTGCACGTTGCGAACACGGCCGGAAGCAGACCTAGCCTAGTGGCGTACTAGTCCAATCCGGCGCGCGCCACTCAGTCGCTGACGTCAAGAAGTGCTTCGGCTGATACCACGACGCCGAGTGCCCATATCTTTCCCGCGTAGTTGGTTAGTGCGTATAGACCAAATGGCCAGACTCAGATCAAATACCCAGATCTCGTTAAGCGTGTTAAGTATCCGCGAACGCCAACAGGGCCAGGCTCACCTCTCACCCAGGTAGCCCCGAACTGCCCTGCCGCTCCGCCACAAAGATCCACACAGAAGGCCGTCGGGACAAAGGTCCTTTCAGCCCCCAATCCGTGAATCACTCGCGGGTACTCCTCGAGCCAACCCGACTTTGGTCACCACATGTATCATGTTTAAAGTATAGTATATATCCATGATCACCTCCCGAGGTGATCACAACCCAGTAGTATAGCATGGCAGACAGACAAGAGTGTAGGGCTACTGATGGAACACTAGCATACTATACTAAGCAAGTAGGATTGCAGGTAAAGGTATCAACAGCAGTATCAAAGACAGGCTATGCATCAGGATAGGAATAACGAAAGCAGTAACATGCTACACTACTCTAATGCAAGTAGTATAGAGAAGAGTAGGCGATATCTGGTGATAAAGGGGGGGGGCTTGCCTGGTTGCTCTGGCAAGAGAGAGGGGTCGTCAACTCCGTAGTCGTACTGGGTAGCAGCAGCGTCGGTCTCGGTGTCTAGCGAGAGAAGAGGGGGAAGAAACAATAAATATTTAAGCAAGCAGATGCATAGTGATGCATGACATGACAAGTAACGGCGTTAGAGGTGCCCTAACGCGATATGAGGTGATACCGGTGAAGGGGGGAAACATCCGGGAAAATATCCCCGGTGTTTCGCGTTTTCGGGCAGAGGAGCTGGAGGGGGAAAGTTGCGAGTTCGATAGGTTAGGGGGGTGTGGCGGACGAACGGGTTGCGTATCCGGGTTCGTCTCGTCGTTCTGAGCAACTTTCATGTTGAAAATAATTTAATCCGAGTTACGGATTAAAAGATATGATTTTCTAAAGATTTTATTAATTTCTGGAATTTAATTAATTATTTAATTTAATTCGAAAATGAATTAATGACATCAGCATAATGTCATGCTGATGTCAGCAGTCAACGGAGTTGATTGGTCAACCTGACCAGTGGGTCCCACTAGTCAGTGACACATTTTAATTAACAGATTAATTAAACTAATCATAATTAATTAATGGGGGTGGGCCCCACTGTCATACTAACTAATTAGCCAATTAACAGTAGTTAACTAAATTAATTAATCCTTAGTTTAATTAATCTTAATTGGTAATTTAATCAAAATTAATTAAGTTAATTGATTAGTTAATTAATTAATTAATTATTTTCATTATTTATTATTATTATTATTATTATTATTATTATTATTATTTTTAATTCCTTTTTTTATTAAAACGTTCTCTGGGGCTGGGGCCCCCGTTCAGTGGCACAGGGGCCATATCGGGCGCGGGCGACGGTTAACGGGCGCGCCCCGTTCGGGCGCACGCCCAGGGACATGCGGGCGTGGGCGGCGGATCTGGCAGGTTGCCAGGCCGGCGTGGGCGAGGCCAGCACGGGCCGGCCGGTGAGCGAGCGGCGCCGAGCACGGCCCCCGTTTGGGCGGGCGCGCATGAGCGCGCGGCAGGGCTGCAGCAGGGGGCATGAGGCGCGGTGCAGGCGGCTCAAGGCGCGGCGCCAAGGGCGGGCGAGCGGCGCGGGACATCGTGCACCGAGCGGCGGTGAGAGGCCGTGGGCGAGAGGCGGGGCTCACGGCGACGGACGCGGCAGACGCGAGCCCGTCCGGAGCTCGGGCGCGGGGCGTACGGGGGAAAAGGGGCATGCGCGCGAGCGGCAGCAGGGGAAGCAGGCGGCGAGGCGGAGCAGGGGCACGCAGGCGGGGCATCGGAGCGCTGAGCGCGGCTAGCAGGGCGCGGCCATCACGGGCGAGGACGCCACGGGCGCGGGGTCAGAGAGGAGGAGAGGAGGGGGAAACGGCGCGGAATGCTCGACTTGTCCACTAGTCTAAGGGTGGAACGCTGTGCTGAAGCGGATGTTGGTGCCCATGGCCTTCTGAAAAGAATCCCAAAATTTGGAGGTAAAGATGCTGCCACGGTCTGAAGAGATCAATTGCGGAATGCCGTGCAAAGAGACAATTCTGGAGGTGTAGAGCTCTGCCAGCTGCGCTGCTGTGATAGACTCTTTGATAGGAAGAAAATGAGCCACTTTGGTGAGCTTGTCGATGACGACGAAGATAGCATCATTTCCACGCTTGGACTTAGGAAAACCAGTCACGAAGTCCATCTCGATATGATCAAACTTCCATTCTGGAATAGCAAGAGGTTGGAGAAGACCAGCTGGTCGTTGGTGTTCTGCTTTCACCCTTCTGCAGACATCACACTCATTCACGAATTGAGCGATCTCACGCTTCATTCGAGTCCACCAATACGACTGCTTGAGGTCATGGTACATCTTTGTACTTCCAGGATGAATAGACAAGAGAGAGTTGTGCGCTTCGTTCATAATGACTTTACGAAGATCACTCTTTGGAACCACGATCCGGTCCTCGAAGAAAAGAGTATCTCTGTCATCAACTCGATAGCACTTGTATTTGGGGATGCTCTTTTCAATACCACGTTTCACCTTCTTCACCATGGTATCCAACAATTGTGCCTCACGAATTTGATCTTCCAAAGTAGGAGAGACAACGAGGTTGGCAAGAACACCTTGAGGAACAACTTGGAGATTCAACTTGCGGAAAGCCTCACAGAGATCCGGTTGAAATGGCTTGAGGATTAAGCTGTTGCAATAAGCCTTTCTGCTCAAAGCGTCTGCAACCACATTAGCCTTGCCTGGAGTATATTCAATACTCGGATTATACTCTTGAATCATTTCGACCCATCGTGTTTGCCTGAGGTTGAGATGAGGCTGAGTGAAGATATACTTGAGGCTCTTGTGATCTGTGAATATGTCCACTTTCCTTCCCAACAGGAGATGTCTCCATGTTATTAGTGCGTGGACAACTGCCGCCAACTCAAGATCGTGAGTGGGGTAGTTCCTTTCATTGGGCTTCAACTGGCGAGAGGTATAGGCAACAACCTTCTTCTCTTGCATTAACACAGCACCGAGGCCCTGGAGAGAAGCATCACAGAACACTTCATAAGGCTTGGATTCATCAGGAGGAGTCAAAACTAGAGCAGTGACAAGTTTCTCTTTGAGAGTGTTGAAAGCAACGTCACACTCAGGAGACCAGACATATTTCACATGCTTCTGGAGGAGGTTGGAAAGAGGCTTTGCAATCTTGGAGAAATTCTCAACGAATCTTCTGCAATAGCTTGCAAGTCCAAGAAAACTGCGAAGCTGCTTGACATTCTGAGGAGGATTCCAATTCAAAACTGCAGACACCCTCTCTGGATTAACAGCGATGCCCTTGGCAGAGATGATATGACCAAGATAAAGAACTTCATCAAGCCAGAATTCACATTTGGAGAACTTCGCATATAATTGATACTCTCTGAGCTTGTCGAGTACCAATCGCAAATGTTCGGCATGATCCTTCTTATTCTTGGAGAAGACCAAAATGTCATCGAGATAGACCAATACAAATTCGTTGATGTAGGGGTTGAAGATGAAATTCATCAAGCGAGTGAAATACGGAGGAGCATTGACGAGGCCGAAAGACATGACAGTATATTCATAAGAACCAAAGCTTGTTCTGAATGCTGTCTTGGGAATATCTTCTTCACGAATGCGAATCTGATGATAACCCATACGAAGATCAAGCTTGGAGAACACCTTAGCACCTTTGAGTTGCTCAAATAGCTCATTGATGTTGGGAAGTGGGTACTTGTTCTTGATAGTCTTCTTGTTCAATGGACGGTAATCGACGCAAAGTCGGTCCGTGCCATCCTTCTTCTTGACAAAAAGAACACCACAACCCCAAGGAGAAGAACTCGGTCTGATCAGACCCAGACGTTCTTGTTTATCGAGTTGAATCTTTAATTCCTTGAGCTCATCTGGTCCAAGCTTGTAAGGACGCTTGCAAACGGGTTCTGTGCCAGGCTCAAGCTCAATAACAAATTCAACTGGCCTGCGGGGAGGCATACCCGGAAGCTGTTCTGGAAAAACATCTTGGTACTCACAAACGACTGGAATCTGGGAGATAGCCTCCATTTCACCCATCTCATTGAGAGAAAACAACCGAATGGTATCATCACGAGAAGCATAGATGATCACATCGTTCGAAGTGTGAGTCAATTTGATTTCCCTGGCAGCACACTCAAGCTGAGCCTTGTGCTTAGAAATCCAATCCATCCCGAGAATAAGATCAATATCAGAATCACCAAGCACCATTGGAGAAGATAGAAATTTATAGTCGCCCATCTTGATAGAGACATCCGGAACCGAAACTCGAGAAGTCAATTGCTTACCCGGGGACACAATAGACAAAGGTCTCGGCAAAACTTGAGTAACGAAATCATGCTTAGATGCAAAAGGTCTTGAGATGAAACAATGTGATGCACCAGTATCAAATAAGACTTTGGCAGGAATATCATTAACAGGAAGATTACCCATGATCACTTCAGAAGACTCCTCTGCTTGAGCTGCATTCAACATGTTCACCTTGGCATGCTTAGGATTATGCTTGACCACTGCATTGCTGGAAGATTTTACAGGAGGAGGAGGCGGAAGGCGCCTTTGATTGAAGCACTTGTTCGCATAGTGACCCTTCTGCTGACATTTGTTACAAGTCACCTCTGAGAGCGGACGATGGTAAGGAGCACTTGGCCTTGGAGCTTGGTTCTGAGACTTGTTCTGATAACCAGGGTTGGGTGGGTGGGAAGATCCACGACCACTTGAGTTCTTCTGTTGATAAGGCTGACGGAACGGAGGAGGAGGAGGCAACCAGAACTTCTGTTGCTTAGCTGCCACAAGTGAGGAAGAAGAAGACTGAACTGCGTCTCTGACTCTCTTCTTAGATGCCTCACACTTGAGCTGAGCAGCTTCTTGTTTCAGTGCCATGTTGTAGAATTCATCATACTTTAATGGCTCGAAAAGCACGAGAGCAAGTTGCAGATCTTCTCTGAGACCACGCCTGAACTGGTAGATCATACTCTTCTCATCAGGGATGTCTTGCCTTGCAAAACGAGAGAGTTTCTGAAACTGAGTGTTGTATTGGTAGACAGACATGGTGCCTTGCTTGAGATTGCGGAATTCCTCATGCTTAAGCTCAACAACACTTTCTGGAATGTGGTTGTCGGTGTACTAAAGTAGGGGTACCTTAGTACCCCAGACTTGTGCACGGGCAGTTGTAGCACCCTGCGGCGAGGCCCGCCCAGGAAGCGCCAAGAGAAGACCAAGCATTCAAGACAAGGCCCCCGGCAAGAGGAGCTTGCCGGGCCAAGAAGACAAGACCCCGGCAAGAGGAGCTTGCCGGGACGACTGAGCCCATGTAATACCATCCAAGAACAAAGTATAAGAGACAGAAGATCGAGACCCCGACAAGAGGAGCTTGTCGGGAAGGCCGAACCTAGGCACCACAAGAGAAGCCCGCCACGGCGCGCCATGCGCCCCGGCAAGGCCTGATAGCCGGCAAGCTATCAGGCACAGGAAGACGACCCCCGCGGCAAGCCACTTGCCGCGGCAAATCGCCACCTCAGGACTGCTCTCCAGCTCGCCCGCCCACGCGTCGCTTCGGGGCTTCCCCCAAGGGCACGTGGCGGGGCACCGCGCAGCCTGGGGTATGCGGTGGCATGCAGCCACCATCGTGGCGAGCGGTGGCGTACCTAACGGTCCGCCTCGGTGCTGTCCGGGCGACCGTGACGTGCATTTAATGCCCTTGTCCCCTACCGTCAGAAGTAGGTATGATAACACTGTGCCGCACTGTAGCGCCACTGTTCCCGCACTGTTACAACTTCCACCCCTTTTACACTTTTACCCCTTTCTCTTACGTTGACACCTGTCGGTGACCCCTTTTGCGCTATAAAAGGAGGCCCGTGTGCAACGTAGAGGGGGTTCGGAGATTCGGAATCCAGACAGCCATACGCTCGGTGTAGCTAGCTCTCCAAGCTCCCGAGCTCCCCAGTTCAATACAACCAAACAGGAGTAGGGTTTTACGCGTCCATCGCGGCCCGAACCTGGGTAAATCGCCCGTGTGCTCGCCTCGATCTGCTCTCCGTGCTCCCTCCGCCCCCCTCACCGGACAACGAAAGGGGCTCCGGCCCCATAGGTGCTCGCGGGGGACGCCGTCCACCCCGACATCTTTGGCGCGCCAGGTAGGGGGACATGGAGCGCATGCTGCGGAGGCATTCTTTCCCACGGGCTCGTGTGCGGCCCTCCTCGAGTATCCACTCGCGCAGAGACTGGGCAAGAAGCAGCTGCTCCTTGAGGAGGACCGCCTTCTGGCCGCTGGGCGAACGATTCGCCTCCAGCGAACTCTGCGCCGCTCCCGTAGCCGCAGAAGTTAGCGCCAGAAGTCACGAGAAAGGCGACCTTGTTCCCCGGCGCGCCGCGTCCGCCGGGGTGCCCAACGAGTTGACGCCGACCGTGGGAGGAATCTTGCCAGCGCGGTTGCCGGAACCCGTTCCGCCAACCATCCTCTCTGCCCAAGTCTTGCCGCAGTTGCATGTGATCCTTGGCGCAGAGAGGGGCGCGGATCCCCAAGCATAGCTACGCCTAGCTCCGGAGGGTCGTGAGGCCCTGCGCCTTTGCCTACCCCCAGGATGGGCTGGATGCTGCCCAAGGAGGTTTTACCCTACCGGGCGGCAAGCGATAAGAAAAGATAAGTTGCCGGAGCTCGAGCAATTGCCCCATCAATTTTTAAGAGTTATCTCCCTCGAACGACCGAGCCTTGGTTGAGAGGCCTGAGCGCGGAAGGACCGGCACGAGACTGGTTGCGCCCTCATTTCGTTTCGAGTCCGCTCAACGACTTGAGTGTGCTACACCCCGAGTAGCGTCCTCACTTTGTTTCGAGCTCGCCCGGCACCCTAAGCGTGCTGCGACCACAGTCGCACCTCTTACTTTGCCTTGAGCCTGCTCAACAATCTGAGTGAGCGGCAACCATCCGCGGCGAGGTTTCTTGCCGGTGGTAGCCCCGCCAGCGGGTCGCTGACGTCCCGCACTCGGCGCCCGTGGCAAGGCGGAGGCCTACGCCGGCAAGTCCCCGAAAACGTAGGGCGGAAACAAACAAGGCGCCGGTCAAGTAGAGGAGATAACAGTGCGATGCATTGCCTAAGATAAAAAGTTATATTACAAAATGCCTTACTGCTGCTCTAACCAGCCGTTTCCATGGCATATTTAACAGCGGCAGGGAAAGGAGATAAAAGAAAGGGGCAGGCGGCCTAGTCCACGCGGTCGCCCTCGATCCTCTTGACCCCGGCCGCCTTCTTGACGATAGGGGCGATGAGGGCCTGGACCCCCGTCAGGTCTGCGTTCTCCGGCAAGGGCCTGAGGACGTTGGTAAGCCTGATGTCGGGGTTGCGGAAAACGATCTTCACCAGCACCCTCTCGAGGGCCCCGGAGATGGCCTCCCGCGTCTCGTCGGCCAGCTCCTTCGGAAGCGACGTTCGGAGGTGCTGGAGCGCCTGCACCACCCCCTGGAAGAAGGAAGTGAGCTTGGCGCTGGGCACGACGTCCTCGTCGGTGAGGGACTGGTGGCCCTCGATCCCCGGCAGCGTCAGCTCCTTGCCGATGGTGGCGGCGATGTCGACGAGGCCCTCGGTCCACCGCTCCACCGTATCCCTGAAGGTATTCTGGGAAACGGCGGCGCGCCTCAGCAGCTCCTCGTTGCCGTCGACCTCCTTCCGTAAAGCCGCCTCCCGCTCCTTAGCGCTGTCCAGCGCCTTGCCGAGCGCCTCCAATTTCAGTTCCAGAGTGGAGTTGGAGTTCTTGGCGGCGTCAAGCTCCTGGATCTTCTCGGCGAAGCGACCCTGAAGCTCACCGAGGGTGAGCGCACCCTTCTCGCGCTCCTGCCGGAGCGCGGCGAGCTCCTCGTCCTTCGCCTTGAAGTCGGAATCGAGCTGCGCCACCCACGTCACGCTCACCCCGCACGCCCCGCCCCCACGACGCCGCGATAAGCGCGCGCCGCCTGGGGAAGGTGCGACGGATGCGGAGTTAAGGAGCAGCGCGACCAAGGCCACGCGTGCCCGTGCACTGTTAGGGCCTGGCCCAACGACGCTCGGCACCGTGTGTGGCCCAGGCCCGGGGGCTCCTGTCGGTGTACTAAAGTAGGGGTACCTTAGTACCCCAGACTTGTGCACGGGCAGTTGTAGCACCCTGCGGCGAGGCCCGCCCAGGAAGCGCCAAGAGAAGACCAAGCATTCAAGACAAGGCCCCCGGCAAGAGGAGCTTGCCGGGCCAAGAAGACAAGACCCCGGCAAGAGGAGCTTGCCGGGACGACTGAGCCCATGTAATACCATCCAAGAACAAAGTATAAGAGACAGAAGATCGAGACCCCGACAAGAGGAGCTTGTCGGGAAGGCCGAACCCAGGCACCACAAGAGAAGCCCGCCACGGCGCGCCATGCGCCCCGGCAAGGCCTGATAGCCGGCAAGCTATCAGGCACAGGAAGACGACCCCCGCGGCAAGCCACTTGCCGCGGCAAATCGCCACCTCAGGACTGCTCTCCAGCTCGCCCGCCCACGCGTCGCTCCGGGGCTTCCCCCAAGGGCACGTGGCGGGGCACCGCGCAGCCTGGGGTATGCGGTGGCATGCAGCCACCATCGTGGCGAGCGGTGGCGTACCTAACGGTCCGCCTCGGTGCTGTCCGGGCGACCGTGACGGGCATTTAATGCCCTTGTCCCCTACCGTCAGAAGTAGGTATGATAACACTGTGCCGCACTGTAGCGCCACTGTTCCCGCACTGTTACAACTTCCACCCCTTTTACACTTTTACCCCTTTCTCTTACGTTGACACCTGTCGGTGACCCCTTTTGCGCTATAAAAGGAGGCCCGTGTGCAACGTAGAGGGGGTTCGGAGATTCGGAATCCAGACAGCCATACGCTCGGTGTAGCTAGCTCTCCAAGCTCCCGAGCTCCCCAGTTCAATACAACCAAGCAGGAGTAGGGTTTTACGCGTCCATCGCGGCCCGAACCTGGGTAAATCGCCCGTGTGCTCGCCTCGATCTGCTCTCCGTGCTCCCTCCGCCCCCCTCACCGGACAACGAAAGGGGCTCCGGCCCCATAGGTGCTCGCGGGGGACGCCGTCCACCCCGACAGTGGTGCGCTTTGAAGTCACGGCGGAAATCATCCCAAGTAATCACACGACCTCCTCTGGAATCTTTGTATTGCTGGAACCACTCAGCAGCTTGATCTTTGAGTTGAAAAGAGGCAAACTTGACAAAGTCCTCAGGTCTGACATTGCTGCACTCGAAATGCTTGCTGATGTCCACGAGCCAATCATCTGCGTCTGTGGCCTCGACACAGTAGCTGAAAGTCTTTGGCTGATTAGCAAGGAACTGGTTCAGTGAAGCGAAGTGCGGCTGATTGTTGCCTTGGCCTTGATTCTCTTGATTAGCTTGACCTTGGTTGCGATCTTGCAAGAGCTGAATCAGAATCTGAGCATTGGCATTAGTGGCAGTCATCAAGGCTTGCCATGCTTCCGGAGGCGGAGGTGGTGGCGGAGGGTTAGCCTGATTCCCGTCATTGCGTTCCGGATTCTGACGCGTTGGTGGAGCCATCCTGAAGAGGGTGACATCCATTAGCATCTTGACAGAGATATATTGAAGTTGAATCAAAGGAACGACATTGCAACATATAGTCTTCACAAATAACATTCGAACGAGAATGAACGAATGAATTCCAATGTAAATCAACACACTTCCAAAGCTGAGAAGCCACTTAGAACATGGTAAGGAATAAAATCAACAAGGTACGGAAGTGAACAAATACTTGGTAAGGATTACCCAATCACAAACCAAATATCTGCGGAAGAAATACTAGAGCTACAAGAATTCCCACTTATAAACTCCCGAAACTTTCCGGTTATGCAATCAGGTGTTGGGGATACAGGGGAAGCATAATATCTCACCCAAACTAGCAAATCCTACAACCAGCTGTATCCATCCTTCAACACATAACCAAGAAACCTTCGGAAATCGTCTACCTCAACCTTCGAAAAGCATCCGTTATACAAGTCATGGCAATACCCCTGCACTCGCCATAGTACTGGGCTATCAGGGTTATCTCACCAACAACTGTACAAAAGAGATTTTCGATGTCGGTCGTACTAGACTCAGGTATTCCAAAACCGCAACGATAAAATTATGACGACAACACCTCGGAGCTCAACTCCCCGGGACACTGCCACAACCCCTAAATGTCAGGAGGCAACCAAGACAATGTTGTCATCATAAAACCATCGGAACGATTGTAATATACCCGCGTGATCCTAAAATTTTTTTTTTAGTGAAATTTGAGAAGAGAAGAGTCAAAACTCTACGTCAGGATGCCTTACCAGAAGGTCGAAGGGACTGGGGAGTAAAAAGAATTCCTAAACTCTTCGATATATAATTCCTAAAAGACTCAAAACATTTTTCTAGACACAACTCGGCCACTAAAGACGATCAAACAGTGGGGGCTCCTAAGGTCGGGGAAAGGCTCTGATTACCAACTTGTAACGCCCTCGATGCGGCTATATCTCCCACGTGTCGAGGCATGACTTAGAGGCATAACCGCATTGAAAGCAATGTCGCAAGTGAGGTAATCTTCACACAATCCATGTAATAAATAAAGGGGAAAGATACATAGTTGGCTTACAATCGCCACTTCACACAAGTACATAAATAACATCCATCATACAGATTACACTCATGGTCCGACTACGGTACCAAAATGAAAGAAGACTACCCCAAATGCTAAACAGATCCCCGGATCACCCAACTGGGCTCCACTACTGATCATCTGGAAAAGAAACATAGTAACGGCCACGTTCCTCATCGAACTCCCAAGTGAGCTCGGTCGCGTCATCAACACTGACATCGTTGGTACCTGCAACTGAGGTGATAATATCTGTGAGTCACGGGGACTCAGCAATCTCACACCCGCGAGATCAAGACTATTTAAGCTTATAGGTAGGAAAGGACAGTGAGGTGGAGCTGCAGCAAGCGACTAGCATATGGTGGCTACAGCGCAAAAAAAAGAGCGAGAAGAGAAGGCAAAGCACGGTCGTGAAGCTAGAAGTGATCAAGAAGTGATCCTGAAATGACCTACGTCAGGCATAACTCCAACAACCGTGTTCACTTCCCGGACCCCGCCGAGAAGAGACCATCACGGTTACACACGCGGTTGATGTGTTTTAGTTAAGGTCAACTTCGGGTTTTCTACAACCGGACATCAACAAATTCCCATCTGCCTCATAACCGCGGGCACGGCTTTCGAAAGATAATACCCTGCAGGGGTGTCCCAACTTAGCCCATGATAAGCTCTCACGGTCAACGAAGGATATTCCTTCTACCGGGAAGACCCGATCAATCTCGGAATCCCGGACTACAAGACATTTCAACAGCAATAAAACAAGTCCAGCAAAGCCGCCCGATTGTGCCGACAAATCCTGATAGGAGCTGCACATATCTCGGTCTCAGGGCACATCCGGATGAGCAATCCGTACAACTAAAACCAGCCCTCGAGTTGCCCCGAGGTGGCGCTGCAAAGGGCTCTAGTTTGGACCAGCAATCGAAGGAGAACTGGCCCGGGGGT
This sequence comes from Aegilops umbellulata, assembly GCA_032464435.1. Taxonomy (NCBI): domain Eukaryota; kingdom Viridiplantae; phylum Streptophyta; class Magnoliopsida; order Poales; family Poaceae; genus Aegilops; species Aegilops umbellulata. Next base: position 288,031,335 of record CP136056.1, on the reverse strand, counting down.
TTAAAATAAAGATGACCCGTGAGTCTGCAGAACCCAAGGGAAAAAGGCTAGGTGGCAAATGGTAAAACCAATGTTGGGCCTTGCTGGAAGAGTCTTATTCAAAGCGAACTGTCAAGGGGGTCCCATAAATCACCCAACCGTGTAAGGAACGCAAACTCCGGGAACATAACACCGGTATGACGGAAACTAGGGTGGCAAGAGTGGAACAAAACACCAGGCATAAGGCCGAGCCTTCCACCCTTTACCAAGTATATAGATGCATTAATTAAATAAGAGGTATTGTGATATCCCAACAAGTAAACATGTTCCAACAAGGAACAACAAGTCCATGTTCCAACAAGGAACAAACTTCATCTTCACCTGCAACTAACAACGCTATAAGAGGGGTTGAGCAAAGCAGTAACATATCCAAACAACGGTTTGCTAGGACATGGATGGTTAGGGGCTGACATGGCAATATAGGAGGCATGATATAGCAAGTGGTAGGTATCACAGCATAGGCATAGCAAAAGAGCGAGCAATCTAGCAAGCAAAGATAGAAGTGATTTCGAGGGTATGGTCATCTTGCCTGCAAGGTTCTCAGAGTTGTCGAAAGCTTGGTCCTCGTAAACGTTCTCAACAGGTTCCTCGTTCACGTACTCGTCTCCCGGCTCTACCCAAGACAAGAGAACAAGCAAAGGAACCAATATCAACCACGATGCAATGCGCAAGCAACATGATGCAAAACATGGCATGATATGCGAGAGGTGATATGCAATGCGTATGCATGCTCCGGAAGGACAAGGATGAACAGGGCATAATCTTGGCAAACCAAGCATTCCACTGGATAGATGAGGTGATTTCGGTTGAAATCGATATAAAGATCGCCGGAATCGGATGCACGGTTTGCAAATGGCAAGCAATACAAGAATGACACGAAACTGCCATAAACAGCATGATGCTACTTAGCAAGCAACAATTAATTAGACTACTGCACCCAAACATGGCAACAAAGCATATGACAGTAAACTACTCAAGATGCTCGACAAAAGATGAACACTGAGCTACGGCTAAATCACAACATAACAGGTCCAAACAAGCATGGCAAAAGTGCAAACGATAACAGGTTCTCAGACTTAGTGAAAATATCAAAGTAGCAGAAACTAACATCAGGATGACATGTTCAGAGCAACGAAGAAACATGTTACAGGTTCAGAACATAGCAAAATAAGACATGGCAAGAATCTACACATAGCACTTGACAAAAGTCCCTTACTGACCATAAGTCAAAAAAGTACCAGAAAATATGATTACACCCCTGTCAAATAAGAAAGTTTCGTTACAGGTTTCAGACTTGGCAGAAAACTGGACATGGCAGAAAACTGTTAATGACTAGGCATGTTCGTGAGCTCGATGCACTCACTACAGAGCATTTCATGATTAACTAAGCATACATACATCAAGAAGACATGGCATAGTAACAATACATGGCAAGAACAACATCATATCATGTAAGGACCAACTACACCAAGCTTGGCAAAATCGAATAACATGTAAACAATCTGCCAGCAACATTTTGAAGCAAAAGTAGAGCTCGATTGACTCAAGCTATGGCACTCCATAATTGCAAACAAAGGCATGGACGGATAGATCAAATATTCAAGTTCAAAACTCCCTTACTGATCATGCTCAAATTATGCATAGATCTCTCGGAAACAACAAGAACATATGGCATGAAAATAACAACAATCAGGGACTTAGTGAAATCGCTAAGTCTCTGAAATCAGCAACATCAAGTGACCTAGTTTGCATGCTTGTGATAGTCACCACATAGATCACAAAAATACATGGCCTAATTCTCTGGAAAGGTAACATGGCATATTACAAAACTCATTAAGGACTCAACTTCATAGGAGGTACACATCAATCATGGCAAAAATGACAAAAGTGCATGTTCAGATAAGATCCAGCAACTAACATCAACTAGCCTTCTTCTAACAGAATTTCGGGCATAAAGATGACTCCTAATGAAAATGATGCAATGGAACAAAATGATGTACTCTTCGAGACGAACAATTTGACATATTATACGCGCGAAACGGAGCTACGGATGCAAAGTTATGGCAGGTTAAACAGGTGATGATGATATGCAAACTTGGGACTTAGAGAAAAAAAAGGGGAGAGGGAAAAAGTCAACCCCTAGGCACGCGGATCGAGGATCACCGGGCGGATCTCGCCGGATCCGCCGGGGAGGTCGCCGGAGGAGGCGGCGGCAGCTCGGAGAAGGGCGCCGGAGGCGGGGACGGCCGGATCCGGTCCGGCCCGACCGGATCCGCGACGTGCGGCGGCGGGCGCGGCCGCGGAGCGCGGCGGAGCGGGCGACGGCGGAGCGGGCGCCGGCGGAGCGCGGCGCGGGCCGGGCGGCTCGCGCGGGAGGCGGGCGGCGTGGCTGGTGCGGGTGGCGGCGGCTACCGCGCGGCGGCGGCGGATCTCGGGCCCGCGCGGGCCTGCCTCGGGCCCCGCGGGCCGCGGCGGCGGAGGGGAGAGAGAGGCGGGGGCCGGCGCTGACGTGGCGAGGGGCGGTTGGCCCGGGCGCGCCGGCGGCGGGACAGGTGGCGGCGGGGCACTGTGCGGGCGCGGATTTCGAGGAAGGATTAGGGTTAGGGTGATTTGTCTCTCAGATTTGGAAGGGGAGGACGCTTTTATAGATAGGAGGAGCTAGGAGGCTCCAAACGGAGTGCGGTTTTCGCCCACGCGATCGTGATCGAACGGCGGAGGACATGGGAGTGACTTAGATGGGATATGGGGCTGTTTTGAAGGGGTGTTGGGCTGCAACACACACGAGGCCTTCACGGTTACCCGGTTTACCGTTGGGGTACCAAACGATCTCCGATTGACCCGAAACTTGACAGGCGGTCTACCGGTGCTATACCAGGGCCACATGTCAAACATCAGTCCAATTCGAGAATGTTTAATACCCGCTCACGAAGAAATGTAAAAGGGGACGCCGGGAGACATAGGAGCGCCGGATTGCAAAACGGACAACGGGAAAGATGCTCGGATTTATGAGACGAACGCGTATGCGAATGCGATGCACATGATGACATGATATGAAATGCATGACATGACCAAAATGCAAAACAGAGAGAACCCAACCACGGAGGGAATATTATATTACAATGCCGAAAATGGCAAGAGTTGGAGTTACAAATATGGCAAGTTACATCGGGGGCGTTACAGGGGTTATGGAGGGGAGGTAGCGGGCCGGCCGGGTGGGCCTGGGGGTTGGCCCAGTTGGGCCACGGCCCAGGCGGTCTTCTCATTTTTTTGTTTTATGTTTGTTTTATTTTTCCCCTTTCTTTTATTTATTACTCTTTTCTGTTTTAAGTCATTTTAAAATATTTAGGCATGTTATAAAATTGTGTTTATTACACCATATTGACTTATGTAAAATATGGCATCTCCCAAACATTTTTGTTTTAAAATTTGAAAAACTTTTATTGTTTGACTTTATTTCAATTTTGAATTTTGAACGGGATTTGAATTTGGCGAGGATAGCAACAGTAACCAATGTGTCATGGCACGATTATCGTGGGATTACTGTAGCCTAATTATCCGGGCGTCACAAGGGCTCATCTTTAAGAAATGTTTTTACATTATTAATAGTCTCATTTTAATATACTTACCATCCTAAGTTTTGAGGTGCATTAAATCACTTCATGTAAAGGATCGAGAGAAAACTCACCAATGCATAGAAGTTCTTGGTCATTTACTGGTTATGTAAGCATGTGTTGTAGTTAATGCATCGATAAACGTAATTTTTTTTGAGAAAAACGAGCATACTAATTAAGTTCTTTTGCAAAGTATGAAATTTCCACCACTAACCATCTACTGGTTTTCAGCAGAATTGTCATGATGCTATTCTTGTGCAAGAATAGAAGTGCTCAATTGGATGGAAAAATTTAAGGCTTTTGTTCTGGAAAATTAGATGATCGGATGACCGAAGATGGACTAGAGGGGGCCATGAGGGCTCCACGTGGGTACCCCCTGGCCTCTCAAATAGGTGTGTCCTGCAAGGATACTTGTGACAAACTAAAAGGAATAAAACAAGTAAAGACTCATATAATACAAGACGCTCCAAACAAAACTCATGATATGTGATGAATAAAAATATAGCTGCAAGTAAAATTATCGATGGTTGTTAGAAGAAAGAGGGGATGCCTGCCGAGGCATCCCCAAGCTTAGTTGCTTGGTTCTTCTTGAATATTAACTTGGGATGCCATGGTCATCCCCAAGCTTAGGCTCTTTTCACTCATTATTCCTTCATCCATCGTGATCTCACCCAAAACTTGAAAACTTCAATCACACAAAACTTACTAAAACCTTCGTGAGATCCGTTAGTATAATAAAGCAAATCACTACTCTAAGTATTGTTGCAAACCTATTCATATTTTATTATTGCATTATATCTACTGTATTCCAACTTTTTCATGGCTTATACCCTCCAATACAATCCATAGATTCATCAAAGTAAGCACACAATGCAACGAAAACAGAATCTGTCAAAAACAGAATAGTCCGTAGTAATCTGGACTTTGTCCATACTTCTGTAACTCCAAAAACTACGAACAATTAGGACAACGTAGGCAATTTGTATATCAATCTGGTGTTAAAAAAATTAGAATTTTATCACGCTTTTGTGATTTTTAACAATTCTACTACTGGGCGCAAAAGTTTATGTTTTTCAACAAGACCAAATCAACTATCACCAAACATGATCCCAAAGGCTTTACTTGGCACAAACACTAATTAAAACATAAAAGACACAATCATAACAGTAGCATAATTGTGTGAACTCTCAAGAACAGAAAGAAAAAGTCAAAAAAATTATTCATTGGGTTGCCTCCCAACATGCGCTATTGTTTTATGCCCCTAGCAAGGCAGAATGCATAGTTTCCAGTATTGTCATCTTTGGTTTTTGATCCATATGGTGCCCTCATGATTGATTCATATGGTGGCTTAATTCTTATTCTAGGGAAGTGTTCCATACCTTTTCTTAGTGGAAATTCAAATTTAATATCCCCTTCTTTCATATCAATCACGACTCCTATAGTGCGTAAAAACGGTCTATCGGGTATGATAGGACAAGACGGATTGCAATCAATATCAAGAACAATAAAACCTATGGGCACATAGTTCCTATTTTCAAGAATAAGAACATCATTAATTCTTCCCAAAGGCTTTTTAATAGTAGAGTCCGCCAAGTGCAAATTAAGAGAACATTCTTCAAATATGTGGGATTATTTTTAGCTAAAGTTGACACTCAACCAAACCCACTTTTCATATTATCGCAAGCATATTCATCATGAGGTTTAAATAAACTTTCAAGACCATAAGAATCATTATCACCCCAATCATGATCATTGCAATAAGTAGTGGACATAGCAATATTAGCATCCCCAAGCTTGGGGTTTTGCATATTATTAGCACAATTGACATTAATAGAATTTATAATAACATCATTGCAATCATGCTTTTCATCCAAGGAGCTATCATGAATCACTTTACAAATTTCTTCTTTTAACACTTCATCACAATTTTCAGATTCACGAATCTCAAGCAAAACTTCATAAAGATAATCTAGTGAACTCAATTCAATAGCAATTGGTTCATCATAATTGGATCTTTTGAAAGGATCGAGAAGAGGTGTCTAGAGGGGGGGATTAGACCCTCAACAAAGAAAAGTAGCAGTTTTTAATTTCTTCAAGTTAAGGTGGAGTTTTAGCACAAGTTTAAACATTCACAATACATTTCAAGCAAGCATGACAAGAGTATATGAGCAGCGGAAAGTAAAGCATGCAATTTGCAAGAATGTAAAGGGATGGGATTGGAGTGTGCAAACGCAATTGGAGACACGAAGATTTTTTCCATGGTTCCGATAGGTGGTGCAATCGTACATCCACGTTGATGGAGACTTCAACCCACGAAGGGGAACGGTTGCGCGAGTCCACGGAGGGCTCCACCCACGAAGGGTCCACGAAGAACCAACCTTGTCTATCCCACCATGGCCGTCGCCCACGAAGGACTTGCCTCACTAGGGTAGATCTTCACGAAGTAGGCAACCTCCCTGCCCGTACAAACTCCTTGGTTCAACTCCACAATCTTGACGGAGGCTCCCAAGTGACACCTAACCAATCTAGGAGACGCTACTCTCCAAAAGGTAATAGATGGTGTATTGATGATGAAATCCTTGCTCTTGTGCTTCAAATGATAGTCTCCCCAACACTCAACTCTCTCTCACAGATTTGGATTTGGTGGAAAGATGATTTGAGTGGAAAGCAACTTGGGGAAGGCTAGAGATCAAGATTCTTGCGGTTGGAATGGAATATCTTGGTCTCAACACATGAGTAGGTGGTTCTCTCTCAGAAAATGTATGTTGGAAGTGTAGGCATGTTCTGATGGCTCTCTCCACGAATAAAGAGTGGGTGGAGGGGTATATATAGCCTCCACACAAAATCAAACAGTTACACACAATTTACCAAACTCGGTGGGACTGAATCATGAAACTCGGTCAGACTGATTTAGTTCAAAATGTGAACGTTAGGCTTTTCGGTGGGAGTGGGACTGATATGATCACCTCGGTGGGACCGATGTGCTAGGGTTAGGGTAAAACCTCAACTCGGTTTGACCGATTACACAAACTCGGTGGGACCGATTTTGGTAATAAGCTAAACAGAGAGTTTGCCAGACAAACTCGGTGGGACTGATTGCATATCTTAGTGAGACTGAAATTATTGCAACAGGCACCAGAGAGTTTGCAAGCCCATCTCAATGAGACCGAGATCCCATCGGTGAGACCGAACTAATTAGGGTTTTTGGCAGTGGCTATGTCAAGTGAACTCGGTAGCGCCGGATAGATCAAATCGGTGGGGCCGAGTTTGACTTTTGGTTTGGGACATATGTGGATATGAGAAAGTGGTTGAGGGCTTTGGAGCATATCACTAAGCATTTTGAGCAAGCAAGCCATTAAGCAACACATCATCCCCTTTTAATAGTATTGGCTTTCCTATGGACTCAATGTGATCTTGGATCACTAAAATGAAAATGTAGAGTCTTGAGCCTTTGAGGTTTTGCCAATCTTCTGTCCTTAGCATCTTGAATGGGTTCCACATCCTCTTGTCCATGCCACTCCACTGTTGAACTCATCTAAAATATACTAGATGAAAGTATTAGTCCAACAAGAGATATGTTGACATTAATTACCAAAATCACCTAGGGAGCACTTGTGCTTTCACTACCTTGCTGCACTTTTGTTACTATGATCGTTACTTGCTCGTTACAAATTATCTTGCTATCAAACTACTCTGTTACTCAGAATTTCAGCACTTGCATACATTACCTTGCTGAAAACCACTTGCTATTTCCTTCTGCTCCTCGTTGGGTTTGACACTCTTGTCAAAAAGAGCTACCATTGACCCCCTATACTTGTGGGTCATCAAGGCTATTTTTTGGCGCCGTTGCCGAGGAGTGAAGCGCCTTTGATAAGTAAACATTTATATAGTATGCTAAAATATATTTTCACTTGTTACTATGGAAAACAATCCTTTGAGGGGTTTGTTCGGGGTATCTTCACCTCGACCAGAACCACAATTAGCTACCCCTCAACCTACTGCATCTACTGAAAATATTAAATATGAAATTCCTTCGGGTATGATAGAACAACCGCTAGCTAATCCTTATGCAGGAGATGGAACCGAATATCCTGATATGCACTTGATATATGTGGAACAAATTTGTGGATTGTTTAAGCTTGCAGGTTTACCCGGAGATGAAGTTATGAAAAAAGGTTTTCCCTTTATCTTTGAAGGTAAAAGCATTGGCATGGAATATTCTATGCAATGATATTGGATCTTGGAACTGGAATCGATTGAAATTGGAGTTTCACCAAAAAAAATCCTATACATCTAGTTCATCGTGATCGGAATTTATATATATATATATATATATATATATATATATATATATATATATATATATATGGCCTCGTGAAGGAGAAAGTATCGCTCTAGCTTGGGGGAGGCTTAAGTCAATGTTATATTCATGCCCCAACCATGAGCTCTCAAGAGAAATTATTATCCAGAACTTTTATGCTCGATTTTCTCGTGATGATCAATCCATTCTTGATACTTCTTGCACTGGTTCTTTTATGAAGAATACTATTGAATTCCAGTGGGATCTTTTGGAAAGAATTAGACGCAACTCTGAAGATTGGGAACTCGACGAAGGTAAAGAGTCAGGTATTAAGCTTAAGTATGATTGTGTTAAATCTTTTATGAATACCAAAGATTTTCAAAAGTTTAGCACTAAATATGGACTTGACTCTGAGATAGTAGCCTCCTTTTGTGAATCATTTGCTACTCATGTTGATCTCCCTAAGGAGAAGTGGTTCAAATATCACCCTCCTATTAAAGAAGAAATTAAAGAACCGGCACCAATTAAAGAGGAAACCATAATTTATAATGTTGATCCAGTTGTTCGTACTGCTTATATTGAGAAACCACATTTACCTGTTAGGATAAAGGAACATGCTAAAGTTTCAATTGTGGTTAGCAAAAGTTATATTAGAACACCTAAACCTGATGAACAAATTAAAGTACAACCTAGTGTTGCTATGATTAAGGATCTCCTGGAAGAAAACATAGATGGGCGTGTTATTTACTTTTGTGAAGAAGCTGCTAGAATTGCCAAACCTGATAAAAAGAATAATCATAGACCTGTTGTTGGCATGCCTGTTGTCTGAGTTAAAATAGGAGATCACTGTTATCATGGTCTATGTGACATAGGTGCTAGTGTGAGTGCCATTCCTTATTCCTTATATCAAGAAATTATGAATGACATAGCACCCGCAGAGATAGAAGACATAGATATTACTATTAAATTTGCTAATAGAGACACTATATCACCAATTGGGATTGTTAGAGATGTTGAAGTCTTGTGTGGGAAAATAAAATACCCTACTGATTTCCTTGTTCTTGGTTCCCCACAAGATGACTTATGTCCCATTATCTTCGGTAGACCTTTCTTGAACACCATTAATGCTAAGATAGATTGTGAACAACAAATTGTCGGTCTTAGCTTTGGTGATGAGTCTCATGAGTTTAATTTTTCCAAGTTTAGTAGAAAGCTTCATGAAAAAGAATTCCCTAGTAAGGATGAAATAATTGGTCTTGCTTCTATTGAAGTGCCTCCTACTGATCCTTTAGAACAATATTTGCTAGACCATGAAAATGGTTTACATATGCATGAGAGAAATGAAATAGATAAGATTTTGTTTGAACAACGTCCTTTGCTTAAACACAATTTGCCTATTGAAACTCTAGGAGGTCCTCCTCCACCTAACGGTGATCCTGTGTTTGAATTAAAACAATTGCCAGACACTTTGAAATATGCTTATCTTGATGAAAAGAAGATATATCATGTTATTATTAGTGATAACCTTTCAGAACATGAAGAAGAAAGATTATTGAAAGTTCTAAGGAAGCACCGATCTGCTATTGGATATACTCTTGATGATTTAAAGGGAATTAGTCCCACTCTATGTCATCATAAGATTAATATGGAACCTGATGCTAAACCCGTTATTGATCACCAACGTCGGTTAAATCCGAAAATGAAAGAAATGGTAAGAACGGAGATATTAAAACTTCTGGAAGCAGGTATAATCTATATATCCTATAGCTGATAGTAGATGGGTAAGTCATGTTCATTGTGTTCCTAAGAAAGGAGGTATTACTGTTGTTCCTAATGATAAGAATGAACTTATTCCACAAAGAATTGTTACAGGCTATAGAATGGTAATTGATTTTAGAAAATTAAACAAAGCAACTAGAAAAGATCATTACCCTTTGCCTTTTATTGATCAAATGCTAGAAAGATTATCTAAGCACACACACTTTTGCTTCCTTGATGGATATTCTGGTTTTTCACAAATACCGGTTTCTCAACCTGATCAAGAAAAGACCACTTTCACTTGTCCCTTTAGAACTTATGCTTATAGACGTATACCTTTTGGTTTAAGCAATGTACCTGCTACCTTTCAAAGATGTATGACTGCTATATTCTCTAACTTTTGTGAAAAGATTGTAGAGGTTTTCATGGATGACTTCTCTGTTTATGGGAAGTCTTTTGATGATTGTTTAAGCAATCTTGATCGAGTTTTGCAGAGATGTGAACAAACAAATCTTGTCTTGAATTGGGAGAAGTGCCACTTTATGGTTAATGAAGGTATCGTCTTGGGTCATAAAATTTCTGAAAAAGGTATTGAAGTGGACAAAGCTAAGGTTGATGCAATTGAGAAAATGCCATGTCCTAAAGATATCAAAGGTATTCGTAGTTTCCTATGTCATGTTGGTTTCTATAGGAGACTTATCAAAGACTTGTCTAAAATTTCTATGCCTCTTACAAACCTTTTACAAAAGGATGTTCCTTTTGCTTTTGATGATGATTGTTTAGAAGCCTTTGATACACTCAAGAAAGCCTTAATTTATGCACGTATTGTTCAACCACCTGATTGGAACTTGCCTTTTGAAATTATGTGTGATGCTAGTGATTATGCTGTTGGCGTTGTTCTAGGACAAAGAGTTGATAAGAAACTGAATGTTATTCATTATGCTAGTAAAACTCTAGATAGTGCACGATGGAATTATGCAACTACTGAAAAAGAATTCCTACCAGTGGTGTTTGCTTGTGATAAATTTAGACCTTACATTGTTGACTCTAAAGTTATCGTTCACACCGACCATGCTGCTATTAAATATCTTATGGAAAAGAAAGATGCTAAACCTAGGCTTATTAGATGGGTTCTCTTGCTACAAGAATTTGGTTTACATATCACTGATAGAAAAGGAGTTGAGTACCCCATAGCTGATAACTTGTCCAAGCTTGAAAATGTGCCTGATGACCCACTACCTATTGATGATAGTTTTCCTTATGAGCAGTTAGCTGCAATAAATGTTTGTAATAACACTCCTTGGTATGCTGACTATGCTAATTACATTGTTGCTAAATATTTACCACCTAGCTTTACATACCAACAGAAGAAAAATTATTCTATGATTTAAGACACTACTTTTGGGATGACCCACATCTTTATAAACAAGGAGTAGATGGTATTATTAGACGTTGTGTACCTGAGCATGAACAGGGACAAATCCTACGGAAATGTCACTCTGAAGCTTATGGAGGGCATCATGCTGGAGATAGAACTGCTCACAAGGTATTGCAATATGGATTTTATTGGCCTACTCTTTTAAAGGGTTGCCTATAAGTTCGTCTTATCTTGTGATGAATGCCAAAGAATAGGTAATATCGGTAAGCGTCAACAAATGCCTATCAATTATTCACTTGTTGTTGAACCATTTGATGTTTGGGGATTTGATTACATGGGACCTTTTCCTTCCTCTAACGGGTATACACATATTTTGGTTGCTGTTAATTATGTTACTAAATGGGTAGAAGCTATTCCAACCAATAGTGCTGATCACAAAACCTCTATTAAAATGTGTAAGGAAATTATTTTCCCAAGGTTTGGAGTCCCTAGATATTTAATGACTGATGGTGGTTCACACTTTATTCATGGTGCTTCCGCAAAATGCTTGCCAAGTACGATGTTAACCATAGAATTGCATCACCCTATCATCCTCGGTCTAGTGGGCAAGTTGAACTTAGTAATAGAGAAATAAAAGTAATCTTGCAAAAGACTGTCAATAGGTCCCGGAAGAATTGGTCTAGGAAATTAGATGATGCACTTTCGGCTTATGGGACAGCATACAAAAATCCTATGGGTATGTCTCCTTACAAAATGGTTTATGGAAAAGCTTGTCATTTGCCTCTTGAGTTAGAACATAAAGCATATTTGGCAATCAAAGAACTCAACTATGATTTCAAACTTGCTGGTGAAAAGAGGTTATTTGATATTAGCTCTTTAGATGAATGGAGAACCCAAGCTTATGAAAATGCCAAGTTATTTAAAGAGAAAGTTAAAAGATGGCATAATAAAAGAATCCAAAAGCGTGAGTTCAAAGTTAGAGAATATGTTCTTTTGTATAACTCTCGTTTCAGATTCTTTGCGGGAAAACTCATCTCCAAATGGGAAGGACCCTATGTTATCGAGGAGGTTTATCGGTCTAGAGCTATCAAAATAAATAATGTCGAAGTTACTAACCCGAAGGTTGTCAATGGGCAATGAATAAAACATTATATCTCAGGTGCGCCCATTAATGTTGAAAGCAATGTTATCCAAACAATGACACCAGAAGAAGACATAATAGAGTCCTACCAGAACACTCCAGAATCGTGAAAATAAGGAGGTACGTGATACGGTAAGTAAACAGACTCAAAAAATCTGCAAAAATATTTTTTGTCAGTTTGGAATATTTAGAAAATAAGAAACTTCCAGGAAGCGTACCCTGGTGGGTGTTGGGGAACATAGTATTTCAAAAAATTTACCTACGATCACGCAAGATCTATCTAGGAGATGCATAGCAACGAGAGGGGCAGAGCATCTTCATACCCTTGAAGATCGCAAAGCGGAAGCGTTTATCAACGCGGTTGATGTAGTCGTACACCTTCACGATCCGTCCCGATCAAGTACCGAAAGTACGGCACCTCCGTGTTCAGCATAGTTCAGCTCGATGACGTCCTCGCCTTCTTGATCCAGCAAGAGGGGCGAAGTAGTAGATGAGTTCCAGCAGCACGACGGCGTGGTGAGAAGTTGGTGAAGAACAATCTCCACAGGGCTTCGCCAAGCACAACGGAAACTATGACGGTGGATAAACTAGAGGGGCGGGGTTGCCGGCACACGGCTTGGTGTTTCTTGATGTGTCTTGGTGCTAGCCCTATCCCTCTATTTATATGTTGAGCCCTGGGGTCGAAACTTGGAGTAAAAGCCTCCTCAAAGTCTGTTTTGCCTGAAAGGCAAGAGTCCTTCTCGGACTCAAGGGCTAGACGCCAGGGTTCCCGGCGTCTACCCCCTGGACGCCAGGGTTCCTGGCGTCTAGCCTCTGATCTCCGCAAAACTTCCTTTTGCACTTTCCAGAAGCCTCGTGGGCTTTCCCCTTTGGCCCAAATAAAGTGTTCTCTTACCCAAACATTTCAGGAAACATCCGGAACCCCTTCCGGTGAACTCTGGAACCCTTCCGGAGACCAAACACTATTATCCCATATATCAATCTTTACCTCCGGAGCTCCTCGTCATGTCCATGATCACATCCGGGACTCTGAACAACATTCGGTTACCAGCATACATGACTCATATAGTACTATATCGTCAACGAACGTTTAAGTGTGCGGACCCTACGGGTTCGAGAACTATGTAGACATGACCGAGACACCTATCCGGTCAATAATCAATAGCGGAACCTGGATGCTCATATTGGTCCCTACATATTCTACGAAGATCTTTATCGGTCGAACCATAATGACAACATATGTTATTCCCTTTGTCATTGGTATGTTACTTGCCTGAGATTCGATCGTCGGTATCATCATACCTAGTTCAATCTCGTTACCGGCAAGTCTCTTTACTCATTCCGTAATGCATCATCCTGCAACTAACTCATTAGTCACATTGCTTGCAAGGCTTATAGCGATGAGCATTACCGAGAGGGCCCATAGATACCTCTCCGATACACAGAGGGACAAATCCTAATCTCGATCTATGCCAACTCTAGAAACGACATCGGAGACACCTGTAGAGCATCTTTATAATCACCTAGTTACGTTGTGACATTTGATATCACACAAGGTGTTCCTCCGGCATTCAGGAGTTGCATAATCTCATAGTCAGAGGAACATGTATAAGTCATGATGAAAGCAATAGCAATAAAACTAAACGATCATTAATGCTAAGCTAATGGATGGGCCTTGTCCATCACATCATTCTCTAATGATGTGATCCCGTTCATCAAATGACAACACATGTCTATGGTTAGGAAACTTAACCATCTTTGATTAACGAGCTAGTCTAGTAGAGGCATACCAGGGACACTCTGTTTGTCTATGTATTCACACATGTACTAAGTTTCCGGTTAATACAATTCTGGCATGAATAATAAACATTTATCATGATATAAGGAAATATAAATAACAACTTTATTATTTCCTCTAGGGCATATTTCCTTCAGTCTCCCATTTGCACTAGAGTCAATAATCTGGATTACATAGTAATGATTCTAACACCCATGGAGTCTTGGTGTTGATCCTGTTTTGCTCGTGAGAGAGGCTTAGTCAACGGGTCTGCAACATTCAGATCCGCATGTATTTTGCAAATCTCTATGTCTCCCTCCTTGACTTGATCGGGGATGGAATTGAAGTGTCTCTTGATGTGTTTGGTTCTCTTATGAAATATGGATTCCTTCGCCAAGGCAATTGCTCCAGTATTGTCACAAAAGATTTTCATTGGACCTGATGCATTAGGTATTACACCTAGATCGGATATGAACTCCTTCATCCAGACTCCTTCATTTGCTACTTCCAAAGTAGCTATGTACTCCGCTTCACACATAGATCCCGCCACGACGCTCTGCTTGGAACTGCACCAACTGACAGCTCCACCATTCAATATAAATACGTATCCGGTTTGTGACTTAGAGTCATCCGGATCAGTGTCAAAGCTTGCATCGACGTAACCATTTACAATGGGCTCTTTGTCACCTCCATAAACGAGAAACATATCCTTAGTCCTTTTCAGGTATTTCAGGATGTTCTTGACCGCTGTCCAGTGATCAACTCCTGGATTACTTTGGTACCTCCCTACTAAACTAATAGCAAGGCACACATCAGGTTTGGTACACAGCATTGCATACATGATAGAACCTATGGCTGAGGCATAGGGAATGACTTTCATTTCCTCTCTATCTTCTGCAGTGGTCGGGCATTGAGTCTGACTCAACTTCACACCTTGTAACACAGGCAAGAACCCTTCCTTTGACTGATTCATTTTGAACTTCTTCAAAACTTTATCAAGGTATGTGCTTTGTGAAAGTCCAATTAAGCGTGTTGATCTATCTCTATAGATCTTGATGCCCAATATATAAGCAGCTTCACCGAGGTCTTTCATTGAAAAATTCTTATTCATGTATCCTTTTATGCTATTCAGAAATTCAGTATCATTTCCGATCAGTAATATGTCATCCACATATAATATCAGAAATGCTACAGAGCTCCCACTCACTCTCTTGTAAATACAGGCTTCTCCAAAAGTCTGTATAAAACCATATTCTTTGATCACACTATCAAAGCGTATATTCCAACTCCAAGAGGCTTGCACCATTCCATAAATGGGTCGCTGGAGCTTGCACACTTTGTTAGCACCTTTTGGATCGACAAAACCTTTTGGTTGCATCATATACAACTCTTCTTTAAGATATCCATTAAGGAATGTAGTTTTCACATCCATTTTCCAAATTTCGTAATCATAAAATGCGGCAATTGCTAACATGATTCGGACAGACTTAAGCATCGCTACGGGTGAGAAGGTCTCATCGTAGTCAACTCCTTGAACTTGTCAAAAACCTTTCGCAACAAGTCGAGCTTTGTAGATAGTAACATTACCGTCCGCGTCAGTCTTCTTCTTGAAGATCCATTTATTCTCTATGGCTTGCCGATCATCGGGCAAGTCAACCAAAGTCCACACTTTGTTCTCATACATGGATCCCATCTCAGATTTCATGACCTCAAGCCATTTCGCGGAATATGGGCTCATCATCGCTTCCTCATAGTTCGTAGGTTCGTCATGGTCAAGTAACATGACTTCCAGAACAGGATTACCGTACCACTCTGGTGCATATCTTACTCTGGTTGACCTACGAGGTTCAGTAGTAACTTGATCTGAAGTTTCATGATCATTATAATTAGCTTCCTCACTAATTGGTGTAGGAATCACTAGAACTGATTTCTGTGATGAACTATTTTCCAATAAGGGAGCAGGTACAATTACCTAATCAAGTTCTACTTTCCTCCCACTCACATCTTTCGAGAGAAACTCCTTCTCTAGAAAGGATCCATTCTTAGCAACGAATATCTTGCCTTTGGATCTGTGATAGAAGGTGTACCCAATAGTTTCCTTTGGGTATCCTATGAAGACACATTTCTCCGATTTGGGTTCGAGCTTATCAGGTTGAAGCTTTTTCACATAAGCATCGCAACCCCTAAACTTTAAGAAACGACAGCTTAGGTTTCTTGCCAAACCACAGTTCATATGGCGCCGTTTCAACGGATTTAGATGGTGCCCTATTTAACGTGAATGCAGCCGTCTCTAAATCATAACCCCAAAACGATAGCGGTAAATCGGTAAGCGACATCATAGTTCGCACCTTATCTAATAAAGTACGGTTACGACGTTCGGACACACCATTACGCTGTGGTGTTCCAGGTGGCATGAGTTGCGAAACTATTCCACATTGTTTCAAATGAAGACCAAACTCATAACTCAAATATTCACCTCCCCGATCAGATCGTAGAAATTTTATTTTCTTGTTACGATGATTTTCCACTTCACTATGAAATTATTTGAACTTTTCAAATGTTTCAGACTTATGTTTCATTAAGTAGATATACCCATATCTGCTCAAATCATTTGTGAAGGTCAAAAAATAACGATACCCGCCGTGAGCCTCAACACTCATTGGACCCCATACATCAATATGTATTATTTCCAACAAGTATGTTGCTCGCTCCATTGTTCCGGAGAATGGAGTTTTAGTCATCTTGCCCATGAGGCATGGTTCGCAAGCATCAAGTGATTCATAATCAAGTGATACCAAAAGCCCATCAGCATGTAGTTTCTTCATGCGCTTTACACCAATATGACCTAAGCAACAGTGCCACAAATAAGTTGCACTATCATTATTAACCTTGCATCTTTTGGCTTCAATATTATGAATATGTGTATCACTATAATCGAGATTCAACAAGAATAGACCACTCATCAAGGGTGCATGACCATAAAAGATATTACTCATATAAATAGAACAACCATTATTCTCTGATTTAAATGAATAATCGTCTTGCATTAAACAAAATCCAGATATAATGTTCTTGCTCAACGCTGGCACCAAATAACAATTATTTAGGTCTAAAGATAATCCCGACAGTAGATGTAGAGGTAGCGTGCCGACAACGATCACGTCGACTTTGAACCATTCCCACGCGCATCGTCACCTCGTCCTTAGCCAATCTTCGCTTAATCCGCAGCCCTTGTTTCGAGTTGCAAATATGAGCAACTGAACCAGTATCAAATACCCAGGCGCTACTACGAGCATTAGTAAGGTACACATCAATAACATGTATATCAAATATACCTTTCACTTTGTCATCCTTCTTATCCGCCAAATACTTGGGGCAGTTCCGCTTCCAGTGACCAGTCCCTTTGCAGTAGAAGCACTCAGTCTCAGGCTTAGGTCCATACTTGGGCTTCTTCACTTGTGCAGCAACTTGCTTGCCGTTCTTGTTGAAGTTCCCCTTCTTCCCTTTTCCCTTTTTCTTGAAACTAGTGGTCTTATTAACCATCAACACTTGATGCTCCTTCTTGATTTCTACCTCCGCATCTTTTAGCACCGTGAAGAGCTCGGGAGTTGTCTTATCCATCCCTTGCATATTATAGTTCATCACAAAGCTTTTGTAGCTTGGTGGCAGTGATTGAAGAACTCTATGAATGACATTATCAACAGGAAGATTAACTCCCAGTTGAGTCAAGTGGTTGTGGTACCCAGACATTCTGAGTATATGTTCACTAACAGAACTATTCTCCTCCATCTTGCAGCTATAGAACTTATTGGAGACTTCATATCTCTCAATCCGGGCATTTGCTTGAAATGTTAACTTCAACTCCTGGAACATCTCATATGCTCCATGACGTTAAAAATGTGTTGAAGTCCCGGTTCTAAGCCGTAAAGCATGGCACGATGAACTATCGAGTAGTCATCAGCTTTGCTGTGCCAGACGTTCACAACGTTCGGAGTTGCTCCTACAGCGGGTCTTGCACCTAGCGGTGCTTCCAGGATGTAATTCTTCTGTGCAGCAATGAGGATAATCCTCAAGTTATGGACCCAGCCCGTGTAGTTGCTACCATCATCTTTCAACTTAGCTTTCTCTAGGAACGCATTAAAATTCAAAGGAACGGTAGCACGGGCCATTGATCTACAACAACATAGACATGCAAAATACTATCAGGTACTAAGTTCATGATAAATTAAAGTTCAATTAATCATATTACTTAAGAACTCCCACTTAGATAGACATCACTCTAGTCATCTAAATGATCACGTGATCCATATCAACTAAACAATGTTCGATCATCTCGTGAGATGGAGTAGTTTTCAATGGTGAACATCACTATGTTGATCATATCTACTATATCACGCTCGACCTTTCGGTCTCAGTGTTCCGAGGCCATATCTGCATATGCTAGGCTCGTCAAGTTTAACCCGAGTATTCTGCGTGTGCAAAACCGGCTTGCACCCGTTGTATGTGAACGTAGAGCTTATCACACCCGATCATCACGTGGTGTCTCGGCACGATGAACTCTAGCAACGGTGCATACTCAGGGAGAACACTTATACCTAGAAATTTAGTGAGAGATCATCTTATAATGCTACCGCTGTACTAAGGAAAATAAGATGCATAAAAGATAAACATCACATGCAATCAAAATAAGTGATATGATATGGCCATCATCATCTTGTGCCTTTGATCTCCATCTCCAAAGCACCGTCATGATCACCATCGTCACCGGCTTGATACCTGATCTCCATCGTAGCATCGTTGTCGTCTCGCCAACTATTGCTTCCACGACTATCGCTACCCCTTAGTGATAAAGTAAACTAATTACATGGATATTGCATTTCATACAATAAAGCGACAACCATAAGGCTCCTGTCAGTTGCCGATAACTTTTACAAAATATGATCATCTCATACAACAAATTATATATCATCACGTCTTCACCATATCACATCACAGCAAGCCCTACCAAAACAAGTTAGACGTCCTCTACTTTGTTGTTGCAAGTTTTACGTGGCTGCTACGTGCTTCTAGCAAGAACCGTTCTTACCTACGCATCAAAACCACAATAATTTTTCGTGAAGTGTGCTGTTTTAACCTTCAACAAGAACCGGGCGTAGTCACACTCGATTCAACTAAAGCTGGAGAGACAGACACCCGCTAGCCACCTATGTGCGAAGCATGTTGGTAGAACCAGTCTCATGAACGCGGTCATGTAATGTCGGTCCAGGCTGCTTCATCCAACAATACCACTGAATCAAAGTAAGACGTTGCTGGTAAGCAGTATGAATATTATCGCCCACAACTCATTGTGTTCTACTCGTGCATATAACATCTATGCATAGACCTGGCTCGGATGCCACTGTTGGGGAACATAGCATGCAATTTCAAAAAAATTCCTACGCTCACGCAAGATCTATCTAGGAGATGCATAACAACGAGAGGGGGAGAGCATCTTCATACCCTTTAAGATCACAAAGCGGAAGTGTTTATCAACGCGGTTGATGTAGTCGTACACCTTCATGATCCGTCCCGATCAAGTACCAAAAGTACGGCACCTCCGCATTCAGCACACGTTCAGCTCGATGATGTCCTCGCCTTCTTGATCCAGCAAGAGGGGAGAAGTAGTAGATGAGTTCCGACAGCACGACGATGTGGTGACGGTGTTGGTGAAGAATAATCTCCGCAGGGCTTCGCCAAGCACAACGGAAACTATGACGGAGGATAAACTAGAGGGACGGGGTTGCCGGCACACGGCTTGGTGTTTCTTGATGTGTCTTGGGTGCTAGCCCTGTCCCTCTATTTATATGTTGAGCCCTGGGGTCGAAACTTGGAGTAAAAGCCTCCTCAAAGTCTGTTTTGCCCGAAAGGCAAGAGTCTTTCTCGGACTCAAGGGCTAGACGCTAGGGTTCCCGGCGTCTACCCCGTAGACGCCAGGGTTCCTGGCGTCTAGCCTCTGATCTCCACAAAACTTCCTTTTGCACTTTCCATAACCCTCGTGGGCTTTCCCCTTTGGCCCAAATAAAGTGTTCTCTTACCCAAACATTTCGGGAAACATCCGGAACCCCTTCCGGTAAACTTTGGAACCCTTCCGGAGACCAAACACTATTATCCCATATATCACTCTTTACCTCCGAACCATTCCAGAGCTCCTCGTCATGTCCATGATCACATCCGGGACACCGAACAAGATTCGGTTACCAACATACATGACTCATATAGTACCATATCATCAACGAACGTTTAAGCGTACGGACCCTATGGGTTCGAGAACTACGTAGACATGACCGAGACACCTCTCCCGTCAATAACCAATAGCGAAACCTAGATGCTCATATTGGTCCCTACATATTCTACGAAGATCTTTATCGGTCGAACCATAATGACAACATACGTTATTCCCTTTGTCATCGGTATGTTACTTGCCCGAGATTCGATCGTCGGTATCATCATACCTAGTTCAATCTTGTTACCGGCAAGTCTCTTTACTCGTTCCGTAATGCACTTGCTGCAACTAACTCATTAGTCACATTGCTTGCAAGGCTTATAGCGATGAGCATTACCGAGAGGGCCCAGAGATACTTCTCCGATACACGGAGTGACAAATCCTAATCTCGATCTATGCCAACTCAACAAACACCATCGGAGACACCTGTAGAGCATCTTTATAATCACCTAGTTACGTTGTGACGTTCGATAGCACATAAGGTGTTCCTCAGTATTCGGGAGTTGCATAATATCATAGTCAGAGGAACATGTATAAGTCATGATGAAAGCAATAGCAATAAAACTAAACGATCATTAGTGCTAAGCTAACGGATGGGTCTTGTCCATCGCATCATTCTCTCATGATGTGACCCCATTCATCAAATGACACATGTCTATGGTTAGGAAACTTAACCATCTTTGATTAACGAGCTAGTCTAGTAGAGGCATACTAGGGACACTCTGTTTGTCTATGTATTCACACATGTACTGAGTTTCCGGTTAATACAATTCTAGCATGAATAATAAAAATTTATCATGATATAAGGAAATATAAATAACAACTTTATTATTGCCTCTAGGGCATATTTCCTTGAGTGGGCACAAGACAACATGCCAGGTGCGCCCAGGTGGGTTGTGCCCACCTGGGATACCTTCCGGACTCCGTTTTTCTTATATTTGCTTGTCTCCCAAGATAAAAATATCTTTATATACCCCCCAAACCTATTGACCGTCGTGTCGCAGAGAAATCTTCTGTTCTCTTTTCTTGCTGTTTTCGGTCAGATCTATCAAGCCAGGCATCATTTCTTCCTCCTCCTCCAACAACACAGGAGAAGATGCTTGGTTGATGAAGATTGAGCTGAAGAGGGAGGATCCCACGGAAGCCGTTAAGGGAGACAAGGGCAAGGAGGCTACCGTAGATCCACCCCCGGTGGCTGAACAAGCACTGTCGATCGAGGAGGAGGAAGAAGATATCCTTAAGCCTTACTATGCTCATCTTACCCCTACTGAGATTGCAGCCTTTCAGATCATTGAAACGGTCCGCGTGCAGAATAAATACCTCACTCGTGAAAATATTCTGCATCAAGAGCACATCATCTTCCTCCGAAGTATCATACGCAGATTGAAGAATCTCTTGATCTTGAAGGACAGGATCTCTGCATCACCACCACCTTCTACTTCATCACCAAAGGAAGATTGAGTATCGGTTATGGGCACTCCTCTTGGCTTTCGCCAAGCTTGGGGGAGGTGCCCCGGTTTCGTATCATCCCCATTATCTTTTTGCCTTTACTTATTTTAGTTCGATCTTTTGCTTTAGATGAATAAAAGTTTAGTTCGATGCTTTCTTTTTGAGAGCCTGCTTAGTGATCTATCCTTGTAATCGTGTGCAAGATATATAATAAAGTTTAGTTTGAGTATTTTTTGCTTTGTTTACTTTCATGTTGCAATAAAAAGAAAAGGATAAAAATAAAAAAGAAAGGAAATAAAAGAAAATTATCATATGCTAATCTTATGGTAGGTGTTGGCACCACATAAGGAAAAGTATAAGTAGAAAATTTTATTAGAGATTGACAAACATAACATTGGTCAATGATGCAACTCATGAAAAAATTAATCAGGGAAGAGAAGATTCACATATAAATACACTATCCTAGAAATCTTTTGTGATTGTGGGCCCCCATCAAAATATTATATGCCAAAAATTGTTGACGTTGGACAAGGAAGACAATGTAATGATTTATGTTTGTTCATATTCACATAGAAGTTATATTGTCATAGATCCTTCAACATGCGGTGCTTGCCCCTATCTTTGCTAGCCAAAAATTCCGCACTAAGTAGAGATACTACTTGTGCATCCAAAAACCCTTAAACCCAAATCTTATTTTCAAGAGTCCACCATACCTACCTAGGGATTGAGCAAGATCCCTCAAGTAAGTTGTCATCGGTGCAAAAAAGGCAATAAAAATTGCTTCTAAATGTGTGAGATCATTTAGTGTAAGAGAAAATTGAGCGTTGCACGAACTTGTGATGGTGAAGAATAAAAGCGACAGACTGCATAATAAAGGTCGCTATCACAAGGGGCAATGTAACGTGACGTTCTTTTCGCACTAAGGGGTTGAGCATACAAACAAATAAGCGCATGGCAACCTCTGCTTCCCTCGGCGAAGGGCCTATCTTTTACTTTTATGTATTTATTTTTATGCAAAGAGTCAAAGTTTTTCCCTCCATTCCCTTTTACTTTTCTCTTTTGGCAAGCATCATCTGGTGAGGAAAGATCTAGGCCCATATGTCCAGTTGAATATGGGTGGCATAAGTTATTACTGTTGACATCACTCTTGAGGTGAATACGTTGGGAGGCGAAACTATAAGCCCCTATATTTCTATGTGTCCGACTGAAACATTTTGCTCATTTGTATGCGATGAGTGTTAGCAATCATAGAAGACAATATGATGGTTGAGTATGTGGACTTGCCTAAAGGCTCCAATACATGAACCTTCCTGAAAAGATGATGAATTGTAGTTGCAAAGTTGACTGAGAACATAGTTTGTTGGTTTGTAATATAGCTTATGCTTTATACTTCGATTGTGTGATGAACTGTTGCTTATTCATGAGAAGTTTATGATAAAAGCTGTACGATTAAAGTCTTATGTTTAAATTTGTTGTTTTTATAATAATCTACATGATGCTTCTATGTCCGCATTTTGTTTTTATCGACACCTCTCTCTCTCTAAGCATGTGGACATGTTTTTCGATTTTGGTTTTCGCTTGAGGACAAGCGAGATCTAATCTTGGGGGAGTTGATACGTCCATTTTGCATCATGTTTTCCTACTGTTATTTATGATGTTTTTATCCATAATAATGTTTTTTGAAGTAATTCTAATGCCTTTTCTCTCATAATATGCAAGGTACACACAAAGAGGGAGAATTCCGGCAGCTGGAAATCTGGACCCGGAAAAGCTACGTCAGGCACCTATTCTGCACAACTCCAAACAAGCTGAAACTTCATGGAGATTTTTTATGGAATATATGATGAATATTGTAGCAAATAAGTACCAGAGGGGGCCCACCAAGTGGGCACAACCCACCTGGGCGCGCCAGGGAGCCCAGGCGCGCCCTGGTGAGTTGGGCTCACTCAGGCCCACCTCCGATGCCCATCTTCTGGTATATAGGTCATTTTGACCTAGAAAAAAAAATAAGGAGAGTACTTTCGGGACAGAGCGCCGCCATCTCGAGGCAGGACTTGGGCAGGAGCACTTTTGCCCTCCGGCGGAGCGATTCCGCCGGGGGAACTTCCCTCCCGAAGGGGGAAATCATCGTCATCATCATCACCAACAACTCTTCCATCTTGGGGAGGGCAATCTCCATCAACATCTTCAACAACACCATCTCATCTCAAACCCTAGTTCATCTCTTGTGTTCAATCTTGTTACCGGAACTATAGATTGGTGCTTGTGGGTGACTAGTAGTCTTGATTACATCTTGTAGTTGATTACTATATGGTTTATTTGGTAGAAGATTATATGTTAAGATCCAATATGCTATTTCATACCCCTCTGATCTTGAGCATGATTTTCATTTGTGAGTAGTTACTTTTGTTCTTAAGGTCACGGGAGAAATCATGTTGCAAGTAATCATGTGAACTTAATATGTGTTCGATATTTTGATAGTATGTATGTTGTGATTCCCTTAGTGGTGTCATGTGAACGTCAAATACATGACACTTCACCATATTTGGGCCTAAGGGAATGCATTGTGGAGTAGTAAGTAGATGATGGGTTGCGAGAGTGACAGAAGTTTAAACCCCAGTTTGTGCGCTATTCGTAAGGGACCGATTGGATCAAAAAGTTTAATGCTATTGTTAGAATTTATTCTTAATACTTTTCTCATAGTTGTGGATGCTTGCGAGAGGGTTGATCGTAAGTAGGAGGCTTGTTCAAGTAAGGACATCACCTAAGCACTGGTCCACCCACATATCAAATGATCAAAGTAGCGGACACAAATCGAACCAACATGATGAAAGTGACTAGATGAAATTCCCGTGTACCCTCAAGAACGCTTTGCTTATTATAAGAGACCGTTTTGGCCTGTCCTTTGCCTCAAAAGGATTGGCCTACCTTGCTGCACTTTTGTTATTACCATCGTTACTTGCTCGTTACAAATTATCTTGCTATCAAACTACTCTGTTACACTACTGCAGGATGGTCCAAACGCGACACTACGATCAGAGACCCTTCGACGAAACTGTGTGCGATGCCATAATCGCAAATGGTGGTGTAAAAAAACCGTCAAAAAAGGTGCAAAACATTTGCGATGACAGATGCATCAAACACGGTTCAGAATTTAGTTGCGTGTGCGATGCAGGGCATGCAGTTCAGCTCAATTAACTGTTTGGGATGAGGAGGAACAAAAGAAACGGGCAGCCAGATGAAGGCGTGTGCGATATACAACATACGGTTCACTGGGATGAACTGTGTGTGATTAGTCAACACAATGGAAACGGTTCAACTGAACAAGATGTGTGTGATACGCGGCAAACAGGTCCGTAATCAGAAATGTGTGTGAAGACCAATAATAACACAGATGACTGCTGCTAATAAGCTGTGTGAATTGCTCTGTCTACATTAGAATAACATGTATATATATAACTGAAATAAACATCCAATTACATAAGTGACTATACAGATCATTCGCACACACCTCAATAAACAATTGCATGCATTCTAAAGTAGGAGAAACGATCGTCTAGTCATCTACTTCTTGTGACGCTCCTGCCAGTGCTATGTGGCTCGATCCCTTGTCTAGGTCAGGAAGAAGACAGTTCCTCATGTCAACGATCCGCCTGTACATCTCATAGCTTGTATATGTGTCAATGGCCGCGTACTTGACATGTTGTTCATCTAGTCTCTCATGCCACACACCGTGTCAGGCGTTCTTGTTCCAGTCTCTTCCTTCATCTTCGCGTAGTAGGGGTCGATGATGGCCGAGGCGAGGTCAACCAGGGAGTTCAGTTTGTTTTTGTCGCTGCCCCAGACCTTGTAGTGGTGCTGGATGTTGACAAGATTCGGGCATTTCAAGTCCGAAACCTTAAGCGCTTTTAGATCGTTGGTGGTGTCCACCATAGTGAAACTGTAGTCGGAGCTATTGATAAACCTAGATAAACGCTTGCAAGGCCTTGTGGCAAGGTGGTAGTGGTAGACGAGGACGTCATGTCGCATGCACAACTAGGCGACGACAACCTTTTGATCGTGCTCGGCACGACCGATGGTGTACTCGAGGTTGAAGCCGACCACTCGGTACTTGTCCTCGGCAAGGAACTGCTCCATAGTTTGGATGGCCCTCTCCACCGAGACCGGATCGTTCGTGTACACCACCGAGAGGGCCTTCCCCCTCACGTGGGTGTCCACTACATGTGCGTGGTGAAGTGCCTGTCGTTGTCTTCGTCGGCCGCTGGGAGCGCCATTGGAGCCACGGGGAGCGCCATTGGTACCGCTGGATGTCTTATGTGTATGTGTCCTCGTGGGTGTGCTTATTGTGTCGTGTGAGATGAGAGATGAAGGTAAATAGCCGCAGGAATAAAAGGGGGCCGGGCGGCGTGGATTCTCGGTGCGTCCGCATGGCAGTTTTTGCAGCGGGTAACTGCATCATCGCGCCGCGCCCGACGCAACCGCTTGCACACGAACGTGCGTGATCGTGCACCGGCCCCAAACACTAGCAGCGTGCGTGGAGGGACGAGGGCAGAGCACCCGGAGGGACGCGAGAGCAGAGCGTGCGCTGCGGCCGCCTGAACCACAAGCAACCACACGCATGGAGCAGTTGAACACGTAGGAAATGGTCGCCTACAAGCCGGGCGACAGTTGTGTCGCTGCGTAGAAAGCGGCCTTGTGCTACCACCTCCGTCTAGTCTATAGTCTCCTTTATATTTTGTGCCATACTTCGCCCTCAAATTTAACCAACAAAATGTTAATGCATGTTTTAAAAATTATATAATTGGAAACTATGTTCAAATACAAATCCAACTATATAATCTTTGGCGACATGCATTCGTATTTTATTAGTTAAATCATACTTATAAACCAGGACGGTGGTATGGTAGGTAATTAAATCGCAAATGTTTTTTATTAACCGTATGTGCATGTGGCCTTTCGTCCTCCTCTCGCACGTCTTGTCACCCCGCTGCCGCACACGACTTATAGCGCAAGCTTGCGTAGCGCGCGGGGGCGTTCTTTTGGCCAAACGGTGGCGCCAATGAATCGTCGGTGAGCCCGTTCCCGCACAACCTCGCAGGTCCCCGCGCATGCTTCCTGCCGGACTCGGTGAAATCCCCCAAAATCCCAATGCTTACCGGCCTGCTATAAAAACCCTCATGGCCGGCGAGTCCTGTGTCGCGTTTTCCCCTCCCTCCCTGTAGCTTATCTCGTCTGCTTCTCCCACAATTGCCAATGGCACCGGTCCATGATACGTCTCCAACGTATCTACTTTTCCAAACACTTTTGCCCTTGTTTTGGACTCTAACTTGCATGATTTGAATGGAACTAACCCGGACTGACGCTGTTTTCAGCAGAATTGCCATGGTGTTATTTTTGTGCAGAAATAAAAGTTCTCGGAATGACCTGAAACTTCATGAAGAATATTTTTGGAATATATAAAAAATACTGGTGAAAGAATCAGAATCAGGGGGACCACACCCTGTCCAAGAGGGTGGAGGGCGCGCCCACCCCCTGGGGCGCGCCCCTGCCTCGTGGGCCCCCTGAGACTCCACCGACCTCAACTCCAACTCCATATATTCACGTTCGGGGAGAAAAAAATCAGAGAGAAGGATTCATCACGTTTTACAGTATGGAGCCGCTGCCAAGCCGTAATCTCTATCGGGAGGGCTGATCTGGAGTCCGTTCGGGGCTCCGGAGAGGGGAATCCATCGCCGTCGTCATCATCAACCATCCTCCATCACCAATTTCATGATGCCCACCGCCGTGCGTGAGTCATTTCATCGTAAGCTTGCAGGACGGTGCTGGGTTGGATGAGATTTATCATGTAATCGAGTTAGTTTTGTTAGGGTTTGATCCCTAGTATCCATTATGTTCTGAGATTGATGTTGCTATGACTTTGCTATGCTTAATGCTTGTCACTAGGGCCCGAGTGCCATGATTTCAGATCTGAACCTATTATGTTTTCATGAATATATGTGAGTTCTTGATCCTATTTTGCAAGTCAATAGTCACCTACTATGTGTTATGATCCAGCAACCCCGAAGTGACAATAATCGGGACCACTCCCGGTGATGACCGTAGTTTGAGGAGTTCATGTATTCACTAAGTGTTAATGCTTTGGTCCGGTACTCTATTAAAAGGAGGTCTTAATATCCCTTAGTTTCCAATAGGACCCCGCTGCCACGGGAGGGTAGGGCAAAAGATGTTATGCAAGTTCTTTTCCATAAGCACGTATGACTATATTCGGAATACATGCCTACATTACATTGATGAACTGGAGCTAGTTCTGTGTCACCCTATGTTATAACTGTTGCATGAGGAATCGCATCCGACATAATTATCCATCACTGATCCAATGCCTACGAGCTTTTCACATATTGATGCTTGCTTAGTTACTTTACCGTTGCCACTGTTACAATTACTACAAAGCTGCTGCTATTACCTTTACCACCGTTACCGTTACTTCCATACTACCTTGCTACTAAATATTTTGCTGCAGATATTAAGTCTTCCAGGTGTGGTTGAATTGACAACTCAGCTACAAATACTTGAGAATATTCTTTGGCTCCCCTTGTGTCGAATCAATAAATTTGGGTTGAATACTCTACCCTCGAAAACTGTTGCGATACCCTATACTTGTGGGTTATCAAGACTATTTTCTGGCGCCGTTGCCGGGGAGCATAGCTCTATTCTTTGAGTCACTTGGGATTTATATCTGTTGATCACTATGAGGAACTTGAAAGACGAAAAAACCAAGATTTATCCCTCAACTACGAGGGGAGGTAAAAATCTGCCATCTAGCTCTGCACTTGATTCACCTTCTGTTATGAGTAAACTCGCGACACCTACTCCTTCTATTGATTCTAATATGTCGCATGTTATTGATGATGCCACTTCTGCTTTGCATGATGCTTATGATGAAACTACTTCTATGCTTGATAATACTGTGCCATTAGGTGAATTTCTTGGCGAACAACTTGCTAGGGTTAGACAGAATGAAATTATTGAAACTGATAATATTGATGAAAGTGATGATGAAGTTCTTCCCCTAGATATGAATTGCCTGATGTGCCCGAGGGTTATGTTATGGATGAAGAAACTACTCGAGACTTTTTTGCTTGCAAAGATAGATATGATCTTAAGAAACTGTTAGCTAAGCTGAAACAAAAGTCTTTGAATGCTAGAATGAAATATGACCCTGCTTTTGCTACTTCACCTATCTATATTTCTGATAAGGATTATGATTTCTCTGTCGATCTAGAGTTAATTACTTTGGTTGAATCTGATCCTTTTTATGGCTATGAATCTGAAACTGTTGTGGCACATCTTACTAAATTAAATGATATAGCCACCCTATTCACTCATGAGGAAAAAATTCGTTACTACTATATCCTTCAATTGTTTCCGTTCTTATTAAAGGGTGATGCTAAAACATGGTTTAATTCTCTTGATCCTCGTTGTGTGCGTAGTCCCCAGGATATGATTTATTACTTCTCTGCTAAATATTTCCCCGCTCATAAGAAACAAGCTGCTTTAAGGGAAATATATAATTTTGTGCAAATTGAAGAAGAGAGTCTCCCACAAGCTTGGGGGAGGCTTCTCCGATTACTTAATGCTTTGCCTGACCATCCTCTCAAGAAAAATGAAATACTTGATATCTTTTATAATGGACTAGCCAGTGCTTCCAGAGACCACCTAGATAGTTGTGTTGGTTGTGTTTTCAGGGAAAGAACTGTTGAGCAAGCTGAATTGCTATTGAATAATATTTGAGTAATGATAATGATTGGACACTTCCTGAACCAACTCCTATACCAACTCCGAAGAAAAGGGTATTCTATTTCTCAGTCCTGAAGATATGCAAGATGCAAAGAAATCTATGAAAGAAAAGGGTATTAAAGCTGAAGATGTTAAGAATTTACCGCCTATTGAATAAATACATGGTCTTGATAACCCGACACAGGTAGTAAAGGTAAATTCTCTCTATAGATTTGATGAAGGTGATATTCCTTGTAATAAGTCTGCTAGCCTATGCTTGGATGAGTTTTGATAATTTTATTGTTAAACAAGAAAACTTCAATGCTTATGTTGGTAGAAAATTGAAACATAATGCTTATATGATTGAACACTTGAGTGATTATATGTTTAGAGTTAAAGGTGAACTTAAACTTATTAGTAAACATGCTTCTATGGTTACCACTCAAGTAGAACAAGTGCTTAAAGCTCAAAATGATTTGCTCAATGAATTAAATAATAAGAAAAATGAAAATGCTGTTAGAGTTGTGACTAGAGGGGGTAAAATGTCTCAGGAACCTTTGTATCCTGAGGGCCACCCTAAGAGAATTGAGCAAAATTCTCAGAGAACTAATGCTGATGCACCTAGTTCTTCTAAGAAGAAGAAAAAGAAAAATGATAGGACTTTGCATGCTTCTAGTGAACCTGTTGTTGACACACCTGAGAATCCCAATGATGTTTCTATTTCTGATGCTGAAACACAATCTAGTAATGAACATGAACCTAGTGATAATGTTAATGAGGATGTTCATGTTGATGCTCAACCTAGTAATAACAATGATGTAGAAATTGAACCTGCTGTTGATCTTGATAAACCAGAATCAAAGAATCAACGTTATGATAAAAGATACTTCGTTGCTAGGAAGCACGGTAAAGAAAGAGAACCATGGGTTCAGAAACCCATGCCTTTTCCTTCTAAACCATCCAAAAAAAAGGATGATGTGGATTTTGAGTGCTTTGCTGAAATGATTAGACCTATCTTTTTGCGTATGCGTTTGACTGATATGCTTAAAATGAATCCTTATGCTAAGTACATAAAAGATATTGTTACAAATAAAAGAAAGATACCGGAAGCTGAAATTTTCACCATGCTTGCCAATTATCTCTACTCCTAATGTCTCAGTTGGTAGTCCCCGTCGGTTAATTTTCGTCCCACCAGAGACGGTTTTTTTCCTCCTCAATTTCGTTGGTTATTTTTCATCGAGTTATTTTCGGTCTCGCCTCTCTGTCTCCCACCGTTTTTTTATCGTTCAGCCCGCACCCACGAGACGCTCCTCTCCTCCCTCTCCTATGCGCTCGATCCCCTCTCACGCTAGGGTTCGTAGAGGTTGCGCCGCCACCGCTCGGCTAGGCCTCCTCCTTTCCTTCCCTCCCCTCACCTCCAGCCACACCCGTCCGACCACCTGCCGGATCCCGCGCCGCCACGCCTGCATCGCTCCGGTCTTCTCCCACAACTCGCGCATCGCAGCGGCGCTCGCGCCCGCACGGTCTCCTCCATGACCTCTCTCCCTTGCGGCGGTGGAACACATGACGCATCCGACGGCGAGCTCCACAGGTCAACGCATCCTCTCTTCCCTCCCATGGAAGTCCCTCCCCTCTCACATCTCTCTTTGTCTGTGAGCGGTGGCGGCCGGCTACGCGAGAGGTCGATCTGGTCACGCTTTCCCACCATCGCCGCTGTCGGAGGGGCACCCTGCCGCTGTCGGGGACTCGCCGTCATTGAAGCATGCCACCACGCCGCCGCTCTTCTGTCTCTCCCTGCTCGCCTCCCGCGGCCAAGACTGACCGCATCCTGCACAATCTTCGTCCGCCCCTCGATTCCGACCCACCTGCGTGGAATAGACCGGCGAAGAAATTTGGGCGCACATCTCGCCTCACCAAAATAATAAGATTGCTTACCTCTCGCGCGTATGACTTGGGGCGGCGGCGGCCGCCGCGGCCGTCAGCCGTTCAGAGCCTCCCACGACGACACCAACATCGGGCGGCCAAAGCCCAGCATCAATGCCCATTCCTTTTTTGTGTGTGCACTCTCCTCCGTTGCATCCCCCTTCTCCAGCGCGCATGGCGGAACCGTTGGATCGATGGCGTGCGTCTCTGCATGTGCGTGCGAGTGGGCATACGTGATATGTCCATGGCGGGCATGCGAGTGTGCTGTGTTGGGCGTGTTTGTCCCATGGATGCCCTGTGCACCTGCAGGATCCAGACGGCTGTCTGTCGCCGAGCTCCGCCATCCTGCGCCATAGGACTAACCCAGACGACCTGATCAGAGCAGGTTCGATCCGATATACCCTTTTTCCATGGTCTTCCCACCCCCTCCCCTATCATCCGACGTGTCAAGAATCGTGGGTCACGGCTAATATAGGAGGGTTGATGCTCTATAATCAGCAGATCGATGGCCATGAAGATGGAGCCTGGAGCCAAGTAGCAGCTTTCCGTTTTAAGGTTGGGTTATTTGTTCTATTGTTACAATTGTGGGATCATCGATTTTGACTCTCAGTGTAACATATGGCTTTGTTTCTCTAGCTAGCTGACGTAGATGGATAATGCTGTCGCCGCTAATCAAGAGCGCGGGGGGTGGCCAGGCGTGGCTGGGTGGTGACCTCATGCAGATCGCAATCTGGAGGTAGGAAAAGGAGGTGCGTGTGTGCTGTGTTCAGGTACTGCATGCCTGCAACCAATACATTTATGAGAATTGTAACTTTCTTTTCAGTTTCCTAATAGCAATCTTATTCTTTGCAAGGAATTTGAACTCTATTTCAACGTGATCAACATCCCATTGTGATGCACCGTCAGATTGTTACCTTTTTTGGAGAAAGTTTGATATGATTTTTCATGGAAGGAGTCACCTGTATTAAATGCCTTACTGAATATAGCATTGGTTGCTTGATTAGCATTACTTCTTGAAGGACAAAACTATTGATTCTTTTTGGCTGCAGCAAAAATTTTTGGATGCAGAGCTGGGTGGTTTCTTCATAGTACTAAGGAGCCAGTAAAAAAACATGATAATTCGTCACCTGTCTTAGCCATCGCAACCTCCTGAACAAGGTTTGCCAGCATCTAGCTTAATCCTTGTGAATGGTTGGTAGCAGATCTATCTTACAAGCAGAAAACATCTACTTTGTATTTTAGTTTTCTGAATTACATTCATCCCTAGCTGCACTTACAGGTCAAAAACATCCACATACTTCAGTTTTCACAGCAAGCAGACGTAGACAAAAATACTCCCTCCGTTCCTAAATGTAAGTCTTTCTAGAGATTTCACTAGTGACTACATACGAAGCAAAATGAGTGAATCTACACTCTAAAGTGTGTCTATATACATCTGTATGTAGTTTATAGTGGAATCTCTAAAAAGACTTATATTTAGGAACGGAGGGAGTAGAAGTGTATGAGCATGTAGTGTATAATTGGGGAGATTAGGGGAATGTATTGACAAGTGACAATCGTATTTCCTTGCATCCTCGATGCTGCTTCCTTAGCTCACATAGTAGTTCTTTTAATATGTACCATACTCGATTTGATTGGTAGGCTTCAAGTAATTTGTGTTTGTGTGGTAACATCAGCGGACTTGTACTGCTACAAATTACATCACAGACTATGTGCTACTTTATTAATTGTAGTTTCTTTGTTTAGTTCTCTGGAAAAAACCACTTCTTCTCCCAATGTATATGTTTTTTTTTGCGAATTCCCGATGTATATGTTTAATACTAATATTCCAAAGATTGTTGTAAGAAATAACTATATTTACTATCTTATCTCATTAGTGGGCCAATTCTATAAAAGAACTAATAAGGAGATTTCTTAGCAGTACTGTATATGTTTGGAGCAGTGAGATAATTTTATCCTATATGACTTTCTTTCTCTTGCCTTTCCTGATATCGTTTTCCCCTCCATTTTTTCCAGGTTCCAAAGTTTGGCCGCAGCTAGCTTGATTTGGAGGCATTTCCTATTTCGGCATAAGTGTTTCATCATACTAGGATTTAATTGGTGATCTTACTTCTGTTGCCTTTTGGTGACTATGAAATATATTGCATTTTCATGGAAGCAAGAGCCGGGTAGTTGTTGAGCGGGTTGTGGGAGAGGCGGTCGGCGAGCGCGGGCTAGACGGGAAGGTGATGCTTGCGATGGCGACCATGCCGGCGGGCAGGGCAAGGTCGATTGTGTCCATCATGGTGTTTCCGAGGGAGAGCGAGGCATCTGCCATCGCGCATCTGAAGAAGTCGATGCTCTGGGCGAGGTTGACCACCGCGGCCGGCCTGAAAGCGGACGGACTTAAAGGCCGGTGACAGGTTCGCCATCGTCTCACCGTCTCTCAACTTGGTGGAGAGGCGAAAGGAGAGCGGTGGCACCATGAAGACCTCGACGCCTGCTGCTGTGACCACGACCAGGCCATTGTGTTTGTAATAAAGATACTAATTGTATACATGTCCCCCAGCTTCAAAAACATTAGATAAATATCCAACTTATTATTGAAAAATCTTGATTCAAGATAAATGGAACCTTTCCTATATACAATAAGCTTATTATTTGAAGGTTGCATTGATTGTGCTATTATTGCTGAAATAGGAGGCTTATGTGAATTTGTCAATCTTTGTGTACCGTGTAATAGTGATTGTCAATCTTTGTGTACCTTGTAATATTGACTGTCAATCTTTGTGTACCTTGTAATAGTGACACATGGATGCGTGAAGTTGAGTGGTACTCCCTCCGTAAAGAAATATAAGAGCATTTAGATTCACTACTTTAGTGATCGAAACACTCTTATATTTCTTCTTTACAGAGAGAGTACTAATACTACTTAAAAATGGATGATATATATCCAGTTATGAGTTCTTGGGTGGTGGTGGCGATCGATTTGGTTAGTTAAGGACATACGAAGATTGCCCAGAAGGAAAAAAAGTGAAGAGAATTTATATTCGTCATTGCATGATGAAATCTGAATGTAACCATGCTTAACCCGTATTTCTAAATTAGAAGAATAGTTTGATCAACGTGTTCAGATTTTTATTATTTCGTGGCAACGCATGGGAATTCGGCTTTTGCCCATAGCAACGCACGGGCCTTCTACTAGTACTTTTAAAGGTGGAGTACCTAAGAAACTAGGAGATCCAGGAGTACCAACTATACCATGCTCCATTAAAAGAAACTATGTTAAAACTGCTTTATGTGATCTTGGAGCCGGTGTTAGTGTTATGCCTCTCTCTTTATATCATAGACTTGATTTGAGTAAGTTGACACCTACTAAAATATCTTTGCAAATGGTCGATAAATCAACTGCTATACCTGTCGGTATTTGTGAGGATGTGCCTGTTGTGATTGCAAACGTTACTATTCTAACAGACTTTGTTATTCTTGATATTCCCGAGGACGATAGTATGTCGATTATCCTTGGTAGACCCTTTTTGAATACTGCAGGGGCTGTTATTGATTGCAACAAAGGCAATGTCACTTTTCATGTTAATGGTAATGAGCATACGGTATACTTTCTGAGGAAACAACCTCAAGTCCACAGTATCAATTCTATTGGAAAAACTTCAACGATAATTATTGGAGGTTTTGAATTTCCTCTTCCTACTGTCAAGAAAAAATATGATAATCTTATTGTTGGGGACATGTATATCCCCGTTGAGGTAACCTATTGTTATTCGAAAATTCTTCGGTTTCATGTTATTCGGAAAGAGTTTGTTAACAAGACTTGATCAACTTTATTAGTGGATTCCTTTTGATGAGCATGAGATGGATGAAGTTAGAAAGCACAACTCTCTGTACCCTCCTTTTAATTTCTGTTATTTAGATTAAATAAAGTAAAAATAGTATTTTCTGTCTGTTTTCTGAATTATCCTTGTAATAAAAACTACCCCGAAAATAAAAGTTCTCCAAACGTCCTGAAAATGAAATATGATTTTTTGTAGAATATTTAAGAATATCTGGCACTGAGAACACACCAGGGGACCCACCATTTGTCCACGAGGGTACATGGCGCCCCCTTGCCTCATGGGCCCCACGTGGACTCCCTCCACTTAT
Source organism: Aegilops umbellulata (assembly GCA_032464435.1). Classification (NCBI taxonomy): domain Eukaryota; kingdom Viridiplantae; phylum Streptophyta; class Magnoliopsida; order Poales; family Poaceae; genus Aegilops; species Aegilops umbellulata. The sequence continues at coordinate 287,995,784 of CP136056.1, read as the reverse complement.
TCCTGCACCCACTCACTTTGTCTTCCTCCAGAAAAAATCCTCCCATAGCTCAAACCCGTGTTCTAGCTCATCTTGCTGCCATTTTCGATCTCCTTGCTCAAAGCTTCATTCACAAAACTGTTTTGGGGGATTGTTCTTCGGTATGTGACTCCTCCAATGGTCCAATTAGTTTTTGTTCTAGTGCTTTATTTATTGCAAAATTTTGCTGCTAAGGTGACCCTGTTCTTGAGCTTGCATGTCAAATTTATATGGTCCCAGGTAGTTCTAATGCATGATATAGTCTCTAGGCACTTTTGGAGTAGTTGCTATAAATTTTGTTGAAGTTTGGTTCACTTTTATTTTGAGTTACTAAAATTTTTAGAAATTTTTCAGAGAAAGAAAAATGTTCAAGAAAATGTACCAAGGTGGTTCCTCAAGGAAGCAAGGACTAAGGCTCGCGATACGTGATCCGGATGATGAACCACCGAGGGAAGCTCAGGTGCGGCCTTGTGAATGGTCGTCAAAGGAGTTTATGGTCCAGGCAGGAATCAAGGATGAATTTGACGCGTATGTGCGTAACGCTGATCTTGAGGGCTTCGTGTCAGATAAGTGCCCACAATACTACTACCTAACTGATTCCTTTGTGAGAAGGTTTAAATTTACATCCTCGCGCAATTCTCATACTGTTTTATTTGATCTTTATGATAAATCATATACCATGGACCTAGAAGATTTTAATACTGCTTGTAAACTCCCGCAGTGGGGCAATGTTAGTGAACCTCGCAAATCTGAATATAAAGACTTTCTTGCTAGTATCACTGTGGGGGAATCTAGAGAAATCACACAAGCTACCATAGGGAGCATTCATTTTCCTTCCATACATTATTTTGCTCTCTTCGTAGGTAGATGCATTAATGGTAAAGATGAGGCTTGTCACATGTGCGTTATAGATCTTAGTGTCCTCAAGAGTGCGGTATTAAGTGATAAACAATATAACTTGGGGCCATTGTTGCACGAAGGTTGCATCTTAACGGTTTAAGTGGAGACTTGTTTGGTGGAATTTATGCAACTCGTGTAGCTAATTATCTTGATGTACCCATACATGAAAATGATATGGAATTGCCTCCTTCTTATCTGGATTATAATGCTATGGTTCGCCATCAGTTTGTTGAGAGGAATGAACAGTTCCTCCAGTACCGACTAATCTTTGACAGACGTCGCACTGTCCATGTTGCTCTCTCTACTCCTACTTTCTTTGACTTTCAGGCAAAAAGGAGATATGTTATAACCAGGGAGGAGGCGAACGAGTATGAAAGGAGGACGGAGGCAGCTCGCCTCCAAGCTGCAACTCATCAGGCAGTAGCCGTTGCATCTCAGTACGACCCCAGTTACAACTTTGGATATCCGTTAGGCCAGTAGTGGACATAGACCAACTTAGGCCAAAAGCCTAAGCTTGGGGAAGTACGTATTTCTCACCGATATTATATTCATGTTCACACACTCATGCCAGTTGTCGGTGCTCATACTTTTTCATTGTACTATCCATGCTAGTTTATTTTCTTTTGTAAGCCTTCTTCTTGTGTGTCTGAAAAACCTTAAGAAAAACCAAAAAAATTTAGTTGTAGCTTTTAGCTAGTTTACTTTCCATGCCTGTAGTAGTAGTAATTAAAAGAAAACCCCAAAAGATTTCTCGTTCTTCTTTTGTTTGTTGGGAGTTTTCCCGTGTAAATAGTTTTATTTTGTTACTTTTCTTTGGGGGTCGAGAGGAGAAGACCATGATGAAAATGTTGAGTGGCTCTCATATGCATTATTTTTGATTAAACCAAGAGCCCATATTACCTTGTCTTCTCCCTTGTATTAAATGCTTGCAGATTCCAGCTTAGTCCAATGCACATGCACTATTATTATTATCCACACCATTCGGTCGTGCAAGTGAAAGGCAATAATGACGATATATGATGGACTGATTGAGATGAGAGAAGCTGGTATGAACTCGACCTATCTTGTTTTTGTAAATATGATTAGTTAATCGTTCTTGATTTAGCCTATTATGAATGAAACATATTTGCAATGACAACTAGAGATTATAGTTACTCATGCCATGCTTAATTATCTAGGAGTTTATAATGGTTTACCTTGCATGCCAACATGATATTAAAATGGTTGTGATGTGGTATGATAGGGTGGTATCCTCCTTGGAACGATTCGAGTGGCTTGACTTAGCACATGTTCATGCATGTAGTTGAAACAAAATCAACATAGCCTCCACGATATTTATGTTCATGGTGAATTATATCCTAGTCATGCTTGCACTCAGTGTTGATTAATTTTAATGCATGTTCATGACTGTTATCGCTCTCTAGTTGGTCGCTTCCCAGTCTCTTTCTAGCCTTCACTTGTACTAAGCGGGAATATTGCTTGTGCATCCACTTCCATAAACCCCAAAGTTATTCCATATGAGTCCATCATACCTTCCTATATGCGGTATCTACCTGCCATTCCAAGTAAATTTTTATGTGCTAAACTCTAAACCTTCAAATGAAATTCTGTTTTGTATGCTTGAATAGCTCATGTATCAACTAGGGCTGTCTGTATCTTCCATGCTAGGTGGGTTATTCACACGAGGAGTGGACTCCGCTCCTCATTCACGAGAAAATGGCCGGTAACCGGGATGTCCAGTCCGATGCTTAAACCAAATCAAAATAATTGCAAACAAAACTCCCCCAGGATTGTTGTTAGTTGGAAGCACCCGTTGTTTCGGACAAGCCATGGGTTGATGTTTGTTGGTGGTGGGGGAGTATAAACTTTACCATTCTGCTTGGGAACCGCCTATAATGTGTGTAGCATGGAAGATATCGAGATCTCTTGGTTGTTATGTTCACAATGAAAGTATGCGACTCAAAATAGTATTTATCTCTATTTCAAAACTCGAGCTCTGGCACCTCTGCAAATCCCTGCTTCCCTCTGCGAAGGGCCTATCTATTTAATTTTATGTTGAGTCATCACCCTCTTATTAAAAATCACCAATTGGAGAGCACCGCTGTCATTTGCATGCATTACTATTAGTTTACATTGAGTATGACTGGATCTCTTTTACCATGAATTACGATGTCTAGTCAGTCCTTGATCTTCAGAGGTGCTCTGCTTTTATGTTTTGCGGTCTCAGAAAGGGCTAGCGAGATAACATCTTGTTATATCATATTATGATTGTTCTGAGAAAGTGTTGTCGTCCGAGATTTATTATTATTTCTCGCTAGTTGATTATGCCATTGATATGAGTAAACCTGATACCTAAGTGTTATTGTGAATATGGTTAGTTCATAATCTTTGCTGAAAACTTGAATGCTGGCTTTACATATTTACAACAACAAGAGCAAACAGAGTTTGTAAAAGTTTTTCTTTATCACTTTCAGTTTGTCAACTGAATTGCTTGAGGACAAACAAAGGTTTAAGCTTGGGGGAGTTGATACGTCTCCAACGTATCTACTTTTCCAAACACTTTTGCCCTTGTTTTGGACTCTAACTTGCATGATTTGAATGGAACTAACCTGGACTGGCGCTGTTTTCAGCAGAATTGCCATGGCGTTATTTTTGTGCAGAAATAAAGTTCTCAGAATGACCTGAAACTTCACGGAGAATATTTTTGGAATATATAAAAAATACTGGCGAAAGAATCAGCATCATGGGGCTCACACCCTGTCCACGACGGTGGAGGGCTCACCCAACCCCCTGGGGCGCGCCCCTGCCTGCTGGCCCCCCTGAGACTCCATCGACCTCAAATCCAACTCCATATATTCACTTTCGGGGAGAAAAAAAATCAGAGAGAAGGATTCATCATGTTTTACGATACGTAGCCGCCACCAAGCCCTAATCTCTCTCGGGAGGGCTGACCTGGAGTCCATTCGGGGCTCCGGAGAGGGGAATCCGTCGTCGTCATCATCATCAACCATCCTCCATCACCAATTTCATGATGCTCACCGCCGTGCATGAGTAATTCCATCGTAGGCTTGCTGGACGGTGATGGGTTGGATGAGATTTATCATGTAATCGAGTTAGTTTTGTTAGGGTTTGATCCCTAGTATCCAGTATGTTCTGAGATTGATGTTGCTATGACTTTGCTATGCTTAACGCTTGTCACTAGGACCCGAGTGCCATGATTTCAGATCTGAGCCTGTTATGTTTTCAAGAATATATGTGAATTCTTGATCCTTTTTTTCAGGTCAATAGTAACCTACTATGTGTTATGATCCGGCAACCCCGAAGTGACAATAATCGGGACCACTCCCGGTGATGACCGTAGTTTGAGGAGTTCATGTATTCACTAAGTGTTAATGCTTTGGCCCGGTACTCAATTAAAAGGAGGCCTTAATATCCCTTAGTTTCCAATAGGACCCCACTGCCACGGGAGGGTAGGACAAAAAATGTCATGCAAGTTCTTTTCCATAAACACGTATGAATATATTCGGAATACATGCCTACATTACATTGATGAACTAGAGCTAGTTTTGTGTCACCCTATGTTATAACTGTTGCATGAGGAATCACATCCGACATAATTATCCATCACTGATCCAATTCCTACGAGCTTTTCACATATTGATCTTTGCTTAGTTACTTTACCGCTGCCATTGTTAGAATTACTACAAAGCTGCTGCTGTTACCTTTGCCACCATTACCGTTACTTCCATACTACTTTGCTACTAAATACTTTGCTGCAGATATTAAGTCTTCGAGGTGTGGTTGAATTGATAACTCAGCTGCTAATACTTGAGAATATTCTTTGTCTCCCCTTGTGTCGAATCAATAAATTTGGGTTGAATACTCTACCCTCAAAAACTATTGCGATCCCCTATACTTGCGGGTTATCAGTCCGTCATCATCGCTCAGCCACTCCGCCGTCATCAGAGGACAGATGTAACGCCCCAGATGTAACTTGCCATATTTGTAATCCAGCTCTTGCCATTTCCGGCTATGTGTTATGATATTTCCTCCGTGGTTGGGTTCTCTTCGTTTTGCATTTTGGTCATGTCATGCATTTCATATCATGTGATCATGTGCATCGCATTCGCATACGTGTTCGTCTCTTTAATCCGAGCATTTTTCCCGTTGTCCGTTTTGCAATCCGGCGCTCCTATCTCCCCCGGTGTCCCCTTTTGCATTTCTTCGTGAGCGGGTATTAAACTTTCTCGGATTGGACCGAGGTTTGCCATGCGGCCTCGGTATAGCACCGGTAGACCGCCTGTCAAGTTTCGGGTCAATCGGAGTTCGTTTGGTACTCCAACGGTTAACCGGGTAACCGTGAAGGCCTCGTGTGTGTTGCAGCCCAACACCCCTTCAAAACAGCCCAATAACCCACCTAAGACACTCCCATGTCCTCCGCCGTTCGATCACGATCGCGTGGCCGAAAACCGCTCTCCATTTGGAGCTTCCTAACTCCTTCTAGCTATAAAAAGGCCTCCCCTTCCTCCATTTGCGGGCAAAACTCCCCCGAAACCCTAAAATTCGTCTCTCCGCGCGGGCGGACGTGTCCGCCGCCGCCGGACGAAGTCCGCGCCGCCGCCCGGGCCAATCCAGGCCTGCCACGTGGCCTTCCCCGCGCCACCGCCGCCGCGGCCCGCCCGGCCCGCGTTCGGCCCCCGCGGGCCCGCTCGCCGCCGCCACCCGCCCGCAGGCGCGCCGCGCCGGATCCGTCGCCCGCCACCGCGCCCGGGCTCCGCGCCGCCGCGACCCCGCGCCGGAGCTCACCGTGCCGCCCGTCCGCCGTCGCCGCCTTCCACCGGCGCCGCCCGCTCCCGCCGACCCCGCGCCGGAGCTCCCTCGCCGTCGACGCCGCCCTCTCCCCGGAGCTCCCCGCGCCGCGCCGGACCCCCCTCGCTGGAGCCGCCGCCAGATCCGGATCCAGCGGGTTGACTTCTCCTCTCCCCGGATTTTGTCTAAGTCCCAAGATTTTTACCTTATCATCACATGTTCGACATGCCATAACTTTGCATCTGTAGCTCCGTTTCGCGTGTATAATATGTCAAATTGTTCGCCTCGAAGAGTACATCATTGCGTTACATTGCATCATTTTTATTTGAGGTCATATTGGTGCCCGAAATGCTGTTAGAAGAGGGCTAGTTGATGTTTATTGCTGGATCTTATCTGAACTTGCACTTTTGTCATTTTTGCCATGATTGATGTGTGCCTCCTATGAAGTTGAGTCCTACATGAGTTTTTTAATATGCCATGTTACCTTTACAGAGAATTTTGCCATGTTTTTTTGTGATCTATGTGGTGACTAGCACAAGCATGCAAACTAGGTCACTTGATGTTGCTGATTTCAGAGACTTAGTGATTTCACTAAGTCCCTGACTGCTGTTATTTTCATGCCATATATTCATGTTGTTTCTGAGAGATATATGCATAATTTGAGCATGATCAGTAAGGGAGTTTTGAACTTGAGTATTTGCTCTACCCAACCATGCCTTTGTTTGAAATTATGGAGTGCCATAGCTTGAGTCAATCAAGCTCTACTTTTGCTACAAAATGTTGCTGGCAGATTGTTTACGTGTTATTCGATTTTGCCAAGCTTGGTGTAGTTGATCCTTGCATGATATGATGTTATTCTTGCCATGTCTAGTTACTATGCCATGTCTTCTTGATGTATGTATGCTTAGTTTATCATGCTATGCTCTGTAGTGAGTGCATCGAGCTCATGAACATGCCTAGTCGTTATCTGTTTTTGTCATGTCCAGTTTTCTGCAAAGTCTGAAACCTGTAACGAAACTTGCTTATTTGACATGGATGTAATCATATTTTCTGATCCTTTTTGGCTTATGGTCAGTTAGGGACTTTTGTCAAGTGCTTTGGTTAGATTCATGCCATGCCTTTACTTTGCTACGTTCTGATCTCGTAGCATGTTGTTTCATTGCTCTGAACATGTCATCCTGATGTTAGTTTCTGCTATGTTGTTAATTTCACTAGTCTGAGAACCTGTTATCTTGTGCACTTTTGCCATGCTTGTTTGGACCTGTTATGATGTGATTTAGCTGTAGCTTAGTGTTCATCTTTTATCAAGCATCTTGAGTAGTTTACTATCATATGCTTTGTTGCCATGTTTGGGTGCAGTAGCCTAATTAATTGTTGCTTGCTAAGTAGCATCATGCTGTTAATGGCAGATTCGTGTCATTCTTGTTTTGCTTGTCATTTGCAAACCGTGCATCCGATTCCGGTGATCTTTATATCGATTTCAACCGAAATCACCTCACCTATCCAGTGGCATGCTTGGTTTGCCAAGATTATGCCTTGTTCATCCTTGTCCTTCCGAAGCACGCATACGCATTGCATATCACCTCTCGCATATCATGCCATGTTTTGCATCATGTTGCTTGCGCATTGCATCGTGGTTGATATTGGTTCCTTTGCTTGTTCTCTTGTCTTGGGTAGAGCCGGGAGACGATTACGTGAACGAGGAACCTATTGAGAACGCTTTCGAGGACCAAGCTTTCGACAACTCTGAGAACCTTGCAGGCAAGATGACCATACCCTCGAAATCACTTCTATCTTTGCTTGCTAGATGCTCGCTCTTTTGCTATGCCTATGCTGCGATACCTACCACTTGCTATATCATGCCTCCTATATTGCCATGTCAGCCCCTAACCATCCATGTCCTAGCAAACCGTTGTTTGGCTATGTTACCGCTTTGCTCAGCCCCTCTTATAGCGTTGCTAGTTGCAGGTGAAGATGAAGTTTGTTCCTTGTTGAAACATGAACTTGTTGTTCCTTGTTGGAACATGTTGTATTTGTTGGGATATCACAATACCTCTTATTTAATTAACGCATCTATATACTTGGTAAAGGGTGGAAGGCTCGGCCTTATGCGTGGTGTTTTGTTCCACTCTTGCCACCCTAGTTTCCGTCATACCGGTGTTATGTTCCCGGAGTTTGCGTTCCTTACACGGTTGGGTGATTTATGGGACCACCTTGACAGTTTGCTTTGAATAAGACTTTTCCGGCAAGGCCCAACATTGGTTTTACCATTTGCCACCTAAGCCTTTTTCCCTTGGGTTCTGCAGACTCAAGGGTCATCTTTATTTTAAAACCCCGGGCCAGTTCTCCTTCGATTGCTGGTCCAAACCGAGCGATGTCCGGCGCCCCTTGGGCAACCAGGGTCTATGCCAACCCGACGTCTGGCTCATCCGGTGTGCCCTGAGAACGAGATATGTGCAGCTCCTATCGGGATTTGTCGACACATCTGGGAGGCTTTGCTGGACTTGTTTTGTTGCTGTCGAAATGTCTTGTAGTCCGGGATTTCGAGATTGATCGGGTCTTCCCGGTAGAAGGAATATCCTTCGTTGACCGTGAGAGCTTATCATGGGCTAAGTTGGGACACCCCTGCAGGGTATTATCTTTCGAAAGCCATGCCCGCGGTTATGAGGCAGATGGGAATTTGTTGATGTCCGGTTGTAGAAAACCCGAAGTTGACCTTAACTAAAACACATCAACCGCGTGTGTAACCGTGATGGTCTCTTCTCGGCGGGGTCCGGGAAGTGAACACGGTGTTGGAGTAATGTCTGACGTAGGTCGTTTTAGGATCACTTCTTGATCAGTTCTAGCTTCACGACCGTGCTTTGCCTTCTCTTCTCGCTCTTTTTTTTGTGCTGTAGCCACCATATGCTAGTCGCTTGCTGCAGCTCCACCTCACTGTCCTTTCCTACCTATAAGCTTAAATAGTCTTGATCTCGCGGGTGTGAGATTGCTGAGTCCCCGTGACTCACAGATTCTACCACAACAGTTGCAGGTACCAACGATGCCAGTGCAGATGACGCGACCGAGCTCACTTGGGAGTTCGACGAGGAACGTGGCCGTTACTATGTTTCTTTTCCAGATGATCAGTAGTGGAGCCCAGTTGGGGTGATCCGGGGATCTGTTTGGCATTTGGGGTAGTCTTCTTTCATTTTGGTACCGTAGTCGGACCTTGAGTGTAATCTGTATGATGGATGTTATTTATGTACTTGTGTGAAGTGGCGATTGTAAGCCAACTATGTATCTTTCCCCTTTATTTATTACATGGATTGTGTGAAGATTACCTCACTTGCGACATTGCTTTCAATGCGGTTATGCCTCTAAGTCGTGCCTCGACACGTGGGAGATATAGTCGCATCAAGGGTGTTACAAGTTGGTAATCAGAGCCTTTCCCCGACCTTAGGAGCCCCCACTGTTTGATCATCTTTAGTGGCCGAGTTGTGTCTAGAAAAATGTTTTGAGTCATTTAGGAATTATATATCGGAGAGTTTAGGAATTCTTTTTACTCCCCAGTCCCTTCGACCTTCTAGAAAGGCATCCTGACGTAGAGTTTTGACTCTTCTCTTCTCAAATTTCACTAATTTTTTTTAGGATCACGCGGGTATATTACAATCGTTCCGATGGTTTTATGATGACAACATTGTCTTGGTTGCCTCCTGACATTTAGGGGTTGTGGCAGTGTCCCGGGGAGTTGAGCTCCGAGGTGTTGTCGTCATAATCTTATCGTTGCGGTTTTGGAATACCTGAGTTTAGTACGCCGACATCGAAAATCTCTTTTGTACAGTTGTTGGTGAGATAACCCTGATAGCCCAGTACTGAGGCGAGTGCGGGAGTATTGCCATGACTCGTATAACGGATGCTTTTCGAAGGTTGAGGTAGATGATTTCCGAGGATTTCTTGGTTATGTGTTGAAGGATGGATACAGCTGGATCTAGGTATTGTTAGTTTGGGTGATATATTTTGTGTCCCCTGTATCCCCAACACCTGATTGCATAACCAGAAAGTTTCGGGAGTTTATAAGTGGGAATTCTTGTAGCTCTAGCACTTCTTCCGCAGATATTTGGTTTGTGATTGGGTAATCCTTACCAAGTATTTGTTCACATCCGTACCTTGTTGATTTATTCCATACCTTGTTCTAAGTGGCTTCTTAGCTTATGGAAGTGTGATATTTCACTTTGGAATTCATTCGTCCATTCTCGTTCGAATGTGTATTGTGAAGACTATATGTTGCATTTGCGTTTGGTACTTGACAAGCTCAGAGAGTATCAATTATATGCGAAGTTCTCCAGATGTGAATTCTGGCTTGATGAAGTTCTTTATCTTGGCCATATCATCTCTGCCAAGGGCATTGCTATTAATCCAGAGAGGGTGTCTGCAGTTTTGAATTGGCAACCCCCTCAGAATGTCAAGCAGCTTCGCAGTTTTCTGGGACTTGCAAGTTATTGCCGAAGATTCGTTGAGAATTTCTCAAAGATTGCAAAGCCTCTTTCCAACCTCCTCCAGAAGCATGTGAAATATGTCTGGTCTCCTGAGTGTGATGTTGCTTTCAACACTCTTAAAGAGAAACTTGTCACTGCTCCAATTTTGACTCCTCCTGACGAATCCAAGCCTTATGAAGTATTCTGTGATGCTTCTCTTCAGGGCCTCGGTGCTGTGTTAATGCAAGAGAAGAAGGTTGTTGCCTATACCTCTCGCCAGTTGAAGCCCAATGAAAGGAACTACCCCACTCACGATCTTGAGTTGGCGGCAGTTGTCCACGCACTAATAACATGGAGACATCTCCTGTTGGGAAGGAAAGTGGACATTTTCACCGATCACAAGAGTCTCAAGTATATCTTCACTCAGCCTCACCTCAACCTTAGGCAAACTCGATGGGTCGAAATGATTCAAGAGTATAATCCGAGTATTGAATACACTCCAGGCAAGGCTAATGTGATTGCAGACGCTTTGAGCAGAAAGGCTTACTGCAACAGCTTAATCCTCAAGCCATTCCAACCGGATCTCTGTGAGGCTTTCCGCAAGTTGAATCTTCAAGTTGTTCCTCAAGGTTTGCTTGCCAACCTCATCGTCTCTCCTACTTTGGAAGATCAGATTCGTGAGGCACAATTGTTGGATACCATGGTGAAGAAGGTGAAACGTGGTATTGAAAAGAGCATCCCCAAATACAAGTGCTATCGAGTTGATGACAGAGATACTCTTTTCTTCGAGGACCGGATCGTGGTTCCAAAGGGTGATCTTCGTAAAGTCATTATGAATGAAGCGCACAATTCTCTTCTGTCAATTCATCCTGGAAGTACGAAGGTGTACCATGACCTCAAGCAGTCGTATTGGTGGACTCGAATGAAGCGTGAGATCGCTAAATTCGTGAATGAGTGTGATGCCTGCAGAAGGGTGAAAGCAGAACACCAACGACCAGCTGGTCTTCTCCAACCTCTTGCTATTCCAGAATGGAAATTCGATCATATCGAAATGGACTTCGTGACTGGTTTTCCTAAGTCCAAGCGTGGAAATGATGCTATCTTCATCGTCATCGACAAGCTCACCAAAGTGGCTCATTTTCTTCCTATCAAAGAGTCTATCACAGCAGCGCAGCTGGCAGAGCTCTACACCTCCAGAATTGTCTCTTTGCACGGCATTCCGCAATTGATCTCTTCAGACCGTGGCAGCATCTTTACCTCCAAATTTTGGGATTCTTTTCAGAAGGCCATGGGCACCAATATTCGATTCAGCACAGCTTTCCACCCTCAGACTAGTGGACAAGTCGAGCGTGTCAACCAAATTCTTGAAGATATGCTCAGAGCCTGTGTTATCTCTTTCGGCATGAAGTGGGAGGTTTGTCTTCCTTATGCTGAATTCTCTTACAACAACAGTTTTCAAGCCAGCTCGGGCAAAGCCCCATTCGAGATTCTCTATGGCAGGAAGTGCCGTACTCCTTTCAACTGGTCTGAAACCGGTGAACGTCAATTGCTCGGCAATGATTTCATCTCAGAGGCTGAGGTTATGTGCAAGGTGATTCGTGAGAACCTCAAAGCCGCGCAGTCGCGCCAGAAGAGCTATTACGATAGCAAACACCAAGATGTGGCATTCGAGATCGGAGACCATGTCTACCTCCGCGTCTCTCCAATGAAAGGGACTCGTCGCTTTGGTATCAAGGGGAAACTTGCCCCGCGATACGTCGGCCCCTTCAAGATCATCGGGAAACGAGGCGATCTCGCCTATCAACTTGAGCTTCCCTCCAACTTTGCAAATGTGCACGATGTCTTCCACGTGTCACAGCTTCGCAAGTGCTTCAAGACGCCTCAGCGCACCATCAACTCCGAAGAGATTAATCTTCAAGAAGATTTGTCCTATCATGAGCATCCAGTTGCCATTCTTGAGACAACTGAGCGCAAGACTCGCAACAAGTCAATCAAATTCCTCAAAGTGAAATGGTCACATCATTCAGACCGAGAAGCCACCTGGGAGCGTGAAGACCACCTACGTTCCGAGTATCCGGAGTTCTTTCAGTCCTAGATCTCGGGACGAGATCCTCTCGTAGTGGTGGAGTGTTGTAACGCGCCAGATGTAACTTGCCATATTTGTAATCCAACTCTTGCCATTTCCGGCTATGTGTTATGATATTTCCTCCATGGTTGGGTTCTCTTCGTTTTGCATTTTGGTCATGTCATGCATTTCATATCATGTCATCATGTGCATCGCATTCGCATACGTGTTCGTCTCTTTAATCCGAGCATTTTTCCCGTTGTCCGTTTTGCAATCCGGCGCTCCTATCTCCCCCGGTGTCCCCTTTTGCATTTCTTCGTGAACGGGTATTAAACTTTCTCGGATTGGACCGAGGTTTGCCATGCGGCCTTGGTATAGCACCGGTAGACCGCCTGTCAAGTTTCGGGTCAATCGGAGTTCGTTTGGTACTCCAACGGTTAACTGGGTAACCGTGAAGGCCTCGTGTGTGTTGCAGCCCAACACCCCTTCAAAACAGCCCAATAACCCACCTAAGACACTCCCATGTCCTCCGCCGTTCGATCACGATCGCGTGGCCGAAAACCGCTCTCCATTTGGAGCTTCCTAGCTCCTTCTAGCTATAAAAAGGCCTCCCCCTCCTCCATTTGCGGGCAAAACTCCCCCGAAACCCTAAAATTCGTCTCTCCGCGCGGGCGGACGTGTCCGCCGCCGCCCGACGAAGTCCGCGCCGCCGCCCGGGCCAATCCAGGCCTGCCACGTGGCCTTCCCCGCGCCACCGCCGCCGCGGCCCGCCCGGCCCGCGTTCGGCCCCCGCGGGCCCGCTCGCAGCCGCCGCCCGCCCGCAGGCGCGCCGCGCCGGATCCGTCACCCGCCACCGCGCCCGGGCTCCGCGCCGCCGCGATCCCGCGCCGGAGCTCGCCGTGCCGCCCGTCTGCCGTCGCCGCCTTCCACCGGCGCCGCCCGCTCCCGCCGACCCCGCGCCGGAGCTCCCTCGCCGTCGACGCCGCCCTCTCCCCGGAGCTCCCCGCGCCGCGCCGGACCCCCCTCGCTGGAGCCGCCGCCAGATCCGGATCCAGCGGGTTGACTTCTCCCCTCCCCGGATTTTGTCTAAGTCCCAAGATTTTTACCTTATCATCACATGTTCGACATGCCATAACTTTGCATCCGTAGCTCCGTTTCGCGCGTATAATATGTCAAGTTGTTCGACTCGAAGAGTACATCATTCCCTTCCATTGCATCATTTTTATTTGAGGTCATATTGATGCCCGAAATGCTGTTAGAAGAGGGCTAATTGATGTTTATTGCTGGATCTTATCTGAACTTGCACTTTTGTCATTTTTGCCATGATTGATGTGTGCCTCCTATGAAGTTGAGTCCTACATGAGTTTTGTAATATGCCATGTTACCTTTACAGACAATTTTGCCATGCTTTTTTGTGATCTACGTGGTGACTAGCACAAGCATGCAAACTAGGTCACTTGATGTTGCTGATTTCAGAGACTTACTGATTTCACTAAGTCCCTGACTGCTGTTATTTTCATGCCATGTATTCATGTTGTTTCTGAGAGATATATGCATAATTTGAGCATGATCAGTAAGGGAATTTTGAACTTGAGTATTTGCTCAACCAAGCCGTGCCTTTGTTTGCAATTATGGAGTTCCATAGCTTGAGTGAATCGAGCTCTACTTTTGCTACAAAATGTTGCTGGCAGATTGTTTACGTGTTATTCGATTTTGCCAAGCTTGGTGTAGTTGATCCTTGCATGATATGATGTTATTCTTGCCATGTCTAGTTACTATGCCATGTATTCTTGATGTATGTATGCTTAGTTTATCATGCAATGCTCTGTAGTGAGTGCATCGAGCTCATGAACATGCCTAGTCGTTATCTGTTTTTGTCATGTCCAGTTTTCTGCTAAGTCTGAAACCTGTAACGAAACTTGCTTATTTGACATGGGTGTAATCATATTTTCTCATCCTTTTTGGCTTATGGTCAGTTAGGGACTTTTGTCAAGTGCTTTGGTTAGATTCATGCCATGCCTTTACGTTGCTATGTTCTGATCTTGTAGCATGTTGTTTCATTGCTCTGAACATGTCATCCTGATGTTAGTTTCTGCTATGTTGTTAATTTCACCAAGTCTGAGAACCTGTTATCTTGTGCACTTTTGCCATGCTTGTTTGGACCTGTTATGATGTGATTTAGCCGTAGCTCAGTGTTCATCTTTTATCAAGCATCTTGAGTAGTTTACTATCATATGCTTTGTTTCCATGTTTGGGTGCAGTAGCCTAATTAATTGTTGCTTGCTAAGTAGCATCATGCTGTTAATGGCAGATTCGTGTCATTCTTGTTTTGCTTGTCATTTGCAAACCGTGCATCCGATTCCGGTGATCTTTATATCGATTTCAACCGAAATCACCTCACCTATCCAGTGGCATGCTTGGTTTGCCAAGATTATGCCTTGTTCATCCTTGTCCTTCCGAAGCACGCATACGCATTGCATATCACCTCTCGCATATCATGCCATGTTTTGCATCATGTTGCTTGCGCATTGCATCGTGGTTGATATTGGTTCCTTTGCTTGTTCTCTTGTATTGGGTAGAGCCAGGAGACGAGTACGTGAACGAGGAACCTGTTGAGAACGATTTCGAGGACCAAGCTTTCGACAACTCTGAGAACCTTGCAGGCAAGATGACCATACCCTCGAAATCACTTCTATCTTTGCTTGCTAGATGCTCGCTCTTTTGCTATGCCTATGCTGCGATACCTACCACTTGCTATATCATGCCTCCTATATTGCCATGTCAGCCCCTAACCATCCATGTCCTAGCAAACCGTTGTTTGGCTATGTTACCGCTTTGCTCAGCCCCTCTTATAGCGTTGCTAGTTGCAGGTGAAGATGAAGTTTGTTCCTTGTTGGAACATGAACTTGTTGTTCCTTGTTGGAACATGTTGTATTTGTTGGGATATCACAATACCTCTTATTTAATTAACGCATCTATATACTTGGTAAAGGATGGAAGGCTCGGCCTTATGCCTGGTGTTTTGTTCCACTCTTGCCACCCTAGTTTCCGTCATACCGGTGTTATGTTCCCGGAGTTTGCGTTCCTTACACGGTTGGGTGATTTATGGGACCCCCTTGACAGTTCGCTTTGAATAAGACTTTTCCGGCAAGGCCCAACATTGGTTTTACCATTTGCCACCTAAGCCTTTTTCCCTTGGGTTCTGCAGACTCAAGGGTCATCTTTATTTTAAACCCCCGGGCCAGTTCTCCTTCGATTGCTGGTCCAAACCGAGCGATGTCCGGCGCCCCTTGGGCAACCAGGGTCTATGCCAACCCGACGTCTGGCTCATCCGGTGTGCCCTGAGAACGAGATATGTGCAACTCCTATCGGGATTTGTCGACACATCTAGGAGGCTTTGCTGGACTTGTTTTGTTGCTGTCGAAATGTCTTGTAGTCCGGGATTCCGAGATTGATCGGGTCTTCCCGGTAGAAGGAATATCCTTCGTTGACCGTGAGAGCTTATCATGGGCTAAGTTGGGACACCCCTGCAGGGTATTATCTTTCGAAAGCCGTGCCCGCGGTTATGAGGCAGATGGGAATTTGTTGATGTCCGGTTGTAGAAAACCCGAAGTTGACCTTAACTAAAACACATCAACCGCGTGTGTAACCGTGATGGTCTCTTCTCGGCGGGGTCCGGGAAGTGAACACGGTGTTGGAGTAATGTCTGACGTAGGTCATTTCAGGATCACTTCTTGATCACTTCTAGCTTCACGACCGTGCTTTGCCTTCTCTTCTCGCTCTTTTTTTTGCGCTGTAGCCACCATATGCTAGTCGCTTGCTGCAGCTCCACCTCACTGTCCTTTCCTACCTATAAGCTTAAATAGTCTTGATCTCGCGGGTGTGAGATTGCTGAGTCCCCGTGACTCACAGATTCTACCACAACAGTTGCAGGTACCAACGATGCCAGTGCAGATGACGCGGCCGAGCTCACTTGGGAGTTCGACGAGGAACGTGGCCGTTACTATGTTTCTTTTCCAGATGATCAGTAGTGGAGCCCAGTTGGGGTGATCCGGGGATCTATTTAGCATTTGGGGTAGTCTTCTTTCATTTTGGTACCGTAGTCGGACCTTGAGTGTAATCTGTATGATGGATGTTATTTATGTACTTGTGTGAAGTGGCGATTGTAAGCCAACTATGTATCTTTCCCCTTTATTTATTACATGGATTGTGTGAAGATTACCTCACTTGCGACATTGCTTTCAATGCGGTTATGCCTCTAAGTCGTGCCTCGACACGTGGGAGATATAGTCGCATCAAGGGCGTTACAACAGCTCCAGCTGGGAGGCTACACCGCGGCGGCGGCGCAGTCCCCAACGTGGTGTAGTGCGCGTGGCATCCCTGTTGGGTGTGTGCGGAACACCCACCACACGCTCCGCCGCCGGTGCCCGTCGGCAGCTGTTGCCGGCCGCAGTTGCTACCACACCATCGTCGAAAGCCAGGGCCAACACCCGCTCCGCCACCGCGGCCTGAAGGCGGGAGGTGGCCGTCGTGGCCGCCACCCCACTGCCGGCCACTATGGCCATCACACGCTCCGCCACCGCGGCCCAAAGGCGGGAGGTGGTGGTGGTGGCCGCCACCCCGTCATCGGCCGGCGTGGCCGCCAGCCCACCGTCGACCGCCGGGGTCATCACCCGCTCCGCCAGTGCCGCCCGAAGGCGGGAGGCGGAGGTGGATGCCCGCACGTGCGTCAGCGACCTTGCATGCTACACCGGGTTCCTGCGGGAGGAGGAGGAGCGCCTCGTCGAGCATGCAAAGAGCCTTACCGCCGCCATGGCCGCGGCACACCCCGCCTCAGAGGCGAGGAATCAGGAGATCTACGAGAAGAACCACCGCTTCGAGAGAGGTCGTCTGGTGCGGCAGAGGGCGTTTGAGGTGAGTGTCGCTGAAGCTGCAATAGCGACATGCACCGTATTGCTGTTGCCCAGCTCGTCTGTAGGCTCCTCCTCCTCCGCCTCGTACTGAGCGTGCTCGGCAGAGGAGAGGCAGCCGGAAGTAGTACAAAGCCCCTCCACAGTAGTAGTAGTGTTTAGGGGCTATTTTGTTCAGTTCATCTGACTATAGATGTGGTGGAACTATACAACATACTTAAAATTAGCTAGTATATATAGTTGAACTAGCTATTTTAGTACGTGGTTGGCAACAATTGGGGAAAATTTTGGTCGGTTCAGCTGTCGAGTTGAACTGTTTGTATAAATTAAGAACGACTGCTTAATCTATGAATGAAATCTATGCTTAATTACTAAATTTTAGTTGCAAAATTAGATACTGCTAGTGATTTTTAGCTTCATATTTTGACAAATCATAGTGTTACAAGGATTGAGCTACAGAAATGCTGCTCGGCACATTTTCTCTTGGCTTCCTGGGGAAGCTGTCGGTTTGCATACGGGTGTTCTAACTAAAACGTTTGCGATGAGTGTTTTATATTTAAAAAGCGAATTAAACTGCGGCTTGGGCGCCATTAATGGAGAGGATGCGAGCAAGGCGGGAGGCCATGGAAGTCAAAGGGCTCGCTTCCCAGTGAGCCCGCGCAGCGTACAACTCGCACGCTCCCCGGTGAGCCTACGCATTCGAGGACATCTTGCACGCCTCTTGGTCAGCCTGCGCACCGAACGGTGCTCGCACGCCTCCTGTTCAGTCAAGGTCAAGCAGCTGTCCGCACGACACCTACTACAACCATTAAAACCAAGACATGTGGTGTCACGTGAATGGTTAATAGAACGCACGCGGTTTGAATTATACAAACGTTTGAGATATTAAAGTGGCAGCTATTTTTTCAAAATGCCTTTGTTGGCTGTCATTATTCAAGTGCGCCTTCTCTCAAAATGGACACAAAAAATACCACAACATGTCGGGTGCCATTCCATGATAGCATGCCAAGTTTCATGAATTTCAGACGACTTTTGGATTTACTAGAATTTAAAAACCAGTCATCTTAATGTTTTGCGGGCAATGAACGGTGCCTTGGTGTTTGAAATTCATTCACATTTCTTGCATGGGACCTAAGCATGCACCCAAGGACATAGATTTGATTTTTCAACTAATTTATATGCACTGGAGCATGTGCATGTAGTTCAAATTTGAATTATGCACATAAATGCATTGAAAACTCAGTTAATGCATAAGAATGTCCAAACGAACCCAGAAAATCACAAAAATTGACACAACACTCCTATTGTTCTTTGTTGACACGAGAAAAAAAATTGAAAGCAACAAGAGACAATGGATATCGTTTCATCCCCAAAGGTGGGACGTTCCTTGCCAAAAACCATCATGCTTGTTGTGAGAAGCTCTGGTTTGTGAGAAGCATATACCCAAACCTGCCCCAAATGGGACAAAGAATTTACCACGACATGCTGATGCCGCTCCATGATAACATGCGAAGTTTCATGAATTTCAGACGAGTTTTGGATTTACTAGAATTTAAAAACTAGGCATCTCAATGTTTTGCCGGCAATCAACGGTGCCCTGGTGTTTGAAATTCATTCCCATTTCTTGCATGGGACTTAAGCATGCACCCAAGGACATATATTTGATTTTTTAACCAATTTATATGCACTGGAGCATGTGCATGTAGTTCTAATTTGAATTATGCACATAAATGCATTGAAAACTCAGTTAATGCATAAAAATGTCCAAACGAACCCTGAAAAATCACAAAAAATCACACAACACTCCTGTTGTTCTATGTTAACACGAGAAAAAATTTGGAAGCAATAAGAGGCAATGGATATCGTTTCGTCCCCAAAGGTGGGACATTCCCTACCAAAACCATCATGCTTGTTGTGAGAAGCTCTGGTTTGTGAGAAGCATATACCCAAACCTGCCCCAAATGGGACAAAAAATTTACCACGACATGTTGATGACGCTCCATGATAGCATGTTGCTCTGGGATGTTGTTCGTTGACCATGTTAACCACGGCGCACCGAGAGCACCAGGGCGGTGGACGACGGCGAGGCCTAGGAAGGGAACGACACGGAGCCGGGGAAGACTCGGCAGTGGTTGCCCATGCGGTGGGGAGTACGAGGGTTTATCGGTCCGGCTGCCGTCACCGGAAAATAGCAGGAGGTGTGGGTGAGTAGAAGAATGACCTGGCCAACAATGGAGTAGGGTGGGGCGGTGCGGCCTGTGCGGCAGCACAGCCGGCCACGAGAGGTGGGAGCAGGCAGTCCCACTGGCGCTGGTTTGGGCGGCTGGACCTAGAAGATCAGATATTGAAGAAGCAGTACGGCCGTTGGATTAACATCCAACGGTCACTGCTGATAGAATCGTTTGTGGACTAAGTTGACAAAGCTTTTCGTACACGTCAACCTAATAGACTCACAAGTCAGCCTCCAAATCTGTCCCAAACAGCATACAATCCAAAATTTCTAGCCAGATTCAAATTAATTTAAAAACTAAACATACCTTAATTTAAATCCAATTAAATTTTACCCGCACAAAAAGAATGAAATTTGAAATATCAAAATCCGAAAGAAAAAAGTAATTTGGAACTAATTGCCTGTTTGCTATATTTATTCATTTTACAGCCCATTTAATATTACTTGTAGCCCATTTCTTATTACTTATAGCCCATTAGGCAAAATGCATCCCTCCTCATCTTGAAAGATTTCCGGCCGAACAGGGCGTAGAAAAACAAGCAGGCCTATGTTGGTTATTCTGCAAAAAACAAAATAGCTGGGCTAGTTATCTTCAGAAAGGAAAAAAACAAACTGGGCTGGTCATGTGCTAGACGGGCCACACCTCCCGAACAACCCAGTTGATACCCTTCTCCGTCCCGAAAAAACAAAATTACTGCGCGCGCTGCTGGGTCCCTACTGTCATCCTCACCATGTACAGTCATCTCCTTATTCCTCTCGGTTGTTGACCATGTTGACAACACCGGAGGGCGGCACCGCAGTGAGCGAACCAAGGCGGAGGATGATGGTGAGGCCTCGTACGGGAACGAAGAGGAGCCGGGGAAGATGCATAGAGTTTTAGGGTGCGATGTGGCCATGATGCGTGCGCGGCAGCACAACCAGCCGTGGGAGGCGGGAGCAGGCGGTCCCGTCGGCGCTGGTTTGGCTTTGGTGGCTGGAGGAAGAAGAGACTGAAGAAACACGATAGACGTTGAATGTCAATCCAACGGTCAAGGTTGGCACAATCGTTTGTTGACTAATCTGACACCAAGTAGCATAATTTTTTATATATAGGAAGAAAAGAAAAACTGGGCTCATTCGCCTGATAACATTCTCGAAACTACGACCGTTCGATCTTGCGTCGCAACTAAAACTGCAAGGAAAATGCGTTCGTCTGCCGTCCTCCGCCCAGGGAACATTCGCCACATAAGTGACTAGCACCCTTGGTTTTCAACCGAGAGGTCTTGGGTTCGAGTCCCAGGAACTCTTAATTTACTCCTCCTTCCTTCCTTGCAAAAAAAGAAAGAAAATCAAAGACTTGAGAAGGCGTACAGAACAAGCTAGTGTACCAGTAAAGAGACGTTGCTGAGTTTTAGAAAAAAGAGAGGCGTGCTCCTGTAGCTGGTTCGAATCCAAACCTAGACTATGACTATATATGGTGCTATGCTACTCTGCAAGTAATGAAACTGACATATCCAACGTTCGCTTCTCCTCTTCTCTACTTACTCTGCCTAGCATCAGAAGCTCTGGCCGCAACAACCATGTCCGCTGGCTGCTCGTCCACCTGCTCTTCAGCAGGCAACAACCAGATATGCGCCAAGTCACCACCCGTACCATCGCCTGTGGGTCTCATCACACCCCCGCCGGCACACGCACCGCAGCCGGTTGCTCATCGCAACCCGCTACAAATAACGTAGAGTCATCCGTCGCGTCTCAACCACAATCCTCAAACCTGGCCGAGTCTTCTACAATTGCCCGAATCATGGGGTAATAATATGTTTAAGTGTTGTTTTGCTGCTTTCAGTTTCTAATTTTTAATAGTTTGGTTGATGATCTTCCAATTTGATTCATGCAGAAAAGGGAAGATTTGTGTGATTTGTATTTCTGGGAAGTTGCTGATGTGGGGGAACACAACTATGCTGATTATTTGGTTAGCCGAGGAATCCCAATACCAACAGGTTGGGGTGTTGGACAAGTAACTGAAGGAACGACAGAAGAGGAAGATGCAGAGCAGAAGGTTAAAGATGTAGTTCCTCTGATCATGGCCAAGCAACAGCTGCTGAACGACCTTGACAACAATGAGGAGATGAAAGAGCTTGTGAAGATAATGGGCAAAATCGATGTGCTCTGTAGGATGATTGTATCTTTATTTGTAGTGTATGTAGCACTCGTGATGTATTCAGTGGCTATGACATGAGCACTTTGCTGAAACTAGTAATGAATGGAACATGTGTAGCAGGCTGGGCGTAGTGTTGTGAACATGTAATGATTTCTATTAACGGAAATCGGGGGGGGGGGGGGATCCCCTTTTGCTCATAAATAAATAAATAACATAGTCCCTTTTGGTAATAAATAAATAAATTAGCAGAGGCCCTGTCGGGTCAGCTTTGTTCACGTTCGAAGACGTCGAGCAAATTGCAGTCCAACAGCAAACTATGTTATCAAATTCAAGTTTGGCAGCCAAATATGAGTACAACTAAACAACAATGTCATCATGTTTTAGTCATCATACAATCACCAAACACAAATGAACATACATAACAAGTGACGTTCTCACAGGAAAATACTAAACAACACGTTCATCAAGTTTCAGTTGTCATAGCAAACACAATTTCACATAGTAGATAAAAACGTCTTCTGACAGGCAAATACAACAAAAGCAATCTAATCATCATCCGAAGCAGCAGCGTCAACATCTTCGCCATGTGTATCAGTCTGAATCGTAATTCCCCATAGTGTCATCTTCTTCTTCATCCTCAGTGTCCTCGAATGTTGGCTTCTTCTTGATCAACTCTTGTATGTCCACAGCACGACAGGCAATCTTTTCGCCAGCGTCATTGAAGTGATGGTTCTCAAAGATATTAGGAACATCTGTGGAATTTTGTACATCAGGAGCAGTGTAAGCATCATCTTGTTGTGCAACTTCATTAAACAAATTCCTCTGCTCAAACCTTTGCAATACTCTCCAGTCATCGCTGCGTGCAAATGTGTCTTCCAAGAAAAATATCTGTGTTGCTTGATTTGCCAAAATAAAAGGCTCGTTGGTCTGGTACGCCGCCTTGACATTGATGGATTTGAAATAATCATCAGCTCTTGGTTTTGCGATCCTGGAAAATAGGTTATACCAACGAAGCACAATAGAACCACACACCGATGATCCTCGAAACTAGAGATATACTGCAAGTGAACAATGTCTGTTATGTTAGCATACGTTTCAGTTGTCTCTCTGTCGTACGTATCTGTGCTCATGATGGCACTGTTTTGTGCTTCCTGCCTTCGTCGCGTGCAAGGGTGTTGTAGCGCACATCTCCAACAACGCAAGATTCATAATGTCTTACCCGAGTATCCGGACCCATTGCTAGTGCGTAAAGGGCATCATCAACTGTCTGCCCATCCTCCCGCATCTTCTTAACCTATGGTTAGAAAATAGACAAGCTGATCATCTTATGTACTCAATATATTAAAAAAACTAACAGTGCAATTCAAAAGCTCACATGGCTCTTGAACCAATTTGCAAATTCTGCCATAACCAGTTTTTCAATGTTTCTTGGATTTTGCGGCAATAACTCCTTTTTGTAGATGCTGCACAACATAGTGATCATGTCAAACATCTAAATATATAAGAATGTGCTTCAAGTTTAGTAGATTATGATGTATAAGGTGCAGTACTTAGCACTTACTTTATATAAGGTAGTATCTCAGGACAGTTATTTAACACATACCAAACCACTTTGTCCAAATCTTTAGGTTTGTCCTCTTGTCGACTCTTCCCTGTAACTCGAACAGAATAATCAAAAACATTGAGCCTGGGATTGTATTCATCCACCTCTTTGCTAAGTTGATCAGCTTTTTCAATGTATTTTGAGCAGAATGTCAACGCTTCTGTAGCAATGTAGGCCTCTGCAATGGAACCCTCGGGTCTAGCTCTGTTCCTAACATAGCCCTTGAAAGTGCCTAGCCGCCTTTCAATAGGGTACATCCAGCCATACTGTACTGGACCTCTAAGTAGTGCCTCATCAGGTAGATGAACAACCAAATGCACCATCACATCAAAGAAGCCTGGAGGATATATCTTCTCAAGGTCGCATAGGATAGTTGGTATCTTGTCTCTAAGATGCTCCAAAGCATCTACCCTGATATTTCTACTGTAGAGTTCCCCTAAGAATTGTCCCAACTCTGCAACTGCTCTGTATAAGTCAGGGCGGCCCAATCCTCTAAGGATAACAGGTAAAACCCTTTGAAGTAGGATGTGGCAGTCATGAGTTTTCAACCCTTGTACCTTGTTTCCATCTACACTGACTCTCCTTTCAGGGTTGGAAGCAAATCCATGTGGGAATCTCACATGTGACAGGACCTCACAAAATTCTTTTCTTTTTACCTTGTCCAAGACGTACACAACTGGTGCCATATCCCATGGTTTACCTTCATCTTCCACCTGCAAATCCTTTCTGATACCCAGGTGTGTCAAATCAATCCTAGATTTTAAGGTATCTTTCATCTTGCCTTCAATATTAAGAAGTGTGTCGATAATGCTGTCACATATATTTTTCTCGATGTGCATCACATCAAGATTATGCCGTATATCCAAATCTTTCCAATACTCCAAGTCCCACAAAGTGGACCTGCGGGTAAATAATAATCTCTCTTCTTCCCTGCCGTGCTTCCTTCTCCCGCTACCATTACCAGAATGGTTTACTGGTGTAATATGCCTGACCTTCTCTAATTCCACTTGCAACTCATCGGCGGTGAGCCTCTTTGGCGCATCGCGGTTTTCATGCTTTGCATTTAATACATGTCTTCGGTATATTGTAGGACGCGGCTTGTCCTTGGCAAGGAAACGGCGGTGTCCAATGTTACAGATCTTGCTAAGTATTGCGTATGACAGCGGATTCCTGTCACAGCGAACACTTAGCAAAAATTATAACAACACGCAGAAAGAAATCAGCTGGTGGGCTGCTATATAGGTCTCGAGTGAGAACACCCCTCCATAGTTGTTGAAGTTCCTCCACAAGAGGCTCCATGAATAAATCAAAATCCTTTCCAAGACTTTTTGGACCTGGGATGAGCAAGGCCATCATGTAGTTTGATTCTTTGGTGCAGACATTTGGAGGCATGTTGTAAGGGATAACAAGCACTGGCCACA
This sequence comes from Aegilops umbellulata, assembly GCA_032464435.1. Lineage (NCBI taxonomy): Eukaryota > Viridiplantae > Streptophyta > Magnoliopsida > Poales > Poaceae > Aegilops > Aegilops umbellulata. Next base: position 287,971,237 of record CP136056.1, on the reverse strand, counting down.
TGCTATATGTGGCGCTCTGGTGGCCAAATGGGTTAAATCCATCTGAAGCTAAGCCAAGTCTAATGTTTCTCAGGTCAGCAGCAAACTTTTTGTGTTTCTGATTGAAGCTTTTCCACTCACTACCATGTGATGGATGGCTCATTACATTCTGATCTCTATATTCCTGGTTCCTAGAATGCCACAGTACATCCTCTCTTGTTTCAGCATCATGAAACAACCTTTGCAATCTTGGTGTAATTGGAAAATGTCTCAGAACATTATGAGGAATCCTCTTCACAGCATCGCCATCTTTCCATCTTGATGATTTGCATTTTGGGCATTCACTTAAGTTGGCATAATCCTTCCGGAACAGAACACAATTATTCTTACAAACATGGATCATATCATATCCAATTCCAACTGCACGAAGGAAATTCTTCATTTTACTGTAGGTGTGTGGCAGCTCAGACGCATCTGGAAAAGCTTTGCGGAAAGCAACCAACATCGCATTGAATGATTTGTTGGTCATCTGCTCAGATGTCTTAACCTGAAGAAAGGTGGCCATAGATGAGAATATTGACAGCTTATTTCCCGGGGTGACAACCACGTTGCACTGTTCCAACATGCGGGCCCACCGTTTTTCTTCTGCAGGTGAAAGTTCACAAAATGCATGAGCATTTCGTAGCATTGTTTCAATGTTGGTCAAACTCACTGGCTCCGCCACCACCACGTCCTCCTCCTCTTGCACCTGAGCATCAGGCAGATCAAGATGGTGACCTGCTACTTCCATGTAGTTAGTAACATTAACGTTCACAGCTTCACCATGATGAACCCACCCAGTATATGTGACCGACATCCCATACAAGTGTAGATGTTTTTGCACAGTTGACTGGGGTCTTGTAACTGAATCCATACAACTGCTACACGGGCAGAGCACATCTGATTTCGAACCACCGTACTCAGCTCTGATAAAGTTCATGAAGTTTTCAACCCCTCGACATAGGCAGCGGAGAATCTTCGAGCAGAAGTTATCCGAGTCCTGTCCATCTGTTAGACATACAAATTAGTTCTTCTACTAGATATTACAGGAAAAACATATATGCTTTTTTATGAAGTCTAGAAAAAAAATACCTAGGTCGATGTCTGAAGCTATGGAAAGATATTTGGACGAGAAAATCTAAGTAACGAAATATATTTAAAGCTAATTCAGCAAACAGATTTGAGTGCTAAATTATGGCAGGCTATTTCAGCAGTCAATGAGGCCGAGCACACAACCATCAAACAAAGATCGAGTATAAAATGGTGTAGAGCTATTTCACCTAACAGATTGGCTACTATACCATGGCAATCTACGTCACAATAAATATATGGCAGGATATTTTAGCAACTAATCGGTGTCGGATCACGGGTTTTGGCAAAACCCTTAAGGTTCGAACTCTGGGGTGCGCGTGAAGTTCTTTCCCCCTACCGATCCACGCCCTAGCTTGCTAAGATCTCGTGGATGAACTCGACGAACTCACAACACAAGAGACACAGGGTTTATACTGGTTCGGGCCACCGTTGTGGTGTAATACCCTACTCCAGTGTGGTGGTGGTGGATTGCCTCTTGGGTTGATGATGAATAGTACAAGGGGAAGAACAACCTCCTGAGGTTGAGGTGTTCTTGTGCTTGGCGAACTTGTGTGTGTGGATTCGATCAGCTCAGGCTGAGTTGCCTTCTACTGTGGTGGCTAGTCCTATTTACATAGGCCCTGGTCCTCTTCCCAAATATTGAGCTGGAAGGGAGCCAACAATGGCCAATTTGAAAGGGGACAGCTAGTATAGCTTATCCTGACAAAAGCGGTCTTCGCCTGCAAAGGCTCTGGTGGTGACGCTGCCTTGGGCTCCATGGTGACCTCCGTCTTGCCATCCTGCTGGTCTTGGTCTCGTTGCACCGATATGGAAACCTTTGCTTGACGCCTCGGCACTCTGCGCCTGCGCTTGCTTCCTTGGCACCAATGGGGAAACAAGGACACTGCATGCACTGGCGCCCGCCTGGTCTCGATCGTCATGGCTCACGTCATGCAAACCTCGCGAGGAGCAGTTTGCTCTGCCTTGATCTCTCCGCTCCTCGCGAGCCAACCTGGTGAGGCCGCTCTTGAGGAGGTCTTCTTTCGTCCGCCTCGCGAGGCTTGGACCCTCGCGAGGGTCTTGGATGCCTTGTTGATGAAGATGGGCCGTACAGGCCTGCTAGCACAGCCACGCCGTGGGCCGCAGGTGATACGTCTCCAACGTATCTATAATTTTTGATTGCTCCATGCTATATTATCTTCTGTTTTGGACATTATTGGGCTTTATTATTCAGTTCTATATTATTTTTGGGACTAACCTATTAACCGGAGGCCCAACCCAGAATTGCTATTTTTTTGCCTATTTTAGAGTTTCGCAGAAAAAGAATATCAAATGGAGTCCAAACGGAATGAAACCTTCGGGAGCGTGATTTTCGGAACAATCATGATCCAGGAGACTTGGACCCTACGTCAAGCAACCAACAGGGAAGCCACGAGGTAGGGGGCGCGCCTACCCCCCCAGGCGCGCCCTCCACACTCATGGGCCCCCTGTTGCTCCACCGACGTACTCCTTCCTCCTATATATACCTACGTACCCCCAAACGATTAGATACGGAGCCAAAAACCTAATTCCACCGTCGCAACCTTTTGTACCCACGAGATCCCATCTTGGGGCCTATTTCAGAGCTCTGCCGGAGGGGGCATCCATCACGGAGGGCTTCTACATCAACACCATAGCCTCTCCGATGAAGTGTGAGTAGTTTACCTCAGACCTTCGGGTCCATAGTTAGTAGCTAGATGGCTTTCTCTCTCTTTTTGGATCTCAATACAATGTTCTCCCCCTCTCTCGTGGAGATCTATTCGATGTTATCTTCTTTTGCGGTGTGTTTGTTGAGACCGATGAATTGTGGGTTTATGATCAAGTTTATCTATGAACAATATTTGAATCTTCTGAATTCTTTTATGTATGATTGGTTATCTTTGCAAGTCTCCTCGAATTATCAGTTTGGTTTGGCCTACTAGATTGATCTTTCTTGCAATGGGAGAAGTGCTTAGCTTTGGGTTCAATCTCGCGGTGTCCTTTCCCAGTGACAGTAGGGGCAGCAAGGCACGTATAGTATTGTTGCCATCGAGGATAACAAGATGGGGTTTTAATCATATTGCATGAATTTATCCCTCTACATCATGTCATCTTGCTTAAGGCGTTACTCTGTTCTTATGAACTTAATACTCTAGATGCATGCTGGATAGCGGTCGATGTGTGGAGTAATAGTAGTAGATGCAGGCACGAGTCGGTCTACTTGTATCGAACGTGATGCCTATATACATGATCATACCTAGATATTCTCATAACTATGCTCAATTCTGTCAATTGCTCAACAGTATTTTGTTCACCCACCGTAAAATAATTATGCTCTCGAGAGAAGCCACTAGTGAAACCTATGGCCCCCGGGTCTATCTTCATCATATTAATCTTCCAACACTTAGTTATTTCCTTTGCCTTTTACTTTGCTTTTATTTCACTTTGCATATTTATCACAAAAATACAAAAAATATAACCTATCATATCTATCAGATCTCACTCTCGCAAGTGACCGTGTAGGGATTGACAACCCCTTATCGCGTTGGTTGCGAGGATTTATTTGTTTTGTGTAGGTACGAGGGACTCGCGCGTAGCGTCCTACTGGATTGATACCTTGGTTCTCAAAAACTGAGGGAAATACTTATGCTACTTTGCTGCATCACCCTTTCCTCTTCAAGGGAAAACCAACGCAGTGCTCAAGAGGTAGCAAGAAGGATTTCTGGCGCCGTTGCCGGGGAGGTCTACGCAAAAGTCAACATACCAAGTACCCATCACAAACCCTTATCTCCCGCATTACATTATTTGCAATTTGCCTCTTGTTTTCCTCTTCCCCACTTCACCCTTGCCGTTTTATTCGCCCTCTCTTTCCCGTTTGCCTCTTTTTGCCCGTCTCTTGCTTGCTCGTTTGTTGGATTGCTTGTTTGTCACGATGGCTCAAGATAATACCAAATTATGTGACTTTACCAATACCAACAATAATGATTTCCTTAGCACTCTGATATCTCCTCTTACCAATATTGAATCTTGCGAAATCAATGCTGCTTTGTTGAATCTTGTCATGAAAGATCAATTCGCCGGCCTTCCTAGTGAAGATGCTGCTACTCATCTAAATAGCTTCGTTGATTTGTGTGATATGAAAAAGAAGAAAGATGTTGATAATGATATTGTTAAATTGAAGCTATTTCCTTTTGCACTTAGAGATCATGCTAAAGCTTGGTTTTCATCTTTGCCTAAAAATAGTATTGATTCTTGGAACAAGTGCAAAGATGCTTTTATCTCTAAGTATTTTCCTCCCACTAAGATCATCTCTCTTAGAAACGATATTATGAATTTTAAGCAACTTGATCATGAACATGTTGCACAAGCTTGGGAGAGGATGAAATTAATGATACGTAATTGCCCTACGCATGGTTTAAATTTGTGGATGATTATACAAAAAAATTATGTCGGATTGAATTTTGCTTCTAGAAATCTTTTAGATTCGGCCGCAGGAGGCACTTTTATGGAAATCACTTTAGGAGAAGCTACTAAACTCCTAGATAATATTATGGTTAATTATTCTCAGTGGCACACTAAAAGATCTACTAATAAAAAAGTGCATACGATAGAAAAAATTAATGTTTTGAGTGGAAAGATGGATGAACTTATGAAATTATTTGCTACTAAGAGTGTTTCTTATGATCCCAATGATATGCCCGTGTCTACTTTGATTGAGAATAATAATGAATCTATGGATGTGAATTTTGTTGGTAGGAATAATTTTGGTAACAACGCGTATAGAGGAAACCTTAGTCCTAGGCCTTATCCTAGTAATTCCTCTAATAATTATTGTAATTCCTACAACAACTCTTATGGGAATTTTAATAAGATGCCCTCTGAATTTGAGACTAGTGTTAAGGAATTTATGAATTCGCAAAAGAATTTCAATGCCTTGCTTGAATAAAAATTGCTTAAAGTTGATGAATTGGCTAGGAACGTTGATAGAATTTCTCTTGATGTTGATTCTTTGAAACTGAGATCTATTCCTCCTAAGCATGATATCAATGATTCTCTCAAAGCCATGATAATTTCCATTGATGAGTGCAAAGAAAGAACCGCTAGGATGTGTGCTAAGAAAGATTGCTTTATAAAAGCGTGTTCTTCAAATTTCTATGAAAATAAAGATGAAGATCTAAAAGTTATTGATGTGTCCCCTATTAAATCCTTGTTTTGCAATATGAATCTTGATAATGATGGGACTGAATATGATCCACCTTTACCTAGAAGGCGTTCCAAAAAATCGGAGTTTTTAGATCTTGATGCTAAAATTGATAAAAGTGGGATTGAAGAGAACAAAACCCTAGATATTAATAAACCCGCTATTTTGGACTTCAAGGAATTTAATTATGATAATTGCTCTTTGATAGATTGTATTTCCTTGTTGCAACCCATGCTAAATTCTCCTCATGCTTATAGTCAAAATAAAGCTTTTACCAAACATATCGTTGATGCTTTGATGCAATCTTATGAAGAAAAACTTGAGTTGGAAGTTTCTATCCCTAGAAAACTTTATGATGAGTGGGAACCCACTATTAAAATTAAGATTAAAGATCATGAATGCTATGCTTTGTGTGATTTGGGTGCTAGTGTTTCCATGATTCCAAAAACTTTGTGTGATTTGCTAGGTTTCCATGATTTGGATGATTTCTCTTTAAACTTGCACCTTGCGGATTCCACTATTAAGAAACCTATGGGAATAATTAATGATGTTATTATTGTTGCAAATAGGAACTATGTGCCCATAGATTTTATTGTTCTTGATATAGATTGCAATCCTTCATGTCCTATTATTCTTGGTAGACCTTTCCTTAGAACGATAGGTGCAATTATTGATATGAAGGAAGGGAATATTAGATTCTAATTCCATTAAAGAAAGGCATGGAACACTTCCCTAGGAAGAAATAAAACTACCATATGAATCTATTATGAGAGCCACTTATGGATTGCCAACCAAAGATGGCAATACCTAGATCTATCCTTGCTTTTATGCCTAGCTAGGGGCGTTAAACAATAGCGCTTGTTGGGAGGCAACCCAATTTTAGTTTTTATTTTTTTGCTAGCCTCTGGCTGGCTTCACTCTAACTCAGCGGTTCGAGCGTCGCTGAGCCAGGCCGCGGCAGCCTCCGAGTAGGAGAAGCAGGCCGCCGCCAAAGCTGCGGCTGATCGCAAGGCGGCACTGAAGGACGCCGAGGCCGCCCGCAACCGCTGCCGGGAGCTGGAGGACGAGCTGAAGAGCCTGCGCGACCAGATCGCAAGAGAAGTACGTGGCCGCCAGGCGAAGGAGGAGGAGATGAGGGCCCGGGAGGATGCCATCAAGTTCCGCGACGCCGAGCTGGGAGAGCTGCCAAAGGCGCAGCTCGTGGAGCGCAGCCGGCTAGAGGCGTTGGAGCGGAAGGCGAAGGCAAAGGAGGCCGATCTTGACGCCAAGGTGAAGGTCCTGGTTGAAGACCGCGTGGCTGAGGGAGTCCTGGATTAGGGGGTGTCCGGATAGCCGGACTATAACCTTTGGCCGGACTGTTGGACTATGAAGATACAAGATTGAAGACTTCGTCCCGTGTCCGGATGGGACTTTCCTTGGCGTGGAAGGCAAGCTGGCAATATGGATATGTAGATCTCCTTCCATTGTAACCGACTCTGTGTAACCCTAGCCCCCTCCGGTGTCTATATAAACCGGAGGGTTTAGTCCGTAGGACAACAACAATCATACCATAGGCTAGCTTCTAGGGTTTAGCCTCTCTGATCTCGTGGTAGATCTACTCTTGTACTACCCATATCATCAATATTAATCAAGCAGGAGTAGGGTTTTACCTCCATCGAGAGGGCCCGAACCTGGGTAAAAACATCATGTCCCTTGTCTCCTGTTACCATCCGCCTAGACGCACAGTTCGGGACCCCCTACCCGAGATCCGCCGGTTTTGACACCGACATTGGTGCTTTTATTGATAGTTCCTCTGTGTCGTCATCATCAGGCTTGATGGCTCCTTCGATCATCGTTAGCGATGCCGTCCAAGGTGAGACTTTTCTCCCCGGACAGATCTTCGTGTTCGGCGGCTTTGCACTGCGGGCCAACTCGCTTGGCCATCCGGAGCAGATTGAAAGCTACGCCCCTGGCCATCAGGTCAGGTTTGGAAGCTTAAACTACATGGCCGATATCCGCGGAGACTTGATCTTCGACAGATTCGAGCCCCGACTGAGTGCGCCGCACTGTCATCACATGCAAGATTTAGCTCTGCCGTCGGACAGTGTCCTGGAGGCCGCACCCGCGTCCGCTCGGGCCCTTAATTCAGAGTAGATTGCGCTGACCGAGGACGGGTGGCTAGACCCCGCCACGGATGCCGCTGCCTCAACGATGATCGAGCCGAACACCAACCTTATCCTTCGCGAGGCCAGTGACTCCACTTTGCCGGACTCTTCTCCGGACTCTGAACCCTCCGCGCCCTTGCCAATCGAATCCGATTGGGCGCCGATCATGGAGTTCACCGCCACAAATATCTTTCAGCACTCGCCTTTCGGCGACATTCTGAATTCACTAAGGTCTCTCTCTTTGTCAGGAGAATCCTGGCGGGATTATGACCGGCAGGATTGGGATGCGGACGACGAAGAAATTCGACGCCCACCCACCACCCACTTCATAGCCACTGTCGATGATTTAACCGACATGCTAGACTTCGACTCTGAAGACATCGACGGTATGGACGACGATGTAGAAGACGAACAAGAACCAGCGCCTATAGGGCACTGGAAAGCCACCTCGTCGTATGACATATATAGGGTGGACACACCCAAAGAGGGCAATGGCGACGGAACAGGGGAGGATAACCCCTCCAAGAAGCAACCTAAGTGCCGACGTCAGCGGCACCGCTCTAAGTCCCGCCAGATAAAGAGGAGATAATAACACTCTGGATAGCGCCGAAGACAACTCCCTCCAGCAAGATTCAGCGCAGGAGGATGGAGAAGCCAGCCCCCCTGAGAGAGCGGCAGATAAAGAGGAAGAGGGGGATAATTACATGCCTCCCTCCGAAGACGAGGCAAGCCTGGACGACGACAAATTTGTCGTGGCTGAGGATCTCGTCGAGCAAGAGCGCTTCAAGCGCAGGCTTATGGCCACGGCGAATAGCCTTAAGAAAAAGCAGCAGCAGCTTAGAGCTGATCAAGACTTGCTAGCCGACAGATGGACTGAAGTCCTTGCGGGCAAGGAATACGAACTAGAACGCCCCTCCAAGAGCTACCCAAAGCGCAGGTTGCTACCCCGATTAGAGGAGGAAGCATCTAAACCTACATCTCCAGTGCATGACGTGGCGGACCGGCCACCTCGTGGCCGCGACAGAGAGGCCTCATGGCCCAAAACTCAAGCCGCACCCCGACGTTGCTCAAAAAATACCAAGGAACAGGGAAATGCGCTAGACCTGCGAGATATGTTGGAGGACAAAGCAAGGCAAACAAGATCGATCTACGGATCGCGTGGGTGCCCCATGACACGAGACGATAACCGTCAGGCCGGATACAACAAAAGTAAATCCGGCCGGGCCGAACACAGCAGAGAAAGCTCATTCGAGCTACGTCGTGATATAGCCTAATATAGAGGCGCCACACACCCGCTATGCTTCACAGATGAAGTAATGGATCATCAGATCCCAGAGAGTTTCAAACCCGTAAATATCGAATCATACGATGGCACGACAGATCCTGCGGTATGGATTGAGGACTATCTCCTCCATATCCACATGGCCCGTGGCGATGATCTACACGCCATCAAATACCTCCCACTCAAGCTTAAAGGACCAGCTCGGCATTGGCTTAACAGCTCGCTAGTAGAATCCATTGGGTGTTGGGAAGACCTGGAAGCCGCATTCCTTGACAACTTCCAGGGCACCTATGTGCGACTGCCAGACGCCAATGACCTGAGCCACATAATTCAGTAGCCAGAGGAATCAGCCAGACAATTCTGGACACGGTTCCTAACCAAGAAAAATCAAATCGTCGACTGTCCGGACGCGAGGCCCTAGCGGCTTTCAAGCATAACATTCGCGATGAGTGGCTTGCCCGACACCCTGGACAGGAAAAACCGATATCTATGGCAGCCCTCACGACACTCATGACCCGCTTTTGCGCGGGAGAAGACAGCTGGCTGGCTCGCAACAATAACATGTCAAAGAACCCTGGTAATTCGGATACCAAGGACAGCAATGGCAGGTCACGTCGCAACAAGCACAAGTACCGCATTAACATCGACAATACCGAGGATACGTCAGTTAATGCCGGATTCAGAGGCTCCAAGCCCGGTTAGCGTAAAAAGCCATTCAAAAGAAGCACTCCGGGCCCGTCCAGTTTGGACCGTATACTCGATCGCTCGTGTCAAATACATGGCACCCCTGAAAAGCCAGCTAATCACACCAACAGGGATTGTTGGGTGTTCAAGCAGGCCGGCAAGTTAAATGCCAAAAACAGAGACAAGGGGCTACATAGCGACGACAAGGAGGAGCCCCGGCCGCCGAACAATAGAGGACAGAAGGGTTTCCCCCCACAAGTGCGGACGGTGAACATGATATACGCAACACACATCCCCAAGAGGGAGCGGAAGCGTGCGTTAAGGGACGTATATGCGCTGGAGCCAGTCGCCCCAAAGTTCAACCCATGGTCCTCCTGCTCAATCACTTTCGATCGAAAGGACCACCCCACTAGTATCCGCCATGGCGGATTTGCCGCATTGGTTGTCATTAACGGATTTCACCTCACTCGAGTCCTTATGGACGACGGTAGCAGCCTGAACTTGCTTTATCAGGACACAATGCGGAAAATGGGCATAGATCCCTCAAGGATTAAACCCACAAAAACAACCTTTAAGGGCGTCATACCAGGTGTAGAGGCTAGCTGCACAGGCTCAATTACACTTGAGGTGGTCTTCGGATCCCCGGATAATTTCCGAAGCGAGGAGTTAATCTTCGACATAGTCCCATTCCGCAGTGGCTATCACGCACTGCTCGGGCGAACCGCATTCGCAAAGTTCAACACGGTGTCGCACTACGCATACCTCAAGCTCAAGATTCTAGGACCTCGGGGAGTCATCATAGTCAGTGGAAACACCGAACGCTCTCTCCGAACGGAGGAGCACATGGTGGCCCTCGCGGCGGAAGTACAAGGCAGCCTTTCAAGGCAATTCTCTAGCCCGGCGATAAAACGTCCGGACGCCGTCAAGCGCGCCCGAAGTAACCTACAACAAGACCTCCTGGCACGTTCCGAGCAAGCGTAGCAATGCGGCCCCAACCCCAGCCCTCGCGAAACAGCAAAATTAGTGCTACGCGTATATAATTACGCTCTGAAAATACGATGGGCACTGGGGAAGGGGCACGACCACGTCATGCCCAAAACGCGGCTCAACCGCACTAGGGGCTACCGATTTTGTCATTTTTTCTTACTTTCAGGACTCCACTCTACGGAAGACCTGATCGGCAGTACACTTGTCGAACGAACGATACAACAACCAGGGAGGCAGAAAGCTATATGAAACTCCTAGGTGATCTCTATAACAAGCAAAATATCTGTTTTACATGCCATTCCGCAGCTCGCCCCTGGAGGGGACATGTTAAATAGTCCCATTTCCTGCTTATCGCACTATTTGTATCGTTCTGCTTTTAATGCACCTTTTTTGAATAAACAATGCTTAGCTTCAGCTTATTGTTGCATTCCCCACTCACTCCTTTTTATATATATGTTCAGTCATGACATTTAGCACCCGTACACTTTGGTACGACCAATACGCCAGGGGATCAAGTACCCCATAATACGGCGTGAGAAGTTCGAACACTTTCACAAGTGCGGCCCTCCGAACTTATAGCATTATATGCATCAGCTCCGAATCATGTTTTGGTCAATAGTTGGGTTTGCCCGGCTCCCATGTTTTGGCACCTTACATTCCGCTATATTGGCTAAGGTAGCACTGGGAGAACTACTGCGATTGTGCCCCGGTTCAGCTGGGCTAAGCACCTCAGTAGAGAAAGCTAAAACTGACTGTCATGATAGGGCGAGAGCTGGTCGCTGCTCGAGAGGTTTTGAGTCCCTAAAGACTTATGCCACTTAGAGCGAGGAGTCAGCTTTGTCCGGCCTAGGCGTGTATAGTGCCCCGAACTCGGTCTTCTGAACACTAGGGGCTTCGCCGAAATTTAAAATTATAGAATTCTTTGGCTAAGTGAGAGTGATAACGCACTATAGTCCGATTGCGTTGTTCGTTGTGCTGAGCACCTCCCTCGAAGGACCCAAGAATGGGAAAAAGAGTGCTTAGGTTTATCCCGAACACCCCAGCACTCGTGGCATGGGGGCAGAAGCCGACGACTCGCCATCTCTCAGGTTTAGTAAACGGCCGCATAGAAGGTAATATTTTAAATTAAAACAAGCGTTGCATAGCGCATATGAACAAGTTTTCAGCGTACAAGATAACATGAGCGAGTTTACTCAAATATTACATCCTTGGAACATTCATCCGCCACAAGGTGGGCACCCTTCAGGACACCCTCATAATACATTTCAGGGTGGCGATGCTCCTTGCCCTGCGGCGGCTCGTCCTTCACAAGCTTCTCAGCATCCATCATGCCCCAGTGCACTTTAGCACGGGCAAGCGCCCTACGGGCGCCCTCGATGCAGACGGAGCGCTTGATGACTTCAAGCCACGGACATGCGTCCACCAGCCGCCTCACCAGCCCGAAGTAGCTCCCAGGCAGGGCCTCTCCAGGCCACAGTCGGACTACGAGACCCTTCATGGCCTGTTCGGCCACCTTATGGAGCTCGACCAGTTGCTTCAGCTGGTCGCTCAAGGGCACCAAGTGTCCGGTCTCCGCATACTGAGACCAGAACACCTTCTCCGTCAAGCTCCCTTCCTCGGCCTGATAGTAGGCGGCGACATCTGACACGCTACGGGGCAAATCTGCGAATGCTCCTGGAGAGCTCCGGACTCGGGTAAGTAACAAGTAATTCACTTTCACGTGCTTGTTTTGCATAAAGAATGCCTTACCCGCCACTATCTTCTTCATAGCCTTGATTTCCTGGAGGGCTTTTTGGGCTTCGGCCTTGGCAGATTTGGCGCTTTCACGGGCCGCGGCGAGCTCGGACTCTCGAGTCTTCAAGTCCAGCTCCAAAGTCTCATGCTTCTTTACAAGAGCATGGAGCTCTTGCTGCACCTCGTCGGCCCGTGCCTCATGCTTCTCCCGCTCGGTGCGCTCTGTGGCCGCCTTCTTTTCGGCCTCGGAAAGCGCTTTCTTCAGGGTCGCCACCCCGGTCATGGCCCCTAGAACACCAATAACGATCCTTTAATTTCTTGCAATTGCATCTTTTTTATATATACACACACGGACAAGGCATTACGTACCTTGGTTCTCCTCGAGCTGCTTCTTCGCAAGGCCGAGCTCTTGCTCGGACCGCTCGAGGCTCTGCTTCAGCGCGTCAACCTCCAAAGTCAGTGCGGCAGAGGCCAGCAGCGAAGCCTGCATATGCATATCGACATAATTATGTTAGACTCCTGCAAATATTATTAGATCCTCTATTCAGCTTTTCTTTGTGAACACCGAACAGAGCATCAGGGGCTACTGTCTATGCGGTAACATTTTCATATATTTTTTACTTACCTCAAAGCCTGTCAGAAGGCTGGCACAAGCTTCAGTCAGCCCGCTTTTGGCGGACTGCACTTTCTGGATCACTGCACTCATAATAGTGCGGTGCTCCTTGTCGATGGAGGCGCCGTTAAACACCTCCAGCAAGTTATCTGGTGCCTCCGGTTGGACAGAGGTCACCGGCGCGGTGGGCTTGCCCTTCTTAGCGGGGGGGGCGCCTGTCGGACTCCGGAACCGTTGAGGGTTCCGGGGCGGTGTTCGGCCCAGGGCCGGACTTGGAGCCCTGGGGTATCTTGCCCCCTTTGTGCCTACAGTCCGGAAGGTCGCCTTGCGGCGCCTCCAGGACTACCTCCCCTCGGTTGGGAGCCCCTTGAGACAATACCTTGGCATTATCCGTAGGGTGAGGGGAGGAGGCGGCTGGAAGTGAAGTGATGTTCACATCCGACGAACACAAGGAACCGCTCGATGATACGTCGAGCCGGGCTCGGGCGGACTGCATGATTATGTTTGGCGTCAGGAGAAGATGTGCAACAAAGGAACACTATGAATCACTCTGGTGTCCGAATACTTACGACTTTGCCAGGGGCTTGGCCCTGGGCGGCCACTCCTCTTCGCTGTCGGCGACGTTGGTGGAGTAGTCTGGAGGAAGGGTCCTTCCCTTCTTGGACCCTCCGGCATCCCCAGTTGGGGCGGCCTTCCTTTTCTTTTCTCCCCCCGTCGGGGAAGAAACCTCTCTTTCCTCCTCCTCGTCTTCATGGGAGGAGTGCGCCTCGGAGTCATCGGACGATGAGTCCGACACCATCGGGCGCCGGGAACTCTTTCGGGTTCCCGTGGCCTTCTTCTTGGCCTTCTTCTCCGGCACCACATAGGGTGCCGGAACCAGCAGCTTCGCCAAGCGGGCGTCTGCCGGGCCTTCGGGCAAAGGAGCCGGACAGTTGATCTGTCCGTACGTCTCCTGCCAATCCTACCAAAGGTACGGGAGCTTAGATCCCGCATGGAGTCAAACTATGGAAAACGAGTATCTTGTAAAAGGTAAAACCGCTTACTGCGTTGGCGTGCCGCTTCGCGTTGAATCCGTGATCCTCGGTAAGGGGAGGAGGAACCTCAGCACTCTTGAATAGCACCTTCCAGGCATCCTCGTTGTCGTGTCGAAGAGCCTGCTCAGAGTCCAGTGCTGGGCCGGGTCGAACTCCCACAGGTTGAAAGCCCGTTGTTGACATGGGAGGATCCGGCGGATGAGCATGACCTGGACTACGTTGACGAGTTTGAGCTTCTTACTCACCAGGTTTTGGACACATGTTTGGAGTCCGGTCACCTCTCCCGAACTGCCCCAAGACAGGCCCTTCTCTTGCCAGGAGGTGAGCCACGTAGGGATGCCAGATCGGAACTCGGGGGTCACTGCCCATTCAGGGTCACGCAGCTCGGTGATATAGAACCACCCCGATTGCCACCCCTTTATGGTCTCCACGAAGGAGCCCTCGAGCCATGTGACGTTGGGCATCTTGCCCACCATGGCGCCTCCGCACTCTGCCTGGCGGCTGCTCACTACCTTCGGCTTGACATTGAATGTCTTTAGCCATAAGCCGAAGTGGGGCTGGATGTAGAGGAAGGCCTCACACACGATGATAAACGCCGAGATGTTGAGGATAAAGTTCGGGGCCAGATCATGGAAGTCCAGGCCATAGTAGAACATGAGCCCCCGGACGAATGGGTGGAGAGGTAAGCCCAGTCCGCAGAGGAAATGGGTGAGGAACACTACCCTCTCATGGGGCCTGGGGGTGGGGATGAGCTGCCCCTCATCGGGGAGCTGGTGCGTGATGTCGTCGGGTAGGTATCTGGCTCTCCTCAGCTTCTTGATGTCTCCCTCCGTGACGGAGGAAACCATCCACCCGCCTCCCGCTCCGGACATGGTTGGAGAAGGTTGAGGTGGGAAATGCGGACTTGGGCGCTGGAGCTCGAGTGTGCGAAGACGGATGAGCAAATGAGGAAGAATGCGTGGATAAAAGGGTGAATCCTTATCCCCTTATATGGGCGGACGAAGCTATGCGTCCCCACCAGCCTGGTAAAACTCGCTTATCCCCCAGGCGCCATAGTCAATGGAACGGTTGGGTTACCCACGCCCATATTGATGAGAATCCCGTGATAAGGGGACACGATCTCTGCTTCGACAAGACGTGCCAAGGAAATCGCCTCGCAAAACGCGCTGAGGTGGGATAGTAAAAAACGATTAGAATGAAGGCTTGGCTGTGGTGTGATGTCATGCTACAGAATACGTCAACAGATTAGATTTGTGAAAATACTATTCTCTCTACGGTGGTATGTGGAACTTGTTTTGCAGAGCCGGACACGATCCTCGTGTTCACAATCTTCTATGAAGTATTCGGAGGAGGAACCCGCCTTGCAATGCCGAAGACAATCTGCGCGCCGGACTTGTCGTCATTGAAGCCTGGTTCAGGGGCTACTAAGGAGTCCTAGATTAGGGGGTGTCCGGATAGCCGGACTATAACCTTTGGCCGGACTGTTGGACTATGAAGATACAAGATTGAAGACTTCGTCCCGTGTCCGGATGGGACTTTCCTTGGCGTGGAAGGCAAGCTTGGCAATACGGATATGTAGATCTCCTCCCATTGTAACCGACTCTGTGTAACCCTAGCCTCCTCCGGTGTCTATATAAACCGGAGGGTTTAGTCCGTAGGACAACAACAATCATACCATAGGCTAGCTTCTAGGGTTTAGCCTCTTTGATCTCATGGTAGATCTACTCTTGTACTACCCATATCATTAATATTAATCAAGCAGGAGTAGGGTTTTACCTCCATCGAGAGGGCCCGAACCTGGGTAAAACCATCGTGTCCCTTGTCTCCTATTACCATCTGCCTAGACGCACAGTTCGGGACCCCCTACCCGAGATCCGCCGGTTTTGACACCGATAGTGGCCTTCTCGCTTCTTGAGGAGAGGTCCAGCATGGCGCTGAAGTCACTGTACGAGAAGGGCTTGGAGAAGCCGCTAACCACCGACGAGGATGACCCTGCTCAGCTGCTTCCCCACTTGGCGAAGGCGCTTGAGAAAGTCGTGGAGGGCATCGGTCCCATGGCTGAGGTAGAGGCTCATGTCCTTTCTTCAGCTGCACTGACGCGTGACTTCAGCCATCTGTATCTTTGCGACCCCAGTGCCCGTCTTGACGAGCTGCTGGAGCCTGTAGCTGATGAACACTGCGCGGCTGTCGCCGCAGCCATGAAGGGTCAAGTGGAGGCCCTGCTGAAGAAGTTCCGCGGCTTCGTTCTCGCGCTCGACCGGCGATGCCACCGATCCCGTGGCTCCATCTGGCGGTGCAGGTTAAGGCGATGCTACCAAGGAAGGAGCACCTTCTACAGGTGATGGCGGTGTCCAGGGGTGACTTGCTTACCGCTGCTTCCCTGTTTTATCCCTGCAACATGTATCATGTCTCGTGGAGGCATTTAAACTCGTGCTTGGTATTTGGGAGAACGATATGGCTTGTAATATTCTTTGAGATTTTGCGATTTTCTTCCTATTTGCTTTGTGTTCTGCATCGGCAGAGTCCGGCCCCGCGCATACCTCAACCGCCGTTGGGCCGACCGGGGACCAGGACGGACCAAGGAGTGAGGGGCTACGTGAGCAGTTAGGCTCCTGAGTCGCGATGCTCAGGAGTCCCCCTTGACGTGCAAACATCTTATAGGAAGAATACGCGAGGATAGGTTAATGTTCTACGCCGGCAGAGCCCAGCCCCGCGCATACCTCAACCGCCATTGGACCGATCGGAGACCAGGACGGACCAAGGAGTGAGGGGCTACGTGAACAGTTAGGCTCCTGAGTCGCGATGCTCAGGAGTCCCCCTTGACGTGCAAACAATCTCCATACCTGCCCTCGCCGAGGCTCAGCTCGGGAGGGGCGTGCGACGACTAGGTCCGAGGGATCTGGCTTGGGTCACGTGCGCTTGGGCGTGACCCGAGCGCCGCCCCCGTGCCCAGACCCCTCGCGCGACTCTCCCAAGGGGAGGCGTTGCGGTAAGGCCGGACACTGAGCTCTGGTCTCCCTGAGGTTGGTACGGTCGTGAGGCCGCCCTCAGTTGTTTATCACCAGCGCGGAGCGTAGTGCTTCCGCATGTGCACGGGCATAGCCGCTCCTCGGTAGTGTCGACGGCTAGCGCGGAGCATGGTGCTTCCACTTGTGCGTGGGAGGGGGCTCCCTACTGCGGAGAGCCCCCGTGGCATGTACAGCCCCGCCCTGACACGTGGCTTGCATGGCAGGGCTAGACGAGGTGTATCTGGGCACTCGTGAGCCAGCGCGGGACTCACGAGGCCGTACCTCAAGGCGGGTTGCGCGTGGTCTTGGTTCATGTTTGCTTTGTTGGTCCTGCGAGGTGGTCAGACAACCTGCGTCGAACGAATCTCCTGAGGTTATCGCGTGAGGGGGCCAACCACCAATGGCCCCAGGAGGTGACGTGAACGGGGCCGGCCCGCCAGACAGAGCTCAGCCGTTGGATTTATCGACGCTGCAGGGACGGGCTCGAGCATAGACGTCGTGCCTAGCCTACTCACGCGAAGGATCCTAAAGAAAGACGGCCGGCGTGTGGCTCCCATGACGGGTGACGATCGAGCAGGTAATAGTCATAGATAGGTTAAGCATGGGAAGCAAACTAGCTCAAGTAAATGCAGGGAAGATACACGCCACTGGGTCAGGCCCGAGCGACTTGGGGTTGATGCAGCCCGAGGGGCGCCCCTAGCAAGGTAAGCTAAAGGAATGAAAAGAGATACATGCCACAAGGACGGACCCACGCGGCCTGGGAATGATGTAGCCCGAGGGACGCTCCCAGCTAAACAAACTTGGAAAATGTCACCTGGTTCTATCGATGAAGGGGTGTCGCGGCAGTTGAAGGTACGCGGCGAAGGAATTGCTCCTCACGAGCCACCGGGGCCCTGAGCCTCGGGAGGCTCTGGGGGTCCAAGTGGTTCCCTGAGGACCGTCTCCATCTTTGTCAGCACAACGTGGTGCCTGGCCTCCTGAGCCGCCAGGACACGCCGCAGGTTGCGCTGGTAGGCGGACGACACGCTCGGCAGGCCAAAAGGCATGCGAACATAGCTGTGCGGTGGACCCTCGCAGTGGCCCACGCGCGAAGGCCAGAAGGGCTCCTAAGATGCGGCCTTGTTGAGCCCTAGGACGTCGATGCAGATGCACAGCCTAGCATCCCCGCCTGGATGGGGAGCTGCGCATTGCCCTTGCGTCTTGCAGTTCCTGAGTGGTCCTGGTGATGAACTCTTGAGCGGTGGGCACTACTCGCCCTGTGTTCTCCTGAGGGAAACGTGTTGTGAAGCACGCCTCCAAGTGGTGCCCGAGCGCCTACCTCGTGATGTTGGCAAGGTCTGAGGCCCTCCAGAAGAGAGCCCCCGAGCCCTTCCCGAGGAGGGCGCCGGACGCGCCTTCCTATGCGATGGAGGGAGGCGCCCTTGGCGCGGGCACTGATTGATACGTCTCCGTCGTATCTACTTTTCCAAACACTTTTGCCCTTGTTTTGGACTCTAACTTGCATGATTTGAATGGAAGTAACCCGGGTTGACGCTGTTTTTAGCAGACTTGCCATGGTGTTATTTATGTGCAGAAACAAAAGTTCTTGGAATGACCTGAAACTCCACGGAACATATTTTTGGAAAATATTAAAAATACTAGAAGAAGAATCCACGTCAGGGGGCCCACACCCTGTCCACGAGGGTGGGGGTGCGTCCCCCTACCTCGTGGCCCCCCTGACGCTCCACCGACCTCAACTCCAACTCCATATATTCGTGTTCGGGGAGAAAATAATCAGAGAGAAGGGTTCATCGCGTTTTATGATACGGAGCCGCCGCCAAGCCCTAAAACCTCTTGGGAGGGCTGGTCTGGAGTCCGTTCGGGGCTCCAGAGAGGGGAATCCGTCGCCGTCATCATCATCAACCATCCTCCATCACCAATTTCATGATGCTCACCACCATGCGTGAGTAATTCCATCGTAGGCTTGCTAGACGGTGACGGGTTGGATGAGATTTATCATGTAATCGAGTTAGTTTTGTTAGGGTTTGATCCCTAGTATCCACTATGTTCTGAGATTGATGTTGCTATGACTTTGCTATGCTTAATGCTTGTCACTAGGGCCCGAGTGCCATGATTTCAGATCTGAGCCTATTATGTTTTCATGAATATATGTGAGTTCTTGATCCTATCTTGCAAGTCTATAGTCACCTACTATGTGTTATGATCCGGCAACCCCGAAGTGACAATAATCGGGACCACTCCCGGTGATGACCATAGTTTGAGGAGTTCATGTATTCACTATGTGTTAATGCTTTGTTCCAGTACTCTATTAAAAGGAGGCCTTAATATCCATTAGTTTCCATTAGGACCCCGCTGCCACGGGAGGGTAGGACAAAAGATGTCATGCAAGTTCTTTTCCATAAGCACGTATGACTATATTCGGAATACATGCCTACATTATATTGATGAATTGGAGATAGTTCTGTGTCACCCTGTGTTATGATTGTTACATGATGAACCGCATCCGACATAATTCTCCATCACCGATCCAATGCCTACGAGCTTTTCACATATTGTTCTCTGCTTATTTACTTTTCCGTTGCTACTGTTACAATCACTATAAACCCAAAAATATTACTTTTGCTACCGTTACCGTTACTTCCATACTACTTTGCTACTAAATACTTTGCTGCAGATACTAAGTTATCCAGGTGTGGTTGAATTGACAACTCAACTGCTAATACTTGAGAATATTCTTTCGCTCCCCTTGTGTCGAATCAATAAATTTGGGTTGAATACTCTACCCTCGAAAACTATTGCAATCCCCTATACTTGTGGGTTATCACTGATCCTGACGAGGTTCTAGTTGTGACATCACCCTCCTGAGGTCCTGCACGGTGCAGCTGCTTCTTCTTCTTGTCGGTGGCCTCAGGAGGGCACTCACCCTTGCTGTCGGGGTCGTCGATTGCTGCAGCTTGGAAGGCACGCTCAAGGGAGCACACCGCATCTCTTTCTTCACGTGGGACCGTGATGATTCCGCCGCTTCCCGGCATCTTGAGGACATTGCAGCCGTGATGGGTAACCGCCATGAACTTGGCCAGTGCTGGATACCTGATGATGGCATTGTACGGCAGACGGATGTGTGCAACATCGAAGTCGATGAGTTCGGTGTGGTAGTTCTTGCATTCTCCGAAGGTGACAGGGAGGCGGACCTACCCTATCGGTGTGGTGGAGCCGTCGGTCACTCCTGAGAAAGGCTTGGTGGGCTGAAGCTGATCATACGACACTTAGAGGTTGTCGAACGTGTCGACGGACATGACGTTGAGCCCTGCGCCATCGTCGATGAGGGTGTTGGTAACTTGCACGTTGCTGATGACTGGGGAGCAAAGCATCGGGAGGGCGCCTGCGGTGGCCGCGCACTTGAGCTGATCCACCGAACTAAAGGTGATGGCGCACTTGGACCACCTGAGTGGGCGTGTGGCCTCAATCTTGGGGAGGACTGCATTCACTTCATGAGCAAACTGTTTGAAGATATGCTGCGAGGCTGGGGCCTGAGCTCTGCCCAAGATGCAGGCGGTAGCACGTGGCTCCTGGAAGCCCCCAGCCCCCACATCTTGATGGTGGTCGCCATTCCTTCTTGGTGGTGGCGGTAGTGGAGGAAGGCCTGCGTTGCCTTGAGGACGATCCTCACGAGGCTGATCCCTCCAGGCGCCCTCGCGAGGCTGATCCTGCCAGCGGTCCTCACGAGGCCGGTCGCGCCACTCCTGGCACGGGCCACGGTCGTCCCAGCGTCCGCCACCACGTCCTCCTCCTCGGCCGTAGCCCCGATCGTTGCGCTCGGGGCGTCGACCGAAACGTCCTTCTTGAATGGCTCTGAGCTCTTAAGAGTCGCTGGTGTTGTGGGTATGCAGGTTATGGAAGGCGCAAAATGTTTGGCTGCTCTTGGATGACTCGGGCTGATCTCTGCCGCGCTTGGTGTCCGGCTCCACCGCGAGCACGGCTGCTCCCTTGCGCTTTACGTCCTTGGCCTTGGCTTTCTTCTCCTCTGGGTCCGCAACCGGGAGCTCAAGGAGGGAGAGGCGCCCTTCCTCAGCTCTTGCGCACTTGGTCGCCAGGTTGAACAGCTCCAGGGACGTGCACAACTCCTCGTGGATAGCGAGCTCCTCCTTCATCTTGACGTCACGGACGCCATCGGAGAACGCGAAGATGATGGCCTCGTCCGTCACCTAGGGGATCTTGAGACGGACGTTGTTGAAGTGCTAGATGTACTTCTGGAGGGTCTCTCCTGGTTATTGCTTGATGCGACGCAGGTCACCCGTGGCCAGTGGGCGGTCGCGAGTGCCCTGGAAGTTGGCAACAAAGCGGTCACGCATCTCGTCCCAGGAGGAGATCGAGCCCGGAGGCAGGTTCGGGAGCCACGAATGGGTGCCGTTTTTGAGCGCCATGGGGAACCAGTTCACCATGACTTCCTCGTCGCCATTGGCCGCCTCGATGCTTAGTTCGTACAGTTGTAGGAACTCCGCGGGGTCAGGGGTGCGGTCGTAGCGAGGAGGCAGATCTGGCTTAAACTTGCCTCGCCAGGCGATGCTACGCAACTCGGGGGTGAAGGCGCAGCAGCTGGCCGTGGTCACTGGGGCCCGTCTTTGAGGTGGAGCTTGGTCTTGTCGCCTGCACGCCGATACGACAAGCGGCGCGGGGCCCTGCCACGGCAGACGATCCTGGCGCGACGGTGTGTGGAGTGGCGGAGCGTTCTTTTGCGGTCGAGGGACTTCTTGACAGCTTCTTTCTTCACGCGTGGGCGCCGGACGTGTGGGTCGCGCCGTGGAGCCATACGCCTTGGCGCCAGGGCGCTGTCTTGGTGCAGAGGTGGTGGAGGTGCTCCGTGAGCTACGTCGCCCGTAGCTGGCGGAGGGTGAGGCAGTGAGAGGGACGGCGCGGGGGAGCCCCCTGCGGTGCTGACAAGCTCGGCGATGCGGTCGAGCCAGTCCTCATAGAGGTCGTCGACCGGATGGTAGTGCAGGAGCTCGTGCGCCATGAGGAGTGCGGCCCGTGCATCCATGGGAGCGCGACGAGCGTGAGACGGCGAACCAACGGGAGTCGGCGATGGAGTGGTGGTGCAGCCGTCCTGCCGCACCGAGGGGTGCAGCAAGGACGCTTGCTGCTCGTTCCGCACCGGGCCGGTGGTGGCGTTGGCGGCAGGCAATGGAGAACAACGGGGTGGCCCGCCGACGGGGGCCGTCTGAGCGACGCGGGTGGCGAGGGCAGCCCGACGCTCGGCACGGGCGCAGCGTGCGTCCGCCATGGAGATGATGAAGCGACGGGACGCGGAGCGACAGAAGGGAAGTTTCGGCGCACCCCTACATGGTGCGCCAAATGTCGGATCACGGGTTCCGACAAAACCCTTAAGGTTCGAACTCTGGGATGCACGCGAAGTTCTTTCCCCCTACCGATCCACGCCCTAGATTCCTAAGATCTCGCGGATGAACTCGACGAACTCACAGCACAAGGGACACAGGGTTTATACTGGTTCGGGCCACCATTGTGGTGTAATACCCTACTCCAGTGTGGTGGTGGTGGATTGCCTCTCGGGCTGACGATGAACAATACAAGGGGAAGAACAGCCTCCTGAGGTTAAGGTGTTCTTGTGCTTGGCGCACTTGTGTGTGTGTGGATTCGATCAGCTCAGGCTCAGTTGCCTTCTACCGTGGTGGCTAGTCCTATTTATATAGGCCCTGGTCCTCTTCCCAAATATTTAGCGGGAAGGGAGCCAACGACGGCCAATTTGAAAGGGGACAACTAGTACAGCTTATCCTGACAAAAGCGGTCTTCGCCTGCAAAGGGTCTGTTGGTGACGCCGCCGTGGGCTCCATGGTGACCTCCGTCTTGCCATCCTGCTGGTCTTGGTCTCGTTGCACCGATATGGAAACCTTTGCTTGACGCCTCGGTACTCTGCGCCTGCGCTTGCTTCCTTGGCACCAAAGGGGAAACAAGGACATTGCGCGCGCTGGCGCACGCCTGGTCTCGATCGTCATGGCTCACATCACGCAAACCTCACGAGGTTTGCCCTGCCTTGATCTCTCCGCTCCTCGCGAGCCAACCTGGTGACGCCGCTCCTGAGGAGGTCTTGTGTCGTCCGCCTCGCGAGGCTTGGCCCCTCGTGAGGGTCTTGAATGCCTTGTTGATGAATATGGGCCGTACATGCCTACTAGCATAGCCACACCGTGGGCCGCAGGCAGGCAAGTCTAGGGACCCCCATTCCCAGAACACCAACAATCGGGCTTGGCATGCCATCTTAGGTAAGCAGATTGAGTGTAGAACAGGGCAAGGAAGCTTCTTAAGCAGAGCATATTGACTGTAAACTACTTCGACAAGTGAGATTAACAACGTCTATCAGCTAACATTCAGTGCTACACCGATATGCACGGGGCCTCAGTCTAGAATGCGCGTACCGTGGGAGAAGCTGACCGTCGTGCGTCTCCACATGAACGTCGCTAGCGGTGGCGAACGTCGCTAGCGGTGGTGGCGCTGACCGTCGTGCGCCTCCACAAGAATGTCGCCAGCGGTGGTGGCGCGGCTCAAGGACGGCAGTCTACGAGAGCGTACTGTGGGAGCGAGAGGATCGCCGTGCGTCGCCTCGACGAGCCGCAGCACCGACGTATCAGCGCGGCGGGGATGGCGGCTTTGGCGGATTGAATGGAGTGGAGGGGAACGAGGGGGAGGGGGTTTGGGGAATATTATTGGCTAGTTGGCCGAAGAGCGGGAATTGGGGGGGGGGATTTTCACGCGGTGGGTGGGGGGAGTTTGGCGCATGGTCGGTTTCTCCAAGTGCAGTCCCACGTGTCAGTGAAGAGGCAAGCCGAAGCGCGTTCCATTCGCGTGAGCCGTGTGCAGGACCGAACGTGTGTGGGGTGCAATGCGACCGCGACAGGGGTGCTGTGAGTGTACCCATTTTTCCTTTTAAACTAGGTGCTTCGCCGCCTAAAAAAAACTTGGTGCTTCGCGCGATCCATCGATACTACTACTAGTATTCCCTAATCCCGACTAAAACAACGCGGCCGGGTCTTTTCCCGCGCGATATGCTGGGAGGTTGGCTTAGTTGGGTTTTTTTGGACGAGTAATGCTACACCTACGTAATCCCAGTTACGTAATTAACGTAATGTGAAACTTGTGAGCTATTGATTGTAGATTGGGGGGAGGGAGGGGCCCACCACCATGAAAATCAGGAGGAGAGAGAGAGGCAATTTACGTTAACCCTTTCATAGGTTTCCGTAGATGTAGAAAGATGTGAAATGCGTGAATGTGTAGTGGACGTACTATTGGAGTGCCTAAGATAAATTGTGTATGTAGGCCCTATGTGTTTATTTAATTCGCATGTTAGCTTTGTCTCGGTTCAATAAAAAAGCAGAGTTGGTGATGATGGTGTGCCTGCCATCCTGCAATATAGGCCATTCGATCTATATCTAACTGTCGGCGTCCTGGGAACGGGGGTCCCCAGACTTGCCGACCTACGGCCTATGGCATGGCTCCACTAACGGCCTGGTATGACCCATCTTCATCAGCAAACACTCAAGACCCTCGCGAGGGGCCGAGCCTCGCAAGGTGTATGACACAAGACTTCCTCAGGGGCAGCCTCACTAGGCTGGCTCGCGAGGAGCGGAGAGATCAAGGCGAGGGGCACCTCGTGAGGTTTTCGTGACGTGAGCCATGACGATCAAGGCCAGGCGAGCGCCAGGAGGTGCAGAGTACCGGTTGCCTCTTTGGTGCTAAAGGGGCAGGTGCAGGCGAGGAGTCCCGAGGTATCAGGAAAAGGTTTCCATATCGGTGCAACGAGACCAAGACCAGCAGGACGGCAAGACGGAGGTCATCGCAGAGCCCACGACGGCGTCACCACCGGAGCCTTTGGCACGCAAAGACCACCGTTTGTCAGGATAGCTTGTACTAGCTGTCCCCCTTCAAATTGGCCGTTGTGGGATCCCTTCCCGCCTAAACATTTGGGAAGAGGACCGGGGCCTCTATAAATAGGACTAGCCACCACCATAGGAGGCAACTGATCTTGGACTGGATCAATTCAACCAAGACCATCCTCACCAGCTCATAGAACTCAAGAACACCTCTCCTCCTAAGGCAGTTCACCATTTGTACTAGTTCATCCTCAGCCTACAAGGCAATCCACCACACCACACTGGAGTAGGGTATTACACCACATCGGCGGCCCGAACTAGTATAAACTCATGTGTCCCTTGCTCCTCAGGTTCGGCTGGCTAGGCCTTGAGATCATTGTGTGAGTGAGCTAGAGAGGGAGAGAGATCTTCATGCGCACCCTAGTGTTCAAACCTCAAGGGTTTGCCGCAACCCGTAATCCAACATTTGGCGCGCCAGGTAGGGGTGCGCCGAAGTTCGCCTCTCCGCCAGCATCGCCTCCCTGTTCTATCCCCATAGTTGGCATTGCCCCTCCAACTGGGCCAACAGATGCCCACGATGGTGCCAGGGGGCTCAGGGCCTTTAACCCCGCATTGCGGCGGGTGCAGTGGCCACCCAAGTTCAAGCCGGAGATGCCGCCACGCTACGACGGCGCGGCGGATCTGTCGAACTTCCTACTAGCGTACGAGGAGGCCATCCTAGAAGCTGGAGGCGACGGCAAGGTCATGGCCAACTGGTTCCCCATGGCCCTCGCTGGCGCGCCGCGTGCCTGGCTGCTCAACCTTCCAGGATCCTCTATGGCTTCTTGGGAAGAGCTACACGGACTTTTCGTCGCACGCTTCGCGACACTAGCACCTGTCGCTGTCACGGCCCTCCTCGGTAGCTCGCAAGCGCCACCCTTGGACCGCCACGCCAAGCAGTTTTTCCGCCAGATCGGCGCCGCCTCTATGCAGAGAGGAGCCCCTCCAGGTTGGGCGGCGCCCGAGGCCGACCTCGCCTTCGACTCAGGGGATCACCCCATCACCACTGCCAGCTCGGGCGTGCTCCCAATGCTTTGCACGCCCACCATCTGCAATGTAGCCGTCACCAAGACCCTCATCGACGGCGGGTGAGGGAGTCCTGGATTAAGGGGTCCTCGGGTGTCCGGCCTATGTGACGTGGGTCGGACTGATGGGCCATGAAGATACAAGATAGAAGACTTCCTCCCGTGTCCGGATGGGACTCTCCTTTGTGTGGAAGGCAAGCTTGGCGTTCAGATATGAAGATTCCTTCCTTTGTAAACCGACTCCGGTGTCTATATAAACCGGAGGGTTTAGTCCGTAGAGAGGATCACAACCATACATGCTAGACATCTAGGGTTTAGCCATTACAATCTCGTGGTAGATCAACTCTTGTAATCCTCATATTCATCAAGATCAATCAATCAGGAGGTAGGGTATTACCTCCATCAAGAGGGCCCGAACCTGGGTAAACATCGTGTCCCCCGTCTCCTGTTACCATCAACCTTAGACGCACAGTTCGGGACCCCCAACCCGAGATCCACCGGTTTTGACTCCGACATTGGTGCTTTCATTGAGAGTTCCGTTGTGACGTCGAAGACAGGATTGATGGCTCGCCCTGTTATCAAGGACGATATCACCTCCGGAAGAGCCCTGGCCTCAGGCCAAACCCTCGGGCTGGGCGGCTTTACCATGACCGCCCGTTCGACTGTCTAGCCAATGATGACTTCTTAGGTCATCGAAAATCGTCTCCGTATTGACTCCGAGTACTCCAAGCAGATGGATCCGGCGGAGTTGTTGTCATTAAACGAACTCCTGGATTGCATCGCTGCCGCGGGGGTCACTACAGACTATGATCAGATTGGGCTTAAACCCGATCAGAGAGAAATCAAATCTCCGCCGATCACCCATCAGATAGCGGTCGTGGAGGAGCAAAACAATGACTCTTCCCCTATGTCGAAGACGAGTCATGTTCGAATTTCCGAGCTTAAAGAGCTGGATACCTGTCCGCGGGACGACACTCTCGGCCCTCAGAACCTAGAATCAGGCGTCGAGCCTGGAAAATCATTTAACATCCCGGGGCCCGAACTAATAAGATCGGAAGTTTTTCAAACTCCGGACCCCAAATTGGGTCAGGGTTCAGATTTAGAGCCACCCACCCACCACAAGCAATATTCTCCGAGCAATTCCGGTCCTCCGGATATATGCGACCTCATGTACGTACGACAGCAGTCCCAGGAAACAGTCCATCACTTTTGGGCCAGATTCCTTCTTGTCAAAGACAAGATTAAAGATTGCCGCGACGAGGACGTGATTTCAGTATTCTACAACAATTGCACGGACGAAGGAATCCTCAACACCATCAACCGCCGTCGCATATTACACTTCGCCGACTTGGCAACCATAGGGCAGAAGTACCGCGCAATGGAAAGCGCATGGAAAACTCAGACATCTTGCTGGGAACCACCGGTCTCCACTCAACCCCTCTGGAGGGCAAAAAGGATGCACCCTAGTGGGGCACCCGACCCCATAGTGAAGAAAACTAAGCCCATTACAGGACGCGGAACTGTTTTGGAGGGATGGCTCGATAGACCATGCAAAATACACACAACACCGGATACCATACCAACCCACAGCCTTAGAGCGTGTTGGATACTCCAGCAGGCGGCCAAGAGTGGCAAGGATATCCTCACCAAAAACACATCAGAGCAACAGCCCCCCAGAGGACGACGATCTCAGAGTATTGACGGTCTTTGAGACTTTCTCTTCAAACAATCGGCGCAAGAGGGCACTTCGCGACCTCGCCGAAGTCTGCCAAGTCGCAGTAATAAACCCCTGGAATGACACGGCCATAACTTTCAACGCTAGTGACGAACCAAAATTCCGGTCAGTCTGGGCACCGGCCGCCTTGGTCCTCAATCCAATTGTGGATGGCTTTCGGCTCACTAAAGTGCTCATGGACGGCGGCAACGGGCTAAACCTCATCTACGAGGACCTTAATAAAATGGAAATAGAAGGAGCCACATCGAGCAAAGTAATACGACCTTCCGAGGAATCATTCCCAGCCGGGAGGCGCGATGCTCGGGGAAAATTACACTCGATGTGGTATTCGGCACGCCGGAGAACTATCGTCCGAAGAGATAACCTTCCAGGTGGCCCCTTTCAAAAGTGGATATCACGCCCTGTTGGGGCGAGACGCATTCATGTGCTTCCAAGCTATACCTCATTACGGGTACATGAAGCTCAAGATGCTCGGGCCCAACGGTATTATCACTCTCGTTAGTGATCCGGACATAGCCCTCTGCGCCGAAAACAAAACCACATCCCTGGCCCTCGCAGCCAAAGAGTTAACCGCACTACGCTCCACGATGGATAGGGGTGACGTAATCCTTGATAAGCGGCCCAAATCCGCCTCCTTCAAACTAGCAGACGAAATAGTGGAATTTCAAGTCCACCCGACGGACCCCAAGAAGACAGCTTCCATCGGGGCACAGCTGGACCCAACGGTCGACGCCGCACAACGAGCATTCCTGCACGAGAACTGGGACATATTCGCCTGACACCCTTATGATATGCTAGGGATCCCACGCAGGTTGGTCGAACACAGCCTCAATATATTGAAGGGATATAAGCCGGTCAAGCAAACACTGCGGCGCTTTTCCGAACCCAAGCGACAAGCTATGGGGGAGGAGCTAGGCAAGCTAATCGAGGCCGGATTCATCAGAGAAATAAAACACCCAGACTGGCTAGCAAACCTCGTGATGGTGCCAAAGAAGGATAAATCCTGGCGCCCGTGCGTCGATTTCAAAGACCTCAACAAGGCACGCCCTAAGGATCCCTTCCCCTCCCCCGCATCGATCATATTATTGATGCTACTGCAGGACACAACTCACTGTGTTTCCTCGACGCATACTCCGGATACCATCAAATCAAAATGAAGGAGTCCGATCAAGCCGCAACGGCATTCATTACCCTATACGGGCCTTTCTGCTTCAACATTATGCCCTTTGGGCTTAAAAACGCCGGCTCCACCTACCAACGCATGATTCAAACATGCATGGAGAAACAAATTGGCAAGACAGTTAAAGCATTTGTGGATGACGTCGTCATCAAGACTAGGCACGTCGAGTCATCAATAGACGACTTGCGTCTCACATTCGACAACCTCCGTACATATGACATCAAGCTCAATCCAGAATAGTGTGTTTTCAGCGTTCCCGCTGGAAAACTGCTGGGCTTCATTGATTCCAATAGAGGAATTGAGGCAGATCCAGCCAAAATCAGAGCTTTGTCACAATTGGCTACACCAGCAGACCTTAAACAGGTCCAAAAACTAGCCGGATGCGTGGCAGCTTTAAGCCGCTTTATCTCCATACTAGGAGAAAAAACATTGCCACTTTATCGCCTTCTCCGACGCACCGACCACTTCGAGTGGACGGATGCGACAACGGCTGGACTGGAGGAAATAAAGGCTCTATTAGCGAGCAACCCAATCCTGGCCGCGCCGAACATTGGCAAACCGATGTTATTATAGATCTCTGCAACACACCAGGTGGTAAGTGCGGTGCTCGTTGTTGAGCGAGAGGAGGACGGACACAAATTCCCGCTTCAGAAACCAGTGTAAAACGTATCCACTGTCCTCACACCATGCAAATCCCGGTACCCTCATTACCAAAAAATAGCATATGCGGTCTTCATGGCATCCCAGAAGCTACGACACTACATCCAAGAGTGCTCGATTACGGTGGCTTCCGAAGTACCACTGATGACCCACATGTATAGGGGATCTATCGTAGTCCTTTCGATAAGTAAGAGTGTCGAACCCAATGAGGAGCAGAAGGAAATGATAAGTGGTTTTCAGGAAGGTATTCTCTGCAAGCACTGAAATAATAGGTAGCAAATAGTTTTGTGATAAGATAATTGGTAACGAGCAACAAGTAACAAAAGTAAATAAAGTGCATCAAGGTGGCCCAATCCTTTTTGTAGCAAAGGACAAGCCTAGACAAACTCTTATATAGAGGAAAGCGCTCCCGAGGGCACATGGGAATTATCGTCAAGCTAGTTTTCATCAGGTTCATATGATTCGCGTTCGGTACTTTGATAATTTGATATGTGGGTGGACCGGTGCTTGGCTGCTGCCCTTACTTGGACAAGCATCCCACTTATGATTAACCTCTATTGCAAGCATCCGCAACTACAACAAAAGTATTAAGGTAAACCTAACCATAGCATGAAACATATGGATCCAAATCAGCCCCTTACGAAGCAACGCATAAACTAGGGTTTAAGCTTCTGTCACTCTAGCAACCCATCATCTACTTATTACTTCCCAATGCCTTCCTCTAGGCCCAAATAATGGTGACGTGTTATGTAGTCGACGTTCACATAACACCACTAGAGGATAGACAACATACATCTCATCAAAATATCGAACGAATACCAAATTCACATGACTACTAATAGCAGGACTTCTCCCATGTCCTCAGGAACAAACGTAACTACTCACAAAACATATTCATGTTCATAATCAGAGGGGTGTTAATATGCATAAAGGATCTGAACATATGATCTTCCACCAAATAAACCAACTAGCATCAACTACAAGGAGTAATCAACACTACTAGCAACCTACAGGTACCAATCCCAGACTATGAGACAATAATTGGATACAAGAGATGAACTAGGGTTTGAGAGGATATGGTGCTGGTGAATATGTTGATGGAGATTGCCCTCTCCCGATGAGAGGAGCATTGGTGATGACGATGGCGATGATTTCCCCCTCCCGGAGGGAAGTGTCCCCGGCAGAACAGCTCTGCCGGAGCCCTAGATTGGTTCCGCCAAGGTTCCGCCTCGTGGTGGCGGAGTCTCGTGCCGAAAGCTTGCTTATGATTTTTCTTCCGACCAAAGACTTCATATACCAGAAGATGGGCACCGGAGGGCCAACAGGGGGCCCACGAGGCAGGGGGTGCACCCAAGGGGGTAGGGCGCACCCCCACCCTCGTGGCCAGGTGGGGCCCCCTCTGGCGTACTTCTTCTGCTCAATATTTTTTATTATTTCCAAAAATAACTTTCTTGGAGTTTCTGGACTTTTGGAGTTGTGTAGAATAGGTCTCCAATATTTGCTCCTTTTCCAGCCCAGAATTTCAGCTGCCGGCATTCTCCCTCCTTATATAAACCTTGTAAAATAAGAGAGAATAGGCATAAGTATTGTGACATAATGTGTAATAACAGCCCATAATGCAATAAATATCAATATAAAAGCATGATGCAAAATGGACGTATCAACTCCCCCAAGCTTAGACCTCGTTTGTCCTCAAGCGAAAGCCGATAATGATAAATATGTCCACATGTTTAGAGGTAGAGGTGTCGATAAAATAAAATACGGACATGAGGGCATCATGATTATTCTCATAACAGCAACATTATGGATATTGTCGTATGACTTCTTATGCTCAAGTAATAATCTATTCACAATGCAAAGTATGAATCAGAAACTTTATTGAGAACCAACAAACTATAATCTCGGTCATTGAAGCAATTGCAATTTATCATAACATCAGAAAGAGTCTATGTCAGAGCTTTCTAGCAAGTCCACATACTCATCATTTAGTCTTTCATAATTGCTAACACTCATGCAACACTTGTGGTTACGGAGTTTTAATCGAACACAGAGAAAGATAGGGGCTTATAGTTTCGCCTCCCAACCTTTTACCTCAGGGGTAATGTCAACAATAATGGTTCATGCTAACCCACATCCAATTAGATATATGTATCAGGATCTTTCCAACACCCTGTGCTTGCCAAAGGATAAAATATAAAAAGGAAAGGTGAAGATCACCATGACTCTTGCATAAGGTAGAAGATAATAGTAAAAGATAAGCCCTTCACAGAGGGAAGCAGAGGTTGCCATGCGCTTTTAGGGTTGGATGCACAAAAACTTAATGCGAAAGAACGTAACTTTATATTGCCACTTGTGACATGAACCTTTATTATGCAATCCGTCGCTTTTATTTCTTCCACATCATAGGATCGTATAAAGCTTATTTCCTCCACACCAATCAGTCATACATATCTAGAGAGCAATTTTTATTGCTTGGACCGATGATAACTTACTTGAAGGATCTTACTCAATCCATAGGTAGGTATGGTGGACTCTCATGGCAAAACTGGCTTAAGGGTATTTGGAAGCACAAGTAGTATCTCTACTTGGTGCAAAGAATTTGGCTAGCATGAGGGGGAAAGGCAAGCTCAACATGTTCGATGATCCATGACAATATACTTTATCTCAGATATAAGAAAACATAACCCATTACGCTGTCTTCCTTGTCCAACATGAACTCTTTAGCATGTCATATTTTAATGAGTGCTCCCAATCATAAAAGATGTCCAAGATAGTATATTTATATGTGAAACCTCTCTTTCTTTATTACTTCCTATTAATTGCAATGATGACCAAAGCTATGTTTGCCAACTCCCAACAATTTTTAATCATCATACTCTTTCTATGTGAAGTCATTACTCTCAATCAGATCAATATGATATTTTTATTCCTTTTTATTCTTTTCTCTTTTCTTTTATTCACTCAAGATCGTAGCAAGATAATCAAGCCCTTGACTCAACACTAATCTTTATTATATAGCTCACGGACTCGATTACAAAGAGAGATCATAAAGCAAAACCCAAAACTAGATCATACCAAAACTTTATTCTACTAGATCAAGATACTACTAAAAGGATCGAACTAAGAAAAACGGTAAAGATAGGAGTGTGATGGTGATACGATACCGGAGCATCTCCCCCAAGCTTGGCAGTTGCCAAGGGGTGTGCACATACTCATGTGATTATATGTCCTTTGCTGGTGAAGGGATTGTTGATGATGTAGGCTTGTCGTCCATCTTCCAAGGCATAGGCTCACCATCATAGAAGGATGATCGAGTCTCCGGGATCCTTAAATCTGCAGCCAAACTCATCCTTTTGAATCTATATTCATACTCACAGTTTTGGTTTTGCAGGTCATAGATTTGGGCTTGGAGGTGCTCGATTTTCTCATGGAGCTTGAAGATGGCCTCCCCAATGTCCTTGGCATCCAGCTTGTGGTTGTTGGTGAACTACGTGATCATTATGTGATTGGAGTCAAGTCCACTCTCCACCATCTCCTGGCACTTGAAAACTTGTTGCTCCATTGCTTCAAGCCTTGTCTCCACGCTTCCGGTCCTCCGTGGTCCCTCAACATCGCGGATGTGCAGCAACCCATCACGCATCTTAATGGTTTGAGGGTGTTGCAGCACCTCCGCGAGGTAGGGGTTGATGACCTTCTCGAAGAACTTGTCCTTGGGGGCGCTTGGAGACGTCATGATGATCAAGATCTGTCAGAGAAACAGCTCGAAACAAGAACAGAGGATAATTGCGTGATACGGTGGTCAAAACCTTCGGGAGAATATATAATGAATTTTTACCGACCAAAATACGTAACGTGCAAGAAAACGGAGTCCGGAGAGCACACGAGGTGCCCACGAGGCAGGGGGGCGCGCCCAGGGGGGTAGGGCGCGCCCTCCACCCTCGCGGAGGCCTCGTGTCTGATACGTCTCCGTCGTATCTATAATTTTTGATTGTTCCATGCCAATATTATACAACTTCCATATACTTTTTGGTAACTTTTTATACTATTTTTGGGACCAACATATTGGTCCAGTGCCCAGTGCCAGTTCCTGTCTCTTGCATGTTTTTGGTTTCGCAGAATATCCATATCAAACGGAGTCCAAACAGGATAAAAATGGACGAAGCATATTTTTGGAATATTTGGAAAATCTGGGAGAAAGATCAACGCGAAATGGTGTCCGAGGTGGCCACAAGGCAGGGGCCCACGCCCTCCCCAGAAGGGCGCGCCCCCACCCTCGTGGCCCACCCGTAAGGCGGTTGATGCTCTTCTTCGTCCGTAAGAAAGCTATTCTTTGGTAAAAAAATCACGGCGAAGGTTTTAGTCCAATCGGAGTTACGGATCTCCATATATACCCGAAACGGTGAAAGGGCAGCAGAACAGAATGCAGAAACAGAGAGAAATAGAGAGATAGATCCAATCTTGGAGGGGCTCTCGCCCCTCCCATGCTATGGAGGCCAAGGACCAGGGGTGAAACCCTTCTCTCATCTAGGGAGGAGGTCAAGGAAGAAGAAGACGAAGGGCCCCCTCTGCCCTTCTCTTCCGATGGCGCCGGAACGCCGCCGTGGCCATCATCATCACCGCAATCTTCACCAACAACTTCACCGCCATCATCACCAACTCTTCCCCCTCTATGCAGCGGTGTAACCTCTCTCTTACCCGCTGTAATCTCTACTTAAACATGGTGCTCAACGCTATATAGTATTTCCCAATGATGTATGGCTATCCTGTGATGTTTGAGTAGATCTGTTTTGTCCTATGGGCTATTTGATGATCAAGATTGGTTTGAGTTGCATGTTTTATTATTGGTGCTGTCCTATGGTGCTCTCCGCGTCGCGCAAGTGTGAGGGATCCCCGCTGTAGGGTTCGCAATATGTTTATGATTTGCTTATGGTGGGTGGCGTGAGTGACAGAAGCACAAACCCGAGTAAGTAGGTTGTTTGCGTATGGGATAAAGGGGACTTGATACTTTAATGCTATGGTTGGGTTTTACCTTAATGATCTTTAGTAGTTGCGGATGCTTGCTAGAGTTCCAATCATAAGTGCATATGATCCAAGTAGAGAAAGTATGTTAGCTTATGCCTCTCCCTCAAATAAAATTGCAATAATGATTACCGGTCTAGTTATCGATTGCCTAGGGACAAATAACTTTCTCGTAACAAAAAGCTCTCTACTAAAACTAATTTAGTTGTGTCTTTATCTAAACAGCCCCTAGCTTTTATTTACGCTCTCTTTACTTTCTTGCAAGGTTAGCCAAAAACACCTACAAAGTACTTCTAGTTTCATACTTGTTTTAGGTAAAGCGAATGTCAAGCGTGCGTAGAGTTGTATCGGTGGTCGATAGAACTTGAGGGAATAATTGTTCTACCTTTAGCTCCTCGTTGGGTTCGACACTCTTACTTATCGAAAACTGTCGTGATCCCCTATACTTGTGGGTTATCAAGACCTTTTTCTGGCGCCGTTGCCGGGGAGGAATAGCGTGGGGTGAATATTCTCATGTGTGCTTGTTTGCTTTATCACTAAGTAATTTTTATTTGCTGTTCTTAGTTGTTATTTATCTTTAGTTATGGATATGGAACACGAAATACCAAAAAAATTAGGTGTACTTCCTGCTCATGGAGATGGGGAACCTCCTAAAACCCTCGATGCTCAATATGTGAAAAATATTATGTACCACTTTGATAATCCTGAGAAAACCTCATTCAATTTGGTAATGGGAGTAACGTTGGATCAACGTGAATACTTTAGGGGTTATCGCTTGACATAAAAAGGGAAACTATTATGGGATCAAATTTATATATTGAAGTGGTATGCTCGGCAAGTATGCTTGAATTATGATTATAATTGTTGCTCTAGGATGAAGGCTCCACACCTTCCCTTTTCATGCAAATTTAATGATAATGAAACCTTAGCTTCTTATGCTAATGGTATATATGATTACTATGATGTGGAATAAATAGAAGAATTTGTTGCTTTTAAGGGTGCTTATGAAATTGAATCTTTGTTTGAAAAGTATGAAGCTTTTGATGATGATGTTTATAGGCCTGAAAATTTGGCTATATTGAAATATTGCTATGATAATTATGAATATAATTCCTATATTAATGCGCTTATTGAGAAAGTCTCCGCTATCCAAGAAGAGACTAATATTTTGCAGGAATCTATGGAAGAAGAAGTTGATGAAACTGTGAGCTCATTGGATGAAAAAGATGAGGAGGAGAGCGAAGAACAAAAGGAGGAAGAGCGGATTGATCACCCATGCCCACCTTCTAACGAGAGTAACTCTTCAACTCATACATTGTTTGATTCCCCTTCGTGCTTACCGAAGGATGATTGCTATGATGACTATTATGATCCCTATGGTTCTTTTGAAATATCCCTTTTTGATGATGCTTGCTATGCTTCTGGCCAAGATGCCAATATGAATTATGCTTATGGAGATGAACTTGCTACAGTTCCTTATGTTAAACATGAAATTGTTGCTATTGCACCCACACATGATAGTCCTATTATCTTTTTGAATTCTCCCAACTACACTATATTGGAGAAGTTTACCCTTATTAAGGATTATATTGATGGGTTGCCTTATACCGTTGCACATGATGATTTTGATGAATATAATATGCATGTGCTTGTTGCTCCTGCTTGCAATTATTATGAGAGAGGAACTATATCTCCACCTCTTTATGTTTCCAATATGATAAAATTGCAAGAAACTGCTTATACTATGCATTGGTGAAAGCACAAGTGCTCCCTGGGTGGTTTTGGTAATTAATGTCAACATATCTCTTGTTGGACTAACACTTTTACCTAGTATGTTTCAGATAAGTTCAACAATGGAGTGGCATGGACTAAAGGATGTGGAACCCCTTCAAGATGCTAAGGACAAAGGATTGGCTCAAGCTTCAAGATCAAGACTCTACATTTTCTATTTTAGTGATCCAAGATCACATTGAGTCTATAGGAAAAGCCAATACTATCAAGGAGGGATGAGGTGTTGCTTAATGAGCCTCTTGCTTCATGTGCTTAGTGATGTGCTCCAAAATCCTCAACTACCTTTCCATATCCACATATGATCCAAACCTAAAGTCAAACTCGGCCCCACTGATTCTTTCTATCCGGTGCCACCGAGTTTCACATATCATAGCCACTGCCACAAACCCTAGCAAATCGGTCTCACCGATAGGGATCTTGGTCTCACCAAGATGGGATTGCAATTTCTCTATTTCCCTTCATAACGTTTCGGTCCAACCGAAGTGAGCGATCGGTCCCACCGAGATTGCAATGTAAACTCTCTGTTTCCCTTTCGTAACATTTCGGTCTCACCGAAAAGAGTGAATCGGTCCCACCGAGTTTACCTGACCAACTCTCTGGTTAGCTTATTACCAAAATCGGTCTCACCAAGTTTGTGTAATCGGTCACACCAAGATTACGTTATGCCCTAACCCTAACCATATCGGTCCTACCGAGTTGCATCTTAGTCCCACCGAAAATCCTAACGGTCACTAGGTTTGCTGAATCAGTCCGACCGAGTTTAATGATTCGGTCCCACCGAGTTTAACAGATTGTGTGTAACGGTTAGATTTTGTGTGGAGGCTATATATACCCCTCCACCCACTCTTCATTCGTGGAGAACGCCATCAGAACAGATCTTCATTTCCAATACACATTTTCTGAGAGAGAACTACCTACACTTGTGTTGAGCTCAAGATATTCCATTCCTACCATATGAATCTTGATCTCTCGCCTTCCCCAAGTTGCTTTCCACTCAAATCTTCTTTCCACCAAATCCAAATCCTATGAGAGAGAGTTGAGTGTTGGGGAGACTATCATTTGAAGCACAAGAGCAAGGAGTTCATCATCAACACACCATTTGTTACTTCTTGGAGAGTGGTGTCTCCTAGATTGGCTAGGTGTCACTTGGGAGCCTCCGACAAGATTGTGGAGTTGAACCAAGGAGTTTGTAAGGGAAAGGAGACCGCCTACTTCGTGAAGATCTACCGCTAGTGAGGCAAGTCCTTCGTGGGGGACGACCATGATGGAATAGACAAGGTTGCTTCTTGTGGACCCTTCGTGGGTGGAGCCCTCCGTGGACTCGCGCAACCGTTACCCTCCGTGGGTTGAAGTCTCCATCAACGTGGATGTACGATAGCACCACCTATCGGAACCACGCCAAAAACATCCGTGTCTCAAATTGCGTTTGAATACTCCAAACCCTTCCCTTTACATTCTTGCAAGTTGCATGCTTTACTTCCGCTGCTCATATACTCATTGCATGCTTGCTTGATATGTATTGTGCTCATTAAAGTTGTGCTTAAACTCCACCTAAACTTAAGAATTTTAAAAACTGCAACTTTTGGTACTTTGTGTCTAATCACCCCCCTCTAGACACCTCTTCTCGATCCTCTCAATTGGTATCAGAGCTTTGGTCTCCATTGCCTTGGTTTAAACATCTTTGGAGGAAGATGGATGTGTCTACTTTAGGAAGTCTTAGACATAGAGTGTCCATTCTTGATGGAGATTATTTTCATGAGTGGAAAAATGAAATGCTTGAGATTGTCAATGAATATCATTTGAACAAGTACATTTCTAGTCCTTGTGCACCTCATATTGATCCTTTGCACCCTACCCTAGATGAACATATTGACATGATTCGTAATCTTAGAACTGTTGAGCTCATCATTAGAGGATTGCCCAAAAATTTGATTGCTAGGTTGCCTACTCTTAATTGTGCCTATACTATATGGAAATTTTTTGAGGAACGATTTCCCGATTACTCCTTGAAAAATTTAGACGAAATTCTCCATAAGTCTATTGCTTTGAGTAAGATGAACTCTAGTGATCCTAGTTTCGGTGATTGTCTATTTGAGCTTACCAATCTCATGCATGCTAAAGGAAATGTTGGTATCATTAGTGATATCATATCCGAAGCTATAAGAATTCATAAAGGTAACCACTTTGATGATCATGTACCTAATGAATTACCCTCTCTAGGAATTGATCAATCACAAGATGATGTTGAACATGGATACTATGATGAAGATGATGATAGTGACTATAATCTTGATGATGCAATGAGACATTTTGGTCTTATGGCAAATCTTCGCGGCTACATGGCTGGCGGAAAGGAGTGGGTCCTTGATAGTGGATGTACTGATCATATGACCGGAGATGAAGAGATGTTCCGTGAGCTTGCTGAAAATGACGACCCTCGAAAATATGTCAACTTTGGTGATAATTCAAAGGGTAAGGTAGTTGGACTTGGTAAGGTGGCCATCTCACACGATAGCTCCATACAAAATGTCATGCTCGTTGAATATCTTGGATACAATTTACTTTCAGTTTCTATACTTGCGGATTTCGGTTTCAATGTCTTATTCACTGAAGTAGATTGCCAAGTGTTTCGTAGAGACAATCATAAAATGGTCTTTACCGGTATAGGTAGAGGAGATCTTTACATTGTTGATTTCACTAAAAAGGCTCAACCTAAAACTTGCTTAATTGCTAAATCTTCTAAAGGCTGGTTGTGGCATAGAAGACTAGGTCATGTTGGAATGCGAAATCTTGATAAGCTTATCAAAGGTGATCATATCCTTGGAATAAAAGATGTTGTATTTGACAAGGATAGACTTTGTAGTGCTTGTCAAGTAGGGAAACAAGTTGGAGGAAGTCACCGCGCAAAGAACATCATGACCACAAGAAGACCACTCGAGCTACTTCACATGGATCTCTTTGGTCCAAATGCGTACAAGAGTCTCGGTGGTAACTCATTTGGTCTAGTCATAGTTGATGATTTTTCAAGATTTACGTGGGTGTTCTTTCTTGATGACAAGTCGCAGGTCCAAAAGATCTTCAAAAACTTCGCTAGGAAGGCCCAAAATCAGTTTGACGTGAAGATCAAGAAGGTTCGGAGCGACAATGGAACGGAGTTCAAGAACGCAAATGTGGACACCTTTCTTGACGAAGAAGGGATTTCACACGAGTTCTCGGCTACGTACACACCTCAACAAAATGGAGTTGTTGATAGGAAGAACCAGAATCTTATCGATATGGCAAGAATGATGCTTGATGAGTACAAGACGCCAAAACACTTTTGGGCGGAAGCGGTTGAGACAGCTTGTCATGCAACAAATCGCTTGTATATTCACAAGCTACTCGACAAGACGGCGTACGAGCTCCTCACCGGTAACAAACCCCAAGTTGGATACTTTCGAGTATTTGGCTCAAAGTGCTACATTCTTAACAAGCATCGTTGTTCTAAATTTGCTCCTAAGTCTCATGAAGGTTTTCTACTTGGTTATG
The DNA here is from genome assembly GCA_032464435.1 of Aegilops umbellulata. Lineage (NCBI taxonomy): Eukaryota > Viridiplantae > Streptophyta > Magnoliopsida > Poales > Poaceae > Aegilops > Aegilops umbellulata. The sequence goes on along the minus strand of CP136056.1, from coordinate 287,931,586 downwards.
GCTCAAACTCTCACACTTACCGTGTCTACAACAATTTCACCCGAAAGGTTGAAGAGACGGTGGATGTGAAGTTTGATGAATCTAATGGCTCGCAAGTAGAGCAATTGCCAATTGATGTAGGAGACAAAGACCCTTCGGAAGCAATTCAAGACTTGTCCATTGGCAAGGTTCGTCCAACGGAAATGAAGGAGAGTACCTCGTCTGTCCAATTGGAAGCTTCTACCTCACATCAAGGTGAACCAAGAGTTGATACGGAAGCATCCACAAGTGGGACACGTCAAGATGAAGAAAACGAGGGAGTACACCAAGATGAACATCAACAACCTCCTTCTCCACCACGACAAGAGAACAACAACGTCAACAATGAAGAAGGCCAAGAAGAAGAAGAAGAACAAGATGAAGAGGATGTTCCACCCCGACCCAAGCAAAAGCTTTCACGAGGTCGAGCAAGAATTGCCAAAGATCATCCCGTCGAGCAAATCTACAATGATATCCAAATCGGGAGAATCACTCGCTCTAAAACTCGTTTAGCTAACTTTTGTGAACATTACTCGTTCATTTCTAAAATTGAACCTATGAAGGTTGAAGAAGCATTGAAGGATCCGGATTGGATAAACGCTATGCATGAAGAGCTACACAACTTTGAGAGAAATCAAGTGTGGACATTGGTCGAGAAGCCCGACAACAACCACAACATCATTGGTACCAAATGGGTGTTTCGCAACAAGCAAGATGAAGATGGACAAGTGGTTCGCAACAAAGCACGTCTCGTCGCCCAAGGCTATACACAAGTTGAAGGTATGGACTATGGTGAGACATATGCTCCCGTTGCTAGACTTGAGTCCATTCGTATCTTACTTGCCTATGCTAATCACCATGATATCACCTTATACCAAATGGATATTAAAAGTGCTTTTCTAAACGACAAAATTGAGGAGGAAGTTTATGTTAAGCAACCTCCCGGCTTTGTTAATCCTAAGAAACCTAATCATGTTTACAAACTTCACAAAGCCCTTTATGGTCTTAAACAAGCTCCTAGAGCATGGTATAAATGCTTGACCAAGTTTCTTACTGAAAAAGGCTTTGAAATTGGTAAAATTGATTCTACTCTTTTTACTAAAAGGGTTAATGGAGAACTATTTGTATGCCAAATTTATGTTGATGATATCATATTTGGTTCAACTAACCCTCATTTTAGTGAAAAGTTTGGAAAGCTAATGTCGGAGAAGTTTGAGATGTCTATGATGAGTGAACTCAAATTCTTTCTCGGTTTGCAAATCAAGCAAACTAAGGAAGGTACATTTGTCTCTCAAATGAATTACACCAAAGACTTATTCAAGAAGTTCAATATGCAAGAATGCAAAGGTATGCCTACACCTATGCCTACTAGTGGACATCTTGATTTGACCAAAGATGGTGAACCGGTTGATCAAAAGGTTTATCGCTCTATGATTGGTTCATTGTTATATCTATGTGCCTCCCGTCCCGATATTATGCTAAGTGTGTGCATGTGTGCACGATATCAAGCTGCTCCTAAAGAATGTCATCTTAAAGCTGTGAAAAGGATAGTGAGATACTTAATCCATACACCAAATTTTGGCATTTGGTATCCTAAGAGGTCCTCTTTTGATCTTGTTGGCTATTACGACTCGGACTATGCCGGAGACAAGGTTGATAGAAAGTCCACTTCGGGTACTTGTCAATTCCTTGGTAGATCTCTTGTGTCTTGGTCTTCCAAGAAACAGAACTCGGTATCCTTATCCACCGCCGAAGCGGAATACATTGCCGCTGGTTCATGTTGTGCTCAGTTACTTTGGATGACCCAAACTCTTAAAGATTATGGGATATATGTGAAACATGTTCCATTGCTATGTGACAATGAAAGTGCTATTAAGATTGCTCACAATCCCGTGCAACATTCTCGAACTAAGCATATTGAAGTTTTTCATCATTTCATTCGAGATCATGTTGCCAAAGGGGACATTAACCTTAAGCATGTTCGCACCGATAAGCAATTGGCGGATATATTCAGTAAACCACTTGATGAGAAAGTGTTTTGCAGGTTAAGAGGTGAATTGAACGTCATTGATGCTTCAAACTTGGAGTAGGAACTCCATTTGATACATGTGAGGCATGATCCTATGACTAATCCTTGATACTTCTCTTATGAAGCAATTCATATGTCTTGGATATATTTGGACCTTGCATGTCATCTAACCCGTGTAGGTACTTGGTTGAATCTAATTCTATGAGATTGCAAGACACTCACATCTTGAGCAATCTCTACATCACCAAGTCTCTACACAATGGTGGTTGAAGACAAGGAAGCACGAAGCCATTCAAACATATCCTTTGACAAATTCTATGTTAAATCCTATAATTGTCATTTTGGATACACAAGTGCTTTTCCTTGCAAAACTAACCCATGTAGGTAGATGATCTCAAACTCCAAGTGGTGCTCCCAACTCTTGATGAACTACATCAACCTTGAGCAACCCACACAAGTTCAACTACATGAGCAAGACCCACACCACCACCCAAGGTATGTTATTCCATCTTAGAGAAGCTTTACTCCAAATCATGAGTCAAAGCAACTCAACAAGATGTGAATACATCAAGATGCTTAAACGAAAAATGGTAACCCCATTTTGAGCTTAAACGATGCGTATGACCTATGATCAAGTGCTCTCACTTGACTCCTAAGTCAATATACTCGAACATAGGTGACTTTGTCACCGCCCAACTCTAGATGAAGTTCTCTTGTGTTTTCTTTTTTTGTGTTATTGCATTTGTCTATTGCATATTTGTTTCCCCTTTAAAAAAAACTTCATTTAGATCTTTAAGTTTCTTGTCCTTTCTCTTTGTTCTGCATTTTCTGCATCCAATTCATTGCAAATCTTTCAGTAAATTCCTTGCAAATCCTTGTGAGATCTTATTCCTGATTTCTATTTGCTCCAGCTCCACTCAATGATTCTTGTCCTCTACCAGCATCATGTTACACATGCTGCTTTGCTCTGTGACTCAAGGACCAACCCATTTGTATCACATGTCCAGGAGACCCTTCTTGGAAATTGATGTCAAAGGGGGGGGGGGGAGAGATCACATCAAAGCTTAATCCTTCCTATAGGGGGAGAAAGAGAGAATACTCAGGGGACAGAAAGTAATATCATCATTGCCCCAGATGCTTGGTGTTCAAGAGGAGAGATGTCAGTCACATGACTTTAAAAGGGGAAAGACATGTTTAGCTCTGTTGTTTATTTTCTATTTGCTCTGATTTTCTGTTCCCTATCTTCTCCCAATATCAAATGTTAGATTCAGGGGGAGCAAGACATCTAAGGGAAGGAAATCTCTGATTTTATTGCATATCTTTACCTTTGGGGACATGTCTATATCCAATGTAGTACTTAGTACTCACTCTACATGTCATACCAGTCTTGGTTCTCTTGTGGTTTCTTTTGTTTGCTCTGGTTAGTAGGTGTATCTGTGTTATCTAACCTTGTTTGCGCAGGTTCATCCCATCCTAAGCCAACTCAAGACCACAAGGTAAGTATATGCATCACAGTCATGTGAATGAGAAGTTCTTGCTGATGTAAATATTGTTTGCAAGAAGGACTCACAAGCATGAATGTACTTTTCTCATAATCACATCATTTGCTCTGATGCATATAGCCAAGATACATGTAACACATTGCTTACTATGTCATGTTTATGCAGTCACATGCCTCTATATTCCATATTCACATGATTGCATACATGTAGGGGGAGCCTATGCATGTTACATGTCTTTCCAAAGCTTTACTTGCTATTCTCTATATCTTTATCTAAAGCTTTGATGTATGTTGTCATCAATTACCAAAAAGGGGGAGATTGAAAGCACAAGTGCTCCCTGGGTGGTTTTGGTAATTAATGTCAACATATCTCTTGTTGGACTAACACTTTTACCTAGTATGTTTTAGATAAGTTCAACAATGGAGTGGCATGGACTAAAGGATGTGGAACCCCTTTAAGATGCTAAGGACAAAGGATTGGCTCAAGCTTCAAGATCAAGACTCTACATTTTCTATTTTAGTGATCCAAGATCACATTGAGTCTATAGGAAAAGCCAATACTATCAAGGAGGGATGAGGTGTTGCTTAATGAGCCTCTTGCTTCATATGCTTAGTGATGTGCTCCAAAATCCTCAACTACCTTTCCATATCCACATATGATCCAAACCTAAAGTCAAACTCGCCCCACTGATTCTTTCTATCCGGCGCCACCGAGTTTCACATATCATAGCCACTGCCACAAACCCTAGCAAATCAGTCTCACAGATAGGGATCTCGGTCTCACTGAGATGGGATTGCAATTTCTCTGTTTCCCTTCGTAACGTTTCGGTCCAACCGAAGTGAGTGATCGGTCCCACCGAGATTGCAATGTAAACTCTCTGTTTCCCTTTCGTTACATTTTGGTCTCACCGAAAAGAGCGAATCGGTCCCACCGAGTTTACCTGAACAACTCTCTGGTTAGCTTATTACCAAAATCGGTCTCACCGAGTTTGTGTAATCGGTCACACCGAGATTACGTTATGCCCTAACCCTAACCATATCAGTCCTATCGAGTTGCATCTGAGTCCCACCGAAAATCCTAACGGTCACTAGGTTTTCTGAATCAGTCCAACCGAGTTTAATGATTCGGTCCCACCGAGTTTAACAGATTGTGTGTAACGGTTAGATTTTGTGTGGAGGCTATATATACCCCTCCACCCACTCTTCATTCATGGAGAAAGCCATCAGAACAGATCTTCATTTCCAATACACATTTTCTGAGAGAGAACTACCTACACTTGTGTTGAGCTCAAGATATTCCATTCCTACCATATGAATCTTGATCTCTAGCCTTCCTCAAGTTGCTTTCCACTCAAATCTTCTTTCCACCAAATCCATATCCTATGAGAGAGAGTCGAGTGTTGGGGAGACTATCATTTGAAGCACAAGAGCAAGGAGTTCATCATCAACACACCATTTGTTACTTCTTGGAGAGTGGTGTCTCCTAGATTGGCTAGGTGTCACTTGGGAGCCTCCGACAAGATTGTGGAGTTGAACCAAGGAGTTTGTAAGGGCAAGGAGATCGCCTACTTCGTGAAGATCTACCGCTAGTGAGGCAAGTCCTTCGTGGGCGACGGCCATGATGGAATAGACAAGGTTGCTTCTTCGTGGACCGTTCGTGGGTGGAGCCCTCTGTGGACTCGCGCAACCGTTGCCCTCCGTGGGTTGAAGTCTCCATCAACATGGATGTACGATAGCACCACCTATTGGAACCACGCCAAAAACATCCGTGTCTCAAATTGCGTTTGAATACTCCAAACCCTTCCCTTTACATTCTTGCAAGTTGCATGCTTTACTTTCCGCTGCTCATATACTCATTGCATGCTTGCTTGATATGTATTGTGCTCATTAAAGTTGTTCTTAAACTCCACCTAAACTTAAGAATTTTAAAAACTGCAACTTTTGGTACTTAGTGTCTAATCACCCCCCTCTAGACACCTCTTCTCGATCCTCTCAATTGGCCTTTACTAGGTGCGCCTGAGTTGTTCTTTTATGACATGACGATGCATAGGAAGAGAGTTAGACTTCGTCATTACATGATATATGTTGCTTTGTGCTCACTACTAGATTACTAATCATTGCTAATTAAAATTGGCTTTGATATACCTTGGGATCCGGGTGGATTCACTACTTGAGCACTATATGCCTAGCTTAATGGCTTTAAAGAAAGCGCTGCCAGGGAGACAACCCGGAAGTTTTAGAGAGTCATTTATTTCTGTTGAGTGCTTTCATATAGTTTAAAAAAAAGAGGGGAACCCAAAACTTTTCAAAAAGGAAAGTGAAAGTGAGAAAGACAAGCATTGTTGAAGTGGGAGATCTCCTTGAACTTTGTTCATGCTCACGGCAACTTTGTAAATCTTGATTACAGAAACTTTTCAAAAAAAATAATTATCCCCTTGTACAATTACATTGTATTATAAAAATAATGTGCCAAGATTTGCCTTCAAGATGTTTACAATGCTTGTTGGTTTGTACGGTGCAGGACAGAAACTTTGGCTGTAGTGCACGGATTTTAATTTTTTACTGGAATATCAAATGGTTCTGATTATTTTTGCAATGTCTTGCCGTACAAATTTTTTATTTTTCCTAATTTTGGCAGAATTTTTCAAGTATCAGAAGTATGGTGAATGTTCAGATTATTACAGACTGTTCTGTTTTAGACAGATTCTGTTTTTGATGCATAGTTTGCTTGTTTTGATGAAACGATCGATTTATATCAGTGGATTAAGCCATGGAAAACTTATACTACAGTAGACACAATGCCAAAATAAAATATTAATTGGTTTGCAACAGTACTTTATATTTGTTAGAGCGTGGGCATATCTTTTGTAGAAAGAATTAAACTCTCTTGCTTCACTTATATCTATTTAGAGAGATGACAGGAACTGGTCATTCACATGGTTAGTCATAAAATCCTACATAAACTTGTAGATCACTGAATATGATGTGTTTGATTCCTTGCAATAGTTTTGCGATATAAAGATGGTGATATTAGAGTCATGCTAGTGGGTAGTTGTGGATTAGTATAAATACTTGTGTTGAGGTTTGTGATTCCCGTAGCATGCACGTATGGTGAACCGTTATGTGATGAAGTCAGAGTATGGTTTATTTATTGATTGTCTTCCTTATGAGTGGCGGTCGGGGACGAGCGATGGTCTTTTCCTACCAATCTATCCCCCTAGGAGCATGCGTGTAGTACTTTGTTTTGATAACTAATAGATTTTTGCAATAAGTATGTGAGTTCTTTATGACTAATGTTGAGTCCATGGATTATACTCACTCTCACCCTTCCACCATTGCTAGCCTCTCTAGTACCGCGCAAATTTCGCCGGTACCATAAACCCACCATATACCTTCCTCAAAACAGACACCATACCTACCTATCATGGCCTTTCCATAGCCATTCCGAGATATATTGCCATGCAACTTCCATCATCATCATATACATGACTTGAGCATCATTGTCATATTGCTTTGAATGATCGTAAGATAGCTAGCATGATATTTTCATGGCTTGTCCGTTTTCTTGATGTCGTTGCTACGCTAGATCATTGCACATCCCGGTACACCGCCGGAGGCATTCATATGGAGTCATATCTTTGTTCTAAATATCGAGTTGTAATATTGAGTTGTAAGTTGTCGGATTTCGGGTTCCGCAGACCCTTGAGGTTCGAACTCTAGGGTGCGCGCGGAGATTACGCTTCCTACCTACCTGTACCCCTCCGCCTCGCTAGGATCTAAGCTACCAGAAGAACAACACAAGAGACACAGAGTTTATACTGGTTCGGGCCACCCATGCGGTGTAATACCCTACTCCAGTGTGGTGGTGTGGTGGATTGCCTCTTGGGATTGATGATGAACAATACAAGGAAGAACAGCCTCGCGAGGGTCTGTTCTTGGCCGGGGCGATGAACTGCTAGGGGGGTTCGGTCGCCCTTCTCTCTCTCTCTCTGTCTGATTGCCAATCGATCCGTTTCTAGTTCCCTAGGTTCCTCTAGATTCCTCTACCGATGCACCTTGATCGGGGGTGGCTAGTCATATTTATAGGCAAAGGCCCTGGGCCTCTTCCCAAATATTGAGCGGGAAGGGCGCCAACAATTGGCCATTTTGAAGGGGAACATCTGGTACACTTATCCTGACTAAAGTTGGTCCTCGCCTGCCAAAAGCTTTGGTGGTGACGCTGGCTTGGGCTCCACAGTGACTTCCTCCTTGTCGCGGAGCTGGTCTTGGTCTCGTTGCACCGAAATGGGTGCCTTTGCTTGGTCCTCTCGCCTGCGCTTGCTCCCTTTGCACCAAAGAGGAAAGGGAGGACACTGCGTGGGCTGGCGCCTGCCTGGCGCCCTTGGTCGTCATGGCTTGCGTCATGGGCACCTCGTGAGGTACCCCGCCTTGATCTCTCCGCCTCCTCGCGAGCCAGCCTGATGAGGCCGTGCCTGAGGAAGCTCCGTGTCGTCCGCCCCGCGAGGCTTGGCCCCTCGCGAGGGTCTTGAGTCTGCGTTGAAGAAGATGGGCTGTGCTGGGCCCCCTTTGAGCCACGCCGCAGGCCGCAGGCAGGCAAGTCTGGGGACCTCGTTCCCAGAACGCCGACAGTAGCCCCCGGGCCCAAGGCGCGCCCGGACTTGGCCGTGCAGGGAGGCGAAAGGGCAAGGGCGAAGCGCCGCGGGCCCTAACAGCCTGCGGCCTTGGGCGCCGCGTGGCAGTTGATTAGACGTGGGCGTCTCTGCTCCCCCATGATGCCTCGGCATCTGCACGGATTGGACAAGTCCCTGCATACAAAACGGGTCTTGATTACCTGAGATCGTGGAGGCCGACGGTTGGCCTTTGCCGGCTATAAGTACGGAACGGCACGCGCCCTTCCAGTCCATCCCCCTTGCTTCTCCTTCTTCCCGATCCTTGCTCCGTCTTGCTGCGATGGCTCCGATCCGCCGGTTCTCGGCGGCAGAGAAAGGAAAGGCCCCCCGAGAGGAACCAGACCCGCTCCCGCCAAAGAAACGGCTCGCCCTCCGCCGTCGGGATGAGGGTACTCTTCAGGTGGTGTCGAGGCCCTGGGGCGAGCAAGCACCGCCGGGGTTCCCGCTCCCCTTGTACGCCCACATCGAAGGCCCTGACGGGGTTGATGCCGATTGCCACGGGCGGTGCCGCCGTCGGCGCCGACGGATCACGAAGGTGTGGGTCGTCCCCCCTGGGGTCCACACCGAGGGCTCCTCCAGAGAGTTCGTGCTCCATGCCGCCATGCCTCCTCAGTCTTGGATTCGCCTTCTTCCCTTCTTTGCCTCCATCATCCCGCGGGGAGAACTCCTGGAACTGTGGCTGCAGCACGCCGGCTGTAGCACCCTTGAGACCGAGGCGGAGGTCGCAGTCGTTGCCCCGGGTGAGGTATTCATGACTCGAGCTGGGGCAAAATCGCCCGGGTTTGCAGGACGAGAGGCGCCCTCGTGATCCACTTGGAGTACGACGGTGCCTCGGTGATGTTCTTCAAGGTCTTTGACGCGAACGGACGCCGACTGGAGTGCTGCCCCAGGAGAGGTGGTCCAGACCCTGCCACGGCGAGGACCGGGCCCGCCGACCGCCCCCTTGGCGGCTCCTCGGGCGACGGAGGCGTCGGAGGATCCAGCGACTCCGGCGAACTCTTCGTGACTCCGAAGACGAGCGACGACATCTATGAACCCCCGAGCCGGCGCCGCTCCTGGAGCAGGGCGGGCTCGTCTGGTCGTCGCCGACTCTGATCTGGATGGGGTTGGCGCCGGTGCTTGACGGCCCACTGTGGATGATGGCACCTTTTGCAGGGGCACGTGTAGTTAGCGTCCCTCTAGGATCCGTTCCCTGCAAGGAATCAAAGTCGCGCCCCGCGGGGGCTTGTAAGGTGTCTGTGATCCTGTTTGTTAATACAACCCTTGTCGTATAATTGTGCGAGTTGCTCATTCCGTCTTAGCTCAGTCCTTCCTTTCGAACCTCACGAGGGCTTGGTGCTCTGCGCCGACAGGTCCCAGTCCCAAGGCGGCTTCAGCTGTCGCTGGTATGCCAGGTCGCGATGCCGTGGTCAAGGCCAGGAGGTGAGCGACCCGAGGTCCGGTAAGAGCCCCTGAGTCGCGATGCTCGGGAGGTCCCCCTTGGCGCTCAAGCAGCCATCGTTCGGTGAGAAAGGAGGGTGGCGTCGCTAACACGGGATTGCATTAGGTGCGGGGATAGTGCCACTGTAGTTGGTGCTTCCGGGTAGTGACTTATCTCGAGGATCAGGGACCGCTCCCTGGTGTGTTGCCGGGTCCGTGCATCGGCAGGCGTGAGGTTGCTTGGCGAGGTCCTCGCATGTCCCTTCCCTCTCGCCTTTCTCCCCTTTCAGCTCTACGTCCTCGGGTCCCGGCCCTCGAGTGAGTCTCAGCCGTCGCTGGTATGCCAGGTCGCGATGCTGTGGTCAAGGCCAGAGGGTGAGGGCTGGAGAGCCAATAGGAGCCCTGAGTCGCGATGCTCAGGCACCCCCCGTTTAACGTGCAAGCGGTTCACGCGGTTGAGAGTGAACGAGGCTCCGCAAGGGCCTCGCCTGACGCAGCTCCTTTAGGGGATCCTGTAGACCATCATAGAAAGAGCGAGGGGTTGCCATGGCAATTGACAGTCAGCCGTTGGTCGCTTTCGAGAGGTGGTGAGGCACCGAGGGCTTGACGAGGTGGCGCAGTGCGAGGCTGCCGCGCCCAGAGCTCAGCCACTCAAGTTTGTCGGCGTTGCAGGGACGGACCCATGCGCAAGCGTCGTGCCGTTTGGGAGCAGCTCCGTCAGTTGGCGTCAGTTTAGTGGGCAACTAGGTCAAACACATTAGCCGCGAAGGAGTGGATTCATTCAAATAGATGCTGGGAAGGCAGGCGTCACTGGGTCAGGCCCGAGCGACCTGGGGATGATGCAGCCCGAGGGGCGCCCCCAATAAAGTAAGCTAACGACACGAAATAAAAAGGGATACATGCCGCTGGAACAGACCCATGTGGCCTGGGAATAATGCAGCCCTAGGGGGCGCTCCCAACTGGAAATGAAACTTGAAAGATGTCACCTGATGATGTTGAGGATGAAGCAGTGTTGGTGCAGCAGACTCGGTGGGCTGCGAAAGCCGATTCTCACGAGCCCCCAGGCCCTGGGGCCTCGGGAGGCTCCGGAGGCGCTGGTGGCTCCTCGCGGACCATCTCCATCTCTGCCAGGGCTGCGGAACGCCTGGCCTCTTGAGCTTCCATGATGCCCCTCATGAGGCGCTGGTACGTGGCAGCCACACTCGGCAAGCCGTAAGGCATGCGAACGTAGTTGTGGGGTGGACCTTCGCAGCGCCCTACTCGCGAGGGCCAGAGGCGCTCCAGCATGGCGACTCGATTGAGCCCTGGTACGTCGATGCAGACGCGCAGCCCACCATCCTCGCCTGGATGGGGAACCATAACTGGTAGGCGGCGGCCGCCTCTCATGACTCTTGACTCCTGTAGCTCTTGAACGGACTTGCTGACGAACTCCTGAGGGTCTGGCTCCCCTTGCCTTACTCCTTCTTGAGGGAAACGTGCTTCGGAACACGCCTCCATGTGGTGCCCAAGCACCTCCCTCGTGACCTTGGCCAGGTTGGTGGCCCTCCAGGGGAGAGCCCCCGAGCCCTGCCTGAGGAGGGCGCCGGGTGCGCTTTCCTATGCGATGGATGGAGGATCCCCCTGGGCAGGCGCGGGCCCTGAGTGGCCTGCCTCCTGAGGGACCGGGCCAGACGATGTCTTCTTCTTCTTGGGGGTGGTCTCGGGAAGCCTCATGCTTCCACGATCCAGGTCTTCCAGTGATGCGGCCTGAAAAGCTCGTTCCAGGGAACACACCGCGTCCTTCTCTTCACAGGGCACCGTGATGACTCCGCCACTTCCTGGCATCTTGAGGACGTTGTAGCCATGGTGGGTCACGGCCATGAACTTGGCCAGCGCCGGGTACCCAAGGATGGCGTTATACGACAGGCGAATGTGAGCGACGTCGAAGTCGATGAGCTCGGTGCGGTAGTTGTCGCGTGCCCCAAAGGTGACAGGGAGGCGGACCTCCCCAATCGGGACCGTGGAGCCGTCAGTGAATCCGGAGAAAGGCTTGGTCGGCTGAAGCTGGTTGTAGGGCACTTGGAGATTGTTGAATGTTTCCACGGACAGGACGTTAAGCCCTGCCCCGCCATCGATGAGGGTCCTGGTGACCACCATGTTGCTGATGATTGGGGAACAAAGCGTCGGGAGGACCCCGGCTATGGCTGCACACTTGAGCTGATCCGCTGAGCTGAACGTGATGGCACATGATGACCACCTGAGAGGACGTGTGGCTGCGAGCTTGGGGAGGACTGCATTCACTTCGCGGGCGAATTTCTTGAAGATGCGCTGAGAGGCTGGGGCTTGACCTCCGCCCAGGATGTAGGCGATCGCGCGCGGCTCCTGGAAGCCCCCAGCCCCCTCGTCCCGATGGCGGTCCTCGTTTCTTCTTGGATGCGGTGGCAGTGGAGGGAGGCCTGCGTTACCTTGCGGGCGATCCTCGCGAGGCTGATCCCTCCAGTCTCCCTCACGAGGCGGGTCTTGCCAGCGGTCCTCGCGAGGTCGATCGCGCCACCCTTGGCATGGGCTGCTGTCTTCCCAGTGCCCTGCGTTCCTTCCTCCTCCTCGACCGTAGCCCCGGTCGACACGGTCGGGGCCACGGACGATCCTTCCTTCTCGCACGGCTCGGAGCTCTTGGCATTCGTTGGTGTTGTGGGTGTGGAGGTCATGGTACACACAGTAGCGAATGCCCTTGGAGGACTCGGGCTGATATCTGCCCCGCTTGGTGTCTGGTTCTGCCGCGAGCACGGCAGCCCCCTTGCGCTTCACATCCTTGGCCTTGGACTTCTTCTCTTCTGGGTCTGTGGCAGGCAGCTCGAGGAGGGAGAGACGCCCTTCCTCAGCCCTGGCGCACTTGGTCGCCAAATTGAACAGCTCCAAGGAAGTGCGCAGATCTTCATGCATCGCCAGCTCCTCCTTCATCTTGACGTCGCGCACGCCGTCGGAGAAGGCTGAGATGATGGCCCCCTTGGACACCCTGGGAATCTTGAGGCGTGCATTGTTGAAGCGCTGGATGTACTTTTGCAGGGTCTCTCCGGGCTGCTGCTTGATGCGGCGCATGTCGCTCACGGCGGGTGGCCGGTCGAGAGTACCTTGGAAGTTGGCGATGAAGCGGGTGCGCATCTCGTCCCAGGAGGAGATCGTGCCTGGAGCCAGATTGAGGAGCCAGGTGCGGGCCCCATCCTTGAGCGCCATGGGAAACCAGTTCTCCATGACCTTCTCATCTCCGTTGGCATCTTCGATGCCCATCTCATAGAGCTGGAGGAACTCCGCAGGGTCGGCCGTGCCGTCATAGCGAGGAGGCAAGTCTGGCTTGAACTTGCCGGGCCACGCGACGCTGCGCAGCTCAGTGTTAAAGGCGCGGCAGCCCGCCGTGGCCACGGGAGGCCTTGGGTGATGGAGAGCTTGATCTTGCAGGTCCTCGCGCGCTGCAGCTGGGAGCAGCGCGGGGTCTTGACGTGCGGGAGCAGGAGCGTGGCCGCGATGTGCCGGATCATGGAGCGCCCAGGCAGCTTTTGGCAAGCGAGGGACTTCTTGGCAGCTCTGCTCTTGCCGCGCCGATGCCTGGCGAAGCGGGTTCTAGCCAGGGGCCACGCGCCTTGCAGCCGGGGTGTCTTCTTGGTGAGGAGGCGGCTGAGGCGCCCGCGTAGCTTCGTCGCCCGCGCGGGGCGGGGTGTGGTGCAGCGGGACGGACGGTGCGGGAGAGCCCCCGGCGGCGCGGACGAGCTCGGCGACGCGGTCGAGCCACTCTTTGTAGACGTCATCGACGGGACGGTAGCGCAGGAGCTCGTTTGCCGCGATGAGTGCAGCTCGAGCCTCCATGGGTGCGCGGAGCGCGCAGGACGAAGAACCATCTGGGGTGAGCGAGGGAGTAGCAGTGCGGCCGTCTTGCCGCACGGAAGGATGCAGAGACAACGCTTGCTGCTCGTTCCCCGCCGGGCCGGTGGCGGCGTTGATGGCAGGCGACGAGGAACGGCGGGGACGCCCGCCGACGGGAGCCGTCTGGGCGATGCAGGAAGCGAGAGAGGCTCGGCGCTTGGCGTGGGCCCAACAAGCGTCAGACATGGACGCAATGGTCGGGGGAGAAACGGGCGGTGGAAGACGAATTCCGGCGCACCCCTACCTGGCGCGGCAAATGTCGGATTTTGGGTTCCGGCAGACCCTTGAGGTTCGAACTCTGGGGTGCGTGCGGAGATTACGCTTCCTACCTACCTGTACCCCTCCGCCTCGCTAGGATCTAAGCTACCAGAAGAACAACACAAGAGACACAGAGTTTATACTGGTTCGGGCCACCGATGCGGTGTAATACCCTACTCCAGTGTGGTGGTGTGGTGGATTGCCTCTTGGGCTTGATGATGAACAATACAAGGAAGAACAGCCTCGCGAGGGTCTGTTCTTGACCAGGGCGATGAACTGCTAGGGGGTTTCGGTCGCCCTTCTCTCTCTCTCTGTCTGATTGCTAATCGACCCGTTTCTAGTTCCCTAGGTTCCTCTAGATTCCTCTACCGATGCCCCTTGATCGGGGGTGGCTAGTTCTATTTATAGGCAAAGGCCGTGGGCCTCTTCCCAAATATTGAGCGGGAAGGGCGCCAACAATTGGCCATTTTAAGGGGAACATCTGGTACACTTATCCTGACTAAAGTTGGTCCTCACCTGCCAAAGGCTCTGGTGGTGACGCTGGCTTGGGCTCCATAGTGACGTCCTCCTTCTCGCGGAGCTGGTCTTGGTCTCGTTGCACCGAAATGGGTGCCTTTGCTTGGTCCTCTCGCCTGCGCTTGCTCCCTTTGCACCAAAGAGGAAAGGGAGGACACTGCGTGGGCTGGCGCCCTCCTGGCGCCCTTGGTCGTCATGACTTTTGTCATGGGCACCTCGTGAGGTACCCCGCATTGATCTCTCCGCCTCCTCGCGAGCCAGCCTGATGAGGCCGTGCCCGAGGAAGCTCCGTGTCGTCCGCCCCGCAAGGCTTGGCCCCTCGCGAGGGTCTTGAGTCTGTGTTGAAGAAGATGGGCCGTGCTGGGCCCCCTTTGAGCCACGCCGCAGGCCGCAGGCAGGCAAGTCTGGGGACCCCCATTCCCAGAACGCCGACATAAGTAAATAAAAGTGTGATGATCATCATTACTAGAGCATTGCCCAAGTGAGGAAAGGATGATGGAGACTATGATTCCCCCACAAGTCGGGATGAGACACCGGACTTTACAAAAAAATAAAAGAGGCCAAAGAAGCCCACCAAAAAAGGGAAAAATAAAAAAATAAAAAAAATGAGAGAAAAAGAGAGAAGGGGCAATGTTATTATCCTTTTACCACACTTGTGCTTCAGAGTAGCACCATGTTCTTCATAGAGAGAGTATCCTATGCTTTCATTTTCATATACTAGTGGGGATTTTCATTATAGAACTTGGCTTGTATATTCCGATGATGGACTTCCTCAAATGCCCGAGGTCTTCATGAGCAAGCAAGTTGGATGCACACCCACTTAGTTTTCAGTCTGAGCTTTCATACACTTATAGCTCTTATTGCATCCGTTTCATGGCAATCCCTACTCACTCACATTGATATCTATTGATGGGAATCTCCATAGCCCGTTGATACGCCTAGTTGATGTGAGACTATCTTCTCCTTTTTGTCTTCTCCACACAACCTCCACCATCATATTCTATTCCACCTATAGTGCTATGTCCATTGCTCACGCTCATATATTGCGTGAAAGTTGAAAAGGTTTGAGAACGTCAATAGTATGAAACAATTGCTTGGCTTGTCATCGGGGTTGTGCATGATTTGAATATTTTGTGTGGTGAAGATGGAGCATAGCCAGACTATATGATTTTCTAGGGATAACTTTCTTTGACCTTATTATTTTGAAAAAACATGATTGCTTTATTAGTAGGCTTGAAGTATTATTGTTTTTATGTCAAATGATAGACTATTGCTTTGAATCACTGTGTCTTAATATTCATGCCATGATTAGACATATGATCAAGATTATGCTAGGTAGCATTCCATATCAAAAATTATCTTTTTTATCATTTACCTACTCGAGGACGAGCAGGAATTAAGCTTGGGGATGCTGATACGTCTCCGTCGTATCTATAATTTTTGATTGTTCCATGCCAATATTCTACAACTTCCATATACTTTTTGGCTACTTTTTATACTATTTTTGGGACTAACATATTGATCCAGTGCCCAGTTCCAGTTCCTGTCTGTTGCATGTTTTTGGTTTCATAGAATATCCATATCAAACGGAGTCTAAACGGGATAAAAACGGATGGAGCTTATTTTTGGAATATTTTGAAAATCTGGGAGAAAGATCAACGCGAAACGGTGTCCGATATAGCCACGAGGCAGGGGCCCACGCCCTCCCTAGGAGGGCACGCCCCCACCCTCGTGGGCCACCCGTAAGGCAGTTGATGCCCTTCTTCGGCCACAAGAAAGCTAATTTTCGGTAAAAAATCACGGCGAAGGTCTCAGTCCAATCGGAGTTACAGATCTCCATATATACCCGAAACGGTGAAAGGGCAGCAGAACAGAACACAAAAATAGAGAGAAACAGAGAGATAGATCCAATCTTGGAGGGGCTCTCGCCCCTCCCACACCATGGAGGCCAAGGACCAGAGGGGAAACCCTTCTCCCATCTAGGGAGGAGGTCAAGGAAGAAGAAGACAAAGGGGCCCCCTCTCCCCTTCTCTTACGGTGGCGCCGGAACGCCGCCGTGGCCATCATCATCACCACAATCTTCACCAACAACTTCACCGCCATCATCACCAAGTCTTCCCCCCTCTATACAGCGGTGTAACATCTCTCTTACCCGCTGTAATCTCTACTTAAACATGGTGCTCAACGCTATATATTATTTCCCAATGATGTATGGCTATCCTATTATGTTTGAGTAGATCTATTTTGTCCTATGGGCTATTTGATGATCAAGATTGGTTTGAGTTGCATGTTTTATTATAGGTGCTGTCCTATGGTGCTCTCCGTGTCGCGCAAGCGTGAGGGATCCCCGCTGTAGGGTTTGCAATATGTTTATGATTTGCTTATGGTGGGTGGCGTGAGTGACAGAAGCACATACCCGAGTAAGTAGGTTGTTTGCGTATGGGATAAAGGGGACTTGATACTTTAATGCTATGGTTGGGTTTTACGTTAGTGATCTTTAGTAGTTGTGGATGCTTGCTAGAGTTCCAATCGGAAGTGCATATGATCCAAGTAGAGAAAGTATGTTAGCTTATGCCTCTCCCTCAAATAAAATTGTAATAATGATTACCGGTCTAGTTATCGATTGCTAGGGACAAATAACTTTCTCGTAACAAAAAGCTCTCTACTAAAACTAATTTAGTTGTGTCTTTATCTAAACAGCCTGTCGTGGTTTTGTCACGGCAGATGTCCTCATGAAAGGACTTAGTCGTGGAGCCATCGCGACGGGTTAGCTTGAAGGGGTTAAAGCGGACACAGGGACGCGAGAGAGTTTATATACTAGTTCGGCCCCTTCGATGAAGGTAAAAGCCTACGTCTAGTTGTGATGGAATTGATGGGGTTTCGATGACTAGGGAGCAAACAAGCTTCGCCTAAGTCTCGAGTTGTTGTCTGTTGTCCTTGAACCGCCGCCGGGTCGTCCCCTTATATACACGGGTGACGCCCGTCAGTTTACAGAGTCCCAACACTGGCTCATAGACGTGTCCGGTTTGGTCTCTACCTATTCCTAACTTACAATACAAGTTACATGACAACACCGGTTTACGGCTACAGGCCTTGAACCGACTATGGCCCCTCAGCCCTCATCTGCCTTCTTGGGTTTTAACATACTTAACTATTGGCGAAGTTAACCCGGCCCAGATAAGCCGGTTTACACCCAGTAGTAATATCCCCAACATTAGGCCCCAGATTGATTTGAACAGGTTCATGTCAATCCTTAGAAAAAATCTTCATCTTCAACATCTTCTTGTAGTTTGTTGAACCGCCGTGATGTCATCTTCTCCAACTGCCGTAAACCGGAGTGACGTCATATGTCATAATGAGGCTATCCATTATACCTCCTTGTTTAATAGATCTGCAATAATCTAGGTGACAGTTCCATTTCCAAACCCGTCGGCCCCTTGATTCTCGCGCCTGACATATGTCCCTGTCTTTATAAATAGGGCAAAAGGGTCATTTCCTTTTCCCCCTTCCTCTCCTCTTCTTCGTCTTCCTCACGACACCCAGCTTCAGAGCGCCGCCGCCGTCGACCTCTGCATCAACTCGGGCCGCTGCATCACCCTGTCTTGCACCAGAGCACCGCGGCGATCTCCAGTGCCGTCCTCGACTCCGGTAAATCTCCTGACCTTTTTCTTACAGATCTGTTCTAGGGTTCCATGCTCCTCTAGTATTCCTTGTCTGCTTCGTTGAAAGTGCAACTATCCCTAGGTGGTTTTGGTAATTTATAACAACATATAGCTCATTGAGCTAATGCAATTCCAAGACAATTATTTCAAGAAAGCTCAATGATTGGCATGGCATGGATGGTGAAAGTGGAACCCTCAAAATGCTAAGGACAAAGGATTGGCTCAAGCTCAAATGCTCAAGACTCTTCATTTTACATTTTAGTGATCCAAGATCACATTGAATCTATAGGAAAAGCCAATACAATCAAGGAGGGATGAGGTGTTGCTTAATGAGCTCTTTGCCTTATGTGCTTAATGATATGCTCGAAAATCCTCAACTACTTTCCCATATCCACATTTGACCTAAACCCTAAGCAAAACTCGGTCCTACCGATTCTTTCTATCTGGCGCCACCGAGTTTCTCATATGTCATAAGCCACTGCCAAACCCTAGCAAATCGGTTTCACCGATAGGGATCTCGGTCTCACCGAGATGGGATTGCAACCTCTTTGTTTCCTTTTTGTATCTTTTCGGTCTCACCGAAAGAGCGGATCGGTCCCACCGAGATTGCAATGCAAACTCTCTGTTTCCCTTTTGTAACTTTTCGGTCTCACCGAAAGAGCAAATCGGTCCCACCGAGTTTGCCTGACCAACCCTCTGGTAGCTAATTACCAAATCGGTCTCACCGAGTTTGTGTAATCGGTCTCACCGAGATTATGTTATGCCCAAACCCTAACCACATCGGTCCTACCGAGATGCATGTCAGTCCCACCGAAAATCTCTAACGGTCACTAGGTTTACCATTTCGGTCCGATCGAGTTTGTTTATTCGGTCCCACCGAGATTGGTAGATTGTGTGTAATGGTTGGATTTTGTGTGGAGGCTATATATACCCCTCCACCTCCTCTTCATTCGTGGAGAGAGCCATCAGAACACACCTACACTTCCAACTCATATGTTCTGAGAGAGAACCACCTACTCATGTGTTGAGACCAAGATATTCCATTCCTACCATATGAATCTTGATCTCTAGCCTTTCCCAAGTTGCTTTCCACTCAAATCTTCTTCCCACCAAATTCAAATCCTGTGAGAGAGAGTTGAGTGTTGGGGAGACTATCATTTGAAGCACAAGAGCAAGGAGTTCATCATCAACACACCATTTGTTACTTCTTGGAGAGTGGTATCTCCTAGAT
Organism: Aegilops umbellulata; assembly: GCA_032464435.1. Classification (NCBI taxonomy): domain Eukaryota; kingdom Viridiplantae; phylum Streptophyta; class Magnoliopsida; order Poales; family Poaceae; genus Aegilops; species Aegilops umbellulata. Next base: position 287,912,385 of record CP136056.1, on the reverse strand, counting down.
TGGCTAGGTGTCACTTGGGAGCCTCCGACAAGATTGTGGAGTTGAACCAAGGAGTTTGTAAGGGCAAGGAGATCGCCTACTTCGTGAAGATCTACCGCTAGTGAGGCAAGTCCTTCGTGGGCGATGGCCATGGTAGGATAGACAAGGTTGCTTCTTCGTGGACCCTTCGTGGGTGGAGCCCTCCGTGGACTCACGCAACCGTTACCCTTCGTGGGTTGAAGTCTCCACTAACGTGGATGTAGGATAGCACCACCTATCCGAACCACGGGAAAAACATCCGTGTCTCCAATAGCGTTTGAATTCTCCAAACCCTTCCCTTTACGTTCTTGCAAGTTGCATGCTTTACTTTCCGCTGCCTATATACTGTTTGCATGCTTGCTTGAATCGTGTGATGATTGCTTGACTTGTCCTAAAATAGCTAAAATCTGCCAAGAACTAAAATTGGGAAAAGGCGTAGCCTTTATTTGGTCAAGTAGTCTAATCACCCCCCCTCTAGACATACTTCCGATCCTACAAGTGGTATTAGAGCTTTGGTCTCCATTTGCTTTGATTCCCATAGCTTTTGGTGGTCATAGCCTTGGTTTCACAACCTAGGAGAGTATGGCGTCTAGTGAGGGAAATTATCACCGTAGAGGTCCTTACTTTGATGGCACTAACTTTGCTAGTTGGAAGCATAAAATGAAAATGCATATTCTTGGACATAACCCTGCCGTTTGGGCGATTGTGTGTGTTGGTTTGCAACGTGACTTCTTCGAAGGGAAAGAACCAAACTGTGAAGCTACCGCGGATGAGTTGAAGATGCTACAATACAACGCTCAAGCTTGTGATATTCTCTTCAACGGATTGTGCCCCAAAGAATTCAACAAAATCAGTCGTCTTGAGAATGCAAAGGAAATTTGGGATACTTTGATTGATATGCACGAAGGTACCGACTCCGTCAAGGAATCTAAATTGGATGTGCTTCAAAGTCAACTTGACAAGTTCAAAATGAAGGATGGTGAAGGTGTCGCTGAAATGTACTCTAGGCTTGCTCTCATCACAAATGAGATTGCCGGCTTAGGGAGTGAAGAGATGACCGACAGATTCATCATCAAGAAGATCCTAAGAGCCTTGGATGGAAAATATGATACCGTGTGCACATTGATCCAAATGATGCCAAATTACAAAAATCTCAAGCCAACGGAAGTCATTGTAAGAATTTTTGCTCATGAGATGTCACTCAAGGACAAAGAGGAACTTCACAACAAATCAAGTGGTGCTTATAAAGCCTCATGTGAAGCCCCCACATCATCAAGTGAGAAACAAAACTTCAATGAAGAATTGAGCTTAATGGTGAAGAACTTCAACAAGTTCTACAAAAGTAGAAGCAAAGATAGAAGCTCCAAGTCAAGGTCCTACAATGATAAAAGATCTTCTAGTCGAGAGCGAAACTGCTACAATTGTGGAAGACCCGGACACTATTCCAATGAGTGTACGGCTCCCTACAAAAGAAGAGAAGATTCTCCAAAAAGAAGAAGTAAAAGAGAGGAATCACCGTCACGAGAGAGAAGGAGTAGAGATGATCGTTATGAACGAAGACACTCACGGATAAGCAAGGATTTGGAAAGGAAGGAAAAGTCATCAAGGAGCTACACAAAACTAAGACATCAAGCTCATGTTGGTGAATGGGTATCCGGCTCCGACTCCGACAACCACTCCAAGAGAAGTTATCACTCCGACTCCGAATATACTCAAGATGAAGGTGTTGCCGGACTAGCACTTGTGTCAACCAACTCCTACGACATATTTGATTCACCCAATGAAGGAATTGGAAGATGCTTCATGGCCAAAGGTCCTAAGGTAACTCACCCTGAGTATGTTGATTTTAATAGTGATGAAGATGACTTGTTAGGCGATGATGATTTACTTGTTGACAACTCTAGTGATGAATCCTACGATGAAACGTCAATTAATCATGCTAAAACGAGTGACAATGATAAGGAGAAAATTGAGGCTTTAACTAAAGAACTAAACACTCTTAAGTTAGCTCATGAAACTATCTTCGAAGATCATCGAGAACTTTTAAGGGCTCATGAGAAGTTACGCCTTGAAAAGCTCAATCTTGAGCAAGAGCATGAGCTTTTAAAGGCAATCAATGATGATCTCCGCAAGAAAAGTTCTTCTTACATTGCCAAACGTTTACTCTTATCCACTTACATGCCTCAAGTCAAGTCTAGTAACAAATACAAGAAAGATTCTTCTTCTAGTAGTAACAATGATCATGTTAAATCCAATATTGTTGCTTCTAGTAGTTCTCTTGATTCCACTAATGATTCTCTTAGCCAAGTTACACTTGAGCAAGAAAATAGCATATTGAAGGAAATCATAGAGAAAGGAGTGTACAAAAGCCTTGCCGGAAGTAAGCAATTCGAGGAGATTGTACGCAAGCAAGGAAGGCACCGGAAGAATCAAGGTGTTGGTTTTGAACGAAAGTTCAATGCCAATGGAGTTGAGTGGGAACAAGATCAATACCCCAAGACAAAGTTTGTTCCTCAACAAGAGAAGTATGATCCAACTTCTTTCAAGGGGACACAAACTCAAGATGATCTTCCACCACAAGACTACAAGCAAAAAGGCAAGGACAAGCTTCAAGAGGAAATAGATGCATTTGAAGAAGCTCCTAAGACCTTAGTCAAGTGGATTCCCAAGACTACTTCAAGTTCCACTTCATCAAGTACGACTACAACTCCAAGGATTCCCATCAAGATGGTGTGGATCCAAAAGAAGAAGAACTAGAGAGTTCTTGAGGGTGACTCCGCCAACATACTTCAGTCTTATCATTTTGGCAAGAACAAGTGCAATAAACTTCCACATGTTGCACTAGTTCAAGGAGTCACAAACCCTCTTGTTGGTAAGTCAAGGGACAAGGTAATCTAAAAGCTTTCGTAGACATCTTCTTGTATGTGCATCACTCTATGTCTATGGATATACTTGCTTGTTCCTTGTGGGACTAACCCATGTAGGTACTGAAAGTGCAATTCACTCAAAAGGATAGCTCCAAGTGATCTACATCAATATTGAGCATCCACATCTTCAACATCTACATGAAGTCATCATCGACAAAACCCAAGGTTAGTTCATCCCTCTTAAGGGGGGATATCACATCTAGGGGGAGCTTTACTCTAGGACTTGAGCTAAAGCAACTCTAATGATGTGAACACAACAATGCTTTATGTAAAAGTGGTAACCCCACTTGAGCTTAAACGATGAGTATGACCTATGATCAAATGTTCTCATTTGACTCCTAAGTCAATATGCTCATATATAGATGACCTAGTCATCGCCAATTGCTTGATAGATGCTAGAATTGATTGTGCATGCTTTGTCACATATTTCTATTGCCATTTTATTGTGTGAGCATGCTGGTTGCATATTTTACTCATTCGAGGACATCCACTTGTTGTTTTGATTGTTTGGCTTTATCTTTTCTTTTGCCAAGTGGATGGACAAGAATGCCTAAGAACCTCCTCTAGCTATCTATGTTTTTCTCATCTCAAACTCTATTCATGCTACATCACAAAATTGATCAAGTCAAATTCGAACCACTCTGTGTGAGGAGCACTCGGAGTCCCCGATTCGTCATAGACTTAAACTTCCAAAACCTCTTTATGATTCTCGGTCTGACCGATACCCCACTTTCGGTCCTACCGAGATCATCAAGTTGATCTATGTTTTCAATCTCGGTGCAACCGACTTGAACTATTCGGTCACACCGAGTTGCAATAACTGTATATAGTTTTGCATCTCGGTGCCACCGAGTTGTTCCACTCGGTCACACCGACAGGGTCGGGCTATATATAGTCACGGGCAAAAATTTGGAAATTTCTCTGAACCTCTTCGTCCGCGCCATAGCTCGCTCTGCCGACGTGGTCTCCGGATCGTCTCCTCGCCGCCAGCAGCCTCCAGTCGCTGGTCTCCGTCGCCGTCAACGGAAATCACCTCCGCCGTTGCCGCCGTAGCGAGTCTCCGCCGAACTAGGGTATGGACTCGATCTTTGTGCTATTCCCAATCCGATTCCTAGCACATTGTGATCATAATGATTCTTGCCACGTTTGATAAACTTCTATCCAGTCAAAAAACTCGTAGATTAGGTTTGATTCGAAAAATTTAGGGTTAGGTTTCCGCCGAAACCATCTCGGACCCATCGAGTTGAAAAAATCGGTCCCACCGATTTGGCCTATGCCAGTGCACAAGTGAAACTCGGTCTGACTGAGTGTAACTAATCGGTGTGACCGATTTTTTTAACTTTGTGAAACCCTAGCAGACTCGGTGCCACCGAACTGTGACTCGGTCTGACCGAGATCACTAGTTTAGGTTCCAAATGCTGCTTCGGTATCACCGAGTTTAGAAATCGGTAGATCCGAAATGCTTTCTGTGGGAAACTAAAACTAAGTTTTTGAATCATTCATTTGCAAAAATCTCTGCTTTTTGTGATGCTCATCCATTCTACCTCATCTATAAACTATTCACAGTGTCAGCAGTCAGCAGTCAGCTTGTTCAACATGTCAGACCAGAGTGACAGTCAGAATCAGTCAGAGCAGCCTGTGCATATGAGTGAGGGCACTAGTCCCTCAAGTTCCTCAGATGATGGCAGCAGGAGCACACCAAGCAATCTGCCAAAGGCTGCCACCAGACAGAGAAGGAAAAGAACTTCAGATTCAGAAGATGAAGACTATGTGGCAGAGGAGGAGGCAACCTCCAAGAGAGTTGTGCTGAAGAAAGAGTATGGCTCAGCTGCAGCCACCAAACCTGGAATGCACAAGAAAGCACCTGCTAGAAGAGTTCCAACCTCTAAGCCTAGGAAGGCTGTGCTTGAGGAAACAATGAAGTTCACTATGGAATCTGAAGGAGAAGATATTGGCCAGGGCAAGAAAAAGAAGAGAGCAAGAACTACCATTGCTAGAGTCATTGCCAAGCCCTCTATGAGGAAAGATTCTGATGAAGAAGAAGAGGAAGAGGAAGGTGCTGCACCAGCACCCAAGGCACCCAAGCTGATGGGTGATGCCATTAGATAAGGGGGAGCTGCATCCAAGTCCAAGGAAGCCCCCAAGACAGCTCCAAAGCAAAAACCCAAGAGGAATACAAGAAATATTCCAGCTGCTGAGAAGAACAAGGCCCCAGTGCCTAATGTTGCTGAAGAAGAAGAAGGACAAGTTTTGAGAAAATTGAAGCCCAAGATCCCAGACCACAATGATGCTCCTCCTGTGGCTGAGGATATGAATATCAGGAGAGACTCTGGATTGAGAAAATGGAGAGCAGAAGATCCCTATGCTACCAGGAGAAGAACTGCTATAGACTACAGGTTCCACACTAAGGAACAACAGGACTTCTATGAGACAATCCTGTTAGACAAGAAGCCAATTGTCTGTGACATGAAATGGGTCAATTGGCAATACATAAAGGACAATGAAGAGCACTTCCCAGGAGTGGAGGACAGCTTCAAGGCATGTGGAGTAGCAGACTTTGTTGGGCAAAAGCTCACAAGGTGGAACGAGAAACTTATCATGCAATTCTACTCCACATCACACTTTTACCCCGATGGGAGGATTGTCTGGATGTCTGAAGGTACAAGTGAAGGAAATATGCCCTAGAGGCAATAATAAAGTTATTATTTATTTCCTTATATCATGATAAATGTTTATTATTCATGCTAGAATTGTATTAACTGGAAACATAATACATGTGTGAATACATAGACAAACAGAGTGTCACTAGTATGCCTCTACTTGACTAGCTCATTAATCAAAGATGGTTATGTTTCCTAGCCATGAACAAAGAGTTGTTATTTGATTAACGAGATCACATCATTAGTTGAATGATCTGATTGACATGACCCATTCCATTAGCATAGCACCCGATCGTTTAGTATGTTGCTATTGCTTTTATCCATGACTTATACATGTTCCTTTAACTATGAGGCTATGCAACTCCCATTTACCGTAGGAACACTTTGTGTGCTACCAAACGTCACAACGTAACTGGGTGATTATAAAGGTGCTCTACAGGTGTCTCCGAAGGTACATGTTGAGTTGGCGTATTTCGAGATTAGGATTTGTCACTCCGATTGTCGGAGAGGTATCTCAGGGCCTTCTCGGTAATGCACATCACATAAAGCCTTGCAAGCATTGCAACCAATGAGTTAGTTGCGAGATGATGTATTACAGAACGAGAAAAGAGACTTGCCGGTAACGAGATTGAACTAGGTATTGGATACCGACGATCGAATCTCGGGCAAGTAACATACCGATGACAAAGGGAACAACGTATGTTGTTATGCGGTCTGACCGATAAAGATCTTCATAGAATATGTAGGAGCCAATATGGGCATCCAGGTACCGCTATTGGTTATTGACCGGAGACGTGTCTCGGTCATGTCTACATTGTTCTCAAACCGTAGGGTCCGCACGCTTAACGTTACGATGACAGTTATTATGAGTTTATGCATTTTGATGTACCGAAGGAGTTCGGAGTCCCGGATGTGATCACGGACGTGACGAGGAGTCTCGAAATGGTCGAGACATAAAGAATTATATATTGGAAGCCTATGTTTGGACATCGGATGCATTCCAGGTGAAATCAGGATTTTACCGGAATACCGGGAGGGTTACCGGAACCCCCCGGGAGCATAATGGGCCAACATGGGCCTTGGAGGAGAGGTGAGAGGGCTGCCCTAGGGGCTGCGCGCCTCCCCCCTTCCCCTAGTCCTATTAGGACTAGGAGAGGTGGGCGCCCCCCTCTCCCTCTCTCTCCCCCTTGGAGAATCCTAGTCCAACTAGGATTGGGGGGGGGGGGAATCCTACTCCCAGAGGGAGTAGGACTCTCTGGCGCGCCAAGGCCTGGCCGGACAGCCCCTCCCCCTTGGCTCCTTTATATACGGGGGCAGGGGGCACCCCAAAGACACACAATTTGATCTACGAATCGTTCCTTAGCCGTGTGCGGTGCCCCCTTCCACCAAATTCCACCTCGATCATATCGTTGCAGTGCTTAGGCGAAGCCCTGCGCCGGTAACACATCAAGATCGTCACCACGCCGTCGTGCTGACGGAACTCTTCCCCGACGCTTTGCTGGATCGGAGCCCGGGGATCGTCATCGAGCTGAACGTGTGCCAAGAACTCGGAGGTGCCGGAGTAACGGTGCTGTGATCGGTTGGATCGCGAGGAGAACGTACGACTACTTCCTCTATGTTGTGTCAACGCTTCCGCTTCGGTCTACGAGGGTACGTAGACAACACTCTCCCCTCTCGTTGCTATGCATCACCATGATCTTGCGTGTGCGTAGGAATTTTTTTTTTGAAATTACTACGTTACCCAACAGTGGTATCAGAGCCTAGGTTTTATGGTTTGATGTTATTTGCACGAGTAGAACACAAGTGAGTTGTGGACGATACAAGTCATACTGCCTACCAGCATGTCATACTTTGGTTCAGCGGTATTGTTGGACGAGACGATCCGGACCAACCTTACGCGTACGCTTACGCGAGACCGGTTCCCTCGACGTGCTTTGCACATAGATGGCTTGCGGAAGACTGTCTCTCCAACTTTAGTTGAACCGAGTGTGGCTACGCCCGGTCCTTGAGAAGGTTAAAACGGAGTCTATTTGACAAACTATCGTTGTGGTTTTGATGCGTAGGTAAGATGAGTTCTTGCTTAAAGCCCGTAGCAGCCACGTAAAAACTTGCAACAACAAAGTAGAGGACGTCTAACTTGTTTTTGCAGGGCATGTTGTGATGTGATATGGTCAAGACGTGATGCTAAATTTTATTGTATGAGATGATCATGTTTTGTAACCGAGTTATCGGCAACTGGCAGGAGCCATATGGTTGTCGCTTTATTGTATGCAATGCAATCGCGATGTAATGCTTTACTTTATTACTAAGCGGTAGTGATAGTCGTAGAAGCATAAGATTGGCGAGACGACAACGATGCTGCGATGAAGATCAAGGTGTCGCGCCGGTGACGATGGTGATCATGACGGTGCTTCGAAGATGGAGATCACAAGCACAAGATGATGATGGCCATATCATATCACTTATATTGATTGCATGTGATGTTTATCCTTTTATGCATCTTATCTTGCTTTGATTGACGGTAGCATTATAAGATGATCTCTCACTAAATTATCAAGAAGTGTTCTCCCTGAGTATGCACCGTTGCGAAAGTTCTTCGTGCTGAGACACAACGTGATGATCGGGTGTGATAGGCTCTACGTTCAAATACAACGGGTGCAAAACAGTTGCACACGCGGAATACTCAGGTTTAACTTGACGAGCCTAGCATATATAGATATGGCCTCGGAACACAGAGACCGAAAGGTCGAGCGTGAATCATATAGTAGATATGATCAACATAATGATGTTCACCATTGAAACTACTCCTTCTCACGTGATGATCGGACATGGTTTAGTTGATTTGGATCACGTGATCACTTAGAGGATTAGAGAGATGTCTATCTAAGTGGGAGTTCTTAAGTAATATGATTAATTGAACTTTAAATTATCATGAACTTAGTACCTGATAGTATCTTGCTTGTCTATGTTGTGTAGATAGATGGCTCGTGCTGTTGTTCCATTGAATTTTAATGCGTTCCTTGAGAAAGCAAAGTTGAAAGATGATGGTAGCAATTACACGGACTGGGTCCGTAACTTGAGGATTATCCTCATTGCTGCACAGAAGAATTACGTCCTGGAAGCACCGCTGGGTGCCAGGCCTGGTGCAAGAGCTACGCCAGATGTTGTGAACGTCTGGCAAAGCAAAGCTGATGACTACTCTATAGTTCAGTGTGCCATGCTTTACGGCTTAGAACCGGGACTTCAACGACGTTTTGAACACCATGGAGCATATGAGATGTTCCAGGAGTTGAAGTTAATATTTCAAGCAAATGCCCGGATTGAGAGATATGAAGTCTCCAATAAGTTCTATAGCTGTAAAATGGAGGAGAACGGTTCTGTCAATGAGCATATACTCAGAATGTCTGGGTATAACAATCACTTGATTCAACTGGGAGTTAATCTTCCGGATGATTGCGTCATTGACAGAATTCTCCAATCACTGCCACCAAGCTACAAGAGCTTCGTGATGAACTATAATATGCAAGGGATGACCAAAACTATGCCCGAGCTCTTCGCGATGCTAAAAGCCGCGGAGGTAGAAATCAAAAAGGAGCATCAAGTGTTGATGGTTAACAAAACCACTAGTTTCAAGAAAAAGGGCAAAGGGAAGAAAAAGGGGAACTTCAAAAAGAACAGCAAGCAAGTTGCTACTCAAGAGAAGAAACCCAAGTCTGGACCTAAGCCTGAAACTGAGTGCTTCTATTGCAAGCAGACTGGTCACTGGAAGCGGAACTGCCCCAAGTATTTGGCGGATAAGAAGGATGGCAAGGTTAACAAAGGTATATATGATATACATGTTATTGATGTGTACCTTACTAATTCTCGCAGTAGCACCTGGGTATTTGATACTGGTTCTGTTGCTAATATTTGCAACTCAAAATAGGGGCTACGGATTAAGCGGAGATTGGCTAAGGACGAGGTGACGATGCGCGTGGGAAATGGTTCCAAAGTCGATGTGATCGCGGTCGGCACGCTACCTCTACATCTACCTTCGGGATTAATATTAGATCTAAATAATTGTTATTTAGTACCAGCGTTGAGCATGAACATTATATCTGGATCTTGTTTGATGCGAGACGGTTATTATTTAAATCAGAGAATAATGGTTGTTCTATTTATATGAGTAATATGTTTTATGGTCATGCGCCATTAAAGAATGGTTTGTTCTTACTTAATCTCGATAGTAGTAATACACATATTCATAATGTTGAAGCCAAAAGATGCAGAGTTAATAATGATAGTGCAACTTATTTGTGGCACTGCCGTTTAGGTCATATCGGTGTAAAACGCATGAAGAAACTCCATACTGATGGACTTTTGGAGTCACTTGATTATGAATCACTTGGCACTTGCGAACCGTGCCTTATGGGCAAGATGACTAAAACACCGTTCTCCGGTACTGTGGAGAGAGCAACAGATTTATTGGAAATCATACATACTGATGTATGTGGTCCAATGAATGTTGAGGCTCGTGGCGGATATCGTTATTTTCTCACCTTCACTGATGATTTAAGCAGATATGGGTATATCTACTTAATGAAACACAAGTCTGAAACATTTGAAAAGTTCAAAGAATTTCAGAGTGAAGTGGAAAATCATCGTAACAAGAAAATAAAGTTTCTACGATCTGATCGTGGAGGAGAATATTTGAGTTACGAGTTTGGTCTACATTTGAAACAATGCGGAATAGTTTCGCAACTCACACCACCCGGAACACCACAACGTAATGGTGTGTCCGAACGTCGTAATCGTACTTTACTGGATATGGTGCGATCTATGATGTCTCTTACCGATTTACCGCTATCTTTTTGGGGTTATGCTCTAGAGACGGCCGCATTCACGTTAAATAGGGCACCATCAAAATCCGTTGAGACGACGCCTTATGAACTGTGGTTTGGCAAGAAACCAAAGTTGTCGTTTCTTAAAGTTTGGGGCTGCGATGCTTATGTGAAAAAGCTTCAACCTGATAAGCTCGAACCCAAATCGGAAAAATGTGTCTTCATAGGATACCCAAAAGAGACTATTGGGTATACCTTCTATCACAGATCCGAAGGCAAAATTTGTGTTGCTAAAATCGGAAACTTTCTGGAGAAGGAGTTTCTCTCAAAAGAAGTGAGTGGGAGGAAAGTAGAACTTGATGAGATAACAGTATCTACTCCCTTATTGAGAAGTAGTACGTCACAGAAATCTGTTCCTGTGACACCTACATCAAATAGGGAGGAAGCTAATGATAATGATCATGAAACTTCAGATCAAGTTTCTACTGAACTTCGTAGATCAACCAGAGTAAGATCCGCACCAGAGTGGTACGGTAATCCTATTTTGGAAGTCATGTTACTAGACCATGATGAACCTACGAACTATGAAGAAGCGATGGTGAGCCCAGATTCCGCAAAGTGGCTTGAGGCCATGAAATCTGAGATGGGATCCATGTATGAAAACAAAGTGTGGACTTTGGTTGACTTGCCCGATGATCGGCAAGCAATTGAGAATAAATGGATTTTTAAGAAGAAGACTGACGCTGATGGTAATGTTACTGTCTATAAAGCTCGACTTGTTGCAAAAGGTTTTCGACAAGTTCAAGGGATTGACTACGATGAGACTTTCTCACCCGTAGCGATGCTTAAGTCTGTCCGAATCATGTTAGCAGTTGCCGCATTTTATGATTATGAAATTTGGCAAATGGATGTCAAAACTGCATTCCTGAATGGATTTCTGAAAGAAGAGTTGTATATGATGCAACCAGAAGGTTTTGTCGATCCAAAGGGAGCTAACAAAGTGTGCAAACTCCAGCGATCCATTTATGGACTGGTGCAAGCCTCTCGGAGTTGGAATAAACGCTTTGATAGTGTGATCAAAGCATTTGGATTTATACAGACTTTTGGAGAAGCCTGTATTTACAAGAAAGTGAGTGGGAGCTCTGTAGCATTTCTGATATTATATGTGGATGACATATTGCTGATCGGAAATAATATAGAATTTCTGGATAGCATAAAGGGATACTTGAATAAGAGTTTTTCAATGAAAGACCTCGGTGAAGCTGCTTACATACTGGGCATTAAGATCTATAGAGATAGATCAAGACGCTTAATAGGACTTTCACAAAGCACATACCTTGACAAAGTTTTGAAAAAGTTCAAAATGGATCAGGCAAAGAAAGGGTTCTTGCCTGTGGCACAAGGTGTGAAGTTGAGTAAGACTCAATGCCCGACCACCGCAGAAGATAGAGAGAAAATGAAAAATGTTCCCTATGCTTCAGCCATAGGCTCTATCATGTATGCAATGCTGTGTACCAGACCTGATGTGTGCCTTGCTGTAAGTTTAGCAGGAAGGTACCAAAGTAATCCAGGAGTGGATCACTGGACAGCGGTCAAGAACATCCTTAAGTACTTAAGAAGGACTAAGGATATGTTTCTCATTTATGGAGGTGACAAAGAGCTCGTCGTAAACGGTTATGTCGATGCGAGCTTTGACACTGATCCGGACGATTCTAAATCACAAACCGGATACGTATTTACATTAAACGGTGGAGCTGTCAGTTGGTGCAGTTCTAAACAAAGCGTCGTGGCGGGATCTACATGTGAAGCTGAGTACATAGCCGCTTCGGAAGCAGCTAATGAAGGAGTCTGGATGAAGGAGTTCATATCCGACCTAGGCGTTGTACCTAGCGTAACGGGTCCAATGAAAATCTTTTGTGACAATACTGGTGCAATTGCCTTGGCAAAGGAATCCAGATTTCACAAAAGAACCAAACACATCAAAAGACGCTTCAACTCCATCCGGGATTTGGTCCAGGTGGGAGACATAGAGATATGCAAGATACATACGGATCTGAATGTTGCAGACCCGTTGACTAAGCCTCTTCCACGAGCAAAACATGATCAGCACCAAGACTCCATGGGTGTTAGAATCATTACTTTGTAATCTAGATTATTGACTCTAGTGCAAGTGGGAGACTGAAGGAAATATGCCCTAGAGGCAATAATAAAGTTATTATTTATTTCCTTATATCATGATAAATGTTTATTATTCATGCTAGAATTGTATTAACTGGAAACGTAATACATGTGTGAATACATAGACAAACAGAGTGTCACTAGTATGCCTCTACTTGACTAGCTCATTAATCAAAGATGGTTATGTTTCCTAGCCATGAACAAAGAGTTGTTATTTGATTAACGAGATCACATCATTAGTTGAATGATCTGATTGACATGACCCATTCCATTAGCATAGCACCCGATCGTTTAGTATGTTGCTATTGCTTTTATCCATGACTTATACATGTTCCTTTAACTATGAGACTATGCAACTCCCATTTACCGTAGGAACACTTTGTGTGCTACCAAACGTCACAACGTAACTGGGTGATTATAAAGGTGCTCTACAGGTGTCTCCGAAGGTACATGTTGAGTTGGCGTATTTCGAGATTAGGATTTGTCACTCCGATTGTCGGAGAGGTATCTCAGGGCCTTCTCGGTAATGCACATCACATAAAGCCTTGAAAGCATTGCAACCAATGAGTTAGTTGCGAGATGATGTATTACAGAACGAGAAAAGAGACTTGCCGGTAACGAGATTGAACTAGGTATTGGATACCGACGATCGAATCTCGGGCAAGTAACATACCGATGACAAAGGGAACAACGTATGTTGTTATGCGGTCTGACCGATAAAGATCTTCGTAGAATATGTAGGAGCCAATATGGGCATCCAGGTCCCGCTATTGGTTATTGACCGGAGACGTGTCTCGGTCATGTCTACATTGTTCTCGAACCGTAGGGTCCGCACGCTTAACGTTACGATGATAGTTATTATGAGTTTATGCATTTTGATGTACCGAAGGAGTTCGGAGTCCCGGATGTGATCACGGACGTGACGAGGAGTCTCGAAATGGTCGAGGCATAAAGAATTATATATTGGAAGCCTATGTTTGGACATCGGATGCATTCCAGGTGAAATCAGGATTTTACCGGAATACCGGGAGGGTTACCGGAACCCCCCGGGAGCATAATGGGCCAACATGGGCCTTGGAGGAGAGGTGAGAGGGCTGCCCTAGGGGCTGCGCGCCTCCCCCCTTCCCCTAGTCCTATTAGGACTAGAAGAGGTGGGCGCCCCCCTCTCCCTCTCTCTCCCCCTTGGAGAATCCTAGTCCAACTAGGATTGGGGGGGGGGGGGAATCCTACTCCCAGAGGGAGTAGGACTCTCTGGCGCGCCAAGGCCTGGCCGGCCAGCCCCTCCCCCTTGGCTCCTTTATATACGGGGGCAGGGGGCACCCCAAAGACACACAAGTTGATCTACGGATCGTTCCTTAGCCGTGTGCGGTGCCCCCTTCCACCAAATTCCACCTCGATCATATCGTTGCAGTGCTTAGGCGAAGCCCTGCGCCGGTAACACATCAAGATCGTCACCACGCCGTCGTGCTGACGGAACTCTTCCCCGACGCTTTGCTGGATCGGAGCCCGGGGATCGTCATCGAGCTTAACGTGTGCCAAGAACTCGGAGGTGCCGGAGTAACGGTGCTGTGATCGGTTGGATCGCGAGGAGAACGTACGACTACTTCCTCTACGTTGTGTCAACGCTTCCGCTTCGGTCTACGAGGGTACGTAGACAACACTCTCCCCTCTCGTTGCTATGCATCACCATGATCTTGCGTGTGCGTAGGATTTTTTTTTTTGAAATTACTACGTTCCCCAACAACAAGGTACCAATCAACTGTTGCAGAATGGGCTCAACTGATCAATGCCCCAGAAGAAAGTGAAGATGACTTGGATGTCTATTCCAAGAAGAAGATGGACCACAACTCAATGATCAACATGTACAAGGAGATCCCTGATAAGGCACTTGAAACTTTCAAGTATGGATCTGTACATTATCTTCTGTCAGGATTGCCAACAATCAACTGGATCTTAAGGCACACTCTGCTACCAAAGTCTGGAGATCATAAGATGGTCAGAGGCCATGCTATCAACCTGCTACATATCTTTGATGTGCCTCAGTAGTTCAAAGTCCTGAGCCTGATGATAGAGACAATCAAGAGGACAACAGCAGACCAGAAGAGAAGTTGTGGATATGCTCCTCAGATCCAAGAACTGATCAACTCCAAGATGGGCATTGGCATATATCTTTTGGATAAGGAACATCTTCCTATTCATCCTGAGTTTGAAGACAATGAAGTTGTGATGAACATGGATGAACCATCTTCAGCCCATGCCCAAGCACAAAAGGAGAAAGCTAGAAAGGAGAAAGCTGCTAGGATGCCAACTCAAGAGGAGGCATCAGAATACTTCTTGAAGACCAAGCAAGAGCAGCTCAGTTACCTGATTGCATCCACCCTGCGCATTGAGAAGGGTTTGGCCAACCTAACTCAGAACTAGGCGAGCTTAGAGAGGATCGTAGAACAGAAGTTCTATGACTTGGATATCAAGGTAACAGAGATACAGACAGCAGTAGAGCAGCTCCAGGATGACATGCAGGAGAGGAGAGGGAAGACAACTCCAAATGCATTTGCTAGAGTTCCACGAGCTCAGAGGTCCAGTGCAGTGCCAGTTCCTGACACAAGAGCAACCGCCTCAGCTCCAGCCGCAACATCAACCCAACCTGCTCCAGCATCCACTTCAGCTCCAACTCCATCAGCATCAACAGAAGCTTTCGTCCTTGGAGTGATCCAGACTCCACCACCTCCCGAAGATCAAGCCTGAGTGACGATATAGCACTATGCATTTTCTAGGAACTTTTTGGTAACTTGTTGCCAAAGGGGGAGAAGATGTATAGATCATTGGCTTCGAGAGAGAGAGAGAGAGAGAGAGAGAGAGAGAGAGAGAGAGTGTTGCTTTTCTCTCTTGGTTTATTTGATGGTCTTTGGTACATTATTTGCTTTTGGTTGAGATACTTTGATATGCTTTGTGAGACATTGATGATCATGTGTTTGATCATAAGCTACATTTATGCATGCTTGATATATCTTATCTATCTTATGTGGTCATTCACTTTTGCCTTGGTGATGAGTGCATGTATTTCATTGTTTATCATTTTGAGTGCTCCACCAAGATGTATGTGACATGGAAGAGTAACCCACGACTCTAACTCTTTGTGCATTTGTAGTCCAAAGCAAAATTTTAAATATGCACAAATTTAGGGGGAGCTCTTACTTATCACATACTTCTCAAAGTGACGATGTAATTCATTCTTATTATCATTTGTCGAAGCTTTGATCTGTATGTTGTCATCAATTACCAAAAAGGGGGAGACTGAAAGTGCAACTATCCCTAGGTGGTTTTGGTAATTTATAACAACATATAGCTCATTGAGCTAATGCAATTCCAAGACAATTATTTCAGGAAAGCTCAATGATTGACATGGCATGGATAGTGAAAGTGGAACCCTCAAAATGCTAAGGACAAAGGATTGGCTCAAGCTCAAATGCTCAAGACTCTTCATTTTACATTTTAGTGATCCAAGATCACATTGAGTCTATAGGAAAAGCCAATACTATCAAGGAGGGATGAGGTGTTGCTTAATGAGCTCTTTGCCTTATGTGCTTAATGATATGCTCCAAAATCCTCAACTACTTTCCCATATCCACATTTGACCTAAACCCTAAGCCAAACTCGGTCCTACCGATTCTTTCTATCCGGCGCCACCGAGTTTCTCATATGTCATAAGCCACTGCCAAACCCTAGCAAATCGGTTTCACCGATAGGGATCTCGGTCTCACTGAGATGGGATTGCAACCTCTCTGTTTCCTTTTCGTAACTTTTCGGTCTCACCGAAAGAGCGGATCGGTCCCACCGAGATTGCAATGCAAACTCTCTGTTTCCCTTTTGTAACTTTTCGGTCTCACCGAAAGAGCAAATCGGTCCCACCGAGTTTGCCTGACCAACCCTCTGGTTAGCTAATTACCAAATCGGTCTCACCGAGTTTGTGTAATCGGTCTCACCGAGATTACGTTATGCCCAAACCCTAACCACATCGGTCCTACCGAGATGCATGTCAGTCCCACCGAAAATCTCTAACGGTCACTAGGTTTACCATTTCGGTCCGACCGAGTTTGTTGGTTCGGTCCCACCGAGATTGGTAGATTGTGTGTAACGGTTGGATTTTGTGTGGAGGCTATATATACCCCTCCACCTCCTCTTCATTCGTGGAGAGAGCCATCAGAACACACCTACACTTCCAACTCATATGTTCTGAGAGAGAACCACCTACTCATGTGTTGAGACCAAGATATTCCATTCCTACCATATGAATCTTGATCTCTAGCCTTTCCCAAGTTGCTTTCCACTCAAATCTTCTTTCCACCAAATCCAAATCCTGTGAGAGAGAGTTGAGTGTTGGGGAGACTATCATTTGAAGCACAAGAGCAAGGAGTTCATCATCAACACACCATTTGTTACTTCTTGGAGAGTGGTGTCTCCTAGATTGGGTAGGTGTCACTTGGGAGCCTCCGACAAGATTGTGGAGTTGAACCAAGGAGTTTGTAAGGGCAAGGAGATCGCCTACTTCGTGAAGATCTACCGCTAGTGAGGCAAGTCCTTCGTGGACGATGGCCATGGTGGGATAGACAAGGTTGCTTCTTCGTGGACCCTTCGTGGGTGGAGCCCTCCGTGGACTCGCGCAACCGTTACCCTTCGTGGGTTGAAGTCTCCACTAACGCGGATGTAGGATAGCACCACCTATCCGAACCACGGGAAAAACATCCGTGTCTCCAATAGCGTTTGAATTCTCCAAACCCTTCCCTTTACATTCTTGCAAGTTGCATGCTTTACTTTCCGCTGCCTATATACTCTTTGCATGCTTGCTTGAATCGTGTGATGATTGCTTGACTTGTCCTAAAATAGCTAAAATCTGCCAAGAACTAAAATTGGGAAAAGGCGTAGCCTTTATTTGGTCAAGTAGTCTAATCACCCCCCCTCTAGACATACTTCCGATCGTACATTCGTGCTCATACAGGATAGATCTTTTTAGATGAATATGTGGACCTTTGCTCTATACAGCGGTAGTTTTTAGTATCCGCCTTCATTTTGATACGTTTGGACTGTAGATCTGATCCATAGCTTTGCTTCACTGATTTCACACTTCTCCTTCTAGGTCTTGAATATTTATCCTTTTTACGAACACGCTCCAGATCCAATACTATAACAGAATCTCGTGAAATCTATTTCTGCATACTTACTAATTCACAATCTCATCTGTTACAATGTTTAGATCAGGCAGTTTAACTTTGTAGAAAATAATTACCAAACCGGTATATACCATTAGTCCCCTCGTTGAACCGCCAGGATTCTTTAGCCAGGCACTGCCGTTTCGCAAACTCCAATTTATAAGAAACTGCCTCCGGTTTAGCAATGTGTACACCAGTGTGTATTTGACCAACATATTTTTGAACGAAAATTACTGCCTTTGTAGATCGCGTCATGGCTAAACAAGTGTATGAGTGCAACTGGGTTCCCTCTCGCGTGACCGAGACTCAGCTGAACAATTTAGTCAAAACTGGCGCTTTGAGCAGTAAAGAGGTTATCCATTGGAGGGTCCCTGGTACAGAATGTCCTCCCATGCCTCAAGAGGGAGAGGCTGTTGTTTTCGCTGATCATCTAGCCCGGGGCTTCAATCCTTCCGGTTCAAACTTTTACCAGGATGTCTTAGCCAATTTCCAACTTCGTCCGCAAGACACCGGCCCAAATTCTGTAACCAACATATGTCACTTCCAAGTACTCTGTGAGGTATTCTTTCAAGAGGAACCCACCGTTGACTTGTTCAGAGACTGCTTCCATCTAAATCGCCACACAGAATTTACCGATGGTCCCAATACATAATTAGGTGGTATGGCGATTCAGAAAAGGAAAGAGGTCACCTGTCCTCACACCAAACTGCACAGTCATCCCAAAGAGTGGAACCAAACATGGTTTTACTGCAGAGACACCTCTCCTTCTGAAGAAAATCCCTTGCCTGGTTATCGTCCGGAGCGGCTAAGCAACACGCACCCCTTTCCACCAAGGAGAGAAGCAACTATGCTCCTCAACTAGCGAAGCTCAGGGCCTTCATGGCTAACGGTTTAACAGGGGTTGATCTTGCTCGCTGTTGGATATCTTGGAGCATATTGCCCCTAAGCCAGCGCTCCGGTTTAATGTGCGAATACACTGGCAGCGTCAACGACCCGCTGCGGCATATTGACATACAGGTCACGGATGATGAAGTTACAGAGGCCGTGAAGAAGATACTGAACGAACCAGAGGCCCTCTGTGCTCGAACCGGCTTGCTTCCCTTCTGTGCCACCAACAAACCGCCAGCCATAAGTTTCATACTTTACTTTTTATTGAATATGTCCTTGCTCACTTTACCAATATTTAATATCAACATCTTTCAAATAGGGTGATGATCCGTTTTGGAGCAAGAAACTTCCACAGGAGAAACCGGAGAAGCCAAAAAAACCGGAGAGACCAACCCGGCCCAAGACCAGAGTTGTTAAAAGGCCAGCTAACAGGAAGAAAACCACTGCGTCTTCTGATCCGGCAGCTGACGATGATGTGGGTAATCCGGACCTTGAGTACATCTTGATTCACTTGGCTTATTTTTCACACGCCTTATTGATAATGATTATTGCCTGGATGACACCGAAGTCAGTCGCGCTGATGCTGTAGAGGTAATTGTTCTCTCCTCCGATTCAGACCCTTTGCGTTCACAAAAAAACCGTCGGGCAAACCGGAAAGTTAAATTTTCTCATCCTCTTGCTTATTTGGACCCAAACTTTCTTATGAAGACACAACAGCACGAAGCTCGCTGCACAACTCGGCACAGCGGCCAGGTAGTTACCTCCGCCAGTTTACCGAACAGTCCGGTTCGGAAACTCTGTTCAGAGGTCTCTAACTCTCTTGTCAGTACTTGTCCTCAAGCGGGTTGTTTTCGTCAACCTCTTAATCCGTCCGACTCCGATTATCAGGGCACTTCCCATTCGTCGTCTGCCGAGTCATCAGCCACCCAGCTGCCACCACTCAAAACTGTGCTTGGGTGAGTCATGTTTCTTATAACGTTTCTGATGCATTACATTATAACATATGCTGTGTTGATTCTTTTTATTTTCTCCAGGGCCAAGCCTAGGCCAAGGAAGAAGGCTCGCCTGGAAAAAGTAGCTAAAGAGGATATTGTTCCTGAACCGGACAGAACACCGGGTCCTGAAGCCGCTATCCGTGAGGATGTGCCAAACGACCCCCCACCGCAAGATGATGATTTTGTTGTTGAAGAGCCACATGTTGACACCCTAGGTCTTGTTGATCAGCCCACAAGCCCGGTCCGGATTGATAGAACAACCAGCCCGTCGAAGCAAGCTGATAAACCGGCGACTCCAATGCAAACCGATGAAGCCAAAGATGATGATGTTATTATTACTGGCATTGGTCGTACCAAGCTCGGCAATCCTGTCGCTTTATCAAAACATACTGCCAAAGAAGAATTTGCTGCAATTGGTAAGGGCAAATGGAATGTCGACTTGTCAACCTATGCCGCTCTGTCTCCCCAGGATCTCCATTCCGGCTATCTGAACCGGTTATACACCAGCCGTGACTATGAAGCCGGTCTGGTTAATATGATGAAGGACAAATATGAGGTAATTTCCATATACTTCTCTGCTTGTACACTTCAATCTGTCAACTCTAATAGCCCCCAAAGTGACGGTTTAAGATATCAGCTTAAACCGGGACTTTTCAATGTAGACTTCAATGTATCTGAATTTTGCTGATGTAGCCCCTAAGGGCCGGTTCAACTTAATGTAGTTAAACCGGGACTTTAGGTAAAAAGTTTCAATAATTATTGAGCAAATAGCCAATAGCCCCCAAGTGCCAAGTTGAATACTTGTATTGAGCTTGGGACTTCATAAAAATTGTAGGATGAAGATCAAATAAGCATTAGCCCCCAAGTACCGAAGGCATAACTTGTTATGTGGTTGGTACTTCACTTCTGTACCATCATCTGAATCACATTACTGTCAGTATGTAGGCCGAGACAAGCAAAAGAGAAAACCAAATCGCCAATCTGCAAGAAAATCTGAAGTCCCAACAAGCTGAAACCTCCAAAGCCAAAGAGGAATTAACCAGCTTTAAGCGTCATGGAACAGATTAAGGAGGGCTTCAAGAAGGAGCGGGCGGATTGGGCCACTGAAAAGTACGCTTTTAACCAAGCGAGCAGAAAATGCCGAGGCTGCTCTGAAACCGGTAGTGGACGAACTAACCAGCATAAAGCGGCAAGTGCATGCCATGACAGCTGCTATCTTCGGTAAGCCAGCTTGATTTCTGGAGTGACTCGGCTTTCTTATGGAACTGCCGGTTTGTTAATCCTTTGTAATATTGCTGGGACACGCATTGGTCACTTGGGGTCGGACGTGTGGAAGAAACTGAAAGCCGCCTACACTTTGATAGAGCAATTGTATACTGGTGTGCAGCGGATCATCTCTACTGCATCCCATAACAACCCGGTGCCCTCCTTGATCCAAGACACCCTTAAAAGGTTGTCTATGCTTCCTGCCCGGGTTGAAGAGCTGAAAAAATCTGCTGCTCCAACCGGTGCTATAAATGCCTTGATCCGGGCGAAGGCGTGGGTGCCAGATTTCGACCCTGTTGAAGCGGCTCAGGGCTATCCCAGCTTGAAGGAAGACGGATCACATTTTAGTGAAGTAGATATGCGAGCAATAAACCGGGAGGTGCGTCCTCTAGCTTGTCAATTGGTTGAAGAGGCAGACTTGTCTCATTATCAAGCCGAATATGATGACCAAAACAAGCGAGTAGCTGCACCAATTCCTGAAGCGGAGAATCTTATCCCTCCAATCCGTAAGCATACTTATGCTCCTGATATTGAACCGTTGCTGCTGATCCATGATGAAGTTGTCTTTCAAGCATTAATGGGAATCGACTGGACAACTGTTTATTTCCAGCCGCTGGGCAGAGAAGCAGAAGTTGAAGCGGCACGAGATGATCCGCAACCATCAGGCCAGGCTGGCGACTAAGCTTGAACCGGAATCTGGTTTAAATTGCTGCTCCTTTACGTTAGGCAGAAAAACAATGATCTTATTTGGGCACCGTGTTGCCTTGTAATAGGCTAGCCGATACTCTTGATTTTGATATGCCTTCGTGCATAATTACTGCAACTTGTGTTTCCTTTGGGTGATGAAATTTCCAAAGTACTTTTCTGCAATAAAAAAAGCTTAAAGCACCGCCATGGTTGTACCGTCAGGCGGATTATGATTTCTGCATATATGAAATCAAATATCTTAATTTTAAGTACATGATCAAATGTTGTGATACATAATACCTGCCATCGTCGGGCATGAAGTTGGCTTGGCCAATCTTAAAGCGGAGGTTTATAAACCCATACCGTCAGAGGAGAAAACCGCTCCTGTATATATAATGCCGGTTTACCATGTAAACCGTGCCGGGTTATGATAAACACCGTGTTACCCCATAATAGGATGTTAACAAAAAATCAAACCGGGCAAATATTCTCCGGATTAAGAATGGACCGTGTTCCTTCAATTGACAGTTTAACCGGCTTAAGAACTGTCGGTTTAAAAACGCAACAAAGAAATATGTATCAAAGAATATTTCAAGCAAAGGCAATGATAAAACCATTTGCAAGAAGAGGCTATTGAGCCGATCAAGTGGCATTACCATGGTCGGACACGACCAAGCTCCTGATAGGCGTAGCTATGGTTCAAGTCAGCCAGGTCCCCAAATGATGCAGTGGCATTATACCGATCAAGAGGTGTAGCGATGGTTCGGGTTCGACCAAGCCCCCAAGTGATTCTGTGGCCTTAGGCCGACCAAGAGGCGTGACTGGTTCAGACGTGACCAAGTCCCCAAGTGATCTCATGGCTTTCGCCTATCAAAAGGTGTTGCATTGGTTCGGATACGACCAAGCCCCCAAGTGATATAACATGAAGCTTTAAAAAGCTAACTCAAGGGGTAAACCGGAGGCCGCTTTAGGACAGATAAATCTCTGTGTAACCACACATGATGTAAAAAGAACAGAGACCCCGCTTTAGCTGAGGCTCCGGTTTATTATATTGATACTAATATATACATTGTCATAGTATGTACATAAGTCGAGCCAATGGCTCAGGTGTAGTAAGGCCGAAGATGAGCTATGTTCCACGGCCTGTTGGTCTCCTCTTCTGTTGTACATGAGTCTTTATGCTCTCAAATATCGATCAGATAGTATGACCCGTTGTGCAGATTCTTGCTGACCATGAAAGGTCCCTCCCAAGGTGGGGATAACTTGTGTATATCAGTCTGGTCTTGGATGAGCCGAAGTACCAAATCTCCTTCTTGAAAGGTTCTTATTCTGACTCGGCGGCTGTGATAACGACGAAGATCCTGTTGGTAAATCACCGAGCGGGCAGCTGCTATGTCACGCTCTTCATCCAACAGATCCAAAGCATCTTGTCATGCTGCCTCATTGTCCACTTCAACATAAGCCGCTACACGAGGTGAATCATGACAGATATCACTGGGGAGAACCGCCTCTGCTCCGTAGACCATGAAGAACGGCGTATATCCTGTTGATCTGTTGGGTGTGGTGTTAATGCTCCATAATACAGATGGTAATTCCTCAACCCAACAACCCGGCATTCGTTGCAAAGGAACCATAAGTCGGGGCTTGATGCCTCACAAGATCTCTTGATTAGCCCTCTCTGCTTGACCATTAGACTGGGGGTGAGCCACTGATGAAACGTCAAGCCGGATGTGCTCATGTTGACAGAACTCCTTCATAGCACCTTTGGACAAGTTGGTACCATTATCAGTGATGATGCTGTGTGGAAAGCCAAACCGGAAAATCACCTTTTTGATGAATTGAACTGTCGTGGCCACATCACACTTGCTAACGGGTTATGCCTCTACCCACTTTGTAAACTTGTCGACCGCCACCAAAAGGTGAGTCTTCTTGTCCTTGGACCTTTTGAAAGGCCCAACCATATCCAGCCCCCAAGTCGCAAACGACCAAGTGATTGGAATCATCCTCAATTCTTGAGCCGGTACATGAGCACGTCTTGAGAACTTTTGGCAGCCGTCACATAGTCTGACCAGATCTTCCGCATCAGCATGAGCAGTCAACCAATAGAAGCCGTGACGAAATGCTTTCACCACCAAAGATTTTGAGCCGGCATGGTGACCACAATCTCCTTCGTGGATCTCACGTAAGATTTCACAGCCTTCCTCAGGGGACACACAGCGTTGAAACGCCCCTGACACACTGCAATGATGCAACTCGCCATTGACAATAGTCATGGACTTGGATCGCCGGATTATCTGCCGGGCCAGAATCTCATCCTCTGGTAACTCGCCCCGGTTCAAGTACGCAAGATAAGGAATCATCCAATCAGGAATAACATGAAGCGCTGCCACCAACTGAGCCTCCGGATCAGGAATAGCCAAATCCTCTTCACCAGGAAGCTTGACCGACGGGTTATGCAGCACATCCAAGAAAACATTAGGCGGGACCGGTTTACGTTGAGAGCCCAACCGGCTTAAAGCGTCTGCCGCTTCATTCTTCTGGCGGTCCACATGGTCCACCTGATAACCTTTGAAGTGACATGCAACAACATCCACCTCACGACGATATGCTGCCATGAGTGGGTCCTTGGAATCCCAAGTGCCAGACACCTGCTGAGCCACCAGGTCCGAGTCACCGAAGCACTTAACTCGGCTTAGATTCATCTCCATAGCCATTCGGAGACCATGGAGCAAGGCTTCATACTCAGTTGCATTGTTAGTACAAGGGAACATTAAGCGGAGAACATAACAAAACTTGTCACCTCGTGGGGAAGTTAATATGACTCCAGCCCCCGAGCCCTCCAATTGCCTAGACCCATCAAAATGGATAGTCCAATATGTGTGATCCGGCTTCTCTTCAGGTGCTTGCAGTTCTGTCTAGTCATTGATGAAATCAACAAGTTCTTGAGACTTGACCGCCGTCTGAGGCACGTATTTCAATCCCTGCGGCCCGAGCTCTATAGCCCACTTAGCAATTCGGCCAGTTGCTTCCCGGTTCTGGACTATATCTCCCAAGGGAGCAGAACTGACCACTGTGATGGGATGTCCCTGGAAGTACTGCTTAAGCTTCCGGCTTGCCATTAAAACTCCATATACCAGCTTCTGCCAATGCGGATACCTTTGCTTGGACTCAATGAGCACCTCGCTGATATAGTAAACCGGACGCTGAACCGGATGCTCCTTGCCTGCCTCCTTTCACTCCACCACAATGGCCACACTGACTGCACGAGCATTAGCGGCAACATATAGTAGCAACGGCTCCTTGTCGATTGGAGCGGCGAGTACAGGCGGATTGGCCAACTGCCGCTTTAAATCCTCCAATGCTTTATCAGCAGCAGAACTCCAGACGAATTGATCCGTCTTCTTTAGCATCTGATACAAAGGGATGGCCTTCTCACCAAGGCGGCTGATAAACCGGCTCAACGCGGCAATCCGGCCTGCCAGGCGTTGAACATCATTGATGCACTTCGGTTTAGCCAGGGAGGTGATTGCTGTAATTTTCTCCGGATTAGCCTCAATTCCCCTATTGGACACCAGAAAACCCAATAACTTGCCAGCCGGTACACCAAAGACACACTTGGCCGGGTTGAGCATCATCTTGTACGTCCTCAGGTTATCAAAGGTTTCCTTCAAATCGTCAACCAGAGTCTCCTTCTCCCTTGACTTTACCACAATATCATCCACATAAGCATGCACATTACGGCCAATCTGTTTATGAAGGCAATTATGTACACACCGTTGATAAGTTGCCTGGGCACTCTTGAGCCCAAAGGGCATAGATACATAGTAGAAGGCTCCAAAGGGAGTTACGAACGCTGTCTTCTCCTGGTGCTTAACTGCCATCTTGATCTGATGATAACCAGAATATGCATCCAAAAAACTCAAACGCTCACAACCCGCCGTAGCATCAATAATCTGATCAATACGGGGGAGGGCAAAAGGATCTGCTAGACAAGCTTTGTTAAAATCTGCGTAGTCCACACACATGCGCCAGGTGCCGTTTTTCTTAAGGACCAGCACCGGATTAGTCAGCCATTCAGGGGGAAGACTTCAATAATAAAGCCAGCTGCTAAAAGCCTGGCCACCTCCTCTCCAATAGGTTTGCGCCTTTCCTCATTGAACCGGCGTAGGAATTATTTCGCCGGTTTGTACTTAGGATCCACATTAAGAGTGTGCTCAGTGAGTTGCCTCGGCACACCTGGCATGTCAGAAGGCTTCCATGCAAAAATGCCCCGATTCTCACGGATGAACTCGATGAGTGCGCTTTCCTATTTAGGATCCAAGTTGGCACTGATACTGAATTGCTTGGACAAATCGCCAGGTACGAAGTCAACAAGCTTAGTCTCCGCCGCCGATTTGAACTTCAAAGCCGGATCATGCTCCGTGGTTGGCTTCTTCAATGGAGTCATGTCCGCCGGATCAACATTGTCCTTGTAATACTTCAGCTCCTCCATGGCACAAACCGACTCCGCATAGGCCGCATCACCTTCTTCACACTCCAAAGCAATTTTTCGGCTTCTGTGAACTGTTATTGTTCCTTTGTGACCCGGCATCTTGAGCTGCGAATACACATAACAAGGCCGTGCCATAAACTTGGCGTAAGCCGGTCGCCCAAACATGGCGTGATATGGACTCTGGATTTTTACCACCTCAAAGGTCGGTGTCTCCGACCTGGAATCATGATCATCTCCAAAGGCCACTTCCAAAGCTATCTTGCCAACAGGATATGCTGACTTACCAGGCACCACACCATGGAACATCGTATTGGACGGTTTAAGATTTTTATCTGTTAATCCCATACGACGGAAGGTCTCATAATATAAGATATTAATGCTACTTCCTCCATCCATGAGCACCTTGGTGAACTTATAACCTCCCACCTGAGGTGCCACCACCAACGCTAGCTGACCCGGATTATCAACCCAGGGAGGGTGATCCTCTCTGCTCCATATGATTGGCTGTTTAGACCAGCGTAGATAACGGGGCACGACCGGTTCAACAGAATTTACTGCTCGCTTATGAAGCTTCTGATCTCGCTTGTCCAAGCTAGTAGTGAAGACATATATTGCCCACTATTCAACTACTTGGGGTGACTCTGATAACCTGACTGCTGCTGCTGCTGCTGATTGTAACCACCTGGACTATTCTGATTACCTTGATTGTTATGTCCGCCCTGATTACCATTAAACCCTGAACCGGAATTTCCTCCGCCGTAACCCGGCCCGGATCCTGAGCCACCACGTGATCCGTGGTCATACCGGAAAGCATTAGAGTTCTTGAACTCCTGCATAATGTAACAATCCTTCCAAAGGTGATTGGCTGGCACCTCCTTCGTCCCATGTTTTGGACAAGGCTGGTTTAACAGATAAGACAGGTGGTCCAGGTTAGGATTAGGCGCTCCACTGCGATTCGGTGTTTTACCCTTACGTCGCTGGCCCTTGTCCTGTGCGTTGTTATTAGCCACAAAGTCCATGCTGCCATCCGCTTTACGCTTGCCTCCGTTTCCATGACCTGCCGGGTTATGCTGCTGTCCTTTGGAGTTGATGTTCTTCTTTCCCTTCTCTGCCTTGTCGTCATCAGACTCGGGATCCTTGGTACTATCAGAATCAGCATACTTCACTAACGCATCCATGAGGGTCCCTATATCATTGCAATGTCGCTTCATTCGTCCCAATTTCAACTTTAGAGGCCCAAACCGGCAGTTGCCTTCCAAGGTTATAACCGCGGTGTCGGCATTGATACGGTCTGATGAATGCAAAATTTGTGATACCCGGCGCACCCAACGAGTCATTGACTCTCCTTCTTCTTGAACACAGGCTGCTAAATCCACTATAGACATGGGCTGTTTACACGTATCCTTGAAGTTCTGGATAAACCGGGCTCGCAATTGGGCCCATGAACTGATAGAGTTGGCTGGTAAACTTTTTAACCAAGTGCGGGCCGTTCCTTTAAGCATCATGGTGAAGTATTTTGCACATGCCGCATCACCTACATCCAGCATCCCCATGGCCATCTCATAGCTCTCTATCCATGCCTCTGGAGGTTGATCGGCAGTGTAATTCGGCACCTTGCGCGAGCCCTTGAAGTCCTTGGGCAGGCACATGTTGCGTAAAGCGGGGACGAGACAAGGCACTCCCAAAGAGCTAGAAGAAACGCCAGGCTCAATCGAGGTAGCTGGATGAACCGGCGTAAGCTGGCACGCCTCGTACTGTGCTACTAACTCGGCCTCCCTGCGTGCTCGGGCCCGGTCCACCACTTCCTGAGCATCACCAACACCACCCGCCGGGTTGTTACCGCGGGGTACTTCACGGTTTCGTGCATTACTCGACACTGCCGGTTCATCCATCCGCCTGCTATAACTCCGGCTTGGACGAGGGGTGGAATGAATTCGGTCACGGCTGTATGAGTATGCTTCCTGCTGGATCAAGGCTGTCCGAAGAAGCTCCTTAACCCGGCGCGTTTCTACCGCCTGCGGTGAATCACCTTCAATTGGGATGGCCTCCAGCCGTGCCGCAGCAGCAACAAGGTTATCCATCGGGTTGGAGTAGTGACCTGGAGATGTTGGGACAGTCTGAGGTACGACAGCGTTTTGATGAGGTGGATCCATCAAGCAAGGACGAACCGACGCGCCCGTCCCTGGTGCTTCCGCCCGGTTCACCACCGGCGGGTTGCTAGTTCCTGCTCCCAGGGTGTTGAAGAGATCCCTAGCTTTGAAAACCTGGGGCAAACTAGACCGGTATTTCCGCTTCAGGACCTCATGCGATGCGTTCTGATCCAGCATAAGTCTGTAAGCTTGCGCATCCAACGCGGCCCGCTCTGCAGTCATCCTGGCATCCTCGGCTGCTAAGTCGGCCTTGGCTTGAGTGATCTAATCTCTCACCTTCGCAATTTCCGCATCATGGGCGTCCTGATCCACCGGATTAGCCTCTGCCATGAGCGTAGCCAATGCATCAAACAGATTAGATAAGACTTGAGCCGGTGGGTGCACAGGGCCTCCTGCCCCGGCTGTCGTCGCCGTTCCTGATCCAGAGATCATTACTGCTGCAGTCGAAGAGTGGATCGCTTCTTGTGTCCCAGCCATGAATATTCCAACCCGGTTTGGCAGATCAGAGGGGTCCGGAATACTGTCGCCATCGGAACAGCCCTTAAATCCAGCCATCTTGTAGCTGATACAAAGATTCGGTTTCTCCGGTTGATGACTCGTCACCGGAATAAACGACGGTCTCGCCACCAGATTCCGATCCATCCTCGTAGCTTTCTTCATGGATGACTCCCACGAAGGCACACTTCACGGCCATTTTAACCTGGGCAGATCACGCACATTGAGCCGTCTCGACGAGGTCGGTGCAGATGTCCGGCTCAGGGCCCGGTTCACCGATCTTGCCAATGAAAACGTGTATGCCACCAAAGGGGACCCGGTACCCGTACTCGATTGAGCCGGCCTCGGGGCCCCATCCTGCATCGTCGATGTAGAGCTTGCCGCGACGACTCTTGGTCATCCGGCCCACAACATAGCCCTAGAGTCCTTCGAAATTGCCCTCGAAGAACTTGAAACCATCGTTCGATAGCCCCACGGTGGGCGCCAACTGTCGTGGTTTTGTCACGGCAGATGTCCTCATGAAAGGACTTAGTCGTGGAGCCACCGCGACGGGTTAGCTTGAAGGGGTTAAAGCGGACACAGGGACGCGAGAGAGTTTATACTAGTTCGGCCCCTTCGATGAAGGTAAAAGCCTATGTCTAGTTGTGATGGAATTGATGGGGTTTCAATGACTAGGGAGCAAACAAGCTTCGCCTAAGTCTCGAGTTGTTGCCTGTTGTCCTTGAACCACCGCCGGGTCGTCCCCTTATATACACGGGTGACGCCCGTCGGTTTACAGAGTCCCAACACCGGCTCATAGACGTGTCCGGTTTGGTCTCTACCTATTCCTAACTTACAATACAAGTTACATACCAACGCCGGTTTACGGCTACAGGCCTTGAACCGACTATGGGCCCTCAGCCCTCATCTGCCTTCTTGGGTTTTAACATACTTAACTATTGGCGAAGTTAACCCGGCCCAGATAGGCTGGTTTACGCCCAGTAGTAATATCCCCAACACAGCCCCTAGCTTTTATTTACACTCTCTTTACTTTCTTGCAAGCTTACCCAAAAACAGCTACAAAGTACTTCTAGTTTCATACTTGTTTTAGGTAAAGCAAACGTCAAGCGTGCGTAGAGTTGTATCGGTGGTCGATAGAACTTGATGGAATATTTGTTCTACCTTTAGCTCCTCGTTGGGTTAGATACTTACTTATCGAAAACTGTCGCGATCCCCTATACTTATGGGTTATCAGTGTCCTTCCCGGACTGCTTCTTATTTTTCTATTTTTCTAAGTATTCCAAGACGGAGAAATATTGCCTTTAGAACTGTTTTGGAGTTGGTGTACTTACCGTACCACATACCTATTCCTTTTCGGAGTTTGAAACGTTCCGAAAAGTGTCCCTTATGTATTCCTCCGGGGTTAGGGTTTTAATAACATTGGTTTCAACATTTATAGGATTACCTGAGATATAGTGTTTGATTCTTTGACCGTTCACCACCTTCGGATTTGTGCCTTCGAAATTGTTGATTTTTATGGCACCGGAACGATAGACCTCCTCGATAACATAAGGACCTTCCCTTTTAGAGAGAAGTTTTCCTGCAAAAAATCTTAAACGAGAGTTGTATAGCAATACATAATCACCTACATTAAACTCACACTTTTGTATTCTTTTGTCATGCCATCTTTTTACTTTTTCCTTAAACAACTTGGCATTTTGATAGGCTTGGGTTCTCCGTTCATCAAGTGAGCTAATGTCAAATAACCTCTTCTCTCCGGCAAGTTTGAAATCATAGTTGAGCTCTTTAATAGCCCAATATGCCTTATGTTCTAGTTCGAGAGGTAAGTGACATGCTTTTCCATAAACCATTTTATACGGAGACATACCCATAGGATTTTTATATGCAGTTCTGTAGGCCCATAATGCATCATCAAGTTTCTTGGACCAATTCTTTCTAGATCTATTAACAGTCTTTTGCAAAATTAATTTGAGCTCTCTATTACTCAATTCTACTTGGCCACTAGACTGTGGGTGATAAGGAGATGCAATTCTATGATTAACGTCATACTTAGCAAGCATTTTACGAAAAGCACCATGAATAAAATGTGAACCACAATCAGTCATTAAATATCTAGGGACTCCAAACCTCGGAAAAATAACTTCTTTAAGCATTTTAATAGAAGTGTTATGATCAGCACTACTAGTTGGAATAGCTTCTACCCACTTAGTAACGTAATCAACAACAACTAAAATATGTGTATATCCATTAGAGGCAGGAAAAGGTCCCATATAATCAAATCCCCAAACATCAAATGGTTCAATAACAAGTGAATAGTTAATAGGCATTTCTTGACGTCTACTAATACTACTAATTCTTTGACACTCATCACAAGACAGGACAAACTTACGGGCATCCTTGAAGAGAGTAGGCCAATAAAAACCGGATTGCAATACCTTATGTGCAGTTCTGTCTCCAGCGTGGTGTCCTCCATATGCCTCGGAGTGACACTTGCGTAGGATTTGTTCATGTTCATGCTCAGGTACACAACGTCTAATAACACCATCTACTCCTTCTTTATAAAGATGTGGGTCATCCAAAAAGTAATGTCTCAAATCATAGAAGAACTTTTTCTTTTGCTAGTATGTAAAACTAGGTGGTATAAATTTAGCAACAATATAATTAGCATAATCAGCATACCATGGAGCAGTACGCGAAGCATTTATGACATTTAATTGCTCATCAGGAAAGCTATCATCAATAGGTAGTGGGACATCAAGAACATTTTCTAACCTAGACAAGTTGTCTGCAACGGGGTTCTCAGCTCCCTTTCTATCAATAATATGCAAATCAAATTCTTGTAGCAAGAGAACCCATCTAATAAGTCTAGGTTTAGCATCTTTCTTTTCCATAAGATATTTAATAGCAGCATGATCAGTGTGAATAGTTACTTTAGAATCAACAATATAAGTTCTGAACTTATCACAAGCAAATACAACTGCTAAAAGTTCTTTTTCAGTAGTAGCATAATTTCTTTGAGCATTGTCTAGAGTCTTACTAGCATATTGAATAACATTTAATTTCTTATCAACTCTTTGCCCTAGAACAGCACCTACATCATAATCACTAGCACCACACATATTTTCAAAGGGTAAATTCCAATCAGGTGGCTGAACAATAGGTGCAGAGATCAATGCTTTCTTAAGTATTTCAAATGCTTCTACACAGTCATCATCAAAGATGAATGGTATATCTTTTTGTAATAAATTAGTCAGAGGCCGAGAAATTTCTGAGAAGTCCTTAATGAACCTCCTATAAAAACCGGCGTGACCAAGGAAACTTCTTATACCTTTGATGTCCTTGGGACATGGCATCTTTTCAATAGCATCAAACTTGGCTTTATCAACTTCAATACCTCTTTCAGAAACCTTATGCCCCAAGACAATACCTTCATTAACCATAAAGTGACACTTCTCCCAATTCAAGACAAGGTTAGTTTCTTCACATCTCTGCAAAACTCGATCAAGGTTGATCAAGCAATAATCAAAAGAGGATCCATAAACGGAGAAGTCATCCATGAAAACCTCACAAATCTTTTCACAAAAGTCAGAGAATATAGCCATCATGCATATTTGAAAGGTAGCAGGTGCATTACTTAAACCGAAAGGCATACTTCTATAAGCAAAAGTACCAAAAGGGCAAGTAAAAGTGGTCTTTGATTGATCACTGGCTGACATAGGTATTTGAGAGAAACCAGAATAACCATCTAGAAAGCAGAAATGTGTATGTTTAGATAATATTTCTAGCATTTGATCGATAAAAGGTAAGGGGTAATGATCCTTTTTAGTAGCCTTATTTAATTTGCGGAAAATAATTACCATCCTATAACCTGTAATAATTCTTTGCGGAATCAATTCATATTTATCATTAGGAACAACGGTAATACCTCCCTTCTTAGGGACACAATGGACGGGACTTACCCACCGACTATCAGCAATGGGATAAATTAAACCTGCCTCAAGGAACTTTAGTATTTCCTTTCTTACCAATTCTTTCATCTTAGGATTCAGCCGTCGTTGATGATCACGAACTGGTTTAGCATCTTCTTCCAAATTTATTTTATGTTGACATAGAGTGGAACTAATGCCCCTTAAGATCATCAAGAGTATTTCCAATAGCAGCACGGTGCTTCCTCAGAGTTTTCAATAATCTCCCTTCTTCATGCTCTAAAAGGTTAGCACTAATAATAACAGGATATATCTTTTTCTCATCAAGATAAGAATATTTAAGAGTATCAGGTAACAGTTTAAGCTCAAACATGGGATCACCCTTGGGTGGAGGAGGATCCCCTAGGATTTCAACAGGCAAATTGTGTTTCAGGATAGGTTCCTGTTTAAAGAATACATCATCTATTTCCCTTCTTTCATTCATAAACATATCATTTTCATGGTCTAGCAAATATTGTTCTAAAGGATCACTAGGAGGTACGACAATAGAAGCAAGACCAATAATTTCATCCTTACTAGGCAATTCTTCTTCACGGTGTTGTCTAATAAATTTAGAGAAATTAAACTCATGAGACATATCACCCAAGCCTATAGTAACAACATCCTTTTCGCAGTCTATCCTAGCATTGACGGTGTTCAAGAAGGGTCTACCAAATATAATGGGACAAAAGCTATCTTGTGGGGAACCAAGAACAAGAAAATCACCAGGATATTTAGTTTTCCCACACAAGACTTCAACATCTCTTACAATTCCCATTGGTGAAATAGTATCTCTATTGGCAAGTTTAATTGTGACATCAATATCTTCTATCTTAGCAGGTGCAATATCATGCATAATTTCTTTGTATAAGTCATAAGGTATTGCACTAACACTAGCACCCATATCACACAAGCCATGATAACAATGATCTCCTATTTTAACAGAAATAACAGGCATGCCTACCACAGGTCTATTTTTATCTTTAGCACAAGGTTTGGCAATTCTAGCAGTTTCACCGCAGAAATAAATAACATGCCCATCAATATTATCAGCCAAGAGATCTTTAACAATAGCAATATTAGGTTCAACTTTAACTTGCTCAGGAGGTGTATAAGTTCTAATATTGCTTTTACGAACCACAGTTGAAGCTTTAGCATGATCCTTTATTCTAAAAGGGAAAGGTGGTTTCTCAACATAAGAAGTGGGAACAATAGGATCATTATAAGTGATAGTCTTTTCTTCAACTTTAATAGGTGCAACTACTTTTACTTCTATGGGAGGATGATATTTAAACCACTTCTCCTTTGGGAGATCAACATAAGCAGCAAAAGATTCATAGAAAGAGGCTACTATCTCAGAGTCAAGTCCATATTTAGTGCTAAACTTACGGAAAACATCAGTATCCATAAAAGATTTAACACAATCAAACTTAGGTGTCATACCTGACTCCTTACCTTCGTCGAGATCCCAATCTTTAGAGTTGCGTTTAATTCTATCCAATAAATTCCATTTGAATTCAATAGTCTTCATCATAAAAGAGCCAACATAAGAAGTATCGAGCATGGTGCGATTATTATCAGAAAGCCGAGCATAAAAACTTTGAAGAATTATTTCTCTTGAGAGCTCATGATTGGGGCATGAATATAACATTGATTTAAGCCTCCCCCAAGCTTGAGCGATGCTTTCTCCTTCGCGAGGCCAAAAATTTTATATATAATTGCGATCATGATGAACAAGATAAAATTTCTGATGAAATTCCAATTTCAATCGTTTGTAGTTCCATGATCCCGTATCATCACATAGCCTATACCATGTAGATGCATATCCCTTCAAAGATAAAGGGAAGACCTTCCTCTTAATAATATCACCGGGTATACCTACAAGCTTAAATAATCCACAAACTTCATCCACATATATTAGGTGCTCATCAGGATGCTTTGTTCCATGTCCAGGATTAGCTAGCAGTTTTTCTAACATACCCGAAGGAATCTCAAAGTGGACATCTTCATTTTCAGTAGGTTCAGTAGGTTGAGGAGCAACTCTTTGCTCTACTAGTCGGGGTGAAGATACCCCGAACAAGCCCCTCAGAGGATTACTTTCCATAGTAACAAGTGATAGTAAATTTCAGCACACTATATAAATTTTTCCTTACCAAATTCCACCTACCAAAGGCGCTTCACTCCCCGGCAACGGCGCTAGAAACGAGTCTTGATGACCCACAAGTATAGGGGATCTATCGTAGTACTTTCGATAAGTAAGGGTGTCAAACCCAACGAGGAGCAGAAGGAAATGATAAGCGGTTTTCAGCAAGGTATTCTCTGCAAGCACTGAAATAATAGGTAACAGATAGTTTTGTGATAAGATAATTGGTAACGAGCAACAAGTAACAAAAGTAAATAAAGTGTAGCAAGGTGGTCCAATCCTTTTTGTAGCAAAGGACAAGCCTGGACAAACTATTATATAAAGGAAAGCGCTCCCAAGGACACATGGGAATTATCGTCAAGCTAGTTTTCATCATGTTCATATGATTCGCGTTCAGTACTTTGATAATTTGATATGTGGGTGGACCGGTGCTTGGGTGCTGCCCTTATTTGGACAAGCATTCCACTTATGATTAACCTCTATTGCAAGCATTCGCAACTACAACAAAAGTATTAAAGTAAACTGAGGGAGTCCTGGATTAGGGGGTGTTCGGGTAGCCGGACTATACCTTCGCCGGACTCCTGGACTATGAAGATACAAGATTGAAGACTTCATCCCGTGTCCGGATGGGACTTTCCTTGGTGTGGAAGGCAAGCTAAGCGATGCGGATACTCAAGATCTCCTACCATTGTAACCGACTCTGTGTAACCCTAACCCTATCCGATGTCTATATAAACCGGAGGGTTGTAGTCCGTAGGACGAACCATCATCATACACAATCATACCATAGGCTAGCTTCTAGGGTTTAGCCTCCTTGATCTCGTGGTAGATCTACTCTTGTACTGCCCATATCATCAATATTAATCAAGCAGGAGTAGGGTATTATCTCCATCGAGAGGTCCCGAACCTGGGTAAAAACATCGTGTCCCTTGTCTCCTGTTACCATCCAGCCTTGACGCACAGTGTGGGACCCCCTACCCGAGATCCGCCGGTTTTGACACCGACATTGGTGCTTTCGTTGAGAGTTCCTCTGTGTCGTCGCCTTTAGGCCCGATGGCTCCTCTGATCATCAACAATGATGAGGTCCAGGGTGAGACTTT
This sequence comes from Aegilops umbellulata, assembly GCA_032464435.1. Lineage (NCBI taxonomy): Eukaryota > Viridiplantae > Streptophyta > Magnoliopsida > Poales > Poaceae > Aegilops > Aegilops umbellulata. The sequence continues at coordinate 287,876,394 of CP136056.1, read as the reverse complement.
TCTCCCCGGACAGATCTTCGTCTTCGGCGGCTTCGCTCTGCGGGCCAATTCGCTTGGTCACCTGGAGCAGATCGAAAGCTACGCCCCTGGCCATCAAGTCAAGTTTGGAAGCTTAAACTATATGGCTGATATCCGCGGAGACTTGATCTTCGACGGGTTCGAGCCACAGCCAAGCGCGCCGCACTATCTCGAGGGGAATGATCTAGCTCTGCCTCCAAACAGTGTCCTGGAGGCCGCACACGCACCGGTTCCGACCCTTAACTCGGAGCCTATTGCGCCAATTGAGGATGGGAGGTTGGACGTCACCTCGGGGGCTGCGATCTCAAAGGCGATCGACCGAACGCCAGCCCCGCACTCCGTGTGACCTGTGATCCCGAGGGCCCGGACTCCTCCCCGGACTCCGAACCCCCCGCGCCCCTGCCAGTCGAAGCCGATTGGGCGCCGATAATGGAGTTCACCGCCGCGGACATCTTTCAGCACTCGCCTTTTGGCGACATCCTGAATTCTCTCAAGTCTCTCTCTTTATCAGGAGAGCCCTGGCCGGATTACTGTCAGCGAGGATGGGATACGGACGATGAAGAAATTCAAAGCCCACCCACCACCCACTTGATAGCCACTGTCGATGATTTAACCGACATGCTTGACTTCGGCTCCGAAGACTTCGACGGTATGGACGACGAGGTAGGAGAAGAACAGGAACCAGCACCTGTAGGGCGCTGGAAGGCCACCTCGTCATATGACATATACATGGTGGATACTCCAAAAGATGGAGATGGCGATGGAACAGTGGGGGATGACACCCCCAAGAAACAGCCAAAGTGCCGGCATCAGCGGCGCCGCTCTAAATCCCGCCAAAGCAAAAGCGGTGATTCCGGCACGGGAGACAATACTACCCCAGATAGCGCCGAAGAACACCCAACTCAGCAAGATTCGGCGTAGGAAGATGGAGAAGCCAGCCCTCATGAGAGAGCAGCAGAACGAGAGGTTGATGATGATAACTATATGCCTCCCTCCGAAGACGAGGCAAGCCTCGATAACGATGAGTTCGTCGTATCATCAGACCCCGCCGAACAAGAGCGTTTCAAACACAGGCTTTTAGCCACGGCAAACAGCCTAAAGAAAAAGCAGCAACAGCTTAGAGCTGATCAAGATCTGCTAGCTGATAGATGGACTGAAGTCCTTGCGGCTGAAGAGTATGAACTCGAACGCCCCTCCAAGAATTATCCAAAGCGCAGGTCGCTACCCCGATCAGAGGAGGAAGCGCCTACATCACCAGCGCACGACATGGAAGACCGGCCACCTCGCGGCCGCGACAGAGAGGCCTGTCGAACCTCCACCCAAGCCATGCCCCGACGCCGCTCAACTAAGGCACGGGAAAATGCGCCAGACTTGCGAGATGTACTGGAGGATAAAGCAAGGCAAACAAGATCGATCTACGGATCGCGCAGGCGCCCGACGACACGTGACGATGATCTTCACTCCGGACCCAATAAATCCGGCCAGGCCGAACACAACAGACATAACTCTTCCGAGCTGCATCGTGACATAGCCCAGTACAGGGGCGCCGCACACCCACTATGCTTCACAGATGAAGTAATGGATCATAAAATCCCAGAGGGTTTCAAACCCGTAAACATCGAATCATACGATGGCACAACAGATCCGGCGGTATGGATCGAGGATTATCTCCTTCACATCCACATGGCACGTGGCGACGATCTACACGCCATCAAATACCTCCCGCTCAAACTCAAAGGACCGGCCTGACACTGGCTCAACAGCCTGCCAGCGGACTCAATCGGTTCTTGGGAGGACCTGGAAGCCGCATTCCTCGACAACTTCCAGGGCACTTATGTGCGACCACCGGATGCCGACGACCTGAGCCACATAATTCAGCAGCCAGAGGAATCGGCCAGGCAATTCTGGACAAAGTTCCTAACAAAGAAAAACCAGATAGTCGACTGTCCGGACGCAGAGGCCCTAGCAGCCTTCAAGCACAACATCCGCGACGAGTGGCTTGCCCGGCACCTGGGACAGGAAAAGCCGAAATCTATGGCAGCCCTCACGACACTCATGACCCACTTTTGCGCGGGCGAAGATAGCTGGCTAGCTTGCAGCAACAACTTATCAAAGAACCCTGGTAATTCGGATACCAAGGACAAAAGTGGCAGGACACGTCGAAATAAGCAAAAGCGCCGTGGTAGCAGCGACAACAATGAAGATACGACAGTCAACGCCGGATTCAGAGGCTATAAATCCGGTCAGCGGAAAAAGCCATTTAAAAAGAATACTCAGGGCCCGTCCAATTTGGGCCGAATACTCGACCGCTTGTGCCAGATCCATGGCACCCTCGAAAGGCCAGCTAATCACACCAACAGGGATTGTTGGGTGTTCAAGCAGGCAGGCAAGTTAAGAGCCGAAAACAAAGACAAGGGGCTGCATAGCGATGACGAGGAGGAGCCCAGGCCGCCGAACAACAATGGACAGAAGGGGTTTCCCCCACAAGTGCGGATGGTGAACATGATATACGCAACCCACATTCCCAAGAAGGAGCGGAAGCGCGCGCTATGGGACGTATACGCGATGGAGCCAGTCGCCCCAAAGTTCAACCCATGGTCCTCTTGCCCGATCACTTTTGATTGAAGGGACCACCCCACTAGCATCCGTCATGGCGGCTTTGCCGCATTGGTTCTCGACCCAATCATCGACGAATTTCATCTCACAAGAGTCCTCATGGACGGCGGCAATAGCCTGAACCTGCTTTACCAGGATACAGTGCGGAAAATGGGCATAGATCCATCAAGGATTAAGCCCACAAGGACGACCTTTAAAGGCGTTATACCAGGTGTAGAAGCCAACTGTACAGGCTCCGTAACACTTGATGTGGTCTTCGGAGCTCCGGATAACTTCCGAAGCGAAGAGTTAATCTTCGACATAGTCCCGTTCCACAGTGGCTATCACGCCCTGCTCGGACGAACCACATTTGCCAAGTTCAATGCGGTGCCGCACTACGCATATCTCAAGCTCAAGATGCCAGGCCCTCGAGGAGTAATCACGGTCGACGGAAACACCGAATGCTCCCTCCGTACGGAGGAGCACACGGCGGCTCTTGCAGCGGAAGTACAAAACAACCTTTTTAGGCAACTCTCCAGTCCGGCCGTTAAAAATCCAGACACTGTCAAGCGCGCCCGGAGTAACCTACAACAAGACCGCCTGGCACGATCTGAGCAGGCGTAGCAATGCGGCCCCAACCCCAGCCATCGCGACATAGCGAAGCTAGTACCTCGCGTACATAATTACGCCCTTGAAATACCATGGGCACAGGGGAAGGGGCACGGTAACGGCATGCCCGAAATACGGCTTAAAATGTACTAGGGGCTGCCGGATTCTTTTTTTTACTTTCAGGACTCCACACTTTGGACGACCTGTGCGGCAATTCGACTGCCGCACAAACGATGCAAGATCCAGGGAAGCAGACAAAGCTACGCCGCATTATGGAACTCTCAGGTGGTCTCTATTACGAGCGGTATATCTGTTTCGAACGCAACTCCGCGACCTGCCCTTGGTCACGACATGTTAAATAGTCTAATATCTTTTTGCTTACCGCACTACTTGTATCGTTCGGCTTTGATAAATAGCCTCTTCATAAACAATGCATAGTTTTTTGCCCTTTTTTGCATTATCCTCTTTTCATATATATGTTTATTAAATAACATGATCACACCCGTACACCATGGTACGGCAAACACACCAGGGGCTTCAGTACCCTTCGATCTGGTGTGAGAAGTCCGTACACTTTCACAAGTGCGGCACCCCGAACTTATAGCACTATATGCATCGGCTCCGAATCATGATTTGGGTCAATAGTTGGGTTTGCCCGGCTCCTATGTTTTGGTGCCTTACGTTCCGCTATATCGGCTAAGGTAGCACTAGGAGAACCACTGCGATTGTGCCCCGGTTCAGCTGGGTTAAGCACCTCAGTGGAGAAAGCTAAAACTGACTGTCATGATAAGGCGAGAGACCGGTCGTTGTTCGAGAGGTTTTTCGAGTCCCTAAAGACTTATGCCGCTTCGAGCGAGGAGCTGGCTTTGTCCGGCCAAAGGCGTGGATAGCGCCCCGAATTCGGTCTTCCGAACTAGGGGCTTTGCTGAAATTTAAAATTATAAAGTTCTATGGCTAAGTGAGAGTGTTTAAGCATTATAGTCTGATTGCCTGGTTCGTTGTGCTGAGCGCCTCCCTCAAAGGACCCAACCATGGGAAAAAGAGCGCTCAGGTTTATCCCGAACACCCCAGCACTAGCGGCATGGGGGCAGAAGCCGACCACTGGCCATCTCTCAATTTTTGATAAACGGCCGCACAGAAAATAATATTTTAAATTCAATAAGCATTGCTTAGCACATATGAACAAGTTTTTAGCACACAGGATAAACACGAGCGAGTTCATTCAAAAAGTACATTTTTCGTACATTCATCCGCAATAAGGCGGGCACCTGCAAGAACATCCTTGTAGTAGTTCTCGGGCTTGCCATGCTCCTTCCCCTGCGGCGGCCCGTCCTTCACCAGCTTCTCACCGTCAAGCTTACCCCAGTGCACCTTTGCACGAGCAAGGGTCCTCCGGGCACCTTCGATGCAGGCGGAACGCTTGATGACCTCAAGCCTTGGACAGGCCTCCACCAGCCTCCGCACCAGCCCGAAGTAGCTCCCAGGCAGGGCCTCTCCGGGCCACAACCGAACTATGAAGCCCTTCATGGCTTGTTCGGCCGCCTTGTGGAGCTCGACCAGCTGTTTCAGCTGGTCGCTCAAGGACACAGGGTATCCGGCCTCATAATACTGAGACCAGAACACACTCTCCGTCGAGCTGCCCTCTTCAGCTCGGTAGAATTCGGCGGCGGCGGATACGCTGCGGGGAAGATCTGAGAACGCCCCTGGAGAACTCCGGATTCGGGTAAGTGACAAGTAGTTTACTTTTATATTTCTACTTTGCATTAAGAATTCCTTACCCGCTGCTATCTTTTTCATCTCCTCCAACTCTTGGAGGGCCTTTTGGGCTTCAGCCTTGGCACCCTTAGCGGTCTCAAGGCCCGACGCGAGCTCGGATGCTTGCGCCTTTGACTCAAGCTCCAAGCTCTCATGTTTTTTCATGAGAGCCTGCAGCTCTTGCTGCACCTCGCCAACCTAAGCCCCAAGTCTTTGTCGCTCGGTGCGCTCCTCGGTCGTTTTCTTTTCGGCCTTAGATAGCGCCTGCTTGAGGGTCGCCACCTCAGTTGTGGCCCCTACAATCAGCAGTACGATCCTGTTATTCTTTGCAATCACGCCTCTCTATAGGCACCTTTTTTCTTTGTAGGGTATTTCTTACCTTCTTTTTCCTCGAGCCGCCGTTTGGCAAGGCCGAGCTCTTGCTCGGTCCGCCCGAGGTCCTTTTTTAGGACATCCACCTGCGCAGTCAGTGCGGCGGTGGATAGCAGCGAAGCCTGCATACGCATATTGACTCTTTATTGATAGACTCCTGCGAAAATTAATAGATCCTCTATTCGGCTTTTCTTTCCGAACGCCGAACAGAGCATCAGGGGCTACTGTCTATGCGGTAATATTTTGACATATTTTTACTTACCTTGAAGCCTGTCAGAAGGCTAGCGCAAGCTTCAGTCAGTCCGCTCTTGGCGGACTGAACCCTTTGGATCACCGTACTCATAATAGTACGTTGTTCCTCATTGATGGAGGCGCCGTCAAGCACCTCCAGCAGACTGTCCGGCACCTCCGATTGGACGGAGGCCGCCGGCTCAGAAGGCTTGCTCCTCTTGGAAGGAGTTCGCCTACCGCGGACCGGCGCTGTTGAAGAGTCCGACGCGGCATCCGGCACAAAGACGGACTCGGAGCCTTGGGGGGTCTTGTCCCCTTTATTCTTGGGGCCCGGGAGGTCGCCTTTCGGCTCCTCCAGGGCCACCTCCTCCTGCCCCGGAGCTTGTTGCGACGCCACTTCGGCGTCGTCTGCAGTGCAGGGGGAGACAGCGGGCGGAACTGAGTTCACGTCCGACGTATCCAGGAAGCCGCTCGACGAATCGTCGAGTTTGGCCTGGGGCGGGCTGCACCATTATGTTCGGCATTATGGAAAGCTGAACAACCTAGGAATATCATGAGTCACTCTGGTATACGAATACTTACGATTTTGCCGGACGCTTGGCCTTGTTCGGCCACTCCTCTCCGCTCTCTTCGGCGTCATGGGAGTAGTCCGGCGGAGGGGTCTTCCTTTTCCTAGACCCCTTGGCCTCCCCTGATGGGGCGGCCTTCTTCTTCTCTCCTCCCTCCGCTGGGGGGGAGAGCCGTCTTCTTCCTCCTCCTCGTTTTCACGAGAGGAGGGCGCCTCGGACTCATCAGACGACGAGTCCGACACCACCAAGTTATGGGCACTCTTTCGAGTCCCGGTGGTCTTCTTCTTCTTCTTGACCTTCTTCTCCAGCACCACATAAGGTGCCGGAGTCAGCAGCTTCACTAGGAGAGCTGGGGCTGGGTCTTCGGGTAGGGGAGCCGGACAGTTAATTGGTCCGGATATCGCCTGCCAAGCCTGTCAAAGGTAAGGGAGTTTAGATCCCGCATAGAGTTAATCTATGAAAAAGAGCTTAATAATCCTGTCAAAGGTATAGATAGCTTACCTCGCTAGCGTGACGCTGCGTGTTGTATCCGCGGTCCTCGGAAGCGGATGTGGGGGCCCCGGCGCCTTTGATTAGCACCTTCCAGATGTCTTCATACGACGTGTCGAAGAGCCTATTGAGGGTTCGGTGTTGCGCCGGGTCGAACTCCCACAAATTGAAATCCCGTTGTTGGCACGGGAGGATCAGAAGAACGAGCATGACCTGGACTATATTGACCAGCCGGATTGGCTTGTCTACCAGGGACTGGATGCAGGTCTTCAGTCCAGTCACCTCTTCCTCGTTGCCCCAAGACAGGCCCGTCTCTTTCCAGGACACAAGCCGCGTGGGGGGTCCAGATCTGAACTCGGGAGCTGCAACCCATTCCGGATCGCGCGGCTCGGTGATGTAAAACCACCCGGCTTGCCACCCCTTTAGGGTCTCCACAAAGGAGCCCTCGAACCAGAGGACGTTGCCTATCTTGCCAGCCATAGCGCCTCCGCACTCCGCTTGGCTGCCGCGCACCACCTTGGGCTTGACGTTGAAGCTCTTGAGCCAAAGGCCTAAATGGGGGCGGACATGGAGGAAGGCCTCACACACGACGGTAAACGCCGAGATGTTGAGGATGAAGTTCGGGGCCAGATCGTGGAAATCTAGTCCGTAGTAGAACATGAGTCCCCGGACGAATGGGTGAAGTGGAAAACCCAGTCCGCGGAGGAAGTGGGGAAGGAAAACTACCCTCTCATGGGGCCTTGGGGTGGGGAGAAGCTGTCCCTTCTCAGGAAGCCGGTGCGGGATGTCCTTGGACAGGTATCCGGCCTTCCTTAGCTTTTTTACATGAACCTCCGTGATGGAGGAGACCATCCACTTGCCTCCCGCTCCGGACATTGCTGGAGAAGGTTGAGGTGGGAAGAGCGGGCTTGGGCGCTGGAGCTTGAGTGCGCGAGAGAAGGATTGGCAAAAGAGGAAGAAGGCGTAGGTAAAAAAGGTGGATCCTTATCCCCTTATATGGGCGGATGCGGTTATGCGTCCCCACCTACCTAATAAAACTCGCTTGCCTCCCAAGCGCCGTGGTAAATGGCGCGGCTGGGTTACCCACGTCCGTATTGATGAGAATCCCGTTAAAAGGGGCACACGATCTCTGCTTTGACAAGACGTGCCAAGGAAACCACTTCGCTAAATGTGCTGAGGTGGAAAAGTGAAAACAATTTGTATAAAGAGCTTGGCCGTAGTGTGATGACGCACTGTGGAATACGTCAGCAGACTTGATTTGTGTTAATATTGTTCTCTCTATGGCAATATGTGGAAACTTATTTTGCAGAGCTGGACACTATTTTTGGTGTTTACAATCTTCTATGAAGGACTTGGAGGAGGAACCCGCCTTGCAATGCCGAAGACAATCTGCGCGCTGGACTCGTCATAATTGAAGCCTGGTTCAGGGGCTACTGAGGGAGTCTTGGATTAGGGGGTGTTCGGGTAGCCGGACTATACCTTCGCCGGACTCCTAGACTATGAAGATACAAGATTGAAGACTTCGTCCCATGGCCGGATGGGACTTTCCTTGGCGTGGAAGGCAAGCTAGGCGATGCGGATACTCAAGATCCCCTACCATTGTAACAGACTCTGTGTAACCCTAAGCCTATCCGGTGTCTATATAAACCGGAGGGTTGTAGTCCGTAGGACGAACCATCATCATACACAATCATACCATAGGCTAGCTTCTTGGGTTTAGCCTCCTTGATCTCGTGGTAGATCTACTCTTGTACTACCCATATCATCAATATTAATCAAGCAGGAGTAGGGTATTACCTCCATCGAGAGGGCCCGAACCTGGGTAAAAACATCGTGTCCCTTGTCTCCTGTTACCATCCAGCCTTGACGCACAGTTCGGGACCCCCTACCCGAGATCCGCCGGTTTTGACACCGACATAAACCATAACATGAAACATATGGATCCAAATCAGCCCCTTACGAGGCAACGCATAAACTAGGGTTTAAGCTTCTGTCACTCTAGCAACTCATCATCTACTTATTATTTCCCAATGCCTTCCTCTAGGCCCAAATAATGGTGAAGTGTTATGTAGTCGACGTTCACATAACACCACTAGAGGATAGACAACATACATCTCATCAAAATATCGAACGAATACCAAATTCACATGACTACTAATAGCAGGACTTCTCCCATGTCCTCAGGAACAAACGTAACTACTCACAAAGCATATTCATGTTCATAATCAGAGGGGTATTAATATGCATAAAGGATCTGAACATTTGATCTTCCACCAAATAAACTTACTAGCATCAACTACAAGGAGTAATCAACACTACTAGCAACCTACAGGTACCAATCCCAGACTATGAGACAAGAATTGGATACAAGAGATGAACTAGGGTTTGAGAGGAGATGGTGTTGGTGAAGATGTTGATGGAGATTGCCCTCTCCCGATGATAGGAGCGTTGGTGATGATGATGGCGATGATTTCCCCATCCCGGAGGGAAGTGTCCCCGGCAGAACAGCTCTGCTGGAGCCCTAGATTGGTTCCGCCAAGGTTCCGCCTCATGGCGGCGGAGTCTCATCCCGAAAGCTTGCTGATGATTTTTCTTCAGACGAAAGACTTCATATACCAGAAGATGGGCACCGGAGGGCCAATAGGGGGCCCACGAGGTAGGGGGGCATGCCCAAGGGGGTAGGGCGCGCCCCCACCCTCGTGGCCAGGTGGGGCCCCCCTCTCACGTACTTCTTCCGCTTAATATTTTTTATTATTTCCAAAACTAACTTTCGTGGAGTTTCAGGACTTTTGGAGTTGTGCAGAATAGGTCTCCAATATTTGCTCCTTTTCCAGCCCAGAATTCCAGCTGCCGGTATTCTCCCTCCTTATGTAAACCTTGTAAAATAAGAGAGAATAGGCATAAGTATTGTGACATAACGTGTAATAACAACCCATAATGCAATAAATATCGATATAAAAGCATGATGCAAAATGGACGTATCAACCACTCAATGACATAATAAACAACCGCGACGCTACGGGCTGGATTGCCAAGTGGGCCATTGAGCTCCTGCCATTCGACATAACATACAAACCACGCCGAGCCATTAAATCCCAAGTATTGGCCGACTTCGTCGCCGAATGGACAGAGGCCAAACTCCCTAAAGAGTACGGTACATATTCCAACTCGGTCATGCACTTTGATGGCTCTAAAATGCTGGCCGGCATAGGAGCGGGTGTTGTCCTAACGTCCCCCACCGGAGACACAGTCCAGTACATACTCCAAATATTATACATAGACTCAAACAATGCATCCGAATACGAGGCCTTATTGCACGGTCTTCGGATGGCTCCCTCCATGGGCATACAACGCCTGGAGGTGCGCAGGGATTCAAATCTCGCAATATCCCCAATAAATGGAGACTTCGACACCAAAGATCCGAAGATGGTGGCCTATCGTAACGCTATACTCAAAATATCAGCTCGGTTCGAGGGACTTAAGTTTCATCACGTATCTCGAGAAAGTAATCAAGCGGCGGATGTCCTTGCTCGCATTGGCGCCAAGTGTGACCCGTCCCGCCTAAAATCTTTTTGGAAAGGCTCTTCAAGCCATCCATGGTGTGGCAGGGTGAGAGCAGCAACACTAGTCCGAATCTGATTATACCCCCAGATTCCAAACACAATACCGATATCATCGGAGGCTCAGCCACAGAAATAACACCATCGGCCCATCTAATAATGGCAATAATTTCCCCATGGACCGAAACCTTCTTGGCCCTACCTTAAGAGGCGAGAGCTCCCTGAGGATCAGAATGAGGCTCACTGCATTGTTCGGCGCTCGAAAGCCTACAAGGTCCATGACAGAGAGCTCTACAAGAAAAGCGCTACCGGAGTCCTTCAAAGATGTATCTTTGAAGAAGAGGGACGGCAGCTTCTGGCTGAAATCCATGCTGGTCTTCGCGGTCACCACGTCGGGGCTCGAGCCCTTTTAAGTAAAGCCTTCCATACGGGTTTCTTTTTGCCGACGGCCTGAGCAGATGCACAGGACCTTGTCCAACGTTGTGTCGGATGCCAGCTTTTCGCCAACCAAAGCTATATGCCGCCTACCGCTCTACAAACAATCCCCATTACTTGGCCTTTCGCGGTTTGGGGGCTGGATATGGTCGGAGCCCTTAAAGGAGGAAGCCATAAGAAAAAATATATGCTGGTCATGGTAGATAAATTCACCAAGTGGATAGAGGCCAAACCAGTTAAAACGGCCGAAGCCAGACCAGTGATAGACTTTATATCCGGTGTCGTGCACCGTTATGGTGTCCCACACAACATATCACCGATACCGGCTCTAATTTTATAGCCAACGAAGTGAAAACCTGGTGTGCTAATCTAGGCATTAAACTCGATTACGCCTCCATCTATCACCCACAAACAAACAGTCAAGTCAAACGAGCTAATGGTCTTATCATGAGCGGCATTAAGCCTAGACTAGTGCGGTCTTTGAAAGAATCAGACAAGCACTAGGTTGAGAAGCTCGACTTCGTAATCTGGGGGCTGGGGACCATGCCCAATCGCGCTACCGGATACACACCATTCTTCATGGTGTACGGCGTAGAGGCCGCTTTGCCCTGCGACATCATTCATGACTCACCTCGAGTGCGCATGTATGAAGAGAGAGAGAGAGAGAGGCAAATCTTGATTGGTAGGACAGTCTAAATGCCTTGGAGGAGGAGCGCGACATTGCAAAACCCCGTTCTGCATTCTACCAACAACAGGCTTGCAGATACCAAAGCAGAGAAGTGCGGGCCAAGACTTATAATGTTAGTGAACTCGTTATACGCTTGCCAGAAAATAAAAAGGACAAACTCAAGCCCAAGTGGGAGGGTCCCTTCATCATAGATGAAGTTCTCACTGGAGGAGCGTACCGCATGCCTGATGCATCGGATAGTCGCTTAGAGCCGAACCCGTGGAATGCTGCCAGACTCCAAAGATTCTACGCCTAGAATTGTACTCTTGGTTCGTCTTCTCCTCCCTTTGTTTCCATTTTTTCTCTCTTTAATTTTTCTCTAGCTCTATAGCTCTTGTGCGGCCAAACCGCATGATGTACACATCCTTAAATGTATACGCTCATAATACCTGGGGGCTTCTTTTACAAAAGCTTATTATTATTTTCCGAGCATCAATCTCACCACATATGTGTCCTTCCCTCATATGTACCTTTTTTCGCCATTATGTGCACCTTTATGACTTCAGTTTTTGCCAAGCTGGGTTGCCTGGCTCCTGTGCTTATGACCTACGTTCCCGTTTGTTCGGCTAGGGCATAAAGGGAGCACCTCTGCGATTGTTACAGCCGGGTCATCCGGACATGTACCTCAGACTGGGTGAAGCCGAAAGCTAGAGTTCTTAAGGGAATATTCGGTCGATGGACTAAATACGTTATACCCTAGTTACACTATGAACCCCCAGATGTTACGTATACTGTGATCTTTCAATCATAGTTCGGGCATGCATACTAACGCATGTTCACCCAGGGAAAGGAACCCTTAATGGAACTATTCTCCCTGGAAGATGTTTCTTACAAATAACATGTCATATAACATAGCTAGCCAGATACAACTTGTTTGTTTAAGCAACTATGACCCCTATGCCTGGTTTCCACGCATACCCCGGTCTATATTGCCGATCCGGTATTCGGAAACACTCCGCACCTTCGGGTCCAGAGGTCGAAGCTAAAAGGTCCGCCATGACAATCGTTTTACAATCCGGCTAGGGAAAAATTTGTCAAATTGAAGTACATAGTCACCTGGACTCAAAAACTTCGTCCTCTATGTCGTCTAACAGGCTGTCTAGCTTATAATCCTATTGGGAAAACTTGGCGGCTATCTTTACTTAGTCATATACCAAGCTAACTGGAATTTCTTGTCCATCTGACCCCCGAGGTCCGACCTGGGCCATATGATTCGGATCAATCTTGGTGTACCGTGTTTTCACCATGGCCCAGGCCTCTCGCGCACCTTCTTGGTAGGTCGATATTTTCCATAGTCGAAAGCGCCGCCGAGCTCCTTGGAATAGCTTCACAAGCTCCTCCATACTTCCTCGAGGGGAGGCGGATGGCCACAAACCCTTGGCAACGCTCCGCATTGCTTGCCGAGCTCGCTCGTGCACCTAGGACAACTCTTGCAGCAGATCGCCTTGAGATCCGGACACTTCCTCTTCGGGACGGCCAGTCAGCATACCTACACACATAAGTCTGTCAGCTCATTTCTTTGTCGAATTATGATGACCCACAAGTATAGGGGATCTATCGTAGTCCTTTCGATAAGTAAGAGTGTCGAACCCAACAAGGAACAGAAGGAAATGATAAGCGGTTTTTAGCAAGGTATTTTCTGCAAGTACTGAAATAAGTGGTAACAGATAGTTTTGTGACAAGATAAATTGTAACGAGCAACAAGTAACAAAAGTAAATAAAGTGCAGCAAGGTGGCCCAATACTTTTTGTAGCAAAGGACAAGCCGGAACAAACTCTTATAATAAGAAAAGTGCTCCCGAGGACACATGGGAATATCGTCAAGCTAGTTTTCATCACATTCATATGATTCACGTTCGGTACTTTGATAATTTGATATGTGGGTGGACTGGTGCTTGGGTGCTGTTCTTACTTGAACAAGCATCCCACTTATGATTAACCTCTATTGCAAGCATCCGCAACTACAACAAAAGTATTAAGGTAAAGCTAACCATAGCATGAAACATATGGATCCAAATCAACCCCTTATGAAGCAACGCATAAACAAGGGTTTAAGCTTCTGTCACTCTAGCAACCCATCATCTACTTATTACTTCCCAATGCCTTCCTCTAGGCCCAAATAATGGTGAAGTGTTATGTAGTCGACGTTCACATAACACCACTAGAGGCTAGACAACATACATCTTATCAAAATATCAAACGAATACCAAATTCACATGACTACTAATAGCAAGACTTCTCCCTTGTCCTCAGGAACAAACGTAACTACTCACAAAGCATATTCATGTTCATAATCAGAGCGTTAATAATATGCATATAGGATCTGAACAAATGATCTTCCACCAAATAAACCAACTAGCATCAACTACAAGGAGTAATCAACACTACTAGCAACCTACTAGCACCAATCCCGGACTTGGAGACAAGAATTGGATACAAGAGATGAACTAGGGTTTGGAGATGAGATGGTGTTGGTGAAGATGTTGATGGAGATTGCCCTCTCCCGATGAGAGGAGCGTTGGCGATGACGATGGTGATGATTTCCCCCTCCCGGAGGGAAGTTTCCCTGGCAGAACAGCTCTGCCGGAGCTCTAGATTGGTTCCGCCTCGTGGCGGCGGAGTCTCATCCCGAAAGGTTGCCTCTGATATTTTTCTCATTGAAAGACTTCATATAGCAGAAGATGGACATCGGAGACCCACCAGGGGGCCCACGAGGTAGGGGGCGCGCCCTAGGAGGGGGAGGGGGGCGCACCCCCACCCTCGTGAGCAGGGTGTGGCCCCCTGGACTTCATCTTTGGCGAGGATTTTTCTTTATTTGTTTTAGGATATTCCGTGGAGTTTCAAGACTTTTGGAGTTGCGCAGAATAGGTCTCTAATATTTGCTCCTTTTCCAGCCCAGAATTTCAGCTGCCGGCATTCTCCCTCCTTATGTAAACCTTGTAAAATAAGAGAGAATAGCCATAAGTATTGTAACATAGAGTGAAATAACGGCCCATAATGCAATAAATATCGATATAAAAGCATGATGCGAAATGGACGTATCAACTCCCCCAAGCTTAGACCTCACTTGTCCTCAAGCGAAAAGCCGATATAAATAAATATGTCCTCATGTTTAGAGGTAGAGACGTCGATAAAAATAAAATACGGACATGAAGGCCTCATGATTATTCTCATAACAGCAATATATAAAGATTTTGTCATATGATTACTCATGTTCAAGAGATGATCTATTCACAATACAAAAGTATGAATCATAAACCTTATTGGGCTCCAACAAACTATAATCTCAGTCATTGAAGCAATTGCAATTTATCATAACATCGGAAAGAGTCTATGTCAGAGCTTAAAAACAAGTCCACATACTCAACTATCGTCTAGTCCTTCATAATTGCTAACACTCACGCGATACTTCACTACAAAAAAAAGACACATCCGTGACATTTTAGGCCGAACGAATTTTTTTCCTGTCATACATATGACACTTCTATGACAATAATTGTGACAAAACCCGGTATCATCATAGATGTGGTGGGCTCCTATTTCTATGACAAAAAATCATGACAGAAAATGGGCTTTTCGTCCTGGGCGGGCCGGAGACGTAGCTGCATGACATTCTTTGGGCCGTCCATGACGGAAAAAACCGTGGTAGAAGCGAGGGGGAGGAAAATTTCAGGGAGTTCCCGGTTACGGTGGGAGGTCGGGGGCCGAGCGATGCGCGTTTCTCTCGTACACGTACGCGCGTGTGTGCGAGGCATTGGCTCTAACTGAACCCGAGCGAGGCGTTGGGCTCTAACTGAACCCGAGCGATTGCACTGCAGGCTACGCGTTACTGAACCCGAGCGATTGATTGATGGCTGTTAACTGAACCCGATCGAGCGATTCCTTGGCTACTGCTGCTAACTGAAGCCGATCGATGCTGCCTCTGGATGAACAGTGAGCGTTGCGGGGGGGTGGATGAACAGTTCCCAGTGGGGGTGGATGAACAAGACCCCGTGGTGTTGCCTCTGGATGAACAGGACCCCGATCGATCGAGCCGGTTGGGGCTGGATCAACAGGACCACGTGGAGGGGTGGATGAACAGGACCACCCCGTGGAGGGCAGGATGAACAGTAGACGGTGGAGGGGTGCCCGTGGAGGGGTGGTTGAACAGGACCCCGTGGTTTGTAGGGCTGGATGAACAGTAGACGGTGGAGGGGTGGTTGAACAGTAGCCGGTGGAGTAGCGCGCGGTGGAGGCTGGATGAACAGGAGCCCGTGGAGGCTGGAGGAGGTCGAGGGTGGATGAACAGTAGCTCGTGGAGGCTGGAGGGGGTCGACGGTGGAGATGAACAGTATCCCATGGAGTCCCGTTTTGCGGTACGCCACACCCCTCCCGATGAACAGGACCCCCGTTTCGACCGTAGCGCTCCAACACAAGTCTGTTTCCTCCGTTTTGCGGTACGCCACACCCCTCCCGATCAACAGGACCCCGTTTCGACCGTAGGAGGTCCGTTTCCTCCGTTTTGCGGTACGCCACACCCCTCCCGATCAACAGGACCCCCGTTTCGAACGTAGGAGGTCCGTTTCCTCCGTTTTGCGGTACGCCACACCCCTCCCGATCAACAGGACCCCCGTTTCGACCGTAGGAGGTCCGTTTCCTCTGTTGTGCTGTACGCTAGGCCTCGTTTCCATCGCCTCTTCCGTCCAAGCCCTTCCGATGAACACGACCACGCATTCCGTTCCGACCCATGAACACGACGACGACGCTGTTTCTCCGTTCTGACCCAGCCATGTACACGAGCCCTCGCCATACGTATGCGCGAGTAGGCGTTCGAGACCCCGCCCGTATGTACACATACGTGGCCGTATTTTCTTTCTTGCACCCTGGCCGCCTCTACTACGACACGTGCGCGCCTCTACATCCACCAGTATATATGTACGTACACGTTCGCGACCAGAATGTCAACGCTACGTACGCTTCGACCAGGTGGGTCCCGACTGTCAGGCACTTCCTTGTGTGTGAAGGTGTAGTTGGTGGGTCCCAGCAGTCAGGGGGGAAACGTTTTTTTCGCGAAATATGGTGGCCCGTCCGGTGAGTCGCTGCTGTCAGGTGGAGGAATCATTATTTTCCGCGTAATAAGGAGGCACTTCCTTGCTGCCGCCGTGGACCCAGCTGCCAGCCTCTCCACGTACAGTCCATGTTCGATGGAAGTCGTTCCTTGACCACGTTGACCACGCCGCACCGAGAGCACTAGGGCGGTGGACGACAACAAGGCCTAGGAAGGGGACGACGCGGAGCCGGTGAAGACGCGTCAGTGGATGCCCACGCGGAGAGGAGTATGAGGGTTCACTCGTTTGGCTGCGGTGTGAGGCTGCCGTCGCCGCAGGGCCTGGCCAGCGGTGGGAATAGTAGGGGCCGGGGCGGTGAGGCCTCTGCGGCAGCACATTAAGTTGACGTACAATCCTTTCTAAAAAAAGTTCAGGTACAAAATTAGAACAGGTCACAATCAAATGTACTGGTATATCAGTGCTTCACACCCATAGCTCGGATTTAACTAGTATCTGACAAGATTCAGTTGTGACCTCAAATTATAGCACATCCAGGCAGCCAGCCCTGCCTCTTCTCCCAAAGAAGCAGTGGCCTCGGCCGCGCGATGGAGTAGGCCCTGTGCCATCCATCGTTCCGAGCAACACGGGGAAAGTCTGACGTTGACTCGTATAATGGACGTCGTCGACGGACCCTGGCACCAGCGGCGGTAGCAGGACTTCGATTGATGGATTGACCACTTCTTCGACATGCACGAACACTCGATACAGGTACATCCCTAACGTGGGCTGCGGCGGCCTTGGTGGAGACGAATAGTACAACCCCGGTTCCTGCACCGGTATCTCAACACCAATCACCTTCGGTATGGTGGACGGCTTCTTCATCCATGCCATAACCGTCAGAGCCCAGCTGTCTGGAGGAACAAACATACTTACGAGCTCACCTCCAAGGTCGTTGATAAGCTCGTTCATGGACTCGCTGTTCCAAGCATGTAGAGGCATGCCGTGGAAGGTAAGCTTTGTTAAAAACTCAAGATCAGAGGGCACCGAGCCTCATCTTGGGTGCCACTGATCAAAGCTCACCAGCGCGCCATCGCAAAACAAACGCCGGGAAGATTCGAACACACGAGTGCAGTCGAAAGTTGTTCGGAACCTGACGAAGAAATCAGCCGGTGGCGGACAGACTTCGACGAGCAAGTCACTTATTTGGATGCCGTGTGCAATGCCAAGAGCTTTGACAAGGTCATTCAGCTAGACGGGAGGCCGATCGTCGTTGATGGTTACCATCAGCAAACTGGTCGTCAAGCGCCACCATGCTACTGTTGAGCGACAGCATGCAGTGACCGAAGGCAGGACGGACCTCAGGATCTCCGGCTCGGAGATCCGTGTTGATCGGCGACATGATAGTGCGCTTGAGTATAGGGAGTACAGGAGGGGGATTTGGGGGAACTGGAGTAGGAATCGAGATTCCAGAGGTGGGGGAGGGGCGGGAGACTGGGGATGAAAAGGTTGCATGAATTTTGAGCACGCGCCAATATGCTCTCGGCGCGCAAGCACACGAAAACACCGGTGGCGCCCACATGTCGGCCTAAGAGTCATAATTCTTTCTTTTTTGGAGAGCACGACCTTTTTTTCAGGATCTTTTGAGAGCCCGGCCTGAGAGTCATAATTGACCTGTTTGGCATTGCGTTACTACTCGGCCCATATTCAACGACACCTCACTGGCCCAAACAAGTGTACATCATCGAAAAGACACTGAGCTCAAATTATATAACTTGAAAAAAGGAGATATACTCTGAACACTGGAGAATGGTGATGCCCTCATTTAGCCCACCAGTAGTTCGAGACAATAAACAGTTCGAAACAACGATATATACAACATTCAAACACTGACTAGTGACTACTACTGACATAAATAGCAAGACATGATAGTTCAAAAGAAGTCTTGCTACACCACCAAAACGCACCCATCTGCAGCGCTCAGACTCTCGTGATCCAGACGAGAATGACATTCTAAACAGAAGCAACTATTACATAGTAAGAGTGACATAGACGAGGATGACCAAATGACAAGGAATATGCATAACAAAAGAAATAACTACCCATCCAGAACTAGCAGCAAAGACAACAAAGTCATTCGAAGAGATGATCCAACACCATCATAATTTGCAGCCCCGCTTCAGCGACCAGTGATCCGGAGACACCAGTACTCCACCCTTTCGATGCAACAGCCCAATTACCTATCAACCTGAAGGCTCGAACCACATCACTGCCTGTCGTAATTGAGAGATCCAAGGATCAAAATTAATCCGGATGCCTTTGTCATTCTCACCTTCTTTTGGCTGCAGGCTGTATCGTTGACAATCAGGGGAATTTGCTCCCGAACTCCTAGGGCTCGCCGTGTAGACACAGTTTTCCATAGCAAACAGAGCCTCTCTGCCATCAAGGTCCTTGCCCATGGTGATCTCCTGGCTAATCGGATAATTGAGTCCGAGAAACAGAGAGTGTGAACCAAGGCTGTTTACCCGCCTCCAACTAAAAAATCCTAAAGGCCCCAACAAGCTGGTATCCTGCTCATAACGTATTACACGGTGCTTGTATACATTGGGGTTTTTGCAATATAATTTTTCCGGCGCATGTGTCCGAATGATCATCAGTCTTTTGCCGTCGTATGATCGAGCAAGGAACCAGTTGTGCTTCCCTGTTTTTGGCAAAGGTGTGATTACAAAGGGCAGTAACTGTAGGGACACTGCATCATATCAAAAAGGACAGGCATTGTTAATGTAAGATCAGCATTGTTCAGAGTATGAGTAGGATAATGCAAGAAACAACATTGATATGTCCCTGTTGGAACTGGGAGGAAAATACAAGGAAATGTATACAGGGTTCGAAAATATAGAAAGTGCCATGCATGGTTATACTCATGGTAAGCATTGCAGGATTTCACTACTTCCAAATATAGAGTTCTCCATATGCACAATTACTTACCTAATGTATGGTTAGATGAAACCAACAGTGTGGTGCATGTTTCTAAGTCATGAAAATGAGGAAACTAACATGAGAGGAAACAACTTACTCGCGCCGTCCCAACAATACGTGGTGCCATCTGCTTTGTCGATCGCGTAGATGATGCCATTGTGTTCAATAGCATCACAGAAGTGTGTATCAGCTTTGACGATGATCCACTGCGAGCCGAGTTGTCTCTAGCTAAAGAAGGCACCGGCGTAAAGATAGGCGAGTCCGCGGTCGAACAAGGCAAGTAGCTTGAAGTCTGCGTAATTCGCATGTCGTGTGGGTACTTGGCAGATTACAATCTTCTACAAAACAAGGTCCATCCAACTGACGTAGTAATCTAGATGACTTGGACCGCGATGGTAATACTCTATATAATCCAACGGAGGAAGGATAATCTCATGGGAGGTCTGGAAGTTCACGAGCACCAACCTTTTACTGTCTTCTCTGAAGGCAGCCATCCAGTGGGAGTTCATGCCGACCGAGTACATACCTGCCAAGAAGTTTCGGGCGATGGTGATCAGATCGATGTCGAGGGAAATGATGTACGGTGACCCACTACATACCTGCAAAGAAGTTTCGGCTAATGGAGATCGGATTGAAGTCGAGGGGCATCATGCACGCCTCCGTATCATGGTGAGCGAATCTCGCAAGAACAGATAGCAGCAAGCATGGTGTCTTGAAAAGCTTAGGCCTCGCTTCGATGATGGTCGTGTGCGTGTCCCTCGAGCATGCAGCCAGCCGTAGGGCGCTCAACATATCCATACACGAACAATAGAGGTCGATGATATCACTGGGGAGATTGCTCCAATCGCGGCTCAAATGGATGCTGTGCGGTTCGCTTTCGGCCATGGTGGAGTTTGGAAGGGGGCTTGATTTATGGGGGAGAAGGATTTCGGTGCTGGAGCGGCTAGCGAGGGAATAGTGGTACTGGGGAGGCGAGTGAGGCGACGGTACACGGGGGCGCAGTGAGATGGAGACGGAGAAGGAGATGGAGATGGAGTGATGCTATGGGAGCAGAGAGGGAGACGAGGCGAGGTGCCAACGTGCTGTACAGCGGCGGTGACAGACTGCACTGTGCACAGGGTGAAGCTGACTTTGGTAACCCGAACACGCCGCCTGGACTAGTGTCAAGCGCAGGGTGTTGTCGCTTCACTGTGAGGACCGGATGAATAGTATTTTGACCATCAAGTGTACCACAGTTGTACTACTACTACTACTACTACTACTACTACTACTACTACTACTACTACTACTAGTAGGTACATGAGTACTCCAGTATTGTATAGCGTAAATAGGTCTCCCGTGCTAAGCATGCCTGTTCACTTCATCGTTCAGGTATCATCCATATTGCGAGCAGAACCAAATTCTCGTGCATGCCCAATCAACGCTCTGCCGCGATGCATGTAGTGGTCGTTCTGGTGCATCAAGGCCGGTATGCAGATCGTTCCACACTTGAGAAGAGGAAAAATGGAAAGGTAGAACGCGGCAGCAGAGGAAGAGAATGTTGGCAAACGAGGCTGGGAGGGGATCGAGCAGGAAGTTAATGCTCCACGCCTAAAGGTTTTGGGAAAACCTGATTTTCATGAGGTGACTTATACTCACCTAAACGGAGGGAGTATTCCTTAGCCAGAGAATGTTGTGTCTCCCACTCACGCGCTAAAAAAACTACGACACATTTTTTATCTGTTTGCATAGGTCCCACCTATTAGGAAGGATGGGCACGTACACGAACAGGTACTCGCATAGCCTTTTCGTTTAGCCTACCTAGCCATCTAATCAACTGCCTGCACGCCACTTCTCCCATTTACACCTTCTCCATCGGGAACCGATTCTCCTCGGCTTCTTCACCTCCCCTTCGTCTTCATTTGCATCCAAACCCCACTGCGTTCACATTGTTTTAACCTCTTTAAATAATTATCTACTACTTCAGTTAGACTAGCCATCTAATCCTAATTCTCCAAACAATAGCCCTCCGTTCCAGCGGTTCCAAATGGCGAAAGAGATCGAGATGCAGGTTTTTAGCGTCCAACATGTCCTCGTCGAAGGCTCGATGCGCATAGTTGCCACCGTCACCGTCCACCCAAGGGTTGTTCGGCAGTGGATCAACAATGTATCCAACTCCCTCGAAAAGGTAGAGACGAGGGTCATCGGTCTCGACCCAGAGTACACGGAGCGTGCCCCTTGGAAGATCCAGCGCGCCGCCGTCCATCAGCTGTGCCTCGAAGATGATGTTTTGGTGTACCACATCATACACTCGCCCTCCATACCA